>JAECWR010000023.1:7827500-12745810 GCA_018150935.1 Drosophila pruinosa | reverse complement strand
TGACACAAACAAAATGAAACGAAAAAAGTGATCTTGATGCAAAATCTTACATTTATCCTTAGAAGATCATTGCTACTCATACTGTATGCATATATCCATATATTAAGCAACAACTTTTAACTAGCTGCAAATTCTCAGTGTGGATTCCAACTTAACAAACGAGCGCATTTACATTTATTAATAACATTTAAGTACGGAAAAACATACGTAAAAACGAAATAAGAACCAATTGTACTAAAAATATCTCACATACGATAAATGTTGAAACCGATGTTGTTTGAAGTGCCACAATTGAAAATATTATACAATTTTAACTTAACTCTATAATAAATATTTTAATACTGACTTAATTTAAAAAGATCCGAGTATGCGATTTAAGTCTAGACTTTATTTCAGATATTTTTATATGACAAGTTATAATAATAAAAAACTTAAAAGAAACCCAATTTAATTCCCCATCCAAATATTTTTAAAGATTATTACTGAACAGATAAAAGATGCAACATTTCCGCAAATATAATCCTAAAACCAAGCAATGCGCAAATTGGTTTAATGATATTTGTACTCAGAGTCGAGCTCGGTTCGCAAGAGGCAGTGTTGAGCGATCTAATGAAAAGGTACGAAAGCATGATGAAAGACTGATTACTGCGGCAGAATGTTACTCATCTATAAAGCGAAGTGCCGAATCGGAACCCGAGAGGGTCAACCAATTTTTACAATACGACATTTGGTGGAAAATTCCAATGGTGTTGCTTATTTGCGGTTCCGTTCTCGTAATACTGATGTCATTTTGTTTTCTTTGCCAGACATTTGTAGACAAACTAAAAGTGCGGTTTCCCCCAACTGATGACATCGAATTCTGTGAAAAGGAAAGAAGTATATCTATGCGGCGTAGTAAATCCACTTTTTCTTGTTCTGAGCAAACGCACTCTTCAAATCGATCAAGCCGCAGTTATTCACAGAGAAACTCACGTTATTAAAGGAATATAACATTTGTTTCTGTTGATGTATTCTAATTAACCTTGACCGTTACATTTATAAATATTGTAATAAAATTGGTCTTTATCCAGAATTTATATGTATGTAATTGTTTAGTCCATTTGGAGTCCCATTTGATGCGGTCAACGTAAGAATTTTAAATGTTTTTCTTAATATCCCCCCGGTGTTTTTAATTAGACTGTCATGTACATACATACATATCTCTGCTAACTTGGCTAACTGAGCTTAATAAGGATGTGAGGAGAAATTGGTTCAAGGAATTTGTACTGGATTATATTTGGACCAACTTATTCTCGAATGTATTTTAGACTTGCTACACAATTGGAATCTCATCATCAATCATCATATTGTATGTGGAATAATTCTATTATTGGAGAAAATGCAATAATTGTAAAATAACTTACATACATATCATATAACACACAATCACATATTTATAATTTTATTATAGAGATTTAAGAATTCCTAGAAAGTCTATTTAGTCTGTTATCCGTCACGAATATGTAGACTACATAATGTAGTGTGACTTAACAGGGGACAGAGAGAGAAAGAGAAAGTGCATGTAACATCAATAGTTACACAAAAACCAAGGTAGCCCGTGAAGTGTGTACTCTCAATACTGATTACAACGGTCTTTGTTCCATCTAATTTGCTGCCCTGGAACCAAAAATTGTATTTTGTATTTTAAATATGTAAATATGTGCACTTAACAACATATTTAACTAATGCACAATAAACTTTTTTCCATAAGAATACTTAGTTGTGACGTCACTTGCATGCTCTGTTGTCTCTGCTGAGTCGATACAAGCGACCTGCGCAGCGCACTAAATAAATCGCTCAATTGCGTGCTCAGCGCTATTGCGCTTAAGCCCCCATCTCAACATTGAGAGTACGTTCTGAGTTGTTCACGCGTCCGGTTGTTGCCGGCTGCCCCTGATAATCACACACTTAAAAAGGCACTTCAGCTAAGCTAATTGTTATTTTCTCTTATCGTAATCCAAGTACATAGTGCGCACAAATTGAACCGCCTATAAAAGCAAGAACTAAGACTTGAACGCACTTAGTTTAGTACAAGCAACTCAATAAAGTTGCAATGTCCAACAAAATCGGCATTTGGTGTGCCATCTTTTATATACTCGGCTACGCCACGCACAATGTTGAACTGAGGAATATAGGTAGTGTGCCGATTTCCGATCAAGATGCACAATGCGGCTATCAGGTAAGTGACCCAGTTGTAAATATGTATTTAATAACATTGAGTGCATTTACACACATTTGTGCATATTCCATTGCAAATACACAGCCGCTTGCAAGTATTAGTTACACACTATACATGCATCGTTGTAAATTTGCCGGTCAAACGAGCTTACATTTATCGCAATTACTTCCATATATACTACGATATATACACACATATATACTCGGGTGTGTGTGTATAAGATATACAATGACAATTCTTGCGTACTTTTATTGATGAGCGCTTGCTTGGTGTCATCTCACAGTCTCTCTCGCTGATTTTTCCTTATCAGCAAAATACTTTTGAGCGAGCGTTTTTACAGATTTATCTCTTTAGGTTATCAATTGTTTACTTCTAGTCAACTGCCTTTTTAAATTAACCGATAAATTATAATATAATGATTAATTGTATTACTAATTCAGAGCTGCCATCCAACGAAACCGAATATGCTGAATGTTCACCTGATAGCTCACACCCATGACGATGTGGGTTGGCTGAAGACTGTCGACCAGTACTATTATGGAAGTGAGACCCTCATTCAGAAGGCTGGTGTGCAGTACATAATTGATTCGGTTGTGGAATCTTTATTGAGGGATCCGGAAAAACGCTTCATCTATGTTGAGTCAGCCTTTTTCTTCAAATGGTGGAAGGAGCAGACAAAGGAGCACCAGGACAAGGTCAGGATGTTGGTGAACCAGGGTCGCTTGGAGTTCATAGGTGGAGCTTGGAGCATGAATGATGAGGCCACAACTCATTATCAAAGCGTAATTGATCAATTCGCCTGGGGTTTAAGGTAAGGATAAATATAAAATTCGACGGATACGGGATTTTAGTAATAAAAAAATTGTATTTGTAGACTATTAAATGATACTTTTGGAGAATGCGGCAGGCCAAGGATTGGTTGGCAGATCGATCCGTTTGGACATTCCCGAGAGATGGCTTCCATGTTTGCGCAGATGGGATTTGACGGTATGTTCTTTGGGCGTTTGGATTATCAGGACAAAGACGAGCGTTTAATGACGCAAAAGGCCGAAATGATTTGGCATGGTTCAGAAAATTTAGGTAACTTTACCATGCTTTTAAACCATTTAAGTTTTAAGCTATAGTCTTCTGTTGAAGGTGAGAAATCCGATTTGTTCACCGGAGCTCTATACAACAATTATCAAGCACCGGATGGTTTCTGCTTCGACATTTTATGTGCCGATCAACCGATTATCGATGGTAAACATAGTCCTGATAATAATGTGAAGCAGAAGGTATGAGTACATTTGGATTAAATTGTTTCTGGTTTGGTCTATGTTATCCTTTCCATTGTTCTGTCTTACCCCAATTTCATTTCTGAAACTACATCAGGTTGATCAGTTTTTGGATTACGCTAAGACTCAAAGCAAATATTACCGTACCAACAATGTCATCATAACCATGGGTGGTGATTTTACCTATCAAGCTGCTCAAGTTTATTACAAGAATCTCGACAAGCTGATCCGGTAAATGTCTCTCTCTATATGTGTTTATGTTTGTTGTTTTCTTTGGCAAACTGTTAACGAAAGCCTCTCAACTCATTTGGTTTGGTTCATAAATCCACTTAATCTAATATTAAGTAAGATTCTAAATAAGGATAAATGCTTTTTGTGTATAGATTGATGCATTCTTTGAGTTTGTCACAAAGATGGCCAAAGGTTATCGAACTCCTAACGTACTTATTACAATGGGTGAGGATTTCCATTACCAGAATGCCGATATGTGGTTTAAAAATCTGGATAAGTTGATTAAGTGAGTAATGCAGAGGCTTTCCTTAACGAATTAAGCCTTCACTTTGAGGTAGCTTGTAAGAGAGTAAATGAATCGACTTCAACATGCCCCTATGTAATCCAACTGTAGATATGCTAATGAACGCCAGGCGAATGGATCGAAAATAAACCTGTTGTATTCTACACCATCATGTTACTTGAAGTCCCTACATGATGCTGGCATCTCGTGGCCTGAAAAGAGCGATGACTTCTTCCCATATGCATCCGATCCCCACGCCTATTGGACCGGTTACTTTACATCGCGTCCCACTCTGAAGCGTTTCGAGCGAGATGGCAATCATTTCCTACAGGTCTGCAAGCAACTGAGCGCTCTGGCACCAAAGCGATCGGCTGAGTTTGATCCGCATTTGAATTTTATGCGAGAGACTATGGGCATAATGCAGCACCACGATGCGGTCACTGGGACAGAGAAGCAAAAGGTTGCTCTCGACTATGCCAAGCGATTAAGTGTCGGCATTCGCGCTTGCTCCACCAACATCAGATCGGTTTTGAATCAATTGTCAAAGGGATCATCTCAACAGGAGTCATCTATCAATTATCCATTGGAGCTTAAGACTTGTTCTCTTCTGAATATAACCACCTGTAGCACATCCGAGTCCAACAGCCGGTTTGCCGTCACACTCTACAATCCTCTGGCCCATGCTACCAATGAATATGTGAGAATACCCGTGCTCGATTACAATTATGTTGTTACCGATTCCTCAGGTAAAAGAGAAATCTGTTTTGTGACCTGAATAATTAATTTTATATCACATAGGTAAAAGTTTGCCAACCCAGGTGGTTCCTATACCAACTGCTGTGACTTTGATAAGTCAGAGAAATTCGAATGCCACCTATGAGCTGATTTTCTTGGCCTCCGATTTACCAGCCGTTGGCTTTAAGACATATTATATTGAGAAATCCGAAAGCGACTTAGTGAAGCTTAAGCCTATAGCATCGCCAAAAAAATCATCAAGCTACACAGTTATTGGAAACAAGGTAATTACTAATATACTCTAAATTTACTATATTTCCATACTAAACAATGTCCTCAATTTATTTTCAGAACTTTAATCTAACATTCGATGCGAATGGATTCCTCTTGATGGCGTCAAGTGATGGATTGACACGAATGATTTCCCAGGAATTTTTATACTATGAAGGAGAAGTTGGCGACAATAAGGAGTTTCTTAATCGTTCATCTGGCGCTTACATATTTCGACCCAAGGATGATAAGGTATATTTTGCCACTGATCGTGTGTCCAATGAGGTGTATAAGGGTCCATTGGTACATGAGGTGCATCAACAATTTAACGATTGGATTAGTCAAGTGGTGCGAATCTATCATGGAAGAAATTATGCCGAGTTCGAGTGGTTGGTGGGGCCAATTCCCATTAAAGATAATGTTGGCAAAGAAATTATTTCTCGCTTCACTTCTGAAATTGAATCTGATGGTATATTCTATACTGATTCCAATGGTGAGCCATATTTTTGTCATCTAACCTGTGAATACTCACGACAAATCAATTTATCCATAGGTCGGGAAATGCTAAAGCGCAAACGAAATCATCGGGATACTTGGAATGTAAAAATTCATGAAAGTGTCTCGGGCAACTATTATCCGATTACAACGAAAATTGCATTGGAGGATTCAACAGCACGTATGGCGATCCTAACCGACAGAGCCCAGGGTGGTACCTCTATGCGGGACGGTGCCTTGGAATTAATGGTTCACCGTCGTCTGTTACATGACGATGCATTTGGAGTTGGAGAAGCCCTCAACGAAACTGAATATGGTGACGGATTGATTGCCAGAGGCAAACACCATTTGTTTATTGGTCGATCAAATCTACGACCGGATATTTCTCTTAAGGCACTCGAGCGTTTAGTACAATTGGAGACCTTATTGCCCTCATGGAAGTTCTTCAGCAATATGGAAGCCTACACCCAAAAGCAATGGCTCACTTCATTTACAAACACCGTGAGTGTCTTTCATAGTTGTGACTAATTAATTTAATTCTACTTAATTATAATCATTTGATGCCCTTCTTTACAGTATTCTGGCATTTCTGTAAACCTACCAAAATCTGTAAATCTGCTAACATTGGAGCCATGGCATGATAATGAACTACTTGTTCGATTTGAGCATATTCTGGAAAAAGATGACGACGCCAAGTATTCCAAGTTTGTGCAGTTTAATGTAAAGGATGTACTCGGTGCCTTTAAGATTGAAGATATGCGGGAAACAACATTGGATGGAAACGCCTGGTTAGACGAACACCGTCGCTTTGAGTTTGTACCAGATCCCGAAGATGTGGATTACAATACATATGGCGTATTTTCACGGCAATCGAAGGGCGTACACCTTCTTGACGCAGCGAAGCCTCTTCTGGGCGTGAAGTACTCAAAGGAACTCGTTGAAACTGAAGAGTTGGGCGCCGAGAGTAATCGGATTAAGCGCGATGCTCATAGGCACGTTACTATGCATAGACCACGTCATGGACAAAACTCCAGAGAGGGCAACCATAAGCAATCGGATGATCGCGCAAAGTATCTAATCGAATTGAGCCCCATGGAAATTCGTACATTTGTCATATATTTAGCAAAGTAATGAAAATATATCAATCGAAATGAATATAATTTTATGAATAAATACAGCTGCAAAAGCAACAATGATTAATATTTTAAAACTGGCAAAAATACTTGTAAGCTAGCTCCAAAATTGAAAAGAAACTATTTCAAGGTAAGACAACATTTTATTCTTGAGAATAATGTACAACTTAATTGTCGGCTAACATCATCTAATCCTATATGAACAATTGTATTGTGAAATTATATATTTTGAATCCTTGCTTATAACCAGGATCATCAAGGCTAACACATTTATACACTATACACGATTATGCTTTTAACAGTTTTTCTTCCTCAAGTTTAATAGCAAATTATCTTCATCCATTGTAGCCCAACTTGGAAGTTCTGTAGCATATTCCCAGCCAACACCCTAGAATTTAAAATAATAGTTAGTTAATCCTTTAACAATATAAGAAGAAATTAGAAACCAACTCTATATTTCCAAGCGTGCAAATACATCACAAGATCCGCTGTGCCTGGGTCCCTATACTTCATCTTGCATTCCAAACAATGGGGATCTGTAGTTACTCTACTAGGGTCAAAACTGCCATCAGGTGCCTCATAGCTAGTTTGCGCAGAAGCCGCGACCTGCCAAAATTATACCATATCCAAAATATAATTCAAATTTATCGATATAATTGTATTAATTACCTTAAGCTCATGGTTTTCCTTGGGTTCTTCTTCTGTTGTGCTAGACTGAGGAATGCTTGCAGCGGTTTTATCCCCAATTTTAAGCGGAACAGCTGCATTATCTTCTATGCCCAACCAATTTTCAGTGTTATGAATGACAATTAAATCGTTTATTAATTGATCAGCAGTTTTTCCCCCAAGATCACCACCTCGTCCTTTCAAGGGACCGAATACCTCATGGTTATACAATGGATCGTTAACAATTGGGTAGCCTACAAGCCAATAAGTTTAGTTAGACAGAATAGTAAAAAAGTTGAGCTATTGGCCTCACCGAGATATTGCAAGTGGACTCTAATTTGATGCATACGTCCAGTCAGTGGTTTGCATTGCACAATACTATAATCACCGACTTGTGATATCTTCTGAAATGTTGTTTTGCAATCTTTACCCTTCGGCGACACCTTGCAAACTCCAATCTTATAGCTGACTACTTCAATCGGTTCATTGCACTCAATTATGCCACTGGAATCAATTCAGATATGATTAATAAATGTATTTATTGTAAATAATTTTTCTTCTGTAGTTATCACTTACTCAGGAAAATGCCCCTCGACACAGCAAACATATTCCTTTTGAACTTGTCTGTTGCGTATCTGTTGCTCCATTTGTCGGGCCTTCTCCGAGTTACGGCCAAAAAGCAAAAGCCCAGAAGTCAAGCGGTCTAATCGATGTATTGTGCGCAAGTTCTTCATATTGAATTCTTTAGCAAGTATGAAAATCATCGTATTGTGTCTGTATCGACCACAAGGATGCACCTATTAAATTATAATTTGATTTAAAAACCAACGATTAACATTCGAATTAATATTTAAAGTTACTGGTATTGAGGCTGGTTTGTTGACAACTAAGATGTCTTCATCTATGTGCACAATCTGAATGGGCTGCGACGTAACAGGAACTTCGTGTCTGTAAGTTAAAACAAATGTTGATTAAGTAGTTCAATAGTGTTTAAACTATTTTACCTGTGAACCGTATTGGCAAGAAGATCGTTGTGTTTTAACCGGTAGTCAATTGGTACCTTTTCGTTATTCACTTGTAATGTGCCAGCTTCAATGCTCCGTTGATATTCCTCGGCAGGATGCGCTCGAAATTCTCGCGAGAATACATCCAATATTTTTTCACCGACCCAGCGACCCTTTGTAAATGTTGTGAATGTAAAAAAATAAGGGTAAACCTTTCGCAAACCTTCAGTTGCGTTTGACTATGTTGATCTAGAGAAAGTGCAATTAATTCTTACCATTTTCTATATAATAAGACGTCTCCTCATATCGTTCTTCGCTGAAACCGGGTCTCGTAGCTTTAAGGTCTTTGGTTTCCAATTTCGGTTTCTTGGCTTCAACAGTTTCATCTGTTTCTGAAGCCTTTCGCTTTTCTGGCAATTGTCCGGGGGATTGTGCAGCAATCGTTGTTGACTAAAAGGAAAATTAACATCTTCAAGTTCGTTTCAAAATGTGGAGTTCAAGAAACTTGCGACGCCCACTGAGAACTAAAAGGTTCTAACAAATAAGAAGACTACGAATAAAAAAAAAGAAAAATTGAAAGGGAAGTCGTATACTGCAGGAAAGTAATAGACGGTTGTAACAAACTCAAATTGTCATCATAAAACAGTGGTCCGCATTCGTATCTTAAAAGAAGGCGGACACAATCACGTTTGCACACCACAGTCGGTACCCAAAGGAATGCCGTGGGCATACCGGCCGTATCAAGAGTGTGAGAGGAACTGCATTCAAAACAAAGAAGCTTGAATAATAAAACTGTGCTGGCGAAAAAACACCAATACATTCCCAGATTTGACATCCTCTATTTTAATGTCGAGACTCATTCCTTACTTCAATAGCCCTAGCCCAACAACAAGCAGTCACACTGTGCTTAGACTCGTCAAGGAGATATCTCTATGTGCACATACATATGTATGTAGGTATGTACATACAGTTATTGTGGTAACTTTAAATGCAAGCGACACAATAGGCGCATAATGGAAGACAAAAACATTTGGAGCAATTTACTTTTAAGGAGCAGCGCGATACCTACTTAAAACAGGAGCCACTGTTGCCACTACTGATAATTGCGGAAGCGCCAGGTTGCGCCAACTTGACAAGGAGCAGCTCGTCAGCAAACAAGAAGGAACGACACATAGCAGGCCCATGGCTTAACATGCAGACAACGACTCGAATAACAGATACCCTGCACATGGGTCTAACGAAAATCGATTCATCTAGTGGTATACCCGTATAAATTGTGTTATTTATACAGGATATGCGAAGATGCGACAAAAGCACCCTTCAAATGTGCAGAAAGGAAAAGCAAAATGAGAAATAATTATGCCAAATCCGCGGTTAAAATATGAAGGTAAACGAGACGGCCAGCTGAGTCATTAGCTCTATCTCTAGTCAGCGCTCAGCTAAACAAAGGTTAGTTATACTAAATTCGTGCTTTGCTGCGGTAGACAAATGAGTATGGGTTTATTTAGTAGCGGTTCACGTAAGCTACGTGCTTAGTACCGCAAGGATATAGATATTCAGCCTGCGTTACAAAAATGACAAATAACAGCCTGACCAGGCAAACAGGCAAAAAACGCCAACTTTCATGTAAATACCTCATCTTAAATTCAACAGAGATACATACGAGACCAATAATACCACTAGGTATTTCCTGTATTAGTGAAAAGCGGAAAACAATCATAACAAATTCATAACACATTGATTTTATTTTTGCTTATAAAAAAAGAGCACTTCAAACAAAAATTCAAAATGTAAAGCTTTTGGTCAATTCTTTATAAAAACAACAGATAATACTGTGTATTCGAAACGACGAAGATCAAATACCCTCGTAGAGTTAATTTAATATAAAAATGTTGAGCTAAAAAAATAATGCGCCTTACCCTTCGTTTAATCCTGAAAATTATAGCAATCTTTACAGTTCAAAAGACAATACTTCATCTCACTTTTAAATCATAAAATGTTCAACATATTTCTATTGATTAGAAATCTAGAATAATACAAATTGTAATTACTTTTTCCTTTTCATACTTTAAACAATGACGTTCAAAACAATTCAGGTCAGGGGAATTGTGCAGAATTTATTATTAATGTCGTTGTATATTGTGCATTTATCAAACCCCTCTCATATTAATGGAAACGATAGAATTGATTGCAAGTTGAAAGTAGAAACTGCAGATTTAGTTGAAAGTTACCCCCTTTAAATTATTATATTTCTTTAATATAATAAAAAGGTAAAAAAAATTAGAATTGTTATCACACAAGTGCGGAAAATGTATCACTACCATAAATATCAAAATGAAATGTAGACAAAAAGTATGCGGCTGTAATTTGAAGACAGATTTAATGCACTTACTTGGCTAGCTGTATCTTCATTAGCTTCATAAGTCCACACACAGTGTGGTTCTTCTAACTTAGCTTTAACATCTGAATCAGCTGCAGGGCTAGTTTCAGCAACAGTCTGCTGCTCCGTTGAGACGCCGACGGCAATTGTAGCGCCGGCATTTATGTTGTTGATGTCGGACCGGAACAGAAAAATGTTCTGTACATCCACCGTTTCGTCACCGTGCTGAGTTTGCACGTGGCGAATGGATTTAGGTAATGTCATACTTGGCCAACACGGAATGGATTCACCAGCACTTTTAAATTGAATATGCTCGTTTATTAAGTGTCTTGTAATCAAAGAGTTATACCACTGCAAACAAAAACAAAACCATCAACACGTGTGTGCCAGCAACAAAATATAGTGAAAACAAATGATTTTTTGAATAATAAGCAAATTTATAATGCTCTGCTTAGAGTGTGCACTTGCTAGGCGTATCGTTTTCTCAGCAAACCGCAAATACTTCATTGAGTATCTTAATATTAATATATTATTATTATTCTAATGCACTGCACGCGACTTTAAGCAAATTGGTTCGATAACTTTTATGCAAGTAGCTTGTAATCGAACTAAAGCAGCCGGTTCATTTGTTCAAATAGTTCGATTTAAATGCCTTGTAAACAAAAAAGTACATTGGGTATATTAATTCTTAAATTGATTTTAGATTTGAAAGTTTTAAATAACCAACACAACAGCATGCAATTTAAATTAAATGTATGTACTTCCAGTTTGAAAGGATGAGGAACGTTCAGAATAGCAGCAGGATAGGAAAGGAATTATATCATTGCTATTGAAATACCAATTTAAGAGAGTGAAAACGAAGTAAAGTATATTTGTCTAATTAATTAAATGCCTACCCGATTAGAGATGGGTAGCTCAAAAATGTAGATAGTTAAGTGAAAAGAGGTCGATTGAGCTTTAGCTAAAATGCTTTCTGTGGGAGTTCAAAAGAGAGCTTTGATACTTTCCGCTGGATTCTTTTTGCTACATCTAACGTAAGCAAATATAAGTTCAAAGCATGCAATGAAAACAAATGCACATGCAATAGATTTTGAGAAAGATAACATTGGAAGCAAAGAATTTGCCCGAGAGATCGTACGTATGTATGTATATATATACATGAATATATTCATATATATGTACATATGTACATATTTGAACGTTTATTTCTACTTAAGCTTAATTATTCAATCAATTGTAATCGAATGTTCGCATTTCTTGAAAATATGTATAGTATATATTCCATATCAACAATTTTGAATGAAAGATGGACCTTACGTCAACTAAAACCAATATTCGGATACAGTATTTAAAAAATCGAACGATATAGAATATTTTTTTTTGGGTATGTACTTCAAAACACACCTGTAAATTCATTCATATATATCCATCTATGTATGTACATATATACAAACTTGAATATGTGTACATATACATATATGAATGTACATTCATATATATACATATATGTACATATATACATACATATGATTATGGTATATAGGATTCCGCTCACAATATTGTTTGTAAACACGCAGTTGTAGCTGGGTAGGTTTTACAGTTTGTATAATTTTTGATGAGAAATCGTGATGTCGTCATTTCTGACTTTTTGTCCAGGCAAAAAGTCAATTTACAACTACACACACACAGTCTTATATTCACACGCACACAAACTAAGAATGGTAAAAAAATAATGTAATCGGTGAGTGCGCACACCTACAAAATATCGTGCTGATTTAATCACTTTCTTCGTTGGCACCAGCAAATGCCAACTTTTACTCTCATACACACGCACACGCCCACACACCCAGACTTCTGGTTAGCCAAGACCAAGAGCCTTATGGCCAGTGGCCATTAAATGTTGCCCTAAATAAGGGGCAAGCCTTTTTTGGTCGCCTTAACTTGAGTTGTGGGTTTACAGAAGGATGTTGTAGTTTCGTGACCGAGTGCTTTTCAAGGAGAACGTCCTTTCAACTCAACTGCAAAGTAGTCGCGGGGGGTGAAGTGGAGGTAGACAGAGTATAGAATGAGCGAGAAGGAGAGATAAAGTTATAGAGAGAGAGAGAGAGAGAGAAAGAGAGAGAGAGACAGAGAGCACAGGTGTGCTAAACTAGTCACGCAGTTGGGCATGCAATGGTCGCGCTGGCTGTTGGCTATTTTATTCCGTATACACGATATTGTCGGCTTGATTCCAGGAGATATTTTCTGTTCCCCCAACATGGATTACGTCAGAGCATTACGAAAATTAATATTCCCAAGTTATGAAGTAACCAAAATGTAAAATGTATAGGTTTAAACTACCACATTTAACAAAGTAAGCGTTCCAATGATGTCGAACAGGTTATTTAATGTAGACGTTTAACCTCTTTAATCGAAGGGTATTCAACAAGAGATTTCAATGTCAACCTTAACGAAGGTCAACTTGTCCACATAGTCAGTCGCCAGCGCAGTGACCTAAACGTTGCGAAGCTACAACTAAAATAATTGCAATATAATTACTCACGCGAATGTAGGTCAACATAAACCAACTCGGACTCGCATTCGGTGTGGCGCTACACATACATATGCACATATGCATGCACATACATAAATTATACGTTTACTAACATGCATGCGAGTAAGTATGCATGTGTATTTGCCTGGACATATTGAAATGTGTTCGTGTGTGGGCTTGTGCATGTAATTGGCTGCCGTTCGTTTAAATAAAAATTAAGAAATATACTTATGTTAAGTATACATTTCATATGATTAGTACCATAACATTATGCAATGGAATAATTAATTCTTGGAACATATTGATCGTACATCATCATACATCATACCCATGCCTACATATATGTATATATATGTGTACTTAATATATACATACATACATGTCGTTTAGGATACCTGTGTTGCGGTACAACGACATTAAATAAGCGTAGAGACTACAATTTATATTATAAATATTTATATATACGGTCTATGCATGTGCATGTGTTTATATAGTAAGAATATCTAAACATCGTGCAGATCCCGCACAAAGAGAAATTTTTTTTTTTGCCCTGTTCAACTAAATCATGAGGAATTTAATTTTTGTTGGGCCTACGCCAAGAATATTCTTTTGTTTAACGTAACAATATGAAAGTTTCATCAAAATTAAACATAGATATGTACATATGTAAATACATGCATAGGAACACAGACAAGTATATTTCTTTTTATCTATAAGTATAAAATGACCACATTTACGATATGGCACGTGTACTTATTTGTGTATCATATGTGCCTATTATAAAAAAACAACTTATTTATGGGATTAGGATGGGAATTTACGATAATATATGTTATAAGTTTTATGCTTTGTCACTGAACACCAAGCAAATAAAAAGTTTTTCAACATTAAGAATTTCATCAAGTCAAATCCTATGTTTTCGTTTAATTTTTAAGTTACGCATGGTTAGGCATTTTCTTAAGCATTATATACTTGGCCGTACATATACTATATGTATTTACTAGACATATAAATTACCTTGAAAAAATAATTATATTGTCTTATTTTTGATCTGCTCAAATAAATAGTCGAAGGAGTTATGCCCGACATGTTAATACAATAATTCGACCGTAAAGTCAACAGGCAACTCATTCTTTTAAATTGCTTATATTTTATTGAATTTGACAAAACAATTGTGGTGGAAAATCTCAAAACAAAAATTTTTAAAATACTTGTCAAGTCTTGGCCTAATGTGAAATGTTAATAACAGTAATACACTACGATTTATTTTTCATTTCATAATTTTGAACAATAGCATGCTTTTTTTCAATCCAATATTCATTAGTTATTAGGACCAAATGAAGGTTTATCAACCTTTTAGATTTTGTTTTATGATCCACAAGTTTTCCGTATTCCCATAGGATCTTTAAGCTTTGGGGAAATATTTACATTTGGACGTCTGGTCGGCCTAGCGTTTCAAAAGTTTTGCGGTGCCCAGGAGAGAATTTTGTTGAATATCGTACTCATTAGTTTTAGTACTAATCATGTAATAGGTTTTTATATGATTCAACAAATGTTTTTATTAGGAACTATTTTTGAAAGCTTTAAGAAATATTATTTATTATATTATAATCTCGTTACTGGACTCTGGCGGCATAAGTAATGCTGATAATTTTATCACATGTTGTGCGTAGATAATAGAAGTGTGTCGACACACCTATGACTTGCACAAGGTATTTTAAAAATCAATTTAAAAAACAAATTTTTGATACATATCTATATTAAAATAAGCCATCTTGAAATCATATAATACACATTTTATTAAATGTTTGCAGGTCTCGGAAATACGGTTTTTGCTATTTCGAATATACACTGGACACTAATTGATCGGATTTACGATATTGTATTTACATTTACATATTTAGGCTCCTTGGCGCACTCAAAAACTCAAATACAATAAAAATGTGAATCAAAAATCAATATTACCCAACATTTAATATTTTATTAATATACCTTATTTACATTTATATCAATTATAATTAAATAAAATAAATAATTATCAATAAACAAACTGCCATAAAGCTCGAAGAGAGAAACTTGAGACATGACACATGAGAGTTTGAACTTAACAGCATTGCTCTTTGCTGTTAACCCATTGCGTACACGAAGTCGATAACATTCTGTTGAGTTGCATTTGTATTAGTAGGCGCGCGCAATTCAAAATGTCGGCAGACAGTCGTTTTAGCGCTCTTGGCTAGCTCCAATCAGTCGGCCGCTTGCTTTCAACCAGAGAGGTTGTCGCGTGGATCACATTGCGGAAGAGTTGTTCAAACGTGTGCGACATACGATTTAAAAACGCCGACGCTCGTACACCTGACAACAACATTGATGGCTTACAATCTGGGTAGCCAGTAAACGGGGATGTGAGTGTGCGGGCGTGTCGCGCAACTTAAATACAATATAAAACCCGTTCCGTTTGGGTGTTGTTTCTGCGTGGTAATAACTAACATTCTGGCAATAGGATTGATTTGTTATCAAATCAATCAAAATATGTAACGCAAGCCGATGAATGAAGTGAAGTGATTTTAAGACTGAACGTGCAGTCATCAAACGATTTTGATGTGTGATTCCCAATGGATCTTTATTGTTTACGTGCTGTCATGTCATTCATAAGCTGTTAGGGCTTTGCATTTTAAGATTGTTTACCAATATGTTCAGAACATAAAACTGACCTACCTGTCACTAAACATGTTCCCTACCCAATGTTTATATTTTAGTGCATGTTTTTACAGCAGTTATTTGATGCCTTTTATGCTTGTATCGTAAACTCTAAGGAAATTTAAGATTTATCTCAAGCAGGTCTGACCCATGCTCTGCAAGTGATCCCGTTTTATTAGACTGCATAAATGTCATTATAATTATAATCAGTCTTTCAGACATTTGACAAGCGACTAAATAGTAGGAGTGTGCATGAGTAGAGCTATTTGAGGACAACGTTTTTAGAATATTTTCCTTAGTTTGTCAGTGTGTTCGTGTATGTGTGTATGTGTGTGTGCCCGTGCATGGCTCTGTACCAAAAATATGCGCCATTGCCGTAGTCTAACATCGTCCATTTTTACGTACGCAAATAGTTTTTGTTCTGAAAAATTGTATATTTTTCTAAACGAAAATATTTGTTGGCAAGACTTAGTTAGAGGTGACGTTTTCAAATATATCAAGTAATTTCAGTAGCCCTACGCACAAAATGGCCTTTAATAATCTTCACTAACGTCAACGTCACACGTCAAGACCCGTCGTGCCACATGCCATTACCTAATATTCCTCTTCTGAAGCGGTCTCTTGTTCAGGATACAATAAATTCAAGTGAATATATTCTTAATGATAAATGAAATGGTCTTCCAAGGGAAATTCTTGATAGATAAATAAATGAGTTTCGTTTTCAATGGAAATCTGAAATGTGCCATTGATTTGTATTTTATTTTGCATTAAGTATTGTGTATATTGGTGTTTTGACATTTTTATTGAGAAATCCTTTGGCACTTTCGCCATATCCAAGAACAAACATATAAATGTACTTAAATTATGGTACATTTGGATTATATTATATAACAGATTAGTCTATTAAAAATTCTCGTAAAACAGACATCGTCTTGTCATTGTATGATCAAACAAAAAGCAAACAGCGAAAAGATCACAACATTAGCACACATACACAGACACACTCGCATACTATATGCCTATACATATAAATATGTATATATGCATACTTAGAGACAATACTTGTACATAGTACATATTGCAGAGCCGAAATGAAAATTTGAAAATTTTTAGCTTTTTGTTTGTGTGTGCGAGCAAACCTAGTAATACATCAGACTTATTTTAGCACAAAGCCCCGAAAAAATAAATACATAAGTAAATAAATTCATTGCCTCACTCACCAAGAAAAGATAGCAGCAGCTGCTCGAGTAACACGAGGGGCGGGGGGTGCCAAGTGGGGGTGCTGACTAGCTAGCCAGGCATAAGGAGTGTATGTGTGCTAAGGAGGGGAGCTCTATGTATTAACTCGCCGTTATACGATCACAGATGCCTGGGGAGACAGTTGGACAGTTGAAATGAATGAGAACCACACTTTATGTGCCATGAACGATATAATTCTAATTGCGAATGGGGTTTTAAACAGATCAAATAAAAATAACACAAAAAAATATTATTATAACGACATAGAACCGATATTAGCGGCTTGCCGAAACTTTAATACCCTTGCACATATTCAGATAATTTATTTCGAAAGAAAAACGATTGCAGAATATAAAAATTAATAAACTCTTGACTAATTTGATGTCATGAATGCTGAGACCAAGATGATTTAGTTTATCCTAAAATTAGTCAGAATTTCGTTCAACGAAGCATTTCAATTGTTGAAAAGACTTGGGTTTTCCCGTTTGTTGATAAACCAAGGTATAAACTGCAAGGCTACTAATAATGAAATTATGATGCATACGCCATGTTAGCCAGCCAGCTTGCTGTTTTCTAAATTTGACTCAATTATCTTTGTTACAGTCAATTTACATACATACATATACACACACGCATCAATATAGTATCACATCCTTGGCGTGTGACGAGTGCATTTGTGGCCCAGTTCCTTTGATACTCATATCTCCATTATAGCATGTATACACTCGTATGTTTCGTAGAACCGGAGAGCAGGTTACCCGCAATATAATATCCATTTAGTTCATACTCATTTAGTTGGGCGTGCACAAGCATAGAATTCTATTTACATTGCTAGCAGTCCATCAGCCAAAAACCATCAGCTATCAACCAGCCGTCAGATGTCGAATGTGCATTTAAAATCCATTACGCTATATTTAGTGGCATTTCTTGCCATTGTTCCATTCCATTTTCATTTATTAGACGATAAACAAGTGCGCAATACAACGCTTCCCCCGTCAAGACAGGTAGTTGTAGCCGATGTTGGCGGTTTGTGGCTCTTACTTCGTGTCTATGTCAGTCCTCTGTCTGTGTGTGTGTGTGCTTGGATTTTGACAGTGCGTCGCTAAAAGCAACAACAAATTTTCAAATGAGCACAAGACTACTGATTCTAGTTGGTTTTGTTGAGATGTTCGAAAATACACGACAAAATGATATCACAAAGTTTCAGACAAAACTTTGTAAAGTCATTTCTTACTGAAAATCCTTTGTCGTTTTCTATTCACCTTTTTTCTAGCCATGTAAATCTGAATTGGGGTTTTAGAAAATAAATTCGATTAGCTTTTTCTATTTTGTTAACATCCCAATGTTAATGTTTGATTATCATTGACACGTTAACAAAGTACAACAAAGTACTTTTGCAAAGCTTACTTCATCCATCAAATATTCGCAAAGATTTATTTACTTTATAGTCCAAGTACTTAAGTAGTTTTAGTGCTTGACGTAAAATCCTTTTCTTTTTTTCATACAATTTACATTTGGTAAACATTTTCTAATGAATAAAAACAGCTTATTAGTGGTAGCCACAAACTTAGTGAAATTGTATATTTAGATAGAGGATTTATTTTCAATTGCGCTTAAGGCAATTATAAAATCAATTAGATTTCCATTTAATGGTTTATTTATTTGGCTGCAATTGAAATTAGTGCGTAATATATTTATTGTTTCCGAAATGACCTAAGATTTGGACAGATTTTTCTGATTTAGCCCATTGTACGTGGCGTAAAATCACAACAATTTGTTAATAGATAAACAAACGAAGCAAAGTAAATTCGAATACCGAATTTCAAATAAACCCGTCGAAAGAGGCAGTCGGTAGTGAACTAATCTGCCTAGCATATAGTAGAGTGTATATTTATATATTTATGATATGTTCGTTATGTATTACCCAGCTGTACAGTGAACGTAAACAATGAAGATGCAGCTTGAAAATAAATAACATGCATCTGATAAAATAGAACAAAAGCTAACCAGTGATTATTATAGAATTGTAATTAAAATATTGAAGATATTAAAGAACAGATTGTGAGTGATATATGTGTGTAAACATTGGCAATCAACATTGAAAATATTTAACAAAAAAAAGGCGAAAGCAACTACAAACTCAACATGCAGAATTCAGCGTCTTCTTGTGCCTGGTACTTACCCTGGTCGTTGGCCGCCCAGCAGCATCAGCATAAGCTCTTGGCAATGCAGACGCCCTTTGCGGACAAAATGGCCATAACGCCCACGGGCGCCATCTACGCACCACAGCAACATCAATTGCAACAGCAACAGCAACACCATCAGCAGCAGCAACACCAGCATCATCATCAGCAGCAGCAACAGCAACAGCAGCAGTCACAACAACAACAACAGCAGCAGCAGCAGCAACACTCACCGAACACGGCAGCAGCACCGCCTACAAACTATCAACAGCCCACATTGCATCCTAGTGCCGGCACCCATTTCTCAATGGCACCCGCTTTCAATTTTGCCCAGCCGCTGCTTAATGCCGCCCAGACACCCAGCTATCCAGGACAGTTGGCACAAAGCACACCGGCACACGCACATCCCCACAGTCAGCACTCGCAGACGCAGTTGCTGCAATCGGCGATGTTTTCGCCACTTTCGCTGGGCGCCTACTATAATAGCATAGCGGCAGCAGCAGCGGCGGCAGCAGGAGCTGCAGGCGCTAATCATGCAGCGTTTGGTGGCGTCTCCTTGTCCGCACAGCAAGCGCTATTGGCGGCTGCCTCCGTGGCTGCCACAACACCAGCAGCCGCATTAATGCCACAGACAGCACAGGTGCCGGTGCCGGTGCCAGTGCAGGTGCCAGTGCAGGTGCCAGTCTCAGTGCCGCGTCCAGCACCTCCTGCTGGCTGTGCCCTTGTGCAGTCGATGAATTGCATGCCACAGGATCTTCAGCATCTCTCTTCCATTAATCTCAATCTGGGAGGCGTCATGGCGCTAAGGAACCATGCAACCGCATCAGGCCTTGCAACCATGAAATCTATACCAAATGCTGCCGCTGCCGCCGCCGCTTTGACGATTAACAGAAAGGTATGTCTAAGCTGATTCGATAATGCAAATTACGACAGTGTAATCTTAAAGCATTAAATATATTGCTTAGCACTTAAGCTTAAGCTTTTAATACTATACGATCAGTTTAATCATTAAATCGTGTAGGGAATAAGAATCAAGAAGGCAAAAATTTTATTGCAAAAGTTGGCATGTATTTTTCATTAAATGCAGGTGTATTTTTAAACTTAGCGAATGTATGAAATACACAATATGTTACTGCAGCCATTAGGTGATAATTTTGCAGTTATATCCTCGCTAAAAAAAACACTTTCAATGCATTTTCTATTCAAATGAAGTCAAGATCTATCACAAAGAAAACTTGAACTTAACGACGTTAAATCACACTAAACCCCCTTAAACGGTATGTCATGCTTTCTGATTGTCAACTGGACAGACAGACAGACAGACAGACAGACAGACTGACTTTGTATTTGTCTCTGCCTCCCCCTCAGCCTCCGTCTGCGTCTCAGCCTCTGCATGAGCATCAGCGCCTGCATGAGCCACCTGCAATCAAGCACTTGGACGAAGGTCATCGAGACACAATTGATGTCAGTGGCTGAGAGAGACAGCTGCTGTTTACGTTGAAATGAGCCGTGCTCTTGAACCATAAGTAAACTACATACTTACATGTACTGAGAGATATATACAGACAACGGACTTCCCGACAGACGGTTATAAATGTGAAGCATCATGTGAGCTCATCATTGGCCCCGGATAATGATTTATCGTTAATTGTGAGTCGTCGTGTTCAAGTTGAATTGTTTAATAGATGTTTACATAAAATACCTAATGTATGTATGTATATATGCATACATTTGCACGGCAGTCTTACAACCATCCGGCTTTCATAAAACTATTCAAACAATGTGCTTGTCTTTACCTCAAAATATTCATATAAAAACACTTTGAGTTGAGGTTTGTTTGCAAGGTGTTGTACTTACTAGGTGCAGCAATAATAATAATTCAAAGCTGGAAGCTGTTGCCTCCTCTACAGAAATCAAATCTCAACTGTGTGTATATGCATGCTGATGTAATTGATCATTTCTATAATTTAACTGAACCGGTTTGAAGAAGCGGATTGTATAAAATTAGCGCTGCTAGAACGAGCCAACCTATTCAAACAATTATCTAAAGCTTCATAAAAGTTGCATGAAAACAAAACGAAGATTTAACAAATCAAAGCTTAAAATCGAGAAAAATGACAAGACTTAACATTATTGAAGACAGCAAAGTACGAAAATAATTGTATTTAGTTGTGCAAAAAACAAATTCAAAAATATTGAAATGTTCATCGATAAGTTTGTTGCCATTTAATGTTGTTTGAAAGTATACATTTTCATCGCACAAATTAGAAACTAAATGTATTGTAATTTCATTTAAAATTAGATGTAAATTTCAACAGAGAAATCGTTACTTGGAAAACAAAGTGGTATTGTAGCGGATGTATAAACTAAACAGACTTAAGAGTCGAAATCAAACATGAAGACATGGCGATACACTTACGATAAGCAGCAATGCTTGTGTGTATTTCTTGGATGTGTGTTGTAGATAGCTTAAGTGGGTCCAAAATTGATGTGGATATGGTATGGATGTAGAGAGGCATTATGTCAAAATACTGCATCATGAAAACCCGACTATGACTATGCGTAATCCGTCAGTGAAGTTGCAATGCCTTGGACATTCACTTTAATAAACTTTATAGCAAGTAATTTAAAAGATTGTAATCAGAAATTGCTTATTACGTTTTCCATTGTACTTGCCTGACTGTGAGTGTGTTGAGGTGTTTTCTATAATTGCCAAATACTTAATGTTTGATACAATACACAATACAAAATAATTAACTGGCAACAAATGGGGGCAATAGTATGAAGTAAGATGATATCATTCCAAAAACAAAAAAAAACTAATGTAATTATGTCTCTATGTTTAATAAAATATAACTAATAATGCTATTTATAAACACTGGCCAAAGCTAACCTGCAATCTCCTTGTGCCTTGGCTTGCTTCTTACAAAGACCTTTCAGATTTTCCGCATCGCTACGCATTTTGTTGGTCGGATTTCTGCAGTGATTTCAGAGTCTTTTGAAATGCAATGATTTCACGAGACCTGTGCTGTGGCGGTGATGCGGTGGTGCGATGGTGCGGCATGAGTCTTAGTGGTGCCATGTGCCATGTGCCGTGCTGTTCGCTGCGGTTCGGTACGGTGCGGTAAACGTTGACTGAGTTGGTCAAGGTTTCCCATATAGCCGCATAAAGTAGTAAAGTAGCCACAACTGTGAGTTAGAGCCGAGCGCTATTTTGCCTTTTCTTTGTTGTTTACAGAAATTCATAATACGCATGTTAAATGTGTATGCCCCGCTCCCTCCCCGCCCATTCTCGGCTTAAACTAGTAGTACCCAGCCACTCACACATACGATGTATTAACTAAAGAGTGGTGGCCCTTGAAAACGAGTTAAGGAGGTCTGAGGCAACTAGCGACAAGTTATTATGATACCGAGACTGAAGTTATCACAATTTTATTACAATTTTTACATCATATGTGAATAGTTACAAAAAAAAAGAAAACAATATATTCAACATATTGTGTCAAATTATGTTTGTCTAATAAAATGGGACTAGTTCATCAATCAAGTGGGTGAAAATATAATACAACAATCTTAATTAATTTATTATCAAATCTTTAAGAAAATTCACGTTACACTCGTCTGAAGTATACTAAATTACTCTTCTGCTATAATGTATGAAAATAGTGGAATTTGCCCAATCATAAATTATAAAATCAGAACCAAAATTCAATTGTAATACGATATTGTGCATGCGAAAAAGATTAAATTTGACAATGGTGTATAAATAAGAAAACTACATAGAACATTAATGATTTCTATACATACATAACATATATACTCGTAGTACACATTTACTAGCCCAAGTTTATATCCATCTGTAACATATACAATTTGAACAGAATGTTTTTGGTACAGGGTATACAAACATAATGTTTTGTAAACAATTTAGCTTGCGTAAAAAGACTTTTCGGAAATTTATTTTGCTGCAAGCTAAAAAAATAAATATCGAATTTGTATTGGTAGTACGAGTATATGAAAGGTGGAAAGGAACTGTTAATTAATGTTCAATAGATGCTGACAGTCTCTGGATCTCGTGCGATTGTATATGTACAAAGAAACAAATTAAAAATAAGATTTTATCTTGCGTTTTGCGGCTGACTAACAGCATTTAATGTGCTAATGGTTTTGCGAAAAGTCTAAAGGCCTAAATGTGGTCTGTGCGTAATAGAAATAAGTTGAATTGATACAACTTTCCATTCATGGCAGTATTGCAGAACTAGAATTTACAGTAATACGCGTACCCATAGTAAAGTCAACTGTTACATGTCAATCTGATATGGTCAATCGGGTTGCAGACAGAGTGCACTCAGCAGCTTTAATCTGTGATCTAATTAGCTGGAGGATGCCTTGCAAGCAGGTTTGATTTTGTAATGGCAAAGACAAGTTTTGTGCGACGACTTGAAAAGAAATAAAAGAAATCACACATTGAATTGGCGCCGAAATAATCCATTTTCTATTTAGTATTGACTGTTCGTGAACATTTTCAAAATTTTTTAATTAACCGCATCGTGTGGTCACGTGCTGCGGTCAGTCGTCTTCCAGATGCCGAGCACGCACTCGGCACTCGCCACACGCCCCCGTTAAATAGCAGCCGGTGGAACTGAGTGAAGATAGATTCTGTCGCATTTGGTGGAACACACGCGTCTCGCGGCCCTCATGCACCTTTCCGCCGTTGAATCGCCCCCCCTCTGCACCCATCAGTTCTGATCAGATGTGATTTGATTCTCGGTGTGGGTGTACGCGAAACACACATAAATATTAGCCGAGACTTTGCGAACGACAGACAGACGGACAGACTGCTGCTTTTCGCTTTGGAACAATATGAAAATTGCCGGCAAAACTTTGGATCATTTAATGCAACATATTCAAGCGTTAGATATGGTATATGTATGTACATTCAGAAAAGTGAACACACCTATTCATATTCATATGTGAATGGTCGTTTGCCAAGATCGCTGGCAACAGGTCTCTGCCGTTGAATGATTCAATTAATTTCTCGAGTCTTTTTATATGAACATCATCTCATGGATGAGTGGAGCAAACATACACAGAATTGTACTTATCAGCGTATAAGTATGCGTGGATGTATCTGTGTGTGTGTGTGCGAGTGTGTGTGGGCAGAGTTCAAACATTTTTCATTCATTACGTTTTTCTGTTTCATCTTTTTTGTTTATTTGCATTTAATAAGAATAAACCTAAATGATTATTGATTATTATTATTATTATCTTGTTGTATTAATTGAAACAATCGGAATTTCAATGTAAACTGTAAATACGAGTATTTAAACCATAAAGAACGTGTTAGTAGTATAATTAGGTAATATACGTGTACTACATTGACTACATATATATGTACATATATATATGATATCAGAGCTAAATATAAAACCAAATTTGAGAATCCGAGACTAGTGTCGAGACTGTGTCTTTTGTGTCTATCATGCTCAGGGCTTGCGGGATCTTGGCGTATTATTATTTTTCAAAACGTGTGCACATGTGAGACGAAGATGCCTTGTAACTGTAACGAGTTGAGAAGAGCACAATTCACAATGCCGAAAACCTAATACTCTATCTCTGCAAAGAACAATCGAAACTCTGTTCACTCCAACACTACAAGATAATGCAATACAATTTCAATAGCAAGGGTATTAACTACTGATTAAGTGCAATTGACCCACAAGCCCCAACTCGCCTCGACCACTGTCTCCCAGTAGCGTTCTTGGCGGGTCTGTCGTGTCGTGGTCCGTCCCGTGCTGCCCTCCCGCACAGATTTTTCGGGCATGCCGCATGTTTTCATCATTTGTTGGGCGCACTGCCAATGAAAGCAAAGACAAAAGTCAGCCAGCCAACAGTCACTCATCGGGGTCCACGAAAGAGACAACTAACTGAAATGCAAGTATCTATTCCAAAGTATCTACATACACACGGCTTATATCTGTATATACATATACATATGTATGTACACAGTCGCAGCATCAGTTTGCATCTGTAGTGATCTGCATTTGTCTATAAATTACATTGTACAATGCACGCACAGACACCACACCATACCATAAATGAATACAAATATATGTACTTATTTGTACATAGTGTAGTGAGGTGTAGTGAGCTCGTCAGCCCACTTGAGAGTATTTGAACATAGCCAGGAATACAGTGATCAAATTATGAAAAGATAAAAATGCCAGACACCAAAATGTATAAATATTTTTGATGGTTTCCGAAACTTGAGTTGCTGACTTGCAATACCTACGTCAATTTTCCGGTTTTGTCTTCTCTCATGCCTGAAAGCATAAATCTTCAAAACAGATCTTCACGAGCAACTAAATCTATAGAGAACAAAGTGAACATTTCCAATAAATTAAATACCATTCGCAACGCACACATGTTAATGTTCAGCAACAACAATTTTAAACTAACTAATCCTTGATCTCTTTTTTTTAGTATCATTTACATTGTTGTCCCTGAATGGATATGTCTAAGTTTAACTTCACAGACTTCTGTTCTACACATTCTTAATATGTCTGTCTATGCAACTCATTACATAAACTCATACGTAAACTGATTTACATTCTTGTTCTTCAACTTTCAGCTGAATGCAGTAAGCGAATCAGAAAAGCAGAAACTAAAAATTCCTGAGAAGAGGAAAACTGAAGACACAGAACAAATTAAAGATTTGAAAAAGGTAAAGCGTGTGGGAAGCTGAGAGTAATAGAAATTTGATAACCTTATTATTTCTATTCACAATGAAGGCAAAACTTGAAACAAAAGCCTTAAAGGCGAAAAGACCTGGATTTACGGATGAAAGATATCAGGAAACTTCCTATTATACAGAGAATGGTAAAATGTTTATTTATTTTTTAACACACAACCTTAGAACAAAACTTCTTCCCTATAGGTCTCAGAAAGGTTTATCCCTATTACTTCACCTTTACGACCTTTACCAAAGGGCGTTGGGTTGGCGAAAAGATTCTTGATATATTCTCAAAGGAGTTTCGTGCTCATCCAGCTGAGGAATATGAACGCTGCATACAAACCGGCACTTTGACTGTCAATTTCGAGAAGGTGCCCATTGATTATCGGCTGAAACATAATGATTTGTTGGCCAATATTGTGCACAGGTAAATGGCATTTGAATGAAATATATGTTAACTTTATCGATATGGGCACATGGCATGCCTGTAAAAAGATATTAAATAATTTTTTAGAAATTTGTGAACGTGTTTCATGGTCATAAATTGAATTATGTTCCCATTTACTTTCATGAGTGTAATAATTAATAAAAAAAATATACAAGTACTTGACATGCTTCTGTTGTCAACAAAAAACCTCAACGCTAAATAATATTTAAAGCGTTATTTATATTGAAACTGGTTAGACAGTAACTCAAAGTCGAGCACCAGAACTGTAACTTTGCTAACATCTTTGTAACATACAACACTTGAATCAATTAGTACATAGTACATATCATCTTGAGGTAAAGATCAAAAGGATATCTCAGTTGTAAATATTCTCTACAAAAACAATGAATAATGTGTGTGCAACAAGCACACAAAATTGCCATAAGAGTCCAATATGACACGGATCTCTAAAACTATCTGTTCATTTGGAAGCGCTGAATGTTACATAGATCTAATTAAATATGCGCAATCATGAATATCTTTGCAGACACGAAGTGCCCGTCACTTGCCAACCAATCACAATTGTGCATATGGATGAGGACATTGTGGTTGTTAATAAACCGGCCTCTATACCCGTAAGTGGCTTTAACGACCGCCATATTACATAAATTATCAGTTATAATATTAACATATATATTAGGATAAAATACGTACTAACAGTCCGAGTCTTTATTACTCAAGTTCCATACAGTTATCACTTCTTTGTATATATCCTCTTAAGACTATCATTCAGAATTATGCATTTGTTATCCTAGGTTCATCCGTGTGGTCGATACAGGCACAATACGGTGGTCTTTATTCTTGCCAAGGAGTTTAATCTGAAGAATCTACGCACTATTCATCGTCTGGATCGTCTGACTTCTGGTCTTTTATTATTTGGACGTAGTCCAAAGAAGGCGCGCCAAATGGAACAACAGATCCGAAACAGGCAAGTGGAGAAGGAGTATATCTGTCGAGTAGAGGGTATCTTTCCAGAGTAAGTAAAGCAAAGTAAAGCAAGTAAGCAAAAATTAAGTTTTCGCTTCCAGCGGTGTTGTGGAATGCAAGGAACCAATTGAGGTGGTCAGTTACAAGATTGGCGTGTGCAAGGTATCCCAAAAGGGCAAAGATTGCACAACAACTTTCCAAAAGTTATCCCAAAGTGGAACCACAAGCGTTGTTCTATGTAAGCCACTCACAGGACGTATGCATCAGATACGAGTACACTTGCAATATTTAGGTAAATTACTAATCAAGGTCGAATTTGTTTACAAGCTAAAAGTATTTATGTAATTGTTTTCAGGCTTTCCAATACTTAACGATCCGTTGTACAATCATGAAGTGTTTGGCCCGCTAAAAGGTCGATCTGGAGATATTGGTGGCAAAAGTGACGATGAACTAATACGAGATCTCATTAACATACACAATGCTGAAAACTGGTTAGGAATAGATTGCGACTCTGACATATCATTGTTCAAAAACTCAAAAGATGAAACGGATCTAGAAAGCTTAAGTAGCGATCAAACCTTTGGTAAGAGCTATTTCCAAACCATCCGACAATTTTCAAAATGATTATCAATTAACTACTTAATATTTGCCCTTAAAGCCGTACACAACAGTGATGACGACGTGGGAATCAATTCACGTGAAACCACACCCCCTTGCGTGGAAAATCAACAAATCCTAGAGCCAGTTAAACAACAACAATGTACAAATAGCAATCAAGGATTCGCAGTCAAAGCTGATGAGCAGCCGATAGCAGCCATAGCTTCAGTATTGCAAGCCACAGATACTCCACTAGCCAACACTGGAAGCTCAGTGGACATGTCATTGGCGACCGATAAAGTTGTCATCGATAAACACTGCTACGAGTGCAAAGTGCACTATCGTGACCCAAAGCCCAAGGATCTTGTCATGTATTTGCATGCATGGAAATATAAGGTAAACTAAACTAAACAATTCACCGCGATGAAGCTAGCATTGAATGATCTTTCTTTTTCAGGGACCTGGCTGGGAGTACGAAACTGAGCTGCCATCCTGGGCACTTTCAGAATGGATCGAAAGCGACTTAACCTCAGATAAAGTTGTGAATTAAATATCTACAATAGATTTTATAACCAATTACTGGCTTCTCAGATACATACTGACGCATAAGTTTCAAGCATCAAGAGTCCTATCGAAACGCTTCAATCCACAACAATGAACCAAACAAGAACAAAATAGTGCAATTAATATTGACCAAGCTATTCATTTATATGTCCAATGTACATGTACATACATATGTACATACATATATGATGAAGACAAACTGACCAAAAATATTTTTTAATTGTAATCTGTCAACAGAAATTCTAAATATCATATTTAAGAAGAATGTGCCTTTCCGATTGGTATAAACATAAGTATATATGAAGATATACACACACTTACATACATTTGATAACTAGAAATGAAGGTACCCATATCAAAATAATCCCATTGTTGCTTTACTTAGATGTTTTCTTATAGTTATTTTATTGGTCCACGTATTAGACAATTGGATGTATATCACCAAAAAATCAAATTAAAACTCTACAACTCATTCAATCAAATTATATAATAAAATTAAGAGAAAAGATGAAAAGACATGCAATACAATTTCAAGTTTTCTATACACAATTAGATAAACATACATATAGACCACATACTATATAGTATATATTTATATATATAGATAAAAGCGTAATTCAGGCGAACCATTAACAATCTTATCGGAATTGAAAATAAGTAAATTCATAATCAAGAGGTTCCAATCAGCTTATAAGCATACTATCCTTTAAAGTAAGAATTCGAAAACAATTTCGTGCCCTTCTTAAATTACTTATTGAAAATGAAAATATGATGAAAAAATAATAGATAATTTTATATAAACTACATTATACGAATAAGTGCAATATATTATACATACTTATACATATACTATATAAATGAATATCAATAAATTTTACAAATGTTTCATAGAAACATGTTTTATTCTTAATATGTAATATTTAATTTGGCCATTTCTACATGCGGTATCCAAAGGGAACAGGGGAATAATGACTTCATAGATCTCTATATGAAGAAAAGCGTCAACGTTTAGTGTCCTTATATTTCATATCCGACCATCCCCTACTACTATATCACAATAATTGCTGAATTTGAATAGTAATTATATATTTAAGCAACAATTTAGAGCTGTACAAATGAACTTGTATAGAAAAAATTGTCTGTGGTTCTTAATTGCCTTAAATATGGGAAAATTATATTTTATTATTTGTATTATTGCTGCCTTTTCCATTCAAAGCAATTGATGTTACTTGCAAAGTTCCTAAGGCCTTGCATAAATGTTAAATTCAGAAACCACATATTTTCCACCACATTTAAATTTAATTAAATGCAAACAGCTGAAATATTTAGTGTTGAACTTTTTTCATAACACGAAAAACTCATTTGAGAATCCACTAAACTCCATAGCGAATTCATAGCCGAAAATAACTGTATTTATGTATATACCCTTATTTCATGGGGGAAAAGTCTTGGGGTCCAGTCCTCTTAGCTGCTAACTGCACAAGCAGCAAAAAGTTTCTTTTTTTTTAAAGTAACTTACAAGGGGATGTGGATGCTGCAGTGAAAATTAAATTTAATTAACGTAGCAGCTGAATTAAAAATGCATGTTACGAAATAAAATGCAATAAATCGGAAATTCAACTGGTCTGTTAGAGAACTCCATGCCCAATTACAAACATGCCCCTTTGTTTAGTCAGAGCAGCAAGAGGATAATGCACTTACGGGCCGCTCAACTTGCTGAATTATTGAGCAAAGTGCAATTAAAACGAAAATAAGCGCGCATCCACATTGGGATTGTTCGAAATTAAATAAGTTTTCTAATGCAGCTTACGGACATACTAGACGACTATTAAAACTTACTTCATTTTTCCGCATTGAACTCCAACGTACGTACATAGGTATATACCAATTATGTTTTGTTTACATTTTATCAATCATAAAGTTTTAAAGTAAAAGATTAAAATAATGCATGTAAGAAAAATACATAAATATGTGTTTATTGTACAGACTTATATATATGTTTTGTTTGCCAAAACATGCCTCTAGCTCAGTTTTCCTATGTCAGCATTTTAGCCACCGGGCAAAGAGGAAGCATTAAACGGCATCTGTGAGGCGTTTGTCTTGATGCTTTGCACGGATTCAGGCTCATGTTGCCAAAAAAAAAGGTGCAAAATGTAAGACCATAAGCCAACATACACTGCTACATATTTGTTAACATTTTTGGTCACCTTATCGAGACATGGCCGACACACAAGCATTATTTATTGCGGCTATGTCTAGGGTGTACATTTTCAGCAGTGTCGCACCTGAAGACAATAACCTTTGACAGCTACAAAAGCAGAAAGGATAATTTATACACCTATGAATCAATTGACATTGTTGCTCAAGCCTATTTTATGCATCTCAACCTAAACCGCAAGCAAAAACAAAAGCAGCTACTCTACTACAGTTTAAATGTATTTTGCTTTTATTCAGATTAAAGGGAAGAACGAAATATTCTTAAGTCTTTACAAATCCTTAGTAAATTATAAAGCAAAAATGTTATAAATTAAATTATTTAAATCTGACCTTAAGTAGTTTTTAATTTTAAACAAAAAAACAATTTTTATTAATTTAAGATTCGAAAAATATACTATAACAATATTCAAATATTAACAGCTTGTATATCGTTCGAGTTCCATTTTTTTCCGATAACTGACTTAAATTAGGTGACCATACTTTCGGTAAAAGTATGTATCTCAAAGCGTTTGGGTATTATAGCGACATCAGTATACAGCTATCTTGTTTATTAGCAATCAAACAAAAATATTTTGCGGGCATTTTAATATTAATCCAAATAGCATTCTTTAAATGCAAACATAATTAAAATGATTCATGACGTAATACTGTCCTGCTTAAGCTTATCTCGAAAAGGAACCGGCATTCACAGTTTTCTTGTGAGTAATAACTGCATATAAGCCCACATGTGTGCCATCTATTAACTACTACTGATTTCATTTATAGGTCACAAACGTCGTGGATGAATTTCTACATCCCTGTGAGCGTACGATTTTTGAAGATATTATCAGGACATTAAGTAATCTTAATGATATTGTAAGGTTTGCTAAATACTTTGGAGGAATCAACCCAAATGATATTGCAGATTTTAAAGAAGCGGGCGGTAAAACAAGTTTCTGCGAGTTTTGAGTTATTAATTGTTAAATTTTTTTCATAGAATATTCATCTGGTTATTATTTAAAGAATTTTGCAAAGGGTATTGAAAGTGCGCTCGAAGACTATTACAATGAAATAGCACGACTTGAGTCCTATTACCAAAAGAATTCAACACACTCTCTTCTCTATATTCACAATGCCCTGGAATCTCAAAAACCTTTCATACTTATTTTGCGCAAACTTATTAGTGATGCCAGGATACAAGTAAGATGTGTATGATTGTCGTTTGAACATTTCATGTAATTGTTTTAAATTTAAAGAAACTTCACGGATGTTTATTACTGCAAAATCTGCAAACCCAACAATATGATCATGGAAACTTACGTATGAACCACATAATTGCCAAGTAAGTCATTAACTATTGTTATAACATAAAAATTAAATAATCCCATTTCATAGAATAACTAAGCCTATTAAATTGGTTTTCTACTCGCACTTGGCCCATTGGCTACTGTTAGGCATCATCGACGATCCACACACTGAATTCTTTATAAGCTATAAACAATCAAATGAATGCGGAGCCAAAACATCTATAGAAAAATCGGTGTCAAGCAGCGTTTACTTGGTATGTTTATAATATCTTAACTTATATATTTTTAGTATAAGCATGTAAATTTATTTATTTAGTCTTCAATGACCGAAGAAGATATATGGCAGTATGAAATCAATATGTCGCAATTGCCTGCATTTGTAACAACTGTTTTAGCCGAGAAAGTATTATTTGTTGGTCAAACAGTGCTGGTATTTAAGGTGGACCGTAGAAGAGATAAATCTGAAATATTGACATCTAAAACCCACGGATCATTTTCTGATGATGTCAGCGAACTTTGGGATGGAAAAGAAAGTGTATTCTCCAAAATGATTGAAGATTTAAATGACGAGAATCGAATTGATGTGATGCGCCTAGAAAAAGTCATAAACGATATAAAAAAATTCGTAAGTCAACGTCTATCCGTTATTGCAGTTATTGAAGATAATCTCGATCGTCAAATGTGTTTGATAAAAGACTTTTACTTGCTGGGACGTGGAGAATTTTACTTGGAATTCCTGCGTCAGCTACACAGTAGCGACAAAAGTATTTGTTCTAGGAATGCTAAAGACTTCACCAGAGCTTTTGAGGTACGTATTAAGGATGCATGTGTTCTTAATTTAACGAATAAAAATAAATACATATGTATATTCTAGATTTCATCCAATGTAATGGGAATTGTCGATGAACTGGAGAATTTTTCTCTGAGTGTTCAAAAAGTCCAATTGATTTAGAAGAAAGCTGCGAATTTGGAATATGGCAAAATCTTCATTTAAAATATATATATAAATGGCCATTGAATCTTTTGTTTTCACCAACTACGATTGAACGATATAACAATGTATTTCGTCATCTGTTAATTATCCGAAAACTTCAATACGATCTTCAGCTCGTATGGGCGAGTCACAAATGGTTGGCTAAAATTGGAACACCAGTCGACGTAAAAATTATGAACTTCCGAAATCATCTGACGTTTTTTTTGGATAACTTACAGTATTATATACAAGTAGACGTTCTCGAAAGTAAGTAATATGATTGATATGAATACAATTTTTTCATTAATATTTTTCGAATTTTAGGCCAGTTCAGTATACTTATGAACGTTATTAAAAATAAAGCAGATTTTGAAGAGATACAACGAGCTCATTCGGTATTTTTGGCCAACGTTCTGTCACAATGCTTCCTACTAAATGATTCTATCGATAAGAAAAAAAATATTACCCAAACAATGGGTCAATCCCAAAATCCAATATACGGGACAATTCTTGAAATCTTTAGTATATGCGAACAATTTAGCCTTTTGGATTCAATGGAAGATGCTTTAAAACAAGTCGGAATACTGGAAGAAAAGTAAGTCATATCTAACAATATATTTACTGGTCAAGTATTAATTGCAGTTTTAAATATATTTTTAGATTCAACTTATCAATTTTGGGCTTAATCAACATAATGACTAATATTAAAAGTGCACCAAGCTTTGGTCCGTTATCGCTGTTTCTATTGAGATTGGATTACAATCGTTGGTTTAGCGTTGACAAAAATGCCAATTCATCACCATAAGATTTAGTTTCTTTTAAAACGTCTTCTGCTCAAAGTTGAAAACGTTTGATATGCACCATATGGTAATCGATTCTAGAATAAGAAAAGAAAAACTAAAAGCTTGGATCGAATCAAATAAAATTGGATTTTTGTTTTAATACCAGAGTGCAGAAATTTTGTTTATAAACTTATCAAATATTTTGAAGTCACCAAAGAAGAACAACACACGCTTCCTCCACGTTCAAGCAAATTTATATTAATGTTCCCATGAGTTAATTGAAAAAACCACCATTAAATGAAAAAGCTAGTATGACAGAAAATTTTAAGTATTTCAATCGTTAAAAAAATTAATATATAAATTATCATAAAAACTATTTCCCTTACGTAAAAACTTCAAATATATATATTAAAAATACTAGATGCGAAAAATGGTATTTTTAGTAATACTTTTACGGTCACATTGCTTGTTGTTTACAGCTGTTTTAGTTAAGTATTGTTAGAGTTCTGACGATAAATGTGTTTGGATACTATGCACTGTAAACAATTATAATACAAATTAGATGTTTTCAACTTTTTATATTCACGAAATACGAAAACACTAAGAATTGTCCTTCTACGATATTCATGTAGTCCACATCAAAACAAGGTATGTCAATCCTTCGTTCATTAATTTCTGATTAATCTCACAAGTGTTTCTTGTTTTAGTTTCAACATTGAAACATATCTTTTATTTGTAATATGGGCGATCAAGTAATAGTAATAGATCCAAAGAAGACTGCGAAATCAGGAAAAATATATGGCTGCCCACAATGCAGTTACAAGGCTAATCGTGTTTACAATGTTCAAAGACATCTCGCGAATCATTTCGAGAAGCCTCCAAAGGAGCTACAACATTTATGTCCAAATGCTGGCTGCTCATTTGCAACATTGCGATGGGATAATTTAAATAGACACATTCAAAGATTACATCGTCCAGCAAAGCCAAGGCCTGACGAACTTCAACCTGTTGTAAATGATGAGGATATCGAAATAACGCCAATAAATGAAGATCCTACATTAACACCAAGCGATGAAGAGCTAGCGGCAATGTTTATTGAAGAAATTCCAACTGAGGAGGAACCCCCAAACACAATATACACCAAAAATCAAGCCAACCTTACAAAAAATAAGATTCCCCCACAAAAGGAAAAGAAAATCGGCCGACCACGGTAAGTTCAAAAATCGCTCCTATGCATATTAATTCTATTATTATATTTAACAGAAAAACCTACAAAAGTGGAAAAACAAAATATTACGAATGTACAACTTGCGAGTACCGCACCAACCGAGGCTATAATATTAAACGACACATTGCCAAACATATTTCTAAGAATGGATCAGAACTACTACTACATGTGTGCGTAATCGCTGGCTGTGGGTTTTCAACTCCGCGATGGGATAATCTGTGCAGGCATGTTAAGCGGGTTCATCCCGAGTCACTCACACCTTCGCCAGACAATTGGTAATATCGGAATGTGGTGATTGTGCACAGAGAGAATCAAGATTACAAATTAAAAATAAGAGAGAATATGTAACCTATTGTATAAATAAATTGTATAGTGACCCGCTTGCATGAGATATGGATATTAAAATAATTTTGTTTAATATTTTAATATTATATCCTTATTATTCTATTCATAATTACTACAATATAAATATTAGTCACCATTATGTTGGCGTGAAAAAAGAGTTGCTCATGGATCCGCTTCCCGTTCCGCTAATTGTAGTATTCATGCCCAGCATGGAAGTGTCTCGCTGGGATGCAGTAGCTGTTCGTTGATAGCGTGCTATGTGATCGAGTGAGTAGGGCAGAATTGGGCGAACACTGTGGATCTCCAGCAGGGTCAAATTGTCCAGTTTGGCATAAGTGCCTTCACCCTTAATGAATGCATCAATAGAGGTACGCAGCTTTGATTCACGTATGTCGAATATGTCTTTAATGATTGTGCGCAGCTCCTCGCAACGCGGTACATCATCGGGCGCTGTACTCATAACCACCTGGGCTACCACCATGTAGTGCTCGCTGGGCATCTTCGTGAAGAATCTAAAAATTATGCCTTTTTATAAATGTTATCACTTTATATACACATATGGGAACATACTTGGAACGTTTCTCCTCCTCCTTAATTTCCTCAAGAGTGTCCAGTTCCATCCATTCGGGCGGCACAATGCGGCATTTTTGCTGCTTTCGCAGATGGGCCGCCAGCCACAAGGGAACGAAAACAGGAAATCCAGCACGAAATGGGCCCACTGAGCCATAGATGAGATGTAATGGTTCATTAGAGAAATTAGGTATAATGGATATCATGCATTTTTCGCCAATAAATTCAATTGTTGCTGGGTCCATGATAAAATTTGTCGAAGATTTTGTAAACAATGCAAAAAGAAAGTTATCGATTGAACTATAAGTCCCGCCGATAAATTCGATAACAGTCAGCTGACAAAACTTGTTGACTAAAGCTGCTTGGTATGACAGCGGTTGTGCGGCCAAGATCCGTTACATATTGAGTTTGAATTTGTAGCCAAAACCAAATTTAACTTGCGTCAAATGGAAATTATAAATAAACGATGTGAACTTACCCTTGGGCGGGTTATCGGGTGCAACATCGGACATGACTCAGCTGGCTGTTTAGATTGTAGTTTGATATTCTATGATGCTATTGCAAATTCCAGTCATCACGTAAGCCGTAAGTTCAGCGTCATGATAAGCGCATGAATGCTAGACATGATCAAACGTTCAAGTTCAGATTTTTTTTTTAGACCTACTTATACACACAAACATGCAGAGTGTACTTAATCCTAGCACTACTTACATTGAAGCAATTAACCAAATCTAAATCTTAAATGCATTGCATCAACATTTTGCTACTGATTGCACAGTGTGGGTGTCTCTTATCAGCATTGTCTAAGCGTTGGCTACATATTAACCAAACTGAAACTAAACTGTGCAACTGTGGTAGTAGTCCATTAATTGCCAAAACAATGATGTTACAAGGTTAAGCTTGGGTCAAACTGGTAGTGATTACAAATCCAAGTCGCATTCTAGAATTGCAACCTGCAGTTGGGTCTAAAAATATAACATTTCTATGTACAATTCGGATGGTTCTTCTTCTTGCTGATTAAACAACTACGTAAATAACATGTTGACTTATCGCCTCTATAAACATTTGCCAACGATCTGTTCAAGCTGATAAAACCGGACACAACCAGTGAGACCCAGAAACCTAAGCTCGTCTTAGGGTTTTTGTATGTAATAACTTTATAGAATTCAAACTCCTTGAACTCCAACTTTTGCGGCAACTACTGAGCTGACTGTAGCTCAAAAGTATTGCAGTCCAGCTGTTCTGGAATCTTGTCGATGCTGTGGCACGCTTTCGCACATACATAACAAGCTGCGACTAAATATAATACAGTATTGAACGATTTTCTGATAAGGCTACAGAATGGGTGGGCTCTATGTGTGTGTGTGGATGATGTGTGGAACCTGAGATGGGACATCCATTATTTTTAAAGAAAAGTGCGAGTTGAGTGAGGCTTTGGCATTAGTGCTTGTCTATTTTTGGCAGGGTACGGAGCTGCTGGCTCCCGCGAGAAATCGACATCTCAAAGCCAGCCAGAAAAAAGAGAACAACTATCATTATTATTATTATTATTGCCATCACACGCGAAGTGCATTTTGAAAAGATAAGTGCCGAATCAGCACCGTAGCAAGTAGGGAGAACTTCGAATACTGTTTTTCGGCAACGCGACGAATCTCTCCCCGCCACCACCCACTTCAGCACCAGTCTCTCGCACGGTAAGCGCTCGCTTTGTCCGGCGTATATATAGGTGATTGATAAGCGCAGTCTACAGACGTTGAGATCGTTGCATCTCCCGACAATACCTAGGCACAGATACCAGTCAGTGCATTGCATTTGGTCAACCAGCGAAATTAGTTGTGAGCCACACAGCGCAGCGTTCACAAGTCCCCGGAGGGCCAAAACGATAGGTGACATCCGTTATCAATATCCTGTTCAGTTTTCCAACTCGCGTTTCGACTGCAATTCGCTTTTGGCCAACTCAAGTCAAGTGCCAATTGTTCATCACTGTGTTTTATTTCTATCCACGATTACACAGTTTTCGCACAAAAACCTATAAAATTGAGACCATTGTTTCAATATGGCTGACACAGAGATCATTGTGACCAATGCCGGGGAGCCGTCCACCAAGGCAAGTCTCATCGTGGTATCGAATCGTTTGCCCTTCGTCCTGACGCGTAATTCCAAAACTAAGGAGCTGGAACGCAAGGCCAGGTGAGCAATAAAGCACATTAATAAATTATATATTTATTAAAAATAAATTTGTGCCATTGTGTTAAAAAAGTTAACAATTGCTGAGTTGATAACAAAAATATTTTAAAAGATTATATAATATATTCTTACAAATTTTATAGAATATACGAAATTGGGCTGCTCAAAGTGTCCTTCAAATGTGTTAGTGATACAGGTTTATATTCTGATTTATGAATCATTTGTCATGTGTTATTAACTTGAACTTAGTTTAAAGAAGTCTAGTGCATTTCACTATTTTATCCGTTTACTTGATACTGATTAGACCAATTTATCTAAAAAAGTTTTAGTGTATGCTAAGTTTATGATATGCTTGTAACTTATAAATTGTGTAAGTTTAAATTGCTTTTAGTAAAGGTTTGCCTATCGATTCAAGTTTGCCCCCGCGATCCTACAGTATTTGTTTTTTGATTTTAAAACAAAGCAAAACTGCAAAGTATATGGCAAAAGTTCATTGAACGAACGAGTACAGTCTTTAGTCCACATTAATAGGCTTAGGCGAAAACAAAGTCATAATTCTCATACGAGTAGTTCGTATTCGACAGTACAATATACATAAATTGTATATTATTCCGTTAATGTTTCCATGGAACACCTTATCAAGAAGCTCTCGTGACACCAAACAAAACTAAACTTTAATGAAAAGATGACAAAAAAAAAAATCAATTTTGGAAACTAACCCAATTGGAATTACAAGTATACAATTTGCATACGAAGATAAGCTGCCTAGTACTAAATCGGACCGCAACCCCGATAGGGATATGCCTCGGAGCGCATCTTGTTTCCACACGCTTCAAGTGATTAGTGCTTGTTATCAGCGCAAAATACACAGAGAGCGAAAGACAGAAAGAGATTGATCGAGAGAGTGCTATAGAGCGAGGGGGGAGAAGATGAGCAAGCTGAATGCAAAGTCTGGCGAACATAGATGAAATTAGAAAACAAATTCAATAATAATGGTAGCTCTTATCAGCAGGGTTTATTACGCGTTTTTGACCCCTGTTGCCTAGACACGACGACATCATAGACGACCAGAATTGATGTCTTCTCGAAAGGGGTCCATCATACACATAGAGAGACGTCAAAGCTTTCAGCGCGAAACAACAGCGAACCTGACACTGAAAAGCAGCATCACGTGCTCTCCCAGTCGGGCATTGGGTCTGACCTAGTCGCATAAGCATTTAGACTCGCACTGACCCTACTCAAAAGCTACGAGTTATGCTGGGCTGGGTCTGCTTAGAGGGGAGAGTCTTTATTGTTTTTGGTATTGGCCTCTGAGCCACAGTCGAGGTTGTTTACACTTACGCCGTATACCGATGTCGTATCAGGGGCAATCGCTGTTTTTATGGTATTCCTTATCAGCAACGCTAGTGTCAGTGTCATTGTGATGCACCCTGCATAAAATGGGCTGGAACTGGGACTGCGACTTTTGCAGTCTATGTCCACATATAGATCGACGCACAAACATATACATATAATATATATCCTCCTCACCTTGGCTTACTGTTGTTGTGTGATTGCAGTGCTGGCGGTCTCGTTACGGCCGTATGTCCGGTGGTCATCAAGGGCAGCGGTCTCTGGGTGGGATGGTCGGGCATACATCTGGAGGATCCTAATGAGGCCATACCCGAATCGAATCCCTACGATCAAACACCCACGGCTGGCCTCAAATCCGATCAGGTTGTCTCTGTCAACATCGACTCCAAAATCTTTGATAGCTACTATAATGGCTGCTGCAACAAAATCTTCTGGCCGCTCTTCCACTCGATGCCAGGACGCGCCAACTTTGGTGGCGAGCATTGGCATGATTATGTGACAGTCAACAAGCATTTTGCCGTGCGCACGATTGAGGCATTGGAGAAGTGCCTGGCCAAGAAGAATGGCAGCGATAAGAATCCTCCAATTGTGTGGATACATGATTACCATCTTATGCTGGCCGCCAATTGGGTACGCGAGCATGCCGAGGAGAAGAACCTACCATGCCGTTTGGCCTTCTTCCTGCACATTCCCTTCCCGCCATGGGACATCTTCCGTCTGCTGCCCTGGTCCGATGAGATACTGCAGGGCATGCTCGGTTGTGATCTGGTTGGCTTTCACATACAGGATTATTGCCTGAATTTCGTCGACTGCTGTCAGCGTAATCTTGGCTGTCGTGTGGATCGTAACAACTTGCTGGTGGAGCACGGTGGACGAACAGTGCGTATTCGTCCACTGCCCATTGGCATTCCATACGAGCGTTTCGTCAATCTGGCGCACAATGCGCCCAAGGTGCTGAAGACGTCTAAGCAACAGATCATTCTGGGTGTGGATCGCTTGGATTACACTAAGGGGCTGGTGCATCGTCTGATGGCGTTCGAGGCACTGCTGCTCAAGTATCCACAGCACAAGGAAAAGGTTAGCTTACTGCAGATCTCGGTGCCGTCTCGCACGGACGTCAAGGAGTACCGTGAACTCAAGGAGGAAGTGGACCAACTGGTGGGACGTATCAATGGTCGCTTTACCACTGCCAACTGGGCGCCCATACGTTACATCTATGACTATGTCAGTCAGGACGAGCTGGCAGCACTCTATAGGGATGCAGCTGTCTGTCTGGTGACGCCACTCCGTGATGGCATGAATCTGGTGGCCAAGGAGTTTGTTGCCTGTCAGATCAATGAAGTGCCCGGCGTGCTGGTCATATCACCATTTGCCGGCGCTGGCGAAATGATGCACGAGGCGCTGCTCTGCAACCCATACGAGGTGAACGAGGCTGCCGAGGTCATCCACCGTGCCCTCACCATGCCAGAGGATGAGCGTGTGCTGCGCATGGCGCGTCTGCGTCGTCGCGAGGCCGAGTGCGATGTCAGCCACTGGATGCGCTGCTTCCTGAAAGCGGTGGGTGCCCTGGAGATGGACGACGTTGGCACCACCATCATGCAGCCAGTCTCTGTGGACGACTTCGATGACTACTTACTCAAGTAAGTGTCAAATTTCAATTTCTATGTGGAAAATCTTCAATTCTTGGTCTTCCGTTGCAGATACATCGGCTATAATCACAAGCTGGCTCTGCTGCTCGACTACGATGGTACCTTGGCGCCCATTGCGCCTCATCCGGATTTGGCCACACTATCGCCAGAGATAAAGAATGTGCTCTTCAAGTTGTCAAACCACTCCGATGTCTACGTGGCCGTCATCTCGGGACGCAATGTGGACAATGTAAAGAAAATGGTTGGCATTGAGGGCATTACGTATGCAGGTAATCATGGTCTGGAGATTCTGCACCCCGATGGCAGCAAGTTTGTCCATCCCATGCCAATTGAGTACGAGGACAAGGTCAGCCTTCTTCTGAAGGCACTGCAGGATTCAGTGTGCCGTGACGGCGCCTGGGTTGAGAACAAGGGATCTCTACTCACATTCCATTATCGCGAGACGCCAGTACAGCTAAGACCCGATATGGTCGACAAGGCACGAAGCCTAATTGAGAAGTATGGCTTCCGAGCAACCGAAGCGCATTGCGCCCTTGAGGCACGCCCACCCGTACAGTGGAACAAGGGTCGTGCTTCGATTTACATTTTGCGCACATCATTCGGTGTGGATTGGAACGAGCGTATCAAAATCATCTACGTGGGTGACGATCTAACTGATGAAGATGCCATGGTGGTATGTAATTGCGAAGCATTTAAAGACTATTGTTTATCACTAATCAAATCCTTGCATTTAACAACAGGCACTGAAGGGTATGGCGCGTACATTCCGTGTCACATCGTCGGATATTGTGAAGACCGCTGCCGATCATCGTTTGCCCTCCACTGACTCCGTCTACACTCTGCTCAAGTGGGTGGAACGACACTTTATGGGTCGCAAGGCGAGAGCCAATTCGCTGACTTATCGCCCTGCCAAGGGCGATGGCGTCCAAATGCAAATGTCCCTTGAGGTGGCCTCTTCGGCCAACAGTCTCGATGTGTAAACAATCGAACAGTCAGCCTCACACGAACGCACACACACGTACACATGTAATTTGTAAGATTTTAAGAATAAAATAAACCAAAAAAAGGAAGCCCACACTTTTTCCTTAAACAAGGCGCGGTCACAGTTATTAAATTAAATATAAATTTACAATCGATTTGGTTATGCTATGGAAAGTACGAACAGTATACCAACTAAACATATGTAGAAATGTAACTAATTATGCGACAGCACAAGCCACGATATGACGAAGAAGAATAGGAATATCGGATACACGGCAAGCGGTTTGCGATGAGGCGGCTGACTCTGCCCCAGAAAGATGAATGATGCTGTGAAAATTAAAAAACAATAAAATAAATAAAGGAGATAATAATTTTAAGAAATTGTTGGGCAACTCACCATACGTTGCCCAGATGAATCCTAGTGTTGTTGTGACGAAGCGCAAGAAGAATAGAAAACTTGTTTGCTTGGACAACAAAATGATGCGACAGATGATCAATGACAGCGCCACTGGAGTCAGGCAATAGCCCAGCACACAAACCGATTGGAAGAATGAGCTGTAATTAGAACATATGTATGTTGGGATATATAATCTCTTAAATTGCTGCTTGCGATACTCACATATTGCCACCTAGCAGCTTGGAGTTGAGTGTAACAATGGCAGCACCTATCCAAACAATAACAAAGACCTGAGCGAACTCAGGGCCGTTGTCGGACATGCTGTCCGCGGATGAGGAGCCCTGTAGTATTGTTGCCATAAAGGTACACAGCACCAAGGGGCCCCACAAATCCCCTGTAAGATAGTGAATACATGATAAAACTGCTTACGCACACAATGCCTTACATCTGATGACGTACAATCACGCAGTAGACTTGACTTCTCTTTGGGATAGAGCACATGATAAAATTTGATGCCCACAGCACGCATATCCCTTAGAACTGTTTCGCGGATAGGTTCGTCCAGTGTATTATAGTCCGGCACTCCACCCTGAGATGTTGTTGTCGTGGTCCGTCTGCCCGGTATGGACATGTCACCCTCCAGAGAGGGTGATGTGTTGACGTCCTCAAACATCTACAAATCATTTATGCGTTGTCAATCCAAGTGTCATGAGACGGCTTTCTTGCTTACACTTACATCTAACTTGGCATCCATTTAGCAGCAGCTTATTTATTTAATCGACCAGTCATAAAAATAATGCAAATGTTAAATGCAACCAATCGACCAGACTTTTCGTCATAGGTTATCGCAAGAGCACAGTCGATTTATCTATCAATATATATATTTATCGATAGTTTTATTTTTTTTTAAATAATGAACAATCGACTTCCTCATTAATTTAAATTTAAATTTACAAATACAAGATGAGGGTACCTTAATATATTAAATATATATACATATTTACAATAATGAATACTTTTTGAGCTTGTTTTTTTTTTACTATTTTATATGGCACTTTGCGCAGTCAGCATTAACAATAACACTCAGGACTATAAAATGATAAACTATCAAAATATTATTAGTGCAAGATTGATTATTGCTTGGTGTGCGTGTTGATGTGCGTTTTAAGATAAGCTGCGCGGGTAAATGACTTCGGGCAGTGTGGACATTCATGCAGCCGTTCGCCAGTGTGAGATCGGATATGCCTGCCTAGGTCTCCTTTGTCTATACAGGTTTTTGGACAGTGAGGACATTTAAATGGAAGCTCTCCCGTGTGCGTTCTAATATGCCTCTGCAGTTGCCAAGCATAGACGAATTCTTTGGAGCAAACTGTGCAGAGGAACGTTCGTTCTCCTTTGTGATAATTTAAGTGCTTTTCCAGTTCGTCTGGCTCTATAAAATACCGGGTGCATTGTGGGCACTTGTGGACTTGCTGACCTGGATGAGTAGAGACATGGTATTGTAGATCCGTCTGTCGGGTAAAGTCTTTCGGGCAGTGTGGGCACTTGAATGGACGTTCGCCAGAATGAATACAAAGGTGTTTTCGGAGATTTGAAGCTTGACTAAAGGCTCTGGAACAGTGTGGACACTGGTATGGCCGTTCACCCGTGTGAGTCCGTATGTGTGCGTTCAAATGGGAGCTTTGGCTAAATTCCTTTGGGCAGTGTGGACATTGGAATTGAGTTTTTTTTGAAACACGCTCAGTGTCCAAAGCTGCTGGTAGCTTTATATCCACGTTGTGCATCGGCGACATAGAAATGTCTACGATCGTAGAGCATAATTCCTCGTGGTCTCTTTCTGTTGGCAAAACTTCCTCACTTTCAATTTTCACGCAGCCTAAGTCTATATTTTCCTCTGCCAGCTCCCAATTTTCTTTTGTAAGCAATTCAGACTGAATATTAATTTCGTTTGTTGAGGGAATCCTATTAGATTCGGTAGTGTCAACAGCCAAATCATCGATAGACTTTGAACTTATGTTTGGAGAGCATTCCGTAGTATAATAGGAATTATTTTTGTTGATAGCATTCACGTCTGTGTTGTGGTCCATCTTCATACTACTATGGTGTATGTCTTCATCTGTCATTTCCAGCTTTATGGGTGTAATCATATCACATTCGACTTCAGTTTTAGTCTCTAGTAGCTTGGCACTTAGCATCTGATGACTTGCTTCACATTTGCGTTTGAATCCAAATGCAGATTGAACATCACAAATGCACGATAAGCAGATTTTCTTTGGAAGTTGATCCTCCAGCTTTATTTCGCAGGCTACGCATTCGTTCAGCATCTCAGCCAGACTTGGTTCTCTTTGGTCGGCAAATATATCCAGCAATGCCACTGAGCTGGTCATGCAAGTCCGACAAACTGGCTCCATAGCTCGTCGCAATTAAAATTTAATTAATAGATTCTGTTTTCGTTTCAAACAAATTACAACTTGCTCCCTGGGAATAACAAACGTCGAGCAATATTAAAACTATCGATGTATCGACACTCTACGGCACATAAAGTATATCGATAGTACAGAACTGGCATCATCAAATATCGTACATGCGTCCCATCTTTGGTATAAATGTTTGGTGAGCTGTTATCAGTGAAGAGTGTTGCCAACTGGAGGCAAATACTGGCAGCATCGCTACTCTTGGCAACGCGCGTACATATATCCATGTATTTCGCACAACCGAAGCGAACAGCAATAAATAAACACACGCCACCAGAAGCAGTGTATAATAATATTGGATAACTATGTGTTAAACGGGTGTGCTTAGTTAAAAGATTAACTATTTCGCGGATTGAGAAGAAAAAATGCCTAAGCTGAATGAAGCAGTAGTAGAAGCAACAAAATGTAGCAATGACAAAGACACTGCCGCAGCGTCGTCTGCAACCTTGCCACAAACAGCGGAGCACTCACACTCGCACGCGCCGTCAGTGTCGTCGTCTGCCGCGCCAAAGGAGAATTTACAACGCGGTCTAAGCACAAAAGTAGCACTTTCGCGATTACATGAAGAAATTGAAAAAGTGTTGGTGGAGCATGAGAAGGAATATGGCGCGGAAAGGTAAGTCGGTAATTTAATGACCTTTGTGAGAAATAACAGTTAATTTAATGCCCTTTTAGTTGCTATTGCAAATTGCGTGCTGCATTTGTGAATCAATATAATAGCCCACTGGGCTGGCTTTCCATTGGAGCAACACTTGTAACAAGTGGCGCACTGCTAATCACTGGCATGTGCTGGCCTGCGATATGTCTGCTGGCCATTCTCCTCCTGGATTTATGTGTGGTGATCCGAGAAAGCAATCTAAGGCGCACGGAGATTTTCCGCAAGGCGAGACACGCCTTAAGTGAGCTTCGTCTGGCAGAACAACATCTTAGCGATAATTGGCAAGCATCCAACTATCCGCACTTGAGCAATCCCATGTCGCCATGTGTCTCTTTGCAATGGACTTATCGCGATGGCCATATTGTTAACCTGCCCTGGGCGCTGCTGGTTCGCGGCGATTGCATTGTGCTACGTCCTGGTCACATATCGCCTGGCTCGTGTCATGAAATGAAGACAAAGCGGCATTTTACTGCCAGCGAAATCTATGGTGCTTCGGTGGAACAACATGGCGATCCTCCAGTTAAGCCCATGGCTCGTGTCCCAATACCTGATTTGGTGTGTTGCCTCGAAAGTACACCGTATTTGGACAACTTGCGATTATGCTTGCGAAACTCGCTGAACCGCCCACCTACGATCTACAATCAACAGCGCTATCTGGTGAGACAATTATTGCGAGTTGTTCAATCTAAAGATTAATAAATCTTGTTTTTCCAATAGCTGGTGACAAAGTACATACAACAATGGGGCTTTATTACTGCCTTGACCATCACGCTGATTGCGGGTCTGCTGCACCTGAATGGCTATGGACTTGATACGGATGAGAAGCACAATTGGCGGCATGTGCTTATTGCTTCTCCTGCTGCCGCAGTGATTCCATTACTGCCACTTGTATTTCCCTTACTGTGGATTTCCATGAATCTGTGGGGCGTTGCAAGACTTCAGTGCTTCCTGAAAACACCCCAGGCTATACTCGAAAAGGCGACCAGCAAGTCATTCGAGGACTTGGACCTTGATACGCCCGCTTACGACTATGACAGCATCTCACTCATGCGCTCCAATGTATTGCGCATTTGGACACAGCTCTGGAAGGGTGACAGCGAACTTCTGCCACGTTCAGCTAATCTAGTTCAGGTGCTGGGCTCCATATCGGCCCTCTGTTGCATTGACAAAAAGGGGATTCTATCGTGGCCCAACCCAACTGCCGAAAAGGTATTCTTTTTGCACAACACTGAGGAAGAGCCACAAGACGATGGTAGCCAAATGTCAATGTCGACGGAAAGTGACAATGTGGACGATGAGGAGAACAAGGAACGCGGTATCATAGCGGAGGTACTCGATCTAACCCACGATCAGCACTGTCCCTTTCGCTTGGAATTTGATGATCATGAGTGGAAAGCGCATATTAAATCATTGAAGCCGTTGGGTTGGTTAAAGCATTTCTTTAGCATTTCCTCTTGAATATTTAAATATTACACTTGCTGTTGATACCTTTCAGGCCTGGCCATTCTACTCAATACCTGTTCGCCGCTTACACATGAGCATTATGCTCAGTTTTGTGGTCATGTCAGCGCCGTTGCCATGCTCGATAAAGACCTGGTGCCCGTTACAAATCGGTATGCGATGTTTGAATCCAGTATGAAAAGCCTATTGCATGGGTACGTAGTTCATTGCCATACTCATACTTAGCATTGTTGCATAACCAATTATGATATACAATTATTAAATACCTTACGATATGCAAATCAATTATATATACATTTAGTCTAATGATTTTTTAAAGCATTTACGCATCCTCGTTGTATATGCGAAATGTGATGCCCAGAACGAACTTGGTTTCGTTTTTGTTTGGGTCATTTTTGATTTTTGTTGTTGAATTGAAAACACATCCGACACTTGAATTGGACCGATAAACCGATATACCCCATATATAAACAAACAAACAATTGGTAAAGTTATACAAATTACTTGTTTAACCATTAAAGTATTATTTAATTTGCAGTAAACAACCAAAAAGACATAATGTAAAAAATGAATAATTCAAATCGAATAATTTGTCAGCATTTAAAACTCATCCATATCACTTGGCTTCAAGTGAAATACTTTTTATTTTGTACATTAATTGTAGACAAATTATTTAACCTGTCCCCTACCTTGTCGTATCCGTCATTAAAGTCAGCAAAATTAACAATGCACATGAATTTGTTTTGTCGTTACACTAATCTCATATTTTGCAATACTATTTTTGTACACATTTCATTTGTATTTACATACTTATATATTTTGAAATATTTTTTTGTTTTTGTATCTATGTAATATATAGCATGTGTATGGAACCCACTTTCCAACGAACAGCCCCCATACAAAGCACATTCGTCTATACTTAATTGGCATGCTATTTTAAGTAACAAAAAATTATTATGTTGCCAAGAATGCTTAAATATAGTCGGCCCCCATCCATCCATTCATCCAACTATCAGTCCTCGTTTACCCATGTGCCATGCGCCCCCCATTCCGCTTGACTGTATGCATGTCCATAAGCACCCAGCCACCTTCGCACGTCCAGCATGGTCGGTACCAGTTCTAATCGGTTTCTTTCTATTCGATTTGTTACCCCAGACGCTGTCTGTGCGAGCTAGCCAAACAGATTGGCTTCACCAACCATGCCACCGATCGCTTTGCGTTGGAGGGACAACTGGCAAGCTATAGGCATCTGGTGAGTGACCTTCAGACTGATTGTTTAACGATCTATTGAATATCCTAAACATATGCATATATTTTAGTTTATTTATGTAAATATTTTTACTGTTTCGGCATAGCTTATTTTAAACAAGCAATAAAACAAAGAAAACAAACCAGTATACTTTTTAGAATGGCTTAACATTGTATGTTAATGATTAAAACGTCATACGGAGTTAGTATAAACTCACCTATTTAATTATTACAAATAGTGGAGTAAGACATTAAATATTTAATAATATTAGTAAATAATTATCCCACCAAATGATTATCTTAGATATTCATTTTCCATCTGTAATGCTTACTCATGCCAATTTCTCATTTTCTTCACAGCAACCTGATGTCGTGCGTCGGGACATTCGCTTTGCCCGGCAGCTGCAGCTGTCGACCAAGGTGAAGGTGCCGTTTCCGCACTCATTGTCAGTGGTAATGCGCGAGAATCCAGGTGGCTATCTCTCACTATTTACCCAAGGCACCGCGGATATCATACTGGACTGTTGCGACGACTTTTGGGATGGCAAGGATTTGCGACCATTGTCACCGCAGGATCGCAAGCGTGCTTTGGACTTTTATCAGCGCAGTGCGTTGACCTCTTATTGCACAGCATTCGCATATCGGCCGTTGCGTCATGGTATCCATGGTGCATTGAGCGGACCACTGCATAGCAATGGACAGATTGCGTATTTGGAGCTGCCGCCAGAGTCAAAATTGCGCATGCAGCATGTGGACAAGTCCCACTGTGACTTTCAGGGCGGGCATCATGTCAAGCTAAGCCACAGCATTAGTACGGACTCGCTGTTGTTCTCGGAGAGCAAAGATGAGGATTGCAACGATGTGGAGGGTTGCTTTGAAATGCAATGCCATCAGGTCTTTATTGGCATGGTGACAATGCAGTACCAGGCACAGAATGACATTGTCCATCTTGTGGAGCGCCTTGAACGTGCCTGCATTCGTTTTGTGCACTTCAGCAAGGAGAATGAGCTGCGTTCACGTGTCTTCTCGGAGAAGATGGGCCTCGAGTCTGGCTGGAACTGTCACATCTCCTTGCTCAGTGAATCGGAGCCGGAGAAGGAACGTGAACGCGAGAAGGTCTCGGTCAGCAAGGTCAAGGAGCCGGATAATGCGATGGGCAACTGCAAATCGGGTAAAATAAATGAGAACAATACAACCACCAAAACCACAATTACCACCAGCACTATCACAGATAATGTTGCCATTCATCCATCAAGTGCCCAAGTCATGAACATACAGACCGATGATGCAGTTGACGCTGCCACGACAGCCATGCCCATTGATTTTCACACTGAAATTGTAGGTGATCCAGAGGATGGTCCCAAATTGAGCTACCTCCTCAGTCCGCCCAACAATTTGGAATCGTCGAAAACGCTAAGCTGCTCAGCACCCGGTGCCATATCCAATCCCGATGAATGTAATCCTCTCAATGTCAATGCAACCGATAACGATCATGATGAGCTGGACGGCACCAAAGACAGCGATGAGAATGAGCCATTAAATATGGAATCAGAGCCCGATCCGGAGCGGCACAGGCAACGACATTCACTCGATTCGGCAATGGATGAGAACTGTCGTTCTCTCAGCACTCTGACTGAAAGTACAGATCAGAGTGCACCTATTAACTTTGACATGTCGAATCGTGCCAAGCTGCCGCGAGGCATTGAGAACATACGTCCGCATCTGGAACAGGTGGACAATGTGCCGTTGCAGGTGTCGCTTTTCACAGACTGCTCGGCCGAGGCCACGCGCCAGATGCTGGACATTATGCAATCGTATGGCGAGATTGTTGTCTGCCTGGGCAGCTCGGCAAGCAATGACAATGCGAACATCTTTCTGCAGGCCGACTGCAGTATTGCTGTGGAACCATTGTATCCACAGGTATGTCAGGATGTGGATGCCTATACGGAGGCAAACATCATACATAATAAACTGAACTGGCAGCGGCAGCAGCAAAAAGGCAAAGGCACAAAGGCTACAGCGGATGAATCGTATGTGAGCGAGCAGTTGCTCGAGTGTGGTGCCAATGGAAGCGGTGCTCGTGCTATGCAATCTCCCGCGCATACAGTCTCACCCATTTATTTAAGTCGGCTACTCAACTCATTGCCTTGCTCCATAGCCATCTGTCGCGACGACCCACTTTCGCTGGTGGCCATAATTGAGCTGTCACGCCGCTTCTCGCTGGGCCTCTGGAACTGTATACAGTTCTGGGCCTGCTGTGCGGGCTCCATATCCATATTGAATGTGCTGTGCGCGTGCCTCTCACTGCCGCCGTTAATCACCCCACTGCTAGCTATTTATTTGATGTGTGTGCCCGTGCCGTTAATTGGCATCTCGCTGGCTCACATTGATCTCGATCCAAAGATCATGAGTCGTGCTACCAGCAAGAAGCAAACCGAATATGATTCGCGTGCCTTTGCCTTTGTCATGTGGTGCTATGGCTGCAAGTTTCTTGTACCCGTCATTGCCACGGTAAGCACTGTAGAATTCATTCTTTAGCTCTATTCCAAATTCAACTTCGTTTTGCTTGCAGCTCATTGCATATTGGATGTGCATGTCGCAACCTATATCCAGTACGGAAAATGGAGACATGAATATTGAAATTGAAAATTCTATGATTTTCTATCAGAGTCTGCACATTGTGCGCAGTTGTGCACTTTTTGCGATACTTTTGCACTTTGGTAAGTCGATTTACCAACTATACGGTCTTTCTCAATTAATTCTCCTTTCTCTTAGCACTTGTCTCCATTACGTTTGTCCATCGGGATCATGCGCTCTGGCAGCGCAATCCATTGAGCAATCATATATGGTCCCTCACCTGCCTGGCCTTGTTAATGCTGCATGGCTTCATCTGTGGTCTGCAAATGCTGTTGGATGAGTCGGTGGTGCAACTGCTGCCCCAGCTTTGGCTGCCCTTACTGGTGCTATTTATCAGCAGTTTGCTTAGCCTCTTTGTCAGTGAGATGGCCAAGTTTCAGGAGAACAAGTAAGTATCATTATTTATTCAATTTGATAAATATGTATGCTTAGCCATCTCCTCTCAATCATTTGCAGAGTCAATGCGCGTTATCAGCGTCGAGCACGTCTTGATTTTGGCACCAAGCTGGGCATGAATTCTCCATTCTAGGGAGGCATCACTCATCATCGCAGTTACCAAATTAAACACGCCAGCGTTAATGTGCCAAGGCTGTATATATCTACATATATATATAAAATTGTAACAAAATCACGCTTATATTCTCACATTTGTAATACAAGTATTTTTTTGTTTAATGTTTGTGAATTTTCAATTATTGCTTTTATTATTTTACATTTGTTACTTTTTCATTTATCTGTAACATCATGAACAACTGGAAAGAAAAAAAGATAAACCAAATGATTTGTTAGTTTATAAAACGTTCTATTTTGTTGTCATTGTTTCAATGACAAAACTTTGTGTACTAACATTTAAAAGACTTGCAATTATTGTATGAAATATATATATTTCACATAAATAAAAAAAATCAGACAATACTATACAGATATGCATGTAAATAAGTAAAAGTTTTTTTTAAAGAGACTCGATTCAATTGCGATTGCAGAACTGGTTTCCGTTCTAGCTACCTACTACACGGCAACTGCCAATGAGCGATGTCAACAAATTATTGCACGCCGTTCGTAAGTGCTAATCGGGGCAGGCACGCAACTGACGGAGCAATTCAATGACCCACATCCATCAATTGCCTACCTGCACGGGAATTTAGTGGACTGGTATTTTATGAATTTAGTTGAGTCTGGAATCGTTTTCCGCTTTTAATTTGGGTTGCTTCAAACCTTGCCTGAATAATCTATCTCCACTTTTAGCGTTCAAATTAATTAGCACCTTCTTTATTTATGAATAGTGCGACCTAAAGATTGGGAGTTCACAATTTCATTGATAATAAGTCAACAATATGAAATCTGGATGTGGGTTTCCTACTATCAATTTTAACCAAATCCTTTTTCATTCTATGATTTCATTTAGTATACGAATATGTTTTAATACAAATTATAAATAAATTCCTTGAAATAATTGTTATAATTCTAAAGACATTGTCTTAAAATCACATATTGAAGATAATGAATTGGTGTAGCTTTCTAATTGATGGCAATATTACAGTCACACGCCCTGTCCGAGAGAGCTGTGCTCTAACGGATTGAGGAAGCTAAGCTGCCAATAGATAGCTGGACGCTGAAGAACATAACGGCAGATGACTTGGATACTATTGAATATGTGGAGTAACAGCTAATTAGCACCTGAGCGACGACAACGAAATGAAAGTGCTGTCCAATGGAGCAAACCATATATACTAAGTCTATATAGATCACTTCTAGTAGCACCTTTTTCTGGGTCATGAAAAAACGAAATCAAATATGTGCTGGCCACCGAAGATGAATAAAACCATTCCAGCTACAGTTTTTCACTGGATTCGATAATTTCGCGCGGTTCGGTGCAGACGAGCTACGAAGCTCCAGCGGATATGACAAGTGTATAGAATGCGCATTGTATAAATCACAAAGGATTAATAAAAAGATTGACAATAATCAAAAGTGTTCTGTGTGAAATATTAATTAAATATCATAAATAATGCCAGGAGTTGGCGCCAAGTGTGCGCTGCTTTTGGTTGCGAGCCTAGTGCTCGGCTCGCTGCTGCTGCCCCTGCAGGTGGAGGCATATTCTCAGGTTTTGGTAAGCGGCAACGGTGCTGCGGCGGATCAGGGACCACGCATATACAAGGCGCTGAATACGGATTTAATATTTCCCAAAATGTGAGTTAATTAAAGTGGATCGCAGTAAACAAGTACCCTATATGTATTCGTAATCTTCAGCTTCAACACGAGTGAGAATATAGAGTCCACGACTACCACAACGAGCACGACGACGACGACAACTCCATTACCTCCGCCCATACCCTATAACCATCAGTCGGAGTTTTTGGCTGAGCAGGAGCCAACTGTGTTTGTTACGCCATTGAGCGTAACGCAAGCGGAGCAGACTGATTCATCCAGTGAAGTAACTCCCGCGGGCATGATTGAAGCAGCTTCCACTGGTCGTGCGGTAGATTATCGCACCTCGTATCCGTTTGGTCAGCTCATTACACCACTGATTAAATCAGTTCGGCCACAGCGTCCATCGCAGAACTACAAATACTCAAAGGGTAACCGCTATTCAAACCCACAGCGAGGTTACAATCGTGGTAAGTGCGTCTTGATCTTTCATACAACTGCTTATGTTGACGCCTGGACTATCTTTAGGTAAATTTCAGGATCGCTTTGCTCCTGGGCAAGCTGTTGCTTCAAATATATTTAAGGATCATAATCATAATCATCACGATCATAGTCATGACGGAAAAGTGGCTGCTGGATCAAATGTGGTCTCTTCTTATGTGCCGCCAAAGGATGCCTATTCTTTTCCACCCCTCAACACCAAGTATCCTTCGCCATCGCAGGATCCTAAGGCAGCGCAACCATCGGATACAATTTCAAGCTATTTGCCACCAGCTTCGGGCAATATTTTGAGCAGTGCCGGTTATGTTTATAATAGTCCAAGCTCTGGCTATCAATACCCTGGTCCTCTGATTCCTGCCAACGGTGATAAGCAACCAGCTGCTAGCACTGCAAGTGCTGTCCCAGCGGCACCTGCAGATGATGACCCAGAGAATGATGATGTGATTGGTGTGCTGCCAGCTAGTGCACAGGATAATACTCCACCTGCCAAGGATCAGGCTGGTAAAGACGCCCCCATGGACGCAGGCGGATCTGACGCTGGAGATGCTGGTGCGGGCAGTGATGACGGAGACACGGATGCTGGCGGGAATGCTGGCAGCGATGATGGCCCTCTGCCATCCTTGCAAACTGGTGGTCCCAGTGATGATAATAAGTACGATCCTAATATGGAATACGCAACTCCACCACCAGGGTGGCTGGAATCTCATCCCGAATCAGCGGCACCAAAGCCTGCGGACCATGACCACGCTCATGAGCATGACCATGATCATGAACATGACCACGACTATCCTGAACCACCACCACAATATCATGATCACCATCACGAACACCACGAGCACTACCCTGACCACCATGATTATCCATCGTTTCCTGAGGTTTCATATCCAGAACTTATTTACGATGATCACCATCCACATCATTATCATCACCATGTGGAACCACCACCACCACCTCCGCCTCCACCACCACCACCGCCAACCACTCCTCCACCACCTCCTCCACCGCCACCACCACCAGAGCCTCGTGTCAAGAAATACAGTTACTTCTACATTGGCCGTAAGCTCTGGTACATACCTCTGTACTTCACAGTTTGGTTTAGTTTCTATATTCTGTGGCTTATTATTAAATCCATTGGTCGTCATAAGGTTAATCTGCCAAATCACTATGTCACGCGACGTAGTTTACCCGATTACTCGGAGCAAAGTAGGAACGAATATATTAATGATATGACAGTCAGGGTACTGGAACAGATAGATAACTTTAAGCAAAAGTATTTATAACTCATATGGACGCTACAAATAAATTACGACTTATGAAATACACAATTTAAAACGATTTGATTCTTAGTTTTGGCGCGCAGTGAAGTTGGCTGCGCTTTAAGCTTTCATATCATATATTTATCGATAACACCAATGATTACCTTGCGTACGGTCAGTGTGACCACTTATGGTATATTGATTATTTTTTGGTATATTAACAATTATAGTGGAAAGCGGTCACGTTGCTACTAATTCGCTTAAACATTTGTTTACGTTTGTTCATTTCCTGACAAAAATAATTAAAAACAACTCTTCAATATGTCATATATGCTACCACATTTACACAATGGCTGGCAAGTCGACCAGGCTATACTTTCGGAAGAGGATCGTGTTGTTGTAAGTAATTTTCGAAAACCTGGTATGCCCTAGTGGTTTATTAGGCCAATGGAGTCTCATAAGAGACTACAAAACCATTTCACGTATTGTAGGTCATACGTTTCGGACACGATTGGGATCCCGCGTGTATGAAAATGGATGAAGTAATGTATAGCATTGCTGAGAAGGTAAAAAATTTTGCCGTCATCTATTTAGTAGATATAACAGAGGTGCCGGACTTTAATAAAATGTACGAATTGTACGATCCCTGCACAGTGATGTTCTTCTTCCGTAACAAACACATTATGATTGATTTGGGAACTGGTAACAATAATAAAATCAACTGGCCGCTGGAGGATAAACAGGAAATGATTGATATTGTGGAGACGGTGTATCGCGGTGCGCGAAAAGGGAGAGGTTTAGTAGTGTCACCAAAGGATTACTCCACCAAATATAGATACTAAGATTCTATGTAAATAATTAAGACTGTATAAAAGCGTTCCGCTAAGTATCTCAAAGTAAAACGAGTTTGTCTTTATAACTTTTGTGTATATTTTTTTTCATTCGGTTTATTTCTTTCATTTTTGTCACATTTCTCAATAATATCGCTAACATTTACATCAATTTGGTTTTTCATTGTTTTCATTATATATGTATAACATTTAACTAAGTGTTTTTAATAGCTCTTTGGCTTTATAACTGTATTTAATAGTATATTTTTCAATTGCTTTAATTTTCCATGCTTTTAGTCAGTTTTACCAATTGTGATTAAAATTTAGCTAAAAGTACATACATGATTATGGAAATTAGAAGATTGGATTTTGTGAAATACTTATAGGAAATAGTATTAGTACAAAAGTATAAAAGAAAACGGCACAACAAAAGAGTTAACAGACTATTTCCGTCTAAAGATTGTGTTCAAATAAAAATACATTTGAAAAGCGATCTCGCATTTTCTACACTTCTGTCATTTACTCGTAAGTTATGTGTGTATGAGTTGAACCATTTTCAATACATATTTATTATTGTTCAGTTAATACAACAGCTCGATTTTTTATTTGGATCTTATATTTGTATAAGCTTAGGTTTAACAATTGGTTCTGCTACGTTTTCGACTTGTACAACTCACGATGTTTTCAATTTATTTTCTTTGTATTATTATTTTTCATCGTCTCTTGCTTTTAAATATATATGTATATATATTTAGCTACATTATTCGTTAATGTATACTTTTTGGTTTTGTTGTGAAACAAATTTAACACTACAATCGTTTTTGAATTTTTTCATTGACTTCAGCATATAACCAACAATTAAATATTTATGTATATATTTTACTTGCAAGTATTACTAGATGTTTTTGTTTTGTTTACATTGTTTTTGATATACCATTTCCTAGGCGCCATTTGAGTTGATTTTCGTCGTATAAAATACTTATTAGTATTCAAAAATATTTAAATAGGGCTTGATTTACACTTATGCAATAGGATAGGTACAAATTAGGCTCAGGCATGTGAGAAAGTCTCTAATAGGTTTCGTTGAATCTCCCATAAAACGACAAAATGCAGCTCTAGTTTTTGTTTTATACTCATATATCATATTATAATATAGTTTCTATTTTTTAGTCGTTTTTCGTTTTTTATATGTATTTTGATTTGATTTGTTTTTGAAAAATACAAGTTATTATTCATATATTATTTAATAATTCATCATATTTGCTATAACGTTTTCTCACTTGTGGAGCAAATGCATTTTCATAGAAAAATAGAGATGCGTAGGTGGGATGAGTTAGGAAATTGTTCATACTATTTTAACACTTGCTTTAAGTAACGCTATAATTTCTTTTGGTTTTTGACAACAACTAATTATATATCATAGTATTTTTATTTTTTGTTTTTTTTTTTTTTTGTTTTAATCTTTTAACAATTTGCATTCGAATGGCCTTTAATTTAAAAAGTGTTTTTCGAAGAATTTCCAGAAATTCATGACATGAACAGATGCTGTGAAGTTATCAAAATTAGAAAATTGTAAGAAGGAAGATCTATAGAATAGAGTTCGACTAATGCTTATCGAGGTCTTTAAGTTCTCATCTATTTATATAATAATATGGCTCATACTTGTGTATTCATACTTTTAGGCTTGTTTCTGTCAGTGTACATCAGTTGTTTTGTTGAATGTTCTTTAAATTTCTTGTGTGCAATCTATAAAAAAATCCTAATATACAATACTTGAAGTACTCGTATTTGTTGGCTGCTGTTTAAGACACTAGAAGAATGTTTTCATTATAGAAAAAAATACAATATTATTCTTGTATGTGAGGGAGAGTGATATCTGTTGATTTAGCTGCTGGCTGGCTGCTGGCAATACTACGAGTACTATATAGAAATATATGTATACTATATGAATATATATGTATCTGTATATGTATATATATATATAGGTATATAAATATACATGTATGTATTTGTTAATAGATAGTGTGAAAATAAATCCGAGTATCACTACTTAACTTTTAGAGTTCTATTAACAATAATAGACAACAGTCTCTAAGTACGAATACGTTGTTGTTCTGCTTTTTGTTTGCTCTTTCAGCTGCTTATCGAATCCTTTAATCTTTAGATTTAACAATACTCATTTGTGTCAGCATTAAAGTCAGTTGTTAAGCTCTTGAATGGAACTGCATGCTCTGCAGCAGCGGCCACAAACTGGGCTAGAATAGCGTCTCCTTCGACCACTTTCTGGAAGTGCCGGGCAGGCTGGGATCACGCGAATGCGAATCATCGTTTACGCTATTATTTGTATTCCCATTCGCATTGCCATTGTCAGCATTATCGTCGTCGTCGTCGTCGTCATCATCATCGTCATCTGTGGGCAGCCGTATCAGTGGCAGCTCCAACATAACAGCTGGCGTTGCGCTCGTCTCGTTGTGATGCAGGCTCAGATTGTGGGCACTTTTGCTGGAGCTGCCGCCGCGCAGGATGAGATCCTTGAGGGAGGATGGCATGCAAATGCTTTGCGGTCTATGCGTGGCTATCACCGAATCCGATATGGAGGAGGCGCACGGATCGTGGCCCAGTCTACTGTTGCTGTTGTTGCTGGATGGCAGTTGTGTTGCATGCATTGAAACTATTCCGCCTGCTACCGTTGCCCCACCCACACCCACAGCTGTGGAGGACGCGCCACTGGAGCACAAGAAGTTGTTGTCCAACTGTATACTTGGACTGGAGTGACCCACACTGATGACCGTGTTGAGGCTGCTGTATTGTGTATGCGTTGCCGACTCACCACCCCCTGGGCCAGCCGCAGAGGGACTTGCTCCAGTTGCGGTCACAGCATCCAGCAGTCCCAGCTCTGTGTTGAGCGTGGAGCACGTGTCCTCCTCTGTGGTCGTTGTGGTTGTCGTTGTTGTAGTCGTTGTTGTCTGCGGATCACTGTGCTGCTGCAGCAACTGCGCCCGACGCTGTGGCGGACTGGAAATGACGACACCAAAGTGCGTCTCTAGCGGTGGCGGCACTGCCACTGTTCCCAACTGTGGTGGCAGTGTCGCTCGATCGCTGGAAGTGGCGCTGATGGTGCGATGCCGTTGCAGCATTGGACGCCGGGGTCGTGCGCCCGTCATGGGCACCGAGCTCAGACTTAGCCGCTTGATGGGCAGTACCACGCTTGGCTTGGCTAAGGCTGGCGGCAAGGGCATTGGCTGCATTGCCTGTTGTGCCGCTGCGGCCAGATTCTGTTCCTCGCTGTCGCTGCTCAGCTGCTGCATATCATCGTCTGTGTCGGCAGCGCTCTCCTCCAGCCCAAACACCGAGTCCTCGTCGAGGGAACGCAAGTCCGAGTCCGGGCATTCCAGCGAGGAGATCTTAAAGGAACTTAGCGAGGCAAGTGGTGCACGTTTGCCATCCATGACGGGCGCATTCTGCGGCGCCGCCTTGGTGGAAATGGTGCTCAGACTGATGCTACCATTCAGCCGGTCCAGACTCACGGGTGTGCTGTCCACACTGACGCTGCTCGAGGTGGCATTGGCGTTGGCGGTGCCGTTGGCTGTGGTGCTGCCTGGCGCTGCAGCATTCGCCGTATAAGGGAAACTGTTGTTGTTGCTCTCCACGTTACGCTGCAGCTCGACGAGCGTCAGCTTGCGTCGCACTCCCAGACGCAGCTCCTCCGACGGCGAGTCGCCAAAAAAGGCCTGTTGGTGATGGCTGATGGGTGGCGCCGATTGCACCGGCTTGCTGCTGGCCAGCGGCAGACCCAGATCCACAGTTTCCGTTAGTGTCGTTTGATTGTAGGGATACACGTCCACTGTGTCGGCGCTAATCGAATGTATCTGCTGCTTGCGTCCCGCCTGATTGCTCTCCGGATCGTAAGAGACAATGCTGTGCTTGCGCTTAATGCTGGGCGCACCTAAAGCGGTGCCCACTGTTGTAGTCTTTGGTGTCGTTTGATGTTGTGTGGTCTCGTGAACGCTGCGCTCTGAGGGACAAGGCGATGCTTTGGGCGTGGGCTGTATCACTTGTATATCCGGATAGTAGTAATCCCAGTTATCGATGCTCGAGGTGCGCGATGCTGTCGACAATTTGCGCTGCAACGTGGGCGGCAGATTGCTCATGCCCAGCGTGTAGGCCGAGGTGCGTCGCTCCAGATACGAGCTGTCCGTGCTGCAGCAGGTCATGGCGCTGCTGCGACGCGAGTCGTGTCCCTGCAGAGAGAATCAAGTAAAGGGGAACAAGTAAGAACGACTACAGTCTGAAGTACTAGACCCTAATCTGTTCTTCATTATTTTTAAACCTATTACTCGCACTTTTTCCATATGAAATATAATAAAATAAAATAAATAATTTAAATATTTGTAATACTCGTAATCGCTTACTGGCTAAATTAATCTTTTCCATTTTATGGAAGCACAGCAAATGTGAACAAAGATACAAAATCAAATGCTACATTTACAACAAATGATTCAACTCAATATAAATTCATCAACCGCACACTGACAAAACCCCAAGATTAACATAGCTTTCATTCCTTATTTTCTTCTATATTTATTTATTAAAGTGTTACATTTTATGAGAATTTCAATTTATTTAAAAATACGTGATTTAGTTTAAATATTATGGAATTGACAGAAGATAAAAAAATATCGTGCAGAATAGCGGCATAGAGAAGCAAATTGTGTCGCTCGCTTTTACGGATGCCGAGACCTAGATGTTGAAACTGGCGGACAGACAGACGGACGGACTGATGGATATAGAAATGTCCTTTCGGCTGTTTATGCTGATACAGAATATGTATACTATATTGGATCGGAGATGGCTTCTTCAGTCTGTTATGGTTGTTCCATAAACTCTCCTAAACTTAGCTCATGGTCCTCCACCTAACTGGATAACCTAGCAGAGTTCGGTTTAGCTTGAGCGCCAACTCACCGCCATTGGCACGGACAGAAATCCCGGTTTGCTGCGCGTGGAATCTGTGCGTTGATGCAGCTGCTCCTGTTCGTCCTGCGCATCGCGTTGCATGTACTCCTCATGCTCTTGCTCATCCTCGGTCTCCATAAAGTAATCGTCAGTGCCAAAGCTGCCGCCCATGGGATAATTGCTAAAGATGCGCGATGATTCTGAGCCACTCTTGCGTCGTCCTGGCGCACCAGGAGGAGCACCGCCGCCCGCCGACATCGCCGAGTAGGAAAAGCGACGCGGTGGCTCCAGCAAGTAGCTATAGCCCACTGGGCCTGGCACGCCCACGCCACCTGCGAAAGCAAAGCAAATAAATAAGCAACATAGTTCAAATATTACGTATACGCCTTGGCTTACCCACGGAGGCGCAACGGTAGCCACGATTGAGCAGCGGCGGCGCACTCACATTGCCCAGCGAGAGCATACGCTGACGCCGATACACAAGTGCATCATACTCATCCGGGTAGATGGACATGCCCGTGGCTACAATTGCCTCCTGCAATTCACGCTCCTCCTCCTCCTGCATGCAAACGGCGGCAACCGCTGCCATTTTGGGGTCCTTGAGCACCTTGAGCGTTTCATTGCTGCTGCTGCGACTCTTCCACACGATCAGAAAGACCATCAGGCCAAAGAAACCGCCGAGTGTAGCCGCAATCCGCACTCCAGTCATCACGTCATAGGTGGCAAAGAATTCCTCACGTATGCGTGCTCGTTCCGCTGCATTTTCCGCCTCGGTCAGATTGCGCTCGCCAGGAGGCAGCAGTGGCATATATGGCGTGGCCGAGACGGGTACATGTGTGGTTGCAGGTGAGGGATTGATGGCAGTGTTGTGGCTCGAACTGACGTACGTTGGCGGCGCCGGTGCCGGTGATGCGGCTGATCCTGATGACGCCGACGATGACGCTGCCGATAACTCGTGTGCCACGCTTGCATCGGGATCAACAAAGTTGACCGTTTGAGCATTTTTGAGCTTTTTGCTCGATGTACGCGTAATCCGTTGCAGTTGCTCTGGTTGTTGCTCTTGTTGCTTTTCGTTTGCACCACGAGCATGACGAGCTGACGTTGCTCCTATTGTGGTTGTTGTGCCAGTTGTTGTTGTTGTAGTTGTTGCGGTTGCGGTTGCGGTTGCGGTTGCTGTTGACGGCGTTGATGCAGACGACGGAGCACGTCGTGAAAGTTTGGCCATCTCTATTGAAACATTGTCTGCAAGCACCATAAAGGGATAACTGAATTAATAAATACGTTGAGGGTTATTTTCGTGTGAAGTTTAACCAAAACATATCGATAATTAAGAATTACAGTATAAATTAATGTCAAAGCTTAAATATAGTTGCAACTAAAATTCAGGATAATATTACCCTTAAACTAAATAATTTATTAAATATATAAGTATAGAATGATTAAATTTAAAAATATCCAAAAGGCTTACTAAATTCTTTGAATACTACATAACCATATAACCAGCATCAATTATTTTAATAAATCACATATTTAGATTTAAATGTAATTAATCTTAATTTTTTGTATATGTTATTAAACGTTCCATTAGACAATAATATTTGCCAACAACCGTGACAACAGCTTGGTAACGTTATTAAATTTAATTTTTGCCATATTTTTTGCATTTAACTAATTGAATGCAATGCTTGTGAAATGATATGGTTTTGTTATTTGCACGCAGCGAATGATGCATTAATAATTCGCTTTTAAATAATTTGAAAAGTTTACTTATAATTGAATTTACATAAAATTATGTTTGCCAGTTATTATTGACGTTGAGCAAACAAAAACTGTTCAACTGTTTGCATATTTGCACTTTACAAGCTTCCCAACCCCATTCGCTTCAACATGATTGGGTTTGCAAGCCCAGAAAAGTATGCTATGGTTTAACGCGTATGGATAAATAAAGCGAAAGCGCTTAGGTTCTATTTCCAATTTAGCACCTTCAGGCGAGCCACGCCCACACCGACCCACGCCCACACGAAGCAATTAAAAAGCCATAAACTCGGGCACGTTACGCTTGCTGGGCGCACAGCACATTCTTCAAGTGCGCCGCAAAGTTTTTAATTGTTTTTAGCGCTTTCATTTCGCATTTCTTGGGCAGGACTTTTCTCACGCTATGCAGGCGTTCCCTTTGGGAAATAACTTGGTAAATTTTTAACGTTTTGTTGAAATGAGTAAATTAAAGTTACACTCATATACGAGTATTTGTATACGATTGTTCGTGTGTGTGTGTGGCAGGTCCATTACATCCTTGGATTCTCAACAAGTTGCACGCTCAATAATTCAGAAGGACGACTCGCCTGTTGCCCGTTGTTCTTCGTCCTTTGGCTCATTGTCATTGGCAGTTCCCACCTGCCGCCCTCCGCCCCCTAATACTGCCCCTAGTCCACCATCTAATTGTTCGTTTTTGTATTGACAGCCGCGCAGTTGCGGAGCTGCGCTCTACTGAATTTTCTATCTGAGTTGTCGTTTTTTTTCCTCCTCCTTCAATTTTCTCTTTTTCGTTTCGTTTCGTTTCGATTTTTTTGTTTTTTTTTTGTTTTATGTAGTTATGCCATTTTGCGAGAGTGTGTGTGCTGCATATCTCTTGCTTCTTTTTGTGCTGGCCAAGGACAGCGACAACGACAGACTGGCCATCAGTCGTTTCCAAATGATTATTGTAAAAGTTTTGGTCTAATGTGTCTCAGCCACCTTGACTCTGCTCCTATTTCCATTCCATTCTGCCGTTGCTTTTTGTTCTCTTTGCTCTCTCTCCCTCTCTTTTTTAAGCTCGTTTCAGTTTTCCATTTTGCCACACTGCTTGGACAGACAAAAAGAAAAAAAGTTTTAATGGCCATTATGGCATTGGCCATAATTCGTGTCCGTGTTGCTCAGAGCATAATGAGGCGAAATTGTTAACTCAAATTGCAGTCGAAGCACTTTCAAGTGATTTTTAATGACTTTTTTCTTACAGTTTTTCCTATTTGCCAACTTTGTGCCCTCTGCTCAACTTGATTGGATAATTTGTTCACTAACAAATGGCCAATAAAATATATTAAAAGCGGCTCGCTTTCTAGTTGCAATTTTATTTGTAATTTTTCGTTTTCAGTTTGTTCCTGCGAGAGTTCTCCGTCCTTCCTGTAAGCTCAGGTGTGGGCTGTTACACAGGCGTATCAAGGCAAGGCTAAGGACAAAGTGCTGTAGCTATCAGTCTGAACGCTTTGATGGATTACCAGGCACGTGGGGATTTGGCATTCGTTGGTTATACAGAACTGATAATTGTATTTAGCTCCCCCTAAGCCAAAGTTTAACAAAGGAAATATATCACAAGAGAGAGAGAGAGGGTCGAGAATGAGAAGGGCAAGGAGCGAGAGAAAGAGGTGCATAGATAATACATACAATAACATTAACGAAGTCGACGCATTGAAAGTGTGTATCAACACCGTATCGATGTCAAGCCGATGAGGGGCAAAATGAGCAGAAAATGGTCAGCAAGACCAGCCACAGCACAACACCACAGCACACCATGTCAGGAGCAAAGCAACATGGTTGTTGTTGCACAGCATGATGAATGGATTGCGGTTAGGCGAACGGGGCAACGGCAACGGCCTCAACTTGACTCGAGCCCACGGTGCGTATGCGTAATGTATTTATTTGTTGTGTGCCAAATAATAATTCATCAATGTTAGCGTCATGTTTCTTCTGTATACGAGTATATGTACATATGTATGTGTGGGCTTCTCTCCAGTTCTTGCCACAGGCCATTTTTGGCATTTTTGCCTTTTAACGCTTTGAATTTGGCCAAAATGAAATTGACGGCAAATCAATTGAAATTATATATACACATATATATATAAATAAATACTTATATGAGTATACACATGCATTTGTATGTATATTTTTGCGAACAATGTATCTGTTGTGCGTGCGTGTGTGTTGCATATTTGCCACATCAAATTGAGTTGTGCTTTGAGTTTTGCCACCACAAAGAAATCATTCATGTGTATTGAAGCGTAATACAAAAATGTGAACGCACACCGCAGGATATTTGTTTAGGAATTAGGTGAAATGACTTATAAAGCTCGGAATAATAGGATTTAATTAAAATTGAAATGTCAACAATTTTCTATGAATTTTAGAAACAAATAAATTGAATTATTAAATCACTGAAATCATTTTTATTATGCATTCACTTTGTGTTTTATTAAATTGGTTTCTATGAATGAAATAATGAAATATTGAAGGAATCTTTAGTCAATTATTTGCATGGGAAAAACAAAAAAAGTCTAATATAATTAATTATTTACTGTGCAATTCATTTAAACGCCTTCATTTTACATTTTTGCTGCACATGAATAGTCGCTTTAAAATATACGTTATGGTCTATATTTGTGAACGGTTTATATATTTATGTGTTTCTATATTTAATATTTAATTTTAACAACATTGACTTGTATCTACTTAAATTGACTGTATTGTACCAAAAAGGCTACCACATAAGAACTGATATACTTACATTACGTATAAGCCGCTTTTCAAAAAGCATTAAGAAAATTAAATGAAAATGAAAATATTCTTCTGGCCACATAATTTAGGCCGCTTATGCTTCAATATTCTAACCAATTTTATTGTTTCTTCTTCGTTTCTTAATTAATTAAAATGTCTGCTAAGCTGTGGAAAATTGCAGAAATTAAAGACTCGATGGTTGTCATGATATTTGTGCTTTAAAGCGACAGCAAATGGGGGAGGAGTAGGCACTGTAGCTTTCTAAATGAAATCTATTGCCCACTTTCGCCTACCACCTCTCCTTTCTATGCTTCGCTTATTCTGTGGCTTATTAGCGAGTGTTTTGTCTATGCCCTGCCGGGACATTGCGCCCACAGGCAGTTTCCCAGCTTCAGTCAAGTTATGAGGCATACGCACCTCGTCCTTCTTGCTCCTCATTGCCTGCCGTGTGCCATTTAACAAACATTCCGTTAATCTGCTACACTTGGCAGTCACACGGCCATGAGGAGAACTGCCTTTGGTCTCTGTTACTGCCACTGTTTCTATCTCTATCTCTCTCTCTCTCTCTCAATCTCCTATCTCTGTCTGTGGCTTTAGCTCTCTTGACTGCGTTGCCCGATTCCCTCCGCTGATGTCCTTGCTGGTGCTCATCCTTGCAAACGTCGTGCTCGTTGTTACTGCTTATTGTTGTGCTTTTATTGTTATGGCCATGTTTTTTGTTGTTTCATTTGGCGGCATTGTTAACGCCCTGCCTTCTACCTTCCCGGCCTATCAACCTACATGTCCTGCCGTTGCTTTTATTTTGTTGTCTTTAATGCTAAGCGTTTTACGTTTAGAGAGAGATACAGAAATGTCGCCCCCCTTTTGGCACACCCTTGCAAACATTTATATCATTCGAAATGTTCTTTGTTGGCTCCAAAATAAACTGAAATGTCTTTAAAAATTGTATTTGGCTAAGTCGAAAATTATGCGCTTAAAGTCAGCTCAAAAATGTGTCACGTCTTACATTTTGCCTACTTTTAATATTTTACTCAAATATTTAACAGCGAAACGTGCTCTGGTTTACCAATGATGGCCAGGACATGAAAGGATACAGAAGGTATTACTTTTCTCTATGAGACACCAGTCAAAGTCCATTTGCGTAAGCTCGAAATGACTTTGGCATCCACTCACAACCTGCCTGTCAAATGCCATATGGCAAATAGCTTGAGCTTTATTTTTACTTACTTTTCGCATTTTCGCATTTTCACTTTTCCAAATTGGCACATTTACACATTTTGGCCTCCCTGGTGCGCTCAGTTAATAATTCACTGTCAACTCATATATAGATTTATTGCTTAATCACTTGGAAGACCGCAGATAAAGTTCCATGTTCTGATGTCAGAGTCTCTGTCGGGTCAATAAATCAAATATCAAGTCAATATTCAAAGTGCGCATATTTTGTGTATTTGTTTGGCTAATGAGCTCAATTTATTTCCTTTAATTGGGTTAACTGCCAAACAAATATCTGCACAAAAGTTTTACATAATACGACAGCAAATTCATAAAATTTTTCTTCAAAATTTAAAATTTATTAAAGTCATTTAAATAACATACGAAACGTTGGCTGGCATTACAACAGCAACTGCATAATTTATAAGTCAATTTCCGCCTAACATTATTTTTTGGCATCTTCAGAGAAAATGCGTCGAAATTCCAGGCTGAATTGCCCAAAAATATCAAAATGAGATCTTTGTTAAAAATAAGACAAAATACATTTTTGAAATTGCTCTTACGAAGAAAACAATCAAATATTAATGCATAATTGTGTGAGTGACGTGTGTGTGTGCGAGCTTATAGGTTATAGCTATGTTAGTCTAGCATGTCTGCTAGTTAACTACATGTTGTTGCGCTATAAAGTCAACCAAATGGTCAATAAATTATGCAGCCCGTATATTAAAGAGAATGACTTATAAAGTAAGCAGCAATTTCGCTGAAGCGTAGCACACAAATTACACAAGATAAACAGGCGAAAAAGTCAAATTAACAACTAATTTAAAACAACTTTTATGTGGCAGCCAGACAAATTGGTGTCACACACAAAAATGGGCCTGGCATCCTGGAAGAGAAAGTGTCCCGAATTGGATTGAATGGACAATAATGTCACTCAAGCCTGGTCCGACGGGTAGCTGGTCTGCCAGCCAGGCTGTCATGCTGCTAGACAAAGGAGTCTAGACAAATTTATAACGACTTTGTTATCCTTGACGCCGTAGTAAAAGTTGTGGTTAGCCATTGCCGTTGGCATTCCAGACATTCCTTTTTATTTTTGGCCACTCACATTTTGACATGAAATTGACAAATGTGGCCAATGTTGTAAAATTGTCTGCTGGCTTCTTTGTTGCCCAATTCTGTGTGTGTGTGTGTGTGTGCGTGTAAAAGTGAGTCAGTGGCCTCAGTGTCGAGTGTTAATTAAATGTTATGCCAGTGCCAGTTAATTTGCGCACGTTTATTTTCACTAAAAAGAATGGCAACCACATGGCGTATACGTAATTTACTTGCATTTGCTGCCAAGCAGCACTTACATTTACTGGCAGCCTGCCCCCTCTCTCTTTGTGTGTCTCTCTCTCTCTCTCTCTCCTGTTGCGGGCTTGTGGCAGCTGCCTGGCGACACTTGACTTTTGTTGTTATATCCTTAACAGAGGCGTAAAAGTGCCAGGCAAAGATGTACAGTATTGTATAATAAAAGCACCACAAAGTATGCAATGTTTTTGCAATGCACATACACCAACACACGCATACACACAATCCCACTGAACGACACGCAGAGACAAGCTGGCAGGCAGGAAATAAACGTCGCTTGAGTTAACAATTACTGACACCATTAAAGTTTTGCTGCCATTGCCGTTGTTGCTGTTTGCTGCTGCAAAGCACATGCCGCCTCTCCCACTCCTCCTGCACCATTTACACAAACTACAGCCAGCCCAGCAGCTCAGCAGCTCAGCAGCTCACCCAGCTCTTTGTCTAGAGGCTGTCATTATAGTTTTGCTCTCCATTCTTGTGCTTCTTCTGTCTCTTTTTTGCCACAGCTGCTGTCGCTCTCATTGTTGCTGCTGTTGCCGCTGTTGTTATTGTAGTTGCTCCCACTGTTGCTGACATCTCGCCTTTGTCTCTGTCGCTGCCGCTGTCGCTAACTCTGCATATGTGAGTGTATGTGTGTGTGTGTGTGTGTGGGTGACATGTGCCTGGCACAGATTGCACATTGTCCGCAAGCTCGCCACATATTTTATATGTGGCCTGTTGCCCTTTACTCATGGCAGCCAGAAAGGATGACTGCGTGGATCAAATGTAAGGGAAATGGGTAGCATTGAGCTGACAGAGCAAGCTGTTGAACTGCACTCAGCTGTGGCAATAAACTGCAAGTAATAAAAACCAATTTCTTGCTTTTGGCGCAGCTAAAATGTTTACGAAATATTTTACTCTTTTCACTGCAACAACAGCATTTATAGCGTATCTTATAGTCATGCGAAGAATTGCAACTAATCTGTCCATTAGTTGGGGATTCAGGCAAGTTTTTGCTATGCAAACTACTCTAAAATACTGCTGGCCACAATTGAGCAAACTGCTGCCGGAAAAGGAGCTTTGATTCAATGGCCAACGGCCAGCAGTCAACAATAATGTCAGCAGTGACCTCGTTGCCGCTTAAGGGGAGTTAAACATTTCTTTAAATTTTCGCAAGCTAAGTAATTTAAAAGTGCATTCGCTTCATTCCCAAATGTGTGTTTATCATAATGCCAGAATGTAAGAGGAAGCGAAGGAAGTAGAGGGATGCTGCAGTCAGCAGCTGCTGCCATTAACCTATTAAATCCCCTCAACAACGTCCGCAGCACGTACCCGTAACCGGTGTTCCGTGAAGCTGCTGCGGCAAACGCAGTGCACACACAGCACGTAGCCACTTCCGTTGAGCATGGCCCGCGGATAGGTGGACAGGTGGACGGGCAGACAGCCAGACAGGTTGGCAGCATCAGCTGCTGAAGATGCAACAACAGAAGTGGAAGTGCCTGTCGGTGGAGTTAAGCTATGGTCGAGCGAGCTGCAGCCTCAGGTTGCTTCAGTTAGCCAGCGCCATTGCCATTAAATCAGAGTTAACAACTGCTGGTTTCCGGTCTGCTCCCGGTCCATGCCGCCTCTGTTTGCCTTGGCCGCAGCTGCAACAGTAAGATTAAAAGTGCAGCAACAGCTTTCACTTTATCCAAGCACGGTAGTTGACTGGCGCCTTTTCCTCTGCACACCCCGCTGACTTGCCCAAAAACAATTATTTGCATAAATACGTACACTGAGTGAGCATACTTAATATTTATTCTAAAGCCAATGGCAAAGCACACAAACACAGATAGACTGTCGCATCCATAGAATTAAACACTCACACAGACACAGTGTCAACAATATGCAATAACAAAGCAAAGCTTAATGGAATAAATTGAAGCGGCAAAATGACAGCAAGCGCCATCTAACGACAGTTGCTATCAACTACAAGTATGGCTGGAGGAAAACTTGCCTGTGGTGCACAGTGAGGCAGTTTCTATTGAAACTCTAAATATGCAAGCAATGGCTGCTGTTTACTATGATAATAACAAACTATTAATATACAAAGAAAATTTAAATTTTCTTTCTTATATTTTCTAACCAATTTTTCATCAATACATGAATAGAATAAATAATTTGATCTATTTTAAGGCGTACAAAATTATTGAATCACTGTACGCTGTCGCAGCCACCTGTTGTTGTTGGTGTCGCTGCGACGCTGCTGCATTTTTACACACCATTTCCTTCGTCGTCCCAGTTCGGTTCCCCCTTTCAGATCATCTTCTTCATACTCTCCCACTTTCGCCGTCGACAGCTGTCGCAGACTTCTATTTTGTCTCGCAATTTGATTTTATTTCGCTTTGCTAGTCGCTTTGTCTCCCTATACGTTTACTCGCCTTTTGTCTGCGCAGCTCTTCCACTCATTTCATTCGCTTTCTCGCTTTAGCTAGCGTTATCTCGTTTTAGACTTTGTAATTGAATATTTTAAGTGATTTTCACTTTGGCTTTTTGCTAGTTAATTGACAAAACTACGACTAAGTGCGCAGAGATTTACAGGGTTTACTTTTTATCTATTTAAGTACATGTATTTATGTTTTTTTTATTTACGATGCTTAAAAGCATTTTCTGTATTTAGTTTACATGAGCAAATATAAAAGAATCAAACAAAAACCCTTTAAGTGCTCTTCCTGTACTTTTATATTTTCCAGCCAAGCCAAACTAAAATGATGTGAAAATAAAGTTGAAGCTGTTTGATCAAATTTTATGTAGAGTAAAATATACTAGCACAAATACTTGTGCAAAATATTGATTTATTATTTTTTTTTTATAGTCAAAACTTTTACAAATTGTTGAAATTTTCATGCATATGATTTGATTCAATTAATTTGTTCAACTATTCCTTGAAAATTTTCGCCAGCAGGCACATCAGTGCAAAATGTTTTGTTATTGTGGTAGTTGTTGTGTTTATTCGCGTGCCTAAAAATAATGCCACTAAATAATGTACCACAACTTTGTTCTGTTTATTTTCACAGTCAGCTCATGCTTTTTGTTTAATTTAACCAAATAGGCTGTAGTTGCTGATTGCCCATTGTTGATTGTTACAATTGTTGTTCTTGCTCTTGTTGATGGTCATGGCTATATACATATAGTTGACAGACATTTAAAACATGCACAGGTGCCAGTTGAAAGCGTTGTTGTTATACTACAACAGATTAGATAAAACTGACAACGATAATGCGACAATTGGGACATACATGACAAAAGCTGAGTTAATGTAGGAAGTAGGAAATCGATAGGTCTAGATATAGATGTTACTTAAACAGCTTAACTTTCAGTATCAAAAACATGAATATCAAATACACTTTATAATAAAATATATACATAAATAAATAAAAGTTCATATCAAAATGAATTATAAATAATAAGTGCAAAACATTAACATCGACTTAAGTCGCAAACTATTCGAGAATCTTTGTATTTCTTACAGTCAATAAGTATTTGATTTGACTACGTTCAGTCAATGCTATTTATAGATATCTGATTAACTTTCTGTGCTTACATGCCAAGCGCACTTGCATACACGTGATATATATATCTAATTGTATTCAAGCGTGAATCCCCATGGGGGCCACACAAAATAGCCACTTGCCACACGCCACTAAAACTGAAACTGAAGCCCAAGCCAAAGCCAAAGCAAGCACACATCCTCATAGAGAGAGAGAGACAGAGAGGCAAGTAATGAATACTCAACAGTTGCACATCTGAAAATTCGAGTATACAATGTATAAAAAAAAGGTCCGTGGAGCTAAATATAAAAAAGTAGAGAAATAAATGGAAATGTGGCGGGAGAGACATGAGATTTTATATTCCTTTTTGTGCTATATTTTTTTTTTTTTTCAATTCAGCCCCAATAACAACATTTCGCACACTACTGTGCCTGTGCAAGTTAAAGAGGGAGAGTGTGTGTGTGTGCTCAGTGTGTGTCGTTTTGTATGTGTGATTTTCGTGAAATTGCCAGCTAGGCGCTCAGAAGTCGCTGCTACGCGATAGACTGCGTAGTCGCGGCAAATACGGCCGAATTGGAGTGTCGAGTCTGTGTGTGCGTGAGTGTGTATGTGTGTGAGTAGATGTGCTTATTAATACTTAAACACCACGCACATATATACAGGGATACACAGAGCAGTAGCACACGGACTGCATACGAATACGAAACTGAAACTCAAATTGTCATAGGGATACCCTCAAATCTCCCATGATATCTCGCAAAGTTAATGGACATCACCTCTTTTCTCACTCTTCTCAATCCCCTTTCCACTCACCCCTCTGGAATGCTTCCCTCTGTCCAAACAAGCGAACAACTTTTACACTTTATCCAAAGCAAGTAGTTAAGTACTTCTCATTTGCCGTCTTGTCTTCATGTTTTTTTTGTTGTTTTCGCTAGATTGTTGGTAGACGTATTCAGGGGTTGAGAGGGGAGACAAGCGCATCATAAGCTCCACTTAATTCGCTTGGAAAAAAAACGAAAGCAGCTTTGCTTCCCAAGCAAGAAGAACAAGAAGCAGATAAAAGCGAATGCAAAAATGCGCTAGAAAACTTTAAACCTATTCAAGTTGTATTCTATTTCAAAAAGAAAGAAAAGTTGAGGACGCATTAAGAATAATAGTTAAAGTTAAGAACTTGGTAAATGAGTAAAGCTATATCAGATGGCTCAATTGTCATCGAAGCTTAATGTTGTTTCATCGCTATTGGTATATTAGGGTAATCTTTTTAGGATAGAATTTTAGTATATGTATACTCAATGAGCATTAGAATAATAATTTACAAGAATATTTCCTTCAATATTTTCTGATCCATTCTGATCTATTTTCTTGTGAGATTTATTATTCCCAAATACACAATTCCTTTGTCTCAAGTCTAAGGAACATCCTGTATATATTCGCGAATAGCAAGTTCCGCAACTTTGGCAAGAAAGTTGTCACAAGTTGATCGGTTGCATATACACAAATACAAACATTTTTATATAAGAAACAGCAAAGAAAACTGGACAAAAAGGATGCAGTGTGGGTAAGCACATGTGTGTGTGTGTTACCATGGCAACGTTTCCTTTTTAATTAACTTTACGGCGTCGACAGCATCAGTAGCAATAACAACAACTGCAACAACGACGACAGTTGTAAAAACTTATTTAATTAAATTTTGCCATTGAAGCAGATAATTAGATTTTAAAGGACGCCCAATATTTGTTATTGTAGCTGTTGCCGTTGCCTGTTGCCAGTTGCCACCTGGCCAAGTCGGCCAGAAAAACAGATGCAGTGCAGTTATGTTTTATGGCCTGCGGGTGCGTGCTGGGGCTTCATTCTAGCCAGCATAAATTTGCATAAATTATGACAGCGAAAGGAAGCAGAGCACAAAAATCGATAGTACTGCAACAAATTAATATGATTAATTGGCAGCAACAACGAAAACATCATCATGCCAAATGTAACGCCAACCCTGAACCGAAACAAAACAGAAACCGAAACCAAAACCCAAACCAAGCCCCAATTCCAAACAGCAAATCTCAACGTTTGCCCATTGACAGCACGGCTTTGCCAGGTCCAAATTGTCAAAAAGGGGAAGTCCCCTCCTGACCGCTTCTAACCCCCTGCCCAGCCAATTCGTAGCGTGTTTGTTTGAGGTTAAGCGCAACGTACGCAGGACGCAGGACGCAGGACATCGAACACGATTCTGTTTCAGATTGACACATCAAGTGAAAATTGATGTCGAACCAACAACAGCTGGCCAAGAGAGGTCAACAGAGCTGGGTGCTGGCTGCGAACAATTTCGAAAAAACGCTCTAGCAAATTATGTTCGATTTACCAACAGCAGCTGCACCTAATACAATATCGAAGCAAATTAATGTCTGCCCATTCACATAAAATACCCCATATATATATGCTTATACTCGTAGTCGCATATTTGTAGTCAGTAAGTGTGTATTGAAAGGTGTGAAAATATTCCCACTCGTTGTGTATACATGATGTGCGTGCGTGTGTGTGTGTGCCTGTCTATTAATCAGGCATTGAGTGTGTGCATAAAGTATACGACCCGTTGTTGCCGCCCAAAGTGTGTGTTTATTTGATGTGCAGCTACTCGTTAAATATCTTTGAACTGATATATTGTTTATCATTTAGAAACATTAGCCATAAGACCTGATGCTGCTTAGCATTCAGTTGTATAATTGTAATAATAGACTTATAATGAACAATTTCAAGTTAATTAGTTATTTATTAAATTAAACAAATATATGTAGTCAGTTATCTAAGACTCATTGTGTTGGAAATACTTTGTTAATAAATTGAAGCCATTTTACTTTTCGCAAAATAAATTGTGTATAAGTAAATAAGAAATAAATAAGAGTTGTTAGTCCTTAGAGTTCTAAACCTATCGATATGCAAACTTGTTTAATAGTTTCCAAGTTTTGCAATTACAATTTTACTGCTTTGACGAAAAAAAAAGTTGAGTTGACAAAGTTGAAAATTTTGTGTTTTTGCTGAAGTTGCTTTTAACTAAGACGGCTATTCAAATCAACTTTATAACAAAGTTTAGCGACAGCGAGAAAGAGAGGGAATGATAATTTTGCATAATATTTATTAGAGACGTTTCATAAATTAATACAAACTTACTTGGATAGTCATCTCAATAATTGCGCTTGTTAAATATTTAAAGCAAACTTGGCTGCTTCAAAATGCACACAACATTTGTCGGGCACTGAGCCAGAGGACATTTTGCTAGACCCTGAGCCTGTGGCAGCCAAGGGGAGAACGGAGAGGAAATGGCAACAAGCAGCAGGTAAGAAGACAGAGATAATTTTATACTTAAGGTAGGAAGAAACAACATAGTCAGGCGAAAACGAAACTCTAAAATTCATTGAGAGCAAAGTTAAACAGAGCAACAAGTTATTCGAAGGCTTGACGGAGAGCAGGTAGCGGGAGCAGGTCAATTGCACTGTCAATGATGCTGATGTCGGAGATGTCGTGCCAAGTAACAGTCACTTAAAATGAGCCAAAGCCGAAGCTGTTGCCGTTGTGCATGCTTGAAGTAAGCACAGATTTAAGTGCAGCCTCTTCCCCATCTACCAGCAGTAAATAAGGGCGGCACTGGAGTAGTGTAGAGGGGCGTGGCTGTTGTGAAGGTTGCCACGCTCTTGCTGCGATATTTTTATCACTTAACGTGGGGGCAGCGCCAAAGACTTTGCCACATTAAGTGAGACACGCAGCGACACAAACACTTAAAAGCGACCCAGGGCGTATACGTAATCTTGTCTCATACCGTCGCCCTCTCCATGCTGCATGTATGTGTGTGTGTGTGTGTGTGTGTGTGCGGGAGTGACCGTGTGCGTGCTTTAATGAATGTGCCGCCAAAGCAGCTCAAAGTCGCCACGATAAGACAGCGACAGCAACCGCGTGCCGATAATGATAAGTATCATTAACTGAAGAGCGAATGGAACTGACATTAAGTAGCTGCCCGTCCTATGTCCTTTGTGCTGCTCTTCTCGCCTTCCTTTGCGCACTTTAAGTCGCTTTTCTGCCACAAACGGCATTGCCATTTTATCAACCTTGGCAGCATTTTGCAGTTGTTGTTTTTGTTTTTTGTTTTTCAAATTTTCGTTATTTTTTTCAACTTTCTCTTTACCATTTGGCGGCATTTTCCGTTTCGGATAAACGCATTTGCGCTCTGCGTCCTTCGATGTGCCAAAAACAACCTCTGACGCTTTTGCAATCGAGGCAAGGAGCTAGCAAAAAAAATATGTGACTGCATGTGTGACCATGAGTATAATTGTTGCACATGTCGCATATAAACTGAAAGCCAATAATCTACACACATGCATAATTATAGTATGTGGTGGTTGTTTCAATCAGACAACAACTACCGTTAATATAAAGCAAGTACCTCTTTGCTTAGAGTTTAAAGTTCATAAAACAAGATATTCTATGCTTACTTTTCAATATTTTAAGCTTTCTGCTCATCAATTTTGATTTAAACTGAACTGTCTGCAATCAACTGATTTTTATTGCATCCCATTTAAGCTCTTTGCAATACTATACTTTTAGCATTCGTGTCTAACGAAATTCATCAAGTTGGTAGGAAATAAATTTCAAATAATCGGAAATCTAAAATGTTTATCAAACGCAATTTAGAGCTGCCTTTGTTCGCTAGCAATGAAACGTATACTCAGACAAAAACTCAGTTTAAATCAGTTTGCACACACACACTTTTACACATGTATTCAGTCTCATATTTCATTTTGCAGTCTTCTCTCTTTTAACTTGTTTTTAGTGTTCTCCATTGTTGATGCAGTTTTTTCTTTATGTTTGCCATGCATTGATAGCATATGTGCTTTTTTCGTGGCCCGTGTGTGCGATTGCCAAATATCAAGGTAAACGCTGTATGCTGAACTAGTTACTGCTGACTCTTCCCTTCGTTTACACGGCTATCAGATAACTTAATTTGATTTGTTGCACACACATGCTGTCTGTGGCTTTAACGCTCGATTGGCGTCGCCCTTCTAGGGTCTCTTTGTCGTTTTGCTTGTGTAACAAATATTTTTCGGCTTGCAATTTTTCATTGCATGCTTTTGGGATGCGACTCGCATTGTCAGCCTAGCCTGACCTTAAATGGAGCATGACCTGGCAAATCTCTGCCAATTCTGTGTGTATGTACGAGTATGTTCAAGTGTGAGCTGCTGGTAAAATAGCTAGAGTGTGAAGTTGCCAAGCAGTCTTTAACTCAAGTTCTCACTTTTTGCTTGTAATGCTTGCACTCGTTCATTTGCAGTGTCCAGTATAAGTAGTTAGTGGCTACGTGCAATGTGATTTAAGGATAGCAAGAAATAGAATGTTTAAATACCAAAGAGATCTGACTATTATTATTGATATTGTTGAGAATAAATCTATTTCATCTTTTTGTATAATTACACTTATAGTTAAAAAAATATCCATTAAAATACTATTGAACTAAGTAGGGGCATATTCGATTCCATTTGAAGCTCAATTTTCTCAATCAACTTTTGCTCTTTTTGTAGGTGTATTTTGTTTTTGATATGATGGCAATTCACTTGCACTGTGGCTCAAATTGTTATGTTGGTGCTGTCGTATGAGCGTCATGTTTGAACGAGTTTATGTATATTCATACTCCAGTTGTTGTGGCGCGACCTCAAAAATGGAAAACATTTTTAACGTGCAGCGAGTTTTAAGCAGCTTAAGGCAAAATAAATGTGTGTATGTGTACTCGCATCTACATTAACATATTTTAATTAAAAATATGTTGGGTTGTCAGACCGAAGCACTTATTTCAGTCTATGGCGTCTGCAGCACGTGGCGTATGAGTGATGTATTTGTCTGTGCGTGTTTGTGTGTGTGAGTGTGAGCAATTGGCTTTTGTTGTATTATTTCATCGTATCCTTTTTGTATATTAAATATCAGCAGATGTTAAGCAGCTCGAGGAGATGCCAATTAAATGCCGACATTCATTATTTAAATGTTGCTTTTAAAACCGATTGCTGGAATGCGAAATGCGAAATGCTGAACAGTTTCGGTTACCTTCGGTTGAGTTTTTGAATATGCTTCCATGTTCGATTTCAACTTTGTTCGCCCGCCCGTCCGTCCGTCCGTCCGGCAGTTGCATGCATGCACACATCCGGTCATTGTACGTGCCACAGATAATGTGTCCGAGGGAAGGAAGGGGGCTGCAGTTTGTCTTGTTGCCAGCAGCGAAATGAAATGAAATTGGCCCCAAAAGCGACAACAACAAATGAAACGTAATTACTGTTCAACTTTTGTTACAGACATTCAGCAACTGCCAATGGCAACTTGCCGAACCGAACCGAACTCCCTGCAGCATTCCACACACACCTCCCAGACCATTCTCCCATCGCTCTTCCTCTATTGAGCGTTTGTTGCAGACGGCGGCAGCTTGAGAGCATTTTATAAAATTGAATGCGGGTCAATAATGTAACAACAACAACAAAGCAGCAGCAACAAATAAAGGGCAGCAGCTCTGAGCAATTTTTCAACTTTAACATTGGCATTGTCAGTGCCAAAGCGAGTGCTAAACGTACAGTGGTAGTAGAGTATTCCACAGTGCATGCGCATTTAATATTGCTTAAAATTGATATGCAAGTTGAAAAGTTATTAAATGTATGCACAATTTCAAACTGTACTAAGTATTCCATCGTACTGTCAATTTTAATAGTTTGCCGATATATACAGTTAATTTACAAACAGAACAGCACCTTGTGCTTTTTGATTTAAAATATACATATACATATATATAATAATATTAAAAACTATGAACAATCAAATATACATATACATATATATAATAATATTAAAAACTACGAACAATCAAAAGCTTTTCGCTTTTTTATTGTGAAGCCATTTTTAAACGCCACATCAGGCAACACAATCAGATCATATATTATGAATTTCACTTTAATTAACATTGGCAAATTGTCAATTGAAATTTTTTTAATTTGCTTGCAAAAAATGAACCACTGTGCTGTAGAGTTTTTGACAAACTCAGGGTTTATGGCGGTGCCTTCCAGCCATGTTTTACATGCATGTAGCCTAACAACCAACACAAAATAAAAAAAAGAGAAAAAGTAAACATTACTTATGCTCGACACGTTGCCATTTCCATCGCACATTTGTCGCTGCAGTCGAAGCGTGACAGTGTGTGTGCGTGTGTGTTATCGCTTAACTGTCTATATAACTGCCACACTCGTGTGTGCACACAAATCATACACACGCATTGCCCGCGAGCAGCGGCAGCGAGGAAAACGACGGCGGCAAAGTCAAAGTCGTTTGCGATAAAAGCGCAAACACACACTCGCTGTAACATTCATAGGGGCATGAGTATTCAAACTCATTCTGCTACTCGTTTGTGCTTGTATTCGTACTACATTCAAATTTTTTGAATACTTGTATTTTGATTCATTCTTTTTTTGACAGCCATGGCGGCAATTTCGTGTGCATGCAACATTGTGGAAATGGCAAATTGAATGCGAAATTGAACTTTTGCCAGCAAAATGTGCTCGTTGTAAGGTGAAGCCAGGATAGAAAGAGGGAGAGAGAGAGAGCGGTAGAGCGAGAGCGTTGCAAGTTGTTCCACAAAAATTGGCAGCAAGAAGCGCAACATTTCCGCACGGGAAATTTAGTATAATTGTGTCGCTGTCGATGACATGGAAACGCCGGAAACTGTTGCTCCCATTTCTGCATTACTTGCGCAGCAACAGCAAGAGACAAGAACTCGCAGGTATATATAAAATATAATGCAAAATCTTTATGATGCTATGCGTGACGAGCCGTAAGACTCCATTAAGCATTTATAACTGCTCTTTGAGGCTAAGCATAAGCCGCAGAGCGCACATTGCGCATACGCCACGTTTGCCACACGTTTGCAGTGTTTGCTTAGCTCATGCAAATTAAACATTATTATTATTGGCACGTGTCGACTGCAAAATTGAGTCAACTTTGCCGTGCCGAATTTCAACCAAGTCGCAATACAATCAAGTCGAAGCACATATCTGCAGCACTTTAATTAAGATTTCTTTCGGATAATGTGGCAAATGTGAGCTTGCTGCTGTACACTAATTCTTGAAGGCTGGAGGCAGAGCAAAAAAAAAAGTGGGTTCAATCAATAAACATCGCGTATACGCAACGTGCGATTGGCTGCAAAGACGCAGCCGCACGTGACATACAAGCAAACACACAAGCACAATTCATAAATTTCAGTAAAAGACATTCAGACAAAGTAGAGCATGGAGCGTGGCGTAGAGAGGGGGAACGGAGCAGCCGTGCGGCACCTGGACAAGTTGAATGGTTTTTTAAAAAATGGATCAATATTTGCCAGCAGCAAGCCTGTAGCAGCCAAGACGTTGACGTGGCAGCTGTGTGTCATTGCAAGGACAATTGTGTGGCATTGTTACTGTTTGCCGTAGTCGGCTGTATATGTGTGTGTGTGTGTGTGGCATGTCAACATTTTGGCAGACTGCTCTGTGAATTGGGCTTTCATCTTTCCCACTTGCAACTTGACCCCAGTAAATCAGCTGCACACTCATTGTGTATCCACAGGCCACACGGCTTTCAAGTGCCAATTAGCTGCGTGCAACAAAAATCGCAGCACCAACTGCCGCTGGCCCTCCGTACAGCGCGCTTGTATGTGGTTGCAAAATTAACTTGCTAATGCCAATTGAGAAAATACGGCGCCATTTTACCTTGGGCCAAACACACACACACACACACACACAACACCGACAAAACGGCAGAGAAATATCAACAAAATTGTGGCCAAAATTGCGCGGCCAATGGAAGCAATGTTTAAAGCAAACGCAAAACAAAAACAATGCCAAATTGTTTACAAAAATCACCCGAAACTAATTGTGTTTAAATTTACACATTTTTTCCAATTTTTCCAAATACTGCACAATATAACTCTGTAAAATTGCTGCCGGCCAAATCACCTGCCAGACATTTTTGCGAGTAATTTTACACAATTCTGAGACGTGTTAAACAGCATATTGTGGGAGCTGCCAAGCCAGCTAGCTATGACCGCACACACCACAAGCCAAAGCACACACACATGCACCTCTCACTCCCAAAGAGCAAAGAACACACTCCCGGAATGTAAAAGGCCAACGGCGGCTGCCGGGCAACTGCAAAGCGACCGCAACGTTTGCAAAAATTGCCTCGGCTTTGATTAATTAACTTAAAAAACCAGCTGACACATATTTACACACACACACACACACAGAGACAAAGTGAGTGACATTGGCATAAATTTAATTGAATTGTGTGGCATGTAACACTTTTACTGTTGCATGTCCATTAATAAACTTCTATTCATATGAACTGGTTTCAGGTGCCATTAAAAACTTTTATGGCCGATCAATTATTTTCAATTTGATTATTTTATTTTAATTTACAAAGTTAATTGATGGAAGTTTTAGCTGTCAACAATAACTATTTGATAACTCCACACATATTACGTATACGCACGATGCAGTTACATTTGAAAGCTAATACTATTACAAACGCATTGGAAAATAAAAAGTATTTCACATATAAATCAATAGTGACGTCAACTATAATCATCGTTTAATCAGCAAGGCCATAGATTTTGTATCTGATAGATACAGTTGCTTATGCGAATGCTACTTGTAGTTGGCATATAATCTGCCACAACTTATTATTGTGTGTATGTTAGCCAAATCATTTGGTGTTCGTGTTCAAATGGAACAGAATATTCTATTGAATATTCATGAGCCGGCGCAATTAAAGAGACGCATCGTCGTCTTCGATGTTGTTGTTGTTTGTGCTGCCAACGTCGCTGTCGACGTAATTGTTTTGTGTACACGCGCCTAAAAATAACCAACACGTAAATGTTGTCCAGATACACAAACATACGCTCGCATATATGTTATATAGAAGTATATAGATGTATGTATTGCAGATTGTATGTGTAGAGAAGTAAAAGCATTTAGCTGATGACTGCAAGCATAAAAGTGAAATTGACCAGAAAAGCAAACGGACAGCCAAACGAAACGAGCCATAAAAATTGAATGTGAATTTTAGGAAGCATTATTTGTTGCTGTTGTTGTAGTCGTTGCCTTGGCTGATTCTTGGAGTGGGAATTGGAAATGCGAATACGAATTGGAATGGAAATGAGCATGGCATTGGTATTAGTATTAGAATTGGAATTGGGTTCACTCAGCTCTTGGGTGTTGATTGTCAATGTCGGACTCAAAAGTCAATAGCAGATACACAAACACAGCGACGTCTACAGTCTTTGGGGCAACTGTCAACTTGATTTCATGTTTGGCTGTCGCCTTTTGGGCAACTCAACCTTTGCCAATCATTTGCAGTCCCAACTCAAACTGGAACCCAAATCGAAAGGCAAACAAAACAAAACTTCAAGACGAAATTGAAGCCCATTAACAGCGCTCGAGTGGATAACAATTTTGTATGTGTTTTTTCAGCTTCTCCAGAACATTTTGTAATTGCCAGCGAAAAATGCGAAAGAGATTCATTTGAAAGGAATCACTTGGACCTAAAGTTATTTGGTCTGTTTTTTTTTTTGTTATTCTTCATCTTTTTTGTTGTTTTTTTTTATTTTTTCGGTTGGGCTTCTTGTACGCCTTCGCGCATCCGCGTCCTTGTGGCATAGCCTTGCCTTCACGGACGCAAACAAACAAAGCGAACTGCGAGAGGTCCTTGTCGGGCCCTGCCTGACTGCCTGCCTGGGCTTGAGCCCAAGTGCTGCTTTGCATTTAATTACGCTTAAAAATTAATTAATTTCTTTTTTGTGGCTGGGCTTCGTGGAGTGACTTGAGACATAATCAAGCTGCCGCTCTGCTTTTGCTTGTGTCGCTGTCGCTGTCGCCGTCGACGCCTTAAAGTATGCTACACTTTTATCTCGGCCTGCCTGCGAGCCTTTACCTTTGTACAGCCCGAACGCTGGCGGAGGGAGAGGGGGCATCTGCGGGTTGCGCACTTGTCTTTTTAATAATTCAACAAGCGCGGTCTTGTGGTACCCAAAAAAAAAACAACATCAACTCAGCTGTACTGCGCACCTTTAAATGCCAAGGATAACACGCGTGGCAAATGCTTAATACGGTTTATATTCTAACAAAAGTAAGCTTGGGCTTACAGCAAATTCAAATTCTGTGCAATTTAAAATATATATTGCAATAAGGCGAGCCAAGTTAAGCCTATTAGACAAGCATAATAGATTGGCCGCAAGAAGAGCTAAAATCATCTACTTAGAGGAAGAGTAAAGTAAAAATGTGTTTTAAAAGTGAAAAAAGCTATTTAAAAGTACTTACAATAACATGTATCCTTAATTGTAATATTAAGCAAAGTAGTAATCTAAAGTAAGGCCCATAATCTGCAGTCTTACCTGAAATCATAAAGAAAGTGTTTTATTTGTTAATTACATATAAATAGTTCATTACTTTGAGTTAATTATTTGGTAAGTATGAATGGAAATTGAATGAATTAATTAATTGTTTTGAAATTGTTTTAAAATCAAATATAATTATCTAAGCAATTGTTATACGTAGAAAAAGCTTTTAAATGCCTAAAGCATTAAATGAAATTTTCTGTGTTTAAAGGAATCTTTCTTGACGCTAATTAGTTTTGTAATTAAATTGCAAATCAATATCAAAAAGTTCAGATTTTTTTAGACGTATTAAAACTTATAAGTAGTATTTTTTAGGGTATCTCATTGTTAAGCATATTCAATAGAAACGTGCCCCATTAATTGAATTATTATTTTTGAATATTTGCTATTTTTCTGTAAAACAATTGAATGAACAAATGTAAGCAGTGAGCGCGCAATTGAAAACAGCTTAAATTTGTATTGTAATTTATTAATAAATCATTGTTCTGTTCTGACACAAAACAGAAGCGTTTACAGCGCACAAAGAGCAACAAAAGAAAAGAAAAGAAAAAGGAGAGAAAAATAGGAATGTAAAGAATACGAATAGATTACACACAATGCTAGCCAAATGCATTGCCAAAAACAAATTTTAATAACTCAGCGAGGCGCTGTCATAAGCCAAACCAACAACAACAACTGCATCAACAACAAGGGCAACAACAACAACAACCAAAAACAACCGCAGCAACAATAACAGTTGAGTCAATTTGTGCATTTGAAGGTCACAGTAGCTTTGCGTTTTTGTTGTACGAGTACAGTAGTTGTTGCTGTAGCTGCTGTTACTTTTGAGTGCACTAGAAAACAGCGGAAGAAGCGCTCTAACAATGCCAAGAGAGCGAGACAGACGCAGTCAGAGAAGGAACGAGGGTAAGCGAGATAGTTGTTGGGTAGCTCTGTTATTGGATTTTCCCTTTCTATTCCCTGTCTTGCTTTCAGCATAAAAATCACAGTGAGAATTTTGTTTACTGCACTTTATTGTGTTGTTGTCTTCCTCGACGTCGTCGTTGTTGCTTTTGTTGTTGTTCTTTGGCATCGTTTATTTCTCGGTCTATCCAATATTTAGATAAGCGAAATGTTGTTGAATATTTTATACTATACACAAACAACACAATAATGTATTATGACACACTGCAAGAAATGATGTGTATCTTGCACACTCACACAATGCAATCGCAGGCACATTTGCAACAATGCGTATACGCCATGTGGCATTGCCACATATGAATGTAATAATTCAAATTAAAAACATTTCTTATATTTGTTAATTATTCAATAATATTTGATATATTTTATTTCGAATTCTTTGAATTGTATGTAAGGCTTAAAGTATTTTTCACAAATTTTCAATTAAAACAGTTATTGTTGAAATATGCCTAAGTTTGCTTGCGACTCTCTTACAAACACACACGCAAATATAATACCCGCATGCATATACATGTAGCTGGCTCAGTTTAAGGCGTCATTGAAAAATTAAAAGCGCAGAATATATAATGCTAAATATAAAAAGCAGCAGCAAAAAGTAGAGGGAGCTAGGTAGGCCGGGCCCAAAGGCAGTCAAGTCGAGGTGAGGTCAGCGAACAACAAAAATGGCAATAAAAATAAAGCATTTCGCATGTATCTCATTCACTTTGATATGAACTCAAATATCATTGAAATTATAATTATGTGTGTTTTATGTGCGACCATAAAAAAGGAAAGCAGACAACGCACCACGGCCCAGACAGAGGCCCCGAGCGAGCCCTGGACGGACTAGCCTTTGCCCAAGTGAGCTGGCACATACATATGTATGTATGTATGTGTATAACATATATAAATATGTATATACATATGTATAGTTTCGCCTTTGGGTCGCCTTTTTGGCAATTGAGACGCCCCCAACGTTTTCATTTTCGACAAAAAACACAAAAGTTACCATTGACCGACCGTTTCCTGGGTTGACCCCTACATGCTCTGTTGCCCCTCTAATCCTGCCGCTCTTTTCTCCATTTGCTTGCCAATTTGTTATTTATGCTATGTTTACGTGTTGATTGCTTATATATGCAAATATACTACAATATTATTCACTATATCGGCAGCTGTATCTCTATCCGTATCGATCCAACAGAAAATTTATGCCTCTCAGGTGGGCGCCACTGACTTATGGCTCTAGCTCTTTTGTTATCCACTTCAGGTAACATATCTGCTCATTATTTATGTATTAATCTTACTAATTTCAATGATAATCATTTCATCTTTAATTAAACCGATTGATGATTATTGAAATTCTATTTGAATTGGCATAAAGCAAAAAGTATTTAAGCATTTCAAATACTTTTAAAGTGATGTTAAAGTATTAACGGGGAGATAATTTATGTTATTGCTTTGAATAATCGCTTACTATTCATTTATAAATCATTCAAACCACTTTGACCACTTTAATTAGCCTTCAAAGTATCCTCACAGTCTTCCTGCAACTTGCTGCTATTCCCAATTAGTCTTATTAAGACAAGGTGAATGGAATTTTATTATTGGAACTTCCGGAACTCTCTATAAATTTTTATTTTCACTGAATTGAATATGTATTCAAAGACTCAACTTAATAAAGAATGTTTTCAATCGAATCAAATCGTTTGACTTGGCATCCGTTAAACTATTTTCCTTTGTTTATTGGCAGCAACAAATTTTGGCTGGTGTTGAGAGAAAAACTCGCACACATGTGCCAGCTGACTGCTTCTATGGGCTACTTCTTGATGAAGGGAACTGCATATATTTCAATCTCAGCTGAGGCCACTCAATTCAATTAATTTTAGCTGGCAAACAATGAAGGCCGCTCCCTAATTGGCCGCACGGCCAAATGTAATCAAGACAACCAAGGTAGTGAATGGATGTGAAGTGGAGTCGAGCAGATCAACAATGGCAGCCGAAGCAGAAAGACAAGCAATAGATTTACATTTGCTATAGCACAACACAACTAAACACTCAATAACAACAAGCAAACAAAGCTCGCAGAGAGAAAGAGAGAGAGTGAGAGAGAAAGAGAGAAGGGAAGGTAGTGCAGCAGAGATGATGCATCATCAATTATATGGCCACTAATTTGTCTACATTTGACTCGTTGGGTACCTAAATAATTGCAGACAGCTCAGAGGGGACAACTGCAGAAGAGATCGAGAGAGGGGGGTGGCATGTGGCTGCTTGTTCCGAGTGCCAAACACAGCAGCAATCAAAATCCGACAGTCAAACACACAAATATTTGCATTACCCTTAAGGGGGCGGCGTGAAGGCGGGGCGACAACGTTGTTTAATCGAATTATGCAACGACAACGACAACGACAGATTGACACACATACATATGCAGTTGCACATAACGGGATTAACATATTCGATAAATGTATACAGCAGACAACTACAGTATCTACCAGTTGTATCTGTATTTGTCGCCCAGTCTGCATCTGTGTCTGGCTCGGCTTTAATTAAAATGTGCATATGAAATCGACAACACCCTGTCTATATAGTATAGCACGAAACGAGGCAGGCCTTTCTACTTACGACTACACAGAGAGGACCGAAGTTCAAAGTAAATTGAATCTCTTAGTGAAATTTCCTGAAACACATAACGATAATGCCGCATTTAAATGCATGCGTCCTGATCCTTGTTGCCTGTTTACTGCTCGACAATCAAGTCTACTGCGACACCAATTATGCCATATTGAAAAACAATAGTTAATATTCTGAGCTCTTGTTGTTCAACACTTTTAACTTTCTTTTGCTTTGCAGAATATCCCGATAAGTGCTATCTGGATACTAACAAGGGTCCTTTGATCATTGGCCGCGAGGAGCTAGTGCGCCATCCTGGCAAATGTGCAAATATTTATTGTGGGCTCAATGGTTGGGCTTTGATTTTCAAGTGAGTTTATAGAACTGAACTGGAAGCCAAGTTTAACTGACTTTCATTTGTGTACAGTTGTGCTGAACTAAGCATCCCCGTGGGCTGTGTGGCAACGGATTATATAGATTTCAATGCCAATTTTCCATATTGCTGTGAACGTGATTGGGAGTGCAATGACCTAAGATAGATAATGCCATTACGTTGGCTTTACAAATTTTTAGTTACAAATTAAAGAATTAGTTGAATAATAAAACTGTGTATTGAGAAAGATGAATGAAATAATTTGAATGTAATTATTTCATTAGTTATCTTAATGAAGAATTAATATTAGGTCTTATTTTGATAACTTATGCACAACAAAGCTAATCTATGTTGTTAAATAAATTATATGATAAGTCTTAGTCATGAAAAAAGAACTCTTAGGACTCATCTACATTTACTTCTCTGACATTTAGAGAAACTATTTAATTCTTAGCAAATACTGAATATTTCAATTAATTTCATAAAATATGTCTTAGAAGTAACTGACAAAATTCTACATACAAATTTTTACAAATCTTTTCATACAAAATAATGCTCATTTTATTTACCATATTAGCATGTCTTACAGTCAGTTGCCACACAGCTGAATTAAAGGGCATTTATTACGACGAGAGTAAGTATTGATACACAACTAACATCAGCACTAAATTAGCTAATTTCCTATCCAATTGTCGCCAAGGATATCCTGGAAAATGCGCTATTACACCACAGCTGATACTCAATGAGGGCGTCAGCATTAAGGATCCCAACCATGAATGCCGTCAAATTATATGCGGCTTCAAGAGTACTACTATATTCCAAAGGTAATTAAGATTCATTTAGGTCTTTAGCCAGTCAGTATAGTGGTGCTATTTTAGTTGTGGATCCATCAGTGGACTGCCAGAGCATTGTTTTTTTGGAGACTATGCCAATGTTTCAGAGCCCTATCCACACTGCTGTGAACGAACCGTAATTTGCAATGAAGAACCTCAAAATGGCAAATTACAGAAGCAGGCTGTTTAAAAGTCTATACTCTAAAAAAGCAAAATATAATTAACTACAAATTTTATAAAATGTTTCCGCTAAAAGCTGCAATTATTTTGCTGACTTTAACAGCCCTTTGCCGAGCTGAACCATTAAATTCGCTAAACAACTATGGAGATGCAAGTGAGTAAATAGTTTACTTACTACTCTAAGTAATATATTTTCCATTCTCAGCCTATCCGGGTCGCTGTGTCATAGACATGGGCGACTCTCTACTAATGCTCAAGCTTGGCGAATCCGTCAAGTTGGAGTCTTTGCCTTGCACCTCAATTTTTTGCGGTGGTGATGGCTGGGGAATGCTTCAGACGTATGTAATGCTTTTGATGTATTTTAAAAGTGATTGATTTCTTGATTTTTCTTTGTATATTAGTTGCAGGCACGATCCGCCGCCAGATGGCTGTCGTTACTCCAACTTTGACTGGGATGCCAAGTACCCGAAATGTTGCAATCGTCGTGTTATATGTGATTGATTTTCAAATTTTAAGTTTTCTTCGACTCTCTAGAATATGCTTCGTATAATCAAACATTTAAGTTGAGCAATATAATAAATAAGTGGTCTAATTGTTGGTTTCAGTGCAAAGTACTCGTACATACATATGTATAATGAAAATTTTCTTATCGTTGTAATGCAAGAATTTCACATTAATGAAATGATTGCTTATTCCTAATAATTTATTATGTAATCTAAAGTGGGAAGTGGGTCAAAATAGAAAATATATTATATATATTATTCTATTATACATTAATCGCACACGTCAACTCATTAACCTTTTCTACAAATACTGATTATTTCCCAAGCTAATAATGCTCATAAAGCTCTCAAATCTTTTGACCCATGCCCTTGTCTCGCCGAAAGCATCGTCTGCCATCTGTCCGAATCTGAGTGTGTATCAGTCATAGTCTTGAGTGCGACGAAATAAGATGCAACTATTCATGAGCGGATTTTTGCTGCTTCTGGCGGCTCTGGTGATCCCACACAGTGAGGCAGCCGTAGCACGCGGCATCTTTCAGGATCCCGCGCATCCTGGCAAGTGTGTGGTCAAGCCAAATCTGATCTTGAATCCAGGCCAAACAGCCAAATACCCAGCCATGGATTGTGCTCGCATCATATGCCATCAGAACAGTGAGGGAGAGATACACACGTGAGTAGAACAGAGATTGTGCAAATTATTGATGTGCTTATTACTTATATTGTGGTTATCATTTGACAGATGTGGAGTTCAAGGTCCTCCACCTGGCTGTCATTTGGGCGATGCCAAGTTCCCTAATGCCGACTATCCCAAGTGCTGTGAACGTAAAATAGTCTGCAACAACTGACTGAACAACCAAGAACGACGACATTCAAGCACTCAGTAAATGAGCACACAACATATAAATAGAACTTTCAACAGATTATCAATACGTTCTCTTAAATGTTCGATGTAGGCAATGAAAGATGAAAAAGTTTTGGAAAATATTCTCACAAATTAATTAATATTAAAAAGTTTTGAATATGAATCGATTTTGTTTTTGGCATAGATAAGAAAATATATCTCTTTGTTTGAATTTATTATTACATGCGCTCGATATTTTTATTAATAATTTTGCAACACTGAATTCTTTGGAGCTTCATATTTAACGGATTATTTTATTGTTTATTTTTTACAGTATCCAAAAAAAAATTTGTAAAGTGCCTATACATGTATATCTAACTAATTGCTTTCATGCTTCATGCTTCATGCTACATTATTTAAAAATTACGAAATTACATATAGAAATTCATTTGTTACTTAGAAACTTAGTATAAATCCAATAAAGTAATAAGCTAAAGGTGAGTACTTCTTACTATAGTCTCAGTAACTCTCAAAAATTTCTATTCTGACAACCTGCCATCCGGAAAAGTATAATTTCTTATTGCCATTGTTGCTGATCGCGTTTCTCTTCTCCTGCATCTCATCGATGCTAAATGTGAATTAGTTATATTTTTAAGTGCTACCGCAATGAGATGCAAAATCAAAGGTTTTCGATTCCTCTCGAATTAGTCGATACACACAAAATGGTAAGCAATATCCTAAGCTGCCTCAGTGACTCGACAAGCTATGAGCGACTCCAGCTCGCTCTCTTAAATAAGCTAATGAGACAGACTTATAGTGGCCACGCAGCCACTTTGTTCAGTCGCTCAGCTCTAGATTGTGCTATCATTTCTAGCTAATAGCTAAGCGACGATTAACATAATAAAATGTTGGCTGTTGAATAATATATATGTATATTGAGAAATTTTAAAAAATGTGTGAGAAATCAATCTGGTTTTTGCTTCTGTTGCTAATCGCGCTTCGCATTGATGAAGTTTCTTCCATCTTTTCAAATCGAAGTGTGAATCAGTCATAGTTTTGCGTGCAACGAAATAAGATGCAACTAATCATGAACGGAATTGTGCTCATACTGGTGGTGGTGATGTTTTCACACAGCGAGGCAGGTTTAGCGCATGGCGTATTTAAGGATCCCGCACATCCGGGCAAGTGTGTGGTCAAGCCGAATATCATCCTAAGTCCAGGCGAATCGGCCAACTATCCTGATATGAATTGTGCTAGTATTACATGCTATGAGAACAGTGAAGCTACCATAACCACGTAAGTTCAATACAGGTTATGCAAATTGATGATGTGCTCATCGTTTCGAATCTTAATTTCGCTTGACAGATGTGGAGCTTTTGGTGTACCACCTAACTGCCGAGCTGAAACAAAGTTCCCTAATGCCGAACATCCCAAATGTTGTGAAATTGAAACGGTGTGCGATAATTAACTGAAGAACGAACGGTGCCCACAACAAGCAGTTCATAAGTTCATATTATATTCAACAGCAGCAGCTGTATTGTATTTACAAGTAACAACTACATTTTTGTATTACTTTAAATTTATGCTGTACAACCTGAAATAGACAACATTGTAATTGCAACGCATTAGGATGAACATGCCTCTTTATGAATTGATTGTTGTGTCTATGATTTCCTCACTACGGATTAGTTTATTTTATTTTTCTGCTCAAATCAAACAACCTCTAAATACTTGACTGGTAATTAACTGCAAATGAAATAAAAATCCATTCAAATAGCAATGTTTATTCCAGTCGAGTCAATGATAAATAAAGCAAGCAAAGTAATGTTTATTACCGAGTTCGTTAGAGCTATTCGAAGTCATAAGTGCATATTTATAGGGTCTAGAATGTCTCACTTATGGCTATTTTATGGACTCGAACCAAACGTATATTTACTTCAGCATATAAATACTTATTACCAGTCGTAAGCATTATAGCCTTTTTTGTTTATGAGCTCTGCGACTTTACTCGCATATATTGTATAGTTATATTAATACTGGGTTGACGTGGTCAACTTGCGTTTGTTTATTATTTTTTACGAGTTTTTCGTCTGTCGCCTGTTGACCCGATTTCAGTATGCCTTGGCTATTTTCGTAACATACTTTTGGCATTAAATTTATTGAGCGCTTTGTCTCGGGACGTTTGCCTAAAAAGCGTTATGACTGCCGATTTTTCTGCCCAGTAGGGCAGGCAACTCTCAACCTTGTCCCTTTCCCTGAAGGGCCCCAAAAGCCATCAACAACAATAAGCGTAAAACTGCGACAACAACCGCAACAACACAAAGACGGAAAGATAAAGGGCAACCATGCTGAAACTGAAACTGAAACCACACCCACAGCACTAATTGCCCCACTCTGTGTCTGTATCTGTGTGCGTGTGCGTGTGCGTGTGCTTGTGCTTGTGTGTGCGTATGTGTCTATGTGAGTGTGTGCAGTGTTTGGTTGGCTAAATAAAGCTTAGACTGCGTTAAACGTTTCGACCTCGCATATGCATTTTAAGGTCATTTTATTTTAACTGCATATTGCCCTTATTTCCCCTACGATTTGACATTTCCATTGCATTGTGTGACAGTTAAGGTCTATCAGATTTGATTTGAGGTCAAGCCAAATCAATGCCGAAATCAGTTTCTGGCTCTAAGGGATTTCCTAAATGAATTACATAGCCGCCCCATTGACGCCACTGAATGACATTGGCAAAGGCTTCTTGCATGCGATAGAGGTGGCCAAAGATTTTCACAGTGATTTGTAGAAATCAATCAAATTATCTGTTTCATTTTTACAATAAGATCTTATCGGTAGAGATTCTAATAAGTATAAGTACTTGTAGATTATAAAACATTATAGTTATCGTTCCAGTTATTAAGGTAATTGTAGGAGACGAACAGAGCTGTAGTTTAGCTTATTATTAGTTAAGCAAATATATCTCAGAAATCACCAACAGTTCCAACTATAATTAGGTATATTTTATCATTAACACTATCCCCTATAATGGCTGAAATTTATGGACATTTTGACTCATCTCTAGCACACTCATTACTAAAACACACACACACACACAGTTGCTACTTAAGCCGCAAATTCAAATTGATTTGGTGACCGTGTTGAGTCCATTTAACTGCAACTAATTGAACCTGGTGTCGTTCAATTTATGATATATAATACTATTCACCTGTATGTGTACAATTATGTGTGTAACTGTTTGTGCAAACAACCACAGTACATTTATTAAGTACTGATTTAACTACATACCTTTGTGCTTGCATTTGCGAGAGCCAAGCCTCACTAGCTTTAATGAACTGAATAGAAACCGCACGTTTAATTAGATGTAAATAGTGGTTTCACACATTTGAATATGTGCTTATTAGTCAAATAGTCAAAGCAAGCTTGTTTCTAGAAAGCTGATAATCGTAGTTGCACGGCAATTAGACGTTGCTAAGTAATTAATTAAATTTTAAAATCAATCATCAGAAATTCGTTTAAATTCTTTTTATTCACATGAAACAAACTTAGGCTTCTTGATCTCCATCGGGACAATGCACCACATGAGTGCAGCATTTTGGATAATCCGCATCAGGATATTTAAGTTCACCCAGCGTGCAGGGCTCTGATATGCCGACAACACCGCAGCTACAATTATGCAGATGAACGGTAAATATATATTACAAATATAGTTATTTATGTTAACACTCACGTTGCGAAGTTTACAACTCCTCCCTCGCCACAAGAAAGACGCTGGCAATTTCGGGTTATTGTCTGGCCCTTATCTAAGATAGTCTTTGCATCCAGTACACATTTGCCTGGATGAGCTATAAGCCAAAGAAATGTATAATAGATTGCTAAATCTGCTTGATGATTCACTCTACGCACCATCATCCTTGTAAATTCCCACCGAGACGGCGCCGTATACCTCACTTGTGCTAAGCACAGCAGCCAACAGACAAATCAATGAAATAGTAGCCCTCATCTTGACAGCTCGCATAGGTTTAGTTCCTAATTGAAATGCTGCTGTCAATTTATAGCCATTGCGAGTTCTCCTAGCTATTCACAACTTGTCTTTCAAACGCCCTCGTCGAACTTGCATGATGATGACTTAACTAGTCAAGCTACTTATCACTTTAGCAAAATTATTAAATTATTGTTTACATATGTATTCAAATATACAAATGTACAGCTCGAAACCTGTTTACTGAACAAAATTTCTTAACATACACGGGGAGACAAATAAAAAAGTATAAAGTACAGACAGTTTCCAAGCCCATCTCATCTCATCTCACAAAAAATAATTGCTCGTAAAATAAAACAAGTTCCTAAGACAAAGTAATTGCAACTTGCTCTTAACTTTTGTTCTAGGAAATATACAAGTGCTTGGATTATAGTGCTGTTTTCCTTTGAATTCGATTTTCATTTCAAATGTTATTTAAACATTCTTCAACATTTAATTTAAAATTTATTTTAAATTTTAAATATTTTTAATACAGTAAGCTTAATAAATATTTCTCAGTTTACCAAAAATATTGACAACAGTTTCTATTGCAGAATACATATGTAAATGTCAGTATAGTACATTTGGTTACTTTTTCAAGCCTCGGTCATGAAAAGAAACTACAAAGTAACCAAAAATTTGGAAAGTGGGAAGTTATATGCAAAAAAGAAAAAGCGAAAGACCGCAGTAACTTTTTAGTCGCATGCGAGAGAAAATGCCAGTCTCAGCATAAAAAGTGAATATTACCATTTTAGCATGCCGCAAAGTTTAAGCCGCTCTCTATGTATATGTGTGTAAACTCATGTATTCTGACACACATACAACATTTATAAATTGGCAGGCTGGCAGCAGTCAGGCAACTGCGTTTGGGTGACCTCTCTTGCCAGTCAGTGTGTGTGTGTGTTTGTCTGTGGAGATATCTGAGAGTGTGTGTGCGTGCAAAAGGTGAAGGTAATGTTGGTTGGTTGGTCAGACTACGAATTCGAGCACGAGTTGGCACATAAACTGAAATGAAAGTTTGCCAAGGCACGCGCTGAAAATAATAATATAAACCAAAAAAAAACTCAGTTGAAAGACAGCCAGAGGAAAAAAATACACACACCCAACTCGAATTCAGATTTACTCGCTGCACCGTTATACAGACAAACTTTCATATAATATGTAAAAGGTGGCAAATGCAGCGCCTTAAAATATGCAACAGACAAAATAGTGTAGTGTACGAGTATACGCAGTGAAATAAAACCTTTAACTGTGCTACAAATACACACAAAAACATAACTTATTCATTATTTTTCACGCGTTGTCTGTGCCCAGCAGTGCCAAAAATAAAGGCAAAAGCAGAGAGAACAGAAAACGAATACGAAAGAATAAAATGGTCGCCACACTCTGCCGCAATTCACACAGCAAACGCACACACACACACACACACACACACAGACAAACTGAAATCCTCGCAGTACTTTTCTTAGCAGTCGCATTCACAAGAAGATTCTTCATTTCATGCCCGAGAGCAGTCATCGCAACGCAGAGATGAGCTCGTTATAAAAGTTACCTTCAAAACGTGTCGGCAAACATTTGTAATGGATAGTGTAGTGTAGACCTTCGCTAAAAATGAAGAAAATATCTCTTATTTGGGAATACATAATATTGTAAACTATATAATATTCAATAATATTCTGTCACAAATAAGGAATTGTTCTTTGTTATTTTATGAATTTCATAAAAAAACTAGCTTGATAAAGAATATATTAAATGTTGTTTCTATTTGTTACTTGAAGGGTTTCATAAACAACAACAATTATTAGTAGTTTCAAAAATATTCACAACTATATTCGATTTAGACAAATTTCTTCATAACTACCTTTTTGGACACGTTATATAAAATACTTGATTTCGTCACTTGCTCATATCTGACTTGATTTCCACTTTTCACTTTGCTGCTTTGTGCTTTTCTTTTTGCCTTCGGTTTGAGGCATACACAAAAGTAGTGGCAACAGTCTTATAAATTGAGTTTTTCCTGTTTTCCTTATATGTTGAAATGAACTTCGTTTCTTTGTGTATGTGTATGAGGGCGTGTTTTTGTGTAAAATAAATTACCGTAGCCAGCCTCAAGCAGTTCTGAATTCGAGAGTTTAGAGAAATGTTGTAGTACATAAAGCCATATTCATGTCAAATTGATTATAGGTCCAACCACAATTTACATACGTTTAGCTCCCAGTGCTTTTGGCCATTAAGAAATAAAAATACCCAGTTATCTGCGCATAAAAGTAGGCAATTTATTGAATAACCAGTTTATTCTAATGCATAGTTATTGAGTTGTTGCTGTGCAGTCCAAAAGAAGTGCTAATTATAGCCAATTCGTGACCATTATATGTCCATTATATGACACGCCCCACAGCACCACCCAATGCTGACTAATGACAATTTTAGCTTGTGTTTTATGCTGCGTACGGGACACAATTTGCCACTAAACATAAAAGTTTATTGCCTTTTCCACACACTTAAGAATTTCATGTGTTTATTTTTGTTGTAAAAGCAGACATTACATTTGCATACTCACATTACAAATTCCTTGCAAAATAATGAAAAATCGAATTATAAATATAATACATTAAAATTCTGTTATAGATGCAATATATATTATTGATTCTTAATAAATTGCACGCAGCAGCGCAATGAATATTCGAAACGTTTGAATGGCAACCAAAATATACAATTTATGCACGAATATAGATGTTTTTGGAATGAAAATAGTGCAATTTGAAATACCCTTTTAATTAAAATATATATATGTGTTATATTCGATCTCATCGTCAGAACTTGTCTACCAATTTTAAGCACCAACAAACGTTCACTATTTATTCAAATGATCTATGAAAATTGCATTTAATTATGTGCTCATTGTGTTTTTTTGGCTTCTCACAAACTAGCATAATTAGTTTTCATTCATTAAATTGTGCTCAACTTTTTGTGTGTAATGTGGCATGTTATACCATCTAGAAAAGTAACAAAATATACAGAGTTGCCAGAGACTGCTATAAAAAGCACTTTACGAGCCCAAAGAAAATAATAATGAAAATGTTTGCTGAATTAAACGAGCATTTATTGGTTGCGGTTGAATTCATTTCATTTCTTAATTATGCGCGTAATTTTTTAATGCGGTTTCATTTGACGTGATGTTTTTATTCGTTTTTAAAGAGTCATTAACCAATCGCACTATTCAAATAAATATTCCAAGTGACTTACCTTCACAGAGAACCACCAACTAGATACTGCTGTGCCAAAGGATACAAAGTATAGCGGTTCCAAAGGTTGATTAGCAAGCGACTTGCTGATGAAACAGGTACATAAGCTTTTCTTTTCTTTTCTATTATTTTCTCTTTTGTTGTATTACACCTTTCAATTATTGCACACCGAACCGAACAGACCTTTCACTTCAATCGCACTGCAATTATTTACAATAGCTGTGATTACTTTCCATTGTTATTTTTTGGGCCATAAGTATATGTACATGTATGTGTGTAGGGATGAGTGTGGCGTGGTCGGTTGCATGCACAAATATTTGTTATTCAGTGCACACATTAAGCTTAATATTTGTGCTCAAACAATAACAGAAATCTACAGGAAGTTCAGCCTATCAAACGAATAGATATATAACAGATTGCGCATACGCCGCGTGTGCGGCAGCAAACGCGCTAATGGCATTTCAAAAACGCATATCGTGGGCATTGCAACCACAGACCTTTTACAACAATTTTGGAATATCAAATGCATGAGTGTCGAATAAAATATTTACCAGCATCCTTTGAATAATTCAAAAATCAGCTGACACATCCTCCAACTACTGTAACTCTGGCTGGGATTGCCAACTGAAACTGAAATGAACAAATCGATTTTGCATACAGACGGAATTTTAAGGTCGACTTGTTATGCGAGTCGAGTTGGTAATGTAAAAGTTTGTGTCCACTTTGCCACCAACTTTTAACAAAATCATCAAAAGGATTTCAACACTTACTAAAAAAAAATATATATTGAGTTACTCTGTTGGCCGCCAACTGAAAGATATATATATGAAGTAGGTGGTTTCGTTATTTGCATGTATCTGACCTCTTGGGCATAAATACAAGGAAACAATATTTGACAGTGAATTATAGTTATTATGTTTTCAAGCAAGATATAAATTGGAACTGTTTCGAGTTTCTAACAATTATGTGGCATACATTTGGGCGCAGAAACAAATCTGTATTAATAGCATTTTGATTGTGTTGAACTAACTTTATCCTACTAAAAAGAAATGTTAAATATAACTCCCAAAAAAAACTTTTTTATGTACATATGTGTTTTTAAGTCCCTTTTTTACAACGAAATCTGAACAACAGCTTTTTGTTTTTAATACGAACTTAACATTATTTTTATGACATTGAAATCGCTGTTGATGTTCTTGACACACACGGCCAAAGCTGAACAGATAGACATATGTGGGTAAAAGTGCGACAGAGACAAGAGGGACAAACTTCGAGCTTGTTACCTGTTACATGTCACGAGCAGTCTGACATATTTTGGCCTTAGTGTCTAGCTAGACCTTACAGTTGGTAACAGCCCCTAGTTGTTACGAAATTTACGTCGTAAATTGAACACATGCAAATTCGTGGGCGACAGACCCATTAAGAAAACAAAAAAAGAAGGACATCAAAGTTTGTGAGCTGGCAACTTTAGAGGCTAACAAAAATAAATAAAAATAAAAATAAAAAAAGTGAAGAAAAACTGAAATACCGAACAGCTGAAAAACAGATCCATTGAGGGACATACACGCACTTACAAATATATATGCGGTGCTCGCAACATGCACATAAAAATGTAATACTTTCGCTTGACGATAATGATGATAATATTTTCTGATATTTTCATTACATTGTTGTACTTTTACGACTGTTATCCTTGAGTGAAGAACTTGCTACAGGATGCTAAAAACCCAACACACATACACTGACACGCACTTGCTGGCACAGCATTCAAGCCACATATACTAAAACAGTCTCACACACACACACATAAGCACACGCATGTGCGAGGTGAGCGAGCTTTTTCCACCTAATGTCTAAACCGTTAGTTTTGAGAGGCAGTTGTAAAGAGAGTGGGCTGATTTTTCACCTTCGCACTTTGTGTTTTTCTTTCTTTTTTTTTGACAATTGAATTTTTTTTTTATTTTTGAATTAAAATTTTTTTGTTATAATTTTTTTCGGAATCTGGAAATCTTTTTGCACTCGAGCACTAACAATCTTCACTAATTATAAAGAATTTTTGAATACAAATGCCTTGGATAATTGTTAAGTTTTAGTTTTAGTTATAAATAATTTTTTAAATATTTACAAACGCGCCTCGAGCTTGTGCACAACACACGAGGTGCTGTTCCGTCGCTCTTTGGAAATAAACTGAATGCTAACAAGTACACGACGGCCTAACCACGCACAACTACATCTGCAGTAACCGTACAAGCTTTCGCATGGACCACGAACGCGTGGGTGGCTAAAAGAGAGAAAGCTCATAAGAGTAAAAGGGTATACGCCGCAGACCATTATAATAGAATCGCAACACTTTTCCAAACAATGACAAATCCTCACATGAATATAATTAACCGGTCTACATTCCGTTACGGGTCATTATGCCAATTGTATTCTTAAGAGACTTCAATTTACATTAGTATAATACAGCGCCGATTTGACTTTGGAAAACTTCGATTAGCTAAAGGATTTGTGTAAATATCGATATATGTATAAATATCGAAAAATCTATCAAATTATTTTAAGTTTTCCAGAGTGACCAGCTGTACACATTTTGGTAAATAAAGTAAATTTGCGGTATATTGGAAAAATCCACTTAAAGTCACACTGATTATTTAATGCAAACAAACAAGTCAAGAAACAGAAACTAATTCGTTTTTATTTGTTAATAGATAATGTCTGACGCATACGCGTGTGTTGCCAAAGGCAAACTTAAGCTTAAGAGTGACTCGGAACTTAAGAAAAAAAAGAAAAAACACAAGAGTAAAGATAAGGAAAAGGAGGCACTACAAAAATCATATGCTGAACAACAACTTAGCGAGTCATCAGTGGCCACAACATCCACCAGTGGCTATGAACGGAAGCTAACCAAGGCAGAGCTGGCCAGCAAAAAACAGCAGGAAAAGATGCGGAACAAGCGCATTATGGACAAGGCCCAAACGACACACAAACAGCGCGTGGAAAAATTTAATGAGCACTTGGACACACTGACCGAGCATTTCGATATACCCAAAGTGTCCTGGACGAAATAGTGATCCAATACTTGTAATGCCAGCTTAGTTTTACAATTAATAATAAAATCGTAAATTAATCATAATTTTGACTATATTGTGGGGTAAGAGGGGCCAAAATAAACGAAGTGTTCAAATGGCACCATTAAACTAAATACATTTATGGTAATATGTAGTTATTATAATCATTTACAAAACAACTTAATAGAGGTGTCTTATATTGTTTCCAACTTTCAGTCCGATAAGCACACATGCGCTTTGATGTCGACCCTCGCAGGGCATGACAACGAAAAAGGCTTTAGCGTGGTGTCATTAATTCAAGCATGGCGTACTTCCATGTCCAGGCTCTCACCAGTTGTTCAAAGCGAGATCGCTCATGCTCGTATATGTAGCCTAGTTCCGGCTCCATGCACACCTCAGTATAGGGATCTGTGAGCAAGCTCTGAACAGAGAGCAATACCTTGGCCACATTCAAAGCCAACGACCAGTTTTGCTGTTGGAATATATCAATGCCAACATCGCCGTGTCTCGACACATTTGGGTGCAAAATTTTGGTTAAAAAACGCACCGTAGGGGGTGCCATGGGGTAACGTTCGGGAAAATATATAAATAGAAAAAATTTGCCTCCCTCGTAGGGACTGCCAGGCGGTCCAAGTATCGTTGCCTGCCAGTAGTTGTTGAGGCGATCTAATGGAATGGCCGAAATACCCTCCGATTCGTAGCTATTCAACAGATTCGCTTCACCGCGCAAAAAGTTATTGCGTATCATATTACCTTGCTCACCATCGGGGGGCGATTGGCTGCCTAGTTCGATGAGACAGGTGCGGCAGAAACATGACGACATCAATGCCCCATACAACTTGTACCAGTCGGGCTGCTCCGAGAGACTCTCGTACAACGGCCAGCGCTGTTTAATGTATGTTTTCCACATGCTTTGAGCGGTGTTTTTGGCAATGATTTCATTCCACTGCTTACACACCTCACTGGCCATCCACAACGATATATCGTCCAAATACGCGAATATCTTCAGCATCACCTCGACGGGTATGAAGTTTGTAATGCCCTTATTGTCATTGCCATTCCTTGCGGGAAGCGCATTATATTCGTGTGAACGCGCCCGACCATCGGCTAGTTCATTCATGTAGTGGGGCAAAGCAAGGGGAGCTGCGGGGCGTGGCCGTTTGATGGGCAATAAAAATGGATTAACTGCACGTTCATGCTCAAAATCACGTTCAGGTGTGCCGCGACGTGGTGGTACCATTTGTGGCTCCAACTGTTGCTCAGGTTGCGGCTGGGGCAGTAATTGTTGTGGCAGTTGCTGCTCCTGCTCGTGCTCCGGTTCATTGTTTACCTGCTGTTGTTGGCCAGGAGGTGCGGCATCTTCCAGATCTTCAAAACCCATAATGTCTGCATCGTTTTCTGTTTCATCATCCTCCTGCTTATCCTTAAAAGGAGGCTCGTCATTGCCAGAGTCCTCGTCGTCAGATAATTCTGTCAAGAGTTCTTCGGCGCGTTGTGCGTTGTACAAAAATGCATGGCAAGCCCCGCAAAGAGGCTCACCAAAATTGGGTCCATAATAGCCATTGCACACCCAGCATGCATTACTGTTCTGCAGTATCATAGATGCACATATATTATTACTCATAGATGTATTTTTCATTTTTGTATACACACCGAAAAGCAAAATGTAGGCTCAGTTAGCATTCGGTTATCTTTGTCTTCCTCATTTAAGTCACCATCGTCATCTAATTCATCGTCGCTGGAATTTAGCAGTTCCAGCAACTGCTCCTGATCCTTTTGCTGCTGCACGCAGCTAGTCATTTTTGTTGCGCTGAAATTTATTTCAATAAATATATGTAAAGCGATGCCTTTCTCGTCATCCAACGGTATGATAATCGATAAGCGGCAAATAGAACTATATCGATATTGCTAGCAATACTCGAATCGATAAGGTTACAATTTAAATATGACATCAATATATGCGAAATAAGTTGTAAACTACTCTTTGGTTTGTTTTAGTTATTAAATTTAACATTTATTTTAATTAGGCTATAAATAATATATGCTAGGAACCATTTCAAATGTTACTTTACAATACGTTGGCTATTATCCGTGACGTCGTAAATATCACAATAGAAGACATGCAGTGTAACCTTGTTTCGATAATACATGAAACCTGTAACAACAACGCCACACGTGTGATATTAGTAATATTTCAACGGAAACAAATATGAAGCAGAAAAAGAAGCTGGGTACGTTACAAGAGTCTATAACAAGCACATTTCAATTAACGTTAATTATTTGCACATCGCTGCAGCTGTGGGGCTAAGCCGCGAGGAACGGCAGGTGCTTGTCATTGGTGAAATCATTCAGGAACTCCTGAAGGCACACGAAGCTAAAAAGGATGTTAATCTTAATCGAATGAAATCGCTTATATCTTCCAAATACGGTCTGGATAGCTCTCCGCGTCTTGTGGATATCATCGCAGCAGTTCCCCAGGATGCAAAGAAAATACTGCTACCAAAACTGCGGGCAAAGCCCGTTAGAACCGCAAGTGGCGTAAGTGAAATGTCTATTTTCACATATTTTTATTTAGCCTTTCTGTTTTTTTTTTTTTTATTAGATTGCGGTTGTAGCTGTCATGTGCAAGCCACATCGTTGCCCACACATTAATTTTACGGGCAACATTTGCGTATATTGTCCCGGCGGACCGGACAGTGATTTCGAGTACTCCACGCAGTCTTATACAGGCTACGAGCCGACTTCAATGCGTGCCATACGTGCACGATATGATCCCTTCCTACAGACCCGACATCGCGTGGAGCAGTTAAAGCAGCTGGGACACTCCGTTGATAAAGTGGAATTCATTGTGATGGGCGGCACATTTATGGCTTTGTCAGAAGAATATCGGGATTATTTTATACGCAATTTGCATGATGCACTCTCTGGTCATAGCAGTGCCAACGTTGCAGAAGCCGTCCGTTATTCCGAGAAATCTCGCACAAAGTGCATTGGCATCACAATTGAGACGCGACCAGACTATTGCTTGAAACGTCACATCTCCGATATGCTAAACTATGGCTGCACACGTTTGGAAATTGGCGTGCAGTCAGTTTACGAGGATGTCGCCAGAGACACGAACAGAGGACACACGGTGCATGCAGTTTGTGAAACCTTTAAAATGGGTAAAGATGCCGGCTATAAGATTGTCACACATATGATGCCCGATCTGCCAAATGTGGACTTCGAACGCGACATTGAGCAATTCATTGAGTACTTTGAGAATCCTGCCTTTCGATCGGACGGCCTTAAAATTTATCCCACACTCGTTATACGCGGCACTGGACTCTATGAGCTATGGAAAACTGGACGCTACAAGTCGTATCCGCCGTCGATGCTGGTTGATTTGGTCGCCAAAATATTGGCACTAGTTCCACCATGGACGCGTGTCTATCGAGTGCAGCGTGACATACCCATGCCTTTGGTTAGGTAATTCAAAAAGGTCCACGCAAAAGTTTTTATATTAAATTCATATTTCTCCTCTGTAGCTCTGGCGTTGAGCACGGCAATCTGCGTGAATTGGCGCTGGCGCGCATGAAGGATTTAGGCACGGTGTGTCGAGATGTGCGTACACGGGAAGTTGGCATTCAGGAGATTCACAATAAAGTGCGTCCTCATGAAATTGAGTTGATACGACGTGACTATGTGGCCAACGGTGGCTGGGAAACGTTTCTGTCATACGAGGATCCCGAGCAGGACATTCTTGTGGGTCTTTTGCGATTGCGCAAGTGCTCGCCGGATACCTTCCGGCCAGAGCTGCTCGGCAATTGCTCAATTGTAAGAGAATTGCATGTCTACGGATCTGTGGTGCCAGTGAATTCGCGTGATCCAACCAAGTTCCAGCACCAGGGCTTTGGCACGCTGCTCATGGAAGAGGCAGAGCGTATAGCATGCGAGGAGCACGGTAGCACTAAACTGGCAGTCATATCAGGCGTTGGCACTCGCAACTATTATCGCAAACTTGGATACAAGCTGGATGGACCTTACATGTCCAAGATGATTACACCGTTTACTCCGAAAACAAATTCATATGAAGACAAAAAGTAGATTTAATCAAATAATGAAACTATAAATAAGTTGTCCAATAATGAAATAATAGTTTCATTTGACAGATGGATGTGTAAGAAAATGTGTTTAATATTTTGGCAGTCAAAGAAATCATATTTACAATATTCGATCGATGCTTTTATCTTATGATATAGCTTATGCATTAATAAAGATATTTCGAAAAAGGGAAATATTGCAGTTAGTCAATTTGTTAATTATGAGTGTTTTAAAAGTGAAAAGTAATTTTAAAATTATACTATTTGGGCAATGGCTCCTCGTCCGTGGGATCACAGTCGGCACAGTGCCATGAATAGCCGCGAATCTTTGGTGACTTCTTAAGCGGCGGATCGAGGCACGCAAAGTGATAATGCTTTTGGCATTCATCACAAGTCACAACCTGATTGGCTTTACCGGTTTGCGTGCAAACGCAGCAGCTAATTTCCACGTTGACTTTCGGATTGGAGACACGCGGCCGCCCAACTCGCTGCTTACGTGGACTGGTCTTGCGGGGACTGAGTTTACGCTGTGGCGATGGTGTCTCTACCGGCAACTTTGGCTCCTTAACTTTTTGCGGTGTCGCCGGCTGCGACGTTGTCAATGGTGATGCCACCACCATAATAATTGGCTGGGCGATTGCCTGTTGTTCGGGCTGGGTGACATCCTCAACGGTTTCCACGGAGGTGGGGCGCGATGCTTCGTCCACAGAGCGCACTGCATTGGCGGGCACATAGAAACTGCGGGATTCGGGCGCATCTTCGCCGGGCAAACGTAATGTTTTGAATATGATCTTGATAGTGCTGCCAGAATTAGCGGTATCCGGTGTAGCGTCTTCGCAATGGGCACGCTTTTTACGTTTTCGCTTGTGTTCTTTGTTGAAAGACTTTTCCGTATCCGACGACAGATTGTGTTTGTTTTTATGCTTATCCTTGCGCTTGCCCTTACGCGACTGCTTGCCAATGGAATCGTCTATGGAATCCTCACAGCCTGACAGATGCGAGTTGCTGCGTGCTACTGCTGCCGGCGGTACGGCTAGTAGATCCATGCCAACCGCTGCTGTTGGAACTGTAAGGAAATATTTTATTATACAGTTTCACTTGGATTGTAAACCAACTCACCGATGACAGGCGTCTTGCGTGGCGACTGCATCTTGGCACGCTTCGGTGACTTGGTCAAATCTTCGATGGCATCCACAACGATAGGCAGCGATTTGTTAAGCGTCCTTTTCATTTGTTGCGGCAACTCCTTGGGCACTTCGTCAAGCGAGTATCGATCCACATAAACCAAGTGTCCTTCCTTGTTAAACCGTGTACGCGACTTGCGTGGCCCTGGCGATATCTCTGTGACCGCATCGGATACATCGGATTTGTCACAGCACTCGGAGCACTGCCAACCATACTGTTTGGATTTTTTGGGCGGACGCGAAAGCGGTGGATTCAAACAGCCCAAATGATAGTGTAGATTGCAGGTGTCACACTTGACCAGTAAATGCTGATCGTTGTTTCGCTTACAGATGCCACAGCTAACGGCTGGCGCAATGGACGGCGTTTTGTTTGAGTTCAGCTGCGACTGCTGGGTGCTTAGCAGCCGTGTGTTATCCAGCTTACAGCCGGGCGTGGACAAGTGGGATAGTGGAAAGCCTACACCCATTTTTAATGCTGCTGCTGTTGGCACTGAAATGGGACGTTGTGGCGGTGTCGCCACTTTAGCGGGTAACTCTGGCTGTGGGCGCGCTATCAACTCCACATTGGGCAAATTCAGAGGGGGGCAGAGTTGAGATAAACTGTTATGAAGCGATCTCAGCGTTGATGCTAGTGAATCCCTTGCGGCTTTTACCACTTTGCGTTCCTCTAGCGCGCTGTCGTATTTAGCCCGGAGCTCATCCTGCTCCTGGCTCAGCTGTGCGTTGTGCTTGATGAGCAGTTGCTGCTGCTGCTTAAAGTCCGACATCCGCACAATGCGATCCATATAGTAGGCAGTGAATTCTACACTAAACGCTGGTGCAATGTGCCATTTTTTGCGTATATCTTGTAGTGCTTGAATGTGTGCTTCGCGTTGTTCTAAATGTTGCACATCCACGGCCATAAACTCGGCCTTATCTAAAAGCCTGCGACAAGCGGATGCGGAGCTAGTCAAGAGTCGCGACATTTTTTGGGTGGGTACCCAGGGCGTGGGCTTCATCTGCTTGTGCTGCGCATATTTCTGTTGTATCTTGAGCAGTTTACGCTGTATCCGCGCCTGTGCTGGATTGGGATTGGCCTCCACTAGCTGCTGCTGGACCAGAGCACGTTGCTTGGCCTGTTGCAGCATGTTAAGCCGTAGTGTGTGATAGTTACGTCGCCGTTTCTTGATCATTTCCTTCTCGGAATGCACCTTGCAGTGTGCATAAAAAGGATCAGCCGCATCATCCTCATGATGGGCTTCAATTAGATATCCTGCCACCTGGGCGCAAGTGACATGGAAATACGTCTTACACATGCCTGCATCACAACCAATGCAAACGCCTGTTCGTGCAAAGAGCGCATTGTCGCAGAGGGAACACAGCTTGGCGCCCCATTTGCTGTACTGCATCTCGAAGAGTGTCACAGAACTGAGCTGTTCCACCTCGCCAAAGGCAACACCAGGCACATAGAGCGCACAAATTAAATGCACCCATTTGCCGACATCTGTTTCCTTGTAAATACCACCCTTATTCGGACACAACTCGCAGTCTGGCTCAGAGACACCTGCGCGACACGCTTCACAGAACCAGGGCTCGGTAGAGCAGGTTGAGTTGGTGCTGGAAATACTGACATTATCACTGACGCCATAGCAACCTTCGTGCACTGATACTCCACAGGAATCGCACTCAACTATCTCGTTCACATCATCGCTCCGCTCGCCAAGGCAGACACAACACATGCGTTTCGGTGGCGCCAATGACAGCGCCTCATAATTAAAACCATTCACTTGCGGAGGAGGAACTATATTTGAAATGGGTGCTATTGCTAACTCCTCTTGATTTGCATTGTTCTCGGCCAACAGCTGGCGGAGCTGCAGCGTTGAGTCCTCACTTTCATCGCCAGAGTCGGCATTTGAATCGCTGTCGCTGCTGCTGCTGGCGTCGCTGCTGTCACCGTCTCCGTCACTTTCGTCTTTTGAGCCATCTGAACAATTGTCAATATCAGGCAGAAAATCACTGTCAGATGAACTTTCACCCAAATCAAAGTCTAGAAGTGCTTGAGTTGTAATTTTCGGCTGGCGTACTCGTTTAAAAGGCGGCATTTATGACACTTTTTGTGAATTTTTCAACGAAAACGCAAGAAAAATCCGACATCTACAAGCTAGAGGTGAGGTAATAGCGATACTTATTATCGCTAGACAAACAATCGATATCAATTCTGGCTGGCGCAAATTCTTCCTCACGAATAAGCTTCCTTTAAAAGATGAACTTTTGCAGATTTATTAAAAAATTAAAGAAATATTACCAATTATTATATTTATAGTACACATTTATTTAAATTCAAAATAATTCAATTACGATTAAAAGACCTCTAATTGTTCAATCGGCAGCCATTTGGAGCTCTCTAAAGCATCGTATAAATGTCTATCTGAATCGATGGTTTCACGATTTAGCTTTTCCACGTCTAGTACAAACTTGTGTTCTTCCAATCCATAGTCATCATCCCCTGAAGCGGCTATATTGGCTGTCGCGTTCTGCTGCTGCTGCTGCTCATATTGTGCACTTCGTTGCGCGCTCCAAGCCTCTGCTTGTTGAGCAAGTGTTTGTGGATTCGAGTGGGACTGCGACATGGCTTGCTGATAGTAGGCGGCAGCATCAGTAATGGATGGAGCATTGCCCTGCTCGTAATAACCTTGCCAGGCATTATATCCCTGCCAGTAGGTGCTAGTTGGATCGTAATACTGCGAATAATCTGGGCCAGCACTGGTCGAGGTTGTACTGGACCCCCCATAACCATAGTTGGTGCTAGTGCTGGTGGTGCCGAGAGCAGCATGCAGTTCCGCCTTTGGTTTAGGCACAGCGTTACAAATCTTGATAGGCTTGGTGCCTAGGCCAACATATCCGTTCATATCATACAATGCAGACTTTTGTTCATCTTCAATTCCAAAACGCACAAAGCCATACCCCTTGGAGAAGCCCAGACTGTCCAGAATTACTTTAGCGGTTTTAATGGATGTATATTTGCTGGAAAAGACCTTGTAAAGCGAATAATCATCCACATCAGAGCTGAGGTCACCAACCCAGACACTAAACTCTCGCTCGTTGCCCGGCAATTTATATGAATTGCTCGCTGAGTTGAGACGAAATCGGACGATGGGATTTGTACCGGGTATTGGCTTGCCATTAAGCTTGTGCATAGCATCCAGGGCATGATCATCTGATATAAAATTGACGAAGCAGTATCCAGCTGGTTCGCCAGTGTATTTGTTACGCATTAGACGTACTGTAGTCGGATCTTCACCCATTTTACGGAATGCTGCAATTATGAAATTTTCCGTCATGTACGTATCCAACTGCAAAGCGCATATACCATTAGTTTTTCAATGACTGAAGATTAGAATATAATACTTACGCTGCCCATCCATAGCTGACAGTGTACAGAAGTCATTTTAACAATATTTCACAATTCTTGATCACAAATGAAATATATTTATCTAAAAAAATAATATTCCACGCGTTATAAACAAACAGTAGAATTAATTGATAGTCACACAGAGTTGCTCCCGAGTTTGTTTTATCGATAATGAAAATATTTTGTAACATTCGATGCAAATGCAATGCTGCCATTGAATTCTAAGCCTACTCACAAAGGAAAGGTAGACTATACAAACTAGGTGGCAACTCACTCTCGTTATCATATTTGATATTAGCGTGCTGGTCAAATTCAAAAGTATTATTTTAACACAATGCGTGTAACTTTGATACGATTGGCTAGCTTTACAGCAAAATTGAAGGAAGTCCGCATTATATTGGATCCCAGTTCTAAGGCCTCAAAAGGTGCTAGGTACGTTATTACGCAGTTTGCTGTCTCAAATTATATAATTAAACAGTTACAAAACTTTTTTTATAGAGAATATGTTCTGAGGTTTTATCCGAATCTGAAAAAGAATAATCCGAATCTTCCCATTCTGGTAAGAGAGTGTGCCGGCGTGAAACCAAGACTCTGGGCCCGCTATGGTAAGCTGTGATTTTGAAATGAAAATAAATAAATATATTAAGGCAAAATATATTGAATTTGTAATTTGTAGAAATATAATTAAATTAAAATAGCAACTTTATGTTTCATGTTTGTAATATAACATTGTGTGATCTTAGCCAAATTTCTCTTCTTGGAACAAAAGAAACAAGAGGAATAAGTCTGATCCCAGGAATAAAGGAAAATCCATTGGAGAAATTGGAATATTGAGAATAAGCAAATCGACAGTCTAAAAAAAACAACTAATTTACAAAAAAATTGGTATGGTAGGGAATAACCGTGCAGTGGAAGACCAAAAAAGCTTCTTTCCAGGAATCCTTTCCTATATCGTATAGGAAGTTGACCGCAATCCCTAAACTCAGTCACTAAGTAGGTGCAACATTTGGCCAATGATTATTAACAGAAATCAAATAAAAAAAAACGTATACATACATGTATGACCTTTAAAATATAAACAAGGTAAAACAATTCTTCGTCAAGTATCACTTATGAAATACTAACTAACACTCATTCAAGTGTCCAATAATTAGTGGCAATTAAATCACTATCGCATTTATCATTTACGTAATTTTTATTTATTACTTAAAAATGTTTAATGCGTCTTTTCTTAATGCGATCGAAAAATGAACTTGAGCAATCGAAGACAGTTATTCCATGTTTGTGCGTTACTAATCCAATCATTCTGTATTTCAGAAAATGGAAAAGAAGTCTCAATCTCATTGACGAATCAAGCTGCTTTAGATATACAAAAGCAGCTGGAGGCGGTTGGCAAATAGAGCATGCAGTGATACTGTATGCTTAGGAACCAATTGTATGACATTAAAACAGTCAGTACAAAGGTTTTTATCGTTTTATATTTATGTGGGACATTTTATACTTTCTGTAAGTACATAGTGTATTTATACATTTAGTAATGACATTCAGACATGAGGTACAAGATTAGCGATTATCAATATCTATTAATTCTTAAATGGTGGCAGGCCAAACAATTCGGGCTTGAAATCCTCTAGAGAGCGAAGTACCTGCGTTGCATGGGAGCAACGCTCAGGGGACAGTCGTGGATCTGGCACCATGACCACCTGCATACCAGCACTTTCACCAGCCGTTACGCCATTGGGTGAATCCTCGAATACTAAACAGTTTTCGGCTGTAGGTTTATCCGCAAATCGACTAGCAGCTATAAGAAAGATGTCCGGAGCGGGTTTGCCATTCTTGACTTCTTTGTCGGATGAACCACAAACTCGATGATTGAACAGATTGAAGAGTTCCTGATGTTTTCGGGTTTTCAGCTCAACCATCTCAGCTCCCGAGCTGGTGGCCAAGGCGAAAGGCACTTTGTTGGCATGCAAATGACGCAAGAGGCGTTCAGCACCTTGAAAGGATTAAAACCAGATAAGTTATTAGCCTACTGTTTGGAATGTCTAAGATATAGCTTAAAATCACAGGCAAATAACAGTGGAAAGGGTGGGAGCAAACAACCGTTGACGGTTCTAACCTTCTAGCAGCGGCACATTGTGCATCCGCTCGCCGCACAGTTTGTGATAGCGCTTCAGAAACTCGCCAACGGTTAGGGGCAATTGGCATTCATCGATAGCTATTTGGGCAGACCGCTGGTCAGTTGTTCCCATCAATTTGAAACGCACTGCCTCCGGATATTGCCGACCATAACTGCCCGCTATTTGCTTTGTGACTTCCTCATATATCTTCTCAGTGTCTGCGAAAATAGTGCGAATATGGAAGGGGAATTAGTACCTGGCATTAATTTCGCATCCCCCATCAGAGTTCGTGTATTTGCCAGCTGCTGCGCTGCGTACTCTTCCCATGAGATTGGTAGATCGTAGTATTTCACCATGAACTCGGCCACCGGGCGCGTCTGCAGGCCCATGATCCGCTCCTTCACCTCGAAAGTGTAGGTTTTGCCATACGGATCGAGCACCATTTGAGCGGCCAACGTGTACAAGGTCTCGGTGTCTGGTTGTAAACATATTTAATGCACGCCAATAAATTATTGACATCACCCCCGGTTGTGCAGTTCGACTTCCCACCCACTTACCCAGCAACAAGCCATCCATATCGAAGATGCAGTGCGTCACATTTCGCAATACCTTTTGCGCCATTGTCTTGTTCGTTATGTAACTTTGTAATCAGTTAGTCGTTAACTGTAAATACACATATAATATATGTTAAAATACATCGATGTAATTTGTTTACAGTGTAGCTTGAGCTTTCCGCATGTTTCACATTTATTAGAGCTTTGCCGGTCGCCACCGCCGCCTTGGCACCATTCGGATTTCTTTTCATTTTATTTACACCGAATTTTTGGTGCGTTGTCCTTGTCTCAAGGACAGGCCCACTTCTTGCGGAAATATTACACAGATAATGCAACCTTGACCTACACGTAGTGCTTCCACTTTATCACTGCGGCTGCGTCAGGCACGACCGTTCAGTCAAACGCTCTGCGAAAATCTGCCCCAAATTGCGAAATGAGCCGTTCATTTTAGTGATGGTTTGGTGGGGTTGCCAGACTTTGCATCAAAGCGCCAAGTTAGAAATTTTCCATGTTCTACCCCGCAGACGTCTAGAACGTTAGAAGGGGTATACACTTTCCATAAAATGCAATATTTGTAATTTAGTTGCCATATTTAAAGTCATTCATATTATTAATAACTGCATCTATATTTATTCTATTTTTTATCATGATTCAGAACTACTTTTAGTAGACGCATTGTGTCGGCATATTTACTTGCCCCTATATTACACAAGTGTGGAATATTTAGCCCAACCAATTATGTTGATTGCTTTCGAGCAATACCACTTATGTATGAATGTGCACGTGTGGTTTGTGATGTGCGGGGGAGTTGTTGATGCCCTGACGTCACAAACTAAAACAAAGGATTCAAATACGGTAGTTTGTTTTTCTTTAAATTTATTAAAAAACAAATACATTTTTGATGGTCGTCGAATGTATTACGTTCAGTTGCATTAAGAAGAGGAATATCTGCAATAACACTAATAAATTAATAAGAATCTAAATCCGTGTGCAATGTGTGAATAGACGTACCTTATACTTAAGCGCTCAGCAAGCAGACACCACCGGCCTTCTTGATCTTGTCCTCAGCCTTCTTTGAGAAGTACTTGGCCTTCACAATGACGGGGCGAGCGGGCAAGTGACCGCGTCCCAGCAGCTTGTAGTAGCCCTAAGTGATAAAAGATAAACATTTGTTAGTATCGAGAGGAACTGAAAGAAGAAATTGTAGCGAATGCATTTGTTTATTGTTTTGATCTGAAAGGCTTTCTCTACATGGGGAGAGCAATTGTACGGTCGCATTCAGTCCGCCCATCGCCTTGGGTGTCTCTTCATTACAAAATCAATAACAAACGAACATTTTATTCAATTTAAATGAAACTTACGAATTTAACCAGATCGATAACTGGCGCCTTCGCGCTCTTCTCCTTCTCCAGTTCAGCGAACTTCTCAGCTCCGACCAGAGACCACAGTTTGTCCAGGTTAATTTCTGGCCTGAACTTGTGCTGGCGGCGCAAGTGGAAGTTCCTCATGCCGACCTTGCCGAAGTAACCAGGATGGTATTTGTCGAAGTTGATGCGGTGATGGTGCATACCACCAGCGTTACCGCGACCTCCAGGATGCTTGCGGTGCTTGCCGATACGGCCATGACCGTGGCTGACATGACCACGCAGCTTCCTGGTCTTCTTCCTCTTGATATTCGACTGTAAGCATTAGAAAAGTGATCAAATATTAGAAAAAAACAACTTGTATTGCACGTGCATTGTCAGCGGCAACTTGTCGACGGTGCTTTCCAGTATCACCACATGGGGAGGTTATGTTTGCACGCCGTCGACGTACTTTTTTGTTTTGCTCACTTTTGCATTGCTTAAATTCTCTGCAATCTACTGCATTATATGTGGCATAGTTGCCTTTTCATTAATGTGCATTTTTAATTCTTAATGGATGTTCCACATTTGTTTAAACAAAAATTGAAATGCACAACTTATAGCAACGTCCACTCACCATCTTCAGAGTTTTGGAAAGAAAGAAGTGAGCAAAGTTGGCTGCGCTTCAAACCAACACTGGAATCAAACGACCACACTTTACAGCACTGTTTTCGATTAGGATGACCATATATATAAAATAAGACAGCAACAAAAATCTATAATTAATTGAAATATATGAATATAAATATTTGTTGTATAGTGTATATAAAATTGCTCGATTAACGTTCATCTTTTAAATTTATAATGATCTATGATGCCATGCAAAAACAGTTTAATTTTTAAATTATGAGTCAGTCAAAATACAAGTTCATGAACTTAAATTTGTTACCATTAAATTTTGAATATTGAATTAAGTGTATCGATTGGTTAAATCGATACTTCAATTTGGATTTACCGATAAGAAAATTGGGGTAGGTATTTTTTAGTATATTGTACTGTATTTCAGTGTTATTCGCAGGCAGCCACATTGCTGTTTATTTATGTTTAGTCGCTGCTGATGAAAATAATTGTATATTTAATTTTAACAAAGTAAAAGTGGCATTAAACGGTGATCGCGACTACAGAAATTCATCTGCATATGTAAATAGCTTAACGAATTAGAATACTCTTAATTTTCCTCAATGGTGACGATTGCGTGACGTACGACTTTGATTGGTGTGCCTGTATGCTTTCCTAGTGTGTGCAGCGGCTGTTGAGACCTAGAAATAGAAATTCTCTTGCCAAACCGAAACGGCACTTTGTGTATTATATATATTTACATATGTATATTAAGTGAAAGCGCGTGTTTTTAGTCATATTTATGCGCGTGCCCAGCCAAATGCGCTCTGGCGGTGACAGCAGCCCCGCTAGATAAAAGTAGAAAAAATAGAATAAACTAAAGAAGTGCGTGTGTGCATGAGGGAGGAGCGGAGCAAGCGGACCCGCCTCATTACTCATCCGTCTATTTTGTGCGTGCAAAACGACAACGAGCTAGCAAACAACAACGATTACATACAACGAACGACGACCAGCGGCAACAGCAGCAGCAGCAGCAGACGGTGCAACAAATGTTTGTTAAAACGGAACAAAGTTGAAGGTAACTAGAATTTATAAAATATGCTTATTCAACAATAGGCAAGTAGGAAAAGTAAATTAGACCCACAGGAGATGAGTCATAGATGACATCGCGCAACCATTGCATAGGCAAAGTTCAGTGGCATCGCCCATTCCCTTAGTGGATGCGTCACTTAAACTCCACAAACACAGACACACACTCTCAAATCTCTTTGACAAATACCACGAACGAGTACAGAGCAATTGCTGCCACTGCCGCCGCAGTTGTTGTTATTGGCGCTGCACAGTCTGCCTGCCTCTGCCTCTTGTCAACCCTACTGCTTGCCCCTCTGTTGCGGGGAGCAAAAAGCAATTTCAACACATTTCTTGTACGCTTTCTTGCTGCTGCGGCAAATGTTATTTATTGCCAAGCTGAAGTTGTTGCACTGTGCTAAGGTTGAAGTGCCTGCCACTTATGTTGCACATAATCCATAGGGTCAATAGCAGGCAAGTCTGACAGGCAGTCAGGCTGCCAGGCAGGTTCTTTCCCGAGTTCAATTGCCGCCTTCGACGTTCTTTGCAAGTGTTTGTTTGTCTTGGGCTAGAGGACACCAAAGCAGACGGAGTGTCGGCACGTTTTTACCAAACCCAAACGCCAGTCTCCCAGAAGCTCCGACCAGAATTTGAACTGTTGCCAAAACGGAAACGTATAAAATCACCTTGGGCTCAAGCGGCAGCAACTTTGGTAGCCAGTTGTCTGCCCATCCTTGTGGTCAAAACATAAAAGTTGCCAAAAGAAATGAGTTTAATTATGCATATCCTTCGAAAGCAGAGCGCAATGGAGTAAAATTGCAATAAAAGCCGTCTCAAAAGCAAGTACAAAGCTTGGTTGAAGTAAATAATTAATCTGTTCTATCAACTATTGCTTACAAGTTGTATTTAGTATTTTGTTGTTGCTGTTTTAGTCTTCAGTTGCAATTCAAGAATTTAAATTATTTAATTCTCTTAAGTTCACATTAAAGTAAGTAAAATTTAAATTTAGTTTATATGTTTATTCCCGTATTATCTATAAATAATTTTCTCTTTTTATATTAGTCATTGCATGGTTTTAAGAAATATTTTAATGGATATTTTCTTTGGGTTGAAAAGTAAATATGCTAAATGAAATCTTAAGGAAAATATTAAATATACTTACCTATATTATTTTTCATTACTCTTGACGTAAATATAGAACAATTTCATGAGTGATTTTTACCGCCAGAAATAAAAAAAACAAATATGTCATTGACTTTTTTTCTTTTGAGTCTCATCCGTATATTTAAAAGTATTTGTAATTTTCCAGAAATATTTCAGCTAAAATTTGATTTGAAGGAATTTAGTTTTTTTTTTTTGCGCTTTAATGACAGCGTTTCATCAATAAGTAGTCACATCCCAAATCAAAACACAAACACCACAAGTTTATGCAATAAAACACTAGAAATACCCTGTATTTCGATCGTATTATTTTCCTCTTACATTTCGTAAGTTGAAATTGTTATTTTAACTGGGCTGCCAATTAGATTATTCGACTAAAAGAAAAGGATTGAAAGACATTCTAGATATTCAATTTAATGATCTTTCCATTCTCTCTATAGCTGAAACTACCCTCCTAACTATCGCATACAGGGTAAAATCATTCGGCATTTTGTGCTCGGCTTTTTCAGTTTGTGGTTGAATGCAAAGCAAACAAAATATTTGTTTTCCGCTAGTTGCTGTTGACCTCATTTTTGTCGATCCGATACGAAATATGCCACATTAAGTTGGCAATTCGATATTCCGTTCTGTACACAATTATGAACTGCCTGTCTGCCCACGCTTTACTTTCAACTGCAACAACAATAACAATAACAATAACAAAGACATGAAGAAACACATTAAAAGAGTAGATAGACAAGATGAAGTTCCACTTAGAAGTGGGCACATCTTGTATGTATGTATGTGTGTATGTATGCATATAAATAGAGATGAGATGCAATCAAATTATATTATGGCCATATATCTTCGGGGCATGCAACATAATGCATCTCAAGTGGCCATCTTAAATCTCAGAATCGACATTGGATTCGAAACCAGCCATGACAAGATTTTACTGGCTGTCGAACTGCATAAATTTGGTTTGTGTTTATTTGTGATACCCTCGCAGAGAGCATATTGAATTTGTGAGAGTGTATATATGAACAAATTTGATCACATTAAATAGCTCTGTTTGGAATAACTATAGCATAAGGCTGGCCTGAATAATTTGATTGTACAATGTCCTCTTTATATTTTATAATCTACACATTGAGGGCATCAAAACTTCGGCTTGCATCGAATGTAATCGCCATCTTCTCTTTGTGTATATTTTCTCTCTGTCTTTGCTTGGTTTTCTTGACTTTTCGGTTGCTCTATAAAGCTGTGACGATGCCTGAATAAGAAATTGTTGTTATTTTTAATGTATACAATTTTACAATTACATTTAACATAGTATGTTTAATTCTTTGGCTGCTGTGATCCAATCTCAATTGCAATTGCCTCACACCTTTTCAATTGCTGCTCTTTCGACCGTTTCTGTTTCTCATTGTTTTTTTTACTTTGTTTTTGTTTACATTTTGTTGGGTTTTTTCGATTTGCCGTTCTGTCGCGCACAAGCAAAGAGCAAAAGTGAAAAAGAGTGAAGGAAAATGAAAATTTTCCTCATCAAATTGCGCACTTCCGGAAGCTGTTGGCTGCAGCATCATTATAATTATTTGACATCAAAAAAGAGATTTTTATTCAGTGACAGATCGTTATAAAGCATGGCCAGATTTTCCTATCTATATAGGGGAAATATTACAACGCATGTGTGAGTGTCATTAACTGTGTGTGTGTGTGTGTGTGTGGATGCACTTCTTGTGGCACTGAACGACGCCTCCTCCAACTGTTGCTGTCGCCGTCGGCGCCATGTGCAAGCTTAATGAATTAATTAAAATTTTGTTTTGGCATCTCGGCGACGTCGACTGCGACGTTGGCTTTGACTCCCCTCTGTGTGTCGTGGCATGACCTCAGCTTGCATCATTTTGTCTGTCGTTGCGACCATGCAGAATGATGAGCTGCGATGAAATGCAACATATGTGGGCTATATACGAAAATTTCGGTTTGTTTTCTTTCCCCTCTCACTTACCGAACCGTGGACATTACTTGTACAATGTGGCTTTCAGGGTAAGTCGATTTTCAAAATGATTAAGTTGGTTAAATTAAATGATATGGCACACACTTAAATATTGAAAATTATTATATAATATGTATTTTTATAATATCAACAAAATCCATTTAATTCTATGACAAACCTGTTGAGCATTGTCATGGTTTTCTCGAAAAATACTTATTCGAATAGTTTCAAGCGATTCACAATTAAAGGCAAACTGATTGGAACAGGTGAATATCCGCTTAAATTTCCCAAATATTTCCACATACATTGACTATAATGTGTAAATGCTCGTCAAGCGATTACTAAACCTACATATAAATGGATATGGCTTATCCTCAATAGTTGCCATGATGTCAACTGTGTATTGTGTTGTTTGTTATTCAAATATTTTTATGGATTTTTTCAAAACAAAAGAAAAAGACAACCGAAAGGAAAACAACAACAAAAGATGAAGCACAACATGCAAATATTTCTCAATGAAATGAAAATCAAAAATAATATAGAAGTATTCGCCCCGCTGACCACTTGACCAGCGCCAAGCAATTGTTTGATACGTATACGAATCGTGCGCCCAATCCCAACCCATTCTCAAACGGATTGTGATGCTGATTCCCCTCGTTTGTCATATGTGTTTTTCACAAAAATATGCGCTGTATCCGGTCACATATAGAGAAGATCTATATATAAGTATGTATGTTTTGTCAAGTATCGTGATCATTAAAAGAGAGAGAGAGACCCAAAGAGAGAGAAAGAGAGAAGGAGAGAACAAATGGGGAAAGCCGTGAAAATTTGGCTGCTATTTGTCCGCGTTTTGTGGGCCGCGAGTGTCGCCAATGCCGTGCCTCAGTTTCGTGGAAGCAATGAACGTGTGCGGTGCAGTCAAAGGCGAAAAACGGCGAACAAATCGTGCAACAATTGATGGTTGAACAAAACGTATATAATAAACGACAGCTATATGTTCAAATATATATATATATATAGCCGATTGTATATGTGATTTTTTTGATGAAATATCAACAACTAAAGTCGGTCTCTCGTTCTCTCAAAAAGTGACCTTGTCTGACGAATAATTCTCCAACTAATCGAGAAAACTGCAGTCCAAAAGTCTAACGAATTCTCCCCTTGTAATGGCCACAATTTGCAGGTATTTTGGCAAGTGTCTGCTCATTATATACATACATATATATATATAATATAATTGTATATATACTAGATATCGCCTGTTTTCCATTGGCATATGGGAAGTCGGCACGTCAAGATTTATATTTTCGTCGCTTGTTATTTTTGGGCTGCCAAACGGATTTTTTGGCCAAAATAAAAAACATGTTTTTATTTCATATTTCTGCGATTATTCATTCAAGCAAACAACAAAAAATCATTTGATTCATTTACAAACAGTCGTATGCGTATTCAAATTCGAAAAAATGTGCAAACATTCCACCAAAAATTGGCACAATAAACTTTACATTAGCATCTGGTTGAGAACTATAGGAAAAACCTGTTGCTAAATATTTGAGAAAAGTATTTACTTATCTTCAAAAATGTATTCTTTTTTACAAATGAATATATTTATTTGGTTGCTTTAAATATTTATGTGAAAACTTTTCTCTGATTTAATAGCAACATTTGTCAATCTCAAGCCAGATAATACTTTGCCAAAGTAGCAGACATATAGAGCTGGGCATATGCATTTATCATTCATCATTTAACATGTTTCTAATCTAATCAGAGCTTGTTCACACCGCGTGTATTAGCCAACAAACACCTTAATGTATATAGATAAGTTTTGACATGGTTCGTTGACGATTTAGACTGATAATGACGAAAATGAAAACGAATTTGTATACACTTTCCATGCAGAAACAAACTGCAATTCCAATGCCAGTCTTTCCCTCCCCGAAAGTCGTCAAAAATAAATCATTTTTTTGTCTTGAGCAAATCGTTTCAGTTTTAAGATCTGTGTACATCTTTTTAGATAATTTTCGAATAGATCGTAAAAGTTGCGATCGTAAATTTTGCGAAACGCATGACAAGGTCTGTTGTTTATGATTTATATGCCATTATTATAAATACAACATTTCATTCACTTTGCTTTCGTAATTGCTAAAAAGTTTCCCAATGCTTTTGTTTAATGTCTTGGCCTTGGCCATCGATTATGATGTGAAAAACGATTGTACGCATTTTCCAGATACTTGGTCCGATACTACACCATGTTGTTAAAAGAAAGAAAGAAAGAAAAATGTCAAGGAAAATGTCTTCAGAGCACGCGAGAAGCGAACAGATGTTTCTCTAAATGTTTTGGCCATAATATTCTTTTGTGAGCACTAAAAACGAATGGAATTTTCAACACACGTTAACGAAGAGCGAATGACGATGACGATCCACTCGATTCGATTCGATGCCATTCGTGTGGGTGCTTTTCCCACATTCATATATACTTATACACACACACACACATATATGCCCACATTTCATTGAACAATTTTCTTTGTTGCACGCGTTGATTTTTCAAGTTCAGCAAACATTTCAATTCAATTGAATTTCTGTTACATTTCAATTCAATTTTGTGGTCAATCCAATTGATTTCTGTTACATTTCATTCAAAATTGTATTGCAATTTTTAATCATTGAAAATTTGTTTCATTTTTTATTTAATTTCAAATTTATTAAATCAATTTCAATTCCACATAAATTTTATCAATCAGACCTCATAAGTTACTTGTTTAGAACTTGATTTATATGAATTATTTAGCAATTCATTTAATTTTAATAACTGCAACTCTATAAATATTTGCATAAACTTGGTTTCAATTAACATTAAAAAGCAACTTAATTTAATTGCAATTTAACACATTGTGTAGTTTAAACAAATCAAAGCCAGTTCTAGAAGGAATTGATCATTCAGTTTCAAGTTTCTTAATTATTTCATATTCTAATCAAAATTCTTTTCAATGGTTTTAAATTTAAAAGAAATTTTCATATAAAAATAATATTATTTCTATTTCAATTGAATTTATGGGTTAAACAATGCAAATCCACTTCTGTATTTATTTATTTCTCTTTATCAATTTTCATACAATTTAAAATCTAATTTTAAGTAAATTTAAAAGCAAAATTAAAGCAATATTTATTTTAAGTAATTTAACATTAAATCGTCAGTGTACTTATTATTATTATTTTATTAATTTCTATTTATTTTAATCACTGTTCTTTTCCCCCTTAATAAAATGTAATTCACTTAAAATGATCTCGAACTGAATTCAGGTGAAAGTTCAAAAAATATATAAACTAATGATTCTTGCAGTTCAATTATTTTTTATGTGAAATCTTCAATAGCTTCTTTTTAATTTAAAGTCCCTTTTCTTTTTTTGTTTTGCAGTTGAAGCAAATCAGAGCAGAGTTTAAAAGGAGCAGGCAGTGACGGTGGAGGAGCCACAATCACAATGGATCAACCGTTGATTGTGCGGGCCGAGTACTCGTTCATGGGAAGCAACAACGATGAGTTGTGCTTCCAGAAGGGCGACCTCATAACGGTGACACAGCGCGAGGATGGCGGCTGGTGGGAGGGAACGCTGAACGATAAGACTGGCTGGTTTCCCAGCAACTATGTGAACGAGTACAAGGCGCAACTACCACTCACAGAGACCATACGTCCGCCCGAGGAGATACAGGAGAATCGCTCGCTGGTGCTCAAGGATCTGCTCGACTCGGAGCGCGCACATGTGGCCGAGCTGCAGGGTCTGCTCGAGAACTTCCTTGAGCCCATGCAACAGACACAAATGTGAGTATGAATGGTTTGAGAGCAGCGACTGGAATAACTCTTAATCTCCCTCTCTCTGCAGACTCAGCCAGGATGAGTATGCGCAACTGATGTGCAACTTTGTGGAGGTGGTGCGCACACACGAGGATCTGCTCATACAGATCGAGGAGTGCAATGATCGTGTGGGCAAACTGCTCTTGGGCAGCGCCCCGCTGATGAAGAAGGTGCACCAAGCCTACTGTGCTGCCCATCCCAAGGCCATAGTCATACTGGACAAGTACAAGTGAGTGTCACAACTAACTAACCTTGCATAAATAAATACTAAGATGCATTTCTTGCAGGGATGAGTTGGAGAAGTACATGGAGCGTCAGGGTGCCGCCACGCCGGGCTTGCTTGTGCTGACCACGGGGCTGTCGAAACCCTTTCGTCGCTTGGACAAGTACTCGGCCATGCTGCAGGAACTGGAGCGGCACATGGAGAGCAGCCATCCCGATCGTGGCGACACCCAGCGCAGCGTGGCCGTCTACAAGGACATAGCAGCCACCTGCTCGGCGACGCGACGCCAAAAGGAGCTGGAACTGCAGGTGCTGACGGGTCCAGTGCGCAATTGGCAGGGACAGGAGCTGAGCACACTGGGCGACATCATACACATGGGCAGCGTTGCAGTGGGCGCCGATCATCGCGATCGCTACTTTGTGCTGTTTCCTCAAACGCTGCTCATCTTAAGCGTTAGCCAGCGCATGAGTGCCTTTATCTACGAGGTGAGCAATGGAGGCAGATTTACGGCGATTATCGGTTATACAACAGATTTTATGTGTAATTATATTATATACTCGCAACCGATAGGCTAGATGTGTGTAACAGACAGAAAGAGGCAACTCCGACCCCATAAAGTGTATGCGAGTATATTCTTTATTTGTCTGTCTTTATAAACACATAATTATGTAGATTCTAATATTTTAAAGGACAGAGACATGAAGTTTTGCATTCATCATAAGAATAATATTTGATTTATGATCGGAAAACGAACTCGATTTTAGCTTTTTATATCGAAAATATTGGATATTTTATTAACTATTTTTGATATGCACACAATTTATTAGATTTTTTACATACATTATAATAATTATATTTTTTAATTTGATTTTTTATCCCTTAATTACATTTAGAACATTCACACATTAGTAATTTAATTTTGTTTATTCTAGCAAAATTAACTTGCTAACTGAATTTTGCCATTGCTTATTAAATTGTTTTTATTTGTTTAGGGGAAGCTGCCGCTGACGGGCATCATAGTGAACCGACTGGAGGATACGGATGCCATTAAGCATGCCTTTGAGATTAGCAGTCCGCTGATCGAGCGCATCGTTGCCGTCTGCCAAGGCCCCAATGAGGCCAACAAGTGGGTGGAGCTGCTCAATGCCAACAATCCCAATGGCAGTCTGCCCATGGGCATCAAGCGACAGCTGAGCAACCTGAGCAACTCATCAATGAATGCGGCGCATGTAAGTTCGACTTAGAAATCTATGCACTACACTACAAGTATAAGTATAGGTATATTATTATGTTATGTATATAGTATATATTGTATAACACATATCTGTGCGTATATGTATTGATGAACTTGGCAGCTCAGTCAGCATCTGGACGCGCGTGGTTATTGCACACGGTTCTCGCTGTGCGCCTACTACAACAGCAGCCAGCAGCAACAGCAGCAGCAGCAGCAACAACATTTGCGGCCATTTCGCATCACATTGCCGCCCAGTAATTATCCGCCCACAGCGCCATATGCCAATCTCAGTGCTCACTTTGCACGACTCGTTCGAGCTGGTCGCTTGCGCAGCGCCATTGTGAAGATGCTGCTGTATCCACAGGCGAGGCAAAGCATCGATCTCAAGCGCATTGCGTTGCGCAGGAAGCGCTGCCATAAGGCGGCCAAGTTGCTCAAGGACATCAATGCCAATGTGGAGGACGGCTGCTCGGCCATGTCCTCGCAATCGGAACTGGAGCGACAGGACGCCTTCGAGCTGCCCACCGACTCGGAAAGCTATGACGATGACGAGGATGATGAGGCGTATTTGCGTAGCTGCAGCTCGGATCCCTTTGAGTACGTCAAGTTCTATCAGCAACGTCCTGTCGACTCCATGTGCAACTCCACGGGCACTTTTGTGGATTACGGCAGTGGTCGGCAACGCCACTGCTCCTCCATCAATCTCATTAAGCTGGACTCGCTGGATGCGGACGAGCTGCTCGTGCAGCATGAGCTGAAAAAGGAATCGCTGGTCATTGGCTCCAAGGCCTTACGTGCTTTGGCACGCAAGTCCACGGAGCGCAACTCTAGTGTGCACACATCGACGGCCACCATTAATCTGGGCGGCTCCAGCATCACCAACTTTGTGGAGGAGCAGGAGGAGCTGGAGGAGGAGCAGCAGACAAGCACTTTGAAGCAACAGAGCTCCGATGCCAGCTCCATGTATGGCGCACGTCTGGGTGGCGCCTTTATGGCCTGCGAGAATCTGGCCAACATGCACGATGATCTCAGCCAGACAAAACGTCGGGCAGTGGTGGCAGCAGGAGCAGGAGCTGGACCAGGAGCAGCTGCGGCAAGCCAGCTGCCTGGCTCACCCACCGAGCGGCACAGCATGCCCAGCATCTTTGTGGGCAATCGCTTTAATCGCTGTGCGGACACGGAGGTGTATGTGCCCACCTGGCTTGAGCGGCACGAGACGCAAAACCAAAGCGTCGATGCGCAACTGTTAACCAGAACAGTGGAGGAGCAAGAGGAGGAGGACTGTGTGCACTCCAGTTCCATGGACTTGCCGGCGGCATGTCGCACAGCGCCCGATCAGCTGCAGGCAGAGCTGCTCTACAACTACGAGGAGAGCACCAAGGCGAGCGGCAGCAATGAACGTTGCAACTCCAGCAGCGAGTTGTGCATCGAGGCGAGCGGTGGCCGCCAGCCGGTGGCGAGTCAACCAAGAGATTCCATACGACGTTGCATTAGCTATCAGTATCTGCAAATGAACAATCGTCCGCCGCCGCCGCCAGCTCCCGCTCCAGGGCCAGGTAGAAAGGATCAGCTGCATGGCGACTGCAAGTGTCGTTGCTGTGAGAATTCGCAGTGTCCCAGTCCGCGTTCCAGCGACAGCGGCATGGCTGGCAGCTGCACCATAGCCTCACCTGATCCGCCCAATCCCGAGTGCAGTGGCGTCGATGTGCTGGATCAAGTGGAGCCGGAGAGACGCTTCGATGTGTGCGGCATGTTTCGCGAAAAGTTTCTAACGCCAGAGGCGACACAAGAGGAGGAGCAGCAGCCGTTGCCGGAAGCTCCTGCCACGCCCACAAATCCAGCAGTCAGCAGCAGCAACTCGCCACAATTCCAAGTCAATACAAAAAGTATTTTTCTGCCCTCAAGCTCGAGCATGGACGAGACCACGCGTGCCACGCCCATACATGCCACCAACGAGCTACTCTTCAGCGGCAGCTGTCGATCCGCCGATCAGCTGGACCAGGACCAGGACCACCAGACATCCCTGCCACGTGCCACCTTCCGGTCCGGCATGTATGCGCACTGGTGGAAGAAGGAGCGTCTGCCGCCCGAGGTTTTGCGCGGCATTGCCAGCGCCTATAACAAGCGACTGCCGGCGAGTGTCAGCAAGGATTCCAATTGCTCGCTGGCCTCTATGTGCTCCAGCTGCTATTGTTCGTTGGGTGCGAGTGGTTACAGCGAGGGCCACATCTCTTGCTCGCTGTGTCATCATTGTGGCGAGTCCACCGAGACTTGTACCACCAATACCACCACCACAACGTCATCCAACTGCTCCAATTGTCCCGTGTGCAATGGCGATGAGGAGAGGACGAGCAGACGCAGTCGAACATCGTCGGCGACACAACCGCTATATTCCCATTCGTCGCTCGATTGTCCCATTTGTGCGGCACGCGTAGCTTTAGCAACAGAAGAAGGCAAGCAAACCGAAGAACGCCGTGTCCATGTCGCCTGGATGAGCTGCCAGCCATCACTGGGCAACTCCTCTAGCGAGCTACTCCCATCCAGGCGACTCATGCTCGGCGCTCGGCGCTTTTCTGCACGTGTTTCCGTTCCGTTTGATTGTTTTGTAAATTCGTTTTGCTCATTCGTTTATCACATTTTCCACATTTCCATTTTCGCTCAAACAAATGTGCAGCATGCCACCAAACTTCTGAAGTAATCATTTCCACACTTGATTAATGAATGTCGAATAATCCCATTGAATAGTTGAGACTGTTACTTTTTGTATATTGAGTATTACTTGAGTATTCCTTATCAAAATATTAATTTCTTTAGTCACATGTAGTCTTTAACTATATGAAATAGACAGAACTAATTCAGCACAATTTCATTATCAATTGAGCAGCAAACATTTCTAGTGTTTAGCTGATTCAAGGAAATAATTAATTAATTATTAAACTCTGATTTCATAAGAACAATAATGTTTCTCTCTTATTAAAGTCACTCTCAATTCATTTAAATGTATTAAAATAGCTCAGCTTAAATTGGATTATTAGAACAATTTATTGCTGTTATTAATTGGATGTTTGGAAAAACTTTGCAGTTCATTTAAATTAGACAGTTGAATGATTATGAATTAATTGTACAGCTGAACTAATTTAAAATCAGCGCATTTGAGCGAGTGAAGACAACTTGTTAGATTTTTCATCTGATATTATTTTTGCAAATACCATTGTTTACATTTGAACCCTTTGAAGAGCTTTCCTCATGCCTCATCATATTGCAACCGTTGCGCGCACTAACCAAACAAACAAACAATGCAACCACAATGCAAGTTTGATTCTTTTCTTTGGCTCCAAAACGAATTACAAAACATTTATCTAACGCTCCAGCAACACACAAAACTGAACAGAAAAGAAAACAAAATAGAACAAAAACTCATTTCGATTCGATTTGCTTGCTGTGCTTTGCTGCCCGATGGATTGCAGATTGTTGTCTGTTGTCGTTGTTGCTGCTGCTGCTGCTGCTGTTGCTGCTGCTGCTGTCAGCTGCCAAGTACATTCATCAGAACTAACGAATGCCTCATTGATCGTAATGTTAAATGAACTGAAACTAATTGCCGCCTGTTCTTCTATCTGTCTCTCTGTGTTTCTTACGCTTTACTGACTCTCTCTCTTCTTTGTCTTGCAGATGTCTCCGCCATTGAGCCACAGTCGCAATCAGACGCCGCCAGTGCCGCCGCCCAGCAGCAGCATCAGCAACAGCAACATCGGCAACATAGGCAATCAGCAGCAAGGATTGGGAACAGGAGCGGCAGCGGCAGTGGCAGCGGGGATTGCGAATGCAGCCACTGCGATGTCACAACACAAACGGAGCCTGTCGTTCAATCATCACCTCAGCTACAACCAGTACACGCACACTCAGCCTCCACAACATCTTCTGCATCCACCACAACCACCAAGTCTACCAAGTCATCTGGGGGCGCTAAGCCACAAATCAAGTTTAGTCCCGACACCAAGCAGCAAGACAGCGGCAGCGGTGGCAGCAACGGAAAGCAGCAGTCTGGCGGCAGCAGCGCTGGCAACGGCGGCGCCAAACGCAAGGAAAGGAAGCACAAAGGGTGGGTCCATAGCTAAGACTAGCTTCTAAATCTATCACTATATATATACTAATTATTACAGCTAATTGGACCATCAGCTGTTTGCGTCCCACGCCGCCATTGCGTCCCAGTTTGTTAAATGTAACGAGCGGTTCGGGTTCGGGCTCAGGTTCCGCTTCCGGTTCCGGTGGCGGCAGCTCCAACAATGCGCTGTCCAGCTACTGCAGCGGCCGCAAGAATCAGCCCACATTCGAGGAGGATGCTCTTGTGCTGCGCGTCTTTGAGGGCTACTGTGCCGCCTACCAGAACAGCGCCCGGAACACCATACACTCGGGTAAGTCCCGCCGCAGTCCCATGTGCTACGTCTAGGATGCCCCCCATCTCTACATACTTAATATAACATATATATATGTGTATTCTTCTTGTTTTATTTTGCTGTTTATTTTGATTTTATGGAAAACAGCCGTTTTCTTTAAGTTTCTTTTATATTTCGCTCATCAAAGAAATTAAATTCTTGTAGCCAAATTGCTTTACCTCACACAAACACACACACACACACACACACAGACACGGAACACATCCACATAAATGTGAAAAAGCTGCTAATTAGAAAATGAAAATAAAATTCTTATTTGTTTGGTTTGGTTTCATTTATAACAAAACAATTCGTTAAACGTTTCACAATAAAAACAAACAGAAAACATACAAACAAAATGATGCATAAATTGTTGCTCCAAATTGTATTAGTTGATAAGCATACAAATAATTGTTCAACGCCAGCAATTGTATTGTTTAATATTATGATTTTAACAATTGGATATTCACATTTTGATTTAGGACTACAAACTGTAATTGGTGTAACAGAAAAGGGAATTTTAATATTTGTTTTTTTGATTTTTGTTTAATTTCTCATTACAATTTATGTTAGTAATTGTTAAGCGCGCTCATTGAATCAACAATTATGCGATTGTAATTTAAATGCTAATATGTTTTTGGTCTCTTAATATTAATAATATTAATAGTAAGAATAATAATAAATATGAAATAATTGGTTAAATTCCCATTAAACAGATGTAAACTTCAGTTGAATTTATTTAGTTATCGCTATCATAATGCATAATCATACTCATAATTATTATCATAATACTCATAATCATAGTCTTAAGGCATTTACTGAATGATTGATTGATTGTAAGGTTTTTCATTGCTAAACCCTTTTTTGGTTGTGGTTTCTTTCCATCCTATGAAATGATTTTCCTCGCTTAAACTTCAACATTTTTCTGGCTTGGTTTCAATTCCCTCCTCCATAAACACACCCATGTAGAATTGCTTTCCATTTGATTTTTCACCTGTGCTTTATTGTGTTGTTGTTTGTTGTCTCTTTGGTGTCCATTTTCATTGGGTTTCCTCATTTATAATTTCATTTATGTTGTTGTGGTTTTTTGGTTTCCTTCGTCTTGTTGTCGTTCGTTGTTGGTATTTCGTTTTTCGTTCTTCAAATATCTTCATTTTCTCTCTTTGTCTTTCACGCCTCTGCAACCGTGTACTCTAAACGACCCAACAACAACCTCAACTTCAACTTCAACTGTATAGCGTTGCAGCCCTGGACACCCTGTCTGCCCATACGCGGCGGCAAGCTGAAAACGAGCAAAACCTTCTCGACCTCCAATCCGCAGCTGCCTTTCATAGCCAACGCCACTCATTTTACCCAGCAGCAACATCAACAGCAGCAGCAGCAGCAATTGCAGCACCAACATCCGCAATACCAACAGCAGCAGCAACAACAATCGAGACTGCACTCAGCTGGCAGCCTGAACTCCTCCTTCATTTGGCGTGAGGCAAGTCCCAACAGTTTCAATTTGTACTCCAGTTCCGTGGGCTCCTCGCTGAATGCATCGCCTGCTCAACGCTATTCGCTAACTGGCCCGGGAGCTGGCATCAAGGACTATCAGCGTGCATTGTCGGAGGAGCGTGCAACGCGCAAATCCTTGAATCGTTTGAAGAGCGGCTTTGGCTCTGGCTACGACAATGTCTGCACCTCACCGCTGCTGCCGCGCAAGAAGAAGCCCACACCCAAGCTACTGCCACAGCAGAGCTATCAGCGAGTAGGCAATGCTGGAGTAGGCAACACTGTCAACCTTGTCAACACAACGACCACGACAATAGTGAAACCCAATCCTGGCGCACATCCTGGTCTCTACGATAGACGCTTGAATCGCTCGTTTGAGACATCCACATCGCATCGATACGCAGGCTTCGGTGCTGGTTATCTGATGAACTGTGGCGGCGCCTTAAGGACGAGCACCTTGCAACGCAGCACACCACAGTTGGCGGGCGGCGAGAGATCGGATGATAGTGATGTGGAACGTGGCGAGCATGGTTGTACAGCACTCTTGCGCAATGGAGCTGGCACCGGCACCGGCACCAGCAATCGGAATAATAATGAGGGCACATTGGAGCTCAATCCGGATGGCACAAAGCGGCAGTCGGGCAGCTGGTGTTGCGGTAATTTTGTCATGAAGCAATGGCGCAAGATCAACCATCTCTGAGGCGTGCTCTGTAGATGTGTGGGTGTGCTTGTGGCAGTGGCATGTCCTCATTTCGAACACCACACACACACACAATCGCACATCAGCTTCATATATTCATTGCTGCCACCTGCAGTTGTTGCTGCCACAGCGCTCGCTTTGCTTTGAATGCGCCTCGCTCTACAGTTGCTCGTATAGCTGCTCTATAAACATAACTTGATTTGCTGTTGCTCAATGCTTCAAAAAAAAAAAACAAAACAAACGCCAACAGTTCTTAAACAACTATATACATATTTTAAGTCAAAACTGGCAAATTAGCTATAGTTTCTGTGTGCCTAGCAAATATTATAACTGCGGCAGATCTGTAAAGTTACACAGCAAATTTATTTACATGTTTTGTAATAGCATAGATTTGAAATCCTTAAACCTTTCAAAAAACAAAAGTTTCAAGGATTTGTTAAATATTCATAACAATATTTTTTTCTATCTCTTTTGTCAATTATTGCGAAAGTATTTGATTTTTTATTGATTTTAAATAGTCAAAATATTCTTGTAAATATTTCAATAGCTTGGTATGATTTCACGTATTGTTATTGATTAAATTTAATGTAAAAATAATTGTTTGCATTCAAAATCCTAACTCAATTTATAAACATTTAAAAAAAAAACAACTCTTGTAAATATGTTGAATATTTTAAATTGTAATTTGCAGATCTGCCCAATTGTAACTGTGTGTAGTTGTGTTATATTTTTAACAGTTTTTTTTACTACTTATACTAATTGTAAATTGAGTGATCTGTAATCTAGATACAAACAAGAAAGACTCAGCCAAAAAAGACTACTTTAGCAATGAGAAAAATGATTGGATATTAATAGAATATAACTGTACTAAGTACTTAAAGTAGCATGCCGCCGATTACTTGCCTCCCCCCGCAGAAATTAGTTACTCGTACTTGAAGTGCAACTGCAGCTGGTTCCTTATGATAACTGAACACCCTACAATAACAATATCAAGCGAGGCTTTTACACTTTCCGTCCAAGGCTTTTACGGAACAACAAGTTTGCTATAAACCATTTACTGTATAGTATACTTGTGTCAAGATATACATGATTTGCCATAGCTTAAATAGTACTCTCCATATACAGATGTGCTAAGTCGAAACCAAATGGCCGTTTGAGGTTCCAGTGAAGGTTCCTTTGTTACCTGCCTAGCAAGAAAACAAAAGAATAACGAAAACCTACTTAATAATTTATATTGAATCAAAAGAATGTGCAATGTGTAATCAAAAATAAAAATCGAGTTGAAACGCTTTAAATGTTAGTCAAGCTCTTGGCAATAACTAGAAACTAAACTAAACTAAATGAAGAGTGCATTATTGTTGTGCATTATTATGTTAAATAAAATGAAACTTAATTATATCAAATGAAGTAAGCTGTAAGTGTTTTGTGAAACGTTGTCTAACCAAATACAATTACCAACTAACTATGATTAATATAATAATGATCAAAATGCGTTTATACGTTTGTATTCAATTAACTTGATGAATATTTCAATGAAATCAAAAACAAAATTCAAATAAAATCATTTATATTAAAGAATTTGTTGTATTTTATATTCCTATTCGTAACTGTACTTGTATTTGTGTGGTATTTGTTTAAATATAATAATAAAAACACTATTATACTATTCACATAACATTAACATTACAACACACAATAGTTTACGGCAATCGATTGTAGTTTATAATTTGTTGATCAAATTATTTGTTGCACTTCAAGAACTAAGATTAGAGATGTTATATTGATATGTAATTTATGATTTGATTTAAGAGTAGCGCACATTTGGTTATAAATTATTAGTGTAAATTGTAACGTATTATATGCAGCTATATACATCCCATTTATTCATATTCACTTATACTACTCATACACATACTCGCATTATTCATTCATTTTGATACGCTTTTTGTGCTAATTTCACACAACAACACTAACATCGTATTATCCCGTTTATCCCGTTTTCTTTTCTTATAACACACATACCGTATATCATCCAATCCATCCCAATGGGCAGGCCTTGAGAACGAGGACATGACGCCGACGCTGAGGCAACTGTGGACTGCCATACGACAGATGCAACAGGACATGTCCCAGATCAAGCTGCAGATCAATGAGGAACGTGCCCTGCGTGCCGACTTGCAGCAGCTGTTGATGCAACATCTGGAGACGAGCAGCGTCAGCAGTGGAGCCAATACACCCAAGTGTTGACTATGTAAATGAATCTTGGATGCCAAGACGGATTCCCACTGAACTACAATAAACCCGCCGCCGCTGCTTTTAGCTTTAAATTCTTATTCAACTGTACTTCTTTTTTTTTTTTTTGGAAAAAGAGAAATCGCAAACCAAAAAGAAATTTGTTAATGTAACTGAAATGGACTTTAGAAATTGCTTAAGTATAAACATTTATTTTGTGAGTGACATTGTGGACAATACGCCAACTGCATGTACAATTTGTTGAGCAGCTGCCTCTGTCCAGCCATCTATCTATTCAGCTATATGCTATCAATCTACAATTAGTTAATAGGTTTGCTTGTTTACAGCTTAGACAATGCAATACATATACAATATTTATTTTTAAATTTATCCATTGAGATAGACAATCCGGTGGCACTTTGCATTACAGAATTGTAGCCAATAAATTAAATGTAATTTTGCATGCCTTTAAGTTACAATACTAGTACATAGCTCATTTCGCTAACGGTAGTTTTGTAATTGATTTCTACAAGTATTGAAATTTTGATAAAGTAAGTAATCGAAACAAAAAAAAAAAAATAAAAACTCCGAAAATGTGCCAATCTTTTTAGTAATTTTAAACTAAATTGCAATCGTAAACAACGCTCAAAACAAGTTGTATTTATTGTGTAGTAAATTTAATTAAAATGTATACAAAATAAACAATTTTAATAAATAAATGTATGCTAAATATAAATTAATCTAAATACTATACATTTAAAAAGTTGTTGTCCTTCTTTTTATATCCTCCTACCCAAAGGGTAGAAGCTCTTATTTATTCTTTCATACCATTCCATTCAATAAAATTGGGTGGCAAGTATCTCACAGTCGAGCAAACCCGACCGTAGCTTTCTTACTTGTTTTTTTTAGAATATGCATAAATACTCCAGGATTATAAAATTCGCAAACTTGATGCTAGTAAAACCTTTTAGGCAAAGAGAAGAAATGTATTTTCACTATTGTTTGAGGCAAATCAGCATTAAGAGAAGCATCAAAATTAAATGCTAAATCTATGATTAGCAAATTAAATTGAATACATACCTTACTTACCTCTTCCTATCGGCATGTTTTGATTGTATCACTTACGAAGCAACTTTGCTTGTTGATTTTCATTTTGATTCTTAATTGATAAATTATAAATTAATATTCTACGTTTATTTATTAAGACTGCATATTGATAGTTAAACATTGAGACAAATGAAGTCAAGTAATAACATTTTCCAAGCAACAATTCAAATTGCAAATTTTTAGTTAAAAATTAATATAATCTTTAATATTCATTTTAAATTTCGGTAAAAGGAAAAACCACATAATAATGGTTGACACTTTTTGTAACATACTTTTGCGCGCAGTTTTTAATATTATATATTATAATTGCTTTTAGGCGCATTGTTAATTTAAATGAGATGAGCTGAGTTGATTAAATAGAATAAAGTTATGCTACTTAAGCCATATTAAAAATAAGTTTAATAGAAATTTAATTGTGCATTTAAAATACTAAAAACGGGATTCTGGTGGGATTAAGATAACATCAATTTATGTTAAGTACCAGAAAACTTGTTGTATATAGTGCGAAACAATGTTGAAGTGTAACTGAAAATTGCTTGTTTAACAATTTGCCGCATAGTTTTTGAATGCTTTTTGTTTTTCTGCTCTGCTTCACACAGTGCCTCAACTGTAGCTGCATCCGAAAGATACATTCGTCAGTTGTGGCAACATGGCGTATATAATAAGATTACAATCTAACATAGTAGTCGCTGGCGACAAATGAGTGACAAGCGCTACAGCTTTTCAGTCTGGCTGTTTGCAAAACAATTTCAGTATGTCAGTAAGGAGTTGAGAACAATGTTAAGTCTGCAGGTATTTCCGTCTGTACGTTTGTTTATGTGCTGGACTCGAGTATTTCTCACTTCCACTTCCTTCCTTGGCACATGGATGCTCGTACAACGAACGCTGTGAATCTCAACACTTCTTTGGATCTCACATTTGATTCGGTTTTGTTTGCATCCAACGGATGGCGATGACGGAAGTTTTCGCTTGCAAAACTGCGCAACACTCTTTCCTCTCTACCCTTCTCTAATGTGCTGCATTTTACACAGCCCGCCCTTTGCTTGTTAGCTGCTTAACTAAGTGGTCGACCATTTGTGGCTTTTGACTTAGCTGTGACTAAAGCGAAAAACTCTAATGACAATCATTAGCGACCCGCTGGCTCTTGCTCTTTCATATTTCTCTCAACTCTTACTAGTACATATTTAATTATTAATAATTAGCAATTATTTGCTGACTTACAATTTAACACAGGCACGCCAAAGACATTGCCGCTATTAGCCAACATTTGTGGGCCGAAAGGCTACTTGGTCTTGATGATGTTGTTGCAGCTGCAAACTTCATCCAAAAATAATAGTTTTGCTAAATGGGAAACTTGCCCAAGGAGATTCAATTTGGCCCCAACAGATTTCAGTGTTCTGCCTTAAAGACTCGATCCACTTTATTCGCATGTGTAGTTAACCCATTTATACAGCTGCTGCTGTTGTAACTCCGCATCCTCCTCATTTTAATCCCATTCTCTGCCATCCGCCGGGTCCATGTCTGTCAAGTCAACGCCATTTGGCTGCAACTTAATTTGATAGAGTTGCTTTTGGTCTTCGTCTCGTGTTTTGGCCGGTTTTGTATTTAGAAAATGAAATTATAATTTCTAATGTCACTCTTGTCTTGTGGCTGCACAAAAGCCACAGACCACAACAGCAGTTTACTCTCAGTGTTTGTCCAATTTGGTTAACTATTGTTATTACAATAGCACACATATGACCATAAATCTCTCTGTATGAGCACTTGCAATTAATACGCATTCAATTACATTTATTTGCCTTGTTTTCTGTAGATGTTTTTCTCAAATTACAACTTTTCATTTTATTGGCGAGACAAGAAATGTTTGAAAATATTGTATTTCATGAAGATAATTGTTGGTAGTAGTAAAATGAAGAGTTCATTCATCAAATAACCTATCATTAAAAGGAGATGTTTCTACTGCATTGCATTTATTTTTCAGCTTTACTATATGTGTGCAATATTCTAAGCTTTTATGATTTTATGAGAAAGAAATTAGATCTTCTTGAAACTTAATCAAGCTCAAGCATATCATATTGTTTATCTCTAGTTTAAGTTCATTAAACTATATATATATATATTTAAACTATTACCACTAATGAACTCATTTATTTTTATTGCTTTTAATAACTCTTTTTGGCTAATTAACGACTTCGATAGTCAAAATTGATACCTACACAAAATTAACTTGATTGCCGCTCGAGTTCACTTTTACCGGACATTGGGGAATTTTGACTTGTACAAGTTTACTCAAAGTTTTCGTACGGAAATGAAAAAAGATAAATGAAGAAACAGAAAGTTAAGAAATTAATAAATTAATGGTTAAATTTAAATCTGATAATTTATATGCTATTTCTAATAAATGTGCTATTATTTGCCACTCTTCTTCCTACTCGCTTACACACCGATCGCATTATTTTTGTATCATTTCTTTATATGGCTTCTAATGACTTTTAGCAGCAAGAACCTAGTAACACTTTTTCCTAACACAAATCGATGCTCGAGTGAGTGACCCAGATTGGTGTGAACAGTGTCGGCGATTGGGAAACGGGAAAGAGCCTCAGCTCATCATGAATATCATCATTATATGTAGACTGCGGCATTGAGCAAAGCGACGATAGTCTGGTAAAGCAACATCGATACCTGGGTAGCTTTAACTGGTTGTTTGCATTAACTCATTTTTATGCTATGCGATTGGTATTGCCATAAGTTAATTTCGCTGAATGGCAGATTGTCTGCGGGACTGCGAAATGAGATGCTTCTAACCCAATTCACGAGCCATGCAAACTCGCTGCGACACTTGATGGATGCTGCATGCACCATGCCTCCAACATAATGCTGCAGTTGCAGTTGCAGTTGCATTTGTTATTGTTATTGTTGTATATAGGGCATGTGTGAGTTGCTTTTGCCTATTGCTTAAGATTTACCAGTCCACGGCTGACAGCTGTCATTTGACGGAACCAAGGCCCCCCAGTGTTAGCCCATTAGGGTAATAGTGGCTGCTGCGGGGTCCAGCTTCAGGCTCACAGCCAAGTGACCCTAATTACAGTTGCTCAGCATGCAGAGGAGGCGACTAGTACTCTGGTCTCGTCTTCAGCTACTGATGACAAGCATTTGAATTATGGACCGCGAAACCAAGTATTAGCGGCTGTGGAAAGCTGCTGTTGACACCCAACTTTCAGTTAATTACTTTTTCGAATAGTTGCAACAGTTGCTCTATTTATCTATGCGTAAATTTCTATAAAAATTAATTTACAAATTATAGTAAAATATTTTAATAATAAATTGCTTAGAAAAGGTATTATGATAATTGTTAAAGTTGATTAAAGATATTCAAAATTCACAAGTTTACAATGAACAATATTTCCATTCATATAAAATATTAAAAAAAAAACGTTATGTATATATTTCATATAAAATTGTCTCTTGAATAAATTATATATTTATTACTCAATCAGGGTAAGCTTTATTTTGTTATTGGTGTGTATATATATTTTTGGCTTTTAATTGTGCAACAAATAGTTCAATATTAAACAACATTTATATTGTTAAAAGCTTTACAAATATTACATTTGTTGTAATATAACAATTTTGTTATTAAAAGCTGTTCGCAACTTAACACAAATTTGATATACTTAGTGGATACCTACTAGATATATTTATGGCAGTATCTGCATAGCAAGATCATGAACCGCTAGACTGACTGACTGACTGATCACGAACTAATTTAGCCCGAGATCTAATTGCGCTGCGCAGCAGCGAGCACGTCAAAAATTAAAAGCAAACACAATGGAAAACCAGACAAGAGCTGAAGAGCTGAAGAGCTGCAGAGCTGAAGAGTTATAGAGTTGTCTCTATAACGGAGCAAAAAAAAAGATTGCGGGGCTGCAAGTCAAATTTGTAGTGCATTGGCAACGGCAACGGCAACTTGCCACGCGCACGCGCATGCGCTGAGACCACTGAACTGCCCTCCCCTCACCGCCCTGAGCGTCCCTCTCGCTTTGGCGCTTCCATCGCTCGAAAGCACTTTCATTTTCACGCTCACTCACAATGAAGCTTATTAATCTGGTAATTAAGCGCGTGCGTATGTGTGTGTCGGCTTAACTGTGTGTGTGTGTGTGAATGTGTGAGTGTGTGCGTTGATTAGACCAGCCGTAGAATAAAGTTAGTAAAACGTTCGCATTGTTTTCATAGCTATTGTCTATGCTCCCAGTGTTAGCTTTAAGTTTATGTATTTTTTTTTTATTTTACGAGCAACGCCCGGAATTTACTTTTTTTTTAAGACTTGGGAACCGTGATATTGGTGTAAGGGGTGGGGAACTTCTGGACAGACCGATACGCTTTTAAAATTTGATAGTGAATTGCAATGGGGTCGGCTGCAACTTGATTTCAGTTAAGGATTTAAGCAGAACGATGAAAACTGAAGGTGGGAATTAAAGAGCATGTGAATCAAAACAGAAATTACTTGGTCGGAATTGTTTGAATTGTTTTGCTGGGGATTTTAAAAGGAAATGCAGTTAATAGTCTCTAATTTCTTGGAGTTTTAAATAAAGCACTTTAAAATCATGAGATTCGGTTGATGTTTACTACTTACATCCGATTGAAATGCAAATCTTTGTTTAATGTTGATGAGGTGTTGTCATTTCCTCAGCACAGAGAGTCAACTTTCGGTTTGGTTTGTCACAAAGGGACAGTCAGCTTGAGATCTGACTGAAGTAGACATTTAATAAGAGTAATTAATTTATTAGTAGTAAATATTTCATACAATATTATCATTTTACTTTAAGACTCATTTCTAGCTTATAAATTTAGCTAGATATTTTTATAGACCCCTGATAAAATATAAGCAGCATGTCTTGTATTATTAATTTTAATTTTTTAATATATACATAGCATAACATAAATATACCGTAGTTTGCACTTGACTCAATTTATTCTATTACAGAGTTCAACTAACTTACCTATGTGGTGCTTCTAACTTCTCACATCATCAAATGGAACCCGCTGTCAAATAATATGAACTTTGATGTGGTAATAACAGCGTTCTGGCCCTTTAGTCAGTTGTATATTATGCAAATGCCATCATTAGACTCAACAATATGCTGAACTGGTCATTGACATCAACTGTCATGGTTTGGCTGACTGCTTTGCCTACAATTTGACACTGACTGCCAAGCCTTACGAATCAGGCATAACTAGAAAATGTCTGGGCCAGATATACAACTATAAACATATATATTTATAAGCTCGGATATGAATAACTGGCTGAACTTGCTGCACTTGCGATGTCGCTTAGAATATAATTTAGCGTAAATAAAAACCTGCTAGCTGATGTCTGTTGCCATTTGTTGTTGTTGTTGTACGCATCGCATTTAAAGCTGCGGCCCAGAGAGGCAAAGTACATGCCACTAAACCTGTGCCAGTGCCTGTGTCTGCCACATAGCGAATGCACCTGCCTCGCTGCCTCGTCCCCTCGTCGCCTCGCTCGTTTCCTGCATCAGTGCATGCGAGCTATGTCTCTATCAACTTTGTATTTGTATCTGACGCCGCATGGTTCTTGTTGGTAATGGGGAGGCAGTTGGTATGGCAGGCGCAACGGCTGCTGGAACATAATAACAACAATATATTACAACAACTGCGAGAGCTCGACTATAGCAACTGTAGCCGTAGCCAATGGCTGGGCCAAGCCGTGTGGCGGTGTCGCAATGCACCGCGTAACTTAACCAGCAAACGCCTCGTTTTGTACTTTCTGCCTGCACCCTGTAGCACAGTGTAGAGAAATGGGATATGCTCGTTGACTAGTAGTAGAATAGTAGAAATACGAGTAGAAAATTTCAACTAAGAAGAGTTATTAAACTTAGATTTGAAATAATACCAATAATATACGTTGAAAACTTGACTTTTATTTTGAATAAGTTACAACAACTATCTGAATATTTTATTTATTATAATAACTATAATAAATTATTTTATTATTTATTTATTTATTTTTATTAATATCTCACATTTTTGCCTCAAAATCAATGTCAAAACTCTTAAATGAATTACTAAGCTGTATTTAAATTCCCTCGAATTGTTTTCTGATTTTAAATTTATTATTTCGCACAATTTGATTAAATAGTATCGTTGTTTGAGTTTATTACTATCTCCATGTTTGTTTCAAAAAACCCAATTAAATAAAGTAAACAACTTCTAAACAATATTTTAAAATTTCTTTACTATTAGATTTAATTAAAGGGTATTTTGTAATGCAGCATTTAGCTGACTGCTGTTGAGTGCTTGTGCTTTATTTCGTTTTTTACTCATTTCTGTTTCTTTTTTTTTTTTAGTTTTCGTCGCACATTTTTAAGTGTATTTTAAAGTATGTTTCTTGTGGCATGTGGCGCATCCCAATTCCAGTCTCAGTCTCAGTCTCAGTCCCAGTCCCAACGCTCCCAGCTCATAACTGTTCTTGACGCGCTTGCCTTTAAAATTAGTGGCCATGCCATGTGCGTTTTGGGCCATGTTTGGTGGCGCTGCCGCAACTGAATGACAACAACAGCAAGAACACAAACATTGAGAGAGACATTCACTGGCTTTACAAACGTTGGCCTACCACACGGTCTGACACGCCCCCCTTCCTGTCTGGTTAATCAACTGCGTATTTCAATTTACCGTTGGCCATTGCGCAAAAATTCTTCGCTTTTTTTGATTTTTTTTGGCTAGTAAAAAATTAACTTTCAACTTGAACTTTAACGTCAGGCCCAGCTTCCGCGTCAGTTACAGCTGAGCTATTTTAGATTAACTTAATTCAAATTTTTATGTGACGCCGTTAACTCGTTGCTGGAGCTGACACTGACACTGACTCTGACTACAAATTGTGGGAGACTTTAGCGAGAATAAGGTATGACTCCAACCACAAAACTATTGTGTGCCAATTTTTATTCGTAACGCGGCTCTGTCTCCCAACTTCCAACTGCCAACTCCCGACTACAGCTAAAGCTACAGCTGGCACATTAAGTAATTTTCTCATTGAATCTGCTCCAAATTCCCACACAATTGCGCTGCTTATTTGCGCTTATTTCTCTCTACGTCTCGCACTTACTAATGTCTATTGGTTTTCTTTTTCTTTCTTTTATTTGGAGCCCAAAATAATTGCAAATACTTGTGTAGTCCAAGTTGTTTTCGGGGCGAAAGTGTGCCTCCTTCATTGAACCCATTTCATTTTTGCCTGCTGCTCAGAGATTAGTCATGCCTTCAATGAATTCGATATATAGACAGTATCAAGAGCACGCAGAGATAATCACGAAATTGCTCAACCGTAGAGATCACTCGAAAGGGTTTGATGAATGCCTCGACTAATCCGAGCAAACTGAATTGAAGAGAAATCCACAGATTAAACATAAATAAGCTGATATAAAATCTTAACTGCTTCACTAATGAGTTCTCTTCTAAGTTAGCTTGAAAATTGAAAGCTGGGCAATTATTATAGTTTCTAAAAATCCCCAATGCAATGCTACTTGTAGCTTCAAGCGGAAATCTTTGCTCATTGCAATGACAAAGCATTTTGTTGAACTTCCTCAAGGTGTTTGAAGTGAAAATCTAAATGTGAAAAAAACAGAATAATTACAAGTGAAAATGCTCTCAATGAGCACAAGTTTTAGTGAGCGAAAATGAATTTTACTATAAGCAAATTGCACATTAAAATGTTTGCTGTTTTAACTGCCAATTCTTTCGATCAGCTAAACCATTTCAAAATATTGCCTCTCCCTTTCCCCAGTTTCGAATGTCTTTCTATCATATACCTTGAGTAGGCCCTAACTTTCCCAACCATTTTCATAGTCTTTCGCTGAGTCTTATACAAATATTTTTATGGCGCAAGTTAGTTAAGAGTTCCCTGACACATTTCTCGTGTCACAATACAGTTGCGGGTTCTCTTTCCCAAAAGTTGACACCGATCTCTGACCATTAAGGCAAACCACAAAATTCATAATCATAATCATTAAATGTGCCGCTGCCATTAGCCCAGAATCTGTCCTCTGTACTCCAGCTGCGGCTCCAACTTCGGATCCGCACGTACAACTCAACGATGCCTAATTTTTGGTGTTCTATTCTTGTGGTTCTTTTGTAATAACAGCGTCTATCTATTCGGTTAGATCATTTTTACCCACAGATAACCCAATTCAGTCAGCTACCAGCTGCCAGCTGACACAAATCTTTCAATCTGATATACAAATTGCAATAATTACACTCCCAAACGATGCCAGCTCCAAGGTACTACTTATCGTACTCGTATCATCTGCTAGTTCGACTAGTACTTGCTCTAACCGCAATCTTTAACTAATTGCTCATGGAAATGTGTTCGCGCTGTGTACTGCGAGTCTTTGGGTTATAAAATTCAATTGTAATGCTGCTGTACATTAATTACACTGTGTAACAAAGTTGAAAACAATTTGGTATTGCGGTTGTAGATAATGTCATAAGCTATTATTACAAAACTATATTTTAAATAATTAGAATAAATCTCCTGTGAAGGCAATGAGTAGGCACTCATTTTTAGATAACATGTAAATTATAATTTTCTCTTAAGAGAAAATCAATTTATCAATTTATTTTTCTATTTACGAATACGCATATATTAAGTTCGACATAAATTAACCAATTCATGATAGATATTTTTGCTAGCTTTATTCATTATTAGTTGTCATATTTATCATATGTTATATTTCTGAAGTTATTTAATAACTATTTTTAACCTATTCAAAATAACAACACCATAAAGCTCTTCTGTTTCTAATTCCCAAAGTGGCTGTCCAGTGTAGGGCATGTAAGCAAGTATAATGATCTTGGGTACTGGCAGATTTTAGATGCGTATGGTTATTATTAAGATTATATTTTTGGCGAAGCAATTTAAAAGCTAAGCTACGCTTACAAAAAATGTAAAAAAAAAAAGGAAAAAAGAAGAAAACTTTCACAATTTTTACTTTCGTCGAGAGTCGCTCGCATTCTAATGCCAGAGCGACAACAAAAGAGTCAGCAGCCAAAAGAGCAGCTTCTATGGGTCTATAGGGCTATGGAGTTATGGGGCTGCGGTCGAAGTTGGTGTCTCATTAAGTTGTTTGGCTACTTCTGGCCAAGATCGTTGGCCTCGTTATGCCTAGTCAAGGCTTTAGCTTCAAGTCATCTTATTATTAATTTATAGTATGTGTAAGTGCAACAACGTTATGCTCGCCTAAGCATTGAAAGCAATCGCAAACAATTTGGGGACAAAGGGAAACGGAAGACCAGAGACAACAAAGATTTACAACTATGCCACATGCTAATCAACGTAGAACGCATTCGGGTGGTGGGTGAAATTTGAGCAGTTCGCTCGCATTCAAAATGGGTGAAGGTGAAGTCCAAGACACATCTGCAAGACAAGACAGCAGTTTCAGTCTCTATCGCCCAGCTGATGAGAAAGTTTTTCCAACTTGGCGATCTTAACGCTCACTTGGTTTCTGTGTTCTAATAATAACAGACTAACAACAATGGACCTTTCTTATGCTGATCATTATGTGGTAGCTCACGATAATGACGTTGGTGATGATGATGATGACGATGATTAAAAATGCCTAATGGCTTTTATATGCAAAATCCATTTAAGCACTTCCCCTTCCTATGCTGTACAGACACTTCAATCAGAAAGTTTTTGGATGAACATTTCACCATATTGGGCAAACCGAAGTTGAAGTTGAAGCAGAAGTTGGAAGTTCATGCTTGTCGCTTTGTTTTGCTGTCATTATTATTATTATTATTATGTTGGTTTATCTGCCTGCTTCCGTTCGTGCACCCAGAAAACAAAACTGAAAACTTTGTTGACATCATTTTGTGCCACTTTCATGCAAATTGTCCGCGGACTGTTACCTCTGTCCGTTGTCCGTTGTCCGTTGTCCATTATCCGTTGTTCTTGCTGTCTTGTTCTGGTTTGTTGTTGTTGTTTCTGTGGTGCTTGTTGATGCACTTAACACAATTTCGTAACATCTTTGTTGCCTTTGCTGTTGCTGCAGTCGTAAAACGCAACGACATTTATATTCTTGGAGGTGTCATTAAACAAAAGCTTTTCATCAAAACTTACCTCCACATTTAGTATGCTATCATTCTTAATGAAGTTGTTTGGGTTAAAGATAATGATGAAGATATTTGGCGGACTTTTTAGGTTGTTCATTGATTGCAAAACAATGAGACTTATGATAATTAATAATTGCTGTCTGCTGTCAAGTATAATACATTCTAAATTTAAAATTAAATAAAGAAATAATTTGATCTAATTAAATACATTAATTCAAAATGCTTGCTGGTGATGATGATGAACTTAAAATAGTTTCAATAAACCCCACAATAAATTCAACACTATTTTCAGGTAGTAAAAAATATAAATATAAATAATTTTATTTGTTGTCTTTAAATAGTTTTTACAAAACTTATAAGCTAAAATACTAAAAGCTAGTCGGCTGTTTATCAAAAATATGAAATACTAGAATTATTTTCATTTTTTGCACAGCTAAGAACTAGTCTAAAATTAAGTGTTGTAAATTTGCATAAATTACGGTATTGCTAAACGCCAGTTCGAGCCAAGTTTCGTGTGGGTTGAAACTGCTGTTGTTGCTGCTGCCTCAGTCGATCCCGTGAGTACCGTTGCTTGATGCCTGCCAGTCGCAGAGAGTGAATAGAATGAAGGAGCACGAGAGGAAGATGAAGGTGAAGCTGAAGGTGGTACTTGGACTGGCCCAGCTATGCCCAGTCGTCTTCAGCTAAATGGGTTAGCCAGTTGCCCCGAGGGGGGGCGCAACATTGCCGCATTCAGCAAGACAAGTGGGCATAGTTAGCTGCTCGGGAGTCGAGAGTCGAGAGTCAGTTGAAGGTTGAAGTTGGTATTGGTGTCTACAAGGTGCACTGATATTGTTGCTGCTTCAAAGCACGGGGCAGCGTCTTGTGCGGCAGATGTGCGGTGGGGCAGCCGTGAGATGCCAAATGCGATTGTCGCTTGTTGCAGCAATTGCTGTTGCTGTTGCTGAGTCGCTGACGTTGCAGCAGAACGATGCAAATGCTGATGATTATCACAGATATGGAAACAGTTACCAGCACGCTGCCCAGATTGGCGCTTATATAACGCAGCGAGGCGGCATAAACTGCAGAGTGCAGAGAGCAGAGGGAGTGCAAAAGATTGAAGAGGGGGAGTTGCAGCAATCACGATTGTCAGTTTGCAAGCATTTATGCATCTACTTACACTCATCATCATTTGCATCCGCCTTGGCCCGAGCGGACGTCCAGGTTGCACCATTGTAGCCATGCCCTGGCCCCTGATCCACAACCAGTTTGGCATACTTTGTGCTCAGCTGCTCCAGCATTCGACCCTGCGCCGGCGTCTCTACATGCGACTCGGCCAAGTTGTTTAGCTCGTTGAGACTGGCCAGGCTAAGAGCACGTCCCTGCTGCCGATTGGCAGTGAGTGGCTTCTGTGTCTGCACTTCCTCCTCCAGCTGGCCCTGCCCCTCATCTGGCTCATCCAGCTCCGGCGCTTTCGCTTCCATAACCACAGCAGCCTGTTCCGTTGATTCCGTGGATTCAGCTACCGATTCGGATTCCTTGAGCACCAGTTCGCTTTTGTTCACATAGCGCATCTGGCGCAGTTCTCTGCCCAAACGCTCATCATCCGGCTGGAACGGATCATTGGACTCTACGGCAGCTGCCACGCCAGCATTCTTGCCCGGCACCGTGAAGCTAGCACGTACCGTTTGTATGCCCGACTGATAGCTGCAGACAACCACAAAGCTGCAAGCGACATGGTACAATATTTTCCATTAGTTTTCTTTCATTTCCCAAGCTCGCTCTCTTACCGCCTAGTGCTGTGTGTAAAGATGCCCAGATTTTCCTGCACTGTAATAAAGGTCTCCACGGTGTTGGTCTCCGGCTTGACCATGCTGCCGCACAGCTTGTGATCGATGCGCATGGTGTACTTATCGGCCGGATCATTGGCGTTGCCCTTGACGCCACAGTCACCGCCATCGACGACAATGCGGCCACCGAAATATGGGCCAGTTTCCACTTCAATCTCTGAGGCATGTGCCAGACACTGTGTGGCATGGGCTGAGACTAAAAGCAGGGGATAAGTTATCAATGGTCAGAAAGCTATAACCCATAGAATACAATCAAATTGAATTAGCCTACTCCAAATATTAATACGAACATGTAATGAAAATATGAAATAAACGTAGAACCCTTAAAAGTATTATCTCCAAATGCTATTGTCTAGTTTCTTATATTTTCGGAGATCCTAGGGATTATAGTATTTTATTGATCGACAGACAGACGGAATAACTTCATAGTCTCAGCCGTTTCTTTTCTTTGCGCCTGGCACATTTCGAATTGCTTAATACAGCGTGCTATCTACTTACAGCCCTTGGTGGGTATGATGATGCTCTGGCCGGGCAAGTGGGCTGCAGTTGCTCCCCCACTTTCAATCTCATTCTCGTCATGGAAGTCGGCGCGGGCGCTGCTGCTGCGTAGGCGACGAGGTTGCACTGGACGTATGTGGAAGCTGTATTTGGTGGCCATGCGCAGATTGTCGACGGCAGCGGCAAAGTGCTGTACTTGAGTGCTGGTTGAGAAAGGGATTTGCAGACAGACTGTAGAGCAAAGTTAACAATTGTGACATCAACTTACTCAGCAACAGCATCAGCCTCCAGCGGTGGCAACTCGGCAGCAGTGCCGTTCACCAGTTTGACGCGACAACGCTGTGGTCCATAGTTCTGCATTTCGCAGTAGAAGATCTGAAAGGCTTTGGGTGGTTCCACATCGTCGCTCATATTTGTCACGCCAATGGCACTGGCATTCGACTGCAACCCATTTGGAACATTTGTATTGGCAGCTGAATTGGTATCTGTGTCATGGGCCGCCGTCACGAACTCAACTTCCCAGGTCAGATTCACCGATTTGTAATTTGGTTCACCAGCAACGCCGCGTATCTCTGCAATAAGCCCAAAATGGTATTCCGAAATGGGGGTTATTCACATGTACATATAGTCGAATGGGGTTAGTCAACTGCAGATGCAACTGCAACTACAATTGCTGCTGTTGTTGGCTTCGTGTGCAGTTCATTGAAGGCCCAAGTCGATGTTGCTTCTTGCATGCAAATCAGTTAACAGCAGTAAAGGCAAAAGACAAAAGCTTAAGAAGAGGGGGCGGGCAAAAGGGGTAGTCCAAGAACTTGTTTCACATAAAAAGTGGTCTAGCACTGAGGCTCACTTTTAGATTAGTTTTGTTTTTCTATACTTTTGTTGTTGTCTTTTTTGTGGTCTTGTTGCACTGCAGGTGATGGAGGATTTGACTAGAAGTGTGCCGGGTATTAGCATGTCCAGCCAACAGATTGAAGATTCATCCAGCTGTGAGTTCTACAAGTTCACATAAAAAGCCAGTAACGATGGCAACAAAGTGGCAGTGCATGATTACGGAAAGTGGCAGGCGGAACTGGAACCAATTCTAGATATGCTCCCAACAGCAATCGCATTAAAGACACGAACTTCATAAATAAATATTGCAATATCAATTTATATCTTTTACAGTTTACCAATGAACTCAAATTATTTGATAAGCGGTAAATAGTAATTTAAAATGACTTTTTAAATATTATCTCAATAAGATACTGACGTTATATATTCTTTTTAATAAGCGTCGAACGATCAAATTATTCTAACCATGTGTAAATATTAGACAATAAATTAAAACCCCTACAGTTTAAAAATAATAAAATACATATATAAGTATTTTAATTACAGTACGAAACTCAATTCGATGCAAGATGTCTTATTGTTTTATCACTCGATGCAAGAATAATAATTTTAGCTTTTCGCACATTTATAACGACGGCAAAGTTTATAGTCATCATAAAGAAAAATTAAGCACTCATTTTATAGATGAAGAATATAAATAATTATAGTTCTTATTGCAGCTATTTGCTGAGAAATAAGTAGTATTCTTTCTATATACCAATTCATTTTGTATGTCAGCACTGCGCTAAATAACTCACAGATCAAGTCAAGTAATTGCAGCCAAATTTCTACTTTGAAGAAGCACAAATCAATGCCACATTTGAGGCATATCTTCCGTAGCAACTTCCCCCTCATCTACGTAGTTTGCTTTGGCCACTTCTTCGGCTATATTTAAAGTGCAGTTTCTCCATTTCTACTTAGCAGAACCTTGCATAATGTGCAATTAGAAATGCCATTTTCTGTGCTAAGCAGCTGAAATGTTGTCTGGATGTTTGCTAGTATCTTGTTTGCTCAACGTTGTTGCTGCTTTTGCAGTTGCTAGTTGTAGTTGTTCATGTTGCTATTGCTGTGCTGTGCTGTGCTGTGTTGTTCTGTGCTGTCTGTGCTTGTGCTTTTTCCCATGTTGAAATCATTGACACCAATTTTGAATTCGCCAGGCCGCCTCCGTGTTGCATTCGGCATTTAGGCGAATTTCACACAGAGCATACAACGTACAACAACAGCAACCAAAGAGAAGAACAACAACAGCGAAATAAATAGAAATAAACATGGAAAAGTGAAAATGCAAGGCTGGCAAACAGTTGGCACAAATTCTGATCGCTGAAAATGTCATTAGAACAGCCACATCAAGGTGGCGACAACTTTATCAAGCTCTCTCCGCCCTCCCCTTCTACCTCTGTTCAACTACTGCTAGTGTCATCTTCATCTTTGGCGATGACAGCGAGAAAACTGATTGGAAACTGCCTGTCAGCGGTGGATGACAAACTGACCGTGGAAGTTGCAGCATCAGCACATAAAACGCCTGATTTATGATACTGTTTGCAGTGAGAGATTTTTTGGTGATGACTGCAACATGACGATGCACTTTTGGTAGGTGTGTGGCATGTTATGCAATTGAAAGGATTTTGATTGTTTTGGGTTCGGTTTCGGTTTAATAGCCAGCAAATTGTTTTAGCGGCTTAAGCACTGACATTTCGTCTGGCCTAATGACACTTTTGCTCTCAGCGACTGCCCATTAAAAGCTGCTGTATTTTTCCGCCACGTTTTGCGGTTCTGGGGCGTGGTGGGGCCGCGGCCCCTTTTACGATTGCGCTCGGAGTGGACAGGAAACGTTTGCACATTTCCCGGCCATGCAACGCTTGATTGGCATAAAATAGCTAAAATTAGTGCTAGCGGCAAGTTCGTTGCCTAAGTCATTTGTTTTTTTTTTCCATTGCAATGCATGCGCAAAGCGTGAAACAATTTCGCTGCCAAGGGCAACCCTTTTTTGCTGCTGCTGTTGTCGCTCTTGTTGTTTTCTCTGGCTGCTGCAAACAAGGTCTCCTTAGGGGCAGACAGGCCAGGCCACAAATCGTGACCAAATGCAATTAGGCAACTGGCAACAACAGAACAGAATGCCAAACAAGCTTGCAGTCGAGCCCAGCAAAAAAGGGGTAGAGCTATGCGGGGCATTCGTTCTTTTTTTTTCTCTCTTTTACTTTGGCTACCTCCTTAGGACTCACCATATTTGCTGTGTGGAGATGTTTTCAATTTTCCGGCTGCCGTTGCCTTTGACGTTGTCTCTGCCGCCTGCTTGGGCTCTGTCAACGGTTCATTGTTGTTGCTGTTCGCTGATATTCGGGCGCGTCGTGCTGCTGTTGCTGCAGCAGCATCTGGTATTGCCGGCAGCAGCAATAGCAACAGCAGCAACATTAACGGCAGCAACTTGCAGCTGCTGCTAGCCATTGATTTGTTCGACATTATTGCGCTTTTTGTTGTTGTTGTTCTCCGTGATTTATGAAATTTGTTGCATCAAATGTGTGTCAATTGGGCGGCACAAATTGTTATCGTTTTTGCTTTAAATAATACTATATTCCTATTTGTTTCTTTTGTTAAGCACAACAAAAGACAAATTGTTGCCACACACAAAAATTTCACTTCTTTGCACAAAACACTTGAACAGCAGAGCACACTGTTAAAATTATTAATAATCTATAACAAATAAATAATAGATAGTTGGATGCTATCTGTCGCGTTTCATTTGTTCCTTTGGACGAAAGACTTGCACGACAAGCGCTACGTAAAGAACAATAACCGCACGCCTTCGATGGCGTCCCACAACTGAAAGCAGCGCTGCATTTCAGCTGCGCACGAAGCTCGCCGAAAAATAACAGCTGTTCCGAGCATGCAAACAGCGCGCAATGCCAAGGCCGCGCGAGTGACAGAGAGAGAGCGAGAGAGCGCGAGCGTGTGAGCTTTTGTGAGCGAGCTTTCTGCTATCATATGCTAGCCATATGCTGGCAGCTATGTTGGTAGTCAGCTCTTGGTGCTGCTGCTGCGGCTGATGGTGTAGGTGTTGTTGTTGCTGTTGTTATTAGACCTAACAACAGAAATGTTAAGCAGGAACTCGACGCACGCTTATCAGCAGTCGCTTATCGGCTTTTGGAAAATTGTGTGTGTTTTTCATCGTCGTCGCTTTTTTTCTCTCTAATGTAACACGCGCTAAATTAAAAATCCATATTCAAGCGAAAACCTTTTTATATAATTAAAGCAGGCGACAAACTCTAACAAGCTGCTTATAAATATCGTTGCTGTTGTTGTTGTTGTTGTTGCTGTGTGGTTGCTATTGAAAACCAAACAGAGAATCACTTTCCCTTTTTGACCACGTTTGCCTTTTGTTTCTTTTCCCAGCGTTATTGTTGTAACTGCTGCTTTGATTAATGCTTAATCAGCAATATTATTGTTATTAGTTTTCTATAGCGAACAACTTTAGCCGCAGCTCTTGCATTGCCATTATTTATTCTGTTTTCATAAAACGTATAAGTAGCCACTTCAACTTGAAATCAATTAAAATCGGCTAATAAACAGTTTCTCTTTGGTTACACAAATAAATAAGTAATGATTTTGCTTTACAATTTGTTAAGCATTGTACAATAAATTATTAATAACTTTACAACTTAACAACTATTTTTGTTGCATAATCAAATTACACGCATTGGTGGGTGCATTTCTGTTGAGCTCTTCTTTTTGAGGGGAATATTTATGAAGTAGCTGATAAATATTTATAAGCCTACTATTAGTAATAAATTTGATGATTTTCGTTTATGATATTTAAGAAAAGCAATCAGCAGATTAAAGTCTTTGTAAAGCAACACAGGGAGAAACTAAATAAGCCTTATTAGTATTATAGGGCTAAAGTATTGAAGTATTACAAAAAGCCTCAATGTAGTGGCTTTTTATTAGCTTTAATTCTTGCTCATAAAAAGGAGTCATATTTTAGTTACCAATCCATAATTTCCCATTTGATTTGGGCACTTAGCGGCATTAACTGTACGCCTCTATCGCGATCTAGTTAAGAACCTGTTTTTGGCCTATTTCCAGCTCAGAACTTGTTAATTCACTAACACGCAATGTAATTTCCTTTTTAATAATGAATTATGCACACAATTCATATGATAATTAGTGTTCGCCTTAATATATACTTACCTCTAATAATATACACACATATTTAAAAGGAAATGCCTAAGTATATGTTGATGACATAAACCCAATTTTTTTGGTATGTCAAGGTCGTTCAGTGTTGGCAGTTGGCCATTATGTAATGGGCCACCTGTGTTGTCATACGCTAGGTATGACGTTAGCAATTCCTTAGAGCTACATTAAAGGACAGTGACCGCTGCACGGGTCAAGTGCCGAAGCTAGACCTAGAGTGATTACAGACAAGCCTTCATGAATATTTCAAGGCAGTCTCAACGCCAAATCCCTTGGCAAACAACTTGAACGTAACGTGCACTCGAAACAACACATTCCTCTAATTTCATTAATTAAAAATTTAATGAGGCTTTCAACTAAAAATAACACGGAACTGAACTCAAGCCAAAAATGAACGGAGCCAAAAATGGGCCCAGGCTGAGGCCTCACTCAATTGGAACACCTGTTGGCGCCGTAAAACTCTTTGGCAAGTTTCCCATGAGGTTTTAAGGATTGCCGCACACGGCATGGCACAGCACGCCAGGGCAAAAGGGTCCGCAAAGGATACGGCCAAAGCAGAGAGGCAAACAAAGCGCAAATTGAAATGTGTTTGCGAAATTACTTGCCACGCCCCCACTGCCCCCGCTCTCTTCATCGAACAGCCAACTGGCTACAAGACAATGATTCAAAACCGAACAATGGCTAAAGAACAGCAAATTGTGTTTTTACTAGGTGCCTAAAAGTAGGCAACGAAACTTTTGCACCCAAGCCACCACAAGCTTTTCGATTCGTGTGTGTGTGTGTGTGTGTGTGTGTGTGTGTGTGTGTGTGTGGCAGCTGTGGCTGCTGTGTGTGGCGCATAATTGAGTGGTCGTCGCCAAGTATCCTGATTTGCATAGAAAGAGATGGCAACCAGCAGTCGCATGTCATTAGCAGTCAGCCACCCAGCTGGTCGAAATTGACATGGCTTCGCCTCGACCAGCACATGTCGCGTATACGCAACGCTTCGCCCCGCCCCCCTCTGTTGCCCCTGCCTCTGACTCTGTCACAGGCGATTGTTTGACTTGCGCCCCAGTCAGGATTACATGTCTCGAGCACATCAAACAAGCTTACTTACCAATGACCTCGTTAATGACGCACACAAATAGCTTTAGGTACATATGAAAAGCCATGCACACTCTCACGCATAGACAACAAGGACTAGAGCCTGTGTGCATGTCGTTGTGTTTACTTTGTAATTTGTACTTATCAGATTTATTTTTATTTTTGATTTTTCAGCTGGTACCCAAAACAAGAGAACAAACACTCTTAACAACAGAGGGATGTAATAATAGGAGACTCCATCATATTAGTCGAATATTTTGAAAGCAGAGAATATGAAGCTTATGTTAAACAAGGACATATTTCTTGACTCGCAGAGTCGAGCATATTTAATTGATTTACTTATTACTTATTAATATTATCGAATTCAAAACTGAAATACCTCATTTTATAATGACATTTTAAGCCCTGTGCTTAATGAACTTAAGCTGACCTCAATACAATTAATACACTTGCTCCATCCACCCCAAGAAGAGTGAAAACAATCAAATGCTCGCACGAACAGGACATGCTGACGTCGTCGTCCTGCTGTCGCCTGCCCCAGTCCTAGGCACAATTAAAGTAATTACCTCGCTGTTGGCTGGCAATATAAAAATCGCTAATACTCTTTAATAAACGACTCGCCAATCGCTCGGTGTGTGGTCCGATAATTATCCATGACAGCGCTTCGTATTCCAACCTAAAGGGTAGACGCAGGGCGAGGGCTGAAGGGGGTACTTACATTTCAACTGTGGGATCTTAATGGCTAGGACAATTGCATAGAAACGGAGTATTTGTGTGTGACATTTGATACTGTATTTGTGTGTTTATCTCATCATTATCATCATCGTATAACCATTAACACATGCTCTATAATTACATAAACTAAGTTTAATTAACTATTAATTAATTGGTCGAGCGCTGGCAACGTTTTGTTTTTATTTTTCTCTATTTCTAATACAATATCTTTAGTATAAGGAAAATTTGTTTACTTTTCTGTTTTCATTTCTTTGGTTTTGTCTAACAAAAAGCAGCCTACAATTATGCTATACAGCGTAAAATTAAGTTTAAGTAATACTTGTGTGTGTGTGTGTAGTGCATATTTGTGTTTGTGGGTGTGGTGACATTATAGGTAACATATAGTTCATAATTATATAGTGGAGTATTTTGTATATATCATATATAGACGTGGAATTAAAGCAAATCAATATAACATATAGGAATTTTGTGCAACAACTTAAAAGTGAATATAATAATGTCAATATTTTGGTTCTTAAATTAAACAAATGGATATTTTTCGTAAAATACAAAAATAAATATAGTTGGAATAGAATTTGTCAAATTATAATTATTCCATTTGATTCAAAAAAAGAAAGTGATCAAAGTATATCAATTTTGTTTTAATTTTAACAAAAATGTTGCTTGCAATAATTTAAAAAACAAAGATTATCTCAATGGTTTCAAAGACTTTTAAGAACCAGTCTAATTTATATAATTTTTGCTACATTTGCTACTTTGGTTGTGCAATGTGGAGAGGAATTCTTTGATTAGGCCTACACTTTAATATTTAATAATATGTTGGGGCCTCTTTGAGTTTTCTCTTTATTATTTGGTTTTTTCTAGGTTTTTGTATTTTAGGTGTAAACTGGAATTTGCTTGCTATCAACTAAAACATTGACTAAACTTTAATTGAACCTACTTAGCCAGCTGGCCCAACAGCTGACATTGCCGTAATTGTACCCCCCTTGCCCCACCGCTCTAGCTGTGCGACTTGCAGAGGCGCAACAGTATCGGATAGTGCAGATCCTCATCGTAGAGCGCCGAGTCCGTCTTGAGCTGCAGATGACGCTGCCAGATGGTCTCATTGTAGCGCGTCGCCAACTCGACGCGAAAGCCACGTGCCACACACTCATCCCGGAACACATTCAACGTGCGACCGCGACGGGGTGCCATTATTAGGGCAACGCCATGGGGTGCCAAGTAATACCAAATGGTATCGACCAGCGCCGATCTGGCCTCATCGAAGAACAGGCAATCGGCGCACAATATAAACTCAAACTTGGCCTGCTCGGCCTGTGCACGTGCCGCTGCCTCCTGCCACTTGAGCACCGAGCACTTCGTATAGCAGCTGAGCTCATTCAGGCAAACAGTTTTGCGCACATTCTCGACGCTCACCTCGTTGCCATCGGTGAGATGCACCGCATAGGGTTTCGCATATTTGGCCAGCATTAGGCCCGCCAGCGAGGTGAAGCCGCCGCCCAGTTCCAGTATCCATTTGCCGCGATATGCCGCCAGGTCGGAGAGCACCAGGGCGGTGAGTGCTTCCTCAGAGGGCCACACACAAATGTTGCCCGTGTTGTTGAAGCCCATGAGATCGTTGGCAGTCAACTGGCGTTCCATGTGATGAATGTTCACCGAGTACTCGATGTCATTGTACAGCTGCATGCGATATTTGTACCAGTTCTCCGTCTTCCCCAGACACTTTAAGCTTACATGATCCTCGAAGCTGTCCTGACGCAGCAAATCGAAGCTCTTGAAGCGGCGCACAGAGGCCGTTTGTTCCTCGCTGAACTCATCACTGGACGAGCTGACCGTCTCCTCGGAATCCTTGCGCAGAACCTTGGCTAGAATGCGCCAACGCTTTTGTGCTGTATTCTGTAAGTTGGGTGTGGCTGGCGGCGTGGGGGGCATAAAGCCATTGGAGACGCCTACGCAAGTTTTGCCCGTAACAATGTCCTCCATCTCGAGCTCCTCCTCCACGCTTGGGCTGCCGGATGAGGATGGCGTTTGTGATGGCATCTCGGCCAGATTATTATCCTGGTCTTTGTTGTGGTTAATACAGTGGTTATTGTTGCTGTGGTTGTGGTTGTTTATTGCCACATCCATTAGCGCATTGCGTTGCCGGGTCTTTGAATGAGTTTGCTCCTTGAGCGCATTCAGTGTATTATCGATATCGTATTGCAGCATCTGCGATATGGTCGCAATATGTGTTGGACTTATTCTTGTTAGCTTCGTTTCCGTTTCCGTTTCCAACTGATGCTGCTGATGTTGCCCTTCAACCTTATCCCTTAGCTGCTGTTGCTGCTGTTTTTTGTAGTTGCTGTTTAGTTTGCTTTTTCTGTTTCTGTTTGATTTTTTATTTTGTACTAAGGTTGCTGACATTTTTCCCAGGTTCAGTTTATTTTTTCTGCTTTTTTTTTTTTTTGGTTGTAACTCAGTTGCTCTTGTGCTTTTCTTCCCAGCTGTCGTTTCACTCGTTGCTCTGCAAATTGGAAAAACCAAACAAGAGAAATATATCAGTCAAACAGCCACATTAAGCATATAAATTTGTGCAAACTGTGCCCCTTCCTTCATCATCGACCCGCCGTAACTTTTATTTTTTGGGGAACATCAAGTTTTCAAATTAACCGCCAGCAACATTGGACCGTGCCTTAAATTTTAGTTACACTTTGCTGCCACGTCTGTTCGTTGCCGGCGGTTGTTGCCTCGTCTGCCCCATTATATTGCAATTATAAATTTTTAATGGCTTTAGAAATGCAAATTGTGCGTCCATAAAGTGAAAAAGGCAGCAACAAATCTTGGGCTAATCTTTTAGTATAGATATAAGTATACGAGAAAGCAAAAACCAATTTATACGACTACCCATTAGCTTTTTTAATACCGAAACACAAATGCTCTTACTCCGCTTGAAATAACATCTGAGTTGGGAGATAGAATTATAAACAAATGAATTTATGGTGACAAGAGATTCGAATTTGTTGAAATAAATTGCAATGAACTTATGATATCTCTGACATTTTATTAGAACAGTATGGCAAATATGTATTTATTTATTTTTCTTTTAATGAATGAAGAGTTATTGCAAAAATATTTGTTAGTTGGCAAATCCGAAAATTGCTTAATGAAATTATTTACATACAGATATCTCTAGAGTCTTAAAGATATATTATTATTCGATTTTCTTTCATTATGTTTGAACAAACTATTAACTATTATCATTAGAGTTATTTCGACAACCCAAAGTACTCTTTGTAAGTGTATTTGTGACAGAAAACGTGCTTCACAATTACCTCGTTAATTACATTTTAAAAACGCCAAAAAGCAGTCAAAAGTTTCAGTGTATATAAAAATTAAACATTGTGCTTATAAGAGTTCACGTAAATGCAGATGATGAATATGTATTACATTTGCATATGTTCCGGCTTGTTGGGTCTTTTGTTGTATTTATTGTTGATGCACATTTTAACTGTACGAGGGGAATGAGCTTGTTGTTGTTGTTGGTCATATAAATTCATCAAAATTAAGAAATTTTACAGCTCATAACAATTTTAATTGTGCTGACGTCGAATATACAACTGGGAGCGTGTGTATTGGAGGGACAGACGGTTGATTGAGGCACAGGGGACTTTTCAGGCAGACAACAACAACAACAACAACAACATCAACAAGAGCATATGGAGTCTGTTAGCGATAAGAAGGCGTTCGATTCCGATTAAAGGGTAGGTGGTCGTGGCCTTGTGGGTGGTTGGCCCATCCACCCATAGCCGGACTATCGACACCTGCCCTCGCCTCGTGCGGAATGTGTAATCACAGTGAGTGTAATTAAAATGCGGACGAATCAATGCGTGAGCACGAATATGTGTGTGCATACATTTGCTGAAGAATGTGTTGTTATTATGCCGAGCATTCACTTAAGGCGGATGTTGAATGCGGAACAATGTGTGTGTGTGTTTGAACTGAAGCGTAAACGCTGTCGGGGCACATTCATCATAATTCCATTTAAACGCCAACGCACAGCGGGCCAGAGGCCATTTGCTGCATTTAATTGATGGCTCAAATGCTGCAGGATAACATTAATCGGATTAAGGCAGTGTTCAAAGTGAACTTTCAACTTGTTTTGAAGGCCGCACCAAAAGAGTCAAGAGTTAAGATAAACAAAGCCAGCTGATAAACACACACAGTTGTGTTTATCTAAATGTGATAAAAACAAATGCCCCTATTTGATACGTTGACTTAACACGCAAGCGTCAAGCATTCGCAGTGTTGGCAAGGTCAAGTCAATTACAAGATAAGCGAAGAGAAATGAAAAAAAAAAAAAAAGAGGGAGCATGAGATGAGCAGATTAACTATGCTTAGTTATTTTTTTTATAAAAGATAAGCTGCGAAAAGTTCAAATTTGTAAATTGCTTGACTTGCGCAAAGATTAGTAAAAGTACATTTAATATATCACAATTAGCGGCTAAAAAAAATGATTATACTCTACTTTACTTTAATAGTAATGAATATTGTAAAGAAAAGATAAAAGAAATAAATTGTAAGTGGCATTTTTATTATTATTCTATTCTCTCAACTATGAAATATTGAATTAGCAGAATGGAAATTTTATCGATTTAAATACGACACTTGTTTATCTCAGCATATTTCAAAAAGTATGAGAAGTATGTAGCTGGCAATAATTCCCAGTTGCTAACAATTGAATTAAATATGCAAACAAAAATTCCAACATTTTCAGTAATTTGTCAATTATCGAGCAAGAAAAGATTCCCAGCAACAAATCACACAATGCTCGGCGCACTTGATTAAACATTAATAAGTTTTTGCAGCACTCAAGAGCCAGTTGAGCGGAGGGGATTGGGAAAATCCCGCAGTTGAAGTTTTCGATTGTGTTCGTAGTCGTAGAGAAAACTTCAAGTTACTTAATGTCCATTCAAATTGTTGATTTGCATATTAAAAACATGAATATTGAGCAGTTGGCGGTAAAGTTATTTGGACACGAACTTGCGCACAAATTTACTAAAAGGATTTGTGCCAAGGAGTCGTGGCTGGGCTGACTGAGTTTCAAGTTGAACCGTTAGCCAAACTTAAGTTGTACAACAATAAAAACTGAATAATGGGCAAAGTGGCCAGGCCAACACCTGACGCGGCCAGCTAAAGTTGCCTGAAAGCGTACATTTAGTAAATTTGCAAGTACAATGCGGCGCCCCTTGGGGATGGAGAGTGATGAAGGGTCGGCATGGTTATGCCATTGATTGTAATTTAAAGTTTTATTTTCAAGCAAATTCAGAGCATTCAATTCAATCACTTGGCAAAAGTTCGCTCCACATTGTGGCAAACTGTGACGAGTCGGACGACTCGGCATCAGGCGCCGAAACTTGAGACCAAAGAACAAAGCGAAAAAGGTTTCGTCGATTGCCACACATATTGCTACACGCTCCACCCTGCTCACTTCCCCTGCTCTTGCCGGAACAAAAGTTGGCCATGACTCGAAGCTCAACGGGTGTGTGACGTGCGTAAAGGCAAAAGCAAAATGGAAACTGGCTAAAGGTTCTGCTGTCGCCTTCCCATTTGTACTCCAACTCCTGCTACAGCTGGTGCTGCTGTTCCGTGTCAACGATGCCACAGCACGCAAAACTTATATGGTTAACACACACATACACATGTACATACATATGTATCTATGTACATAACTTTTATGTACATATGCTGCGTGCTTTTCCTCATTGCTCGCATAAGCTCGCACAATTCATTATTTATTACTTTCACTGTCTTGAAAATTTGCTCAGTTTATTTTTTCGGCAGCTAACCTTGAAGTCATCAGCGGAAACTCACACACATACAACTACGTATGTCAATAGAGTTTGATGCTGCTGCAGATAAAGTCTGAAAATCTGGTCATAAAGGGTTAAATTAACGGCGCTAAGCAGTTAATAAAAGCAAACTTAATGAGTAGCTGCCGAGATAAAAAAAAACACTTTATCAAGTCGCATTTTTTATACGCTTTGGATGCAAATATTTATCAAAGTTGCCAGCAAAACTTTTCTAAAAATTGTATACAACAAATACACAGAGCCAGATTTTAATTATAATTGCAATAAAAACAAAATCAATTTCCTTTTGCCATCATTTTAAAAACGATTAACCCACGCGAAGACACATATGTATATATGTATGCATGTGTATGCTGAGAATAAACAATTCGGAAGCAATAAAAGGCGACAGGTGTGTGAAAGCAATTTGCAAACTAAATGACCTAGCTGTAAAACTAGCAGTTAATAGAGCATATTTGTATTTTATATGCCATAAGAGATATAATAGAACATCATTATCAGCCTACGCAGCGTATGCGTAATCTTCAAAAATCTATGTCTGGCGTTTTTGGGATGTCTTAAACTTTTATTAGCGCACATAATGCTCATCGATTTATGGGGCAACTAAACTATATCAGCATGTGAAGCTATATCCGACTGACTGAATGTCTATGCATATACATACAATGTCTGTATTTATATATATACTTATGTACATATTTGTGTGTGGCGCTTTGTTTACTGTTTACTAAATATTTACGCAGATTTACAGTCGTAAGTTGATTGGAACTGAACTTTTTCATAGCTGCAAGCAAATTTAACGCCATCGAATTTATTTAAATATAATAGATGTGCAACTGTATACACATATACAAGTGCATTTTCATTTAGAATCGCATCTGCTTTTATATTCATATCCCTGCGGACCTGGTTCAAGCATGTGGCAAAATTGTAAACAGAAATTCAATTTTTATATTTCTCCGCTTGATGAATGCATTCACAATTGCCTCAAGCTGCGTCTGCCCATCATAAAATATTAATTAAATTATTTGCATAGCCAGTGGACGAGGGGAAGGCAAAGTGAGAATGCTGTGGTCAGTCGTTGATCAGTGGTCTGTGGTCAGTGCTCTGTGGTCGACCGGAAGTGCCTGGCTAAGTGTCATCCCAGTCGCTTTTATTTTCTGTTATTCAAAGTTGGCCAAGATAACGCAATTAGACGCTGGAGTATTGTTTGCACAGCACGTGAGAGGAGGGGTACCAAAGGGGATGGGGGGGGCTTTGCAATTGCCACGTGTGTGGATTTGTGGCACCATATAAGGTGAGCGAACTTTCCGATGTGACATTCAGCAAAAGTTCAAGGAGCTCTGCATTTGTTGTGAAGAGCACACTCTCCAACTATGCGGTGAGTTGGCACTTTACCCGCTTCCTCCCCTCTCCACCCTCCTCACACATACGAATACGAGTATTCCCCAATATTTTTGTATTGATTTATTGCCAGCTCTCTTGACATTTAAGCTTATCTACTGCTTTGCGTTTGCTCATCTCCTGCGCTTTCTAATGTTTCACATTTTTTTTAAATTTTGTAATTCTTATTATATTATATTACTTTATTTCAGTTTTAATATAAGCCACGTACCGCTAAAAAGTAATTTACATATTATGCCAGGCCAAACATGCCAGGGAAAGAGTCGTCATTCCTTTTCTCTTTCATTTAATGATAGAGTTTCCTGATACCCCGCCGTAACGGTTAATTATGTTTAAATTAATTATGCTTAAACTATTGGGAGAGTTGAAACTAGCATCTACTTTCAAATGCTGCATATATTTATTGCATTTCATCTCAAGTATTTTCTCTGCGCTATTTGATTTTCGTTTTAAATTTCAAAAGATTCTAGGGTATATCCCTGGCGACTTTAGGATGTTTCAACTGTGTTTTGTATGCGGAAAAATGCAAAAGGCAAATATGTAAAACATTTTTGTTCAAATAGCTTTAAGTCGCCAAGTTGGCAAGCCAAGCTGTTAAGCATGCGGCACACTGAGCTTGGCATGGGAGCAGTGGGGAACATGATTACTTATGTGATAAACTTCCAAGTAAAAGAAAAGCTGAAATCCCGCTGAGCCAAAAAATGTAACCAGCAAACTGCTTGACCTTTGGGAGGCGGCAATTTGAAGTCATATAAATACACAAATATATAAAACATATATATATATATCTGTGTATGGGTATTTGTTGGGCTTACATGTATATGTATCTGTGCATTTAAAATGCTCCCTGGTGGCAGCTAGTCGAGGTCATGCTTGAGGCATTTGTGAAAGTCATTGTCGCGTTCTTAATCATTGTAGTCGAAATATTTGCTTGTTGTCGGGCGCCATAATTTAAAAATAACATCATCAGTTGAGCGTAGTCCAGTTCGCAGGACATTAAATCGTTAGCAATAGCATTAGCATAAGGCAAGAAGAAAAGAAAAGAAGACAAGAAAGAAGACGCTAGATAATTTGAAGCTATAATCCGTTTTGGGGCAAGTGCCACGTGCGCATGCCACATTTAAGCCAATTAGCTTAATTTAATAAATAAATACAATGTTTAGTCGAAGAAGAGCCCAATAGCAGACGGCGATGTTGCATAAATGCAAAAATTGTTTCGTTCTTTGCAAACAAATAAATAGATACATAAGTAAATAAACAGGCAAATGGTTTGAGCAATAAACACACACACTAACACACATACATCTGTAGTTTATGTGTACATGAGGCGTATGCGTGTTGTAGTTGTTGTTGTTGCTGTTGCTGTTGTGTGTGGAGCTCTAACAACGTCTCCATGGATACAATTCGCTTCAGAATCAGTTTCAGCTGCCATCAGCCAATGTAGTTGACATCCTTGTTCTTCGACTGGCAATGGCAACCAGGAGCAGCTGAAGAGGGGCAGACAGGCGGTGGCTGTCAGTGAGAACATGCTACATGGACACTATGTCAGTCAGTCTATAAATAGTAACACCGTTATGAGCGTGGTGGGGGCAGACATGGATGGGTGACCAAAGTGCCTGAGGTGCAGTTGCTAGCAGCATCAACAGCATCCACGTAACAACAACATCACTAGCAGCCAGAGCTACCGCATCCACTGGCAACTGACAGAGGCGACGTGTCTCGATGTTGTCGTCGTCGTTGGCGTCTGGCTCTGGTTAAAGGTTTCCAGTTACCATTGACAATGTTGGCTTTTAAGCACACTCACAGAATTTATTCGCAAATAGCATTAAAATAAACTTTGCTCCAACAAAAGCGCATTTCATTCCAGCACCGAGCTTGTAGTCTATGAGCACTAAGTACTTATAAGCCTGAGTAATATATTTTTTTGCTACAGGCATATAGTATTTACATACATAAGGACATACAAATATCATATGTAATTATCTCATGCTTGATAAAGAGGATTTCTATATTGTAATTACTCTTTAAGTATTTCAATTACTCTTTTCATAGATTACTTGACATATATCATAAGAAATGAGTGTGTTGATTTTTGTTAATATTATTATTTATTATAATTATTATTCGTAAAATAATATATATATAATTTTTATATTTCTTTCCAAACAATTCATGTAGATACTGCTTTCAAATATTGTATCAAATATGTCAACAAATACTGTTGCCTATTTTCAATTTCATTTCAAAGAAATGTAATTTCTTAATTTTTCATAAAATTCTTTGCTCAGCTTCCGCTTCGTCCTAAATCCTCTTTAAACAACATTCATAATTGTTTCACAGGAAGCACTCTAAAAATGTATTGAAAACTTTTATGCTTCTCGCAGTGTAGTCCACATATTTATGGTAAGAGCGGTATGAGTACAACTCTGCCCCGGCCACTGCCTCAACAACTGCTGCTGCTGCTGCTGTTGCTGCTGCTGCGTGCCACGTAAGTGCTCCACTGGCGCAGACCAAAGCCATGGAATGGTAGGTCTGTCAGGGAGCCGGAAGGTGAGGTAGTCGAGAGATGCTGGGAATGCTTAAATGCTTTCATCACTCAGCTGGAAAGGCTGGCACGCTTCGGCGCTCGCACGCACATCACGTTAGGGTTACCCAGACCTACATGCTCATACTCATATTATTGCTAGACCAGTTGGCCAGGGCGCAGTCAGGAATACACAGATTGGGTCAACTGCCTAAATAAACATCATTCACATTGGGCAGCGCTGGCTGCTCTCAATTGACCTTTGGCCGGGCATAAACCGTGTTACCTTTTGCAATAAAGCGAAACAGAGACGGCAATTGGTTTACGGCTCGTCAACGACAAATTTACCCTGCATGATTGATGGCATGACGGAATGAGAGTGAATAAATGAGTGTGTACAACGAGTGTGTGAATGAGTGAGTGCTTGGCAAAGTACATGGCTTATCACTACGAGTACGAATACGAGTCTTAAGCACTTGCCGCACTCGCTCTCACACTCGTCCTTGCTACAGTTTTGCACAGATTTGAAGTGCCATCATTGGCATTTCGATTGACTGTGAATGACGCTGACTAAAGCTCTAGAAGTCTTCAGATGATGAACAAATACGGGTATATTGCTAATACATGTTCTGCCAGGAACTACGACCGATAACTGCACCAAATTGAGCAGTTCCTGGCAGTTTATTTGAACAGTAACATAATCGTTAAACTTAAGTGAGTTGTGACTTGCCGGACTTGTCTCCAGTTTGCTGTCCAATGTTTTGGCATATCTTTCACATTCGAACAACTTTTGACTCGACTTAAATCTAGCAAGCGAATTAATGGCTTCTGTTAGATTTGTGTTTAATCGTTAGTAATTTTCATATTAGAAACTTGATATGAACACATTGAACTGACAGTTGCAATAAAGTTCATGTTGAAAGGGCAAATAAAGGGGCAATTTCTCTGTAAGAATGCAATTGATGAAGTCGATAAGTAAAGTAAATATAAACACATTAACACATGAGTGTTAAATAACAGCAAAGTGTGATGAAAGCAAATTTATTCACGATAATTTACACTGCGTGCTAAATTTCATTTTTTATTTAATTATATTTACATTTGCATACTACAAATAAAACAATTGCATATTTAATAAACATGAACCTTTTTTTTTATGCTGTACTTCAATTGTTTTACATTGCTTGTTTGCCCAGCAATAGTATAAATTACCTACATATCTATTATGTATATTCCTGATTCACATGCATATTAAATTACACAACAATCAATAGCTCCTACATGCTACTAAAGGAAGTTTGTAAAGCTTATTCCACTTCTAGTACTTACACGGTATAATGTCAACACAGCACAATACGAGTATATATTTTTTGCATATTTGAATACATTTTACAAAAACAAATCCCAATTTACTGATGCATTCAGTTATGTGATCCATTTGTTAACAATATTGCCATTTTTCCATATTTCAATTAGAAATCAATTTTTTTTTGCAGTTCAATTTGAGTTATTAAAACATTCCTCTAAAAACTATAAACAATGTGCAAGCCGCACAAAATATACGGAAAACCATTTATCAAATGCACCTCACTGAGGATTTAATTCAAGCGAGAGAGAAGGAAGCAAAGCAAAAACGGAAAAAAAGGAAACATTTATTTTTCTAATGAACTTTGACACGTGTGCAGAGTGCATAACTCGGCTAAATGGTGGGAGGGGGGATCAAAAGTAGTTCGCGTGTCTCTGTCACAGGTCGAGAGCTGAGCATGGAAAATGTGAAAAGTGCATGTGCAGGGCTGGCAACAACAACAGCAACAACAACAAAAGGAAGTCAAGCAAAAACCAAAGCTGCAATGAATGAAAAATCAGCTTGGCGCATGCAATTTTGAAAATGCCCTCGGCGGGCAGTTGACTAACTGACTAAATGAGTGCACGACTGCTGGACAGGCTGTCAGACTGACTGCTCGACTGACAAGCTGACTAGTAGCCGCAATAACAACAACAGCAAAAGTTCGTCTACGCTTATCACAAAATCGCAGCAACTGCAGCCAAAAAATTCCATTGAAACAAATGGAAAATATTGAATTGTGTAGCTTGATGAGCACAACAATTTTTACAGAACAGAATATTTATGTTGCCAAGAAATAAAATATTTGTGATGTTGTTTTGTAGAAAAATGCAATTCAAATGAAGTGTAGCTTCGATAAAGTTGATCAATTTTTGGTATCAATTGTAACATATTAATAAACAATAGGTGCAGTTTCGATAAAAACAACACAATGAATAATTTTATGTTGGGAAGAAGTGTACTTGGTTAAAAAGAGAAATTAAAACAATGAAAATAGTTTGAATAGAACTGTAAGTAATTAAAGCCAAGAAGGTAGGTATAATATTTCTTTACTGCGTAGTAGTAAAGTGAAATTTCATCTACTTAGTGTTATTTCTGTAGCTGAAAGCCAGCTCATAAATTTTATAAACACTTTGTAACCCCAACGAAATATCTAGTTGATTAATAAATGTCCTGCTGCCCACACTATTGCGCGTATTGACAATTTTATCATCACAGTTTATCGTTATTTGCTATTTAGAGCTTATCTCATCATAATGGTCGAGTGCATTTTAGGGTGTGTGCAGTTCTTTTTTAGCTGACATGTCGTATACATAATATATGTGGCCATTGAATGCATTACGTATACGCCAGCGCAATCGCAGCAGACAAAGCTCAGCGGCTGGCTCATGATACGAGTAGTCGCGCGCACATTATGCAAACTTGGCAATAAAAATTCAATTAAGCCACAAGGACACAATGTCAAGTGGCAGGGCTCGATAAATCAAAATAACAAAAACGGTTGCCATTGCCAGTAGCAGCAGCAGCACCACGACATCACAAAATTGTGACATGCTGCGCTGCCTGACTTTGATGCACGTTTTAATTATAATTTTGACGCCAACTGTTTAAACACACGCACACATACACACATGCAGAGAGAGCGATAACACATTGTGTGTGATTTGTTGTTGTTATTGTATCGCTTGCACTAATTGTTTGCGGCAGGGCCGCCTAGAAAACGCTGAGCCGACCAGTCAGAGTGCAAAAGCAAAAGCAAGAGCGAGAATGAGAGCGAGCATAGAGTGAGCTCAACTTGTACATACGCCTCGAGCTTAATTGAGGCAACATCCAACACAACACACAATGGCCAGGACATACCACATACCACAGACCAGGCACACCTATATGCACCCACACACACACACACACACTCACTTGCTACTGCTCTACACACATATGGTCAACATAAGTCACAAAACTAGAAACACGAACAGCCCGCCCAGACCTCGTCGTTCTTTTGTTCGTTGTCCTGCACTCAGCATGGGGGAAAAGTGATATAGGGCTTACTTTTTCACAGTTATTAACTATAACCAGTTACAGTTTGGCCAAAAGTTTGTACTAAATGTTTGGTACTTAGCTAAATGAAAGTGAGGCTTGGAAATGTAGCAATAAATTTGCTGTAGTCATTTCAATTTAAAAATTAAAAATGCAGCAAACTGTTTGTTTAACATTTAAATGTTGTTTAATTATTGTATGGACTTAAAAATAACATTCGACCAAAGTTTATACAAATATAATTGACGAGTATTTTGAGCATATTTTTTTTTTAGTAATTAGCTTGCAATTGTAAGCGAAGTAGTTACAGTGTCAAAAGATTTAATCATTTTCGAGTAGTTACAGTTAATAAATGGCCATAATTGATCAGCTATTTCTATGCTTTTTGATGTTGTTTTTCAATTTATATTATTTAAAAATTAATTCTTGTTTTATTGTCGAAAAAAGGCTCTTTTTTCAAAATATATTACAGTGCATCTGGGGGTCGAGCAATGCGGTTAGATTATTTATTCTTTATTCTTTATTTTCTGCAATTTGTAGAGAAAATCAGCAAAGCCTCAATTTTTGCTCAGTGTTCACACTGTGATTATGTGTGCGAATCGTTTGCTTGAGTCTGTGTGAGTTTTGGCATCCGTGTTTCAATGTGTGGGGTGTTTGTTAGATTTATGGGCTTCTAAGCTAAAAGTTTCAGTATATTCGCTTGACAGTATGCATGTGTGTGTGTGTGTGTGTGAGTGTGCAAGCTGTACTCAATTAATACTCATCAGTGTGACATTAGTGCCATTTATTTGCACAGGCTCGGAAGCAGAGTAGATCAAAAGCAGAGATAAAAGATAAATGAGATAAACACGTGCACGGCCAATTGTTCCACATGTGAATAGGCAGTCGTTTGCAGTCTCTCTCGTGCCGTGCTTCCCTCTTTGACCCACTTGATTATGCATAATCAAGGCTCATTATACCACATTCGCCCACTTTTGCCATTGTCCCATCAATAAATAGCTCATAAATTGTGGCTGACTTTGCATCATCGATGGCAAAGTGGGAAAAACAAGTTCACATTCAAATTCATCTCGTTATCTGAGTTTTAAAAATGAATAGGACATTTACGAGTGCGTATGTGTGTCTCGTTTTTATGGCCCCCCAAAATGCGCCAAAAAAAAAAAAAACATAGACTTTGAGCTAGGGAAAATGAATTATTGCGACATTTGACTTTAATTTGGCCATAAAGTGCGCTGCAGTGAAATAAATTAAACGCTAGCTAAACTATATTTTTGCGAAATATAAATAAATAAACAAACAGTTGTCTAACTGCACATCAGCACAACAAAAACATGAAAAATGGTTAGCTAAACAATTTGTGAATGGCTGCAAATCGCTGAGCGTAAATCAAAATGCAATTATTTCTCTTCCCAAATTGCAATAAATGTCATTTTATTTACTTTTAGTAGATAATTAATATTACCCAACTAATTTAAATTAGTTGCTTTGTTGAGCACAAAACGAGTCCATTGAAAACGAGACAAATATCGCATTTATAGTTGTTTTATTGTATCAAAATGTTATTTGAAGTGTAAAACCATTTTCTTGTTTACTTAAATAGCTATTTAGGATACTGTATTACAGAAGATCTGATTAAATCATTACATTATTTGTATATGTATATTTAGTTTAAACAAGCTAAGAATATAGTTTGTGACACAATTATTGTCATGGAAAAAATCTATAGCCATATAAACAACTGTATAACAAATCGGATACACATGATTAAGAATTTCTACCCAAATATAACTATTGTATAATGTATGCATGCTTTTGGAGCAAGAGCAATTTAAAAGCATTCATATTGAGTGTGCTAAGCTAAATCCAAGCTCAGTTCAACAACAAAACCCTCACAAATAAGCTTTTCTCTCGCACATACATCAATTCCTTTTAATGAAATTTAACACACTAATTTAGGATAATTCGTTGGCACATGAGCTCGTTGTTGCCTGAACTTTGTAATTCAATGGCACATGAGCCCAAAGCGGTGTCAATTTATTAAGCCAATTAATTAGTTTTGTGGGCGAGAGATGTGTGCCAAATTACAGACTAAGACAAGTGAAACCCTAGCTTATTTTGCCTTTACTTTCAATAGAGAACTATAGTATGTATTGTGTTTATAATCGATAAATAGTTGCTGATAGTTGACAACGAAGACGAAGAACTCACGCCAAATATCATCAAAGTATTTTTAAAATTTGTAAGTTTCGCGTAAGGTCGAAATTTGCATTTGGCAGCAGAATGTCTAAAGGCTGTAAAAACTGTTGACTGCAGGAGTCTTGTCACCTCACTTGACAACTTGAGAATAGGAGAAAGAGCTTAAAACTTTGAATTACAATTTGAGATTGTAACATTTTAAGTTTATTTCTGACAACGGAGTCAAGTTGACCTTTTGCACTTTTCAGTTGAACTAGTCAAAAAAAGAAAAGTGGCAGTTAAAGTTACCAATTGCCGTTGGCCATCTTGGTGTATTGACCCTACAGTTTATAGCGCTGGTACTGCAACTTGGCATTTAAAAACAAAGTATACTAATTTCCGCTGGACTTAAAACAAAGTGTAGAGTTTTAAAGAAGTGATAACGCAGCTCAATGGGCTCAGTAGAAAGATAGTAAGAGCTTTATCAATAGCCAAAGCATTGCTGGCATTTTACAGGGTACAAACTATGTAGTCTATTTATAACACATATTTATACAGATAAAAACAAAGTAATGTTGCAAATCCATTGCATTTACTGCCCCATAAACTTGCAACTTGATGAGCAGCTGCCACAACAACAAATGCTATAAATGTTTACAAATCTCTGCTCATAATTTGCTTACCATTCCATTTTCTTTTTTATTCATCTTTTTTCTACGTTCGTGGCAATTGTAGATTTTTCTTGAAGAGTGGCGATATGTTTTGGTTAATTTGTTGTTGGCCTCAGCCTATTTATGAGTATTTAATCTGTGCAATTATTAGCACAATTTTGATATATTTTTGTGGCTGTTTTCGTTTCAGCTCTTTTTTTTATTTTTGATTAATTTTCATTTGGCAATTAGAAAAACTGTTTAAAAATACGCCCAAGTGGCATTTTGCTTGTTTTCATGTGCATTTTCGAATCAAATTTATTAAGTTGATAATTTTTGTTGCACACACACTCTCGCACACACACTGTTACACGCACGCACGCACGGGCATGGTAGACCGGGGTGGCGCGTAGTGAAACGAGGCGAGACGCACGCGGCCAGCGACAACAACTAACTAATAGAAGAATTGTAACAGAAATAATTGAATAGAGTTTTTGACTTTTGCTTGCTTTGTTTTTTAGCCGCGGCTAACGTTGCGTATGAGCGACGACAACAAACTGAAACCGAATTGTTTATGGGCGCCAGCACGAAACGCTTGCAACATGTTTGCTAGCGGACATGTTGTAGCCATCATGTTGCGTGTTGCGTATTGGGAGGTTGCGTTGAACGAAGAACGCGGGCCACTTGGGCTTATCACTGGAAATTGAGGCAAAAGCAAGGCTGCTGCCGTTTGCGGCATAACGAAAATTAAATGAGACCACAAAAGGAACAAGCACCATGCTTACAACAACAGAAAAAACCTCTTCAATATAGTCCTCAATGGACATAGAGAACAACAGCAAGAGGGGCACAAACATTTTTGGCTTTGGTTCATTTCGGCAGATTCCAAGCAATTTGAAAGTACAGAAATTCCCTTTTAAGCTCTCGGCTTGTGACTCAGAAATATGATTTTTAATTATACAATTTCTTTGCGGAAATTAGCCTACCAGATACATGTAACAATGTTACTTTACTGAGCTTTTGTGAGTTTGTTTAAAAAAGGTTTTTCGAATTCTTATGAGCAGAAAATGTATTCCAAATAATTAATCTCAATGCAAATTCATATTGCATTAAATTTTAAATCATATAGTTATTAGCATTCAATCGAATTCTAGATTGTTAAGCTTGGAATGTACATATAATAAATCGTCTTTCCTGTACAAAGGAGAAATATATATTTTACAAGAAAATAAAAAATAATACAACGAAAAACAAGCATAAATTATTAAAACGATTTGTAATCATATTAATAATATCAAACAACGCAGTTGTGTTTTTGTTAAATGACGATTTGTATCACAAGTATTCTTTCCTAATTTAAAAAGTGGTTAAGCTACTTTATCATTCCCACCTCTGCACTTTGCCTCTCTTTTTGTCTACTTCTCTCTATCAGTTTCTTAGAAAATGGCATCTTGACCCATGATGCAAGCGCATCAACACATTAGTTAAATCAGTCAGTTAAATAGTTGAATCATGGCTATGGCAGATTCTGAAAATTGTAGCTAGAAATTGACGTTTCTTTGGCTACAATTTGGCGTTAGCCACGTTTTAGTATTCTTTTAGCAGTAGTTGTTGTTGTTGTCGTTTTGGCTCTTGTTGTTTTGGTTTTTGTGCTGCCTTTAAATGATTTTCCATTTGCACATTTCACGCGGCTAAATGTTTCTCTTTCCTTTTGTTGTTGCCGCTACTGTTGTTGTACTCATTGTTGTTGCCATTGCCAGTGGCAGAATTTTCATTCATAAAAAAAGGTGAACGTTTGTGGGCGTCTCGAGCACTGAGCATTGAGCGCGAAAAACAATAAAATGCCAAAAGTAGAAGAAGCAGGCTAAGGCAGAGCAGAGTCAGAGGCAGAGGCAGAGCCAATGACAGCGGAAGCAGCATTGGCCAAGGCAGACAAACAGGCATAAAGCAGACTGAGCAGAAGGAGGGCCGAGAGGGGCAACTTTAGTTGATAGGGAGAAAACATAAGAATATGGACAAAGTTTAGTGCTCGACGCAACTTTGTTGCTGTTGTTATTGTCACGTCTTTTACTTTTGTATTTATTTATATTAATACACAACACATGCATATTGTTGCCTCTGCCTGTGTGCGTTCATGTGCGTATTTTTATTTATTTTCTTTTTATTCAACGCGCATTCGAGCAAACCAAAACAAATACATAACTGCCAAATATTTGTAACAAAAAGAAAAGGTTAAAAAAGAGGCACTGGAGTAGCTAAACTATAGTAGTATATAGTGAGTACAACTCTATATGCTTGTGGTTGTGTGTGTTTGTGTGTATTGGTCTGGCTTGTCACATTGTTCAAACCGCACACAATCGCAAAGCCAGGCAAATGGCATTTGTGTGGTTTTTGTTTTGTAGTCAACCCGCTACTCAGTCGCCTCTTCCCCCTGCGCCCTTTGCTCGACTTCAGCAAACGAAAACATCTAACGAAAAATGTCGAGGCAAAGAAATGGCATAAAAAAAGGAGGACGCACAAACTGTTGGTCGATAAGGTTGTCCAAATCAAAACATTGAGACCCGAAGTTCTCTGTTTGAACAGCCAGGCAGCTTGACAGGCAAACGAGCGGGCAAGAACTTAGGGATAATGCCAGGTTTGAGTTTGCTCAATTTTGCATACCCTGGACGCGTATCAGTGCGGCAACAGGGTATGCCAAGCCAACAGACTGATTATTATTGTACATATATTCATTAGTAGTACATTTGACAAATTAAAATTTCATATTTTTAAGCAAATTTTTAATATGTTTTATTGCTTCATTTTAATGCTGGATATCTTGTAGTCTGTCCATTACTTATCGAAGGCATTTATCTTTGTTTTTTCTGCAGTTATTGCTTGACTGACAGTCCTCCAGTGGGTTAAAATTGAGCCTGCGTCTTAGACTTTAAGCTTGCCCCGAATTTTTGAATTATTTTTCAAGATTTATGCGCCTTTCGAATGGCAAATGGAGAGAGTAAGTGAAAGAGCTTTGATGAGGGACATGCAAACCAGACGGCCTCATGAGCCTTGACACAGCCAGGACATGGCCTATATACTTATAGCTGCTGACGCTGATATACAATATTTGATTTTAAATGTAAATGCTACTCTTATATTTAATGCCGAATAAAGTCGCACTGACAAAGTGCAAAATTGATTGACAGTCAGACCGAAAAAAAGAGAAATTTGGGACTTTCTTTATATTTACTTTATTGTTAAAGTGAGCGAGGTGTGGTACAATAAAGGCAGCAGTTCTATACAGTTTTTTATGAATTTAAATTATTGAAAATACATTCATATTCAACTATGCGTACAATAAAGGTTTTGCATGTAATTAAAGTATAAAATGCATATTCTATAAATTGTAACCAATTGAAAAATATAGTCTCTAGAAAATAAATCTGAATAAATATGTGAATTAATGTATCTTTAACTTAACCACATCTGAACTATTATTTTTTTTTTTGTATGTCGTTGGAATCAGGAACTCATTTCAACTTTGCTTATACTTATTTTATAGCTTGCCGAATTCATGTGCCAAAGTTTAATAAAAAAGAAAATTCGGACAGCAATTCATCATGAGACAAAATTATTCCTTAATAAAAATAAACCCACTAATCATTATTAATTTATTATATTACAGATAATGACAAGTATTTCCTGTAAAGATGTTGAGAAACGCATATTATATCGGAATGGCGTAAAAATAGATTTATTTCAAGGGCATAGATCATTTACATAATCGCAACGTGTAGAAGAACAAATCCGTCAACAAATTGTGAATATTATACGAGTGTATTCACAGTTTTTGGTGGCTATTTTGGTAAAAATGTTGATTTGGTCTGCAGAAGAAACCCGCAATTATATGCGAGAGGTGAAGAAGAGGACATCCAAATAATGCACGGCTCATTTGCAGCTGCACCTGAAGGCTTATTAAAATCAACGGGTTTTCTTTTTGCTGTTTTGCTTTCGCCCCTGACAAACTGAAAATCTAAATGTGTCAAAATGTGTGCAGCAAGAGTAAAAGCAACAAATTTAAGTGAAATGATGATACCACAAGTCTTGAGGAGCAACAAACTGGGCGACCAGTTGGCATATTCGATTTGCGTCAACATCGCTGCTCAGTTGTTTTGTTGTTGTCGTCGTTGTCGTTGTCGTTGTCTTTGCCCGGACATGTATGCACACCACATCCGAGCCAAGAGAGAAAATCATCAAAGGGTAGGGGAGAGAAGTGGACACTGGGCAGTCATGTAAAAGTGATGCACGCCAGTGTCTGCCACTGCCTCTGCCTCTGTTGCTATTGCAAGCTGTCTCTTTCTATCTGTCTCTGCATGCACGAAATAATTATTAATAATAAAAATAACATGGTGTGAAGTATTGTTGCTGTTGTCGTTGTCCTCGCTGATGCACTTCCGTTGGCTGCAAAGACTAGCGCAGGTAATTAACCAACTGCAGGGGGTCGTGAACAACTGCAGCGACAACAACTTAGCCAAAGTCAGGCAAAGTGGCCATTGGGGACAAGGCGCAGTGCGGACTACGAAAAACTTTGCTACCAAGTGTTTTATACACTTTGCAAAAAAAAGGAATCTAGAGAATAATTCCCAGGATTTGAAATGTCTTTAAAGGGAGTCGAAGAAGCTTACGAGCTAAACTTTGCTAAGAATTTTAACATTGAGGTGGTGTTGGAAATCAACAAATACAAATAAACAAACAAAGTATAAGCTATTAAAAATAAAATGAGAAAGAATATTTATATAGTAACAACTATGATGCTGAACTTAAATTATTTTATAAATCAATTCTTATCAACTGCCCTACAAGTCATAATATTAATTTTAATTGCTTTTAAATATAAACTTTTTATTTCATTGATAAGCCAAAAGAGATATTTTGCCAACATTGCGATTTGATAAAGTTCTAAGAACTTTTAAATTGTATAAAGTTAAACTTAATTTAATTTAACAAAAAAGAAATGACTAAAATGTGTCTTAAGGTTTCTTTGCCAGAGTTTTGCCACAGCAATTCTCAATTTCAATTTGTTGTACCTTTTATGGTTTCTACTTTCAACTTTTTTCCCAACATCTCAACATTGTTTCGTTTGGCCAAAGTGTATAAAAGCTGCGTTGCCCCAACATTAATTTCTTCTTATCGTGTTTTCATTTCGCTTTGCTTCTTTTGCTAGCCTTTTGTTAGTTCTTTTGTTGTCGTTTGCTTGTCTTTCAATTGTTGGTTTACTTTGCTTTGGTTTTACTTTATTTTGGCAGTGCGCTAATTATGACATTTTTCTCTTGAGCAATTACTGCCAAATGCTTGAGAGCACATTCGACATTAAGTAGCCGCCCCCAGTAGTTGAGTTGAGGCAATCCTCCTCCGCTCTCCCCCGACACTCGCTCTGCTGGGGCACAACCCTGACCGACCATTTCACTTTTCATTTAGCATTTAACATTGTGTGCAATTTTCGGTTTTTTGATTCTTTTTTAGTTTGTTCGAAATGAAATTAAATGAGTATTTTTAAACGCGATTTGTAAATTTACATTTTGGCTTTTGACTTATTGCATTAATTGCCAACGCTGATGAACGACTGTGGATCTATGTATATGTACGTGTATATGTTTACATAGATGTATGTATGTATGTATGGCTTTTTATATAACTTTTATTTATGTTTGAAAACTTGGCACAGTTTCCCAGCCAAATTGCAGCATGACGCAATTGACACACAACGACGAGCGCTTCGAATTTTCTTTTTTCGCAATTCACTCTTTTCTATTTTTTTCTCAATTTTTTCGCTGAGATTTTTGTTTAAATTGTTGGCAAGCAAATTGCAAACTAAATGTGCAGCAACAAATTGTGTGTAGATGCTCGGCTCATTATTCTGCAGTTATTTAAAGGCATTTTAATTACTTGAAAATTAATAGCACAATATTGCGTATACGACGCGTTATCCAAATAATTCTATTACTTGACGCACCAAATTGGCGCTACAAATCAAAAGATAAAACGAAAACAGAAAATTACTCATTATTATTATCCGAATGGCTATCATAAATATATTCTTAAAGCACATCTGCCCGCCAATGATCATCATGCGCATGTCTACTATACATAGAATATCACAAGACAACAATTTTAGTATTTATGCAAATGATTCGTGCAATGTCAATAAGAAAATGAGGAAGTCGAATCCGTGATAAAAATAAATTATTTATTTAATATGCTAAATGTAGCTTCTTTCCTCTCCCAATTGAATTAAACAACAATTTGAAGTATTATAAATTAGATAGAAATTGACCTTAAAAATGTGATGTGGCACTTGGCATATGCTATGTGTGGTCAAGGCAAAGACTATTATTGAATATTTCGTTTGGCATGGTAGAGTTTGAGTTGATATACCCAAGCACGCACACTAGCATACAATCTGGCACACATACATAGATATATACTGTAGCCAAAAATTACAAACTTGGCTGAAAATTATGGCGCAAAGATTTTCAATAAACGCCGAGCGCCAAAAGAAAAAAATTCCCAATTGTCGAGTGCGAGCCGCACTTGAGAGTTGTGCGAGAGGAAGAGCAGGCGCAGAAGAACGAGGGGAAGAGGAGGGGAAAAAGAGAGATAGCTGGTGCACAGACAAACAGCACTTGAGATACGGAGCGCAAATTTGTTGCCAACTTTGGTGGGAAAAAAGCAATGCTACATATAACTGCTAGTCTGTGTACAGGCGAGCATTTGTGTATGAGTGTATGTGTGTATGTGTGTGTTTGTTTTTGTAAAATTGTCGCGTACTTAGTTGCTGCTGTCGCCTCGCTTTGCACCATTTGTCGCACTCAAAATATAGCGCATTTAAATTCGGCCAATTATTTTTTATGTAGCAAGCACAAGGATTCAACTAGCACTGCTCTTTTAGCCATAATTCATTTTTACCATTCAGTTTTATTGTTGCTCAAATTTTATTATAATAATTTAAAGGCACTTGCCAATTTTTTAAAGATTTATATTGTATTAAGAAAATTAGCAAATTCAAGCAGAACTCGCTATGCATCCCCTTACATTATTTTCTATATTAAATAAAATCTACATTAAATTCAATTAAAAGGTTTACTACTCTTGAAGCTTAAACTCCTACAACTATTATACCTCTTGTTATTATTTTAAAGAGCATATGCATTTAATGCTCTCAGTTTTATAGATCACAAGTTCTCAAGCTCTTTGTCTAGATTTTGTATAAACATTTTCCAAGTCAAAAGTTTATCGACATTCTTAGCAGTATTTTAACAAATCCTAAACTTTATTGTTGTCTGACAGTCTAGTGCGTTTGAGCATTGTCTGTAAAGAATAATGACTCTTTTTATACGTTATTTGATTTAGTATTATGTTTGCACTAGTTTGATTGTCAGTTTAGCATATTTATTAGTTAATTGAACCATACTGAATGCGCTCAAATGAACTCGTATTTTGACAAATGATGAAATAAATTAACCACAAAATCCGTTTTCAAACGGCTTTCATTTAAAACCCACAAAATGAAAAAGTCATATTTAATCTAAAGCGCTAAATTGGAATCATTGGAGAATGGAGAGCATTGACAAGGCATAAATAATAAATTGGATACATTTATAATTATTATCGTATGGGAAACACGAGTGCAAAAGTTAATTATGCACAAATTGAAACCAAATGTTTTCAATCAAACAAATGGGCAATATGTCGAAAACTTAACACAAATGAAACGAAACGAAATGAAAATGTAAATCAAGCCAACAACTGAAACACGACGCGCATTTGCTGCTCTCAAATTCAGAATTCAGAATGGAAAATCAACAGCAACAACAACAACAACCAGAGTTGCTGACATGAAGGGACACGCTCTATTTAATGGCCAACTGTCCATCGCCAAATGACAGTGGTCAAGAGTGCACAACTGCCAGATACCCTACAACAAACTGCTGTTACTGATGTGCATTAATTTGAATGTCAATTCGTACTCTCCATTTACAGGGTATAAAATATATGCTGCCATAATGCGCCAAACCCAAAGGAATTTCAAGTGCCTCCCAAGCAAAAATGAAAAACAATAAATTATTTTTCAAATATTAATCAGATTTCTTTAGCTGCAAATAAATGGAATTTTTTGAGATTTATACAACGTACGGCTGGCTTAACTTCAAGCAGTCCTCCCCCAGACCTCCAGACCATTCCTCACCTCATGCCAAAAAAGAAATTCAATTAAATGTGCCTTAAATACAAATCTAGCGCTTATTTTGTATCTGTTTGTTTCACGCCTTCTTAAGTGCCACGTTGCGTATGAGTAATGAGCAATCGAGCAATAAGTTATGATCTATGCCGGCTGACAAAACCAATAAAATTGGAGCAGGCAGGTTGCCACGACCAAAGAATAATGCTCCATAAACATCTTGCAACTCGCGTCTTCAGTCTCTCGCCCCGTCTCGCCGGACCTCCCCTTCGCCCCTCCCTCGTTGCGCCTCGTCTCGGGCTTTTATTTGTTCAATGGCATCTGATTCAGAACCAAAAAAAACGGAAGGCGCAGTGGGCGAGGTTCAGCCAGACGCAAATGCAAAAGCAAACGCAAAAGCAGACGCCGCGACGACGACGACGACGACAAAAGCAGCAAAAAAAAACAAATACAAAAAACGAGCGCAAATACATTGCCAAAATAGCAAAGTAATTGCGAATCGTTAAACTCGTGCAGGCGTATAACTGCTAGAGCAGCTACCCCAAAGGCATTGCGAGTGCCATGTGTGTTTACGAGGGTCACTAGAGTGTATTTATTTCACTTGTCAAATTAGCAATAGTTGCCAACATTCTGCCGTTTAAAATGCATTTATTAACTTTAATTACTTTCAATTTACTGTTTTAGTTTGAGTTTATCAACGGTTTATAAAAAGATTGCACTTATTTTAGTTTTATTATTTATAAAATCAAATATCAAATACTTTTCTACATATGACATGAAAATGTTGGTTCTTAAAATCTAAAAAGTATTTTTCTATTTATTTATATTTAATCAAAAGTATATTAAATTGCACAAGCTAGCCTAATTTATCAATACCCTGCAGGGCAGCTCGTTTCAATTGTGGATTTAGAAACACAAAATACTTCTTAATAAAAAGCCGAATTTATTTATTAATAAACAAGTGACGCCGATATTTAACATAAGCAATAACAGTTAATCGTAATTAACAGAATAGTTTTATTAAATTTATAAAGGTTTTGTTTTTTGATTCATTGAAATGTGTAAGCATAAACATTTCATTAAACAGCCCTCGCATATTGATATCTTTACTTTTACATATATAGTATTTATAGCGCTTCCTCTCCCATTATAACTGTGTGTTTGTGTGTGTAGAAGCCGTGTGAACGCCTTGGCCCCTTGTTTGACTTTGACGCGCCAAGTTGCTGATGATGCTGGCGATGATTAGCACAGTCGCAGCCTGACACATTACGCATACGCACCATTCGCCGCCCGTTCTTTTTGTGTCTCTCTCTCTCGCATCCCTCTTCTGGCACTCGTTGTGTGTGAATTAATTGTCTAATTGCCGGCAAGTGCACTTCAAGTTACTTAAATGTAATTGCACACAAGTGCAATTAAACAGCTTGACATACTGCAAGTATGCAGCCGGCAACACTGACGCCAGCTGGCTGTCAGCACAGAGGACGCAGGACGCAGGACACTCGACACAGGACATGGCTGTCCCCTTTCACTCTTAAGTCTATTGTTATTGCTGCCAGCATCTTTTTTACTGCAGTTTGTCTTCATTCATTGAGCTGCACAAGTCGTAAATTTTAAATGTTTTGTAGGTCATTGCTGCCACGGCCGCAACTAAAAGAGAAGTTTGATACGAACTTTGATCACCCCTCCCCCTCTCCCACCTTGTCGTGCGGTGTGAAGGAACAAAGTTCAAATTTATGCGCTTCGCTGACCGGCCAGCAAAATGGCGCCAAAGTTCAAAGCTCAACGGGGTTCAAGGAACGAGGAAGATGAAAGGACGGACTGGCCACTCAGTGGCTTCGTTGTGCCATCGACCAGTTTCGGTTATTTGTTCTTGATGGAATTTTTGCAAGCGTTGCAATTTTATTGCAAATTGTTTTGCAACCATTTTCGTTTCGTTTTTGACCATGCAATATGCAGAGCATGTCCACAAGCATTGTTGCCGCAGCAACAACAACAACAACAACGTCGACGACGACGTCGAGGACAGCAACAACGTTGGCAACAACTTTTATTGGCTATAAAACAAAATGTAACTGCAGTGCAGCCTGGCAGCCTGGCAGCCAGCCTACAGTAGAGCGACTAAGTGACTAACCGACAGACAGACAGGACACGCATCGCACGTGGCATACAAGACGTATACGTCATGTGGCCTTCAGAGAGTTGTGAATGAAGTTTGAACAAACTTTTTAAGATTAACCATTTTAAAGCTAACGAACTTTAAACTAACAATGCTTTGCTCTCTGTCCTCTGGCATCATTCATCATGTTTATCAGCTGCCCGTTCGCCTTATGCTTAAGGACATGAATAATTATTTGTATTTGACGCATTGCTCATATGAAATTCCAAATGGTTTGCATGCCCGCGCAACACACACGCACACACACTATATTATTGAAATGCATAGCATGCATATGCCAAAAACAATGCAGAGATTTGCACACACACACACACACACACACACTCGCACACTTATAGTGTGGTGCCAGCGACATGGCAAATTTACAGACAAGTCGACTGAGCCGCAACAATGCCGCAGGCGTCGAGAGTGTTTTATTCTGTTTGGATTTACTGTTATATGTATATACACCCCTCGAGCAATGCTGACAGCATTAGTTACATATCATTCGTAAACTCATACATACATATGTATATGCATATATGTGTATTACAATTAATTTGGCACACCGTTTTCTTTTATTCATTCTTTCGTTTTGCTTTTTTGTCTTGCCCGTCGCCATTGCGGCAATTGAGTAAATCCGTGGCAATTGGCAATTATACAAATTTCGCATATTTTGCATAGACAATTGCAAGCGGCAGCCGTAAATAGACTGCTAGCAGCGAGTGTAGTAGGTTAGGGTTGACACAATTGTTGCCATGGGCTAAGGAGCAACCATTTCTCGGACTTTGATTGATGAGCCGCTGGCCTCCAATGATCTGGCACTGACAGACAACAAATGATTCATCTGCAGACCAAGTATGTAACCCAGACAGAAATACACCAATGTGGAGGACGAGAGGTTATGTGAACTTTAAGTGTTAAGCGCATTTACAGGCATGGTAAGCTTTGAGTGCAAAGCTTTAAAGCGCAAGACAGATGGTATAATGCTTACCAAAGAAGTTTGGGTAAGCAACAGAGACAACAACAGCACGCAGGTCTCCATCAGCATATGAATAACGCTGATAACACTTACAGTAAAGTGCATATATGGGCACGTGACGCAGACTGCTCCATCAGTAGTTCCATCAATCGTCAGCGTCGCGTAGCGTCGTAAAACTATCAGGCAACGCCGGCTTCAACGTCGACTGCGCTAATGGGAGTGCTGAAATATTTATCACCCACACACAGGCATACTCGCACACTCATCTGCTTGCAGGTGTCACAACAACATGGCGCGCGAACACGTTCTACAGAACACAACAGAAGCGCAAATACAAACTTATGCACACATTCATATGCAGAAGGAATCACCGTTGCGAGCATTCCATAACAAATCCAACTATACAAATCCGCAGAACTTCAAACGATGCCGACGTCGTCGCCGTTTATTTGTATAAAATTAGTTTATGACGCGCTGAAACAAAAGGCACAAAACCGAAACATACCGCAACACACACACACACACACAGTCACTCACTCACTCGCGCACTTACACTGCGAGTTTAGTCTAGGCGTGTGCGCTTTTAAACAGACACTTAAAAAGTGCTTTGTGCGCGTAAGTTTATTATTTTAATAATTCTTTATGTTTGGCGGCTCTTTGACGCACAACAAGAAACCAGCAGCAACAACAACAACTGCACCGTGTGAATCGAACATGGCAACTACAATATTTGGACCAGCTAGTAAATACTCGTACAAGTTCCAAATCAAATGCATACCAAATGCCCCAACTTTTTGTTTATAATTGTTTTTTCCGCATGTGTTTGTTATTAATTGCAGTAAATGGTGCCGAGAACGTGGGCGTAATTATGTTTCAGCTGGTATTGTGTTTTGATTTTCCTGTTCGTAACCTGCCAATTTCAAAAGCAACCACTGCGCCAACTGGCGGCAAAGAAGTAAACTATATCTCAGCTTAACATGAATTATCGATAATGTTGGTATCATTGCTGTTAGGCAATGTAGGCGCAACTGCTAAATTCAAATTAATTTTATTATTTATTGTAATAATAGTTGGTCTATTATTAGGAATATCGCAGTGTTGACAACGTTTGCATTAGCTTTACGTTTATTTTTCATGCCTTAAATAACAGTGAGATGTCAGTTGAATATATGACAAGATTCAACATCATCAATTTCCTGGCCATCCAATGTTTTGATTTGGCACTCGCACAGAAAATGCACAATTTTTCGCTCTGCCAGGCGTCGTTGATCACCACTCAGGCCATCGAGTAGCATTTGGACTTTGTGCAACAGGTTATTGTTTGCTGCCGTGGATGTCGTGGCAGCCTGTTGTATGACTTGCAGACAATCTTTGGACTGCTGCAGCACCGTCTCCATGTTGGTGATGACAGCTGAGATTATTTTCTCGGCACTGGGTACAACATCCTCATCATTCTCAACACTTTCGAAAAAGGCCGACGAATCAGCTATGTGTTGGTCCTTGTTTATGGGAATGTCTTCGACATGCAGCGGGGGTGTGACTACGGCGGGCATGGTTGTGGTAACATGTAGTTGTGATTCTAGAGATTCAGCAGATTCTATATATTGTTGTGCTAGTTGTTGATCTTCCATTGACATATCCATTTGGACAAAAGCGACACCTTCATCTTGGCCCACTTTGGATACCACTTCGAAATCATCTGGATCTTCATACTGTATCCCATCCTCCTCGTGCTCGTTATCCGTGCTATAGGGATAGTCGGCACCCCAGATATGCTCACCCGTCTCAATACTGAGACCTGTAACCGTGCTAGCAGTATGCTCCGGTTGGCATTGACTATATTTGGGCGGACGTCCACGTTTTTTTATATTTTCAACAACCAGAGGATTGCCTTTGCGAAAATGTCTGCCAAGGAACAGCAAATCATTAAAATATCTCCATGTGATGGCCGCGGATTCGTTTATCTGATGATTGCGATATTCGCGCGCAAAACGATCGCGCAGTTTTTTCCAACGATTGTAGCAAAGTTCCTCTGCGAGAGAGTGCAAGCATTTATGTAAGAAAAATTGCAATCATTTGGTTTACTAGCTCACCCGACACATTCAGGCTCTCGGAGATGGTGCGCCATGCCTCATTTTTGGCTGAGAGATTCTTAGAATTGCGAATTTTATGCCTGTCATAGAGCACTGGATGTAGTTTCACCAGTTCGATAAGATGTTGACATAGTTCAATATCTGCTGCATCCTCCTCGAATTCCTCATCCTTCTGCTTCTTGTCCTGATCATCCAAACGCGGCCGTCGTGGCTTACGATGCCTCGGTTCGAATTTCATATTGTCAAGAGACTCGTGCTTTACAAGTCCATGCTTGTAGTGATCTTTGAGGAAAAGCAGACGCGGAAACATGTCCCAATATGTGGGACTCTCTGGATCTTCTTGGAATCGACGAAACTCCTTGCCAAAACGATCGCGTATGCTCTTCCAGCGAGTAATACAAGCCCTCTCACTGGCACCTAGTTTTTGGGAAATTGTTTTCCATGCTGCGTCCTTGTTTGCAGCATTCCTTGCATTGCGCGCACTGTCCTTGTCATATAGTATTGGATAGTTTTCTATCAATTTAATTAATTCAACGTCGTCCATTTATTTAGTTTTAAGGATCAACAAACGATTTCATTTATTTTTATTATTCGGAAAAACAATACAAGTGTGACCACAAGATTTATTTTGAAATCTACCACTTGGGTTCAAAAAATACTGCTTTAAAGAGGGCTACAACCCATGAATCGGCATTGTCGATATTTTTAGGGTGATATCGGTTCATAACTGAGTGCATTCAATAGTCCGGATAATGATTATATTAAGTAATTATTATTAAAATATTTTAAATCATAAAAATTTCTATAATATTTAAAATTTGGTAGGCTTGTCATATTATATACTGAATAATATATAAAAATACTAAAGTTTAATGGAAAATATATGTGTGATATATTCTGAAATTAATCTTGCGGTCACGCTGTGCTACTGGCCACATGGATTCGTGAATATTGCATATTAATTTATAAAATAAATAATAAAACGTGAAGAAAATATTTTAAGAGAGCAGATAATACTCTGAGAAACAAGAAAAGGTTTAAAATAAGAATTGGTTTCGTTGCATGTACACTTACTAAAAAGTGAAAATTGCAAATGTCCAAACTGATAGAGCAGGGACCGTGAGTGTGTGTGCGTTGGAATTTGCAAGTGTGTGTGCACTCAAACGACCAAAAAAGCCGACATCAACGGACGGGGCAAAAACAAAAAACGTTGCGCCCATTTTTTGTTGTTGATTCATTAAATACGCTGCACACATACTTACATAAATATACCAAGGCGACCATACAAACACAAGCAACGCGTGTGTTTTTTCTTGTATGTACGTGCATCTGTATGCGTGTGTACGTACGAGCGGATCGACTATGTATTTGTGAGTTGGAGCAGCCAGTCCAGCAAGCTCCCCATAAGTAGCAGTCTCTCACACCAACACAAACGCAAGTGAAGCAGAAGCAGCGAAACCTACAGCCAGCAGCAGCAAAGAAACAGAAAGAGCGACCGCAGTCGCAGCCGGAGCGGCAAAGGCAACGTCATAAATTTGTCATCGCTTTTGGTTAATTTGGAAAATAAGCACAGTATATTTAAATCTATTTAAAACATACATAAAACTATTGCAATCAAATTTCAAGATGATATTGCTGGAAATCAATAATCGCATAATTGAGGAAACCCTCCTGGTCAAATACCGCAATGCTCAAGCAGGGTGAGTCTTCATTCCCTCATTCTCGTCCTAACTGTAACAGTCACCCATTTTTATTTTCATTTTATCTATTTTCTTGTGTTTTGCGCGTTATCAGTTTCAGTTAGCATTATCAGCATATTAAGCACACATTCAAACAGACATATGTATGTGCACACCTAAGTACCTTACATACACATCTGTGGGCTTTCAAAATTCGGGTGTAGTTCAAACTCGAATGCATACTCATGCACTCTAATCACACGTATGTGTCAGTGAGTGAGTATTGTGTGGTTGTATGCGTTCCTCCGTCCCTCGCAGCATTTGTTAATTCATTTTAGCTCATTTATCGCATCATGTAGGCATAATCTGCAGCTTCACACACTGCTCCACCCCTCCCAGTCACACATAGCTTGAATGCACTTGAGTCATCGTCCGAATCCAAGATTTGTCAAATCAAATAGGTTATACTATATGAAATAAATATAATGTATACTGGTGTCCTTTTCGGATCTTTGTCTCAAATCCTCTCAAATTTATTAAGACGAACGATATCCTGTTTAATCCTTCATATTAAAAGAGATAACTTGTTCGTATACAATACTTCAAATCTTTTGTACTCCGTGGAGTAAAAGTGGCATATTCTGGAGTCCTCTTCCGGTTTGTGTCTCAAACGCTCCCACATTAATTAAGACGAACGGCATCCTGTTTAATCCTTCATATTAAAACAGATGACTTGTGTTTGTATACAATTATCCAAATCTTTAATACTCCGTGGAGTAAAAGTGGCATATTCTGGAGTCCTATTCCGATTTGTGTCTCAAACGCTCCCAAATCAATCAAGACGAACGGCATCCTGTTTAATCCTTCATATTAAAACAGATGACTTGTGTTCGTATACAATTATAAATATGTGTTATACTCCGTGGAGTAAAAGTGGCATATTCTGGAGTCCTATTCCGATTTGTGTCTCAAACGCTCCCACATTAATTAAGACGAACGGCATCCTGTTCAATCCTTCATATTAAAACAGATGACTTGTGTTCGTATACAATTATCCAAATCTATTATACTCCGTGAAGAAAAATAATAATAATAAATATTAAATCTTATGAATAAGCGCTTGCACACAAAAACTGAAAGCTATTAGAAATCTATTTATATATAGCTCTTTCACATAAGCATTTTATTATTTGATTATATAGTATGTATTGGCATGCGGGTGATAAGATATTGAATGGGGACTTTAAGTTGTTTTGTTTGTTGATGATTAATTTTACGTTTTATTTTTGCAGACTCAAACAAGAATCGATTGATATACGAATAGCAGACTTCGATGGTGTACTATATCATATTTCAAATGTGAATGGAGATAAAACAAAAGTGCGGGTATGTCTTTCAGTCAGCTACAACTGGGTTGCCTCTAAATAAAACTAATAACAAATTTTTCAATAAAATAGATTAGCATTTCGCTTAAGTTCTACAAACAGCTGCAGGAGCATGGCGCAGATGAGCTGCTGAAACGGGAATATGGAAGTTTACTGACTGATACGGAGGAAGGTTTGTGCATTGATACAAAATCATCTCTAGAGAAATGAACTAATTTATTTCTTTTAATATTTACAGGTTACAACGTTTCTGTACTTATTAATCTGGAGGAAATACCCGCAGATTGGGAGCAGGTTGCTAAGAAAATTGGTCTACTAAAGCGCAACTGTTTTGCGTCAGTTTTCGAGAAGTATTTCGATTACCAAGAACAGGGCGAAGAAGGCCAAAAGCGAGCAGTCATCAACTATCGCAATGATGAGACTCTGTATGAATAAATATTTAAGTAATCTGTATGAAAACATTGTTCATATCGAACGTTATTTTACTAACAGCTATGTAGAGGCGAAGCCTGATCGCGTAACCGTTGTCTTCAGTACCATCTTCAGAGATGAGGATGACGTCATCATTGGCAAGGTTTTCATGCAGGAATTGAGAGAGGGACGACGTGCATCCCACACAGCGCCACAAGTGCTCTTCTCGCACCGCGAGCCTCCTCTGGAACTGGCCAACAGTGACGCCAGAGTGGGCGATAACATTGGATACGTTACATTCGGTAAGACATCCTTCAAATACTAGACAGTACCTTATTATTGGGTAAAATACCCTATTTTCGAACTCGTATTCGAATTATCTTAGCGTAATTTCTTGATCATATTTAAACAGATGCCATATCTTTTGTTCGTATACAATGATCCAAATCTGTTATACTTCGTGGAGTAAAAGTGGCATATTCTGGAATCTTATTCCGATTTGTGTCTCAAATGCTCCCAAATCAATAAAGACGAACGGCATCCTGTTTAATCCTTCATATTAAAACAGATGACTTGTGTTCGTATACAATTATAAATATGTGTTATACTCCTTGGAGTAAAAGTGGCATATTCTGGAGTCCTATTCCGATTTGTGTCTCAAACGCTCCGAAATCAATCAAGACGAACGGCATCCTGTTTAATCCTTCATATTAAAACAGATGACTTGTGTTCGTATACAATTATCCAAATCTGTTGTACTTCGTGGAGTAAAAGTGGCATATTCTGGAGTCCTATTCCGATTTGTGTCTCAAACGCTCCCACATTAATTAAGACGAACGGCATCCTGTTTAATCCTTCATATTAAAACAGATGACTTGTGTTCGTATACAATTATAAATATGTGTTATACTCCGTGGAGTAAAAGTGGCATATTCTGGAGTCCTATTTCGATTGTGTCTCAAACGCTCCCAAATTAATTAAGACGAACGGCATCCTGTTTAATCCTTCATATTAAAACAGATGACTTGTGTTCGTATACAATTATCCAAATCTGTTGTACTTCGTGGAGTAAAAGTGGCATATTCTGGAGTCCTATTCCGATTTGTGTCTCAAACGCTCCGAAATCAATCAAGACGAACGACATCCTGTTTAATCCTTCATATTAAAACAGATGACTTGTGTTCGTATACAATTATAAATATGTGTTATACTCCGTGGAGTAAAAGTGGCATATTCTGGAGTCCTATTTCGATTGTGTCTCAAACGCTCCCAAATTAATTAAGACGAACGGCATCCTGTTTAATCCTTCATATTAAAACAGATGACTTGTGTTCGTATACAATTATCCAAATCTGTTGTACTTCGTGGAGTAAAAGTGGCATATTCTGGAGTCCTATTCCGATTTGTGTCTCAAACGCTCCGAAATCAATCAAGACGAACGACATCCTGTTTAATCCTTCATATTAAAACAGATGACTTGTGTTCGTATACAATTATAAATATGTGTTATACTCCGTGGAGTAAAAGTGGCATATTCTGGAGTCATATTTCGATTGTGTCTCAAACGCTCCCAAATCAATAAAGACGAACGGCATCCTGTTTAATCCGTCATATTAAAACAGATGACTTGTGTTGGTGTACATATATTCTCTTGAGTCCAGTTTCCCGAAAGAATTTAATAGTGCAACACTTATTTAACTTAAGAAGTATCTAATAATATAATTTGTCTTTTATATTTGCAGTGCTGTTCCCCCGTCATACCAACAAGGAAACACGGGATAATACGATCAATTTAATACATATGTTCCGAGATTACTTGCATTATCACATTAAGGTGAGTTGCAATTTCTTCACTTAAAGTATTCCCCACATAATCCAAATCAATTTCCTCGACAGTGTTCAAAGGCGTACATTCATTCGCGCATGCGTGCAAAAACCTCAGACTTCCTCAAGGTGCTTAATCGTGCAAGGCCTGAACCCAAGAATACAGAAAAGAAGACTATAACGTGAGTTGAAATTTATAAATTTAATATTAATTTAATAATACCCTTACTCTTTATTTTTAGGGGGAGAACATTTATTCGCAAGGAGTGATGTACGCAGTATATTTAGTTGTTTTTATATAAATATAAAAATAAAATTGTGTATTAAAAATTGAGATAAACTGCAGAAGTTTGGCAATTGAAAGCAAATGTTTCCAAAACAAAATGGAATGGTGAGAATGAAGAGAAGTATAAGAAGTAAACCGCAAACAGTAATAAGAAGTCAAGAACAGAAAATTAAAAATTTCAAACTGCAAGTATTCCAAAACAGACAAGAGTTAAGCTAAGTGTAAGCTGAGCAAGTTAATGAACAAAGAATCAACAATAATGGTTATGCGTTAAAATATAAAATAATAAAATTGTGTGTGTTTGTCGAGTCAGCGTCAGAGCTAGAAACATAAATAGAAATAAATTACACAATCAGAATCAGCGAGTCAGCCACAGAAAATTGGTTACAGTCATTGCCGAGTCAAAGTCAACATACATATTATGTATATCAAAACTAATGAATTGTCAAGAAAAAACATTTTAAACTACCTAAAATCTAAGTGAAAAAGTAATGTCATAAATATACCAACCTGTTAATGTCGCAATTGTCGTAATGCTGCCCATACCGGATACCCTAACTAGCCCGTATGTGTAGAGAATTAAAATAAAAGCAAATAACAAAAAATAAAAACCAAATTAAAATAAAAATCTTTGATACATCAATAATTGCAAAAACTGATTAAAATAAAAGTTAAAAACCGAACCTGCAATAAAATGAAATAAATCAAATATTTATACACTTCTTGTTGAGTTTTATTAAAAATAGTTTTGTTTTTGTATAACATAGATTTTGAATTCAACAAATTATCATTTTTTTCAGAAGAGCAGTAATATCAGAGAATGTAAATCAATAAAGAATAAGCACAAGTATATATTAATTCCATTTGCTTTATTTGGATTCCTTATCATCAACTACAAGCGCCTATTATCGATTAAAGAACTGTTGTCGATTTGATTGCACATTGGTATATTGTCAAGAAACATTATTTTAAATTGAACAAGACTAGAAACAATTAACAATAAAGAGCTGAAAATCGAAACTGCAATAAAAAGAATCAATTTAAATATTTGTACACTACTCAATTTATTATTATAATAGTTGGATTGTGGAATAACCCATTAGATCTTGAATTTAACATTCTGCTTCTCGTTCATGCTCTCCACGCTCGCCTGCAGATTCAGATAATCGCTCTGTATTCGCACACAGACTGCAAAAGATGGATGACAAGTGAAATGGAATTAGTTATTTATATCTTTAGATTATAAGCAAATGTCTACAATAATCATAGTTTTGTAATGGAACTACTTACACTGGCAATGGCGAAAGTGTAGGTTAGATAGGAGTAGTATGCATATAAAGAGATAGAATTCCGATGTGCTTTTGGTGATGGTTGCATATACATAAATTTACAGAGCCCTTACGGATCATCATATTGTTCCAATTTGATATAAGCAAGTGCTGTGATAGAGAAGTGACAGAAGTGAGTGTTATATACAGTAAATATTCGAGAAGCCTAAAGTAAATATATTGTATATACATTTGTTGAGGAGTAGCGTGCATTGCGTTGGGGCAGACAAGGCTCTAGCAGGAATCGTTTATCATTTTGTATATACACATGCGTGAAATTATATGTGTGTGACGAGCGATACAACAAAACTAACTAAAAACTGGGCTTGGCTCTCATTTGGGTGACAGGACAACAAACTGGGGCAGTTGGCAGTTGGGCGCGCGAACGAGTAATACACAAATTTGTATCAAACATTTGAGACTCGTTATACATGCAGTACAAGAAATGGTTTTAATATTTGCTATACCTTTCTGCAGATCCATGTCATCCATTTCGGAATTTTTAATCTGTTGCAATTTCTCACGAAACTTTTTGGTGATTTGTTTGCGTTGATAATCCGCTTCGATTTCCTGCTTAGTGCGTGGTATACGAAACCTTATACAGCAACAGACCATAATCACTGAAATCGGCACAACTACATATAACTACGAGTCTTATAATCATTTTTTAGCACTCACTAATACTCATCAGAATGCCCAAAACGGAGGCTATTATATGCCAGCGTCGGAATCCACCGAATGTTATCTTCTCTAGCCAGGCTTCCTTGGGATCAATGGCAAAGATATTAGTATCAACGTCCATTTTCACGCAGGTGTTATTACTCCTGGATGAGTCGCGATTAAACCGATACAAAACTCGTCCAGCGCACTTAAACGTCTGGCTGCTTCGCCTGGCCAATTCTGACTGTTCATTGGGCTAAGAACCGTTGCCACACTCAATATGATTTGGTTCAACTGGCTGCTAAAAGCATATACAAATGAGCAAGGTATGTATTGTATTGTGCTGATGAACGCACCCTGTACGGAACGTCTGAAACATTTCAAAAAACATGAATAGAAATGATTTTTATGTTTTTTAAATACCCTGCACATGTAATCAATCAATTTTTCAATAGAATATAAAATTATTATATTTTTCAAAATAGAATTAAATAAACTTTAGAGTTTTTAACAAGTAGTTTTGCCTGATCAGAAAAAAAACATTTCTTAAACTTCACACCGAACCTAGTACTCCCCATTCAATGATATGTCTTGAATGCTTCGATGTAATGCTAGTTATTTGGTATAGCTGCGTTGTGTGAACGTGAAAATGACAATAGACGCCTTCCAGAGCTGGGTGTGTCTACTAGAACGGTGTATAGAACGTTATCCGCATGCCACAGCACGACAAAGTAATTTTTAGCTTTGCATACTAACAGGCGTCGCGACTGAGCCATAACTATGAGTCGGAGAAATATTGAAGGAGGTAACCCTAACAGGGGACAACATGCATATGGTTAGTTATGTAGCCAGACAACATGCTGGGCACACCCAACTGAAAGGAGTACCCAGCGAAACACCAATTCATTTGTTGGACATTTAATTTGTTGACTTTTTGCCGCCTGGCAGCGTTTGTTCTGTTTGCTGGTCGGGATTGGTAGCTATTGTTTGAGCCAGGACTGATCTGGGGGGTTGCCTAATGACTGTGGCATTTAGAGTCTAGCGTGCTTGTTGCGGGCGTTAAACATTATGTGATTGCAATTATTAATTCTCGAAGCAAAGAAAATCATAGGAGTGAGGAAAAATGTATAAAACTTTGCATACACGTAGGTATGTACATCTGTATAAAATGATGACAGTAGACTAGGACAACTAGGAATGTTGTTACATTTTGTAAGCATTACTCTTATTTAATATGAAATAAAATATCACATTGAACCAATTTCGGGAAAAAATATGAATATTTACAATCTATTTAAGTGTGTTTTTTTTTTGCCTACGTTTTGCTTAGATCTATGCACACTGTGCCATGTCCCAATGACCTAAAAATAAAATAGAACAAGGGCCGCAACCGCTAATAGATAATCGCAAGCGTAAAGCTGCTTAAGGTCGTGGTCTTACGTTTCGTGGCCGTTACGTTTACGCACAGGTGGCAACGCTGTTGCATTCACGATAGGCTCGCAGGTAGACTCGCCCAACTGTGCGCAGGTGCAGAGAGAAATATTAACGGTAAAACGAACGAGTTTCACTACACACATACACACATATACACGCACACATAAGAGCTTTCATTCACCCACTCATTCAACAAAAATATATTCTTATCCTTGCCACAGCGCCTGGCATTGCTGCTCAGTTTCAGTTTCAGTTGAGGCTCTCGTTCGGCACACACGCTGGGGCTCGTCGCAGGGCAAGATATCAAAAAGTAACAGAAATCAGAAGCAAAGAAAAATCTGTGTTAGCATTGAAAAAGTTAAAACCAAGAAGAAATCAAAAAAAGAATAAGAAATCACAGACATCAGCAGGAGCACCAACCGCCGTTTTCGTCCTAACGTTGTACGTATCCGTATCCGTAACGGGCGTGTGTGTGCCTATCTTTGCGTGTGTGTGCGTTCGTGTGTGTGAGTTAGCATGTGTGTGTTGAGTACATAATAGGGCCATGGAGTTTTATTGAAAAACGAAAAACGCTATCGCCTGCCTCTAACAGCCTGCTTGCCACAGAGCGAAAAGGCAGTAGTACGAAGAAATCTCAGAGGCCACACGAAGTGAAAAAAAGTTTCATGCAAATACAGAGGCCATGTGGCTAGGTCCCGAGCCAGAGCAGAAATCAAAGAAGACTATTTATTAAATTGTGTAAATAAAGCCTTTGAAATACATACATGCACACGTATGCATTGTATATCTACATGCATATGTATATAAATTTCAAAAATACATAGAGGAGCCAACAACAACACACGACCACGACAATTGGAATAGGTGTGGGAAAGTGTGCAAAAAAGAGGAAGCAAAAAAGGACGAAACGTAGGCAACGCGCGCGCGCCTTCATTGTGTGAGTGTAAAATGCGTGGGTGTGTGTGAAAGGTGTAAAAAATGTACATTTTGTGAATTGGCCACATAAAAAAAGAAAGAGAAAACGAGTAACGAGTGTAACCAAAAACAACAACAACTATATTTAGCCGCCGCCGAGTCATTATACGACCTACTAACACCAACGCACACTACGCACAAATGTAGCCAGTTATTTGCTGTTGTTGTTGCTGCATACATATGTATATGCATGCTGCGGAAAATAGCAATTTTACAACTAACAAAATGCACACAGATCTCGATATCGGTATTAATATAAATCACAGCAAGTGCGCACTGCCAATGCGCCGTCAGCAACAACAGCACTTTTATCAGCATACAACTCGTCCACCCACGCAGTGAATTAACTAATTATAACAACACCAGCAAAAACAACAGCAAAGTAAGCACTGCTTTAATTTTTTTTATTTTCCTTATTCTTTCTGAACACATTTGCGAAAATTTTTTGAATGCATTTTATCGTTTTGTTTTGACTGCTGAGCTTTCACATCACTACCGATTGCACAGTGCCATCTTCGCGGAAATATCGATAGCTTAGTGTGGTCATCGATCGAAGTGTTACTATTCTCATATTCATTTATCTTGATTTTCGTATAAATAAAACCAATCGTTATCGCTGACAATTAAAATTAATTTACTTTTTGCAAGTCGATGAATGAAAACACATTGGGCTTTATCTATCGATACTATCGTTGCAAGTCCAAAACTATTGACACGAGAAACTTAGCGCACACGCATAACTAAAGCAAGAAGAAGCAGTGAGAGAGCGCATCCAATTGGACTGTCAGACGGACGCGCACGTACGTACGGTTTGTTACAGCGGCACTTTGCTTGGGCGGCCCATAAAAATTAAAACAAAGCAAACACGAATTAAATGTAATTAAGTGCATTTAAATTTGATGCTTACGTGATTTGTGCTTGCGTGAGTGTGATTGTCAGCGTGTGCCTACCCCGCTGTGCCAACATTCCAAGCTCCGCGAATGCGTGCAATGGGCTCGCAATTTCATTCATTTCGTTTTGCTACTCGTCAACTTACAACCAGTAAAGTGGAATGTACAAAACAAAAAGGACGACAACATTGAAAATTATAAGCTAGTTTCATATTCTTTACTGCTTTTGGGCTGCCCATTTATTTCGACAAGTTAATGTAAGCAATTTCGCGTGTGCCTTTCTCTCTCGTTTTCTTCGCGAGTAAGCGTGTGTGAGTGTTGGTTCTGATTGGGGCTGGTGTTGTTGCCGTCATCAGTTCTTGTTGTAGGGGCCGCATTTGTTATGTCAATAATTAACAGTGAAACTTACGAAAAAACAGGCAAAGGGCCAGAAAACACTGCGTAAGGCGAGTTTCCGTCCGCCAGTTGACTAGGGCTGGTGGAGATTCATGTCTGACCAGGGTCACCAAGGAGTTTTCTTCTATTTTTTGACATGTGTCCCCATGTGTTTGTATGCAAGTGTGTTGTTGCACCCCATTCTTGCAGCCTGTGTTGTTGGTCACAAGCCGCAATTGCATTTGGCAATCACAAGGAAAATTGATTTTTTGCCAAATGCGCGAACGTTTTGCTGGATATTTGTATATGCCTTGCGTTTTTTGACCACTTCAGCCTGTTAGAGAACTCCAATTGGATTGTTCAGCTGCGCTCCGCTTCTTGCCCAATTGGCACATTGTGCGTTGCTGCTGGATCTGGAGCTGCCGCCACTTACTTGTCTCCTCTTTTTGAATTACATTAAATATTTAAAGCATATGCAAATTTGAACAGTAGCCCCGTAAAAAAGTACCTGGCGCGGCCTTAACGCGCTTGTTGTTATTGTTGTTGCTGCTTCTACTACTCTCAGTCATGACGTCGTTCTCTCACCTCAGCTCGCTCCTCTTTTTTATAGTGGCAGCAGCGTGTGGCGTGCGCCTGTTTTTAGCTTTAGTGTCGTGTAAATCGTTTTGTGTGGCAAGTGCTCTGCCCTTTTTATATACATACATACATATATATGTACATATATGCATATACATATACATATGTATATTCATCTGTACACGCATACATATGTATGTATGTATATTTTTTCGGTTGTGCCCTTTTTATTTTACTACCTTTTTTGCATTTGCACTTACATTCACCCACACACACACGCATACATGCATATGCAGCAATCAGCGCGACGCCAGCAACTTTCTGCTCACTGCTCAATTCAAATGCTTTTCGATTGCTTCGTTGCATACAATTTTCGCATTCGCTATGTATTTGTGAGTGCACTCAACTTGTCAACTATACGTACGATTCTTAAACACCATTTTCGTGGATTCCTTGTGCCTACCTACTTCTTCTGTACAGCGTGCATTGCATGTATGTATTGTATGTACATACATACATACGTATTTGTGTATTAGTGTGTATGTCATTGCCACTTATAGTGTGCAAGAGCTAACCGCACTGTCGCCTCCTTTCCGATCCACTTGCTGCGACACGTGCCACATTGTGCCGCAACAAATTTACTCTACTTTTGACTTTTGCTCCGCTTTTCTCTCATGTCTATGGCAGCTTTTCTGACCTGCACGTGTCTGTTTTAGTGTTGATTTGAACTCCTTTCAGTTTAGGGTGACCAGTTCTAAAACAACCTGCCATTTGAAGCCTCATTTCAGTAGGTTGACTTATGACTATTAAATTACCACTTAATAGGGCTTAACATTTGTCATGTCAAATACGCATAGTTATTTGCCAATTAATAAGCCCTTTTATACAACGTACTATTTGCCATAACAATTTGTCACTCTACTGCAATCGATTGGCAAGGTCACCTCCAGCAGCTGATGACCATAACCATAAACAGTCGATGTGGTTGAGGTTATCTTTGTCGTTGTTGTTATTGATTGCAAGCAGTAATTAAAACTTGTTGATCGTAGGCGACTTTCAACTGAAAACACAACACGAGAGACAGACGCCCAGTTGATTATTTGATTTATTTTATATCATTTAGAATTGGCTTAACAGCATGTATGTATGTATGTACTTACCATGTATGGCTAAGCTTTCTGTGGTCCAGCTTCGTTTATAATAATTATTTTAGTTCGCTTCGAGCAGCTATGGCAGCATCTCCAGTGGTCACTGAAAATTTTGTATTATGCATTTATTTTCTTTACACTTCTAATTTTTCTTACTTCTATTAACAATTACTAATCTTCGTTTTGTTTTAATGTTCTTTCTTTTACAGTTTCTGCTTAGGAAATCAAGTGGCCAATAAGCGAAAATATAAAATAAAATTAAATAAAATAGGCGAAAAAAATTGAAAGTGGAAAGCAATAAGAAGAAAAGTTAAGTGCAACAGAAAAGTGCTCAAAAGTAAATAAAATAATAATAATAATAAAGCTGTCTATTGCGTGCCTGCGTATGTGTCAGTGAGTATAAGTGTGTGCGTGTGTGTCTGTGTGTCCTCTTGCCTTTGGGAGGCTAGCGCCAAAGAGTCGTCACAACGTCGTCCGCAAAACCAACGACATCAGCCGCTGCTGCTGCCGCCGCCTCCTCCTCGTCCACAGTAACAGCAAAAGCAACAGCAACAGCATCCGGTGCTGTCAAGGTTAAAACGCAACGCCAGACATCGACACAAAGTCCGCCGCCAGGAGCGGGTATAGCAGCAGCAACTGCAGCATCAACAGCAGCAACAACAACAACACGCAGCGGCGGACGTAGCGGCCAACGGCGTCGCAGTAGCAGCAGTAATCCAAACGCCGGCAACACGAAAGCGACCAGCGGCAGCGGTGGAGCTGGCTGCGCCGGCGTCGCTGGTGGTGGTGGTGGCGGCGGAGGCGGTGCTGGCGGTACGGCCAACATTAAGCAAAGCGTTAGTCGCAACAGCAACATACGCAGCAGCTCCTCCAATAGCACCATGGCATCAGCGAATCATCGCGGCGGACGCGGCGGCGTCACCGGACCCGGCACTGGCGCTGCCGATGGCAATGCGGCCGGTTTGCAGTTTGGTTCCGCCTGGTTTCAGCGCAAAATCAATCTAAGGCCGCAGCATCGCGGCGTGCATTTGGTCACCGAGGAGATACTCAGACAGATGCCCGAGCTGTCGCAATTCTCTGTGGGATTATGTCATATGCAAAGTGAGTATCGAGACACTTTAAAACAACATATCCAAATAAAGACGATATAGGATATTTCTGTATTTATATTTTGTATTGCAAGGGACAGCAGACTAGATCAAACCAAGTTAGGGCTAGAAATCCAAGCAATAATACGTAAAAAAAACTAAACTCTAAAATTGTAAACTAAATTATTATTCAAAACTGCTATTTGGGTTGCTTAGAATGTCAAGCCCGATAAATCTACTACTTTTAAAAAGATGTTGGTCTCTGTTTGAAATTAAAATAATTCAACTTCCGAGAGTCACAAATAAAAGTTGAATTATAAATGTAAATAGCCAAAACACAATTTAGTTTCTTACATTTATATCAAAGTTGAATGCTGCTTTGGCTCTCTATTTGTATTAGAAACTAGGTTGAAGTTGCACATGCAAACTGACATTTATTTGATCTATTTCAACTGGAATGCCTTTCCACTTTGGCAACTTCCTGTTGGTCCTTTGCCTTTCTTGATTGTGTTCAAAAACTACATTGACATCGATTAAATCTGGCCCAAGTATTTGGCATTCAATGCACTTCTACATTGGCATTCAGGCTGTGCCCAATCAATTGAAATGAATATTTGGGAAATTGAAATATGAATATTGAATGAACTATTTGTATCAAGCTATTTTTTGGGGTAATTGTTGTGATAGCGAGATCTAGAACAATTTTGTATTTATTTTAAAGTATCTAGTTATTTCAAATGAACAAACAAAAATGCTTAATAAATAATGCACGAAAAGAAATCAATAACAATAACTTAGTTGTAGATGATTTTGCACAATTGCCAGATACTTCTTGTAATTGAAAATAACTTTTGATTTGTAGAAAGTATTTGATCGAAAAGAGCAATTGAATGCTTTTGTTATGAACTAAATCGGAAGTCTCGCATATACTGGTTAGATTGACGAATCTACATAAGAAAATAAGACTAAATTAATACTATCATTGAGGAGTATTTGAGTTTGTGGCATTTGCTGAAATGTAACAAAGTGAACTTTTCAACTTTAAAGCCAACATGAAGCCAACTTCACAAATTTCAGATTTGAGTGGGGTTTTCGGAACTTTTTCGTAACGAGTGCAGGATAGTTACTTGTAGTGTGGCCACAACCCTCATACACATTGTAAATCAACTAGATTCGTCTACAGGCTGCTCCATAGGATTGCAATTGCAAGTAGCTCAACGAGCTGCACTAATTCCCGTTCAAATCCTTGGCTCAACGACTTCTGACAGCCTCCAAATGCAGCAGCGGCAGCAACAACAACAATAACAAGAAGAAGGCGAAGAAGAAGAGGCATAAGAGCAACAGCAACAGCAAAAACAACAACATTTGCCTCGAGCATTTGTGGTCTTGTTGACAGTTTGCATTACAATGGCAGGACGCGTTCTCAGTGCCGGGGCTCAGGAGCATTCAGACATGAGCAAATAAATAAAATCGTATCATAAAAAGCCAGTCGAGCAGTCAGCGGCGGATAACGGCAGGAGGTGAAGGCTCCAACTTAAGAATGGAGAGTGGGTCGTTTCAAGGGGGTTCCCTCTTAGTAGAAGCTTCAAACTGAAACGCAATCGTCGTCGTCGTCTCTCTCATGTCTTTATATTATGGGTCTGTGGCTATGGCGTGTGAATGCTCGAGGCAAACTTCTTCCTGCCTGGCTGCCTTGCCTGCCTCGTGCACGTCCTGTGTTCTGCGTCCTCGGTGCTCGCTGCTCGCTGCTCCTTGAGCGTTGGCACACAAATCGTCTTAGCCTCAGTCGAGTCTATATTATTTCGCACTCTTTCTATTCTTCTTTCTCTCTGGGCCAAATGAAAAGCACGTGTGTTTGCCTGGGCCCCCCCCTTATTTCCCCCCGTTTTGCTGCTACCCAAAAATGAATCTCTGTGCCGTGTGTATGTGTGTGTGTATAAGCTGTTCTTGTTGTCTAGGGATTCGTTTTGAGTACGTGTGTATTGTGAACTGTTGTAAGCGAAATCTAATTGAGGTCAAGACATGTTTATTGATTTTCTTAAAAGGACTTCCTAATTAGACTCACTTTACTTAATATATATGTACATACGTACAATATACATACTACTTTATATGTGTGTGCATATCTGTCCATCTGCCCTTCTCCTTTGTCACAACCATGCAAAATGTGCAGCGCCATCACAAATCAAATGGCAGTGAGCACCCAACCCCTACCAAATCATCCTTTACCCTTTAGCCTTTTCACACAACAACAACAAAAACAACAACAACAAAAAAAACAACAAAGTTAATTTCAAAAAATTATTTCAAAGCAACCTTGCCATATGTTGTTGTCTTTTACTATTGACCTCAATACCATGTCATTGTTTCTATGGGGAATTGAAAGCAGCCGAAGTAGAAACAGAGCAAGGGCTGAGGCACAACTGAAACCGTAACGGCAATGGTAGCTAGTTAAATGAAAAGCAATTCAAAGAATTTCATAGAAAATAAGGAGGACGAAGTAATAATAACTACCAAATAACTAATGAGTCCTTTTGGCTGGGCTTTGCTATGGACTTCCGTTTTGAGCTTAAATTCTCGCTAAAATTGCCTGTTGTATACTTGATCAATATCAGCAGTCAAATCGATATCAAGAGCTATCCGACTGCTTCAATAACTATATCTCAGGGACTATGGCGACTAGATCTTTAATATGTGTAGCAAAGCAGTCTAATAAAGTCTACGCAAATATTGCACTTCTACAGGACAATAATACTTGCTCTACTACGCCCTCAAATGATTTATAGTTTGCCTCAGATATGAGTTCAGTTTGCCAGTTAATGAAAATTGCACAAACATTTTTCAGTTGGTCGACATGGAAAGTCGATGCTCCGTTTTGTGTGGTCCTTGCTACAAATTTGTGTCGTCCTGCCTTGAGGGGGAATCCTCTTACTCTTACTGGGGCAGCAATTTGCTGCATAATCGCAAGATCATATAAATGGCTCAACTTCAATTTATAACTCGAGCATATTTTCCCAGCACAAGCAAAAAGAGCATGCGGTGGGCGGAGTAAGGACTCCCCAATGTCCTATGTGTAGTCGTGTAGTGGTGTGGTTGCATAGTCGAAGGAGAGTAGAAGGAGCCAAACACCAAATAAATCAACTGAAACCGAAAGCAGCCGGCAGTGGGTGGAGTTAAAAGGGGCGAGGCAGAGGCAGCTGAAATGAAGTAACATTGCGACGTTTTAACATTTTTTTTCTGCATATAGGGATAATGTCATGTACAAGTATGTGTGAGAGTGTCCTGTGTGCTTTGGCATGGTTTGTGTGTCCTTTTCATTCAGTTCGTGACAGCAAAACGTAGCTTAAAACAATAGAAGAAATGAAAACAGGAAAGTAAATCGTTTTGTTTCTTCTCGCTTCCTTTTTGATTGGTCGCATCGAATTTTAAATACAGTTCAATTTTATTGTGGGGATTAACACTCTCCAGTTTCTTTTCTTTATTTTTCTTCCCTTTAAAAAAGGGTTAAATTTAGAAAGTAAGAGAAAGATATATATATAAAAAAGTAAGCTAGGAGACACGAAAAATCAAATGGATGTTAGATTCATCTTTATAACCATTGAATAAAATAAAATATAATTTCAAAAAAAGACTTAAATTAAATAAGTTCTTATTAAAACTTGTTAAATTTGTAAATAGCCTGCTTTATTATATCCACTATCTTTTAAAATAAAGGTGGCCAAATTGTTGATAATATAGTTCATTTTATGCCGTTTTACAAACTCAATGAATAACTTCATGTGCCCCACTGCCACTACAAGGACTGCCATCAGCACCAAGGACATGGAACAGAAACGAATCGAAGGGAACCAAAACGATGGCATAAAAATGAGCCATGTGTGTGTCATACTTTTGGTTTCCATAGTCTCCAATGCCAGGCGGCGAAGAGGAACTCGGTTTGCTTGCTCCTTTGGCCCGCCACTGTCTCTATCTCTGTCTCTGTCGCTGTTGCTGTTGCTGCCTTTTCGATGGCGCCGTCTTGTGTGTGTGTGTGTGTGTGCTATCGTTTTGCCCCGTTGCTTTAGCATTAAATATTGTTCGCTTATGAGCCGCAAATGCTGCGCTACCCAATAAATCAATATTATTTATGCAAAATGGCAGCAAAACGAACAAAAGGAATGGTAGAAAATAACAGCGACACGGCGACAACAAACATTTACGTTTGTTTCCCATGAAAACTTGAACTAGTTCCATTTGTGAATGTGTGTGTGTGTGTATGTGCCTTGGTTTAATGAGTGGTTAGCAGGTGCTCTCGCACCTGGCCTCCTGTGCCTAGAAGTATGTTCTACACACATTCTTTTATTTTTTATATTTATTTTTTTGTCGACTCTGACTCTGTTGGCTCTCTTGACCACATAAACTAACCAACGCGACTACCTAACTGCTGCTGTTTTAATAAGGTTGATGAATTTAAGCGTTTTCGTGCTGCGTTATATCATATAATATGCACACGCTCACACACACTCGCATACATCCGCATGCTTACAAGCTACTTATGTATGCGTGTATGTGCATGAATGAAACATAAGCGAGCCGCAGCTTCCATTGTTAAACATTTGCAGCCGCCACAGACGCTTGTCCCTCTCTTGTTGCGGTTGTATTCTTTGTGTATATGTGTGAGTGAGTGAGTGTCTGTTCTTGTGCTTCTTCTTCTCGCTTTTCTTGTTGCTTGTTGTGTGTGTGTTTGTGTGCTGTCAGAATGTTTGACTTTGTATAATAAAAAAGGCCTCTTTAAAAACATTAGCAACTTTTGTAGTGCCTAAACGCCCCGCTAAATGTGAGAAGCAGCAGCCACTCAAAATTCACTCATCCAACTCCTACTCACTCCTGCTACAATAGCTACATACATGTGTACATGCAAACAGACATATGTACATATGTGCATACTTAAACACCTGCTACACTTCCTGGAGGCCAGCAGGCCCCAACGACATAATACACTGCGATAAATACAACATATGAAACTCACTATATTAATTGTTAAAAAACACATTTGTTAAATATTATACAAGGCTATTTTCCTGTACTCATATTTTCTATATTAAATAAATACATATATAGTCTAATTGCACAATAAAAGCTTTCAAGGATCGCAGGATAATAACTAATATTCTATTAAATGTAGACAAGCTACTGAGGAAGAATTATACCTTATACATATATGTATATGTAAAGTACCTAAAAGTTATGCTTTAGCAGACGTTTCTTATTGAAAACAAAATGAGATCTATGTTAAAGTATTCCAAAGAAAAAGCTATTGTAAATGCAGAAAAAGTAATTCTAAAAAACCCATATATGCTTATAATATTTACCACAATGCTGTAAAGTGCTCTCGCAGTGTATTAAGGAGCTAGAACTTTAAGCCTTCTGCCAGTGATAAAAGCATGCATATGCTTGCTTTGAGCCCTTTAGCACAGCTGCCCATTGGCAAACATGGCGACACGTACAAGTATTGCTGCAAAAGTTGCAAGTCTCTCCCCCGCAACCCCATCACCCTCACCATACTAGTCCAGTAGCTGCGCCTATGGCCAAATCATATTAAAGCCACTAGCTTTGTTTTCTTTTGCGTCGTTTGTTATGCCGCATGCAGCATGAAAATTGTGTCAGTTGAGAGAGATAGAAATGGAGAGAGGGAGAAGGGCTGCAAATGGGGATTCCCTTGCATTTGCAAACGTTAACGCATTAACATATTATGGCCTATAAATAAGCACATAGTATTTCTATGTTTTTATATTTGCTACACCTGACAGATCTATAGCCAATGTGGACATTTTGTGGACTGCCCTCTAGCTGGGAATCAATTTGCAAATTTGTAGAGGGCTTGCCCCGCTGGCTGTCACTTTCGAGTTCATTTTCATTTTCATTTGCATTTGCACTGTCCGGCTGTCCATTTAAGATGGCCGCTGGGCTCGAGACCCAATCTGCCTTTCCGTAGTAGTTGCCTATGTTTCGTTTGTCCTACTGCTTGTTTATTTGTTTGTTTGTTTACTTGTGGTGTTGTGTGTAACATTTAAATTCCTGCTGCCATTTACACATGTCCAACATGACATAATCGTTTTTTGAAATTATTTAGAAAGCCCGAAAACTTGCTACGTAAACATTGATAAACACACACATACTCGTACGCACACACACACACACTAGCGTTTGGGGGCCCCAAATGACATCTATGGGATTTGATAATAAACTAATTTGCGCAGCGTTTCACTCGCTCAGTGTCTTCTATTTTATTCATGAATATGCAATTAGTGTGCACATTTTGGTGTGTGACTCTGCGCGACTAGAAAGGACTACAGTATGTCCCTATTTATTATTAACACTAAATGATTTTTAGTACTACTATTCAATTTCAATGCTTGTTGTCCTTTTCCACACACACACACACGCATGCATATATTTATTACATTTTGTTATTGTTTTTGGCAACACGCCAAATTAGCAGCACCTCCACATGGTCCCTTTTACGACTCCAAAAAAGTAGGCAATGGAATTTTTGTCGAAATGCCTTAAAGTCAAACAAGACATGAATTGGTCATGTTTCAAATAACTACAACAATAAGCACGTACGAATAGCAACAACTAAAAGAAAAAGGTCAAAGAATTTTGTATAAATTCACTTGACTGGAAAGTGGAGCTTGAAGCAATTTGCAGTTTACTTTCATATACCCTAGAAATGCACAAAGGGCACAGTTGTCACCCCATTAGAAGAGTGTCAAGTAACAAGTCTGGAATTTTAATGAAGTTTATGTTAGTAAAACCATGACGACAAGTAGACAGTGCTTTATTAATGAGTTGCCACCGGGATTCTTTAAAGTATGTGGGAATACATTAGTTCGGTAATAAATATTGTTCTATAAAGTTCAGAATAAAGATATGGACTTGGCAACAAATAAGCAATATATATGTCGTAATCCAATTCTTGATAATAAAGCAAAACTGTGTTTATATAATCTACAAGTCCATAGCAGTCTATTAAAAAGTAAACATGACTCTCAGCACATAGAAAATAAATGAAAGTCAAGATAAAGTAATTAGCAACAATTTGCCAGTATTTTGTTAAGCATCTTTGAGATTTATTATTATATCTTGTCATGTCATATGAGCAACAATTTTAATTACACACATAGCATGAGTGTTTGATTGGAAATAGCTTTCTCGCCATGAAACGAAACCAATTGCTCATTGCACTTAACTCTCACCAAGCAAACATTTTTAATTAACATTCGTGTTAAATGTTTGCCTAATTAGCGTTGCAACTCAATTGAAAATACATCATCATTTTGATGGAACAAAATTCAGTTAACGCCCTCGTGATGGTCTAGTAACTGGGCAGCTGGCAGCTGTAAATCGAAATGAGATTAAGATTTAGCCAAACTAAAAACTAAAGATAATTAATTGACGTCGTTTCGTTTCGATTTTCTCATTGCAGTTCTTCACACCTCGGCGAGTTTAGCGTTAAACGAGAGCTGGGATCCAGACGTCAGGTAAAACAAAGATATATCATATTTATCATCTGCATTAGCTTTATGGTATACTATGGTTTACAGAGACGACATGGAAATGATGTTGAATAAAATAGTTCCCGAAGGTTTGCCCTACAGGCATTCGTGCGAAGGTCCCGATGATATGGTATGATATAATGGCCATTTATTTGTGATAATCGATCGATGTTAACTTATCTATTTTCTGCTCACATTTAGCCCGCGCACGTGAAGGCCTGCTTCTTGGGCAGCTCACTGACAATCCCCATTACCGATGGCAAACTCTCGCTGGGCACATGGCAGGGCGTTTGGCTGTGCGAGCATCGCGATCAGGCCGGCAGCCGTAAGCTGGTGATTACGCTAACCGGCTGTCCACGGGAGCAAGCCGTACGCAGTCCGTTGTCACCCGTCTCGCCCATTGCCAGTACCTCCAGTTAGGGGCGGCCTCGCTCCACCCGCGACAGCCGGTAATCGCGGGGGAGCGACAATAATGACATCATTTCGTCGAGGAAGTTGATTTTACAAAAGAATTTAGCTAGGGCAACCGCACAGCAGCGAGCAGCGGCCGTCATTGCCGCTGGACGTGGCTTAATTGGAGCAACAGCATCCGCCGCAGCACCCGCACCACCCGGTGCTGCAGTCGTTGATAGCAAAACGAATCGTTTGCTGTTGCGACAGCGTCTCCATTTGAATCTCAATTTGAATGTGACTGAGACGCTGCAGGATGGCGTTGATATTGATGATGTTGATGAGGATGTCTGCGACGATTATGATGACAACAACGATGATCGCGATCATCGAGTTGTTAGCAGTCTCGATGCAGATGTCGTCGATGCTCAGGGCAGTGGGCATCGTCGTGTTGGTGATAATATACAAACCGTCACAACAGTGCCTCAAACCAAACAACAACAACTAAGACATAAGATCACCGCAGCAGTAGCAGCAACAACAGCGACTACAACAGCAGCAACAACAACAACAACAACCAGCTCATCAGCAGCATCAAGTGCATTAGCTAAATTCAATCGCATTATCGACTCTGTAAATCTGGAAGCACATCGAGCCTCAGCAGCGTTTAGTAGCGCTACGCTGCAGCAACGTCTAGCGTTGGCCTATCCAGAGATGCAGCAGCAGCAACAACATGATATGCGACAAATCGACAACCTCCCACGTAGCACAAGTCGTGGCCTTGCCGCCGTTAGCACTCCATTAACATTGCAAGCACTAGACACAATAAAAACCAAGACGGCGGCAATGGAACTGCAACAACAACAACAACACGACGCCGCTGATCAAACGAAACGAAATGATGTGCATTATTTGTTGAAACAGTTAAATAGTTTTAGTGATATAGAAGAAATAGAAATTGTTGATATGAAGCAAAGACAGCAGCGACAGCAACAGCAAAAGCAACAGCAACAGTCGCAGCAGCAACAGCAGCAGCGGCAACAAAAACGCACAACGAAAGCCGCCGCAGCTGCAGCACCTGCAGCAGCCAGCTCTTTGGAGCTAATGCCCATGTCGTCATCCATGTTACCCATACCGGGCTCACCCTCGACGCAGTCGCACAAGGGCAACTTTATGGGTTACAGTTATGGTGATGGCGATAGGGGTAGCGATCCTGCTGCCGGTGTTGACAGCTCGGCGCGTCTGCAGTTTGATGATTATTTATTTGAATCCTGCCATTATCTGGAGACAAACTACTTTGCCGCTACCTATCGCACTGCCATGGTCGAGAGCTGCTCGCATGAGTTTCGCCCATCGACCACAACGCCAACGAGCACAAGATCCGATAGCTTTGAGCTGCACGAACTGGAACCGCCAAGTGTCATATGCAAGGCAGCACCACCCAGCATGCTGCTGTCTTCGCCGCCACCCTATCAGGCCGAGGTGCGCATGACCAACAGCGGTGTGCAGACCGAACTGACGGTCGAATCATTGGCGCAGCTCAGTAATAACAGCAGCACCAGCAGCTCGGGCAGCATGCCACGTGTGCCGCCCTTCTTCATATGCTGCTACACGCCCATCGATCGATGGCGTGCCAGGCGACTGGGTGCGGCCCAGCGTGCCGCCAAACAAGCTGGCAACCCAGAGAAGAATGGACATGCTGTCTGACAGCCGACAAATAAGCTGACAAGCAGACTAACTGCAGGCAAACTGTCATCAAACAGTGCTGTGTGCTATTTCATTTGCGATATCAACAAGAAATTCCATTTCGAAGACAGTCGTTTAATATAATTACTTACACACTCCGCCTCTTATAAAATTCATTCAACACTACCGAGAAACGCAACGAGTGCATTTGTCTAACGAATGAATGGTAGATTTATGCTTTAGTTGGGCATGCAGTAATAAAAATAATGTTAAATATTACCAAGTTAATCATAGCGCCAAAAGACAATGGAAAACAACACTCATGACTAATTTACTGTATCGACCACTCGTTCGTAATCTAAATTCACTCGTTGCGATTCGTTTAAATATGTACATTTCAGATGCGTTTATCCGTTTCGAAAGTAAACATACATAATGTGTCGCTCATACTATGCAAAAGTAACCCAATGATCCGAACATTTGATGATTCGATGTCTAACCATGCTTTCAATTGTAGAATGCAGTCCAGGCAATTCCTTAAGCAGACACTGTTCATTGGTTGACGACTTCATGCAATTGCGAGTTCAACTTATGAATAGGTTCAGTTTGAGTTACCAAATTTGAAGTCTCTATTAACATTATTTTCTGAGATCGACGCGTTAATTCTAAAGGAACGGATGAACATATAGATCATTATACCATTTAAGCCTTTGTTCCCCATTTTTAGAGGGTGCAGGGTATTAATAGAATGAATGGAAAAACAATAAACATTTTGATAGACTAAAATCGCAAATCATTTGAAATGTTGTAAAAATAATGAAATGCAAAATTTAAAACATATGTAAGAATAATTAAAATGTAATTGAATTGTTTCAATAAACTAAAATACGAATAATACAAAATGCAAAACATTAATGCAACATATTCTTAAAATGTGCAAAACAAAAGCTAAATCCAAATTGTAGCCAGCAGCAGAGCGAGTATGCAGAGAACGTGAGATTGTGAGAGCTTGTATAGTAAGTTGTTAAACAAATAATTGCAACAAATGCATAAAATAAAGCATAATTATTAATACTTTGTTAACTGAACCGAAGAAGCGTATACGCCAAATCCAATTTTATAATGTCAATTTTCTTTATCATTTCTTGTCCGTTTCGTCTGTAAGTACGAGTAAATAATTGTAAAATTCATTGAAACAAACAAGGCAATTGTTACATAAATTAACACCATAGCATAATAATATTGTTTTATTTGTTATATGAACAGAAATATGGAATTGTTAGAGATAATTTGTAATTTTTCCATTCAATTTGTTTGTGAACCACAAAAGCAATATTAGTTTTTAATTCCTGAAAACATGTAGAACTTGTCAATTTTGTTTGTAATGCAAGTAAACTAATCCATGAATTAATATAAAATAATTATAAACATATACTTACATACATAATATCACTAAGCTTAACAATGAAAACGACACGCGCTTTAGTTGAAACCAATATGGAACACAATAAAAACTGAATTTATTTAACTATTGAGTTTTATTAAGTTAAAGAAAAGGAAATACAGCCTTACTTCTTAATTGGGCATATCAAACTATGCTATCACATTATTGGAAATCTAGTAAATAGTGAAAGAAATTTCAGGTTTTTCAGCTCAGTTCTTCCAAACAACAACAAAAGCAAAACCTAAATGAAATTGATAAATGATATGAGTAAATAATAATTAAATAAAAAATACACAAAAGAAACCAAACAAATGCCTTTTACATGCCCACACGTACACTAATGGTAAAAAAGAAAATCAAATAAAAAGTAAATGAAAACATTAACTAAGCTAAAGAAACCAATAAGCGATAATTAAACATAATTATCGATTGGAAAGCGTTCAGTTAAATTTAAAATAAATATTTGTGAAATATTATTAACAACGTGTTGATTGTTAAACTAATGAATGGCATAACTTGTTGAACAACAATTGTTAATTGTGGCTAGAAGTTAGCGAAAAAATAATATCTATTGTTGTATGTTTTATTCTGATGCGCACGAAATATAATAATAACAATAAATAAATTAATTAATACAAAATACATGCAATAAAAATGTAGCTAATGGTAAAATTTTTGTAAACTTTTTGATATGTGATGATGATTTGAATAAATTAAAACAACAACAAATTAATAATTAAATAATTGCGTAACTTAGCCATAGATATTTAAAATAATACCAACAAAATAAATTAAAATAAAAAACCGTAGCGCAACGCAAATTTAGAGCATAAATATAAACAAATAATTGAAGAAAGAGAAAATGCTGGTTAAAGTATAATATGTTAAGGAGAAAAACTTGTTATACAATAAGTGTAGTCTCGGCATGCCGAAGCACATGTCTGGCCCCTCCCCCTTTTTCCGGATTGGGTATTAAGCAAATCTTTTGATTTGTATTCAACGATTGTTCTGTAATTAATCAAAAGTGTGTGCTTGTTTTAAATTGTTTTGATAGTTGTGTAGGACAATGGGGAGGGGCTATATCTAGCAATATTCATGGCAATTCAATTGTATTAACGACATTGATAAATCTGAAAGTGTAAGCAAATAATTTAGCGAGCATTTTGTAGGAAAGTGTAGTTAAAAACTATATATATAATAATTAATTATTATCAAATTGAATAGTAAATCTATGTGCATAAGTAGCGAAATATTCAATTGTAAATATATTTTTATTGTACACGTTGCGTTTTTCTGTTTTGACCAGAACTAAGGATTGTTAATGATGATTATTTCCACTATTGCTATACAAAATTGATTATCATTTGGTCTCTTAAATACAATACACTGATGAATAACAAATCGACACACGTACATCACGACAACACACACACATACGAAAAAGCTTTAAATAATTTAATTACAACTACATAATAAATATGAACAGTAATAATTTTGATATCATTATCATTGATAAATTCCATTGTAGATACATACTTGTATTCAAAATAAATTAATTAATTAACTAGCCAGCTAAGTCAATGTCGCCTAATGTGAGTTCTATAAGCATAAATAAAAACAAATACATCTAAATAACAATAACGAAACACACTCACACATAATACCTATAAAAAACGCAACTAATTTTCAATAAAAACTAATAAAAAAAAATTATAAAAATAAAATATATGCGAAAACTGAAACAGGCCAGCAAAAACCACAAAACACACTAGACACTCAACATCAACAAGAACAAGAAAAACAACTGACAAAACACGAAGCTTTTATAAAACTATTTGAATATATATTTAAAAAACAAAAAATAATAATCCTGCCAAGTAACATTTGAATACCTGCTTGATGATGAAGATACACCCGCTTTTGCTAAAAAAAAAAAACAAAACAAACACAAACCAAAACGAAACGATAAAATTTAATAAATACAGAATGAAAATAAACTAAAAAAAAAAAAAAAAAAATAAATAAATGAAAGGCTAAATACGATTTTTATACTTTCGATATAATGATTTTTTATACTAAACGTAAACTCTTTGAAATGAAACAAAAATAAATACAGAAACTGAAGGATTTTTTGGGGTATCAACAAAAATCGAGTGTAACGTATTTTTTAAAACGGATTGATATTGATTTGATGCAAAAATCGTACTTATAGTCATATATACTATGCATTCGTATGTATATTATACATATATATACTAACATATATGTAGGTAAATATATATATATACATAAAACAATAACTGCAACTATGGAACGAGAGCACAAATTTTGTTGAACAAAAAACAGACACACAAACCTACACTCTCACATAAAAACCATTTTTTTTAATTACACTTTCGACAACACAATACCATACACTAAATCAAATATATATACAAATCCTCAACTATTATATATATGTATATGAACATGTATATGTATGTATCTAACTAAAGAATCGCACAAATTGGTCATGGAAGTATGCTTTATGGAATGCGCCCTTAAAATACACAATTCCACACTCAACAACGAGCATGCCCACAACACATAACTACAGCTGCAACTACAACAATTTCTAGTTAAATATATATCACATATTTTCAGCCTATAAACGCGAATTTGTAAATATATATGTATTAATTAATTTTTACCTAAAAACACAATTTCAAGCATTCATTTTATAACTTTAGTTTTCTCCTAATTGCATTTGTATATGCACAATGTGTCTCAAATCAAATTTAGAACGGGGTTACGAGAGTATCATGGAACACATGGTGCATATATTTCATCTTTGCATTAGATATCAAAGAAGCATACTTTAAACGAACTACAATAAATGAGCAAATGGAGAAAAGAAAATTGAAATGAAAAACAAAAATATGAAAACACTAGTGCAATAAATAACAAAATTATTCGATATAAATGTAAAATTAAATACATTTAAGTAAACGCTTTGTAAAATACATATAAACCATTTATTAAAATACAGAATGAAAAAATGGAAAACAATAAAAAAAGAAACACTATTGAGTAATAAAAAGCGTTATGCATTGACATTGACACACGTGATTCGATATCTCATCTTATAAGCATAAATCAATAAGATAACAATAAAGAATAAATTAAAAAAAAACACTTCTGTCTTATATGCTGTACAAATTTATTGCAATTAGGTAAGGTAGGCTCAGATTTCAGTTCTAAATAAGTGTATTTATTCGTTTCAACTTATTGTATAGCTCGTCCAACACCGTCGAATGCCTTGTCCTTATGATCTGCAGCATTTGCACGTGCCTCATAGTTGCAAATGGTAACGCCATGATAATGAGCCTCACTAAATTCACCACGAAGACCTAGATAAAAACCGATTAGAAGATATTCCAAGACCTAAGCATAAACTGGACTCACCTATATAGTATATACGCGTGTTGTCATCGCCGAAATTGCTTGGAAAATACAGCGACAAATGATGCACTGAAGAAAAGGTCACAACCCTGAAAGAGTTATAAGTTAATATAGTTTGAGTCTCAACTTTATAATCAAAAATTACTTGGGTGAGTATTCAATTTCTCCCCGAACATCGCGTGTCAGTTCAAATTCCTGATCGGCTTTGACTTTGGCATCATCGAATGTCATTTTTGGACGATTCTTGAATCTGTTAATAAAAATAATAATAAGGAATATTAAGGCTAAAGTCAACTCTGAGATACTTCGATAAAAGAATAGTAGCATGCTTACGTCTATACTCACATTTTAACCTTGCTGGGATGAGAATTATCATTGGCACCACAAACGATAATACCCTTTAGCTTAATGTTGCCGGTAAACGGTATATTGAACAGGAGCTCCTCATCTGCATCGCTTTGCACGTACTACAATTGGACGACCGGTTAATATATAATGTTTATGCGGAATCATGGACCACCACGCCACCTTGCTAGTGTCCAGCCTCTTCTCATATGGCTTAAATACACTTTTACCGCTGCCGTCGGTCTCTTCGTTCAAACATTCCGTATTTTCGATGTCAATTTTTGTATACAAGCTGTACTCGATGCCCATTTCCAATGCATTGTCGACATCGGTCGCTTCGTGGCTGCAACCATGACCATGATCGTGGGAGTGACCGTGCGGCATCTTGGAAATTATCAACTTAAAATAAAAAATATTACAATGTGACAGATTTTAATGCAAGTAATTGTTTAATGCTACTATTGTGCATATTCATCGATTGCTTTTTATCGATGTATTAACACAAACCGATAGTTCATCAACTGAAATTAGTATATTCAGATTGCATATATCGCCAGTTTAAAAAAATGCGCAAATAATAAATAAATAACAAACTAAAATAAGTTATTACTAAAGTTTTTTTTAATTAACATTTGATTTGATATACATATTTATGCAAGCAGCAGCAGTTAATTGACCAAACAAACTGACATTGAAATTTTCAACATTTTGTTGTCTATTCATAATGAAGAACATCAGGTAAGGAACAGCATTATTATTAAGAAAATCTTAGCTACGAAACGTAGATCATGGTTGCTCCATTACAGTACGCACATATTGAAGTGCATCATTGTTGGCCAGAATGCTCATGTGATCGACTCCTTGTAGTGCCAGCGTGGATATGGAAGAGCTTGTGTATCCTGACCAGTGTTGACAGGCACGCAACGACCGTTGATTAACTGTGCCATCGCCCACTCCCATAATAAGATTCGGAGTTTCACCGGCAATGCTGTTCTTTTTGTACTGCAATCTATTGAATATTGCGGAATGTGAATAATGTGATTGCATTGAAATTAAGAAAGTAATAAGGACTACCTCTCCACTGTGCTGACTCCGTCGCCGTAAAGACAATGCAGCTCAACATCTGGTGGACTGAAGTTTTGTGTGAAGCGCATAGTATCCTTACGCATCTCCCAGCCTGTCCTATAGTCAATATCGTTGAAAAATTCTTCCAGCTGCGCCATGGTATAATTTCGAGAGGGAGTCGTAGCTAGCACTTCAGAAGGCCTCCAGAAGAGAGGTGATGGCAACAGCCAAGCGGTAGACGGATGTGATATTTGTTCAGCGCGTAGAATCTTTGCACTCAGCGCAAATGAATCCAAGTCATCTCCCATAGCGAACACCTTAACAGCCTTGACGCTGCCAGCCCAAGCGCCAGCCAGGCTTATTTGACGCCGCACATATTGAGTTTTCCACTCTAGCGTTTGTTCTTGCAGAAACACTAGTGTCATGGGGCTACCCATGCTATGCGTAATAAATGTAACGGGTGTTTGATTGTTGGCCTCATAGGCATTTTCTACAAGCAGCTTGAGATCGATAAAGAATTGCTTATTTTCATCTGCAAGGATTTGTAAGGAATTAACAAATAATTGATAAATTGCTATAATATAAAATTACTTGGGGCCCGACGAAAATCATAAGGTGCACCTAATATATTAATACGACGTTCGTAGCCCAAATTCACCAGCACATTGGCAATGTCCTTGAAATATGCTCCAGCCTTATTGTGAGTCGGATCAATCCACTCGACAACCTCTGGATCACCCCAACCGGGAATGCGTGTCTCCACACCGGGAGTGTTATGTGTTGTGCGTGTTACCTTATCGTAGTAAAGCTTGACATTGTCTATCCAACAGTAGACCATGGGTATCACTAACTGTTCCAGATCAAGCCATAGGTTATACCAGTCATTTTCCTTCTTGCATATAAAATATGGTGAGTCCGCTTTGTTCAATCGTGCTTCGACTTGAGATCCGCCATCACCTGGCACTAAAATTTGCATAAATAAATTAGTATACACAAATGTTTGAAGATCTTGTTTTTGCACTTAATCAATACCAACCAAATATTACAGGCGATAGCTGTGGTTCTTTCGGGGGTGGTGGCGCGAGCACTTTGCCTTTTTTACTAAATGGCCAAAAACACCTGCCCCCACTTATTAATGTTATGAATAGTAGTACCCCGAATAATGCAGTTATGGATAAGTTCAGATTCATTGTGCTTCTTGTGCTTATGGAATGGTGTCCAGTAATGATATGACTGTTCCTTAATTACACCGAGGCACAATTGAAGTCACGCCACTGACAGTGTTCATGCAGATAAAGGTATTTATGGTATTATGGTATACTGTTGTAATAAACAGTGAATCATCTCCACAATAATTTCAATAAATGATATTTAAATATGGATTGGTGATATATGTATGTATGTTGTATCCGCATCAACCACCAGTTCCAAAATTTAAGTGACCTTTGAAGTTGTGATTTTAACTGTAACTGCAAATTGCTTATTTTGTTCGATCTTAAGAGCCTCTTATACTTGTTGTTGTTTTGTAAACAAAGAACTGTTTTCGTTGATTTCGTTTCTTATCTACAAATTTCGCTTTGTTATTGTTACGATTTGCGCAGCTGCTATTCAGTGCTGTAAGACATTTAATTATTTAATATATCCAAAGTATTTTGTGGACACATTGGTTTCATATTGGTCGATATATTTGGCGATTTTCGGTTTGCAAATTACCAGTGTGACCACAAATCGTATATTTAGCCCCTCCAATGGATGAAAAAATTGCGATCAGGTACATTTTTTTTATAAAATTTTATGTTTTAATGAAAAGGAGAAAAAGGCTTCTGAAGTATTTAATGTAATGTTCTGGAGGCGTTCTAGTTTTTGAGATTTCTCGACTTGAAATAAGGACCAAAAAACTGTTCAAAAAATGGCGCCCTATTAAAATATACAAATAGTAGCATGTCTTGGTATATTTTCGACCTAAAACAAAATATTTTGAACTTTAACATACGGTCACGCAGCAAATTGCATTTGTTTAGCGCGTTCAAAGGCATTTGCCTTAGAAAAATTTCAACTTCAGCCTATACAAAAGTAACGCAGAATGCAAGAGCTATTCAGCGTGCAGCTGTCAGACGTAAAGAAGGAACTGCGTCGCAGCATCATTGAGTGCTCAAAGCGTGGCTTGCTGCACAGCACGAAATGGCTGGCGGAGATGCACCACGGCCTAAGCGACGTGCACATAGATAATGCCGCGCCAGATGATGACCATTCGTTCAGCGAGTGTCAGCTAGAGGGTATCGCTCCCGCTGAGTACAGTGAATACTTTCTGGCAAAGAGCTACTATGATGTGCGGGAGTACGACCGAGCCGCTCATGCTGTAAGGAATTGTGAGTCGGATGTGCCACGTTTCCTGCACCTGTATTCCACATACATGGCACGTGAGAAGCGTCGCCTTGACTCTACCACAGATCAAGCTAATCTCAATGAGCCGAATCAAATGCGCGATTTGGCGGATCTACTTGCCACACTTAGGGCGGAATACGGACGCAATCGCTTAGATGGTTATGGAATCTATCTATACGGTGTGGTGCTGAAAGCCTTAAATCTCAATCAAGCTGCAGAACAAATGCTTATCAATGCCATCAGCCGAGTGCCCATGTTGTGGAGTGCATACCTCGAGCTCTCACCGCTTGTGATGGAAAAGAAGAAGTTGCTGAGTCTACAACTGGGCAAACACTGGATGCGTCATTTCTTCATGGCACACACATATCTTGAGTTATATCTGAACGACGATGGGCTCAAGATATTCGAGGATCTCCAGGCGGCGGGTTTCAGCAAGAGCATCTACATAACAGCACAATTGGCATTGGTCTATCACAATAAACGAGGTGCCGAACGACAACTCTTGCCAAATATTTGATGATTTCTAAATGCATTCTGATTTCAGACGTCGACAAAGCCATAGAACTGTTCCAGGCGTTATTGGAGAGCGATCCGTATCGCCTGGACAATGTTGATACCTACTCCAATTTGTTATTTGTAAAGGAAATGAAAACCGAAATGGCACAGCTGGCGCACAAAGCGGTTAGCATTAACAAATATCGACCAGAGACATGCTGTGTCATAGGCAATTATTATAGCATACGCTGTGATCATCAGGTGGCAATTTCATACTTCCAGCGCGCCTTGAAACTTAATCCTAAATATTTAGCTGCTTGGACACTGATGGGCCACGAGTTTATGGAGCTAAAAAACACAAATGCTGCAATTCAAAGCTATCGCAAAGCGGTGGAGGTGAATAAACGCGACTATCGTGCCTGGTATGGATTGGGACAGGCCTATGAGATTATTAAAATGCACTATTATAGTTTGTATTATTTTAAAATTGCCCATCAATTACGGCCGTATGATTCCCGCATGCTTGTTGCGCTGGGCGAGACTTATGAGAAGCTGGAGAAGTGCGAAAATGCGGTCAAGTGTTATTGGAAGGCGTGCGATGTGGGTGATATTGAGGGCATTGCCATGTATAAGCTGGCCAGCCTGCATGAGAAGTTAGGCGACCATGAGACGGCCGTTCATTGCTACATGTTGTACTGTGAGGACGAACGCGCAGCCACTGATAAGCAAAGCCTCTATCAAGGCTTCATGACACTGGCCAACTATTATGAGAAGAAGGGCGACTTTGATCGTGCCGCCTGCTATGCCTACAAGTGCCTAGATTCAGATGATGTAAGTTCCCAAGTAAATCTCAATCATTCTAGTTGCTCATTTGCATTGTTTTGTTGCAGCGAAAAACGGAGGCAAAGGCGTTGTTAAAGACCATCGATTGGAAGCGTAGCTCTGAGTGGCAAAAAAAATCAAAGGCTACCAGCATGGCGGCGGCAAATGCGGAAACAAGCTCCGAAGATGAAATGGAATGGGAGCAGTTGGATGTGCGTGTGCGTGTACCATTTACCACCATAGCGGACAGTGGCAAGACAACAACGATTACAACTACAACTACAGCGACCTCCACCGCCAGCGTAGCGACGATATCAGCGTCAACGTCAGCCGCTGCATCAGGCTCAGTGAGCGCACGCTTGCCGCGCCCATTGGCAGAGGGGGTGCGACGAGCGCAGCCTGGCCAAAGAAGTCAAATGGTAACAGCGGCAAGTAGCACGGCGGCGACAATTACACCAACAGCAGCAACAAGGCTAATTGTTGAAACGCCTGCCACAAGCAGCACATCAGCTGCAGCAGCAACATCAGCAGCAACCACAACATTGGATGAAACCGAGTCGGTGGCAGAGATAACGCCGACTTCATCGGAGCAGCTGGCTAACAACGATGGCAGCTCCATGGAAATATCTAGTGTATCCATCGACTAGGTAAATGTGTCAGCATGCCGAATATGTAAACATGACCCGTTTGTTATTTGAGAATTATATTGGAAAGCAATGAATGAATGAATTTTTGGCTAAATCAGCATATATATTGTTAACTAATTGTCCTACTCCACTTAGCAGCTAGACTATTATAAAGCACGCCTAATGGACACTTGCAACGTAATGTTAAAGATGATCAGCAGGAGCAACAGTATGAATGCCAGTACGTAGACATCCCAGCTAAACTCATCGCCCAGCATGTTGAAATCTTTGAGAAACTTTGTCGATGATTTGTAGTAACAAAAGTCCGTATGACATGGTAGATCGCCACGATCGTAGGCATAGATGGCTCGCATGAGACCCTCAAAGATATAGCGAAAATAGGAGACATCGCACAGCGGCCGCATAAACCAGGACAGTTCACTCATGCGTATGAAAAAGCCAGAGAAAAGCAGGAATGGTATAGAAATCGCGGGCACAATGAACATGGCCAATTGAATGGACAATGTGGAGCCACAGATGACGCCTATAAAGTGGCCTATAAAGGCAGTCAGCACGCAGAGCGTCCAGCACATGGCAAACCGACTAAACTCTGGCGGTTGACCCGTCATAAAGTAGCCAATGCCAATGAAAAGCGTTGGACATGTCATTTGCAATGGCAGATCCGCCAGCACCTTGGATACGAAGTAGGCTTTTAAGGAATAACAACCGTTGTAGTATTCCCGTATGCATACAGCAGAGTCCTGCAGGCAGAGTAGTATGGAGGGCATAGCATTGCCACAGAAGATAAACAATATCATGAAGAACAAGCAGGAGACATTGCTAATCACTTTGGTCGCATCGTTGCCAATCTGCCAGTAGACCACGCCCAGCAATAACGCCACCACAATATGCATGATGAGTCGCATCTGCACAGCGATCTGCAAGCAGCGTACACAATTAGCTGAGATACTGAGCTTAGTTAAATACTCACTATATCGCGGGACATGACACGCAGATGTCGGCGTAGCAGCACACGCAGCTGGACCCAAAAATCCACCTGCTCCTTAGGCCTGATGAGCTGTAGATCAGCAGCTGTAGACTCTGTCATCTTAATAAGCGCTGCTGGAATATAATTGAGGCAGACAGGCGGGAACAAATAGAGCAATGTGATGGGGAGTAGAACAACATAAAGTTGGACAATGTTACAGCAACAGAAACAGAAACGAAAACAAAAGCATAACAAGATGGATCAGCAAACAGGACACCAACATTAACACAACCAGCACCAACTCACTCTGCTCATCTACAGTCGTCTTGAAACTTTGAATACTGTCATATCTCGCCTTGTTCTGGGTGATGAGTGTGTCGCAGCGCTGATGCGAAGAATCGCTGCCCACTTCTAGCACTAAAGAGTGAATGAATCAGTCAGTCAGATGTTAAATGACTTTAGGCAACTCACCGAAATCACCAGGATTGTAGTACGGTGGGCAACTGTATCCTGCTGTATTAAAGCTGTCCAGCATTTCGCTTTGTGGTCCTGAGAAGAGCACTTCTCCGTGAGAGATCACCAGAATATCATCAAAGAGCTGCATCAATCGCGAACTCGGCTGATGCACCACGCACACGACAATGCGTCCCTGGTGGGCTAGTCGTTGCAGATAACACATGACCTGGTAGCTGGCGACGCTGTCCAGTCCGCTAGTGGGTTCATCAAAGAACATAACTGGCGGATTGGTGATCAGCTCGATGCCAATGGAGAGACGCTTGTGCTCGCCCCCAGAAATGTCACGCACCAACGTCTGGCGGCAGGTTTGTAGATTAAGCACCTCTACAATCTCGTTCAGCTGCAGATTGTGTTGTATTCATGGCTGTTGATAATGTTGACTGCTTTTATTACTTACAATTTGTTGCTTCTCCTGCTTGGATGTGGACGAGGGTAGCCTCAAATCAGCGGAGACTTGTAGAGTTTCCTGCACAGTCAACAGCGAAGGTGTTATAAAGTTTTGTGCTATATAGGAGGACATCTTTCGAAAGGATTGCAGCTCGCGAGGTTGTCCATTAAGCAGTATGTGGCCAGACACATCTTTGACTCTGCATAAACCGAGTATGCTTTAGTATATGGCATATATTAATTAAGATATTTGTCTATGCATACTTAAAGCCCGCTAGCACATTAAGCAGCGTGGACTTGCCAGCTCCGGATGGACCTAGAATGGCTGATAGGCGTCCCGATCGAAAGGCGCCGCAAGTGTCGTTCAATATTTGATTGTTGCCCTTGTGAACTTGCGACTTAAGGCTGTAGCATAGTTGATTGAAGTGCAGCTCCAAGGATGGCTGTTTGACCAGCTGAGTTGGTACAATTGCCACGTTATCCATCATTATGGTTTTTGGAAAAACGGTGAGTGCAATATGAAACAGCCCCCTTGACGATCGAAGATTGACTGGTCAGTGAGTGCGTCGTAGGCGTTTATCAGTATACCCGATTAATGTGGAGTTCAAGTGCCTGCAATTATTATCAGCATAGCTAGCGGGTTAATCGTCAAGCGTCAATCGTTTGATCCACATGCAGATTACAATCTTATCATTTGCCAACTGAAAAAAATTTTCCTTCAGAAAGTAGTAAATACAAAACTTATTTTTGAAAATAGTTCAAGTGGATGTGTCGTGTCTGTGGTCAGTAGATCTGAATTTCATTGATGGGCTACAAAATGCGCTGTAAATATATACATTTAAACTATTGTTTTGATATTTTCTAATCTTATCACTAATTTAATCCAAGTGTATAATATAGACCGCCGAAAAGTATGCAAACTTTGCTGTATATCTCTATTAATTGTTGTTATTTATGTTGCTCTTGAAACCTGAGGATTAATTGGCGTGCCTTAATCAATTGAGGCTCATCAGCATTAAACAATGGATTTTATACAAATACATATATATTATTCATATCATTTATGGAAACGTCGACTATGAGATTTGCGTTTAAACTCCGATTGCATTTCAATGTCGATCGGCAGCTCTGACAGCTGCTTATCAATTTCTAGTTAGTAATAACTTGCACTACATGCACAATCAACTTAAACTATTTGTGAAATAATTGCAAATGTTTTTAAGTGCAACAAACAGGTTTTTCTTGATTTACCCCACAAAGAAAAGCCACTCCAATTAATCACTTTCTTCGCTTTACAATTTTTACATTTAATATATTTGTTTTATTTAATTTAATATTATGTTCATCACATTTTAACAAGATTCTTCAATTAAGTACTCAAGTCGCGTTCACAAAAAATTACGCGTCTGATTCGACCGCTCTCTCCAGAGCTTGATCACTTTTCAATGAAATGCAAAACGCTACTAAATTCAATTGTTTTCTAACTGTTGACTGCGAACATGTTTGTAACTTGTACGTTACAATTAAACAAGTCGCAACTTGTTTGACTCGAACCTTAGGTTGTTTTAAGTTTGAATGGGAATAATCTCGTTTATTACATTAACATTTTCAGATGGCATTTATTTAAAGTTTTTGGTCTGGTTTCCATGCAAAACAATTCTTTTGAATTGTCTTTCACATACAATTCCACAAAACTATAATACAATCATTTTAAAAACCCAGTGGGTATAGTAACAACCATGACCGTAAAAAATTAATTTTACGTCATTGAACGCATCCAACAAAAGCACTTCGCCATGCGCAAGTAATAGGACATCATCGAAGAGTTTCATCACAATGTAAAAGGATTCATGATTAGCTCAATTCCAATGGAAAGACGCTTGTGTTCGCAGCCAGATATATCTCGTACTAATGTCTGTCTGCAGGATTGTAAATCCAGCAACTGAATAATTTCTTCCAATTGTCAAATGTAAAGGATTTTGTGAATATGTTTCATAAATGTAGAAGGATGGCGAAAGGATTTGATTTTTCGTGTTTGGCCATTAAGCAGAATATGGCCGAAAGCATCTATGTTAAATTGTGGTTTTTTCATTGAACCGCCATACAATTTTTTTATAATTTATAAAAGGGATGGAGCGCTTTCTTTGACCCTATAAAGGTTAATATACTTTTGTTCAGTTTCGATGGTCCAGCCGATTTAATCCTATTAACTTACCAGAAACCTGCTCTTTTCAACTAAGAGTAAAATTGCCAGCTCTGGATGGACCAACAATAGCCCTTAGACGACCTGGCTGAAATGTGCCCCATGTATCAAACAGAAAGTGAGTACAACAGCCTAAACGGCTCTGGTTATAGTTCAACTCTCTGAAGTGCAGCTCCAATGGTTTTTGTTCGGTCAAACTTAGTGCCATTTTATTTATTTATTCAACGAAAATGCATTGTTTATCGCGATCAATAGAAGTGAACCGAAACACTCACTGCAATTTAATACAGCTGTTCAAAATATGGCAATATAGTATTTGAGAACTCTTATATTATTGAAAGAATTTTAAAATTAATAGATTTGTTACTGCATTTTCTAAAACGGTATAATTTATTTTGAACATAAATTTGATAAGCGTGAAAAGAACATTTGAATGGTCGAAAGTTTCAGTGAAATCCAAACAAGAAAATGGCAGTTCAAAAAAATGCAGTATGAAATATACCAACATTATTAATGAACTGTTACCAGCTAGTAATTATGATATTGATATATTCTGGAATAATATCTGTATATTCTGAAATTATATTTAAGGTCACACTGTCGACTGCAATCTTTTGAAATCGAAAGGTTTTTTTTAATGATAACTCCAAGAGAACCACAAGAATCAATTTAGATAGAATATTAAAGAAGTTTTTGGTTCAAACCTAAAATACACATACATAAATATGTAAATATACACAAAGCTACGTATGTTCATACATATGTAATCTGTAATTTGATATTGATAATGAATGGCATCTCCTGCACATATTTTAGAAAAGTGGACAGTTCTGTCTTTATTGCGCGTGTTTTTTATTCTGCTTACTGAACTTAAAATCCAAGTTACTCAAAACCTAATGGTTTAGAAATGTTAAATAATTACTAATCAAGGCTCTTCCCTGAATTGTAAGTTTTGTTTTGGTGACTAAATTCCTTTTGTATTTACTATTTAATACTGACTTCTGGTTTCTCTTATGATCCAGATTTCATATTTTCTGATTTATTTTGGAAAATTATGGAAAATAATGAAAACCTAGATATAAAATCCGAGCAATTGCCTTTACCAAACGAAGACCACGTAAACACTCCTTTACGTGATGAAAGGTCTCTCACGCCCGAACCAGCTGCAGCTGGTGCTACAGCGTCGGCCTCACCGCGGCCACTTGCTGGAATAACAATCCAAAAAAGAAGCCCAAGGTTTGAAGATGAGCATTCAACTCCCGAAAGAGCATCGAATGATGCCGATTATGAGGTAAATCAGGAGTCACAGCCAGTCGAGGATGATGTTAACTACAAATATGAGCCACGATCCATTGCTTCGGAATTAGGATTCCTTGATGAGCTCTCCGATGTTGATTTGGAAGGCATTGTTAATGCTGTTCGGAGCCAAAGGGAAGAAATGGATGAGATGGATCTGAAACCGCTAAAAACTGAACAGCAATGCAATGATGAGGATGATGATGATGAGATGAGAGCTCTTACCGCAGAGCATAATAAAATATGTGAAGAATTGAAGCGTCGAAATGAGGAAAAGAATAAAACTCCGGAAACTATAAAGAAAAAGAAGCATAAAAAGGAGAAAAAACACAAGAAACGTCGTAGTCCGAGTTTAGAATCTTGCCGAAAAAAGCCACGCACTGATAAGTCTAGCGACAGCAAAGCTTCGGCAATTAAAACCACAAAAGATCCTGTTGAGCTTGACTACGTGCCGGTGCGCGACTGTGAAAAGACCATCAAGATAATCAACATAAAGAAATTATTGCAAGATGGCAATGATGCCCCAACTGCTCCAGCGCCAGCATTGACCATTACTGAAAAGCGCAAATTGGCTGTGGAACGCGTAAAATCTGTACTTAAGTTGATGGCTCTCAAGCGATCCGGGACACCGGCAACAGAGTACTTGTTTGTGGACACCATTAGGAAGTTACCCGGCCGCTCTTCTGTCCTAAGCGGTGCCAATTTTGAAAATCCATCGCCTTTGAGCAATAACTTCAATGTTAAATATCCATTCAATTCAACAACCCCAAACATAGACTTATCCAAGTGGGGTCTGGAGGCGTTACCGAGTCGAACAGTCGAATTGCTGCGCCTTACAGGCATTGATGTGTCGCGTTTAATGAAACTTAAACAGAATTCAAAGATGCAATTGCATAAGCTGCGACAACAAGAGAACGCTTTGAAGGCGGCTAACCGCATAGATGACGATTACATGTGCACTGGTCTCTTTAGAAGCCTAGCGACACAAACAGATCACAACATAGGCAACCGTACACGAGATGTTGGTGTCCAGGCAATGCCTGCATCGACGACTGGTCAAGGCGTCTTTTGGCTGGACTCTCGATTCTGCGAGACAAACTTGTCTCAACAACATGCCAACGTCGTATTTGCACTGAAGGAGTTATGCGCCACTATGCCTAGCTCCACATTCTGGGCCGACTCAATATCTAAGGCTCTTAATAGCGCTTTGGCCATTAAGCGTGCAGAGGTAAAGCACTTGGCCAGTGAGAAGCTATTCTCTCGAATTTAGTAAAATCGCGATGACGTGCCATTCATTTTACATTTCCAAAGAAGTCTCTTAGAATCTCAAACGTTTCCATAAATATTTAATTTAATAATAGTATGAAACATGATAATAACGCTTGCCAAAAAGTGTCTTTTAAAAAAGTGGAAATATGCTTATTACATTGAATAAAATATGTTTGTATTTTTAATGCTATTTTAAACATTTTTCTTTTGTATTTTTAGTTTTTAAGATTTAAGTAGAAATGCAATGACATTTATCAGCAGATAACTGAAAAGCTAGTTTTGCTATTTAAGCACAAAGAGATGCAATGAAACAATTGCCAATATCGGTCGTTTCAATAGTTGGTATATTTGTATTTGTTTTTAACAAATATTTGAGAATTCCATTCAACAATCATTTCAATATAATTCTCATTTACTCGTATCATATAATTCGTTGACCGATAACACTGTACAATTATGTATGGAAAATAGTTAATATTTATTTCAAAAAAGTTCACCCAAACATTTGGAGCTTAATTAAATATATACACACGCTTAAAATAAAGCAATATATGATTGGGTCGTTAATACGATTGTAGAAAAATACAATTCAATGCTAAGGGATACTCTCAAGAGGATATTATAGGTATACAAAATTGATTGTACAGTTGCTAGGGGGTGTCGGGCATCGGGGGGAATTACTTGCACAAATGTATATCACGATTTCCTTATGCTATAACTCTGTTCATATTTCTTTGGCACATGGTTCTTTCATTATCATTTAAATGCTAACAGAAATCATAATTATACTTGTAAAAACAAACTCAACATGAAACTCTATCAACTGTGAACGGAATGTGGCGTAGGATGGCCGTCCAGTTGGATGGGATCTCATCTCATCTGAATAATCTCAGTCGAAATGACATAATGTAAAAGGCAAGAATTCGTAGCATAATCAACAAGCCTAACAAGAAGAAAAAGGCCAGATGATAATTAGCATGCTCCATGTCCAGATATTTGAGTATGTAATTCGGTCGCGACAGATGGCAGTACATTTCATTACACTCCAAACGTTGACGATCGTAGCCAAAAATGGATAACATGGCACCGTCAAGACTGTATTTTAAGAAGGAAACATCAAAAAACCAACGCAAATAGAATGGTGCATCCTTTTCCTGGAGAAAAAAGCCGCTGAATGCCAGAAATGGGCAGATGAAGAATGGTCCAAGTATGGCGCCCAACTTGAGGCTAAGTGCTGCGCCCACTGCCAAGCCAATGCTTTGTGCCACTAGCGCTGTCATTAACACAATCAGAAAGAACATGGCAAAACGCCAGAGCTCCAACGGTTGTCGAGTCATCAAATATGTAGGCACAATAAACAAAGAGCTGCAGATAATCTGTATAGGTAGATCAGCCAGGGTTATTGCCACATAATAGGCGCGCAGCGAATACCATCGATTAAAGTGTTCCCGCGAAACGATCGGAATATCCAGAGGAACTGCAGAGTAAACAAACTAAATTACAAACTATTTAAAGACAAGATAAACAAGAGTGGTACTTACACTTGACGAGAATGCCAGAGAAAGCGCAGTACATGATAAACATAATGGTATAGAAGCAGTAGCGAAAAATATTCATTGAGTTGGCGGCATCGTTGCCAATGCCATAGTATAGGAAGCCAATAAGGCAACCAATTGCCAGATGGATCACAAATCGCATGGTTGTCAACGAGCTGTCGCGCCAAATGAGCAAAAATGTGCGTAGCAGCAGGATTGTAAGCTGTCGATAGAAGGGCGTGGCATAGATATTTTCGCGCTTGCACAAATGAGCTGGATCCAGATCGATTGAGGGCATCGTTGGTCTGGGTTTCTTTTGTTTCTTTGGCTTGCAGCAATTGCCATCCGATTCACTGGTCATGCCACCTGTTTGGCTATCCCAAATGCGTGATGAATGCTCAGTGATGGGCGTTAAGGGCTTGAAATTGAAACTTCTTGAGGGCAACGGACCAGATGACATCACAGGTGCAGTCAATGGCGTTATCAGACCGCTGGACATCATTTGTTCTGTAAATTGTAAATTGTATTGTTAATAAATTGTACCGTTTGCAAAATCTGGCCATGTGTTTGCTTACCAACTTTCTTCATCGCTGCCAGTTGCGTTGATCGCGCCGATTTACTTTGACGATAGTCATCATTGCGTCCATTGTCTATTAGAGCTATCAGTTTGTCCACCTGCCGCTCATCCTCTGTATCATAGTCGTGTGTAGCTATTTCCATTACTATAAATAACACATTTTTAAGCAACAATTGATAGCACGAATAAACTAGTTGCACTTACAATAGTCCGCGGGATTGTATGATTCGGGACAGTGCAGATTAAGAGCACCCAAAAAGGGCACCAGATTGTGTGCACCTCCACTGTAAATGCATTGACCCCCCGCAATGGCATACAGATGATCGAACATCGAGAAGGTTAGCGCACTTGGCTGGTGAATGGTGCAGATGACATTGCGACCCTCCATGGCTAGTTTCTTGAGCAGCGATATTAGCTGATTGCACGTAGAGCTATCAAGCCCACTGAAAATGGAAGGAAATTTTCAATTAATGCTTCACTGAGTTTATCTCTCATTGAATATACCTAGTGGGCTCGTCCAGCACGAGCACGGGCGGATTGTTCACCAACTCGAGGGCAATGGCCAAACGCTTGCGTTGACCCCCACTTAGTTTACCCGTATGCGTATTACGGGTCTCGTACATGCCAATTGCCTGGAGTATGCTATTCACACGCTCTCGTTTCGATGATGTCGACATGTGTGGTCCAATTTTCAGATTGGCAGCAAAGTGCATCGCCTCCTTGACGCTCAAAAAAGCCTGCAATGTCGTATCCTGTGTGATATACGCCACATTTGGCTTAAATGCCTTCAGATCCCTCGGCTTGTCATTGATGCGAAAATCACCAGTATAGCCATAAGAACTATGCGCATAATTAAAAAGCAATTAATAAATATGGACTTGAAAGAAAGTACAAGAGTTACAATTACATGTAGCCGGAGAGTATGTTCAGCAGCGTGCTCTTGCCCGCCCCGGAGGGTCCTGCAATGGCGTTCAGCTCACCGGACCGAAAGTAGCCCGTCAGACCCAATAGTATGTCTTTATTCTCTGCAAAAAGTAAACAGAATAGACTGGTTAGTAAAATGATTACAAATTAAAATATTTAATGGATTTAGTATATACATTGAATTAATAACATTATAAATTCTTTTCTATATCGAAATTATGTAAATGTGTATAACTATTTATCGCTGGAATACTTAATTGCGTTTATTTAAATAAATTGAGAGAGCTAGACTAAGAAATGTTTTGTATTTAATTTAAAGATACAAATCTCATAAGAAATACTTTGTTTTTAAATTTAAATAAATGAACGTGTGCAATGAGAAATAGGTTGTAATGACTGATCAAATGACAGCTATTTATATAAAGAAAATTGTATTTTCTTCGCTGATTAAATAAACATTCAAATAAACATCAATTAAACGACTGGGAAATACTTGTGATAATTACCATTACTTACTTAACACTTTATTTCAATAGGAATAACTTAGTTGTTAGGTTAACACACATTATTGAATACTAAACGTGATTTTATCTAATCAATACATATTTTATGAAATTCCAGTTAGATTTGTACTTCAATTATTAGACCATAAAAGGCGCTCTTTATTTGCTATGCTAAAGCGTTCGAATTGACTAAGCTCGGGAATATGCATATGGGAGAATATTTCAATGGCTGTTTCTATAATCGTCTCACAAAAGTGCTCTACATATTTCTACTTAGTACGAGCTGATAAGAGAGCTCGTTCCCATTTGCACATTGGGAGCGTTCAATGTGCGTTAATCGTCTTGCCAAATGATAATGTCGTAAAGCAACTTTAGTCCCACTAGGCGACGGCGATGGTGCTGCCATGTGATATGGTCTTTTGTTATGGCCAAGTTGATACGTAGTATATACAAATTGGTAGTCGAGAGCATATCGGACGCTAATCTGTCGATTATCTTAGCAATTTGGCCAATCGACTAATCGCTGGCTGACTTCTTAAGCTGGCTCCCCTCGCCCTTATCAGTTTCGTGGGCTTTCGACTTGCCTAAAAAAATCTTATCGCGCCCCTTTACGAGCATTTGTCAAACAGGTGCATGACGCCAATTCCGATTTCAAATGCCCATATACCAGTCGTAAGTAGTATATAATATATATGGTTATGCGCCAGATGTTGTACAAATTGTTAGACTCGTAGTATCAATGGCTATCTGTTTATTGCACTTATAAAGCCGAATCGGTTAAAAGGAAGCCTTCAGTGCTTTGACTACAATGTACTACTCTACATGGCCTTGTGCTTGACATTGCGTTTTGCACTGTACAACAACAGCAAAATCGATCAAAGATTATCGCCCCATGCACTCATCTATCATTACTCGATTCGAGCTGCATATATAATACAATATATGTATGTATACAGTGTAAAGCTAATACAAAGCTCAACAATATCAATTAGTAAATGTATTAAAAGTGTTGCTAGTCGTAACTAACTCTCTGCGTCTTTTTACTAGCTTATCAATAATAGTTGAACATAATCTTTATACATTTCGGATCAGGCCAAAGACTTTTACTTCCATGCAGCACTTACTAATCGTTTATAAAAAGATAATCAATTTAAAGGCGTATTATAGTGATAATGCTATCTTTGGCAACTAAAAATGGAAATATCCATTCCGAGTTTTTCCTTCTAATTTCTATGACATGAGTCAAGAATGTAAAATATATATATAATTTTAGAAAGGATCTTCTGTAGCATCTTTGTTATCATTTCCAGCTTAACAATTTATGTAAGAATAGCATTTAAAAAGTTGTTTACTTGCAGTCATTTTGCAAGTGATCTCTCTTTGAACTTAAGTCACGCATAAGCTGACAACAATATCCGCTCATCATGAATTAAACAAACGCACGCTAGTTATTAAACAAACTGAATCATTCTAGAGCCCTGTCTATAAGTATAAGTGTATAAAAAAAGGCGGCAGTAGCAATAATGAAACAAAATAATACGAGGGTCGTTTGATAAGTCCGTGACTTTTTGAATAAAATATATTTTTTTCGTCAAAGAAGCGTTTTATTTCTCAACATAATCTCCTTTTAGCTCTATACATTTAGTCCAGCGTTTTTCCAATTTTTTTATTCCTTCCAAATAATAGGTTTTCTCAAGGCCCTCAAAATAGTCGTTTGTTTCTGTGATGACCTCTTCATTTGACCCGAATCTCTTACCGCCGAGCCATTTCTTCATGTTTGGAAACAAAAAATAGTCACAGGGGGCTAAATCTGGAGAATATGCTGGATGGGGTAGCAGTTCGTAGCCCAATTTATGAAATTTTGCCATGCTGACTACACACGTGTGCACCCGTGCATTGTCCTGATGGAACAGCACTTTTTTTTCGCCAAATGCGGTCGTTTCTGCTTCAAATCAATATCGAATCTGTCCAAAAGCTCTGAATAATATTCGCCGGTGATCGTTTTACCCTTTTCAAGGTAATCGATGTGAATGATACCTTGTGCATCCCAAAAAACTGTGGCCATGACCTTGTTGGCCGACAGACCCACCTTGGCCTTCTTTGGTGCACGTTCACCCGGAGAAACCCACTGTCTTGATTGTTCTTTGGTCTCTGGTGTGGTGTGGTGGATCCATGTTTCGTCTACGGTAACGAAACGGCGCAAAAATTCGTTTGGATTGCGGTTGAACATCGCCAAACACTCCTTTGAAATGGTCACACGGTTGCGCTTATGGTCGTGTGTGAGCAATCGCGGCACCCATCGCGCGGAAAGCTTTTTCATGTCCAAATATTCATGTAAAATGTGATGTACCCGTTCAGTTGAGATGCCTACAGCCTCAGCTACCTCACGCACTTTCATTCTCCGATCATCCAATATCATTCCATGGATTTTGTCGACGATTTCTGGCATGACGACCTCTTTTGGGCGACCTGAACGTTCGGCATCACTTGTACTGGTACGACCACAACGGAACTCAGTAAACCATTTCTTAACCATTGAAATTGATGGTGCAGAGTCCCCATAATATTTATCAAGTCTTTCCTTGGTTTCGGTGATGGATTTTTTACGCAAAAAATAATGCTTAATTAGCACACGAAATTCACTTTTTTCCATTTTCGTTAAAATTCACGAGATCGTCTGCTTTCAATGCCTATAAAACGCAAACCAAAAAACGCAGCTTTCTCAAAATTTTACAGTCAGCTGTTAATCGATAACTGCTGACAGGAGCAGTGTTGTATTTAGAGCAGGTGCGCGGCAAATACAAAAAGTCACGGACTTATCAAACGACCCTCGTAATAATAATAAATATGAAAAAAGCGACAGGAAAACTCACTCAAGTGAAACCGGCGATGATACGACAATAACAATAACAATAACAAAAATAGCAACAACAAAAAAACGCCAACAAAGAGATATCAAATGACAAAAAGAAACATGCATAATATTTAATGGATCTTAAGTGATATCAATTAAAACGTTGCTGACCTTTATATTGTTTAAGATTTGTTGCCAGGCCAACTACTATAGTGCGATATGCTACTTACTTAAGCAGTTAAAGACATGCATATATCTGCATTTCATTTGGTTATATTGTCACGATCTTCGAACTTCTATCCCAGTTTTCGGTACGCTCTCAATTGTCACTTATTTTAGTTAATATTTCGATTGATATTTATATGCAAAAATAGATGCTTCGTCTATTTCAATTGTAATTGCTTTGCTCTTAATGTTATACAATTAAGCTATTGATTTTATTATTTTGAAAGGACCTCTGGGACAATAGGTGTCAACATGGCGTTTCATTGAACTATTCTTTTGATTTGCATTTCAGTTATTTATTTAGTATGTCCATTAGGAATGCATCAGGTCCGATTTTTATATTATTCAATAGCGTTTATTTCGAGGTCAGATAAGGGAGGTCGATAAGATTGGTTTAGAATCCAAAGACTCGTGTGGCAGACACAACATAGTAATAATAATAATAATTGTTTGGAATATGCGACAAGTGAGTGAGTCATTAGCAATTATGCAGTTATTGAATTGTCTGACAGGTGTTAGCGATTGCTATCAGGATCATAATTATCTATGGCTTCAGGTGACTCAGGGTGACTAATGCCAAACATTGGGGTTGCCCTTAACTCTATCTGCCACAATCACTCAAAATTTGGTATACTAGACGGAATTTTATCAACATTTTAGAGTGCTATATATTACAGAAATATTTATTTTCCCTCAACACCAAACTATCTTTTGACTATTGTTGTTTTTATTAGTCGACAATTCATACTGTTTGTTTTTTTGCACCGAATACAACACGGAACGAACTTGATTTGCTTTCGAAGGTCCCTTGATAAAAAGTAACCGTAATTGTGGCCAACTCACATTTATTCGTGTAACATGTACTCAGATATCTTTGTATATTGTTGTAATCCACAATTCTTATCGGTCCGTCATTAGGTGTAATATGTAATATTGTCAAAGGTAAACATGACTCTCCCATGCCCATCAAAGCAACGTATTATGCAAATACAGAAAAAAGGTGTCGAACCCAATCAATAGGGGCTAGGCGACCCCAATCAACTGTGATCATGTAACATTAGTCAATTATTCACTGAATATTATATCTATTTGTAAAATAGCCTGTTAAATTAATAATGATAAAAAATATCACAGTGCTTTTAGAATTTGACCCTTGTAGGCACACGTTTGATTCGATCAATGATTTCGCAATAAATTTACTTTGCTTATATTTTCAATAATTAATCGTGAACTACTTGCTACTCGTTGCTCATCATTATCAGCATTTTCATTTTGTTAGAGGGTTTTATTTCAGACTTAGATAAGCCATAAAAAACTTGAGGCAAACTAAAATATTGATTTGATTCCCGGTATCGATAATTATTTAATTACTTGTACCACGCTAATATAATATATGTTGTCTGGGCTCAATTTTTTCATTTTTGTTAACTAAGAATTAAATATCTTTACATGAAAACTACTAGATATAGATTATTATACATATAAGATTATGGAGAGAAATAGCATAACAAATATTGGGCAAACAAATATGGGTTAAATACAAAAAAAAACAGAGGTTTATTTGCCTATAAATGTAATCTAGTCATTTTGAATCGTTTTATGATAATCAAACACCCTCTTCTATTAATGTGTATACATTCGCAGCAAGTTGTATTTATAGGCACACTTCAAGCTGAACTAATTCATTCAACATTTAGTGCTTATAATTATATAGATTTATATAATACATGTGAGCTCAGTTCAAAGGTTGCCAACTCATTTCACACGTGTATATATTTTCTAGGTATACGAAACGAAGCTTGTCGAAACACGCATCTAAGCGTGACTTTTGCAAAGAACTCCGCAGTGAATACATAATTATAGACTGTATTTACAGTAAAGTATAGCTGCATTATATTGAAATCGAAAGGAAAGAGTTATACAAAATAGACATAATATTTAATTTACGAAATCTCTTCTGATTTTCCACTCACGAGAACCTTCGAAACCTTTTGTGAATTACAAAGCGGGTTTTGTGTAAAAATAAATCATTAATAAAATTCAAATAATGCTCAAATTTTAGCATAATTTGTTAGACATATTTTGGAAAACTGTCCAGCAGCACAAAATAAAATAAAACTATTAAGAAGAGTATACTAGGACGAGAAGAAGATTCAATGTTTTATAATTTTAATATTTAATTAGTAGTTATTCATAGCCAAGCTGGACTGTATGTCTATGAGGTACCTTCAAACAAATACTTTGTATTCTATAAATGAACTGCACAGTCGACGGACAGTAACTACTCAATAAAATAAATTATATACTATAGAGCAAACACAGACTCTACTCACCTCTTCTGAAGAATCCAAACCCGCTGCTGTATCGCACATTGTCGAATTGAATGTCAATCTTTTTGATCGTTTTGTACTGTTCGTGTGGAAATATGGAACCACTGGTGCTGTCACTGTGGCTGGTCGAACTGGTGGTGTTGTTGCCATTGCTCTCGGCCGAAACCCCGGCCACTGAGCCGTACGGTGTGCCATAGACGGACGGTGTGGCCGTTAATGCAATGTTCTCCTCTACTGCTAGTGGAGCCTCATGGTTGTGTTCAGATGGCGTTAATGATGGAGACGTTGGAGATGGTGTGATGTGCAATGTCAGATGTGGTGGTCGCTTCGAGGCCAATTTTTTGCTTGGCACAGGCGTTGTTGGACGGCCAGTTGTTAGTGTAGTTGTGGCAGTTGAAGTTGAAGATTTTATTGCTTTTTCACTTGTTGCGAGTTGAGTGTCGGAGGAGGCTTTGAGATTGCTTAGCCTGATGACGTCACCCGTCACAGTGGGCGACACGGCACTCGCCAAACTCCAACTGGACATACTGACACAATTTTATATTCTTGTTTGTTCCGCTTGAGCTTGTGCCCAAAACCATTAAAATTTTTTTAATTACTTGTTACTCTAAGCAATAATATTTTACAACACTTTTGTATAGTTGAATTTTTAGTGCACGTCAAATTCGCTTAACTTATTCTAATCCCTTTGCTATCTTTCTCCTCGCTCACTCTCTCTCTCACTCTGTCAGTTGCTTGTGCTAAATAGGCGCGGCAATAGAGGAAAAAAATTTGAATAAATAATTGTTGAAAAGCAAAAATGTGATGAAGACGAAACGATTGCCGTACGCGTAAATGAGTTCTGCCTATTTGTTTTTGTTTTTGTGTTTATTTTTTGGTTTGCTTTTTCGTATTTGAAGAAAACGAAACGAGCGGCACGCTCTTATAAGCCGATTCCCTCTATTTATGTATGTGTGAGTGTGTTTATGTGTGGGTTGTGTTGAGAGTTCATTAGCTTTTTTACAGATAGATATAGGCAGACATTGGCGGGGGCCAGGCGTTGTCAGGCAAGATGTATAGGGCGACGCTGCTGCTGGCAATAACTGTTGCTAATCAGAACTTGCCCCAAACAAGTAGGCAGAAAATAGCACAAAAGAGAGCAACATAGGCAGCGTGTTATTGTTGTTGTTAATGAAATAAATTTTCGATTTCGTTGTGATGTCAGCTGCTGCTGAGCCACTTGCTGTCTCTATCTGTAATTACACGTGAACTCTTAGTGACAACTCAAACTTCACTCTCTCACACTTCTCGCTCTATGTGCGCACTCTCTTAAAAGCAGCTTTTACGATCCTTTCCACTGCCTTTGTGCAACAAGTTCCATTGTCTGTTTACCTCTCTCGCGACACTCGGACGACTCTTTATAAACAAACAGTCTTGGAACTTTGCTTGTCTGATGCAACTAAATGAATATTTATTTATATTTTACATTTTTTTGCGCGTCATTTGTGCATCTCTCTCGTCTCGCGCAATTTTAGCACATGCATGGGCATTATATATTTTTTTTATTACTTTTACATTTGCTTTTGTCTTTTAACCACTTTTTGTCTCACTTTACTGTTCATTTATTATTTGACTACGCTTTGCACGTACTTTCGTTCTCATTCTTTTCGCACTGTTGATCCCCATCAAAAGAGACCGTTTGCCAGCTGATTAATACAAACACATGAACGCTAAGTGTATTTGTGCGACTATCTTCCTGTTTTTAACGTATCCATATTCATTTGCTTGTATGCCTGCTTTTGAATGTATTCCTAGTCGACGACACACACACACAGTAGCAAACTTGTTTAATAGTTCTCATAAGAACTACATACTATGCTTCAGATTGTATTCATGGCGAGCTTTGTTCTTTTGCGGCTTATCGCGATTTTAAAAAGTGTTGCAGCGAACGTCAATGTAAACCACAAATATTGTTTTCGATTGATTGGTCAAAAGTTACTGATTAGCACGGCAGCACTTTGTTATTGTAACATTGTTGCTACTGATATGACACCAAAACACAGACAAACACAAAAACACTCACAGTCTTGCTACCATTAACAGCTCGCGCACACAAATTACATTTTAATAATTATTATGTATCATTACTCGAATTTCAGTAGTTTCACTATTACTAGTAAATCGCCTTTGTTGTTTATTTATGTGCATAGACATGTGCTTTTAACAGGCGACTAACGATCCTCACTGACCGATGGCATGGCACAAACTGCCTTCAAATATGGAAATCAGAAAATTATATTGTGCTTGTTGCCCCATTATCTTGTTTATGCTCTCTCTCTCTCTCTGTTATTCTCTGGTGTTCTCTAAAGCTCTCATTACTTGCCAGTGCTCTGCTTAGTGCTCTTATCAGCTCTCAGCTACCCTTCTAAATTGTTAACTGCCGACGCCTCTGGGTTATTTATGAATATATGGTTCCTCTCCGCTGCTGCTGCTGCAGGGGGTGTGTTTATATGGGATTGCACTCGGTGCATTTGTATGTTTTTGATTTCTTTTTTTCTTTTAGCGACGTACTTTCTGTTACCTTTCAGCTCGACAGAGTTTGATCCCTTAATGGGAGGGTATGCCCATTACAAGCTGCTCCTTTGTCCCAGTCCCAGCAGTGGCAGTAATTGTAACAAAGCACGCAAACCAGTTTGACCAGTTGCATACGCAGTTCATTGAATTTACATTGAAAAATCAAAACATAATCAGCTGTTCTTAGCTTGTTAGCATCCCAAACTCGTTTATAAAGCAATATGCGCAGACAGATACCTTGACTAAGAACACTTTTGTAATAACTTTAAAATTCTTCTTTAAAAATCACGATCTGATTTATGATTGGCGCCGTGGATTACGTTACTTGCTGGGTGAGCTCAAGGTGTATATCAAAATATACTATTTGACGTCGAGCACTAACGATAATATACTACCTCCATAATTATATTATCTAAAAATGCATGTGAAAGGCGCCATTTTTTGAACAGCTTTTTGTTTCCTCCTTAAACCAATAATATGCAGAACGAATCTGTTTACCATTTAAATATCCAGTCAAACTGATAATTGAAGTCAACAAATATATTACAATTTTTAAAGGTTAAGCTGGTTTTATATATTCTCTGTTAGCTATCGAAATATTCGATAAATTACTCGGAAGTTAGAACACTCCTTTTAATATTAGCAATCGTTTAGCAGAACGATGTAATATATTAATACAACCATAAAGTGTCTTTATTTGGCATTTAGCTCGAACGTAGATAAATTGTTGAACAATTAATTCATTATTTAAATATTTGTTGGGTTATTTTTACTCTGGGTATGTTTTAGTATATTCTTTGAAGTCAAATTGGTATTTAGTTACATACTCCACGCGGCCACGCTGCACAGTCCAGCTGCAGCCGCCGACGCAAACAGACGTAAAAAGGGCAAACAAACAGAGAGATACGATTCTTTTGTATTTTTATACCAAGCCACAAAAACACACCGGAAAGATGACTGATATGCGTAACGATATGGACAGCGACTTGGATCAGAACTATTCCCTGAATAGCAATGCGGATCCTAAGAACATGCAGGAGCTGACAGTTTACGTGAGTAATCCAAAAAACACACAAAAATTGAATACAACAACGCCCCCACTCCATTATCCCACTCTTGTTCCCTTTCCACCTCCTTTCTGTGTGTTATCAGGTACAAAATCTTTTGCAGAACGTGCAAGACAAATTCCAGACGATGTCGGATCAAATAATCACACGCATTGATGATATGGGCAATCGTATCGATGATTTGGAGAAGAGCATTGCCGATCTGATGAATCAGGCGGGCGTCGAGGGACCGATACCAGAGAAATGAGGGTCGATGTCGACCTCTAGCAGGGATAACGCCAAAGTACAGCGCGAGCATCAGATATCAGTCAAAGTGACACGCCCATAATCATGGCTGAAACATCCCACAAAACGCATATACATCGAACACCCACAATCTACACACACTCATGCACATGCACTTCACTAGACAATTTCGTTGCACCACAAGCAATTGCTCTCAAACTGTACACACAACCACATTTTGCTCATTTTTTGCATAGTTTTAAGTTGTCAACAAAACAAGAAATTAATTTAAGTGCATTTCATTTTAAACAATCTGTTGTTTTTGTGCAAGGCAACAAATTTGGAATTTGCGCCTTTTAGTTTTTATTACAAATTAAAATATTGAGAAATTGTACACAAAAACCAATGCTCGCAAAACTGTTATTCAATCACTTCACCTGAGAACTGTAGCATTTACAAGCGCTTCGATTCAACAACGGTTACCATGCCACGACCTCCACCTCCTGCTGCTGTCCCGCCACGGTCAGGGCGTTGCTTCCTTAATGCCGTCTGCAATGGTGGCGATGAAGAGGGGGATTGAAAGTGGGTTGAATGGTTTTCCACCTGATTAGTTTATACATTTATCAATATTTATTGTTTATTATGGATAAATAATGCGGGTTGGAGATGTGTAACCAAGCGGTCGGATTATGCAAATGTATGCTGCTCTAGTTCTAATTGTAGTTCTAATGTTTAGTTTTGGGGCACATGGAATTGCTTTTGCAATCTTACATGTGTCGCAGCCACAGCCTTAAATGGATGCTTGACGCTCTGCCTGACGGGTTTGAGTGGCGTCGCTGCCGTTGAAGATGCACTGTTCGAGTCCTTGCCACGCAATTTGGCACCGAATACGTTTTCGCGTGGTGTCAGCTGCGTGTCTTGCTCGGCTTCATCATCGGAGGCGCTGCCACTGGCCTCATCCTCCTCCTCCTCCTCAGCGCTTTGCTCGGTTTCCTAAAATAAAAGCGTGTTTATTTAATGATGAGATGGGTAGAGTTCTACTAACCGCCTCCTCGTCGTCCTCTTCTTCAACCTCGCTTTCGTCTTCCTCACTCTGCTCGGGTTTGCTGCCATGTGCAATGCCGCCACCAGTTAGATTCTTGGTGCTTTTAGACAGTTTCTGGTGCCGCTTAAGCGGACTCTTCAAATGCTCACGCTCCAAGCTGTCCATGGATTGCGAGCGCAAACCCTTCTTTAGAGAGGACTTCCGTGATAATGGATCTTCCTTGGTTTTCATTAGTTTTTGGAACTCTAGAAAATCGTCGCGTTCGTCGATGCTGCACACATCATAGTAGCTGGCGCTGAGCACCTCCAGCGCCTTGGTATGTTGCTTCATCGAGATTAGGATAAAATCAGTGAGCACTTGCTTAACATCGTGCAGTTTGCGTTGCTCAAAGTTGCTTATGATCTCATCGATCTCTTTGTTGGTACGCTGTACTTCCATCTTGGCCTTGAACAGCTCAGAGTCGGCAGCGCTCTAGAGGATTAGAGTGGTTAACAGTTGTTGAGAGCAGCAAATTGATAGATTTACATTATTGGCCGAAAACTTGGACTTGAGCTCCAGCATTTGACGCTGGCTAAGAACCTCCTTGTCACGTGCGATGACTGCCAGGCGTAGATTATCCCGAGTTGACTTGCAGAGCTGCTCGAAATGTGCCAGCTCATTGACTATCTGGAAGCGTTAATGAAATATTTTAAGGGCATATTATAATATGTTGCTACTGCCACCTTAAGCTCCATTCTGTGCACATTAATGTCCATGTAGTCCCCCGTTATGGTTACCGCATTGGTGAAACTCTTCAATCCGTTGCAGAGGCTCTCATTGATTTCCTCGTCATCGGCATAGCTTTTGATGTTTTTAGCTAGTTCATCGTGGGCATCTCGATATCTATTAACGATTAGATTGTTGGCAAAAAGTAACCACATTAATTGGTCATCTTACTTAGCCATCTTGCGAGTCAGCAAAGAGAAGGCGGAGCACATTTCGTCGAGATGCCGCTCGGTGACATTGATGCGGTCATTAATGATTTTAATGCGATCGTCCTTGGTATTCAAAAACGATAATTTACCGCGTCGAAACATGATTATTAATATTAACAATAATCCTATTTACAATATCTAGCTTGCTTTTTCGCCTTTCATATACAAAAAGTGAAAACAATAATCAAAACACAACGGTTGCCATTGACAACGCAGGGTTGCTTGAACTTGTTTATAACATTAGGCACATGTTTAAATGTAAATTAAAAATACAAAACAATACAAAAGTTTCTTGCAGCATAATACGAGTAAGTCTTTATTAAAAATAATTCCAATCAAATTGGAGCAAGATTTTAAAAAACTTCGTTAAGAACACGGCGAATTCGCTATCGATATAAAAATATCGTTTAAATAAAGAAACTTTCACCTCCAGAGGGCGCCACAAATTAAGACCTTTTAACGCATTTCACCAGATGTCGTGTTAGTCTTAGCGGGCGAAAATCTGTAAAAAGATGGAATTCTCTTTTGTGGAAAATAAATTGTCTATTTTTATTGTGCAAGTGTTTTTCCAATTTGAACAGTGTCAGGGTCAAGAGCACATCAACTTTTAGATGAATATGTATGTGGGCGACATCAGCGATGAGATTTCTGCTATATTTAACCACAAGATACATGACAGATGTTGTGAGAGATTGATTCACTTAGAATCGCAGAACAGAAGGAGTGAGTAAGGGGTGGATCCGGGGAATTACAGCGAACAGATTCAATTGATCTGCTTCAAAAATATCAATTTGCTGCTGACCTTCGTTGCCCATTTCATTGGAATTTTTATCATCTGCAACCGCAAGAATGTTGTTAAATTCCCCGCCAAAACAAAAAGACATTACTAAAATGGTTAATACGTTTTACAATTTTAAATGCTTTTCACACTTAAGGCAATATGCGAGTGAACCGGTACAAAAGCCAACAAAATAAAGCATAGCCAAGTGCAGTTAAATGGGAATCCGGTTGGCGGCGATATATTACACACACACACAAATATGTGCTACATAGTTACAGATGTATGTGTGTGTGCGCCTGTAGCGTGAGTTGAATGTGAAATGTGAAGAGACCGCTGTCGAAGCGCTGATCTCAGAGAAACAATAAGAAACAGATGGATACAAGTTAGAGGGGCAAGCTAAGCTTTTGTTCTGCCTCTAGAATTGTTGCAATGTGATGTGAGGGTACCTTAAAGCCAGACACCTAACTGGAATGGTGAACTACATTCCACTTGGGGCTATTGCCGATTCTGCTTTGCTTTATTTGGCACACAGTGAATGTGGCTTGGCGTGCGTCGACTTTGACGATCTGCTTTGAATATGCAATGAAATAAGACTTCAAAGCCTTGGTCAAGGGACAGTTCAGTCCGGCGACGTTCACTTTTTAAACCAAGTGCCCCCCATCCACGCTCTTACGCATTTTGTCGTGCCGTTGCATTCGCCACCATTCTTTAATGTTTAAACATTCTTCAACTCCACCTTCGTCCCGCACTCTCTCTCGCTCTTCCACACTCACTTGTTGCTGTCTTTCGTTCTTTGTGTGCTCGCGTGTGTATGTGTGTGTGCTTGCGTGAGGAGCTGCGTGCCTTGGTATAAATTACGCCAAATGTTGTACGCAACGGTTAGTCCGAAATTTAACACATAAGTCGACAGACGCGATACGAACGATCGCGCAACAACAACAACTGCGAAAATAAGCGTAAAAAGAAATTTGCAAATATTTTGTGTTGATGTTCTTACCATTTCCGCTTGATCTTTTTAAACAATAATTAAACATATGTTTAGTCTATAATGATATTGATTATCGCAATAAAATTGTTAAGTTTACTCGTGAAAGTGAAAATTTAAAACACATGTAAACAAACAATGTTTACAATAATAAGCTATAGCGCGCGTGTGGCTATAAACAAGTTATTAAATATTATATGTACATAAAGAAAATTATTTTTCCTTAAAAAAATATATATTATTCTTAATCGAATGAATGAACTTACATACTGCTGATTAATTAAAGATATATAAAGCATCGATAAAAATAAATTAATTAATAATTCATTAACTAAGTTTTCTGCAACTGAAAACTTGTTTGATATTTATAAATGTATTTATTAATTCAACAACCGCTATAAGTAAACGGCTCTACAAAAAAATATATGACGAAACGCAGAATTGTGAAATATTCAAAAATAGAATATTGAAAATGTTTAAATTAAACTTATTTCAAAACCCGACCAGATCATTTAAAATTCTGAAGAAATTAGTATTATTGCAAGAAATTAATAGTATTGCTGAATCGTGATTTAAAAGGGGCGTAATCAATTAGCCAGAAATATTTAATCATATATCAAATTAATTATAAACCCTAAAGCAGACTTTCAAAGTGTTTTTCTCTGTAACGCTAGCAGGAATTACGAGGAACTGCTTATGTAAACTTAAAATGAACTAAAGTTCAAGAAAGCTGATTAAAGCACTTATAGTATACAAAGAGGGGGAGAATGCACAATAATTAAATGTAGTAGTTGCGATCTTGATATGACTGTTAGCTGGAAATTGTTAAATTTCATACAAACATACATACTTACAAAAGTACGTAGATAATTAAAAATTAAATAATGATTAAAATGTTGCGAATAAATTTAATAAGCAACACAATCTGAGAAAATGAAAACAAACAGTGACCTTGAACTCACAAGTCACTCAAGCAACAATAACAAGTGATTATTTAGCCATCAACAAATTGACATAATTCCTTGCTGCGACAATTGAGGCTAACACTCAAAACCAAAACAGAAACAGAAACAACAAAACAGCGAATAAAACGTGCAGCTAACGAAGCATAAATGACAATTGATTAACCCGCAAATGAACGAGGCATAAAGGGGCACAAACAACACACACACTTACATATATTATACATACAAGTACAAGTAGCTAAGAAAATTGCGCATTCGCCGCATATGCCACCGTTCATTGCCTTACACTGGCGTTCATTTTCATAGCATAGGCGATCATGCACACTGCTCGCATGATTACAGGGTATATCAACTGACCGCTCACAATCTCGATCTAGCCAATTCAGACTTGTCATTTATTTATAGCAATCCCACTCAGCAGGGCTCAACTAATTGAGCGTGAGAGTGGAGAGTGAGTCGCCGTCCCATTCTCCCATTCTCGGCCATCGCTCAATCTGTTGCTCAGTATTTATTTTTTATTTTCTACTGTTGCTTTTACGTACATGCTGTTTATTTGCCGCTTCCTCAAAGCATTTAAGCGCATTTGACTATTGTTTGTCTCTCGGAACAGAACAGAATCGGAAATCAGTGCCGGCGGTGCCCATAACGATAATCAAACGAATTGCCGCTAGTTTGTGTCTACACATATTCTAAATAAATATTTCAACATTTGTTCAACTCAAATACAATCAAAAAAAACAAAGGAAAAAGTGTGTGAAATAAGATGAAGCTGCTGTTCTCTGTTCTACTGATCGCGCTTGCCGCAAGCGGCGTCTTCACTTTGCCAGGTGAGTTAGCAAATTCCAAAAAAATACATTCAAATGAAATCTTAATAAAAAGCACAGTACAGTTCTTATTAACAAATAAGTATTTGTTTACAAAGTTGAAATCTCGGAGGTTTCTGAAAGTCAGAAGTCAAATTGCTAGACAATGCGATATTTTGCAAATAATGTTAAATAAATCACACTAAATTGGAAATTAAATAAATCGAAATTCTTTGATCGATAATACAGTGCACAATGAAATCCAGTTTCAAGTGGCTTATTCAGCAATCGAATGAAATTATACATGTGTAAAAATAGTTAAAACATTTCCTAGTGCCTGGTGATCTTTGGAATTGCAAATTGATAATGTAGGCACCTTTTGAACCGGTTCATCAACAATGCAAATTGATAAAGCGACATTTAAAAAGAAAAAGGAAAGAGGAAAATAAAACTTCATATTGTGTTTGTAATTTGTTCGGCATAATGATGCTCGATTTTGATAACAACAGAACAGAGCAAGATGGGACTGAGGGACGGAAGAGCACAGAATTGTAGAGCGCACGCACTTGACAATCAGCAAACTGCAAAATGTATCCTGCAGATACAGTCGAGATGCCAGATACAAGATACAAGATACAACAACGACGCAGTTGCCTCATCATCGTTGGCGGTGATGCTGCTGCCTTTGGCTGCCACTTGAATGCATAAATTGCAGCAGCTGAAGTTGAAGACGCTGAATTGGGTGTAGTCAACAGATAGCTAGGGGAGGTGAAGGGCACCGAGGGGAGTCGCAGCAGCTGCCACTGCCACTTGAAGTTGTCAAATTTGCAGCAGTCAAATCATTTACCAGAGAAATATGCAAATTTTATGCATAATTCCGTTGGACAAACGAGTCTTTTTTTCGCTCATTCATTTTTATTTTTTTAGTTTGTTGTTGAATCGTTGCTTTAACATTTGGCATTGGGTCAGCAATATGTTGATAAAGAACAGGGGAGAGCACACAGAATTCTCATTAAAAGTGCTCAACATCAAGGAAATTCGATTATAGAAATGTATAATACTATGTGGCTTGCTCATAGGTTATTTGTTTATTTATACCATACACATTGCCTTTGTTTGTAATGTATAGTCGACAGAGACTGGCCTAGCAAGGTTTACACAATATAAATAATATTTCTAATCATAATATGACAGATAACTTAAATATAGCACTTTTCCGTGTAAGAGCGGAAACACAACACAAATATAAAATGATTTGTAAATGTAGTTAAAATCATTATATTCTTTTAATACATTTAAATTCAAATGTATGTAGTATAAAAAATAATAACTAGCCATTAGTGCGACAGCTGTAGATTCAAAATGATTTTATATTTCAAATACTACATTGCCCAAATCTTATTTTAATCGTGCAGCATTCATTAAAATTTCAGCTGTTTGCAGAAAATGAAATATGAGTCATTTCAACATACGATTGTAGTTTTTGGAAAAACATGATTAATATATATTAAACAAGACCAGCCAAGATTGCCTACTTAACGTTAAAGTTCACTATAATCTTAGTTAAATATGTTTAGCAAGGATTTTTTGTGAAGCCCAATTTAAGTGGGTCTCTAAATCTCTGATTAGATTAAAGATCAACGCGACTGTGGAATAATAATTTGTGCGTGCCTGCCAAACACATTCGTCAGTTTAACGACCCTGTTTCTGGTGAAATGCAATTTCTTTTTTATTTTTATTATTTTATTTTTATTTTTTGTGCAGCATTTATTTTATTTTTGGCCTGATTCTTAATGCTGTTGCTGCAATTTGCCGACTGCAATTGTTCTCGAATGGCAGAGTAGTATTTTCTCAAGCAATTTCTTTTCTCTTCCCTGTTTTTGACAACGTTTATGGCATTTCACTTTATGAGCAACGTCCAGGGCCACTGCAATTGGGTTAATTGTGGCCATAATTCGTGTTTAAGGCCTTTTCCATGGAAATGTATACACATGCATATAAATATAAAAATGTTGAGTAGATTGAAATGGGAGGGAGAGAGGGAGGGAGACAGAGTACAAATTGCAGCTGCATGTTGGACAAATTGTTGCAATGAAATTCAAATAAATCATATTAATTTTTTAACTAAAAGTTGACTGCCGTCGCTTGAAAATAAATAATAAATCGGCTTATAATTATATTATGAAAATATTATGCACGTTGTCTGCTTACATTTTGCACTTTATTTATTTAAATGCGACGCAATTTAGTTTTCATTATATTTATATTCATATTTATGCCAATTGTCTGACCAAAAGCGTTTTTCTCTGAATTGCCGCTAATTAGCTTTGGCTCAGTTTTCAATTGTTCGACACGTAGAGCTGCAGTTTATGTGTGGGGTTTGAACTAAATATAGACCATGTACTAGATACATATACTTTGGCTATTGTTTGCAACAATTATTTCTAGATATTGCAACAATGATTTATTTGAACAATCCTCACATGGCAATATCTTAACAGTATAAAGCAATTAGTTGCAACTTAGGTGAGCATAATAAAATACTTTATGAATATTCTCAATAGTTCTACTGATTAAAAACAAACTCTAATGTCATTTAATTTCTAAATGACGTACATTTTTAATACACGTACATCTTTTAACCCGCAGCTGGAGATAAGTGCTTAATTGTTTACTCTTTTGGTTGTTTACTTAATTGGGGATTATCTTCTGTCAGTTTGAGTGATTCAACAGTGGTGGCAAATTAAATGGCAAACAGAAATCAAAACCAGCATGACATTAATAAACATCGATTGAATTTGTCAACTAACTATGCAGTTGCAATATAAATGCCCACTGATTGTGTTGGCAGACACTAAAACTTACGCTTGTTTGTGATATTTTTATTACTATTTTTTATAGTCTATAATTTTTTGTTTGCAACAATTAAAGCTGATTGTTATTGTTGAGCAGACACTTTACTGTGCTGTCCGACTAAATACAACAGCTAGATATGTTTTAAATTATTTAGATATTTACTAATTTACTAGATATTTGTTCTTAAAATTATCACTTTATATTCAAGAGAATATTCAGATAAGAAATAACAATTAAAAAGGCAGCCTTTTTTTTACATCTTTTTTTATTCATACTTTTTTAGTCATAAAAAACTATTCAAGTGAATTATTCAAATATTAGAGAAATCTATAGAATTGCGCAGTAGTTATTCATTATTGTTACAACTGCTTTGGCTCAGCCGACCGGCGAATGATTAATCGTATATAAGGTAAATACAAATGTTTGTCGTGAGTGATGTTGATTTAATACATGAAATGCGAAATAATAATCGGTGGAAAATAAGCTGCTGTGTGACATGCAGTTAACGCTTAGATAATTGAGAGGTTTCTCATTAATGATTACAACGATTACAATACTAAAAGGTATCTAAATGTTTCCATCTATCCATGCTTCTATCAGACCTGTCGTAGAAATCTTTCCAGCTATGGATTCTCTTAATGGAGAATTTCTACATTTGTTATTATTCCATAGATCATCTCAACTCTGATTGTTAATATTAAACAAAATGTAACATTTTTGCTGCTTAATTCATTTTATACATTTTCCTACAATTTTACTTCAAATGTTGGTAAGATGTTTTTGCAAATGCCCTTAATTTGCACCGACTGCGACAATTTCGGAGCTCTGTTTACATTTTGGTTGCATTTTCCAAACGCAACGTTAAATTAATAAACAATTGCTTTAGCTGATTGCCTTATCAGCGGCAATTTCCGGCTATTACAATAGCTAAACTCACTCTCCAGACATGAAAGCACACATATCTGACTATTGTCAGATGTCACGGCAAGTTTAGGTCTCTGATTGATGACTCACACTTGAGAGCTGGCAAAGGGCGGTGTGGAGCTTTAAATCTGAATTATTGTAAATTACAAAACTGGCCTGGCTTTCAATGTCACGTAATCGCTGCAAAGGCATCCCCTAGAGAGCGACTAGTCGACTGGCTTGTAACTCCCCAATCTAACCTACACTTTCTGCTAATTTATGTGCCGGCAAAATGTGCAAGCGCCCAATGCTCAGCCACGCATGGCGCCATGCCCAAAATCACATACGAGTGGCAGCTGCTGCAGTTGCTCATACTACTTGAATACTATGTATTAAATATATGCGAATAATTGTGTATTGTAATGAATAACCAGAGTATTACTCAAATAGTCATGGCAATGTCAACGCGTGCAGATTTAAACGATTGCTAAAGGGATGGAGAGGCGGAGAAAGAGTGAGGGACCCAGCACCTGCATTACGAGGCTGTAAATTTAATGAGATTCCTGTCAAATTAATTTCCGGTTATGATTAGATTTTCGTTAATGGCAATTTGTGGTTTTTGCAGTCAACACGATAAATATAACTGCATAGACATGTCTATGTATGTGTGTACACACTTCTGCATCTCTAGTTACACATATGTAGATAGCTGTCTGCATCTGCATGTGGAGCTGTCACAATACATTTGCATTTTACGAAACGCATGCGACTGCTGCAATTATGATGCAACCATCATCCAATTTTACATCTTCCCATTTGATATCCTGACATCCTTTGCACTCTCGCACATTGATTAACATGAGGCACTGCGTTTAGTAATCGTAAATCATGCCCCAATTTTCCACTGGCATTTATGAAATTCTTGCATTGCTTGCAGTTTCCAGGCTCTGCAACTAGCAAACTGGCTGTGTTTAAGGATTGCCTTTTGGCATTGACATTTTGTCGACTAATTCAAGGCCCCTGTCAAGTATTTCGACTGACAACCATGACAATGACATTATGCCTAAATGCAAATTAGTTGATGTCAAGTTTAAAATTTGAACTGCAAGCAATTGTAATTTTATTTGGCACGAGTCGTGAATGTTAGCCATTTCAAAATGCTAGAACTGTTCATAATAGCAAAATATATTGTATTTTTTATATCAGTATCATATTTATTTAATAATTAACTATTACGAATACTTAATATTAAAATACCATAGCAAAAACATTTACAAATTGCAGCAACTTTAAATTTGTTGGCAATAAACACCAGTTGTGCCTCTAAAAACAAACTCTGACTTCATACACATTGATGTTGCACCTGTGGCAAGCAACTGAAATCACAAATCACACACTGTACAGAACAGAAAATATTTTTAAAATTTCTGCACGCCTCGACAGTGAAATGAAAGAGAACTTAGGAAGGGGGCGTAATGAATGCTGGAGTCGAGAATATTGGCTGGCAAAAATCGTGGCGAACATTCGGCCTAAAATTAAAAGAGAAGAAAAAAATGTTCTTTTTCTGTTGCCAAATAATTTGCTGCATGTGGCGATTGACGATGACGACAAATCACAGCAGCCAATTGTGAGTGGATGTGGTAGGGTGAGAGGATGAGATGGTTGATGGTTGAGGATGGTGCAGGGTGTCTGGGACCCATGTCCGGGACCAAACAATCAAAATCAAATTCAGAGGAAAAAAACTCATTTTAAACGCGACAAACGTAACGTTCAATCTTCCAGAACATTGCGTACGTGACACGATTGTCACATTTGGCAACAAACGGGCAACATCGTGCAACAACTACAACGTGCAACAACAACAACAACCCATTCCAAATGGGGGTTACAACGGGGCAAGGTTTTTATTTAGGCATTTTGTTTTGTTATTTGTTTGTTGTTGATTTCGCGTTGTTTTGCCAAAATGCAAATGAAGTGGCTGGGCGAATGAATGAATAAATGAATGAATGAATGAAATGAATGACTGAGTGAATGCCAAGTGAAAAATGAAGGCAGCACCTGACTTACCCGAGACCGAGGAGTGTCTATCGCAAGTGCTTAAGAGGGCTACTCGTACCTGACCCAGCGACCCAAAAAACTTAATTGAATTACATTTTATTATTTGCGGATAACACAATTTTTTGTTGTTGTATTCTCTTTTTTGATTTAGCGGTAAATTGCTGGCCACAATTTCCTTATTGCTGGGCACGTCCTAAAGCCTGTCCTTATTTGTGGGCTTGAAATCTGCTGGTCGTGGTTAATAATTATGCGGTTAATTAAGCCTTATTGGCTTGCCATTTTTCAACGTCATTTTTTTAATAATGGCAAATGTGTGTTGCATTTCAGTTGTGTGCAACATTTGCATTTCACACGCTATTGTTATCTAATTCAACTGTGTCACATGTGTTATTAACCAAAGCTTTTGTTGCGCACTGAACAGAACTATTTATAATCATAACATTATAAATATACTATAAGCAAACACATTTTTCTTCGCAAAGAGTTTATTTCTGATGAGCAAAGTATACTTACAGTTTGTTTTTTTGTTATAGCATTTTATATATTATTAATAAAGTTAAATTTCAAACAAAAAAGTGGGCATAATATTGCTTTGTGTTGCAAATACAAATATTTATAAATATATATTTATTATTTATTTTATTTATTTAATTTTGTTCATCACCTTTAAATCTGACAATATTAGTTGGGAGACAGGTGTATTTTAATTTCTGCTACGACACGAAATGTACTTTGTTACTGCTTGATAAATATGCTTGCCATCTACATATATATATATATATATATAATATATAAAAGAATTATTTGACATATATATATTTGCAACCTCAAAAGCTAGAGAAAGGGAGAGAGTAAGCTAAAGAGAGCAGGAGTTAGATCTGGAACTGTCTCATTGAAATGGCGGCCAGCTGACAGGCAGGCAAACCCAATTGTATGCAATTGGGGTTAAAATGATTTCAAATCAGTGGAACATCAATGAGAGTGGGGCGACAGAAGCCGCACGATGTTCAAGATGTGGTCAAGGGGAGCGAATGTTGCAAGGGTTCTAGGCAAGAGATGGCCAGACAAGTGCGGACTTGTGGCACGTTCAAGAACTGCTAAACAGCAGGAAAATTAGTTTGATGCTCCACGCACAAGTTGCACTCGTCCTGGCATGGCATCTGAGTAAGTATGTGTGTGTGTGTGTGTGTGTCCTGGCAAATGTCAACAGCATTTTAGCCGAAAGTGAAACTAAAGTCCAGACCCAATCCTGCCTGCCTTCCTCTCAACGATGGCACGCAATGCTTGTTTCCCTCAATTCAACTAGTGAAAGTGCCCAGAGCTCAGTTAGCTGTCATACTCCAAGTGAAATGCCATTCAATTGACGTGTGTTGATATTTTGTTAGCTCGCATTTCCACACCCCCTACCCCTCCCTTCCCGTTCCCTGCTCCCCTTTAGCCTGCCTGCCGAAAAATGGAACTTTTAACAAATGATGGACGTGCTGCAGTCTGACTTTGAGTGCGAGAGCACGAAACTTGTTTAACGACAGCAGCCACAGTGGAGCCTCAGCAGTAGCAGGCATTTGCATTGTCATGGGGTTACTTCATCGCCTCACCCCTCCTACGCTATCTACCCTACTTTGCCCCCAAACTGACTGCTTTGCTATCAATTCTAATTACAAATGTCTACAACGATTTTTCGGCTGCACATGATGATGACGATGCTGATGATGTTGCAGGTGGCAGTGGCATGTGGGACTTTGGCCTAGGCTTGATTAATGTCACGCGCAGCAAAGGCACAATGACAACAGCAATAGCAGCAACAACAATAGCTGTACAAGCAGCTGGGGCTGGTCAGTGTGTCCGGCTCTCTGTGGCGGATGCGTTGCCTATTAGAGGTTGCGGTGTAGTTCTAGTTATCTGCGCGACTCTATAAATACGAGGGCTAGGAGGGGAGTGGAGAAGCGAGCTAAATTCCCTAGTTATCGAGGGGCGACTGATTGGCAATGGCGTGAGCGAGACCATCACAATGTGTGTGTGTGTGTGCGTGTGTTAAGTATGAAACAGAAACAGAAACGTTGCCTTTAGCCAGTCAGACTACACAATTCGTTAGGATGTAATGAAGCATGAGATAATGACGTTGATAATTGAGAACAGACACAATTTGTGGGTTCTAGACAGAGAATACCATACACCAGGATAACTAATAGCACTACAATTAAATACATATTCAATCATATTTGATTCCACATTTTACAATTCTATTACAATTTTCTCTTTGTATTATTGATTCTTCTATTGTGATTGGCTATATTTGCCAATGCTGACTGCTAATTTGTATTTCGACAACTATAAAAGCAACTAATTGAATAAAATATGCCCTATGCAAATTTGAAATAGGTAAAAGGTAGCTAGAAATCATTGCTTTGTATTTGTTATATTAATCAAATTGTTTAGCCAGAAAAATATATATTTTTTTTGGAATTGAATTGAATTTAATTGATTCAAACAATACAATCTAGTCATACAAGTTGGCTCTATGCAGGCTGATCGGTCACAGGGTATACTCTAGTCGAGCTTATTCAACTCACAATCATCTCAGCATATTGGCACCTTTTCTCAATGCTCGACCACAAATCATTCAAATTCCAAAATTCTAACGCAACATAATACAGAAACACACACACACACACACACACAGATAGTGTGTGTATGTGGTGCAAATAATTTGGTATTCGTTTGGACCAGAGTCGTTGGCCAAATAAATATGTTCCCGATAATTGCAAAACAGCTAAGGTTTCACGTTATAGCCATAATTCAATACATGCGATACACATGCAAGTGTGTAAGAGTGTGTGTGAAAGAGTAAGTGTGTAAGAGTGTGTGTGTCTCTCGGTCTGTCTGTCCATCTGACTCTCCGTCTGATGTGTCTGCCTTGTGCGCTCAATCTCGTTTCGTTTTGTTTGGCAAACGGCTGCAAAATGTGAAATGCGTTTTTGGCCGTTGCCAATGTCAGCCCAAAATGGTAATTAAAATGCTGACCAAAAGTGTCGGTTGTCCGCCTCGTTGGCTCTTCAAGAGTCGACAACCATTTGAATTTATGTTTCCAGCCAGCTGTCCAAAATTATCAATGTCCACGCCTGGCCAGCGAATTCAATATGCTTGGCAATTCAAAACTAGTAATGGATGCGTGTCACGACTTACGACTAAGTATTAATACTACCTAAAACAGTATACCTAAAATATGACTTAATACTATACTACTTCTAATAACTTTTTCCTTTGAGGCGGCATTCTAATTAGAATATTAAAGATGTCTTCATTTCTTGCTTTCTGCTTTTACAATATTAGCAATAGTCATAAAAGATGATTATTATTATATATCATTATTTATGTATAGAAAAAGTACACACAATAGAACTAATGAATATTTTCTAGAGACTAAGGGATCATTAAAATATTTATGTATCATTATTTAGTTATGGAAAAAGTACTAATAAATATTTTCTAGAAAAATTGCAAATTAGTTGTTAATAGTTTTTCTCAAAATTAACATCTATTAATTAAGAGTTACTCATGAAGAAGTAAATTAAATTGTAGACACGTCCAGCTACCATCTCTATGTCAAACCAAAATCGCATTCGATGCTTGTGGATTGCAATTACTTTGTAGCAATTGCTAAAAATTGCATGAAATATGTGTAATACATGAGTCGTGGAAACTCGTCAAGATCATCATCAAAATTATGCATTTTCTCTTCTGCTGCACAACACAATTTTAATTTTGAATTTCATTAAAATCAGAATCGAATTTGATTTTATGTGCAATTTACCAACAGTTTCAGCTGCATTTCCAATTTCAGTTGCTTGCCGAAACTTTTCTAATTAATAACCATTAAACATACACTTTTTTTTTTGTGGCCAGAAATTATTACAAATTGTAAATATTGGTAACTTTCTCTGCGGCAAAACTCTCATTAAATGTTGGCGCGCTTCTATCTATCAATTATTTTGCCATTTTGCGCGCAAATCAATTAAACTTTTCCGGTGCATTTTTTTTTTTTTGTTGCAGTTCTGTCTGTCTACCCTGTAAAGCAATAGTTTCGAGGAAACTGTTGTAATTTTATTTAAAGTGTTTGTAATTGTTAATAGAATATGTTGCTCACTGATTGCAAAATGTTTATAGTGTATAATAATTTAATTATGTATTGAATATCTTTGTGAATTTATGTTTTTATTCTAAACAATGGCTTTGTAAATGCAAAAGTAGGAAAAATATAGAACGATTAGACAGAACGATTGAATAAACTTATGTACAAAATAACTGGGTATCCTCCAGTTGGGTACTCTCAACTAAACGGCTACTACTCGCGTTTTTATGAGGTATTTTGCTTTTCAGTTGCGTGCGATTAATGAATTTTTAATAGTCCGCACTTTGGTTAATGTAAAAAGTTGCCACAATAGTTGCCACAGCAGCAGCACGAGCACGAGGCAATGTCCTCCGATCCCCTCTTCCCAAGGGAGACTTAGGCTGCCACAAGTTGCCAAGTAATTAGGATTGCAGTTGAGTGAGGAGCTTCTGCTGTTGCAGCTGCAGTTAGTTAGTTAGTTTGATATGTAAATCTCTGAAATCTCTGTTTAGCTACAAGTTGCTAAATGTTTCAGCGAAATCGATTTAAAATCACCATTTTTTGTACTTTGAAAGTGGAAATAGATTAAGGAAAAGTAAGTAAGTAGAAAGAACATTAATATGTTTATGCCTTTTGTTGCAAATGCATTAAATGAAAAATAAAATGATTGGAATTTTAATTAAAAACGAGCTTTTTGTTAAATGCAAAATATTTTCGATATTATTTCTGCTTTAAAAATACACTCGTAATTATGAAACGTCAAGACAGGGAAGAAAGAAAAACAATCGCAACGCACTAAATTATGCAAAATTGTACAATTATGTTAATTAATTGAGGCAGTCTATGGCCCACCCAGGACTGACAGTCGCCAATCTTAACCAGGCGTCCCAGGGTTGCCTGCTGCCAATTAGACCACCATAAAACGCAGGCCAAGTGATTTTATTTTCGTGGTCAAAAAAAAAACCATGCCGAAGGTAGCAAGAGGGCAACAGCCAGCGGGCCACGCCTACATACAGTTAACCTTACATAATTAGCAACAAATTCGTTGTGTTTAGAACAAAAGAGCAGCACGTTGCGCAAAATGTTCGTTACACAAAGCCAAACTGCCAACTGCTTTTATTAATTTCATAATTCAACCAGCGTAACAATGAACCAACTGCCTATTTCCCCAACCCCTCTCTCTCTCTCTTCCCTTTGCACATCACCTTGGTTTGCCGGGCTGGGCTTAATTATTGGAAAATTAATGAATATGCCATGTAGATGTTTTCATTACGGGCGGCTGCTGTTTTTCCATAGCATTCGCATGATTAATAACTCCCTCTTCATTTTTTTGTTGTTCCGACTGAATTTAGAATGGTCCCCTTCATGTTTTTAGGGGCTTTAACCCTTCGGCATATTGTGTGCTTTTCCGCTGCTGCACATTTTCATTTTCATAAAATTCTTGCCACTCTCAAACACGTTTCAATTTGGTGCACACAATCTGCCATGACACCAACAATGCGACCAATTCAACCTTCCCCCTCATAGTATGCAACATAAAACCATGATATAGTATATGCAAAGGTTTGCCTGACTTTTTGATCAGCTTTCTTACTGAATAATGGCGTTTTGGCTGAACGACAGACTTGCTAGTGTAGTGAAAGACTAATCCTTGTTGTGTCATATTTCATTAGTTTTTATAAGTAGTACTTTATTAGGTAGAGTCCTATAATTTGCCAAATATGCAGTTGAGAGGGCGCCCTTGAAATCTGACAAAATTATATGTATTTTTAAACTTAACAATAATTACAGAAATAAAATGTGAAATAAGCAAAAATTCATTAGAAGACTAAATAGGAAATATAATGTCTATCTTAAATAATCAAATGAATATTAAAATTGTTATGCTAAGTGCCTAGCACAGTAATGTCCATATAATAAATATATTATATTAATAAATAAATAACTAAGGTTAATAATATGCCAGTGGTGTAATATATAAATGAAAAATTATAGCTGATTCGTTATGCTTAAACTTTACAGATTTGTTGTTATAATGGTGGCCTTTGAATTGTAAATATATATATATTTTTTCTACATAAATTCTACAACTAAAGCCCTTAAGAACTGAATGTTGATTCGCACTGAATCTAAATTGTAGCTCACTTCGTAGTCGTACACTTCCACAGATATATCGCTTGCGTATTTGCTGCGCATATACGATAAATATATATATATATATATATACATACATATATAAATATCCACTCTGTATATTTGCCAGCTTGTAGCCCACTTTCGTGTGTGTGCCACAAAAGGTAAATATTTGCACTTGTAAATGACATTCATATGCGACCCCGTCCACTTTGTTTTTGCCTCGATGCCGTTGCTTCTGTTGCAGTTGCATTTGCAGCGTTCCACTTTATATTTGATCGTTGCAGTCGACCTCAGCTATTCATTCGCATGGCGAAGACAACTTTTTTTTTTGTAAACCAAACATATTGCGACTGCTGGGTGTGTTTCTCATAAATCGGCTTAAAAAAAGCGAGGGGTGAGCAATACCCTTTGCTGGATGGGGCAGGGGGAGGTGGTGATGCATTCCCAGGTGTCAAGTTACGTTTTACAATTTTACGTACGCATTTTACGCAACATGAAAAACTCTTTCACATTTCACATTTCATTCCAAGTCAAGTGCCGACTTGGCTTGACTTATTTTTAACATCGTTAGTTGAGCTTGTCTTTTTGTTGTTTTGTTTTTTTTTTGCTGCCACTTGTTGTACGCTGTCAGTCTCAGCTGCTGAGATTTATGAACTGCAGCACTGCCAGGGGGACACATTCATCTATCTGGGCAACCAGCTCGGAGAAGGTTGCAACGTCTATGAGTCGAGTTGTTTATTTGTCCACTGAAGTTGTAGGGCTGCTTGTAATGGGTTTTAATCGACCCTTGGCCCAGTTAGTTGAAGCGGTTTTCAATCTAGAGCGGTTATTTGCGATTTTCTTGTTATTGCAATTCCATTTTTAATTATTGAATGAAAGCAAAGGTAATTGTAGTAATTGAGAGATAAGCGCTTAGATTTAATTGCCAACTTAAAGAGAGACGGTGCAATATTTTTAAACATAGTTGAAACAGGAATTGTAACTCCTGTTCGCTCATTATTTAATACTCTTTCATTGACTTTAGGCATAACAATATTAATATTATTAGGACCTAGCAACATTGCGCAAATTAAATTAAAATGCAGACCTCTGGAGCAAATATTTTAGAATTATTTCTTAAACAGCTTCAATCAGTTCTCGTTTAAGACACAGCTGAAGGTCAGAAGACATTTACCCCCCTATATAAAAAGATATTCCCAAGCAGAAAATTATGCAAAATGAAAAGTCTAATAAGCGTTAATGAGGCACCCAAATGATTAGCACAAATGATGGCCAAAGGCAACGCATAAAGGGGGCAAAGTGGAACGTCAGAGCCATGAAGACGTCAGCAGTTTGTGGTTTCAGGTTTCAGGTTCCCGGATTCAGTGTACTGCTTTTGAGTTTGCTGATTTGGCTTATTTCACGCACATTTCGCAGCTAATTTATGGCAATGCTTGCTTCGGGTTTTAACTGTGCTTTTTAATTATACATAATTATGAGTAATATTTGTATTCATTTTCTGTAAATTCATTTCCATTTCTAGCACGTAACAACCCCCAGGATGATGCAGAAGTGATTCCCCAAACGGATTTCGAAAACTTTAAGGGCGTCATTGATACCGGAGCTGTCGATCCATTCCTGCAACAGGATCCATCGGACCATCCAGCCTTTAAGTTCTTCAACTCCTTTGATGGTGAGTCGACTGATTGCAGTCCACAGTTCTGTGGTGGCTGCCACGTGATGCATGTGCAACGCCATTTAATTACAGCTGGACGTTGCATTACGTGTACTATAATTACCATGTAGAAAGTGTGAGAGTACGATTGTGTTTAATGCACATTTCATTTATTATGGTTATTACATGACATACGCCTTCAGATGTCCAGCCAATTAGTCAACTTACATTTGCAGGATTCATATAAGTCTCTTCTGTGCTGTCGTGCTGATTGTTTGAGTTTTTAACAAGTTCTGGCTAGAGATAAAGTTAAGAGTTGGGGCCAAATATGTAAACAATTTATCAAAATATTGTGTCAAAAATTCTGTGCTGGGAAAAAAGTTTTTGCCTGGCATTTATTTAGTATTTACATATATTGATATATATGTATGAGCAAGTAGGGTCAAACTCTGATGACCATTAAAAGTGAAAAGTTTGAGCCTCGGTTAGCTTTAGCTCTGCAAAAAAAAAAAAAAAAAAATTACTAAAATGCTTCTTAACTACAATATAGATGGAGATGGAGACGAAGATGTGGCTTCGTAAACTTCATAAATCTTTTGCTAACTAATACGCTGTAAAAGTTCTTAAGCCAATGCCTCGTTTTATATGCATGAAAACTTTTATTTAGCTTCAGCTTTAGCTTCCTTCTAAAGATAACAACTCAGCACAACAACACCAACAACAAGGACACCAACTGGGAAAAACTTTCATTATGTTTGCCACGCTTTCACAAAAATAATGATAAAATGCGAATGCTCTACGAATTGAAAAGAGAATAGGAAATAATTAATATTTTTGTTTCCAGTTGTCAGCATTCCTTAGATAAGGAGGTAGAGCTTTAGCAAACTTTAAAATATTTTCCTTAACACTATGAAATGTTCTTTTGTTGATTTCATATATAATATTTGATCTAAAAGATTGAAAAGAATATTCTGTTCCATTGAATTAAATCATTTATTAAAATTCCAATTTATAGAGCATGTGCAATTCTGTTAACTCTGGTACACTTCTATTTTGTTCTATTGGCATTCTAAATCATGCATTAAAGTTGGCCAGTGCAGAAAAAGAACTTAAAGACACCCTTGAAGTAAGTTCAAAGGGCAGAACAATGCGGCACAATGATGTCAAGTATTTGTGGCACTCGTAAACTCATTAGAATGCAACAAGCAAGTGAAATGCAACATGCCAGGTGCGGTGAGGGGAGCGAAGAGAAAACAATGCGGTCGAGTATTTATGACAAGGTTGAAACTGAAGACGAATATGGAAAGAACCAATGAGTCCAATGCGAAAGAGTGCAATGAAAATAAATGCAGAAATTGCATTGTGCGAGGCAATGAGTTCAAGGAGGGTCGGCGAGGGGGGCAAGAGGATTAGATTGTAACAAGCAGACGTTGGCGACACAGAAAACGCTTTTTAGTGCGTTTACGGATTAAGGATTTTAAACAGAAAAATGCATTAGCAAGCCAAAAGACGTCTAGAGTTTGGCGTCATCAAAGAGACAGCGAGAAAGAGATGGAGAGTGTGAGGAAGAGATAGGTAGCTGACAACAGCGGCATCCGGTGTCGAGACTTGCCACTTTGCAACACCTGTGCCAATTCCCAGAGTACCTCTCGTCCTTGTAGCTATTCCAGATGCCGCATGCCACATGCCACATGCCCCACGCTCGCCGCCACCTTATTTTCAATTTGGGGCTCTTTTATTATCATTCTAGTTTGTTTTGGCGTGAAATTATCCCACAGACAACAACACTTTTATGCATTTCCTTCCTTTTGCCATTTTCTCAGACCTTTTCCGTCGCCTGCGCACTCGTCTTTGGCCCGTGGTTCGTGACACGGACGAGTCTGGCTCCGGCGACGATTCATTTGAGCCCATATTTCCACTTGGTCTTATCCCGATAAAGCCCGTGGATCCCAAAAATGGCAATACCACCTCCACGGTTAAGGTGAGAGCTACAATTTCAAAGCTAAAACTTCAACTTACAATATGCAATTTATTTAAGATTGTGGATGGCCACAGGCTCGAGATCAATGAGACCGTTTACGGGGATGAGAACAGTCATTTCAAGGTGCGTCTGGTGAATGTGCGACCTTTGGAAAGCGGCGAGGAAGTTTCCGAGGGCGTCACCCACAACAATGGTGATTTCAAGCCGGCAGGTGCACCTGTCACCTCGGCACCTCCCAAGCACAGCGAACTGGAGGAGTCCGATGAGGACCGTCGTGAACCCTTGGAGAAGCAGACCAAGGACAACGAGGTACGCGACATCGATGGCCCTCAGGTATAAATGCCACAAAAAAAAAAAAAACAAAAACAAAAATCAATAACAGCTTTTAGTAGCATTTCCAATAAGCAAACTAAAATCGATATCTAACCAGGATTTGCTTACAAAATGCCTTGCCAATAAATGTAAACGAATTCAACGTAGCGCTCTACTAACCATCTAAAACAGATATATATATATATATTTCTCAACAATCTGTATATTGAAGCATACATATTTGTCAACTTGTAAAATATATAAACATTTCTAATATATTTTTTTTTCAAATAAAGTTTTGCATTAAAACTAAAGACAAATACTTACTTGTATATACCTTAAAATGTTTTTGCCTGCTTTTTTATTTATTTCCTTTTGCGACTAATTTATAATATTGATTTATTTAATTAATAAGGCGAATGGTGTGTATGGTGTTTGGAATGGCTTGAGGCCTAGTTCTGGTTTATTTATCTAATTTTTACTCTTTCTAATTAAATATTGTACAATTTTAATAATCGAACTGATGTTTATTTGATAGGTTCTTTTATTTACTAAGCTAGTTCAGTGGGTATAATGGGTACCTAAGAGCATTATTAAATTTAACATTCTTACGACTTACGGCTTACTGAGCTATATCTAATATACAAAAGTGAAGGAAAAAGTAGTCAAATAACTTTTTTGCACAACTTTAATAATAATATAAGTCCCCTTCTAAATGGCATTTTCTAGTCTATCATCTATTTTTCAAATATTGCATTGTTTTAGTTTTTTCTGCAGCCATAATTAAGTTTCGTTTATTTGCCCGCCAATAAACTGTTGGCTACCGCAATGATAAATATTTTATTAACACGACAAAATGTTTATTTCTACAATTAGATTTCTTTTCAACTCATTTATTATTGTTGCTGATTTACAACATTGCAATATGCGTATTTGTTTAATAGATTAGTGTGAATTGTAATGCTTTTTTTAATGCACTTCTATGGATTAATTCGATTGCGTCTAAATTAATAATGCAAACAAATTATACATTTTATTACATGTCAACGCAAAATACATATAAAAAAAATAAATTAAATTCCATCACAATAAAGTGGAGTACAAAAAAAATAAATATATTGTGCGATAAGGAATCATTGCGGCTTCTAACGATAGAAATTGTGTTCTAAAATATACATACATTATTAAATGCTATGTTGGCACTGCAAATTGTTGATTAATTAATTTCAAAAGCCAGTTAAGTTTAAATGGACTTTTGCAATTTTCCATTGATCCCAAGTCTCTAGGTGATTAATACCAAAGGAATGTACAAGGATTTTTATTTAAAGCCAACATAGTACAAGGATTTTTATTTAAAGCCAACATAGTAAGAGTTTACTTTGATAATATTTATGTAAATTTATATATTATAATATATTCACATATTTCAAGCATATAAGGGAGCACAACTACTACATAAACTTTAGAGTTGAGTACAATGTTTTGCTTCATTTTCATTGCAGTTTTATGAAGTCTTGTTGCAGTTAATTTGTTATATTAGAACTGGCTATTTGTAACTGCCACAAGCGCCAGGGTTGTCGCCCTTACGCTAACAGTAGCATTATAAATGGGCTTTACCCACACTGTGCCACAACGGTTGTTGCAACAATTTAACGGTGCATGCATCATATATGCGGTTTTTCAAGTCCATTAATTACTTTTGGCCATAATAAAAATTAATTTATATTAAAAGTCATGTGCCGCATATGCATAAATCCTTGTCTTGGGCGTGTTGCTTCTGCCAGTGGGCGTGGCTCTGCGCCTGTTCGGCCGTGTGCAATATTTATGAGAATTTATTGTATCGAAATCGACGAGCACGCGACTTTCGAGCATTTTGCATGTCACCATTTCGCGTTATTTTGTTAATTTTTTGCTTTTGTTAAGGCATAAATCAACGCGAAATTAATAAATGACCATGCACAACAAAAAAAAATAAAATAAAAAAAAACCAAAAATTGTATGCAATGCAATGCAGCTTGAAGCGTCATTATGAACAACTTTAAATTGTAAGTGACATGTAACCAGCGATATACAAATTTTTAAATAAATTGTAATCATTTTGCGATGGGGATTTGTCCGCTTTTCCTGTGCTACATACCTATTAAGCAGAAGTGGGAGTGCAGAACTGTGTGATACTCTGGAATCCATGTGGATATATTTACAAAGCTAGATTATACACAGATACAATTGTTTTTTATTTTTACAATATTTGAAATGAAGTAAAAAGATTTCTATGTAAAACAATTACATTATAATATCGCCTACTTGCTTAATTTCCAATGGGTATGTGGAAAAACTATTGCAAAACTCGCAGAATTTATTCAATTTGTGCATTGTAGGAATGTTAAGAGGTTTTTATTTTTTCGCCCCCGGCGGATATTGAAAGCTGCGGTTTTGGCACCCCAAACTACTACGAATAAACTTATTTGAATTGAAAATGCATGGTTATAAATATTAATATTGAGTGGAAAACTCCCCTGCAGAAATATTGTGAAATTGTTGAAGGCTGTTAAACAATTTGGCTGTCGTTGGGCACAAACAGTCAAATATTCGTCTGTAAATTCAAACGAGAGTAGCAAATGCATATATGTACATATGTACATATATGGATATTTTATTAATATTTTCCTATTAAAATACTGTAGAAATACAACACATATGTATAAACCGCATTTATCGCATAAAGTACAGAGTTCTCGTGTGTGTCGACAGCCAAGCGTTTCATAACTTTGTAAAAATTACTTTGTGCACTTGCATTTCAATTTGTTATTTGACGGACATTTTTTACGCGTTTGTTAAACATGGCAGTCGGTAAGCATAAGGGTAGATGGAGTAGGCCAGGCGTCGTGGGTTGGGCTGAGGGGTCGGGCTCCGCCTAGGGCGAAGTGCGTGCTACAAAGTGTGCATGAAATGAGCAAAAAGCAGCATGAATTGGCTTGTACACACACATGTACAAACGCACACATACATAACCATAAAATATGCAGCGTAAAATAGAGCGTTAAACTGCGAAAATGTTCCGAGTTATAGGGGATACAGTTATAGGGGTATGGCTGATATGTGTACTAAAATCGACAAGCATAGCACATCAATTTTTACAAGAACATTTACTCTTAAATGCGAGTTAGATATCCCGAACAGTTTGTGTTTAAAAACATAAAAAAATTATCACAAATTATCAAAATCTTAATAGGCATAACAAAGGCAGCTGCAGCTGCCTTTCAGAATCTTTTGCATTACATTAAATTAATAACAAAAAACTTTAAGAATCTTGTATAAAAGCTTTCAACACATTATTTTTCTAAATTTAATGCTTATATATTCCATTGCGATTAAAACTAAATAGTACATATTTACATAAGACTTATATGGTTTATTTTATAGAATGGTTGCAAAAAAACAATGTATTAAATACATAAATATTTGTAGAAAACCAGTTTTACTCAGTTAGAGATCATTGTGCTGCCAACATAAAATTCAATTAACAATGTAGACTTGACAATATGACAAATTGTATACGCAATCTTGGGTTATCCGAGGCAATTCTCAGGAAATTCTCCGGAAAGGGTCGTTAAGTCGTGACTCAATCAGATTGTTCATTAAATGTTTATGTGACTTTTGGCGCAGCCTCGGTTCAACACTTTAAATAATTAAATCATCTTTAAGTATGCAAACGTATTTAAGTGAGCGTAGCAAACAAAAATAGCTAATGAGAATTTTGTATTATTAATGTGAATTTCTGCGAACTATGGATACGCTAAAGACAAATAAATAGAAATTGCAGCTGTCAGAAGTGAGACGAAAGAATTAGGCTTGTGACGTCACGGTTACAGCGATCGGCCGAGTGACCAACAAAATGAAATGAATGACAAATTGAGGGGCGCCTTGCTCTTTGCATGCTGATTTGGTTTGTTTTGATTGCGTTTACTTGGCAAGGTATAAATAACTTTTCAGCGAAGGTGAATCATGTGTGAGGCAGCGCATAATAAGAAGCAGCAAATGTAAAGACATTGTGTGTGTGTGTGTGTGTGTAGTGACATATAGAGACAGAGTGAGCGAATTTCTGTAGAGATAGAACAGACCAGTAGGTTGATGTTCACATGAAGAGAGAGAGAACTTGCATAGTTAACAGAGCGGTCAGGTAGATCACTGTTAAGTACAACAGGAGCTTATAGAACCTGCTTAGCAACAGAATGCTGTAAGCTTAACAGGGCTGCTGCGTAACAGCCGGCTAGACTGAGTCACTGTCAGACGCAATGCGTGTATAAAAATCAAAGCTTTGTTTAACAGCAGCTTAGTTATAACATAGCGTGCGGCACTAACAGAACTCTTGGCTGTAAGTTCTTTAATATTTAAATTGGAGATTTATTTGCATGCTGCGACGGCTTCTACTAAACAAGCTATCCACCTAATTGGCAACTTAAAAGTAATATAAACTCTTATTCAATTTATTTGCATACCCACACGCACGCATACCCATACTTGTGCACATACAACTCATTATATACAGAGCACAAGCGCAACCTCAGCCACAACAACAACTACAGCCGCAAGCACAATTGCAGAGGATTCCATTGCAGACAGCACTGACATCAGACATACTATAATGGCCGAACTGATTGAAGATGTGCATCACGAGCGGGATGAAAAGGAGGAGCTACAAAAGCTGGAGCAGCTGGCCGCAACTCAAGATGTTGATGGCGACACAATGGCGCATAATGAGGAAACGGAAACGCCATTGCCTGACAGCGACAGCGACAACGGGAGTCATAATGCGGCGCCAGAGTCCTTGGCGGCCATTGAAAACTTTGGCGACGAGACAGACTCTGAGTTGGTCGACCCCCCGCAGTCCGAGCAGCTGCAATTGCATAGGGAACGCGAACGGGAGGAGCTCGAATCCTCTGACGATGAGGAGGATGCGGCGGCGGCCATCGAAATGAGTGACACCTTTAACGATGAGTGGGCCACACTGGAGGCGGATCCTGGCAACGATTTGAATAATCATATTGACATCGAAGAGAACTTTGTTCCTGTCGATCTGTCCAATGATATTGCAGTCAACGATATTGCCGCTGCGAACGCCAACTTCCCACATAACCCAGATGCTGAGTTTATTGACGTGCCAGCTGCTGTTCAAATAATGCCAAAATTTGAGAAGTTATCCCTGCAGTCTCACACATCGCAGCACAAGTGAGTCGCAGGCATAGTTTAGAAGGATAATCATAAGTGTTTTAGCTGATAAGGAAAACTACACTCATTATCATTGCGCAAATAACTCCTCAGAGAGAGCACAGCATTCATTAAATTATGAACAATGTTTAAAAGAAATGTACGAGTATTAAATGCACATAATGTGCAAGCACATAATTTATTTCTTTAAATATATAAAATACCAAAAATATATTTAACTCTCATTCTCTTTGTTTTGTTGGCGGTATTACAGCTGCAAATAAATATATATGTATAAAAAATTATGTTTTTCTTGTGTTGCAGTTAATCGGTTGTACGTTTAATTAATGGTTAACTTATGGTTTGTTTTAATGTCCAATAGCCGTTAACCTTTTGAATAACAGAACGTGATTCGAACTAAGCCGCTTACAGAATCTGTTGTTGTTGCGGCTTAACAGGCCTAGCGACTGTCAAGTCGTTTACATTACAATGTACAATTTAATACTGCCATTTAGAGTAAATACCGTTGCATAGCGCTTGAACAAGATTTTTGCGAATTGTGTTGTGTTTCGTCTTTAAATTAAGTTTATTGAAGTTTGTGCGCGCATGAATGTGTATATCTTTAAACAAGTGTTGATTTATGTTGTGCAAATAAGAGTAAAGCAGTTGTAATATTTGCCATTTCATTTCATATTTACCTGTTTAATATTTACGCTTCAATTTCATTTTGCTTTCGCCTGTGTGTGCAGACACTTAACGAATTTTTGTGTTGTTTGTGATGTGTGTGCAGTGCAGGGGTAGTGAGGATTGTAAGCCCATTGAATGCACAAGTGGCCAACATATTTGTACATATATTATGACTTGGGGATGCTGGCAGCCTTTACAATTGGCCAGTTGCTCGGCATCCCCATTATATCGGCTGCGGCGTCCACAGAAGTCTCATTTTTAATACCCTGCAGCTTAAAAAGAGGATACCATAACAAGTAAGTTCATACATTTGTACTGCGCAAAGATCGCTGCTCATTTTGGCAGTTTCCTTTTATGCTTTCTTCTTTGCTTCGTAAGTGTGCAGCGCACATCTTCATGTTTATGCATGTATGCAAGTAAGTGTGCTTTTGCGAATGCGCAGCACTAAAGTGTTAGTTCTTATGTAAGTCTGCCAGTTTCTATTTCTCCTGCGGCCCATGTGCTTTCACATATACACATGAGCTTTTGTGTGTAGCTTATCGTAAGTTAGGGTATTCCCAAAGCAACCTCAAGTTGTTTATTCCATTTATTTGTATGAAAGTAAGTAATTATGACGTTGCTATCTCTCTCTTGCTCAGCTCGCCATCCTCTGGCAGTTGTAGCTTTTTCAATAGGCAATTGGCGGCCTCGGTCTACCGCTGCTCCGTTTCTGCAGCTGTCTGCTACAACACTCGACTTGCTCTTTGTATTTGCACATATTTTTAATCAATTCCAGTAGCAATATAATAATTAAAGCAATTTTACTATCTCTTCACTGTTTCACAAACTCATACTTTTGAGCTCTTCATAAATGCATTTGCAATTTTTGTTGTGAATTTCAACACAGTTGTTACTGCTTGCCACACACGTGCCACAACCGCAACATAGTGGTGCTCTACACCAGGTTCCACTGACAGACTCTTAATGATGTGCCTGAGCACACACACATGTCTTCTGGCCAAAGGACACCGTTCCGAGAACTCCAGGCCAGCTATAGCTAAACATATAACTAAATACATAGTTTAATTCGTTGGTAACGCTTTGTTGACGGCAACCTCTGCTGTTACGCTTCTGTGGGCAGGGCTAACTGAATGGATGGCTAGGAGGGATCACGGATTTGGCAGAGACTAGTGCCGGATTTGTGCGGTTGCCTTTGTTTTGGTCGTGGAGCGCGTATAACTTAATTAATTTTCGCTTATTTGATTGTTTGCTTGGCAGCATAGTTGAAAAACTCAGTGGTTAACATTTTATTTAAACAAATATTACGATTACACAGAGTAGTTCTATTTGCGTTTCTTCAAATCCTTTTCCACTCGCTTTAATATGGCATCCATATTGGTAACGAGCTGCTCCAGAATTTCTTCCAGCAACGAAACGCGATTGTTGAGACTAAAATGAAAAAGCTGCTTGGAAACGTTTAATTTATTTTTCAATCCACTAACTTACCGATACAAATCCTTGTTATTCACACCACTTGGCACATCCTCAAAGTATTGGGCTCTAGGGAGAGTATGCAATTAGAACATGTTAATAGCTTCATTGGTTATAACTTTTACTCAGCCTCGGTCATATTACGGCGCAAGTGAACTTTAGACTGATCGAAGCGACCGGACGCTGTGGGATCGTCTGTAAACTCTTCATCAGCACTGGGCAGACGGACAGTATCGCGATTATGGCGCTTGCGGCCACAATGAGTGATGTAATATACTAAAGCAGACAGCTTCTTATAGACATAAGAACCGAGTTGGCTGCGCCCTTGGGTTATTTCGCTCTTTACAGTATTGTATGTTTCCATGATGATGGCCAGAAACATGTTCTAAGGCAGAGAACTGTAGAAATATTTGACCGAAAATGTAGAGCAACTTACCAATAAAATGAAGAAGACGAGTAGAATGTAGGTTAAAAAGTATATGGGTCCCAGCACACGATTAGCCTGCTCAATAAGATTATACTGAAAGTCGCCCAGAATCATGCGTATCATGGTCAAAATGGATGTTATAAAGTTGCGAAAATCTGGATGCTTTGTGCCAAATAGCAAGAGACCCAATTGTGCATAGGCCAAGAAAACTATGCCGAACATAAGGCTAAAGCCAGCCAAGTCCTTGGAGCACTGCAATATAAATGTGCTCGATAGAATATCAACATCCCACTGCACCTTCGTACTTACGCGCTTTAAAGTTGTGGTGAACTGAACCAGTGTCTTGTTGAAACTGATAAACTTAAAGATTTTAATCCAAACAAGAAATGCTAAAATTGCCATCATATCCACATAAATTGTGTTCCAAAAGCAGAGTGTGTCCAAACTCTGATAGGTGTCTGTAACTTTTGCATCTCTAATGATCGATTTCACCTTCACTGTATGCCAGATATTATAAATCAATGCCAGATAACAAAGCTGTGGAGCTTAGAGCGATTATTTTCCATTATATTTCAAATTATTTTTGCTTTACTATTAATATAACGGCGTCGAGCATGTTGAGTAGACTCGTGGTGTACTTTTTGATTCCCGATTTTCGAATTTCATTAAACTCGTTAATATTGTAGTAAACCACCATAATATACCAGAAAATAAATACAACAGACATGTACAAACTTTTATCCGTTAAGAAAGAGAAATGCTTAACAGTCTGCAACTGACTTTGTGGCAAGACTCCGCCAGTTGGTGGAATTTCCGCAATAAATCTAAATGATATATACCCCATTGATTGATATGTATTATAATTGTCATTTACTCACTTGGCACTTTGGAAAATATCGGTATTTTCATTGTACAGATTGAATTCGACCAGACAGAGTCGAGAACCACGATCAAGCCATTGGTTCTTCTTTAGGTCTCTAAGTGTTGCGAGATTTTCATCCTTGTCATAGCTCAGATTAAGTGTATAGCCACCTGTGGGATAAAAGCCAAGAGTCGTCCACAGCGGTGTCGAGTCCAGCTCATTCATAGTCCGATATGGAGCCCCGCCAAACTCGGGAATAATTTCCTCTGCTCCCGTCGAGTACGAGTCATAACATGTGTTAAAGTATCTTATGAATGCATCATTCACAAAACACGTATCCTTTCGAACTCTTATCTGTCTCAATCGAGGCGGCCCCAGCAATAGATTCTCATGCAAAAACACTCGGCCGCTGAAAACCGAAACATCCCTGCTCTGATTTGACAATTTCTCATGATCTCCGAAGACATCGTCCATTTCCTCCTCTCGATTTTCGTCTAGTTCGCCCACATTATCGTCTGGATCATCACCGGCTATACTCATGTCGCCATGGAGTGTCACCACAAAATTGTAGATTAAATAGTCCCACCAATCCGGTACAGTGATTAGCTTTTCAAATGACACCGTCACCGCTGGTGCCACAGCCAATTCACGTGTGGTAAACAGTTTCTTCATGGTATCGTTGAAATAAAACATATAAGAATGTCGTACGGACAGCGTTACTGCAGATCAAGGAGAGATTACGAATTATTATTATTTCAAAAGAGTTATATAACCTCATTTACCCTGTTTAATTGTATCGGCAATGTTAGTTAATGAGCAGCCAACGAAAATAAATAAAATATATTTACGATTAAACCAAATAATAATTAAATAAGGCAAATAATATTTACAATTTTTGATTGAAATATTATAAGTCAAAACTATTAAAGGCTGTCTAAGAATCTACAAAAGTCCTGGTTATACCCGCCTACCCGAAGGGTAGAAGGGTATTATGGCTTTGTGCCGACCGAAAATGTATGTAACAGGCAGAAGGAAGCATCTCCGTCCTCATAAAGTATATATATTCTTGATCAGTGTCAACAGCCGAGACGATATAGCCATGTCCGTCTGTCCGTCTGTCCGTCTGTCCGTCTGTCCGTATGAACACCTAGATCTCAGACACTATAAGAGATAGAGCCACCAAATTTTCGGAATAGTGTGTGTAATTATTGCACGCAGATCAAGTTTGTTTTTGATTTTAGTCACGCCCCCTTCCGCCCATGCAAATTGAAAAAAACTGAATTGCAAGCGTCGTTTTAAACCTAGAACGTTCAATTTTGGTACGCACAATACTAATCACCATACTAATGATCTCTACGAATTTGCTAATAATCGGATCAAAAACAAAAGTTATTAAGAGATTACTTTTATAAGGCGTTACCACGTGCAGCTGCACCTAGCTAGTTGCTATGACACTCCGCGACATAATAATGGTGTTCAATAAACTAAGCTAATAATTTCGAAGAAAGAAAATTTTGTATTATTTTGGTAGTTTTTAGTATTTTTTTAGTATTTCTTCAGTATATTTTTGAAAAATATTTTGATGGTTAAATTGTGTGGCGGGTATCTCACAGTCGAGCAAACTCGACTGCAGCTTTCTTACTTGTTTTTATTGTTAGAATTGGGCGCACAATTATCATTATCATGAATGTGTTGAGGACATAGAAAATAGATCAGTTACTTACCCATCGAGGTTAGTATAAGAAATACGATAAAGACAGCAAACTCTACAAGGGCATCACGTACTTCCTCATCTGTTGTGTAGAGAATACGGGTTGCCTTCACTCGGACATTTGGAGTGTGTCGTTCCGGCGTTGACCTTCTTGGTATTGCAGATATGCGTTCTTCATCGCCTTCTTCGTGTTCTTCATGGTCTTCGTGTTCTACATGTTCTTTATGTTTTTCATGTTTTTTCTTTTTCTTAAAGAATCTCACAATTTTATCTTTATTGATGCTATGTGTTTTCGGCATTTCTTCATCCGGCTCTTCAGTCGTATCTTGATGTGCGGCTTCTGACTCCGTTGGCATTGAAGCAAGATCATTTCTCTTGCTTGGGCGCCGATGTTTCTTTTCCTTTGATTTTAAACGCAGTTCGGCATGGGTTATCTGGGATTTTTGAGGGTCTTCAGACTTTTTTGTCTCTTCTGTTGGTGTCTCGTTGTCATCGTCGGGTGCTGCCATTTGCAGTATCCTATTCACTGGATAAAGGCGAGCTTGTGGTTGCGGTGGCGGTGTCAATCGTAAAGGACGCGAACGTGGAGAAGAGCGAGGGGAAGAACCGGGATCCTGATTAGATTCTTGACGTGGGAAAGAGCCGGGACGTAGAGGAATGCCGGAACGCGGGGAAAGGGCGGGACGTGAGGAAGTGCCAGGACGTGGAGAAGTGCCGGGATGTGAATTGGAACCGCTATGTTGAGAGTATCCGGGACCGGGAGACGGCTCATTGTATAGATAATGTTCAGGATCTTGGGAAGAGCCGGGAACTTCAAATTGGACACGCTGAGGCTGTGGTGGACGTCCAGATTTTTTGCGAGATGGCGAAGATCGATCTTCCGACATGTTGCTTATACATAAAGTTTAATTATTTAATTAAATTTATATTTATTATTATTATTTTACTGATTTTATTATTAAGATCCTGATCGATAGCAAATGGTGGCTAATTTCCAAAAATCTAGAATAGACTGAGCTCTGACGGCTTCCAAGTTAAGGCAATGTTTAAGCAATGCTTACTTTGACCTGTCGAGCTATCACATTGAATGCGCCTGAAATGGAAAACTGGTGGCAGAGCAACAAAGTGTGTGTGTGCGGGATATGAAAAAATGTTATGCTCGAGGAATGCATCCAGAAATCTGCACAGCATCTGTATCCTTGCCATGCATCTGTATCCTGGGTCATACATATGCATATTTCATGGGTTAACGCCAGCATTTGGAAGCTGGAGTTGCAACTGCAGGCAGTGTTTGATTTATGGTCCTCGTGTTGGGCAGCTTGCAACGGCTCCTTTTGGCTATCAGCGCCAGTTGAGTTGTCAGGACACAATAAAAAATGCACATACAATAGCATAAATGTGATAAAGCCCTCAAGAAACTGCTTACAATGGCTGCCAGAGACTTAAGGCGCAACTCCATTGGCTCTTCCCGCCTAAGAATTGTGAAGTCAAATGAGATTTGCTGTGGAAATTTAAAAGCTCATTCAAATATTCTAATTTATTGAGCACTCTAAGCAGTTAAATATGCATTAAAAAATGTCGAAACTTACTAAGTTATAAAAACGCCAAGAATTGTTTTGTTTTTTTTTTGATCTTTTTAAATATTTATTTAATAGTTAGAAAATATTAAAATGTTGCTTTTACGTTTAAAATGTTTATAAAGTATATATTTAAAATACTCACTAAAAAGCTCTGACAACGCTAGATCATTTCATATTCATAATTCTACATAAATGGTTGTTGCTTTCTTTTTTATTTATTTTTTTTTAAATATTATTTCTAATTTGCTTTCAAGGGGGAATTTAAGTACACTTCTTGAAACGATTTGCATCATAACAAAATAGTTTATAACTATTAAAATTTAATCATATTATGCCGCTGTTAGGTTCACGTGAGAAATCAATTAGGTTTTGCTTAAGAAAAACGATCTTAATGATATATTTGTGGGAAAGAATTAAAGCTAGTTGCTAGGTTTTCGATAGGTTAGGATTTTCATGTGAAAAACTGTATGATACGCAGTAAAAGAGCCAGACTTTTCCAAGCATTTCTTTTTTCTTTTTTTTTAATAAAATTTGCCCGGTATGAACGGAATTTCGAATGTTTTGTGCCATAAACTAATGCATAATATTATGGTATATAGATTTTGTTTGTATTAAATATTAGCACTAAAAGCTATAAATTAATTTGCTACATTTGATTTGTGTGTGTTATTTGATTTCTCATTACGAGTCTCCATCGATTATTTTTGCTTAACTATTTGGCTTTGAAAATACTTTGGCGCCACAACGCAGCTTCAGTTTAAGTTTTTATTTCTTTTTTTGTTTGTGTATTTGAATTAATAATTAAATATTTTGTTTGCCGACCACTTGATTGAATGAAAATAATGCACTAGAAATTGTTCAGCAAAAGTGATTACAACAAGGATGCAACTTTTAAGCTACTTCTTTGGTTGGTTTTTTTTGTGTGTGTTTTTCCTTTTTTTTTGTTGCGGTTTTTTTGTGCACGTTTACCCCTCGTCCCTTGCTTATTTGGTGTGTGCTTAACATTAGTTATATTTTGTAATTGGTCCTTTGGTTTCAAAACTTTTGCTAAAAGGCACAATGTTTAACTACTCGTATATTGTAAGTATCTCTATGCTGCAGTAAAAGCGACGCCCATTCGCCACGCTTAGTAGGGCTTAGCCGCATCCTTGGAACGTTTCAATTGCACCTTCAAGCGTTTTGTGCCTATCTGAAAGCCATGCATTGCCTGTATGGCTGCATTAGCCGAGTGCGGATTGTCGTAGGAGACGAAGCCAAAGCATTTCGATAGATTGGTTTGCTTATCGATAAACACCTTGGCCGACAGCACATTGCCGAAGGGCAGAAATGTCGATGCGAGATCGGTGTCAATGAATTCCTGAGGTAGATGATAGATGAACAGATTGCTGCCATCGGGGCCTGCGAGTGTGAAAGAGAGAGAGAGAGATCGACTTGTATTATACGCCAATGCCTAAAAGCATGCAGTGCTAATTTGTACTCGACTTACCCTCAATCTGTTTGCCTGCCACACCGGCGGCGGCTGCCTGCAGGGCGCTGGCATTCAACGGCTGGGCGGCTCCATAGGCGGCAGCTGCGGCGGCTGCGGCTGCGGCTGCTGCTCCATTGGTGAGGCCACTAAGCGCGGACGTTCCATAGGGATCTGTGGCACTGGTGGGCCCTAAAAGTCATTCAGATTTTTCGATTTAAATATGCCAAACACAAAGATCAAATGTTCGCGCTGCTCTTCGAGTCTTTCTTGTTCTGCTTCTCGATGAAGTTTATAGTGGCTGCAGTTTGCATAAAACAAATTACATGGCATAAACAATGGACAAAAACAAGAACAGAAATTTGGTGTGAATAACACCTATGTATAACACTCCCACACATATACACACTTACTCACACATACACTCACTACTCGCATTTGAGAACAATAAGCGAGTTGAGTTAACGCATATGGGAAAAAAGTTGTATTTTTTTGGCCTCGACTTTCTTTTGTTTTGTTTGCACGTTTTGCTTGTTGGTTTTGGCTTTCGTTTGCCTGCTGGCCTTACATTATTAAATTTTATATCCTTTTGTGCATCATACAAAATTTGTTAGCCTTTGTTTCAGGACGCTCATGCTGCCTTTTTTTTTAATTGAGCCTCGGCACTTGCAGTGCTCCCGCTGACCTTTGCTTTGTGCAACACACGAATGTTTGTAATCTACTAAAAATTTATTACGTTTTTTGGTGTTTTCTTTTTGTTATTTACATACATACGTGATGCTAACACAAAGAACAATAATACTCACAACAAAAAATGCCATGCAATTTATGCAATTTTATGTGCACTCGACATGAAAGCAAAAGAATCACAATCATCATCATCATTGTTATCAAAATACACAAAAAATGACGAGTTCATTTTTTAGTGCAATCAATTATTATAATTTAGAGAAATTAATTTTTGAAAGCCTTGCGGCATCCATGGCAATTGAACAATGAATACGCTTTAATGCAAAAAATTGTTTTATACTTTCAAATTGCTTCTGGGTACAGGTTTAACGTGCTTGATTATTAGTTTTGATAGAGTTATTACTCTTTTTGTTTGAAGACTAAGTCGGCTGGACGTGAAAGATTTACGCTTTGCAAATATTTGCATAATAATTTTATATATTTTTGCAGTCTGAAAGTATTTGAGGCCAACGGCTTTATATTCATTTGTTGTTTGTTATTTGACGATTGTGCTTGGATTTTGTTTTCAAATTGAAAGGACTTTCATTGACATTGTAACTTTGCATATGGTAGAGTGTCATTTGCAATACGCTTGCGCTGGGTATGTTGATTGTGCCATGGTATTTGGAACGCATTGAAGTCAAAATTCTTTACAGAAAGTCGAATATGTCAAATACTTTTTTGTATATTGCAAACTGTTCATATTTATTATGAATACCGCAAATATTACACATTTTTAAAAACTTGAATATTGAATTCGTTGCAATTCAATTGGTTAAGTTAATTACAACAATATGTATAAATATTTTTCAATCTCACATCAATGTTGTTTGTTAGAGCATCAAATCTTTAACATTCCAAAAATGATTCCCTCCATTGTTTTCCTTTTATTGTTATTATTATTTCATTTTTGTCGAAACACAATCAACGAAGTTTCATACACTATTTGTATATGTATGGCATAGTATTTGTTTTGTTGTCTGCGTGGCATTGATTTGATTTTTTATTCTTTGCATTTATTTGCATTTTGTAGCGGCAACATTGTAAAAATTTTTGCACGGTTTTAGTTATTGTTGTTGAATAAAAATTGTTTATTGACAGTGTGTTTGGGGGCAAATAAAAGCATGAGAACATGGCCGGAGGGCAATGCCAACAAGATATGACTACATGTGTTTTTAATTAACAATATGCTGAAACCGTGGACTGGAATAGCGAGGTGGTGTACAGAGGAGATATCAAAGTAACTATATTAGAATGGGATTGCTTGTACAAAAAACAAAAGAAATAATAATAATAATAAAGTGGAAAATTGTTCAATTGTCAATTAATGAAAACTTTTGATACTTTCCAGTTTCATTTTGGTGGGATCTTGTTATTCTGTATGGGAATACGTTTTGTATAGTCTCAGCAAATTAGGTATTAGTACTTAATAGTGGTTTCTTTTGAGCTGAGCAGAGCAAGGCGCATGCAGGCGGCTTTCTATGGTTGTGAGTGTGTGGTGTGTGGTGTGAGGTGCGACCATAAGGTGTGTTATGGTTTTCGATGTAATTCAGAGTTAGAAAACACAAATTAACTGCAGACGATTAGTATTAAAAACACAGAAACACACACACATTCACACCTGCTTCAATTAGACACACATACCAATACAGTTACATAGATATGGGGCATTTACTTACAAAGGGCGCTAAGTGCAAGCGGTTGGCTGGCTGCTGTTGGCGGCGGGGGCGGTGCCACGCCCATTAACTGTGCCAAATTCAACGTGGCCGCATAGCTGGCTGTGAGTTGACGTTGCTGACTATTGATGTTGGTGTTGATGTTGCTGTTGCTGTTGCTGTTGCTGGTGTTGTTGCTGGTGTTGTTGCTGTTGCTGTTGTTGCTGAGAAGCGGCGGGTTGCCATTGCTGCTGCTGAGGTGCTGCTGGTGGAGTTGGCGATGGCTGTGACTGAGGCTGCTGTTGCTGCTGCTGCTACTGTGCTGGGGATTGCTGAGCAGGCTTACCAGATTCTGCATAGACATGGATGCATTGGCGAGCAGTCCAGTGCCAGGAGCATGCCCGGCGGCAGTGAGCCCGCCGCTGTAGACGGATGTGGTTGCGGATGATGGGGCGAGGCCAAGTGTGAGAGATGGTGGTGCTGTCCCGGCGACAGCTGCTGCTGCTGCTGCGGCAGCCGATAGAGTTGCTGCTGTGCTGCCGGCAGCGCCGGGTGATGGGCCGTGTTGGCTGTGGTGGGCACTGTTATCCGGTGGGTGGAAATTTAGTCCTGTTTTCATTTTCCATATTTTTTTGGTTTTGTTTTTTTTTTTTTTTTGTACAGTTTTGAGTTTTGGTTTTATGGTTGTAAGGTTTGGTTGAGTTGGTTGATTGATTTGATTGATTGATTGATTGTTTTGTACATGACCACAGAGTCAATCATAGACATACCAAAAAATGTTCAACGAATATTTATATATAAAAAACATAGAAGAAAACACACACCCAATTGGATTATTTACATTTACAAGAAATTAAAAATTAATTTTGTTTGATTTTTTTGTTTCATGTAAATTTATGTAAATATTTATAACATATAAATCATAACAAAAATAAAAAATAAACATAAAAGAGCAAACGAATATAAAATGTCAAATGTGCGACAAAAATAACAAACAAAAAAGTAAACCGAAAATATAAATAGTTAAAGTAAAAAAAAAAATAAACAAACAAAAAATGAAATAAAAAAGTAATTCAATTTTGGGAAATAATCAAAAAATAAATAATAATAATAAACATAAGAAATATAAACATTAAAACGCGTAGACATATATATTCAATTTGAAATGCAGTTAGACATATATAAATAAATATCATCGAATTCAATTCAATTAAATTAAATGCGCTAGAAAGGCAACTCGAAACGAAAGGCGTAGCTGGCATTCAATATAATTAGGGCTGTTGTTGTTGCTGCTTTTTGGATTATGAATGAATGGGTTAACTAAGTTAATTTTGCAAGCAGCTACACAAAACGAAAAGATACTCCTGAACATAAATAAATACACGATAGAGTCGAGTAAGAGCACAGTGGAGCATAGCAGAGAGCGACATACATATATATATATACATATGTGTGTGTGTGTGAGAGAGAGAGAGAGAGTGGGTGTGTGTATGGCATGCCCACGAATAGATGAGCACAGACATTGGCATAACATACAACATATAGTATTCGCTTCTACATGGATATAACTTTGATTTTCTTTCTTATTTGCACAATTTTCACTTTGAATGAGCTGCAAGAAAAGCCATTATTTCAACCGAGTATACCAAACGGAGACACGCCTCATCCCAGGGGCTTTGTCGGCATAATAAAACTTTAAGTACGCTCACCTGCGGCCAGGTAGCTTCACCTTTTATTTTTTTACTGGCTGGCATTGCATTTGTTTACACGCCAGCATGCTTGTCATAGACCTGGGGCTATTGGGTATTAGGAGGAGCCTCTTGCAATTTTTGTATGCTATTCTGCTTTTCTTCTTAAGGTTTTGCACTGCCAGCCTCTTTACTCTTTGATGGTGCACAGCCCCAGGACCTTTGGCATGGCTTATAAAAATTGCAAGCCAAAAAATGCCAGACATGTGTGATCGTGTGTGTGTGTGTGTGCATGTGTGTGTGCGTGTGTGTGGCAGCCCAGAGGAAGTTGCAAGCAACAAGCGCATACAAAGAAACGCTTTGACTAAAATGCTTCAAATGCTGCCGGCGACTTGAACTATTAAATAATTAGCAAGTGCCAGCAGAATCTTTGCCAAAGCGTAAAAATGCTCGTATTTTGCACTCTTCACGCAAATTGGTTAAATCAGCAGCGTTTACAGGTCGCACACTTAACGGTTTTTAGTGCGCTCAACATAAAAGGCACGTCCCATACATTTGCTGACCATCATCAGCGCTTTGACTCCTCCAACCCAATGGGTCTGCAAGTCTGACTACGGTTCTCAGAGACTCGTTCTGAGTCCGTTGCTGACATTTAAAAACGTCATTTGTTATTCAAGTGGCATACGTCGCTCTAAGTTGCCTCTAACTGCCCATCTGCCCTTACTGTCACCGCTTACCGTCGTTTACTGTTTCTGGTTCTCCCTTCCACGCCCTATATCAATCCATACCCTAAAATAAGGAGGGCATGTCAGCAAACGTATGAACTTTGTGACGCCACAGTTGAGATAGTTGAGACAGTTCAAATCGAGCACTGTTCAGCTCTTAAGCTTATCGTTTTAGTATATATTATATTATACATAAAAATGGTGCATCTCAAATGTGCTATAACAAGTGTTTTTTAATTATTTCAATTAATAAAAAAACGGAACCAGTGCAATTCATATTATAAGTGTTTTTTTGATTAAAAATAAATGCATACATTTTAGAGTCTTTAAAGTATTTCAAACTTTGATTTTAATTTCTGCAAATTCTAACACCTGAAGCTTCTATTTTGTAATAATTGCATAATTTGAGTACGTAATAAATGCACTTATATTGGATTTTATTTGAGAACTACGTATAATTTTCCCTCATTGTTCTTAAAAGCATTTCTAATTGTACAGATTAATGAATTAATGTTTATTATTGAGCCAAGAAAAATATGTAAGTCTTGTGCTGTCATTTCCAGTTAATTTGTGTCGAAATAATTAATAGTTGTTGAGCCGTCTTAGTAGTGCATTCAAATGGCGCTGAAGCCCAACTTTATTCCTACTTTCAACTATTTTTTTTACGATTACATCACGCGTCGCTCAACATTTGGCTGTCTGTGATTTTTTCTGGAAGCTCTTGTGCTTGATTTGTTATGCGCAAAATGTTCACGTCGTCGAGACTGGCCAGACAGTGAGAGGCGCTGCGAGTCTATATGTATTGTGAGATTACTGGGGGAATGCGATGAAGAAAAGAGGTCTGGGTGTAACGGGGGGCGTGTCATGTTGGTCATTCTAATGAAGCGCCGTTGCATATGCAACACGTTCACATTGACGCCGCGTACGTGTCGTTGTGTGAGTGTGCTAGCTGGCAGCTGTAACTGTAACTGTAACTCTTGCTGTAACTGTAACTGTAAGTGTAACTGTAATGGTAACTGTGTTGGTCCGAAATCTGTGCAATGTCTTTGGTTTTGCATTTGTCGTGTTGCCTTGGCCATCGCTTGGGCCGGCCTGCCCACCTTTTAATCCTATTACAATTTTTGTTTTATTCATCAAGCTCCTCCCAGAGAGAGAGAGGGAGAGGGGAAAGTAAAATCCAGCGTCATTGTCCCCCTTTTAGCTACATTGTTTTATTTCATTTTCTTCTGTTTCCTGTTCTACATTTATGCAAATTTAGGTTGCTTAAATTGAAATTAATTATTTGACAGTTGTCGCTTTGCAAATGACTGAAGGCAAGATACTGACAGCAGGCACTGTCCCCTGTTCGTATTCTTCTTGTTCATGTCTTTGTTCGACTCCCCTGACTTTGTGTCACCCGAGGTCGACGCTTGTTATAAATGAAGCGGCGACAAGTTTGGGGAAAGAAAGAAAACAGCGAGCATATAAAAAAGGAAACTTTTACATTAATTCTTGTTTACTTTTTTAAATGCTCAACAAATGACTGCTGTGTTCAGGTGCTTAGTTATAGTATGTTACATATTTAAAGTCATTTATCTTGTGGTGTTGCAAAAAATAAAGTGCAATAAACCAGAACTAAGACACCTGATGGTGCGACATCCCAGGAGTGTGCCTGAATCAGAATGCTTACTTTATTGTGTCCCACTGGATGATTAATATGCGACTTGAGTCTTTTAGAGCTCGTATTTTATTTAATTTAATTTAGAGCTTTGTTTGTTTGATTTTAAATAACATGTTATATAAAAAGTGACAAGATTTCCCACCATTTTTTAATTAATTCAAACGATACCACATCTTCCTGGTTCCTCACATTTCTTTTGCAGCTCATTCAAAGCACTTTCTGCAATGCCAATCATTTTCTTTATCTACATTTTCCTCTTTTATTTGCTCCATTCGCCAAACCCTTAAAACAACACACACACAAAGAGAACTAATCTGTAACTAATTGTAATTCCAATCGAAGCAACAAATTGCACAAAACAGATAAATTGATAGATAAATAATAATAATGAGAACAACGAATAGATAGAGCTAAACACGCAATTAAATTAAACAACAATTAAATGTTTTTTTTGTTTTTGTTTTGGGTTGCAATAAAGAAAACAACAATAATAAAATAAGAAAAAGACACAAATCAAGTTTGGAACACAAAGTGCGCGCAATTAACACGAAAATTACACGAGGAAAATACGTTTTTCTTTTTTCAAAGAACGAGCAAAATGTGTGATAAACAAAGAAGGAAAATAAGTTAAGTAAGAGGGCGAGAAAGGTACATAGAGACACACAGAGAAGGGGGGAAAGAAACACTGTGAACGTTTTTCTTTTTTTATGTTTTGTTTTTTTTTTTTTCATTATATGTGTTCTTATCTTTTGTTGCTGTTTTGGGGAGGGAAATGACTAACTGAACTGTGGGATTGTTCCAGCGACACGGGTAGATATTGCGAGAGTACTTGGCTTATCACTCGAGTCGAGTCTAGTGTTGCACTTACCTTGCAGATAGTGGGCCGGATGTAGTCCATACGCCTGCATGTGCTGATAGAGCTGCAAATGGGCAGCCGACGCCGGTCCCAGTCCGCCCGTTGGATCCGCGCTTAGATATGCGGCTGCCGCGGCTGCAGCTGCTGCGCCCGGCGACTGTGCATGATGGTGGGGACTGGTGCCGAGGAGCGTTGGCGCCAGCGTGGCACTTAGCGCTGCCGATGTGGGCACCGTGACCAGTGTGGCGGTCTGTGCTCCGGTTACGGCTCCGGCTCCGGCTCCAGCTCCGATGCTCGACACCGACGGCACACCGGCCAGGGCAGCGGCCATTGAGGGATTCTGTCGGGCCGCTGTTGGCGTGGTGGCAATTAATGCCGTTGCCGCATTGGCTGTGGGCGTGGTTGCAGCAACCGCGGCGCCGCTGGGTGTTTGGGTAAGCGCATTGATGCCACAAATTGCATGCAACTGTTGCATCTTCTTCTGATCCTTTTCCTTTTGCGTATCCGCGAATTTAACGACCAACGGCGCTGAGCAGCCCTCCATAGTTTGGCTCTGGTGCAGGGCCTGCAAGTGAATGAAATAGAGAAGTTGTACAACAATTTATGCATTTGATTATTGATGGAGGTTGAGTGTACTATATTTCAAGTATGGCTAGCCAAAGTACGAGTAGCTAGCACTTTTCTCATTACGCATATTGTAAATGTATTTATGAAAATAATTAATTTGCAAATACAGAGTTCAAGTAAAATGCTCTGCAGTGGCAACAACAAAATTAAATTATATTCAACTAAATATCTTGTTGAACTAAATAAATATGATATTATCGAAGAGTATCATGTTCTGGCAAAAACAATATTAATTCTAATTGAACTTTAGTACTTTCTGTGCCAAGTAAATATTATACCATCTTAGACTATCATGTTTGGCTTAGATTTATAATGCACATTTGAAGTTTGAAAGGTCAAAGTAACATTCGAGCTGTTAGCCACGTTCTCATTATTGAACCTCAATTCTAACTACTACAACTAAATACAATATTATCGAAGACTACGCCTAGACTATTTTAATTATTTTAATACATAGCTCAAGCAAACATACTCATCAGTAGCAAAAACAAAATTGATTTCAATTGAACCTCAATTCTATCTATTACAATTGCACATAATATTATATTATCGAAGACAATCATGAGCATAATTTAGCAATTTTTTAAATGGCGAAAGTCTTGTTAACTTTTACTTATTGAGTTGTCTTTGTTTTGGACATGCTGACAACTCTCACAAGCGTAGTAACTATCTACCAGCTCATCCTTTATCTACATCCAGTTGTGACGTCAACAATGTCCCAATGTCGCCCAGTAATTGGACTCTTTTGTCTCAATTGTCCAAACATAGTTTAATAAAATTTTATTGAGCTGTGGTGGCAATTACGAATGTCTGAATCTATTCTCGCCTTGCATGGATGGCTCTGGAAGGATTGAGCTATTGATTCGGTTTTGACTGCATTGGCGAGGCCAAAAGGCATTAGGTGGGCAACTTTAGCTGTTTTGATAAGTTTTATGGCCACTGTGGCGGCTGACAACATCCGAATAATGATGCGCACTTAAGCTGAGGCTGCGGGCTTTAACAACACTAACAACAACTTGGAAGCCAATGTTTATCTAAAGCTTCCGGCGGCTGCTCCTTTAGTTGCTGGAACTGAGGCTGAAGCAAGCCTGAGAGGATTCGTCCCTCGTTCTTGCTCTTGCGTTCGCCTAAGCGACTTAATTTACACCTTTTACTAAGCCCAAAACAAAACAAACAAATGGCATTGGGTGGTTGGCAAAAACTAAAACATAAACCAGGCCAAAGCGGGGCATTAGATGCAGTTGCTGGCCAGGCACTAACTATTGCCGGAATGGGCCCGAGCCACTTTAGTCATTTCCCGGTTTATGTAGACTTTATCATTGAGACCAGACGACGAGCCGCGGCAACTTCCGCTGAATTGTGGTCGACAGTTTGCTGCAATTCCGAGCCGAGCGATGGCGCGAAATGGAGACAGGAGAACAGAGATTGGTTGTGGCGCGGTGTGTCCTGGCAGCCAGAACAGCACAGAGCAGAAGTGCTCTTTAATTACATTGACTATAATTCTTGCGGCTGTGGCGCGACTTTTATGACCGGCTGCTGCTGTTGTCGATGTTCTTGCCGTTGTTGGTGCCGCTGCTGGCAACAAAGTAATTAGGCAAATTTCCGAGTTTTTAAACAGGTCACCAGAGTTGCCGTTGTATACATAGTTTAAATGCCAACATCAAGAAAGTCGGGAGTGGCTGTAGTTGACAATTTTTTAACACTCATCGGATGTGTTTAGCTTAAGAGTGGATGTAGCGTGAGTTCGGAGAGGGAAATTATAAATGCAATTTAATAGAGTAAGGAGGATGTGACTTGATTCCCGAATTCAAATTTTCAAAGTTTTTCCTTTGCAGTTTACGTTCTTTGTCCTCAAATGCCACATTTTTATCAACTCATCACTGTTTGTCCAGCTGAAAAAGAAGTTAAACGACCTGGCAATCAACTCAGCCAGACTTCAACCCAAATCTCAACCCTCAACTTGAAGCACTTGACAAATTAGCGAGCAGCGCCAAAGAAATCTGCATGTGATGAAAAATGTTATCATCATTTGCTCTTTACATTTTTTACCAGCATAAACACAAAAAACAAATGCAGAAGCAACAACAACAAAATACAGTTATATTGTGGAAGCTTGGCTTGCGCTGTGGGCGTTGCCTGGTCAAATAAATTGTCAGGGTTATAAACATGGCGCATTAATATTAAATGCGTTTCGTTCTTTTTGCCAGCATTGCATTGCATACTCTCAGGCGTCAATGGACTGCAATGACTTGCAGCTTTGCTGGCAGGCTTGCACGTCTCCTCTTCCCGCTTGGCTTTGCCTTGAAACAAAGCTCAGTTACTTGCCAAATCATTTGGCCGAGTCGAGCCAACTCATTGCGTTTGCTTGCTGCGCGTGCTTGGCATTCAGTAATTTGACTTCAAATGCATTAAAATTGCACATCACATCATACACATACATACGTGTATATACATACATATATGCAGCTGCACACTCTACCGCACTCTGTGTATTTATTTAAACACGAGTGTGTGTGTTTCTTTGTGTGTATGTACATATAGTATGTATATAATGCAGTTCGCCCGCAACACATTCATCTTGCAAAAGGCGACAAATTATGTGCAATGTACAGAGACAGAGACAACATGTTGGAGTCGCCCACATTCTCTAGCTTCTCTCTCTCTCTTCCCTCAGTCCTCACTTGCTTTTGGTGTATGCTTTACATGTGTTTGTGTTTGCCTGTCGGAAGTTTGTAATTTTGCCTGTTTCCGGAACAAAACTTGCATTAGTGTGGGGCATGTGCGTGTGGCTGCATGTGTGTGTGTGACCAGTGCAGGTTTGGAAATGGGTTTTACTGTGGAATCTGCTCTCTGTTACTGAAAAGCATTGCCGTTGACTTCTTCCGCTGCCAGCGGCGGCGTCTTGCTTGCATTTCTACTTCCTGTGGCCGTTGTTGTTGTTGTTGTTGTAATTGTTGTACAGCTTCATGCGGTTTGTACTCTGTGATTTAGGCCTGCGATTGGGTCTGATAGATTAGAAAGCCATTGGGAATATTTCAAATATATTAGTGAGAAGGGAGCTGACGAAAATGATAATAATATCAATGACCATTCCAATCAGAGGCTAACTAATGTTAATTGTAATGCAGAACCTAATACTAGTGCACATTTAATGTCGGTTCTAATGCTACTGTGTATATTAATGCTAATGCTAAAGCGACAGCAAATGTTTTGCTGTCTAATGTTGATGATAATGTTAACTCTAAAGGTACTGTTAGTAGTAAAGCGATTGCTAATACGACAGCTAATGTTGTGATGACAAATGTTCTTCTAATGTCAACTCTAATGCCATTCTTAATACAAATCTTAGTGACTACAAAGCGAATGTTAATATCTAGCTAATTCTAACTCCGGATCTACACATTTATAGGGTATCTTATTTCAAGTATTGTGCACTCTCTATGGGCGAGAGCCGTGTTTTATATGTGCGACTCTTGCCGCCACAGCAATTAATCATGGCGACAGTTTTGCAACGCGACCAACACATATACCCCACACACACACACATGCACATTAGGGGAGCGCAACAATGAGAAGCTTTAAATAGGACATTAAATGGGAAGGAGCGAATATGTATTAACAATTTAAATTGTGCCTTGTGACAAACTCACCTTGATCGCCCCGATGGCATTCTGTTTGGTTGCGAATGTTACGAATGCACAGCCCTTGCTTTGGCCAACCTGATCCCGGAGCACGGTGCACTCCTCGATGGTGCCGTGGCCCGCAAATAGTTGCCTCACATCGGACTCCGTGTATTTTTTGTTCAACATGCCGACGAAAAGTTTACGTTCTGAAAATGCAATAAAAAAAAGAAAAGAGAACAAAACAACTTTTATGAAATTTTTGCAAAAATTATTTACAAATTGTACAAATGAAATGCTCGAGTCGAAACAAGTGGAGCAACAACAACAATTATGAAATGCGTGAGGTTATGGAAAAATATTTGTAAATTTACAAGCAAACAACATGGCGACAATTTTCATTGTTTTCTACATATTTTCATTTTATTTTTGCCAGCACAATTTAATGAGTTGCCACTACAGTTGCAACTGTTGTACTCATAATTATATGAGTGTGTGTGAGGGAGTGTAACGCTTGACTGTAGCTTCAGTTGGTGGCATTCATGACTGTATTAAAATGATGGTTGGTTGAAGTAATGGCAGCTTGACGACATCAGAAGGAGCGCAATGCGCAACACAAAAAAAGCATTACAAACTGGCAAAATGCTCAACGGTGTGGTTGGCTTGTTTGTAGAGTATAAATGAGAGTATAAATGTAGACTGATTAACTCAAAGCCAAAAACACAAATCAAACAATTAGAAATAATCGAGTTAGAAAATAAATGTTGATATATATAACAAAGTCATATTAAATAAAAGAATATTTGTTGTCGAAAGGTGCAAATTGAAATACTTTAATTTCATTTCAAAAAACAATTGGCTAAGTTTTTTTTAAACCATTTGAATGTGTGCTATATTGTTAGTAGATATACGTAGGACCAATTAATATTTTATGCCACTAGAGCTTGTTGAGAATAGTATAAGCCGCTAAGTTTTAAGCTGCTTGGAGCTATAAATAACAGCGTTAAGTAATTCACAGTTTTAGCAGATTCTTGGCAGCATTAACTGCTGTCGTCATGTGTTGAAAATTTACTAAACATTTTTATGCACTCCCTGTTGACTTGTTGCGTACTTTGTGTGTGTAATGCTCGTAATGAAAGCAGCCATTTTTATGGCACCCTCAAGCCTTGTGTGTAACTGATTTAACTCGGGGGCGTATGAGTGATATCTGGGCAATTTATCAGGCATAATTAATCAGAAGTCAAGTTTGTAAGCAGTTTGAAAGTCATTTTCTGGCCAATTGACAAACAGCTGCTGCTGGCAACTGACAACTGGCAAGAAGCATGGCAAGTGGCAACTGTAAATGGCAGCTAGCTACTGACGGAAATAACTTTAAACTGCAACAATAAATCCAAGTTGCAAAAGCTCACATGTGCTGCCCCCAAAACGCCCCAGTAGAGTCTTTTGTGTAAGGAAACTTTGTGCATTGGCAATTGCATGCTTTATCTTGGCCCGAAACAAAACGCATACGCAGCTTCCTTAACCCTTTTTTCCCAATTGCCGCATCGCAAGTGTTCGTTGTTCTTGTACTAGCTGTTGTTGTTTTTGTTGCTTCGAAACTTTGAGCGCACATGCAAAAGACTAAAAACGCAATCGCAACAAATCGAATCATTGCAACAACAAAGCGCATGAAAACTTTTCATTTTGCAACACTTTAGAGTAGATCCAAAGTTTCCGTTGCATAGACAAAACTCACACACATATGCAGCTTGGTGTCGCTGCGAAAATGGGTAAAAGGGAATGCCGTTTCCCAATTCCTTTAAAAAACAAACTAAGCGTGCATTCAAACCACTTTTTGATACACTACAAGTGGGTGCAACGGCTTTGGAAAGAGGTTTGCCTTTGAAGAGCTTTACAAATTCATTTTGAATACAGTTTATAATATTATTTGAACTTTACCTTACATGCTTAATTATATGGAAAATTAAAAATGCATTTTCTTCAATTGTTTTTGATGTCTTTTTTTTATTTTATTAGAGTTAAAAACTTGAACAAATATCTAGCCATTTATAATAAGTAATAAGCCCAAAATAGGTTTGACAAACTTGACTTACTTTCATTAGTCTTTGCCTTATTTCAAACTATTTAATTTATTCAATAACTTCCACGTTTCGTATACGAACGTTAATAACTGTTATGAAAGTGTAAAATAGTTTCCATTTTATTTGAGCCCAGTTTTCTTTGTTCAGTACCCGACTTCAGTTGCTGTCGTAAAGTATAAATATAGAAAATTGTGTCGTTGCAACGGAAGTGATTGGAAATTGTTGCATTCGCCTGTAAAGCGAAGGTTTTTTGTCTCTCTAGCCGTTGGTTAGAGTTTTTGTATAGTGCGAAAGAGAGTGCTCAGCTTCAGCTTCAGCATCAGCTTCAACTTCAGCCTGCCCGATGGTCTTATCGAGCTCAAAGTTTTTCCACACTGGTGTGTACAATATGTGTGTGTATAAATAGATATAGACGAATGGGTAGTGTGGAGAGTTGTGCGTTGTTTCTTTTGTTTGCTCTAGCACCTGCCCGACACATGTGTGAAAATTTATTTGAGGTTAGTTCAGGTGTGACACAGAAAGTAACAATTTATATATTTATTGTATGGATTTGCCATTTCAAGTTGCAACTTTGCGCTGGGCAAAGAACGAAACGACGATGATAACGAAAGTATGACAAAAAACTTATTGCAACTGATTCAGAGACAGGTGCAGCAGCATCGAATGCTGCTTCAACTGATGCTGAGAGCTTGTTAAGCACCACTTTTGTAGCTCGCAGAGCGCCGCTGATTGGAAAGTTTTATGCGCACGTGATTTGGCAGCGATAAAGCCGAGCAAAGTGAAGCTAAGTAATGTGCAATGTACTACTACTAACATCTGTAGTATTCGTAGTCTTGTAACTCTCTCTTTGTAGCTGACGTGTCGTAAATTGCTCGCTCTGAAGAGCGCATAAATATGGAAACGATTTTTGGCCATTGGAATAGTTTATAACTTTGTGTTGATACTTAAATTAAGTTCATCAAAGTGCTGCTGGAATGCTGCTCTACAATGCAATTTGACACTCTCGTGTGCAACATTAATGCACCAATGACTCAACATTCATTTACTTTTATGTTCACTTTATAATATCAGGCGACCAGCACACAGTCCCAACACCACAATCGTTCCACATTCTTAACCGAGCAACCTCATTTAACCAAGTCACGCTCTTCCTTTGGCCCTCCTATCTCTTGCTCGTTTGACTGCCGCCCATTACAGTTGCAGAAATTGCAATTTCACGACAATTACCACAAATTGGTTTCCTCAACTGGTGGCACACACAGTTCGTCCTCGTACTTGCATCTTACTGGCTGGCCATCCCTGCCATCTCCTTTCTCGCCTCACAATTATGTAGAGAATGAAATGCGCATAAAGTTCACAGGCTTCACGCGGCATATAATTTTTGGGGGGTAAGAACCCAAACGCAAGTTCATCCTGGCCACACACAGAGTCTTGGCATATGATGTCGTTAACTGTCTTAAGATTTATGTGCACAGTCAAAGGCGGAAAACTGCACTTATGTGTTGTCTCTTCCACACAAACTTTGCAACCGCCACACAGTCCGCACATTTTTCACTTCACACTTGAGACATCAACTTTTGTGCCCCCGAAAATGTGTTTGCCGCTCAAGGCGAAAAGTTTGTTATGTGCACAATTTTTATATCATGTCTCTCTGATCTTTTATCTTAATTCCCAGTGCAGTTGCCATTGCACTTGGCCCATCCATAAAAGTGAATTCAAGCATGGATTCAGCCAGGATTCAATTTGCAAGGCAATTAAATGTGAATTTCAATTCACTTGGCTCGAAAAACGTCTTTAAGGATGCTGGCGTGTGTTGCGGCAAAATGGAATTTTAATTATTTCAACCATTTGTTTGCCAAGCGTAAACAAATTAAGCCCTATGCAAATATTTACAAGCTAAGCAGCATAGGCAGGGCGTATGCTCAGCGCAGTACACAATGAAACGTACTTGTACTTAAGTATGCTATAGAAATTGCAAGCATTCAACAACAGCAGGTAAGAAGTGATAGCATGTACTTGGTACACTATCTAGCAAATGCTTCAGGAATCGTAGCAAGGTATAGCCGTCCTGAACTGTCTTCAGCAATAGTATTAAATATTGTTAATAATCAATTGCGTTTCCATTTCCTAGTCAAGTTCTTAACAGTTTGCAACAACCTTTAGTTAGTGTATTGGCATAACAAAAGTCAATGCATTAACCAGGACAATTGCATTCATAGTTTCGAGGCGAGGCGCAAAAACCTGTAAGTAGAACGAAAGACGCCTGAAGTGCTTCTGATTTGCATAAATATGTTTGTGGTATGTACATGTGTAAATGTTGCACGCACACAAACGAAAGCACTTATAGAGTTATGTGGATTGCTGGAAAATAGTTTCAAATGCGTGCTGCAATCAAATGCAAAGAGGCAGAGAGCAAAAGATTGAGATAAATTTGTGAACTTATATGCGAATTGCAAGTCGTTGTTAAACACGCACACTTTCTGGCCAATTGCAGCTTGAATTTTGGTAAGCTGGAAAGAGGGAAGCTGCAACAGCCTGCAACATTATTCAAAGCATAGCCGCAGGCGTTTCGACAAAGCTGTAAAGCAATACATGTGTTAAAACATATGTGAACAAGCAGCTAATGACTTTTCTTCTGATTGTGATTCTATGCATTTCCTTCACCAATAATTGCCACGTAAATGTGGCTCGAATGAATTCAGGTTATGTTTGGGTATTTAATTTAAGGCTAGTTTTTAGTTTTGTCAATTTTGTTTGTTAGACTGGTCAGTTATCTTATACGCCGTATTTTAATTAAATTGCATTGAAATTCTTGCCAACTAATAACTTAACTATCATTTATTGTAAATACCATTTTTATTGACAGTATTTAATTTAGTACTTTAATAACTTGCCCACATTTTCTAGCATTTTTTTTTTGCTGTCCATGGAAAATTAGTAGAAATTTCGTTTTAATTTCCGCTTCCGCATCAACATTTTCCGCTTGTCAATTATTGCAAAATTATGCAAATATGTTGCCGGCACCAAAGTGAGGCAAAAAACGGGCTGAAAAATTGTCGAAAATGCGTCGCAGGCGCAGTAATGGGCGAAATGGGCGTGGCAGAGTGCCTAATTGAATTAAAACATAAAATTTTTGCACCGCAATAAGTTTGGTTGCCCCAATATAACGGGCCCTTGGGGTAGGCTATAAACTTTCGCCAGCCAGGCAGTTGAATGCGCTGACGCCTCCAGAGATAAGAAATGAGCTTGTATGAGCTTGGGTTATGATGACTTTTTACTGCATTTTGATAGCGAACAGAAATGTCACCGGAGTTATGACTTTAAACTCTATTAAGCAACCATTGCCTTTGGAGCTTAAATGTGATACGTGTATAACATTTGGTTTCTTGGTTGCTGATGTCCTTATTAGTTGATGACTTTTGATGACATTTTTATGCATCAAATTTAAACATATACACAGCGATTTTTAAATTCAATTTGTGCATTTTGATTATGCAGTTTCCAACACATAAGTTCGACAACTTTGCTCTTATTTAAAATGAATAATTTCATAGGGAAATATGCGAAATCAGTTATTAAATGCAAAGCTGACTGCAATTATGGCTTTTAAGTGTTTCAAATGAATGTAAAAACGTTCGCAAATTACGCTGCGTTCAACATACGTTGTTCAACACTTTTGGCAACTCATTTGCAAAATATGCAATAAATATTTATGCAGCTGAGGCAGCGGCAGCAGCAGCAGCAACTACTTAACAACACAAACAGATACAAATATGTGAAAAGTTGCTCCTGTGCCACACACACACACACACACACACACACACACAGGCAGATGCGGCACTTCAAAATGTCGGCCTCACATGTGCATTGCATTTTCATTTATTAAGTCTGCCGAGCTCGCTTAATCTGAACAACAAACAACAGCAAGTACAGCGGCAGAACAACACAGGCAACAACAATAACTGCCACAACAACAACAACAACGACAATGAGAGGCTCCGCTATTTTGGGAGTCTTGCGGCAAGTGTTTATGTTATAATTGAAAACGGTAAACGGCAAATGTTTTGACTCAGAGTGTATCATGCAAATTGCATCCTTCAGTCAAGAGGAGCCAATGTTTTATGCAGCATTTTAATTGAAACTTAACATGCCGCATGTTGCATGCGGCTTAGATGTGCAGCGAATAATATTGTGCCTAGCTCGTTGATTTGCTTGAATAAATAAAGGATATTATGACTTCGAAAATGAGAAGTGCATTGAACAAGAGACGAGTAATATTCGGATTAGTTGGAGTCTCTTGTTCTTGAAGTCTATTTAAAGATAGTTGACAACTCTACGGTATATTTTATGAAATTCCTACAATTAGATAATCAAAATATAAAAGAGGGATGGGTATTAAAATAAACAGATATTTTTAGAGTATCACAGATGTAAATCGATATTGTTGTATTTGTAATATTATAATATATAAATATAAGAAAAGAACAACATTTCAGACCGCCCAGAATTAATTTATGGTAAGTGAGGATTAATTATTATTTCCTTAATATTTTAATACATCAAAAGCCTTATAAATTTAAATCGAAAGCGTGCTGCATATTACATTTAGTTTGCTCCCGCAGTGCAGCAAAGTAATAACCTGGCATTCCACTATTTTCTCATATTGTTCTCTCTTTCTTTCTCTCTCTCTCTCTCTCTCTCTCTCTCTCTCTACCACTATCATTATTAGAAGATCCCTGCTGATTGTTATGCAAAGCGCATGGCGAATAATTTTGAGGCAAATCAAAAAGCAGCGCATCACAAAGTATGAAGACAAAGAGAGTGCGAAAGCGAGTCGGACAGAGAAGGAGAGTGAGCGAGAAATCTGAAATATTTTACGACTGTCAGTTGAGGATTTTAGACGTATTTGGTTAGCTGTCGGTAAGCGAAACTCCCTCGCTGCTACACTGATAGAGAGACGGACAGACAGACCGAACGACTGACTGACTTGTGGCGAAAACTGACTGACAATCAAAGTGTTTTTGACGCGACGCTGCCAGCAAAAGAAGCAAATATGCAGAACACCTCAAGATTAAATGTGCAGCACTCGGTGTGGTGTGGCATCGTATGAAATGACATGAGATACTTTGCGACGTCAAGTAACCAGCAAATGTATCTTATGCATACGCAGTCTCTTAGTGTTGTTGTCAAAAGCCACGTTTATTGTTTCACATACGTGCAGCTGCAGCCAGCAGCGGCAGCACGTGCGTCATACAACCAGTTTCAGGTAGACCCGGCCCGAATCTAAATCTTAATTTGAATCTGAATCTTAAGTCGACACAGCAGCACCAACTCAGTAAGCTACGTCAAAAGCGATGCAAGAGAGAAAGATGTCATTCAACAATGTATCTATAAGATGTGCAGTCGGAATGATGAAACTTTAAGCTAATTAAAATAGTATAAATCAATTTTCTGGTAGAGAACAAACGGCATTTTTAGATTTATGAAACTGCTCGAAATAGATTTGCCCTGTGGGAAATATTTTTATTTGCATTGATTCGAAACAATACAAGGGAAATAACTTGGAATTGATACGTGAGGAATTCCAAATGCATCAAAGTGCAAAACGTGTGAAATTAATGCGTATGGCAATACAGAATAACCTCGATAAATGTAAACTTGAAAGAGGTATTGCAAAATTGATTGCCACTTTGAGCTCACAAAGCGACTTGAAGTTTGCAGTCTGTCAAAATGGATTTCGCATAATGAAATGCACAATTTAGGAACCGACTTCAGATGCAGCCAAGTGAGCAAAATATTTTGTGTGCAAAATGTATATAGCATTTGAATGGGATCTAACGATTTAACTTGAATTGGAATTAATTTGTTAATTTTGCCAGGCATTAATGGCTTTTTGCCCGAGAATGCGGTAAGCCAAACCACAAATATGGAAAACATTTGAGCTATGAAGTAGTTTCTGAATTGAATGCTTCAAGTTGAAGCCACTTCAGAAGCAATGGGAGCAAAAAAAAACATTTCAACAAATATCAAGTGCTTGCTTAACTATAAAAGTATCAAAGAGTCGCTAGCAATAATAAAGAAAATGATATATAGCGAAATTATAATAAAAGACTTGCATTGAAGAGGCGCTGGAAACAGTCGACTAGTCGCGGCATATGTAGTGCATATAATAGTACAAGTGTATCTCATCTTGAGCTCAGGGCAATGTGCCAGCCGAGCACTTGAGAAAATCAAATGGCGGGTCATATTGAGATGGGGGGACATTAGAATAGGAATTGGAATAGCTGACGGGCAGCGGTAATTGAATGAGCCAAAGTCAAAGCGGTCTGGTCAACACTATACAAAAATATATACATATTGCGCCAGTATATATAAGTCAAACATACATACATATGTATATGTGTGGTACACACATACTACAAATGAACCCTTCAAGCGAATGCTGAAATGAGCAGCATCAGATCCTGCCCCCAATTCAGCATTCTGACTGCTGGCAGTTTGCCTAGTCTCCAATCCAAATGCGAGAGCTACGGAAATTGTGGCGCTCGCGGCCCGGAAGTGTTGCCAACGTAATCGAAACGTGCTGCTTGTTGGCACTGGCAATACTCTTTCCACTCCCCTCCAGCTGCTCTTTCCCTTCAATTGCTTTTGACTGTCGCCGTCCGGTCAGCATATGAAGGGGGGAGTTGCATTACTCTTGTTGTTGTTGCTATTTACTTTTGGCCTGTCTGCAGCAAAGCCTGGTTAGGTTTTTAAAGGTTGGCAGCTGATTTCAATGATTTTTGCCCATTTGTCGCAGTGGTTGGCAACACGTCGGCCATTAGCATTTATTAACCTTAATTGTATTTTTCAATTAATCTACACTCGACGCTTCTTGGCAAACGAAACTCAATTTCCTGTACAATTAAGAGTATGCTTTGACATTGATTAGAAGTAGCATGTGAGTTGTGCTTCGGTTTTGAATAATCTACTTGTATAAGTGTTTAAATTATTTCAATATAACTTTAAATTAAGCTATCTTCTCAATAATATCTACAATATTTTTATAATATATTTAAATTAATGTGTATATTGTTTTAACTTAATCTGTGCTATCATCTCATTAATATACTCGTATACAATATTTTGTGCAGCCATTGCCTTTTAGATTATATTGATTATTTGCAATTAATTTGACTCTCAATTACATTAAATACTACATTCGATCAACAGTTTCTCCAATTAATCTTCGACAACTCAACTAGAAAATTCTCTCCATTTCTCTCTCAAGCAAATGCAGCAACTACTAGTAATATATGCTTTATTGTAGTCCAAGCATCTGTGCTAAATATGTGCTGGCAAGCTATGCTCTTACTGCAAAGTTCACTTTGGCTATTGGATATTGCATATGCAAAATTCTAAATGTTCACAACTTAACCCCCCCCACCATTGTTCTTGTAGTCCACGCATACTCACATATCAAAATACACATCAATAGTATCAGACAAGTAGGCAATGAATGTGGATGAACTGTTTTCGTTTGTGTCTTCTCGCATGTCAAAGTTCAAAAAGTGTTTTGTACTTTACTTTGTTCTTCGAATTTGGGATTCAATGTACACTGACAGTGTAAATATATGCAGGACAGACAGACAGCATAGAGATGGGTGCGTGATTGATTCACGAAGTAAAATAAGAGACAAAAACAACCGCATTAAAAATGAAGTATTTTTTAAGAATAAAAATTCGACAAATTTTAAAAACAAAAGTTGTGATATCAAAAGCTAAAACAATTATAATAATAAAGTACGAGTATATTGCATACAATATATTATACGAGTATTATAAAGGTTGTTGTCGTGCTCTGACATGCTTCCAACTCTAGAGCTATCGGAGCTATCGCAGCTACTGCTTTAGATACATTTGTAGCTGTAGCATTGACTGCAGCTAGTACGTCTAAAGTATGTAATGTGTGTAACATATGTGTATACGAGCATGTGTGAGCCTCTTTATATGCATGAGTGTGAGTGTGAGTGTGAGTGTATGTATCGTATTTATCAGCTCGCTGTGCATTTGTATTTGTATTTATATCGATGTCGGCAATTGATTACGTATTCCGCATGTTGTATTGTCGCGACAGAATTTAATTTCGTTCTTATGGGACGCACACTCGATCGGGCAACCAATTCCCGCCTATCGGGGGGCAGTCTGCCGCCCTGCTTGCCGCACTCTTCACTCTTCACTCTCCACTCTACCTCTAGCTGTCTGTCTGTCTGTATTGAAGTGTAACGCATTCAAAGTTGTTGTAGCTCACACTCTGTGCAACAAAACAAATGAATAATGTTGTTGTAGTTGTTGTTGTTGTTGTTGTTGTTCATTCAGAGAATATTCGTATTTGTGTACTCTGGTCACTTGTCTGCCATTTGACGTTGACTCTGTTTGTGTAAGTGTACGTACGAGTATGGGGTTTAAAAGGGGGCGTATACTGCACTCAGTTGTATTGTGAAATTTTCAATAGTTCAGGAAATTAGCAGCAAACAAATTGACTCTGCCCATCAGAGTTGGGAAGGTCGCTTCAAACGAAAACAATAAAATTTTGACAAAATATCAGAGGCAATGATTCCAAGTACATAATTATTATCTACACGTATGTTCTTTTTTATCAGAATATTCCAAACTTAATATAAACATTTTTAAAGGGTCTTAAAAGCAATAATCTATTGATTAATCCAAAGCCAGCACAAGTCGCATTGAGCTAGTGCGATTTGTTTTTCTATTTTTAATTTTATTTCAAATTGTTGTTTTGCTTTGCCTAAAATTTACAAGTCGAGTTCATTTAACGATTTACACTTGCGTGTTACTTTAATTAGCAATAAGCTGCTAACAATCTAAAACTACAGGTAACTAACTGCCAACTCATCGTCAACAGCAGCAGCAAAAAATATGTGCAATATTGTTTTTGACATGCATGTCGAGGAGAAAACAATTTTGTGTGATTTTCAATGGATGTGGAAAATGCGAGAGGAGCAGATGTAAGAAGTCAGCTGGCAATTTCCTTGAAGCTGGCCCAAATGTGACAGTTTCGTTTCCTGGGCAGAATCTTTCAGGGGATTCCCCGATGTTCCACCTCTGATGCCCTGCTCAGTGTAGCAGCTCTTGACTCTCGACTGCCGTTGACATGCAAAAGCAGCTACGTGACATGGCAACGTGCATGGATTGGTGTGTTGTTAGTAGTGTTGTTGCGATTGTGGTTCGTTGTTGCCACAGCGAAACGTGTTACATTTATGTTAACACATTTGTGCACGTTGCGTGCGAGCGAGCTAGCGATAATGGCACTTGCAGCTCTACCTACTACTCGTATACGTAATGCCATGCCACAAACAAAATTCTAAAACAGACAACCTTATGTAACACACACACACACACACATGCACACACACACACACACACACGCTCGCACACTGGGACAGTCTGCTACGCTTCACTTTGACTGACAGCCATTTTGACTTTGAGTGTTCCTCCCTTTTCTCACTTTCCGTCCCGCCCGTCCCCCGTATCGTCGCCCTTGCTCGTCATTTGATCTGCTCATAAAATTATTAGTTTTGCTGGTGCTGTCAGAGAACGTGTCTGCTGCATCGAATTGCTTTAAAAATATCAGCATATGCACTTTGTTGTTGCGACCATTGTCGCACAGGGTTATTCATTCATTTATTCAAATATTTCATTATTTATTTATTTATTTATACCTTTTTTTGCGTTTGCGTTTTGAATCCGCCACTACTGTGCAGCTTATTTATTATCGTTTTTTGCTGCCTGCGGTTGCTTTAACTGAGGTCCCCACAGCAGCATTGACAGCAACAGCAACAGCAACAACAAACAATTCATTTCGCATATGGCACATAAATATGCAAGTCATGCGCTTAGTTAGACGACAGCAACGTCAAGACATCAAAACTCTCAACAAACCCCTCACAAATTGCAACCTCAACTCTGATTCTCAAATGAGTCGCGTCTCTTTCTCTCCTATTTACTACTCCTATCAGAAGGAGCAATTGCGCTCAGCTCTTCTCGATTTTATTAGACATATTTGGCATAATCTGTATGCAAGTCGCAACATCGGAAATGGTTTAGATCGTTAACTTATTGATTTGCATGGCACAGCACATTCAGTTATTGTTGTTAAGCCTGGCTAAAAGGGTTCGTTGGCAAACAGTTTGACAATCTCGATTAGTCTTTGCTACATGCTCGTTACATTCGATTTGCATATTTTACAATATGTATGTATATTCACTTGCGGTAATTAAATCTAATCATAATTGTAATTGAACAATTGATTTCAATTATTTAATTATGCCACTTGGAAATTTTTAAGCTGATTTGTCAAGGTCTTATGGAAGTAATTGTCAACAATTGGGCAATAAGCTTGAAGTACTTGAAGCGCATGCAAAGATATGTGATAGTCTGCTTATGTTTTTTCGAAGCACTTTAATTTGAGACTCTAAGTATGCTGTTATCGGATCCACTAGTATCAGGTGTGTCAGAGTTCTGCAAAGAAAAGTTTTCTGGGAAAACTTATTTGTTTTCTCACAACTGACAGTCGCATAATAAGTTGGCGGTTCCGGTCAATGCAAATGCATTGTGAGAGTTACAAACTCATTGGAAATTAAAACAGCCAAATAAGTCAAATAGTATTGTAGGGTATAAGTTGGAAACTAATATATTTCAGATATAAGATCTTAAATTTTAATTGTGTATAATAAACAATTGATTGTTCAAGATAGATGTAGGGTTATTTTAAGGAGCAGAAGACTTGCCAATTGTTGCTGTAAGACGTAGCTTTGCGTCTGTCCTTGGCTTTAGCTGTGGCCATAATTATGATTACCCTGCTTGAGGTAGGGAAAGTGTAAAAGGGGGCAGAGGACAACCCGCTGATAACACACAAATTGTTCGCTCACACAAGCAACAGTTTAAGAGCAACAACAAGGGCCATAATAGCAACAATAAGTGATGTGGTGAATACAAAAACAAACAATGCCGAACAGCACCTCAGTGCCCCCCATCCCCCATGCACCCCCTTTGGCCACAGGGCTGGCAATGCAGAGTGCAAATCCCCTGACAAAGCTAAAATTTAATTAGCAGCCAGCAAGTGGCGTTTGCAAATGAAATTACACACAAAAACGAGGCGCCGCTGCGATGCATGCAACCGATTCTCGAACGAAGCGAACGCCCACGTCGACACATACAGTTACAGTTACAGTTGCATATATGTATGTACATATGTATGTATGCTCCCCTTTAGCATTGAAATCCCGAACCAGCTTCACACACTGGCTTAACATTTTGCCACTTGGCAGCGACTCTGGGCTAAGCACAAAAGCGCCCCCAAAAAAACAAGGAGCGAGCAAAACAAAAACAGCGGAAATAAAATACACGACAACACACACAAGCACCCACACACATACACACACTGAACACACATGGCAACACGACACGGACAACGTTGTTGGCCTTTCCTTTTTGGCCCCCTACTTCATGTTGTTTTTCTTCTTTTTTTTTTTTTTTGTAATCCTCGCGAGCTTTACAATAAACACGAAAATATAATTTGCAACATTTCGAGGCAGGCAGCAGGCAACGCATATCCGACGGACATGCAGGGGCAAGGGCAGCTGGACTTAGACGGTGGCAAGGTAGTTTCAAGGGAGGGGAGAGGGGGTGGGGTTGCGATGTATCAACTGCAAGTAACACTAATTACCTGGAACTAAATATGGCGCCGGATTTGGTGGCGGCAGCCAATACGTTGCCGTTATCGCCGGATACGACTGATGGCCATTTGTGGCCATGTTTGTGGGCTGTTGGTGCGGGGGCGGGGGTGGTGAGTGAGGCGACATGCCGGAGCCGCACAATTTGTTGTTGCTGTTGTTGTTGTTTGCGTTGTATTGCTGCTGTTGCGCTGTTGCTGATGTTGCACATGTTGTTAGCGCTGTTTTAGCCAACAGAGGGCGCAGCTGTAGCTCGCTAGCATTGCCATTTCCGTTTCCGTTGATATTGGACGCAGTGACACTGCCATTGCTGTTGTTGTTGTTGTTGTTGTCATTGTTGTTGTTTAAGCCACTGCATTCCATGATATTTGGATTTTTCATAGCGTGCTTTATTTATGGGCCGCTAGATGGCGCCACACACACACGCACGCACACACGTACACTTCACGTAGCACAAAAAAGGGTTACTTTGTTTTTATGGGCCACTTGGGCTATATTAAATTAATACCAGCAATGCTGTCTGCTTGTTGTTGTTGTTGTTGTGCAAATATCTAGATTATATATAGATATAGTTAGCGATATAGATGTATTTATTTAGTTGGGCCGCCACAATTATTCACTTGTGCATAATTTGAATTTTATTTCCATAAAAAACAACAAAACAATTGCAAAAAAACTCAACAATTGGATATGCAATTTTTTGTTGTTTAATTTTGCATCTGTTTTTTGTTGTTGTACGATTATTTTTAATACGAAACGCGTGCTCTATTGTTATTATTATTTTTGTTGTTTTTTTGCTGTTGATTTGCACAATTTTTTATGGTCTACCATTTTTGTATAACTAATTAATTTGCCATATTGTCGAACTGTCTGTAGTTTACTTTTGTAATAAATGCACACTCCACCTCTGTCTCCGTCTTCGTCTCTGTCTCTGTCTCACTTCCCCTCTCATTCACACTTTCTTGCCTGCTTGACTTGCGTTTGCGATTGTTATTAATTTTATTTACTTTCAATTTGTTGCATATCACATCGCATCGTATCATATCGAGCGTTAATGTGCCGAGCATGTCATTCCAATGCGAACGAGCATTTGCCGTTGTTATTAAGCTTATTATGACAATCACATCGCACAGTTATTTGATTTTGCATTTAATGTCATTTAGATGACAGCTCATGAAACAATATTTGCTGCCTTTTTAAGGCCCATACACAAATTGCCCTTAAGCTTTCGCTTCAACAATTTTTATGTGCAGACTTTTGCGCAAGATTTACATAATTGACCAAGAAACTTTTATAGAAAATTGCCATTTTGCATGCGACTCCAAAGCACTTTGTATACTCCCCTTTTAACCAAAGAACACCTGTGACGAGCTCTAATCACTTTGAAAAATAGCCGTAGAATTTGAAAAAAGAAACTCATGTCTCTGTTTATTCAGTACCGATAACAAAATATAGCCTATAGGAGGGAAGTTGAGAGTATGGAAGCAAATTGAAACCGCAACTAAACAACTGACGACAACTGTCTACATTTAACAAAGCATATTGAGAAATTTTAAGCTTATTTGTTAAGAGCAACAACAACGCAAGTTGTCGACTCAGTTGGTTTATTTCTATGTGAAATTCTTTGTTCTCGCAACAGTAAAAAGAAAGCTGAAGCTGTGTTATGTTATGATATGAATGCTTATCACTTGTTTCAAGTTAAAATAAGAACTGAATATTTACCAAAGAATAGTAATAATAGTGCATAATAAGAAGCATATTTGTGCAATAACTTTTAGTTTTTTTCTTGTTCAGAAATTCATTCGAATTTTTGATCTCAATTTCAATCAACTCTACTTTTCGAATTATGGAAATTCAATACACTGCCAATCCTTAGGCGTCTTCACAGCAAATACACTATATTTATATTTACATTGAGACTTTGGTCAAATGAAGTATTTTTCATGTCAACTATTTTCTATTTTCTTGAATTTTGTCTTTTTTTTTCTCAGTATTTTTGTTCCATACTTTCCTCAACTTGTCTTCAGGCTGTCTATTTTGAATTTCTTGTGGCTCAGCTAAATTGACGTTTGCCAGTCTATTGACAGAGTCCGCCCGCTTCCCCACTAACCCCTTTTGCTTTATGCTGTTTGCAGGCGGTCAACATATAGACATAAATATGCGTAAATAAACGACAACGACAACTCATGGGCTGTTTTATATACTTGAACTCGTACATGTTGTACATGGGAGGAAAGTGCAAATATTGGAAGAGTTGTTCACATTTGGCTCAGAGTCTTGTTTGCAGGTGTTAGAGAGTGGAACATGTTGCCACATGCGACACATGCCAACTCCATGTCAATTGATTTGCCACTCTGATGTTGTGGCAATCGTGTAAAATGCCATAATCAAGCATGTAGCAGCAATATACTCGTACACATACAAATGCAATTGCCTCTTTTTTTTAATCATTTTTTAACGCTTCGCTGAACACTCAAAACTAAGCAATTTGTCAACTAAGCCAACAATTGGCTGTAGCTCGGGCTTGGTTGTTATTTGAAATTAGCGCAAGGTTGCACAGTTCCAGTTCCATTTCAACTGCAACAGATGCGACTTTGTTCGAGTGTTTGCCACATAAGTACAACTTGTACTTTGGCTAAGAACTTTAATGAGTTTTTGCTAACTAATTATCGCTTCGTCTTTGACCTTTGCATATCATCTTTCGCATTTCCTTAGCACCAACAAAACAATTATCGCATAAACTCCATTAACTTCGCATTTACACTCTGAACCCGTTGAACGCATATATTTGTTCGTTATATATCAAAGTTTTTAGAGCGTAAAGCGATGCTTTTCTCCGTTAAAAATTAAAACACTTGAAGCATGTTAAATTATGGAGTCATTGAGATTTACATAAATAAACGAATGTATCGTTAGAATGGAAAAGTCTGGAGTGGGCGATTGTTTAGGAAGTAGTTAAAGATTGTTTGAAGATTTAAGTTGTTTATAGTAGAAATGATCTCTGATTGTTCATGTCATTAATGTCGAACTTTGAATAGCTCTCAAATATTTTTAGTGCTTCATTTCGAAATTGCAACTTTAATCTTGGCCTTTATGATAATTAATTTTGTATAACTTTATAATTTGTTTGACTTTCAGTAATATTTTAAAATGTGCAATATATTTATCCTAAAAATTAAATTAAGTTTAAGAGTTTATTTTTATCATTTGGCCACAGTCTCTTTTCAATTTTCTTTTCTATTTTCGCCTTTACCAATTTGTTCTATTTACAGGGTATTAAATCACTTTTGTTACGCTTTTCGTTACAGTCGCTTGTAAATTGTGATTCTTTGATTTTTTATGTGCACTTTTTCCACTGTAGTTCTAGTTATTTATATTCGAGTATTTATAAGTATTTTTGGGTTCACTTTTGGGTTGACGAGCTGTTGACATTTTGTATTTAATATGCCGTTTGTTGCCGGCCCGGCAGAACACTCTGCCCCCTACCTTCTACCTTGCCCCTGCGGCCCCAAAAGAGCCAACTGATTATTTTCAATTGGAATTCAGTTTGCGGCCAAAGTGATTCATTTTCATTTTCATTTGCTCTGACGCAAAGAATGTGAATGTGGCCGACGTGCTTATACTTGTGTTTGCTTTTGGATTTCAACTAAAATAAGATATATACCAAAACATACATACAAACACGTGTATGCATGTACATATGTAGATACAGCCACGGTCTATAGATGTTTTTCAATTTAATGACACTTGTTCTAGTTGTTTGTCTGTGGCATCTTTCAATATTTGCACAAATGTTGCTAGAGACAATGCCAGCAGCACAAACAATAAGTTTTTCCAACAACTGTGCGAGTGTTAGGGCGTAGTCCGACCTTGAGATAGTATCTTATTGTTCAGGTAGTTCAGCAAAGATGTCGTCGTTGCCGTTGCCGGCACATCGAAAGCCTTTTATGACGATCTGGCCATTGGCGGCACACCCCAAAATAATCCAGCATTGAGGCACTGAGGCATAACGTGTACTGGATCGGAAATCGGTTTAAAAACTCACATACTTATATGTTTGTATAATTGTATAGCTATTGTGCTGTAAGTTGTATCAGCTGAGCGTACATACACAACAAATTGTATGCAAATATAGTACATTCGACCCGTTTGCTAATGCACATTTGCTCAGGTAAATAAAGCATTATCTACAACCACTACAGTGGGCATTGCCCAAGTCGCATGTGTGGCTTGGGTTTTGCCTGTGGCTTTGTTCTTATTGGGGCTTCACTGCAGCTCTTATCGTCGGCTCGTTATTGAGAATTCTCCAACAACAAACGAAATTGGGCCTATTTACGGCATTTTTGAAAAAGTATCTCACAGTTACATTTGTAACTCATAGATACATGTGTACGTTTGCACTTTGACTTTAAGACGCGCGTGCGCAGTTTGTTGTAATTGGGAAAAGCAACTGACTTTACTGACTGATTACGACGCGCACGTCTCGCGCGTTCCAAGTGTATCTGCGTGTCTGAGTATCTGTGTATCTGTGTATCTGTAAGATACAATACCTTAAAACGAAAAACGCGACTGATTGCTGGGCGATTGAGTGACAAACTGCTAGCGTCGCTTTTTTCGCTGCCGTTTCGCTCTGTCGTGCGGTTTATTTTACTTGATTTTTATTCTGTTTCTCTGTTTTATTTGTTGTTGTTTCTTTTCGCCTTTTTTCAGCTGTTTAGCTTTTTGTTTTGTCGCTGTAGTAGTTGTGCCTGTAGTTGTATTTGTAATTGTAGTTGTTGTAGTAATAGTTGCTGTTGTTGCTCGCCTGTGTGTACGTATGTACATTAGCCATTGTGTACTCAGCTCACGATGTGCCTGTCCCGGAGCCCAACCGCATGGCAACGTCAACGTCAACGTTAACGTTAACATCAACCTCAGCGTCAGCTTCAACGTCAACGTCAACGACAGCGTCGGCGTCGACGCTCGCATACAAAATTATCGTTATTATTGTTGCCTTTAGTTTTGGCATTTTTCAGTTTGGTTAAATGGCATTTGTGACAAAACGCTGAGATAACAACAGCACAATGTAAATTGTAAATGCGAAAATCAAATACACTTAGCTAAAGATAAGATGGAAAATGTCTACTGATTTACGGCAAATTGATTAGAGATTTATAGAAAGCATAAAAGCAACAATTGAAAAGCTTGTAGAAAAATTAATTTACACAAGCACGTCTGCATTAATCTTTTGAGATCAATGGAAGGTCGTTTGTTTTTCATCATTTGGTAGCAATAAAAAGAAAACCAATTAATAAGAAAATAGATCTATGCCAAATAGATGCTTCATGGATAAATAATAAATAATATAATAGAACAAGAACAGTAACCTGTTGCTAATATATACAGCTATGTAGCTACATAAACTATGCCAAAATAATAGATTAAGCTTCAAAGAACTTTTTGCAGTTGTTGAATAATGTAAAAAATGTAAAATGTAGACTTTAAATGGTCTTCAAGGTTGCGCTGAGCGCAAACTATTTCGCTTGTGTCATAAGTTTGAGCAGAAGTCAGCAACCCAGTTGGCAGTCAAGTGTATCTAAGCAATAAATTGCTGGTCTCATCAAGTGACGCGTGCTAGGCAGTGCTTGATCTCCAGCAGAGCCAGCGGCAGCGAAACCACCTGATCACGAGTATCTCACAGATACACGCAGGCATTTAGAGTACGTAGAGCTTTTTGGCAGTGCATTTGCATTGACTACTGACTACTGAAGTGATAAGTATCTGTACATAAGTAAAGTGCCTTATGCGAATGAGAGATGGGCCAGAGATGAAGACTGAGACTGCGACTGAGACTGAGTCTGAAACTGAGACTTGGACTACCTGAGTTAGCAAGTGGGCCTTATGTTTATTATTGTTGTTGTTGTGGTTTTTTCTTCTTATTTATTTATTTGTGCTATTTTTGTGAGTTCGCGTTTCAGTTGCCGGCGACAGTTGTTTAATTTATCAGTTAACAGCTTGTGGCTTTTGCAGTTACCCGCTAAAAGCGTTAGTCAGTTCCACTACATGCTCATATTTCAGCCAGACTTTTGTTTGTCTCGTCTATCTACAGACAAATACTCAAGCTGTCAGCTGACCTTTTTCAGCATGGCCCCCAGCTTCAGCTTTGGCCTTGTAACTGCACTGGAAGTGAAAAAAGATGCGAACGTCCCGTAACGCCCCCGTTTTTTAGCTACAGCCAGTTCTTATCTCGATAAGAAATTTAATTAAAACAAAACCATATGCCGCAATTGAAACGCCCCTAATTACCAGATACGGATACGGCGGAAAAATATAAAACGCAGAGCCCAAAAACACTTGAGAGGCAAAAGGAAAAATCGAGCAAGACACAGAAAGAGACGGTGCATGGACAAGGACAAGAAATGTAAATTGAAACAGACGCAAAAAGCAAAAGCAAAAGCATTTTCGATAATTGAAAATAATAATTAAAATTCTGTGATTGAGGCGCTTCTTCTTCTGGCCACCCTGACGTACACAATTGGAGTGAAAGAAGCTATAAAAAGCAACAACAATAAAACAAAAACAAAATATCGTGAAGCATGCACATTATAATTTGCCATACAGTTTGTTGTGTTCAATCTCTTTTTTTAATAGTATCTTTCGCTTTTTAATATGCAAAACTTGTCGCCTGCCATTGAGAAGTCTCTCTCTCTCTCTCTCTTCCTCCGTTTTCGTCTTTATATGTCTCGTTTGGGATCATAGAGCCCGTTAGCCATATTTGTGACCATAGAAATTGTCGTTCACCCCCCTCCTGCCACCATCACTTTTGAATTTATGACTCTGGTCTGAGTTTGGGATTCTAAGTGCGTGATTTCTTCAATTAATTGCCGTCTCGTTGCAGCACTTGCTGCATTATAACAACTCTCTGCAATGCAAACACACAATCATGTGGCGACTCCAATCGAGGCTCGAGTCGACTCAAGTCGACCTCGTCTGCCATAGAAAAATGATGTATGTTAAGTATTCTTAGTATTCATTGTCTGACTGTCTTTTGACAATACTCTTAGTTCTAGCAATGGCAATGGCTTTTAGCATAATTCTCAAGCGATGACAATGCTCTCGACTAGTACTTGTAGAACGCTATAGAATTGTCGGTAATTATGGTTAGGAAATGACTGAGACTTGTGTAATCTGCATACAGACTATTGTTGTGCTCAAAGCGAGGCAGACAACTAATTAGCCAAAGTTAAATATTTTCAATTGTTTGCAAAATGTTCATAAATTTAAATTGGCTAAGAAGAACTGTACACGTATGTATGTAACAAATTGCCAAAGAGATAAGAGAAAGCAAGTAAAGTTGTTTAATTGATGGATATTGTCTGGATGCATTGGAGTGCGTCTATTCCAATATCTAAAGGAGAAAATGATGTTCTAGATCAGCGAATGATAAGAGTTGTACTAAGGTATAAAATCACATTAAATATTTGCTCAAAATACTAATTAATTTCTTATGACATAATATACAATTGATATGATCGTAGAGTAGTTAATTTTTCCCCTTTAAAGAGAAAGTTTTTTCTATAAGAATTCACAGTTAAACATATGTAATTTAAAATGAAAACTACTGAATATGAGTATCTGCTTATAGTCTTGGATACTTCACATTTTATAGATGCAGTTCAATTAAAAATATAGGGTATCTATCGTCAATCTCTAATCATTAGATTTTATGAGTATTTATTTGAGCTCATTACTGAGCTGCGATCTCGTTAGAAATATCTCGAATAGATCTCAACAAACAGACAGAGTCAGCGCGTTGACTTGGGGCCTGGTATGAATTCTCTTGGTATCGCAGCAATATTTCATATTCGGTTTTCATGGGGCATTGCAATTATGCACATATTTCAATTATAACACGTGAAGCGTACAAAATGTCTTGGCCTGCAAAACATGACAAACTGCAGCTGTGAATGCAACAGCAAATTGCGAATTGTAGCGACTGCAAAGTCGAGTACGCATGCAACGCACTTGCAACACGCAAACACTGTTGCGGCAGCAATGAAAAATTTCTCCATTGCATTTGGGCGCTGCATTTGGTGGCATTCCACAAATACTTGGGCTTTAACCGCAGCGCAGCTCAACTAGAATAATTGAGATACAGATACACAGATATGGATAACATAGCTGAGTGTGTGCAAGTCGAAGCAAAAGCAAAACAAAAAACAGAAAACAGCTGACTTAATATCTCGGCTCAATTTGCCATTTTCTGTGTCTTCGCGAAATTGAATGGATATTGAAATGGAAACTGGTTGAGTGGCGATTCAAAGCAAACAAGGGGCAAGGAAAGAGAGGCTCAGTTCACGGTAATTAACCAGGCAGAGAAACTGAGATATTGAGAATTACCGGCTGAATGAGTCAAACGCCTGTTGCAGTTATTCAGATTTATTCACAGCTCGCAATTCTACTCTCAGTTTTCTCTCAGTTTCTTAGTTTCTCAGTCTCTCTCATTTTTGCATTTAATTGTTTATTATTAAGTATTTTGTCAATAACGACAACCGACGAGCTTCATTTGCATATTGTTGTTGTTTACTTTTTGGCAATTGCCAAACTGAATAACTGACTGCGAGTGTACTCGAATGACTCGTCGCCGAACTGAATGTCTGGTCTGAGTAACATTTGTGTGCATGAAATAAATATTTTCGAATTTTAATTTCCTTTTTTTTCATGGCTGCTTTTTATTAACCATAAAATTAACTTTCAGATACTCGTGCATTTGATTTTCGCTTAAACTAATATAAGTCTTTTTTTTGTTTTTGTTGGTCTATAAACACAGTTTTGTTTTATTTATACACAAGCTTTTTGGAGGTTTTCAATTGACAATTACAGAATAATTGTTAATTAAGTAGAGTTATTTTCAATTGTCAATTGGCAATCGATAAGTGAACGAACTGCTCGACAGTTATTTAATTTAAAGAATTTTTCACTTTGTTTACTTTGGGGCGACGATGGCGACGATGATCACGATGACGACTTTCCGGTATGCGCGATCGTGTCTTGAATGAATGCCGATGATAGACTGCCAACTGACGACTGGCATTCGCACTGGCAACTGGGAGTACTCGACTCGACAACTAGAAATTCTATTGAATAGCTTTGACAAATGCGAGCGAGCGTTGGGCTATCGACGCGTCTATCGACCGGCTGACTGTAAACTGACGTCGCGCCGCAGCAGCAGCAGCAAGATTCCCCCTTGTCTGTGTGCTTGGCGCTCACCGATCGTCGTCAATTACGCTGCACTTTGAATTTTATTTGTTTTTTCTTTTTTGCCGTTGGCAATGCTCTCCAACAGCTTGATTTGCCGGCTACGCTCTCTCCGTTCGTTTACTCTCTTTGGCGCTCAGTGCTTGCACAGCTGTTTTGGTGCGCGCTCTCTTGCTGGCGCTCTCTTTGCCACTTGTGGCTGAGTTGAAGTCAATTAGTTACGCTCTTTGACTGCATTGTTGTTAGTGTTTTTGGTTTTGTTTGTTTATGTTTGCCGTTTTGACTCAGCAAAGTTGTTGCTATTTTGTTTGCTTCCAGCGCTTGCATTAGCCCAATGATTGACTGACTCCTCGCCACTCTCTCTCTAGCTGTCCCTATCTCTCTCTCTAATTGACTCTAAACTGCAGCTGTACTGTGTGTGCGCGACGGGCTTGATTAAAAAGTGGTTGGTAAGTGATTGGAAATGATCAATTTGCATACATGTAAGCTTACTTTTTCACTTCTTCTTGTCTTTCTACAGTTAGCTCCATGATTTCTCATACTAGTGGTAAGTGAAGCTGGATTATTGAAATTGAAATGCAAACAAATTACAAAAGCTCATCTTTGCTCAACTTCGTGCCATGTGCAGCTATTTTTTTGTTTGAATTTTTTTTCAAGTGCTGTGTAGTGTAAATAAATTAAAGTGGAGATCGGCTAATATTATATATATTTTACGTCTTGCTTTCCCTGCTTAAGTGTGGATTATTGGTAAGTCAATTTCAACCTTATTTATTGTACTGAAAATGTAAACAGTGTTATGATTAAGTTGAAAGTATCAAAATACCATGCCGATATTAATAATTGCTTTTTATGTTCCTATATCCCACACCTAACCTCACTTTACAACCGAAAGCTCCTCTTTCCCACACCTAACCTTACTTTAGAACCAAAAGAGAGCAAGCTTTTTTTTGCATTCTCTTCTAGTCTCTCTTAATGCCAGCTCTGCTATGTACAAAAACATTGATTATTTAACACATTTAACGGCAACTAAAGCGACCCACTCAATTAACAACTTGACTACAAAATTTTCAATACCCTAACGAAGCGTAGATACTTGCAATCTGTTGCCAGCTGCATAGTATTAGTTAACTAAACAAGGGATCACGTCAGCCGCTAAATGAGCAACAAATGTGCGAAAATCAATTGAGGCGAGCAGCAAAGAAAGACTTGTAACAGTTGGAGGAGCATAGAAAAGCGCTTTGTTTTCCACCCGTAGAATTCTGTAATTGAATTGAAAGTGTGTTAATGCTACCAGCAGCAAAAGTATCTGAAAGATGCAAAGATACAGATATAAGTGCATGCCACATAGCTGGGCAAATGGCAAACATGAAAATGCATTTGACTTGAGCACAAGATCTAAAGATACCGCACACTGACCGAGTGTTGCACTTAGAGAAGACGTTGCAACGTCATGGAATTACTTTGGCTCTGTCAGCGCCTGACAATTTGCGAATTAATAAACACATTAATTACAAATTCAAACGGCATAAATAAATGTGCGTAAATTTACACGCTGCTCTTGATGCTGCTGCATCAAATAATTAATTTGCCATGATTTTTGCAGCCAGTTAGAAGTAGATGGATGAAGAGGGAAAGCACAACGAGTGCAGGGGAAAATTGCAAAGCAGGAGGAGCCAGGCAAGCACTTGCAAAAGGGCAACCAAAGGCGGACGACAACACAGCTAAAAGTGTTTAGAATTTCTGGCATTTTGTCAAGTGTCGCCAAAACATTTTGCCAAACACGCACGGGCCGAGTGCGGCAAGTGGTAGGTGGCTGGGGCAGGAACACGGCAGAGGCTGGTTCCTGAGCAAAAGGCAAAACATTGTGGCAGCTTGTGCACTTGTTGCATGCATAAAATTTGCTAGTGTGGCATTTGAATTTTGTGACCAAATCGATGAAAATGGCACTATTTAACATAGGTATTATACATTGAAAATGTATTCAATTATTTGAGTTAAGAACAAGTTTAATACAATTATTTTGTGTTTCTCTTGTTTCAATATTTCTTAGAGATGTTCTGCTGTAGCCTTTGGTTATTAAATTTAATAGACCAAATATTATTTCCGAAATGGAATTTTAATTTCATTAAGCACTTTTATACAAGTTTTCTTTCATTGAAGCTCTAAGTATAATAGACAAAGTATTTTTTAATATTCTTCTTAATTATATTTCGGCTGCAGAATTCTATAAAAAAAGTAGATTGAGTTTTAATTTTTATTAGAAAAATATTTTTGAAATATTTTAAATTGTGTATTGCTTTCTTAAATGTATATTTCCAAAAGTTCGATGCTGATAACATGTTAATAAATATATTATTCCGATTAAGTATTTCATTTCTCATTCACACTATTTTTTCACCTTATTCACAATTTAATCATATTATCCAATTGTGTTCTGCTTTTCTTCTACGCCTTGTTAAAATTAATTACTTGGCACCACGAATATGATTTATATCCTTCTGTGAGCAATGAATGCCGACAATGAATTGTGCTGCAGATGTCGCTTAAGCGTAATTGTACAATTAACATTTGTTTGTGCATATATTTTTGTATTTTTAAAAATTTATTTATAATTTTCATTTGTTTAAAACACGCCCACAACAAATACATCAAAATAAATGAGGCGGCGTGAAATGCTCTTGTTCAATTTCACATTTTCTTAATTAACTATAAAATTTGTGTGTTACGTGGACGAATACCCTGTAAGTACAAATTATAAAGTGAGGTGGCATTGAATTGCTTGTTAGTTATCAATTATAAGACTGTTTTGATAGCTAACAGGTGTGGAGCTTATTTCCTATACCATTATTATTTTGGCTAGTGTCAAATAATTGCCTAGGGTGTCTGTGCGTCTATCATTCGCCCCCTCGCACTGTCTGACTTGTTAAAATTGTGATTTATTTTTGTCACGCGTGTATTTTGTCGCACCAAAATGACAAGAAATTATCCGAGCGCTTTGCGGATATTGAATAGCCAAAGATACAAATAAATACTACATAGCAAAGACTTGTGAGGAAGGTGGAAAATGCTGTGGGGGAAATTGAAAATCGCAAATCCAATCAATTGACTTTGACTCGAATCAAGCCTTAACAAAAGATGCAATTGAACTGATAAAGGATGCAAAATTGTCGACATGTAGGAAAGCAATTATGCACACAATATCGGTAGGCATTCGAAAGGACTATAAAGGAGAAGAAAGCAATGCGAAAGAGGATAACAAGTAGACGAGAGAGTTTGATAACATCGCTACGAACATTTCCGTTTCGAGAAAGAAATGCTAGAAAAAACTTCGAGGAAATACCAAACTCATAACCAAAGGCCAATAGACACACTCATACACACACAATCACAGACATCTACACACAGTTGTAGCAAAAATGGAAGCGTCGCCGTCGCGTCTGTGTTGACGACCATGGCCATGGCCCAACGGTAAAAAGGCTCAATAACGATTTTCATTTGGAATTCCGTGCGCAGTTCCGCAGAACGCAAAGCTTGTTGGCTTGGTTGACCAGGGTTGCCACCTATTGGTAGTCTGCGCTGTGGCTGCGGCTTTGGCTTTGCTATTTTCGTGTTTACCTTTTTAGTTACTGTTGACAGCGCGCGGAATGTGAGGAGAGAACTACGAGCTGGCAGACTACAATTTATTACACTTTTATTTGTCCACACATGTCTGTGGTCCGAAAGAGACAGCTTGCATGGGAGGAAGACAGCACAAAATGCGTGCTTGACTTGTGCTCTTATTGAAATTGTATTTATCCAGAGCGTATCAGAGGGAGCTTTGAACAGGCAAACACGCCAGACCGAAAGAGACACCTAGACAACTCTAATCGATTTAGTGGGCCTCCGCAAAATCCAACTAATACTGACTACAAATGACACCCTCTTCGCTTTTGCGTTTGCAACGAAGCATTATTCATTCATGTCTCCGATACAAGTTGTGATTAAGCCCACAAGGTACAGGCGGAGTAAAAAAGGAAATCTGGAAACTGAAAAAATGTATGTGCAAAACTCGAAACAGTCTTAGCAATCAGGCCAGACATGTGCAAAAATATCATTTTGTATTTTGTTTTTTGTGTAGTGCTAGTTGTTATTGAACTTACCATTTCTGTTCTCACTATCTGCAGGCTTCATTTGAATGGGATGGTGCATCTGCAAAAGGTAAAAGAGGAGAACAAAGTTTGAGTTGGTGTAAGAGCAGGTAGGACCATGTCCTGGTCGTTTTTAATAGTTGCCAAGCCAGACGGCTGCCTTTGTATTGCCATTGAGGCTTAGAGATTCCAATAGAGAAGAAGTGCATATGTATGTATGTATGTGTGTCTTGTCTGCTATTTCACAGGACTTTTACCTTTGGGTTGCTGCTGTGCAGATTTCATTAGTTTGATTTCGACTAATGCAACAAGTTTGAGTGCCTCATGGTTCCTGGAGTGCAGTTTCAAAAGGCAAAGGCTAGCAAATGTTCATGGAACTAATGAAATGCCTGAATGATATCGCTTCAGATATATGGGGACGTGGGGAAATCAAGCGGCCATTTCATTAACGTGGCCATTAGCACTTGCAATTCAATGCGCTGCCACTGCTCTGCTTATAACAATTTTCATTTATTTTACATTCATTGAGACAACTGATAAGGCTGTTGCTGTTACTGTTGTCGTTGCCATTGCTGACAGCACAGGATACTGTCTGCCAACGGGTTGCCATTACTTTGATTTCAATTAACTTTTCATTCAGTTAAGAGTGCTTGGCCCCCGCCCCCACACTTACAACAGAGGAAATGATAATAATAATACTTACAAAGATATTAGAAATGCAGCAAATGCTAGAGTTTGGCAAGCACTCTTCAAAAGGGCACAGAAAAAAATGCAAAAATAAAAAGCAAGGGACGATAGAAAAGTGCACTAAGTGAATGACTGAATGACTGACTGAATGAATGAGTGAGTGGAGTGAATGGGTGGTTTAGTGAGTTGCTGCTGAAATTTCAAACGAAATGAATTGTTGAGCAGCCTGACAAGAACTCTGGCAAGGACTCTGGCCTGACCTTTCCGGCCTAACTGCTCGTAGACCAATTGGTCAAAAGGTTTTGCACAAATTACGAGAAAATGTCACCGATCCAAGCAGTCGACAGACCGACTTTGAGCCTCTTACCCCTCTTACCCGTCTACTCATACAACTATTCACTCACCCATCATTGTTGCGTCATTTTGCTGCTCTATTATTCAAAATTGACAGTTGAATGAGTTAAGTGGCCTGTCCAATATGCTACTCTTTCACCTCCTCCTGCTTTTCGTCTTGTACTTTCTTTTTTTCTGTGTCCCTTTAGCTGTCGGCTAACAAAATGTTGCCCCTCATCTTGCCACAGATTGTTACCCTTTTCACTCAACTGGCATTTGAACAATAATATGATTGTCATTCAAATTGTTGTTTAGCTCCTTGTTTTTTCAACCTTATTTTCTCGTTTATTGTTTTTTGTGAAAATCTCTTTGCATGTTGAATGTGTATGTTGTCAATTAGTTGGCCAAATATTGTTGCTTATTTTAGAGATTGTGCTTTAAACTTGGTAATTGACGTAGTTACAACACTGGCAGAAATGTTGGCAATTGTATTTCATTAGATAGATTTTTGCAGTCAATAATTTAATCTCAAAAATGATGTGAAAAATAATTTTTTTTGTATCGTTTTTTTAATATAACAATAGCTTAAATTGACTGGCAGTCTTTGGATTATTGATTAGCTTTTGCCAATTATATTCCTGTTTAGGATACAGCTCTTTTTGAAGCTAAACCTCCTAAGAAAGAAAAAATATAAAATTCTTCATAGAAAATTCGAAAAATTCTGTGAAAAAATTAAACAATTTAAAAAGGCGAAAATTAAATTACCTCTATTATTTTTTAAATAATCCAATTTTTTTCACCACCAATACTTAACGAAATAATAACATATGTCATAAAAATATATTCAAAATACTTTTTCTATACAATTTTCTTATTCCTTTCTCCCACCTCTTTTTCTCTCTCGCTCTCCCAACATGTATTGGCTTATTATAAAAAGCATTGCATACTTTTAGGATGTGTACGAAAATAGTGCTATATTTGAACTATATTTTACAGTGTGGTTGATTCTCATCGTATAAGTCGCAACTGCTTCAATTCACACGTGCCGCACACTATACGGCATAAAAAAATACTACTCCAGAGCTGACCAAAAAGCTGTCAGGCCACTTAACCCAAACACATACAGAGAGCAGCACACATACATATATAGTATATGTGTAAAACACCCACACTGACTGTTGTCTATATATAGGGAAATGGTCACTTCAAAACAAAATATTTATTGTAGCAGTTGACAAGTTGCTCTGTCTGTGTGTGTGTGTGTGTGTATGTGTGTGTGAGAAAATGCCGACGTTTTAACGTCTGTTTACCTATCGATTATTTCAGGTAAATTAAGTAGCTCTTGCACAGAGGACGTCGACGACGACGACGTCGACTTGGTTGAGTGTGTCAGTGAGCTTGGTTGGGTTATTCAGGAAGCCTGGCAAATGCATTAAAGGATCAGACATGCCCACACACTAGCCGAGGCACTTACTTATACAAACAAAGCCTCGTTCTGTATGCGAATGTCGATACACACATACATATGTACATACATACGTATTGTACTCGTATATCGCATATAATCGAAGAGTGAGCATTGGTCATTATTTTGACAATTACACACGTGGCGTCATTTGTCTGCTGCCCCGAATATTCAGTAGAAGTTCCAGTCTCTGCTCCAGTGTCTAGTTCTATATGGCTTTTCCATTAACAATTTGAATATGTAAATTAGGCAGGGGTATATGACCGAAGTGGAGGGAGACTTGATATCTAGTCCCTTTTCGCAGTGTTTGCTTGTGCGTTGAACGCTTCATTTAATACGTTAACAATGAGATTGTCCTCAATAATTGAATCCACTAATTGACTGATGATTACATTTGTGTTGGCCATACACCAACAACCCATACATATGTGTGCGTGTGTATGTGTGTGTGTGTGTGCGTGCGTGTGTGTGGAAACTATGTCATTTGGAGCGATCGATAGAAGGCGCAAGCGGTTGACTTTCTCAAGCTGCATTATTCAGAATGAGCAGGATAAATGGACTTGGGGTGAACTACAATAGAAAGACAGTTGTTCAACAAGAGGTAGAAGAAGAAGAGGTAGTAAGACACATACATACACATACATAACACACACATACATATGCACATACAGAACAAATAGAACGAGCAACGCAAACCGCTAAAGTACATAACACATACATATCTGCTATAGATACATATACGAGTATATCGATAAATTGCTAATGATAGTCGACTACTACTTACCCCATCCAAGGTTCTGATGTTGTGTAGCGCATCCTGGGCCCGCAGAGCCGCCTTGCGCGTATAGTAGGTGACAAAACAGCACCCTGTCAACGAAACAGAACGAAAACAATCGATACAAAATCGATACAACAAATTAAAAACAAGTCACGATCGATAGACAAATGCACAAGGACGCTTATTTACGATTAATCGATAACTCGCAATTGGCATAATATTCAATATTATTATTATTATTATTATTTTGAGAATAGCAACTCTATAGCTTATCGTTTCATGCATTTGTGGACAAATTCAGATTGGCATGCAATAGTTTTTGTTTTTTTGGTTGCTTGTAAATGTAGTTGGACAAAGGACGAGCGCGTTGGGCAAGCCATGCAAGGATTATGATAAAAGGACATACTATTATATGAGGTGGTTGATATAAACTTAGTTCCTTTATGTGATTGATCGGACATAACACGTTGTGATGCTTTTAGTAAAACTATCGTCTTAAGTATCGGTAACTATTTAAAGTGCAATTTGATTGATCAACATTTTTAAGAATTCCAATAACATTGAATGTTTTTTAAAGTTTTTACAATAAATTGACAATTATTAAAAATGTTTTCCCACAAATTAATCGCTTTCATGATCCTCACAATATTTCAATTTAATTTTTAATCCAATCCAGCTGACAATTATCAGAATACAATTTGATTGTCTTTCACTTTTAAGATTTATAACTTTTGCTGTACTTAATATTGTATATTAAAGTAATTGTGTTTTATCTAAAATGTTAGTTAACTTTCTAATTATTCGTGAATAAATTAATTGAATTCGTTTTTCAATTATTGCTATTTTATGTTGTTTTTGATTAAGCTGCAGCTCCCATCACTAAGCCACTCTGCATTAGGAGTAATCCCGTAAGCTGCTGCCACTCAGGTGAAGGCGGTAATAAGTGAATAACTGGCCAGACCGACGCCTTCTGTTGTTGTGTTATATGTTAAGCCTAATCTGCACATAAGTCTCATAATCATATTATATATAGTACACCTGGAGTATGTATATCCGATCATTGGCAGCGCCAGCATCACGCATGGCCATAAATATGCATAATACTCGCACAATTTCAACCTTTCATAAAAGTTTGCAAGCAAATGCGTAAATTATTCTAATACAGTACAGAATTAACCGAAAGCCAACGCACACCAACGCTCAAGTGTGTGTGTGTTGGGGCAATTATGGCCAATTACCTGGTGAGTTGAGCAAAAGTTGGCCACAACAACAAAAAAAGCAAGAAGGAGGAGATGAGAAACTGAAGCCAACACCTGGGAGTCAGCTTTAATGCTGATGTGTTGGCCATAATCATATTACTTGATGTTGATGTTTGCAAACAGAGTATTAGGCCCTCCGTCTCTAGAGCGATGGCTAAAAGGGTGTGCCTCAAATTGATGGGTATTGTAAAAATTCATTGAGAGTCACCCCAAGACTCTGATCTGGAATTAATCCCGACATTTGTATGCATGACACTCACCTCGACTAATCGATGTGACCTTATCGCGCAGCACATTCAGCGTATGGACGCGTCCATACTGTTCGAACAGCCGTCGCAGCTTTGCCTCGTCCCAAGTCTTGGGTATTTGTCCGACAAACATTTTGATATTGTCCGCATCGGGTTGATCCTTGTCCGCCACCGGCTCGGTTGTGTCCATGGCTACTGCCAAGTCCGATTCACATTTAATGGCCTCTATGGACAGCAGCGGTTCGTTAGCAGCACTCGAATCGCTGTAAAATGAAATAAAGTCATTATAAATTAGGTAGAATGGGAGATGGACAGATAAATCTATCTGCAAGTTGGTCAAAAAGTTTTCGGCAATTCTATTGAACTTTTATGGCCAACATATTGTAGTCGAATCGCATAGCAGGGTCGTCTCTTTCTTTCTCTCTGTGCTAACTTCATTTGCTAATGACAATAAAAAACAACAACGACAACAATGTGTATTGGGATGGGGAAGTGAAGTGAAGGGAAGGGAACACAAGTTGAGCACTGCATAAAATACAAATACTAATTGTTATTAGCAAACTAATCTAATCTAAAAAGTTGTAAACGTTTTTACTTTGTTCTGTGGCTGACCAGAGCGTGGATGTAGTGCGTGTGTATGTGTGTGTGTGTGTGCTTTGGATGTTGGACGGTGGAAGGGTGTTGATGGCAGGGGAGGGGAGGCAGCACCAAAAGTAGCTGGCAATGCATTGAATGGTCTATTTTGGGGTCACTTGGATACTTCACTTGGGTTTTGTGTAATGCCAAAAAGTTTGTTGTGCTTGACTTCGCCCCTCTCTCTCTCTCTCTCTTTCGCTGAGTGTGTGTATATTTGGGGTTTATTGGGTGTTGTTGATGGCATACAAAATTGACTTTTGGTTGATGTCAAATTGCTTGCCAACCGAACCACTACAAAGGGAGCGAGAGGGAGTCGAAGAGGACAACATTTGAAATAGCCACAACAAGCTGAAGCTGATTTTCAATAAGTTGAAGTTGTCAAGCAGTTGTGGCAATAAATTTGGAAATCTAATTGGTTCCGCTTTTTGTTTTCTTTTTAGTTGTGTGTGTGTGTGTGTGTTTTACGAAACTCTTCAAAGCAAGGAGACTGTAACATGGCAACGATGCTCATTAGACAATTTTAAAAGGACTTGAGAAACAAAGTGACATTTATTTTAGATATTAGTGAGCTTCGAATTTGTAAGTTGATTTCAAAAGTTGCCTGTAAATTTGTAATGTTATGTTTTAGAAATGTTAGCCATTAATGTCGTGTTTGGAAACTCTAACAATCAGTTTGAGAATTGCAGAGCTTTAATTTAGGACACGCTTTAAAATCTAATGAATTTGGTTTTTGATACAACAAATGTTGCACAACATTTAAAAGTTAATATTATATTAAGTTGAGTTAAGTTAAAAACTGTAGCTCATTCAATTTCGTTTTGCTTTAAAAGTTAAGTATTATTCATGATTTATTAACAACAGCTAATAGCTAAGGGTCGACAGATGACAGCACCCAAAATGAAAGAGAGTTCTATGCAGTTGAAGGTTGCTTCAAAGTGCCATAATTTATGTAGTGTATCTGATTGTCGGCACGCATCTGGGAGATTTAAATTAAGCTACACCGGAAATTAACTTGTCTTGATGCAATCGTATTTAATTTTTCATTCTCACTTCCTGCTGCATTTATGAATAGGCAGCGAAATTACACTTATTCTACAGCTCGTTTTCCCATATTTCTTTCCATATATCCGCCATTTCTCCCCAGCTAATATAGAATAAGAGCAGTGTCTCCCGCGGGGAAGTGTGTCAAGTGACAAAACGAACTTAATCTATTAGAGACAGAGTGCAAAGTCATTGCCAAATAGACTAGCATGTCTGCATGATAAATATTGCCTAGAAGTCAAAATGCAAAGCAGGCCTACGCTAGTCGCGGCTTAAACCAATTCAGCGAGGGATTGAAATCTGCCTGGCAGGCATAAATCAACATCGTTGCCTACTTTTTGGCGCACGCTTTAAATACGCATATAAAAATTGGCGCGAAAGCGAGGTGAGAGCTGTGCGACAGGTGTGCAGCCATCGCCCCGCAGGCAATTATTTCGCTTTGAAAGTCAGAGAAGGCGTCTGGGGAATCCATCAGGATGATAGAGCTGGAGACGAAGCAGCAGCATGAGCGCACACTGGATGCCCTTGGGGGAGCCACACGACGGCGGAGGCAACTACTTGCGATGGCAACAGTTGCTGAGATGGCATTGCCATTGCCGTCGTCGTCGTCTCCTGGTGGCTTTCTTCGCATTACTAATTCAGTTTCATTTAAATGCGCCCGAGCTTAATGAGAAAATTGCCTGCGGTGAGTCGCCCAGTGGGATTTCGTTCACTAGGCTTTCGCACAAAATACTTGCTGATGTTGTTGTTGTTGTTGTTAGCCAGGTGTTGGATTGCTGGCTGCCGATTTGAAGACCTCTTACTAAAGTGTTTTGTGCTGGCGGCATTGAACATGCGATGATATTCAACGTGATGCTGATGCCACCACACGAACGCACATTCCGGCTCCAGCTGAGTGGCAGGCTCAGGCAAAGTGGACAACTCAACGTTGCCATCAGCCACGCCCACTAGCCATGTCGGCCTCTAGCCATCCGGCCATCCAGTCAGTCCAGGCAATGCCGACAAAGCCGTGACGTGGCATTTAATTTATGATGGCAGTTTGTTATGTCGCGCCTGTCACAACAAAAACAAACAGTCCGACATAAAGATAGAGGACGACGCCACTGACAGAAAGAGACAGAGAGGAGGAGAGAAGGGGAGGAAAGGGAGCAAAGGAATGGCAGCCTGTGGTCTGTGTCGAGGTGCATAAAAATGACCCAACATAAATTTAATATTCTTGCTTTATTATTTAATGGCAGCGCGACACTCAAAGCGCGCAAGAGAAGAGAAAATGAGAAAGGCGGAGATAGAGACAGAAATTGAGACATAACTGGCTGCCTTAACTTATGTATATCATAGCTTGAGCTGCAGTTCAGCAGCACATTATTTAATGTAATCATCACCATTGGCATTGTATATTATATTATATATCCTTCAAATTGTTAAAGTATCCATCAACCGTAGCCCGGCCATAGCTAATTAATAACCTTAATGCAATGCCAATTATCATTAGTCAGCTGCCGCCTACCCGCCTACTCTTCTCATCTTTGACATCAGCACATTGTCACTTATTTTAATTGAATCGATTCGATTGGACATTTGCCCTAAAAAGCTGTCGTTGCCAAATGGCTATTTTTCTATTTCAATTTATCTAGTATGGATAGGTTTTGCTTTTTTTATTTTTTTATAATTTCCGCAGAGAGGAACTTACCAAATGAAAAAGGGAACTGAATGGGGGAGGAAGCAATGTAGAAAATATTTGAAACATTGCTGGAAATATGATTTCTAAATAGGAAATTGAAATTTATACCTTGGCAATATGGAAATTGATAAGAAATAGCTAAAGAGCAGATGCAAAGTTGTAATGAAATTATATTAATCATATTAACGGAAGTGCAAGTTTCCTAAATGAATGATGGACATATTTTTAATTTATTGCAACCCAAAACAAAAAAAAATTGATTTTAAATGTTCGAGTATAGAATTTATGGTGGCTTAAAAAAATGTATAGTATTTTTATTTAATAAGCTGGTTCCCAAATCATTTTTTGATTGACTTTGTTCACTTTGCAGATTCTGTGAAAATTAGCATTGCCTACTTTTATGGCCACTCTGAGTTTGGCCATGCCAACAAATCATTTGAGTGCAATTTGCAATCATTAGCGGATGGCAACAACAATGCGAAAATAAAATAACAACAAAGTTGAGTGGAGACGTGGCTGAAATACTCACCATTTTGGGGTGCTGGCAATGCTTTGGTCGGCTAATGAAGTTCTGGAATTAATGCTGGAATTTAGCAGCGTCGACGTCGCAGCTGCAGTGGTTGCTGCTGGAGCCACTGTTGCAATTGCTGTTGTTGTTGCTGCTGCTGAGTCTGCTGCTGGTGGTGCTGCTGCTACTACTGCAGCCGATGTTGTTGTTGTTGTTGTTGGCACAGCAGCAGCGACGGCAACGGCGGCAGCTGTAGTTGCATTGGAATTTATTTGGTTTTGCAAAAGTGTTTCAAACAATGTTGTCGACATGCCGACGCCACCAGCAGTTTTGGTCATTGCTGGTGCAATGGATGTTGGTGCTGTTGCTGATACTGGTGCTGTGGCTGTGGCTGTGAGTGGTGTTGTTGCTGTTGCCATGGCTGATATGTTGCTGCCGCTGCTGGGCCGCAAATACGGATGAAAACTTTTAGCAGCACCTGTAAAAGTTGTTGTCGTTGCAATGGCGCCCGTTGCGGGCGTTAGATTTTCTAAATACTTTCCTGGCTGTTGCTGCTGCAGATGTTGCTGTTGTTGTTGCAAGTTGTTATTGTTATTGTTATTGTTATTATTGTTGTTAGTATTGCCGTTGGTGCCGCCGTTATAAAGACTGCTGCTGCCATTGGCCATACCATTAGCGACATGGGCAACAGGTGCTGTTGTTAGCATTGTTGTTGTTGCTGCTGCTGTATCTATTAGTGTTGCTGATGTTGCTGCTGCTGCTGCTTTGCCAGTTTCCTCCGTGGCAATTGGCGTTGCTGCTGCTGCTGCTATTGTTGTTGTTGTTGCTGGAATGTCGCTTAGTTTGTCCGTGCACAGTTTCAAAGATTGCAACATCATTTGTTTTATTTCCGCTTTTATTATTATTATCTCTCTCTCGCTTTCTCTCTCTCTCTCTCTAAGTTGTTGTTATTGCTGTCGCTAATTACTTTTAGTGCTGCTGCGGCTGCTGTAACTGTTGCTGCTTTTCCTGCTGCAGTTGCCGCATTTGGTGACGCTTGCTTTTTAATTTGCTGAGGATTTTACTTTTATTAAAATTGTATATTATCTTGCTCTTAATTGCTGTTCTACGCGCTGGCCTCAGCTCGTTTGCTTATCACAGTTTTATCTCTCACTAATAGTTTGTTTCTTCGCGTTTGCTTTGCGATTTGAGCAGCACTTTGCCGAGTTTCAGTTGCAACTGTAATTAAATGAAAAGGGAAGCACAATTGTTTATTAATAAAACGAGGTGTCAGAAATGGCACAGCAATAACATTTTAAAATCTTAATAGACTGGGATTCCTTTTGTGAATTATAATTGCAATCAACTAAATTATGTTTATTTCGAAGAATTTAATATTAATCTGATATGTATATTTATGCAAATCATTGCGAGGAAGCTCCAAGAGATAGACAAGATATGTATATACAGACAATATTTATTAAAATTTAAATTCTTCTCCTTTAAAAGTATTAAAATAAATTTGTGTATTTTTGGGCCAATTATTTAAAATCGAATTTCATGAATTTTTAATCTCATCATTTTTTTAATTTGCAATAATTTTTTCAAATTTAGGCACACCCAATCAATTAATTTTTCGTTTGATTTTAGACAAGTGCTAGCGTTTAATTAATATGCATTAAATTCATGCAATTTTAGCGCATCACAAAACAGAAAACACAAGTAATTTAATCAAGTGTGCAATGCGTAATATTAATTAAAACTACTTAATTAAATAATTAAAACATCAACACAAAATGTATGCAGACCACTAAAACACAAAACAAAATGAATGCTCAAGAGCGTTGCATTTTTAGTGTTGGAAAACCGCAACCAAAATGGCTACCAACTGAAGCCGTCTCCCGCCTGAATCTCATTTCCTTGCCGGGCAGGCTGTTAGCTGCATAGATAAGCGCATTTCAATGGCTGCATATTGACAGACTGACCGCAGTGCTGGGCCACTTGACTGTCTGCATTCAAGTGGTAGACTTTGATAGAGCACCAATGTGTGCAAACTCATCATGTTTGCAGCCGCAGCCAAACTGAGTTACTGTGAGAATGATGAAGGCCCCAGCTAATTAGTTAAATTGAAATCAAATTATTTGTTGTCGCACTTGACTGACCACAGGCATGGGCGCCTTAATTAACGCGCTTAACTCACACACACACACACTCACACACACACATTTACATATAAGTATATCTACTGAGAGAGAAGTGCACATCTGTCTGACGGCTTAGAGTGTTTGCGATTAGCCTTATTACGTTATGTTGTGCAGACATGGCGTATGCGTAACATTCACTTGAAAACTTAAAGCACTCGCTTAATCACTATGAAAATTTTCTATTGTTTTTTAATAAATTGAAGTGCTCATATTGAAAGCGCGTAAAATATGCAGCTTTTCTATTTTCCTTAAATTTTTCTCGCCTTTTTTCGGTATTTTTGGCATCCGCTTCGCTTGGCCAGACGCTGGCAACTGGCGACGTGTTGTGAAACGCTTGTTGCACCCCACCAACAAGAGATTCTATCGATGTCGTTATTGTTGTTGTTCTTGTTGGCCTGCCAGCTTTGGTTTGCCCGCGGCATGCTCCTGCCACGTTGCCACGCGCTTATCCAGCGCCATCAAACGATGTCGACGACAACATCGACGCCATTGATAGAGCATGCTGCTGTATACGAGTACACTAACTAAGCCGAATGATTTGCCATATTTATGACAGTTGTTTTTGCGGCCAATTAAGATATGATTTAAACCGGTTTCCGTTTCAATAGGCGACCTTAATCTTATCACTCATTTGTAAATGCAAGATCAAAGCATGTGATGAAATGATGTTGATAAGTGTATTTCGAGTTCGTTGTGAAATTGCCGTCGGCTGGCGACTGCCAGCAGCAGCTGCTGCATTATGAGCAGTTAACGTTGCCAGTTCCTGCAGCTTTAACAGGCAACATGGCGCCCACCCACGGAGGAGGCAGCTGTGTCATCCATGTGGTTGTTGTTGCTGTTGCTGCCTCTGCTACTGTCACCTTGTAATTTTATTTATCTATTGATTATTGAGTATCTCTTTTCTATTTATTTGCCTTTGTTTGCACACGCAGCGTGCGCTGACAGCCAGTCGCCTACACCCCACCCCCTTGTCTGGCTGCTTTTAGCTGGCGTTTTTATTAAAGCATATACATGTTAGATCCCTTCGGGTGGCGGTGGTGGTTGGGGCTCTGTAAATATTGTGTGCCTCTGGCTGTTTTTTAATTAACTTTAGTGACAATATTTTGCACAGTTGCTTTTGTCTAACGCCTGGCCTTTGTGGCTCCCGCTTACTTTCTCCCTCTCTCTGGCCTTGCAGCAGCCACTGAGATAATCAAACTGTGTGCATGCAAATGTAGGCAAGTGAGCCAAGTTTTAGGCCTGACCCAAATTCTGCCTCTCCCTCTCTTTCTTTTCAATCTTCTGTCTCTGTTGTGTGACAGTGACAATGCCGTTGACATCTCACAACTTGCACTCCAAATAAGAATCACATGTCAGCAGCCCTGCGCCGTTGGGGGTGCAATGCACTCAATGCCGCTACACAACTACCACTACATACGCATACACATACACACACACATACACATGCATATATAGTATATACAGAAATATGTAGACTACGCATACGTCGTATGGCCCATTGGGCATATGTCAGTGCTTCATTCACTTGTTGAGCGACTTTCCTTTCCTTATCTTATCGAGTGCTTTATACGTTTGCATAGTTGCTTTATTGAGGTTGTTTGCGACTCTGGCTGGCTGTTGGTTTTTTTTTTTTACTTTTTGGGTAACTACTCATATATATATATACTTATCCAGGCAAACAGAGCGTCTGCTTGCAACCGCTAGTTTAGCCAGCTAATCAGCTGTTATCTCTGCTGGCTAAAAACATTGAAGCAATTTCAAGTTGTCTTGTTAGTTGTGCTAATGGGAAGTACACACACATATGTATGATATCCAATTGGAAATCTATACGAAGCAGCAGATATAACAGAACGTATAACAGTTTTGTAATGTATAATAGTGGAGCACGAGTTGGAATTTCAACAATCGCATACCTTCCGTATTGATCTGTATACGCCACAATATAACAGTATAACAGTTTATTTACTTGCTCTTACACGCCTTAGACTCATGTGAACTTAAAAGTCTTGCATTGTTACTTACATTTTGTGACTAATTTCAATTGTTGTTAACATATGGTCATTTGCACACACGATATCAATATCTAGCTACGTATAGATACACACATTACATAGATACACGGCTGATAGACACTGTTACACATACGAGTACACGAATCGGTCATTTCATCAATCATTCAGAGCGCAATCACGAAATTAAATGCTATACTATTTAGGTAGTGGAAAACCGACCGCACGACAAGCCCAACGAGAGTCAACTAACAGAGCCAAAAACAAAAAAAAATCAACTGAAACTGCAGAACGAAACCGACCCATTGATTTCATAATTTTTCACACACTCAGTGAACCCAATTTTCACTCACTATCGAGGCGATAGCATTCCGTGCTCTCCGTTCCAAGTAACTGTATGCGTTTATATGTGTTATCTAATTGCTGATAAGGACGCGCTTATCGCATAATTGCTCACTGATTGTTGTCAACAACGACAGGTAAACCGCGACTCTGACTCTCTCTCTCTCTCGCTCTCTCAGACTGTCTCTCTCGGCAAACATTTTTCCTTAACTATGTTAGGTTTATCTTAGACACACATTCTCTGGCTCGCATTTTGTTGCTACTGTTGCTTAAGGAAATGATATTTATTACCTTTTCAAGTCGTCAAGAAATTTGTTTGTTTTTCTTTCGAGTTTATCTTTCTGTCAAGCGGCAAGTGCTCTCGAAAAGTGCAGGTTGTATGTCTTAAAAGGCTTATCACTCTCTCTGACTCAGCGCAAATCATAAAAAACTTCACTTACATGGCAATGAAGTAGGACAGCAATGATTTCTTCTCTGACAGCGAGAGATATACGTTTTTGGCGTATCTTCTCTCATAAATATACGCACATTTTGGCGTCCAAACAATGTTGATAGCCAACATATTGTTTTGTATCAACACGACAGTGGTGGCGACATGACGAAACGACACCGAAACATGACCAACAACTGAAATTGAAATCCCATTGCAATTGCTGGACACAAAAACTTGTAACTCGTAACTCGCGCTCGATATATCCGCACTATAATGCTCATAAATATAAACTAAACTCATGCAAGGACTCTCAATATGTGTGTGGGCAGACTAAAGCTAGCTCTAGAGTATATAGACAACAACGCTGTGTGTGTGTGTGTGTGTGTGTGTGTGTGTGCGTGAACTGAAGGCTACTTGCTGTCTATATGGGGGCAGCCTGGAAAAGAGACCAATGAGCATGCCACGTAGCCCAAAGTATCGATGAGTTTGAAGTGCTCAAAGGAAGTGGGGGCCAGCGGGCTGGTTCGACGTCGTGTGACCGGACAGCCGTTCATTGTGGCCATAACAGAGACAAGGGTTAGAGCGAGTTCTATATATACAATACCAATGCCTCTAAATATATCCGGCCATGTAAGTACATAGCTGGGCTATACATACTCGATAGATACATTCATATATCCAACATATACATCGATGGATTGCTTGGGGCCGCTGGCTATGGTAATGCATTCGTTTGTTTGTCATTGTGCCATCAAATTATAATGTGCGACTATTTAGTGGTAAATGTGTGTCACTTTACATATAGAACGTATCGCTGAAGGGTTGGGGTATTCATCAGTATTCGTCCATCTCCCTTGGACGCACCGCGAAATTGGATAATTATATTGAAAGCGAAGTGAACAAAAAAAAAGACGAGCCTGAAGCCAAAGGGAAAATGGAATATTTAATTATACATTGACGTTTACCATACAAATAATTGGGGCAATTGTCGGCACATTCTTAATTCACTTGAGAAAGATGTAAGAAACATTGGGTCTATGGTTATAAAAATAAGTATACTGATAGGTATAATAACTACTATTATTGGAGAATTCGATGAAGATTCTGATAGCAAATTAACTACGTAGATATGATATAATAATCATTTTTCTTGCTCGTATAAAAGTTATAAAAAATTAGTTGCAAATATAACAGTTTTGGTAGCTTATTTTACATGCTATCGGCCTAGAATCTCCCCTACATCAGATAAGAATAAATTTGCTTATCTCACAGTGCTCCACTTTCGAGCACATTACAATCGTTATCAGTTTATCAAGTTGTCTAATCTGTGCATCAACTAACCTTGTTTCTAGCACACTTTCTCCCCATTAGAGTGCTTGAATGCTTTGGCAATTGGCACTAATAGAGGAATTCAATAGTAATGGACAGTAGACAATGTATTGGCTTTAATGCATTTATACCATAAATGTATGTGTGTATTTGTAGTTCTGCTTGTATATGTGCCTAGTAATTGTATCTATTGCCCATTCAATGCAACTTGTAATCCTTTTGGATGTGGCACGAGTACGAGGACGAGGACGAGTACAAGTATTACTTGCCAGTTGGGCCACGTTTCAATTTTTCACGTCCATTTCATTTGCTGGCCAACGATCAATATTAAATTGGGTTTGAGCAATTGTTATTGTTGTGCGAGTGGGGTCAGTCAAGGTACATACTGGTCTTCTAGTAGACGTGTTAGTTAAGCGAAGAATTTAATAATTTATTCGCCAGAGCTGTAAGCAAAAGGCGAATCGTATTGTACTTGGCATTTTGAGTGGCCAAAAGGGCAACAAATCGACCAAAGATACATTTTATATGCTACTTTGTCTATGAAATATTAAATTCTTAGTGCGTGAGTGTGGGTCTAAACTACATCTATTTAATGGCAAGTTTGTTGTTCTTATTGTTATTGTGTAAACAACGTTAACCAAGAGAATGAAGCTCAAGTGCTCAAAGTGGAAAAGCTTTGAGCTGAAACTTTAAATTCAAGTTGCCAAAGGGCTCAATGTAAGACAAGACAACAAACATCTGCAATAATATTATGAGAAATCAAACTAAACATAAAATCGAAGTTGTGGAAACCACGAAAATGTGGTTGTAATGTAACAAAAGCCAAAACACAGAGTTTAGTGGTTGAATGGCAGCAACAACCGCAGGAACAAATGAGACAGGACACACACATAAAAGCAACAAGGGCAGCAACGACAACAACAACAACAACTACTAACTAATAAAGCCGCCTGGAGGACAGGTAAACAAAATGAGCAGCAAACTGAAAGCCGACTGAGAAGAGAGCAAAGCAAATGCCAGACAAATGCCAGCACAAATAATATAAATTAAATGTGGGTGCGTGTGTGAGGGGGTGTGAGGGGGTGTGTGTGGGAGTGCGAGTGCTGTGGACAGTTGGAGGCAACTTAACAGACCCCAAAGAAAGTCAGAGTAATTATTTCCGGCAGAGCGAGTATCCCAATCTCATTCCTATTTCGAATCCCATTCCCATTCTCATTCCCAAGTCTGAGTTAGAGCTCTGCGGTTTCGACTGCAGCACATGGCCGGACACTTAAACCGAAGTGGCAAACATAGCAAGTCCAATTCCTAGATGGGCATCTATGTATGTGTGTGTATTGTATGTAGTTGAAAATCTATCTGGGCAATAATTTCAGTTGACATGCTTGCGGTAATTATTGACCGTAATGACAAAACCAAAAACCATAGCTTCAACCCGAACAAATTGCTTTAGTTTCCTGAGTCTTGACTTTCGCTTGGGCTTCGACCATTCGTATGTTGCGCTCCTTTTCATTTTAATTGGATTTTGCTGGCAGAAACAAAATAGAATTCAAAAAACAATTTAATTGATTTGTGCTTGAATTATGGGAAGCCTGGAAAACTTTTCACGAACATCTTTCCCATAAATTTCATACGAAATTCTTGTCAACAAAATTAACGCCATAAAAATCAAATACGAAACAAGAAATTTAAATCATGCCGAGCATAAACCATATAATCATCACATATATGTACTAAGACACTGAGTTCGCTTAATAGATACACATATAACATACAATAAATATATAAGTCTATACTGTATAGAAGAATATATATATATGCTTAAAGTTTATGATATGTTTTTGATTTTTGTTGTACAATATGATTTGTCAGCTAAATGTTGGCAGCTCTTTCCTATTATATACGATACGATTTCCCCAAACATTATCAGCACACCATTTAGCTTGCTCTTCAAGTAGATTTCTATAGATTTTTCTTGTAGATGTCCATGCTGTCCATGCATATTTTATACACATCAATGGCAAGCCTGTTGGGCTATTGGACTGTTGTACGAGCAGCAAGCACACGCATAACATATCCAAAATCTAATTAATAACATGTCTATCGGTTTATTTTTGGAACATCCCTCCCCACTCCACAAATGCCGCATGTGCTAATTTCAGTTTCAATGTCGACTATTTTGGATTGTCAATTTGACGCAGATGTTGCCACAATCTAAAAAAACATGCATAATGACAATTAGTTTTTTTTTTTTCTTTGGAATACTGGATAAAAAGCAAATGAACTGCATGAAATGCTAGCGTACTGACGTTAGTTAATACAGCTGACACTGAGAGTAATAAATATTCTTAGAAAATATTTATGTCGGTACAAAATGAAACTAAGAAAATGAATAATTTTGCAATTTTAAGAAATGGCAATGCAAATAAATCATTTTTATTACTTTTTCAAAGATCATACATTATTTACTTTTCGGCCTCTACACGAAGAAATCATTTAAAGCTTTCTTACTTTACTTAAGGATATAAATAAATTAAATGAATTGAATATTCCTTCCTTAATATACCTTTGCTGCTTATTATTATTATTATTATTAATTTTACCTGAACGTATTGCGATGCATGTTGATTTTACTCTTTATTCATATCTAATCGTAACTTCAATTGTAGTTCATTCAAGCACTCTTTAATGTGTGCTTCAAATGGAAGCTCAGCAAGTGGCCTCACTTCAATGCAATTGAAAATGTGACAATTATGGGGAAAACTTCCGCGACACGCACAACAAAAGTTGAATGATTTCTTTGTATGACAAATTGCCCCAAGAGCTGGGGGGTGTGGGGAAAGTGGGGCTGAAGACACTAACGATGACGATCACTTGTGTGTATCGCGCCTTCTCTTTCAGACTAGCCGTCGCTCTCTTGCAGGCGAGAAAGCTTCTGGTTTGCTAATTCACTTGATGGGTGAAGTGCGAGGTCAAATCTTTCAGTTGACACAAAGCAATCACACACATACACACACATGCACACGCGACGCATTAACAAACAATAATAATAATAAAAATAAACATTGACTGCACTCACTTTGTGAAATGAACTTTACTTAACATTTTTCAGACGCTTTTCTTTATTTTGTTTTCATTTCATTCCTTTTTTTTTATCTTTTTGGCACTTGCTCAGACTTTTGTGTATTTTTATGATCATTTTCCATAATTTGCGAGCGCACTGAATATACACACAGCCATCATGGAGCACACTTGTTGTAGTTGTTGTTGCACGTTGCACGTAGCGGCAAAATAGATTTTTAGCTGAGATTTTCGCGTGCCTGACGATGCATTGCAAGTGACATGATTTCCAAAAAAACGCACTGGGCGTCTACATGAAACGGTCTATATAAATGCCATATATTCTCTGCACCATGCTATATATACATATTTATGTAGAGGAGTATATAAAAGATCTGTATATGTGGTATTAATGCAGAACGTGGGCGACTGACGCGAACCGGCAAAAAATGCACAAGCGTAAACGAAGACGACCGAGGACTGAGACTGAGACTGAGACAGAGACAGAGACTGTGAGTTTTCCTCGACGCGGCAGGAGCAGCGCTGACAACGTTCAAGTGAGCACTGCCGAGGCAATCGACTTGACAGCCGCCTGTCTGTCCATGGAGCCCAAGCATTGCCACTGAGCAAGCAGATCACAACAACGACAATCACAACAGCGACGACGCTGTCGACGCTGTCGACGTTGACGCCAACGCCTAAACGATGCGAAAAATCATTTTTCCGAAATATAAAATAAATATACATATAAATAAATAATATTAAAAAATATTGCATGTTGCTGCTGCCTCTTCCGTTCGCTCGCCGTCTTCGCACATTTATTTAGAAATTAATTAATTTCGGTTTTTCGGCATTTCCATAGAGGCAGAGCAGTAGCAAGCGGATTGGCAGGCAGGCTGACGACAACACTTTGCATGTTCATCATAATTTAAATCAAAGCTGAAATTAGCAACAAATTTAGCTGTTGATTTTGGTGCATTTGCTGCCGCTGTCGTTATCAATTTTCTGCAGAAAAATGTCAACGTTTGATACACAAAGTGCACTCGATTCAAGTGAGAGAGATGGAGAGAATAACAGAACGATAGAGAGCTAAATACTCACTTCTGTCAAGTAATAAAAAAGTATCTGTATCTATATAATTGATGTCAGAGATGGCTGCTCTCACTAATAGTAAAATTCTTCGCGTATCTCTCTCTCTCTCTCTCTCACTCTCTTGGTAGCACCCAACCACCCACTCTCCCTACGATGCTCGATATTTGTTGAGGTGCAGCTGTCGCCCCCCTAAGAAATAAACAGATGTTTAGCTTTTATTTTGGTTGTCGAATCTTCCCCAAATTGGCTGCCCAAGTTTTCTATAGAGCGAACAAGAGTGAGAGAAAAAGGTGAGCTCTTTAAGTGTTCCCTTGACATTTTGTCATCTGGATTAAACGCTCATTAGCTTGACAGTCCGAGTGGGTGGATGTCAATGTAGGCGTAACCCCAATATGAATATACCAAATATGTGGTAGATATTTTGAATTCTAATCATATTTAAATCGCATTGTTTGCAGATAAATGATATATATGAACAGATGATAGATATACGAACTGCGGTGTACTCTTGCTACAGAGGGTATATGGATATTGTCAATAGATGTGCAACAAAATGGTGGGGAAATAATGTTATAATTGAATTGATTCTATAGTTTGTATTCGACGATAACTCATAGAAATATTCAACTTATTTGTATCTTTTTATTTGAGACATATACATATATTAAAACAAATAAATTAATAATTAATAATGACCAATGCCAAGTGTGGAATTTATTTGTCACTCTGGTCAGCAATGCCCCGATTGCATTTTATTGTATGTGTTAATCTTGTCATTCTTTTAAGTTGGTCTTAATTTAATGACTAATTGATAATTGTAACCACTGTGTAACCACTGTACTTGAGCCATTGATCCGTCAACTCTAAAAACAGTGTCGCGATAATTGCATGCTCATAACCATAATTCAGACGAATACGAAACAAAAGCGCTTCAGCCACACATTGTGTGGGAACCACAAGGCTATTATTAACACCATTCGGCAATTATTCAAGGCGATTTTTGGCACTCGACAGCCGAATGTCAGGGGGTGGTGCTGGGAGAGGGGGTACGTAAATCGTTTTAATTGCGCCGAACATTGCGATTTACAGCGCTGCGAGGCAACAAAAAGATTTAAGCGGAAAATCTGTTTGAGATAATGCCATAAAATATGCACTGCATAAAATGAACAATAAGTACATAAATAGATAGAAACAAAACAGAAATTCGTTGGGAAAAAAATTGGATAAACAGCCAGCAGCAAAGGGACGTCAACAAAGAGGGAAATTTGCAGCTGGTGGTGATTTTCAAGCACTTTCCACCACCAGTGGTGGCCAAAAATTATCAGCGGCTAAACACAAGAAGAAAACCGAAAGCCACCAAACTGCAAGCATAATTTTGCACGTGTTTCGAATAAGTTGAAAACCAGCAACTTTTCGGCTAAAACTTTGCTCTGCCGCTAAAAGAGGGAGAGAAGGAGGGAGACAGTTGGAAGTGGAGTATGCTTAAAAATGCGCGACCGCATTCATTAGCGCAAATGGCTTAAATACTTGGCCATACTCGTCACACCCCTGCCCTGCCCCCTTGTTTACGCAACCCCTGCGAATGTGCTATGGCAGCTTAAGAAGCGAGTTGCCAGCTCCAAGTCCTGCGTTTGTTTGTTTGACTTTGGGCTTGGCCCGTTGTGCACTGAAAGGATTAAGTTTTCACAGCGCCCCATGGCGCATGCACACACACACACATACACATATACACACACACACAATGTAAGTTTAAGCAGCAACCCAGACATAAACCCCGGGGCCTCAAGCGAAGAGAAACCCCACTTACTCATCCGCTTAAGTAGTTTGCCAATCGTTCGAAGAAAAGTATTCGCCATTTGCCATAGATTTCTGTTATCGTTCGTCCGCATAGTTCTCGCACCCACTGTGTTTGCACAGCGGGCAGCTGAGGCAGCTGCATTTATTATTATCGCATTGCATACTTTTAGGCACGATGGAAATATTCCTTGAGAAAATATTTTGCATTGCAATTGCAAATGCTGGCAAATACTTCTGTGGTCAATTTAATACTTCTCGATACTCTGGAATGCCAAGCAAGGGGTATGCATAAGTAAGTATTAAGTGATTAAGTCTGAATACATTTATTTGTTCGCTAGTTTACCCCTGATTAAAGCGCATGGAAAACCTGAAAAGGGTATGCTAAAATGATGCTGAACTCCTACGACTATTTGTCTTGGGGTAGAGCAACCCCAATGTGGAGCATTCGGTTCGATGCGCTTTGATGTGGCAATTTTCAATTAACGAAATTGCATAAAATATTTAAAAAATGCCAACTCTTTGATACCATGAAATATTTCCGCTGCCTGAGCAAACAGTAAATATATTTCTTTGATTAACATAAGCACTTTTCATCCCTTCCATACAATCGTTTATCTATTGTACTTTCCGGGGCTGCAATTAAATTACATCCACGGTGGAGGGGGAAGTACAAACTTTAGTCATATCGTGCAGCTTTCAGGTGTAACTAGTCAAATCTCTTTTCAGTCTCAAATTATGCAATTAAAGAGTGCAGTTCGACAAAAAGTTTCGTTGACGTCGTCGCTCACTTAGCAACATGAATAAAATTAAACTCACGGCTCAAAGTTTTTCTTTTCGACAGCAGCAGCAGCAGCAGCAGCACTAGCAGAAGGGGGTGGGAGGAAGGGGTAAGCAACTTATGCAACTTGCGTATATTTCAAATACTGAATGAATTTTGCACATATTTCAAACTTAACTTACTTTTTTGCTTCTCAATTTTTTGGTCTTTTCTTTTTTATTTTGTCTTGAAAAGTTTGTCGGCAACGTCGACAACGTCGACAACACACGCAAGTTTCTTCACTCTGCTGGATTTTACTTTTAATTTCTGTGCAGCTGTGGAAAAATACTTAATGTATATACATACTAGCAGGGGGCAAGAAATACTAAAATTGTTTATGACCCTACTTTGGCGCAAAATGTATGTCAAAATTAATTAATTTCATGATTTATGCGCCGCAACTTTTGAGGCACTTTGTGCAGTTCTCTGGTCAAGTTCTTGAATAGTGTTAATGCCCCAAACTGAATGCATAAAAAACTGCTTCGGGATCCCCCCTTTTTGTGGGAAAACTAAACAAGTCACGTCGTTGGGCCATAAAATAGCCACGGACAGTGGGACATTCGGGACACGGGACTCGAGACTGGAGACCTTCTAACCTCGCTTAACTTTGAGTTTAGTTTTGCCAAAAGTTCAGGTTCCCTCCCAAAATTGGACAAAACAGCTGTTGTTATCCTTGTTGCTTTGTAGGTGTTAACAGTTGTTTCAACGCCCCCTTTTTTTGATTAGTACACTCCACACTTCACTTTCCCACTTTTCAGCCTCCCCTCAATTTCCATAGCATTCCCTCCGGCCACAATCTTTTTATCTTGATTGGCAAAGTTGGCGTCAGAGTCGCAGTCGGAGTCGAAAGCTTGCCTGGTTTGCTCTCTCTCTCTCTCTCTCTCTCTTTAGACGAGTGGGTTTTTCGACAATCCTTTTGGCTGCTTATCGTTTTTGCATTCATTTGTTTTCAATTGTAATTAATCTTGCAAAGTTTTCTTTTGACATTTTGTGGCTGAAAGTCCCAGAACTGGGTTTCCTGTTTGACTTAACTCGCTCACACTCCTGCTGCTGTTCTGTTCTGGCCATGGCTTTTGTTTTACAATATATATATATATATATAGATATATATATGTATATATCAAGTTGTCGTCGTGCCCCGCACAAACTTTGGCCAAAACTTGTTGGTTTTTTGGCACTCTGTGGCAACGCCAGCGTGTTACTGTCACAATTAAAATAAAGTTTGCCGCACTAATTGAAAAGTGTCAAGTGTAATTTCTTTAAATTTACCCAAAGACATCGTCAGCGAATTGTTTGACTTTTTACTCTATGGTCGAATCAGTTGTCCAACTAAGACGATCCCGCCAATGCCACCACCAAACTTGCCAAACTATAGCACTAATGGTTATACTCATTAATTGTAAACTTTCTTCAGTCTCGGCATTGTCTCAATGCGAACAAGTCGCATTGTCGAGCAAAACTTTAATTAATTTTATTTTGTTTAAAATTTGCTCGAAATCAACAGTAGGAAATGAAAAGAGGAGAAGCGAACATGGGATTGCATATTTATATATATATTTATTAATTATGTAATTGAGAATTATGGTAGTAAAAGTACTCCATACTTTCTACTATTGTACTGACTATAGACTGGGCAATTTATATACACACATTAAGATTTATTATCTTCAATATTTCCAAACACCTGAAATATTCGAAACGCTACAAAGTAAATATATTTTTGATCATGTAGCAATTGAGATTTTGACTTTAAGATGCCTGGCAAAAAGTTCTCAATTGCGGCTCAAACAATTAAGCACATATAGCCAATGCTTTCTTGCAGACAGGCAGTCAGCGAGTTGAGAGAGAATGAGAAGGAGCGTGAGAGAGGGAGAGAGGAAATTGGGGTCGAGGTTGAATGGGAGTCAGATGCATAAAATGCAAACATAAAAGCCAACTGCGAATGCAACTTGCAATGCAAAGAAAGCGGCAACTGTGACAATGTAAACAACACTGCGGAAATAAGGAATGGGAGATGGGGGTGCGGAGAGCATGACTAAGGGAAGTTGGCTAAAAGTGCATACAAAATTGCAAGTAGCAAACAAAAGAAACGACGCCGGCAGCTGCAGCCCAAAACCAAAAACTGCAGCTAGACTCAGCTACCCAAAATGGTAATGGCCTTTCAATGGCAATTGTTTGGCAGCGAAAGGCCCGCTGGGGGCTGTGTGGGGTAACGTAGAGTGTACGGTGTAGAGTAGTGTAGGATGAGATGGGAATTCGTTGGGGTTTGAGGCTCTGGTAACTTAATGCGAAAATCTTGTTGCAAGCGGCGTGTGCTGCAAATGGTTAGCAGCAGCAGTGTGCGGACTGTGGGCGAGGGGGCATAAAAGTCTATTGTTTCAGCATCATAATTCTCTTGTAAGCTGCGAAGCATCAGATGATGGACGGGGGAGGGGCAAGTGGCAAAGTAACGTAGTTACAATTGTGTGGGTGCAGGAAATGAACATCATTAATTTTGCCATTTTGCATTTGCATTGAAATGGCATTTCGATAGGGTTAAGATTGCTGCCCCTTCCCCCCCAAATGCCCCAACCATCGCAGTGCGCAGCATTCAAACAGTTTTCAACGGCTGCTGCGCGATTGGTGCGACGTGACTTAATTTGGATTTTCACAACTAAATATTTGTTTCTAGTTGTGGGGCCAGAGCCGTAGAGCGAAGGGGCCAGCATTTATCAATATGGACAGAGCTGATAACGTCACTTGTGCTGAATTGCGGCACGTAGTTTGCCAGACGCCGACGCCGACGCCGGCGCCGACGTCGACATCAAGTGTCCAAGTGTTGAAAAAGCGGCATAGAAACTAACACGTACGCACTGAGAGGGGCAGAGAAGAAGGTGGAGGGACTCAACTATAACTTGAGCTAGTCCCTTAGATTGCGACTCCAACTCACACTGCGATTCCAGAATCCAGACAAAAATCAAAGCTAAGCACTTTCAATTGGATTTATGCGTTTGCTATGTGAGCCGACACTCACAATGGGGCTCAGCTGGCTAATGTCTCTATAGAGAGAGCAGCGGCGCTTACCTTCAGCTGGCCATCATCATCATCATCATCATTATCGTCATCATCACCATCCGTTTTCTAATAGTTGTTGTTGGTCCTTTCTTATTAATCAGCACAAAGTTGTGCGTCGCAGGAAGCACAAATTGCAATTTGCCGATAAGCAAATAGAGCCAAAAAAGCTGTTTACACACACGCATACATGGCCAATTATGCTATGTGTGTGTGTATATATATTTGGTTATTAAGTTTTATGATCAGCTTGTGTTTTGGGTGGAAACGATTTATTTAGCTAAGCGAAATTAATTGCAATTTTACGTGTTGATTTTGTACTTTACTCGTCGATAAAAGGATAAGCAACTTATCTGCAAGTATTACATGAAGTTTACAACATATTGGTATTTTTGGTTATTTAAACAAACAATGGCAGTTTAACAATAGCTGAGTGAGTTTGACTCTTAAGTTGCATGAATATGTGCAACACAATAGATTAAGCGCTTACTTCATTTGGCTTAAAATTATCATTATTACCATTTGTGTTTGCTTGAGCAATTTAGTGAAAGGTTTAAGAACAAGCATTAAACAGATTTTCGAACTACATGAATTAGGGGAAAATGTTGCAATTAACAATAGTTGAAATTAAGAATAAATTTTAAGATTCGATTTGGTATTTGGCAGATATTATTTAAATATGATGGATATTCTATTGGAAAATCATAAATGTTGACAAATTGAGACTAAATAGATGGGCCATCTTAAAATCTGCAATGTGGATTTAGCTAATTTTCAATGAAATAATAATAATTATAACTATAGCAAATATGAAAGATTGATAACTATTGAAAGATAATAGATTGATGTGCCATCAATGTTTAGTCAAATTGAATTCTGGATTCTCTAAAATGACACTTCTCAAAGGATTTTCTCTAACTAATCAACCCGGCACATCGATAACTATCGGTGGCATTTTGTGCCATCGCTAAGCAGTAGACTACGGCCCAGAGCACTGTGAAAATTTATGACAGCACGTGTCCCACTTCAAAAGGCACCGAAACCGCACTTAATACGCCGTCTGCCATTGCCAGCCGGCTTTTCTGTTCAGCTTGAACTTCAGTTTGAGTTCTCGCTTGCTCAAAGTAAAGCAAATCGCTTAGCAAACAATAGAAGTCCCCCTCCCTTGTCGACTCCCGCATGACCACACATCATATGCGATTCAGCAGCTGGACAGCATAAAATGCTTTATGAGATTATTTGCTGAAATGTAGCGAATGGTTTTTCTTATTTATTTGCCTTGGGCCCGGGTCCTCACTTTTATGGCGCCTCAAGGTATGCTATGCTGTGAAATGAGAGAACTCTTCGAGGGGTCGGAGGAATTGAATTGAAAAGGGAAATTGTTGCGGGCCAACGCCATCGCCAACGCCATTGCCATCTCATGAAAGGCATTTACCAGCAGCATTCTTGTGGCCAAAACATTGTGGCATATTTCATGTTTGCTTCAAGGGCTTTTTCCACAATCTTTTCTTTTCTTTATTTTTGCAAAAGGATCAAATTCGCTCAAGTGTTAAAATTGCTACGCAAAGATTTGCATGCCAGAGAGTTAGTTTTATTCTTTGGGTTGATACCTTTATTGAAACATAATGCGTTTAACACACGCATTTCCATTTCGTTGGCCACCTCTCGCAATTTGCTCTGACAATTTTTCGATATCAATGGATTTGTTAAATGTGACTGGGATTCAAATCGATTCCATGCGATTTTGGCGCGTGACAAAACTCAACTTATGCCAGCTTCAAATTTATGTTCTTCAGCTAATCCTCAACACACAGCCTCACACATGCACATATAGACACAGTCAAATATCGAGCCCATTGAGCTGCTCTCTATCGAGAGCTCTGTCTGCTGTTGAGTGCTAAGCCTGCTCTCCAATGCTTTTGGCTTTTGAGTGCTGCTGTCACCAACGCGTAGGCTTAAGAGCCACCTGAAAAGGTCATCATAGATGGCCAATGACACATACAACAGGTACACACTGGCTTACTAAGCAGAGTTCAGACAGCCCTAAAGCGACATTTCTCTAGCTTACCAGTACTTGGCGTATAGAGGTTGATTGAATTATTTTCAATCAGTATTAAAAACCACGTAGAGACAATCATCTTTTCCTTTTTTGTTAAGTTATTTTAAACTCTTTTCTTTCATGCTTGGTATTTAATTAGAGAGACACAATAATAATAATATTAAACAACTTTGAAATTGCAAATTATTTACTTCTCAAGTACAAATAGTACAATGCAAACAGCTAGGCTGTAATTTGCTATGTCAATCATTGAGTTGACATATATGTACATCAAATGAATTTCAAATGGTTAGCTTCATTAATAATCACATGGTTAATTGAAATTGTGCATACAATATTTAGTTTTCGATTAAGTTGAGCTGTCAGAAATAGTCTTGGTCTATGTTAAATTGAGTAATTATTCCATAAATAATGTTAACTCAATCGCTGCCATGTCATATTTAATAGAAATGCATGCAAAAGAAGTAAATGTGGTCGTTCTGTATGTCTATATATAGAACTCGGTACGTCCGGCTGTCAAAGTTACTCAAAAGCTAAGCGGCTTATGTTCGTGGACCAGTCAGGCATTCAGTCTGTCGGTCATTTAGTACCACTGTTTGTGTGTGTGTGTGTGTGTGTACAGTCCATCACAACTAAGTGCCAGATGCAGCCAGAGTATTGATAGAGGGACAGAAAGAGAGAGGGAGAGAGAGAGCGAGAGCGAGAGATCCTAAAGCCGACACAACGATGGCAAAAAGAATGACAGATCCATGTGGGGGTTCATTTGTAGCGGAAATAACTTTTTGATGCAGTGGAGTCTGATGTTGCTTGCCACACTCACATGCTGATTCACCTGGCCGCAACAGCTTCAGAGCCAGAGTCCAATGCGATTAAACTGTAAAACATTTGTGGTGGGGGCAGCAGAGGCAGCAAACAACAACAGCATAAAAAACTGCTTTTTGGGTAAAGTCCATTACTATTAAAAAAGTTTCAGCTGCGGCCAAAAGGAAACTTTGTCTGAGTGGGGCCTAGGCACAAAGATGACATCAAAGTTGTGCGCTTAATGTAATGGCAAGAGATGGAGGGGGGAATGAAAAACGGCTGGAGGTATATTGAAAACTTCCATACATGTTTATTTGCCACATTCGCCGAGTTAACTCTTTTGCCTCTTGCTTGAGGGCAGCTGTGTGCCTTTGGCAACTTTGTTTCACAATCGAGTACAGAATATTCACTCGACTGGATTAAAAGATTAGTGTAGAGATTATGAATCATGTGGTGTGTGTGTGTGTGTGGGGCAGATGGGAAAGAAAACTTGGCTCTTTGGTTAACTGAAAGTTTTCATGTTCTGTGTGCGGCTTTGTGTTGCGTTCAGCTTGTTGCAAGAGCTTCCAGCATGCGCCACAACTTTAAGCCCACATTGTTTACGCTCAAGTTGAAGTACACTCGGTAATCTCTGAAATATTGACAAAAACTTAACTGGAACTCGGAGCTGTCAATTGCAGGCAACCTACTGCCAAGTTGACCCTTTTTTACCGAGTCTTGCCTTCAGTCTAACCATTCAATTTCAATTTGCCTAAAGTCAGTGATTGGCGGATCTAACTTGCTGTGTTTTCTGGCCGTTCTCTGTCACACTTATTACGAGCAGTACCTGTAGATGTTGACCCTAATTTAACGCCTTGACAATTTTTAATTTTTATTTGAAAAGTTTGCGCCTCATTCAACCCTCATCTCAAATCAAATACTTTCTTGACTTTTCCGCCAAAACGAAAAGAATGAAGTAGAAGTAGACGAGCAAAACTTGATGCCTCATTACAAATTCTAAAAGCTTGTTGATGCGTTTTTTTTTTTTTTGTTTTACCTTGGCCAGCAAAGTGAAGCAGAAGCGTCAACACTTTGTTGTTGTCGTCAGAGTCAAAATAAACTTTATGCATTAATTTTATTGCAGCGACATCTTGAATGACAAAGCCCAAAGAGACCTCTGTCTCTCTGTCTCTGTCTCTGTCGCTGGCACTCTTTATAGCTCTATTTGGCAGACTTGCTGGCAATTTTTATCAGCTAAGAAAGTTGTCGATTAAGTTTTTCGCCCTTCAAATTTGCTTTTGTTTTGCATACTTCTACTGTTGTTGTTGTTGTTTGTACTTATTGCCGTTGCTTATGTTGTTGTTGTTGGGCTCAAATTTTTGGCCAGCTGGGCAAATGAAGTACTCAGATTTGTTTGCTTAGCACATTGGGTGGAAAAAGGTTGAAGGTTCCCAGGCTGGCGGAAACCTAATGAATTAGGCGTAATGTGTTACGGAAATTTAATTAAAACGCCAGCTAAGTAGCTTAAGTTTAGTAGGATTTGCAATTAAGCACAATAAATGTGCCTGCTAAGCTGAAAATATATATTATCACATTACTCATACGCAGAGTAAATATATCTGCTTGTAGAATTGCATTCAAAATCGCATTACGAGCACTTTTGCAGTTCTAAACAAAAGAAGGTTTTAAAACAGATGATAGAGTGAGATGGAAACGGAGCCGGTAAAAATCCCTGGCAGTGTATAACTAAGCTCTAATGCGCAGCTAAGGATACAAATTACAAAACAATGACGTCAACGTGCCTGTCAACAACTTTGGCCACACAATAGTTTTGCAACAGACAGTTTAGGGTCCTGGTTAGGCAGCCAGCCAGCCAGCCAGTCAGCCAGCCAGCCAGCCAGCCAGCCAGCCAGGCGGCCAGGGAGGCAAAGAGAACAGTGCCAGGTGCAACGGACATTTCAGTCGCATACACACAAATTACGTGCGAGATTATGCCAAGTCCGAGTTCGAGACGAAGTCCTTGAGTTGGGGAACTGGGCTTAATACATTTGCGATCAACAGACATACATATAGAGTTCCCGTTTCAAGTTCAAACTGGTTTTTGAATGGTTGGCAACTGGCAGCTCAACATGCATTTAAATGCTGCATGATTTGATTACAAAAGCCAGTTGCAAAGTGTGAGGACATTCATAACAAAGGGCAGCAATGGTGCAGACTGCTGCTTGAGCTCGTCAAAAGGTGCGAACATTAATATTTACCCTAAAAAAACAAACAACAGCCAGAGCCAACAATAACAGCAGCAAAATGAAGTTATGGAGCAGCAGCATTGTCTGCTTGCCACGCGGCTCTTGTGCGTTCAGCTCTTGTAATTAATTTCCTTGGCAATACCCCTGCCCCCCACCACACTTCAAGACATGCGCTGCCATTTGCCAGGCTTTTAGATCAAATGCATCACGCTATAGTATCCTATGCTTTGCATGGTCTACTGCTTCTTGCTCAACACGTTGCTTGGCATCTAGAGCTAAAGGTGCCTTCATTGTAGCACCGTTGCCCTGCGGGTATCCATTGTTTAGCTGCAACACGCTGGCTACGCATGTTCGTGGCAGACGCTTTGAATTACGTGGTATTTGACGTTTTAAAGTGCACACAGCATGTTGGTTAACTCGTTACTTGGCTACTTGCTGTTTTTGAATGCTCTCGGGCAAACAGCCAGCTTTCAAACGGATTTATTTCAGCTTAATCGACAATATAATCACCAATGTACATGGGTTAATATATTTGACAAAATATTGCCTTGCGGCATGTGCCAGTTAAGCTGTCAGTTGGTCAGTCAATCATGTTAATATTCGATATGATTATGTTGCACAAAAAACATATTTCGCATCATAAAAAAGTGCGCTTTACTCTGATGAGAATATTTGCAAAGAAAAATCAATATAAACCGCTTAACAAAACTAAACATTTTTATTATTTTTAAGCACATTACTATCAATATTGTGAAATATTAAATTTCATAATACGATAGCTATCAATTTCATTTGTATGTTCTTTAAATCTGTGTGCATTTATTAAAGTAATATTTAAATATGTACATTTTATTGGAAGCGTTGGGCTGGAAAAAATACTTTTTCTATTTTGAGCTTAATTTATATTTTGCTAATAAGCTAAATTAAATGTATATTCAATAGAGTTTAAGCACAATTAAATGACACATTTCCTGAACATATTAACATATTCAAGTGTATTAAACTTCATTATTTATTTCATATTTATTTTATTATTCTGCTGATTTCACTTTGACATTGTATATATATAATATATACATAATTTGTCCAGATTTACGGGCTCATAATAACCACTGCCTGCTGAGTGCTGTTGGCTGAAACTGAAAAGAGGCCAAAATGAAGCATATACCAAAGAGTCACGCAACATAAAATCTTTGAGCTGTTCAAGGACAGCAATTAAAGGTGCCATTTGGCTAGAGGTAAATCACCTTTTTGTGTGTGCTCTTTGCCATTCACCATTTGCCATTCGCCACGTGCTCATAATGTGGTCGCACAATTAAACTTGCCACACATACATACAAAGCGCCACAGCTGTGTGCTGCACTTTGCCATGAATTATGTGCCAAAATAAATGGCCAGGCAGCAGCAAATATAAATACAGATACGGCTGCAGATAAACAGAGCAGCTCGTTTAGTTGTACTCCTGAATAGCAAAGCAAAGACCAAATTTAACTGCTGTGCAGTCGCGCATGAAGCATCTGAATCTGTGAATCCCCCACGACCCAGTCAATTATGTGCCTTGGACATTAAATGTCATTACGCAGCAACAATCAAAGGGAGACACGAGAGGGGCGACCGGCGACCGGCGACAGGCGACGGGTGACAGGAGACAGGAGACAGTAGCTGAAGCTAAGCAAAGCATGAAATTAAAATACGCCTAAGATGTATTGTCGTCTGTCATGCGTTCGACTGAAGACAAAGATGATGGCTTGGCAAACGACTTTAACTTGGCTTCATTCCTGTCCTGCCTGTCCGTTCGTCTGCCAATCGGTCGTTTTGCTTATAATTTCATTTTTCACACCGTTGTCTCAACTGCCGTAAGTTGGCAGCTCGAGGCGCCAGCTCACTGAGCTCCCCCCTCCCGTAAGTGTGAAGCTGTAGCTGAAGGGCAGTCTCTCAATTGCTTGGCAGCCGCTTTGGGTCGTTTTTGGGGAACTCATTTTGGCTTCTTGCCGCTTTTTTGGGAATTATGCCAAAGCGATAATAATAATAAAATCAAAATGCTTTAAAAGGCCAAGTCCTTGCTGCAGGCACTCTCTTGGCAGCCGCTCACAATGCTTATTAAATTTGCAGCTAACATTTTCTATTGCGGTTATTTGTTTGTAATAAATTTCTTGGCTCTTGCCTGTTGCATAATTCGTGGCCATTGTTCAAATGATTTTTTCGTTGCGAAAATTTAATTAATTTGGGCACAAAACAACAAATTGAATGTGCGCTTCATTTGAAATGCAAAATCAAAAATGGCAAATGGACGGTGACGATGCTGATGACGATGACGATGACGATGACTAGTCGACGACTCGTCAACTACCGACTCAATTAAGTGAATGTCAAAGAGCACTCACAATGACTCGTCCTGCCTCAACAATTCCTTTGACACGCACACATTCTCACACACACACACACATCACAAATATGAGCTGGTACAAGACAACGGACAATGAGTGTGGCAACTATATCCTGTCACTGGTCCTGCCACATCGACCGCTGTAACTGCTGCTGCTCTTGCTGTTGTTGTTGCTGTTGTCGTTGTCTTTATGGCAGTCACCTCCTGTGGCCAGCGTACTCTGTGTGATTGTATCCATGGAAATGAATATTAATGCCGTCTGAATTGTGCAGCCAACGAATGCCCACTCCCATTCCCCACTCCCCATTCCCAACAGACCCCCGCAGGCCTTGCCCAGTTCGGAAGAAGTCCTTTGCCCGCAGCGGCTCAGTGCGCACTTTGCTTGGCATTAATATTTATCAGCGGTATCAGAAGTTGTTGTTGATGTAGTTGTTGTTGCTGATGCTGTTGACGATGGTTGAGTAACATATTTAGCATACTCTTTGTTTGTCTCTCTGTCGCGCTGTTTATCATATTTCCATAAACAAATTTAATTGCTCGTGGGAGGAAAAGCCTTAAGAAAAGCCTGGACAATATGCAGCTCTATTATTCGCTTAAATATGTAATTGGGCGTTTCACAAAGAAAGGGAAATCTAAATTAAATAAATAAATATGTAGAATTTAAACTAATGAAATAAAAAATAAGTATTGAAATATTTAAATAAGCTATAAATAAATATAAGTAAATTAAATATATGTATATGACACTTAATAAACTACTTAATAAATTTGTGATCAAATATATTAAAAATTATAAGTTTTTTAATAAAATTTTAATTTATTAATGAACCAAAAAAGTACTTGCTGTTATTGAATATGTAATTTATTTTAAAAATAATTATTTTTTTATTTACTTGCAGATTTTAAACATTTATCGTTTGTCCATAATGTGAGTACATGTTAACTTTAATATATTAAACCTCCTTTAAAGCTTACGAACTGTTCATTTTAAACCAAATTATATGCAGACACATTTTACAGTTCGTTTCATGCAATTACAAACAAATTGAAATACGTTTTTTTTCTCATTTCATTTGCATTGCGAACAGAGCATAAAAACTTAATAGTTGACTTACCGAAATTATCGATAGCTCTAGGTATGATATTAAAGACTCGCAAGCTCATTAAAAATATACTGGACCTGTAAATGCCGCTTAATTTATATGATAATGAAGTGCTGGCTGATATGTTTATAAATATTTAATTTAAACACTTTTTGTGAAGTGCAATTTTTGAACGCATTTTCTGTGATTTAACAGGTAGTCGTTTATAGTATATGATTGAAACTGGGCACTCTTGAACATGATTAAACCTTATCATTTAACACACACACTCACAGTCGCTTACTTTGTTGTGCCATTGTCAACAGTAATGAAATTTACCTGGACACGAAACGAAATTAAATCATTAACACCTGAAGCGTGCGGAGCCAGATGACAGCGACATTGAAGTTGCAGTCGCAACTGGAGTTGGAGTTTGAGTTGCAAGTCCTTTCTCTGGCAGGCCAGGGGACAACATCAGATCCACTCATGTGTGTGTATATTTACAATGTCTGCACTTAACGCAGGACTTTCAATAACATTTAAACACACGCTGGGTGTGGCCGTGTACCTGTGTGTATATTCTTGCTTTTATTGCACCAATAATGCAATTTGTTGGCATTGGCCATGGCCGTGTTAATAAGTCGCGCGACGAAAAAGGTAATGCAATTTCCACTTCACCTCTTCTCACAAGCATTACACTTGTCCTGCGTAACCTGCACACTTGCAGAACTTAATTAATTAGCTGGCCAAAGTTTTGTTAGTCAAGGTTTTTTGACCACAATCTGATCAATCGCACAGCACTTCAATCGAAATCCCAAAAGAAAAACTCAAACAGGCAAATGAAACTTTGCGTGTATTTACAGCTTTTCTTTGGGCTTTTTGCTACTCTGGATTTTGCTGCTGCTGAGTGCAGGACAACAGGCAGGCAGGTCCTGCAGCTGAAGCTGTAGTTGCTTTTGTGTTTTAGTTTCGCTGTGAGCCGGAAACGGATGCGAGTCGTCCTCGTTCTCATTCTGACCACAATCGCATTGCGGCATTGTCCGCATCCATGTTGTCGCCTCTTAGTTTTGTTACTGGCTGCCCTGGATTAATGGTCTGCCGCATGTTACAGCTACGAAATGATAAAGGTTCCCCCAAAAATTGATTTTACTCTTTGATTGCAATTTGGAGGCGGGAGTAAGGATTGCAGGCAGTTAAAGCTTGTCTAGATCCCACAAACTCCGAGGTGGAACTACATCAGTTGTTGGAGCTGCAGCTGCCACATCGGCTGTGGCAACTTCAATAATTTCATTGACAAATCTTTGGCTTTTGGCACTCGGAGTTAAGAAACTTAACACAAACCACGCACTAAAATGAAAATTCAAAGCTAACAAAGTTATAAGCTTGCAAACTCTTAAGGAACTCAACACACGCACACACACACACACACATGCGTAGTTGCATTGAACGTTTGCTCAAATTAAATTGAAGTTATTAAATCATCAATTCAATCAGACAATTAAGAAAGTTGCCAAAACTTGCAAGTTTTTAGACCACATAAAGTTGTCGACACATGTGGCAAGCCTCACGCTCTCTCTGACTCCCTGCCCCCCTCCCACACACTGTTAGTTAAAAGTCAGCAGATTGCAACACTTTTGTGGCAGTGACAAACAACTTTGGCGCTGCTAAACATTTAATTCACAACGTTTTCGGGCCTCGGCTCAAAACTCAATTTACTGGCAAAATTCAATTTGTGGTTAGCAGCAAACGAACTCGAATATTCGAAAAATGCCCCACAACATTTGTAATTTGTCCGCACGCACACTTGCACACTTCCACACACTAACACCAGCACACCAAGCTGGACAAGTAGCAAGTGCAACGCATGCTGGTCGCTGTCAAAGTCTGACTGATATGGACAGCATATTCCTTGTATGATGAGCAGCTCTGGCTATCTTCGAGCTCTGCTCGGTGGGTGTGTGTGAGATTGATTTCAATTTCATTAACGCTTTTTGATTTCTGTGTCTGCCACAGCTGCTGTTTATCCTCTCTCACTCTCTCTGTCTATTTCCTATGCTCCTTTCGTGCAGCAAACACGGGATTAACTGTCTGGCTGTCTCTTCGCCTGTCAGCTGCTGCCTTTTGTCTGACCTGTGACCTCTGGGCACAGCCACTTTGCAGTATGTAATGACAACAACAATAACAAGCTCGCATTCTCTATCTGCACTTTCAATTGTTCCACCCATATGTGTGGTCCTTGACCAATTTAATAATTGATGTTAGAACAGTAATTTCAATTTCGCTTTCAACTGAATAAATTATAATTTTCTATGCATTTTTTGCAAAAAAAAAATGTCAAAACAAGTATTTTGAAGTTAGTAAAATTAATGAGATTTTTGTGTCAAATAAACTCATAAGTGCATTTCAAATTCGTTTTCAACTTGTTACTATTTGCACTGCTTAATTCATTTACTTAACAGCGTCAAAGTTTTTAGACGAATGCCTGAAATACTTTTGATGTTTGCCAACAAGCCTGCAGCTTGGCATCGCCTGATCCTAGTCTCTCCCTGGTATGTTCTTATCACTAGGAGTATTAACTGATATGAATGTGTTTGTTTGTGCCTTTCGATTAGCTTAATTCGAAAATTCCGAACTTTATAACATTGGCAAGTCGTGCTGGCATTGATTGAACTTCAAGTCAAGTCCTTTTGCTGAACACTAATGAAAATAACACAAATGTTTAGCTGCTTTTTTTCTCTGCTTCCTTCTTTCACTTTTGGCGAGTGAAAAGCATGTCCTGTCAACGGCCAGCATGATTTTCAATTTGTGATCTTAATCAGCAGGTGTCCTGCCTGACTTTTCATCTCTCTTTCTCTCTCTCTCTCTCTTTCATTGCTTTCTTTTGGCAGCACTCTGTGCTCCTTTTTTGCCAGGTTGCCTATCAACTTGGACGTCAGCGTCATCATTGCCTTTTTATTATTTTCATTCGGGTTTGGCTGGCTGCCTATTAATAGTTGTTGTTGCCACTGCTATTGTTGTTGGTATTGCTGTTGTTGCTGGCCTTTGTCAGCTTTGTCCGTGCGCTCGTTCAACGTTGTTAGGCATTAACTTTTGTCATTTTGAGCACCCCTCAGTCAGTGAACAATGCAATGTGAATTGGCAGCAGCCAGCCCAGAATCTGGCCAGAGCTTCGTCTAGACTGAAGGGGTGGAAAGGGGCGTGCGGCATTCGAGATGGTTGCCCCGCTGCTTTTGGCCCACTGCTGTGTTCATTTAATTAAATTACACCAAATTGTTTGGGTCGTCCTTTTCATTCAACTCACAGAACAAAACCAAACGAAACGACAGAACAGTGGCAACGACGACAACAAAATCAACAATATCAACAACAACAACGAGAACAACAAAAGCAATCGCATAAAATGTGTAGAAAATTACAAAATATTTTGGCATGAAAAAATATTATCTCAATGCCTGTTGTTCCCGTTGCCTTAAAGTGCACGTAATTGCTTTGCCAGTTTGGAGAAATCGAAAAACAATTTGCCTTTTAAATTATGTGCAATATTCACACACACATTCTCATACAAAACAGACACAGATACAGGGAAAAGAAATGCGGCATAAATAATACAAGCAAACACAAAATATTGAAAGATACTCGCAACAGCTGCGGCAAATGTGTATTTGTATATTGAAGTTGAATTGAAATGTATGCTCCACACTCTGTGTGTGTGGGGAGTGTGTAAAAATATTTGTGGATGTCGAAGTACTTCTGACGCTTTTGTGTTATTAAAATGCAATAGATTTTACAACTGCGGAATATAAAATGAAGCAGAAAAATCTTTCGCTACTAATTCTCAATTTTGCACATACAAATTCTTTATATTAAAATCTCTAAAATATACTCTACAGACTAAGAACAGTTTTAAGCGTTTGATTTTCTGAAATATATTGGCATTTGAAACTTGCTTTAGATACTTCTATTCTTCTATACTTCTATTCTTTATTTGCAAATAAATTTAAAATATGCAACTTTTACTTGTCGAAATGATATCTGAATAGATATCACAAAGAATTGCATTACAGCTTGCAGTTTACTCTCTTCTTCAACTTTATTAAAAAGTGCTTAACAATTCAACGTTTTGAAGGCGAAAATGGTTTTGAGAACACTACAAAATCCACACAGAGACACCCAAAAGTTTTACTAAGCTCAACGTGCGCCAACACTTTGTGGAAAACGTTGTACATTTATCGTTGCCTACTTTTTGGGGCAGGCGTTGAGCACTTGCGAAACGCAAATCAAAATCATAAAATATAAGTTTGCACTGCGTAAATTTAGAGTGGTTCACGACTCGACTCGTTTCGTTTGCCACAGCTGCCTAAATGTTTTTTAATTTGTTTTGTTATTGTTGCTCTTACTGTTGCTGTTGGGCAATGCCAACTGGGCGCGTTAAAGCTCGCAAAAGTTTCGTTTGCTGCCAACTGTTGCCCCATGCGGCAACGGAATGATTAATCATAAACAGCAAATCACTCGAAACGCAGCTGCAACCGCCCGACTACAACAACAGCAACAACAACAATATCAACAAAAGTCTGTCATTCGAACAGAAGAGTTGACAAAAGTAAAAAAAAGAAAGTGGAGTCGACGAGGTGAGAGTAACTGATGGTTAGGTAACTGCGGCTCTCATATTGATCAATCAACGTCAGTTGGCTCCTGTTGCAAAATCTATAAGCAATATGATAACCATTTGGCAATAAAGTCGACTACAACAAACGGCAACACCCGAGTACAGACAGCATTGATGCTGCGAACTAACTGGGCAGCGCTGTCATTGTCTGGCATTGTCTGACTCTGTCTGGTGCTGTCTTTGTAACAACACTTTGAGTGATTTGATATGGCACATAACTGCAAACTCCTACCGCCCCCTTTTTGAGTCGCCCTCTCACTTGTCTGCTAAACCTTTGATTGAAACAAATTTCCAATATAACCGAACGACGGAACAGCATGACGGATGCGACGAAAAGCAACATTGCTTCCCATTTTTTTTCTTATTTTTTTTTGAGTTTTCCCAACTAGTTCCCCTCCACATTGGCCACCTGTATTGGATGCGCCAAAAAGTGTCACTTTTTATGAGCGATCATTTGTTTTGCCCACCATGCCAACTCGATTGCAGACGCAGCCCTTTTGCTACTTTTACGATATTTGCTACTTTGCTTGTTGTCGATTTTTTACTTCCCTTGCCATTGGCTTTGGCTCTGTTGCTTCTGTAATTTTATGCTTTTGACAAATTCGAGTTTAAGTGGATTACTTTTTAGTCCGGGGAGAAAACTCCCCTCTTCCCTTACCCTGGAAGCAACGATTGCGTTTAATGTTCCTGTAGTTGATGATTAATTAATTGTTATTTCGTTATGTCGCTTCTTGTGTCTCGATTTTTCGCGAGACATTTGTAGCGCAATTAATTTTCATTTTCGGTTTAAGCGTACACGGAAACATTTGTTCATAAATTAGCAGAATGAAAAATTTAATACGATATTAACAAATTATAAAACGGTTTAATTGTTTATAAAATGCGAATCCAACTAGGAGGCGCCTTCGGCTTTCATTGCTGTTTCCCGAAACATTTCATAGATCTGATCCTTAATCCATTCCTTGCTATAGGGTGCATAGCTATCGGTGCTCCTCTGATACACCACACATGAAATATCTACGAATGAGTCAATAAAATCGAATAAGTTTAGTATGTCATATGTTATCGTTTCCGCTCTAGGACTTTGTCTCTTCAGATGTTCTTCATAGATTCGGCAAATTTCCTCCAGCGTTTCCTTAAGAGACTCATATGTATTATATGTACGACTCGTTGGTGACGACGTTGGATGTATTAGCAGAATAGTTTGAGACATGTTGTTTGCTGCTTTCTAATTAAAAATTTCTTAAATTAATTTAAATGCTTTAATTAACAATGTGAGTTGAATATTGCCGTACAAATGATAGCCTGCTTGTCGAAATTGATTTTGAGCTACATTTTGACATTATTATGTCGGAGGCTACTGTGAAGCTTTAATTAAAATAAATGGATTCTATAGGTTGGCTTGTATTTGTTTAAAATAATAAAACTACGCCTTAATAAATTAGAGTTAAAATTGAGTAATTGGTTTTAAATGAAACGTAACATGATTTACTGAACTTCAAACGCATCATTAACAATTCCTGCCTATTTCAACATTTGAAGAAGAAACGTTACACAATTGTTTTGACAAATAATATTAAAACGTATCGAAAATCTATAGCTCCAAATTATTACAGAATAGCTGTGGACATAGTTTCTATAATTAATATTTAAATAAGTGAAAAGTCGCCAATTGAATTAGTCTCATTGCCGACTGTCTTTGAAAGTCCATCGTATATTTCTGATTAGAAGCACATTAGAGTCTAAACGAATTGCACTTTATTCAACAGTTGAGGACTCAGTTTACAGCATTCTCGAAAACTGTCCCATGTGAACAATTAGAGGAAGAAGGGTTTTAACGTCTTAAACACGTGCGTGCGCTTTCAATTTCATTCCATTTCCGTTGAGCTGAATTCAGTTGTGTTTTTCGGTACCGTTGTGCCTCGGTCCGTAATATACTTAAGTATGGGGAGCTCATAAAAGATTTAAGCATCGCTGCCATTACAAATGCAATTTGCAAAAACTTTTGATTTCGCCAGCCAAAACCCAACTAAAGGCTGAGGTCTGCGACCTGGCCCAGAGGCTTTTATTGGTCTCATTAAACGAAAATGTTTGCGAGTGCGGCTCGAGTTCTTTCTGCGGAGTCCGTGAGTTCTTATGGCCGAGTTCTTGCTTTCGATTTCGCTATGGTTTTTGGTTTTTGGTTTCTGGTATATTGACAAGTCAACTCACGTACGGCTACCTTTTGAGAAAGGTGCGCAGCGGGCGTTGATTTTGAAAAGTTTTTTGTCTGTACTTCGAGTGGGCGGAATGGGACAACAATTTGAATGCTTTCCACTTGACATTTTTGCTTGAAGTGGTCGTGCGGCCAACGGCAGCAGCAGCGGCAACGACGTGATTCGATTGGGATTCGTTTTGGTTACTTGGCCGCCAAAGACTTTGATATAGAACTTTACAATTAAGCTGGCAATGAAGCGCAAACAGCCTCCACACTCCATTGAGAACTTTGACGTGAGTTTGCTTCACTCTCGAAATCAAATTAAATTTGCCAAATTATTTGTAATTTTGCAATTTGTCTCCCAACACATAGACCCTCAGTGGGTTGCCCACTTGCTATGCATATTCATATTCATGGAGATTCAATTCAATTTTGCAAAATTATTTGCTTGGTTAGTTTTGTGGCTTCCACAGAATTGTTTGGCAGAGCACAGTCCTGTGGCCAGGACCAGAGATTGTGACAGAGACTGAGACTGCGACTGTGATTGTGCCTCTAAATGGGGCTTCCTCTTCATCATCTCTTGAAGCATTGAGCAACCATAACTGATGCCCCCTTTCGCACCGTTCTGGCTTTGTTGCTGGCCGCAATATCCTGGTATCGGTATTGGGTTTCCTTTGAATTGTAATTGAAATCTTGGCCCAAATGACCATAGCAATATGGCTTTAACAAAGCGAATCGAATGTTTGCCTTTCTTGTTGCTTATGCTATTTCCTCATCAATTTATCGTTTGAGCTTAAAGAATGGTTCGAAATATAGGCAAAGAATAATTTTTATTGAATAAACACTATATAGAAGAGTAATTTTTTTAGCCAAAAAGCTTATGTTTATTAACTTAATGGAACGCTAAAAATACAAAAATGATGTAAATTCAATTCACTTTCACTAAATTATTTCTTTGTCGGTTTTCCTCGAATGTGGCACAAATTTCAGAAGCTTTTGGCTGACTTGTCAATTGAGTTTAGAACGAAAATCGATTGTCATTCGTGGGCTTTGTGGCAAATGTTCCTAATGTTTTCTGAGCGATTAGGTGCCACGTCAAGAGCAAAAAGTTGTGGGCTGTATGTGTCCCTATATGTAGATGTGTGTGTGTGTGTGCGTGTGCGTGTGTTTTAAAGCTGATAAAAACATGATAATGATGTCTAAGTCGCGCAATCCAATAATGAGAATTAATTTAAAATGCAGATACAAGTGCGATTGCTGTTGCCCGCCTGTGGGCCCTAGAGCAATTTATGCCAATTTATACGCACACACACGCACAGGGACTAACTAATACAGAGACAGGCGGAGGCATGCCTGAAATATTTTTGACACCTGCAGAATTCCTATTGACAGCAGCGCTCCAGCAATAGACAGAGGCTTCGACGATTTGCGTTTGAATTCGAAGCGTTTAGCATTTTGTTCGTTTTCCTTTCTGTGTGTGAGTGTGCGTTTGTGTGTGTGTGTGTGTGCGTATGCGCGTGTATTAGAGCCCCAAGCCTTGCGTGTGTGTGTGGCACACGTGAAAATTTTGACAGTTATTTTAATGAAATTATGCAAGCGCACTTTCACACATTCAACTCTGTGGCCAACAGCAAAGGGTTGTTTGTTAGTGATGTTTGCCCGTGTGTGTGTTTGTGTGTGTATATGTGTGTAAGCTGCCATCTACAACTTTTAGTTATTGTCATGACAGTACTGGTGAGGGAGGTGGGGTGCTTTGAATTTGGGTTAATAACATGCATTGGTAACGCCAGGGCACTCATAAATTTGTTTATTTAATTAGCTGTCAGCGGAAACACGTACTAAATGCACACTACAAACTGTGTGGTGTGGCAATCTCAATGAAATTCAACTCAATAATTATGGGAAAATAAAAATTTTGTTTAAACTGTGGCTAAAATCTTTATTGAATTACATTTTAGAGTGAGAATATAAAATTGTTTATGCTGGAACTCGATGGTGCTTGAATTTTATTTGTAAATGAAATCACAGAGGCTTAAATTTAGTTTCAATTTATCAGTATCGATCTCTTAATACTGTTGCATAAATATGATTTAATATGTTAGCTCACTGTGCCTAATATTGCATTTTAAAATGTAGCTACTGCTTTATTTGATTGCTGAACCGAATATTCTAGAGAACTCTTTTTATCCATGACACTTTTATTTACTCAGCTCATAAAAGTGGCATTAACTCAATCGAATTGCTATTAAACGTACCTCTCAAGATGCTGCTGAAGCTGCTCAATAAGTATTTGCGCTTCTACTTAAATACAATTTCAAGTTGAAGTGCTTTAAAAGTTGTTGCTTCATCTTGATTTATTTTCATTTCCTGATTTTGTGATTGTGGATTTTGTGATGATTTTCGTTGGCATTGTTGCAAGTGTCATTTGTGTGCTCTTTCTGTCATCGTCGACTCACCAAAAACTCCCAAGTGGCACCAATTCCATGGCTCCAAAGAAAGGAAAAATACGCTTGTCACACTCACATCATGGACAAACAGAGCAACAAAATCTGATGATGGCTTGGGGTACGTGTTGAGTGTTGCGCACAAAAGTATGCTATGCTTTTGCCGCAATCTTTTATTTGATACGTTTTTGATTCAAGAATTGAGCTGAAAATCGCCTGCGCCTCACAGACAATGTCACTGGGAGTTGCTCCCACATCTCGCATCCACCTCTTAACCCCTGCCCCTCTTTGACATGAACATTGCTGTCGAAAACAATGACAGCTGCCGTATCCCAGTCGAACTGTGTGACAGACAACTGCGCCCAGTCTCAAGTGCAGCATGACACGTGAGTTTGGTGTCGAACATATAATTCTTTTTGCCTCTCACCCTTCTCTACATCTGCTTCTTACTGTATTTGTCACTCTACACCTGCTTTTGTGCTTCTTTTTTTTTTTTTTTTTTTTGGTAATTTGATTTCTATAGCGCGGTGAGATTTGTCGGAGTTGCCAGCTCCCTAAGTTAACGCTACATTTGACGCTATTGCCAAAAACAAAAGAACCGAAAGAAAAAAACGTGTGCAGCATTTTGAAATTCAGTTTTCCTTTCGTTCACTTCAGCCCCCTGCTTCAGCATACTGCTCCAAGGGAGGAAGCAATTGTATTTTGCATGTTGTTTGCTTTCTAATAGAAAATTTTTGCCGATTTGATTTTTACAATAATTGAACTGGAGGCCGCACGACAAAAAACTCGACAATTCGTTACGTCAGTGGGTAGTGTGTGCCACGCCCACTTCTCCACGGCAGTCGTCACTGCCAATATGGCGTCGCGTTGATGAGGCACTTTCCGTTAAATTTACTGTCACAAATTTTGTTGCTCGCAGGCAGCAATAGTTGTTGTTGTTGTTGTTGAGAAACTGTGCACGTATTTGTCGTTTCCATTACAGTTTGTGCTGATTTTGATTTGCTGCCCGAACTGCCAGCTACACGTCTATTCTCCCTTGCCGCTCTCAAATCTCACCCAGGGCGGCTGCCTGTCATTCAATCTCAAATTCAGTCAATCAGTCAGTGCGTCAGTCCGTCTGGCCGGCTGGTTGCCTGGCAGTTTCAGTTAGTCATTGCGTCAACACTTTGCTAGCACACGCATACACACACATACACACACATACGCATATACACTCATACTCTTATACACTCACATTTATATACACATTTTGTTAGAGTCACGTTTATTGTTAGCAATTTTTTGCGCTGCTGCCGTTGCCTCGGCCCATTGCCAACTTATGACTTTAGGCAATTTCTATGCACCCTCGCTGCCACGCCCTGCCTTTACACGTGTGTGGGCGTTGGGGGTTTTGTGTGGCACATTTGTCATACTCAAATTTAAAATTCAATTTACTTACGTCATAAATTTAATAGCTCAAAGTCGAGGGTAGAGGGCACTTGATTTTGGCCATGTGCAGCTGGCCGAAAAGGGTTAGGTTATATCATATTTATATGATGGCCAGCATTTGGCAGCTGTTGGCCAAAAAATAAAACAAACGCTATCAATTAGGCATGAAAATAAAGTAAACCCAAATAATTGTCTAATGACATTTCTGAAGAGTGTAAGGAAGAAAAACAAAAATTATTCTTATAAATTGCAATTCATTTAATCCAAAACTACTCAACAATCGCCAAAAATGCATTTCAATGTGTAAGAAAAGGGCGAAAAGTATTTAAGATGCTTACATGAAATTCAGCAAGTATTATATTTCGACATTTTCAAGTTAATTTTTTGCATGTTGAAAAAGACAAGCTTGATAACTGACCATCAGAAATGTTTCTGGTTTGTCTTGTCTCTTTTTTTGGGCAAATTTGAATGACAGCTGTCTTGCTAATTGCTAAGCTTGTTAAACATTTGTAAGACTTTTATGCTACACACATAAATGAATGTCTTTCAACCGGTTATGAGAGTGTGAGAAGGCCTACACGTAATGTGCTAAACAAAAGTGCGCCAATTAGAAGGAAAATGCAGTTTTTAAGCTCTCACAATTCTCACAACTTACAGCTGCATAAATGTGCGCCCAACCGCAAAAGCCAAAAAGTTGATTTCTTAACAACTCCTAAAAAGAAGACCACACAGACCGCAAAAATGTCGAGAACGTCAGGCCAAACACACACACACACAGACATTTGTGGAATATGGTAAGATTTAAGCCAAAAACTGAGACTGTGAATCAGACTATAAATTGCTGACTGCCGAGTGGAGACTGTACAGCATCACAGTTTTAAGCCCAAGTAGTGTTTTCGCAACTGTGTGTGTGTGTGTGTGTGTGTTGTCAGTAAGTTGTCTGCTTGTTGTCTCTATTTGGCTTGGACGCAAACACTCTCTTGATGTGGCTATGAAAAAGATGAATGCTTTGCATATGAAGATTGCTGACAGCGACGGGTCCTTCAACAAGGACTCGCAACAGCAATTGCTCATTAAAAAGTCTACAAAAATAATGGAATACAATAATGAAATGAAAATATTATATACAAATACTCTTTTCATATACAACATTTTTAAAGTGTATTTGATTTTCGTTATGCCGATTTAAAAATGTTTTTTACCAGCTGTGCTATTTATATTTTAGTAAAATGCTGTCGCTTTTACTCTAGTTTTAACTAGTGTTAGTTAGGAGCGGGGAGCAGAGGCTTGTCTGATTTGCGGCTGTTATGCAGAGAAATAAAACTAAGTCCATTTTAATTGAGTTTTTACAGAGTCAAGCATATGCATCGCTTTGGCAACTTTTGTGACAGCAGCAATCGTAGAAGCGTAATAAAATGCAATTTTTAGTTATTTGTCACATTTGAATTTGATTTTAGTTCCTTTTATGCAAAAACTCATATGCAGCTTGTTGTTGTTGTTGTTGTTGTTGTTGTTGTTGTTGCTGTTGTTATTCAGGCAATTTGCTAACATTGTGAGCAAATGAAATGTGAATGAAATGATAATTTTTGTGGTGCAATTTGATGGTCAAACGTCGGTTGCGCAACAACCTCTCGGCACTCGAATCGACTGAGTCAACCATGACATGCATTTCCATATGGAAAAACATATTATTTTGTTGTGTTTACAACGTACACAGTTACATACAAGAAGATAGCAGTTATAAGATATGTGTACTCGAGCCAAACACTTGTGATAAAGTTTTGCCCCGTCTGCAGGCACAAACATTTCTTCTCAATTGCGGCCAACTGCTGCTTGTAATGTGCTTGTTTTTGTTTTTCCTCATATTTTTCTCGCGGCTTTTTCGTTTTATTTCTGTGCGTAATCAGCGACTTGTAGACCAGGGAGGGGAATACCGCGGAATGTCGCTGAGTACAGCGAAATAAGTTTTACTGCAAAAATAAATAAATAAATAACATTTGTGTATGAAAATCTGCACTGGCAGCTGGCAAACAACAGGAAATGGCAACAGCGAGTGGCGATAAATGGAAGACGGGAGAAACGGAGGGGCCAAGAGGGAGAAGAGCGACAGAGAAAGCGCCGTAGCGAATGAGAAGAGAGGTGGGAAAAAAGAGTCAGGAGAGAATGCTAGGAATAAGAAGAGGAGATAGCAAGGCAAGCAGAGAGATATAGCTGGCCAGGTAGAATCTGAGAAAATAGAAGAGAATTTCAAAGGAGGAACAACAGGAGATGTACATATAATGGGGCGAAAGAGAGAGGAAGAGGAGAGAGGAGAGGACAGGAAATAGAAAGTGTGACTGATTTGTGGACTGTGGTCTGCATATAATTTTGTGTTGATTTGATTGGGTTAGTACTGGACGGAAATAAATGGCAAAAGTTAACCAAATAAACAGAGCGGCAATGCCTTAAAGCCCTACTCTTCCTTTAAGATTCATTACTTGCCACCATTTGTGCAAGTGGCGCAGTTAGCGCAATCAAAAGGCATTAGTTGCATTATGGAAAAGTTAGAGATTGCCAGGGCTGTCAGTTGAATTGAACCACTATTGCCTTTCAAAAACACAAAACTGGGTTAGCTGTCGAGATTTGGCCATACCAAACACGAGTACACGTGCAAACAATAACAACATCAGCAACAACAATAAAACACCAATAGATAGAGCTCTACGTACAATCGTACGTTGGCAGTGCTTGCCCATCATACGGATTGCCAATGCATTTGAAATTGAGCAAAACAAAAAACAATGAAAGGGGCAAAAAGTGAAAAGGTAAGGGGATGGCGAAACGAAAGGGTAAGGGATGGGGCGGCAAAGCGAAACAAGTTAAAAACTCACAAAAGTGAAGCTGAGCCAAAATGCAGCCAAGCGAATGGCAGGCAAAATGCAAGTTGACGCGGCCCCGCCCACACGCCCCCCTCTTTCTGTCTAACCATAACGCCCACCGCCATATCTGTCAAGTGAACTGGAAGTGATATGGCAGAGCAGCAGCAAGCAGAAGGCAGGACGGCTGCAGGACGAGCGTGTTCACGTGCAAAATTGCAGCTATTCCCCAAATGGTTGCAAGCGAGTTTCTATTTTCCTTTTTCTTTCTTTTTCGAAAGTGTGTGTGCGTGTGCGTGTGCATGTGCATGTGTGTGGGTGAGAGCGTTATTTGAGCGCCATTTTGAGTGTGATCGATGGCTGCCAGTGGCAACTGAGCATGGGATTTTAATCAGCAACTGAAAGCCGATCGAAACCCCAGAGTAGACCCAGTGACAACGAGTGATATGCCAGATACAGCCGCAGGCATTTATCCTCCATACCCGCACACACACACCCACACACACACACACAGGTCATTCTCCTGCACTTCCGCTTCCGCCTTGGTCTTGCTGGACTGGACAGCCAGTGCGTCTGTTCTGCATCTTCAGTTGAGCACTGATTGTTTGCCCACGTTGCACTGCCACTAAATTGTTTATCTTGCATGTGTGTGTGTGTGTGTGTGTGCGTGTGTCTCTGGCTGGGTATTTGTGTGCGTGCAATGCCATTAACAATACGCCCAATGCCAAACAGGCCAAACGCGCCAAAGCCATTGTTATTTCGGCGGTCGATTGTTGTTCTTCCGGCTTGCGTGAGCTTACTGCGGCCTCCCTCCTACTTCCCCCTTTCTCTCGCTCTAGCACAGCACTGTTGCCATTTTAAACGCCCCAGCCAGCCACGCCCACACTCCACACACACACAGCCACAAATTGTGCAAACAAGCGTGGGAATAAGAGAGAGCCAGAGGAGACAACCGATAGGCAGGCTGAACAAGGGCGCACCAGCCTCCTTCTCTGCTCCATGCAAAACTTGTGCCACAAATCGCTTCAATTTCGTTGCGTGTTCGGGTTTTGGGCATTGTTGTTGTTACTGTTGATGTTGCCTCTGTCCGGGTTGAGTTGTTTTTTCAGCTCGGTTTGTTCTCGACTGCAATAATCTTATTAGCAGTTTGTTGTTCGAACCTAATCAATTACCAACGTAATTACAAACTTTGCTAATCTGCTTAGCTAGCAATACACACAGAGACAAGGGCGCGAGGCAAAGTGCGAATGGAGCCAACGAGTGGGACAGAGATAAAGATGAACATTCCTGGCAATGATTGCTAACAGGATGCCCATTTAGCAATTTTGTAGTTGATGGAGCCGAACATTTAGTAACTGTACTGAACTGAGGGCAGGACTAAGTTTGCGCGAAGTCCGCGTTACATCCCATTGAGAAATTGGCAGGAAAACTCATCTGCAAATTATGATTATTAGCTGGCTAGCTGTATGTACTCGTAAGGAAGAACAGAATTGGTTCTACGCAAAATAAATGAGTATGTTATTCCACTAAATTATTTAAAGATTCTTAGAACTACTGTAATACTAAAAATAACAATGATTTATGTACCATTTTTGTAGTTCAATTACTTTATTAACTGCATTTTTTCTCAATCATATTTTAGTAATTAAAGCAGAATTCGTTTAAAAGTTGCTTGACAAACAAAAAGCTTTTCTTACTAAATAAAATGTAATACTGTATATATTTTTTAATGTATATTTTATTGCTGAGAAAGTTGGTCAAGGTTTCAATGATTTTAGTAGAACAAAATAAATTAAATTGGTCAGCTCGTTATTTATATGCATTCGATTTGTTAAGTACCTTTTATAATAGTTTCTTGCACAATTTCTTTGTTTTAAATAAGCCATTCTGTCGAATATGAAAGCCATTTAGATGATTCATGTCTTATGCGTTTCTATTTTCCTCGTCTTTTTCATCTGCCTTTTGTGTATTTAACGCTTATCAGAAATGCCAGAAATCAATTTATTTCTTATCCCATTCTTAGTGTTTGTTGCTGTTGCTTTTTGTTTTTCCTTTTCGCAAGACTGCCAACAACTTTAGTCGTAATCAAAAGGCAAAATATTTGAATATGCCAAGCCAAACTGAAATGTCATATATGAATTCTCGCCCCCTCTACAATTGGTTCCCTCGACAGCTAAAACTCGCATTCGTTTTGCCTTGTGCTGTCGACAGCAGCAAAACTTTTCCACGCATGATTTAAACGGGAATAAATCTTGCGTTAAGGCTCGACTCGACTTCGAGTCGGATTTGGATTATGCAACATGGCGGCAACTTCAGGAAGACCAAAAGGTAGCACATAACAGCAACAGCAGTGTACGGCAAGGGGCGCGGCTGGTAGGAAGGGAATCTGAAATCGTTGCCATTTCTTGGAACGTTGCTGCGTCACGTAGTTGGTAAATTTGTTTACACGCTGCCGTCGTCGTCATTTTAGTTTACGAATGCTGTTGCAACACCCTCAACACACCCAACACCCCCGACACACCCCGACAACCCCGCACGCAGACATACTCGCACACATCTACAATTGGCATAAACTTTTTCATATGCAAATCGCAAGTTTAGCAAAATATTTCGTTTATTGTTGAAGTTTTCTTTAGTTGCTCTTGGCGCTCCGTTGCTTCGCGTCAACATTTTCCATGATTTTCACATTTTTTTCCCCCCCCGCAAAACTTTTGCCTCAAGAATTTTGATAAATTGCTCTAAAGGCAGCATGTAAGTTTATCGGGCAGACATAAATATACAAGTCTATATAATAAGATTATACTCATTTTTCTTTTTTTTAGTTTTAATATAAAAATCATGACACCTTTTATTGATTTAGTTTTGTCTGTATAGCAGTGTGTGTGTGTGTGTGTTTGAAAGTGTGTGAGTGTTTGTATATTAATATACAATATACATGTACATATACATCTCTATATATATATATTTATATTCATATACATTTATATAATTCATTCACTTAACTAACTGCATTTATCACTAGATTTTTACGTTCTCGCTATTTACTGCCCTTTATTTTGGGTACAGTTCGATATCAGCAAATGTTTTTGTAATTAATATTCATTATTATTATATTTTTATTATTATTATTGTTATTATTATCATAATTATTAGTTTTATTATATAATTATGTTGAATTTGCGCACATATCAAATGGTAATTTACTTATTTCTCTAATTAGAACACACAGCCTTGCTTTGTTTCTCTAAAAAATTACACTTAGCTCGCTAAAGTTAATTACATTACATTTAATTACACAACAACGACAAAAACGACGCTTAAATTTAGTTGCATTTTTTTTCCATTTGCCATTGCACATTGCGATTCAAAACAAAAGCGTGAAAATTATGTGTTGAATTTAAAGCCACATCCAGATAGTTATACAAAATACACAGATATATCCTTAGTTATACTATACACCATAATTAGCTAAGATCTACGATAAGTGGACAAACATTGCAGCAATATTTATAATAAATATACGTATGTTTTATATCAATTTTGGAAATCATAAAACTAGCTATAAAATAAAGCCAAAGCTTGCCACAGAGTTGCCAATGTGTCTGGTTGTCTAAGAAGCAAAATTTCAGAATAAATTTCTCAAACTGTGATTTGTCAATGCTTTTTATTCGGTACTGGAAGAAAAGGAAATAAACAAATTATAAATACGCACTATTTCTATAATTATATTTTATGCCTACAATACATATCTGTATATGTAATAATATCGCTTATATAATTTTATATTTAAAAATTGTTTGGCTTTGCAAGCTTAGTTAAAAATGGGCTTTTTGCTGTTATTTTACAAGTATATTATTATATATAGCCTATAAGGTGTTCCTTTTTTTACAAGTATATATTATATGAATGTGTACAGGTTTCAAATTTACACTCGTTCCAAATTTGTTTATAACATCAATTTATTGGGCAGCGTAATGTACAATGCGAAAAACAGAACGACGGCACTGCAACGAAAGAGATTTAATTTCGATTATTTATGTGAAAACAGTCAAGTTTCAATTTGAATTAAACACTCACCGTTTAACTTGTTAGCTTCGAGAAAAGAGTGAAATTGTATCATTTTTAAAAGGGCAACTCGAAAACGTCAACTTGGCATCTAATATACATAAGTAAATAAATGAAATGTCAGTTAAAAGCTGTCACTAAGCCAAGTTGTGATAGGTACTCAAAAATTAAAGCAAAAAAGAGAGACAAATCATTGCGAATGTGCATTTTGAAACAGAAAACAAAACTTTATTTATAGATATATAGATATGCATGTGTGTATGTGTACGAGTATGTGTATGTGTTTGAGTGCATGTGTAAATACATGTGTGTATGTGAGCGAAGTTACATAAACAATAGTTTCCTAAGTAGTAGCTGATACTAAGTAATTTAACACAAAATGTTAAATGATATTCGTCATTTTTTAAATGGACAAAAAAAGTTTACAATCAAATTTCGGCCAAAGGCAATGATACATTTATAATACCAGAAATTAAAGCATAAAGAAAATGAAAAGAAAAAATAAAAATTAAAACTTCAATAGATAAAAAAATAATAAAAAAAAAAAAAATAGAAATATTCAGTTTGTTTTTGATTTTGATTTCATTGATTTGTGTGTTATAGTTAAATAATTTAAAATTAAACGAAATATATAATTCTAATAATAATAATGATAAACAAAAACAAGTTTTTCTTTCATTCAGTACAAATAAAAATTTTGCCATTTAACAAATCAAATTAAGCACTACATCTAAATATATATATAGTAGTTAATATACGCATTAGCATATAAAAAGTGAAAATCCATTTAACAAAACGAGTAGATATAAAGATATATGTGTATTATATATATAAAGAACTTCAGATAGTTATTTCAACTTGTGACTTGCAACATGAGATGTACAAATGAAACATGAGACAAGTGTGGATCATTTAAAATGGTTTCTTTTTTTCTTGCGTGATGTTTTTGATGATTTCTTGTTTGGTTGTTTCTATATATCAAACTTAAAAGCTAACAATTTAAACAGAAGTCATGTATTTTCGATAGAAAAGTGTACAAAAATAATTGTTAAAATAAAATATATATTTAGAAATATATATTATTTAGAAACTGTACGACAGAGCTTAAAAAATGAAACAGTGTGTCGTTTAGGGTGAAAGAAACTTCAAGGCGTATAACAAACAAAAACTGTTTGACAAACTAAAGTGCGAGACAGGCGCAAAATTAAACGCTAAACTAATCACTAAAATTAAGGTATCGATTTATTTGTTTAAACTTCACATTTAACGTGCTAAATTATATTTGTTTTAACGTTTTTTTTTTTTTTTTGGCACAAATTCATATCTTCTTCAAAAGTTTTTTTTTTTTTTGTTGTAATGTGTTGATTCTAAATATTTATTTGGGGGATACGTACAACGTATGATTCTTGACTTGTTTGGTTCTACTTTTAACGCGCGCGCTCCACACGGTTGACTCAATTCATTGGACTGCTCTCCATTTGACAAATTGGTGTATCAAATTAAAAAAAAAAAAACATTTCTTGTTGCTCTTTTAGCTATTGTTGTCTTGATCATTTCCAGTTGGTCTTCTTCATTTTCTTATGATTGTTGTTGTGGCTTGGTTAATAATCTAAAATTTTCTCTCTTCTTTTCCTGATTGTTTTTGTTTTCTAGTAGGGCTTGGAGGCATCCTTCGGTTTCTTTAGCTGCACCTTTAAGCGCTTCGTGCCCACCTGAAAGCCATTCATGGCCTTTATGGCCATCTGTGCCGATTCCGGATTATCAAAGGAAACAAATCCAAAGCATTTGGATAGACTAGTCTGTTTATCGATGAACACCTTGGCCGAAATGACATTGCCAAATGGCAAAAAGGTGGAGGCCAAATCGGTATCAGTAAACTCCTGTGGCAGATGATAAATGAACAGATTACAGCCTTCAGGACCTGCAAATGATATGAAGCAAACACGAATATAATCAGTAAATAGATTTGGGGTGAGTAATTAATTACAAACTATTCTAATTAAACACACAAACGGCAGTTAAAGTGATCGTGTTGACCGCTCATCAAAAGCAGGCATATATACACGTATAATCGCTGCAATAGGTTGCAGTGCAAGCAGGAAGCAGGAAGACTAGTAAAATTTAAATTATAATCATTCAATGGTGACCATAGCGGGAGTACAGTAGTTATTGTTGGACAGCAATCAGTTCTTCTTATTAAAACGTACATTAAACAACTTCTGTTTTATAGAGGCAACAACATAAGCATGCTCTAAGGTCACCGTAGTTTAGTCCACGTTCAATCTTTAGTTATTTTCGCAGCTCATTATGTCTGGGTGTCATCTTTGAAATGAGCAATTAATTAAGCTCGAAGGGTTCGCTCACACCTCATATATATATACACACACATAATGGCAGTTGCTCGAATGAGCTGAAAGTTGAGCAGGAGCTACAATTATATACAGACTAGTTGGTTTCCATAGAGCAACTAGCGAGGTGTGCGAAGCAAGCGGTTGATTGCCAAAACGGATGCGGAAATGATGCGCCCAAGTACCGTCTCTTAGTCTCACTGAGTGAGAGAGCATCTGTGTGTGTGTGTGTGTGTGTGTGTGTGTGAGGGCGTATGTGACATTTAGTTTAGCAGCACGTGCCATCGCCGTTGTCGTTGTCGTTGTCGTTGTCTGTCGCCTGGCGTTGCATATTAACAGCTGCATCCGCGTTCGCGTCCTGCTGCGGTTTGCACTTTTCGTGCAAATTACTGTCAACGTCAACAACAGTAGCAGTAGCTACAGTGGCAACGACGCAGCATCTGCAGCTGCAACATAACATCAGCCAGCCATCAGCAGTCAGACTCGGAGTCCATAGCCTGTGCTGCTATTAGGGTTTTCACTTTCGCGCTGCTTTTTAATGACACTTTAAGTGGCAGTTGGCGTTTTGCGGTTTCAATTTGCAAAGCAGCTGGCTCTATACAGCTGGCTGGCTGGCTGGCAAGACTAATAATATAATAATAATGCAAAAACAAACCCTTAACCAAATGTCAGTCAACCACTCAAGTCAGTCATGCTCAGATCAATTTCAATTTAAATCACATCAAAACTCATATTTCATTGAAATAATTTGACTATCATATTTTTCTATGATTTCAACTGTCATTTGCAAATTTAATGTCCGACTTTTCCAAGTGCAGCTAAAAGCATTTGCCAATTCATTATATTTTCATTATGAAATGCTTTTACATCATATTTATGGCATTTTCGAGTTGTCTGTCATTCATCGGGCTTTGATTTTTCAGTCTGCCCCCGTTCCCTTTGTCATGCTGGGGCGACCATGTCATATACGTAATTAATCTGCAGTGCCTGCACATCAACGCTATCATTAATGCAATGGCAAAGCAATAGCAGCACAACAACAGCCATTTATGTACATGCCACACACACACACGCACACACACGCACGCACATAAGCTAATAAAGCCATTCCATTGTAATCAAATAACTTTGTGCCTACGTTGCTCAGTCGTTGTCATTGTTGTTGTTATTATCATATTCGTTGGGGATGTCAACTCCATCATCGTTTGCCAGAAGCGCTATTAATAACATTGATACATCTTTGTCAGCTTTGTCGCTAGGCATTTGCCTCGAGTGCAACAGCACCACAGACATTGCCACGCCCCCCGCCCCGCCCGAGTTTAGTTTGATTGAATTTACTGGCGGCGTCTACAACAAAAGGCACAAATCAAAGGGCTTCCCGGACCAACGTCAGAGAGACTGATGTTCTTTTAAAATGAAAGCCAATTTAAAGGCTCCGCTCTAAGTCCTTTGATTTTGCACATGTTTTATCTGTTGCTCTTTTTGTTATTTTACGCACCTAATAATTAAAGCGGCTAGCAGAAAGAAAAAGAGTTGAAAGCCAGCCAATGGGGGTGTTATTACACTAATTAGAGACTCATAAGGGCCAATTAAAAGAATTGCCGTTGCTAGGCTATTGATTTAAGCGACTAACGAGCAGCACGTGTGTCTCAACCAGAGTACGTATACTTAATAATTATCAGAGCTCATTTTGTTGTTGCCACGACAACAAATCTGTGGCAATTAAAGAAGAGTCAGCTGCACCTAAGCAATTAAGTTTACAAATAAAACACTTGGACTTGTTTAAATAACTCAATTAAACTATCAACTAGAATCCGCTAAATCAATCAGAATATATCATATTAATTACTTTAGTTTACAGCCTGCATTTGTAGTCTTGCTTGGTTTGCCGCTTTATAGTTATTCAATTGAATTTGTTAGCTCTTCTAAGTTGGTAAATCAATACAGAATTATTAAGTTTAGATTATTCAGGTCATTACCATTAAGTTGCTCCATAAACTATTTGTTCTCAAACTTTCATCAATTTTGTGCCATCTGAAAAGTGGTTTTGCATTTGCTAAGCAGCTGCCAGACAGCATATAGTACATTGACAAGATTTGCAGCGATTTCCTGCCATTTTTTATGAAAAACGAAATCTCAAATCGAAGTTGCTGCAAAAAATGCAGCAGATTTGTGCTATATGCGAAGGAGCAGCAACAATGTCTCGTGCAGATAAATTCTCAGCATGCGAAATTTATCAAATGTCGACATGAGCATAAACAACAACAACAACTACTACAACAACAACAACAAACAGTAATAAGAGACAGAGCAGCGAAGGCAACAGGAGACGCAAAGGAGAAACAACAACAGGAAACAAGTTATAAGCATGTAGACAGGCGCAGACGACAGGCGCAAAATTAAGCAGGAAGAGAGTAAAACACAAAAAAAAAAGACCTTGCAGTAGTCCTCGGGCAGAAGAAGCAAAGGAAGAAGAATAATAGCATGTGCATGTGTGTGTGTAGGAGTAAATAAATATAATGCTTTAAATGCGAGGCCCAGGCAAAGACAGCCAAATATGACAGTGACAAACGACGAGCGACGAGCGAGGGGGCGGTTGGTGAGAGCGGGTTAGTAAAGAGACCTCCAGCCGGATGCAGCCGGATTAAAGTCATGAGCATAAGCCGGAAGTTGGAATATAAAATAAGCAAGTGCGGGCAGGATACACAAGTGAAGAGCGACAGAGAGAGAGAGAGAGAGAGAGAGAGGAAGTCGCAAAGATTTGCGACTTTAGCTGGACACGCCATGAACTTGACTTTACAAACTGCAGAAAAATCCGCTTTAGACTCGACTCGACTCGCAAGTGAGTGATTATGATATTGGCGACATATTGCCACAGCGTCTGCAACAGTGTGTGTGTGTGTGTGTGTGTGTGTGTAAAATCAATACAGATGTATGCAACCAGATGTTATGCGGCCATATAAATTCCATTTGTGCCCTTGAGAGAGAAAAGCAGACGGCGAAATGTGGCGCGATGAGAGAAAATGGCTAAAAATTGTTGGCCTGCTGCTTGTTAGCAAACATGTTAGAAAAGGGTTGCAGAGGGGAAAGACCTTGGAGGCAAGATACATATTCGTATATGCATGTGCATCAATAGGAAAAGCACCACAAGGACGTGCAACGTGCACAAGAACACTAACGGATGCGGCATCTTTGCTCAACGGAAGAGGAAAATGCAATATAGGAAATCGTTTTTCGCACACACATAAAAACTATCGCAACGCCAAAAAAAAAAAAAGAAACCAAAATGGGCGAAGAAACGGGAAAAAGAAAAAGTGGATTGAGACCAAACAGGAAGTCTATTTGTGTGTGAAAAAGAAGAAGCGGCAAAGTAAAAAGAAAGCCACGAATAGCAATAAAAATCGTGCGGTTGCACATCAATTTACTCTCTCTTTTTCCAATTGAATCTCAAGAAGTTTTGGAAGAAGAGAATGACGAGAAATAACTAGATTAATTATAAATAATTTGAAGATAAATTAAATCATTGTTATAGGGTTGACACAAGGATTCAAGATAATACCTAGTATTAAAGATAAGTTTATCCATAATTGTATGGAAATTTAGTTTACTTTAAAAGTAAGCTACAGAAAGCTGTATTCAGTTAGACAATTTGATAAACTGGCCAATGTTTCTGATAGTATATGTTCATTTTTAGACACTATCAAATCCATCCATAAATTCCTATTCAAATCAAGTGGGCTTAAACAAATCAGAGCTTGGCTTCAACTGATACTTTTACAAGAAAGCCATAGAGAAGTCCCAAATCCTTATTTGGTTGTCGTTGTTGTTGGCCACTAACTACATCTTAATATACGACTAATTATGGCTTACTATGCATAACTTTTTTGCCACTTTATGATCTTACTAAAACTATGAAGTAGTTGGCCAATTGCCCTCCCCTGTCTCTCCTTTAGTCATCCTATTGCCCCAGCAAATGCAGTGAAGCGTGGGAAATAAGAGGAAACATGGCAGCTCGCATGTCGCATAACATGCGCAATTTGTTTGAATGTGGACACACAGATACACACACACACACACACACACACACACACACATAGAAACAGTCATGACTGCTTCTTGTTGTGCGTTTTGTTGGTCACGAGGGAATTTTCGAGCAGGGGGCGACCATCATGAGTCAGCAAACCAAACAAGTCACAGACAAAGCATCCCGAAATGTATGCTACACAAAAGTCACTCAACTGCAAAAATATATCTCACAACATGTACAACGACAACGACAACGACAACGACAACAACGACAACTATAGCTATAGATACATATGTGGACTTGGCCTGACTGGCTCGCTGAATGTCTCTCCGTGGTCTCACTAGACTCACAATCGTATATATTTGTTTCCCTCCGCCGACCCCCCTGACTGACGACTGTTGCTTATGTAACCGGAAATATGGCAAAAAGTGCAACGCCAAAACATTTTCCGCTTGCATTTTGCCGTCGTCGTCGTCATCGTCGTCATCGTCTAGTATATCTGCTTAGCAGTGACAGTGCTCCCCAATGTGCTCCCTCTCTACTCTTTGCCTACTCTGCTTATCTAGCTGCCATGTGGCGTTGCAACTTTAATGTTATGTGTGCCACCCAGAGAGCGAAGCGAAGAAGACGTTGCAATATTTTCTGATATCGACGTTCACGTCTGACTAATGGAATTGTGTGTCAAGTGTGTAATATTTACACTGTGTCAAAAGCTGATAAAAATTTAAGCTGCAGCAAAATACCGTTCATATATATACGCATTAGTGTGTGCCACCCCATCCTCTTGTGTGTGTGTGTGTGGCGAGTGTATAAGATGATTGATCCTATTGATTTTTCTTATCTTTTTCTCGTTTCTGATGCCAATTGAAAAAGGCATGTGCCTGGCATTGGGATTTGTATGGGCAAGGCAACCAAACGTGGCCTTAAACCGAACTCGAACTCGAGCTCGAAATCGAAATCGAGAATGAGCATTATGTAGCTAATACTTTGGGCTTTCCACATTTGTTGTGCTCCTCTGCCTGTGTGTATCTCAAACTAAGCTACTCACAAATAAGCTGCCCAAATTCTATAGACTTTACAATTGTGAATTACTTTTACTTTTCATTTTCTTTTTTTTTTAAATTGAAATTGGCCTAACATATCTTTAAGATTAGTTTCAACTCTATAGCATACTTTGACCCATTTTGGTATTTATACATTACGTATTTCAATGCATAAAGTTGGACCGTGCTCAAGTTGGCAATTTAGATCCATCAGTGGCAGCCACAGTTTTTTCAATAGCATCTCTTCATAAACACATTAGTTGCCAGCAGACGAGTCAGCTTTTTATGTACGTGCAACACGCATACAGCTGATGCATGAACAATCTAGCAAATAACTAAGTAGATTGACAGCCAAACAGCAGGCATGACAGGCAGCAAAAGGATGCGAAAGGAAAACCGCAGAATGGATGCGAATTGCGAATGCGAATGACGCTGACAGCAATGAGCGGGTTAATGCATTAGATGTTGCAAGCGGCAGCGGCAGCAGTTTTATATAATGCAGGTCCGACAAACTGAACAACTGAGCAACTGATGGACTGACTGACTGACAGAACCGCAGTCAGCCATTTTGTAGCATTTATCAAACTGTCTGGCGTTTAGACATTTCTGTTTGCATCTATTTGTGTGAGTGTGTGTGTGTGTGTGTGTGTGTGTTGCACTATTACATGCCAATGGCATTCATTTCATTTCACTCACCTTCAATCTGCTTGCCCGCAGCAGCGGCCGCAGCGGCGCTCAACGCAACGCTGGCCAATGGAGAGGTGGACAGTGCTGTGGTGCTTCCAAATTGCGGTAAACCGGCGGCTGTTGACATATAGGCCGATGCCAATGGATTCGGATCAGACCCTGCAAAAAGGCGGTGCGAAAGAGAAAGCGAAAAACAAATCAAAATTAGAAACAAGACAAGAGATTAATAAAAGCATTTAGGAATGGTTCATTTAAATTGGTGAGTAAAGAGATATAATAATTGCAAATCAACTAAATAAATCAGCTCATTCAATTACTACGACAAATGTTTGCTGAAGAAAATGAATATAGAATATCAATAAAGAAAGTCTAATATTAAATACTTTAGATAGTTTAAATCTCATTAGAGCAATGGAAATAAGTAGCATAATTAAACACCCCATGTTGGTTTATTCAGTTACATTTTGATACCAAACCAAAAATATGATTGTATATGATTGTGTGGATTTAGTTGACCTCCCGTCAGACGTAATTAATCATCAAATTTTACACACCACATCAGAGGACGCGAGCGACATTTGATTATTTTGCAACACACACACACACACATGCACACAGCCACACATACAATTGCAGTCAAACAGAGTAAAAGTAATACATTATATAAATCTAAAATTAATTTGTTGTGCATACGCCATGTGGCACACAACTCACGGACTGGCTCTAGCTCTCTCTCTCTCGCTCTGGCTGTCCCTCCATCTCTATCGCTCTGGTTTGTGTTTTGTGTGTAATTTGACGCCTGTTGTTTGTTATTTAGTTGTTTTGCGTGCCCGTCATGCAATGCAATTTTGTGGTTTGCAGTTCTCCAGCTGCCCCCTCTCCCCTCACCCTGCTGCACTGTCTCGGCTGTTATTAATGAGTTTCCCGTTGAATGTGTGTGTGTGTGTGTGTGAGTGTGCGGTTGTGGGTGTTTTTAGCATTGACCATGAGCGTCCAGTGCATTTGATAACTAATTCGGCTAATAACAAGTTATGCTGTCGCGAGGCAAGTTTGAATTAAAGTCAAATTTTAAATTATTTCCATGCCACACAAAATTATACGAAAAGTTCTTCAAAGCAACAAAATATACACTCTCTTTCTTATCACATGTACACATATACTCACACACACACATATGCATTGCAAACTTTTGTGAGATTTTACAGATTTAATTTCAAAAGTTTTACCCCATGTGCAGCAGCAGTCGTTCCACCTCTTCCCCCCCCCACTGCTACGACTCCGGCAAGGTGTTGCAATCAATTTCTGGAGCAACATTTTTAATTTAACAGCTTGCCAAGCTGAAGAGCCACCCAGTCTTTGCAACTTGTGGCAACATACGTACGCACAAACAAAACAAAAATAAAAAAAAGACAAGGGGGAAAACTGCCAAAGGTAACGGCAAAAGCCAAAAGTATTCAAACAAGTTTTGCATATTTGGCAAGAAATTGAAGAAATTGTTTTAATTGTTGTTGAAGGCGAGCAGAGCAGCCAGCGAGGGGAAAAGGGAGAGAGAGACGCCTCTTCTTTTAAACATTGGTGCAAACAGTAGGCAAAGTGCATGCAACATGTCATGTTGTAAACAACATAGACCAACTGAGCCTTTCACCTGGCCAATAATAACAATCAACTGAGCCACAACTACTGCAGATAGTTGGTTGTATGCAAGGCTTAAGAATCATCTACAAGTATTTGATACTTTTGCTAGATTTGTCTGCACATTTTATACCCTACTACGAAATGAACCACGTATGGCATTTCCCCATTGTAAGAGTACTCTGGTAGAGCAACTAATAGTTCATTCATTTATTTGAGTTATACTTTGCAACAAGCACAAAGCTATCTGGCACTACAGGGTATCTATTGGCCAAAATTTGCCAGCTCCGTCGAGTGCTCACACTTTGCTTTTAGTTGAAAGCTGAAATTATTTAATGCCTTTCGCCCGTCTGTCTGTCTGTCTGTTGCCCGTTGGCATTGACTTTTTGGCTAGCACATTTTAGCAATTTCAAGGCGAGTTTCCAGTCCTCTTTTTTTGCTGTTGTGCTTCCTTTTCCATTTGGCCAGGACTTTGCCACTTGCAGGCACTTGAAGACTTTTGGCAGTTGTTGTTGCCACCACTGCAGCTGCTGCTGCTGTTGATTTTGAAGTGCAAAGAGCGAAAAAGTGTATAAACAAACGTAATGGAGAGCCATGTTGAAAACAGAGTTGAAAACGTGTTCCGAAAATGGAGAACCCTAAAAATCAGCTCTTAGATATCAGATCATGAAAGGAGGCGGCGACCACGCGTTGTAAAAGGGACGGGGGTGGCGGGATGTATAAACTACATAGTTTACTGCACTTTACAAAACTTTGATTAAGATTTTGGCATTTGTTGCTTTTGCAGATTCTCGTCTGCTTTTGTTTTCTTCCTTTCATGCTTTTTCGCATTTGATTTTTTGTTCTTGTTATTATGGGGCGGTAAAGTTTTGAATTGGATGTGCATCAGATTGTAGCAGGATTTGCTTGATTCTTTGTTGCCAACTACTCTCGTATTTTTGGTAATGTAAATAGCAAACGGCTCAAATTGGTAGGGGAGAGAGAGAGAGAGAATATAATAGACTCTTGATTGAAATAAAAATACTCTTAATTCAAGAACAAATAATAAGAGGTATTCATACAATAGACAGGGAGCCATGGTCAAAGGCTAAAATAAAACTATAAAAGGTGAGAGGCTTACTATAATGAAAGGGAAATATCGTAAAAAAGTCTATTGTTTATAATCCTTAAATTGCGCTTAATGTTCCTTTTTTGCAATTCAGATCACGAATTTAAAATACCCTTTTACCCCACTACGGACAAAGAGACGCGAGAGTTGGTAACAATTACGATGCCATCTATGGCCAATTATTGTTTTGTCCCATTGAATTTCGTGCTGCGTTTGCTGTAAACAATTTGCTGCACACACAAAGCACAATTTGCTGGGCCATTTCATGACAACAACGAAAACAACAATCTGCAAAAACAAAGTGATGTTGTAGTTTGGTTTATGCTGTTCCAGAAAGAACGCAATACTAGCCTAGAAACTTTGCAATTTTCACTTTACACATACTTTTTTCAATCTTTTTCCTCCCCAAGGAAAATAGGCACAGTCAGAGCTGGGAGTGTGTGTCTGTGTGTGTGTGTGTCTGTGTGTGTGTGTGTGTGGGTTCTCATTGCTGACCCCTGTCAGCTTCAATGCCTGGCAACGAGACTATAAACTCAAGACTTTTGGTTGAGTAGTTTCCACAATTACTTTACAATTTCTTGAGAGGGAGATTTCTTTTAGAGGAATTTTTAATATTTCATTAAATTAAGTGCCCCGGAAATCGTTCAAGTGGCACATGATGAGCACGCACAAGTGCACAAGGACACAGGGGGACACAGGGGGCTGCAGTCCAACATGGGGCGTGGCTGTATTTGTAGTTTAGGCAGACACGAAAAATCCGCTTAAATATCTTGGTATTTTCCTTTCTTTATGCTCCTGTTGTTGTTTCTGGCATTTCTCTGGTTAAGTCAGGCACTTTTTTTTACGGTTCGTAGATGCTCATGAAATTAACTTGGTAATGCGCAGCTTAGCCAGAATATTTTCTTGGGCTCTGCTAGGGGCGCAGATGATGGGGGGGGGGAGATGTTTTGGTAAATGACAGGCGTTGGGTGGATCAGCAGTTGACTTCCTTTGGGGCATTCGTTGTTAAAAATTCAACAATAGCTGCGTGAGGCAGCCAAATGTGCAGAGCAAAAATAAAAAGGAGTTAGAATTGTGCAAACAGAGACTAGAGGGCATTTCTCTTGTGGATTCGTGGAAATTGAAAGGCGAACAGCCTAACTTGCTGATTTTCAAGTACGCTTTGCAATATGCTAGAGTACTTAAAAAACAAACATTGTTACCATGTATCAGATTAAGCTTAATTATCATGCTTGCTATCTCAAAATTGGTCATCTTTGGATAGCTTATGTCCTTTTTATTTGATACCTGCTCTCAGAGTATTTCCTTGAGACTGACAGCAATAATTTGTAGCTCCGCTGGGCACATTGCTTTTTAGCCCTGTTTTCTACTATGTCTGTATCTTGGGATCTATTGGCAGCAGGCGACAGACCATAATTCTTAGCCAACTTATGTTGCAGCAACATTCGTTTTTATCGTCACGTTGCAAGAGCAACTGAAGCAAAGGTTTGCCGCGATAGCCTGCCACTTCCAACTGCAGTTGAAAGTTGTGGTATTGCAATTTGGCCCAAAGCGGAAAGCGGCACCCGTTACCTGCCCCTTTCCTACTGCCTGACTTTTCTTTTCTCTCTGGACTCGTTGCCACACTCCTTTGCTGCCGCTGCTGCTACTCAGTTGCAATAAGTTCCGTGTTGTTAATTTCACAAGAGAGTGTAACTTGTAATTTTGTGCGCTGTTCGTTTGCTACGGCTTCACTTGACTTTTCTTGTAACATAGTAGTAGTAGTTGTTGTTGTTGTTGTTGTTGCCTCTGCTTTACGGCCATCAACTTTGGCGCGTGACGTAAACGATGGCGTAAAAGAGCAGCCACGTGAGCGTTACGTAGCATAAGCAACGCTTCGTTTGCTTTAAATGTCCGCTTAATAACCATTATTATTAAATTTGTTATTAACAACGAAACCATAAAAGAATAACGAAACGAACGAAACGAAAAGTCTGAGCGGAAACGGAAAACGACATTTTATCTTTGTCAAAATCAGGAATATCAAAGTTCAAATCAAAAACAAATTTACTACATCTTCCTTTAGCTCACCTGACGATGATGATGATGCTGCTGACTTGGCAGCAGCTGCCTTTTTTCTTAAGAGACCTGCACGTGTTGCAAAAGGGAAGGGTGGTAAGGAGGGCAAAGCAAACACATAACAATATACATATCCAGAAAATTGGTTAGCATTCAAATAGATGAAGAAAGAGAAAAGTTATCTGTGTTAGACTTGAGTTAGGTTATAAGGTTATAATACTCGTATACTTAATATAGACTTGGCTTCCTCAAGCCCCCCCCCCCCCCCTCCCTGTGTGCTAAAACAAAACTCAGTCACTTGAAGTAATTTAAAAGCGATTTCAATTAACTGAGCGAGTTTTCTTTTTAGACAGCACAAGATTGACAGACAAGACAAGAACATTCCATTCAGATTCCCCGGTCTAAAATTAACTTGAGCAAGAGCTCTCTCAACTGGCAACGGGTTGTTGCACGCGCCTTGCTAATGAATAAGGCTAATTGATCCCATTATCTGCCACACGAGGCAAATGATTTTTTAGCATTCATCTAAGAATTTCCATATGCGCACTTTGTGCAAGAGAGCGGAATAATTTGTGATGTGGTGAATAAAAGGACTGAGTGCATGTTCTTCTTGTTTAAAAATAAATGAAGGTTTTCTTTCAATAAGCTACGTAAGAAATGATTATTAGAGAGAAGAGTTTGATTGAAGTATAATTCTAAAAGTAGTAAAGTCATATTAATGCTATAAAGTGAAACATTTAGGGTATTTAAATGCTTTGTTGATCAATTCTGACGTCAGCAATTTACCTAACCCAATTATCGCACAATATACGCAATAGCCTGGTATAGCACCACTCCATGTTATGGTAGTGCGACTAAATAAAAGCAAACTAACTAACTAAACACAAAAGCCACAAGTGATTTGCGCAGCCATTAAAGGCAATAAACAGACAGGACACCAGCAGCCCACAACGAAGTAGGACACACACTTGAGTGGCGACAAAATAATTAGAAATCGATAATCCGGCTAAGAAAAGGCAGAGGGAAAACCATTGGCAGCTGTCAAGGCTGACATGATTAGTAGTTGATTAGTTTGCTAATATACCAAGAGAGAAGAGTTTTCCAAATTGCAAAAAGCACACTTAGGATGCCGACTTACACAAAAGTGCTGCCGTGTTTGTCAATTGCGCACTGCCCGGCGATGTGGCAGCATTCGAAAGGCTTGGCTGCGTCATGGCCGCAATGGCTGCCAAATTCTGTACGGACAGTGGATTGAGGAGACCAGCAGCTGCTGCAGCGCTCGTTGTGTCTTGCGCCGAATTGCTTTGCTGAGCTGCCCCCAAGCCAGTGAGAGCTGCAATAGTAAGTGGACATTAGATCTGCATACAAAATAAACAAATCGAGTCTTGCCATACCTTGCAGCAGTTGTTGATGCAGTCCGACTGTCTGCAGCTGCTGCAGCAACTGAATGCTGGCAGGTGTCAGTGCATCGGCTCCCATTACCGGGGACGGCTGTTGCGGTGGGTTTGGCAGTATCGGTGTGGACACACTGGTCGCTGTCTGTCCCAGTGGTATGTTGATATTGGTGGCCAGATTCCAGAGATTCGCCTGTATCTGCTGTATCTTTTTCTGCTCCTTCTCCTTTTGCGTATCTGCAAATTTAACAACCAGCGGCGATGTGCAGCCCTCCATGATTTTATTCTGATTCATAGTCTATACGAAATACAACAAATAGTGCGTCAATCGATTATCTATCTCTATTGCATCTGAAAGTCAAGTGTAGTACTTACAACTTTAATGGCCGCTATGGCGGCGTGTTTGGTGGAAAATGTGACAAAGGCACAACCCTTGCTCTGGCCGTTCTGATCACGCAGCACTGTGCACTCCTCGATGGCGCCGTGAATCTCAAATAGTTTACGCACGTCGTTCTCGTTCAGCTTCTTGTTTAGCATGCCCACAAAAAGCTTGCGTTCTGCAACAGAGAAAAAGATCATGTTAGTGATATATTGTTGTTTAAATACAATATAAAGAAAGAATATTAAAGTATTATATATTGGGTCAAAATAGTCAGACTTTCTTACTAAGCTCATTAAAATGAACGCTAGATGGCGCCAGTGCAGACTTGATTCACGCTAACTATAGATATTTTAATGAATTACTTCTGAAATTGTTAAACTAATACGATTCAACTTTAGTCTCAATATCAACAAATTCAATTTGCAAATTGATTTTATGAATTATAATTATGCAGATGTAACTAAAGGAGACTGTACATTTAGTTACATTTTAATTACAGGGTTAAATGTATTTGTTTAGTAAGCGCTAGCTGCTTTACCTTGGCCTTGGTAAATTAATCGCTGCGTGAAGAAAATGCAATGCGGAAAGCCTTAACCACAGCAGCCTTCGCAGCATACACCCACACACCCACACACACACACACACATAGTTAGTCAATCAAGTCACACAATGTGTAATTCGAGACGCGAGTTCAAGTCGCAGTCCAAGACCTCAATGATATCGCATAACAAGATTTGCCGGCAACTGCTGACATTGCATGGTCAGAACCTTCGTCTCAGCCCAGACGAGGCCAGGGTGTTGGGTTGGCCAAGTTGCAAGTGGGTTGAGGGCAGGGACAGAGAGATCAGTGGAAGGTACGTTGTTTGTTAATTTTGCCATTCAACATTGCTCAATTAATTTTGCATAAATTAAAATTTTCACGTGCTAATTTCGTTGGCTACAAATAAGGGCGGGCAGTTCAATGTTCTAGGCACGGTCTGTGCGAGTCTGGCTAACTAATTGGGGCACATTTAACATATCGCCAACTGTTTGCACAGGGGACAAATGTGGGTGTGGCAGGCACGGCTAATTTATTTGCACAATGCACGCAGAATGCGCCGCCGGCCAAATTAATTGTTATCAAATATGCGATTGGCCGGAAGTGCAGACCCTTTTTGTAAGTACAGTCAACTAAATAATTAATGCGCCTAAATGCGGTTCATTAAAATGCCATTTTTATTCACGTTTGTCTCTATTTGCTTTGCCACTTGCCTTTGCCCAGCAGTGTCAACAGTGGGAAACCAGCATTAGCCAAGCAGATCAATTGATACTCTCCCCTTTATGAGAGATATCCCACATCTAGCGAAGCGAAAATTTTAATCACATTAAAATGCATTTTCGGCAATTGCAAAGCCAGCAAAATTTTCAATGCTTTCGCATTTTTATTATTGTTTTTATCGCACCAATGAACCAGTCGACATTTTCGTTTTATTGTTTATAATTGCGGCACATTTGCAAAATACTCGTATATGCTATACTAATTGTTGTAGCATTTGAAAGGAAATCAATTTTTGGGCTGAAAACTATAATTAAGCTTTGCATGGGAGAGTCGGTCACTTTAATCAAGCATATCATCAGTACTATTCAATATTATTGTTATTATTGGTTGGGAGAGCAGCAACAATTGAGGTGCAGTTTCAAAATGCGTTTTTAGCTCAACCTAATGGCAGAATTATAATCAGCAGGCGGGGTGCATAATACCTCCACTTGCCACACTTAACGGGGACTACGTGCGGCCATGCTGCAATGGCCGTTGCCTCTGCCACAGTCGAGAGTCGAATTGCCATTACCATTCCAAGCGAGAAGTTGCTGCATCATCATCGTTATCAAATGCAAACCGCCACAGCCACCGCCATCGCCACCGCCTCCGTTGGCGCCACAACAGCAGCACTTGCATTATTATTATGATTATTGCAGCAGCAACAGCAAAAGCTAACTGCACTTGAGCTACATTATCATAATCCCAGTAGCATCCATTGCAACGGCAACTGCAAGTGCAACTGCAACTGCAACAACAACAACAACAGCAACAGCAACAACAAATATCATCTCCCGACCACGTTGAGTAAAAAAATTTAAAATTCATTGAATTTGATGCGTGTCGATGCTGCTGATGGTGGCATGGCTGGCTGCCAGCACAGTTTGATCCTACCTGCTCCACCTCCTCCCCATCAGTTGGCCCTCGTCTCCCTCCAGCCCCCTCATTGCTCTGTGGCAATTGCAAAGAGAATTTGCTGTTGCAAGCACTTTGGCGGCAGTTGCAGCGAATGAAAGTTTACCCAGACACCAAATGCTATCTGCTTGTCAATTTTCAGACAGTGTGACCATATATTCCGAATCAAACTGCTGAGTATTAAAAATGGTACACCCAAAATATAAAGGTATTCAACGAAAAGCACACTTTCTGTTATAATTATTATTCTGATCTTCTCAACTATTTTACGACTAATTAAACTCAACCCCATTTGAGTTATTTCTTCAGCTTAAGCTAAGGAAGCTCACAAGTTCAATTCTGAATTATAATACTCAACTTGAAGCCTGCTGCAGCAGTTGGCTATGCGGTCTCAGCTTAATATTGAGTGCGGGGTCCGGCATTCAAGTGTGCCCCCAACTGTGCCAACTTTATGCCTTAATGCAACTAATCTGCTTCTAGTGGCGCACATTAAGTGTTGCCACGCTTTCGACTTTAATTTGAAAACATAAAGCAATGCTGCTGCCTCTGCAGGTGCATGCTGCAAGAGGCAAAGCAGCAACTAAGTGCGGCCACTTGTGCAACTACTAAAGCAAGCGCACACACACACACACACACACACACACACACACACAATGTGTGTGTTTTTTTGTGTGCTGCAACTAACCGAGCGACCACTCAGAGTGAAAACCCAACCCGACCCAACCAAACCAAACCGAAACGAGCAGCAACCAAATGTAATGCTCGTCATGTGCTTAACATCGACTCGTCTGATGAAGCTGATGGGAGACTGGCAGTGTTTATTATGTTCATATATGCGATATCATATAGTTTCGTATTCTTTTAAATAAACCCTTTGTCGCTATCGCATATTTCTGTTTCATTATAAATATACTCTAAATCATAGTCAAGCGAGTTGGCTGCACAAATTAACATGTTGCCACTGTGCGGAAATTCTCTCTCTTTCTCTGAACACATTTACTGATTTCATATGTAAGCGGGTCATATTTGCCGGCTGCACTCCTGGTCTGTCCCATGTCCCATGTCCTATGTTCTCTGTGCTGGAGTCTAGCCACCTGCAGCTGGACCTGGACCAGGACCAGGACCAGGGGCTTAGCTTATTTATGTCACAAATATGAGAAGCGCGCGGCTCGTATACGCAATGCCACGGCTGGTTAGCTCGGCTTGGCTGGCTTGGCTGGTTTGCCCGCTTGGTTGGCTTTGGGCTGGGCTGGGCTGAAACTGGGTCTGAATGGTTGCCTGGTTGGTTGACTGGCTGGCTGGTTGGTTGGTTGGCTTGCCACTTTGCATGCATCGCTGCGTGTTTGGCATATTTAACAAATTTTCACAAAAATAATGTAACACCCAATGGCTGCCCCCCTCCCCTTCCCCATCACACTATTGGTGTTGTTGTTGTTGTTGTTGTGGCTGCGGTTTTCATTTCTCTCACATCGAGTATCGTAGAAGCAGTTGCAGCCACTGCTCTTGGCTAAAATCTAATCAAGCGCTGCGGCCAGGACACCAGCAAACTTATCAATAAGCCACACACACCACACACCTCTCCCCCCTTCCCCCTCACTCATCCACACATACTCGAATAAACGCATTTGCTGGCACATTTGCATGTATGGGATGTTTAGGGGAGGGGGGCAAGCAGACTGAAAAAATATATATCACCTTGCCAGCTAATGAAATTTCATCGCCATTTCGCCATCTCTGCTCTGCTCTGCATTATTAAATTTAATTTTGGGTCGAGAGCGTCGAAGAAATTATGGCAAATATTCTTCATTTCATTTCGTTAGGTTTCTTTTGTGTTCGTTTCATGCATATCAAATTTAAATTTTAATCGCAAGCTGCAAATGTTCATTGGATTTGGCTTGAAATGTGCACGAAATATCCTCGAGGCAGCAGCAGCCGGAAGTTCGCTATTAAAGTTCGCAGGGGGAGTGTGAAGTGTGCCATTTGCCGTGGGAAGAGGTAAGCTGCCACTTCGGGTTCCAGGTCGAGTGTTTGTGCGAGAAAGGAAAGTAGTATGGCAGGAGCTACAGGAGCTGCAGGGGAAATCACTCGAGTGGAGAGCACAAGAAACTGTTGAGGTGGCCCCGCCATAATGAGAAAAAATAAAATAATAAAATCAAGCTAGGGCTCTCGACTATGGAATTACTCGCTAGCCTGGACATTGCGCTATGCTACCTTACAAACATATGTGCATACATATAATACAGTTATTAATTATTTTGACTGCAGCTGCTTTTCATTTTTTTAGTCTAGAAATAAGGTCTCGTCTTTGCATTAATACTTTAATTCCACGTCACATTTAATAAATACTACATATTTAAAATAAGATCATATCAAGTCTTTGCAACTTTAAAAAAGACAGTCCTAATGGTGTCCTCTAAGCAGAACTCTTTTTTGAAATAGAATAAATGAAATTTCAATCAAAAAGTGTTTGAACAACACATTCTAATGTGAATTTATATACCAAGCCCTTCTCTATTCGCGCGGCTTACTTGAAACAGTAGTTCCCTCAATCCCCTCAATGCTCCGCCTGCTCCTTCGCTCCTTTGCTCAATGCCATTTTTATACCCGCCTACCCAAAGGGTAGAAGGGTATTATGGCTTTGTGCCAACCGAAAATGTATGTAACAGGCAGAAGGAAGCATCTCCGACCCCATAAAGTATATATATTCTTGATCAGCGTCAACAGCCGAGACGATATAGCCATGTCCGTCTGTCCGTCTGTCCGTCTGTCCGTCCGTATGAACACCTAGATCTCAGAGACTATAAGAGATAGAGCAACAAATTTTTCGCGACAGTATGTCTTATTTTTGCACGCAGATCAAGTTTGTTTTTGATTTTGGCCACGCCCCCTCCCGCCCCCGTAAATCGAATAAAACCGAATTGCAGGCGTCGTTTTAAACCTAGAACGTTCAATTTTGGTACACACAATACTAATCACCATCTTAATGATCTCTGCGAATTTGGTTACAATCGGATAAAAAACACAGAAGTTATTAAGATATTACTTTTATAAGGCGTTACCACGTGCAACTGCTAGTGCTGCCAAGCTAGTTGCTATGACACTCCGCGACATAATAATGGTGTTCAATAAACCAACTAAAGTGCCGCCAAGCTAATAATTTCGAAGAAAGAAAATTTTGATATATTATTTTGGTATTTTTAGTATATTTTTTTTTAGTATATTTTTATACTATTATATAAATATAATATTTTGATGGTAAAATTTGGTGGCGGGTATCTCACAGTCGAGCAAACTCGACTGTAGCTTTCTTACTTGTTTGTATAAATTTTTATTTTTCAAACATTTGGCTTCCACTTGATAGTCGTTTCGACTACAACGTCCTTGTTATTTCTTTTCTCTCCTTTGGCCATGCTTTGGGCGCCGCTTTCTCCCTTTGGATTGCATAAACTTCTTTGGCAACGAATTTACATTTTAATTGCATTGAAATTTGTTTTGTTATGGCGCTTTGTCAACATTTAATCTATTTCCAAAATATTGAATATCAAGTGGAAAAGGTTCCGCTTCAGAGTCCTTCGCCATTGTACAAGATATATAAATACATATATATCAAGGATAATTGCAAGGGCAGCAAGTTTTCACATAAATTTCCATTAAGCCATAACTGCCAACACTTTTGGGACTTTCAACCAAATACAAGCCATCAAAAGGAGAAATAAAGCAAATACTGGTAGCCCACGAAAAAAAAAGGATATAAATTCAAACACTATCCCCTCTGAGCAACGAAACGAGCAATTTGAAGAAACTTGTTCACATTTATCACTTGGCCAATGGCAAAAGCACAAGAAGAGACAATAGTTCACACAGGTTAATAAATCGATATGACATTTTGAGCCCAGTCAGCAGAGAGTGTAGTGTGTGTGTGTGTGTGTGTGTGTGTGTGTGTGTGTGTGTGTGTGTGTGTGTGTGTGTGTGTGTGTGTGTGTGTGTGTGTGACTGTCCTGTTACAACAACAAGCCAATAAAATGAGCCATTCTTTTCCTCTTCTTAGCTATGCAGAAAAACTAAAAGAGGCAGGGACGAGCAGAAGGAGAAGGACAACAAATATACAACTCTACAAACATAAATTTTCATGTAAGAGCAATAAAAAGGACATGTTTTCATACTTTACTCCATAGTCCTTGCTAGTACACAAACAACAGCAACAACAACATAATCAAGAGCATAACAATAACGAGGCGAGTCCAAAAATTATTTGCATTTTTACACATTTTGAGGGTCAGCCAAAGGACACACAAAAAATGAATGTCCTGCATGATGTCCATTATGTGTGGGGTTAAAACTTTTACCCAATGATCGGACAATGCGTAACTCTGTGTGAGTGTGTGTGTGTGTGTGAGTGTGTGAGTGTGCGTAACTGTGATAATGGGTTTCTGTGTCGGAACTTTCAACTTCCTTTATTGCATTTTATGGGTTCAGCTTTGGGGTTTTTTTTTTCTTTGGACTTCGTTTAAGGATATTAGAATATGTAGGCATGCAGCATGCTGTTCCGACTCAGAGGGTTATGATTATGACATCGACTGCTCTTGAGCTTCTACACATAACGACGATAAGGTCGTTATATTTCTTATTTTATTTTACAAGAAATTGAATTATGCGTAAATTCAATGCAAAACATGCGACATTTATGCAAATGGCGCGCTTTGTTTAATAATAAATGGAACACTAGCATATCGGTATTGTACTAAAAATTGATGACAACCGACTATTTAGATGCTATATTCGAGTCGAAAGCAATTTGAATTTGCCATCAAAATCAACTAAAAAAATAAAGTGAGAGGTAAGGAGTTAATGCTGGCCAAAATGGATTATAGAACAAAATAATAAGCTATATACTTTAAACTGGTAATTGTTAGAATTGATATACATGAGTAGATTTAAGAGTTTTGACTTGGAACAAGAAATAAATAATCAATAAAAAAGTGGAGTGCATATCCCCTTCGATGTACTTAAATGTTAATATTTTATGTGGGCGTAAATGAAATGTAATGACCGTTGATTCTCTCGAGTTATCAGTGGAAAACTTTTGCTGTTGGGAATCCATTAAATAGCTATGCAGTATAATAAAAGTATTTATTCCCTTGACTGACCGCATGCTGAAGAGCATTAAAGAGCCAGCGAAGTAAAAAAGTGCACTGTTATTTTAAAGTTGAGCAATGTTAAATTGTTGATTTACTACTGAATATTCAACAGTGCGATTAGACTGCTGACGATGTGAAAGCTGCAATGGGGGTATATGATTATCTTGAAGCAGTCCAAGTGGCATAGAAGGGTCAGTTAGTCAGTTAGTCAGTCAGTCAGTCAGTTAGTCAGTCAGTCAGTCAGTCAGTCAGTCAGTCAGGCAGCCAGTGAGTGCAGCCATCATTCACTTAGACTTGCACTCAAAAGCAGCTGCCAGTGGCAGAGTCGTCCTGCGGCCACTTCAAGCGCAACTGTCAGGCAGCAAAGAGATGGCTGAGCCTGACCAGGAGCTGCCTTAGCTGAGAGCAGACAAGACGCGATGAATCTGACGGCGTGTGGCGCGATAACTTGCTGGCTGCCTCTGCAGACTCTGGATGGGCTGCCGCCTGCCATGCGATGCGGGGTAAACGCAGTGTGAAGCATTTCACTAAAAACCAATTCATTTGCATAAAATGCCAACTGGAAATGCGCCCGGAACATGGAGCAAGAGCATCGCTCAGATTAGAGAATGAAAATGGGCCATGTCATGGACCCCACCATCACCAACAACAGTGGTGTTTGAGAGAGTTCTCTACAATGTGGGTAAATGGCACACGCGTTCACCAAATGCGAATGTGAAAGTGCATTAGGTAACATACACTCGCATGGCAAGCAGCAAGCAGGAGAGTGTGTGAGGGGGGGAGGGGAGAGAGAGAGAGAGAGAGTGTTAAACTTTATGCAGGCCATAGGCAATGTGGCTTCTGTGGCCAGGCCTTCATATATGGCAGCTAGGAGCAGACCAAAAACCAGGTCCTGCCCGACTTGTCGCCCGCCTGCTGCGTTTTTGGGTCAAAGCAATTAAAGGTTATAAATTTGTGTGCGAAAAATTACATTTTTTATATGCTAGAACTCTCGGAATACACACAGTGAGAGGCAGAGATCGCCCAGAGGGCAAAAGGGGACAGAAACAGAGGCAGAGGCAGTTGCTGGCTGCCCGTCACGTGCTGGCAACGTGGCCAGTTCATTTGGCGTTTAATTTAGCAGAAAATTAAAGTCCAGTTAAAATTTGCATGCCAATTTGCTTGCCAGATTTATGAACTGACTGCAATGTGGCAGGCAGACAGGCAGCCGCCCTTTGGCTACCCAAAAACGCTGATAATGTGGCATAATTTCGTGCGGCAGATAAATATGATTACACAAATCATTAGAAGTGGAATGAAATAATTGGATGGATGCAAATTGAAAATAACTAAATGAAGAGCGAAGTTTCGAAGGAAGTGCCAAGGTATTAAAGTATGAAAAAAATATAATAAATTAAGTGTCAGATTAATGTGCATATTTAAAAAATAATAATGGAATTATTAAACAACATAATTTATCAAATAAAATTCTGTTCATTTTCTGACGTGATATTATTGCCACATTTTTTCACATTATAATTTAAATTTTTAATCGCAATTACCCAGAAGTTTTTTTATGAACTCCACCCATCATGCGACATACTTAACTCTCTGAGTGACGTCCCGACCCTACTCTTCCATTGCCAGGCCAACATTTGGCCATCATGACATCATTTACAATTCTGCTTCTTCCGCATTAAAACAGAGACAGAGAGACAGAGAGAGAGAGAGAGAGAGAGAGAGAGAGAGAGAAAAAAGCGGGTAAAAACAAGAGAAACAAAAGAAACATATGCCAAACATATTAAAAACCATGTCAATGCCATTGTCTCTCTGTTGTCCGCCCACTTGCCACTTGCCACTTGCCACATGCCACATGCCACGCCCCACATCTCGCTTGGCCGCAATACACAATATACACTTGCAATACGCAATATACACTTGACTTTAACATCATTAACACACATGCAACTTGCGGTGCAGAGTTCAGCAATTTTTCCATTCCTTTTGCTGTTAATGTTAACAAAAATCCAAAGAGCATCTGCTCAGGACGTGTATGGACGTATGGCCAACTAAGAGGGGCTATATGTTATAGTCTCTCTATCTCCCTCTCTCTTAGAGTGCAACTTTGACATGTGCGTGCTGTTGGCAGGACACTTTGGCTGTTTGAAATACTCGGGATCGGTGCAGGAATCAGGCTCAGATTGAGGCTTCTGCCGCTGGCTTAAAAGTCAAGTTGCAATTGCATTACAGCAAAGGTAAACACATATGTACATACATACATATATATTCATATTGCACACTTAATTTTGTGCGTGAAATTTACTGTTAAGCGACAGCACTTGTAGCGCAAATTGTGTCGATAAAATCGCGAGTGAATTGCTGTGGTCCGCAAGGATAAAACATTAACCATATAACGGATGCGAGAAGGAATATTCAATAATGGACAAACCATAAAGAACACGCTCAGTATGGAAACCGTACGCTGACTCGGCAAATATGAAAATCAGTTGCTGAGAGCGTGATATGAAATGGATAACTATCAGAGTTGATTGCCAGATACTCTTTGTTGATTTTAAACTTACTACAACTTCAACTATTGCTGTGCTAATAACATTCTACACTCTTACTTTGTTATCCAATGCTATCTGAGAGTTCAACTTTATTTTTGGCAACGAAACTCGCGCTCTTTCGACCATTTACTTAATGACAACACTGCTTGGCAATTTGGTGGCCAATAAATTGCTTTAATTACCCAATTTTAAAGGACAGCAGATGGACGTGGAGCAATCAGAGAGGATGAGATGAGTGCGAGTGCGGAGGCGAATTTGTAATGTTCGTGTAAGTTGGCGCCAGCGCCATTTGGAAGGGCAGACTGAAACAAGGTAGATAACACTCAACATCAACAGACCATCAATAAGGAGGAAGCTAAGGGATGGGCATGAGGGGAGAGGGAAAAACAGACAACAGAAGAGTTGAATGAAGATGGACAGCTGAGCTGGGCAAGGCTGGCAATGTAGTGTTGGGATGGTCTGGAGACAGTACTGAGGAGTCGTCAGGCGTCAGGAGTTACGAGACAGGTGGAGGAGCAGCTGTTGAGGTTGAGCGACTGTTGCATACCTGGCACTGTGTACGGTGATGGATGCAACGATGGCAGCCAATATGCTGAATTTATTGGCGGATAGGATTTATGCGTGGCATGCGACAACGATGCCAGCAACGATGACGATGACGGTGACGATGACGATGATGTGCCAGTGGAGGGCAATGCCGCGATGTCGCTATTATTGGATAAATTCTCAATTACTGACGATAATTGACTGCTGCTGGCAGTGTTGTTGCTGCCACTGCTGATGCCAAAGCCAATGTTGATGCCATTCTCTGCTGCTGCTGCTGCTGCTGATGATGATGATGATGATGACGATGCTGCAGTGTTGCCGCCGCCTTGGCTATTTACGAAACCAATTGCAGTTGAATTATTTATCATGTCAGATGACGACGGCGTTGGCGACGAAGAAGAGAAAATTCTTGAAAAAACTTTACACTTATTTACACACACACACATACACAGAGAGTGTAAGAATACACACACACACACACAGATAAAGCGAGCGAAAGTAAGACAGAGACAGCTATAACAATGTCGTTTGCAAAGATTCAAATTGCTGCAAGGAGAATGACAGGGAAATTGAGAAAAGACGAGAGAATACACACACATACATATGTATGTATTATACACATACACATATGCAGTATTCGCCTACAAATTGATAATTGAGCGAGTGGAAAACTCAATATGCAAATATCATAAATATTAAACACGACATTCACACACAACGTTGGCTTTTATACAATTAGCGTCAGGTTAACACGCTCTTCTTCTTCGTCTCCTTCTTCCTCTTCTGCGTTCTGCATTAATTTGTATTTTTATATCAATTTTTAGCCACGCACAATTGATTTCTTTTTGCAATTAAATATGCAACGTGAAACAATTAGAGAGTTAAAAGCACAACAATAATAGCTGTATGTTTTTCCCTTTGTTTTTTATAAAAGCTGTTTTTTTGTTTTATGTTTTTACAACAATTAACATTTAGTTTTTAGTCGATATTCATTCGCGTTTTTTGCGCACTTTTAGCGTGTGTTTATTGCGTTCTGTTCTTGTCTTTTGGATCTGCCAGAGCTGCTGGCATCGAATCGAGTTTTCCTTTCGATTGCAGACAATCAATTTATCAAGAGCTGCTTTTATAGATTGGATATAAAATGCGCAAACCGAACAAATAGTTCGATTCGCTAGTGGCGCTAATTATAGGTGCGAGACAAAGTAAAGGAATTGCTTTTTATTTTTATGGCTCTTAATGTCTGATCTCACAAAGGCATTCGGCATTTAATTGAACGGAGCACAAACTGTAGAGAGACAAGAGACAGTAGGTATTTTAATACCCTGTACCTTAGAATGCAAATATCGCAAGGGAATAATCTTTATAGAGAAAACCTTTAAACAAAACATTTCGAAAGAAAGCAGAGCTGTTAAGCTAAATATAGAGTATATCAAAGGTAAGGATGCAATCATTTAGTTTATCAAACAGTCAATCATGTAATTTAAATAAAGTAAAAATTAACTCACATGGCTGATCATCAAATGTCGGCTTTTTAGTAAACGTTTATTAAAGAGACACCCTGTTGTTGATAGCTCTTTTTGTCGCACTCTCCCGCCTCGTTTCACAACGATTAAAATTGCATTTCAGACTAGTTCGATACATATACATACATAGATATACATATATGCTATGGTATATTTATTTTATTTTTCACTTTTACGCAGCGATAGCATCACGACAACAATGAAGCAAACAGTTTGCATGCCGTCGCTTAAAAAACGCGTATTGGCAAAAATCAAATCACTAAAAATAAATTGACATCAATCAACAGCGAGACGGGGCAGGGGGCAGGGAGGGCAGACACTCTGCAACTAATTAAGCAACGTCACATGCAACACATTTAATATACACACACACACACACACACACATGCACACAATATCGACGTATTTTCGGTATTTAAATATCACGAGATTTTTGCGCCGGAAAAATGGATAAAAATTGGAACAATTTCCTCTCACAGCTCGTAAATCAACGTCCGATTGCGATGGCGATGGCGATGGCGATTTCAACTGATTGACGTTTTAGTTGCAACTAAATGTAGCAAGCCGCAACACACAAGCACACAAGGCGCTCATCGCACAGCTCAGATCAGATCATCTGCATCTCAGCCCAAGCTCATCTCTCATCACGATCAGTTGTCAAAAGGTTCTGGGCGGACATAACTGGAAAAACTTGATTTACAACTTGTCGTTGTTGTTGTGCTGCTCTTTTTAAAATGACTTTTAATGTTAGTTTCGTATTCTGTATTCTCTAGTCATTTGCATCTATTTCGTCTCACGTTGTTGCTATTGCATTTTGTTGCTGTTGCTAATGAGTTGATTAACACATTTGGCTTGGAAGTTTTTCAAGTTGAACTTCGTGTAAACTATTGCGTGTGCGTTAATTATGATTAGAATCGAAATGCGAACACCAAAAGAAAGATCTACATTGTCCAAATAGGCTAAATATAGAGCGGTTAGACTGAGACGACAAGAGAAACAGCTTGAGAGACAGAGAAAAAGAAAGAGAGCAATCTCAGCAAAAGGTACAAAGTGTCATTTTGTGGATGATGAAATTGAAAATCACAATTGTGTGATATTGAAACGGTTGGCGGATCCCATAATGATAGTAATAATAGTTTCAATGATAATAATTTACATAATAAAAAAAAAAGATTGTTCTTTCTCTCTGCAGATAATCGATAAAAAACAAATTCTGTATTTTCAAGAAACCTATATCAAAATAATGAGGCTGACATGAAGGCCTCACTGCATAGTTAAAGTGCTTTCTGAAATTGCTTTATTCCAAAGTTTATTATTCATCCACTTCCATAGATTTCCATAACGCGAAAGAAAGTAAAAACAAAATACAACCATCAATGAAAAATGCAAATATCAATTTTGTGTATGTAGTACTTGGTCTATTCATTGTAGTCCTTGGTCTCCCAAGGTTCTCTCACAATTGCCTTCCGGTAATTTCTAGCCACATTTTACATTTCAACGCGACACCACACACACTCTCACACACACACACACACACACATGGTTGAGCTGCCATAATGGCTAATTTGAATTTTTATCATGTTTACAAGCAAACAATACGTGCATCATCATCGCAGAGGAAGTCGAAACTCCAAGAATATTCCCTGCTTCGCCTTCCCCTTCTCCAGCTGCTTTCACTCTTAGAAGAACCTCGCACAACATTTGCATATCGATTTCATATGCGGCATACAGTAGAGTTGTCCCCCTCTCCCAATATCCCCGTCTCGCCCTGCCTTTGGCGAATGCAAATACAATCCATTTTGAATATTTCTTCTTGCGCGTTCGCAAATTGTGTGGAATAACCATGAAAATGTTTACATGTCTGCCTTTTTTGGGTTGCTTACTGCACATTTCTGGGGCGCCCTCAAGTATGCAGCGCCAAAAAACATTTGACATTACGAATTTGCAAATTTAATAACACCCCCGCAATGCGAGAGACGGCGAGAGAGGGGAGTGGGCAAGAGAGTGCAAAAAGAAACTGACGCCAGCAAACTTGACATCGTCCCGTTATGTCTTTCCGTCTCTCCCTTTTGTTGTCTGTTTGAAGTTTGCTTGCATGTAAATTGCACTGATTACCACGTTGCACTTTTCTTTCGCTCTTCTTCGCTCTTCTCCTCTTGTCCTCTCTTTGCGCTCTTTTTGCTTACTCTTGCTCTTTGCTTACTCATTTGATTTGAGTTGCATTTTGTCTTCTGGCACTTTGCTCGTCATTTCTCCATGTTTTCTACTTACACTTTACCTAATGCAAATCGTCTTTATTGCCACAGCACTTTTTTGCTTGCCCATCGCTTGTGTCTATTGTTCCCCTCCCCTTCTCCCCCTCTGGCTGCTTCTTCTTTTCAACACTTGACGTATTTACAAAGCTCCGTTATTCTCACCCAGGGTCAGCACCATTAAATTTAACTGCACTCACTGTGCCTGCAATTCAAGTGGAAATGAGGCGTCATTTGTTCTGTTTATAAGGCTGCAAGAAATATGTAATGGCGTGTTTGCTATCGAAGGACTGCCAAGGCAGGATGAGAGCCTTCGATAGTAGAGAACTAAATTTACTGGACAATAGACTTCACTGACAATAAATGAAATCAATTTAAACAATGCAATGCCTATTTTAAATAGCAATCATTTTACCAAAATTCCAAATTGAAATACTCAACGATGATGGCAGTAACTATCAAGTCAAACTTCTCGATCTGTTCACAGTGAGCGCTGTAAGTACTCGACTTGAGCACTATCTCGCACTGCAAAGCCCTTTAGCTAACCAGCAACAATAACAAAGACACTCGCACAATAGCAAAAACCAATCAAAGGTTGCTTGCCGTCTGGTTGACTGTAAGCTGCCAAAAAGTATGCGACACTTGCAGAGTGCAGAGGGGGGAGAAGAGCGAGCAAGCAGGAAACAAAACTCGGCGACTCACTCAAGCATTTTATTAAATTGCCACCTTCCGTTTGTTGTTACGACATTGCGCTGTCTCTCTCTCTCTCTCTCTCTCTTTCTGTGTACAACTGTCTTTTTATTTTCAATTCCTAGGCATAAGCCCTGGCAAAACCAACGGTTTATATATATACACATATATTTCTGCCATCTTTTTCTATTATATCGTTTCCGCTGTTTGGCATAAATTCTGTGCCCAGGCCAAAAGTAAAACTTTTCCTATTTTTTATGCTTATTGCGAGTCTTTTTTTCTATCTTTGTTATTTTTGAGGTTAAAGTGCCAAAGCACGAATACAAAATACAATAAAAAAAAAACAACAATAACAAAACTACGAGACAAGTTGCAAAACAAAACAACAAGCAGAGAGCATTTGTCTAGCATTTGGCTTTGTGGCAATATCGAAATGCGATTGCGGCAAATGCGACTCGTCTATGTATGTGTTCGATAGAAACATTTCATACAGCAATAGATGGATAGATAAGTGCATCTGTATGTGGCTGTATAATGTCTATAATGCGGCAAACGTTGGAGTTAGTCCAAAATGCATTTACATTTGCATTGCATCGCTTTAGGCGCATTGCGGGCGTTACGCTGTTGAGCTTATCTAGAATTGCAATTGAAATTCAGCGAATTTATCAAACAAAACCTTCGCTCAATGCTATCTTTTAGTTGAAGTAATTACACAGCTGTTGACTAGCTGGGCATAAACCAATATTTATTATGCATATTTTATATGTACAAGATCTTTTCCCGCCTCTCTCTTCATTTTTCTTAACTTGGCTCAGTTGCTTTGCCAACTGATTTCACCATCAGTTTGTCTATTATTACCCCATTATTTTAATTAGCATCACCAAAAAAGTTTGTTGAGCGTAGTCAGAAACAAAACTGCATGTTAAACAAGCGTAATTACACGAACACACATACATACATACATACATACATATATGTATAGCATAAGTTGGTGGCATGCAACGTGGTATGGAAGCTGCATGTCAGCAACTTTTTTTCTTTTTTTGCTGCAACGCTACAGCTTGTTAACAATAAGCGCCGCTAGAGGTCGCCAATTAAAAAGTTGCCATAGCTCACGCTTTTGCCTGGCTTGTGATGTGAAATGTGAGTGTGTGTGCGTGAGTGTGTGTGTGTGTGTGTGTGTGTGTGTGTGTGTGTGAGTGTGTGTGTGTGTGTCGGAAAAAGTCAACATTTTTGTGGTCACTTAAGCAGATTAATTTCATGGGTATAATTAAAAGAAGCAGCCGCGTGCGTGGGCTACCAATGAGAGGTATGGGTTGAGGCAACAGTGGGGGGAAAGTGCAATAGGGAGGAGGAGGGAGAAGGTTGCCAACAAAAAATTAACATGAATTACATTTTTCACAAAACTTTTTCGTTGACGCTGTTAAACAATTTGGCCTCCTGCTGCTGCCGCTGCTGCTGCTGCTGCACTTGCCCGACACATAATTGATGGTTTTTAATTAACTGCCAAGTGACCGACACGCAACTGACAATGGCCGAAAAAAAAGGAAAATCAAATATAAAAATAATACTGCAAGAGCCACTGTGCTGCCAGAGGAGATACCAGATACCCTTTCCTTCAAGTTTGTACAACTTTAATAAAGTATAGAGTATGCCAAGCTGATGACATAATATACAACTGATCAATTAAATTGTTATATGTTGACAGTAGAAACTAATGGCTTGATTAAAAGTCGGATTGAATTTATACACATGTCTTAAAAATAAGAGTATATATATCCTTTTAATTCGTTCATTAAAAGGGTATTCAAAAGAGATTAACTATTGCCCGATTCGAAACGTCAATTGCAGCGAATGTTTCATTGGTGTTGCCAATAAAAGACGTCGCCAGCGCTTTTAGGCTTTGTCAACATTTAATAGAGTTTTGGCCCAAAAGGATTATGGCGCAGACCAACACACAATGCAAATGGAGCACAGTTGTTAAGCTGTTTAAAGAACTGACCATTTGTTTGATCTGCCCACTTAGTGACAATTAAATTCAAGACTTACCATTGCGATTCTCGCTATCGGCGGGTTTCATTTGAATTGGATGATACATCTGAAAGTTAAAGTGAGAAAAGAATTAGTAAATTTGATCTATTGCCTTTAAAAGCCTTCCTTCTCCTGCTCGACAGCTACGACAGCTACCCTAATCCCTTTGCTGCTACCTAATTTGCCGTGTTAATCACATTTGATATATTGTGGCGCTATAAACGACGGCGCAGTCGGCGATTAATTTGCAAGGCTTTTGGCGCAATGCAACGCCGCAACAAGCAGCCAAAATTGTTCAAGTTGCCCCATTTAGATGTATGTAGTAGAGTCGAGTCCATTTATATGCTGATGCAGCGTTGTTGTCCCTTTTTTTGTCGCTTAAGCTGCATAATGAATGAATGCAGAGAGAGAGAGTAAGAGAGAGAGAGAGAGAGAGAGAGAGAGCGACGACAAGCTGCTTCTAACTGGCCGCCAAATCCTCGTATAAAGCCAAACACATTTATTCAGCGGTCGCGCACAACAATTTTGGACAGGAGGGGCAAGTGGAGTGAAAAAAAGGGCGTGAAAATCCTAAAATATGCGTTCGCATTTCCCTTTTTTCCCCCGACGCTTAGTCGCTTAGTTAGTTGCAGTAGCAGCAAGAAGGGCAGCGCCGTTTTAAATGTAATTTTTCGCATAGCGTCTTCTAATTAAAACAAGCTTAAAGCTGCCGCAAAACGTGCCGCAGCACGAGGTCAGCCCCGAGGCCGAGTGGAGTCCCCCCCCCGCCCACTCCCCCACACAGCCCTCTCCCGAGAGCACTTCCGTCGCCAAGTCGCGCGGCTAATGGCCCATGATTTATTGGCAACGACGACAGTCTTCGCTGCGCTCTGAGCCAACATCAGTGGCAGTGGCAGTAGCAGTGGCAACAGAAGCGGCGGCCTTGTTCGCATTACCCTTTCTACACCTTGCACCTCCCCCACTTCCCCATGCTTGCTAGCTCGTAAATAATACACGCAACACGGCGACTTGCTACAAATTGCAATCCAAGTCAACCAGCTTTGCCGAGCTGCCCATTTTGACTTTTATTTTTATGCCCGCTCGCCACGCCCCCTTTTATTTACACCCTCAGTTCGTTATACGCAGGAAGTGGCAATTACCAGGCAAGCGCAAGTTTCTGCAGCTAATTGGTTGAAATGTTATCAGCTCTTGCCCTTTTTTACGACACAATTATATCAATAAATTCAACAGATGCTCGCAGTAGAGTTGTGGTCAAAAAGCATGGCTTGGTAATAAACTAATTGAGCGATGGGAGAAGTTGCTTCTATTTATTTTCAACTGATATTTAAATACTACATCATTTGTTTGAATTATCTCATAATCAATTCAACTGCCTTGTTCCTGCATTCAATTAATTTATTTAGCACTCTTTGCACACCCAGACAATTTGTCGCTAAGGCGCTAGACAAGAATTTAATTCACAATTGACAATTCAGCGACTGCCAAGTGCAGTACACATGCCATAAGATGGCCAACTTCCTTGAGTTGCCAACAATTTCTGGCCCTTTGTTGTGCCTTTCAATAGCAATTTGGTAAAATAAATATTGCTGCACAGCTGCACAATTCTTTTGGCACTGTCACAGGACATGCAAATGATGTCAGATTGTGAGCGTTGATAACGTTTGTGGCATGCCACACAAGCTTGCAACCCCTTTTCACTAACAACACTTCCTTTGGGGAGGACACATGACATTTCAAATAATAATATTCATGCTGATTTGATGGCGTAATAGAAAAGAAAAGAGCAAAGACTGTGGTGGGCCCAAAGTCGTTGGATTTTCGCTGATGTTGTCTTTATGTTTTGCCCCTTTTCAATCTACACATATACCGTATACTCGTATCCCCCTCCCCCCTCCCTCTACAATCTACTGTTATTGCTGCTGGGACCTCTCATCCTGCTGACAACTTTGGTTGTAGCTGCAAAGCGCAAATTGACATTTTTGTGCCTGTGGTTTTGTTGCCTTTTACAAAAAACTTTTGGCGCGTGTCTTGTGCTAACAATTTTTCCATTCTCTCTTTTTTTTTAGGGCTTTTCTGCCGTCTTTTTGCATTGCATACTTTTAAGCTGCCAGTACAGAAGGCTAAACTTTGAAATTACTTGCATTTTATGGGCTGCACGGACGACGAGCAGAGCAAGCCAAAGGGGGCAAAGCAACTATATTGGAAAAATAACAAAAATACTGCAATAGCAAGGCTAGCAGGGGAGATAAAACTGGGCCTACAACTCCCTGGTAACTATGCTACAGATTTGTGTATGATTGCAGTTCAATTGCAGGGTATATGACTCGTCGCATAGCTTTCCCTTTGTTTTTTTTTTATCACGCTTGTATGCATTTTTTGTGCCGTGTCATGGCTCTGTCAGTCCAGGCGCCAGTCAATCTGTCAGTCACGCAGTCAGTTAGCCATAATGAAGGCAGCACGATGCTGAAATGCTGTTGTTGTTGTTGTTGTTGTTGTTGTTGTCGTTGTTGTTGCAGTGTTGCATGATTGCGTTTATGATAAGTTGATGCGGCAGCTGGTTTTCGCCATTTTGTGAATTTGCAAAATCAGCAAAAACCAAGTTGAGATGCAAACATCAAAAGGAACGACGCACAGATACCACGTAAATGTTGTCCACTCTTATTAGTTGCTACAAATTCATTTTGTTATTTTAGTTCTCTCTCGACTCTCGTCTACAGGGCATACTAGTACTTGCAACGTCCACTAAGAGCGCAAATGATGCAAAGCGCACTTGAAAATAAATAAAAAACACTCTTAATTTACAATTTCTGCTGTCACTAATCGTTGACAATGAATGTCACAAATTATGTGATATTTTATATTTTATGAAGCAAAAGAAAAAGGTTGGAAAAATATTCAGCAAAATATAAAACTTACCCCATTCAGCGTTTTCACATTATGCAGAGCGTCCTGAGCTTTTAGTGCCGCGCGGCGTGTATAAAACGTCACAAAGCAGCAACCTGCAGGGGAGAGAAAGAGAGAGTAAGAGTGAGTGAGTGAGCGAGAGAGATTGAGATTAGCATAAGGGTTAAATTGGAGTTTATTTTCAAGCGTCGCGCGACAGCAAAAAGAAATTATGAAAATTATTATTATTAGCAGGCAGCCAAAATGGGAGCGTAGAAGGTGAGTGGGTTGCTGGGGGGGGGGGGGTGGCAAATGTGGCAACATGGCAGCACTAAATTAAGCATTATGGCCTAAACCTGCCGCACTCCCCTCCCCCCTCTGTGTCAACACACAAGAAATGTCGCGTTTTGTTGAGTTAATGTGTGTGTGTGAGTGTGTGTGTGTGTGCGGGCTGGTAGGTAAGTGTCGTAGGTGTTGGAATTTATGGTGGCATGGGGCAGGTGGCAAGCATATTTAAGCAGCCATAATGGTTCTTAAGTATGCAGAAAATGTCTAGGCTTGAAGATAGAAATCGTTAAATTTGACCGTAAAACAATAGAAAACAGTTTTGGGTTGAAAAACGTAATATTTAATAATTTAATATCAGCAGGAGGTAAACTATTATAACAATCTACTGTTTGTAATTGCTGGCTCTATCGATCCATGAGCATATTATTTTCCATCAGATATTACATATTATATTCTAGTTTTAATTCACATACATTGCACTGAAATTCGCATTTGTATTTGATTTTCTTCTTTTTGGAAAAACCATTTCCGGCTCGAGCGCATTTTCCATTTAGCGTGGAACCGTGCGGTTCCGCTTTGCTCTTCCATTTTCCACAGTGGGGTTGGGCGGGTTTAATTTTGGATTCTGGCCCACTAACTGTGAGCACAAAACTTAATATGGCAATAGTTGCATAATGCAATTACCGGTCATATCGACGGCTCTCGTTCAGCCAAGCGTGATGCGTTGTGGTGGGCCATGGCATGGCTTATGTCCCACATACACTCACGCACCACATACAGTACACACGCACACACACACACACACACACGCACACCTTTTCAACACTTGGGTAATTCAATCTGTCGCTGTTTTTGTGCCATTCTCGTCGTCACCGTTGCCAGACGGCATTTTTCCGCATTTTTCACATATTTGCAAATATTTTTACTTCTCGTTTTAGGTTTTCCGATATCCGGGCCAGGTTTAGACAGAGGCAAATGGCAACTTCAACGAGGCCGCAGCTTTTGCGTGGGAAAGTTGCAGAATTGAGGAGGACAGTTTTTTGCAACTTCGCCAAAAAGCTTGAAGCCATAAACCGAAATGCACCGCAAAATGCAAGGAGCCAGTAGAGAATTTAAGGCAAAGAGGAATCCGAAAGTAAACCTTTAAAATTGCACAAGAAATTTCTGCCTAAGAGTAGTTTAATTACAAAAGCTCTTAAAGCTTTTGTAGTACAGATTCTCTTTTAAATCGGCACCAAGAAACGATCGAAATGCTCATTAAAAGCTGCAACTAAATATGTAGACCAATCGCTCTTAAACATCAAACCCACTTTACCAAATATATCGCATTTCACTTTACTCAGAGAAACCAAAAGCAAATCAAAAACAGATAAAGAAAAAGAGGGGAAGAAGCAAAGAGCTTAAGCAAACGTTACGTTTCGCAATCGCAGATTAAATATCACTTAAAATTAAACTGGCGTTAAATGTAACAAATGAAAGAAAATCGAAACGATTTGAAATGCAATAAAATATCGTGCAAGAGAAACGAAAGAGACCAAACTGCGAGACGGAAACCAAAGACGAAAACGAAAACCAATCGCGCGATAAGCAAAAGTACAAGATGAAGACGAAGAGAGGACGTACAGAACATGGGAGGAAGGAGCCGAAGAGCGCTAGCAAACCAGCAAGAGCAGAAGAGAAATCTCTCAATTCCCATTATGTGCATGTCAACTGCAGTTAGAATCAAAGCACCAAAACAAGTAAGGAAGGAGGTAAGACACAGATAGCGGGAGCAAGGGAAAGGGAGTGCGGCGAATGGGCGAGCTTTTGCTTGAGGAAACAATGCGATAAAGTAACAAGAACAACAACAACAGCAGCAACAAAATCGGTGGCAAAAGCTGAAAACGACATCCAGTCACGTTTTTTGGACAAAAACTTAATCCAAACCAGGGGCGGACTAGCTATTGTGGGCGCGGCATGTTTTGTGTCTCAGCTTGAAGCGTATAGGGGCGAGAAAGGGGGCAACGGAGTGCGACTCTAAGATGTGAAATCGAGAGCCGACGAGGACGTGCCAAGTCCAGCAATGGATGTTGCATGTATGTGTAAGTAAAGAAAGGATATAGAAGGCCACACGTAGCGAAGAATAGAGCAAGGGAGTGGCGGGGGCGGTGCGAGGGCGAGGGCGAAGGAAACGAATTAATCGAAGTAAAATAAATCAATGTCATTAAACTTTGCTGCAGAGATTTACTGGACGATTGGAGGCACAGCAAGAGAGAGGAAGAGAGACAGCGAGGGAAACTATAACAGAATAAGATCAACAGCAGCTATACAGCAAGAACTCCAACTACAATTCCAAACGAATTTAGTTTATAGCCCCCCACCCCACCCCCTCTCTACGACTACTATGTACTACTACTTCTCTATTTCATTCTGGCAGTGAAAGTGACAAACGTTTAGTAATAGTTCAGTGGACACCAAAAGTCAAGACCACAATCCGAAAAATTAAATTCACGAAAAGAAAATAAAAAAAACTCTTTGAAATTGAAAAGCTTTTGGAAATTAAGTGAAATTTTATGCATTTTTCACGCTCTGCAAGCGGCTAAATAAAAATGTCAGGCACACAAAGTAAGAGAAGTAAGTGAAGAGCGAGGGTTGGAGAGGCGAAGCTGAGGCCGATGTAGTCCGTAGATAAGTAAGTGCGTTTCATTTTCTGCTTCTGCTTTTTTGGTGACAGCGGACAGCTGCTGAGCGAGACAGCATGAGACCGAGCTTTTTCAAAATAAAGTTCTCAAGGCGAATGCGTAAAGAAAGCGACTAGGAGGACACCAACGAAGCAGAAGGGAAATCCGAAAAAGAATCTGCTGCCTGACAAACACAGTGTGAATTATATTATTTCTTTTTGTAAATTTGGTCAGCCACATTTCTTTCATTTTTCTCCATGTACATATTTCTCATAAATCACAACTAGCAAAGACGACAAGAAAAGCTTTTAATAGCTCAAAAATAAATGCTGCGCTTTAGTTGCAGTTTTCTTATGACTTTCAAATGAGTCCCTAATGTACTTAAAAAATATTCCCAACAGAAGTGCAATTTGTGAATAGTTTGTCACTCGCTGTCGTATTTAGCACACACCCTTTTCAAATCACCACTCGAAAAACTAAGCTAAGAGCCCACACACTTTACAACTTTTGATGAAAACGGACAACCAAGCAGAAATGAGAACAGAAGAGAAACGATTAAGCTAAAGAGTGATCGACCATGAGATACGCTATAGTAAAATAATAAAATAACAAAGCTCCAATCGATCGTTATGAAACTTGCAGGATATCTAAAGTGGCTAGTTTTAATTATACAAGTACTAATAAAATGTATGATTATAAATATAAAGTTAATTGTTCTTCTATGAAACCATCATACTCTTCTAACCATCACGCATTCTAGCTAGGTTAACCAGGGGCTCATCAAATTAAATGCTTTGGGCCAAAACACAGCTGAAACTGCGCCCCAACGCGCTTTACACCTGAACAATCTGAAACAGAACCGCAATCCTCCGTCCTTCGTCCTCCGTCCTCCCCCATTTCAGGTGAACCTCTTGCCACAAATGCTAATAAATTATGACTCTAGAGAGCTTAACCTTTTCGCTAGCCTCGCCACTGCCACTACTCTTTGGTTCTCACTTTTCTGGCTCTGTGTCTATCGTTGAGCTATCGGCTGGCCACAGAGAAGAAAGGGGGGAAAAACCACAGTGAAACCGCAATAACAACACCCGCAAAACAACATTGAAAATCCACTCGAATTCAAAAGTAACTGGCCGCTAACAAAATTTAGTGTGAAAGAAAAACAAGTTTTTAGCCAAAAGGCATTAGCCCACAAATATAAAACACGAAAGTAGAAGAGGGTCACGATGCAGGGCGGGGGGAATGGGGGCGAAGAGCGCAAAAGGACCTGAACTTTCTACCGAAACGAAAAGGAAATTTTTGTAGGGTTATTTACGACTTTCTGGTTCAGAGGTCATCGTCGCGCTTAAAAGTGTCATTTCCCATTTCTAGAAAAGGCTAGTCGAGAGAGTGAGTAAGACAGAGATAGTGTTCTCCCACACGTAGAGAGTTCTGGCCCTATTGGCTTTTGGCTAAGCGTTTTACCATCAAAATGCAACAGAAAAATCCAAATTTTCTAAGGATAGGGAAGGAGGAGGGGTGGGGGGGGGGTTAACTGTATGTCGCAGCGAGGAAGCAAACTGGGCCAAACTGAGTTACTGGTCAGGCTAAATGGAAATGTTGTAGTCAGGAAGTTGCGACCAAAATAAAACTGCACATGAAAAAGAGTCAAGAACAACGACACAAAAGAAAGTGCAAAAACTCCGTTATCCCCGCCATACTGCGCACTGCCTGAGCTTTTTGGGTCAGTGCTGCCTGCGACACGCCTACTCGCCTCTTTGTTTCACATGGTACATCTCCAACCGTTTCCATTTTATTTCTTTTGCGTATTTGACAGGCATAAATAATAACTTTCAAATGCAATTTGTGTCGATTTGTGTTTGTGGCGCGTTTTTAAGCACAAGTGACAAAGAGGCAGCGCCATCACATGTGTGTATACATACACACACACACACATGTATGTACCATGTGTAGGCAGACACTTAGCCGAAAGCTCGCTCTCCACACTAAAACTCTTATTCGCCGTCTCACTGACTCGCTGTCATAAATCATCACCACAACGCGCTACTTAAGTGCTTCCTAAAACTGTTTGCGCTTTTACTTTGTCACACATACACACATTCGCACACACACGCACATCCTCTCGACTACCACGCCCATTGATGACATGCTGACCATGCACACGCCCACATTTCAAAGCAGCAGCAGTCGCCGCTGCCTGTCAACTGCAGCAAAACCAAAGAGATATAGAGAGTAAGAGAGCTTAAGGGACGGAAAGTTGAAGTAGGAGGCGGAGAAGGAGAGCTAAATCAGTGTAGCAAAATAAGTATAACAATGGGCATTTGCTAAACAAAAATAAATATAGTTCATAAAAAATATGATTTTGACAATGGGCATTCATGATTGTCATATTGAAACAGCAATAGGCTAAGTGGAAACGCCGTTATGAATAGACTACAAGAATATACGTATAAAGAGGGGGGGAGAAAAAACAGTGTCTGCATTTGAGAGGCTTTTTTCAATTGCCTGGACACAACACAAAAGGCAAACGCCAACTAAACTCAACGGCCCTCAAGAGTGCTGCCAATATTACCTTGAAAGCTTTTGTGTTGCTCTTAACATCTTTATTAAATCAGAGTTTAAAGTGCACCAGCTCGAAAGAAAGAAAAGGACAAACAGACAAGCGAGAACAATTTTTTCTATGCACTGAAGTATTGATACTCTTTGCTTTGAATTTTAACGAATAGGTAAGGACAAAGGGAATGAATCTTAATGAAATGTAATGCACTAGAGTGACCGACCAAATTGCATGATATTAATGTGCATTTGCTATTGCTGTTCATTTACAAAGTAAGGCATAAGAGAATCAGCGCTTGTGCAGGTCAAAAACAATGAGCGTAGTGCAGTTGACTAATGGAAACTAAGAGCTTTTGTGGTACTTACCTTTGCTAATGCCTGTGGCCTTGTCGCGCAACACATTGATTGAATGCACTGGTCCATATTCCTCAAACATTTCACGAAGCTGGGCCTCATCCATAGATTTGGGCACCTGGCCCACGAACATCTTGATGTTGTCTGGATCTGGTTCCTTTTCGCCATATGTGACTACTGTTGTGTCCGAGTCGAGGCGAAAGCATGAATCATCATCCATACTAACAACATTACGATTGGCACTACATGGATTATTGTTATTGTTGCTGTTGTTGTTACTCAGCAAGCCGCTTGACATATTGTTATTGCCGCTACCAAAGGGTATAACACTCAGCGAGTTGTTGCTGCCCACCAAACTAGAGTTGTTGTTATTAAGCAGCGTTGAGTTGTTGTTGCTGTGTATTGGACTATTCGGTAGGCTATTGGTAGCACTACTGCTCTTGTCGCTCATACCAAATGCACTGCAAAGGAAGAAGAACAAAAAAACACAAATGAGCACGAAATTAAGAGAGTGTGACAATGAGATGTTCAGAAAAGTTCAGCTTAAAATGTACAGCTCGAGTAGTTACAGTTAGACGGTCACTGCGTTGCATACTCACTCCATGTAAATGTCGCTATTCTTCTCCGAGAAATCAAAAATCATTCGGCGATTACCCATAAACGAAGCACGGCTACTAAACATATTGATTTCTTTTATATGCTATTGTCTTTTATTTCAACACTGGCGAATCGTTTTACAACAAAGAGAATCGTGTACTATAGAAAACAGAAGCACGCGGACAATTTGTCAACTTATTAAAAAAAAAACTTGCAAATTGATAGAGATTGAACAGAAGTTGATCTAAAATATTTCCATGTAACACTGCAACACGGCGACTACAAAATGCACTAATTAAAATTTGGGCACAAAATATTTTCACGCACGCGCAGCGTCTTTTTACTTCCTTCACCGGCAATCGTCGAAGAACAAATGAACGAGAATTACGCAGCAGTAAGTCAATGTTAATATCTAAGTAGACTAGAATAAAAGGGAGTAAGTGAGAAAAACAGTGCATAGGCAAGCTTACGCAGGTAAAGCACAGTAGTGGGAGTGAGCACAATCCTGCGCCTGTGGGCAGGCAATAACAACTTCACGTGCGTTAAACGGTACTGTATAACATAGCGATCTCAGAAGGAGATTATGAGAGCTCTAACTTAAGAGTACAACAATAGGAAAGAGATCAAGCTGCGCCTGATGAGAGGCACCAAATTTTGAGGCTTAAGAAAGCTTCGCTTGCATTTATTTGCAATATAGTAAAGCCCAGCTGTAGCAATCGCTTCGTTAGAGAGAGCAGTGCTGTCGACGCAGTATTTTGTTTGCGTGATAACGCCTTGTTAATTTCTTATAAAATGCAATCCAGTGGAAATAATAAATTATTGGATAACTAGCTTAATTTTCATTTTTAATTCCTACCTAAATTTAACCCCCATCGTGTGGCAAATTATTCGTTTCCCTTTTCTGCTGCCTATCTTATGTGCAACTTAAGCATGCAAATGACTTTGAAGGTACCTATACATTTTTCGACGTCAACCTAATCCAAAGGCCATTGTCATCTACACGACACCACACCCAGTTATCCATTTCCTTGGCAATAGTGATAGTATTGAATCATTTTTCAATTTCTCCGCTTTAGTTGACCCAATTTGCAAACTGTTCGTTTGCATTTATAAATGGCCATTAGGTTAATGCTATTTGATGTTTGCTCAGGCTAAAAATCGTCAAGTAAACAAAGATAGTGAGTGAACTCACTCAACCCAGTCGTAAGGAATGTGATGGAGTTTAAACGCATTAAAAGCTTAGGGGGAGCTACTGTTATTGTAATAAGCATAATCAAAGTCAATGGACCATAACCATATCATGTTACACATGTAATTAAACAAAACAAAAGAGCAGCTTTCCCTTTCTCTTAACTCTCTCGTCCTTTCATGTGTTTGAAATCACAGCGACACACTTAATATTTTAATTACTTTACTGTCGTTTGCTTTGTTCAAGCTTCTTCTTACTCCTCTCTCAATCTAACTTCTAATTTGCTTACAAGTTTCACTTTTATGTCGCAAATTCTTTGACTTTATCGCGCTTTCCTCAGGCTTCCTCGACTTTTGACGATTTCTTTGTTGCAGTTTAAGTTTTTTGTTCGCATTTGTTGTTGCAATTGTTACTTTTTGTTTCCCATTTTATGCTCACCGTCGAAACTTTCAAACTCAGCGACCCGCACCCCCCCCACTGCTTATGCTACTGCTCATTTAACCCGCTCTCTTAGCATTTTGACTTTGTCTACTTAATTTCGCTTCGCAGTTTCACAGTTATTTTAAATGGGCCCTCAATGACTTTCAAACTGTGGCTCACATTAAGAGAGTCCGGCCATTTGACACAATTATTGCATTTCCTTATGCCACAGTCCATGGACATGCCCAGCGCAACAACATGCTTTTTGGTATTTGCCATTTGGCCCGAATAAAAAATACATGCACTTGCAACAATTTTATTAAAAACTTTGCAGCAACTTTGCGCGCAGAACACGCAGCAAAACTATAGAGAGAGAGTCAGTGAGACAGCGAGAGAAGAGGGCAAACAACCTTGTTGTGCATTTCTATCAAAGTTCAAAGTGCAATTCATCTTCATCAGGCGGAGAAGCAGCAACAAAATTGAGATCAACAACAAAGTATGCGAAAACACATTCAAAAGTTTACTACGACTATCGACTTAACAAGACTATCGCATTTGCTTCGATAGCAGTTACAGTTGCAAGCTTAATGCCCTGCAAGAAAATGTTCGGAAAGGGTATACTCAGTTTGTAGTACACACTTAAATTCGAAACTACATCAAAACAATAAATACGCTGGTCTTAGATTTAAAGTTAGTTTCTTTTTTTAAATTGTTTTTTACTTTTTCTTTTCGACACACATTTATCTTCATTTATCTGCTGCCCCAAAGCTGTCAACAATTTGCCACCCAAATTACCCGGGGAACAACTTAAAGACGGCGCACAATTTGGATTTGGGTCTCTCTCTAATTTGCTTGATTACTCTAGAGAAAAACACTGTGAGAAAGGAGGTGGTGAGCGGGAGAAATTTGAAATCTATTAAAAAAGTTTGCGAGTTGAAGAAGGAATTGAGAATTGTGCCAGCACCGGACAGAGAAATCGCCTGTCACTTTGACAGAACGACAAAAAGTCAAACTCAAGTCAAGTAAAAAAGGTAGTATGAGTAGGGGCAGCTACTAATGTAGGGTATTGGGTATTGCAAAATTTGAAAAGTTAGGAACGAAGCAAAGAAGCAGAAGTAAAACCAGCAGTAGAAAAGCAGTAAAAGTATGCGCTGTATTAGTAATAGTAGATATATTAGTAGTATTGTGAAAGTAGTAAACTATGTAAAAAGGTAGTCAAAACAAAAAATAGTAGTATGTAGAAGTAGACTTTTTGTACAGTTTTTGTCCTGACCTTTGTGCTTGTATTTACGTTGCTTGCATTGCTCATGTTTTTCTTGTTTCTTCTACTTCTGATAACAAATTGCCGGCGAACGGTAACTAAAGCGGAAGGTAAATTTGAAGCGTCTTCTCCACAAATCAAGAGCAAGCCTCAACAACAAAAAACACTGCAGTCAAGTAGTTTTGCATTGTCGCTGTGTTGTTTGTTGTTGTCTAAGAGAACTTGATTCTTGTTATTTACTTTGCTTTCTTTTCTCTTTAGCTTATTATGGTTACGCATGCTTCATAATGTCAATTTGTAAGTCAACTTGTGGCTGCAGAGAATGTCGACAATGTGCAACGGTATAGAACATCGAGCTGAGTAAGTGGCGGAGCTTGGAATCAGTGTGTGCTCAAGCGAAATTGCAAACGAGAGCTTTAAGCTTGCATTACTTAGAGCGACAAACGACAGATCCGAAAGCAAACAAACAAGCTTTTGGCAAAGCTTTCAAAAAGCTTCATTCTGAGAGCAGCAATCACTTTTATACGAGATCATTTCCAAAATTAAAGAAATTAATAGCTTACAAGATATACCTAAAAAAAACGTCTTATATCTTAACCTAGGCCTTTTAGCACGCCCAATTAGTTGCGTCATTTACCTTTTCCACAATAACCCTCTTTTCCAGATAACCCACCATTCTATAGTCTACGCTTATTTGCCGACCCCTCTGCTCACCTCTTCATCCACTGCGCTAAGCCGCTTAAACTTTTGGCCCTAACCAACTTAGACAGCGACGACTTTGATCTGAAGGACCTTTTAATGCCGTTCAGTTCAGTGGAGGCGCCCCGAAAGCTCTGCCTATAAATTACTCAGCAGAAACACATTTCGCCACGCTTATCAAAGATAATTTTAAGCCGCATTTAAAATGATTTCTTTGCCTTTTTTTGCACAGGGGCAGGGGAACAACTTTTTCTGTTGAGCCACGCGGCTTTTTTTTTCAGAATATTTTTTTTTTAAATATTATTTCAGCGAAAAAGCGCTGACTGCGCGTTGTCTGGCAACGCTGCCAGCCAAGGATAACCGAGCAAAAAGTGCAAGTTGGCAGCAGGAGGGAGGATAGATGAGGCTGAAAAAAGGGCGCCAGCAATGTTGACAGTCGCTGAACCCCGAAAAGGAGTCGACGCCACCGACGCTGCGTTGCGCTTTTTGTCAATGATAAGCTGTGTCTGCTGCTGCTCATCATCATCGCAACTTAGCCCCCCACCCAATGCCATCCATATCCTTGCCACAGGAGACAGGGCTACAGCTACGGCGGATAAGCAATGCTGACGACTGCTGCAAAGGGTAGCGGACATTTGTGCAAATATTTGACATGGACAGAGAACTCAGTTGAGGCAGTTAGGTAGTAGGGGGAGAAGTATCGGGCAGCTCATTTTTTGGCCAGGCCAAAGTCAAAGTGACAGCGCAGGATGCGAATTGGGCTTTAGCCACTGCTGTGGTAAGCAACAGCAGCAGACAGAGAGGGGGCATAAAGGGAAAGTTAAGACTCGTGTGTAATTAAGCAAAAATGTAAAATCGTTTGTAGTCTCCATTTAGCTTCCATTGCTGCCAATGTTGTTGTTGTTGTTGTTGTTGCCTTAATAATTGCTTGTAAGTAGATCAAAGTTGGCATTTGTTTCTCTGGCTTTGAGTCTGGATTATGTTGACTAATTAGAGGTTGTTAGACATGCTCCATTGGCAGTTGAATGTCCTTGAAGCAACTACTCGGACTCATACGCCACAATGTCCATGCATGCTGAGTCGCTTTCCGGTCACTTTAGTGGTATTTAAACAAAAGACGATTATTATGTGACATGTTAAGACCCAAAATTAATTAAAGGACTTTTGTTAGAAATCCGCTTTTCCTCGTAATATGCAGACCATATTCTTTAACTTTCTATGAAACGAATTGTTAGCCGATTGCTTCTCAATTACAACAAAAAAGCCAAATAAACTGAACCAAATGATACAACAAAGTTAATCATATGAGACAGCAAATTTAATAAGTAAATCATGTGGATAAAAAAATATATCCAATATGGGAGACACAAAATGAAAAAATGTTATTAAAAGTATATGCCAGAAGATAAGGTACAATAACAAAGAGGAACCCTCCGCTCTGGCAAGGATAATAAAAGGATAGCACAACAAAAAAAAAAGGCAAAAGAAAAAGAAATTTATTATAATAAAATAAAATCGTGAAGCGTAATGTAAACTCAACCAAATACGCAAAGTCCGACCAGAAAACGAGAACATAAAGCGACCGGACGAGACCACAATGAAATGAATGAAATATATATATTTTGTATCCTTTTTTTTATTTTTTTTTGTTTTTGCATTCATTCTTTCAAAGGACATCGTGTGCCACCTTAAACTCCACCATTCATATCAAGTTTAAAACGAATGCGTTGCCCATTAAATTGCTCATATGAGAGAGAGAGAGAGAGAGAGGGAGTGGAAAGGGAAGCAATGCTGTGCGGTGGGTAGCGTTGGCAACCCTGAAAAAGTAACGGCATTTCGCACGACGATTGCGGCGCAAAAATGCCAAAAACGCCGCCGGGTCCTGAACCAGAACGACACAAAAACAAAACATCAACAATGTTCAAACCGACCGAGAGAATTCTTAAATACCCTTTCAATATTGATAGGTAAGCTTAGTAAAAGTATTACAATGAAACTGCTACTAAGAATGAATAAAAATATGGGAATGAAGTTAACAAATGGGATCAATTAAATTATTAAAACAAATTATAATAATAATCAAATGCCATGTAAAATGTTTAACTATTTTAAATATCGAATACAAAAAGGTTTTAGAAATATTCAAAATACATCAAAATTCATATTCAAAAGCAACTTAAGAATTTTAACTTTATTATAATTCAACGCAAATAAATTAATGACAAATATACGTTTCACAATATACATAGATTAAATTTATTATATTTCATAAAGTGTCCTAACAATTTATTTATTTTATTTTATAATTGTAAAGAATTATAATATTTTAAAGTATAGAGCGCACAAATATATTTGTGTTTCAAATTGACTTCGATATAGATTGATATAATTGATAAATAATGTCTAAATGGCAAATTGTGGAAAAATTATAGAAAGCAATATTAATAAAATGCTGAATACCCTCACCCCATTAGAGTATTGAGCAAAGAAAAAAAAAGAAAGGCTCGCCGAAACACAAAAATTTGCTTAAACTTCTTTTACAGGCTAAAGAATTTATTGATTCATTTTGAAAAAAAAAAGAAATAATAATAAATAAAGAAAAAGTCGTCGCGTTGAGAACGACAATGACGACGTTGTGGACGACCATGTGGACTGTGGACCGTGGGCTGCGAGCTGGAGCAAAAGGAAAAATGATTTGCATGGCTCGTGGGTAAGCTCGAATGTGTGTGTGTGTGTGTGTGTGTGTGAGCTGGTAAAATTGAATCAAATGGTTTTCATATATGTATACGAATATATTCTTTTTTAATGTGAGCTTTTCGGCGAACACTTTGGGAGCATAAGTCCTGCAGCTGGCAAGCAAAAAATGCCAAATATAAAGAGTAAAAAAAAACACAAAATTATAAATGAAAATTCCAGAGCGTCGGGCATGCATGTAGAGCCCCCCCCTGAGGGGGCAAGTCTGCCAGAATTGTCGCCACTTTTGCACAGAAATTGTTGTTTGCCATCGCAATTGAAACAATTCGCACCACACCACACCCCAACACACAGCATTCTCCTCCTTGCACCGCAGGCCTGAGCCTCAGTTCGCACTATCAGTGAATCTCTTACTCATGCGATGCAACTGGCGCATAAATTGTGTTGCCTCCAGCTGCAACAAGGCTGGGGTTGTCTCTGGTGGCACTTTCAATATTTAAACAGTTTAATGTTAATGAATTGCCAGACCAATGGCAAATTTGCAGGTGTGCTCTCTGAAAGGATTATAGAAATTATATACGCCACAGATCGAAGTCGACAACTCTGCAGCACTAAGTAAGTAATATGATAGCAAAGCCAAGGTACCCATTATGCTTTATATGGTGCTTCAACAGTTAATTTTCAGCCTAAACGATGCCCTGGTGTCAGATAAATAAATGCGAATATTGCGTCACAATTTAATCTAAAACTGTCTACGCACAACTTCTTAAGCGTCTCCTTTTGGCACACACTCAATGTTGTTGTCTCATGTCTAGACACAATTACTGTAGCCACATTCTAGGCATTCTAAATACAATTTTTTAACACATTAGCAAGCCTCTACAACTGAGGGAGAGACTGGCATGTTGGTCGCATTGGGACCATTACCAAAAATTGTGACAACACGAAGGCAGAGCATTGTAAATTCAGTTTATATTCAACGTTTGCATGCGGGAGACATTTGTATAATTTGTTGTGTCGACTACATTTTTATGATTTTGTCAACTCAGCAAGCCGGAAATGAGCTGCGAAAGCGAAAGGATAACAGCAATAACAACAACAACAAGGACAACCCACAAACGAGCAACGATAATCATTATAATGGGCATTCTCAACGACGCCCCAGGGACATGAGGACAGAAGCCCACGTCGCGACACTTCCCTAAGCTGAGAGAAATGGGGGGGAAAACGACAACAAAAGACAGTTTGCCAACCGCTCTCAGTATCTAATAATTGCCCACAGGCAGGTGCAGTTTAATAATAAGTCGCGACCAAGCCATCAATTTATTGAAAAACAATTTCAAATTCTTTGGCCTCAAGCTTGGGAATTTTGTTTATTGAAAAATCCACAAAGCAAAGGCAAGAGAGGTTGTAGAATAAACAAATTATGTGTTATCAAATGGTTTATGCAATACTGGTGCGTATACTTGATTTTTTCAGCACACATTTTGGTATGCCAGTTTATGGAAATAATATTTTTTAAATCCAAAGAGAGAATGTCGAGTTTCATGTGAAAAAAAAATATTTGATTTAAGCTGCATCAATTTCTATGCTTTAAATAAGTCAATTATTGAACTATTTAACATGGCAAGTGGTATTTCGTTATATGAGCAATTAAGCTTATTTGAATTTGGGAATTTGTTGTGTGCTGAAATTGAATAGATTTTTTTATCTCAACACAAAGTATTTGATTTGGTAAATGAAAGTTAGTTAAGGTGGAAAATATTGCAGATTATTTTATTTTATTTTGAAGATTATTTTAAAAACCAGTCGATAAAATAAAAGGTTTTGCAATGGTCAAGTTGAATGTATTTTATTTGGAATATCTTAAATCGTTTATGTAGCTTTAGAATTTACTGAATTGTGTAATCGAAATAATAAAAGTAATTCATTATTTAAATTTACTTTCTATGAGCTAGAATAGAACTTCTGTAAAGAGCAAAAATTGTCTTTAAATATGCAACTCACATTTCAAGAGCTGCGCTCGAATGTGGGCTATGGTAAAAATAAAAACAAAAAGACAATCAAATTGTTGTCACAACACAAAGTAAAGCAACCTTCTCAACACACACATATCCAATTTGTTAGCCACGTTACAGACTTTGCCTTAACGCCTGGCTGCAGCCACAAGCGAGACAAGCAACCATTTAAAGGGCGCCCCTTAGCCCGAAGTTGTATTTAGACAAGTTGGCAGCGCTGGCGACGCGAATGGCAGCGTAGTTTGCCATTCGAGAGCAAAGAAACGAAAGAGTCGTAAAAGTCACACACAGAAACACCACACTCACACACATGCAGGGGGGCAAAACTGGCAATAAATATTTAGACAAAATTCGCATGTCAAATACAAGGAGCGAAAAAAAAGTGAGAAAGAAATAATAAAAGAGTCGAAGAGTGAAAGAGAGAGGGAGAGGCAGCCAAGTCACGTAAATAATTAAACACGTGACATGCGTGGGCGTCATTTTTATGAGGCAAAGAGCGAGAGAGAGCGATCACAAATTGTCGCCGCTAGTTGTGTGTGGGAGAGAGACAGCAAGTGGGCGCTGTCTGCGTTCGTGATTTTTCACAGCAGGTGAAGAGACCAGCGAGCTCTAAGGCCATCAAAATAGAGCTCTAGTGTTGCATATTTATTTATTTATGTATTTGTTTGCTTCAACTACAATGTGTGTCTGTGGCGGAGTCTGCATGATGATAACGATACCTTAATTGGAATACTCCTAGGAGGGGAACTAGGAACAGGGGAGCGCAAGAGAAAAGTTGAAATTTAATTATTTCAACAAAAAAAAAATTTAATAAGAGCAATTTTAAATTGGAATACATAAATAAAATGTCTATGTCATAAATAAATATATATATTAGCTCAAAAGAAATACTTTGCACCTAAAAGTGTTATACATTATATTTTTATATATTTTATATTATTTTAAAAATGTCAGCATTTTTCTTTTTTTAAACAATGCAACCATATTACCTATTTCTCAAGCTGCTTGCAGACCACAATTTACCGCACAAGAGGAACAAAAAGTACAATTAAAACTTAATATTTGTTATAAGCGGCGCCCACAAGCAACTTATGCTTGAGTAAAAACATGCATGGAGCCTTTCTCTTTTCACACACACAACACACACACACACAACACTCACATACACACAACACACACATGTTAACAGAAAAGCAGACATGGAAAATTCCACGCACACAATTAAAAACACAAGCAAAGTCATTAAAAATTTAAGCAGCTTTTAGGCTTACACACGAGACACACACACACACACACACACACACACACATGGGCAACAACAAATGCCGTCTGCATCTTTTGCCTTTTTCAGGGTTGCCGCACGCCTGATTAACATGCGTAAATAGACAGAGTTGCCGAGGGGGAGGAGGAAGGTTGGCAGCCTTTCTGCTGACTTGATCAAATTTCATTAATTGAGTGAACAGCAGACAAACAACAAATAAACAAACATTTGGCATTTGTCAAACAAAATAAAAGGAGAGAGAAAGTTGATTAAATTTTTCAGCTTAATTTTGACTAAATGCTGAGCAAATAAAACTTAGCCAGGTAGGCGCTTATTCCATTAAATAAGTTTTGCAAAAAGCTTTCATCAAATGAAATTATTTTATATTTTGACAAGATTTAAATTCAATTTTGGTTTGCTGTTTTTTACTGCACGAAACATATTTTGTTGACACTAGAATTGTTTGTCTACAGAATTAAATAATTTTTAACCCTCAGCAAATTTAACAAATTAATTAAACAAATATACAACATATTTAATACTATATATGGAATTCATTAAAATTATTTTTTACACCATATTTTTTCTACTCTAAAAACTAGTTGAGGGAGTTGTTGTTTTGATAAATTGTTTTGTTTTAATAAATTTATTAAGCGATAAACCTCAACAAATTTAACAAATTATTTAAAAAAATATACAACATATTTAATACTATATATGGGCATTTCCAGAAAAAGGTCCACCACGACCAAAAAAATAAAAGTTGATAAACCAATGTTTATTTCTTTTATATTGTTTAAGAATAAGTTGAATTTTATTGATGTAATGAGTTTTTACCATATTTTACTTTTAGTGATGAAATATTTGAACAGAAACTCAGAAATATGTTTTTTTATTTTTTCGCGACATTTAGAGCTGCTTTTACTTTTCGATGTTATTTACTATATATTAGTTTTATGCTGCTAATCTTCTTTTACCGTAATTGTACCAACAATAAACTCCTAAGAAAATAGAAACACAGACAACGAATGTATGAACTAACTGTAAATTTTTTACTTTCGTTTGCCTGCTAATTCTCTGAGGCGTTCGCAATCACAAACTTAGTTTTGTGTCATTTACTGCTTATCTAATGGACACAAGCAATTGCAAATTTATATGCAAACAGAGTTAATTGTGGTTAATACATATAAAAAGAAAATTTGTGTTTAATTTAAAAAGGGAAGTTGTATTTTCATTGACAAGTTTGAGGCGTTCGCAATCGTAAGTAGGAAAAAACCAAACAATTTTTTTCCACATATGGTTATATTTATTGCAGATGGAAGGATAGACACTTTTATTTCTAATGGAGAGATAATATCAAAGCGCTTCACGATTATGACCGTATCAGAAGCTTTCCAAATATTTAAGGAAGGAAATTGTAACGTTCTTATATCAAAAACGACTTTTTACCAATGTAGGCCAAACCACGTGAAGTTGTCCATGCATCATGCATTTGCATTATCATGCAAATTTTTGTTTTTTATTAAAGGCTTTTGCTAAAATAATTCAAACAATTCCAACGAGTCATGTAAACTTTTTGCAATTTAGTCTGTTGCAATATTGTCAATGAAACATGCATGACCACTGATTGCAAAGAATGTTCTGACGACGTGTGCTCTGACTTGGTGCCACTTTCACACTTCAAGCATATGAACGTGAATATGAAATGGCAAACTTGGAGTAAAGTAGACAATAGAATCTCTTTGGGAATTACTATTGGTACACTGGCAGAGCTGATCAATGAGATTAATGTGCGATTGTCAGAGTTTAAAAGGCACTTTTGTGTTATGCGAGCCCAGGAAAGCTATTTTAACGAAGTCAAGAAAAATTTGAAGCCTGGAGAACTCGTATTACAAATAGACTTCGCAGAAAATTATAGATTAATTTTTCAGTTTGTTAATATTTGTTGTCTTTTTATTTTTGATGAAAAATTTGCTGGTTGGAAACTCTGAGGCGTTCGCGATGAGGCGTTACAAATCTCTAATAAATATTATTTAATAAATAATATGATTAAAATAACTCAAATAACTTCTATCAATGCATTATTATTTTTTTATTATTATTTTTTATGATTTAAAAATATTGTCTTGCAAGTTAATTGCGACATTTCGCTGAATTTCTCATTTTTCATGGTGAAGTCAAAAACGACTTCCATTTTTTGAGGCGTTCGCCATGCACTGTTTTCTATAAATAATTTGAAAACAAAGAGATCTCAAAGCTTGCATTTTTTAATAAAAATAAAGCTGATAAACTGCTTCAAATACGTAAAAAAATAATTATAAAAAAATTATTTTTACACATTTTTTTTTTAATTTAAAGACGTACGAATGAGGCGTTCGCGATCCTGGAAATACCCATATGGAATTCATAAACTTAATTTTTAAACCATATTTTTTCTACTCTAAAAACTAGTTGAGATAGTGTTGCCTCCCTATTTCCGTCAGTTTTGAAAATGTTTTGATAAATTTATTAACCGTTAACCCTCATTATTTAAACAAATATGTAGTTATAATTATATAGGAATGCCTAGAATTCGCTTTCACACCATATTTTTTTTAATTTAAATCCCACAAATACATTTGAGCTGCTTCCACATATTCCACAGTTGGGAATTTATTGTTTTGACATGTCAAATGCATATTAAATTTTGAATAACAAATAGTTTGACATATTTCGCCCTCTCCGCCCCCTCCCTTAGCGTCGACAACTGTCATTCTGCTCCATCTATTTACACGCCTTTTTTAATTACGAAAAAATATTGTTGATGTAAGTTGCAGTTTGTTTTTTGCTTGTGCTGTTGTTAAATTCAACTGATCAGAAAAACATAAAAAGCGAGTGGGTTAAAAACACAGAAGAGTCCGTCGTAAAGCTATGAAAAATGCAAGGCAAAAAGTGCATTTGTTTGGTTATTGATGTTGTGTTGTGCCTTTAAAATATGCAACGGTTTATAACACGCAAGTGGTCAGCGCGTCATATGTCCTGCGAGCTGTCCTGTGGCATTATGGGCGGCTCAAATGCGATTGACGTGGCAACATCATAATTTTGTGCGAAAAAACTGGTCATCAATAAGAAAATAGTTAATCGTTTTTTCCCCATACATATTTCTGTTTTGCTTTTGCTTTGGCTTTGGCTTTGGCTTTCTGACAGCTTTTCATTGCTGGAGCTAATGCATACAAAATTGACCCATATTTCTATTAAATATACATATTTATATTTTACGTTTGCTTAACTCGCGTTTGGCAAAGTGAAAACCTCTTTACATGAATAATAAAATTGAAAGCATATATTTGTTTGCATTCAAAGCGAACACACAAATATGTTTGGTAGATAAGATACCCTAGCTTAAAGGTAGTGCTATATGAATACAATATAAATAGATAATACCTATAGTTATATAATTTAATCAACATAAGTTTGTAGCTCTCATAAAAGTCAATAAAAGAGTATTTTAATTTTCCTGCACCTACTGAAAAGTGAGTTGTCCTTGTTATCCCTTTCATGCATAAAACTTTTGCTCACTTTTACATGCGATTTATCAAATTTAATATGGCTACAATTCTAGCTGACAATTCAATGTGCATAAATTTATGCAACAATATATTGCGCAATACAATACAAATCGTGTAGCAACTTTGCTGTCTCCACCACTTTCTACTTTCTTGCTCTTTTTATTACAATATTTGGCCGAATTACGTATACGCCGGTTGGGCCGCAGGCAACAAGGTGAGCGATAAAAGCTTTGCCACAATATCTGTAGCTCCAACATATATAAGTACGACAGTATATGTGTGTGTGAGTGTGTGTGTGTGTGTAAGAGTGACACACTTATTGATGTAATAACATGTGCATTAAATATTTATTGTATTGGCAGACGACATGGCACTTTCTTTTTTATACGAGACAGGGCGGAAATAGGGAATGGGACAACACAAGTGGCTGCCAGGACTGTCAAGATTGCTTTGGGTTCGGAAATGTGCAAGTGAAAGCAAAAACTGTGTCAATTGTAGGCGAGGGGAAGGGAAATGCTGCTGCTTCTAGTGCTTCTGATGTCAACTGGGATAGTAAGAGAAGCAGTGGCAGATAGTCGAGTAACTAAACTATAAGAACAGAGCATTTAAGATTGGAAAACTAAAAAAAAAACAAATTGGCTTACTATTTACTATGTAGTGGAGAAAACCAATAAGCTTATAGTGAGGTTAGTTTTCATATGCTGCATGTATTTTATTTATTATTTCAACAACAAATTTAAAAGTTCTTAAAACTAGAAATTAATGCAAGACAGTAATCAAAAAACTTTATTGAAAAACTAATTAATTGGAAACATTTTATAAGCTGTATTTATATTTGTTTTCAAAAGAGAAATATTCATAAAACAACTTTGCATATTTACTCTACTTATTTAAGCAATTAGGAAACTTTTCATAAATGATGTTAGGTAACAACTTTGTTCTTAGTCATTAAAAAGTCGACAATATTAAATTCTATTCAACACTCTTCAAAATAGAGTTGAGTCTCTAAAAGTGCAACATGTAGTAATATAATATTTTGCTGGCTTATTAAATTAATTCACTTGAGTCGAATATTGCAGTATGTTATTTAATCTATGTATAGATTAAAAAGTTTTATTTACTCACCTGGAAATTGCATTACGAAATATGAAAAGAGAAAAGAAAATGGTAAAATATATAAGCTTTATGCGCAATCAAATATGTTTGCTTAACAACAAAAACGAGTACATGAAATGTGCAGTTAATAATGGAGAAACATCAGAAACAAAACACAAAATTAAGTTAGATTTGCTGGCGCTAAAAGGCAAAAAGCAAAATGTTGGTGTGGGGAAGGGGGAAATGGCAAGGGACGAGACAGCTGCAGTTTTAGACGAAAAATGCATAACTCGAACAATTTCTGTGTAATTAGACTTGCACTTAAATGGTCAACAAGGAGCAAAGGACCCAAAGGAACCGCAGCACGCAGATTATACTAAATACAAAGAGTCGAGACTGCAGCATGAGCAACAAATGCCACAAAAACAACAACAACAACAACGTGGGGCACATAAATGTACGACAACCGCAAATAAAATGGCTGGCAAATTGCTCGACTGGGAGGGAAGTGAAGGGAATGAAACCAACAGTGGACTTGGCTAAAGCTAAAGTACACTGAAATGATGTGCTTGTTGTTGTTGCTGCTCTGCGCTGTGTTGCATGTAGACGCCTTTAAATGCCTCTTGAAGCCGCCAACAACTTCATAACTTTTGTTGCCAACGCCAAGTGCAAAGTGTTTTCCTTTAGCCGTTTGTTGTTGTTGTTGCAGCAGCTCGTTTTGACTTTGTTTAAACAACATTTGTAGTCGTCGTTGTCGTCGTTCTAGCTTTGCTAGAGAATTTGCCTTAACGCTGTCGCCTGTCGAATTATATTTATAAGCCTTGAGAAAGAAAAGAGCACAATAATCTAGCAATTGCCAGCTATGCACGACGAGGCAGATACCTCGCAAACAAAGGCTTTGATAAAATTAAGTAAAGAACTTCATAAGGCCTCAATAATTAAATTTATTTTTGTAACAAATACAACTTTTTTCTATAAATAATATACTTGAAATATGACCCCATTAGCAAATTAAATATTTTAATTTTTGTATGCATGTTTTAATAAATTTAATAAGGATATAGTATGAAAATATTTGAAAATAAAAAATAAGTTTTAATAAGACTAGGACTATTTTTATTTTGTTTCTAAATAATGTTCAGGCCATTTTCCATTTTTTTTAGGCTGTCAATTTGATTAACAAATAGTTTTAAATTCGGAAATATTTTATCAAATTTTTACTTTTGAACTTACACCTATTACCACTTTCATTTGAACTTTACAGGGTATCTAGCAATGCTCCGGCGGCGACACATGCTTTGCAAACTTTTGTAGCAGACACTTTTTATGCTCTCGACTAAAAGCGCGCCACGAAATGCGCACTAGACGAAGTGTGTGTGTGTGTGTTTGCTGTTGCCTGTGTGCGGTTATGGTCACAGGTGCCACTTATGTGTGCCCCGAAAAGGAGCAGCAGGCAGTCGACATTGCGCTTTTTGCCGCCGCAGTTGCCGCCGCTTATTATAACGGTGCCTCGACGCTTTTTATTACTTTGCAGCGAACGAAATGAAAACTTTTTTATGCTGCCCAGACTTGGCCGAGTCAGGTTTCAGGATCCGAGGATCCACTAACAAACCAACCTGCCAGACGGCGGCGGCACTTTTAAGCATCTTAAAACACAAAAAAAAAAAAAAAAAAAAAAAAAACCAGAAACATTGTTACATTGCCGCAACTTAAAGCAGCAGACTAGGAGAAGAGGGGCGGGAAGCTCGTCGTCGTCTGCTCAAGTTGCTTTTGCAGTCGGGCTTCAATAATTCATCTGGCACTATTTATGCGACAGGTGATAGCAGCAGAAGGTCCTTGCTAACCGCCGGACAGCCAAGAGTTCCGCAATGTTCAAAGTCTAGACGAGTAGAATGAGTGTGCGCTTAGCTGCATAATTGCTGGATTGCCCTCCAGTAAGTTCCTTACAGTGAGGACTTGAAGGCAGTCTTAAGGTTAAAGTAAAGTAGCCAGAACAATATGCAAATAAGAATCGTCCGAATGAAAAGCAATAACAATGGAATGTTACCGTCATTGTCAGAAGCTTATCAAATTGAATGCATTTCGAATAAAAATATCTCTCAGGGTTAAGGATTGCATTTGATTAATTTGTATTTTATTAGATGTAGTAGTTGTAGAGAAGATTAAACTAAAAATTAGATATTTAATAAACGGTGAGCATATTTAATTTAAAATTTCACCCTTAATTAATATCTTAATAGTTATTATTTACGAAGCTCTTTTATGTTTTATTAGATTAATTAAGTAAAGCATTCTTTTCATGTTTAAAATTTTACTGCCATTTAATTAATGCGAATTTTAAACTATTCTTTGCCAATGAACAATTAAATGGAAAAGCAGAAATATTTTTCATTTGCACAAAAATCAGATTTTTAATTGATATGAAAAAACAGAAATATTTTTTATACATAACTACAATCATTTGCGTTAATTTTTGAAAGAAACTTTCATCTTTTCAGCGAAAAGAAAATGAGTATTAAATCTGCTTCTTGCTGGCATATTTTAATATCACATGTCCTTGCGGCACATTAAGCGTGGCACGTGGCAGACCAAAAAGAAAAGAGGAAAAATCAAAAAACAAAAAGAAAAAAAACTGAAAACTGAGAAAACAAAATTATATGAGAGAAACGAAAAAAGTCGCATCGAATTGAGGGCCATCAGGCAGCAGTCAGCAGTCAACAGTCAGCAGTGAGAAATCGCAAGCAAATGGCAGGCAGAATGCTGGCGGCTCAAAGGAGCTTGCTGATGTTGCTTTAACAGCCACTGGCAACTTCCGGGCGTTGTCAAAGAAAGTGGAAATTGTGCCAGATGAGGCATGGAGTGAAGATTGTTCTGGCAGCGGCGAAGCGGAACAGCTGGCAACTCAACAATCGCAAGCAACTACATGCTACATCATTAACTAAACGACAGTTTAAGCGTTTGCCACCAGAACAAAGCAGAGAAAAAAAAAGAGAGAAAAAGAGGCAAGCAAAGCAAATGGAGAAGAAGACGAAACATTTTCGTGCTCGTCACTCAAAAATTAGGCAACGTCGTCGTCGCCGGAAATGCGGCAGCCATAACATTAACTAACAACTCATATCCTTTAAAATGTTGGCCGAGCCCGCCTGTTGATAGGCAACACATTTTTGGCAGCCACGCCGACATCGTCATCTAATGAAGCGGCAACAAGATGGCAACAGGAGCAGGGCCGAGGAGGCGGGAAACCAAACCAAAGACACAGGCAAACAATGCCAAAGCCAGCACAGCCACAAAATGAAGCAACAGGGAAACAACAACTGTGAGCAAAGAACAAGAAACAAGAGGGGGCACGCCAAAGGACTTCAATTTGCATATGAGCAAAATTTGCGGTGCCTTCATCAAGTTTTGCGAGGCAGCATTCTCGATTGATTATGAGAGAAAGAGAAAGAGAGAGAGCAGGAGCAGAAGAGAGGCATGCGAACGATGACGAATTTATGCCCAGCAAAATTAATGAGCACTTGATTGGGTTAGTTCGCAGTGAGCGAGCGAGAAGCTCTTTGAATATTCAATGAAATGATGGCAGCCAAGAATTGGGACTTTTGCTTATCAAGAGGCAACCAAATGAACCGTCAACTGAATGAGTGCGGAGCATGACAACGAGTGTGAGATCGAGTGTACATCAAATGTGTGCCTTTGCAATGTCATTAAAGATGGCGTTCTATTGATTCACGATAAAATGCCAACTTTAAAAGTCTCGTTGAGTTTGTCCAGCAGAAATATTTGACTTGGGTTGAAAGCAGAAAGGAAAGTTTATAAAAATAAAACAATTTCGTTTTCTATCTATTTACACATACAAATTTACTTAATAAAGCGAGAGCATAGTTCATTAATTAATAATGAAAATTTTAGTAAATTAAAACTTGCTATTACATTCACAATTTTCATCTACATAACTCAAAGTGTCTTTTATTTAGAGAGTTTGAGTTGTTTGTACTTGTAATTTAAGTTGATATGAACATTGACAATATAAATACTATTTTGGCACACCTTTATTATAATTACTTTCCAACAAAAGTTATATTCAGACAGCAGCAAAACTGCGGCACTTACTCTGATTAGGTATTTGTATAACTTTATGGATGTTGTCATGAAGTCTATACATATTTCTTAACAAACCTCAGAGTTATTCAAAATCTTGCTTTAAACTTTTAAGGCACATTTCATTTGCAACTTTTAGACAGCCAATTAAAGCGAACAAAGACTTCATATGACGCCTAAAAGCAGGCAACAATGTAACAATTGCTAGCAGCAATAACAGAAGCAACAACAACAACAACAACAACAGCACCAAGGCAACAGGCCACAAAAGACGAGAGCCCAAAAATTTTAATTGTCACATTTCTTGCACCGCAAAACACATGAGACCCCAATGCATAGAAGGAGCGGCAAGGAGAGCAGAGGCAGAGAGGCGTCGCCTAATTTTGTGCTACACAACAATAAAACAGACATACAATTTATGGTTCAGAGTCGCAGCTAAAGGGACAAGAATGAGTTCAAGGAAATGCCAGTTGCCACCCGCTCCCCCTCGTCCTTGCCCTCATCATCACTCTTGTAGTTTACTTGTTGTGCTGGGTATCCTTGCTGCGCACTTTTATGGTCATTTTAATTGTCGTCTGTGTTTAGAGGCTGCAGCTGTGATAAAATATTCTGCTCTATGTTTGTGTGTAAGCTGCTGTCCCTGTCTTATCCAACCTCTCTCTCTCTCCCTCTCTGTTTAGCTGCTCAATCTTTCTCTATCTCAAGCCTTGCAAATTAGTTTCATTGATGGCCACCTGGTCCAGAGTCCTGAGCATTCCAGGCATCGTCATTAAAAATTATGATTATGACGAGCGCAACAATTAAAAGCAATTTCTGTGGTTGCAATGCAACAAAAGGAGTGGCATTTATGCGAAGCAGGGAGGCGGGGGGAGCAAGGGAGAGAACAAGTACTGCAAAAGCGAGCAGAAAGCGCATTTTTGCCAAATTAAATGCATGTCCTTGCGTGCCTTTGCAGGCATTTTTCTTCTCTTTATTTGCTGGCCACAATGAATGGCAAAATAAGAGGACTCGTATACACGCACACAGAGGGAACAATTAACAAAACGTAGTTGTTGTTAGAGGAAGCACATGATTATGATTATGAGTCGTTGTCGTTGTAGTTGTCGTTCTCGTTGTCGTCCGAGCCAGAGTCAGAGTCCTTGTCAAGCTCCTTTCAACTCTTGGCAGCTCACTTCAAATATGGCAACTCAGTTGTTTTAATTGTTCTGCTGTGGCTGCTCTTTTATGTGTACTGCATGTGTATGTGTGTGTGTGTGTAGTTGTAATTATACTTTTTATTGTTGTTACAACAGTTGTTGTTGCTCTTAATATTGTTTGAGCCTGTTGATTTTGTGCACTGCAGCGTGCAGAGTGAAGACCGAATACCACAATTTAATGTAGCATACTTTTAAGCGCTTGCTACAATTGCATGCGACATTAGTTGTTGCATATTTTGTGGCGGCTTCGAAAGCTGCAATTATTAATGTCATAACTCCGTCTATATCTATTTATATAACTACAAAAATAAATTGAAATATTTACATGCATTAAGTGACACTATGCACGCTGCTGGGCACTAGATGGCGCCAGTTTAAAAGTGAATGAATTTCTTCTTTGTCTGCTCAGTTCAATTTGCAACAATGTTTATTATTGCTTTATTTCGAAACTTAATTTTAATGCTGTCTAAAAACTCATTTAGCTTAAAAAAAATCTTGTGTAATTATCACTTGCTATGGTTTATTTGGGTTAACACACTGGCACACCAGCATAGAGCATAGCAGCGTGAGCCGCACACACACACACACACACACACTTATAGGGTTGCCTTGCCTAAATGCATTTGAAAAGGCTTCTTTTTCATTTTGGTTTCCACATAAAAGCAACGTTTTTACTCTATTTTTTTGGAGCTGGCTTTTTTTCTCTGCAGTCAAATGCAATACAACAACAAACAAAAAACCTCAAATAATTTTCATATCATCCACACTCTATCTGCGTGCATGTGTGTGTGTGTGTGTGTGTTTGTATAAAATGTAATTAAAGCGGCTTGCAGCAGCGGGACTTCCCCGCTCACAAATGGATGGCATACAAACTACAAATATGGGTAAGTACCAGGCCAAGTAATTTCAATAGAGCTGCAGCTGCAATATGGGCAAATTTCAGGGCTTGGGGCTGGTTCGTTTGGATTACATAAAGTGTGGCTAAAAGTACTTCTATGTTCTATCTGCCTGTGCACCTAGAATACGCCAAGCTCCTCCTCTCTTGCCCGATTCAATGTGTGTGGCGCAAAAAGCCAACAAAAAAATATGTCAAGAGAGAACTCGCACGCTCGCGTAATTAGGAAACTTGCCACGCACTTGACTCGCTTTTATGCCACACACACACATGCACATATGCCCACCCATACATACACATATGGCGTTTTGGGAAAGTACTGCATAGCATGGGGTTGGCAGAAGGGATCAACAAGCAGCAGTCGGCCAACTTGAAAGTAAGTAAAACAGCTGAGACCTGCGCTAATCCACTGGAGTAGGTGTTCGGGCATGCACGACAAAAGAAAACTGGGTTAATATGCGAAGACTCTGTGGCGAGGGGAGAAGCAAGTTGAAGACTTGCGAAGTGGCTAGCATATATGAAAGTAATGGCATTCTTAAGTCTAGTCATTGGGAACCTTTGCAGTTGAGGTGCTAAAGAGAAATATTTTAAATGCATTGAAATTAAAGTGTACAAATATTAGGTGCATAAAAAGCCATTCTAGAAAAAGCAAAATAATAGAAGGAGAAGGAGAATAATAGAATAGAAAATATATATTCTGCATTGGTATAAAAATATCATGCATTAAGTATCTATGTAATAAAGTATAGTCTTCAACTGTACCTTATAAGCGAGAAAAGAGATGAGAAATGAAAAATAAAATTAAACAATTTAAATAAAAATGCACAAATTATCAAAAATATTTCAATCTGAAATGTTTCAAAATGCATTACTAAATTGAGCAAGACAAGCATTTGTAGAGTTGTTAAGTTTAATATACGAATCCATGATGAACCAATAAACATATCAAATCAGTGTGATTTTCTAATCAGCTGCAAGTACAAATTAAAGTCGCCTTCTGGTAAAGAATCAGTAGCAGTTACTTGGCTGGCTCAGTTGTCTATTAGAAGTGCTTACTCTTTGCCAGCGCACTTTAAGGACCCTCGTGAAAGGAACAAAGTGGAGTTGTTATTTTCCATTAAACGCTGCTCAGCTCGGTTTCCTGTACCAACAACAAAAACATCAAGAACAACAACAGCAAGCAGAAGTAGAACATAATTGATGCCTCCCGGGAGCTGCGATAAAAACAAATCAGCGACGCACACACACACACACACACACACATACCATACACACACACAGAGAGGGAGAGTGCGGATTCAATATGGGGGTGTCGCGAACACATCAAGCGGACTTCAGCCAGCCCCCAACCTCAACCACGCCCCTGAGCGCAGCTGTCTCGGTAGACACACACACACATACACCTTAACTCTCCCTCACACACACACACACACACACATGTATACTGAGCGTCGCTTAATATAATTCACACCATTAAACCAAGAGCTGCGGCATTTGCCCGGTTAGACATAAATTTTTATAGACAAACACCCCTTTCTTTCGGCAGATAGAGGGTAGCCAGTGTATGTGGGGGGGGGGAGGGGGAAGGTTGTTGGTAACAACGCAACCCCCGTAACAAAATATGTTAAGTGAACATTTTGGGCAGAGGCCAAAGCAGCGAAGCGGTCGCTTATCAGCGTTGTTTTGGCTTTTTAGACAGTTCATTTTTTTTCCTCATTTTTTGTGTTATAAATTTGCGTTGCCCCTTCACGTCCTCCCCCCTCCCGAGACGGGCTAAAGTTTCAGCTCTGGCTGGTGGCAACCCCTTAGCCTTTTAGCTTATCAACGCGTTATGTTAAAACACACACACATATAAACACACTGATACTCACACTCGCCACGCACAGCCAGTCAGCATGTTGCCCTATCCCCTAGGTAGGCGCTAGAGGTTAACATAGCTCTGGGGTTGCCAAAGGGTGTAGAGTGTGGTGTGGAGTAGAGTGTATATATGTGCTACTTAGACTAATGTAAACCGTGTGCATGCCTCGCTGCACAGCAGCAGCAGCAACAACAAAATCAGCAATAAGTAGTATATATGTATTGTTGTTGAGCTTGCTGGGTAATGAGTTACCCTAGAAGCCGTTTAAAATTATGCGAAGATTATACAAAGTACAATCTTAGAAATGTATTTTAAATATTAAAATAAGAAAATATTCCCATATTTAAAATTCTATATATGTATTGTTGTTGAGCTTGCCGGGTAATGAGTTACCCTAGAAGCCGTTTAAAATTATGCGAAGATTATACAAAGTACAATCTTAGAAATGTATTTTAAATATTAAAATAAGAAAATAATCCCATATTTAAAATTCTGCAAATATATATTTTCTAACATTTTGGTTCTGTATAATCTTAATACATCATTATATATATTCGCATAAATTAATTATTTTTACCAAAGCTTTTTTTTTATTAATTCTTTTAATATAATTTTAATTAGTGTATTATCTAATTTTATTAATTTAAATATATTGTCCAAGTCAGTCACTAAATTGTCATAATTATCTTATTCGACTCAATTCTTTTTTGTATGCTCATTATTTAGAACAACTTGGCTCTCCTCATTATTAATCAATTAAGTAAAGTAACGTTATAATTAATACAAATGCTTTAAACTTTGTTAAATGTTCCAATATTCTTTAATTAAATTAATTTAATGGCATAATAACTTTGTCTAAATGCATGAAAGGACCAAATTGAAGACATCACGTGTGAATTCATATTAACAAATAGATTTAATCAGTAAGTACTTGGCAATTGAATATCATTATGCAATTACTTAAAATGTCAATTACAAATTTGAAATGCTATTTTTTTTAATTTCATCAATGGCTATAGACTCGCACAAACAGTTCCATTTGTACAGGGTAAAACAACACTTTGCTGTGCAGCGATGCTTGTCCTAGCGCTGGCTGGCTGCTTCAGCGAGCACACAGAGCTGGGTGGAGGAGACAGGTGGTGTAGACAGGGAACAGGAGGGGGAAACACTCTCGGCATACATTGACACAGAAATGGCAAAAAAAACTTGCGGCAAATCTGTAGCCAGGCCCAAAACTTTAAACCCCTTTATATTGCAATAAAGCCCTCAGAAAATGCTTCTGCATTTGCCGGTAAATATTTTTGGGCTAGCAGACGACACGTGTGTCAAACTTTAGAAGAAACAAAGGCTTTAAAGCAGCATCGCGAGCAGAAAAAAACAAAAAGCTGTAGAAAGCCAGTTGCTTATTAACAAAAGTGCATTCCTTGTGCTTTCATTTAGTCAGTATATCATCTGGCTGGCTGCCTTTCAGCTGCATATTTTGAACTTGTTAAGCGAAAATTAAATTTTTAATGAATTTTTGCGCAAAGTTTGCACGTGAGATGAGCGGGCGAGAGAGAGAGAGAGGGAAGGGGTTGCTGACTTTTTTGATTTAATTAAAACATTCTTTGAGCTTGGCTAAAAGTGTTGAAAATGCTGCAAGCGACGTTACGTCCTCTTTTTTTTTTTGGGTGTCTAGCAACAAAACTATTAAAAGTTCGCTTTGATTGTTGGCAACTGTTTTAAAGTGCTGCACCGGTTTAAAGAAATTAAGCACTGTCCGAGAGTGGCCAATCGATGTTGTGCACGGCTATTAACTACAATTTTTGACATCGGATAGATGTTGAGTTGCATTTGGCCCTATGCCGATGCCGGCTGCTTGGCCCATATATCATAGACAGGGCTAAGCACAGGCAAAAGGGAGAGGGAGAGGGAGAGATATACACAGCTGCAACGGCACTTCAGCCTTATTGATTTTCAATTAAAAATGCACAAACTTCAAGCCAATTAGCCCAGTTTTCGGTCAGAGCCAAGCCGAGTCAAACCTGTTAGGCAGACAGACAGAGAGATGGCGGCGAATCGACGCAAATGCCCGCCTAAAATGCAGCAACGGAAATTGCTTACAACAACAATTACCAGGGCAACATAGTGGCATGCCATAGCACTACACAACACTGGCAGCCCATTCATTTGAGGAAATTCGTTAAGCAGCGCTCGAGCTATTTGGCAGCAGCTTGAGCTATATTTTAGTCGGAAAAACAATTAATAAATGCTTACTTGGAAGTCGAAACTGTTAAAGGGCATTTAAGCTTCGACTTGAGGCAAAAGTTGGTCCTGCTTTTTGCTTTTTGGGCAAGGCAAGGCAAGGTGTTGACGTTGCTGACGTTTGGCCGACTACTCGCTGCAGCACTTGACAGGCAAACTGTTAAAATGACTCGCTGATTGGTTTGCCATTTGATTGACGGACCAACTGAGTGCCGTCGTGCTGGTGCTGTTTATTAGCTGCAACATTCAATGTTGCTTGGGCTGCCGCAAATGTTGCTAACGATACTTTCGGCTGCCAAACGCTGGCAATGGCGGCCTGTCAGTGGCCCAGACGACGTCTGTCAGCGTCTAGGCATGGAATTTCGAATGCAATTTTCCTTTAAATGCCAGACAAATCTATGTGTGAGGCAGTTGAAAAAGTGTAGCATACAACTTCTGTGCGTGCTGCAGAGACAGACAGGCGGAAAACGTCGGATTGCAGCCTGTCTATGTCTGGCCACTTACTCTCTCTCTCTCTCTCTCTCTTCATCTTGCAAAACTCATTTGGGCGGAAATGATATCCAGTGTGTTAAAGTCTGAACGTCATGTTATTGTTGCTGCCTTTGCTGTCGTGTCGTGGTGTTGCATTTGCCGCTTCGTTGCACTGTCGATTGGCAACTGGCAACAATATCAACAACTACAGCTGTAGCCTTTTGTCTTTACTATAAGTGGCCAATGAACATGAACAGGTAAACAGTTATGTAGTTCAAGCGCCACTGGGCAAATGCTGGTCGAGTTCTTTGTGCAACTGTCAGTTGCTTGCGCTTTTGACAAGCTGAGCAAAGTTTGCAAACAATTGAACTAGGACCAGTACACTCGATAGCAAACATTTGCAATTGCCGCCAGCTAAAAAGAAGTATATATAGCATAATAAATGTTTAACCCAAATGCACAAATTAAACCACAAGTCGGCTTTTTATATGCGAACATTAACAGCAATCCGAGCGCCATAAAACCAAAATGTTAATGTACACAATTGCCAAGAAAAACAACAAAAACATTGCCAGCCGGCGCACGCTGCGTATGCGCAATGTGCGTAAAGGGCACATAAAAGCGATTTAGCGGATTAAAGCCAAAGGAAAAAAGGCACAGAAAAGGCACCCCAAGAAAAAAGAGAAAACCGCTTTTAATTCTTTTTTAAGCAAACAAATAAAATTATGCAGCCGCGGCATAAACACGCCAAATAAATATGGGGAGTGTGTGTGATGCTGGGGCATCAGAAGAAGGGAGAGAGCAACTCCCTGGAGTGCCTTCAAAGCGACCATTTCGCATTTCGTTGAAGGCAATGAAAGGCAGCACAAATGCCAAAGACACTGCCAGCGAGTTATATCTGGCCAAGACAGCCAGACGAGTGGCGCTGAAAGTTGAGCCGCTCTCTCTCTTTGCCTCTTTTTCCGCTGCTTCAACAGTGTGTTTAATGAGCTAAACGGAAGGAAGTCAGCCATCGAGCGAGAACGTCAAAGTCAACGTCGTAATATAAAATAAATAAAAACAGGCAAACACATTTTAAAGTCTTACACCGCACACAGCCTCCATTTCCCGCTTGTCATGAAACAAAGAGCAAATTTTATAAAGCAAAGTTGAAAATTAGCAAGCGTCTGTCACTTTTACTTTTCTGCTTCTTTTTCGACTTGCCAAAAGTTATATTTTGATTTGCTTCGCTTTTCCTCGGCTCAGACAGCAGCCAGATGTTGTGCAGACAGCTGTGGAAAGGAGGTGATAGGAGGGGGCTGAGCAGAGGTTGGACAGACACTGGGGTTGCAATTGCGAACAGAAAAGCATTAAAAGATTTAATTTCTTGAAGCTAACATTATGCCAGGGCTTTTCTTGCATTTATTACAAAACAAATGCTAAATGTGAAGCTAAAAATCAAAATTGAATACGCAAGACACCAAATGGCGACAGAGCGTTGATATTTTTACGATAAAGAAGTGATGAAAATATTTAAGCAATGCTTAGCATTAAACATCTATAAAAACAAAATATTTTAAATTCAGTAAAGGTTAATTAAAACCATTTAATGTTAGCAATTAAATATACATTTTACAAATACAATATTATAATTAATGAAATTAATATAATAAAGTCCCGACGCGGTTAAATTATCATTATTAAATGTATCAAATCTTAGATAACAACACATCTCCACACTCCCCCAAATACGGCAACTATTTAAATGCTAATACGCAATGTTGTTCTCTAATTCGAACCACAAAAGTAAGCCAAACCATTTATCGCTAAGCTGTTGTCTCGTCTAATGTAAAACACGCGCTAAATATACCACATTATTGCAGGAAGAGCCGAGAGGGCTTTTGCCTAGCCATGAAGAGGAAAACACAACACAAACAGGTAATAAAACACCGCCGTTTAGATATTTGGCCAAGATTTTCAATAAAACTCTACTCTGCGGCAAATCCAGCGAGCTGGCCTAACCAAAATCTTTGCCATAAGCCCAGGACAATCTAATTTTATAGCGGGCAATGGCAATGCTTAGCCTCGGTCTGATTTGCCAGTGTTTGCCATTTCAAATGTGAACATGAAGCGACCGACGAGAAGGCTCAAATAAATTGCTGGCAGTCAAATTGTAAGGGAGAGGGGCAGCACCCGGGGGGGAGGAGGAGGAGCAACCGTGTAATGCGCTCAATCAAAAGTCAAATGTCTAAAAATATTATGAAAAGCCTTTTTTGCTTTGGCTACTACGCGACTCGCCAGCCAGCCATTTCCTTTGGGACTTGTTTTGCCTCCAACGCCTGCTTAGCATTCATTTATGCTGGCCCTGGGTTGGAGAGTGGAGAGTTGGGGTCGGCAACTTTTTTGCCTGCTTATCGTGTTGCCTACAACTCATACACACACATACACAGTTACAGTTATGCAGCAATCGGTTTCGATTTCTTTTCATTTATACACTTTCCTGTTTACCCTGGCAACTCTGCCCAGCCCCTCCCACTAACAAGCTGTGGCTGTGTCCTGTTGTGGCAATCTTCTTATACTATATATATACACATTTTTTTTCTTCTATTATTGGCTCCATTTACTTTTCGCAGTAGCTTGCTCCTGCCACTGTTTCTGCTGCTGCTGCTGCTGTTGTTTGTTTATGCTTCATTTTGATTTTCTCAGCTTAAATTGTATTTGTTGTTTCTATTTTCGTTAGTTATCTGAACGGTCAGTGGCAGAAACAGAGGCAGTTCCTCTCCTCAGCCAAGCAACTGGATTTTCGTTTACATTGCGAGCAACCACAGTCCTTTCGCTGAGCAGCTTACAAGGACTCTGGCGAAACAGGATCCATTTTAGTTTCTCGCTTACCCTTTTTGTTTTTTTTTTGTTTTTTGCTGTTTGTTTTGTTAGTTGAGTCGTCGCCTGTAAGTTTATTTGTGTTTTGGTTTAAACAACTTCCTCTTGTCCCCTACCTCGTTTCTCACACAACTTTTTGCGCTATGTTCAGTTCATGTCTAAATTTATGTGGCCGCAATTTATTTAAATTTATGTGGCTTTTGTCAAATTGATTTCAATGCCAAGAAGGGTTGACAGGCTAAATGTGAGGGACAACCTAGCGTTTTACAACACTGATTGAGTTAGCCGAATAATATAAGGAATGTGTTGCGGATAATCGAAAAGAAAAATAATGAGGCTGCAAGCAGTAATAAATTGTGGGGAGTGGTTCAACGACCAATGGATACTATAGTGATGTAAATGGCGACTTTTTATACTAAACAATAAACTGAAATTTCAATAAAAACTCATTGATCCAGTTTAGCACTAGTCAACTTGTAGTATCGCAATAAAATCAGACTAATAATTCATAATTTCCGCATTTACAAGGTAAGGTCAACAAATAAACATAGTTAGAGCCGAAACAAATGCAGAGCAGTTTTATGTTAATCATTAATGCTAATGTCTAGTCAAAGACAAGACGAGCCCATGCCAAGGTCTGTCATTGTCAGCCACTTGATATTGATGTAGCCTGGCAAAAACAAATCATTAGTTGTGCCTTTTATGACAGGCCAAATAGGCTCATATACACACTCTTGATAGATATACAAATATATATAGAGAGGGAGAGCAAGAAGCGACCCCCATAAAGTTGTCTATACTTTGCTTGGCGGGGGTTGATTTTCTTATAGCCCATGGGCGTAAAAAAGGTTTCATATCAAAATGGCAATAAATAACAAACAATGCTGTCTGCAATTTTCCACTTTATAAAAGAAAAAGCCATAAACAAAAGCAGGAGAGGGCCACAGCCGAAACGAGCCTGAAAATTATCATCTTGTTGCTATTGTTGTTGTTGCTGTTGTTACTTTATATACACATTTTTTCTGTACCATAAATACAGGCATACAGACGGTAGAGTGAGGTAGAGGGAGCGACCGGAAATGACTGGCAAAACGAACGAATAAGTGGAGGCGGTTGTGAAGTTGTTTGGAGAAGCCGCTGAACTTGTAGCATATTTTTGTGCCTTGCAATTAATTAATCTCCAAGGTAATAACAAAAGCCCAGCAACTAAAACAGAAGCAAATCAGCAGCGACCTCGACAATTGTTTTGCGCTTTATGTTTTATTGTTTTGCACGCTTTTTGGGGCTTGCCGTCGACTGCTGTCCATGGAACCAGCAAAAGCCAAATAATAAACAAGCAAATGCCGGCAACTCGTTGATGGTCGTCGTTTGCTCTACAAAATGTAGAGTGCTTCTATCCTCTGTAAATTGCAAGTAATAAATGGGAATACTAAGGAGAGCAGTGCATATTCCGGATGGATTTGAGATATATAGGGAAGGAATTATCGTTACAAACTTTAATTTAATTTATGCTTATTGTGTTTCAGCATTTAAAACGACTTTATTTTACACTCAAAATATTACATTTTAAGAGCTCTTGCAGGGTATATTCAAAGCGAGCTGTCTTCCCCTTCTAGGTGTCATATCAATTTATTAAAATGCTGACAAGTTAAGTGTTCTGGCGTCATGAGATTGCTTGACAATGAAGAGTGGGTTGTCTGATATGGTTTTACTTTTGCAAAATATTTCAGCGTATTTTTAGCAATATATTTGAATTTTGAGACTGCAAGACAATTCATTATTTAAACCTTTACTGGTAAACATCAAATGCAACAAAAAATTACAATTTACTGTGCACGGAGCTAATTGAGTAGCAAATTGCTGGCCACATACTAAATTATGCACTCGCAGCAAATAAACAACAACCGAAAACGTGTGTAAATGTTAATTTGGAATCTATAAAATGGGCAGGGAATAAATTGCAATTCGATTTTAATGAGGGGCAATCGCATAAATAAACAACAAGACTGAAAAGCCCATTCAATAAAACACATTTAATTTGTTAAGCAGAAAAGTGAAAATCAATGGCCAAGAGGAGAGTTAAAGTGCAGACTTTCCCCCCTTAAGCTGTCCTGTCTTTTATGTGTTCCCTCGCTTTTTGTATATATGTATATATATTTTTATTTTTCCTTTCATTTTTTTTGTTTGCCCGTTTTTCAAGTGCGGTTTGTGCCCGCAAAATAACTCAGCTCGTTAACTGCACAAATAACATGTCAGCACTTTTGCAATGGAGCTTCAAACAGAGCCGAGAATGCGCCACAAATTTGCGGCAGTGGGAAAGGTTACGTAAGAGACGAGCAGGGGGGCGGCCACTTGGTCTGTTCCATCATTATTCAAGTGTCCTTAAGGTTCACAGAAATAAAATGAAAGCACATGCACCAAAAATTGTGAACGGGGCGCCGCCGCTGCCTCTTCAAATAAAACACAGCCAGAGGGGTTTGAGTTTAATGCCTGACCAGAAGTATTAATCACATACCCTCGCACAAAAAGCACACACACAAGTTCAGACATATTGGCTATTGAAACCCCAGCAGCGGTCTGTAAAGTTTTTTTTCCCCCATCGATGTGCCCTCGAGTGTGCGGCAAATTGGAAGGAGCGAAAGAAAAACCAATAACTAAACCCTGCGCTAGAACATGCCCCAAAATTAGTGAATGAAAAGCCAAATAGAAGTCGATAAGAGTTAATGCTGGCTGCGGTTTTTGGTTAGCAAATAAAATAAAATACACTATGTGTATGATAAAGAGTGAAGCTCTCAATGCTGGGCTAGTGGGATGCCCTGTAGAACATAAGAAAGCTAAGGTAAGTAAATTAAATAAACAAAATAAACAAGTTGGCGAGCTTAACAGCAGAGATATTGTAAGCTAATCTTCTAAACAAATATAACAATTAACTAATTGAAATTGAATTTTAAATTGTACGATTTTTATTCGCTATCTACAACTCGGCAGATGCATTACAATATTTTCTAGGGTATTTCTATACCCAACAGTTGGCAACTGTGTGTTTGCTGCCCCTCAGGCCGCAAAAGAGTAAATAAAATAAACTAAAATATAAATGTTTATATAAAGTAATAAAAAAAAAATGTTTGCGCAAAAAGTGAAAGCAGCATGGCGAGCGCATTAATAAAATAAGCAGCAGTTGGAGCAACAGCAGCCCGGCGCCTTTTGCTATGCTATAGTTTTTGAACTTTCACACCAGCCCCCCCTCACCCCCTTATCAACTCATTCTACTACAAGTTTTTTGCCATTTTTTTCCCTTCAATGCTTTTTCTATTGCATGCAAGCGCCTCGAAAATTGCGGTTAGTTCTATTCGGCTCCTTTTGCAAGTGTTTGTTGGTGTTTGCTCTGACTGTGTGTGTGTGTGTGTGTGTGCGTTTTTTTTTTCTTGTAACTGCGTTGCGGTCTCTCGCCATCTACAGTTGGCTGACTGCGCCAGGCAAGGGAGCTCTACGTTCAGGCCAAACGAACCGATTCCAAACCAACGTACACCACAATGGCAAAACAAAAGCTGCAAAGCTGTTACCCATTTTCAAACCAAACCAGCGTGCCCTGCTCCTCCCTCCACACCCTTTCTACCAACAATAAAGCTAGACCCACCCCAACAAGCTGTGCGCTGTCTGTGTCTCTCCGTATGCGTCTGTATGTGTGTGTATTTGTATGTGTGTGTGTGTCTGCTTGCCGCCGTTTGGTTCATTGATTTTGGTGTGGAAATGAACTTTGCTAGTTTTTCGGTTTTTGCGGCGTCGTCAGCGCTTCTAGTTGGAAAATTTTCCCTTTTCTTTATGTTGTTGTTGTTTTTTTGCTATTCTCGTAGATTTTCGGCACTTTGTAAGCATTATTTGTTTTCGGTTTTATTTATGTTGCGGTCTGTTTTGTTTATCATGCAATTTTTATTGTTCCTTGTCGGTTTTTACACTGTTTTGAAGGGGACTCGAAGTAAAAGATTATCTAAATATTTTGAAGAAGACTGGCTTGAAAATTAATCACTTAATTTTAAGTTCTGATATACATAAGTATTAATTAAATAAATAAGCAATCAAATTTAAATACATAACAGTCTGAGAGAAATCACATTTTATTTTCTATAAATAAATTTCTCACCAGATCGGCGTAATGAAAATCGAGCAACGATTACATAAAATAATCGTGCTAAAGAATACGAGTACTAACAATTGTGTTTAGGTCTTTCAATCAAGCTTTTATGCATTTTGCCTAACAACAACTTTCATATTTCATTTTGCGGCACGACGACAAAAAGACTTTCCAGCTAGCATGCATACTCAAATATTTGCTAGTTTGTGGGGGGAGGGGAGTTCGGAGCGCGTATAGTCAAATATCACGTATACGTCAAAACAACATGCACCCAATTCCACATGCAGATAATTTATATGCAACTGCTTTTTATTTAAATAACAAATTCAAATGCCAAATAGCATGAACAATGAAACCGTATGCAAAATAGATAGATATGCCACCCAACTCTCATTCACCATCTCATAAACACACAAATGCCAAAAATTCAGCATTTATGCATATAATATTTTCATAAAATAATAAAGGTGAAGAGCTTATACACACATACACACTATATTTAACTAAGCCAAATGCAGCAGCGGACATTCATACAGACGTGGTTAAGGTTATGTAAATGTCAGCCAATAGAGACAAGGCTAAAATTTAGATGGAAAGATATGGAACCTATGTTGAGCTAGCAAACAAAAGCAGTGAAAAGCTGTGCGCTTAGTGGGTTAAATGCCCGGCATTGGACGAGGCTAAGCTAGGTGTCGAAACCCAGCTGATGTGCAGCTAATTCAACTAGAACCTGGCCGGAGGGTCAACAAGGACTACAACTTGCAGCGAAGGTTGCAACAATTCAAATGCAACGCAGCTGCTGCTGCTGCCAGCATGAAAACAACAAAGAGCCAAGTGGGTGCTACATACTCTATTGTTTTTGCTCTCATTGTTGTTGTTGTTACTTTAGCTTGGCATAATAGACAGTGTGCAGCCAAAGCCAGCACTCTTGTGGTCTTCTAAGGGCAGAATTTAGAATGACTGCAGAAAGCGCGAATATCTCCCATGTAAGCTCGTGTTGCAAGCATTATTACTCTACAAGTTGTGGAGTACATGCGCTTTTCGGACTAATCGAGGGCAGTTGATAAATAAATAAAAATTAATTAAAATTGAGAGCAAATCGCAATTTATTATTTACATAAAGGAATTATTTTTAAACCATTATTGCTCAGCTTTTCTTTGTGAATTTCTCTCTCTACTGTTGTTGCCAAGAAGCTGGAAAATGCGATGAAAAGTACATTCTGTTTTATTTATTAAACTCACAAGTTTAACAATTATTCTTCTTCAGCTCTTATTCAATCAAGCTGGCTAAAGAACTTAGTGTATTTACATAGTGGCTTGCCTTTGCTTAGCATACTCAACGACTTTTGCACTTACTTCCTGCCCACAGGCACACCTACAACACACACATTCGCACACACTCGGCAGACGACTACGCTTGTCTCATACATATGCAAGTCTCATGACTATGACGGCTTGTAATGTTTGTTCGCTTACGTGTCCGAGAGCCTGCCTTTCGCTATTTTCTACCACCTCTATCTCTGTCTCTGTCTGCAGCCAGTCCGTTGCTTTCTCTCGTCGTAGCCACTTTAATAAATGAAAAAACATCCAGCTTTTGTTTACTGCCAAGTATTTGTTCATATGCTGTATTGTTTTTGTTTTTGTAAGGCGCTTTTGTCGCTCAGTTTTCACTTTCACTGCAAATTCCCCATGGTGGACATTCTGTTTTCCTATGCTGCGTGCAACATGCTGAGCAAATAGAAAATTGACTTAATTATGATGGACAGTCGCTGCATAATTGCATGAAATTTAACCTGCTTATCTATTGGTAGCTCTCTCGCTCTCTCTCTCTCTCTCTCGTTACTTAGTAATTGGCTGATGCCTCGGCACATGCAAATCCCTCGTTTCTCACTGATTTTGATTACCAGAACCGGGCGCAGACTTTTAAGGCTAATTGCATTACGACACGCGCTTTAAAGTCAATGAACGGTTGGCTGCAAACACGCAAATACCACAGAACGACAACAACAACGACTCTATTGCAAAAACACAATAAACATAAAATGTCATATGCATTTGTTGTGTGCACACTTGAGCACTTTTTATCATACAATAATAAAAATGAACGTGCATAAAAATAGCTCAGCTCACTACGACAAATGTGAATTAAAAATGTACATTTAAATAAAATGCCAACATATAAGGGTTGGGTCATGCAACGAGTTCCCTGATGCAACTCTCTTGATAACCTTTCGAGTCTTCTAGCCGTATGTTTTTCCATTTGCAACTACAAAAAGCTGCCGTTTAGATAGAAAATAGTATTAAAATGTATTAACCTGTTTATTTATGCCTCACCAAACTATTCTATTATGGAAAAAGCAAATTTGTTATATGAAAATTACTCGCCTATTGTATGCTAGATATTCCTTAAAGAATTGCCTTTGCTTCCAAGGAGCAGAGAACTGTCAAGGCGGCGCCTCGACCAAACGCCCAATGTTAGCATGTGTGAAGGGAGTTGACAAGAGAAAGGGAAGGTCAGTTGGTAGTTGGGGCAGCAGTCATAAAGCCAAAGGGCGCTTTTACTGGGCAACAAATCAAAGTAAAACATGAAAACAATATGTCACATGATATTATACATTAAATTAGTTAAGACTCTGAAACTATGTACATATGTATGCACATGTATAATAAAGTTAAATGCCAGATGTGTATATGCTGTGAATGTGTGTGTGTGTGTGTGTGTGTTGAAGTGCGTGTCTAGCTGCTATCCCTCTCTTTCCTACCTACTCGCTCTCGGTCTGGACTGCTTCATTGCTTAAGACGTCGTTACAACATCGCCCAGCAGCAATTTGTCACGAGTATTTGAGTTTGTTGTTCTTATTGTTGTGCAGGTGCTTGGCCCCAGTATTGTTCTTGTCGTTGTTGTTGTTGTTTCTGTGACATTTTCGTTTGCCAACAAATTACAACTGCTCAGAGTCACACACAAAATTGTGTTGCACGCTGTCAGGCGTCGTTTTTTTGGGCGTCGCCATTTGTTTTTACCTTGTTTTCTTAGTCTCTTTTTGAATTGGTTTATTCTCGTCTTTTTTGTCGTCTCGACGTGTTTGCTGTTGGCAGACATAACACGACAGGGTTACAAAATGATTCTAGGCACAAGCTGAGCGAGCTGTTGTTCAACTGAATGTGCTCCAAGTTGATTCATTCACCCAGTGCTCAGACAATCAACAAGTGTCTCGTATTAAATTTGAAATTAATGCTGATATATGCAAAGAATATACCCTGTAAATATGACATTGGCAAAAGGAGTTTGCTAGACCAAAAAATCATAAATTATACACTATATTGAAATGATAAATAAGAGCTAGTCTATCAGTCGTTCTTTCTGTGATTTATTACAACACTTTTAATTAATTATATTTAAATTGATGACTTATTAAGCCATAATAATTTTTGCCTGTAATTAAATATTTAGCATTTATTTACAGTGGCTGGAGGGTAATAAATTAATTAGTTGGTTAAGCCAACTGTGTTATTAAACTACTGCAAATGAAGAGCAAGCTTTAGTTAACTTTTGATAATTAAAAACATTTTAAAGAAAAGGAGTTGTGCATTTCAAATTATGTTAATTATATTGTATTTCAACGAATTAATCATCCTAATGGATAGACGTAATGATTAAAATGGTCTCTAAATAGGCTCCAAACTGATTGATACGAGTTTATAATTCACAAGGTAATCAATCAAGCATTTTGTTTATTGAACAGACAACCAACCAATGCGTACAGTAACCTTCTAGGCAAATCAAAAGTTTGCTTGCATATTTAATATGGCTAATGGATATAACTTATAATAATAATAACTTTGTTAAAATCTCTTTAACAACAAAAGTGCAAAGCTTTTTGAACTGTAGTCCGAATCAAACACAACTTTTAGAGATGGAAATGTTGGAATTAATACACACCTGACTGCACTACACAAAGCCAGCTTGCAACTTGCAAATGGCCAAGTGCAATATTTTAATGCATTTTCACTGTATGACCATTAAGAAAGTAGCTTCAATTCCGGCTTGTTGATTTTAGTGAAAGAGTACATGCAAAATGTGGCAAAAAAAAATAAAACAAAAACCAAATATGCTTCATGATGGGATTAAAGTAGCAGACAACTAATGATAATTAGCCAAGTTGCTTGTCGTTGCATGCATGCGTGATGATAATGTGCTAATGTGGTTTATTGTTGTGGTTTTGGTGTGTTTTGGTTTTTAAGGCTGTGGGCGTGGCACACACTCACCTATCCCTCAGGCAAATTTTGTACTCTTGCTGTGAGTCGTGATCACTGTTGCAGCTATCATTAAAATTAACCGAAGATTGCCGCTCACGTTCCTGCTGTTGATGCATATTGATCAGCTGCTTGTGAAAGAGCTCCTGCTGTGACTGCATCAGCTCATGATGATGATCCTGCAACGCTGACAAATGTGACAGCTGCTGTTGATATGAAGATGGACTCTGCTGTTGTTGTTGTTGTTGCTGTTGCTGCTGCTGCATCACAGGTGAGATGGGTCGCAATGGACGCTGATAGGGATGATGATAGTGCTGCCTTGTTGCATGCCCATTACTCGATTTGCCCGTTTGCGTCAGATGATTGAGTGTATGCATATTGTGATTGCTACGCCGATGGCTCAACAGCGTTAAGCAACTCTTGGTATCCACATCGGCCAGTCCGAATTCCAGTTCAGCCTGCGCCTGCTGCTCATAGGCATGTTGCGCCTGCTGCAATCGTTCACGCTCGTTGCGCGGCGAGTTGGCCAATTGCTCGGCTGGCGGTTCAATTTCAACGGCAGAGTAATCATAATCGAGCTGATGGTGCCGCGTTGCATGATGCTGATGCGCCGGATGATGTGCATTATTTGTTGGCTTATTGCCATTGGCGCTGGCCGCCACGGCGCCCGTGCCTGGCGTCGCTTTGGCTATTTTACCGGCCAGCGCGTCCAAGGAACTGAGCATCGTTTTGGTCGAAGCTCGCTCGCTATCCCTTTGCTATGTCTTCCACTTCAGCAAGCTCGCGCTCTTCTCTAAATTGCTCCTTTCGCGTTTGCTGAAAAAGATTTTTGTTGTTGATTTTCCTTTTCGCACTTAAATTGTTGTTGACTCCCTCTCTCTTTAACACACACTTTTGCTTTGTTTATTGCTTATTTGCCTGAGGGATAAAGTTGGGAGGCAGAGATTGCAAATTGGATTAGTACATAAAAAAAAGACGGCAGTATGAAATTATTAGTACAGATGATGACCTTGACAATCACACACAGACTCACACATACAAATATGCAGCAATTAAGCTAAAAAAAGAACGTTGCCCTGTCTTTCCCCTCATCTAGGCTGCCTGCTTCTCTATTTTCTGTGTCATGTGCACTGACATTTGCGTTCATCATTGTCCTTTAACTCGCCTACGTGTGCAGTCCTCTTCAAGTGTATGTACTGGCTGTATGTGTGTGTGTGTGTGTGTGTGCATTGCATTTGTGTTTATTTTGTAGCTTAGGTCAGCTACATTTCACTTAAGCTGGTGCTAGAGAACGCCAGTTACAAAATGCCAACGCACAAACATAAAACGTATCTACACACACACACACACACACACACATACCCACTTGCTGAGTGTGTGGTTGTAAAATGCAAACACTTGAGCCATAGAAAGCAACACTGAATGCCAACAGCAGCAATGGCATTTGAGAGCCAAGTATGTGGATGCTGTCTCTATATGTGCGTAGCCCTTGCAGCCAACTAAGACTCTCTCTCTCACTCTCTCCACCTTTGTATCTCCCTCACCCTGCTCTTTTCACCAAACAGTGTCTGGCTGGCTCAGTTTTATGGTCAGCATTTTGTGAGATTTTTGAACGGAGCTTCTGTCGTTGCCCTCAGTACATTGGCATTGCACAAATGAAGCAGCCAAATGAAATGATTTGCAGGCAACATGCGAAATAGCCTGGATGTTAAAACAGATTTTGATTACACGAAGAAAGCCCATTGATTCTCGACTCTCGGTGCGAAAAAAGAAACACAATAGATGAACTTTTGCAACACGAATTTAAGAGCAGAGAAATTGCACCAAATGAACTGATTACTCTTTGTTAATCAAAAGATGCAGCTAAGATACACAAATACAATACACAATACAACATTAAAATGTATATTGGCTTTAAAAAGCAACAGTGGTTTTATTTTTTATTATAGATTACAATTTCAAAGGTTCAATGTTAACAATTAATTGCTAAAGTTCTAAAGACAAGCCCATAAAACAATTCTAAGAAATTGTAGGTCGATAAATCAGATAAAAAAATATCTTTTGAATTTCTATAAATCTTTTATAATTATTTATCATATTGAACACACTAGGAGTCTTCATTTCTTTTTACTTTTAAAATAGCTCTACTAATACTTGATCACATTAACATTGTGGCTTATAAATTAAATCATTAACTATAAATAAAAACACAAATTAGTCATTTTCAAAAAATGTTGAACATAAATGAAAAATTAAAAACTTTAAAAACAAATTCGTTCTGCAATAAATAGCAAGTTTTTTCAAACTACAAATACATTCTAATCTACTTGTTAAAACAATTTGTTGTTTTAATTGGCAGACTGAGCATGTGAATTAAGTCTCAGGTTGTTTTAATTACAAAATGCTATTTTGCTAATTAAGCGCAAAAAGCCCGAGCATATATAATATATCAGTTTTTATGCTGCAGCTAAAGCTAGAGATGACTTCCTGCATTCAAAACAACATCCTGTGCAACAGCAACGTCAGCAGCAGCAAACAACAACAACAACAACAACAACAACAACAACAACAACAACAACACTATACGAGAGCACGATATAATGCCATGTAATAAGAAAGCAACATTTACAAAAGCCAAATGCACACAATACAAGTACATATGTATCCAAAGATATAGCTGGTGTACATGTTTTTAGACTGCATATGTATGTGTGGAATACGAGTATATAAGGAAAAGTGCGCGGCGCGTGTAAATTGCAAAGAGTAAAATCTTGTAAAGGCAAATTCCTTTCAAATGCAACCATTTCCTTGGCACACAGACACACGCACAACTACTTAAAGTTGCAACAGTGTGTAGTGCACACACACACACACACAAACACAGAAATACACTCGCACACTCGAAGCGCCCTTAGAAAGCGTGCTGGAAAATGCAATGCAAGGCTGTGTGTTGGGTGGCTAAATTTACACAGCGCATTCAAGTTGACTTTTATATGTCATACAACAAACAGCAAACCAACGCACCCCCCGCGTCCCCCTCCAACACCAAACACACTTCACAACATATGCACTGTGTCAGTATGTGTGTTTGCATTTGGCGAATAGCATGCAAAGCATGCACAAACGTATGGCTAGACAACAGTGCTACCCGGAGTCGCCTCCGCCTGTCCGAGTTCTAGTCCAAGTACGTTGTCGTTTTCTCTTGCCGCAGCAATGAAAGAAAGCTCACAACCAAACAACAACAATGCAGCACAGTGTAAAAGATACTAAACAAACATTCTAGTTTAGATACTTGCAACAAATTGTGCACAGGGCTAGTGAACTGCCAGCCAGCCTGGTTGCTATTGAAGAAATTGTTACCAGCAGGTGTGTAAGAAGCACTTCTTTCCCTTGCCACATCCTCCCCCTGCCCCCACACTCATTGTGTGAATGAGGCTTAACCAAAAAGCTTGTAAGATGCTTTTGCCATGAGCTCTGTTGTATTGTGGTCAAGTTGCAACTACTTGAATGCCAACTGGCCACAGAGAGTATCACAGCAGTATTATACTGTAAACCCATTGAAATGTGCTTTAAGCCAAGAGATGATTGATAGCCGCTTCGCCGTTCTCAAGCCACAAAGTTTGCTTTGTATTATTAACTAAACGAGTGTTTAATTTGATGCTCAAGCATTTTCCTCAACAAGCTTTGTTGTTCAACTATTAACTAAATTGAAAAGCTGCAACTAGCCAATGCTTCTTTATCTTTTCCTAATCAATATGTGGCTTGATATTATCTATCTAATCTATAAATTATTTTTAAATTGAAGCAAAAAACAATAGACCGTAATTTTGTTTTATTTGTAAGAAACATGAAACGTATATTTAATAAACTGTATATGTACTTAAATCATTAAACCTCTTAAATATTTATTTAAAAATAATATTGTTAATATTATAATAAAAAGCGTATGATAAAATTTAAACGTTTCTAAATCTATTCGCATTATTAGCTTTAAATAATAAATTTAATGTTTTTCGGGTATTTCTATAAAATTTGGTTATATTTCGCTTTAAATGTATTCTTTAATAGCAAAGCCAAGTCTGTGACTTAATTAGCAAGTCACAACAACAACAAAAACAACAACATTAACAGCTAATTAAAGTTAAAGAAAAATCCCGTTTGAGACTCTCTCAACTCACGACGATGGCAGTGCGGCGTCTTTTGTTTTATTCCTCCCTATATTTTCTCATATTTTTCATTAGTCAGCAAAGCTGTCGCATAAAACGAGTAGAATTTGAAAAGGCTTTAAAAACTAGCTGGGCGCAATGCTATCAAACTGGCGAACGGCTGGCAAAAAAAAATGTATGGAAAATACGCGCCAAAGCTAGAAAAATGAATGCAAGAGATGAGGAGGCGGGAAGAGAAGAAGAACGGCGACTGCATCGTCAAAGACAAGCGCCATAACCCAAAAACATAAATCCTTTGCAAAATAAATAAAGCAAATAGCAAGAGAAATGAATATGCTGCCTACTCTTTCTCTCTCTCTTGGGAGACTGCGAGAATTCGCTAGACTTCAAACACAAACGCTTTATATGCAAGTGAGAAGGAAATCTAAGTGGAAAAAGTTGATAAGCGGCAACAACACCCAGTTGCAGCAATTCAGGAAAGAGACTATTGAATGGCGCTTGGCCGAGAGATTGGGGACGCTGTAGAAGAGAGAAAGAAGGACGTGATATAGGAAGCCGCCGAGCCACAAAAAAATAATGAGATTTTCTAGCACAAGAATGAAAAGCGTAGTAGAGGCGAAATGGGAGTTGAAATAGTAAAACCAAATTAAATTTCATTTTCATTTCCCTTCTTTAAAGATGCGATACATTTAAAATATAAAGCATACATTCATATTCTAGAACTATTGAATGAACATTACAGGCAAATGAATCCAAAGCTCATATGCTCATTCTATTAAATGTATAAAATGTAATTCAACTCGGCTTAAATGTTCATTTTATTAGTACTGCTCATAGTTACATTTATTGTGAGCTTCAATTGACATGGTATTTGCCCTTAGCTCTGCGGTAACTAAACGAAGCGTTTATTTCAAAATTGTCGGTACAAGCGACGTACATAAATTATCAGCTGACAATTTAATAAATAATGCGTACTCAGGCCAAAATGATGATTAATTCAACGACCAGATGAGCAGAGACACAAACTGCAAGCTCAACGGCAAACACAACAACATTTATCAACAGACAGAGAAACAGACACAGACACAAGCAAAGCAATGTAAGGCAGTCAGGCATACAGTCAGCTAATTATTATTAAGTCCTACAGGCGCCTTCAAGCATGTTGCGAGGACGAGGACGAGGAGATGGCATCAAGAGCAACATGTTTATGCACGATTGAAGTGTTTGCAATTATTATTATGAATTTTGGTTGTTATTGTGTCCAGGGTTTATTGTGTAATCATGAAAACATGGAAACTCACTCAACTTGCTTCGGTTTCTTCCCACTCATTGATTTTCCCAGTGTCTCTATGAATAAAATATAATGCGCATACGCCACGTGTGCACGTTGGGGAGGGAAATACAACGAAACACTGTGCAATATTTATAAAGCACTAAAAAACTTGGCGTGTGGCCCACGTTTGGTATTTGGTTTAAACAAGAAACATGCCTAAAAATTAAATATAGCCAACGATGCGATTTTCATTGTAAAGTATTTGCTCTCGCTGCTCCTAATGGCTGCCAGCAGCAGGATATGGCTTGAATTGACTGTTGGGAGGGAGGTGAAATATCTACCACAAGTAGCATAGTCATAGCATAGCATGCTGGCACATAAAACGATGCCAAGGACGAACAGGATGAGTAGCAGAAAGCAATTACTTCTTGGTTTCTTGCTTGTTGCTTCTTTGCCGAACCACAGAAGCAGCCAAAAAAGTCGACACACACAACAGCAACAACAACAACAACAACAACAAATAGAAGTTCTGGTTGTCCTGGCAGCAGCAGTTCATGCTACACTAGCTGCTCGTCCTCATCGTTCTCGGAGTCAACTGTCAATATTTTACTTTAAGACAGCGCCACATCATTTGCTATAAATTTACTTCTTGCTGCCACTTGCAACTGCCACAAGTTACTAGGAAAATAACCAAAATATTGTATTATGTTGTGTTACTTTCACTGCAAATTTTCAGAGCAGCATCAATCGATTTCTTTGCGTTTTTAAATTGTTTATTCTAGGCTCACAAAGTTTACCTCTGAAGAGCCGCCACTTGGCCGGCACCTTCATGGTCTGGCAGGCCATCTTACTTGGAAAATTGTGGGGTCAACATTGTCTGGCATAAATCTGTTGCCTCTCCGAGAAATAATCTCTGCATTTAGGCGCCACCAACACACACAACTGGCAGCGTGGTGGGGGGTCCTGTGCCTGGTAATCAAGGCATTAAGTGTGTTTACTGTTTATTTTATTAGACTTTAAGGGCTTAATAGCTTATGCCAGGCGTCTTGCGACTCTTTTGTTCGGCAAATATTCAATTAAAGTCATTTGATGATTTAATTAAAAGTTAAGCGACAACGTTCATCGCCCCTATCAAATGAATGAATTATTTATGTCATCAGCTAAAATTCTTGGAGGAAAAAAATCAAGTAAATAAACTAGAAAATCAACCAACTGCAGCGAAGTGTACTGAAGTGGGCAAGTTACAACTTTGCACCGCAGACAAGCAGAGAAAGAGAAAAAGCAAGCGGAAACTCTTACTCTCATTAGCAAAAGTTTCGCAGGACTTTTGCGGCTAACCTTTCCACTCCTGGCGCGGCCACATCTTTTAAAAAATTGTACGTATGGCAAATATTTTTTTGCGCATTGCAAAGTTTTTCGTTTAACTTGGCTCCTCGAACAACACCCCAGTCGGGTTTAGTTATTTGTTGTTGTTGTCCAATCGCATCTTTCTCGTTTTCTTCGGCACTTTCTCAATTTGCCGGAAATCCTAGTGTATGGGTTTGCAACTTTGATGACGTGTCCGAGTCGCAGCAACTGCAGCAATCGACTGTCGCCCCCCTCCCCTTTTGACCTACCATCGAAAGTTTCTGCGCTAATCTGTCATCTTTTCCCTTCGCATTTTTCTTTTTATTTATTTTTTTTTATTCTGACTCTGGCTGCAAAATTGTTGTTTTGAACAGCTGCATTTTTCATATTTTTCTTGTTGTTACTTTCTGCAACTGCTTATCATTATTATCATAGTTGTTGTTTGGGTTTTTGCTTTGACTAGCTTGTGTTTTGATAAACGCCGCATGCTTAATGACGGCCAATGGCATAAAGTCGACTCTTAGGCGAGCACATCATTACGTATTCAGACAAACAGATTGGAAAAGTGACGACTGGATAAAAGACTTGCTTAAGAGAAACTCTTGAAAATATTCAACTAAAATTTGTTTAATGGAAGTAAAGCTTATAACATTTTCTTAATTCAATTCGTTCAACTATTTTAATTAACAACTTACTTCTTGGTATAAATATACTATTTTACTTCTTACACTAAATTCAAATCTTATTCAATTGCAGAAGAAACTCTTTAAAATTCAAATTAATTTTGAGGTTTCTGGTCCATTGTTATTTGCTTGAGATACATTTGTATATTTGAGTATATTTTAACTCATCCAAGTTGCTACCCAACCTATGCAAATAGAAGCATTTCTCATATATACCAATTTCACCGGTTTCAATTTCAGTTAGTCATAATGAAAATTGGCAAAGCAGCTGTGGAAATGGCAGTTGGCCAAGCCACAGTTAATTGTTTACAGCAACAAATTGCACAATATACGAGAAATTGTTTAATATTTTTTGGCATTTTTATGCTTAGAAAACAAAGCACAATTGCAGGCAGTAAAATTAGCAATCGGTTGCAAGAGGCATTTGGAATTTCGAATGAAATTTGCATATGCCAATATTTATTGCTTGCCAAGGATCAAACAAAATGTATAAATGTCCAAAAAAAAAAAAAAAAAAAAACCCAGACTGGTCAACGGTGTGTGATGGGTTGTGGTGATAAAACCAATAGCAATATTCAGAACTTGATATACATTCCTGTAGAAAATGTGCGAAATAAAATTCCCAGGACAGAAGCAAAGGGAAGCGAAATGATATTTCGTATTTCGAAAGCATTTTTTGTGAGTGTGTTTAAACAATGGTCAAAGACAATATCAATATAGTTAGTAACCAACTGGCCAAGTGCATTGTGGGGCAACCGTTAGAGCTCTGCAATAATTTATATTTATTTTCTGTTATCTATATTGAACTCCCCGAAACACTGCAACACCGTCAGTGATGGGAAGGAAGGGGAAGCGTTGTCGGGGGCTCGACATGTTTGGCAGCTTGCCAATTGTTGTGTCATGTTTTCTGTGTACGCCTGCCCGCTTGCTGTCAGGCACAACACAGGTCTCAAATGCTTCGTAAAATTTTAAATGAAATTCCAAAGAAAGCAAAATGAAATGCAGGTAGGTCAAAGCGATAAAGAGTGCGGCAAGCCGAATCAAGGTAATCAAGTTACCAAATTAAGTTAGCAGCTTAAACAAGCCTTGCAAATGCTTTTGGCATTTTCCAAAGTTATTGGCAACGAAAGCAAAAGGCATTCACTTCATTTACCTGACCCAATAAAACAAAATATTCATTGATATAAGCCCTTAATCGAAATTTAAACATTGAATAATGTTAACAAAAGAATCTTTAATGAAAACTTAATTATGTTATTGATAATAAAGTCTGCAATCCATGTGCTTGTCAAATATTTATGTTATAACATGCTTTCAGCACATGACAACATCATCAACTGGTCTTTAGGGACAATATAATTAACCAATTTGACATGTTAATCTCACGCGCTCAGTAAGCAATAACTTAAGCTATCCAATTAGTGAACAGCTAAATCTAATCATCTTGAAAGTCCCTTTCCCAGTTCCTTCAGCTCATTATCGCCGAACTCGAGGCTTGGACCTACTCTACACACATAAAAATCATGAAAACGTTAGAAAATTGGCTCATGTTACGCTTTAATTAGTATTTAATTACTCAATAATGCAAACCACGCGTCGTATGAGCAATATATTTTATTTCCAGACCCTCAACAACCACATACAAATACAAAACAGCACACACAGCCAAACAAACGAAAGAACGCTGTATAAATTAATAAAACATCAACGGACGCCATTAATTTTATTTCGTACAAATATTTTTGCGTGCCATCGCAGCTAAACGATGCTGACACAGCAAGTCTTTTTCACCCTCCCCCTGCTCTATCCACCGCCATTAAAATAGGGGCGCCACAACCCCAACAAACACGCAATAGAGCAGAATATGGCTAACCAAGTTTGGACATGCCAAAAGTCGTAAAAGCGCACAAATCTCATAGAGAAAGTCAAAAACAAAAAAAAAACATAAATAGAAAAAGCCAGTAACAAAATTGATTTGAACTTGGGGAAAATGGGAGAAAATTTAGTTGTTTTAGCGTTGAAATAAATGGAATTTGGTATTAATTAGCAAATGGCAAAGGCAGTTAAATGAGAAATGTGCCGCGTGCTGCGTGTGTGGGGCACATAAATTTCACTCCCTCAACTCCTCTAATGGGTCAATGCTGAGCACGGACAGAAGTAGCAACAAGCAGAGGGGGGAGGCAGGAGGCAGGAGGCAATAAAGGTAAAGTCAGCTTGGTATTAAAAAAGTTGGCTTTTGCGAGTGTTTGACACGCAAGTTGCTGTCTTGGTTTCAGTTTCAGCTTCCCCCTTTTTTCACTCTCACTCTCTCGCCCGGCCATCCGGCTATCGAAAGTTGTTTGGCCAAATAGTTTAAGTGTTTTTGGCATTTCACATTGTCGTTGGCATAAGGGGGGCGGGCGATGCGGAAGTTGCTGGTGGGTATTAAAAAAGTGGACAATGTGTTAATTGGTTTGGACACGTCGTAAGCAAGCGAGTTTAGCCAGGAATCCACAATGAGGTCAAAGTGTCCAACTTTTAGGTCTATACACTTTCGAATTCCAATTGCTGCAGGCCAGATAGAAGCGCTTGATAATTTGACCATAAATGTAGGTTACAAATTTAAAAATAACCATAAATTGACTAGAGCCAATTATATTGAAATATTCGAACAAGATTCTACTACTACTGAATAAAGCATTATTTATTCAACCTTTTTATTGCCCTGCAGACTCTTTAATTCCAGCTTCCTCTTGCATTCATTAACAACAACTAGTGTTGAAATGTGGCAACTGCAAAGCTGCTGGTCAACGAACGCAGCTTTAAATATCAAATTAGCCAAAGAGGCAATTGGGGAAAGGTAGCGATGGCTGGCAACAACAATTGCGCATGGCTAGACAAGTTGCGACACATTAATTGCCCCATTGTGATTTGCATGGAACAGAAAAGCCACTGTAGAGAAGCCAGACTGGTCTCTCTGTCTAAGTACAGTCTGCAAATACCACAAACAACTGCAGTACTTGTGTCTGACTGGCATAATTCTAGCTCTATCGCTTTCTCCATTGCCACTCAACGACTGTCGAGTCATCCAGTTTTCTAATTACAGAGCGAGAGTTTTAAGGTTTGCGCTCTGCATTCAATGCAGCCATAAAACCTAAGTATAAGATATAATGTGCAAAGTTTTTGACTTTTGGTAAACACAATGCTCGACCGACCGATGATAAATGAAATAAACTTTGACAATATGTACTCTCGTACACTCAATAGCCATTTATTCCCTTCACTTTGCTTCCTCCATTTTTTTTTGCTGTGGCTACTGATAAAAATTCATATAAATAACTTTTCTGTGTCGTTTTCAGTTTTAAGTTGTTTGCAATTTTTTTTTTTTTTTTGTATTCTGATGATTTTTTCGAGCTGTGTTGACATGTCAGTCATATTGGGCGACATCCAACGATGTCCAATTCTGTATCGTGTTGTTGCTGAATTTATATATGCTATCATAATCTTCATTGACACGCGATGTCGCTCAGTGCGTTCGATGTTCGCTTTTTAATGTTATCTACGGAAGAGAGTTGTCCTTCCTCTCTGATGTTTGTGTTCTTTCATTTTTTACTGTTGCCGCCCCGCTTGACCCATCAATTTGATGTTGTCAATTTTGTGAAAATTTATCGTTTGTTGCCCCCAATATTTGACATTGTCATGCAGTTCGTTAGCTATTTTGCGTTGTGATATATTAAAACCAGTTGACAGCGCGGGACGAGTCAAGGTGTCAGCTTAATTCGCAGTATTGCGCTTTCATGAACTCAAATGCACTTTCGTTGAGAAAAACAAATGAAATGTATTATATGAAAACTAAATTTAAGAATGTACTTAAAAAGACATTTAAAATTATACAACAAAATTTAAAACCAAGTTTGTACCCTGCAAAAAATACACCAGTGCAAATTCCTACTCCCTTATTATTTTAGTTGTCAAAAAATAGTTGAGAAACTTTAATAATGAATAATTGAGGGGACATCTAGTTCATGCCCTTTAGCTTCAAATGCATTTAGACAGGGTATGTGAAATATATTCCCTCAAATGCACCATTATGCAGCACACTGATAAGCCCGTCACAGATTTCCCACAAAATACAAACATTCTACGAAATGCAAAAACAAAAAAAAGGAAGCCCAAATGATTTTCAAATAATTTCAGCCTCTGGTTCATGCGCTTCGGTGCATTCAACAAATCGTGCACAGAGCTTTCTTTCGCCGCGCTTCCATCGTGTTGTGGGGGAGCTGATAAAAGTGCCATAGGGTTTTTTTGAACAAATAAATATGTGCAATGCAGCCGCATACAATACGCAGAAAATAAATAAACCAATGCCAAAACAAAATAAATGTCACAATAAATACAAAAAAAAGAAGGAATATAGTGTGCACAAGATATGAGAGAAGGCAAATAAAAGTGGCGCACAAAGCTGTTGACATGTTGCTGTTGTTGTTGTTGTTGTTGTAGGGGATGCAGTCGATTCGATGGTCAAGTGAGAGTGATGTGATGGGGCAGCCAGATATACATAAACACACTGTACACTCACTGATGCAGACGGCAAGATAAACTGGGGTTGTCCCTTGTTTATTTTTGGGCTTCATGTTAATTCGTGTGTAATAGACAAATGTGGCCAAAAATAGTCGAGAAGGGGGCGAAGGTCAAAGACGGGAACAAAACAAACAAACAAAATACGTAAAGTGCACCCCTTTTTTCAATATCTCTGCTTTATTTTGTGACAGCACGTCGCAAGCTTATCACGAGGTCATACTCTCTCAAAGGGTTTTCATTTTCAGTTTACAATTTTTCCTTTTGTATTTTGACCATCTGCAGGTGTTTGACTTTGCTCAGTCAGTGTCCTTTTCTCTCGTCTTTTTTTTTGTTCTGTTTTTGTCTTACCTTTGTGCTAAAAATATTATCGGACATTTCATTTTGTTTGTTTAACCCTTTCGTATATTTCCTTTTTTTTTTGTAAACTGTTAAATTGAATTAAGTCAGTGAAAATGTCGAGATTTGTCAGTGTGCACATAGGATTTAATTCGAAATTTCATGGAATGTGAGTTTTGTGCATTGAATTCTTTGGAGATAACGCGGCAATTGAACGAATAAAGAAGAGAGAAAAAGATAGCGTCTCGGCAAGGAATGCTGATTTACTTAGAACGCTTGAGCGAATGAGTTAAATAAAAATATTTCAATTTAACTTTAAAAATATTTTACCCATTTTAGATGGAAATGTTGAAACATTCTTCTGGTGCACGTATTAAATTCTTTAGTCACTAAAGTCCGTTTTACTTATTCTCGTGAATTTTAATCAAGCAATCGTAAATGTAAACAACGTTTGATTAAAGCCAAGCTGGAATTGTGGCTTCCGTCTAAAGGCGCATCAATTATTTAATGCAATAACTGTGCTACAGTGCGTATGAGTAATGTTGTTCTGATTGTTATATGGAGGAGAGACATTGTTGTTGCTGGCTAAAGTCGCTGCTGTTTGCCGTTGTTGTGTGTTGTCGTTTGTCGCTTGTTAATATGCCTCATAAATAACACATTTATGACACAGACACACGCAGTACACATTATAATACACACTGTAGCACACACACAGATGCAGTGTCCGTTTATTTGTTTGCCTTCTCTCTTACTCTCATGTTACTCTATTAGCAGCTTTGATATGCAAATTTACGCCTCTCACATTTGTTTGCGTTTGTCTACATAATAAAGTTGCGCCAGATTTTTCGCATTTATTTACGAGACAGCAATACAAACACATACACAAACACGCACACACATGAAGTGTTTGTGACACACATACACTCACCTAATAGTTTAATATGCTTATAATTGTTTGGAAATTTGCAGCCGCCAGTAAACTAATAAAACGTTTTAAATGTTTTATTAATTTCATATAAAATTTTGTTCGAATTTTAAATTGGCCACGTGTGTCCAGCACTGAGTGCAAATGACAGTCCATTGTTTAGCAAGCCCTTTTCTATGGCACTTGCTCTATTTTAGTTAATCTGATTGTCTCTGTCGCTCATTGATTTACGTTTAATGCATTTTAGGGAAGTGAATTTAATTTATGGTATACACTACTATTACTATTTTTTGTGCACACACTTTTCAAAAAGTGTCCGCTGTCAGTTTTTGGCGGAAGTGGCGAGCGTTTGTTTGGTTTTTGGTTTGCATAAATTTTTGCTGCATACTTTTGTGCGCATGCATGAAAGATCTGCTGGCTGTCTGTGCCCGAGTGTGTGGGTGTAGGCGTGTGTTATGTGGCTGGTAGTTATTGATTTTTGAATAAGCTCAGTTCAATGTGCGCACTTTTGTAAATAGCCAAAAAGCATGACACTAAAGGATTTAAAGCGAATTTGCAATTGAATTAATAAAATGGCTTCAAAAATTGAATAGTTTCTGTCTTTAAGCAAATTGTTATTAAATTTGAATAATTTATTTCACGCTTGTCAAACGAAATTATTTTTATTTACGAATATAAATATAAGCTAATATTTTTTACAAGAAACATTCTCCTAATTTCTGATAGCATTTTCTTATTTTCATATTTATTAAATGCCGACATGCTGCCGCCGATCATTAAGTAAAATCTCGCCAACACGACGCAGGAGCATAGCAACGGCTGTGGCAGGCATAAAAATGTCCTTGACATAAAGATGTTGCCATAGCGAATGAGGAAGACATAGCGGTGGCTGAGACTGTGGACTTTATTAAGACATTTTACGTTGAAATTTATATGTATAAGAGTAGGAAAAACAACAGATACACACCACAGCCCGCCAACACTGACACACAAACACACACAGACACCCACACAACCAACACACGGATGGCGGCAATAAAGCCAAGCGCAGCTGAGTTTCATGCAGGAATCGTGAGATTTATGACACGGCCGGTAGATGGGCACAAAATGAAAACAAGAATGGGAACGAGAACGAGAGCGAGGCCATCAAGTCGGTGAAGTCAGATCTTTCTGCTCACGTTTCGCCATGCTTTGGCCATAAAACGCCGACAGGGGCGACCAGCAGCACATAACAAATATTGCCGACTTTTTGGCCGATTTGCGGATGTTGTTTCGCCTTTTTGATATAATTAGACTAAGTTCTTTGCGGGCAAGGCCGACTAAATTTGACTCCAGTAGGCAGAACGTGTGAGTTTGAAAGCCATTTAGGACATTCTTTAGCTTAGATATTAATAAACGTTTTCTCCTTTCAAGAGCGCCTAATTAGGATTTACATTTCAAGGCAAAAGGTCAGCAGAAAATAAGCTAAAGCAAAAGAATAAACAAACGCAAATTTTTCTCCGAGCTAAACTCGCATTTAATTGTTTAAGGATTGAGCATTAAAAATTTATTTCCGGAACTTGAAAAACTTAATTAAAAAATTGTTAATTTATGCAGCCCCAGACTTTCAGCACGAGTAATTTTCATTTTCTTGATTGTTACACCGAATTGATTTCAAAAATTCTTGCGGTTCGCATTTGGAACGCAAAATGTATAAAGTAAAGAGAAAGAGAGAGAGAGAGAGAGAGAGAGAGAGAGAGCGGAAATGCTCTGCCATACGGCGCCGGGCTCAGCTGTTACCAGAGGGCAAACTCTGGCATATAAATAGCGGAAAAACAGTCTGTTGCAGTAAACAAATTAGCTCGTTTCACTTGCACAACACATACAAACACAGCCAAGCAAACACAGAGCGAGAAAAAAAGTGAGAAACGGGCGTTGTAAACAAAATATATTGAATATATGCCAACGGCAGCTGACGCGCCACAACAACAACAGAAACAACCACAAAAGAAATGAGTTAACCACACAAGAGTTAAAAGAGTAAGAACTGACGATTCCAGAATGTTGAACTCAAATATACCCTATGGATAACCTAAAGAAGTAGACGACGAAGTCGGTGTAATTTTAGCTCCTTCACAATCCCATTTGTACAATAAATGGAAAATCCAACAAGGCAGAGAATACAATATATTCTAAATATGATTTGCTTTCCATTGAATATATTTTTAAATTGAATCTAGTAACCAAATAGAAGCAAGACTAAATAGATTTTATTAAATTTGAAAACAATTGAATTGTTTAATTAAGAGTATGTCATAAGGTAGTCAACATTGAACTGAACAAGACAAATAAAAAGACAGAAACAAATGGCAATTGAGTTAAGTCAAATCGAATTATAATTACATTCATATTGATGTTTACACTCTGTGTCGACATCAGAAAAGCCTGCGACTGAATAGGGTATTACAAATAAATCGCATACTCTTCATCTCCAAAACGAACAGCGAAGTCAACAAATTGTGCAACATCTGAGCAAAATAAATAAGAGAAAAAAAAGCAAGACACAAAAAACAATGTTGCAAAAATTGTAAACGCTGCAATTTAAGGCAAAGTCGCCTGTCAATAAGTGTTGTTTAAACGGCAATTTTGTGTTGTGACGTTGGCGCCGCTGCCTTTAACCTGCGAGTGAAAGCACTCGTTGCTGCAAGCGGGTGTCTGTGTGTGTATGTCTGTGTGTGTATGTGCGCTGGAAAGTATGCTACATGAATACATAACCTGTGGGTCAGCAAAATAATGTGTAGCATGGTTCATTGCGCGACGGCCCCTGCTGACTGGACTGCCTTTTGTGGTTGTATGATGATGACCACAACAACAAAACCCACTCAGCCAACAGCAACAACAATCAGCTGGCAACAGCAACAGCAACAGCAACAGCGAGCAAGCGATGGGTAAAGAAAACAATGCCATGCGTTTCCACAATGGGAACTGGGAATCAATGGCAAGCGTTGACCGTCAGCGAGCTTGGTCAGGTAAAAATTTAAGACTGCTCTCGAACTACAATGCCATTCTGACTGCCCAGAATCTTTTTTCAGCCCTTCCTGTTAGCATTTTCAGTCATTGTTGTCATTTAAGGCCAGCGTTTTAGGCGGCCAATTGAACGAAATGGAAAAATGTCGCGAAAACTGCTTGTGACATGCAAAGGAACAACTATTATTACAATTTTAACATTATTTCCATATAACAGTATTATTTTACAGCCCATTTTCATTATGTTATGTTTATCGTTTTGTTCCCTTTTTGGCGTCAATTAAGCCCGCCACATAAATAAAAAAAAACAATTTGCGCAAAAAATGCCTCATAAAATGTGCAATTTCCATAAAAATATTGTCGCTTTAATGTTAAGAAAAAAAATGTGAGGCACATTTATAGCTTTACAGGCTCAGAAACCGACCGAGAGAAAGAGTGTGTATTTTGAGCAGCCCATGCGAGTCATAATTTAGAGCTACTACACACACTCACATATGGACATCTCCATCCTACCAAAAGAGAGACATTTAGAGTCATTTGAGTGCCGCTTTTGTTATAAATACAAACATTCTCGTACCAAACATAAAAATGTATTTTCTGCTCCTCTAACAAAGACTCTGCGCTGCCTCTTTGCGGGGGGAGACAAAAGTAAACACATGTCTGCTGCTGCTGTAGAGCAACGCAACAAAGGCCACTAAAATATTATATCTAATAAAGCAGCAGGCAAAATATATAAAGCAAAACAACTCTGCGAGCCATACGAGAAATGTCCTAAGCGGACGAGAAGAAAGCACAACGCAAAAAAAAAAAAACACCAACAATAACAAAAGGCATCAATCATAAGTCAGAGCACATGCTCCATAATCTAACAGCCTGCCTGCTTTTACAACAGACAACAAACATTTATATTTCAGTCTATTTTTTGCGGGATGTGGGGAGTGGAGCACATTAAAGCATTGAAAAATAGACAGTTATAGGAATTTCTTTGCCTCACACGCAGATATTTTTTGACATTCAACACATTGAAGTCTATTGTCTACGCCTCAGGACGAGGAACAACAACAGCAGCAGCTGGCGATGGCATATGTTCATTAAATTTATTAAATTACTTGCACACGCAGCCAATGACAACAAGGACAACAAGTGCCAGGACATAGGGTCTGCAACAGCAGCTGTGCAGACATTGCAGCATTTAATAAAGACATGCGAAACTCTTGTCAAGACGTGCGCTAATTGGCTCTCCAGGAAGCTGGTAAGCAGCTTTATTCAATTAACAAACACGCGACGCGACACAAAACAAAAAGTTTTAAAAATAAGAGGCGAATTTCAAAAACAAAAATGCAAACTTTCATTCAGAAATGAATAACATAATTATAAATGTGTTGCAATTAAAGAATAATACAAATAATATCCACAACGCTGAAAGTTCTCTCATTAATCCAGCAAATTAACAAAACAAAAAAATCCATTACAAACAGCTCAACGTAAATTTGTTGTCATTGTTATTTGAAACACTTTTATATAACACAATTATGTATTTTTTATTCTTATGCTGAGCCCAGTGAACTTTAACCAATGCAATTTATTAATTAACTATAAATATGCATTTCGAAACGCAATCCAGTTCAGTTTTTGCAAAACCTTTTTATTGCTATGTCTCCGCCACAATCTCTTCTCCCCTGGTATTTTTTGTGCCAAATAATATGCTTCAATTATTATGCAAACAAATGAAAATTAAAACAAGCGAATTAATTTTTATAGAAAACTTTTTGCAAAGCAACAAAAATATATGGCAATTAGTAAACAATAAATGGCTTGGTTTCAAACAACATTAAAAAGGAGTAAAAACTGGTCGTAGAAAACATTGAACTGAAATATACTCTGTACGCTTTAATGATGTAAAAGAGTGTTCAAAAAGTTAAGGAAACTCGAGTCGGGAAGAAAGTAAAGCAAGTCGAGAATGAACTGTTGAACTTATTCATTACTTTTCATTCATTTAAACTTATTTCCATCGCCTAGCATATTTTATTCTGACTAGTTCTCAGGGCCAGGGTATTGGATAAAAAAGCAGCCGCGTTATTCAGTTGTGGCATACTTTTAGCCAGTCCAACCAACCAAATAAAGCTTTTAATTGTTGCCAAAGGATTAAGGTTTATGTGCGTATACTTAATATCCTTTACCGAGTATTTGCTGGATTGCTCAACATAAAAAGCAGTATTACTACTGGATGGATCTGGTGCTGGTGTGGTGTGGTTTTGCATCTGTGCTAATAGTAATTAAAACTATAAATTTTCAAGTGAAATTGTTCAGCATGCCAAGCGTGAAATAATAATAACAATATATATGTATTTTTAAGCGGTTTTTTATAACCAATTAATTGAAATATGAATGGTAATTAAATGCATACTTGATGGTCGGCTGCTGGCATATTTTTATTTTTCAAACATAATTAATGCCAATGGATAAACAAAAAAAAAACAAGGCAGCAAAAGAAAAAAGCCTACAACATACAAACATGTAAATATTGCAAGTGCGCTCAATTAAAGTAACAAAAAGTACAAAAAATGTAGCCTAGTTTTGAGCGTTCAATAAAATGGACAATGACAGGCCGAACGCCGCGTGTGGCACGTGCCACCGCGTCTAGCCTGGAAGAACTAATTGAAAGGCAGACAGACGACGACGACGACGACGAGTCAAGCAGCGTCTGGGCAAGCAAAGCTACAACAAAAGAGACTATACAGCAAAAAAAAAAAAAAAAAACAAAGCAAAAATAAATTTGCATACTACAGAAAATGGCCCACAGCCAGCAGCCTACAAAAAGGAGTAGCTAAAGCTAAAAGGAGAAAGGCAAAGCAAAGCAAAGGCAACAACTCAAACTGGAGCACAGCTGCTGCTGATGCTGCCGCTAAGTCTGACGTCGTCCTTGCCATCGTTATTATCCTGTTATCTCTCTAATAATGCCTCAGAGAGTTTGTAATTAAATTTTTCAAAAACTGAAGCGCCCATCGTTAGGCAACGACAACGGCAAAGCAACGGCAGCCCGTAGTCGAAGCACAGCCACAGAGTCATCTCTCAGATGCAAACGCTACAGCAAATAGATAGTGAGGCGGTTGGGTGGCATACAGAACGTTACGCGCACGAGTGCCACTAGTTAGTTAGATAATAACGCTCAACGGAAGCCGTACAAAGCGGAAACGGAAGTTAAGTTAAGCGCACTACTAAACAGATACTCAAGGGCAGGCCGACTCTAACGGTGGGCGGTATACAACAACCCAATGTGAAAATCTGTCTCACTGACTCAATGAATGATAGATATGTAGATAGCTAGATTTAGACAGGTGTCCCTTGGTTACTAAATAAGTAAATTATCTGAACAACAATAAAAATACGCAATTACTTATACAGATGACAATTTTATAGAGAATAACACTCAATGACTTTCTAATGGTTTTACTTTGCTTTCATCCTTTGTTTGCTGTGGCTTCATCTGGTTGCAAATTGGTTACGCACTGTATAAAATCAACAGCAACAAAAACGACAGCATCGAGTCGGGTTTGTCTGGGCACTTTTGCAACCGCAGACAACTCCACAGTCACGTCAAAGGTTTGCCACCAGAGGGATGGGGCATAGTCTACGTATTTCATTTCACTTTTGCTAAATTCGTGTGATGTCTATTTAAATGGTTACGTAATTGCATAATTATATGGCTGCCCTGAGCAAAGAATCCCATTTAAAGGGACGACATTTTTAGCATGTGCTGAATTTGCTTGACTTTCTATACGAAAATTGGCAAGACACGTGTCAGGCACATTTAATTAAAAGTCATAAATCACAATGCTGACAATTTTACGGAAATCATTTTAAAAATATTTGGTCTGTCAGAGACTGGACACAACAGAATGCAAATGCATTTAATTAAAAAGGAATAAAATGTTTTCCGACAAGACGAACAAGAACACAAGTTCAAGAAAGACAAACTGAATAAGAAAATTCGCATCCGCATCACGTTTTTCAATTAAAAGCTCGTAGCGAACGAAGCGCGTCTTCCGGATTTGTTTGGTCTACACACCAGCGGAAACTGTCAACAAGCAGCAAACCGAAAAAAAAAATACATAAAATGGGAGAGAGCATGGCAAAAATGGAAATGGAACTGTAGAAAAGCGCGTGAAAAATCGCGTTTGCGTTTATAACCGCAAACCGCCGTTGCACGTGATTTGCGTGCGATTTTTGAGTTTGGCACATTTCGGTCTTCTTCTTACCAATTTTGTCGGGCCAACAAGCATTTGTGGCAAGAGCACGTCAAACGGACACTGCACATATAATTGCCAATTCAATTGCGGTTAAATATTTGTGCAAATTGCTAAATTTAATACAATATATGTATTTAATATTTTTATTTAAATTGCTGCCATTCAAACCAGCATCAGCTCTATTCAACTGCATCAAAACAAATACAATCTATTTAAAAAGCAATTGTTTATACATGAGCTGATATGAAAAAAAAAGAGCACAACATATCAGAAGCTAACGAAATAAAGAGCGCTTCATAATAGCAAAAATATAAATATTCTCAAATCAATTATTGAAATAATAAAGATATGGGGAAAAAGCTACACGCCTTTAAATAATTTGTTATCTAGTTATCGTTAAATACTTTAATTGTCAGCATGTTTATTTACATAAATATGTACTGAATTATATACCTTTTCAATTAGTCGACAGCATGCTGTTGTTGGTGGAGCATTTATGTAAACTTGTTTGAATTATGAATGGCAATTTAAATAAAAGTTGAGTACAGATAGTAGTAGTACTTACAAATATAAATCAAAACACTTATCAAAAATGCATTGCTCATATTAAGAATCAATTAAATATTTACACAAAGTGGCAGCGGCGAGACAAGCACTCAAAATGACTGCCAAATGGCAGCAAAAACAACAATAAAATTGCCATTTAAGTTATGCACAACAACACAATTTGAATTATGCGAAACAAGGAAGAGACAACAACTATGAGATGTTGCTTAAAAAAATGTGTAGTAAGCGGGAGCGAAAAGCGAGCGAGAAATTGTAATGTAATTGAGGCAACAAAAAAAAAAAAATACAATAAATAAAAGCAAATGAAATTAAAAATTTATTATGCTCAACTGCTGCGGCTGCTGCTGTTGTTGTTGTTGTTGTTGGTATATCGAATAAGAAGCAGCAGCGGCAACGGAAATGAATATTGCAATGAAAAACAGACAGAACACAACAAATACCACACACATACACACACTTTCACAAAACATCCCTAACAAGCACAGCTCGTCGAGCGCGAGGGAAGTGGAAACAGCAGGAGGATAACGATGCTGCTGCTGAAGTTTTGCATTTCCGGTATGCAACATCAACAACAACAACAACAACAATTGCAACATACATATAGACGACACATGCTCAAGACGCAAAAATGTGTAATTGTTGTTGGCATTGATAAAGCTTAACAGTCAAGGCAAATGAAATGAGAACGTTGCGCTGGTAGAAAGGTGAACTCAAACTCATTTGCATTTAACACATGCACGGAAGCAACAATAAACAATAACTAGGGAATACAGTAGCAAGTCATTAAAGGCAACGCAGGAAATAAATGCATAAATTGTTAAACACTCAACATACTTTTAATTTAAAATTTATAAATAATGAATGAAAAAAGTATTTTCAATATAAAGAGAATTTATTTATAGTGTAGCTTAAAATAATTTCAAATATTTTGCAAAAATGTAAACTCATTTAAAAATTGTAATCTGTAAAGCTGAATCAATTAACTGCAGCAAAACACTAACTTTCTGTCTTCATTCTTACTAAACTTAAAGTAAGTTCTACCTTTCGCGATCTCTTTATAGCAAATTGCACTGTATAAAAACAGGAACTGAATTTAAAGGGACGCTTCATTCACACCGTCACATACGCAAATACACACATATGTACATATATATTTAAAACAATAAAAATACCTTTTTTGTATATCTTTTGTTAACACTTTAATTACGTTTAATTATTTATTAAACAGATTGCGTTGCGTTGGAATTTAATTTGAGCCTCTCTGCCAGCTAAAGGACAAAGTCTGGCAACCAGTTGTTGCCTTGCTTGCTGTTATTTGTCGCCTTTTATGTACAATCTTTACTCTTGGGTGAATATTGTGTGTATTGGGTGTATGTTGGTTTGTGCCCGGGCACTTTGAAGTGCCTCAGCACTTTTTGGCATACACTTTTTATTGAGGGAATGGAACCAGAAATTGTGCGACTCTTTTTATGATTTCCTCTTTCTTTTTTGGCGCTTATTGAATTTGGTTTGGCGCGCTTAATTGTGCACTCAAAGAGGATGACGAGAACGATGGCGATGACGACAAACGTGGCAAGTGAAGTCGAATGCTTTTGCCGAATGGCAGACACGCGTAACAGCCGTCGACGAAGACAGAGATGCTGTTTGTGTTTTTATTATAATTGCGAGCCAATTAAAATGTGCGTTTGACGTTAAAAGTGTAGCCTACTTATAAGCGCACCGAATGGACGCACACACATTCAAACCGATTCTCACACATACGCTGAACGACGAAGACGACAAAATACACGCTTATGACGAGACAGGGACAACGCGCATCCGCACCGTTTGAATGCACGATTTGTACTAAACCTCGAGCAAATGGAAGTCGTCGAACACTTGGTCGTAGTGCCAAATGGCCACATTGCATATGTCCCAAATGCCGGAGCTACAGCAATAGTCCTGGTCCTGCTGCCGACAGACTGGGAATTGCTCTCTGTTTACAGGCGGCAAAGTGTACTAAAATGCACAGCATATTCTCTCGTGTGGTTGACTCTTGCCACCGATGTGGTATTCGTTATGGTTCGCTTGCCACGCTACGAGGCGCTTCAATGATTCGCGTGTCCACATGTTGCCACGGCCAGCAACCTGTTAGACATCTTTGCTAGTCACTCATGAATGAATGAATGGCTGGCGATCAATGGTGCTTTTAAATCTCAATATTTATAAGGAATCGTTCTAGAATATTTTCCGACATGATTTGACTCAAGAGCATACATTTAAATGATTCAATATTATTAATAATTTGACTATTATAATTAATAATAAATAATATTTTCTAATATTTTCTAATACTGATTAACCTAAAAATCTTTTTCAAGAACTCACCAAAATAACTCAAAATCGCATTTGTATAATAATTTAATTGTTTATGCCAAAGGTATATTTCGTACAAAGGGAAATTTTTCTAGTTAAAAGAGCATTAAATTTCCCAAAAGAGCGCGCAGACGCCGAACATGCTAACGGTTAAAGGACATTTTAGGAGTAACAAAACGGTTGGGAAATTCCGAGCTAAAAAGCCCAAAACAAAAAAATGTCCTTAGCAAAATGTAAACAAATTGCAATTTAATGGAAAAGATGCCAAAAAAACACTTACAAATAAAACAAAACTATACAATAGACTGTGACAAATTCAAGTGAAAATGCTTGCTTGAAAAAGTTCTCAACCCACAATGATAAGCCAGCTTCAAGCCCTGTAGCTTCTACTGCCGCTTAGCTGCAGCTTTATGCTCCTTGTACACGTTAATACAGCTCCTAGGGGAACCACAAATACCAACTAACTAACCAACGAACCAAACCAAAGTAGCAAACAAACTAAACACAACCAAACCAAACCAAACCTGAAACTAAACTGAACCGAACCGTACCTAACTGATGTACGTGCAATGTCATCGTTCTCGACGACCGAGGGAGAGGGGGTGGCAGACGAAGCCCCCATACAACAAATGCCAACAACTTTAACCGCGAAAAAAAATAGAAGAAATAAAGCGAAAGAGCAAGTGGAACTTGGGATGAGTTGCAAAGAAAAAACAACAACAACAATCAGCAGCGGGTTAATGTTGCCAGTGCCGCTGTGGTCGCCGCAACAACGACAATAAATACGCAGCGACAACGACAACAACAACCACAAGAACCAGAGAACTGGGAACTGGGAGCTGAGCTGAGGAGCGAGAGCAACAGCGTCAAAGCGTCACCGGGCAAAACTCGACTACTAACAGGCATATCAACAGCATCATGATGTAAAAACTTTTTGCATTCGAGAACCTTAAACCACCTTCAAACCAGCTATAACCACTCGCTGTCCCTGCCCTCCCTCCCCTCTCTGGGATGCTGTTGGTTGTCGTCCTTCTGGTGTGTGCCCTACGTCGACCCCGTCAACAATTTTTGTTTACAAACTTTTGCTTGTTTGTGTATTGTGCCGAAGAAGTTGTAGGCAAAACCGGCAGGTGGGCGGTGGCAACAGCAGCTGTTGCTGTGTTTGCATTGTCCACAAAGGACTCGACTCACACAGGACGCCTCACCATCTCTCGAAGTATGTCGCGTCGCGCCAAAAGTTGCGATATTTTCTCTCTTCACTTTATTTTTCGTATATGTATATTCTTTTTTTTTGGTTTGTTGCCGTTTAACAGGGAAATTCCTGATGCGATTATGAGGCGCCTTGTTAACTTGAGCCACAGACGACCCAGCACAACCCACAGCCCGACGACGCCACTGCCACCAGCCACCTGCCACCTGGTGGCATGAATCAGCCGTGCCTGCGGCAGCGCTGCATAGAAATAGATCACACAACAACAACGAGGAGAATGAACACTTGTGGTATTTGTGGTCACGTAATGGAGCTCGGCATGTGTACTTAGGAGAAGACAACAAAAGGATATTTATGCATAAATATGCTTAACTAAAGATTAAGATTATAAGTCGTTCAACTGTGTCTAATTTAATGAGTATAGACTTGAATAAATTAATATTTTGAGTTAAATTGAAGTGCAAATATTTCCGTCGCAGCTTTTACTTATCAAATTAATTAATAATTTAATGGAATGTGATTTAAGTGACAATGTGATGTTGTGATTGAATAGGTATTAATAAAATCGTATTCTATAAATATTTAAACCTTATTGTAGTCAACATCTTGTAGTTAAAATCTTACTGAAAAGCTGGAACCAAAAAGCCCCAACTCTACCCTCCCTGCTCATACTTGCAAACTTATGTTTAACAGTTACGAAGTTACACTTACCTGCAATGAAAGCTGAAGAGAGAAAGAGGAAGAAGAAAACAATAAAAGAAATGGAAATCAATTGGCTGTACCATAAACAGCGCTTCAAATTGATTATAAAGTCGTAGTGGCTTCTAAGGAGAGTACTTGAAAGCCCACTGAAGGCAGAAAGACAGACACAACACACATACACACACACACACACACACACTACACTCACAGATACAAAGTTCGAAAAGGCCTCGGCCACACCGAAATGCACTCAACCTTTCGTCTCCGCCCTGAACGACCCGCAATGCAATAACGCCGACAGATTACAAAGTGCACATGTGGTAAGCCATAAAGTAGTGGGTAGTACAATGCCAGGCAGCCAGCGCAGCGAACGGAAATCCATGTTGCAACAGCAACAACAACAGCAACAACAACAGCAATAGCAACAGTTACAACAACAGGAGCATTGAGATGGGCCAACTATATAACAAGGGCAAGAACAAGACCAGGAGACGAAAACGCACCGCAGCGTCACGGAGTAACGTGGCCAAAAAGCCTCTGCTGCTGTTGCTGCCACAATGCCACGGCACTTAGCTCTCTCTTCTCACCCATCGCTTTTGCTTCCTGCTGCCTTTTGCCGAACTCCATTAAGTTTACGCGACCAGCAACACTAAGAACTTTACTTTTGTGGCCGCTGAGGTCACAGCAACTAATGTTGTTATTGCTGTTGCTTCTACTTTGAGCTTGTCCAACTGTGCGACTCTGTCTATTGATGTCTCTGATATTGCCTATGCTTGTCGCTATTGTGTAGTTGTAGCCTCTGGCAACGCTGACAATCTATGCGAAGCACTTCATATTAACCACAGGCAACACACACACCTCAGCCCTTGAGGCATATCTCTTCGTGCATTCGACCAAAAACTTTGGCCAACAGCAAAATTTGACAACCCTTTCAGCTCCGATGTGAGGAGTTAGCATTTCATTATGCAAATTTAATGAAGAATTGTTTGTCAAGGTGTGCAAAGTGAATGGCAAACTATTGCCAAAATTGCAAACCATGGTCAGGTTGTGGTTAAAGGTGCCAGGGAAAGCAATGGAACAGTTTGATTTACCAGAATCAATTTCATTTCAATGAGAAATGCTAAACTACATCTTGTTTAAGACTAATTTAGGCAATTATTATTAAATGCATTAATTAAATCATACAACAATTTAAGGAATAACATTGTACAGACTGACCGCCAAAAATCTTCAAGGAAAACTTGAAATGAAATTTTGTTTCCCATATGGAGAAAAACTTTGCAGACAAACCGTGCCAAAGTTTTTAATGTGTATTTAATTACTTTGAAGATTGTTTTCTAGAAATATGTACAATAAAACAGCAGCCAGTGCCAATGGATGCTGTATATCTTTAAACTAGCTACGCTAAGCATATGTTGGATGAAATTTAATATGATCATTTTAAGGTTATTTGTAGGCTGCAAAAAGGTTTCGAATGTTGGTCACACAATAGTTGAATATGTATGTGAATTTATTCGGCATTTGTTTAAATAATTCTTTTTAAGTTTTCTAATTATAAGTTTTCGTTGTATGTGCGTTTCATTTACGGAAATGGTATATCCCAAAGGAAATTCCTAATACAATTTCGATTAAACAAAGCGGGCACAAAGCATGTCTTCCTTCAGCTGCCCCTCAAAGTGCATGCAACATTCCTTAAAGCGACTGCCACAGTGTCTAGATGCCACATACAGGCGCACATAGTACTTCTATATACACAATGCGACAAAAGGAAGTTCATGCAGCTTGGAGACTCTAGCTAGACAACAGCTCTGCATTTAACAGCCCCCCTTCATCCCGCGAGCCATTTGGCATGCCAATGTGCAGCAACTCAAAGAGAGAAAGAGCAAGAGCTCGAGACAGCACTGCAGAAGACGGGATTGTACTGAAGGCCTCGAAAAAAAATACACTCCAAAGCGACAGGATGAACAGGGAATGGGAGAAGACTGAGAGAGTGAGTGCATACAAAACAGATAAATGGTAGCAACTTTTTAACAAAAAAAAAAAACAGAAAAAAAGAAGGGAAAGCAATGCCCAGTGCATTGAGTAGACATTTGCCCCCCAGAACAGAACAGAGTTCATGCCACATTGAGACGAGACAAAATGTAAAATTATGCGGCAGTTGCAAGCAAAAGTTTATGGTTGACCCAAGCCAAAGGCGGGGATGGAGAGAAGACAAAGGCAGAGCCAAGTGCATTTATTGTCTTTGGGGTGGAGGAAGCACGCAAATATTCTGGAGCTGTGACTGATGCTACAGCAGCCCCTCGAGAAGACGCACATACACACTGAGACAACAAACAGGAAGTACGCATTTCCTGCACTCGAGAACAGGCCATGGGCTGACAGAGAACTGTGGAGAACTCAGTGCAAATGTCGCGACAACGTCGACAAACAACTTTTGACACAAAAGTGCTGAAAACTGTTTTTCTTTGCCAGGAGTTGCCGTCCAGAGTCTCTGCTGCCCACGTTGCCAAATTAATTGAAAATGACTAGACCTGAGAGAGATGCGAGACAGCAAGCGAAGCGGAAAGAGATAGAGAGATAGAGAGAACTCTCGCTTCCCCCCCCTTGGCACTTGGAGTATGTGTGCCTTGATCTTGACGTTGTCCCTGAACTTGGTCCCACAGCTTTGCTTTTTGCTTGCTCGCCATTCCGTCACAGTCAGAGTCACACACACACATACACAACACAATTCGCCTGGTCGGCACAAATGAGTTTCGTGTCACAAGTTGACCCAGCTGAGATTAAGTGGGCGTTTAATTTGGCCAACTCTCGCTGGGGTCGCCGCCCTTAGCCTCAGAAATTGCGTTAATGTAATCCCCGTATGGCGTATGGTCTCTCTGTTTTTTTCATCTCTCCCTTCTCCACCCTTCCCATGGCAACAGCAGTTTAGTTATTTTTTTGGTTGCTTGCGATTGTCGCTTGGCTGGCTGGCGACATGATACGAGAGAGGGGGATTGGGGGAAGGTTAGCGATGCCGGCTTAGCTTTGTCCTTCAGCTAAAGCAAGTCTCGGACTTACTGACTCTGTTTGCCTGGCTGATCTCTGCGCGGTATTTTAACTTAATCAACAGAGTAAATAACACGTCCTGCCCCCTTCCATGCCCGTCATATTTCCTTCTTTTTCTTTTGCTGCGCGTTGCTTTTTATTAAGCTGTTGTTCTTGGCAAGTCTTGTAATGGCTATAAATCTTACATCGTAATGTTGTTTTTTCTAACCATAATTTAATGCACACAAGTTATTAAATTAAGAAAAGATATTTGGGCTCATTTTGATAATTAGTCGATAATTATTTAAAGCATATAATAAGCCCATAACAATACACTGAAAGTTGAACTTAAGATTTAAAGAATTTTCGCATATAACTAAATGGTTATACATCGACCAACTAGCAACTTACTAAGCGAATTTAATTTAACGGCATATTTTAAGTTCGACTTTAAAGATTCAACGCCTAAATTGCTACAAAAAAAACCTTGTGAAATATTTATGAAAATTCAATCAAATACAGTGAAAATATTATTTTTTTCTGACAGCAGTTGCATAAAGTTTGTTAAATCGAAAAAAGAACGGTGGGAAATAAACCAAATGTTTTTCAAATATGTTATAATACAACTGATGGTGCTGCAATTGGGGCCGCAAACAAAAAGCAAGTCGGGGAATAACCCAAATAAAAGCAGCAATTGAAACAGCGACAACACAAAATCGACTAAATCCCCCAAAGTAGCTAAGCTGCTGGCTGCCTTTCGGCTGATTGCAGGCTAAAGTCACTGCAAGAGCGCAGAGCAATTAATGTGAAAATTTCAAAAGAAAAACGAGAATGAAAGAGAGGGAGAAAAAAATAAAAGCTGCTTCAGCGGAAAAACACAAACAGCTAAAGAAATCTGAGCGAAAAGTCCCCAGCCAACTGAAGTGATTTTCGCACTAATTAACTGCACTTAGTTGACACATACCAATCTATTCACATACACACACACACACACAACCACACTCACACATTCACATAGAAAGCGTTGTTGGCATAATCAGCAGCAGTGCAGCATTTTAATTGGTTTCCAGCGTTGCCAATATAAAGTCCCACATGTGCAATTGGAATTTCTAGAGAAATTATAGAAAGTAAATGAAATGTGCGAGAGACTCTGTGCTGATGTTGTGGGTGGTCTGCAATTTAATAATTACGTGTCGCTGTTGACAGCTTTACACTGCCAATGTCTGGGCCGAGGATGGGGATTATTTTCTATGTTGTCGCTTGGCATCGCATGTCAAAGAAATTGCCAGACTCCACATAGTAATTTGAATGACCGCTAATGAGGCAACAAATTCAGTTGGTATCAGTAAAAGGATGATGAGATTTTTTACAATGAATTAGATAGCTTGAAAAACAAGCATAAAAAATAAAAGCTCTTTAATTCCCCTTGTGCTAATAATTTATAAGCTTGTCGAAAACATGGCACGACTCAATTTGGCGCAAAAGCGTAATAAACATTAAGCTAAATGTTACGATCTAAATGAGACGGAAACCGAAAGGTGAGAGAGCCAAGAAAATGCTGGAAAAATAAGATACGGGCTAGGAAAATAACAAGCAAACTGAAACTGCAGCTGTAAAAGTAAACAGCAAGTGCCATAAAAAATGCTATGCAGTTGCCCAGGCTGATCATATGAGCATTAAAGAGGGGCGGATTAGGGAAGGAGGTAAGTGCATAAAGCGCAGAAACGGGACATGGATCGGATGACTTGGCCAAAAGGAATTGGCTTGGCCCAAGTTTTTAGAAACGAGTCAACAACTGCGGCAATACACACACATGCATACACACATACATACATACATAGAGGAAAGGTTGACATAGGACATGGAGTGAGATAGAGAGAGTAGAGAGGGATGCGCAGAGGAGAAGTGAGCTGGCAAGCAAACGAAACCAATTGAAGAAATGTTGCTGACACCGAACGAAACGAAACTACAACACAGAAGACGACAGCGACGAAATTAGTTAGCACTCGAGCTGCTTTTGGCTCAGGTCCAGTAGGATACACACAAACACACATACACACATGTAGACAAGCATATACATACATATACATAACAGGATGCAACGAGACATGGAACGTTGCTAGATTACAACACCTGCGGGTAAAAGTCGAGGCAAGACAAGTCGACTTGCTGCTGCTGCTGTTGTTGTCGTCATCGTCATCGTCCTCGTCCTCGACCTCGTGCTTGTCGTCCTGAATGGCACAAGCTGCGCTGAGCTGCAACAGCAGCAATTAAATAGCTTCGAGCACACTGAACTCAATTGCAGCAATTTCAATAACTGTTAAGAACACTCAAAGGTACAAGGCATTGGACAAGCAGTCGACTTTCAGCCAGTTGATAATCTGTCATACTGTTACCACCAACGGCTCGCTCTTTTCCCCTTTTCCCTTTCAACACTTGACCAACTATTCTTCTTTTGAAGGTTTTTGGCTGCACTTACCTATTTTATTTTATTGACTTGCTGCTTGCTAAGTTCTTTGACCGAAATTTTAAACACGAAGATTAAAAAAAATATATCTTTTGGATTTGTACTATTGCTAATTTTGTATGCTGTTCTATAATTATTTTATGTTAATTATATATAAATATATATATATTTTTTTTGCAATTATGCTTAAGTTGTGACGCGGTACGGCCGAAAAGTTAACACATTAAGAATTTTGCCACTAATATGCCGAAATTAAACTTTTATAAAATTATATGTACGTTACACAATCTGCTTTTTTATAAACAACAGAATAAAACTAAATTTTCTCTTCAATTGAGGCATTTTCACAGCGTGCTGAGATTAGTTGCCTCAATACGTCAATGCGAAAATATTTTATTTTTATGCCCAAACTTAAATGCTGTCAAATCCCACACATACTGTTTTTATCATTCCAATTTTTAAACAATTAATCGCACAGAACTTGACAAATTGCTCCACAGAAAATGCCACAAAAGAGGCCTCTAATAATGGCACATTCCGTCTGAGGTTTTCTGCCCACTTTACTTTGGCCAGAGGCTTAAGAAACACAACGGATCCAGCATCTTTCGCTATTAAGTTGTTTTTAAAACTAGCTGGCAAAAGTTGAGTTATAAGCCAACATCGTCAAATGATGTCTGTCGCCTATGCAAACAGTCGGACTGGTTTGGCCCGCAGTCCCTCTTCTCTTCCATTTGGTGGCGTCGGGAAAATTTCAAGAGTATTCAGACTGTGTTCCCAAAAATGGCGGCACTTAAGATGCTTAGCGCCATGGCAAGCGAAAATAATGACGCTCATAAAAACTAACTAAACAGAAAAATAAAGCAAACAGCACATCAAAAGATGGCACGACGTGAAATACAGTTGTACTCATAGAAAACTGTAGAGCACGCTATGCCTCAGATGGGGGTAGCTGTTGGCTGCCTGTTGGCTGGATTGGGATACCCTATAGGCCAGAAATTGGAGAAATATGGACTGATGTTTTATAGTAATTTCATTTTAGTTATCTCCTAATTTAATTCATTTTAATTTGACTGTTAGTCTGGAATATCTTACTCATTTTTCGGATATTTTTAATTGAATTGTACATTAAAAATATTATCTCAAATTATACTATTTTTACGTAATAACTCTTAGTGTCCCCTTAAAGGATTGCCAATTGCTTTGCTTGATTTTAAGCTGTGCGCGCTCTGAATGACAATGATAATGATGTGCGATAATGATGGTAGTTGCTGCCTTTGCTTTGTTTATTGTTGTAGTCTCAACGACAAACACAATTCATGATGATTATAATGATGTGGTAGTTGTTGATGTTATTATCATTATTGTTGTTGTTGTTTCAATGAAAACTGCCGTAAGTCTCTGACAAAAAAGGATTAGCTAAACTATGTTATTTCCCTCAGCTTGTTTTTCTCATCTCGCTTCGTTTCATGTGCTTGGCGGCTCAACGATATAATTAAAATTGCAACTGGCAGCTGCCACGCCTACCAATCCTGCCTAGCTGTCTCTACCTAATCACTTTAGCGGCAACAGTAGTCGGAGTGCTATTAAATTATTTATGAGCCAATTGATGCCCATGTCTATGAAAGATTTTCCGATTTGCAGCACTTTCATTAATTGATTAGAGAAATACGATTGCAGTTTTTTCTACTCAACCCTACTCACTCTTTTTTCTTTGGCACTAAGCCAACACAAAAAGTGCAGGCTGATTGAAAGTATTTTGCCGTGATTTGGCTTGCGTGTTGCAATTGTTTCTTCTATTGCTTAACTGCCAATTTTTGTAAATGACTTTCTTGGCACACTATTTCAATTTGTTTTGCCTATTTAAATTTTAATGATATTGTTGCTAAATGAGACACACACAGTCCGCTGCACACATTCCTGTTAAACTGAATTGCCAGTTAACAAAGCTGTCTGCTAACACAACTCGAAATGCAGTAATTGAAGTGCAAGTTGATTGCTTTTCGATTGCCAGTTGATATACGATATTTTATCAATTAGAAATAAACAATTAAACAATCCACATGGTTTTTTACTCACACATTTACAAGCGTATTTGCTATCTAATTATAAGCCAACTATTTTTGGCTCTAACCCATTAACATTTCAAACCGATTTCCCCAGTGGCTATTTGTGGCCTATAAATATTTGAATGCGAACCGAAAAACTTAATTAAGGCATATCAAAAGTTACCAAGCAAAGCTCCAAAGCAATTATGCAACTTTTGGAACAATATTTCAGTTTCTTCCCAGCTTATTTATAAAGGGTGGATGGGTGCGTTGCGTTATGAAGGAGGTTTGGGGCCTGGAGGAGCAGTTGCCAAAGATAGCCAAAAAGTTGAGAGCTAAGTTTACTCACCTGCCGCAACTCAACTTTTATTTTCTGACCAACTTGTTTTAAGCGCTTTTGTGAGTTTATAATTTGTAATTTCATTTAAAATGTGCAAAGAGCAAAGAAGAAAAGGGTCAAAACTTGGGCTTAAATACTTTGCAAGTTATACATTATTGCAATACATGTTGTATACTCTACATGATCGTCATCATCAGCATCAGCACGAACATCATCAATACCACTTTGCTGCTCTGTCTGTTGACGCTGTCAGAGTGTAGTCGTCGCATTGTAAACAAGCTCAAGAAACACATAAATGAACATATGTTAGAAACAAAAAAGGAAGAAAAAAAACATGCAGAAAAGGAAAAGCACAAAGACAAAGGAGCTGATATAAAAATGGGAGCAGCATTGGCAAACGCACTTAATACACATATTATTGGAGTCAACATGAAAATATTAAACAACCAGACAACCAGCACAAGACGACATAAAAACAAAATATAAACAATAAAAATGTACAATAGACGCAAGTAAACAAACTGCAAAGCGGATAACAAAGGGAGACAAACAAGAATATTTCTCATTGCTAACAAGCAAAAAAGATGCTGCAAACTGCGAAGCTGCTTTAGCAATGGCCCCCTGTTCCATATACACCCCACCCAATCCCGACCAGACCATATCAATGCAATTTATATGACTCTAAAGCAGTGGATCGCCGCCTCAGGCAACGACCAGAGCAGGCCAGGCCAGACCAGTCCAGTCCAGTATTGTCAAGAGCCTCACCGTTGGCTTTTGTGACCCATTAGGCAATATATATTGTATGTATAAAATTTATGTAAGTTGGGTAGCAGCAGCAGCTAAGGGCTATAAATAATATTATTATGGTTCATTTATTGGCATTAGGAACTGGCATTTGTCAATGTAAACAATACGACGAGTACGAACTGAATGCCCATTCTGCTTGTATTTATCTAAGCATTTTCCTCTCGATGCTGCTCCTACTTCCCATAAGTCCTCGTTATTAGCGCCATTACTCATGCAACAAGTTTGATAAAAAGATGGCCAACAAACGTTCGGGAATACCTATAATTATGGCCAATTAAAAGAGGAATGCTCATGAAATATATAAGCAGCTTGGGATATTTCGTATATATATTTTGCAAAAGTAGGTTTATAAAATATAGTTTAAGTTGCACATGCAATTTCCATAATTATATATAGTGTATCACAGTACTCGATTAATTTATATAGTTAACGCCCCAGGTTCCAATCAAATGAGACATCTGTCATTTATTGCATTTCATATATGTAATATGTAAAAGTCGCATTTACCACATTGTTTGGCGCCAAGCAGGTGGACGGACAGTTTTATTGCTGATGATGGAAAACGACAAGGGCTAACAGATAACGCAACTAACAAGTAAATAATCACACACATACAAGTACACAGAAGTTATCAGGAATATATATATATAAGTACAGCTACGCAAAAAAAAGTTTATTATTTGCAAATTTAGTATTTGAAAACATTTAACAGAGGTTAGTGCAAGGAGTAGAGATAATACAAATATAGGAGGGAGAGGAAAAATAAAAAAACAGTACATTGAATTAACAATAACCAATATAAACGGAACGAAACTTATAAACTAATCACCTTAGAGCTCAGTACTCACATAAATTGCTAGAGACACAAACAATAAAAAAATGGTGGTGTATTACAATATTGTATATCAATATTTTGATATCAAAAGTATAGACCAACAATTTTGACCCAACAAAAAAAAAAGCGTAAACAAGCACTTTTCAGAATACGTTAAGACGTTGACTTTGACGTTTAACACGCTACGAGACGTAATGACATAAGCGTAGACTTTTACGTAGATTTTATACTATTTTTTTTTTTAATTTTTTGTGTTTGCAACGACGACAATTACGTAACGGCACTTGTAATAAATGTATTTAATTATTTTTTTGCAATTAGTTATTTTTGATTTTTTATTGACTTTTTGACCAAATTTTTGTGGACGCACAGAACGAACGAAACGTAGACACACACAAAGAGAAGAGAATAAATACGAGATAGAGATGTGCAAAGTGGGAAAAACGTTGAACGTTATCAAGACAACAGACTCTGACAAACTAAATGCCATGTATAGTAAGTACATCGGACAACGGCTGGCAGCACCAGCAGCATGTGACACTCAATTGTGTTTTTGCTTTCAATGATAATGCTCATGATCGCTGATCGCTGATCGCTGACCGTCGACTGTCGGCTATCGATGCCTGCCTGAATTAAGAGGCGGCTAATTCAATGAGAGCGTGCTGGCCGGGAGATAAACAGAGACGCAATGCGATGTGAGCTATTTTCGAAATTGATAAGCACAAATCGATCGATGCCAAGCGATGCGACCGCATCGTGTTCGCTTTTCGAAAATCAAAGCGATATCAACAGAGTAAAGTACCGTAAAGGGAAGCTGCTTCAAACCACAGCGTTGGGTTATCACTGACAGACGACGCAAGTGCTGAGTGGAAAGTACTTGACTTGCTCCACTAGAAGATGCTCAGCAGCTGCTAAGCTGCTTAATGGTAGGCAACATTAGAATTATCTATAAATTGCTGAGAGAAGATTAGAATGTTAATATAATAAAAAAAGAGAAGGATAAATCTTTAAAAATATCAAAAACTTTATTCTATAAAACAAGTCTCTTAAAAAAAATAACAGCATCACATTTCTATAAGATTTTGAATTACTCTTTGAATTGACATTTCTCTAAATATTGTATGTATATGAAGGACTTTCATTTATTTAGTAGAATTGGACCAACAATCAGTTATTTACTTTTTCGCCAACTACTTTAAGTAATAGCTGATAAATATAGTAAAGAATAGAAAACAACAACACATCTGTAGATGATTTTGAATTATCAAAATATTGTACATATATGAGGACTTCTAAATAGAATTCGACAATTCTTTCAAATTTTTAACAACTATTATTAGTAACGGCTTAAAAATATTGTAAAGAAATACCGCATATTGCTGCTCTTGTTCTGCATGATGAGTAAGAAAAGTAATAATTAACTGGTCGACCAGCCATTGAAGTCGTTTTGTAGCATCGAAAAATGCGCTAGCTTTTAACATCGATCACTACATTGCGTTGGCCGGCAACGGGCTACTTAAAAACTTTAACAGCCGTAAATGCGCTACAACAAGGCTATGAAATTTAATAGCAGACGCCGTCGAGCCGTCAGTGGAACTTCACGTATTGACCATTTCCAAGCCATTCCGGCGGCGATGGCAACGGTCTCTGGCCGATACAATACGCAACTGTATTAGCTCACGTAAAGAGAAACCTGAGGGGGACTTCGACCCCTACCGATGCCCTGATGTGTCTATGGCTCGTATATGTGTATGTTCTTGTTCATGTTCATGTTCCATGTTCCATGTCCACGTCCAGTGCACAAGTCTTTCACTCTTTCTCTTTCTTTTAACGTATTATTGACTTTTATAGCTGGTGTGTTCCATTCGTCGTCGTCTTGAGTTTGCTTGCGTGTGTTTACATTTTCAACTATGTAATTCGTTGCATTTTATTGCACATTTTTAGTGTATGTGTGTTAAAATATTTATGACCAGCACTGTACGTTGCCCTCTTGGACAGCAGCAGCGAAGCTTTTCATTTTTGCCAAAGTTTAACGAAGTGTTAAATGGGGCTGGACTCGAGACAATCATCCTAGGTACACCTCCTTCAGCCTTAGTTGAGCACAGTTCAGTTCAGTTCAGCTCAGCTCAGGCTTTTTATCGAAATTTGTCACGCACAACATTGGGACTACGAATGGATTAATACCCAACGACAACAAAAGATTTTCATTTCGGGCAGGGAAAAATGTTTGCGACATGAGTCGCATGAATGACAGCTTGTGTTAGGAATGAAAAGATTGGGGAGCTGAGATGGGTGTTGATTTTGGTTTTAGGTTTTATTTTATTTTATTTTTGCTTCGTATCAATAGTGTTGACAAGTGGCAGCGGGCAATGCGACGCACGTGTTGCTAATACCTGTGGATGACGAAAATGGCATTACTTTTACTTTTGCCAGAACGTGGCAATCGGCCAAGGGTTTTGCTGGGGGAGGGGGGCTTAAGTAGTTTATTTCTTTGTTTGCGGTCTTTGACATAAATGCAATGATAAATGCTAAAGTTTTGTTGGTCTACCACCTGGCTTAAAGCACAATGATTTGACATAATAGTCAAGATAATTGAATCTATTAGTCGCATTATAGTCAATGAAGGATAGCAAAAAGTAAATCATAATGCGAATGAGTTGTGCTTTCATGGTGCTTCACAAAGCAAGAATAATCGCTCAGGAATCGTCCATCTTTCTTCTAACAATAGAGGTCAAGGAATATCGACTCACTTTTTTTATTTCATTCGAATAATTTGCATTGAATTAATATTTTTAGAAAACAGAGGAAAAGTGAGTATAACATTTTGTACAAAATCTACTATAAGTCATAATTTAGATTACAAATAAAAGTAAATTTGATTTTTATTTAATTTAGCTTAAGTATCTGATAGGTCTCAAGGTCTGATATACTTATGTTATACTTGGTAATTCCATTGACTTCGACTTTCAATTATGGTTAGCACTGTTATAGCGAACGCACCTCAAGCAGGCAACCACCAGCCATTACATATAATACATAGTTTAAATACTATAATTATTGCAACCGCTGCAGATATTCACACAATGTCAATAAATAATGAACGAAGCAACCTATTAGCCATGCATACCTTTCCACGCCCCAGACAGACGAGCACAACACACATAAGGACGAGGAGTACAAGCATATCTGTGCTTAGTTTTATGCCCTCCTTGAGGGCAGCTAGTTGCTACAACTGGCCAGAGAGAGAGCTTGCAAGTAATGACCTGCAATTTGCAACACCCATGAGCCATGAGCATTTTAGAGTGTTATAAAGAAATTAGCTAACATTTAGTCTAATGAGGATAATAACAGCAACTAATGGCCGACCAATGTGACCAGCCCAAGCTAGTCGAATGAGCGAACGGCATCCATTTTATTAAACAAACATTGACTGAAGTGCGATTAACTTGCGAAAGTGTTATAAATGTTGTGTAATTTGTAATGTACTGCTGCGAGGCTGCCAGTTTGTATAGAGAGATACAAAATCATAATATATAGCTTAGCTACGCTTGGCTAATGGCGCCGAGTGTCAACAATGATGAGCATAAATATTGGGTAAGCCAAAGGCAATCCACGCCATTGCTTGGCTGTTGCCAAGGCCAGTCAAGGCAAATGGCGAGAATTCTCAATTAATTTAGCCGACTGCCAATAATCATAAATAAACACAAATCCAAGGACATAGACACATGCACATGTTCCATGTCTATGTCTATGTCAGACTTTTAATTATTTTTCCCGCTTCTCACACACAAATCAGCAAATTTAATAAAGAATAATTAGACGGCAGCAGCAGCAGCACAAAACATGTTAGGAATGTGAACCGAAGCATAACATACAAAAAATAATTAACAAAAACTGACAAAGCAACAGCAGGAGCAAACATTCGGCAGGACGAATTGCCCAACATTCCCCTCCTTCCTTACTCCACAGTCACAGGCAGACAGACAAAGGCAAATGAAACGCAATAATGGCATATAATTAACATATAAATTAAAGACTAATACAAATTTATGCGCCAATAAAATGCAAAAATTGCTCACATATTTGTTTTGATTATTTATATGCCGTAACCAAAGCCAATAAGTATTAAGGTGTATTTAAGTCAGTTGCAACGTGTGTAATAAGCAGAGTAAGGCACGGTAGATTTGCTCTTAATAAGCTTCAATATTTGAGTAATTTGCAGAGTACGTAAAAGTTGAGGTGCAAAAAACGACTAACTGCAAGAATTAGTTTTTATACCCGCCTACCCAAAGGGTAGAAGGGTATTATGGCTTTGTGCCGACCGAAAATGTATGTAACAGGCAGAAGAAAGCATCTCCGACCCCATAAAGTATATATATTCTTGATCAGCGTCAACAGCCGAGACGATATAGCCATGTCCGTCTGTCCGTCCGTATGAACACCTAGATCTCAGAGACTATAAGAGATAGAGCAAAACATTTTTCGCGACAGTATGTCTTATTGTTGCACGCAGATCAAGTTTGTTTTTGATTTTGGCCACGCCCCCTCCCGCCCCCGTAAATCGAATAAAACCGAATTGCAAGCGTCGTTTTAAACCTAGAACGTTCAATTTTGGTACGCACAATACTAATCACCATCTTAATGATCTCTGCGAATTTGGTTACAATCGGATAAAAAACACAGAAGTTATTAAGATATGACTTTTATAAGGCGTTACCACGTGCAACTGCTAGTGCTGCCTAGCTAGTTGCTATGACACTCCGCGACATAATAATGGTGTTCAATAAACCAACTAAAGTGCCGCCAAGCTAATAACTTCGAACAAAGAAAATTTTGATATATTATTTTGGTATTTTTAGTATATATTTTTTAGTATATTTTTATACTATTATATAAATATAATATTTTGATGGTAAAATTGGGTGGCGGGTATCTCACAGTCGAGCAAACTCGACTGTAGCTTTCTTACTTGTTTAGTATTCAGAATGAGCAAAGATGTTGAAAAAGAAATATTTTTATAACTCAGCAAAATGAGAGTTTTCAATTTCTCTTAGTTTTAATTAGCATTGAGACAAAGGTTTCTAATTAAACTAATGATGGTTACAAGGAGTCAACTGATTCAAAAGCCAAACAATCTTACAATTCTATGAAAGTTCTCTCCTGATATTTGAAAAATGACATTACAAACTTAAAAATGATTTAAAATTTATTTGTAATGAGTAATATGTTTTAATTGTAAGACCAGTTCTCAAGTTCATTAGTTTAATTTTGTAAGCCCCAATTAAAACAAGGCACTTAGTGCACTTAAACGCAGTCCTAAGGAAGTTCTCATAAATAAATAAAATATTAACAGCCCCAAAATCAGGAAGTTGCCACTAGAATTTAATTATTAAAATTGGAGTGCATTAAATTTAGCATCCATTAATTAATTTTGACTATGCAATAAAATGTCCAAAAAATATTTGAAATGCCATTTGAGAGTATAATAATATTCTCGTAAATATTGATGTACTCTGGCGGCAGACAAACAAAATAATAATGGAGCTATTAGCAATGGGAGGTTTTATCGTCGTGGCATGCGTTAATAGCGAGTTAATGCCAATAACAAAAGCGTGACATAAAATGCACAAATCAATTTCCGCTCAACAGCAACAACTGCAATGCAAAAAGTACCATCACAATGGGCAATCAAAAATGATAGAAACAACAGAGCCCAAAACCCAAACCAAACCGAAGGCCAACCATACCAAGGCAACCCAATCATATCCGTACTATGCTGTAGCTGAAAATGAAAAACAAAAGCAGTTTGTTAGCAAATAAAACAATAGCGCGCTGTGCGCACATTGGGACCAACAATTTTCGTAAAATTAGTTTAATTTGAAGTTTTAAGCCCTTCCCGCCTGGTCAGAGTAATGTGCGAGCGAGACAGCATCAATACTCGCACGCACTCATTCGCACATCCGCACAGACCACTATCAGTTTGATTATAAAAATTGTGTAGCTCGTTGTGTGGCATTCATTTGTACAACATGTGAGAAGCGCACATCACATTGTTTTATGTCAGTCTCATCAACAGTAATACCAATAACAACAACAACAACAACAACAACAACTAGCAACTGCAGCATTTTCAAATGGTTGAACGATTGGCCAGCATAATCAACTTGGTGTCGAAGCAAATGCCGACTGCCACACACACTACATATTACAAAAAACAGAGCATACTTTTTAGCGAAAGTTTTTTTTTTATTATTATTATTTATAGCAAATAACTTATCTTGGCAGCACATGGAAAGGCAAATATTTATTTATTTATTTAAATATTTATATTAATTGATGAAAGTAAAAGTTATGTGCTTTACAATTTAAATACATAAATGTATTATATTATCAAACCATACATATTATAAAAGACAAATAACTTGTCTTAACTTTCTTTTATTGAATGCAAAAATATTTCTTCACTTAATAAAAAAAAAAAAAATATTATAAAAAATATTATTATAAAATAATAATTTAATCGGCATCTCCCATAAGCAGTTGACAATTCAAATATTTAGAAAATATTTTTAATTTTACACAGCATATAGTTCGTCTGAATACTAAGCAAAATTGTACGAATGTTCTTACTATGCTTGAAGTTCTCAAATTGAAATAAATAAAAATGTGTATAATTTAATTCGAAAAAACTGTAAAGCTCTTAATTCAGACATATTTTAATTTTAAGGAGATTTCAATAAGCAAAATGCAGTTCTTTTTAATTGTCTTGAATAGTGTGTGTTTAATATAAATTTGGAAAAATGCTAATATCTGCAATCTTTTATATGCAATAATATTAATATATTCTTCACTACGCCAAACTTAGTTGCAAAGTTGTAGTGCCCACATGACGCAAAAGATTATAACAATTGAGCTAACCAAGCCCGTAAAGCGTCCGTCTGTCATCATCATCAGCATCGATGACCCAAGCAGAGGCTACTCTTTTGCTCCAGTTTGACATGGACGTGCCGAGCCCCCCAGCGTATGCAATACAAAATAATGCCGATGCAGTGAACGAGCGAGCGAGCGAGAAAGTGAATGAATGCGCGGCACATTTCGCACAAAAGCGAACAACAACAACAAGAACAAGAACAAGAACAACATAGCACAGAAAGAGAGACGAGCGACACATATACTCGAACTGAACTGAACTCAATGACAGACAGACTTACTGGCTGTCAGGCAGGACAACTAAAACAAAATGGCAGCCCCAGTCGCCAATGCCTTAACAATATTCACATTCACATTCACATTCGCATTCACATTCGCATTCGCATTCACATTCGTATCCGTTTATTTTAAAATGCAGTTGATGTCGAGTCAATGTAGTAGGTCATACGTTAATGTTTTTTTTTTCGTTTTTTTGTATACATATATCTGGCGAGTGCATTGTGCATGGGATAATGCCAAGTGACATGGATACTATATCTTTTATTCCGACATTTTTTGAGGGACTGCGCATTGGTAATGAGCATGGCTGAAAGCAAAAGGCAACAGCGTTGCAAGTGTAATCAGCGAAACGACCTCAAAACACTTTCAATAAACGACAAGTGAGTTCTTCGACTACTTTTGCTGGCTACTTGTCGCCACTTCCTGCAATTTAAACTGCCTAACAAGTTTATGACAGACCAGAGCAATCTACCGTTTTCGAATGCCACAATTCCACAGGGCAGACAATTTCACAAACTTCAATCGACAGTCTCAATTATTACACCAAACTGAGAGTGGAGCGAGATTCCTCTCAAGACCAATCGTGCACGTAGTTTACAGTCAAGAAGAGTCAAGTCGTGGCAGCCAGGCAACGAGGGCTTCATTAAGCGTTCATTTAAAAGCGAAACCCATGCCATCCACTATCTTTTGTACAATGCAAAACTATTCAACTATTTTGCCATATAACAAATACGAGCATCATGGCAGCGATCCCATGGGGAAGTGGAAGAGGAAGGCAAGGGTTGGCTGTGCCGGTCACAGTTTGATAGACGACGTCAGCGACACCATCAACGTCATGCCCTCATCCTCATTCCCATCGTCATCGTCAGTTCTCGTTGTCGTCGTGGTCGTCAATCGTTATTGGTTCTGGTTCTGGTTCTGATTCTGATTCTGGCATCGACATTCGCTCTTCTCTTTCCATCTCCAACTCCTTCTCCTCGCTTGTTGTCAATTAACGTACGAAAATGACTTCCGCTTTGATTGTGCGGCAAAACTAAGTGCGACCCTGCCACACCCCCCCCCCCTTCCACCTTGCACAGAGGCAACGATACGAGCCTCATCTATCGATTGACTGTCAACCGGCTGACTGCCTGCCTAACTGCCGACTGTCAGCCTGTTTCCGTTTCCGATTAAAGCAGCAAATAGTTTTCAATGTATGCGCGTGTATGTGTGTGTAGTGTTCTCTCTTTCTTTCACATTCTTTCTGCCTCTCAAAAGTTTCAGCTCAAGTGATTTCAGCAATTGTTGCTAGCCACATTTTTTGCAATGCTGCTCCACATCTCCCCTCATTCCATCACCACAACACATGCTCACATCAATCGCTTGATTAATGGGCGTTTAATTGTGTACTCTTTATGAGGCGTCTTTTTTGCTGATTTATTGTAAATGTGTGAGCCCCTGTTTTAGACTCGACTCGACTAATGAGGCGTTTATGGCAAGTCACGGCAATTGAGTGTATTCAGAGTGTATTCCCAAGCATTTTAATGTACACTCATGCATAATCAACAGAATCGCAGCTTTAAAAGTCGAAGCACTCGCACCTTTAGCACTAATCAAAGCATGAAATTAGGCAAACAACTTGCCAGAGCTGCAGAGTGAAAATCCCAAAAGCAAAAGTGGGATCAGGGACAGGAGCTGGCAAGCCTAAGCCGAAAAAAGCGCAGCCAAGGAAATGGCAAAAGGAAAAGCAAACAAACGTAGCATCCACAGGACGACAAGTAAGACGACGACGCAGTGGAGCACTTAAAACGCACTTGACAGACTCTTGAGAGGAGACGGGCAAGGGGCAAGAAGCAAGGGGCGAGAGGCGAGAGGCGGATGCCGCAGTGCAGACGCAAACAAAACGCCTAAGTAATTGCAAAATAAACAAGCATCAACAAAAGATTAAGACGCATCCTTCGACTGCGTCTGCGACTCTAGCGACAATTGCAAATATTTTATTTGTTTTTTAACCCGAAAAACAACAACAAAGCAAAGAAAAACAATTATACCAGCAACAGAGCAAGAGAGAAAGAAAGAGAGGGAGAGGATCATTGTGCTGGCAGAGTGGAGTTTGGCTAAAGTCAACGCTCAGAACTTTGCACGTTCGCGGTCGATGTGCAAATGAAGGACGACGTGATAGTGGTCAGCACTTAGGGGTTAAACGGGTATGGGGGGAGTTGTGCGGGTTGCACGGGTTGCAGGCGGCAAGCTACTTATAAAACTTGTCGTTGCAAAAATTGTTGCCTAGCGGCAAAGCAGACGTTGACGAAGTCATTGCCTCCCTTACCCAACTCTTAGCCCGATTTTGAGCACACAAAATTTGTGCGCAAAGTTTTTACAACTGTGTTAAGAAAATAGCAACGGCAACTGCAACAGCTGAAGGGAAGAGAGGGAGGGATAGGGGGGAGGTGCTTTGAAGCGTTAAGCAATTTGCCAGCTATATGCGCTGCAAGAAGATGAACAAACTGCCCCACCATGCTCCTCTCTGTCTATAAGCACTTTCAGGCCTGGGACTCGGGCCAATGCGGGTCTAGCAGTTAAGTGCGGGATTAAGAAAAGATAAACATTTGTAAGGATTTAGTGCAAAGTTTGCTTTCGCCTTGTTTGTTTGCCTTCTCATTATTATTGTTATTGTTATTGTTGCTGCTGTTGTTGTCAACCCCAATTGCAATTTTCGGCACTAAAACAGAATTCTCTCAGCTGCTCAAAGTTGTGCCAAGATAAAAGGATGCATTAAGGCGCATAATTAGCTTAGCTTAAACTAATAAAAAACTTCACATCATGGCAAAAATATTAGCTCACACCAAAGAGCCATGACATACTGCACTCGGAAAAGAGAAACAGAGAGAGTTTGGCTGCAGGCAAACAAAAGAAACATGCTGCCAAAGGCAGACAAAGCAAAGGGGGCAAGAAGCGGCAGCACAGGAAACAGCAGAAGCATGCGTGATGCGTCCATTACAAAAGCTTGCCACATGTCAGTACTCGTACTCGTACTCGTACTCAGACTCATCAACATTCACGCACAACGTGAATACTACGTATTGATGATGCATTTCTCGGGTATCGACAAAGCGTACAAAGGACAACGGACAACATCGCCTTCGGCATTGTAATGGTGGCTCATTTTTTTGTCAGCATGGGTTTAGTGTATTTTCGGTTTTATTATGCAGCCTGCTCCTGGTTTTTGAGGAGACTGGTATGGGGTCCTGTTCTCAGGCGCAAAATGTTTGCACAAAGGCTTAAGGCAAACAAAGCTGAATCAGCAGCAGCTTCTCCAGCAACAGCAGCTACTCTGCAAACTACAATAAGCGGGGTGACAAAAAAATAAAAAAAAAAGTATACTGCCAAAGAAAGCAAGCAACTCATTGGAGCTGTCGCTGCTCTTCCTGTTCTTGCATTTGCTACCCTGTAGCCATGAAATATATACACAATAGTAAAAAGAGAGGTATACTCGGGCAGTGAAAGTGTAGAAATGAATCTGCATGTTCAAATACATTTATTTCCATTTCTATGTGTACAAAATGTAAATGAAATGTGTTAAATATATGATAGTTTAAGCATATCAAGTTAAAGTTATTCTTGAAATAAACTGGATATAAAAATGCCAAACCACACAATTTGTTCCATTTCAATTATCTTTAATTGCATTTTCTACTTGTACGAAAATGTTAATAATTTTTTTTATATTTTTAATGATTTTGTGAATGAAAATAAATTTGAATTTTTATCGAATTAAAGTACACCAAATTTTAATAGATTTGATTTTTATAATACAAGGTATTAGCACGTCTTCACACTTAGTTCAAAGTTCACACTCCACTCTTTTTTTGTACAGTTCGCAAACAAATGAAAGTGGATCCACTTGAGCGCAGCAAATGAAGTGCCGGAGGAGAAGGAGGATCCTGGGCCTTCGCCCTGGGCAGCAAAAGTGCAACGACGGCAAAAAAAAAAAAAAAAGAGAAAGAAGAAAAAAACAGAAAAACCGACTACTTGAAACAAATACAAAAATGTCGAAGCCAACAACACAAATGATGTGTGTGATGCGGGGCAAGGCAAAAGGCAAGTTGAGCAGTATTGGTGTGGCATGGTGTGAATGTGCTGTGGGATTGTGTAGCGTCATGTGTTGCCAACCAGTTGATGATGTTGCTGACGCTGCGACTGCAGCTAGTCGAAGGGAGGGGAGGGGCACGAAGTCAGCCAATGGCTGCTGCTTACATTGGATGAGCCGCGCTCTGGAGCACAATTTTCAAGAGATACGTCAATATTTGACAAGTCGTCATTGTCGTTGTCAATGTGCATTGCCTGTTTGCCTCTTTGTTTTTTACTCGCATTCACCCCATCCCTCTGCGCCCTTTTGTTTTTTATAGTATCCGTCATGGATATTGCTGCATAGTTGCATTACTCACATAGACAGCTTGCTGATGGGTCCAAATGATGTGTAAAATGTAAAATTGGCAGGCAACAAGAGTGAAAGACTTAAATACGAAGAAGTGTTAATCGATAAGTAAATGTACGGAGCTCAAGGAAATTTCAAACTCAAGCAACCCATTTGCTATGCAATTAGCTTGACTTTTGAAATATGAAAACGATCTATGCATAACATCATAAACAGCCTCAGGTGCAACAACAACTGAAAAGCAGCAAAAACCCTCAACTGATGTGATAGCCAGCAAATGCAAGCATGATGCCACAACAGAAAATCACACCTCAAGCAAGTCTGCCAATCAAACAGAGTTGGTGAACATCAACGAACTGAGCTGCATTGTACACTGAATGAAACACGAGACAATAAAGGGAGAAACAGAGGAAAAGGTTCAGATACAATCCAGCGAAAACAGCCGTTCACCATTAGCAGTAGACAAAGTCGCCTACAGCAAGTGACAAGAACATGGAAATGGACACGTGCATACAAGAGAAATGTGGCAAATCGAGTTATGTATTATTTAACATGGCAGGCAACTGGGTACTCTTAATGATCTGCTAATACCCTAACTTACATAGACTTAATCTAATTAACAAGCAAGTAGTGGCAACTCTGTATCTCGTTAAATAACTAACAAAATGAAAGACAAATGAAAGAGCAGGAAGCATAATGAGGTATGGAAATCAAAGCAAACAGACTGAAACTTTTAAAAGCGTGTATCAAAACAGTTGATAACATCAGCATGCTCTCTGTTTCGGGCTGAGCAAATGTGATTGTGGGCACTACCCATTTATCCGGCCTAATACAGGAAACGGAAGTGCTGAAACACGAGCACACAAATGCATATACAACTCGACTCACACACACACTCGTAGAGTGTAGACGCAGCCAAACTAAATGTGAACAAATATTGCAAAAGTTTGTGCAATGCACATAAATTTCCGTCATGGGGCATCATTAATTAGCGTTTCAGGTTTCTCATCTGCTGCGCACCGCAAAACGGCCGGAAGTACAGTCGCGTTTAGTGCTCTCAAAACTGCAAAACAGTGTTGGCAAAAGTTAAATTAAGTTGGCAGTTGTCTAGCTAGTGTTTTTCATGGTTTCCTTTTTTTTTTTTGTTTTATTTATGATGCTCGACATGAAAATTTTAAATTGAAATCATCAATCATGGCAAAGAAAGAACTTGCAAGGCACATCACATCACATCATAGCCAAAGCTCGTCTAATGAAAGCCAAACAGCACACACACAGTCATACCTACAATATAAAGGGATAGTAGCTGTGCAAACTGGATATGTTATTAGGTAAAGGGTGCAGGAGGACAAGGAGGCGGAGGAGGAGGAAATACGGCTGCTGTCACAAAGCGCCAGCGTTGCAATTTTGTGGCACCTTTTGCTTTACGCTTTTTTGCATTTGTTGTTAGTCGTCGCTTTTTTGTTTCTTTTATATGCATTTCTCGCTCTTTTGCTATCAGTGTAGTAATCAGAAATTTTAATCAAGAGCATGCCGTCCCGCCCACCCGTTCTACGCCTCCAGCGCCGCCTTAACGCTTCACTTATCCCTGCGCCGAGGTAAACATTGCAATTATGCCGAGCACTGCAGCACCAGGAACTGTAGCAATAGCTGCAGCTATACCTCTAGCTGAATAAAGAGCAAAGCGCATGAAGCAGGTGAGCAATGATTAAAAAGAAGGAACAGGGACAGATTATGTTACGGGTGCTCGACTCAAAAGTGCCCTGTGTGCCAACATTAATTTATTCAGTTGAAAATAAACGCAAGAACCATCGACTAGTAGACTTTACTTTATTATTATTTAGCTTTTGCATTATCGTATCTATACTTAATGCCAAAAAAAACAAATGTAATGTGGTTATGTAGAAGAGCCCTTCCTTCTCTTTGCAATCACCCATAATTATAGAGCTGAAATTTCTTTATCAAATATCATCTTAAATTTATTTCCAACAAAAAATGAGAAAAATAAAATGAATCATAATTACATTTATTTTTTTAGCATGGTTATTCTCTATAATTCAATATTTGCATACTTTGGAAACACTCTAGCTTTTATAGTCTTACAGATTAGAGTCTCTACAACTCCGTTTTGACATTTAATGAGTGTAGTGGCTTGAAAAATGGAGAAGGGGCATGCCCTCAACAGAAAGGCGGCTACAATTTTCACAAATCAAGCGTTCAGTTTATGACACAGGTGAGAAGAAGTTTGCCAGATTATTTTTTGTGAAGTGTTGATAAATGTTTGCAATAGAGTAGTAGTAGCAGAGCAGTAGATGCAAGTTGTTAAAGAAAATGTAGATAAAATGAAAATGTGTTTGACGAAGTACACTGTAGTTGTGCAGCGTTAAGCTTTATGCAAATTAGGAAAATTTATACCAAAGAAAAGTGTATCAGAACGTAACCAAATGGGCCCGAGAGCTTCAAAGAAGCACGCACGAAGCAGCATCAAACTCGAAAAGGAATAAAAGTCAAGCTGAAGAGAGACGGGGAAAGTACTTGGTTGAGTTTAGGCAAATGTAGAGGCCAAAATGTACGTGCAACGCAGCAAATGGCGCCCAACGTGTGTGTGTGTGTGTGTGTGTGGTGTGACCCTTTACTTTGGCTAGCTGTGTGTGTGCTCAGAGACATGTGTAGTGTCTTTTGTGGTTTTATGATGAATATGAATGCTATGTGATTGCATTAACAACTTGGACACTATATACACTTCTCGCTCGACATGACAACACACTCATTCGGGGCGGAAGCGTTTTGAAAAATGTGTTTAGTGTGTGACAACGAGGCAGTGAAAGGAGCAATATAGACAAAGATAGAGAGAGAGAGAGAGTGGAAGTGGAAGTGCAGTCAGCAAAAAGCGGAAGTGCAAGTTCTAGTCAGCTATTAGCTAGTGGGAGGTCTGCTCTGGTCTGGTTGGCGTCCTGTTGCGGTCCAAACTTCACTTAGTGGCATTTTGTTTATTTAAATTATGTTGTGCGGCTTCTAGACTTCCGCTGGCTCAATTAGTGGTCACAGGAAGTGCTTGTCTCTCTCTCTCTCTCTCTCTCTACCTCTCCACACACGCTGTCGAGACACAAAAAATATGAGAAATGTCTGCATTTATTTTTATGCGGGCACGTACGAACACACACACACACACACACACACACACATACACTTACTGTAACCTCTCTCTTGTGGGTTTGCTGCAGTGCGTTTCATATTAAATGTGATTACTTTGGCAATGCCCACAGAAGATTGGCACCATCAATGCCAGAGCCGCCGTGTGGTGGCAATGCAATGAACCGTAAAGCAAACGAAATGCCACACGCCACATGCCCCATCCCCTCCCATCCCATCCCATCACCCCACCCACATCCACACAATAACCGCCAATTCATTTGAGTGCCGTTGTCGAATTGGCAACATTTCGGCTGCCAATTGGAACATGTCTGTACGTATGTGCGTCTTTCTCGACTGTTGGTCAGAAAAGGGTTACCTTTCATATGTGTGTGTGTAAAACCAAAAAAAAAAAAAAAACAATCATAAAAAGGCCCATCAGCATTTGATTGAAAAGTCGCTGCTCCAGGAGATCCAGGAGTCTCCAGTTGCTACCCGGTGGAGTCATCAGTTGGCACTCGAAGCTGTTGCTTTGATTGCATTTACACACACAGTCCGGCCATAACGCGTCCCTCGTAGTCCCTGGTGCGTCTCGAGGCAATCAAACTTTATGACACCAAATTGCAACATATTAAAAATTCGAATCAACACCAAGCGCCTTTCATATGCCCCCCAAAAACTCCTGAATTATTCAATTACAATTTCTGCTTTGCTCGTTTTTGTTGTTTGTTTATTATTAGCACATCACGCGAAGAAGGAGATGTTATGATTTATTACAAAATTATGGCTCCAGCCAAAATTTCATTTCGAAATTTTTAATATTCTTCAGAAATTTGATCAAGAAATATGCATGCACATTAAAGAAAGCAGATGGTTTGAGATGATTTGTAAATTGCGAATGCAAATATATTTATTCAATTTGCGAATAAATTATTGATAAATTCGTTTCGTTTTATTCAGTCGAAACGAATTGACTCTCAGTTATCATTTTGTTTAAGTTCAATCACAAAGCAGAGAAAGCATAACTGAAAATAGTAAATTAAAATACGACAAACAAATTGTCAACTTAAATTATTATGAATTATTTATTCTTATTCGTTTCATACTCGATTTTGTTTAATATTAAACATAACTAATGAAAAGAAATCTATTCTTTAAAGTGGCAAAATATTTGTAAACACACGGAAAGTTTTATACAACTGCAATGGCTTTCTTTTAAAACTTCAAGCACTTTTATTTCAGTATCGATGAGCCTCTTTCTTGGAGCAAGGGTTTATTAAGGGTATATTACAGGGTATATTTTCCATTGCCAAAAGATAATAAATGCGTGCTTGCGACGATGCGTGCGTTAACCTCACTCTTTTATATAAACTTTGAGCTCACTAGTCAAACAAATTGCTTTCATTAACTTTTACTATAGCATTTTGGCGCGCTTGATGGCAATAAATTGTTATCTACTTCGCACAGAGTGTAGCTTGTTTTTGTTGTTGTTGTTGCCGTGTTGTGTTGTTGTTGTTGTTGCTACTGCTAGCAGCTGCTGGCGAAGAGCTACCTACAGCTACTTCAGCTAAATGCCAATACATATTCATTTCGCTTAAAATTTTGCACATATGCAGCACGCATACTTAGACATCAATGGGGCAGCGAGGGGACGAGGGGGGAGAGGGCTATTGAGAGGAGGTATCGTGTGGAAATTGTGTGGGGAATCAGTTTTACAAAATTGAATTTATTTTGCCAGCACTGCAAGCGACCCAAGGGAGCTATGAGAAACCCAAGCAGATGCATATGTATGTATGTGTGCAAGATACCAAACATATGTGTATGCGAGCGCTTTTATATGTATGTATGCGTGCATGCATATGTGTGTGTGTGTGTGTGGTGCTATAAGTATCAATAAGCGCACGTTATAGCCCCAAACAGAAACAAGAGCAACGAGAGCTGAAGTGTAACTAAGAAGGATAAGTGCCCCGACTATTTTGAAATTTACGTTATTATTTTGGGGCAACGTCGTCTCATCTGCGAGGGATCGTTCATTAGTTACAGCGACCTTTTGTTATTTCAGCTTAAGCTCTGCTCGTTAAACTAGCCAACAATACGCAACAAACAAAACATCAATTGTTTAACTGGTAACTGCTAACTGCTAACTGCTAACGATTAGATTTATAGTCATGTTTGTGCGCGAGCCAAACGACCAATAAATTTAAATTTACCCACGCATAGAGTGCGGAAGGGGGGCGCGGGTGCTGCGTGTGGTAAATAATTGAAATTTAATGAAGGCGTGGCTGAAAAACTGAGCGTGAAAAGAGCCGACAAATTAGCTGAATTAGATACGATTCGACAAGGAAGCGCATTTCACGCACATTTGCGAGAACAACAGCAACAATGAGTGGCACAAGAAGGAGAAACTTAAATAATGCCAGACGATACTTGCCAACTGGTAGATGGTAAGTGTAGAAGGCACAAAAACCGCATTCGAGGTCGTAGCAAAAGTCTATAAATGCTGCAGAAACTTTTACCATGCCGCAAAAACCAATAGAACTAACAACAACAACATGTACTAGGAACAACAACATGTAAAAAGCCTGAAAGCTTTTAATGCATGAAATAAACTCAAGAGTTGTCTGCCACTGTCCTTACTCCTCCACTTAAGAACACACACACGCCCGCAAGGAGCGGAAGCTGGCGCCGCCGTGCCACAGGACTCAAAGGCATTCACAGCAAAGACCGGCAATAGCATTGGGAACTTTATAGAAATTGTTGAGGAGCTACCAATCGACAACAGCAGCAAACAAAACAACAAATTTACCAACCACATATGAAAAGTGAGTGTACAACTAACTGTACACGGCGTATGCGTAACGCATTGCGTGTCATGTTCTTTGATTTTGTTGTCACACATTTTATTTGCTTTGCTAGATTTTTTGATCCACAGATTTTTATGATTCCTTAGCCCAACTGCTAAACTGATTTCCATGGGGAAATCAGTCCGAACAGCAATAAGTTTTCCTTTTTGCCGCAATTCTTCGTTCGTTTTTGGTTTTTATGATTTCACTTGCCCCTTTTTTTTTTGGCTTTTACAAAGCTCGTTTATCTGCTCTGCTTGTTGGGCTACTTATAGTTTTATATAAGGAAATGCTTGGCGATTCATAAAGTAAAGTAAAAGGATTTAAAATAATTGTTTAATAATATTACAAAAAACTCGGGACTTTAAAATATGCCATTGGATTTTGTAGCGTGTTTTTTTTATAAAGAATCAAATATTAAAATTAGATTAAGATTACTAACGAATTAATATAAAAAACAAATAGTTATACTTTTTAAAATTATTTTATTAAAATGACGGCAAATAATAATACAACAATTTTAAGGCAAATTGATTCAAATCATATGATCTCAAATTTAATTTAATTTGGTACAAATCTATACAATTCTTTTAAGCTGGTTGAGTTTTATCATTAAGTTTGCAATCAATTATGCTTGTATTAACTGCAACTCATTCAACGAGCAAGAAATAAGTACTACAAAAGATGCGGAAATGAAGTCAAAGCTTGGCTAAAATCAAACCAAACAGAGTTTGGCAATAATCCTACATTGAATTATTGGCATTTCGTTTTTGGTAAATCGAGCTCAAGAGCAAAAGAAAATCAACTTTAATTAGCGTCTAAGCTGCAAATCGACAGCCAATTCAAGTGTGCAAAGTAAACAGGGTTTTAAATCGAGCAAAGAATAGTGTGTGTGTGTGTGTGTGTGTGTGTGTGGAATGAGAACTTGGCTCGCAGTGCTGTGGCTAATTGCAACTTAGCCACGCCCAGTTGGTTAAGCCGCCTTGCCACGAAGGCAGCCAAACAGCATTAAGAAGCAGTAGCAGTAGCAGTAGCTGAGCAAAGGGGCAGCAGCAGCTGCAAGACTCGGATGCTCGACTATCCAAATGAAATGTAAAGAAAATGTTATTTATGGCCAATTTCATGAGTGTCTGCCGATGCTCATGTGCAGGACGGTTGCCTGTTTGCCTGCTCACCCCACTCCACCGCACCGCACCGCACCGCACCGTTGTCTGGCTGGATGACTGTCTACCGGTCGCACTGGCGTTGCGTGTTTGATGCTTGGCCAACATGCAACGAGAGGAATGCAATCTGTAATGCAAAAGGCAAGCTCCGCACTTTGCTGAGCTTGCAACAGGAGCAGCAGCAGAAGCAGAAGTACAGTTGAAGCGGCAGTCGATAATGGACATGCACGTACACACACACACACACACACATGCGATGCCTGAAATCGAATGCAGGTTAAATGAAAATGTTATTTCATTTGCCCCGCCACTTAGAGTGTCGGAAATTGAAATTTATATCCGTGTTTCTGGGCAGCCAACACCATTCGTAGTAGCAGAAGCAGAAAAGGCAGCAGCCAACGAGACAGGCAGTTTGAAGCGAATTCGATTCGTGGTTTATTGCCACGATTGCTCAGCTGCGGCGGCATTTGCAGGCTACAGTTTACATTTAGAGTTACAGTTGCAGTTACAGTTACAGCTGTTCCAAATCGCCCTGAGCTTTCAGCATCGACTTTGGCTTTGGTTTTGTCCACCCACTTGATTTTAATGCGCTTTGACATTTAGACGATAATAATACAGAATTTATTTCTCGCCTAGGCCGGCAGAAACTTTTAATTTATTGCACTTTCGGGTTGGCTCAGCTGTATTGCTATTGATATTCCCAAGGCACATCACAAATACGAGGGACATTTGAGTAGTTATTAAATTGATGGCAAATAAAAGTACATTTTTAACTGTATTTACATTTCAATGCCACAAAAGAATTACTAAAATTTTTAGTGTAAAATAAATATTTTAAATGTTGAATACGTTTTAAATATTTAAATCATACAATTGCTCTTTTTTTTTAAATACCTCTTAACCTAAAAGCAACTAATACTATTGTTTATTATTTTCCGTTGCAAGCAATAACGAGCAGAACATTTTAATGAGTTAAAAAATAGAAACAACTTAAAGAAAGGAGCAAAGTATGAGCACAGTTGTTGGTAGCAGCAACGAGTGGGCTACGCTAGGAAAAGCAGCTTGGAATTATGTGCTTAAAAGTACTATTTACGATAACTACTACAGATAAATGCAAGATAAATATGTTCAACAACTAATAGGAATTCATTGCAGCTTTCAACTTGGAACTGCTCGTTATTTGTGCTTGGAGTGCCTTCATTAGTTAATGACATTATTAATTACCCTGGCTATTGTATTACTTAGCCACACATTACTATCAAATGCGCCTATTCACATTAAACAACTCTCGCATCTCTATCTGCATATATCGCATTTGGCATTATTCGCCTGGATTTCAATTTTGGTTTCAGTTTAGTTTGCCTTTGTATACGTGTGTTTGTCTTTGCTTTTGCCTTGTTTGCTGCTTGGCTTAATTTATTGTTATTTTCACATTATTTGTATTATGTAAACACATTAGGCCCATGTATCTTTGCCAGTGCACTAGCATCTGGCGGATAGATTTAATTTTCAGTGCTGTTGCCTGCCTGTGCACAATTTAATTAACTTTGTTGTTGTCTCCAACAGATGCGACTCGCTCTATCTGACGCTCCATCTCTGTATCTCCACTTAGCACTATTTGATTCAGTTTCGTGTTTATTTTTGTTGTTTTACTGCATTTCAATATTCTGTCGAAATTTCATTGTCGCCTACTGTGTTGTCAGTTCTCACTTAACATGGCATCTGAGTGGAGTGTGTGTTGTATTTGTGTGCACTTTACATTCAATGTTCAGCATGCATTCATTAATTACATTTTACCGAGCAAATGTGTGTCAAATTGCTGCTTTTGATTTTATTATTATTATTTTATCGATTCGTGCGGAAATCCACTCAAAGGCTTGCCAATTATGCAACAAACTGTGAAAATGCTTAATTTGCAACTTGTTGCACATGACACAAAAGCATATTAAGTATTTAGGTCAATTAGTTAGAAGCTATTACGAAATTAATTTGATAAAAGACAATTACACACATTTGCACAGGCTCCTTTCAAATTCAAAGACATGCTTGTTATCTTATAGAAGCGAATGTGACTTTTCTTAAATACCAAGTGACAAATTAGATATGTATTAAAGTTAAGAACTAAATAATTGCAATAGGAAGGTTCTAGGACGTTTAGAAAATCAATTTGATATTTATGACCAATATGGTTTCTTATTTTCAATGAAAATGAGTTGCAAAATGTAATAATTAATCCCATGAATTAATTATTATATGAAAGTGTCTTATCTAAAAGTTTTTCCATTTATAACACGAAACTTAAAATCATGACAAGATTTTCCGAGAAATTTATTTTCATGCATTAGCGATGGTGTTAACTTTTAGAGCCTTCAAACCGCCTGCTTTTGATTGCTGTTAAAAACACCTAAAACTGTCGCGGCTATTTACAAACATATTAATTGTTAAATTAGCCGCAATCGATGCATGAATTTGAAAGTTTGTTTAGCAGATTTTAACAACAATATCTTGCTAAATATTACTACGCTAAGAGCTGCATTTAAATGTGTATCTTATGTCGGAAATAATTTAATGTGAGTTCTTTAAATCACATGTCACATGCTGTTAGCTGTTTACTTGTATCACTTTACTGCCTGCACCTAACGTTCTAATCTCCTGCTCTAACGATTTCAAGCAATCCCCTTTCTCAGTTTATTTGAAAGCCGTCTACTAAGCTGCTGCTGAGCAACAAATGTGCCATTTGTCCAAAGCCCATAAACACGTGCCACTTTTGTCGAGAGCCTCCCGCTTACCACCTCTCTGCCCCTCTTGGCCCACTTGGTGTATGCTGTCCATGCCCCGTTTTTGCATGTGCCACGGCGTGTTGCAAATTATTTCGACATCTGATTTTAAGCGGAAAACAAGAGATAGAAAGCAACGGAGAGATTTTTGGTGCCATCGTTGGTCAGTGCTAAGCACAAAATTACCAAACAGGCAAATGGATAGGACGACAGACAGGACATGGACGAGAGGTACACTTCAGCCTCCTGCTCCATTCGGGACCACTTATGGCCTTTCTGTGTAAACTTTTGAGTGCATTTTTCGTCACAGCCAAACAAAAGGCCTGGCAAAACGGGCACAACATTACGTATACGCCCATCTCTCTACGGCACTTACTGCCCTGGTCAGAGAGACCCAATGTCCAAACGCCTTAGTACGTACGTACGTAGTCCTGGCAACGATGCGAAGCCATCAGTGGTGCACTGGTGACATTTGCATGAACATAAAAAGCTCATGCACAGCAATTTGCGACTTTGCGAGTGACATTAAACGTGGACAGCCCATGGACCCCTGGCCAAGCAGGAGATGGCCAAAAACGATGCAGGATGAGGCCGAGCACGGAGAGGCGAATAGCAAGCACCAAACAGTAAGCACCTCTGCACCCGGCTCATTTCGTGCCGGAGCACTTGAGGCCGAATCATAATATGCAACCACAGAGATACACAAACACACACAAAAAGCCACAGTCAGGAGGCAGAGGCAGAGACAGAGACAACACTTTGCACACTTCATTTGATCGCAAGTGAAAGATAATGGAAGCGCCCAAAAATGATGTGTTAACGGCAGCGTTAAAAAGCTAGAAAAAGAACTCGAAATGTCCCAAACCAAGCACATTGATTATGCTCTACGATTGGTCAGTTAGGCAATTTGATGTGTTCAAGTAGAAATAGTTTTGATATTAAAAATAAAATAAACAATGAAGCCAAGGATAAACATAAATTAAAGAAGTCAGTAAAAAATTACAAAACTCCTCATAACCAAGAAATAAATTGAAACTATTTTGTTAGCTAAAAAAAATATATATTAAAGATTAAGCAGGAATAACAAAGTTTAGACTGCAGTTTTGTCCAGATCTCAATCAAATCAAATTACTTTCTCTTCACACTTTTGTTACTTAACAATTCATTCTCATATATTAATTCTTTCCCAGTTGCTTAAATAGGGTATTTTTAAGAACGTTTTCTAATCCCACTAGAAAAAGGAATTTCGCTTTCTTGATTTTCTGCTGATTTTGCGCAAAATGCCACAAATTTATGCCGCCCATGTGTTGAATTTGAAATTTCGCCAGACACGACGACTTAAAGAGCAGTTTCTATCCCAATTCAAGTCAACTACAATAGAGTCGGGCTATTTGGTTATATATGTGGTCCTGGTAGCTGCCTGTTTCTGCAAGTCATTTTGATTTATTGCCAATGATTTTCCAAGTTATTGAACAGATTATATGGGCGTTTTGTTTCTTTGGGCCCACAGTGGCAAACAATTTGTTTATGTTGGCCAAGAAGAGTTGCTCTCTCTCTCTCACTTCCATTGGTATTTGCCTTTGCTCTTATAACTTATGAGCTAGTCGTTAGTTTTTTCCAACACGCCATTAAATGCAGAGCAGAAAGTCCAAGCTTAAATTGAAAATTTGCTCGTTTCTGCAACAGCAAGTTTTCCAAATGAAATGACAATGGTCTTGGAATGTAGTCTGGAAAACCAAATTGAATGTGCATTGCGCCCACCTACAAGTCGATGCGAGTAGTGAAATCAGCACAGACAGTTGCCTTATTAAAATTGTGTGCAGACCGAGTCAAATTCTGTGCCCAGGAAATCTTTGGCAACAATGGAGCCAAAGCTGCGGACAAGAAGCAATGCGCAGATTGTGCAGATTGAATATAAGTAGAAAATAACTATAAATATCATATTGCAAAATGACCAACAGACCCAGCACACTGCACTCTGAACGTCGGTCGATGGTCGTGAAACGGTTGGACGCTGGGACAAGCTCAGCACAGACACAGCCTGATAATAATGCTGATAACAAGCAACCAAACAAATAGGATAGATGCAAGTTACAACATGGGAACTAGCGAAGAATACCCTTTTAAATCGGCATTTTATAAGTAAGTGAAAAAGAAACACTTGAATTCATAACAATTGTAATAAATTTGAGATAATAGTATCATATTTAATACTCCAGAGCGCACAAAGGACAGACAAGAGGGAAGTCACAGTAGGGTTGTCTTAATTTGATATTTGTTTTGCTTTCAATTATATTTTTAAGCCAGTTTATTTTTAATGAAATCTATATATGTAACATGCGAAAATAAAATGAGTTTAGAGCTATTATAAAGACCACTATTTACATACACTTTATATGTACACAGTTTTACATGAAATTTGGTATTAAAATGATATAAAAGTTAAGCGAAAAAGATTGAAATGACTCGCAATGAAAAAAGATGAATGTTAAATAGCAAAAGAAAAACAAAACATTTTTATTGTTGTCCTGCCCTCTGCTAAACTAATACACCCCAAAAGCGCAGGGTATAAACAGCTTGCCTGCATTTTGAATGGTCTTGTCGTTGCACGAGTAGCATCTCTATCTTTCAAATTCTATGCTGCCACATAATTGAATTCTAACCCGACGCGCCATCTCCAGGGTAATAAGAAGCAGTAGAAGACGGACACAAACAGAACTAGAAACGGTAGCCACAGCAGCAGCAGGAGGGGTAGTTTGAACACTCTTACCCCCTATTTGATGCCACAACTATCAGTCAAGCAACCAAAATGTAATGGGAAAAAAACTTTGTGTGCGCTTTTCACGAGTAAAAAATTCAATCAGAATTTATTGTTGTCCATCAATGATGATGATGATGATGAACAGCGCAAAGCGGCTTAAGATTTGCTATACAATAAATCAACTAGTTGCAAGCCACAACAAAGAGACAAAGCCGTGTGGCAAATTGTTGGCTGACTAAGAAAATGATTAGCGTCGAACACAGTGTGAAATATTTAACTGGGGCAAATGACACGCTGTGGCCGGAAATTGGAATTTGTTTGTCCGCACTATATATTTGTCTTCTGCTCTTGTATGCACACAGCACGTATACGCACCGTTGCACTGGCAAAACAATGGTAATTAAATACCCTTTGGAAAAGTGCAATTTTATGAGTTATGTGCATATATTCACTCTTTTGGTAATGTTTAACACTCGCAAATGATTTGTAGGGTATTGGCAAGCCTTTAACTGCTTTAAAAACAAGCCCATTTGTTAATTATGATCAACAATGTCAGAATTGTACAATTGTTGGTCAACGAAAATGTAATTCAATTCCCAATAGCTGTAAATTACATTTGTCGAACTTCTAAATGAAATTCACAATTTATTTCACCGTAATTTTCGCATCATAAACAATCCCACTCGGAAAGCAAATGAATGCTAAATGTTGTACATACATATATACTCCAGCTTATAGATCAAATAAAGCTGAGCTTTTTCTTTAAGCAACTGCGCAATTGAAACGAGTCAAAAACGACTCAAGCTTACAAACCTAATGGAGTGAAAAGAGCACAGAGACATCTCTGCAGTACGTGGAGAAACAATAAACAAAATATCTTTATTTTTCCACAGGTCACAGCAAATCAAAATTAATTGAATAGCGATTGCCAATGTTAACACAAGTCTTTAACCTGTCAGTTGATTGATAAGCAGACGACGTCTAGCATGCCAATCGGATAGACTGCTGTTCACTTTGCTTGTAAAAAAAAAGAGGCAAACGATTGCCTTCTTAATTTTATTTATATGTAAGGATTTAAAGGCAATGCTGTCTGAGCTGTATTCAGTGCGCCCAATTGCGCCTCAAGTCCACATCACCAAGACAACAGACAGATAAGATCTCAGTCGAGTCGATAGCTCAAATATCATGCAACAAATAGCAATCAGCTGGTATAATGTGGCCAAAAGGCAGACAGCACTGCAGAGGCATTGCACAGGCAGACGCTAATGAGCCGCTTATGTGCAATATAAGACGCCCAGTCCGCCCCAACTCGAGTTAAAGAGATATATATATATGTGAGATAAACAGCGAAATTACATGATGAAAGTAAAGGGTTAAAGTGAGGAGGATGCCAGAATACACTGCCCTATTCGAAGGCATTTGTTGCTCTGGTTGATTGTAATTCAAAATTGACATCTATTTATTACTATGCCAGATTTTGAATTTCATTCATTAACATATATAATTAAGACACTTCTTCACCTCAAAGTAGAAGTACTCTAAATAACAAGAGTAAAACAAGACTATTGAACTGCAAAATGAGTCACATCAGCAGATCGTCACAAAACTGTGCCAGCTCTCAATTAAAAGAGTACGCAATAAATCTAATTTAATGAAAGAAAATCAGAACAAGCTCCGGAAGCTCAGAACACACACTCATAGAGAGTTGCATACAACCAAAAGCATTCCCAGAGTTAATTCACAGTTCACCGCAAGCGAAACTGACGATCACAACAAAATAGTGTTTATTAACACATTTTTTGTGCGCTTTGCGTGGTCAACTGAGTATGACGCTGCGAGCTAAGCTCGTTTTGAGTTCCACTCAGAGACGAATTATTTAAACAATTTAGCGAGAAAAGCTTCACATTTGTTTTACACTCAAAACAAGTTGAGGAGTCGCCGCCGCCGTGGAAGCAAACAAACAAAATGCGCTTTCAGTTGTTCAGCGGCAACGAAAGTGTTCAAAACGTCTCTCGCGTCTTTACAATCTGTGTTCTTTTCAAAAGTCCAAACAAAATAAAATTCCAAAATTCTATTTATTTTTTTGACGAAAAATGTTGCAACAAATGTTCGCCTGTTTGCTCATTGCCATGTGCCTCATGCACAGTGGTAAGTTATTAGTTCTAATTGGTTCATAACCAAATGCACAATCTGTGCATTTAGGTCAAAGATTATAGAAAAACTCAAGAAGTAAACCGGTTTAAAATGCCTAACATTTGAAACTGTAATTTTTAGGGCATAAAAAACTGAGAGTGCATTTTTGAAAGAAACAAAAGCTTGAGAGTTGAAAAGCTATTTGAATAAAGAAATTGCATGTTGAATAAATTCGAAAATGAGAAAATACAGAATGTCAAATTTGAACCATGAACAGCAAATGAAATTTTGTATATATTTTTACACATGCCTACATTTGATGACATCATCACTACGTATTTAAATAATAGCAATTCGACAAGCAAAAAATTACATATGTATATCTCAAAATGCGAAATTGTAAAATTCTGCACGTATTGTTTCCAGGCCATATACAAATACCAGCTGACTTAATTGAAATAGCAAATAAAGTCACATTTTCATTACTAATATAATTAAGTTTTCTGCTTTACTGAAGGCGTTACATAATGAATAAAGCGTAACAGAGGGCGGCTCAGGTAAACTGGTTGTAACTGAGCAAATGTGTGATATTTCTGTATCTAATGAATATAGTATCATCTCCGTGTTTAGAGCTTGACTTATTCTCTCTTGTTCTCTCTGCTCGTTTACAGCAACTGCTATCAAGTGCTATCAATGCAAATCTTTGACGGATCCCAATTGTGCCAAGGATGTGATCGATGCCACCTCCAACATCCGTGAGGTGGACTGCTCTATGGCACTAAAGCCCACCACTATGGATCAACTGCAGCCAGTGACCAAGTGCAACAAGGTGGTCACAAGTGGTAAGTGAAACTTGCCTCTATCTTCTCTACTGGCGCATGTTTAGCATACGCAATTAATAGACACTCTTGGGACGTAAACAAAATAAATATTAGTGATGTCATTGCTCGTTCACAGTATGGGAGGCCAATGTCAATTGTGTTAGCTATATAAATATATATGTAAAAGACTTGAGTAAGTCAGTCATACGCATAATCGAAAATGGTTTTGTTTGGGTTGACCAAAGTATTTTTTTAGCTAACTCGCCGCGAAAGCAAATCATCTGACAGAAATAAAGCTTTCATGTGGGTTTAACATTTGGTTGCACGTTTAAAATAACAATCTGAAACATACACAAACCTCAATCTAAATAAAGAACAATTGAAATGAAATTTAGCAAAAATCGAATCAAGAAATCTTTGAGGCATGCGAAAGTAATATAATGCTATTTAATTAAAACCAGATTGAAATAATAAAGTTGAGATCATCACAACAATTTGTGAGAAATTTATGGAATTTCATTTATACTCGTATATATATTTGAAGATTATGTGTATACAATTTAAATAAACAAATGCTCACCGTTTTTAATGTTGTCTAAAAACTTGAGAACAATTTGGAGTTGCAACATCAGTACAAACTTATTATTATTGTTAATAATTATTGTTTTCTATATTGCTGCTCAATAACTCTCTCACATTCAATTAGAAATAAATGATAAGCAATAAAGTAGAAAACTGTGAGTAATTATCATTATTTGGTTTTCTCATAAACAATGAGTATGAAATGAGTTTTTACATATGTACAAATGTACAACCTGTTAAATGAGCTATGAATCTGCTATTGCACATTCGGACATAAATATTCATACATGATGCTTTGATCAATGAGTTTCGAAAACATTAAAGAGTTTTATTTACATACTTTTGCTATAAAACTGGATTGTGCAGTAAATTAGTTCGCCCATAAGCATGCACTGGAATTCTAAATATTTTAAGCTTAATTAATTATGGCAATTTATTTTGTTAGAATGCCACAACACTGACAAATAATAATAGCTTACGTTGCAAAGCAAATGTCAATGGCAAACAAATTTAATCAAATAAATATTGAATCAAACTCTTTACTTTTTTGTTTTATACTCAGATCGCGCCGGCACAATTGTCTCACGTGACTGTCACTTTGAAGTGTTGGGACAAAAGGAAAACGAGTGCTCAGTGTCCCACAGTCGCCAAGTGGATAGCTGCTATACCTGCAAGGGAGATCTCTGCAATGCCACCGGCTCTGGTGCACGTTATGTGACTTTTAGTGTGGCAGCGTTGCTGGCAATGTTCGCCGTGCAACTTGCACTTTAAAAATCGAAGAAAAATTATTTTAAAAAAAAATTGTACAAATTGTGTAAAATGTAAATCATTGTAAAATGTTATTTGGTTTTCAATATTTAACCTAGAAAAATAACGAAAAGAAAATAAACAAACCAAACAGAATATCTAACCTGGCATTTTTTTGAATTCGCTTTTCAATAATGTTGGAAAGTTCGAAATCCATATCCATCCAGGAAAAAAAGCTAGTGTTCATATCCATATAAATTGATTAATATTTGCACAAAGACTAAGTACAAAACGTACGCTTGCTCACAAAAAAATATTGGAAAAAAAAAAATCCAAAAGTCAAAATGCAATATGGCAACACTGAAGGTGTGCAGTAACGGCACTTTTGCTGCACGCACAAATTTCCACAAAATGAAAACACAAACAACGTATTAAAATATATGCGCACAAATTGTTCTTGATGGGCAGGCATAAACCACGGCACTTAACAATATTTTACACCACAAATAAGACTTAAATAACAAATTCAAAACGTTTAAACACAAATTAATTGCCGGGACGACGCGTACATTTACGAACACACAGAAAGGAGACAATTTGCAGGAAAGCGAAAATCACACTTAACATTTCGATCAATTAGCAAAACTTGACGAAACTCATCTGACAATTAAAAATACCAAGTCGCTAAGTCAAAGACGGAATGTGCGGAAAATGAAGTAGAAGAAACCAAATGCAGCCGTAATTGGTATTGAGTTACTTTTCGTTTATTCAGTAGTAAAATGTCATTTTTGCCGCATTACAATAAAAATATGTAAGCTTATCGTTGCTTAAACTAAATATGTGTAAAAACTGCACAAAACTACATGCAGACACCAAGATGGACAATACATTTTGAGCTTAAATTGTAAAGAATATGAAAAAATGTAAGAGATATAAATGGACACATTTATGTGGGCAGGACGGACATGAGTTCCAAAGTGTTAAGAGTAATATTCGAGTCCAGTTGAAGGCACATTTAGCTTACTACACATACATACAATTTTAGACATCTGTCGCTATGGCTACTCGAATTATTGCTATTGCCGCAGGAAATGTGCGACAAGTCCGACTGCAAGTGTGCCTATGCAAACGCTGAAGAAACTGCTTCGTTGAAGTCCCGCTCCATTGCAACCATCCTTGCTGTTGCAGGTGCAATACTCCATGAAGATGTTGTAGCTGCCCGTGCGCATTAGGCAGAAGCGTTCGTCACCCTCAATGCCTGGCTCACCCATGTAGGCACAGCTGCGGAAGTAACGCCATTCACCATGCACCTTCTGTCGTATCTTACGGCACATGGTCGGGCGCACGCCCTTCAGATGCTCCAGTTCAGGTGCCTGGTGGCAATCCGTAATAGCCAGTGTGCTATTGTCGAAGGGATCGCCACATTTCGGATCGTTATCCGAACGGCAGTCCCAGCATTTGATGGCATACGCTGTGGAACATCACCAGTACGAAAATAAGTAATGTGTAACTTGTTTTCACTACGCAGTCGCGGGCTGCGCATGCGACTTACCTGTTTGCAGGACACAGCAGAGCACAACGGCGGCCAGCACGCATTTTTCCATTGTTTTCATTTTACACACGAGTTTTAATTAATTAAATTTGTGTAAGCCTAAGAAAATTAATGAAAACAAAACGCGAACACCGCCCTAAAAGTATGATGCGTGCATCGATAAAATATATTTTTTGCTATCGATATATCGATACCGAATACGTTAACAGCAGACTGCAATACGGGCAAAATTATGGTTATTAATATAACAGTAAAAGTCACATATTAAAAAAAACGCGATATTGTATCTTTAATAAAATTTATTACACCCATATCTACTTTTAAAATGTAAGCGAACATGAACATTTTTATTGCTTAGTGATGCTATCTACAGACTGTTAAGTGTGGAGCAGTGCTGTTAAATTTGATTTCAGAAATTCGCGCGCGGTGAGTGGAGTTCTTTTGTTACTGTGAGGAGTAGCTCTTTTAAATTTAAAACATATGGCAATTTGACAACACTAACATCACAGACGTTGCTCAACACAGCTCGCCATCGTAGTTAAATTTTACATTAGATCGAGTTCAAGTTGCAAAGTTGTTTAAACATTTTGGCAACATTCCACTATCGCGCGTGCTGTGTGAACGCTGTGAACGTGAATGATAGCGCTGACTGCATTATTAACCAAATACACGATCGGTATTATGAGCAATTTAAGCAATGGCAATTTGCAACAGAATCAACAACAGCAACAACAACAGCAGCAGCAGCCGCAACAACCACAGCAGAATGTTGAAGCGGGCGCGGGTGCGGCTGCGGCGGTGCCTGTAATGTTGGAACCAGGTGTAATGCCAGCACCTGGCCTGGGCATTGCTGTAGGCGTGGTGCAACGACAGCGTTTACTAATTCAACAGCAGCAACAACAACACCAGCTACATCACCAAAATCCTGCCGCCGAGGGCAGCGGCCTGGAACGAGGCAGCTGTCTACTCCGCTATGCGAGCCAAAATAGCCTCGACGAGAGCTCACAGAAACACATACAGCGACCCAATGGCAAGGAGCGCGGCACTGTGGGACAATACAACAACGAACTGCACACCGCGCGCTCCTTCGATGCCATGAACGAGATGCGCAAGTAAGAGAAACACTTTGCACCTAAACAATTTGTTTATTTTGGTCTTGGCAAAAATATGAAATTAATTGCTAAAAATGTCCGAGTTGGTCCGATGGTCAGCAGCACTTGCAGCCTCCCAGACTCCCCTCTCATATTTGCGCATTACGCTTTATTTGTCTGTTTGCCCCCCTTTAGCAGAGCGCTCATAGATAAGTACACATGTGTTTGTGCGTCAGTGTGTACACATATACATAACATACATTTATATTTGTATGTTTTTTTCTTAGTTTTATTTGCTTTTGTTGAGAGGCCATTCGCATTAACATTCGACTTTGTGATTTTTTTGCCTTTTTTTTATGATGATGAGTTTAATATTGTTGTTGTCTTCATTTTTAACTTTTGGTTGTTATTCAGCGTTTCATTTTCACATTAGTTGCAATTGCCCTTGAACTTGAGACGCTTTGTTTTTTTCCCCCATTTACGTGTTTATTTATTTATTTATTCAATCACTTCCCACTTCCGCATTGTATCATCGAAATTAGAAACTCGGTAAATGGAAAACCACTTTGGTGGAAACTTTTTGGCGGCAAACTTGTTTCTTAGTCTCGTTATATTTGTTGTTGTAAGCCAATGCCCTAAAACAGTCGCCAGTGGTCCAATTTGAATGCATCAATTTTGACCCCATGAAATTTGTTATTAAAAAGTTGTTATACATGTTTTATATACATATTATTAATGTTAAATCATAAAAACCGCTCAATCAGCTTTTTTCGATTGCAATTTTTTATACCCGCCTACCCAAAAGGTAAAAGGGTATTATAATTTTGTGCCGACCGAAAATGTATGTAACAGTCAGAAGGAAGCATCTCCGACCCCATAAAGTATATATATTCTTGATCAGCGTCAACAGCCGAGACGATATAGCCATGCCAGTCTGTCTGTCTGTCCATATGAACACCTAGATCTCAGAGACTATAAGAGATGGAGCCACCAAATTTTCGGGATAGTGTGTCTTATTATTGCAGGCAGATCAAGTTTGTTTTTGATTTTGGCCACGCCCACTTCCGCCCATGCAAATAGAAAAAAACCGAATTGCAAGCGTCGTTTTAAACCTAGAATTTTGGTAAGCACAATACTGATTACCATCTTAATGATCTCTGAAAATTTGGTTACAATCGGATAAAAAACACAGAAGTTATTAAGAAATTGCTTTTTAAAGACGCAATCAGGTGCAGCTGCACCTAGTTAGTTGCTATGACACTCCGTGACATAATAATGTTGTTCAATAAACCAACTAAAGTGCCGCCAAACTAATAATTTCGAATAAAGAAAATTTTGGTATATTTTTAGTATAATTTTTTTAAAAAAGTATTTTTTGAAAAATATTATATTTCGATTGTAAAATTGGGTGGCGGGTATCTCACAGTCGAGCAAACTCGACAGTAGCTTTCTTACTTGTTTTATATAATATCCATTTTTTTGCTGCTATCAATTAACATGTCTAAGAATACTTAAGTAAGCTGCATTGTTTTACATGCAGTTTTTGACTTGAGGTTCGACATCCTTTACCTTTAACACTTGAATATATTAAATAAGTAGACGGCTTTACAGGTGTTTGTAAAATTCTGAAATGTCATACATATATAATAGAAAGTGATAAAAAAAAGAAAGTTTACTTAATTTTCAATTTAATATTTTAAGACAAAAAAAAATATTTTATTGTCAAAAACTACTTGCATAAAAATCGCATAGTCATTTTAATTTTATAACTTAACTTCTGCATTGATAAAATCCAACTTAATGTCAAATGTATAATTCATATCATTAGGGTTATTAGCAAATCGAGTAATAATTATTAGTGAAGGGTGAACTGTGTTTCTTATAAATATTAATTTAATTCACAACACCTCACTCCTTGTTTAAATTATTTATAATCATGAAATAAAGTTTTTGCTTCACTGTAGGACACTCAATTTTTTTTTTATTTATGCCTCTATAGAAAGTGTTTGCTCAGCGTTTACCTGCTGACCTTACTCAACATGCGATAAAAATCAATTCTATTTTATTATAGGCAAAAACAACTATGTGATGTTATTCTGGTTGCTGACGATGTGGAGATACATGCCCATCGCATGGTCTTGGCCTCCTGCAGCCCATACTTCTATGCAATGTTCACAAGCTTTGAGGAATCCCGCAAGACCCGCATCACATTGCAGAGTGTGGATGCCCGTGCTCTGGAGCTGCTCATTGACTATGTGTACACCTCGAATGTGGAGGTCAACGAGGATAATGTTCAGGTGCTGCTGACAGCCGCCAATTTGCTGCAGCTCACCGATGTGCGAGATGCCTGCTGTGATTTTCTACAAACCCAATTGGATGCCAGCAACTGTCTGGGCATTCGTGAATTCGCCGATCTGCATGGATGCGTCGAGCTCCTCAACTACGCAGAGACCTACATTGAGCAACATTTCAAGTGAGTACTCTCAATTCCGCCTTGCAAGCAATTAAATATGTATCCAATAAAGCCATCAATCATTGCAATCACTTGCAATGTAGTTAGGTATATATGTATATATTCAATTCGATTACATGTTGCTCATATTTGATGAGATATCACACAAAGATCATTAGTTTTAATGACTGCAGTTTTTATTATTTATAGTTAGCAGGCAAAATGGCTATGACAGATTTAAAATCGATTTGTGATGTTGAGCCCCTTTTATCGCGACTGCAAATGGTTTTATAATTGCTTGATTAATGAAGTCTCATTTGACCACCATAAAGTAAATAGCTTCTCTGTATTGATTTAGTTCTATTCTGCTGAAAATGTTGAATGTACATAAATATTATTAGTATTGCTTATGCATTTTAAGTAATAATATGACTGTTTGCTACTTATGTTACCTTTAGAATATTTATCAGAAGTTAATCATGTACAACTACTACAGTATACTATACTGCAAGAGCTTCTACATTTTCTGAGAAGTATATCATTGTTCTCTGTACTACACTTTAATCAACAAACATTTATATTTTAGAGAAAATATATTTAGCGAAAGTAAATTATCAGATTTACTTATTGATAAATTATCTTACATTGTAATTATTATGCTGTCTGAATAATAATATGAAATTTTCTTTAAATTAGTACATCATTTAAAAAGCAACAATTTTAGTACTCAATATTATTTTCATTTGGTAATTTGTTATTTTTATACTTATGTTTAGACGATTAAACTTGTTATACACACTCAAAAACCAGTTAATTCTAGGTCTACCCAAATATATCACAATATATTGTATATATGTACATATTTCTGTATTGTTATCATATAGAAATAATTGCGGCAATTTATGATCACATTGCTAAATTGTTTTCTCGCTTTCATGTTGTTTTTGCAGCGAAGTGATTCAATTTGACGAGTTTCTGAATCTGACGCACGAGCAGGTCGTCAATTTGATATCCAATGATCGCATCTCGGTGCCAAACGAGGAGCGTGTGTATGAGTGTGTCATCGCCTGGCTGCGTTACGATGTGCCCATGCGAGAGCACTTTACTTCACTGCTGATGGAGCATGTGCGTCTGCCCTTCCTCTCCAAGGAGTACATTACACAGCGTGTGGACAAGGAACTTCTGCTCGAGGGCAATATTATCTGCAAGAATCTAATCATTGAGGCCCTGACCTATCACCTGTTGCCCTCGGAAACAAAGTCGGCGAGAACTGTGCCACGCAAGCCCGTGGGCATGCCCAAGATACTACTGGTGATTGGCGGCCAAGCGCCAAAGGCTATACGCTCCGTGGAGTGGTATGATCTGCGCGAAGAGAAATGGTATCAGGCCGCCGAGATGCCCAATCGTCGCTGCCGCAGCGGTCTCTCAGTGCTGGGTGATAAGGTCTATGCAGTGGGCGGCTTCAATGGATCGTTGCGTGTGCGCACTGTGGACGTGTATGATCCGGCAACGGATCAGTGGGCTAACTGCAGCAATATGGAGGCACGACGCTCCACATTGGGTGTGGCTGTGCTTAACGGTTGCATCTTTGCTGTGGGCGGCTTTGATGGCACCACCGGCCTATCCAGCGCCGAGATGTACGATCCAAAGACTGAAATTTGGCGTTTCATTTCCTCAATGTCTACGCGACGCAGCTCTGTCGGTGTGGGCGTGGTCAATGGCCTGCTCTATGCTGTGGGCGGCTACGATGGCTTCTCCCGGCAATGCCTCTCCTCCGTGGAACGCTATAATCCCGAGCTGGACGTCTGGTCTAGTGTTGCTGATATGTCCTCGCGTCGCAGCGGTGCCGGCGTTGGCGTCTTGAATAATATACTCTATGCTGTCGGTGGCCACGATGGTCCCATGGTGCGCAAATCTGTGGAGGCCTATGACTTTGAGACGGATACATGGCGTTCTGTTGCCGACATGTCCTATTGTCGCCGGAATGCAGGCGTTGTCGCCCACGATGGACTCTTGTATGTGGTTGGCGGCGATGATGGCACCTCCAATTTGGCCTCTGTTGAGGTCTATTGTCCGGACTCGGATAGCTGGCGCATTTTGCCCGCCCTGATGACCATTGGACGCAGTTATGCGGGCGTCTGTATGATAGACAAGCCCTTGTGAATGGAAGAGCAGGGCGCATTGGCGCGGTGAGTGGAGGGAACTTATAACACTATTAAATTGTTTAATATGGAAAGCTAGCACTAATTATTCCTATAGGTTGCGTCTGCCTTTTCTGCAAATAATTAATTTTAAAATCAAATTGATTAACCTTGATGTTTTTTAACAACAAACCGAATAACTATACAGATTTATGTGAATTTATCGCGGACTTTTGAATCAAATTGGTTTAACTTGAACTATTATATCATTAAACATAGCCATACAAACGATTGATTTCAAATATTAGTTTAATATGACAAACTATTTCTTGAGATTTGTGTATTTATATTTATTATATGCTGATCGCTGATCAAATTTAGCAGCACCTAGGAATAATTTGTCCAACAATTCTGTTTGGTATGAAAACTTTATTACTTCATTAAATATGTTTTAGATATTCTGACCAAATTTAGTGGAATCAGTTTTATATATTAAACTCAAATAATATAGTTTTCAAAGACATAGTCAATCTGAGAATTGAGAACACAGATTCTGAATAAATTGATTCAACTACTGGTACTGTTGCCATAGTGGAAGTGGAATTATTGTAGGAGAATCTATTCAATTGCTAGCATCTTTACACCTTTATTATGGTCCACAAGGCGAACACATCTTCGGCTTGCCGAAATTGACTTTGCTTTCATATAATAAAATTGTTAACCTTGTTATTTGTTTGCAGCCAAGCGGCCTCGCTGGCCATAGCGCTGTTGGATGATGAGAATAGCCAGGCTGAGGGCACCATGGAGGGCGCTGTTGGTGGTGCTGTCTATGGCAATATAGTGGCTGGTGCAGCTGCTGCTGCACCTCCAACACCTGCACAGCAGCCAGCTAATCATCCGCATTATGAGAACATCTATGCGCCAATTGGTCAGCCGAGCAACAACAACACCAATCAAGCTGCCAATGCCAATGCCCCTGCTAATGTGGAAGAAGCTCAGCAGCCGCTGCAACAGCAACAACAACCAGTGGCCGCCGAAGCCAATCAGCCACAACAACAACAAGCTCAACAAGCTACACCTCCGCAACAAGCACGCATCTTGCCCATCAACAGCTACCGCAACGATTTATACGATCGCTCGGCGAGCACAGCAGCTGCCTATGATGTGCCACGTGCCGTGCGCTCAGGTCTAGGCTATAGACGCAACTTTCGCATTGATATGCAGAATGGTAAGCAAATCTATCAAACATTATCCAACTTAAATAACTCCGTGTTCTCTTGCAGGCAATCGCTATGGCAGCGGCTTTCGTTGTGCGCCACTTTATGCAAGCAATCGCTCGAATTGTCAGCGCCAGCGCAGCTTTGATGACACGGAATCTACGGATGGCTACAATCTGCCCTATGCCAATGCCATGCGCTATGAAAATATCTACGAGCAAATACGCGATGAGCCACTGTATCGCACCACGGCTGCCGCTGCCGCTGCTACGGCTGGCAGTCGTGTGCCGCTCTACACACGCCTCGATGTGCTGGGCCATGGCATTGGGCGCATTGAGCGGCATTTGAGCTCCTCGTGTGGCAATATTGATCACTATAATCTCGGCGGACATTATGCCGTGCTGGGACACTCGCACTTTGGCACCGTGGGTCATATACGTCTCAATGCAAATGGTGCGGCAGCGCCAGCCAACTCCAGTTCTGTTACCAGCAGCTGCAATGTGCCCAATTGCCAGGGCTATGTGAGTGGCGGTGTTGCTGGCGCTGGCACAAGTGCAGCTGCTGCTGCTGCCGCGGCTGCAGCAGCTGCCTCAGCGGCGGGCATGGATTATGCCAATGTCAAGGTGCCTGTGAAGAATAGCGCCTCGTCGTTCTTTAGCTGCTTGCATGGCGAGAATTCGCAGAGCATGACAAACATCTACAAGACCACGGCTGCGGCGGTTGCGGCCGCTCATCACACTTCGCCACTCACACCCAATGTGTCCATGGAGCGTGCAACACGCTCTGCATCCGCTGGACCCGCCACATCAGCCATAGCCGTAGCAGCAGCTGCTGAGGAGCTGCAAATTGCAGGCGAAAGCGTGCTCAGTTCGACAGCTTCCGTGCGTCCAACTGGGGCCATACCAAAAGTAAAGATTGCCAGCAAGACCGCCAAGGATTCGAGCAGCAGCACGACAGCTGCTACAGCAACGAGCTCAAGTGGAGCAGAAAAATCCTCGCCGGCCACAACTGTAAAGAGCGCTGCCTTGGCAAAGAAAACAACGGGTAGCGCAACGCGTTCGAATTCCTCGGGTGATTCTGGCAACGGAGCATTAAATAAAATATCCAAATCAAGCCTGCAGTGGCTGTTGGTCAACAAGTGGCTACCACTTTGGATTGGACAAGGACCCGAGTGCAAGGTAGGAGCGCAATATTAATTTGATTTTAATAAAAACGCCAAAAGTTGGTTTTAAAACCTTTGTTAATGTTTGCTTATTAAGTTGACACTAATTTACTAATTTACGCAATTTAATGCCGTCTGCAGGTGATTGACTTTAACTTTATGTTCTCGCGCGATTGCGTGAACTGCGACACCGCATCGGTGGCATCTCAAATGTCCAATCCATATGGCACACCGCGTTTGGGCTTGGGGCCACTGCCGCAGGATATGATGCGCTTTCAAGGAGGTTGTGCCAGTGCGGGCACCGTGCGACGGGACATCAATGCTGCAGCTCGTCCCTTACACAGCAATTTGAGCAGATTGCGTTGCGGAGCAGACAAGCGACAGAATAGCTCGACGGCAGGCAGCTATCGTTATGAGGATCCATCGTATGAGAATGTGCATGTGCAGTGGCAGAATGGCTTTGAGTTTGGACGTTCGCGGGAGTACGATGCCAGCTACAATCATCAGCAGGCAGCGCAGCAACGTCCGCTGCTGCAACGTGCCAGATCGGAGAGTCCAACGTTCAGCAATCAACAGAGACGCATGCAACGTGCTGCGGCACAAGCCCAGGCACAGACGCAAGGCACACCGAAAGCCTCTTTCAAGCTGGCGGATCCCTTCAAGAACTACGAACTGAATGCGGAGAATAATAGCTTTAAACCCAAGCAGCCAGCGGCCGAGGAACTGGAGGGCGCGGTTGGCGGTGCAGCGGCAGAGGGGAGTATTGCAGAGCTAGATGTGGAGCCGTTAGAGCCGATGAATTTGAGTGATAACGAGACTGATACAACGCCAACTACAGCACCCACAACAGTAGCAACTACAACGACTAACAACCAGCAAACTGCAAACAACACCAACAATGCTCATGAAGCAAACGATTGAAGATTGTAAACTCTATCTTTTTCAAATTATAATTAGTTGATATCGTTCACAAATATTACGATTTTATTTTACTTAATTAATTGTAATATAATTTAAGCTACGAACTTGAACTAATTGGTATCGAAATTGGATCTCACAAAAAAATTAACAAAATATTGGGCAAAAAAAAAAAAAAACAAAAATATTATTGTAGAATTTGATACATTGTGATTCGATGCGATCCACCAAAGCTCGAATATATACATATATTTACTAGAAATGTAAGTGTATGTCCTTAACTTCAAGTAGTGAAAGCCATATAGAAGGAAAGCAACATGCAATACAAATGCGCCATATCATGCACATTATATAAGCATACAATACGAGTATATAGAAATCTAAGCAATATGCATTTGATATTTGATTTAAAGTTCTGTTTGTTAAACTGCGCTCGTCCCTTTCCAAATATCTTGAATTATTTACTATATAGATTAGTTGTTAGTGTTTCCTTGATATTGTCATTTGTTATGTGCACTCCGCTTTGTTTAAGTTTATTGCAATTCTGGAACAAAGAGAAAGCAACTCTAGTTTAGGTCAATTAGTATAACAGGTATTATTTACAAGCAGACATACATACTTATATACATAGCTATATACAAGAATTATACAACAACCCCCTCCAATAAAAAGAAAAGAATCATATACAAATACTCCCAAATATACATTTACATATATAAGTTTATGGCATACTTACATGTATTGCGTTTAACTAATTCATAATAAAATTACAATGAAAAAACTTGAGATGTGTTTTTTGTTCTCTTTTATGGTTTTATTTTGTATTTTAACAAACTATTATAAAATTGCATGTTTTTCGTTTTCATTGCATTTCCATCATTTTGTTTTTCATATACACAGATACAGATACACATAATTATCATAATTAGAAACTAAAAATATTGTTTAATATCTGTATATAATATTATAATATATGTAGATATTACTTTCTTCACAACTATTGCGCTTGGCTACGATGAATTCCAAAGTTTTTTTTTTTTTTTGTTTTTCTTGCACTACATTTTATTTTCTCAGATAATGTTTAAATTTTAGTTAATAGCCGATATGTTTTCGCTATATTTCCACTCACTATCTCTACCTCTCTCTTATATGGTTAGACTCAGAAGAAGCGCAAAGACCCAAAGTGCGCCTAATTGCACAATCTTGTTGTACTCCTACAAGTACACACATATATTTCATAATATATAAGTATTTATTTATATTTGCTTTTGTTTTTTCTTTAATTTTGCAAAAATGTTTGTCTTGTTTTGCTTTTCAATTTGTCGCTATGTCTACAAGCTTCGTTTGAAAATTGTTGATAAGTTTTCTGTTTAGGATTAGATTTATATTTCTTGTTCTGGTTGTAGTATACTTCGTTTCACCCCCTCATTTCGATGCTAAACTTAAGAAAACTAAACACTAACTAAAAAAATTATTAAAAAAATTAGCTCAGAACTATACAAAACGCTTTAAGCGCGTTCACATACACATTAAAAACGTCCTCACAATAATATCAAACTCTCCTTCACGGCTCAGCCAAAACTTTTCTCACAAACTAATTGTTATTCTCATTGGGATTGTTTACTTGGGCAACTCATAGATCTGGACTGGCAACGCTTTTGGCGTTATAATCTCATCCTCAAAATCATCATCTTCGCCATGTATGGCATAATCACCACCATTATGCTCGCTCTCGAATTCATTGGGCACAATCTCCACATCGCTGGGCCGCATCGTACTACGTGAACCTCCGCCAGCCTCGCCACCATTTCGATCCGATCTCGTTTTAGTCGATTTGGTAATGTGATCGCGCAGCATGTGCGAATAAAGTATATCGTCTATATAGTACATGGTGCCCAGATTATAGACAAACACTTCGCTCTCTGTAATCTGTGCATTATTCACGCTCGTATAGTTGCTGCCTGGATTACGGGTAATCTTCACATGTCCGCCTCCGATCGTCTCATAGACCTCGTTATCCCGCAGATCTCGATTGTAGAGTCGTCCACGCACAAAGTGATTCAATAGCATTTTAATGCCACGTTGCGAGCCCTGCGACGGTAAATTTAGATTAATATTTAATTTTCATTAGGATTGTCTACCAATTATTTTACCATAACATCATCGGAGAGCCTGTCAAAGCCCAGTTTCTCGAAGGCCTTGTCCTCGGGCACGAAGAATGTGTAGTTGGCGCCGGAGATGTGTGGTGCGATTTCCGCATTATTTAGATATCTTTAGGGCATTTGAAAGGAAGAAAAATACATACTCGAATTTCTAATAAATTAACTTTTTCATATTTCCTAGCTTATAATTGCAATTCTCAAACCAGAATAATGTATATAATTTAATTTGGAATCGGCACCAATAAAATAAGTCATTGACTTCGAAAATGCCATAACTAAATTCAATTTATTGAACTTAGTAAAATAAATAAATTAAATTAATTTTGCATTTTGACGAAGTAAGGACATTTTCTCAATTATTCTTACATTTCTCCATTAATTTATTACCAACTACTGTAATAAAATATTAAAGTTCACCTTGTAATTTGCGTAAATCGTGAATCTCGCTCCAAGGCCAAAAATGAATGCGATAGAAATTGTGCACCAAACCACGGGAATGCCAACAATGGAGGCGTCTCTTTATCCTTGTGCATCTGCGATGATAATATGCAGCTTTAGGTCACATATCAAAGGCGAGAATGTGTGTTCGTATGGGCGTGTGTGTGTTCTTGTGTGGGTTTTACCTGATGCAATTTCGAAACCACAGCCTCAGAGACAAACAATACTTCCGAAATGATGAAGACCTGATTGCCATTGGAAAGCGTGTACTCGGACATGATGCTCACATTGTTCACAGTGGGCGTGGCTGTTGATTGCAATCATAAATTATTTGAAATTGCAGGGTGAAAATAAATGAAAATTCGACTTACGTTGTCCATGGAAGACCACATCTTCACCGCCCATGGTGTGGACGACCATTTGATCCATGTTCTTGACGTCAGAGATACGCAATGGACGCTGCATGGGCAGAAAGTGATTACGCAATATACTCTCAGTGAACTCGGGTACACTGAAGGGGTAGAAGCCCCAGTCGATAGGATGCCAACGTTGGAAGGCATTGTCGGAGGGTATAAGGACCGTATAGGCATTATCATCCATAATGCGTGTCAGATTGCTTTTCGATAGAAAATGTTGGAACACTTTTGTGCCCGTCTTCATGTTGGCCAGAAACGACATCAATGGACTGGCCTTTGATTCTTTAATAATGGGCTCCACTTTAGCATGTGCATTTGTAATGTTCGGCTGCTCCAGCGGCTGTGGGTCATTGTAACGACTGCAGAGAGAGGGAGAGAGGGCGGGCAAAGAGAGAGATGGATGGTAAGGAAGTGTGCACAAAAGTTTGACCAAAAAACTTTTCTAGGACTGTGTGTGCTGATAAATTTCGCATGAGTGCACTATTTGACCGCAAACAAACTAGTAGCATTAAGGCGCATACACTCGGAGAAAATTCTCGTTAAAATTATTTGAAAAATTAAAATAGAAGAACTACAAACCAAAAGCAGAAGTTGCCCAACAACTCAAATACGAAATATCAATAGAAGAGGTATAAAAAGTTTTTGCTCTAATCAAGCCTTAAATCAAATAGTTTCCCAAAGTGTAAACTGTTTGCAAAGCCTGAGGCCGAAACCCAGCTCGTACTCACTTATTCGTTTCCTGTATGTTGCGCTTGGAGTAGGGCGATTTTCTATCGCCCAAATAACCATCAATTCCAATCGCCATCAAATGCTCATTGATACGCAGCTTGTAGAGTATTTGTTGTCCATTGAGTAGCCAAACATTATTGTGGGATTTTTCCAATTTACGAAAAACGATTTTATGTCCATTTCCATTACCATTTGACTCCTCCTCTTCCTTGCCACTCGTGACGGTGTTGTAACTATCAAAGATTTTACCCGGCACCAAATGTTCCAACATGAACTCCTTCAAGCGCGGCTTCTCAATGCTGCGTACATCGATTTTGGGTATAATCAATGTATATGGTATATCTACAATTATCGAAGATAAGAATAAATTGTTATCTTTAAGACTAATGGGATAATGGGATAAACAATAAAGAATTGTTTTAATAGATTAAAATTATTGTACTCTTAGATAAACAGAAGACAATGAACCTTCTTAACCTTTTCTTTACCAACATAGTCAACTGTTTGCAAATAGAATTTGGTTTTGATTATTTCATGTACCGGGAATACGTGAGCGTGCTATTTTATGGGAGTGTTGCCTATCAAATTACTACATATATTCATTATTATGCAAAGCGAATACGATCACGAGTATAACATTGATTTATCAAATTACTTGGCATCAGTTTGAGCATATTACGAAACCTGGAATCCCAGAAAATTAATATTCTGATTTGATAATTTGAATAATGAAAGCGATTTGATTAATGCTTAAAATCTTATCTGATTCATTGCTGATGATTAGGGGCGCTAATTATTTTTCGTAATTCTTTATATGCTATTTATTTTATTATTTTAATTTATGATTGCATTTATTTTAATTTCATTCATTTATATTATAGAGTTGGTAAATATCTATTTCTTATATAAAGGTTCTATATGAAAACTCGTAATACAACAATTATTGTTTGTACTTTATTCTGTTCAATATAATTTCTATAATTTTTAGCTCTTGAATATATAAATATATTTTATATGCAATATATATCAATTCGTAGGGTAACTTTATGTATAACACTTGAACATATTTTTACTAGAGTGCTGCAATTTATCACATTTTTTTGGTGGACTTCTTTTGGACACGGTCATATTTTCAGAAGCCTCAACCATTAAAGAAATGATGCAATCATTTAACATGGCAATTTGTCAATTTATCAACGTCGTGGTGCAAGGAGTGTAGAGTGGTATACTGTTGACTCAGTTGTGTGATGTCGGTTCTAACGATAATACTTCAAGTGCTGGAAGTGATGACAACTCTACTGGGTTGCAATATCTACAGCTTTTCGTCAGAGCGAGGCAAGTTTAAACGACGGCAGAGCCTACAATTCACTATTACACTGTTGCAGTTCATCTGGCAGCGACCCTGGCTGTACTTGGTCCTATTTCTACATTCATTCTTTTATATGAAATACTTTCTGGAGGTTTTAACGCTAACTAACAAATGTAATGATAATGCCTTGACGATGCTTTACTATCTTAGCGGGTTTATACTAAAGTATCAAAACATCGCCTTGTGCATCGCTTACTTATATATTTATAAGCACCACAAAGATCTTGTTCAAAGGGTGCTTAATGAATTTGTGCTTATTTATCGAGAGTCTATAAGGCGCAAAGGATGTGAGCCGTGCATCAATTGGTGGATTTGTATGGTTTACATGTTAAAATCCATAATTATTTTAATGCAGGGACTTTCAAACACTATTCTCAGTTCTGTGCCCTATGTCGCACCACAATCCATAATGTACTTCTACTTTAAAATATCATGTGTAATATTTTTGGGTCTGCAGCCTTTAGCGCTTTGATTACTAGCCCACTTAGGACTCCTCTTGTTGCAAGTCTTCTATGAACAGCAGTTGCAACTCAGACCATGCCACGATGCTAAGGATTATAAGGAGCTGCTAGATGGCAATATTGCATTGATGAAATTGCGTCACAACTTTGAGCTGTTGCTGCGTCCATTCGTTTGGACATTTCTTATATCAGAAATCAACACAATTATGCTCTTTTTTCATATCTATTTGTACGATGCACAAAATATAAAGAAATTTATCCATACCATGGCCTTAACATTACTCTATCCACTATGTCTACTGTACCAAAGTACGTCTATCAATTCAACTGAGAAGCAGTTTGGGCACCAATTACTAAAATTTGGTAGGAATCGACGGAGACAACCTCAGGTGAGTTTACATCTATAAATCTATATATTTATATATTTATCTATTTATTTTTATTTTAGATCCAAATTTTCTGCCTTTATAAACTGGTCTTATTCAGCACCAGCGATCGCAGTAATTGGAACGTTTTTCAATTAAATCGCAGCTACATTTTAGAATGTCTGTACTATGGCTGGGTATTGGCCATGTTCTCAAACAGTATTTTAGTTGGGTCGCCAACGGCATGGAACTTGCACTACAACTTGACCCATGTGAAACATTAGTTAGAAAATAAATAAATAAAAATACTCTATTGAAATAAGAAACCGCAATGTTATAAAACTTTCATAAAATATTTCAAAATTCTAATGCTTTTCTTTGTTTTAATAAGTTTCATAGGGAAATGAACAAAAGTTGCCTATCATATTTTTCATAACAATTAACTACATTTTGTAAATATATTAAGTATTTAATAACTATCAATTATGTTGAAAATATACTCAGAATATGGAGTTCAAATGTTTTAAATAGTTTTTTTCATCGTCATTGTCCATTTTATATACATTCTGTACAAGGTGTGCAAAGAATAATTTGTAATAATATTTAAATATGTTATTTAAGAACACTTGCAGTTTTTAAAGTATTTTGTATACATATATATTTAATATACTTAAAAAATTTAAAATAATATTTAATTCTCCAAATACTTATCATACATTTATAATTATTGCAACTTAACGTCGAATGGTTTTTACCTCATGACTCATTGCAATAAAAGTGCTGAATACTTTGAGATTCAATATGTGTATGTGTGTGTGTTTATGGCTATATGTGATTCGCACTCACCAGGCTTGGTCTTATAGCCGTATAGCTCTAAAACTGGAAAGCCATCGTCAATAAACCGGTAAATGTGCTGCCACTTGTCATCTTCCTGATTGCGTTGCATTCCCACCAAATCGGGCAGCAGTTTGCTCTCAATCAGCTTGGCATTCTTCAGACTTGTATCAATTTGGCGCTCCATGATGCTGCTTGTTGTTGCTGTAGCAGTTGTGTCGCCGTTGCCAGTCGTAGTGGTTGCAGCTGCCACAGCGGCGGTGGCAGCTAACTGTAACAGCGGCATGAGCAACAATAATGTTGCTGCCGGCACTTGCAACATTTTGTGTGACATTCAAGTTTTAGTTTTCTCTATTGTTTGCAAAAATTGTTTTTAATTGTAAGCACTTTTCCAGAGTTTTCTCACTCTTTCTTTTCCCCTCGTTCTCTATCTCTTTTTCTGGTATTTGTGTTTTAGTTTAAGAGTTTCGTAATGCTTATGGTACCACGATTTTATTCATTTTCACTTGCAAATTTGCTGCAAACACTTTACATAATTGCCGAAAGCTGTTGGAAAGATAAGTGTGGATATATAATAGATAGACCGGGTAGCACAGTTTCTTGATTAGTTTTGTTTCAACTCATTGAAATGCCAGGCGTTGACTCTTCAATTTCAAAACTGACTCTCAAAAGTGTTCTGAATGCAAATGAAATCACAATTTTGTCAATATGCCCAGCACAGTATCGAGCTGATCACGATTGAATTAGCTTTATCCTATAAGAACAACAATTTGTGTTGCTGCCACACAAATGACACACTTACATTGTAACTTGCAACTTGTGGCCATATTTGACTGTTCGCTGGATTACGTGCCTACTGAGCCTGGGAAAAGGCGACCGAAAAAACCTGTCTTTGACACGATTTTCATGACAATTTTCAAGACAGTATTTGACAGTTTTATGCAGAGACAATTGTATCTAAAGATACTTTTACGGCTTTTGCGAATTTATTTGAAAAATTTGCGAATTTGTTTCGTATGATAAACAACCATAATATGCGACAATTTGTTTATTTGCTGACCTTTGTGCTTAAATCTGATCGCATACAAGGCTGACAGTCAGCGGCACATGCACAGACACCGAGACAGTGAGCTACGGATTCAACAGCTAAATGTGAAGAAAGTAAATTAATATCAATTGAAGTTGACAAACTAAACGGCAAACTACGGCGTAAATAAAATAAATCCAAACTGTGACACAAGCGCTTGGGCGGCACACATCACTAATCAAATATAAAAAGAATATACATACACGTACATGTATGTATGTATATGTGATATATACTTAGTTATGTGTATATGAAAATATATATGAAATTTTTCCTATATTGAAAACACACAACAATAAATTCACTTTCAGTAATTTTTTATTTTTCAATAGTTTTTCTTTGTAACGTTTTAAACTCTTGTCAGACTTTTCACCTTTGGAGACCATTTAGCGAACCGTACCGAACCAATTCTCGTTTTATACTGCAAGTCTGGGCGCGCTAAACGTTCAGCCGGGAGTCCAAAGCGGGCTCAACGACTGCCCAGTAGGAAATTGGCTGCCCGACTGCATAACCAGTTCTCAAATTCTACTATACTTTTGAAAGGTTATAAAAACATATTTGAACTATCTTTTTAATGAGCCATTTGGCATTTTAAGTGCATTTCAGAGTCGGAAAAAGTGTTTAGAAAATGTAACTAGCAAGTAAAATGTTAATGAAAACAAAACACACATTTTTTAAATACGGTTTTAAGAATTTATTTCAACTATTATTATTTTTATTTAAACATAAATGTCATGCTTCTCACAGTGTGCACATTTCCTACTGGGCTCTTCTCACTTATCACAAGCTCTCATTATTCATGATTATGCTTTGGTTTTTTGTGCAAAATTGTGCAACTGACGTCGCGACGTTGTCCCTACTCACACGGGTGTCTCTGCCTGTCTGATTGTAGTCCCTATAGTAGAATCTGAGCATCTCCGGATCTCTGTCTGCCCGCAATTGCTGTGATTGTTGTGAGCGGGAGGCACAAGCGGCGCAAGAATCACCCAGCCGGTGTCCACTGGCTGCATTACAAAAGCAACAGTCGCAACAGTATAAAAGTATGAGTACTCATACTCGTACTCATACTCATACATATGCTCGAACTCGAACTCGTAGTTTTTCATACAAATTAACATTTTCGGCTTCTTTTCTGTACTCGACTGCTTTTTAATGAGAGTCTCGTGCAATGCTTTTTGTTGATTGTGTTGCTGCTGTCGTTTCCATTTGTGGCATGGGACTGAACCTGCTGCCGGTTGCTTCTCCCTCCCTACATTTTTTTTTTTTAATTGAAATTGATATTATTGTCAGGCGGATATTTTATTTTTAGTCAACTCTCAATGGGCACCGGCGAAACTGATTGCATTTCATATGCATACTGAGCGGTGATGATTATCTTTGATTAAAAGTGTATTGTCATTTTTAATGAATACTTTTTTCAAATTTTTTTCTTACCGTGTGAGTGTGAAAGGGCTACAAATTATTAACTTGTGGAAATATTTCTATATATAATGATGATTTTATTGCCATTTAACAATCAAATTAAAAACATAAGCATATATTATAATTGATAATTCACCATCACAACTAAGAATGTTCCCATACTATTTATAAACTTTATAATTGTGCTTGTTATAATGTTATTAAATATTTTTTAAATTTTCAGACGAATTCCTTGAACTTTCATCTTTCTGAGTTCTATGAATTTGAACAAAATTGGTTGCAGAAAACAAATAGTTAAGCATTAATATAAATAGCATAAAGCATGGAAAAATTACTTGTTTACTTTGTAACTTTAGATCTTAAAGCACTTATTGCTGATGTATGATCGGCTGACTTGACTTTTTTTTAATGAAAAATACTCTCAATTACAATTGAATTTATTATTATTATTAGTTGAATTTCAGTGAAGAGTAAATAGAATAATCATATTTTATTAATATTTTTATATTAAATTAAATTGACTCCTTGAAAAATAATCATAATTATCAACAAGTTTTTAATTTAATTTTTTTTTACTTAACTTTTGTGGAGTGCAATTATTGGAATATTTTAGCTTTTTACAACTCTCTCAAGTAACCTCTATTGCCTGTTGGATTTTTAATTGAATTTAAAACTAAGTGCCGAGCATAAATGTTGCAATAAAATGTTGAGTAATTGTGTAGAACATTTCCTCATTTATGAGTTACTAGCTGTTATGTTTTCAACTTTTTTAATTACTTTACGCTATGGTTTCGGTTACTTTCTCAAAACGCGACGTGCACTGCACGTTTGATTAAAAAATTCTTGTGAAACAATTTTCATGGGTTTTGCGCTGCAAAAGCCGGTAAATAAAGGTAGCACGTACATGCACACACCGAGCTCCATAAACACACACTTGTTATAATGGTTGAATTCTAGGAAATGGGGCAGAGGGGACATCTTTTTCCGAGCTGCAAATGGGAAATTCTCAACTGACAGCAGCATCATCGTTAACCAAATTGTGTATACGAAAAACCGAGTGAAAACTATTTACAACTATGGTTACTACTACTACGAGTACGACTAGTGCTACAACTACGGATACTACTACAACTACCGCTACTACAAGCAACAAGAATAACAACAACAACTGAAGGAAAATGAAGCCGCTGTTGGAAGTGCTGCTAATGTTGGTGCTGCTGCTGCGTTTGTGTATCCAGAGTGCAAACCAATTGAAATTAATTTGCATAATATATATATGAGAATAAGCTGGACATCCAACGATAGAATTATCATTGTTCGTCAGTTGCATTTCTGTTGTCCAGAGCTAATTCTGGATAATTCACAGTTTATTGCACTTGCTTTTCTTGCACAATTTTCTCTTGCCTCCCTTCGCCGCTCACTCTCTTTCGCGTTCTGTCTCTCTTTTTTCCCTCAACTCAACAAAATACTAAATCACTTTGGTCAACATTTTGTCCAGTTAATTACGGCATTTGTGTGTATATTTTTTTCATGTTCTTAATTTGCACTTAATTAGATTAAGTTTGTGGTTGACATTTAATTTGGATGTTTGCTATGTTTTTCAGCATTTTTACTTTGGTTTTTTACTTTGCGCTCAACACACGCTACTCGCGCGACTCCGCCGAAAAATGATTGCGTCTGTTGTGCCGGAAAATTTACGACAAATTGAGAAGCTTTCACATCGCTTGCGTCGCTTCGTTGCTAGACGCAGTCGTCGTTGTCATCATCGTCGGCGCTTTGGTGCTCCTTGGGTAACTGGTCGTTTCTAGGGTTGCCAAGCTTCAGGCAGTAACTTAGGGTTGGGGATTTGTTACCTTTTTCTTCACGCATTGGGTTTAAAATATTTTAGTTCAGTTAATTCTACTTGTAGATTGTTTCATTCAGTGTCTATTTTTGTGTAAGTTATGAAAAGTTCAAAGCTTAGTCAAGACACTGTTTCAATAACTGTGCAATATAGTTAGCTTTAAAAGCTTTTCATTTTGACTTATTTCCTTTAAAAAAAGTCTCAAAAAGCTTTCATAAGCTTGGACGAAAACCTAAAATGTTGCCAGCCTCAAAAAATATTTGGCATACGTTACGTATGCTGGCATAAACATTAAGTAATAATTCCAATAATTGGATTATGTTAAATAAATAACATGATGCTAAAATAAAAAAAATTCAATGAAATTATTATTTTATTAACATGTATAAGAAATATAGGCAAATTCAATAAAAGACATTTTCAATAAATACGTGAGCTAAATTAAATAACAATTAATTGATTAATTTTATTGATAAACTATTCAGTCAGTCACGAATTAATCTGTTTAATGTTATCCTCATGCCTAAATCAAAGTTAAACACAATTGCTGGAAATATTTTGAAAGTGCAATTACCTATTAATCAAGTGAGAGCAAGCGAAACGTAAACTGCATGAAATTATTAACACATTAACAGCCCATTGGATGGCTGATTTATTTGTGTTACTCATAAATATAATATGCTGGCATCATTGGCAGCCGACACGTGACAATAAAGGCAAGCATAAAATATGCCAGCTCAATTTGTTTGCATTTCGCAAACATTAATACAATAAATAAACAAGGTGAATTACAGCCAGTAGCCGGGAGCGACCATTAAATACCCTTTATGGTAAAACTACAAACAATAAAATAGATGACCAATATCTCTCTTGAATATACTTTTTCAAGTTAAAGCATAAGCACAGGGTATAACAAACAAATATGCCACGTGGCAAGTAGAACAATACAACACACTATTAAATGTCAAATTAATTTTCATGCCATTAAATGCAGAAGCAATAACAGAAAGAAGAAAAAAAGGGCAAAAGTAAATACACTTGAATAATCGAACATAAGGCGATAAAAAAATATAAATAAAGCCAGGCAACGTTGCTAGAATACTTATATGGAGCTATGTAAATAAATATGTTTAACGTGTAGATTAAAGCCTTAGAAGCGGCTTATGCTTTGCGCCACTGACTTAAATCTAAATAAATATAGTCCAGACATGGACACACAGACCACTTTGGGCCCACATGCATTTATATAGATTCCCATTGTGCTGGCCTGGCAATCAACAGTGTGCAGAACAAAATTGTCCTTGCGATTTGCTACCAAATAAAGAGCCAGAAATATATAGAGAGAGAGAGACAGAAAAAATAAGAAAGACTGGTAAGCCAAATGATATCCTGCAAATTTAAAATGAGCTTTTGAAAAAAATTATTAAACATAAGTGTTGCTCATTAAGTCAAGTATTTACTGAAAATACTAGACTCAATTAAAAAAATTGAAAGCTTAATCAAAAATACCCCATTTCACCCATCAATCGAGAGTATAAAAAACTAAAAATAGTTAAATGACATGAAAGGGCAATGGTCAACAAAAGTGCAACGAGGTCGAAGCACACAGCAAACTTTGCGGTTAAAACTAAAGTGGCCTGTTAGGCTTTCACAAAAGTGTCCAAAAACTTTCCCATAGAAAGAATGCAGCTCATCTGCATTTGGCTACTATGTTCAGTGTGGTCTTTTTCCACACTCTCTCGGTCTCTCCTGCTGTTGTTTTTGTTGTTTTAGTTTTAATATTTCAACACATTTTTGCATTGCAATGCAGAACTATGGCAGGACTAGAACGACGGTCAGTATGAAGTCTGATGCTCAACGTGTCTCTTTGTGGTAATTTATGCATGTTGTTTGCATATTCTTGACTTTTTCGGGCATTTTCGGGCTTACAGATTAAATAAGAGATGTCACAAAATGCTTTGACATGCTTGTTACTCGGTACGTATACGCTATATACAATTATACAGCTTGTCGTAACTATAGTTATAGAGTTGATTGATTAAGATCAAAAAGAATTCGGTTGAGTTTATTTAGGAACATTTAAAAAAATTATAATAATAAATAAACTTAAATATTTAATGTTGATATTTTATTCAAGGTTTCTCTTTGCTCCTTACAAAACTATCTCAAATTTAGGAGTTTTGAATTCTCTTTGGCATCATTTTGAACCCACTAAAACTAATTTAATTAATAGAATTTCTCTCGTTAGCTCACATTGAATTCACTTTTTGAACAGGCTTGAATCTTGTCTGCTTTTCATTTCAAATTGGCAAAATGCGTGACCTGATGAATTGGTGATGGCAAATAGTAAACAAACATTTGACAGTTTATTCTGATTGCCAATTTTTGGTGAGCACAGCTGAAGCTACGGCAATAGCTTATCAACAAATTGGCAGTCGAACTTAATTGAATATTCAACTGCGCTTGTATTCAAAAAATATGAATGAATACTGCTATCTCATTCTGTACGACAGTTCTGAAATTTAAAGTACACATTTTAATGCTAATTATGAAATGCATATTTACCGATATTTTTTTGAATGATTTAAAAATAATTACTCTAATTGAAAGTGTTGTGGTCGCCTTTGGCTTTTTGCATATTATAAATACATTAAAAAGAAGATATATTTGTGAAAGCGTATGTGCATAATTCAAACATATACATTATTAACAATAAATATTGAATTGAAGGCTTATAAATGTAACATATACATTTGCATGTACTTATAATTAAATTTTATTGTCGTTTGTTTAAAGGGAATTTGTTTTACATATTATATATTATTGAGAGAGGTGCTTGAACTTATTTGTATTCTCGTTGTTTGGTTCGTTCATTGACTTTCTCCCTTTCATTCTTTTCTAATTTACTAATTACGCTCACCTTGATTTTTTTTTATAATTATCTAAAATTTAAATATTTACAATTATTTAGCACAATTTATTTTCATATTTTGAATTATTTATACACTTTTAATATTGTATTGGACTGTAAAGTCTTTAAGCACTCTTCACACTCGTCCACATTGTTAGTCAGTTGTTTTGCTTGCCAAGTGAGATTTATTTGAGTAAACTTTAATATGAATATATTCGTTTACCCAGACAATAAAAGGAGCAGCTTTAGCTGTTGCTCTTGGCTTTGTTATTCTTGCAACCTTTTATCGTGCGATTGACTTTTAAATATAACTACTGTGTTATTTAAGCTTTGCATACATTTTAAATATTTTCAAAAAGTTGCCGTAAATAAAAAAATTGTGAAAAACAATATAAAAGCCCGCCAGCTTCTGTTGCAATAAAGCATTTATCGACAATATTGGTCAAGTGGCAGGTCAGCAATAAATCAGTGATTGTGTGCAGCGGTTTATGGGCTCGATTATAAAATGTTTTCAAAAATGTGTGCAGTACTTACACTTATAAAAATGTTGGTCAATTGTAGTCAAGAAATATGTATTTTTGACTATGTAACGCTTTGGGTCAAAGAGATATTCATAATTGTTAAATAAGATGATTTCCCCACTTACCTTCCGTCTTTAAAGTTAACATACAATGATTGAAACAACAAATGATTTAATTAACTCCCAGTCTGTGTTATTAAATTGAACTTATTTTCTGCCCATCCACATCTTTCATAATCCTCATAATCATAATTATTTTCCTGAAATCAATGCGCATATAAAAAAGCCACCTTTGCAAAAGAAGAGTTCAAAATAATCACAATTTAACTGTAATATTGTTTAATTATTTCATTACTTTAATTAGCAGAGAAAAGCTCTTTGCAAAAAATTGGAATTCCAACTAAAGCAATGCCAAAGGTATGATCCATAATTTGCAGCATAATCTTTTGCCAAGTCAAAGAAAAATTATGTGTAAAGGACATGGCTGGCTTCCAATTAGATAGCCACTCTTATCCCAGCAATGACCAAAATTAGAAAAAAAGGAAAAACAAAAGACCACGCCTTTCGCACCGCGAGCAAAATAAATATCCTTCGTCCTTAGTCTGTCGTTCATCGTCCACGGCATCGTCATTGCAATCGCCAGCGAAGTCAACAAACGGAAATGGTATTAATGCTTAAGCTAAGCGCACTCTGCTATTATAATTAAATACGCCGGCGTCGTTGTCTGGGTCAGGAGCCTCACACACAGAGATAAAACAAGGAAAGGAGATAGAAAATGAGTGAAAGATAGAAAGAGGAAGAGGAATCCACACATAGTGCACACTGCAAATAATTAGCGTGGCTCGACATCTGAGCGAGAGAGAGAGTAATTAAGGTAACTTAGCTGTTGGCCCTGTCCTGTCGTTTCTTGTCAGCGGAAATTAAAGTTTAATGCCTCAACGCGTTCACTATTTTGTTTCAAAAGGATGAGATTTCCTTTGTTATTTTTATCCCTTGAAAAAAAGTGTGAAAGTGAATAAAATTACATGTTGAAAGTTGTGTTTACGAATTAACAAGTGAGTTGCGCTGCAGGCTTCGACTAACATTTGTTTTCACACTGATAGAGTGTTGAAAATAAATATATAACAAAAGAAATATTAGTGATTTAAATAAAATGTAAAGAAACTAAAAGTTTCCATGCCAATTAACCTTAATTTCTGTATCAATTCGGCTGAAAAGAAAGGCTATAGAATTGAATTAGTATATGCCTCAATTTAAATTCTATAAATTATGGATTTATATTTTACATCGTACAATCGTCACATTTATTTTAAATATTGAGTAAGTGATTTTTTTATTGAATTATTCATTCAATGTATAAAATTAAATTAATTTCTATTCAATCAAATCTTGCTCTGGAACTCCAATGATCACAACTTTTTATCATTATCAACTACAAAAAAATCTGTGTCACAAATAGATCAACTTCTCATGCTTTTCACTGGAAGCACAAAGCCATTGATTGCGTTTGGTTTTGCCATTGATTCACGAGTTTTATTTGCTTTTCTGCTTTTATTTTAATGCAATAAATTATTATTGTATAACTGTATATGGCGCTCTATTGTAGTTTGGTTTGCTTTTGGCTTTTGAACTGAGCGATGACCTTCAATGTCGACAGTTTTGCTGTGTTACGAATTATATTTCATTGTCACTTGTTGCAATAACTAACTAATATTGATTAAGTTGGCAAATGAATTTAGCTTATCTTGCACGATGGATAGAGAGAGAACACTGTTTGTTGTTTTATGGAGTGGTTGCTTCATTTATTGGTCGTATAAAACGTTTTGATTACTCTTAGCAGGTTTGTACATAAGACACAAGCACACATCATATCAAAGCACCACGAAGTCCGAGGTATATTTGTATAAATACATAATCCAAACGTTTTATTTTTATTTTTTTTTTTTTTCGTGAATCGTATTTAAATGCTATTTGGTATCAGTAGAAACTATATTAAAGTCTTTTCATTTGATATGATAATATTTAACAAGTTTGCACAACACTCAAATTCCCCGACAAAATATTTCGTCACATTAGTCACAGTTGAGGGCGAGAGAGATGGCAGGCTGACTAATTTAGTCAAATCAGCGCACTTTGATGCTCTGCACTTCCAGCCAGATCATAACTGCTGCTATCGCCACATAGGCAGCCACAATGAGGAACACCTGCATGACACTCGCTGTGAAGACTTGGACCACCAGCAGAACGGTGCCAAGGAGAAATACGCTCGATAGGAAGACAATCATGAGTATCGTTGGCCAACTGCGAAACCAGGCATTTCGTTTATCCGGCGGCGGTACATAGATTGGCTTCAATGGACTGTATTCCTTGCGATATTGCGTCTCGTAGCCGCTGCTAAAATCAATCTCATCATGGCCCGACGATGTGCCCGCCTTCTTCTCGTCTGTGTCCATACCGAAACGCGTGCGTCTTTCAACTAATCGACTCAGCCAACGACAACAAGTCAAGCAGTCGAACATTCAACCAGTCAACAACGCATCGACCAGTTTGTCGTCAGTGAGCAGTTTTTGTGTGCCTCATTATCACAAAGCACAAAGGTGTTAATTGGCAACAACGACAACAAAAACAACAACTCAGCTACAACAACAAGCTCTGACAGTTGTGTTGAGTGTTGTGTGTGCTTTTCTGACTCAGATAAGATAAGTGAGACTTCGAGAATACTCGTACTTATTCTTGTTTCGACTCTTTCAAAACTGCAACCTTATCAATTATGGCTTCAATACTTTTGCGGCTCTCTGCATTCTCAGCCCACCCCAGAAATAAGTCTTATGTACTAATTAAGCGCTGACAACTTTATATTTTGTATACAAAATTGTTGACTTAATGATCTCTTGTTGATTTTTCCCATAAACGAGCTATCGTTTACTCTCAGCATGAATGAAATAGGTTTCTATTTCACGCGCTGAAATTTCTTTCAAATCCTCACATGGAAGTAAACAAAAACAAAATATTTCTGACATTGCTCTTTCTTATGTGACATATTTACAGATTGCATTTCAAAGACAAATACAACAACATTTTAGATGACTCAGAAGATAAAACGAGAGCCTCCATCAGATACATTTTGAAGGGTTAGCAATAGATTTTAACACAACTAGTGGGTGATTGTTTAATTAATTTATTGGATAAATTGTTGTTACCTTTAAATGCAAAATACTTTTTGAGGAGTGTAAAATTGAAGGATATTTATTGCTTTTGATTTGTGATTTGTTATTTGATTTATTAACTAATTATTATGTATATTTCAGATATGTTAGAAATTTGATACTTAAATTTGATTATAGAATAAGTTGCACATTTGCAAACTAAATTATATAAATGTTACTTAATTATTTTAAATGAATTAACGTATTTTCTAATATTTTAAAAATTTTATAATAAGCGCCTTTTCTTCCCTTCTTTTCAGTCTAATTTATATTTTTTCCGCCATATAAACTGATAAACTTTAATTGCTGCATTCAGAAACATATACAAGTTAAGCAAATACCTTTGATGTTTACATTGTAACAATATTTGTTGTTGAAATTTACTATCGCAATTTTTATGGATACATTTATACCAGTGCAAATATGTAAATTATGTTTATATACGATATTGATTTAAACTGTATCCAAATACAGTCTAATGGTTGGCTATTAAAAATGTAAACTGCCTGCAACTTGTGTGTTGTAACATATTTTAATATTATATTATATAATAACAATAACTGAGGTTTGGTAGGTAAAATACCCTTGAGAAAAATAAATGGTGGTATAAATGTACTGTTGTCTTAAAAAAACATATGTATTATATGAAATGAGATTAAATAGCTAAATAATACCCTGCACCTTTTGTAGGAGCTAATCGAATTTGGTTGATAAGTAGTCGTCTTCGTTGATAAGAAAAAAGTAACCATTGACTTCAAGTGGTGCTTAAAATGTAAAAAATGTAAGTTACATTTCGGCATGAAATATTGACACCCATTTCAACCATTTAAATTATTGTCAAAGCAAAGGAATTAAACTAAATTGCAACCCAATTTCAATAAAGCTAATAAGAGAAAATAGTCGACATACATATAATGTTTTTATTTGGTTTATGAATTCCAATGGCAAAACAAATGATAAAAATACAAAGTCAAATTCAATACATTCCATAAGAGTCTGAACAGAGTTGCAAATGGTTTCTGAGAATAATAATGCTGACTTCAGCATAATATTGGGACTTGCAATGAAAACTAAAGAGCAGCGTTTGTCTTTAGTCAGATATGCCTTCAGTTTGCCAATTGCTGTTGAGCTTACTGCAACGTCGTGTCGCGAAATTATTTATAAAATTTGTTCGCTGCGTAAAAAATGTCTAATCGGTAAATTGAACAAACCGACATCTCTGGGAATAGTTTATAAAATGTGTAATTTCAGGGAAAGTAAGGAAATACTGCTGGATGACAGCATTGATGATGTCCCAGAGGTTGTGATCAATATCTGTCAATTGGAGACAGAAGAGCTGCCGCATCTTATGGATGAAAATTTCGAGCATCATGGTATTTGGTCTGCTTGTAGACAAATAAATCCAACTCACAATTCGCACCGATTGGGTATATTGATATGTGTGCTTTACAATTTGTTTATTGTTTTAATCTTATTAGCCTCTTACGTGCACTTTAGGTTGAGAAAATAAATGCCTTAAATTATTTAAATAAATGGAAGTGAAGGTGTTTCAATTAGAGTTGTCAATTTCTAACATTTATTTCAATATTTGAGTAATGTCAGAAAATGAGAAAGGTAAACGTAAACCTAAGATCTTATCTAAATAAAAAGTGCTGAATACATAGTTTATTAGCCGCAATTTTATGTACAATACAAACTCAATACCATCTTTAAAAAAAAACATGTTTTTTAGAAACTCAAACCTATTTGAAAATGTGCTTATATTTTTTAGTGTTTATATTTTAAGAGGCATTTCTTGTGGCTGTTGAGAATTGAGGAGAACAAATATAAACTGAAAAAGTACTGCAACTATTTATGTGGATTAAGAACATTACAGCTATAAGTTAAATCTGATTGTATAATTGGCTTAAGCGACCGACTTTACTCATACTTACTGACACAACGATGAGTATTAAGAGGAGCACGAGTTGACTTACAAATCGACAGTCCCTAAACGCATTTCAACTTTGCCCTCATTGCGAGAGTATCTGCACAGTGCTGCCAAACAATTTAAGTTGTTACCAAAGTCATCAGCATTCTAGTTGCGGCCACCACTCAGTTAAAAACTTGCCCCTGCTGCAGTTTCCATCCCAACCCATGGTTCCCAGCCTTTTTTTTCCTTTGTGACAAAGTTTCTGTTGCTGCTGCGCATTTGCATAAGAGATACGAGAGAAAGTGTGTGGGAATACAGAGGAGATGGAGACGCAGACAGACATGAGTTGCAGCAACGTCAGCTTTAAGTAGTTGTTGCCTTTGATGTTGTTGAGCAATTAGGCAAATCTCGAGAATTGCTGACAGTCAATTCAATTTGTTGCCGGCGGCTTTTCATGTTGGTCAAAAGCATAATGTGACCCAAAGCTACCAAGCGCACACAGTGCAATGCTGCTGCTTATGTTATGAATTATGGGGAGAGAGAGCCTTTGGCCTTAACAGCAACTAACCAGAATTTTCGTGGCTGCAACTTGGCCGTATTTCATGTTGGCCCTGTCATGATGGTGGCCTGGGCTCTGCCATTTTTTGGGCCACAATTCACAAGCACTTTTGGCGCGACCTTAAAAGTTTTCTGCGTCTCGCACATTTCAATTGTTTTTAGGACCTGCCACGCCCTTAGTCTAACAACGCTCTTATCTTCTAGGTATAAATTTGTTTAGCAGCTTTGGCTTTAAGCACGCCTACATGCAATTTTCTTTGGCCACCTTTGTGCACCTCGTACCCCCAAGCTCATTATTCAAATCTAAGCCCGTGCTTTAAGCGCAAACACCAAAAATGAGAAAAAAAAAAAACAAAAAATCAGGAAATATATAAAAAATCAAAATTCATGAGGCACTCTGAGAGAATTATAGCAAGTTGCTTGGCGGTTTTAAGTACTCCTCTTACCTCCCATCCTCAACCGTGTCAAGCTGAGCTGCTGCTGGCCAGAATGCGTTTGTTGTTGCAAACTTTTTCCATCAAAAGTTTCGGTTTTCGATACGCTTGCTGGTGGCAGCAGTCTCGGCATCGGCAGCACCAACAAAAGCAACAGCAGCAGCGTCGACGGCTTCTTCTCGAAAGTGCCACTTCGGCTTTGCGTCAGTGAACACGGCGGCGACGGCGGTGCCGCACAAAAGTGTGACTGAAGTGGTTAGTTTCAGCCTCCTTTCTCACTCCAAAAAGGCTACTATTCGCCTGAGGTTGCTTTTCTACCAGCCGCGGCTGTTTTTTGCAACATACACACAGGTGTTAATTAACTGGGGGACCGTCAACCTGTACTAAATTTTAAATTGCAACCCAATCAAATTAATGAGGAGACTTGCATTCGAGGGCAACAAAGCAAGAGAAAGGGGGCTGGGATAGGGTTGTGCCTTTTATTTATGTTTTTTTTGGCGCTCCAAGTTCAAGCAGACTTTTCTGAAAAGAAAAGTTAAAAGTTTGGTGCGTATGTCAAGTACTTGGTGCCAAAAACAAAATCCAGATTAAAATAATTACGGCAAATTTATTGAGCTTACAGTGAAGACTCTGTATAGCCAATAGCAGTCAAAGTTTTATTAATTGTGAACTAGCAATTTTATCAATCACATTTATATAATTATTATAAATTGAAAAGCTGAAATTACTTTGCGAATGAAATGTCTTTTGTAATTAAACACAATAATTATGTCATGTATAGAATTTTATAATTCATCATTAGGTCCTCAGAAACTTAAGCAAATATGTTTGCACTCAAACCATGCATTGTGAAATGACATTAATAATATGTAATATGAGATGATAAATATCATTCAATGCTACAGTAGCCAACTATTTTAATTGCTTTCATAACTCAATTTTAGCTAAACGTAGAAATGTCAAATATTTACCTGAAAAATTCCAAAGTTCTATCATAAAAATGGGGAATAAGAACCACATTACCGACCACCTCTCACCACACCACTTTGAGTAATTTGTGTAATGTTCATTTAAATAACTCAGAAAGATTTATGCCACGTTTAGTCATTCGAAACAATCATTAATAGTTTTTACTTTTATTGTTGCGGTTATTGCGACGTGCAACTATTAAAGAAGCAATTGCAACAAACAAAGTCTGTTAATATGAAAACCAATTAGTAAATAATGAACAAAAGCTGTTCTGCAACTCACAACTCATTTTGCACCCTTGTGGCTATTATTGTTGTTATCTCTGGTAGCCACTTGATGTCCTTTGCAGCTACACAGCATGTTGCAGTCTGAGAATGAAATTAGTTACGGTGTGACACAATGATACTCGACAGCGACGACATCCTGTCCTTCTCCTGGCTTAGGCCACATGTGTGCAAGTGAATAAGAGACACTGTGTGTGAGTGACTAAGTGTAAGTATGCTTGATCTATCATCATTAGTTCACACTGGTACAGCTGACACTTGGCCCAATTGATTTGGGCTAAATCACTGAGCCGGTTAACGGTTTAGCGTCTCTACTGGAGTTTATCCTCTCGTCAGCCAACATAATACACTATTAAGTATTTGTTCCCGGGCTTCAAGCGTTTTAATGACATATTTTATTGATAAACTCAGTGGCAGGGAAGCTTATTTATTAGTATTATAAACATATTTTACTCTCAATCCTCATTTTCATTTCTATATCAATTTATTTTCAATTGCTCTGCTATTTGCATACATTAATAAAGCTAACACCAAATAAACTCATTAAAATGATATCCAATTACAATTTGTTACTTTTAAACTGCATAATATATGCATAAATTAATATGGTAAAACAAACACAATATTTGCGAGTCGTATGAATATACATAAGTATCATTATTTTAAATGCATATGTACATACATATATTTGGATATTATAGTTTAGCAAACATCAAACACATTTTGATTCAAATTTATTCCATTTAGAAGGCTACATTTCCGACGCTTTTATCCAATTATTTTTCAATGCATCGTTCAACATTTTCATTCAATGTATACAAAACTTAACTTTCAACATCAGAAGAAATTGTGAAATATAAAATATTTTGTAAATTACGGTGTTTAAATTATAATAACAGTTATCATACATATTGAATATGAATCTAAAAATGTACTGGATTTTAAATAGCTGTAAGCAATAATAATTTGTTGGGATTATAAATTAAAATTGTCTTAAATCTAATTGTGTTAAATATAATTATTTTTGTCTGACCTAAGAAAGTCCGCTTAATCACCATTTAAAAGAATTTATTTATTTGGCAATTTACTAAATTTAAAACACTTGTCAATTATGCTCTCCATTTTTAAGTATGCAAATTAAATATCGTTTAATTGCATGAGAACTTAAAATGCATTTGAAAGTATTTCTAGAGTTAATTTACTGCGAAAAAATTGGGTGAAATTGTATTTAATGAAATTGAAAATTAAATATGATATGCCTGAGGAATTTGGGTCGAAAATGCTTTGGGGGGCTCGGCAACAAATTGATGCAAAAATAAGTGCAAGTAATGGAATTTAATTAAAAGCGTGCATAAATTATGTTATAAAATGGCTACTACAAATGCCATACAAATACATACGCATAGGTTAATATACAAGCCCACACACTCATTGCATTGCCATGGGCATAATTATTGTCAAATATGTATGCAATTCCATGCGCCGAAAAGTAGGCAACCGTTTGTGTCTGCGCCTCTTGCTATTGCGCCTGTCGCCGTCGCTGTCTGTGCCCTGAGTCTGTCGCAATGTTCGTCCTTGGTCTGTAGTATTATTAATGCAATTGCACTGGCAACACTTCGAAACCACAATTATTTCCCCACCGTTCACACACGCTCAACCTCGCGTTAAATTGTTAAGAATGTTTAGAAAACGTTTTCGCCTATGAGTCGCTTTATTGAATGAGAGTTTTGCAAAAATGTAGAATAATGTTTAGATCTTATGATCTGATCTTTAAGACGTATGTTCAATTCTATATCAGTAACTAATGGAAATCCCTATAGATTTTGTTTCGTGGAACGCCATTCAATTTGACATTAATACAAGAGTGAAATGGAGCTTGCATTTGGGTTTTGAGCATGAGATGGGTGTGTCACTGTTTCATGGCACTTGATTGTAATTCACACGCATGCTCATATTTTGCAATGCACCCACACACACACGCACATACACACACCCATGCGTAGTTGACAATGTAGCTTTTGGTTACGTTGTTGTCCTCCCGACAGCTTCCGCTCGTCGTTTGTTTAAAGCAGTTTGCACATTGTTGTCATTCGTATTGCTGCTGTTTCTGTTTCTGCTCATGTTGTTGTGGTTACTGCTCATGTTGTTGTTGCCTGGCTGACTGGCAGCCGTTACCATAATAAGGCCATTGTTTATGCTGTTCCTGATGGCATTAATACCATTGTAATTTCAATATTTAGTCGACCACTTAATAATGTGCGGCCTACTAATGATTATTAATTATTGCGAAATGCTTGTCATTTTGTTGGTGCCACTGTTGCTCTGCTTGGAATTGGTTTATTATTATATCTACTATTCGTATGCATATACATTGGTCTCTCAAACGGTTAACCGCATATTAGATACGAATTATACCAATGTGTCGCAGGTGATTCATTTTGGTCAACGATTACACAAATGTTTAACGCACATTAGTGTGTAATTGATTTATGAAAGAGACGTTTTGTAAAATACCTATGAACAGAGTATATTATCAGCTATGTAAGTGTGTTGGCAGGATTTCCATAAAGTGATTTTCCATGTAGTAATTTAGTTAAATAAATACTAGATTAGATTTAACAAGAACAGATCGAAAATGGACAATAGAGGAACAAATTTTGTTCATTTAAGTTTTACATGAAAATCATGAATGTATCTGCAATTTGTTGGGATAATGAATACCGTATTTATCTAATGAACATGAAAATAAGCTCCAATGCTCTGAATTTCTCTGAATTTCAATTCAAATTGTACTTAAATTATTACCAATATAGACTCAATATTCCATAGTTAAAAATGTTATTAATATAGCATAGGCTTTTTATTTCTAATACAGTTCACTCAGTTCTCAAAGTGTTCTCAAAATTACAGCTATTGTTCAACAATTTCGTCTTATTAGGCACAACATTAAGAGATGGTTGATAAGATGGACAAAGCAATGGCTTAAATGAATTTAAGGTAATTTCTGTTGGAGTTCGAGTTTGCGAATGTTTAACAATTGAATGCCATTTATTATCTTCTGACTGAAACAAATGAATTATAGCTACTAATTAAATCAGCAAATTACAAGCACGCACATTACATGAATTGTAAATTAGGTGCTGGCAGCCACAAACTCCCGCAGGTATAATAATGCTCAGGTGAAATCTGTAAATTTGACTGAAAATTAATGCCAAACCATTGGCACGTTCAAAGCTAAAAAAAAAGAAACAAAATAAAATTGGTGCAGAGCTAGAGAGGACTTTATTTTGCCTAAGTAGCCGAAAATTGCTCAAGTTAAAAATGTGTAAAAATGCTGACTAAGTCAGTAAGAAGTAGAGACATTGCCAAGCTGCGATGATGAAGTAATTTTATAATTTTTCAATCTATTTGGGCCAGTAGCAGTTGCTGTGTTGACTATGATTTCTCATGTTATTTGATATAATTATTTTTAGTGATGTCTGGCAAGCTTCATCATAATTTTTGTACCATCTACTGCTTATACCGCAGATTCAGTTGCTTTTTATCGTAACTTACTGTGACAGCTGCTGAGAGGGAAGCAGCTGCAAAGCACTTGACTGGTGTCAGTACTTGAGCCTTGGCTGTCTATCAAGGTGTAGGTAGATCAAGTTCGGTTAAGTCAAAGTGCACATCCAATGTCCCCCAGAGGTTATACATCTATAAACCTCAGTGCAGTGACAGGCAAACGGAAGCCAAGCTTAGCTCACATTTCACTCACTTTTGCTGGTGACTTTAAAAACAATTTATGCAGCATTTTCGCATATGCCAGCCCCGCCCATCGCCAGACACCGTCGGCTACACACACTCACACCCAGAGATACGCCCCAAAAGACCACACTCATGGCATGGCACATTTGTTGTTGCTGTTGTTTATGTTGTTGTTGTTCGTTGTTGTCAGCAGCCAGTGCAAAATACGCGTTAAATGCGCAAAGCGTGCGGCACGCGCTGAGATTGCCGAGCGTCGAGCTGGAAGCAGTGTGAAGCCAGGACTCGGGGCCCGTGTGAATATGTTGTCAAATTCTCATGAGGATTTTAGCTTTTCTTCATGTTGGCTACCCGCTTTGTTTCACTCTACTTATGAGTACTGCTCTTGTTGCTTCTGTTGCTGTTGTTGGGGCTGAAAGCAGTCAGCTGCCAAGCATATTTCAAACTCCACTCGTAAGTGTGCTAAGTGGCTGCTTACAAATACATTTGCGTAACGTCTTTTCTCTTCTCTCGGCGTATATCACTTTTATTTGAGTTTGCGTTTTGCATTAGGCATATTACGTATACGCCCGCGTGCCACATAACACAGAAAACGACAGCGTACGCTTCATCCATCCTACATCCTCCATCTCATCACATTTTTAGCAAAAGCGAAATTAGAAGCTTATGATTTTCGCCTTACTCTAAGCCCAGCTAATGGCTCAGACTTATGTTATTTATCATCTCGGTTATTCTTTCGTTGAACACAAGTTGCTTTAAAGCTTCCCCAAATTTCATATTAATTTCCTGTCTGTGGTTATGAATTAAAACCGCATTTCCGAATTAAGATGACTTAATAACTTGCCTTAGGGTGATCAAAGTAAATGTGGCACATGGCAAACTGTTTTGTACTATAAATAAGTTCAACCAGTATTTAAGAATATTTAAACTATAATTTATACACAGAAACCATAGCAAGTGCTTAGTATGCGTATATTGAATTACAAAATTCTAAATAGCAGATAATGCAGCATGCAATTTGTACATGGGAATTAAGCAGCTGTATCTGCATCATGTGAAATTTTATGAAAATGCAGCAAAAGCATAAAACCAAACTCAACTGAAAATTCATGTTTTCTTTTTGCGTAAAAGTTTTTATGACTCGTGTATGTGTGTGGTCTATTTAGATGGAGAGATACTTCAGTGAGCGTAATGCATTAGCCTTAAAGTTGTTTATGGTATTTTGCTTGACTTGCATTTTGTTGTTGTTTGCCTCGGCATACACATTCGACTATATGCATCATTTATGGTGCACAACATCGAATGCATTCTTGTTTGTCCCGAATGTTTGAACACTTACACTCAGACCCATTCTCGTATTTGCTTGCTTAGCAGCGCCAATGTCAATGTTTATTGATGCAAAACAAGATTTTCTCACTCGCGCAAAAGGAAATCGCAATTGCAATCTTCTTTTTTCGTTTTTTTTTTGTATAGCGTGCAAAGGATTTTCAAAAGGTTTTTCTCTACTCAGATGATAAATAGCAAAAATAACAGAGTTAGTTGTGTGCGGTTGCGATTTTCTTCTGCATTGATCTGCTTGTCATTCTCAACAATGTAAATCAATAAAATTCTGATTGAAATACTTGAAGCACCAACAATAAAAAACAGTTTAATATTCAATTTTAGCTGAAGAAAATTAGTGCGACAATATGCTTATAAAAAGTAAACTAATACAAATTTATTTACTTATTAATTTAATTAACTTATTGTATTTCAAATTATTTTTATAAATATCTTTTTTGTTTTTATTTATATTTTAATGACATATAACTAGTTTTAAACATTTATCCAATTGAACTTCATTGCTGTCACAGTCCGTTATATTTAAAATAAATTATGTATAAATTTCCATTTAGTTAACTTTGCAATCTGTGTTATTCATTTATAACAATCATATTTTAACAACGTTATTCAAATCATAAATAGAACACGACGTTGATTTTCGCAGACATTTAAATATTTTTTTGCCTTTTGCTCATTTCAAATTCCAAGCACGTCACAAAACCATCAGCGCCAAATTTCGCGGCATGCCGCATTTTGGCAGCATCCGACGCCATTCAAAGTCACTAACAGCAGCATCCTCAACCGCAACGCCACCACATCTTTCTCCTACCTCATGGCCTCACTTGAATAGGCCTTGATACCCATTCCAAACAAATATCAAATGCCAAATGCGCAATAATGCGCTCACGCTTCGCCCACCTGCAGTGAGAATATCGCAAAATAATTTTTTGACGCCTGCCACACACATTGAAATTTGCTTTAGTTGGCAGCCATATAAATCTTAAAGGTACAAACATTTTTGAAATCAGAATTGTATTAGAACTTAATTGCGGGTAATTTAAAGATCTTGACTCTTGCCCTCAGGTCGACGCGTGCTTCATGCAACATGGAGCCAGTTGTTGTTTGCTAGTGTAGTGTAGTGTACAGCACTTACGATAATTACACGCCAAGCATTTTGCAGTTTTTGAGGGGCGTTGTGGTAGCTGGCACAGTCAACAGGTCGTATGCGCAATAACTGTGAGCTTTTGTTGTTCCAGACAAGCTGATTGTGCAATCAGCATTAGAGCTTGATAGAAGCATTGTCTCCCTCTTTTAACCCTGTCTCCGTCATGACAGCTTTTTGGAATTTAAACATCAAGTGGAATCTGTACATGTTGTCACTTGTCTTTGTCATGTTTGCACTTGGCATTAACGTCGCGGCATTACTTTTCGGTTTGGTTTTCCTTGGTGGCTAAATAAAACAGTTTTCCAACTGATTTACTTAGAAACTTTGCATATGTTTTTCACACAAACTCACTGACTTCTCAGAAAAAGGTTGTTTTTGTAAGCCGAACATCATTGCACTTCAGCTCTAAACCGTCTCTCACTCTGTCTCACTTTCTGTATGTGTGTTAATGGGCTTTACCTGCATTGGTGTGCGGCAATTTGTACTGTGTTTTGTGGTGTTTCAGCATGATTACTTTGCTTGCTGCTGTACGGGTGTGAGCGGCGTTTGTTAATTGTCCTGATTTCCGGTTGCAGCTGCTGTCGAGTGTTAAGTGTGCAAAAACAAAGTAGGAAAATTGAAATAAAATGAAGATAAATTCACATACGAAAATGTCAGACTAGTTACATGCTTAGAAGCATTTAACTCATTTTGTTTTCAAGAAAGGTAAATTAACATGTATCCATAAAAGTGAAATAATATGATTCTATTATTAAATTAAATTCAAAAATCATACCATTTAAACTGAACATGAATATTTTCTGAAATTTAGATAATCTTTATGATTTTCATATAATATTTATAAAAAAAAAATAAATTATTCATAAATCATAATGAATATAATTATTTTTCGGAAAAATATAAAAAGAATAAATGGAGTTTGAGGTGGAATTTATTTATTTTACAATAATTAATATAAATTAAATATTTATTTACAAATTCATTAGATTGTTATTAAGCTTACCTGAAGTCAACTTTCTTTGGGATTTCATATCCCAGACCCATACAAACACACTTACAAACAAACACCCACATATACACACACTTAAGCGCCATCATTAGACCCTCTCACATTTGGTGCGTATAATCAAAGTTATTATTAGGCATGAAATTGTAACCAAATAGCACTTGATTATTATTCAGTATCTGCGTTTAGAGTGTTTTTCGGCTCTTTTGTGTAGCATTTGGGCATCGATGAGGGGTTGAGCAGGGGCAGCGTAGGCATTTGGTAAACGGGCACGGGGCGTCAATTATGCTAACAAGCTCCAACACTCATAATCACTCCACAGACAATCGTTTAGATAAGCGCCAAGGCGCGTTAAGCGAACGCTGCGGGATATGCGTATACCGTGAGCTGAAGTCGTTGCCAGAAACGGAGACGGAGCCGGTGCTGGTGCTGGAGTCGAGTGCCGTGAGCCTAGGCAAATACTTGAACTGGCGACTCGCGTTGGCATTTTTGGGGAATGAGCTGGCTTTGTGAAACAAAAGGCATAACAAGCTGAATAAATAGCACGATAAATGCCATAAACAAGAGACGAAAAGTTTTAGCAATGAACGCAGTAACAGCAGCAACAACACAAGCAAAAGAACGAGAAAAAAATGAAGGAGAAAAGGCAAATAATCCAAGAAAGTCCAATAAAAGTCACGTTGCCGCAATGTGAAGTCAGCAGAATGTCCGAGTCCAAGTCCAAGTCTGAGTTTCGAGTGCATAAAAAGGAAACTGCGTGTAGTAATTGCTTAAAGGAAACCCTTGCGTACAATTTGCAACTAGGTGGCAACACTGGATTCGCATTGTGAGCCGGTAACAACTCTCAAAGGACGAGATTTATGCGATTGCCGATAGGAAACAACGCCAAACAGCAATGCCGCTCAAGACTTGTTTCTTTCTTTCTTATGCTCTAATGGCATTTGTGGGCGTAGCTCAACTGATGGGAAGGGAGAGAGGTGGAGTGTGGCAAACTTGACGCTGTCCTTGTTGTATTGTCTTGTAATGACAACCCATGTAGTTGTCGTTGTAGTTGTTGTATCATTTCATATTCTTGCCCTTTTGTACTGCTGACTCTTCTTTCAACTTTGGAGCACGTTTTAATTTATTGCCCTTTAAATACTTATTTCAATTAAAATATACAAGCGCACAAAAACTTGTTTTGCATTTTATTAATTATTCATTAACACGCTGAAGTTGTTATTGTAATACATTTCCCCCATTGTTAGCATAGTTCGTTCATTCTTTTCTTTTCTGTGTTTTGTTACAGTTATTTATGTTCATTTACACGAGTAAAGAGGCGTGCAGTTGTGTCCTTAGAATATGCAAAAGAAAAAAAATTAATATGTATGTTCACAATAATTATAATTATATAATTATTATTATTAGTTATTAATTATATAATTATATAATTATTATTATTAGGTTTCAAAATTGGCTTCATATCTTATATTTTTTTAATCAGCAAATTTTAAATAACATATATGTCAATTGGAATGAGAAGCAAATATTAAAAAAACACAGTTCTTTAATTCTTTCATAGTTTTGCTTTAAGCAAACTAGAATATATTAAGCTCCTTTGCTTCGTTTGCTTAAGTAGCATATTTATGATAATTGCATGTTTTTGTGAGGTTTTTTTTAAGAGACTGTCATGGTGATGGAGCCTAATAGGGTGGGACAGACAGGAGACAGTTCAATATTAAAGCTAGAAGCATTTATGATAAACAGTTTATGGCGCCTCATGAATATGAAGTTTTTTATAGCCAAAGATACTTATTGAAATGTCTAGACTAATAAACTGATGCATCAGAGTGTAAGCAGCCTAAATTTTGCCATGAAGAAGAACTAAACTTAATATTTTTCTTCTTGTCTTTATTTGTTTTTAATTATTTTAAATAACAATGCGACGAAATTCTAGTTAAACGAAAAGTGCCTGTAAGTTTCGCGTAAAAAGTTTATACTTCTTCATTGGCAAACAGAAAAGTTTTTCCGCATAATTTACAGCTATGCAGTTGCCATTAAGGTTCCTGTTCAACTAAGTGTACAACTCTCTCTCTGGCAATGCTGAAGAATATTACAAGTTGCACGTGGCAAACTTAATGTGGCTACAAATTTTCGCTATCAACGCGCTTTGGGAATGCTATGACGCTATCGGCATCATTCATCATCAGCTGCCAAACAATTGACAGCATAAAACGCAGAGGTTGTTGCTAATGCCGCAACACCGCACCTCCAGCTGTACTCTTGGCACTAAAATCCCCTGTTGAAATCCACCTGAAATGAAACTTTTGAATTTTGATTGCATTGGCGTGAGGCGTTCATTCATTGTTGTTGTCGTGGAAGAGTGCTTGCTTTTTATCACAAGGCAGTCGACATTGAGGCTGTGGACCGTCGGTTGGGCACTTCATATGCAAAGTATGATCCACTTAATGCGATTTATAACACAGTTTCCACACCCACTCAAAGCACAACATAGCACACGGCTGAAAGCAGCATGCAAATATATTAAGCTGAGTGACTACGACTAGAGAAAACTACCTCTAACCCCAGACACTGACTTCAACACACACAGACCAACTTCAACTGCGACTGCGACTCTGGCGTCTGGTGTGAACCTGCGTTGTAGCAGCTGTAGATGTGGTTCATATACGCCAAGCTCGTTTGTTCCGCCTGTCGGGACCATGTAGCTGTCACCCATCACCCATCAGCCTACGACGACGTCGACGTCGTCATCGTCATCGTTGTTGTCGTTTGTCGTGGGTTGGTATAGTCGATGATGCTGCGCTTTCATTCATGGCGATTATGCTGGCACCGCCCTTTGTTTCCTTAGCTTACGAAATCCATTTCGAATCCCAGTTTAGTGCAAATTTATACCGTGAATACATTTTTTTCTTCTCTTGCTTACTTCACGCTCCTATTTATGCAGTAAACTCGCAGCAATTCGTTGTTTAAATTTAACGCTAGGAAACAAAAACAAAAGAGGACAACAAAATAGAAAAGAATTAATATAACACTGTCTTGCATATTTCGCTCTCAAAATGTTACATAATTGTGCCAACGAATCTTGCCACTCAGAACGCATTTTCCCGCTAGCTTTTCTCAATGGCTTGCCTCGACAACACAGTCACACAGCTACTGGCACGCACGGCGTATGAGTTACATTGTTAGCCATTGTTCTTTGCACTGACTGCCCGCTGGGCATTCACGATTTTGTCTTGTTGTCTGCAACATGAGAATAGGGTTAAAAGCAAGTGTACTATATATACACGTTATAATAAATGCATGCACATATGTGCTCTTACCTTAATTCGAGAAACTTATATGTGTAGCATACTTATTAGGGCTGAGGACATGATGCTGTCTTTAGCAGACCCGGCTTGTATTAAAAAGAAAATTTGTCATTAATTCGAAAACTGATTAATAACTGCAGTAGCTTTAAGCTGGGCGATTTGTCTGTGAAAAGGTATGCGAGATGGTGCTTGAAAAGTGATTGCTGCCAGAGTTACAGACTCATTAGCAAGTACTTAAAAAACTATTCGTGCAACAGCTGTCATGTGGCACTCACGTGGCTGCTGTCATGCTTGCCGTACCACAGCAGCATATATGCTATATGTATTCGTGTGCATGGAGGTAACAAATGTCAACATGCTTCACATTCAGCTTAACTGACAGCCGGTTGTCCCGACGGTGCAGGACATCAGCAAACCCGCGACCCGACGCGACACGCTGGGAACCCCTGGTGGTTAATTAAAAAATGGTAACGTTTTGGCCCAGTCGCTGCTTTGGGGAAAAATGTGTTGAATGTTAAATTTCCTTCATTTTGCCTTTTTTCGCTGTTTTTTTTTTTTTTTGATGGCTTAAAACTCCCGAGTGCGTTGTGCATTACGAGTATGATTAATATTTAATTTTCGCTTTGCACGTAAATCTTCTATCTCGGACTGCGTTACGGGCCATTTAGTCGCGACTAACTTATTTTTACGCTAACTCTTTGTTTTTTTTCCTACGTTTCGTTTTTATTTTTTTTGTGCTCCAGGCACGGCTGTCAATGAGCTCATTAAATTGCAATTCGAGCACATTATTTAAGGGAATGGAGTGCATACTTAGCGCTGATTACTTACCACTCTGTTTACTTTTATGTTTTGTATTTTCCATTTGCCGTAGTCCATTTTTCCACTCTATTTTCTTTAGTAAGTTTGACTGCAACTCTAATTAAAGGTGTCTGGGGCTTCACTTGCGGCTTGCTTATTATGAGTTATTCACAGCTTGAGCTCTGGGAATAATTTACCTAAAATTTCAGCAAAATAAAGAAAAACTCTATGAAGCGTGTGCAAGCATTCGACTGGAAGAAATCGTTGCCAGCACAAAACTTTTTACGACGCTCTGAGAAAAAGGGGGAAAAACTTCTTAAAGTTTTTAAAATATAATTAATTCTTAATTAATATCAACTGCTGGCTTTTAAGGGGCTTTCAAGTAAGAAATGTACGCGAAGATAAATATAAATAATTTGAAAGTGTAACGTAAAGATTGGATAGGAAATTATCTAAGAGATTTATTATGCGATTGTTAGGTGTTGTAAGAACTTAACTGGAAAGCCATTTACTTTATCACCCCAAGTGTGCAGCACATACAAATTAAATCATATTGAAAACAGTTGAAATTGTTTTACTGACAGACCAATAAAAATCTACGAGAACATTAACCAAATTGTCACAATTCGTAACATGCATGTGACAGTTGTTTGTGGCTTCTTCTGGCGCCTCACACACTTCACATTGTTGTTTCTTTTCATTTTTGTTTGTGGGTCAGTTTGTTTTTTTTTTCTTCTGAGTGCAGCCCAAAAAATCATCATTGAAATATGTTTTATGTCTGCCAGTGCAACCGAACATAGTCCACAGCTACTTGCCATCCCTCTCATCCACCTTTCTGCCTGCAACAACTGCCAACAAACAGCAGTCGCTAGACGAGCATTCTGCGGGCTGGTCCCGTTACCGCAGCAGGCGGCTGGACGACCGCAAAAGAAGCATAAACAAAACCTTCATTAATCTTATTCAATGTCCGGCACATACTTACACGAGTTCAAGCATTTTGCCCCAGCATCTGCAGCATGTGAGTGCAAATACTACTGCGACTGCGACGCCGAGTCAGAGTTTATCTCGCAGTGTTTGTGTTGCCCTTCTTAAAATATAAACAATTTGCACATTTTAAGTTGATTTCTTTTTCTCTGTATGTTTGGCCTGCTGCAGCAGTCACGCATTGCATACGTGTGTATTAAGTATACGTCGCGTGTTGTCCAGTTTGTTTGTTGGCTTTGTGGCACCTCACACTCTGCTCAGCACAGCTGCAAATAAATTCGCATGGCTTGTTGCAGTGTTGCAAATTTATTTGCTCTACGTGCAGACAGTTTCGCATTTAACGTAATCGTAGTACATTTTAAATTATAACTTTTGCACAATTTACTATACTCGTATAGTTAAATATTCCATTTAGCATTTACCGTTTTAGCACTGCAATTAAGTGAGTGCAAACATTTGTTGAAAAATCAATTAATTGACATCTGCATAGATAAATACAAATTTTCAAGATATTTCATGCTTGCGTGCCTCACAAACTGCCCATGTCCATCAACGTGTCCTTGTCGATGTCAATAGTTGCCACAGAGAAAGTCAACAGAACACTGATTATATATAACCAAAAACCTGTTTGAGTAAACTCACATTTTGTGGTAAAGTTTATTGGCAATATGCATATAATAAAGATGCCTGGTCAGTCCAGTTTTAACCAAAGCCAAATACCTAATATTTCTTTTGATCGAGATTTTATTAGAAGTGAAAATCAATTGATGACATTTCGTGCAAATATTTTGTTAAATAACTTTCAATTGGGTTTTTAAATTGTCAAATCAACCAATTTTACGAACTTTGAAGTATTTTCATTTAAACGAAAATATGTTTTATACATTTCTAATTTATATGATAAATTTTAAAACTAATTGATTGCCATTTTATAATGTGCGTATTTTTTTGAAAGCAATTTAATTCATTGCAGTTGAGCATAAACTGGTATTAAAAATGTGCTTAGAATAAAGTTATTTTGAAATAGTTTGTGAATAGTTTACAATTTCACTTAAGTATTATTCAAAGATCAAAACATATTTGTATTTATATTTATACATGGTTTAACTATTATATTTGTTTAATTTATACCCGGCCACCCATAGAGTAACTATTTGTATTTATGTACTTAACCTAAATAATGGCCATGGAAAAAGTCCTCCCATCAGCATGTAACTCTTGAATGAATCCTTTTTCTTTAGTTATACAGAATCAATCTTACTTCAGAAATTATTTGTTGATTTCGTTTAGGGATATAAACACTTCACGTGCTTTCTTGCGATCGGTCTTTCCATTCAAGCTGGGGGGCAGTTTATCAGTGAAGCAAACACCGGAATGAAGTTCCATATAAGGGCCCCTCACGTTCTTTGCCACATGTTCCAACATCTCCTTTTCGCTAATTGAACATCCTTGGCGCTTGACAACCAAAGCGCCAGCCTTATCGCCTTGACGCTCATCGTAGATTCCCGTCACAAACACATCGGCCACCTCCGGTAGCCTCATAATGATAGCCTCAATTTCTGCGGGCCAGTAATGCATACCCTGATTCTTGAGGATCTCCTTCTTGCGATCCACAATATACAGAAAATTCTCCTCATCAAAGTAACCCAAATCGCCGGTATGGAACCAACCTTCAATGTCCTGTAATCGGCGAGTTTCAACGGGATTACCGTAGTAGCCATTCCAGGTGTGTCCATTGTGTATATAAATCTCCCCAACTTGATTGTAGCTCAAACGCTTCCCGTCTTCATCCACAATTCGGACTCTAATACCTGGCGCCAGACCTCCAGCCGAGTTATTATTACTGATACCAGCATTGCCCGATATGAAACCCACTTCTGTTATGGCGTATCCTGAGTTGAGCATGGCAGTTTTACATATCTCCTGGACCCGTTGAAGAGTTGTTAACGAAACCACACCTCCACCATAGGTGAACATACGAATTGATGAGAGAGCCTCTGTAGTGACATCAGGACAAGTGATCAAGGTGGAGATACAGCGGGGAGGTAATATCACATAGTTAATTTTGTATCTCTGCACCAATTGAACAAAGTATTCTGGAGTGAAGGGCTTGTTCGTCAGAATACGCGTGCAACCAGATACTGTACTGAAGATTAAGCCACAGATACCAGAAAACCAATCCAAGCCACTTGGAATGTAGATAATCGACTCACTGTTTGTTTGCCTGCAATTTGAGAATAATTAACAGAGGAGCTATTGGGCAGGAAATTGACTTAATAACTTACAAATCAGTTAAGAACAAACTACTATTTGAGACGCATACGGCTTTTGGTAATCCTGTGGTCCCAGACGAGTTTAAAATACATACAGTTTGTTTTCCACCATTTTGAAGAGGTACAGGTCTGCAAATAAGAAGTTGATGACATATGAAATGCCTTGATATATTAAGAAGATAGTTATTACTTACTTGTAGTTCAATTCTGAAGTTGTAGGATCCAGCAGTGACTCTATTTTGGATACTCCTGAAATGTGATCGACCATTGTAAATATTTCCGGATTCCATTCCCGACTAGCCGATTGTATCTTCTCATACTCAGTACCATCGCAAAATATAATCTTTGGCTTGGTTTTCTCCATTACAAATTGCATAGTATCTATATAATAAAATGAAATAATTTCGATTATTATTGACTTCAAAATGGAATCAATGTTTGATCATACCCTTATCCAGCATTGGATTCAATGTATGAAAAGGTGTAGCATTCATTAAACAGGCAACAGCCAAAGGCATAAGATATGTGGTGTTTTTAGCCGAAATACCAATTACATCAGTGTGATCAAGTCCTTTTTTCTTCAGGTACTGCGCAATTCGAATGGCCCAAGTAATAGCTTGAGCATTTGTCACAGATACGCCGTCAACGTCATTGATCTATGATAACTATAAATGTAAGCCCTACATCCAATATTTGTATTAAAAATATTACTCACCTGACAGACATTGTTTGGCCACATTTTCATAGTAGCGAATATGATCCTGCCCAGAGAAACGTCCTCATTGTAAATGGGACATCGAGGTACGCCACTCCAGGTAGACTCCTTCTCATCGTAGGATGTGGGAAATATTGACATAGTGGTAATACTACTACTCATTTTTTAGGCCTTTACCTTGACTAGGCACACTTTTTTTTTAAGAATAATTGATTAACTTATTTTAATAAGTTTCTATCGTTTACTGTTAGTATCAACAGTAAACTAAACTGCAATGGTTCGAGGTATACTGACAAATGAATGAATGGAACCTTGAAACTTTTCAATTTATAATAAAAATGTACCCTAAAATGATAGATGTTATCATAAAGACACCGTTTTCCACAAAGATACACTCAAAGTTAGATAAAGATATAAATATCGTAAATCCATTTCATTCATTAATTGATTACCACCTGGTGTTGCTTATACGTCACCTTTATTCATAAGCGGCTAACTCAATTATCTGCTTACCATTATTTTAATTATAAACAAAAGCAAAGTGCATGACTTAAAGATACTCTGCGGACATATGTATACTTAGTTTTATTTTGATAAAAATAAAGTCCATGAAATATTTCATCAATGTTCCACAGCTATGTGTAAAGGGTATATCTTAGTCCGACAATAGATTAAAATTATTTTTCAACTTTAAGATTTTAATTTAATGCAATTATTCACATTGACTTCTTGGAAAATCATTACGATCTGATAATGAAAAATTTTTAAGGCTAAAAATCAGGTGCAGCTTTAACAGCGCAGTTGCTTAGTCACACTTGTTATTCGACAGTAATATAGCTAGCTAAGTTGCTTCGAACATGTGAAGTGCGACTATTTAAATTTTAAAATATCCGCGGACTTATGATACATATGACTGCAAGCTCAAATATGTTAAGCGTATATTAGAGCCGGAATTAAATGCTGAAATGACTTCATATAATATGAAGATCATAAAATTGAGCTGATAACTAAGGGACTAGAGTGCTAAGAACAAAGAAAGTGATAAATGCAATGTGCCTTATCTGAATTCATTATGCATGCATGTAAAGATACTGTTAATCTATTATGACTTATTGGCTGGTGTCTTTCCATTGACATTGACGGACAAATTATCAGTTAATGAAATTATCCGAATGAAGTTGCATTTGCAGGCCGTTCAATCGCTTGGCAACAAACCGAAGCATTCATCGTAGAAGCTCTATAAAGACACACCATTTTGGTTTGGGATACAGCAGGGTCTCTATCTTAGGTACATATATCATCAATATGATAGATTATTGTATAGAGTTTAGGTTGCCAATCAACCTTTTATTAAATATAAAAATTCATTATTAATTTTTTTTGACAAACTCGTTCAACCTCAGTAAAGTAAAGCTAAGTAAATTTTTACCTATAGTATATTTGGCGCCGGTTAGAAGAATTATACTTGTATTTTTGCTCCAGCTAAACAGCTTGTGTTGTGTTGAGAGCCAATTCAATGCCCTTGCATAAAGTAGCTTCGCACTCAACGTTCACAAATACGATTTTGAGTATGAATGCACTTGAATGCCTTATCCTGGGTGTGTTGGGCATTCGTCTAAACTGCAGTTTCCCCTGCCTTGGGGCTGGCTTTAAGCATAAACGGAAATCAAAGACACATTGTGCGCCGTCTGTACAAGTGCATCATGTGGTAAACTGAGACAAGGGTGTCGCCTGCTGTCGTTGACATTTGCTGACTTGTGTAGGGCACAATATGAAGGGAATGCTCATAGCAGGCATCATTCCACAACTTTCTTGCAACATAGTATGCTCTATTCTGTGCTCTTATAAAGTCAATTCCTAGCTGCAGTCGACGCACATAAATAAGTCTGCGTGTATGTGGACTGACAAATGTTGGGTACTAAACTCTGGCATTGTGGCTGATTGATGTGGGGCTTTTAAAGATTTGCATGTTAATCTTTGAATTTGTATGAACACAATGTCCATTTATTATATACACATTGCACGGAAAAATGTGTCTATAAGCGCATTAATAATAAATGCACTATAAACAATGCGAACTCAGTTGTTGATGCTGAGTGGACAAAGTTGATAATAAAAGCAATAGGAATTGTCAAGCAACAGACAGCCAGAAAGTTTATCAGAATGCATTAAATTAAATACAAGTAAATAGAAAAAGAATTTTGCAATTTCCTCATAGCTAAAAAGCAACAGATTCTGTTGAAGTTTCCAGTTGCACAGCTCACTTTGTGCTCATTTTATTTGTATGAAGTTTTTGATTTGTTTTCCTGGCGCTTGTCAACATTTCCGGCAAACAATAAAACAGCTACATTTATTGTTTACGGCTCCATTCTGCTGTGCGAAATCTCTTAAATATTGACATCATTTGGGAACTGTTTCAGTTTCAGTATATACTATTCTATTTTTCACCAGACACTATTTTATTTCATCTGCTCATTGATTTGGTTTTTGGGAACACTTTGAATTTGTGTCTGTTTATTTCTTGCGCTTTTGTTGCAATTGCATTTAAATTTATTGCGAAATCAACAAAAGTGTTGGCATCTTTTTTGTTGCTTGTGTCGCAATCAGTTTGGCGCTGTATTTGAGCACCGGAAACAGCTAGTTTTTCTTAACTAAAGTCAGCGCGAGCAACACGTCGTCTCTCCATATTGTTTTTGCATGCATTTCACATGATAAGCAAATATGGGAAACATGTAGCGGCAGATGCAGGCAAGGGAAATCAACACAAGCTGGTAAAATATACATGTCCTTGCTACCGGTAGATTTCCATTTTAGATGGCGCCATCAATGTTGTTCTTGTTTGATATTGATGTAGCTGCTTATGATTAGAAGGCGTGTCTATATATAGAATGCATTTGAATTTGCATAATCAGCTTGTGCAATCTGTTTGCCAGCCAATCGAATGTCAATTAGTCTGATTCATAGGCAAGACACTTTTAACCTACTTTCTTTGAACAAGTTTTAGTGCTTAACTTGCATCAAGTTGTGTTGTGTAAAAATACGAACAATACAACACAACGATTGCAATTTGCATTGGCAAGGACATTGCCGTATTACTTTTATGAGGTGGTTATTCAAAACTAACAAGAAACTGCACAAAAACTTTTGCTTCTCTTCCCAAACTGCTATAGAATTGTTGGTGTGAGTGTATGGATTTGACGTGCCTGCACTTATATTTCTCGCTGAAGCAATTTTCGCATAGTAAGAACAACTTGAGTAAGAACAAAACATGTTGTTGATCACATAAAACAGGGCCGCAACCACACCCAGACACGGACGTTGAGTACGTTCTTTCATTGCAAGCAAGTTCAAAGGTAGTACAAATGGGTACGACATGCAAGCAGTTAGCAGGCGACAACCTCCCGCAATAACAACAATTGAAGCAACAACAACAACGCAAAATAATCATAAAAAAAACTAAAACAAAACATTGACATAAATAAGAGCAGCTCTTGCTCTTGCGGCTGCGGTAGCTAAACTTTTTGAGAATGCCCTCGGGCAAAAAAGGTGATGCCGTTTGGGCATAAACTTTGCCAGCTGCCAAAAGAAAGTGAGACATTTTTAGAGTAGCTGGTAGTTTTTCCTATGCATGGTAAGCCTTTGCTTTCATTTGTTTTTCGACAGTTTCCATTAACTAAAGGTTTACAAATACTTTAAAATACATACAAATAAATTAAAGCACACTTTCTTATTAGCATAAAATAGAGATCGAGCTTCAAGTTTGATAATGCATAAGCTTACTTAATGTATATTCTTTAAAGTATAAGAAAGGAATATGTATTTAGGAGTCAAGTCAAATTGTTCCTCTCTAAAACTGTGATTGATTTATGAATTCTTGCTCTTATTTGGATTTTACTCTAGAAATATCTCTCTCGCTACCTTAGGGTATTAAAAATTCCTCACATTTTGAGTTAACCATTTCATCTCGTTTGTACTTATTTTACTTTTACTAACGACGTCAGTTTGCTCCAATTTTTGTTGTTTTGTTTTTTCTTCTTACTTTTATTTAACCATTTTTGCTGTTGTTGTTTTGTTTTAACTTATTAGTAGTTTTATTTTTATGCGCCGGCTGCACGCTTTTTTGTTGTTGCTGAAAATTTGAAGCTTGTTTTTGCTGCGCTTTGACTTGGGCCATAAATTTGTGAAACTTAAACCAAAACGCAAATGTTTTTCATGGTGTGCATTATATTTTGCAGCTCGTCGTCGCATGCTAAGAAAAAATGCGCTAAAAACGAAAAAACTTTGCTGTAAAACATTATTTTTTTGATATGTTAATCGCGACTTACATGCAATTTTCCTATTACCAGATCGTCACAACGTGTCGTTTGATTGCAGTTTTTATTTTTAAATTTCCATTTTTATTTTAATACTGAGGTAGCGCTTTGGTCTAATTTTAATTACACTTGAAACTGCGCCCTCAACTATGCCACAAATAATAACGTAAATGAATTAAGATCTCCCTCACACTTAGCATTAACATTTCCCCACACACACACACACACACTCAACTTTAACACACAATCAGAAATATGTGCACATAAATGCCAGGCATTTTATTGTTTGCCGTGTTGTGGTGTGTGGCACGGTGTGGCGCGGTGTGCAGCCATAAAAGGTGTAAGACTGCCATAAACGCCTCACATCAGCAGTTATTGGTTTTGTCCTCTGCGTTGGTATGTGTGTGTGTGTGAGTGTGTGTTTGTGTGGTTCTTGGCGTGCCTGCCTGCGTCATAAAATGTGCGTAAAACTTGCTTATGGCATTTATCGATAAAACGTTTGGCCAATGAATTTTTATTTAAAGCATGACTAAATTAAGCGGTATTTATGCGAATCGGAATTTATAGTTTTGGTATTTCAAACGTTTTTGCAATCAAATTGGAAAATTTCAGATGAATCTCGCATGGAAATCAAATGTGGTTGAACAAAATATTCTAGCAGTGGACCAAAAAGTCAGATATAACAAAGATAATAAGAGATCAGAGATCAGGGCAGATGAGAATCAAATAAGAATGAAAATTTTATTTTACTTTCAATTTATGAAAAGGCAGGAAATCTTAAAAGTATTTTAATCAAAATAAATAGTAAAATAATAGTAAAAATCAAATAAGAGATTTTAGTTACCAAACATTTTAGTAAATAAGAATGTAAAATCTTCATATTTATAGTTAACATTTAAGTAATGAACTAAACTGAAATTGTGTTAACAGCTTGGGTTTAGTACGACCATGTCTCTGCCTTGACAAAAACACATGGAATCTTGTTCTATAGCCAGACCCCATTGTTGTCGTTGCAGATGTATGTGAAACGCTGCTGAGTCATCTGTTGTCGCAACATATTTCGCAAGATGACAACTTGTTGCCATTGACATGCCGAAGAAATGAACGAGAACGAGTATTCGTTTTGTATACTCGTACAAGTGCCAGATGCTGTGTGAGCAAGACAATTTATTATCACACACATCTGTTATCTGTTAACTGCGGGAATGTCAATGGCAGTTATCAGATACGAAGTACTATATCATACTCAGTTATCTATTGATAAAAAGCCGCACATAAAAAGCAATGCACGGCAATATTTTGAAATTAAATCTACACGTTCTGTTCTTGCTTACCTGTCACTAAAAGAATACAGTAAGTAAAATGAAGCTGCTCTGGTTCCTGCCCATGCTGCTGCAATTGCTTTGCCTCCTTTCAGTCGACGGGCAGTTGCAATGCAATGCTGCATCAAGCATACGGCAAAAGCGCATTGTCATTCGCAGTCCGGCTGCTAGGGAGCTAAGCGTGCTGGATAGCTGCCAGTACGAGGTAGCTGCTTGGAGTTCACAGGTTTGTCAAGTGCGCATCGATATTGAACGTTTCGAGCTGCCACAGCCGCGCCTTAATGCCAGCAGCCAACTGCTGGAGTGTGTCGATTTTATGCAAGTGCAGCGCTTTCGCCTCTGTGGCCGTAACAACGGACAGCATTTGTACGTGCAACTGCAACGGGGTCAACCACTGCGATTGCACTTCAGCCTCGCCAGCCACACGGCAACTTCGACGTGGCAGCTGACGCTAACACAACTTGAGTGTCTATCGAACACACAGGCCATGGCAAAGCAGCAACCGGCCACGGATGCAACGCACGTGCCAACTGTTCGCACCTTGCTGCCCTTTCTCAGCAATCTGCTACCACGCACCATTTTTGGTGGCAACTCTGGTATGGGACCAGCTGTACAGCTCATCCAGACGTTTACTGCTCCGTCAGCAGCTGATTTGGAGCTGCTTGCACCGCTTGGCTGTGATCAATACTATCGCAGCTCAACGGGCGGCATTGCCAGCTTTAATTTTGCTGGGGGTATTTATATGCCCAACATGAGGTATGCCATTTGTGTGGCAGGCGCAGCAAATACTGAAATCAGGTATGCAAATACATGGTAATAAGTACAAGCTAAACTAAGCATTTATTTTCTACAGCTATAGCCTGGATCACTTTGCTTTATCCAAGTCCAACGGGGATGCGTCTGGTCCTGGCTTCGATGAGGATTGCCATAGCACAGTGAACACTTTGGGACGAGCTGCAGATCATCTCTTGATACCCAATTCGTATGTGGCCAACAATCAGGCTCTGCAGCCAACCTATTATTGCGGCACGCAACCGACTGGCAGCCGACTTACAGCTCGTCCTCCTTATGTCATTTACTTCTCCAGCGATGCCCAGACGAATGTTTCCGAGACGGGCTTTCAGATCACCTACAATGTGCGTCAAATATAACCAACTTAATGCATAGAAATTGGCATAATTAAATGTTTTACTATGCATGCAATAACAATTGACAGCTGCTAAACGTTTTGAGCAATGAGCAGCCTTAATTATAAAGGACTGACATTTTAGTGCTCTGGGCGTAAAATTGTGCATTATTAGTGAAGTATGTGGTCAATTGGGGTGATATATTTGATATAGATATAGCAATAGGTGTGGGCGTTCAATTGAGGCTGCAAATGAGCTACCAATAATAGTTGATTAAATTACATATTTGCTGCAATTGCATAATTGTTGGTCATTTATTTGTGCATTCCGTAAACAGCATTGATAATTTCAAAGTTACGATAACAGATACCTTTGTATCTTCATTTGATAATTTATAGTTTTGTTGCAGAGAGTTTTGCATGTCGAATAATATTCATTTATAGACCCTGCTTGATTATCAATTAGTAAATCAGTTAGCAGAGATGCTTATCTGTACATGGATACATGGATTCGATAAAAGGTAGCCCCAATCATGCTCCTCCTTTTTTGGCACCAGTCTGAGCGAGTACATCGTTGTCACACATGCAACACCGAGTGGCGTGCGGATATTTACATATATAATTGCAATGTCGTGTAACGCTGTTATCACATGGGCTTTCACCTGCCCACTGTTGACACTTTTACCCTACAGCATCCCTGTCCATCTCGTTTTCCAACTGCTCCCGTCCCGTACATTTCAGTCGTATTTCCGTGCCACATGACTGGTTAAGCGGATACGTAAGCATTCATGGAATTTGCAGTGACATTTTGATGCTGCTGCAGCAGCTGCCAATTTGCTGGCCATGTATTTTTAATGTAAATTTAACAAAATTCTGTGGTTAAAGTGTGAAAATTGTTAAACGCATTTTGTTGGCTGCATTTGGCCCAGCCTATAAAATTGTTGTTGTTGATGCTCGATAAAATGCGGAAAACGGATACGGAAGTGAAATTTGCGATTGAATTGATTGAAATGTTATGAGCGAATCTGTAATATAGTCATGCGAAAGGCAACAGCTGTATATTAACATCTGCAATTGTTCATAGTGTAAATAAAGTCTAAGGAAAGAATCAGGTGACCTGGAAATGAATACGAAATGCAATTATGCGTATACTCAGCGGTACAGGCAACTAAGTGATGCAGCAACTGATACTCTGGATACAGTATAAAGTGCCTGTAAACACAATGAAATTGGGTTTGCATCGATGACCGGATCGACTGCCCTTTCATGTGCTGGTGAAGCCAGGAAATTACCATTCAAATATGCATAGTCATATGCTCAAACAAGGTCCAATATGCAGCATACTTTCAGGCGCTAAGCCTCAGCTCGTTTGCCTAACGACAGCTTGCTGGCAATTTATGCAGTCAACTCTTGAGTATAATGGTCAGCAAAGGCCAACAGTAGCAACAACAGCTTGCGAGTATCCTTGCTGCTCGTACACTCTCCTTTTGAATTCGTTTTGCCTTCTCGGAACCCTTTAATGTTTCTATCCGTTGGCAAATTGTTTTCCCAGCAGCAGCACCCAAGGCAACAGCAGCAGTAGTTTTCAGTTAATGCTGCAGTTTTCTATGCACCAATTTTGCACTTTCGATTTTCATGTATCAAGGGATAGCCCCTGGCATCATGTCAGTCAGACAACGAAAAAGGGAGAGATTGGGAATGCGGACTTAAGTACCCCTGATGGCTGATTAAATTTCTGCGTGTCAGTGCAGTTAAATTTTGGCATACAAATTGTGAAACTCACAAAAACAATTTACAAATTTACGATGCAGAACAAACGCTAACTCCATGGCAAACATTTTATGTGCACTTCATAAAAGCACGCAGCGGCAATTAAAACGCACTTCGTCGCTCTCATGGCGTATGCGTAATATTCTGCTGACCAAATGAAAATTCCCATTATAGCCAGCAGCGACAGCAGCAGTTGAATAATGATTGTTATCCGAGCGCTGTTTTAATTACACCATTTTTGCATTTCCTTCTGGTCGCTCAACAAACTAAAAGTCAACTAAAAACTTCCCCACACACTGACATAATTAATAGGTTATCATTTTAACACGGCAAACAAAGTTGTAACATTAATAATTGACGTATTTTATTAAAATTAGAAATTAATTAAAATATAATTATTTATTTTAATTTTCACAAAATGATTGCCAAATGTTAGGTTTGTTCAACGAATATCTAGTTTAGGTTTCCATATATAATTTCAAATCAAAACTTTGTATAAACGTTGCACAATACTTTTTTGTTATTTTTTTTTTTTTTGGGTCCCATGTGTGTGGCAGCTCAGTAATTTTCAATTTTATTCATAGAAAAAATAATATTCGGAGATTTTGTTTGGAACAGCGTAAAAAACATGTGCCGTGAACTCTTGTGTAGCATTTTCGAACTGCATTTTTAAACCCTATCGTCCTTTTCGGCGTTGTTTATGTGAACATTTGCTATTCTTATTTCATTTTCAGATTGTGCATCCTGTGCTGCTGTCAACTTTGTAACGCCTGCCCGACACCAAAAGCCAATGCAATTTGGCCGCGTAAAAAAATTTTTAGGCATCGCGACTGCACAACGCATAGAAAATTGTACTATAAATTTCAGAATGTAGCGACCATCAGCATTTTAAAAAAAGCAGAATAAAGAATTTGTCCTGGTGAAATATTGTACAATATTGTGGTTAACATTGTAATCAAAATGTCAGTGAAAATTAACTTTAGGTCGATTTTTTAATAATGTTTCAGATAAATTGTATACAGCATTTACACAATAGCAATATAACTATTGAAGTTAAATTGCATGAAATAGTTGAATAAAAGTGTTTTTTATGTTAAATTGTATTCAATATTATAAAACTAAAAGCTTTTGTTTATTTGAGTATCTATTCATTGATTATTACCTTAATTAATAGCGCTCAGATAAATTTGAAGACAAATAACATTAAGACACAAATAACATTAAGACATTGTTTATTTTCTTGTAACTTTATTTATCTAACATAACGTATGTGTTTGTGTTTATAACAAAAGAAACAACATTTTGGATATCACTAAAATGAAGTGATTGATTATTATGCTTATTTAACATGCTAAGCATCGAGTGAACTGAATTTCCAAGCCCCACTCTAATTTCAACAACCTATTCACATTAAGAAGAACTCCTGACACTTATTGTTCAAGGGCAAACAAGTTGGAAAAAATACACGCGCGACCGTTAGATAAAAACTGACCTCGACATTATTATTATTTGAGAGGTCGTGTCTGAGTCTGTGGGCCCACAGCCAAAACACAAACATTTTCATAAACTTAAATGCCAATTAAATAACATTAAATTGTGCGCAAAATGAAGCAAACGAAACGAAACCAAGCAAAGCACAGAACCCGAAAAAAAGGGAGGCTCTGTCGAAGGGCTGTCAACATGACAAAGGGAAAAATTAAGCAGCTAAACAAGGCTTTATGGACGGGGGCAGGCAAGGCAAACAAACAAAGCAACCAATGGAGTCCACAGACAGGACACAGAACAGGACACTACAGTACACAATACTAGAGGACGAAACCCAACTGAATGCATAAGCCGAGCCAACATGACACTGAGAGCTTTCAGACACACACACATACATACATACTCGTTCATACTTAGACGAAACATGCTTTCGGCTTTTGGGACAACAACATACAAAAGCTAAAGCCAACAACATAATCTATGGGTTGTCAACAAAACGAGAGAGCGAGAGACCATAAAGGCGGCATCTAAACCATCAAAAAAGTGTGAGACCCAGTTAGAAGCTGAAGCAGCAGAGGCAGTAAGGGCATCTGGGCTAGAAGTGGCCCCAAAAACAAACAAATTAGTATGCAAGTCAGGCAGCAGATTAGGACACCAAAGTTTTCGCGACATAAACGGACAGTCCAACACTCCACCAATGGACCAATGGACAATGCCAGCAACAATGCTATTTGGCTTATGCATGAAAATTGCCTAAAACACACTCTTCCCGAAGCCTATTTACTTGCACTGCATACATATACACACACACACATACATATTGTGTTTACAGACATTTTTGCGCCTTTTTTTTTGGGCCAAAGTCAAATAATGAAGTCGGTCAGTGCCTCGAACTGTTGCACGATCCCAAAAAAAGACTAGCTAGGCTTAATAAAAAAGGCAGTAATGAATTTTGTGAGCCGACTGCGGAATACACATCAATTCACTTTGTCCAACCAGTCGAATAAGTAATTAATGGCCAAATAATAGATATTAAATACCATTTTCAAATGAAAACAAATTGAAGTGTGCAGATTTTGAATTTTATAACTAATCAATATAGAACTATTTTAAATTTAGCTATAGAATGAAGGTAAGAAACAAAAGCTGAAATTTCATAAAATGAAAATACTTTAATCCAAACAAGCTTCACTAGAAATTAGATATACTTCATTAAGCTGTCTGAATGTGTGAATACGTCAAGGTCTCTACTTAGTTAAGCACCTGGTTTAGTTTTGTTGTTGTTCATGTAGTCACTCAGCGCTGGGAATATCTTTTTTTTGCTGCTTTTGTTGTACTGTGCGACATTTTAAAAATATTTCATTACAAATTCCTTGCACATTTCAGGACAGTTGTTTGGCAAAAAGCGGACATGAATGAAATTCTACAATAGAACAAGTCTATATGCAGATCTAAATTTGCACCAAAGAAGTACATTGAGTTGTTTGTTAGCTATACTGAGTATCTTATTAAAGTTATATAAATTGTACTACATCAACAAGAATCTATTAAAGATATATTTATACAGCAATCCTCAATATTATACTCTTATATTCACATTAAAAGATTACAGGGTATACAAAAGTACGTTTGCAAGTGAAAGCTTGAAACTAACAGAGCGTTTGACAAGCAATTTTTAATTTTGACATTCTTATACGAATATGTCAGCAATTTTAGCAATAAATCTGTTTGCATTTAAACTTTAACTCGAACCATATTACACAATTTATTTATTTATATATTTATTTAGTAAACCTTTATTGCTCAAAAATTTAATAAAGTAGTGTGGTCTTCACATAAATCAAATGCTGTCTTAAATGTTTTATCCAAAAATTGTAGAAAATTTGAACATGAAAATAAAAAACTTGCCAAAAAAGCAATTTAAAATTGATACAGTCGCTAGAAAATTACTTTTGGCGAAAAATGCCCAAAATGTATTCCGGCAATATAAATAAAAGTAAATCATTTTTGTGTATAGAATGCATATTTGTCAAGGCATTTGCCACAATATGTGCTCTGTTTTTAAATGCATTTATGGCCATGTAAATCGTTTCCTGTCCAAATAACTTTCGAATTAAAGAATCGTAAATGTGCCATTTATAATATTTGAGACTTTCAATTGAATAAAATAACGATTATTGGGAAAATATCAATATCAATTGCTTTGTGAAAAAATGTTAAATTTATATAATTAACACAAATTTTTATTGGAAATGTTTTTAAAGAAGCCACACGATTTGTTTTCAAAAATGTGTAATTGTGTCTGTTTTTAAATTGTTTTTCTATTAATAACCAATTTAGTACATGCTTATACTAGCTTAAAATAAGATTTATGAGACTTGAGTCCATTTCAAAAGTGTGTTGAAACACTATGAGAGCAAAGTGCTGGCTGGGTGGCTGTCGCCTAATCATAACTTATGTGTATTTATTAAAGTTATGGCCAACACACACTTGCCGGCATATAATTTTCATATTTTCATACAATGTTTAACTAGCTGGCTCCACCCACATCCTAAGCGTCCTTCCGAGCTGCCACAGCATGCCACAACACACGACTTGCTGCTTGGCTGTTCTTCGACAACAATGTGTGTGCAAAACGTAAGTTTGCGTGCCAGTCGCATATAAATTAGCCGCTTATAATATTCTGTTGGCATTTTTCAAATTTCCAGTTAGCAATTTGGTAGATGTGTGTGTGTGTGTATGTGTGTGTTGGTTGTAGGTGAAAGAGTTCGTACGCCGTAAAGTATGTAGCTTACGTGCTCAAGGTTTTTTTTCTTGTGGTGCAGCACCAGGCACAACAAAAGAGCAAATGGAACAATAACAATTATTAACATATTAATAAATTTAGCATATCTGAGAGGCCATAATTTAATGTAATTCTAGACGAGCTCAGCTGGGCAACCCAACACCTGCTAGCCAAATTGGATAATCCAGCCAACAGGAGCACGCCAATTGGTGTACCATGCGTCACGGCGAAGAATTTCTACTTTATGGCGCACTTCAGATAAACAAACACTAAAAATAAAAACAAACCGAAAACATAACAATAACATTTCCTTATCATTGAAAAAAAGGCAACACCAAACACTTAACGAATAATCATCTGTTTCTTGAGGTAGTATTCTCGTCTTGAAGAACGCTCACTGTGTCGCTTGGTCTCATTATCAATTCATTGTGCCATTTATGCTTTTTGGTCACGATCACGCCCACAATCAGCATAACTAGGGCAATTAAAAGCAAGCCAAGACCAATAAATTGCCCAATTTGTGCCGCATTCAAAGCGAGCTATAAATAAATGTAAGTTTATTTGTGTGTTTATTGTTTGTGAGTTGTCTGTAACGAACCTTGAGTAAGCCGAGCAAACGATCATCCAGCTCAGCTTTGATTTGTATCACAAAAAGTGGTGCATAATGATCAAAGCCCACATTCTTGAGCAGACTGTTGAAGACAGTAATGATTTAATTGGTGTTTAATTGTATGCCTTGATAACTTTATGCTAGTAACTCACTCAATCTCCTCGTCGCGGTTAACTAGCACACTAATCATAACTTGTCCTTTCAGGCTGAGGGGCACAGCCAGTGTTGGCTCCATTATCACATGCATGCCATGCTTCAAGGCATCCGGCTGCAGGCCAGTTGTATTCTCTCTGTACGATGCGTCTGTCATGTAGAAATGCGGATGTGACATGTAAATGGGACCATGGTAGGCCGCTGGCGAAAAATCGAGTACTCCATTTAGCGGACATTTGCGATTGGCAACGCAAAAACATTTCGTATCTGGATTCAGTTGACCGTTATCAAAGCTTAGCTCAGTCGTCTCATACCGCCAGGCATCTATGCCATGCATCGTGACATTCGACACCGTATACAGATTGATAAAACGTGTTGCGTCCGACAAAAATATGGAAATCGTTTCATCATATCGACGTCCCTGCGCCCAAAGCTCACCAGTGCTGCCATTGACCTTGCCACATTCGCCACTGTAGTAGTTCGTGTATGCACTGCCATTCCACATCTGCAGCTCACCCATCTGTCTGAGATCTCCGCGTCCCGTGTGTATTGTGAAATTTCCCTCTGCTGTCTTCGAGTTATTTCTTTGATAGAACCAGCCAAAGTGATCACTGTACAAAGGCAACAATGGCGTATGCAATTTCTCAACGAACTCAAATAGCGTATCGTAGAAACCATCAAACATCCACTCGCCGGCCGTGTGATTCATGTAAGTACTACCGCCCTCACGATTCAGCATAAAATTGATAATCTTGCGAAAGGGTCGACGATGTTTACGCACATAACTAGCAGCGGTCTATTAATCCGAGCGGGAAACAACATTTTATTTTTCATCTATCACCTTTTGCACTTTTTCAGCACTCTCTCAGTACTCACCAGTGTGGCAAAAGCTGGCGTAATAATGACATCGTCTAATTTTCCTTGGGACAGCTCGGGCTGAAAGTGAAATGTACGACGACCATAATAGGTCACGTTTGGTTGCTGCCACAACAAATCCTCCTTTACTTTATAATCACTAAAGGTGTAAGGTCCGATTTGTTCAAAGTTCGGTTTCACATTCGGATTATTCAAGTCCTGCGGATTGGTCCAATTGAACAGATAGAAACTAGTGTATATGGGAGTTGGTGTGGTCACCCAATAATTGTACATAAACGAATTGGGTGCCAGTGGCAAAATACTATGCATCCACTGCCGGAAGAGAGTGGGAAAAGCCGACAGAAGCACTACTCCCACTATTAACAATAGACCGGCTAGGCCAAAGACCCAGATCTTTTGTTGCCGAACACTACAGCAATTGCAACACATTTTGCCAGCACAAAGGCAACTGTCGAACAAACTAGGCATCAGGTCTGTTTTTATACCCAGATTAAGATTTTTAAACGTTTAGTGATAAGATTATAATTTTTTAACTTTTATATTGATTGACAACGTGTTGGGCTAATCGATTTGATTTTCATTGACAATTTAAATGCATTTCAAATAGTATACAAATTAGTTTTTGATCGATTAGATTATTTCAATAGTTTCTAATTATGCCAGGTTTTTTTTTTAACAAGCAAGTAACTTGACACTCCGATGAGATTTTCATTGCTTGATATCGGTTAAAGTTAGGGGTCATTTGTTGATTAGAAATTTTACAGAAAAAAAACATTTTATTTGCTTTTAATCTTAGATTTGTTATAAGTATGTTATTGCACATTATCTGAAATTGACTTGAGCCGGATAAGCCAATGCACTTGAAAAAAGCCTTTGTTTAAAGGCATTGAATATCAATGTAATTGTGGATAATGATAATTTTGCATAATAAACTAATAAGAAAGTCTTTAACACTAACTACTTTACAGAGTAATAGCACATTAAATATTGTTTTTAAATTAGATTAGTTTTTTTTACTATAATGCATAAATAATCCCAACAACGATGGAATCGTTCTCTTTCTTTCGTACAAAGAAATCAGCTCTTGAATGTACCGATTAATTGAACAACACTGAGAGATATACTCACCCTGTCCCTGTCACAAATTAATTTGTCACTTAATCTGATCAATTAACACATACAAAGATATCTTGCTTGCAATTGTGTTTGTGTAAATAAGTGCATTCAAACAACTATGATTATATTTGAAGTGTACTTACTACGAATATTTCTTGAGTGGATTGAGCTATCGATTCTTTTTTTTATTATAAGATTTTCAAGGTCATGATAAGACGTATCGATTTAAAAAACTATTGCATACATTTAGGAGCAAATTGAAATTTCATTATGAGTTGTGACTTAAAGTAGAATGTCACAATTTATTTATATTTAAATATAAGAAATACATTAAATTATCACAATATGAAAAGCACTTCATGAACAGTAGGAATAGCATATTTTTGAGAGTTGCATTAATCTGCGATATTGCTTGCTGAATTTGAGTTATCATTTTTGATAAGTGCGGCCCTGTCAGCTGCCGCCTGGCCCCGCCACTTTCGCTTGACTGTGAGAATAATGCCCACAATTATGAGGATGCAACCCAAGCAGAGGAAGCCTACACCAGTCCAACGTCCAATTGCAGGTAGATTCAATGCCAACTATAAAAATATGCAATAAAATTAGACTGCATACTACATAATAGTATATGTATATGTTAGACAGACCTTTAGCTCGGAGGCCAGCTCCTTATTAATGGTGGCTTGACTCGCAGAGGTGAAGAGCGGAGCATAAAAGCTGGGCAGCCCTTTCAGTATGCTGTTTATTGGAGGAGAGTTAATTATGAATTGTTTTGATTTCCTGTCTCGTCAACTTACTCTATATCCTCGTCCTCCTCGATAAACAATGAGATCATGATAGCGGCATTCACTTGAAGTGGCACTCCTAGTTTGCGTTCCATGATGATGAAGAAATTATCTCGTTCATAGTTAGGCTCGGTGCCAGTGATTGTGTTAGCATAACTCTCATCAGCATACATGAAATGGTCGGCTGACAAATACATTGGCACACCCTCGGTACATGGTCCCAGATCGGTGGCACCCGAGGCTGGGCAATTATTGGCAGCCTGTCTCTCGGCTGTACAATAACACTTCATATCACCATTGCGCTGCCCATTGTCAAAAGTATGTGGCGTAATCTCATATTTCCAGCCTTGTATGCCCTCAATTTCATAGCTTTGACCCGAAAATTCCAAATTAATAATGCGACAGGTGTCGGCTATAAAAATTGTCAACGCCTTTTCCTTTGGCTCATTAGGTACAAAGAGATCCGTTGTGCTGCCATTAAGACGTCCACAGTCGCCACCATACCAACCAGTATGATTATTACCCTTCCAGAACTTAATTTCACCCATTTCCTTGATATCACCCACCCCAGTGTGCACTGTGAAATCTCCTTCAAATTCCTTCGAGCCATTGCGATTAAGGAACCAGGCGAAATGGTCTGTTTCAATGGGCGGTGCAAGAGGATTATTCAAGGTCATTGCATAGTGCAAAAACTCATCGTAGAAGCCATCGAAGAGCCACTCTCTGGCCGAGTAGGTGACGTAAAGGGCACCACCATGTTCATTGAGAGCAGTGTTAAAGAACATCTTGATGAGCTTGGGACTATGGCGCATGCTAACTGCGGCAGCCTAAATGGCATTAGTTGCTATTAAACATATAATGTACCAAATATATAATAAGTACTTACAATAGATGGCAGGTGAGGTACTGTAATCATGTCTGATTGTTTTCCGCCAGAAAGTTCCTCCTCCCAAAACCAAGTGCGACGTGGCTTAAATGTCACCGTCTTATTGGCATGCCACTCGACATCCATTTTTAGACGATCCTCTCGATATACATAGGGTCCAAGTTGCTGAAAGTTTGGCTTAGCACCATGCAGCTTAACATCCTCCGCATTTGTCCAGTTCCAGAGAAACATTCTCATATAAACGGGAATAGGCAGCTCTATCCATTTGTCATAGGTTTTTGAAGTGGGCGTCAATGGCAGACTCTACTTTGCATCGCAATCAGCACAATATAAATATATTTCTTTTTAAATACGTACCTCCATTATCATATTATCAATGAATGTGGGCCAGCATATTATGGCCAAGAGCCCAGATACTGCGAAAAGCGTTCCAATGCCAAAAACCCAAACCTTTTGCTGGGTCACACCACAGCAATCGCAACACATTCTGGCAGATCGTTGACTGCCCTAGGCTGTTGCTCTGACAAACTAACTCATTACGACTTAATCGCTGCGGATTTTATTCTTTTTCAATGCGATAATCGTTGCTTAATCGCAAGCTTTTTTCCCTTTTCCTTTGTTATGTTTTGTTTTGCTTTGTTTCTTCTTTCCAATCATGTCGAACGCCAACTGGTCGTATACATAATTATCAATATTGCATGGTTATCAAGCCTTATGGCTTCGTTTCGCTAACCCATATATGCACAATGCACTAAATACTGCTTGAGAATACTGATAGCCATATAGGGTTTTTCATCTTATCAATTAAGTGGCATTGGAAATTACCTAGAAACACGAGAGACAGACTCAACTGGCATTATAAGTATGACTCAGCGCAATCACATTTAAATTTTATTTCTGAATTTCGGTTGCGTTTTAAAAGTTTGTAAACGCAATTATTAATTACAAAATATTATATTATAATTTTGATGAAAATATTATATTAATTTGTAATTGGACAAACTGCATTTTTGAGATAACAAGAAAGACTGTCTTAATTGAAAACTTCTAAAGATAATTAAATTATTATCTAAATTAATTTCACAAGCTATATTTTTAAAATAAAAATTAAGTACACTTTTAAGCTAATAATTATAATAAATAGTCAACAAATACCTACTTGGAATAAGTTATCAAATATTAGACAATAAAGACTATCTTAATAATAAATTTCGAAAGATAATTAAATTATCGCCTAAATTGCAATCACTTAATTTCTAATTTAATAAAACTATTTAAATTTGGTTCTTTCACATTCTGAGGAAGTTTTACTAATCAGTTGATTTATTAACCGCTTATCGCCTATACAACTATTAAACATCTATTTGATATGAGTACATAATATACTCATAAGTGGGACTAATCATTTTTTCCTTGTCTCATTACTACCGTTTTCGCTTAGATAATCTCTGGAAGTCGGTGAGGGCGTCTAAAACAGATAACGTAATCTTATCTAGCACCAAACAAGTCTGTCGGATACAAGTACCCTTTATACATTACTATTACAAAGCACTTAAGAGCAGTTAATTATAATCAACTAAGTAGCCAGACACATTTAAAAAATTGTTGGGCCATTTATGATAACTTAAGTACTCTATTCCAGTTTATCAGCAGGAGAGATAAGAAATTAATTAAAGACGACTGTGTGAATTGCATTTTCGTTTAATTTTCCACTTCATATTAATGTTTTTTTGTTAAAATAGTGCATAATCCCTAAATATCCATGAAGCTATTATGTTTGCTGTATCTGGTTGAATATTCACTTAAATGTAAACACAAGAAGGTTCGGCCATATTTCAATAAATACACATTGAGTTCATTACATATATTGTACAATACAATGCGAAATGCATTATTCAGTTGGAATGCAGACACTGTACTCTTGGATACGGAATTAATTGATATTAGTAAGCCACAAAAGTAAACGTTATTCAACATATTGATTTTGTTTCCCCAAAGCCTCAAATGTGCTAGGCATATTAAATGCAACATGCAACATTTGGTTGCCACAATGCAATTCAATAAATGCATAATCTTTAGCTTCAGATCGAGCTTCGTGCACCGTGTGGCATATGCGGCAGAATAATGTAGAATGCAGAATGCAGAAATTTTTGCTGCATTAATGAACAAAGTTGAATTCTGATTGTGGGCATTCGCAATTATATAAAACATATCCATTTTTATGTAGTTGTTAATTCTCATCATCTTTTTTTTTTTTTAATTTTAAATAATTTTTTAGCGTTTATAATACACATACACACATATTTTGATATAGTTTGAAAATAGATTTGTTATAAGAAAAGTACGACGACTGCAGTTCAGAACAATTCAGCAACATCAGCTTTGGATTTCTCTGGATTCAAAACACTTTGATTAAGAGTTGTTTTTCTTTGTATAAATTATATATTATGCACTCTGTATTGAGGTAATAAATTGATTAAGCTTCCACGGAGCCTTCTGTCTCCAGTTGAGCCTTGCGGCTGGGCTATAATAAGAAGGCAGTCATAAGAGAAAGGTAGTTGAGAGCGCATATCTATATGTATATAATCACCTTGGGATGCATCAGTATGAAAGGCAACTCCGCGCACAGTTCCCCACCAAGAGCGCCAAGGAAGAGTTTAACCTTCACAGCATACGAAACAATAATGCCGAAAGCATCGCGAGCATCCTGACTGGCAATACTGTAAAGCAATTGCGATATTTAAGCCAAATCCAACACAATACGAATGCCATTCAGTTACTTACAGCGTTGTAGAGGCCAGTGCGGTCTCCTTGCGCTTGATGTCGCCCTCGACAGCGATGCCAGCACGATCACAGTTGGCCACCAGCGTGGGCACCAAATACATCACCTTCTGCAGACTAGAACCGGGATTCAAGGGGCAACCCTCGCCAGTCTCCATGAAGGCAATCGTATTGCGAAACTGTCCATTCTGGAACAGGACAACATCCACGCCCTGCTGCACCATGGCCTTGATCTTCTTGACCACCTTGTTCGAGTTGTTACGCACGCAAATGTTGACCGAAATCTTTTCGCCATGATGATACAGCTGCTTGTCGAGTGTCACCTCCAGTTCCAGCTCTCCGGGCGACAATAGGAAGTCCTTGCGGACCACCGTGCATGGCTGTAAGCCTTGCTTAGTGGGTGCATACTGTACCTTGCGTATGCCCAAATTGATGGTGCTGCGACGATGCGAACGATCGCAATCGCTGTCGCCTGTGAAGATCTTTACAAAGTACTGCACACCACAAGGTTGACTCTCATCGCTTGCCTTCTGCTGCAGCACCACCGAAGCTGGCGAGCTGGTTGGCATTTGCATTACAAATGGGAAAGCATTCGAGCCGAGTTTCTTAAGCAAACGCTCTTGCATTTTTGTCAGCTGCATATCCTGTTTTTGCGGCGGGCAAACCTGCTGGGAGACTAGCGTTAGCTCCTTTTGGAAACGCAGTCCAATCATTTCATCATCCTCGCGACCATAGCGGAAGTTGCAAACAAGTTGCACGAAAATCTTGCGATTCTGGCGCACGTAATCATCGTCCAGTACAATGATGCCATCTGCAAATAGCACACAAAATTAATTGGACCGTACACTATGCCATAGTCGCTGTCGCAGTTTGAGACAGAGTCGAAATCACAATTGCAGCCCAGTGACCAGACACGTGTCTTGGCCATATTCCACGCTTGGCCAATTAACACGTAACTAATAAGCAGCTTTGTGGCTGTTGTAACTGCTTCACTCTGCCTCTGTGATCTGCATAAATTAAGTCCTAATTTAATTAAAGCCCTGTAGACAGGCCGTTTAACTAACTATAGCATATAGTTGCTTAATCTACTGTACATATATCGATGTCAGCAGCAGCTGCTCTGATTTGCAGCAATAGTAATGATTATTTAATGATGTTAAGTGGATAAATTATAAGAAAAGAATTCAATTTATAAGACAAACAAGAAAATGTATGACAGTCCCTTCCCAATCCATATTCCACTTTTATGGGAACCTACCAATGGGCTCCACTTGGGTTACCGAATCCACAAATTCACGCCGGTTCATGTACAGCGTGATCATATTGTTCGGCGAACATTTTTTAAACACCTTGAAATTGACCACCATTTTGCAATCGTCTTTAAAATATAACACAAAATTATCTTCAAATTATTCCGGGAAATTAAAAATCGCTTCGCGCTCGCCGATCTCTTTTCTTGATATTCTTTTTTCTAAGAAAATTTGAACTACGCCGCGTTGCGTTGTTCGCGTCGTTTTCAATTAGCGGTCAACGGCAATCCGCCATTTATACCTGACATTGCACGGGCTCAGCAAATTCAATTAGCTGAATACGGTTCTAGTGTTGCATTTATTCTAGAATCTAAACAATTTGCTGTTGTTCGTTTTTTCTAGGGCTTCTCCCCAATGGCTTTGCCTTTGATATTGACATTGGTGGCTGCCAAAAAAAAATCGATATTTTCCCATTAAATAATAAAATAAACGTACTACATGGCGTATTAGCAATGCAAAAATAACTAACAAAATCAATAATGCTTGGCGTGCGTGCAATTGTTGCCTTGTTTTGTCTCCGGATTTTGTTTCTTATTTGGTTTCATTTTTGGTATTTGTTTTTATTTGTGTGCTTAATGACGCATGGGAAAAATTTATTACGTACAGAGATAGAAAGAGAAAGATAGCGAGAGCAAATAGTTGCTTCACAATTCTTGCTAATTAAATTGTTAAGAAACGTCAGAAATATGCGTGAAAAGTACTTTAAAGACTTTGCTTTAATTTAATGAATGAATGGGTCGTAAATAAAGAGAAGACAACAGAAGAAGCAGCTATGATGCAAAACGAGAACTTATTTCATAATTTTGGCTAATTAAATTGTTAGCAGATGTCAAGCGTTCAAAAATAAATCTTAGTTAATGACTTAACTATGTTGAATGACTGAGTCGTCAATTAGCAAGTGCTGGCCAGAGTAATAGTTGTTAGTAGTAGGAAAATTGCAGATACTCTGAATATTTTCAACACATATGTGTAGTTGGTAATCAATTTTAAACGAAACTTTGAAACTGTGAAAGAATAGAAAATCAGTAAACCTGAAATATTCATTCATATTTCAAATATTTATTATTTTTGGTTTTATTTATAAATCATACTAACTGTCACCTAATTTCAATGCACATTATGATCAACATATATTCCCTGGCTATCATTTAATATTATATCTATGCTAATTTATGTAGAGTACACACAAAATACTTAAATTTAATTTTAAACAAACAGCAAAGAAAATAAATGTCACGAAAGTGTTTCAACAACTTAACTATGAAGTTATTAAATTTCATATGTACATATAAACAGTAATATGAGGTCATACATTAAAGACGATTCAATTATGTAAATATGCAGAAATATGCAGAGAGTCTGGTCACACTCCTGCTTGCTTTCACAACTAAATGACATTAACACAAAGTTGGCTACTTAGCAAAGTCAATGTACGTAATTATTGTACTCCTGACACTAAAAATATGAACAAAGTTGTCTGGCATATATTGTGCCTTATTTGGTGTATGGATGTCGGTGTATATATGGGCATCTGTGTGTGTGTGTGTGTCTACACGTCGCATTACCATGTAGTCGAGGGCGGTCGCAAGGGTCCAACAAAACCGACAATGAGGCGATGCTCTTAATAATAGCAAAACTTTTGCACTTACAGTGTAGGTGAGGGGGTGTGGACGGTAGGCGTGGCCACGTTTAGACCTCCTTTAAATGCCTTGGTTGGCTTATAATTGAAGCAAAGTGTGGCGCAGATATTATCATTTTGCCGGGGCCCAGTCCAATATGCTAAGAAATGTGGAATTACTGCCGAGTAATGGACAATTGCGAGTGCTTGATTTATAAGTACTATTAAAGGTACTAGAAATTACTCTTCCACTCTGCGTTAGCTTGTGTGTGTACAAGTGTATTAAGGCGTGCAACGTGACTTTAAAGCACACTCGAAATCAATCAAGTTTAAGAACCAGGCGCCCACAGACCACAGCAGCAATAAGTCCCAGCCAAAGTGCTTCTGGCCAAACCAACTACTGGGTTAGCATACTAGAGTTGCACATACGAGTATATGCACCACACACCACACTCTTATAGACTACAATACAAAGCCATAAGCCGTCAACGACAACCACAAAGCACCGAGCACAACAACAGCAACAATAGCGAAGCCAACTTCAATTATTTGCACGCAATTGGGCAAGTTCTCAGCCCACTGCCGTGGCTTCCTTAGCTCGCCAAGTACTCCAATCACAACAGAGTGTGCTGCGAGTATTACATACCCTGTATGTGTTGAACAATATTTAAAAAAGACATTATGAATATAGAACGGATGGAAGCAGTTAATAGAAAGAAATCGAAAGTGAGGGAGTGAAACAGAAACAATTTGGACATATCGCAAAGCAGTAATGGAAATAAAGCTGTTGATATCAAAAGAAAGCACAAATGCAGTAGACGAACTTCTTACTAATTAAATCATAATGCGTACGTGACTTAAGATACTAAATGGTCAAATAAGAGTGTTATAGTTTCAAAGAGTTTAAGGCAATCTCTATATTATATATATTAATATTCTGCTCCTCCTTTTCCGGGAATCATTTTAACCTTTAACCTTTGACCTTTGACCTTTAACCTTGGATCTTCAATCTGACACCTCGTCATTCATATTAAAGTAAAAGTAATACTAGTAATAATATGACAATCAGTTTTATTTTCGGCAAATCTCAAATAATGAAAACGTAAATTTAATATTAACATATAATTATAAATGAAAATCACCTTTTAGTCAAAAACAGGAACTGAAGCCGGCTTATATTAACCAATGGAGTATACCTATCTAAATAATCTTATCAGAATTAAACATAATGAATAAATATGTCTGAAATACTTTCAATAAAGGAGTTAAAGCATTTTAGCTATGATTCATCATGCTTCAAGCCTTTCGAAAGTGTCTGAACTATAGGGAAAATTAGCTGCGGTTGGTCAATTGAATTGAGCCAGATTGAATGCTGCCTCATGCTGGAGCTAATTTTGGGCAATTCAATTGCCTGCTGCAAGACAAAAGCGAAAGCCAAATTGCATTGCACAATCAGTGTGATTGGCAAGGCACAGCACTGGTTGAGGCGCGCTACGGCTGCAGTCTTTAGCCATTGACCAGTCGGATTTGACTCAAGAGCAATTGTCGTTGACCAAATTGGTTGGCCTCTAAATGAAGCTGGTAACGTGGCAGAAGTACGACAAACAATAGAATCTTTTTGGCTCGAAACGATGCAGTTTTATGGATGGCACTCAAGTAGATGCATTGTCCAGCCGTTTAAGCCATTGGCATTGGACTTAACCTATAGTCAAGTTATGTTGATAAACGAGGGCGAGTCAATGCGAATTGGTAGCAGCTGTTGTTGACACGTGCGGCCAAGTAGCTGAAAATTTATAGGCCAGTTGGGCAAATTGAACATCAACATTGTCAATAGTATTACGATTATCATGGCCAACAGCACGTAAAATTGCAGTGAGAGACAACAACAAATTGGACTCGAGCAAAAAAGGCAAACAGAATTGGCAACATTGGCGCCAACGCAAATGTCAACAGTGGCAACAGCAACAACAAGATTGGGCCACAAAACCAACAGCAACATCAACAGCAACGGCAACGGCAACAGCAACAAACGGCAATCAACGTTGTCGTTGTCGCAGTAGCTTCCATTTCCAGTTACCATTAGCAGAAGGAAGAACTAAGATCCTGTGGGGATGGTGGACCAAAACACTGAGAAGGCAAAAAAAAAAAAAATGAAGAAGAAAACTGTGCTCAAGTGCTGCATGAGCGAACTTGGCAGCCAACGTCGATGTCGACGTCATCTTCGTGCCTGACGATGTGCAAACTGGCGAAGTGACAGCAAATGGCGCGGAAACTGTGTGCGCCAGCGTCAACTAATCGTGAGTGAACAAATCTCTCCATATACATATGTATACATAACTACACATACAAATACACACTGAGCTTAGCTGTGCGCCTCAAGGTGCGATTGGTGGCTTGACATTAGTAGCCGTTGCCGTCTCGTGTTGACGCCACTCAATTGCACATGGTGTCTGACGTAACTACTCCACCCTCACACTCCTCCTGATGCTCACATACCACCTCGTTGGCCACGTCATGGTCATGCAATGATTGCTTTGACATTTGCATTGATGCGTAAGGCGAAGGCAAAAGTGTTTCCCATCCCCATTGCTGTTGTCCTTGCTGCGGCTGCCTCTGTCGAATTGTCGCTCTGCTTCAAGTACTCAAATCAAATCAAATTCAATTGCAACAGCTCTCCTCCTCAATTGCGTTGTGGTTACCAGGATCAGTCGGTACTAATTTCATTTCACTTTAAACAGAGAGTTAGTTAAGCCAAGTTAAATTTATTTTATTTATTTCTCATACTTATTAGATTAAAGTTGGGGCTTTTGATACCAATATAATATGATAAATTAATACATACATATGTATGTTTGTAAATGTGTCATATATATAAGTAATATGATTCTCCATCTTATTTAAATGTTATGATTTCAATATGATTAAAGTTTTAAATTTGACTAAACAATCCCGTAAACAAAATGTGATTGTAAAACTCATTAGTATCTCAGAGAAGTAACAACCAGAAGCACAGATAGATTATAGTCAAATTTGTATACTAATTTCAAATGATATAAATATTTAAAAAAAAAAATCATATTTAAGAAATTATTCTGCACACATTATTCTGGTCACATTTTGTTATTATTATTGTTGACTTGCCAATAATTGCTTACAGTTTAATTCAACATGTTGACACTTTGTTAACTTCGCTCCCCATTCATATATTTAATACTTACATATACATATGTTTGAGTTTGCCCCCTTGGTTAGGACACCAGCCATTTGTCTGCATCTAAGTCGAGTCTTTAGAATATTTACGAGTGAACTTAGGAGCATGTTTTAACGCATTCCCGTATTTGGCACACTTGATAAATATTTTTGGCCAAGCTGCATAAATTTGGCTAGAAGCAGAAGCTCCAAATGCAACAGCAGATATGTTGTGCTGACAAAGCCAAAGGACTTGTTTCTGATAGTATGTGCAACAATTTGTGGATAGAATAACGTAAAGTTGTTGATGCCATACTCCGAACGTGCACGAGTGTGTGTTTGTGTCGCAGCATACCCAAAAATACCGTTATTGCAAGCTAATTTCCCATGTGCATGCTTGCTTGTTAAATTGATGTATAGCACAGGCTGGCAGTTTAGGCAAAGGGTGGTCGAAAGCGGCGAGCCTTGTTGCACGTTGCATGGGCCATAACTGAAATATTGTGAAAATGGCTGATGAACAACAATAGCAGCAAGGTGTATTTCCTATCTGACCTCCCCGAACCGCAGCCCACCATTCAGCACCACTCTCTTCCCACTTCGTTTCATGAGCTTTTGGTATTTGCGGTAGGTTTTTGACACAATTTTGCCGATGACATGTTCAATACACAAAGCTGCGTGCTAAGTTCGTTCGTCTGTTATGTTATATGTATGAAACATGGAGTCCTTACGTTATTTGCTGCCAGCACGTGTTCGGGCTTGTCCTTTGGTTACCCTCATGTACGTGTAGAATCCATATGTATGTATAGGTGTTGTGGGGCTGGCAGTAGTATCTGTATTTAGGCAATGTCTGTCTGCATTTGTCATACAATTCACCAAATGACTTGCAGTCAACGTGGCTGCACTCTGATATCAACCTTTAACTTTACTCGACTTTAAATAAACTTTAGGCGAAGAGCACAATGTAAATCATCTTTTAAGTATTTATGTAAACTTTTAATTTATAAATAAATGCATTTTATAAATAAATCTAGCGAAATAAATACTAATTCAGAAAAATTAAGGGTCAATCTTAATTTCTTTTCAAATTGCATAATTAAAAATTTAATATACTTTTTTAACATAAAGGTATATTTTTGAATTGGTTTACTTCAGTCAATTTAATCGGAGTTAGTTTTAGTAAACATCTTTTTTCTTTCAGTGTTTTTCCTCAATATACATGGTCTAGCTGAGCTTTAAAGTCTGGTGTACTTTAAATTTGCATTTTATCAGCGGGGGAGCCGCCGTACTAGATGGAAAAACATGAAACAAACGCGAATCATATTTTTTATATATCCGCTTTTGTTTTTCCTTTTCTTTATTTGTGCTGTAACATTATCCTATTAACACATTTAATGGAGTCACACACGCGCGCGACTTTGTCTCATCATAAATCTGCAGGGAACCCAGCGGGAAATGATGCCCTGAGCAACTGTCTGCGCCAGAGCGTTAAGAAAAGCCGCGGGCAATGCTGTGAGGCTGGAAAAGTGTGAGTGTGAGTGTGAGTGTAATATATATAGCCTCATATTGGATATTTATGCCTTTCTGGCCTACCTTTGCTGTATGGATTTATGTATTGTCTTTAGCACTGTGATTATGGCCAAGAATTGTGGAAAGTTGCAGAAAGTTTCAAACAGCTGCGATCAAATTAGTCTGGAGCTTAAGTAAGAACCATGATGAACGTGTCGAGTTTATCACATTAATGACAATGGCCAGAAAATGATTGAAACTTTTCCGTTCAGCAGCTAGCAAATTGTTTGCCAAAAACACCGAAAACCAAAACCGAATAACCGCTACAGAAACTTGCGACGACCAAAAAAGCATAGAGGAATTTATGCATTTTCAAAAGTTTTCGACTACACCCAGGGGGCCGCTTTAGGTGAGAGATTTTGGCGACGTTACGACGGCACTCGGCGAAAATATATTGCTGCCAATTTAGCAGCAAAATAGGCGCAAATTTATATATAAGATTTTGTAAATTTAGAGACCCCTTCAGCCTGTCAGAAATATTGAAACTTTTAAAGCGATTTTTCTGGTTTTCGCCTGCGGCTTAAATTCGAAAACTTGCATTCCTGCTGCCATTGAGAGCAGTTCGCAATTCTTTTTTTTTTTTAGTCGATTTAAGTTTAGCCAATTGTCGTACTCAGACATGCAAGCCTAAATTGTGTGTGTCCCTTCAGCTGCTGCCATTGGAAGAGAAAGAGAGTTTCACAAATTCCATATTTTTTTTGCACTTTTACTTTTCCACACGCCTTCTGCCAAACACTCGCCGAGGGAACTGTCAACGTGCAGTGCCGTACCGCAATATTTGTGGCATAGTTTTGTAATACTTTTTTGCTTTTGCAATGCACTAGGAAAAACCACACATAAAAAGAGGATTTTTGATTTCACTTTTAGTGGAAGTTTAAGCTGCAATACTGGCTCGGAAAATCCTGTTCAGACATGCTCTCAACATGCCAGAGATGTCGATGCCCAAATGAAATCTTTCTCTGTCTTTGCTCGTAATTCCATTTCGAATTTTTGAAACATTTTTTTATGCTTTTTCTTAAGCTGTCGAGGCAAATACTAATTGTTGACAAGCTTTGTTTTCACTCGTTTCTTCATTTCAGTTTGGCAAATGCTTTGAAAAGCAATTAGTGTTCAGAAAGTGGAACTGGAACTTGAAGTGTAGACATTGCTTGTCATGGTAAACCTCTGGCAAAGGCACGTCAAAAACGATTTGTCATGCAAGGGTTAATAGCCGTCTGACAGAGCGACTACTGATTGATCGGCTCATCGGCTGAGTCAACTTAATTACTTTAACTACGTAAATCTTAAATACAAACACCACATGCATTGCGGATAATTTTGATTAATCGCTGACGAGTCATGAGACAATCCCTCAAATAAGGAATTAGTACTAAGTAAACTAACCTAATCAAGCTGAAAGCAGAATGCACTTAATTAAATTTCAAAAGATGATGCTGTCGATAAAAGCCAGTTGGCAGCCTACTGGAGTATGCTGACTGATTAAATTTACACAACGAGCCACAACTGTTGCACCCAAAACTAATAAAAAGAGGCAGCACAGCACGCAAGAGAAGAGTAAGCATACTACTTATATGCTCAGGTGCTTGCAACGGCAAGTATAACAGCTGCCTGGCCGACAGGAAGTACAAGCTGCACATCAATTGATGGCAGCAGATGGGAAACATGTATATGTATTGGCAACGTCTTCAATCAATTGATGGTAAGTGGCTGTTGTAAACATTTTTACGTTTTCTCATAAAAGCGAACTAAAAGTGAGGGCTATCAAGCATACGCTGCGTATGCGCAACTAATCAAGTAGACTTTCAGCTCTTTTAATTTGTATTCGCCACTGGAAAATGTTAATCAAATGCCACTCTTAAATCGAACCTGAACGAGCATTCATCTCTGCAGCTCGTCATGTGTCAAGTGTAGCACTATTGATGGGCAATCTCAAGTGTACAGGCAGTGCAGCAACATGCTCCATATTTGCATGCTTCGGTCCTGAGTTCACGTCCAGGCTCTTGAGCATCTGCTGCGCCAATTTCAAATGCATTTTCCATGCGGCAGCAAACTGACGGCCCTTGGACGATGTTCATGCATAAATTCAAATGTTTTTCCAGCCACTCAAGTTCGATTCGAATGGGAGCACGGGAACTCGTAGTAGAAAAGGCATCTGACGCCTGTTGGCCAACAAAATTGTCTATAAGATTCATGGCCGACGGAAACAAATGGCTGCATTTTTCGTTTGCTTTTCACCTAACATAATGCGCTGGCTGAAGTTTAGTTCGAGAGACTGGTAACAAACACTTATTTGCGGCTGTCAAAAACCTGCTTCTGCCAGAACTCTCTAAATCAAAGCCAAAATAAAGTTGTAAACCCGCCGCAGCAGCAGCACCATCTTGTTCACAACGCAATCAGCAACAATAGCAAATCCAAATCCCGTATCCGTATTCGTATCCACATTCGCCACGGAAGTGTGCCGCAAACGGAAACGGAAGCAATTTTCATTTGCGTTGAGTTAAAATGGTGGCCGTTTGTGGTCTCCCAGCAAGCACAGATGCAGACACAGGGTGGGGATCAAAAACAGCAACCGCGCCAGCTTCTCCACATGCTTCACGACATGTTACAAGCATAATTTTAGTTGCCACACAATGCCGCAGAGTGGGGCGGAGCAGCTTAGCCCAAGTAACCGCAAACGTTGCAAGTGCCGCACTGGAAATGCGCATTTTTACTCAATAAATTGCAGCGGTGATTCGCATTGTCCTCTTCCGTTTGCTACCCAACGTTGTGCTTCATTTCTTATTTTTCAGTTGATTTTACTAAACGATTTTGTGGTCTCCATTAAAGCTGCAATAAACTAAAGCACAAGTATTGTATATTCGTTTTTATTTTCTTGGTAATTTCCATAAACTGTCATACTTTATTACTGATTTAGCGCTTAAACTGTTTTGTTGAACATTCGAGTTCGAGAGCGAGTGCTCATACTCGAAAATAAATACAGCTTTTATTTATTTTCCATTGTAATATAAAATCAAAGTAAAATGCTCTTAAGTTTATACAAAGAGAGAAAGTTAGAGAACAAAAGTTTTCGTTTGGGCTTTCTGGTTGGGTTGTGATTGTTTTTCTTTTTAATTTCGCTTATATGTTAGTTTAATTGGTTGTTGTTTTCGACATTCTATTTGCTTAAGTTTATGTTTTAAATTTATATGTGTTTAAAATCTAACCAACTAACTACGTGCTAATATATACTGTATGTTTACTGTATGTTTTATGCTTAAATGTATAATTATTATTATATTTAAATTTCTAAACAAAACAGCGGCTGCTCATTTTCGAATTTGCAATTTGCCAAATGTACAATTTAGTTTTATTTATTTTAATTTGTTTTACCTTTTTTTAATCTTTTTATTTACAAATATTTTGTCACATTTAAAATGTGCTGCCTTTATTTTCCTTATTTTTCTTACAAATTGTAATGCCTTTTATAAATTTAATATTAATTGTGTGCTATTGAGTTCACACAATACGTATTTACACACACAGATGCAGAGTCTTACAAAATGCTATAAACGAAACTACAAATATTCTTAATGAAACGCTGGTAATACGCTGCGTATGCGCAATGCACAGGAAAATGGCAGTATGCTCGGGAAGTAGAAATGCGAGAACGCTTTTGTGCTAGCCAAAATGTCACTTCCCGACCGCCCCTTAACCACATACTAATCGATTTACTGGCTGCAGCTGAAATGCAGTTCAAATCCGCATTTCTTAAGTTATTTATGCCTATTAAGCTCAGTGAATTGGTGGCTGGAGGTAGGAAGGGTAAAGCGGGCGGGAGTGCTATTTTCGTAGCACATTCATCGACGTCGTGATAAATGAACTTAATTGCAAACTCAAATCCTAATTACTTCACTTCAATTTGACCCCAAATACAATGCTACCACCGCAATGTCATTAATTATACGCCCCATCTGCCGTCTGCCATCCGCATTTCACCATCTCGCTGTAACGTCTCCTGTGTGGTCTTACGTCGGTGTCGTGCGCACTGTCTGCTTGGCAAACTTATTCGCTGATGCTGATGCTGATGTTGACGCTGCGGCATCGGCTGCTCCAACTGCAACTGCTGTTAAGCCCCTGGGTCAGTTGACGCTGACCAGCGGCTCGAGCGTGCTGCTCAAATGCACCAGCTGCTGCTGCACCTCACGCAGACTGGCCAAGCTGCCCATATGTTGTTGATGCGGCAGCTGTGGCTGCGACTGCAGTGGCGGTGGTGGTGGCAACACCACAACCACAGCCTCAGCGGGCGCAGGTGCTGGCATCGGCGAGGGTGCGCCAGGAGGAATCACAGTTGCAGCAGCCGAAGCAGCGGCCAGCACTGTGGCTGTTCCACCCATGCTGGCCATCATTTGACCACCGTTCGATGGTTGCGATACGCTATACATTAGGCTGCCCATGCTGGGATGTGGATGCACTTGAGCCACTGCTGGTGAAGGTGCTGGCGGTAACACAAGTTCGTCTATTGTGCAAACGCGATCGTCAATGGGAAATGTGAAGTTGATTTCTTTGCCGCCATCGTGTGCTTTGTGTGCAGGTGTATTGCCATTGGCAGGACTCTGGACATGACCATTCGTTGTATTATTTAGCGTTGAGGGCGTTACCGCTGCCATTGCTCCTGGCGATGTGGCCAGTGTCAGTGTGGTGGTCGTTGTCGGTGAGCTGCCATTGCCCAAAGTTGTTACAGTGGTTGCTTCCAAATTCTTTTCCAAACATTTGCTGTCGCCTGCGGAAGAAAGCGGCAACAATCAGAAATGAGCGGTTTTTACAAGTAAGAAATAAGCACAGTATGGAGTCAACTAAAAGAAATAAAAATTCTTAATAAGATTGCCCTTCGATTGTTGAATGGTGTATTCAATAAAAATGCATTAAAGGGATTTTAAATTTAAATTTGAGAAATTTGGACGTATGATATTGTGAAATTTTACACCGCTCAAAGAAATTCTTCAAAAGCAAATATTTAACTTTTAACGATAGAATTGTAGTATGCATTTCAGAAATGGATACCTTGACAATTACCTTCATTTAGTACTTTTTGTTGCAACCAATTCAAAGTTCTATCAATGCTATTCCGATATTTTTTTGTTTCTTATTCCAACTGCTGAAAAAATCGTTTTAGCGCCCGGGAAAAAGGTTAAGACCCAATGTCAATGGTCGATAGACACGTGTTCTCTGGCGTTGTTTATTTTGCAACTAACGCGGTTACAATTTTGACTGATTTTTTCAGCTCAGCTTGAACTACAATTGTTTTTTCTTTTTCGCTCCGCTTTGTAAACTGTTCATTTATCGAGGGAATCGAATTCTCGCTCTGGTAAAAGTTTTCCATATTTATTTTTTTTTAGCAGTAGAGCAGCCTTGGCGACCATTTTATTGTTTGTTAAACAAAAAACCAATGGAAAAAGCTACAATTGCGCAAATTCAGAAGTTTTCTTTGTTTTTCGTGGAGGCAGAGCTGCCGTCGCGTTTCCCTCGAGTGCGTTCTGGTGAATGGCATGGTCACGCCGTCGGGCCTCTGGGCCAATTTGTGCTAAGGTAACCAAGTTGGGCAGGTGTGTGCGACCTCGAGGGCACATAGTCAGGTCAGTTGGAAATTTATTTATTCCTCAATTAGGCAGGGGAAAGAGTATGCAAAAAAAAAAAAAAAGAAAAGAAAAGAAATACCTCCTGCCCGACATAATGAAGCACGTACTTGTAATTAATTAAGTGTGGCTGTTTCTTTCTTTTTAATTTGACCAAAAAAAGTACGTGCTCTGAAGAAAGAGACACATGGGAAGAAGGGAATACACGACTTAAAGACGCCCTTTAAACTAGAGTTAAAGTAGAATAGAATAACGTTGCAATACTACTCAAAAGTTACACAGGCATTCTCCATTGATTTTTCTTTTATATACGGGGTGTTTAAAATTCCAAAGCCCACATAAATATTGTAGTTGGCTGTCTTGGGCGTAATGCAAACCAACAGTTTTTCATTTCAACGCCTTGTGTTTCGACCAGTTCTGTTTGCACTTGGCACATTGCCCAAAAGGATTTCATCAGCTTAAACAAACTTGATACTCGTAGATGTCTTAGACTTTGCATAGAAGGACAACTACTTAATAGGCAATTACAATGTGGTACTTACTGCCTGTCAAATGATCCTCTCTCGTATAATAACGAGCTCTGTTCTTGGAGAAGCAGGCAACTAGCGACAATATGATGACCGTAATTAGCACAAAGATGATGCCGCCCAGAATAGCCAATGTATTGAGACCACCTGTAAGATGGACAGGAAATATAATTGAACAATAATTTAAATGCAAATAAATGTAAAACTATAATAGAGTAAATAAATAATATAAATACCCCTTCTATAAAAAATTTAAATAAATAAAAATCTTATATTTCACTCACCATGCTCGAGAAAATTATATGAAGTGCTCGCCGCATTTTGTTCCTCGTCGCTGATGTAATCGAGACACGTATGCAGCCCACCAATGTCCAAATTAATTATTTCCGCGCCACGCAAATTTTTGGGTAAAAAGCAAATGGGATATGTATCCCATTTCCACTGCAGCTGTAAAAATGAGCAATGAAAATATTGGAAAATTAAATTAAATAAATATATGTATATGCAATCTCTTTCGTCCGGCTTTCTTTCAATTTGTGATGGGGCTACACCAATCAGCAGGGGCTTTGAAAACTAATTGAAATTGTGCAGTGACGGGTGCCGACGTGTCGTATACGCATTTTACTTACTTGTCGCACAACATTTATTAATTTTCCCATATGACACTCGTCGCATATCAAGGGATTGTTGTCCAGCCGCACATTACGAATACCCTGAATGCGCATCGCCGTATCGGCATTGATGCCGTACAGTTGATTGCGAGATAAGTCCAAAAACTGCAAATAGATGAGAGAAATCTTTGTGAATGCCATTGTGAGAAATGTTAAATGTTTTGTCTATGTTTTTCTGCTTATCAAATAGCAATTAGCTGCAGATGTTGCAGGCATTTGTGAAATTGTTGAAACAATCAGAAAACTTGAAGAGTGGCCCAAATTCAATTAAAATGCAACCCATAATGGCTATAAACTGATTGTTGTTATGCCATAAATTTGCCAGTAATGAAATGCCATGCAGTAGTCGGTCAAAAGAAGCACGTAGTACAAGGACACAGGCTGAAACAACTGAAATTGTTGTAGGCAGAGTCAAAAATAATAACCATTCCCTTTCGGACATGTTGCTGTTGTGAATTGTACCAAAAAAAAAAAAAAAAATCGAATATGCAAACAGAAGGCAGTCATGTCATTTTGCCATTGTGGCCTTTTATCATGCAGCTCGTTTAGCCAAAGAACTGTCAACAACCAGTTAAATACAAGAGGCAATAACTTGCCATCTCTTACCTCTAGCTCTCGACACGGATCAATAACTTGCAAAGCCATGTTATCCAATGAATTACCCGAGATATTCAAATAGCGCAATTGTCTAAAAGGCGTCAATAATCCAACCGGCAGCTGCCCCATGTCCGCAATGGCCAAGTGTGTTAAGTCTGGTATAAGCTGCAAGTTCAAAATGTAATTGTATTTGAAGGGATGTCAACAGCTCAGATAATGCTAAACTCACCTCAAAGGTTTCATGCATTTCCCTTAAATCCATAAGCACATTGCCACTGATGTTTAAGACACGCAAATTTCCTAAGCTGCGCACCGATTGCGGCTCCAGCCGCACCAATTTGTTGTAAGATAGATCCAGAAATGTTAGATTGGTCAACTGCAGAAACGAATCATTTGGCACTTTGGCCAGGCGATTGTACGATAAATCTGAAAAGCGTAACCGTTTGAAAATTGCGGCCAATTGAGTGAATGAATGCACTCAAAAAGAAGTTGCCAAACGAAAAAAAAGAAGACTAAATTGAGTATAATTCTGCGGAATGGCTCACCCAAGTGATTAAGACTTTTCTGCATGCGAAAGAGTTGGTCGACGACCACAGACAATTGATTGCCATCGAGTAAAACTTTTGTGAGACGCTTCACATCGTGAAATTCATCCTTGTCAAGGAATTTGAACTGCAAGCAAGAAAAACACAAAAAGGAAGCAGTATAAGAGGAAGAAATAATTGGAAATTGTCTGAGGAAAAGGGGAAGGGAGGTGGTGCGTTGGCGACAAACCTCGTTGCGTCCCAAATCCAATTCGCTTAAAAGCGGCAATAAATTGTACAATTGCGGATTGATTTTTTTCAGCTGGCAATTGCGGCATCTCAGTATTTTTAACTCCTGCAACCGAAAGAGAGAGAGAGAGAAAGAGAAAAGACAAGGAGATAAGTGCGTTAGTTGTTACTGTTATTGTTATTGTTGTTGATGTTGCTGTTGCTCTTGTGTATACACTCACGGGCACATCGCGAAACACATCCGGCTGTAAATCCTGCAACGGATTTCCGCTCAAGTCCAGGTACTTGAGTCTGCTCAGCATGAAGAAGTTGCGCTGCACGAGCTCCACGATTGAGTTATCGGCCAAATTAAGACGTCGCAGGTCCTGTCGAAGGAGTTATGCCAATTGCCAAAAGTTTATTATAGCCACGCACCAAATTAATAATGTTTCAATTTGACCAAGCAACCGAGAGAAAGAGAGATGGGGCAATAAAGAGGTAGCTGTAATAATTCATAAATCAGGCAACTAGCCATGATTCTACACTCGCCGCTCAGCTGCAGCGACCGGAAGTTGCCAAAAAACTTGCAAACACTACGGCAGCAATGCTGCAACGCTGAGAGTTGGTTGCAAGTTGGCCAAAGGAAGTCAAAAGTAGATGGGTTGGTGAGGGACGATAGGCACAAAGCAGCCCAAAATAAAATCGAAAGCAAATTGAAGACAACGTAGCAAAGTTTTGTGAACTAGCACTTCCGGCACGCAGCAGCCAAAGCAGCTGCAGCAAAACTTTGCTTAAATTCAAGCACGTAGAACTTTCATTTGCCCCAAAATGTGGCAATACTATTTGCGAAGCCTATTAAAAATTCTTCAATATTTATTGCAAAGTCCATTCCAACTCATTTTTGCATGCAAAGCACAGACAAAACTATTTAATAAAGAACTGCAATAATCTTTGCCATAACGTAGCATATTAAAGTGGCCTATGATTAGCTGCTTAGAGTTTACAACTTCAGTACGGCAAAGAAGTATTCCATAATCAAGAATTAATTTATTTATTGCATTAAGCAAACCCAAATCATACTCCAATCTTTTAATTGCATTTTTCCATTTCTCTCTCTCTCTCTCTGTTGAACTTTTAACAAATGAATTGTTTAATAAATCGGTTGTAATTTGTACAGTTGCTTTTGATATATGTACTCACCGTCAGATGACGAAATGTTGAGCTGGCCATGCGTAATATTTTATTTTTTGATAAATCCAATTCATGTAGATTATCCTGGCCACGAAAATTATTCTCCGTGATGTTTGTGATGTTATTCTTCGATAAATCTGCATTGTCCATTGTGTTGGGTATTTGTTTTCATTGTTATGATGGGCATTTCGTCATTGGAATATATGCGACAGTTTTTTGTCCGAAAATTAAATCGAAATTGTTGTTATTATATGTGATATGTGTACAATTTGCTATATGTGTCTGTGGCAATATTGTAGTTTGGAATAACAATCAAGTACATTGAGTTTGTATTTGACCTCAATGAGAAATGGGTAAATATTTTTGTTAGTTGTAAACAAATGGAAAAATCGTAAAGTAAATAAGAGCACTTGTCGAATGCCACTTTATATCGAGAAAGAAAAGATAGAACTTTAAAACAAACAACAAGAAAAGCATACAGTGACATACAACAGTATGTGGATGCCCGTGTGAGTTTGCGCTATTTGGAAAAGTTGCCACAGATAAAGCACAAAATACATTACACATACGCCCCTTTTGTCTAGGCAACATGAGTAGCATTTTTAGCTAAAAGCAATGAGGGACTTTGGCTTTCACTTTAGCAGTTGCTTGCTATAGTTTTTATTGTGTAGCTGAAGGGAAGCGGGAAGGACGCTGCAGAGTTGAACAACGCCACGCCTACTTAAACATTTTGAAACATTTGCCAAAAATTAATTTAAATACTAGAAACGGCGGGCGAGCGAACAAACGAATGCCATTTGTTTTATTTTTAACTGCAGCAAAAACTTTTTTTTGCAATTTCCCCTGAATGCTACAGAGTATATGTGTGTTTTATGTCGACTTTTGACTTTTGGCCAGCAACTAGGGAGAGCGCTCAAAAAAAACCAAAAAAGAAAGGAAAACAAAGATTGGGGCATGTAAATAATTGTAGGGCCGTTCCCGATGTGGTTCCCAAGGACCAACCGCTCAGCACACAGCCAGAGAGACAGTCAGAGAACGAGCACGGCATATATTCGTACATAAAACTCAAATAAACAAGTTGAGAGCGGCAACGATATCGAAGCATTGCCTGGTTGCTTTTCGCTTTTGATTTCTCACAATCTTGTTTTATTTGTGGGACGCTTTTCGCTGTTTGGCGCATCAATTTCAATTTTATTGACAAGCAAGAAATGCCCCCAAATGGTGCCACAACGAATGATTAAATACGCTACGTTATGAAAGTCGAAGAAGTCTTATGACTTGAGCATTGTAATCCCTTATCTCCATAAGCACTTTTTTTTTAATGCAATCGCGAGCTGCTATGACCATCTGTCTGTTACAAGCTTAGCGATAAAGTTACAGTACCCGCGACTGGGGATTATATTGTCCTGTCGACCGCATCGACTGCTGCGCTCATTTAACATTTTGCGAGGCGCACTTTTATTTGCGTTTGCCCTTTTACGAGGCAGCAGGACAACCGCAACGCTTGCCTGCGTCCTGTGAGCCACAAGCTGCGTGATTTTGCTTTTTTTTTTTGGTTGTCCTTCTTCTCATTTTGATTGTATTATTTGCATATCAGAGCATTGCGCCGTGTTTTTAACTATGCGCAGCTGCTTAAATTGAAAATCGCGCTACCCTCGCTCGCTGACTTTTATACGTTGCGTATACGCTAGAGCGATTTTTAGTACCTCGTGCGATGGCCGTGCCATAAACAATTGATTACTCACCTAATATGCGCAGATATTTGAGGCCCCACAAGGACTCGGCCCCAATTGCCGGCAGATTGGAGTCTGTAATGCGCAGCACTTGCAACTGCATAAACTGACGCATTGCCGGTCCAATGGTTATCGAGTTACGGGGTCCACGCACAATGATTACCTTCACGTCAATATCCAGCTGATTAACGGATAAAGAGCTTATGCCACCTGCAAGAACAAAGCAATTAAATGCGAGGTCACTTTAATAGCGTGGCACTTGAACTAATTTTACATAGCGTAACGTGGTTATAAAACTCCAAGTAATTTATGCAATGCTGCCAACAATATAACTAAAGGTTAACAATGCCACCAACAAGATCATTAACTGCAGACCCGCACACTGAACTCTTGACTAGTTTTTTGTCCCTTTTTATTATTTTTTTTTTTGGTGTATGCAAACAATGTTACAGCACACAAATGTCGGGGTCATTCCTATATAAATGAGAGTACGATTTCATACAAAAATTGCAGTAACTACACGCACTTTTCAGTTGCTCCCCATTGTATAGTATGCTATACAATTTGGTAACCACAATCCTAGTCGCCTTTTATTGCATTCTCACTACGAACAATACGTATACCTAAATACTTGTGTGTGTGTGTGTGTGTTGGGTGTGGTGGCCGTTGCATTATTATGTGCTCATTGCATTGTATGGGGCACCAGAGTTTAGCTCGTTGCGCTGCGGGAAATTTTCATAAAAAATGCAAAGCATTAACACTGATTGTAACATATTTTAACGCGCTTGCAATTTTGTTGGCATTTACGAGTATTGTTACATTTCTGTGAGCGAGCAAATATGATAAAAAAAAAAATAATACAAGGGGCTTCGCATGCTGCACGTTCAACTACTACTCTTGGCACTGCTCATTACCAACTCTATTCAAATTACTCATAAATATTATACGGCTGCAGTTAGACTTTTGTGGCTGAAAATGTTTTAATGAAAAAAAAGTTATTTTTTGCATACTACTAAGGTTTTGACCAACTTAATATTCAGACAATGCAAACAATAGAAAGAAGCAAAATTTTCTAAAATCTGATGGTTTTAATTATCCAAATATTATAAAGGTTTCTTATTTGTTAATATTAGTTTAAAGTTCAAAATACTCGTATAAATTTTGTTTAACAAGCAATACATTGCTATAACGTTTTGACTGTATGCAAACTAGCAGAAAATCCACTTGAAATCAGCTAAATAAATAATACAAAACAATTGAAACAAATTGCTCTATAACATTAACACTAATTCAGTCTCAATAAGCTTCAAGTTGAGAAGAGGCAAGAGCAAGAAAGCGACAGAGATACTCTTACTGTTGCCTTGCCAATGGCAGTTCTCCTTCACATTGCTTAGTCGTGCCAGTTCTTGTGCCCAGCAATTTCGGGTAAGTGAAATTAAAACGACAAAAGCATTGACATCGCATTCAAAGCAAATGCGAACCGACTTACAATGTGTGTATGTGCGTGAGCTATCCAAACAAGCGTTAAATTGAAATTATAGATTTTTGCAATGGGAATATATATTCGTATTCGTACTCGTATTGGTATACATTGCGTTGTGAGTAGCAGACGACGGCAAATGACAGTTGAACAAATTGAAATTGTCAGACATTTAAGTACGAAACGAATGGGCAAGCTTTAAAAATAATCTCACACACACATGCACACACAGAGAGCTTTGCCAGTTGGTGTGCGTGTGTGTGTCGCAAATCGAACTAACTGCAAACCGAGCAAATGTTTTGTAATTATGATGTTATCCTAATGATGAATGTCGAGCACGCCAGACCGATGAATTGCATTTTGCCCTACACTCTTCTCTAACCCCCTCTGCTTATCCCTTCCCAACCGTTTTATGTCTGCTGCACAATTTGCACGCAGTGTAAACTTTGTCGGCCCCTCACTAAGAGTTTCACATTTCGCATTTATTGCGCCACTTACCTTTCGTACAAATGGCCTGATAGCGATCCAAATCATCCATGCTGCAACTGCATTGAGCGGGACACTTCCTCTTCGTATTGCTGAACATGGCCGGCATTATGCACAGGCTGAACAGCAGCCACTTTAAGAGCATCTGCAACAGAAAGATATATTGGGTGGGACATATTATTAAAGTGCATTATTCTGGCTTTGCCAAGTGGCAATTAGCGTAGGGGTTTTTATTTTGTAACTACAGTTAAATACTTAGTTGTCTGCAGCCAAAACTAATTCAACTTGTAACCCACTTTTAGTTTTTCTCTTTTCCATCGCCGCTAATCTATTTAAAAAACCACACACACTCCCGCTATCTGGCAGCCTTTCAAATTGAAATCAACATGGTGTCATATGTTGACATAGTTGCCCTCAGTTGTTGTTGTTGTTTTTAGTAGTAGAATACACATGTTAGTATTTGGTTTGCTTATATACGTTACGTATACGCCATGTTTGACCTCGGTGATTTGTGGTCGCCATCTCTGGACACTTGTGCGCTCAGCGATAAACTGTGGTGGTCTCACTGCTGTAGCCACAGCACTGTGTGCGCTCTCTGCATAAATTAGCCACAGCACAATGCGGTTAGAGACTAAAGAACTCGTTGGCAAAAAAGTAGAAAACAAAAAAAAAATACACAGAAAAACTAAAAATTATATGCCGCGACTCGCGGCGACATTCTCAATTTGCCTGAAAGCCAAATATGCGTAAACGTTTCGACTGCAGTTGCATATGTAATTTTCATAAGAATCCTTTTCCACAAAACACACAGTTTCGCCCCTTTCCCTTCGCCCCTTTGGCTTTGTCGCGAGAATGGCCCGGAAAGAATGAAAGCCGCGGGATTTATGTGAAACATATTTTTCATCTTTACGCCAGATGGCAGGCAGCAACTGTCAAGTTTCCGGCTCATCGTCGGCACCTTATGCATTGCGCGCATCTGCTTTGTTGTTGTCAGGATATTGCTTCTGGTCTGCAAGTCGTAGTAATATTTCTGCAAAGTTGTTGCGGTAAAAGTGAAAAATTGCAACGCCACAACCCGTTTCCCTCTCTCTCTTACTACGTCGCGTCCAAAATAAACGGAGACAGTATTCTTGAGTTAAGTCTGCTTTTCCCAAAACTTCGTCTCCGTCTTCCACTTACATATCTCTTTGTGCTACAGATGCCATATTCTCCATTTCAGTTTCGCACAAACGCACTCAATTTAACTTGTGGCATAAGCCACAAAGAAAACTCATACAACAAAATCCATATATACCAAAGAAGAATACTTCAAAAGTGCATTTAAAGTAAACCGCTAGACTGCATTACTTTATATATTTAAGCACACACTGCTCTAACGCGAGGCTGCCAGAGTGAGGCATGAACCATTTGACTATGAAATCCTATTTCGTCGCATTGTAAGACTTTAAGCTGCAAGTGTCGTAGTTGATTCGCTTGAATTAATTTCTACGATCTGGGTTATTCAAATAGATTCATATTACATCTGTCACAAGTCGTTAAATAAATTCTGAATCTTCGCCAATTAAAGCAAATCGATCATAACTACTTTCTATATCTTCACAACATACATGTACTTGAAAAAGTTTCAAATCAAGAGTTCTTAATTAAAGTCGCATTAATCACAGCATTATACAAATCTTTTATACAAATTAAAAGTTTACACAGTCGAAGCCACATCAAAGCGGATAGCCAGCAGTCAACAGCTGTCCAATTCGTTAAGGAAACTGCCGAAATTTTAAGCAAGCGGCTGCCACGCCCCCACAAAAGTACACAGCTGACGTTCTACACGCTCGATTTGGACTTTTGGCAAACTTTGTTTGCGTTCTGGGCCGCCGCATGGCATTGCACATGCCGCACGCGAATTGCCCCGAAAGTTGAAAAGGAAGGAAGTGCGGAGGGAAAGTCGGGCAAGTCGGCGAGTGGACAGTGGATGCTTCAGTAAAGTAGTTGTTGATATCAGCTTTCAGCATACGTATTTCCTTGACTTCTTTCTGCCATTCGCTTGTGGCTTTTTCGTGCTATTTAAACACTCGAGAAATCAAGAGGGCCATTTGCCTATGCGAATGCAAACAGAATGCCGGAAGCAGTCGGCGAAAAAGATATCATACGATGTGCTCGATGGGTTGAGTTAAGCTTCGCAGTACTAAATTACTCATACGCCGCCTGGGATGGTTAAGGCTAGACAGTGTGGCAGGGGCAGGATGCGGCCATTTAATACGTGCGCTACTTTTGTAATTGAATATGATAAATCAAACCAAAAAGTTACTCCCGAGTCGGATGTGGTTGAGTCCCCATTCTCTGGCCTTATTTTCGCACTCAAGTGCCGCTCTTTTGGCCCTCTTCGCGGTGACCTATTAAATTACGCGCAAACGTATTCTGTTTCTCTTGATTTGACTAACTAAATTGTATTACGTTTAATGCAAAAACATGTTTGCTTTTCGCACACAATTCAAAATGAAATAAATCTCAATATTTGTGCGTGGCATGGACCAAAATCAAATTATATTAAATTTCAACTAAAAGGCTAAGCCTGGACTGGCAAAAAGAAACAGCTGGCATAATATTATGAGTTATGCCTCGATTTGTAACCTAATTGGAAGACGTAGGGTGAGAGAGGACGAATAGAGAGGTGGGCTAGAGGGCAGTTCGCTGACCGTCGAGAAGCCAACATTAAAATTCATGAACACATTTATTGCCAATTACCACAGGGCCTGCGGCACGTTTTATATAGAGAGAACAACACACACACACACTCACATTTGTTCTCTGCCTCTGCCTCTGCGTTTGCAATTCTCTGATTTGGAAGCAAATGTTACTAACAAAATGTTGCGGCCGCTTTTATTTATTTATTTTTTTTTCTGGTTGCCCTTTTACTGCCTTTCATTCGATTTTGCGCTTTTCTCGTTGTCGCTTTCTTATTTCCCTTTGGCTCACACAAAGCCATACTGCCGGGCACATACACAAATTGATAAATTAGATTTACGCTCGAAAAATTATATTACAATATAATACATTTTCGGCCTGTAGATTTGTGTTTTATTATTGTGTTTTTTAAGTCAGTTTTTCTTTAATGGCCAACAAGTGATTTTAAAGCGCCGCAAAGTCTCCCTAAAAATACAAAAAATTGCGAACTGCACATTTATTTATGATCTAACTGCGTGCTTAGCGTGTGAATAATTTGAGTGGTCGATTGAATCAAACCCCAATCATTGTTAAATTATGCGCAAAAAATGAATGTTTTGCAATTTCTTTAAAACAGTTTTTAAATTAGACGTACTTCCCATTTTCAATATTTACAAAACTTGGAGCCTTTTTATATCATTAGCTACATTATTTCAAATATCTTTTGTGTAATGTGATCTGATTAGGAAGCGAATCAATGAAAATAGAAAAATAAGGAAAATAACACATTTTATTATCTGCTCTTTTATCTACTTCAAACGTACAATTATTGCATAGTTCTAAGTGCAATTTCTTTCAAGTTAATCTTTAATGTACTCCAATGCAGCAAGGCTGTTGTATTTCAATTGACTTTCACAAGAGTCTTTTGCCTCTCAGCCATGTTGCAGATTGTTTCAAGCATTGCTGCAACGTAGTAGCATTTGCAATTCAATTAAACTAAAGCAAAAGGCACACGATGGAACGAGACTGCTCAAAGGGAAACAAGTATGACGATGCTGTTCTGACCAGAGAGTGCGTTCTTTTTTTTATGAAAGGAAGCGTTAAGAATGCAATCAAAAGACAACAAAGGAATTGTAACCGTGACCAGAGCAGACAGCCAGGTAGGAAATAACCAAAGACAATCGAGCAGCGGCAAAAGCAGGCAAGTGACACTGAAACGGGTTGGACAGCTATGAAAACCGCGATCAACGACGGCGGTTGAAAGTTAATATCTTGCAACGAGTTTTAGGTTTTTGTTGCAGCAAGAAATCTGAAACAGTTGCAAGCAACAAAATGTTTGTTTTTGGTGCAAGTGAAGGGCTTTGTAGCTTTAAGGTAACCAAAGCTCTTGAAATTCAAGCAAATGTCACCCTGACCTGCCAGACATTGGCAATTTGCCACACACATAGCAACAGCGGCAAGAGAGCGGGAGAGTTTCATTTACTTTGGTTCAGCCAGGCTTAATGCCTCAAATGAACTTTGTGTGGTGCAGGCTCCAGTGGTCAAGGTACGAGTGGAGCGAGACCTGCTTTAGGCATCATTGAGCCAAAAGATTGCTGCTCATTTGGCGTGCTTAATTGGCCAGTGTCAGCTTAATGTCGTCTGCGCACTTCCTCTTCCGCATTGGAATACACGCACACACACATCCACACCCAGTGTGGCCACTATGTGGGCGAGGTCAGTTAGTGGGCGTCCCATCATCAAATGTGGCCAAAGCCAAAGCCAAAGCCAAAGCTCAAAGCCACACAAGCTAATCGCACCAGCCAAATGACCCAAAAATGAGCGACAAAAGCTGCAGCCGATTGCACGCAACCACACGCATACAAATATAGTGTTATACTATATTTGCAAGCACACACACAAGCGCAGACTATGGCTATTTATAAGTGTATATAAATTTCTTTATGTCGACACGAGGCAATTACATGAAAATTTCCACGCAAATAAATCAAATAAAATAAAATTTTTGTTGTTATCGCCCACAAGTGGCCAAGTGGCCGACCAAAGTGGGCTAACAAGTGGGCGTGTCTGATTTTGTAAACACATGTTACAACAATTACAACAGTTGTTGCAACACAACCAATTCAATTGCCATTGGCGCCATATGAAAGAGAGAGCTAGCAATAGGGAAAACAACTCGAGTTTAATTTAATTCCTTTATGTGAAATGACAATTTTGTTTTCTTGTAATTCCCACAAGCTTCCCCATGGCCAGCATGGCTTAAAGCTCTAGGGTTTGTGTGGGCACCAACCACCCCTCTGCTCCGTCCCGACAATCCCTGATACTCGTAGCTGAGCTCATCTGTGGCCGAGCAGCTGGCACGTGGCAGCAATGGCAACGACAAAGGCATCAGCATCTCATGCACCGCACGTTCTGCAACTAATCGCTCAAGTCTTTTATGCCTTGCTCAAAAAAGGTGGCAGAGAGGGGCAAACAACGCGGCTGCTTCGTGACCATGCAGCATGTTGTGTCTATCATCTAGTTGCTGCCACGGCTGGCATCGGATAATCACGCGCCACAGCCACTTTGCTCAATTCGGGCAGCTTACTGATAGTCCGGCCCTGCTGTCTAGTCCTGCTCTCTAATCTTCACGCCCGCCCACAAAATTGATCAAAATGCTTGACCTTCTTCATGGAGAACACGCGTGGATTTCAAATTGCAATATTTAGCCCAAAAGCCGAATGCAAGGTAATGGACCAAATGGGTTATGACTGTTAACTGTTCAATATTTAAGTGGTTTCATAGATTGGCCATTAACTTAGTTGAAAAGCAGGGAGATCTTTAATATTTTGTAAGCCGATTATTAATAATAAGTGCTGATATATTTATTATATATATTAATCAATAATTATATTTAATCTACTAATCCAAACCTATCCAAGCGATATAGAAAATAATAATTTTAATTATAATACTGCCACTCTTAAAATTAACAAATTACATCCAATTATTGCTTTTTTATCATTCTTACACACAGTTTTTACAAACAACGTCCATTTGCATTTACATTATAAAAAAATGTCATCTGAATTTATTTCAATATTTTAATGCACTTTATATGAGTGTGTATAATATTTAATACATTTTAATGTCACTTGAACTCATAGTACACATTACAAGGGATTTATTTTTATTCAATTGTAATCGCAATTGTTGTAAGTTCTCATTTACCTTTTTCACAGTTAATGTTTGTTTTAAATTATGCAAATTTTTGATATCACATGAAAGTTTGTGCAGATTAATATGTACTATTATTGAATATAATTTATTACAGTTTCAGATTGCATGATCTTGCCAATAGGAAATTGGGCTTGTGACATTTGACGTGAAAATTCAATCAATGCAAACAAAAAGAAAAACAGAAAACTCAAAACTTTTTACAACAAATTATGTTCATTACATTTTTATTTTATATTGCAAAAATTTAAAGTTTGAAAGTCAAAATATAATATAACAAGAAACGACAAGCCGTTGAACTTAGCCAGCTGGAAAAGTTTCACAATGCCAGACGGACGGCCAGAGTAAAGAAGTAATAGAGATGTTGTTGCTTCCACAAAAGGATTTAAGGCGCCAATTTGTAGATTACAACAACAAACAAGAAGAAGAAAGAAAAAAAGCGAAACAGACCAAGGAAAGTGTCGTGTAGAGTTTTTTCCCTTTCAACGCTGCAAATACCTTTTTTTTTCTACTTTGAGTTTTGTGCAAAACTTTTGGCTGGGTTTTAAATTGCTGTGGAAAATGTATCAAATGAAAATGAACGCGCGAGTGTCTTTAAAGGGCACTTGAGACTGTCTGGGTAGTGGTGGCAGCATTGTAAAAGATCTTTCCATTTAAATTTATCATTTTTTAATGAGACACTTAATTACTGGGCTGGCAAACAGCATGTTTCAAATAATGCTACAACGCTAATTGTTTCCGCTTGTTCATTTTGCTGCCCGACGCTGTGCTGGAGAGCTGCTCTTCTACATGCAAGTACTTCAGCAGCCGGAATCGAGCTCAGCACAGAGCAGAGGACTGTCAGGGCCACACACACATACACATACATACCCACACACATACACCCAAGAGCGAGACAGACTAGCTCTGGCGTCGTCACCACATTGTTGCCTGCTTTGCCTGGAAGCTCTGTGGTGGCAGGAGGAGGCTTTATATCATTTTGAAAGAAGGTAGCCAGAAATTACAACATCGTTTGTGTGTAAGCTCTCGTGCTGGCCACAAAACTGAGGCACGTGCGGTGTCTGGGCCCGGGCTGCTAAGTCGTCTATCTTTCCACCGCATGGCAGCCTCAGTTGGGCGCCAAGGACCCATGCATCAAGCAAACACACACTAGCACAAGCATACTGACACTTCATTAGATTTGTTTAATTTAACTTATTTTCTGCACTTGTGGCGCCACAGCATTCAATTAAATCTCAGCCCTGAAGCGTCTTGAAAGCACACACACTCGAATTCTGATTGACATCCGAACATTACAATAATATTGAGTTAAACTAACAAACACAAATCAAGAAAATGTCAGCCATCACGTCAATTTAATTGTTGTTAATTTGAGAATTGTCTCGATAAGTGGATAATTTTTGGCACTCAAAGCGGTCAAGGTATTTCTATAAATAAATATTTAGTTGACAGCAATTGACTTCGGCTTTTAACACTGAAATTAACGTGCTTGTTTTCATTCAATTTTCTGCAATTCGAAAGTGACCAGTTTATCCATTAGATTTTCAATCGATCCTAGACCACATCTGCTCTTCAGATTGCTTGCCTCTTTCACTCCCACTTTCAAATCGAACTTTTAACCTTTTTTATTGCCTATTGACATTAAACAGGTTGATGGTTCAACGCTGATCAAACAAACGAGTATATAGTATAAATATCTCGCTCTCAGTGAAAGCGCAAATAGCAAATATATTATTGACATTTTATGGTTGGAAATTCATGGGGAAAAAACAATCAAAAAGGGTAACACACACAGACATACAGACAGACAGAGGCGCAGGCTCAGCACGTACTTTTCATCGCAGGGGATCTGGGGCAACAGCTCCGTCAGGACCGTAACCACAAGTCGATTAACAGTTTGATTGAGTTTTCCTATATATGAGTACGAGTACTACTCCTACTCATAACATACTCATGGTCGTAGTCGACTGCCCTGCTGCGGTATTTGCGGTTGATATAATGCGGTTGATGTGCTCGAAAGTCCATACAAAGGGTGACAGAAGGGCACCAAATACCAAATGAGAGGACACGAAAAGAAAAAAGAAAAAAACAAACCATAGAAAGGAAAATTTAATGGAAAAATGCCTCTGCAAGTTGATCGTAAAAAATGCGATGCGTTATATACAATTTTAAGCTCGAATATTACGGGCCAGCAGCTCAGTGCGAGGCATCCTTCAAATTGAGAACGTAATTAAAAATAAAAGTGTCAGCAATGCTGTCAGTTTGGGGACTAAATATAGTCCAGAAGGGCAACTGGCATTTTGTCATAAATATTAAAGTGCCACACAATGTGCTTTCAATCACATAAACCGACTCGAGTCCTTGGCACGCTTTCAACCCATTTTGGTCGTTCACAGGACCCGGCGGGGGACATTACCGTAGAAATCAGAACAGTGGGGTAAAATTACATAACATTACAAAACAAAATATTTGCAATGTCGTTGAATTGATAAATTAGCTTTGCCACAGGGTCGAGAATGTGACACTGTAAATATTTTCAATTCTCATAAAAGATGTCCAGGGCTACGAAACGGTTCGAGATGATTGATTAAAAGTTATCAGCACGATAGTTGAATATATAATATAAATTTCGTAATACCTCCCTTTCATTCTCCTTCTGTACTGTTGTTTCACAGCGCCCTCAGCAAATTGATAAATTAATGAGCATTTTGACATTTCAATTGAGTTGAATTGAAAAATTCATTTTAATGACAGCCAAAAAAAGGCAAACCAGTGAACTGAAGAGATAGGGAATGGACAGCGAACAATGAGGATTGGGGAACAATCGGAAGCATCATGACATTTTATTGGCATTTATGGATGGCAGTGTAAAGTTGTTGTTGATGCCCGGCAAAGTTTCTTACTGTGCATAAATTATAAAAAATGATTAATTGCCTGCCTTTAACATTCGAATGTCTCTCCTTTGTCTGTCTGTCTGTCGATTTGTTTCCCGTTCCCTTTACCTCTCTATTTCCATCTCTCTTTATTACGCACTCTCTCTGTATATTTTTAAAACAGGCAATTGGGCTTGGTGGGGTGTTCAGTTCGTTGCGCTGTTCATTTTAGACTCCAGCTAGATGACTGAATTTAATTGAAATAATAAACATTTTTGCATTCAATTATCAAATGGTTTGACTGCAAAAATGTCGAGGGATTTGTGTGCAATTTAATGAGATGCTTAATTAAGTTTTAAACGCACTTATTTATGGCTGTTGTATTGAAGGAAAACATACAACATACCCTACAGATGGAATGAGAGTACGAAAAAAGAATATAAATTTGATAATTTAATTCCAAATGGTAATTTGTGTGAGAAAATAAAGTAAATGGATATTAGAGAGTATCTACGAATTTATGAATCCTTTTGCTTTACTAGCCATACAAGCTGTAAGGTATTTACGACAGATATTGATAGGCTAACGGGCAATTATAAAAATAGGAATTCGAGAGGCCGCAGTGTAGCTCTAATTAATCGCAGATAAGCCGATGATGAAACTCATGTGTGCGTATTAAGTTTATGATACTAAGCGCATAACAAAGAAATCATATTAATTATGATGAGTTTATGATTAAGAGCAGCTCTTGGTGTGGTCTGGCTTTTGATAACTAATTTGCTCACATTTATTAACTGTTGTGCAGCGGTAAAGATAAGCGAGAGCTAAAGTTCAAATGCTTAACAGAAACGCATAGCGTATACGCCACGTGGTATCAGTAACAAAGTCTGAAACAAAGTGTGCAAGTATGTGCGTCACATAAAGCCATGAGCTTAAATGAAAATCCGCAATATTATACTGTGGGGTAAAACGCACTTTTTTGCTAGCATAAATGTTTTTTATTGCTATTGTTAATAAATACATATTTCAATTTATAATGGGCCGAGACAACAATTGATAGCTGTATCATGTTGCGTTTTTGTTCGCATTATTATTTTCATTTTTAGACTTAATGGCATCAAAATGTAATATTTCCCCATAGTGCATTGTTCGTTTCACGCGCTGCAATCTCGGAAGAGACGAAGCAGGCCAAGACAAGGGTAAACACATACACGCAAGTGTTTGGCATCGTCGTCCCTAGCTAAATGAGTTTGTTAGCTGCCTTAACTGAAACTGTTTACACTTTTGAACTGCTCGCCTGTTCGGCCATTAGCTGGAGCTTCCCTCGCCAGTCTTAATTAAAAACTATGAGTACTATTCATAGTTTTCCCTCTTCCATCGTGATGTTGCTGTTGCTGAACACATTTCTTGTGCTCAAATACGTATAATTTCCTTTTATAGCCCAAACACACACGCACTCACTCGTCCAAAGGGGCGATGGTTAAAAATTAAATTTTTTTGGCGCATGAAATTAAATAATTTATAAGCTTGCGCTATGCTTAGTTATTACTCGTACAGGGTCCAAAGGACACTAAACGGATACTTCAAAGTGTATACGAGCTTGCAAGCACTTAACAGATCAATAAGTCTATTAAAACAACAATTTTTGTTGCATAACATTTAAAATTAAATACAAATAATTGAAATATTTGTACAACATTTATTTGTAGCTGACTTCGGGAAAAGTTTTTCTCGTATTATAAGTTTGGAGCAGTGCTTATGAAAAGGTCGCTCGAATGCCTCTGTCATTTTGTAGCCTGAACTCGACGGCCAAAAACCGAGAGCCCTCAGGGCTACAAAGCAAAGTAGTATGGATGGGGATGGGGACGGGGACGGGACAACAGTCAGTCAAAATACAATTCAATTTTGCTTAACAAAAATGTTTTTTTGCTGTACGAGTATTTTGTTGCCTTCACTGGTCCAGGGAGCTGGCAAAAAAGTTCACTGATCTGAAAAAAAGGGCCAAGTTATTTTAGAAAATTTATAAAATTTCATCTGGCATTACTACAGCGCATAAGCAGGTCTGTCGCTTTGTCGCTCAGTTAGTCTGACAGGCCAGTTCTAACGAAGCAGTCAGGCGAGTGGCAGCATAATTTTCATTCAATTTCGCTCATTCGTTTAGCATTGGGCAGCTTCCTATTCCATCTGGTATTTCGTTCTGTTTCCTAGTTCTGTGCCTATTTTTGTGCCAGGCAGGCAAATAGCTTGCATTCATGGCTATTTATGTGTTTATCCACTTAGAAATGAAGCTATTTGATTTGCTGCTAAATGAGGCATTTTGTGCAATCATTTGCATTGACTTCTCTTGAGTGGGGGAGAACGAAGGCGTTCATAATTATGATTATAATAAGGCGTTGCATGACAAATAACTTCCTGTATTAAGGGGCTGTTTTTTGTTGATCATTTAAACAAACATACATCTAATGGTAAAGAAGTAATGGAACCAGTAATTTTTCATTTTCTGGAAGTACAATTTCAAGCATCATTTAGTTGATTGGTGAGTTAATCCAAAAACTTGCTACAAACTACAATTCCTAACAGCCTAAGCGTATACTCGCATCAATTTTCTTCTCACAATTTCATTTTCAAATGCAATAGACCAAGTTTGGCTAACTAGGATATCAAATGAACATAAGCTGCCGAAAAAGCAATCAATATCATTTGGCTCAAAAAGACGACTATGTCTACCACAAAAGTGCATTGCAACTAAAGATTTCTGAAGTGTTGATAATTACGGGGTACGCCACAATTGTGGGCGCTTGTGACTTTTAGCCCAATTCTTTTGTTTTTGTTTTTGTTTTTAAGCTCATCTCACTTTGACGTGGAAGTGCACTTTAAGCGGGCAAATTTCCTTTTCTTGTTGCCAGTCGTTCCTTTGTTCATCGCCTCGACGACAGCGTCGACAACGTCGACGAGTGCCGCAAGGATGTTGATGCGATGCGAGGGAAGAAGGCGCGACTGCTGTTGTTGAGGATTGTGGGTTGTTGGGTTGTCGGTTGTCGTTATACTTGGAGTGTTAAATCGCATAATTATGTCTCTCATGGCGCGCACTTCACTAAACCAAGTAAAAGTTTTATTCTGCTGCCTTTGGCAACGGTTTTGCTTGCACTTTGCTGTTTTTCTTACCAAGTCTTTTCCGATTATATTCGTAGCATATGAGAAACCACTTTGCTTTGCTTGATACTTGCACTATTGTTATGAAATTGCGTTGATGTCTGCCAACTTAATGACGTCATTGCACAACTTTCTACCCACATTAATGCCAAAATAATTTGCATACTTTTAGGCCACACTTCAGAAAAGTTATGCAAAAAGTATGCAGCAAAAACAAAACAAAAAAAAACAAAATACTTTAATTGCTTGCCTTGGCAGGCGCAGGAACGAAGCAATGGGAAAAAATGGCTTGTAATAAATCTAAGCGCACACGAAACCGGCACCGGGGCATAAAAATGCGAATATCCTTAAAGATAAAGCAACTACAGGCGCTTATCTGAGCGTAAATACCATGCTAAATCCCTTGTCGACAATTTGAAACATTTAAAGACTGAGGCCGAGATTTTGCCCAAACTAAACTTTTGGCTATTCCCTTTATTGGGCGCCTTGTTATGGTCATGATGGACGCAGTTAATCTATAAAAAAGCGACTCCAACTGCGTCTGCTCTGTGCTCTCTGTGGGTGTGGCGTTATCCTATAGCTGTTGTCCTTTGCCAAACTGTTGCGCTGATATATTTGCTAGCTTGTTTCTGTATGGGGGAGAAAGTACATTAAAGGTATTAAGCCGACAGATGCCTCAGACAGCAGTTTGCGTCTATTTTTAGGCATATCTATGACAAGACCTATTGCATTAGCCATACGCCATGTATTACCATTTAAGCTGTTGACAGACAAACCTCAGAAATATTAACTTACAATTACGTAAGTGCGTTTAGAGGTTGCTCGTGCATAAACTACATGTAAATACAAAATATAAATGTCAGATTGCTGTTTACTTACTTGCCAGGCTGTCAGCCTGTAATGGCTTTCAACTCTGAATAAACAGCTTAGACGCATTTCATTTCTTTTGCTTTCCTTTTCCTAGATGCCTTTTAATGTCTAATCAAATAACACATACTTGTCTCTTCTCGCTTAAACAAACAGAATTAAGCAGGCTTGCCACGTGGCGTATACGCAATGCATAAACGTCAAAGCAAATTTCGCGAAATTCCACTTGAATTGTGCGCCGTTGAGCACGAATCTGTCCCACTGAAAGAGTAAGCAATGAATGTGCGAGCGAGATCGCAACTGACGTCGTTTTCAGTTAGCGCTTAAATCGGTAAATTGCAAAAACATGTAGAATGCAGAAGAGTGAGCTCTCAGAGTCTAGTTTTTGTTGCTTTTGTGGCATGACTGATGAATGAGTTGAAGTGTCGTCGGCTTGCTAAAACTGTACTAGTAGCCGTGTGTTACACACAAAACTAAGGCCCCGTCCACTGATGTGGAAGCCAAAGAAAGGTATGCAAACAATGCGCTGCCAAAAATCAACAGACAACTGAAAGCAATGCCGGTTTTAGAAGCACAACTGACAAAAATTGCTGTAACACTGTGGGGTAAGGTTCATATTATCTAAGTCTAAAGTACTCTAATAAATCTACATAAATTGATGAGAACAAAACCATGCATTATTGTCCTTAATTCAAATTTAAAAATGTAATATATTTTATCAAAAACTTTTTGGCATTGATAATTTAATTGTTAGACTTTGCATCAAAATTAATCTTTTTTCCCACTGTACATTTCAACAAATTTAGTCCTCAAAAAAAAAAACAATGGCAGCAACTAACCTGGATTTGCGAGAATGAATGTCGTTTTGTCTATTTGCTTAAGCTGACAATGTAGAGTTCTGTTAAGGCTAGAAGAAGTATGTGTCTTTTGTTTTTTTTTTTAATTAAAAAAGGCTTTTGATTAAGTGTAAGCGTGAGAATAAATTGACATACTGCAAATATCTTTTCTTAGTCCCTATAATAGCAGATTGCAAACAATCTAAAGTGCCTTGTTATGAAAATAATAGTATTAACGTATTTTACAAAACAGAAACACAGGAAATAATCAAAGAAATTTATTTAGATTAGAAGTACAACTGATGTAAGCAATATTTTTAGATAAACGGATACATTTCCCATATTGTCGACATTCTAATTGTTTCTTAAGTGCCAAGGACTTTGCTAGTAAATTTAAATCAATTTCGAACAACTATGATACTTTTCCATTTCTTTTGTTTGTTTTTGGTGGATTTCTAAAACTACGAATCAGATTTAAAATATACTTTTGGCAATTTGCAAAGCATTTCAGCAATACAATAAAATTGTAATTTGATATAAACAAGTTTTATGCAAGAAAAAACATAAAAACGAATACAACACAAGCAAAGAAAGGCCCTTAACAAAATCATAGAGAAAAAGGAAAAAGAGCTTAAAAAGCTTACAAATTTTCATGAGCGAAGGCAAAGAAAACATTGGCAGAACGACCTAAGGCTATCGTAAAAAATGAACATTTGCAAAGCCGAAAGATGTTGAAATGTGCAAACATAAAACTGCCACCAATTGATTGAGATGTAATCAAAAGAGCAGACAAAGTAGAATGAAAAGTAAAAAAAACGAAACGAATCGAATCGAAAACCAAATGAAACTGGACAAAAGTCGTCGGTCGACAGCGAAAAATGTGTAAACGCATAAAAATCATAGCCATGCATGACGGCAAACGGAAACTGAAGGGACAAACCAACTCCAATTACGCATACGCAGAGAGGACCACAGCATAAAGAAAGCCAAGTCAGAGACATATGCGGCTGAAAACTTACGCATGCAAATGTAAACCGAGGTTAAACGTGCCCCTCCATTTGAGGCAGACACACATACATCAACGCAAACATAAATTACAAGAAATATTTATATGCGCATGACTAATTTGGCAAAGCCGATGTTGTACAGTAGTACGAGTAGAAAGTCCTGAGTCTGGGCCTTTGATGCTGCTGTGGCTGAAAACTTTGCCGCATTCATATTTTATTAGCCACAAGTCAGTAAGTTTCGGTCATTGCTCAGCGACGCTCTAAACAATTTATTAATCAAAATAGGGCCAACAAAATACATGCACACAAAAACATGTACGATATGTATGTGTGTCTTTTTTGCTCTCACACAGAAAATGCCAAACGAATTGTTGGAGTGTGGAGTGTGTATACAAAATTTATTATTTATGTGTCATGTATGTGTGACAAATTGTGCCAGGGGCCAAGTTTTGATGCTTGTTGTTATTGTTGCTGCCTTTGTTCACCCCCCTACCAACTGATGTTCTCCGTCATACTCAGTGGGACAACGCTCCCGCTGTCTCCCAGAGGCTGTTCGTTGTCTATGCTCTGTCTCAACCACCTTATCCGTCTAGTCCAAAAAGTGTTACAAATTTACGGCATTTTCTTTTAGCATTTGGCGTCTGTTTAAAGGGCAGGCCCAAAGAAACAAACAAAAAATCGTCCAAAAAAGGTCAACAAAATGCTCGAGGTTAGATGGCAGCCAATCCAGAATGGCATGAGGCGTTGTTCATTCAGTTTTGTAGGAAGTAGTAAAAAATGTTTTGCTCTCCTCTTTTTACGGTTTTGGGTTAGAAAAAAAAAACAGTATGTATAGATGAAGACACTAATGTCGCTCATCTTTTATTAATATTTCTTTTGAGATTTTTTATGCGAGTGCCGCAGGGATCACACTCGTATTCGTGCTCGCACTTGTATTATGGCTGCGACATCGGGCTAGTTGACTGACCTGACCTGAACATAAATCTCTTAAATTTCTATAGATTTATGTGCCCCTGCATTAAAGCCATAGTTCGAGCAGATATTCTAAGAAGCCCAGCTGTATTAAGTCAAGTCTGCAGCATCATGCTTTATGCTCATTTTCCATTTGCCATTTTTCTTTGGAAAGTCATTTGGCGGAAATTGTTTTTTAATGCGCCAGACATTCTTAAACTATTTAACCTGTGGGTGGCATGCTTTGTGTGTGTTTCCCACGCATAAAAAGTACAGACGACGACGGGCAAACTGTCAGCTATTTATCAATGGAAAATCAATAGACCCCGCATCGTTTTGCCAACCAAAGTATTTTATGGTTTAGTGTGTCGCTTCAAGGAAGCTTCTGCAACAAAAAAAAAAAGAAAAAGTATAGTCAAATCATTTTCAGAACAACTGCGTGTCATGCGATAAAGCAGCACAGGTAGGGCGCTTACACACACAGTGGCACACACACATACAGCCATATTCAATTGCCCTCGCACATGCCATAGCCTTGGCTGATGTGCCAATTCTGTAACCTTCTTCCTTATTCTCACCCGCAACCGTTTTGTTAAACATCCGCTGCAATGTTTTGACATTACGGATTACAATAAAAGCGGTTTTATTTGTTTGCATGACCGACTCACTGACTAACTGACTAACTGACTGACTGACAAATTGAAGCACAGCCGTATTGACAGAACGACTGTCAGTTTTGGAGCAACGATTGCGGATGTCCATGGCATTCATTAGTCGCTCACATCACAAGCGCCGTTTATCACATGTCAACGTGCAGTTTAACCTCTTTATTGATTATGTCATTTGTCCGCCTTTCCACACTCAGCCTGCCACAGCATCTATTTTTACTTATTGCCTGATGACACGTAGGTGTGAGCGTGTGTGTCAGTGTGTCATTTGCACGCACTGCTTTGTCAAGGTGTGTGCATGTGCCTGAATGTTGTTGGGGATTAAGCACTTAATCCTATAAGATGAAATTTATTGAATGTCCCACATCAAAACTCATACAAAATGCGTGCGTCTAATGAATATACGACCAAAGTCAAGTGCTCGAGTGGTTACAAAATGTGAATTGTTTCGCACAATTCAACCCAAGTTCAAGTTCACACAGATGCCAGGCTGGGAGCGATGAGAGCGATGGGATCGACGGGTCTATTAGAATGCTGGTTGGCTTCACAAAAAAAAAAACAACATCATGTCGAGCACTTGCTTGAATAGATTTCGGAGGAAAAGGCCACATAGAAAATGAGGTGGGATTTCATAGGAATAAGTGTATTCTGTGGCTTCATCATTCAATTACTCTACCTAGAAGCCAATTTTTGGCATCGAGCAGATTAGAGATTTTCATGTGTGTATACTTAAAGAATATGGTGTGTTATTAATTGATATGCTCTGCTAAAATATTTTCAACTTTTATGAGTAGTAGGTAGCTTATTTATTTCTAGTTTTCGATTGCAATCGATACTTCGAACTCACCTCAAAGTTCGCTTTGTGCAATTTATTTTCAATTTCCATAAACTTTTTTATGATTTGAAACTTTAGCTACATCAATTAAAATACAAATTGAATAAATTCAAAGCTAAACGCAGATAATAACTCAAAGGATTGCTCGAATTCATTTTAATTTGCATATTTTGTTTAATACCTATGTATGTGTGTGAGTTTATTTAATTTGCTTGAGTGAAAATTATTATTAATTTTTACACATGGCTCAGCAGCACATAAAATGTTGTACAATTTGCGCAAGTCATAAACTTGGGCAAATACTGAAAGCCCTTGCACTGTGCATAATCGTAATCGTGTTTAGCAACTCTCCAAGTCGGCAACATTTACAACACCATCATCATTAGCATCATGATGATGGTAATGCTCATCAGAGGCATCAGCATTTGGGCAGGCATTATAATTACATAAAGAAGTGTATGCGCTTTTTACACAAAAATAAAAACGGAATAATAAAAATATACTCACTGCCAGAAAGAGAAAGAGAAGCTTACCTTTTTTGTGCCTGTTTATGACAGCTCACAAATACACACAGACATACATACCCATACATACCCACTGTGCATATGTGGGTGTGTTTTTGTGGACTAAACAAGCAACACTTGCAAGTTTTACGATTTTCAAATGATGTACGTACAAATTCATAGAATTTTATATTTTACAGCGCCCAAAAGTGTACAGCACTGTGCCACAAATCTCTTTCTCTCTCTCTCTCTCTGTCTGCTTATGTGTATGTGAGGGCGTAACAGTTTTAGTTGTTTAGTAAGTCAGACTGTGTGTGTTTGTATGTTGTTCGTAATTTTTCATTATTTGCCACACGCTCAACGCGCTGTTTCCGCGCCACATTCATCATATTTTGCTGCTGCAACTTTAGTTCGCCCAATGGGGCAGCCAAACACAAATATATACCAGTCGCATATATAACATGTGAATGAAGTTTTAATGCTTGCAGCCATGATATGAGCAATTAAAACTGAACGAAACCATTCAGTGCAAATTTGCTTTAGTTGAATGAATGTTCCTGGATAGCTGACAAATTGCCAAACGTTGCTAATATTTCATCTACATTGCGGAATACGAATATATGTATTTGCATTTTGTAGCTCAATTCACTTTCTCCTCATCTATCAGGCAACATGACAAGCTCATTATAATCAGATGTCAAATGCTTGTACCCGAAAGCAAAACTTTTTAATTTAGTTTCCAAAAGAAAATAATATCATCGTCATCAACCAGCTGTGTCTGTGAGAGGGTATGTGCTTAATTCCGACGCCCTGTTGTGGTATCAAATGTATGCATGTGAATGGGCAAAAACTTTTTGTTGCCTACTTTTGTGCACCATCACTCTCACACACACACACACACACAGTCACAGTCACAGACACAACAGAGCCAACTAAATGCAAATTTTCTAATTTGATTTTGCTTGCGTAGCTACCTTTTATACCCTGTAGCCACAATAGGATCAGCAAAAGTATGCCGATGATGCCAGTGAGTTTATGAAGTAGACGATTAACTTATTCGATATTTTTTCAACTCATTCAAAATATTCATAGTATAACGTCAGGAATACCTGAAGAGCGTAAAACTTCTTAAACTTCACATGGGGTAAGTGCTAGTCATGCCCATCTCTCGCTCTTACAATTCCTTCATTTTCCGTGTTGATTCATCTTGCTTTTTTTTGGCTTTGTTTAGCGTTATGATTTGGTTTTTACAACCGCAAAAATTAATCAAGCAAAAACATATTTTTACGCAACGGCGCCTAAAAGCAGGCCATGTTTACTGTACCTCACTTGGCATATTTTCTAAATTGAATTTATGCATTTTCCTGGTACTTTTCACATTGCCAAATCCTAGAAGAGGCAGGCAATCTTGGCTGCCCAGGCCAGGCATTTATTGAATTTTATGTAAGTAGCATTTCATGAAGTCATAAAAGAGGTCTGCTCAATTTCATAAATTGGATAATAATTGCACTCTGCCGAGTGGTGAAAGGCATGAAAGAATTGAGAGAAGTGAGCGAGAATGGGGGAAAATCTGTCCAGCTTATTGGCACTAATTACCGTTAAGTTGCCGTATTCATGAAAATCTGTGATAATTTGTCAGACTTCATTAGTTTTCATTAGGCAAACAGTAATGAGATTGGACAAGCTAAGTAAGCCGGAAACTTCAATGTATCGACTAACTGAGTGACTTGAGAGAATTAAGTTTTAAATATCAAGCAAAGCAGTTTTAGCGATTTTCATCAATACATGTAGATTAGAGCCAGTATAGAAAATACTTTTTTTTGGTTACTCTACAATAGTAAAAAAAATTTCGATAGCAAACAAATTCATAATCGTTTAGGAAATCGAACTAACTATTCTCAATTTGTGAATATTTTGGCAATCCTTAAATTAATTTTATTCAATTCACAGCTCTTGCATGTCAATTCAGAATCTCAATTCGCGCGATCCATTCGCGGATGCCATCAAGGGACCCGATGATGACATCCAAGACGGTCTCGTTCACATTCGAATTCAACAGCGCAACGGCCGCAAGACATTAACCACCGTCCAGGGCTTGTCGGCTGACTACGATCTCAAGAAGATTGTCCGTTCCTGTAAAAAGGAGTTCGCCTGCAACGGTACAGTCATCGAGCATCCCGAATACGGTGAGGTCCTGCAACTCCAAGGCGATCAACGCGAAAATATTTGCCAGTGGCTAACTAAGGCTGGCCTGGCCAAGGCCGATCGCCTCAAAGTACATGGCTTCTAAATAAATCACACAAGCGAGAATACAATAAACAGGAATAAACAGAGTCTATGCAATATAATAGCGACACACTCACTCTAGCGGCAAGAATTTTTCAACATGCCTTAATTCTTAGTTCCACATTTAAAGTTTTACAGTTCTGCAGTGCGAAGAAATAAAGTTTCAATTTCAGAGAGCACATTAGATTGATTTTAAAATCTTTCTTTTTTCATCTTTCAATCCTATCTGAATCAAAAATATCTATTATTGAAATACTATGTTTAATGCTACAAAATATTTTTTGTGATTTCCTTCAAATGAACTTTACTGCAAATAAATAAGTTTTGATAATAAATAAACAATACTCACCTTTGTTATGGTAACGCAATTCTGCAAACGAACAAGAAAAGTTAATTAATTAATCATATTTATGAGCAATAGTTTAGCTAAGCTAAAGTTAAGTAAATGCTAAATAAATTTCACTCCAGACACCCACACACATATACGCTCCTAATCAAGCTCAAGCACACGACGAACACACAAATTCATGGCCAGTTTGTTAATGCCAAAGCCAAGAGCAACACTTGGTAAACTTTTCGAAATCAAGTGCTATGAATATGTGTAACAAGCAATCCCCCGAACTCGCCCGCTGTCACAAGCTGCCCTCCTGGCTTGTTACTTGCTACCTTGACTATGTGCATCATCAGCTTCAATGTCACGAGTGTCGCATTCAATGCACCCAGGGATGCTGGCAAAGCCAAAGCCAGCGTAAGGCAAATTGCAGGCCAATTTGCAGCTATCCACGACAACAAGCTGAGCTGAGGGTAAATGGATGGCAAATATTTAAAGTGCCAAAGGGTCAGTTGCAAATTTATGAAAATCATAAATTTCAATGACAGATGTGACAAGTCAGAAGAAAGAAGGCAGCAACAAAAAAATAAAAACCGGAGCAGAGCGAAGAGAATATGTTTTGTAAAATCCTGCGGATTCTTTCTCATTTCTGCGCGTGTATATAAATTTGCTTTGCGGTTGCCATTTATCATGGGAAATGCCGGAATTAGCACAGGCAGCGAATGTTTGCTGTAAGCTGGTAGCTCGTAGAGCTTTGGGCGTGCCATTTGCATGAGGCGAAGGGGCGTGGCTAAGCAAATGGCTGGCACCGTAGACTAAGAACTAAATGGAGTGACAACATGCAGGCAACGGAGTGAGGGTGCAAATAGAAAATGAGTGAAATCCGCCAGCTGATAGAACATTTGAAGGCTGCTGCCGATGGGAGTGGCAGTGCGCAAGATTTATTTGCATTTCAAGTTTGGTGTGAACATTGCTCGACAGATTGTAATTGCATTTTAATGCTGCTGCAAATGCATCAAATATTTCATTAAAATTATATTAAACACCCAAATGCTGCCTCAAACTTGCTCTATCTCGCTCTCTACACAGACTATCATTAAGGCTATTGCAACGAGCAGCAGCAAAACAATTTTTATTATTTGACTCGGCCGTTACGTTCCGTGGCAAATTCAATTATGCTGCAAAAGCCAGGATAGCAGGTCTGCCGGTCCGCAACCATTGAGCTTTTAGTGGGGAATCTGCATCCTGCAGACTTTGGTCTGCCATCCAAAGGCAAGGAGCACAAAATCATGCTCAGCTTCATAAAGTTAATCAGTTTTGCTAACTTCATTTGAGCCCCAACATAAGCGCACGCTTCGAAACTTTTGTGCCCGCCCGCTCAAGCAAACCAGGTTCTTAGTCTCATCCTGCAACAGTCTTCATTGCAGCCATCTCTTAAAGTACTTGCCAGCCAATTTCACGCAACGCAATCCTTTACAAAAGTTTTAGTTTCAGAAGCACGCGTGTTTATGGCATTCAAGTGGAAGCCCGTGCTGCGCCTAAAAGTAGGCTAAACAAAGCATGGAAATTGCCTAGATAAATCAGACTTGATAAAGCGCAAACAAATCTTATCTAAAGTCGTAAATTATTACGAGGTTTTTGACTTCAAGAGTATAGAAAGAATACAACAAAAAATAATATTGGCCTTAATATAAAAAACAGTATGTTTCTGCCGATTTATCATGATATTGCTAGAACTTAGAATGTATGTTTGTACTAGAATTGCTTCAATTCAAAGGTAAAATGACTGATGAGATTCTAAGCTCTCTGCGGATTTGATAAATGACCAAATTTTAAAACTTGAATATATTCATGAATTTAGTTGGACGAATAAGCATTATAAATTGGTTACCTTATCGCTTCGCCCTGCAATTTTGTACACAATTTGATGCTCAATCGCCGTTGGCCGTTTACAGTATATCAAAAGAATTTGCAATTTTTCTAAGCTCAAAGCGTTTCTGAATGAAAGCGTAAGTGTGAGTGTGAATCTAGGTCAACTGTAACTAAATTTGCAGCTAAAAGCAAAGGTAAAAAGTTATTTAGTTTGTTACAGTACCTACTTATTCAATTCGACTATAAATCAGAGCCCACTTCAAAGAGCCAACAATTACGAAACAATTAAATTGTCACATTTAACGGCAGCAAAGCAAACTTGGATGGTGAACAGGACAGCACAAGTCAATGGCAAAAAGACTGAAAGAAGCGAATACAACCACAAAAGACCAACAAAATCAATGAAGTGCTGTCGGACCGTCTTTTGTTTCTTTGCCCTTCATACCCGATCTGGGGTTCCATTGCTCACTCTACATGCTTCCGCTCTAATGTGCCCTGGCAAGCAGCCGAAGAGGAAATGGAAAAAGTGCACAACTTGAACATAATACGTAGTTCGTTGGATACGGAATTGAATAGAACTGCTGGTTGGCTGACTGGCGGATAGTCTGACTGGCTCGCCGTCAAGGCCAAATGACCAACAAATCGAGCTCAGGACTCAAATGTCTATTTCCATTATTTATTTGCTGCAAATTAAAGCCATGCCAATGGACAACCGTGGACAGGAGAGCCCGTGAGAGCAAAAGTGAGTGGATCCAGAGGGTGCAGCAGAGTCCGCAGTCGAGTCAAACCAAGTCAAGTGTCAGCATAAATGAAATTTCCCACCACAAACTTCCGGCATCACAAAGAGCGGGGTCCGATTCACCACCAAGAGCTCTTGGTGGCTCTGCTCCTACAGCCGGTGCTTGTTAACAATGCATGGGCATTACTAACAATAGGGTCAATGCTGGCTGTGCCGAACTTTTGGCGGTTTCACTTTCGCTACCATCGACACACTTCGCTGCCCATAAAGTGCAACAAAACGTAAAAATTAAAGGAAATAATCAGGGGCAGAGGAGGGAAATGTTTAAGCATGGTACTGCTCAGAGAGAACATGCACACAATTCAATTGCAACTTCGCATCCGGTTCTGACGGACTCTCCTCTATACTAATTTACTGCTACTTAATAGCTGAGCGAGTGGCTTCCTCAATTAAAAAAAAGTTCATAAAACGGTAAAAATAAAAAGTTATGTCAGTTAGAAATTGTTTGTAAATAACTTAAAAGCAAAATGCAGTAATTAATAATAAAAGCAAATAATGAATATAAATATTCAAAGCATAATTAAGAAATGATTTACACATTTCATAAACTTGTTTATTAGAATTTAGAAATAAAGTAATTGATAATGATTAATTCCAATGATAGTAGGGAATTTAACGGTCAACTTTCCATCAAACAACTTTTCCCTTCTATGGCCAGGATGTGCGCTTTGACTGCCTCTTGTTTATTAGAATTTAGAAATAAAGTAATTGATAACAATTAATATTCCAATGATAGTAGGGAATTTAACGGTCAACTTTCAATCAAACAACTTTTCCCTTCTATGGCCAGGATATGCGCTTTGACTGCCTCGCACACAAATGAGCCGCATCATTTATTTCAGCTTTTTTATTGCGAATATTGCAGGTGTATATGTATGTTAATCGTGTGAAGAGGATAGAAGAGGAAGCGAATATGTAAACTTGCAAATGAAAAGCTGGGTAGATCATCGCATAAAAAAAGCGAAAACAATTTTAAGCAAAAGTTCAAGTGAAGCGTTGCAATTGCCGGGTTCCGTTCCGTTTGAGTTGCAGTTGAGCGCTTTTTGCCCTTTTGCTAAGTTTTTTAATGAACTTGTTGATGTTACGAGTTTGCGTTCGTGTTTGCTCTTTTTATGGTGCCGCACATTGTTGCAGTTGCAATTGTAATGCCATTGCAGTTGTCTGACTGACTGTCTGTCAACTTATTTGCTCAAGTGCAATGTGCAATTGGCAATGTGGAACGCATGCAATTGACTTGTGAACTCGCATATTTGGCACTTAATTAACTCAGCATGCATGAACACGAGCTCTATTAATGGTTAGAGTTAATTACTGTATGGATCTGCCGTGATATTTTACTGACCTCAGTTTGATTTGTCAATTTAAACTCATAATTTACCATGCATATTTAAAGCAAATATTTCGAATGAATGCAATCAAATCATAGAATAAATATTTTAAATTTATTAAATCAACTTTGTGGCAACTGCGTAAATATATTTTTAAACAGCAACTCAGTAGCTTGGCTGCCACATTTAATGAATTTTCTTGCCACACTGCGTGGCATGCCCAGGAGTCTGTCAGAAATCTGTCCGTAAAATATGCAACACACTTTTCGTCATAAATTTTTGGCAGCTCATGAAGTCTCAGCGGTAAGCAGCCCAGCCATCGACAACGGCGTCGCTGCATAATGAATTATTAAATAAAATTTAATTAAAACTGTCTAACTTAGCAAATCTCCCAGTAGCTATACTCCCGCTGCCAACTCTCGACTAATAAATCAAGACTGCGTATCAACGAAATTGATATGCCAGGCAAAAGCAGCAGCATCAGACAACGACGACGACGACGACCTGTACGCCCTTGCTGGCTCAGCTTTAGTTGTTGCAATTCAATCCGGCAAAACAAGGAAGGGAGGCGTCACAACGGGTAAAAGGTAAAAGTAAAAGGTAATGAAAACTCAACCAACGGACGTGCTTGACGTGCCGTAAAAACTATACAATACTCATGGACAAACAAATGCCAGAAAAAACAAGACTAAAAGCAAAATGCAACAATTAATGTCATCAACTACGGCAAATATGGCAGCTAGCTAAACAATGGCTAGAAGCGGTTAACAAAGCCAAAAAGTGTTGCAGTTCGCTAAATGCAACAACGGTCACTAAATTTACACACATATATGGTAGGTGTGTGTATATATGTAGGGTGTGTTTGCATCTGCAAATGAAAAGTAGTGCTGGGCGCGGGTCCAAATACGGCGAGTTCAAGGTGAAAGCGTATGTGTTTGTAAAGTGTAAACAAATGTTTTGAAATAACTACACAAAATGCTGGTGGAATTCAGTACATTTCGTTAAATAAAATTACAAATATATACAAAGCAAACAATACTCTAATATCAAATAAATAAGTTATGCTGTATTTAATAATAAAATACAAATATTAGCCTAATCAATATGTATTTAATTTTCCTATAGAAAAGCAAAAAGCAAATCTTAATAATTCTAAAAATGTTGTTAATAAATTTTACTTTTTATAATTAGTAGAAATTTAGATTTTGGTGAACACTCTGCTGTATTCAACGTGCTTTATTGTGTCACGAAAATCAGCACGAACTCAATCCCAACTCTAGTCCAATCGAGTGTCGGTCTTCTCGCGTATCTATGTGTCATTGTTGTTCGTATTTACATGTTGTTTGTCATGCTCCCTGACGGTTAACGAGCAAACAGCAGCCCAGCAGTGACTAAAACAACGTCAGCAATGTCAAATGCATAACTTGTTGACTTGTTTTGACTAATTGACAAAGAGCCGAGCAGTTGCAAATATTCAAACAACAAATAAGGACAAAGAACAAAGAACCAACCAAATCAGTCAAATTGGCAACGCTTTCAATTGTCACAGATGACGGAAAATTCAATTAAATTTAATAATCATAAACTAGACAATAGACTAACTAAGACAGCAGCAAACTCATAAACTGCAAAATGTTAGTTTACTATGCTGGCTAACCGAAAATTCCCCAGTTAAATAAGTGTAACACAGCTTCGCAATTAGAAAATTGGAGTCCCAAAATACAAGCTTAGCTAAATGACCGAAAATTGTGTCACATTTTGCAAGGACTCTATGCACTAATTAAGCTAAAGCCTTCGCATTTACCTTGTAGGACTCGGTTTGCATTCATGTTAATAGCAAACTCTTGTTGTAGGCAATGCTCTGTGGCACATAAAAATATCATATGTCAACTGCAGACTCTGCCCTGCCAACTCTCATTAAGCTCTTAACCTCGTTCAGGACACTCGCTACGCACTTTCACATAAACTCTGACATATACCCTAAGAGCAGAAGCAGCTCAGACTAAAGCTCAATTAGAAGTGGGGGCAGGTATTACGAACTGCAAGTGAGCGCTTTATTACCAATGTCGACACGTTTTGTGGGGCGAGTGCTGGCTTTTGTTTTTGCCAAGCCGCAAGTTCAATGAGTTTGCCTCACACACATCCATATGTAGTTCTCTGCTTTTAAGTAAGCTTTAAGCTTGGAATTTATGAATGCGCTACGATCACGAATTTACTCCTTCCATATTCAGTTTTCTTTGCTTGTTTTAACGCAGTCTTTCAATTAATTTAACTGCCTCTTGCCGAGGTCCTTTACATTTCCTTGGCTTGAATGAATGAAATCAAATTAATTACTGAGCGCGAAGCGCACCCAGAGTTAACCTCCGACAAGGCCTTCCGCCCCCTTTTCTCTTATGCACATGCGTGTTCAACATTCTTTTCATAATTTATTTTTCTTCTTTCGCTCTTCATCTTCCTTGCCTTGATTCCTTGCGTCTTTGGCATTCATTTTGAAGGCATTTCCCAGGCGCATTTTATCTGACCTCTTTTATCATTATCAACTTCCTCAGTTAGGCAAGCAGCCAAGGCATTCAGACGAGGTCTTGCCACGCTAGTCCTGCTGTTGCTACTGCCTCTGTTGCAATACTCGTACATTGTAGCATACTTATGTGCATGTGTCTCCTTTCATAATTTGATTCCTTGTAGACATGTTTGATTAGGAATATCGACATAGAAAGCACACATTGACACATTCTCTTCGACTTTTAGCCTGCAGCTCCTTTCTGCCTTGTTGGATTGAATTTCACTTTGATTTAGCTTGTTTCATTTTCTTGTTTTCTTATGTCCAAAAAGCTGCCTTTGAGCTATGGTCAGCATATTGTTGAACAAGTTTGATTGCTAGTAACCTTTTTCCTGCTGACCAAGAAACAAAAATCGAGCAGGGCTTATGGCATTAAAGTTGAATTATATTCTCAGCGCAAACGACAACAATTTTACCCTTTAGGAGGACTTACAACAATTTAAATGCTTTACATCAACACGAACTTGATCTAAAATCTGCTTCCACATTAAATAGTTTAAATAAATATGTATCTTAAATGCACACGAACTAACTCATAAATGCACACATAACTTTCAAACAAAAGCAAAAATCAATCAAATTTCTTTCTACGGTAACAATAGCTACAAATAAAGAAAATGCATATTTCATGCTTCGTAAAAAATCAGTCAGAAAAAATATGTGAGCCAAAAAGAAATAGACCAGAAATTGCTTCAAACATTTTGCAAGTAGAAAATGCTGAGATTGATGATTGAATGAAGCTGTCAAAGCAATGACGACTGTCATCAAAGTTGAGTGCCATGAAAATAGAAAGATCAATCTACTGAAGGATGCAAAACGAAATGAAGCTGATAAAAACGAAAATAAGACTTAAAGTCTGTAATATTAAACTTGTGCTTACCTATAGTTCTGTTGGGATAATTGCAGCACAAATAAGTTGGTTTTGTCTGTAATGAAAAGATTTGGTATTCAAAATGTATATTAATTAAGTTTCATTAAGGCAAACTTAATCATAAAAACTTCCACAGCTAATTAAACAAGCAGCAATTCCATTAATTAGTGTGAGAGTGTGCGGAAAGACTCTGGGCCGCAGACAAAGTTAAAGCCATAAGATTGTGTGTCACCTGTGTACAGGTGTGTTAATAAAAAGCAAAACACACACACACTTGCACAGAGACAGCTAAGCCACAAAATCAGAAATGTTAATTAAAATCACTGAACGTTGAGCGGCAAATCTGCTGGGAAATGAAAAGCCCTAGCCACAACTGAGATGGCAAAAGGGGAAAATGGGAAACGGAAGATGAATGTATCCCACAGTGCCGCTACAATGGCAAAGCAAATTAATTTGGGTCTAAATTATGACACTGTCAGGTTAGTTAAGCGTTAACAGAGACATCGCACCATAAAGAGAGAGAGTGGCCCTAACGTACTTGGCGACCCTGCAAAGCATAGTTGGGGAAAAGGATTGTATGCACGTTAATTTGTTACTCAATCAAGAGGAATGTAATTTCCGGGCATATATGTATTTAAATATTAAAAGAAAAGAATTCACTTCAATTGTTAAAACCACTTGAAACTCTTACCAAAAACATTGAATTTGCTAGAGTTGTTTCCAACGCACAGCACAGTTGGCCACCGGGCATAATAATAAACAAGGGGGGAATAACTGGTATACAAGGACGATGAACAAAGCGAGAGTTCACATTTAAAATCGTAATGGACGTAACGGAAATACAGAATTCCGATCAGGAAGCCAGGGGTCAGGAAATCAACTGAAAAAGTGCCAGCAAAAAACGCGCTATGCAAAATAAAATCGCTACAACAAAGAGAGATGACAAGCGAGAGCAAGAGAGAGATGGACAGATAGAGAAAAAACGGGGAAGAAATACAAATATATTTACTACTGTGTGGCAGAGCATAATACCCAATAAAGCAAACGCATATTAAATTGAACAAAGGCAAATGTCCGAAATAAGTTGGCAATTTATGCAGTATATTTTTCTCTCTTTACATTGTTATTATTGTGGCTTCTAAATAAATACGTAATTTTTCTCAGTATTAAGTTGATATTAAGCTTAACCAGTAGCAACAGTTAGTAGTTAAAGACCCCATTTCGAGCAATTAGCATTACCTTTAAGTACATCTAATCTTCTAATCCTTTTAATATTTCAACTTTTGCTGGACTAACTTTGGCTTTTAGTTGGGTCATGTTGAAAATTTGTAGCAAAGCTTTAAAAATGCGTAGAACAGATGAAGAACAGAAGGGGTGTGGAGTTGGTTACGTGGTCTTTCCATAACACAATTAGCAACAACAAGTTGCATTAAAGCGGCTTCTAACTTTCATTAAAAACCACTTAACCCATGCCAGGACAACAGAGACCGTAAGCCGACCCTTGCCCGGTTCACAATTCTAATACTTGACCCACCCACTTGACCCACATGGCCCACTGTAGCCAACAGCAGCATCAGCAACGATGATGTGGTACCATGGAAGTTGCAGCTCTTGCCATAGCCAGCTAGTTGGCTTAGGGAGCTTATTGTAGGCGTGTCTGTTGCGTGTACGTCTGCTTGGGGGCGATCAGAAAAGGGGTGTAGCAGCCCTTCTGCACATCGTTAGTCATATTCTTGACTTGGCAATGTTTTTTCTGGAAACAACAAGGCAACCAAAAAAAATATATTAGATATACATATATTTTTAATTAAATTAAAGAGCATTGTGTGGAGTAGCGCACCACCTTGTGGTCGACGCCGAGGGAGCTTTGCTGCAAAGGTCACAAAGTGTTGCATAGTTCTGTGGGGAAAAGTTTTTGAATAGCAGACAAATTCCAAAAATAACTAAAATGTACATGGCATGCATCAAATTTACAAAGCTTAATAGTTAAAGTATGTTTGAAAAGTAGCAAAAGCAAAAACAAGTTATTTACAATATTTTTTGTGTGCTGAAAATTGAGCAAATATTTGCACATTTTCCATTCCCAAAGTTTTCTTTAAATAACAGCTAACAATTATATAATTAACATAACGAATTATTTTAACCGGAAATAATGTGCTGAATATTATTATTTTTATTCTGCAAATGTTAGAAACTTTTATTTCTTTTGTGTAATATAGTGTAATATTCTAGTATACTTATCTATTTAAGTTGCAATTAAATAATAACTTGTAATACTTTTAAACTCTTATTGCATCACAAAATTTGCAAAAATAATTCTACATATGGCAAAAGAACTTTCATTTCGATTGCAGCAAAGTCAACGTATTTCAATTTCATTACTGCTGTTATTTTCCTTTAATTTTTCTTGTGCAAACAAACAAAAGCTGCAAAATGGCTAAAGTTGAAAAATGGCCACGCAAAAACAAGTCACGAGATGCGAGGGGGGGGACTTGCGGTGGTAGAGCAAAACCAGCTGCGGGGCATTGCAGACAAACTGAAAAACTTTGTTGCTACTTTTTCTTTTCTTTACATTTTTTTCTTCATTCTATTTTTTGCTTCGACTGTTTTCTTTTAATGCCAAAGCGTGAAAACAAAACTTTTTTTTTCTGCTGCTTTAAACGGCGACACTAATGGCCCGAAATTGAAATGGAATTTGTATTTGTGCAAATATTTTGCAGCCCACATTCAGCCAAAAGTAAAGTAAAGAAAAGTTTGCTCAATGGCAACAAACTTGAATGCATTTGCTAAGACATGACGCCACATGTACGGTGATGGATATGAAATTAATTACAGGATTTGGCTTTCACCAAAGTATATCAGTACAGACAGGTTGACAGAATCCTTTCAAATCAAAAACAACTCAGATATCAGGCCTTACGACAGAAATACTTGAACTCTCCTTAAGATTTCAGGCCTCGTTTTTACAGGACTTTATATCTACATATAAGGTGAAGTTCAACAGTTTATCTTTTAAAGAATAACAGACCTTGTTGGCTTTTATCTGACTACGTATGACGTTGATTACTCTCATTCATTATTAAAGGCATCAATCAATCAGTTCCTTGGTTTACACTAAAGAATTGATGTACATTTTCAGGCAGCAAATATGTTTACTTTCAGTATTATATTTTATATTATATTTAAATGTAAGCGGCACGAGTATAGAGTTTTGTTAGCCGATATGAGTTTACAGCTTTTGTTCAATACAAATTCTTTAAAATATTCGAATATCAAAAATTAACATTTTGTTAATTGAAATTATTTTTTTTTTACTTTAGAATTTCCTGCTAATAATCAAATGCTCGCCATTACGTCAATAAATGTACATTTGTTTTTGTGACCCAAATCGAACGTATCCATTATGATTCAACGTTGCGCTCTATTTCCGCAAAATAAACAAACAAAGCATTGACATCCAAACACGCATACCAGCATTTGTGCATTTTGGCACATTTGTGGTTAAAATTATGCATTGCGCGCTGGATGGGATGACAGTAGATTTAGGGAAGCCGCCGGTCGGAATGATGATTAAAATTACTAATTGAAAAGTTCTGGCAGGGCCGATAAGCTGCTAGAAGGGAAATCGGTGGAACTGAAGAGAATACGTTTGGGAATTTAATTTAACCATCCATCAATGTTTTTGACTGTCAATGAGGGACAACTTAAAGTTAGCTTTTATACAATTTTGACCGGCAACGAAGGTCGCCTAATGGATGGTTTTGGCAGAAAATATTGATGACGCTTTACACATAAGTGACTTTAGAAATGAAATGCGTGCGGTCTGCTTTAACTGAAATTCACGTTAAATTATTGTCACGTTATGCAGATTTTGCCAAGTTTGAAGCCAAAAACGAAATCTGTTACAAAACGAGCCAAATTTTGGAGAATATTGAGGTCACAAATGCATTAGAAAGTGCTAACTTCCATGTGCGTGTGTGTGTGTGCGTGTGTATGAATGCATGAGCGTTTAAGTATATAAGGACATAAATATTGTGGCAAAGTTTTTGCCATACTCTGATTGCAAAATGTCGTAGCAAACGGTAAACAAACTTTTGTGGCCATCGGCAAATGCCAATCGATGTGCTGGGACATCCAATGTTGAAACTGCAACTGAGCCAAAGGCTGGACCTGACCGGAGATAGCCAAAATGGTCAGCCAAGCAGACAGGCAGCCAAGTTTGCCTGAAATGTTAGACACATTCGATATTTCTATGCAACCCACACAAGTTACCAAATGTCTGACCGGTCAGGAACTATGTGCAGTGCATATTTTTGGCTGCAATAACTCTCGACATTTTTTTCGTTGGTTTTTTGCATTAATTGAATTTGTTTGCTGGCAACCAAACTGAGTTTTTGCTGCACAATTTAGCACTTGCGGCTGTTGTGGTCAACACCAAAACAAGAATCAACGTTAGCCAAAAGATTTCTAAAAAATTAAAATCAGACTTGCAGGCTTGCCAAGTGTTTGCATGGCAGTTGAAGACATATTTAAAGTGAAAAAAAGGCAAATGGCTTCTGAAATTATTTAGATACTGTAACAACAATTTCTGAAGATGCAAGCAAAGTAACAAAAGTGTTTTAAATTAATTTTCGGAATAAAAAAAACTACAAGCTAATTAATGTTTCTACTTTTAAAAATATATCGTAATGTATCAGATTTTATGAAAAATAATAAACACCAAATCGAAGCATACATTAATTTCATTACCCATAAAAAGATTATAGAATATTATAAAATATAATAATGCAATAAAAGTTCATGTAAATATTTGTTTGATTTATTTACATATCTATATATGACTTTCTTAATTTCCTTAACAAAATATATAAAAATCATATGTGCTTTACAACTTTGTGCAAAAAGTTAAATTTGTATGGAAATATCTTACGAAGCTATCTTCTGCTTTTATTTATCCTTATTAGGTTTGAAAAGCATCTGGGTCACATTTGGCTGAGAGCAAAGCTTAAATGTAAGTCAGACCCGCCCTTTAACTTGATGTTGTTGTTGTTGAGAGCAATGCATAAAGTGCTTTAACTACTTGCACATAATTCTAGGATACAATTTTCGTTGCATGTGCGTATATAAAACATTAACTATGCGTAGAAGAAAAGCATGGAATAATCGGAAAGCAGCTTGCAAGGATATTTCAGTAGCAGCAGCTACAGCGATGCATGAATAGTCTTGGAGTGCATGGCATGCCTTACTGCATTTTTAACGCCTTTTTGCCTACAACAAAAATCCAAAACACACTCAGGCACACAAAGACAAACCCAGCTACAGATGTGTCTATAAGTTTGTATATATCTGTGCACAATATATGCAGTTCAGTGCTGGGATGTGGTCAGGCAGAGTCCTGGCTCATTGGATGGCTACGTAAGTGCCGCCGGCTCGTTTTGTGGTCACTTGAATCGACTCTGCATAATGCACAGCCCTGCTTCTTTCTCTTTTATCTGCTCCCCTCGCTCTCTGTCTCCCTGTCTCTTGCCTCGGTTCCTTTCGCTTTTTCCTTATCTACTTTGTATGTTAAATTTTATATGGCTTGGCGCCTTGGGCCGAAAGGAGCTACAGCCAAAAGCGAAGTGCTATTCGTACAGGACGACTTGACTGTCTTGATACTCGTAAGTGCATTGGGGACTTTTGCAGCTTGTAGTCTGCTCTGGCTGTTGCTCTCGTTGATGTCCTTAATTGTAAAGATGTGTTAATGTATTCCCTTTTGCAAGTTAACATTTTATTTCGCTACGTTGCTGCGCTTAAATATGCAAAATGTTATCCTGTTGGACACACGCCACGTGAAATGGTCGTTCAAATTGACAGCAAATGTTGGCCTTGGGCAAGGGCCAGGCGGCCTGCCTGTGTGTGGGAGGCGAAGCGAGCGTCTCAGCGTGACACTGAACACGTTTTAACACAGAGCGTCCTACCGAGGCTGTGACTCATAACTTATGCACATAGATAAGCGACAACGATGGCTCTGTGCGTTCTGCGTCCTTCGTGCCTTTCATGGCACGTTGTTCTTCTTGCTGTTTCTGCTGTTGTTATTGTGGTTGCTGTCATTTTTGTTGTTGCTTTTATTGTAGATGATGACTGCTTGTTGTTGGGCTTGTGGTTTTTGAATGCTGCCGGCCATTTAAGGCAATTATAAAATTTTAATAATTTTCCAGCGTAATTATTTAAAGCCATCTTTAAGTCGGTTAAGTCCAAGAGATCACTTACAATAAATACCACATTTTACGCTTAATTGAAACTTCGAGAGTGTACATAATTAAGCTGTTTTAATAAACGCTTAATTAATTAAATAAGTATGCTGCTTATATCCAATCTTTCAACTACAAGTGCTTAATGAACAAGAATTTTTGTGGTTGCTGATTAACACTGGATTACCGCGACAATATGAATGCTTTTAAAATAGTCGTATTATTAATGCAGATTTTAAAGGGACGCAATGAGAAACTGAGATTCAAGCCGCTATTTTGAATCTTTAAAGTAATGTTAATTGTAGATTAAAGTACATTTATTAAAATAATTTACTTTGAAAACTTAAGCATTTACATAAAACAAAATCAAATAGTTAAAGTTTCTTTAAATTTTAGGTAAAGTATTTCGCAACTTTTAATATATATTTACAAAATTTCATGTCAAAATCAATGAAATACAACTCAATTTGGCTTGCAGTCAAAAGCTTCTTATGAAATTTTAAATCGTATTACAATGAATTAACTTGAAACTTAACTGTTATTGTTAATGATAACATGGAAATTGTGAAGCGTTTTCAGCCCGCGCTTTTCAATTAATGTTCATTTCATTATTTGCATTTCGTGTTTCGACAATATTTTAATTAAGTTATTAAGTACATACATGTCAAGAGAAGCGCATTGTCTCTTCTCATTAATACTTGCCTTTCACTGTTTTTAATCGCTTTGTTTTATAATTTCAGTGAAGTATTTGTTTTCCCTGCGAGGCGAGTAATTCCATTCATTGAACGATTTAAAAGTACATACTCACTTTGGCATACCAACTGAGCTTTCAATTATATTCTTGCGAGCACGAGTATAAGCTCATCGTGCTCAACCACTCAATGCACATGCCATTAATTATGAAAATATTGGCCAAAACACTTTTCAGAGCGGATGGCCAATGGCAACGGACACATCCAAGTATCCTTGAGAGCACTTTTCCTGCCACTTGTATTAAATTTAAAGTATTTACCGCAGTATTTTCGCTACACTTTACCGAAATTGTATTTCGTTCGCTTGTTCGTTCGTTTCGATGACTGCCATTGTGAGCTACAAACACAATTCACAAGTCCAGGCGACAGCCACACTCAAACACATACTCTTACACACACACACACACAGACATTGGTACTCGCATTTATTGTATGGAATGTATTGTGTTTTTGAGCTGTTTCGTTCGGTTTGGCAACCTCGTGGCTGCTTCACCTGCTCCACTTTGCCCAGATGCCAATGTGGCTGCCACATTTTATGCTTTGCGGTGCGTTCTTAACACTACTTTTCTCTCTCTTTTACTCTTTCGCTGTTGTTAATTTTAATCCATAGCCATGGGTACATTAGTTTTCCCTATCTACTGCATTTATTTGATCTCCAAATATATTAAACAAGCCGCTTGAATTTTCCTATCAAGCAAAACGCATTAATATTTATCGCATCGTAAACAATTATCATAATAATCAAATCAAAATATTGTGGAGGTTTTAATTTTTAAGTTCTATCCTTAATGATATTTGAAATTTATCTTCGAATTAATTAGAAAGTAGATTAAGTCTAGGGTCACTTTCAAGTATTGAAAGTTTACAGTCGAGCAGATTCTACGCCATACTTATGTGCATACAAGCAAAATACTTTTGCACCAAATTAAGGACACGCCCAGACGAGCAGACCACAAAGGTGGACCTCAGCACAACGCAAAATGCTAAGCCAAAAAGAGGAAATACTCAGAGAGAATTGAATCGCTCGGTAGGCGGCAAATTAAATTCACTTGCCGAAAATTAGCGACGCTTATCGTAATTGCGGCCTAGACAGAGGCATGGCCGTAACAGATTTGGCTTTTAAGTTACCAAAACACGTAACACGCCAAGGGCAAGCAACAGGGGGAAATCAGTCCTCATCTCTCAGTTAGCCAGTTAAATATAACACCGAGACGTACGTGCAATTATTCAAAGTGCAAAGTCCCTATGCCTCTCCTATTCTCATACTCTCTGTCTCTCTCTCTCACTCTCTTACAACCACAAAACGTGCAACTTTCTGGGGGCTAGGAAATTGCTCATAATTTTGAAGACGACAACTTTGTTAACTTTGTTAGCCAGTGTTGTTGGCATTGCCGCCACCAAAAATAATGTTTTTATTCCAGTCACCGTCTAATTTATTGATGTAATTTGCTTACCCAGCCTGCTGCCACATTGCATATTAATTTGGCATAAACGCAGGCACATCCATTCACAAATTACCCTAAAGATTATATGTCCTGGCATGTTAAGACTTTGACATCAATGTCATTGTTGTTGTTTGTCATATTGTTGTCGTTGTTGTTGTTGTTGTGGCATTGGTAACGCGTCGCTGAGGATCAACGCCAAATTACCCTAATCAAATTGCCATCGTGCATATTTTAAGTTAATGGGTGCGTGAATTTAGATCGAATTAGCATGTGGAATAGCAACATACTTACAAACGAGTCTACATACTCACAAATTCATAGCACAGCCTACAAATTGAATCTTTAATTCTATAAATTTAATTAGCCATTCCTTACGTCAAAGTGTCCATACTTTTTTTTTGCAAGGCAACTGCCACAAACAGGTATTCAAATGTTGAGCTTTAAAAAGTAGCAGGGAAAACGACACGAGGAATTAATCAGACAATAGCGGAAGCTTGCCACCTCTTATACGTTTGAAGAAACCCAATTAAAGATTAGTTAGCAAAGCAGTTTAGCAAAACTTGAGCGGAATAAAACTAAATATGGACTAAAGTCCTAACAAGATATAAACGTATAATGCACCAAAAGGGAAAATAAGCAACGATAAATGAAAACTTCAACGGGGTTTCGGCCACATGCTATACCATAGAGTATAGTAGTGAACTTCTGGGCAAACACCTCAAGTATGGTATGTCCCTACTTACAAGGCAAAGGGTAAACTTTCGGCTTGCATAAGCTTAAGCTCAACTTTTATTTGTATGTCTTGTTCGCTTCCCCGTGTGCAGTGGCAGAAAAGTTTTTACCAGCTTTTATTTCGTTTGTTGTTGCTCGATTTTATTGCTGCAGTAACTTCAACTGCAGTTGCAGCATCCAGCCCGCTGTGAGTTCAAACAAGTAGAAGAGCGGCTCTCTGGTCAGGGCGAGTGCACTTTAAATTACTCGAATGATACTTGATGGTTGCAATCAACAGACCCAGACTTCTCTCCAGTCCAATCCCCGTAGGTCGTGCTCTCGAATACGGCCAGAGGCAGACTTCATTATTTTGATAGCAATTAGCAAATTGAGTTTTATAAATTTTAAGTTGTCTGTCGTGCAATTAGTGCAACACGACTGACCAGTGGAAAACTTTGCCAGTTTACGTTGCGTATGCTTAATATGCTTCATTTCTTCAATTTGCCATGACCCGTGCTCATCATCGGCAACTCGCACTTCGTTTGTTTAAATTGTATTGTGCCCCATGTTCAGTTTCAAAAGAATTTTTGTTTTAAATTTGATTTGCACGTACCCCCAAAAAAAAAGTGACAGACTAAAGCTTACTCTCCAGCAAGTAAAAAGAACAAAGATTGGTACTTAAACAATTTAACAATACTTGAATTTATTTAAATACAATTAAAAAATGGGAAAGCAATAAAAGCATTGAACTTTCAGAGCCTCCTAGCTCTTGCTCTAAATTATTACTCTATCCTATGAAAATGCGAAATAAAAGAGGCAATTGCTTTTAAATAAATAAACGGAAAACTTTTGCATGGACAGCATTCTTTTTTTTGCACGTTTGAAGTTGACACAAGTGGCAAGTGCTGCTCTTTGCAGATAATAACTGAGATTGAAAAACAATATTTGAAGAGATTGTTGCTTTAATAAAAATGCACAACATGAGTAAATTAAATATTCTAATAACAGATATTTGATAATGCTTAAGAATTGATAAAGGCATTTCTTTACATTAAATATTTAGAATTATTTACTCAATTTTAATTAGAATATGCCTAAGTTAATACCAAAATTAGTTAGGATTGGTTATGATTACTGTAAGAACTGAATGACTTAATCAGGCTTGTAATTGTTGTTGCTCTGAATTGACAAAAATATGGAACGTTAAGTGATTATTTGAAGTTAAAAAGCGTAACAATTTACAAGCAAATCAAGTGGAAACTCATGGCATCTTCTTGCGCTTGATTTGAGCTGTGTGTTTTCACACGATTTTCAGTGGCAATGAAAACAACAAGAACAACAACAAGAGCTGAACACATTATGATTATCGAAAGAAATATGATACTTTAAGCTAGAATGTGTTGCGTTTTATGTTTATATCGCATCCATGTTTATATCACGAGCTGCGATATGATGACGATGACAATGTGAATTGTCAATGTTACCCGTCTATTTGCCGCTCAGTCGATATATTGAACCGCGTTGACAATTTTGGCGGTGTGCTGAAATAAATATGTGTATGTCAAGTTATATGCCTCCATCTGCCTTGCCGCCTTGTGGCAACTGACAACTGGCAACCGGCAACTGGCAAGTGTCTTATGGCCGCGCAACGTGTGTGGCATAAAGCAGCTTTTGTTGGGCTTGTTTTTGTTTTCGTTTTGTTTTTGGGGCATGCACAGTTTATTTTTACTGTCGATTGGCGCGATTCTGCCATATCTATGGCGCTGTCTGACAAAAGGCAAATGCGCCCATTTGTCATTTGGACAACGAGCTGACAGTTGGCTGTGAAGAGCGCGGCCGATGGCTGTTGTCAGCAGGAGGTTTGTCTCAGTTGACGCCCTGCAGGAAATTTGCGACCGTTGAACTTGGAAATTGTGAAAATTTAATGCAATTGGTTTTCAGTTTAATAATAAATACGAATATTCCCCGACCAAATACTGCACAAATATGTAAAGGGAATCAAATAAATACTGCGTATTATGTTTCCATTTTTGATACCTTTTTATATAAAATATTTAATTGTTATTTAATGCAGTTCGTTAACCGTCCGCTCTCTGGTTGAAAACCTTTCAGCAGACTTTTAATTGAGAATCAATTTATTAATGAGTAATACTCCTGCATATTTAATTAAAAGAACATTGCGCGCCTTTTAATTTTTCAAATGGACTTTGCCATCACAGACTCATATACTAAGATATATACGCATGTACAGATATATTTAATTTCGGCTGGCCGCATGAAAGGCAACGGCAGTTACAACAAAAGCCAATAACAACAACAACTGTAATGAGCGCACTCAGCCAAAAGCAAATAAAATGCGACCCAAACGCATTATTCCATTACCCTATACAATAATGCTGCTGAGAGGTATACCCAACAGAATTAATCCAAGATATTCAAGCACGACTTTCGTCTTTTGTTTATTACTACGCTATATAAATGAAGAAAGCTGGGTATCTGCTGATCGAGTCAATGCGCTTGATGCCTTTTATATATTTGTATTTATATTTTGCCATTGAAAGCAAAATTAAGGACAAAGCTTCACAACAGTAGCAGCAAGGCCAAATGGCCTGAGAGCACTTTCAGCACATTGATATGAAAATAAACACACGCCGCTAATCAAATGTAAGCTCATTTAATGTTTAAATAAACAAAATGAGTTCATGGCAAGCAGTTCCAGGCGAGTTTGAGTAAAATAAGAATAAATATTGCTTTCGTGACAGATGAAATGGCATTTAATTAGCCAGCAAAATACTTAAATAAAAAGCAGAAAAAAAACCAAGCCAAAAAATACTCGTACGCACTCACAAAGCAAAAGTTTAGCTCCCGAAAAATATAACATCAATTTTATTATTGAGCTAAACTGGAGGGATGTGGGGCGACTCTCGCGCCACAACCCAACACAGTGGCACACTCCATGGGGCATACAAAATACTCCACTCAATTCTCGCTGCGAATTTGTTTGTTATTTTTGTGCGTTCGTTTTTTGTTTGTGTATTTTTGTTTTCAAGTAAGCCCCGTTTTATTCCCTTTGAAGTGGCACTGAGACACTGAGTCTCTGGCAGATCGGTAGCAATTCTTTGGTACTCCCATTTGTGTTTGTGTAAGCAAAATAAACTCAAAGTCAAGTTTATGACTGCCACTGTGGCATAATTTTTGTAAAAGACTTTAACGCTTTTTTAATAATTTTTTATTGTCGACATTTTGTGAAGTTTCCCAAAGCCAACGACATTTGAGCCGTTCTTTATTTCTGTCTGCAAAGCTTTCACTTTAATTTGTTCATTTAGTGGAACGGCTCTCCATGTACTTGAAAAAGTTAAACAAAAACCTTTTGCCTTCTTCGGCTGCAGTCATAAATTTTAAATGGCAATATGATGCTGTCTCTTTGAGACTCCGCAGCTTTTGATTGAAATGTGTTGACGGAACAATGTTGAGTTTGAGAATCGAATATAAAAACGTGCAAATTATAACTAATTAATAATGTCAAAGCAATTCTAAATATAATTGATTTATTCATGAATACATTTATTCTATTTGCAACCAATAGTTCAATTGATAAATTAGCCTATGGCCCAATAAAATTTGCAACACTTTGTTTTATAAAAAATGTTTCAAGCGGATTACATGAATTTATTTATATTCAATTTAAATTCACAGTGTTTTTTCAGTGCCAATAAAAAATGAAAGGTTCATTTCATTTCCATATTGCCATTATATGAACGCAAAAAAAATTAAAGTAATTTCAAAATGGAGGAAATGAAAATGGAAGCTGCAAATGAAAACGGTATGATGGGATTGAATTGTCACAGCTGCAATTTTTCAACTGTCAAATCAAAACATAAAACCAATTGCTTTTTATGATTAATTACTTTGAGGTAGTAGCCATTGCGAACAAATGTTGAAAACCACAAAATGATTTTGATTACGAGACCACAGTGTGTGTCATGGTGTAGTCAACTTTGATTTGATTTATGATGCGCAACGTACACACACACACACACACATACAACCCTTTGCTGTCAGAGACCCCAAGTGGCATCACAAGATGTTAGTGCTCTAAACGTTTTTCTTTTCATGAACTTCAAACTTAACCCCGACGACATGAAAATCACCTTAAAATTCATAAGTTTGTCAAGTGAAATTTACACACAAATTTCATGGTGGAGGGACCGAGTCTAAAGCCCGCAAGTAAAACAGCAGCTGCATGTCATTAACTATATGAGCCCAAGTTATAATCCCTGCTCGAGCGCCGTGGCGTATGAGTAATACAGGCGTCAAACTTTTCAGCGGTTCATTTTTTAAACATTTAAGATTCACGCGATGCCTTTAACGCTGTGTGGGTATTTTTATAAGTGTGCGAGTGCTTTTGTTGACACATTTCCTCACTTTGTGTTCTGTTTTCTATTGCATGTTTCTATTTTTTCTTCTCTTTACCCATTTGGTTGTCATGAAGGCTGTAGATTATGCGCATGAAAATGAGAGTTTATATTAAAAATTATGCAAAATATGATAACGACCTTGATGTTGTTGTTCGTAGTGATGCCGCATGCCAGCAATTGAAAATGAACCAAATAAGAATTACCATAACTGAAAATTTGTATGGTTATTTTAAAAGTAAAAGTAACCAAATATTATAATTACATATCGTTGGCCACAGCTGGTGAAAGGGATATTTCACACTGTATTTTTTGTCAAGTGAGCAGACGAAAGGTCTGCATCATCATGTGAACCCTTATTGAACCTAAACCATGACGAATGAGTTGCTCAAGTTTACCCTTCAAAATTTTAATATATATTTTAGTCAACAGCTGCGAACGAAAAGTTCAACCATATAATAATGCAAGTAATTCAATGTTTTATCGAGCAACCACCCCATGAATGGCAATTTTTGTTGATATACATTTTATAGCCAACCTGTTGTACAGCCCATACTTATAAGTATAAGTACTTCATTTATAAATTTTCTTCAGCAATTTATTGGCCACAAATTTCACTAAGCGCGCTAGTCCAAAACCAATAAAATTTGCTTAATATCGCGTTATTTATGTACTCAATTTCTAGGCTCTAATTTATAGGCGCACCAAATGGAAATTATGAGCTTCGATGGCAAAATATTTCAGAAAATGAATTGAATGATCGAATTGAATTTCAGTTCACTTTAACAGTTAAACTGCCAGCTGATCGCTTTAAGTTGGCTCCCAATTACTTGCGGTTTGTAATTGACGAATGTGTATCGTTGGAAGCCTCTTAAAAAGCGGAAGTCTTGTCATGTGATATATGCGCAAGTATTATAGGTTTATCGATTCTGTGGTTAATGGAGACCTTGGCGCAGGTGTAAGCAGAGAACACCTGCCAATGAGTAAGTAGCAAAACAGATAATGATGAGAAATGAGATTACTGAAATATTCTGCAATCGTTGATTGAAGTTGAAAAATGTAATTTAAATATTTAAATTCCGGCAAAATTCATTAGGCATTTTTACCGTAAATTCACACTCACCTTATGTGCAACGGCATGTAAATCGAAAAATTACCAAAAATGTCAGTTTACATTATGCCTCCTTTGGCAAGCTGCTGTAAATCATGGCAAACACTCGCACACTCACACTGCTACACTGCCGGAGAATCTAATCTAGCTGCTTGTGCAAATATTCAAATGAGTTGCTCGCTTCCCAATTAAATAACTTTCTGGAGTCGCCTTAGCACAAACACAACGTCACAAACTATTCACAAATATTCGCACTTTTTTTCAATAAATTTACCAAGGATTCGCTTCTTGTCAGTGTCCTGGACACATTAATTCGTGTGTTTGAAAATCCCGCTAAGCTGAGCCAAAATACGCGACTTAAAACCTGTACCGAAATACAAAGACGAGCGACGTCCGTTTATCGTGAATGAAAGACGAAAACTGAATTTGATTGGATGAATTAAAGTTAAGAATGGTCCTCAACACCGCACAGAGCTCAAGCTCGAACATGTTGCAAGCGAGCTAGACGTTCCAACATGTTCGAAATACAGCTTTGAGCCGAAGTTAACTTCGTGCATTCTATGTTTTGAGTCGGCAAAAAGCAAATGATCATTGGCGTTCATTACAAACAACAATTTAATATTATAGTTTATAACTTTTGCTTTGCGTCGATATTTTCTTACTAGGTAGTTAAGGATCTTTAAAGGTCGGGCCTAAAGGTCCAATATAGGCAGTACTAAACATACAGTAAGGGATTCAAAAAAAGAAGCAGCAAGGAAAAATAAAACAGTGCTTCTTAGCATTCCGCTTATCAAGAATCCACAGGTCCACTATAGCCACAACTATACATATGCTTTTTCACTTAAAATACAATAACAACTTAAGTAAATTAAAGTAATTTAAACACATTTACTTTAGGGGGGTAAATGACAGATAAATGCAGCCAAATCTTTTTAAAAGCATTACAACTATTTCTGAAAAACGTTAATGGCAAAAGCAATGAAAATTCCGACCTGCCGCAATAAATTCCGCGGCGCGAAGAGCAAAATGAGAGGGAAATATCTTGCACTTACAAACACACTTTACTATTAAGGAAATGTCACAGACATTGTCCTTAAGAACACACACTCACGCACCAAACAGAGTGTAAAGGTGTGAGCGTCATAAATCCCGTTAAGTCAAAACAAAACATAGCTGGCCAAGTCCCAGAAGAGCATCATGCATCAAGCATCACGCTAAAGAATGCCACACTCACACTCACATTCAGACAGCCTTTGACCTGACACAATGCTCCACATTCGATGTTTTCCCTCCCACCCAAAACTCTCAGTCGCGGTTCGAAATGCTTCTGCGCAATGGCAGCTGCAACTTATCAGCTGTTTAGAACGTTTCCTTACCTAGGACAACATAAAAGTTGTAGCAACTACCATTAATGTACATTTGATGTTGTACATTTCATAACCTAAAGTGTTCCCTTAATAGAAATCAGATATGATTTATTTAAATGGTTTAAAAAAAAAAACCAAATAAAATTTTTAGTTTAACACATTTTTATTGTTTACAGCATATCTGTATTAAATTATAAATTTTAACAATTTTTAATTTTGTATGTTAGAACATCTTCAGTCGATGCTTTAAAAAATGTTTAATTTTAACATAAAATTTTCAATTTTAACACCTTTTGAATTTGTATGTTAGAACATCTTCGATCGATGTTTCAGATGCTTTAAAAATGGTTTTACACGTATATGACAACATATCTTCAGTCGATGTTTTGGGAGCTTTAAAATTTGTATATCCAGCCATAGCAAGAACTACTGCAAGCTCCACTGGGGCAAGTTTTAACAGCCGCATGGTCCGCTTGGTCCGCAAGGTCCACAGCAGCCTCCGCAGCAACCGCGGCCGGCAGGAATCAAAACTCCAGGAGGACAGGGTCCCACGTAAAAAGGATCGAATTTGCAAACGATATACATATCGGATTAGTTTGATAACTTGGATAAATTGAACCTTTTATTGACTTTTGGCTGAAAATCAAAGTGTTCTCGATTACTAAAAACACATTCATTTTTGAAAATCACACATTTTTTTCTCACCTATAGACTGGATTATTTATTTAGACCGAAGATACTTGAATATATACTCGATTTTAATACTAAAAATTTATTTCATTTTTTAAATTTTTGTACGTCGTCAACGAGATTTTAAACAATGAACTGTGGGTGAGTTACGAAAGCTAGCTAGGCTTTAAATTTCTCAAGGCCTACTACTTCTTTTTCGTCTTCAAAAAATTTTGTTATACCAATATCGACCTGGCTGTTGATGCTGATCAATTATATAAATTCTCAATGGATTCGCAGATGTTCTGCATGTTACGCACATTCGGAATTTTAAAAGAACATGTCCTAAAATTTAATATAAATTAGAAAATAATTTATATATGAACACATCGACCGCAAATCTTATTATTGACACTTCTTTAGCTATTCTCCTAAGGCATATTGATATATGATCTTGAGCATTAGGCATTATTTGACCGTCTGGCTGGGAAATGGTGCCAAAAAAAAATTGCCAAAATTTTTGTAAAAATCGAATTTTAATTTTTAATATACGACCCGAATATTCGGCATAATGTTGAAGCTCACAGTAAAACAATATAAGTTAATTGTATTATTTTATTCAATGTACTGAAAATTTAGTATTGCAAATGAGCATATACTTATATAGTCACAAATACTGTATGCACTCTTGAACTTTGGTCAGTTTTTGCCTCTTTAACCTCACAGGCTTGGTATTCAAATTGAAGAGATGCGTATCTTCGTCGTTTATATTAGATTTGACAGAAAGAGGGGATAACTTCACCAACCGCATGGTGAACTGCTGCAACAGCCCCCGCACGGCCCACAACAGCCCCCGCAAGGACCACAGCCCCCGCAAGGACCACAGCCCCCGCAAGGGCCACAGCAGCCACGGCCCGCGGGAACTAGACAGCCAGGCGGACAAGGTCCAACATAGAATGGATCGAACTTGCAAACGATATACATTGCCAAAAATGTATTTAAAGACAAGAGTTCGTTCTCTAACAATTCCAAGCTGTATATAAAGGATCGCCAGTTAATAATTATTGAGCTACAAAATATTTATAAGTCACTCACTTGGATTGCTCGCTTAGTTTTGTAGTGAAAATATATGTGATTATACTTGTACACACAGTCGAATATTATATTCAAGCTATTTCATTGTCTACGATGCACATGTGCCGAGTCTTCCGAATGAAATAAGTTAAATATAAAATTGAGCAGCAGTTAAAAATGTACAAGTCTACTATGATGCTGAACTGAGCCAAACAATCGATCCGCTCAATTCAAGTTTTAGACCTTTGTTTCGAAATGTATGTGCATTAGTTCGTTGAAAAGTTCTACCTTGGATTGTGATATGGTTAATAATGCAGATGAAGGTTGCTTGCGTATCTGAAATTTCGCAAGTACATAGGTGCTATTCCATCCATGCTTCTGACATTCGAGTTTGCAAAGATCTCAACCAAGTTAACTAGGCCAAAGCCGGTTTGCTTGACAATCGAGCAAGTGCTCCGCACTGGCTTACTATTAAGCACTTTGTGCATTAAATGTCTTCGTGTTATTATTCCGATCGCTCTTCCAGCCATTTCGCAAAGGGGCAATGATGTTTTAAGCACCACCTTTGAGGTAGTATGGGAGAGAATCAGTAGAAATGCCAATTTTCCCAGCACTCCGACACTATTATGTGCTGCATCCATGGCGGATAAAATTGAATTTTGTAAGAGACGTGCTTCAAAAAAACAAACCTAAAATACCAACCAAAATTAAAAAGTTCTGTGGCACATTTAGAATTTGAAGCGTCAAGTTAACGAAAAGCTAACTTGATGGGTCAAGGCATCATATCTCGATTAATCATCAAACAACAAAAATAATCATGGTATTTTTATTAACAAATTTTGGTTAAATATCTTTTGCTTCTTTACTTTAAAAAATTAATGACTCATTCGTCTTTCTATTAGTCTCTTTTAGCTTGAAATCTTTCAGACCGATTAGCTGCTCATCTGATTTTGTACTCTATTTTCTTACTTGCTTTCCACCTAGCAGTTTCCCTTACTTTCAGTCTTAGTTACAGACATGTTTTCCGTATTAGGTTTAGAATTGTCTTCACTTTCGCACTGAGCTTTACTTTCAGTTTTGGACGCTGTGTTCTTTGCTTTGCTTTCAACAGATTTGACTTTTTCTACTGCTGGTCCGGCATTAGCATCCTTGTCCTCGTCACATTTACACTTCCAACCGCATGGGTTAAATCCAGAATATATACCATAAGGACAACTGCCGCAAGACCTATCCGGATAGGGTCCAATATAAAAGGGATTCATACAGTCAACGCCAGTACAACGCGGAGCACGCATATTTGATGTCTTAAAGATTATTTTTAAATTAAATTCTAAAAGGTCTGACTTTTTTTATTTAAATTTTTAAAGAAGCAAAGTGTACAAAAACTGAAGAATGAATTTCTGCAGAATGAAACACATGAACTAGAGTTCAATGATTACTTGATCTCTGGTTGTTTAATCTGCATTTAGTTTAACCATTAGAGGCAGATTAACAGGCTGAAAAGCTGGCAATTAATGAAAGAACGAACGTTATTTAAAAGGGCCCTTAAAGTTTCCAGTTTATTGCGACTGTGATGGATGGATGATTCAAGGGAGTTATAGACTTAATTTTATTCCTACAAGCTTCAATCTTTAGATTTTTCTGTTGATTTTTTTGGCTCTACGATGGGCGGCATTGTGACAGCACATTGCTTGGCCGGATCAATAGGAGGCATACAACCGCCACAAGGGGCCTGCGGTCCTGGACATGGTCCACACTCGGGATTATTGCAGTTATTTTCATCGGTGCACTCCGGATCACAGCAAGGCGGATTAGGTCCAATATAGCCAGGATTAAATATGCACGGCATATTTATGCAATTACAAAATCAGAACAGAAGTGTCAAAAGCTTATAAAGTAGGTTAATGCTATTTTTTGATGTGTTGTTTAGGCCCAGATGGAGACATATAAATATCAGGGGAATAAAGTAGTTGCCTGCCAAATGGACAGTCAAGGATTGCTATAATGGAAGCAAAACAATTCTCAGATTGTAATTAACAACACGCAGACACATTGACCCAATGAGAGAGGCTTTATAAGCACGAGAACCCATTGCACAATACGCATAATTATTTGATAATCGGGCAACACTTTATTTATGGTGACAGAAGCTTGTAGAAGTGCAAAAGCCACGCCCCGTCGGGGGAGCTCTGGGCGACAATAAATGGTCCAAAAATGGCAACAACACAAAGCGACCAACAATAATAATAGCAATAGCAACATGCGGGGAATTTAAGTTGAAATTAATGAATAATTAAGCTATATTGGGGCATGTTGGGCCGTTGTCTGAGCGGAAGTGCAACATATGCATAGCTAACACAATGAACTACATACAAGTTGAATGAATGTTTGCTGCAATGAATATGAGTTGTACTCGTAGTGCGAGTGTATGAGTGTTGAGCATTAGATATGCAAATTCTTCACTGGAAACTCAATTGGGAAAATAACGGCAATTCCTTTGTTAATTAATCAATCAATCAACGTCCAAAAGTTGACAATGCCAACGATAATCACAATCGAAATGACGCTCCAGTATGTAGTCCGGAAACAAGCTGTCCAACGTCTTTCGCCAGTCTCCTTGTTGCATGCTAATGTCAACATTTCAAAGTTCAAAATGCTTTTGAGTCTCGGAAATCAGCATCATCATGAGCATCAACATCATCATCGATGGCTACGCTACGCATCGGCTTTTATCATCAAATGCTGCCTAGACCAGCTTAGCTTACCTCCTTCACTTTGCGACGCGAGCTGCATGAATGGCGCTCCATGGCAGCGCTGTCGCTGTCGCTGTCGCTGCCGCTGCCGCTGCCACTGCAACTGCCACCAACTTTACTTGCCGCTTTTGATGCAACGCGTCAAAGTCGTGTGCGCTTTCGGTGTAATTCATATTCAAAGCGCGCTACGACATAGCGTCATGTGGTTGCCACGGTTCTGGGGTCTAGGGTTAGTGTAGGCATCTGCCCCTCTCTCCTCTCTCTCTCGTCATGCCGCAGTATCTACTGCACTTAAGTGGCGACCACTGGGCAGCGTGTGCCTCGCTGTGTGGCATGTTGCGTTCTCGGCTTACTCTATTGTAAATTGTATCTATGTGTCGTTGTCGTCCACTGCGGCTGGCGTGGCAATTGTAAGCCGCTATGCTGCTGCTACGTATTTAAAGCGCTATAAACAAGTCCACATACAATGCACTGAGCGAAATTTGCAAGGAAATTGTGTAAGGGGAAACAAAACAACCGTCCCTGACTAACAAGTAATTTCGCATATTATCCAAATTCAATTAAGACGATTCATTCAAAAAGATAAATTTAAATTAGTACAAGTAAACTGAAAAGATTCTTTTGAAATCAATTCAATATCCTGATCGAGATCTTCAAATTAATAATAAAATATAGAAATACATTAACAAACATCTCTTAAAAAATACTTTAATTAATTACTAAGCATTAATTAATTACTAAAATGCCTTCTTTACACAATACAATCATATATAATTCATGTGTGTATTTCAAATATCAATTATCTTAATGCTTGATAGAGTTAATTTCTCCAAGTACGCTTAAAGTCAGCAAAACAACTCATTGACTCGTAAGAAAACAAAACCAAGAGAACTGAAATAAGAAACATTGAAAAAACACATCAGAAACCAATCGACTTCGTCTATAGCACTTCCGTTAGTTTGCTGGCCTCTTGGAAAAGCGAGTTTCTTTCTATTTTTAATAATTCCAGTTCTTGTTAGTCGTTGTAACTGATAGCTAGCCGTTCCTGGTGCGATTCGGTCTGGACACGCGCAGCGACCACTTGTCTCAACTTAACTGTTTGAAATATGTTGTGGAGAAATGACAAAGTGACCGGAAGATGATACTATAATAAAACAAACACAACAAGCTCCTCGCTGGGCGGCCCATGTTTGTCTAGGAAGTAGCAGAGCCTCAACTACTCATACTCGTACTTATACTCATGCTCTGACTCGTAACTGGCCATGAACATGGGCAACTGGACAATGTTTTATATGCTATGCGTTGTGCGTACACTATTTTGGTTTTCTATTTCTTTTCTATTTTTTAGCCATTTATTTACAAATGAACAATATTTATGGCCTCTTTTTGAACTCGAACTGCGTTTCGAAGTGTTGTTGGATCTGCTGTGGGCCCAACTTCCGTTCTGCCAGTAAGCTTGTTGTATTTTACTAACTACAAACTGTTTCTTTTCTTGCTTCGGCTTTCGGCTTCATAATTTTGTGGTTTTATTTTCGTTTCTATGCATGCGGCATACCAAACCCCAAAAACATTTTCGGCACTTAAACAAGAAGCAAAACCATTAATATTTATATTCTAAGTTCTACGCAATCGATGGTCCAATCTTCATAGAAATAATGATAATTTGCCAGCAATTATAAGTGAGTCGCCAAAAAAGCGAAGAAAATAAATTATGTATCTCACGTTGCAAGTAAAAATAATCTTAGGTGTGAGATTCATAGCAAATGCATTTTATTTATAGCCACACTCATATTTCACTATGCTGACTACAATTTTAAACATAAATTTAAGCAGAAGAAAAAGAAGATTAGAGTTTATTACCGTCTCTCGCATAAAATCAGGCTTCAAATTAGTTTACTCAAACATTAATCTCAATAATAAGTATAAAGAACTATTCTTAAGCACATGCCAATAACAGCTTATTAAATTTTCAAACGATTTCGATTAATCTGCAGATGAAACTGGGAACTATTAAAACTCGTACATAATTAGAGTTGTCATGGGAAAAATTTATGATAGCCAATTGAAGTGGACGACGAACTGGAGCACTAAATGACCGGCACTTAAGAGATCATAACTTTGCGCATGATAAATCGAACTGGAATCGCCTTCAGAGACGAGTTAAATCTGTTATGCAAAACATGGCAACTACAAGAGGGGAAAGGAGGTTGCAAAGAAGAACTAAGAAGAACAAGAACCTGAAACCGATGCTGAGACTGAAACTGAGGAAGAAGCAGCTGCTCTTGCTGTTGAATGAATCGGCCTGTCTGTCCTCACCGTCCGGGCAATCAGCGCTACCGGGCATGGAAAGTTAACGCACACCCAAAAACCGGATTCGGTTTCAATTGGCGCTGGCACTTGGCGCGCTCAACTCTTTGCCAGGATGGACTGCGGCGGATGTCAGCCAAGGCAGCAAAATGCCTGGCTAAGACTATAGCTGTGGCTGCGGCTGCTTCAGAGCATCTAATCGTTCCCGCCAAGCCTTGCCTCGCCTTGCCTTGCCACTTCGGTGCGCTTGGGTGCTTGAAGTGTGGAGAGAGCGCATTGAAGTTGAAATTGCCGCAATTGCGTGTCGACCACAATCTTAACCAGTGGCAGCAGCGGCTGCAAAAGTTCTGACTGACTGCTTGGCAATGTCTTGGGCTGTTACCCCCTCCTCTCTATGTATCCCTTATGGCTTGTTCTCGTTCAGGTCTGTCCCTGTTGCCTGCCTGTCTGCTTCCTTTTGTTTTAATGAATAACTTGAAACACCTGCTCGTTGCTTCGTTGCCTCTCGTTGTCTTGTTGAGATCTTTCCCGCTGTCTGCCTTTGGCCTGGACATGTTACTCAAGTTTAACGTCGCGTATGTGTCCTATCTTTGTGCCAACTCTGCCCCATTGTTAATACACTACAGTTTGCTGTGCGGCATTCGAGTTACGACAAAGTTTCTGCGACACTCGAGAAAGTTGTTTCAGATTTATTGAAGTCGCATTAAAGTCTGTCATTTGTCTCTTTTCAAGCAGAGTATTTGCTTGTGTCTTGTTTGATATTTGCATAGTCACACGATATGTTTGACAAGTTGGAGTCAGCTTTGTCTGAATTTGATGCTTTAATTATAGAGTTGTTTGCTTTGCTAAAAGCAAACAGCAGCAACAACATTTACGATTTACACGTCAAGTCAATAAATAAGCTCCTCAAATGTCATTAAGCATAAATCAGTAACACGATCCCAGGAACTAACTACGGTTGTCTTGTTATTTTCATTCATTAAACCCAAAGCAGGCAGCTGCAGCTGGTGGGTAAAATGGTCTCTGACACTGACACTGAAACCGGCTATTGCAAGCGTCAGGCATTTTCATTGCCACTTGGCTGCCTGCCTGCCTGCCCTATCACTCGCTCATCAAGCAGAGCTCTCCACATGGACATGGACATGGCGGCGCCAATTGACTGCAACAATGCATAACGAGTTAAGTAGAATAAAGAAATACGCAATGTCATTGCCGTCGAAGTGAGGCACATCCACAGATGACTTGCATATATGCGTGATGAGATGATGATTGCGTTTCCATCGCAAAGGACATCCCAGACACTCACACAACTGCCTGCAGATTGAAAATGAAGGTGTCGTAGCTACGTGTGAGAATGAATGAAAAGCCAAAAGGACTCAACTTCGATTTTGCTGGCCAAGACATTCGATTACCGCCGTACGCTTCAAGTGCACTTAATGCGGAGCCTGAGAAAAGCAGCCAAGCCACAGCAAATAATTACTGAGCATATAATCGCACTCACAGGTGGCAAGTGCAAGATGTTGCATGACAATTAAAGTGGTGTGCAACAAATTTAATGTCAGAAATCAAAGCAATTTTACTTAGTCGTTGTGCTGGTTGCACTCTACCAACAAATTACAAAGCACAACATTGCACTCTTCCTGCTCCAAGTATAAACTGCTCGTTGTCAACTCATTGTCAACTCGGTCGTTGCAACTTTTGCGGCAAATAATTTTCTTTCCAGCATTCTCTCTCTCTCACTTCGCATTTCTATTTTTTTTGGTTTTTTGCTTGCTGCTGTAGACATTTTTAATAAGTTGCCTGGCAGCCGCTGCACGTTGCCGTTGTCGTCGTCGACGCCGTTGCAACAAAAGCAAACATTGCAGCTGCCAAGTTGAAAATGAAATTCGTGGCACGAATAGATTTCCAAACATATGAGCAAGAGGGGAAACACACACTACCACACCAGAGCAGACACACTGACTGACAGACCAATCGACCGCCATACAGACAGAAAGAGGCACAAGCAAAATGCAGAAGCACAAAGCACGTCGACTATGACAGAAATTCGAAAATGAAGCAATTTACTTGTATATTTGATACTACCGGCCATGGACAGTTGTCATATGTATTCGTATTCGTACGTAGTTGCTGGGATGGGAACCGTAACGCCAGCATGCAACTTGCAACTTGCAACTGGTCGGACAGCGATAGCTTATTAAGCGACTTCCCTTCATTTCGTACTTGCTGGCGACCGCCTTTCAGTTGATAATTAAGAGAGCATTTCTGGGCACATTTTACAAATTGCGAAACCTACTTAATTGCTTCTTTTTCCATATAAACGTTCGACGAAAGAGCTGTTAATTTTGACCAACACTTGGGAAAGTTACCACTATTAGGTTTATAATTGCACTTACAACTTTTAATTGTAGAGTCACCAACTTGCAATTTACAACAATTAAAATGTGAAAATAAACTATTCTACATAAATATGCTTAACATAACTCGCAAGTAAAACTACATTTTATTTAAACAAACTCAAGCTAATTATTGCTTATACGAGTAATCACTGCCTTACCAACTTTCCATTTCATTTGTTTAAGATTTAATTACTGACTGTCACCTTAAGGCTTTCGCTTTGTTTGCTTTGTCATCTTTAAAGTGCACTTGAGTGCTTATGAACTCACATGTGCTCATAGCAATTACTTTAACGCGACGAAACCCTTCCAATTAACGCGCCACTCCAAGCTAGCATAATGGGGTATAGAGACCATTCTGGGTTAAGCTTCGAAATTTTCTACTTGCAATGACGCTAAAGCACAGGAAACCTATAAAGAAAATACCGAAAACTAAAGGCAAAGTGCCAGTAACAACAACCGAAATGGCGAGAGCAAACCGCCGAAAGAGGCCCCCATAGAGAGGAGGGTCGAGCCTAGGCGGCAATATGGCTGCCACCTGCTATAATGGCATTTGCCCCAAAAGATGGCACAAATAATGAAAGCAACTCGCTAATACTACGTGCAAAATGGTTTTCAACAGACGCCGCTATTTCCTGCTGCTGCACATTCCATATTGCGTATACGTAACGTTGTCACACCGACGCAAGGCTCAGGCTTATGCAATGCAATTTCCATTTACATAAATTCGGCAGTTTGTTTGAGTATGTGTGTGTGTGTGTGTGTGGCACGAAAAGCAAACCAGCTAAAGAACTTTTACCTTGTTGTCTTCTATGTCAATTTGCAGGAAAATTACCTTTTTGTTAATAGTTGCGGACGCGTGGGAGGCAAACATTAAAAGTAATTCACAGCGAAACATAGCAACAACTACAACTAGAGAACTACAACAACTACTCGTAGCACTGGCACTTACATTAAAACAACAGCAAATGCTTATTTAACTAATTTTGCAACATGTATGCAAATATTTAGAATGCAACAGCTGCATAAGTGCGAGAGTTGTCCATGTTTCTTACTTTTAAATAAATAAAACTAAATGAAGAAATAAAATATACAGACTAATTAGAATGACAATTAATTATTGGACATATCAAATAGTTTATTAATTTTTCCCCCCCCTTACTTGCACAGTACTTCTCTAGCTAACCTCGCAAAGGCAAATAGACTAATGCAAAGACTCTTCAAACATGCTGCTTTTAGTCTATGCTTGTTTGTTTGCTTGTTGTTAGTTGCTCCCCTCGCCGCTTTGCCACTTGACGAAAGCCACAAAACCGCGTGTCGGGTGTTTTGCACGTGGAGTGCGGGAACAGACAGACAGACCGACAGACAGACAACGAGACAGCCAGGCAACTTTACAAATTAATGCCGCATGCTTAAGCGTCAAATGAACCCACAGACTCGAAACGACTTTTATGCAGCACCATGTACGACTACTACATGCTATACAGGTATCCGAACTAAACGCTTTGATTTCACACCCAATTTTAAGCTGATTAACTCACACCTTGAGTTTATGTCTAATTAACATTGTTTGCTCGGAACACACTTTAATAGCTACGGTTGACATTGCACTTCACTTTGATATACATTTTTTATGTGGGCGCGAAATATCGCACTTGTATAAATCACGAAAGGGCCAGCAAAGTGAAGTGCTTGCAATGCCCATGTAAGCATGTGATCCAATTAATTACTACTTGAGGCATTTAAATGAACAAACCGAAGAAAAAGGCATGATGAGAACAGCAAAAGGCGACTTATCAATACGCTCAATGCGTTCAAATCAAAGTAAACTGCCTTTCAGGCGCCATTCGGGGGGCTTTAATTGAAATGCCTGAAAGCGTAGTCGATGGCACATAATACGTACCACGCTGCGTATGAGTATTCGTATGCTTCATGTCGCTCCTTTTGTAAATAACTGAAGCTTATTAAATGCCTTAACTTGACACATTTAATTAACAGACACGAACAACTTATAATTGCCCCACACACGCACACTATCGCAGCTGTGACTCTTGCAACAAGGTAATTGTTTTCACTGCGCTGACCTGGACACTGGCTTGACTGACAGACTGACTGCCTGACTGGCTGACTGCCTGACTGCACAACTGGCTGGCTGCCTCGACTGCTGGTCAATGCGTGTGAAAATAAATATTCTGCAGCCTCACGTATTAATTACAAGAACACGCTAAAGGCTCTGATTTAATTTAAAGCATTCCTGCTGGCCAATCGAGTTATTTAAGATATTCTTAATAAGTCAATAAAATTGATGTGCACGATCTCTTAAGAACATTTTAAATTACAATTTAGTAACTTCTTTAAAATTACACACCCTGGTATTTTCGTAGTTGAAAATAACTTTAATTTTACTTGTTCAGCTTTGCCATGAAAGTCAGTAATCAACAGTGCTATTTATGACTATGCCGGTGTTCTATGCAGGGCAGAGTTTGCAGGCATAATTCTAGGTCAAGGTTTGCCCCAGACATCTAGAGCAATGTGCACAGCAGGGAGCATTGTCTGACTGAGACAGGGATGGCAAGTGAGACTGACTCTTGCACTTGGCTGAATGCAAAAAACCCAGAAAGCGAAATGAAACTATGTAAAATGCAACAAAACAAGGCCAGCTAAGACAAGCCATCCCATTTGGGCTCACATGTGAGCATTAGAGCCTGGCCAAATATAAATGGCAGCGTGTCCGATGAGAGAAATAATATATTTATTAAAAATTGTTTTCTTGGTGCGCTTCACTGAGCTCTACAACTGGCAAGCACTCGGCTATTATTATTTATTGTTGGCCAACACAAACATTCGCATTCCTCTCACAGCGCTTTGTTTGTGTTTGCTTTGCCCGTGAGAACAATGCATAGCCCAAATTCCATATGACGACTTTGTCGTCGCTCTAAGTGAATAGTTGCTGCAGCTCCAATTTAATAAATTTTAATTAAGACATTTCTACATTGATAGCAGCATCTTAAATGAATCCGCGATTAATTAAACTAGACAGCCAGGCGGGAGAAGGGATTCAAACAATTGGATTCAAAACAAAAGCTTCTTTTCAAGATATTTTGAACAACAGATAGCAGCGGGAGTTAGTAAATATTAAATAATATTTCAAAACGACTCACATGGTCGGCATGTTGTGGCTTTTACTGAAAATACATGTATTGAAATAAGTTTAAAATTAAATTCATTGTGCACGACTTATAATTATATTACTCAAGACAAGCATCGTTATTGCATTCTTAAACTGATCAAGGAAGTCCGAATGAATTAGAATTCTTGTCAATTTATAATACAGTTAATAAAAAAATACTGAATCCTGCTTATGTATTTTTTATGCGGAGATCTGTCAAAAGATCGTCGGGTCTTTAACATCATCAATGAGCAGTAAAAATTTAAATAAATTAATAAACTCAATGATAAATCATAAAAAGGTCGTGGCATAGTGTCCGACTACAAGTCTATGCTCGAACAGGTCAAAACAATACATACTTCAGTAGTTTCTGTGGCTGCAAATCTAATTAAGGCCAAAAACTTTGCATATTTGCCTTAATAAATTTGATTTAAATTTTAATTAAGCTGCAAATGCATTGATAGCAGCAGCCACTAATGAGTAGCCTTCGCTTTGATAGTATCCGTTAGTATCTATGCAGTTCAAGTGTCAAAAGGACCGCAATCAAATTGCCCAGCGGTTCAATTGACTGCCACACTTCGGTTCATTGCAATGCATACTGCATTTGAGACATTTCAACTGATTGCACAGCAGGGGAATCTGTGTGTGGGCTTAGCTAAAACTAATTAAAACCTCAGTGCGTTGCCAACGCAGCAGGGCGTGGGAAGGTGGGAAGGAGAATGAAGCGTTGATTATACATAGAAACCAAATACGCGCAAAAGTATGCCACACATTTTGTCAATGCAGCTGTTTACTCAATGTAGCCATGGCCAATTAGCATGCGGTTGTTAACCAAACGCAGCTATTGCGTTAAATGAAAATTCTCCAATCTCTCTTTCTCTCTCTATGCATGTTTGCATGTAAGGCACAGGGCATCCCTTTTACTTGATTGACTTTTACGCGCTCTTAAAACAATATAAAAATAAGCAGAGATTGCGAGTTTTACGAAATCATGTCTGCCATCAATTCAATAAACATATTGTGCATATCTCCCCTGCCGAAAATCAGTTTTCAGGCTCTGGCCCCATGTCAATGCCAATTTCCCTTTTATGCACAACTTAACAGAGCTTATTGCTTTTCACTCTTCATTGCGCATAAATTTAGCATATAGAATACGCATGATATGCTGCCCTAGGCCATCCACATCGCTCAGACTCAACCACTTTGTGTGTGTCCCACAGCTTCTCTTCAATATGTGCAGTGAATCGTGTGCGCTGAATGACGCCTTGTTGTTGTTGGGGAAGGGTATGTGAGCATCGCGCACAGATGTGCCCTAGAGGCAGACCCTCGAAGCCAGCGAAGATGCTGCGAGTCTCATTAGAGGATAGCCGAGCTTTACTGCAGGTAATCTGCATACAAAGCACAGCAGAGCCGAGCAGAGCAGCAGAGCATAGCTTCAGGCGTGGGCGCACGTATTGCAGCTAAAGAAAGATATGGCTATAATGGCGCAAAAACTAACTGCATTTAAGGCGAACAAAATGAGCACCACGTAGCACTAAGCATTCAAATTATGCATGTGTGCATGTGTGTTCCCTTTCCCCTTTCCACTTTCCCTCGCTTTTCTCTTTCCTTTTTTGCCACTGTTGCGCTGCGGCAGAGTGGCAACTGAAAGTAGTGAAAACGGAAATAATTCAAGTGCAATGCAAATCATGACACGGCCACGCTCAGGTAATTGTGTGTTTACCAACAAGGCACAGGAAGTCAGGACGAAAGACTGAATGAAGCAAAAAAAAAAAAATGAGAAAACGCAACCAGAAATGAGCAAACACATTTCTGACATAAGTGCGCCAACAGTTAAATCAAATTTGAGTGACCAGTGCACTTATTAAGCAACCAGTTTAAAAGAGAATAAAGAGTCGCCATTTAAAAAGTAAATGCGTCAAAAAGTTACTGAAAACACAACTGATAACTTGATTAACGACTGAACCAAAAAATTAAGTTACACTTGATCGCATTGATTACCCATGGAAGCTATTTGTCAAACAGTTGTTGATCAATTGCTGAATGAACCGCAAAAGTGCAGTATATTCGTACAATCATTTGCGCGTAACTCTTTGTCATTAAATAAGCCAGAAGTCAACTGAGATACAGCAGTTAATGATAACCATAATCTGATTAATAGTTGCAGTTCACAGTCATTTAAACCGCAATGGTATCACGAGTCATTTATTAATATTTGATTGCCTGCATGTTGGCACTTGATTGGCTTTTTGCATAAAAATGTGAGTCACTTCACAAATATTTGCCATTTATTTGTGCTTATTTCACTTTTTGACAGCAACCTGACGATGCCATCCAGTGGCCCACTTATCGGAATGCTGCAACCAAAACTACGCTCAATTCAATTCAATTGAATTTGAAGAGCTGAAAAGCAGAGAGCCAGACAGTGAAGACAGCACAGTGACTTTGCCACCATTTATTCGAAATAAATAAATAGACAGACTGAGAGCAGATAGTGAAATAAGTATAAACAAACTGACAGTCAAACAAACAATCTTTTTACCAACACACCATCACATAAAAATGCTTTAAAAAGAAAACGAGCGAGGGAAAAACCAGCCAAAGAAAATCGAAAAATGTAAATGCGTCGCATTTCTACAGCTAGAACATCTATCAAATTTTGCGTTTGATTTCATTCAAGCAAAGGCGAAATGTGTTAGTGCAATATCCAGAACACGATAACACCGAGCTCTATGGCTTGACCATCCATTCTCGCTCTTGAAAGGAATGGAAAAAGAGTAGTAAAAATCTTATTACGATATATGGTAAATGTTTGAGGGTTTGGGTCACTTGCAAACCAAGCCACTTTGTTAAGTAGATTTGAATAACAGCTTTTGGCAGAGACAGAGATTTGGCCCAGTTGTCTGCACAGAATTGAATTACTTATGCGCATTCGAGAGCCTTAGCAAGTTAAGGTAAGAGTGCTTAGGATCAATTATGCTATAAATTGAATGTTTTGCTTCCTAGCATTCATGACGCTCACGAGCCTTAAACAGTTTTCGCATATCATTTACACAGTCTCGACAATTCTTTTGTCAACTTTCACTTTTTATGACATTTAATTTCCTCTTTGTGCTCATCATTTACAATAATGCCGACAACGAAAAAATTAACATAAATTTGCTATTTTCCAGCAGTTTAGCGAGGGGCCTATAAAGTCGAGTGAAAAGAAAAAAGCAAATAAAAATGCGACACGAACAACAAAACACAAACAAACGAATGAATGAAATGTAAACTAATATGTTTTGACTAAGAAATATCCTGGAAACATAATACCTAAGCTGCTTTTGAAAATGTAATACGTAAGAAATATACAAAATATACATTACTCTTCGAACCATTCAACTTCTGCGAAAATCCATTGCAAATATGCGCACGGGTATCTACTCTTTTAAGCTAAATTCTAAAGAGTATTTGAAAAATGAAAAACAAAGAATTATGCAAAAGCTTTTCTCTTCGTCGGCTGTCTACGATTCGTTGGCAACTTAAGACCTATTTCAGCAGCGACAGCATTGAGATTTATGCGCTATGATTAAATGACTTAAATCACGTTTATATTGAATTTGATTTTTCGTACTGTATAATCAAAGACCAACATTTAAGTTGACAGCCAAACGAGTTCAAGCAACACCTTCAATTCAATTTATCACCAGCACAAATCACAATGAATCAACAGAAGCCCGCAAGATGCTAAGCTTCTTTCAATAGTTGTCTTTTGCCACTCTAATAGATCAAGTGTGTAATCAGACACATGCAAAATTTATTACAGAATAAATATCTTTTAAATACAACTTACAAATGTCCAAAATATAACACTTAAAATAATACCAGCAAAAACATGCGGTAAGGATGCTTGGGGATATACATGCAGCTCAATAAATTTAGCACCAAACACCCACAAAGAACTTGTGCAGAACACCAAACAGCTTTGCCCTAGGACATGCATTCCTCATTCTGGTATGCAGCATTAAAATGAACCCAGGGCACATAAGAGAGTACTGAATATATAATACTCTTGCCACATATTACTAATTATAATTTAAAAAGTTAATTGCCGTCGATGTTATTCGAAACATTTTTAAGCATTTAGTCAATAATTTATGAAGTAAGATCAGCCACAAATTTGTTATATACTAGAAAGGACTATTGAAACTGTATAACACAAGCAAGTGGATATATAATACAGCATATACACTAACATATTTATGACAAGCAAGTACAACTTATATGTAACTACAATTTAGGTAGCAGCAGACAGCCTGGCACCAAAAATGGAACCCCCAAGTTAGCACTATAATCTTTATGTCTGTCTGCAACTGTTTGTGCTGACAGCTGCTTTGGTTTAGGGGACGAGGAAACCAGAGCATTGGGTTGATGTTGACGTTGTAGTTATGGGTTATGTTTATGGTTAGTTTTGACCTTTTTTTTACTGCCCGCTGCAGTGTGAAAATTGCAAAGGATTGCATGTGTTAGTTTTCAAAATATTTATATCCATAATATTTTTTGTGGCTGTCATTTGTGTGCGAGTGTGTTTGAGTGTGTATATAAGTGGGAGTCAATGCGAAAGTGTGAGTGTCTGTTCACTTGCTTTGTGGCATTACAAAAGTAATGTGTGTGTGGAATGTTTGGTGAGTGACGGCACCGTCTGTAACTGGCAGCAGCAGTTAGATTATAATAGATTGCAACAGTTGAGAGACTCGATGTGCACAATGCATGAATTACCCAAACAAAATTGTTCAACTTATTGTAAAAGTGTTGACACTTTTCCACATGGTATTAAATGGCTTAACAATTGCCACAGACAATAAGTGATAAATTCGTTGAATACTTTGCACTTTCTTCAATCATTTATGAAATATTTTTACCAATTTTCCTGTATGTAGTATCGACAACTGTCTTTCTATTCAGCAATAACCGTTCAATCATTGCTGCTAATCAACCGTAGGAACAATGCAGCAAATGGAAGCGGTAGTCAATTTCAGGGTCGTATTCCCATAAAGCTGCATAAATCACTTGCAAATGATGCTGCTAAGGAGCCGCCACAGGACACAGTTACATCGGAGACAGCAGCGGACCCATAATATGGGATTGTAACTGCGGCTCTCTGTCACACTGAATGCGAATGCGAATGCACAATTATAGCCGCTTCGCTAGCTCGTAAGACAACAACAACAACAAGCCACATTTGACTTGAGTTTGCCATGTCGCAATGATGACTTTGTCGTGGCAGCAACTTCCAGTTGCAGAGCCAGCGACATCAATAAAATAAACACTGTCAATGCTGCTTCTGCTGTTCTTGCTGCTGGTTTGCTTGTGGACCAGAATGAATGAGCTAACGAATGGATGGATGGATGGATGGCTGGTTGGATAAATGGATGTTTAGGATGCTGGCAGCAGTGCTCCACAATTGAACTCGCGACATTTGCTCGATGTTTGGCATCGTCAACGTTGTCGTTGTCGTTTTCACTTCGACTTTTATCTATTGACATAATATTTTTTTATGTTTTAGCCGCCACAGGCGGGTGTTGAGCTTCAGGTTTTATGCAGGCTCAGTCAGTCATTCAACCATTCAGCCAGCAAGTCAATGAGTGGGTGTGGGCGAGTAACTTCCCCTAATGGCTTTGTGTTGACGGCCTGCATAGATTTAGGAGTAGCATTTCGAATGAGAGCACAGCCATTAGAAGCTACAGTACAGTAATAAATGGCTGGCGGGAAAAATACAATTGACTAAGAGCACTGGTTATTCCCTTTTTTCAATGGATGAGCGAGTTATGTATGTGATGGTCAGTTATATTATTAATCAACCTTTTACACTTCGCAGTCCCTACAATTTTATATAAAATCAAACAATTTAAATTATCTACTCCATTGCACTTTATTGGTCCTCTTTATGCCGTGCTAACTGCTAGTGGAAATCACTTGTTTAGAAGCAGCTCTATTTTATTCACCCCACAAAACAATTCACACACTTTGCAAGTGTTAAATAAAGTATCCCTCACATACGAGCTCGTTGTTTATGGCAGAGTTTGAGTGGGAGGAACGAGAGGTTGACATTTATTGCTTGTTTAAAATGGGAATAAAAAATAAAGGGCCCAAGATAGTTATGCATTATATTCACGAGGTTTTGATAGATTGTTTAACGACTAAAGTGATAAATTAGCATTCCTTAATACGAAATGTGCTAAAATAAATGAACCCATAACTTTCCAGTTTAGTTTTCTCTTGATTGCACCACAATTATTTTCTCATAGTTGCTCTTAAGATGGATGTGTATTTAAAATATGTATAACAACGTCGTTATTATAACTCTGAACAAGCAAACAAATGCAATTATACGATTACATTTTTCGTTTTGCGAATTCTATTATATAGTGTTGTTGTTTTGTTTACTTTTTTTTTCTATTATATTTGTAGTTCTGCTGGCTCTGTGCCTTTTCATGCAAACAAAACTTTTGCAAATAAAGCAGTTTATTGTACCGGTGGGATTTATAATCCACACAAGCGTTATAAGTGGTGCTCCAACCCGAGGAAGAATCACTTAAAAAAAAAAACACAGAGTATGCTAGCAAGCACATAACGTGGAGGTCGACCAGGACCAGAACCAATTCAAGGATTTGGCTCTTTGTGAATCTTACTGTTGCTTGTCCGTTCTCCGAGTCGCAGCATTTCAAATTAAAAGCATTTGCCGTTTTTATTGCTGTGTCTGCAGTTGTCTCTCTTTTTCCTCTCTTTGTCGCTAGCCATACAAATTTTTATGTCCATTTCGCTTTATTTCACACTTTCTTGTTTATTATTGCAGTGCCTCGGCCCGAAAGAAAATTAAGCGCTTGACCTTTTTGCACGGTCCGTTCATGTTCCATTTTTCCATTTTTTTTTTTACATTTACAATAATGTTGTTGCCATTGATTTATGCACAAACTTTTTGAGGGCAACCCTTGCCCGGCCAACTCCTTCTAACTCTGCCTCCAGTTGGGTATTTTATTCACTCGTTTTACACTGTCCCTTATTCGGCTTAAATGTTAACTTAATTGTTGTGCCAGCGCCTAAAAACAGGCAATTTGCCTCTTTTACGCTCTCTGCTTTTGTGGCGCATCCCAGAGTCAGCATTAAAAGCAAAACATGGTTTTCATTAGGACAGTTAATTAAGCATCAACTTGCATTGAGTGTGAGCCATTGGCTTCAACCAGCACACCTCCCAACCGAATGCTGTGCAATTATTACTCCTCAACGTGTCAATATATTAATGGAGTGAAAGTGCAAAGCAATTAAAATTTCGATTGTTTGTTTGAGTATATTTCTATTGGCAGTTGTTGAAAGTACCAGAAAATGTGGAACGGTTGTGAATAATATAAGACTGGCTGGGTAAATACTTAAAAAATAGATTTTCTTTTATTTTATTTGCAATCTATTCTTAGGATAATAAAAAAATGTCCTTGGGATTTCATTTTAAAAGCATCTGTTGAACTTCAATATAAAAATACTTGTTTTCTTCTTTTTTTTAACTTATCGCTTTTATATATACTGTTATCTATTATCTGCTTCGGTTAACAAGCTGCCTGGCAACGTCCACAGCATAGCCTATAAAATTGCATATCATTTACTGCCCAATATCCTTGTGCTATAAACTCATATTTCCACCTTTCACAAATTCATGCATATGTTGTTGTTGGCAACGCATATTAAAATATGTTTGAAATTTTATGAGTTTTTCGTTTGGCATTTTATTTGCTTGACTTTGCAGCCGAGCTAGCAGTCGCTTGACAATCTTAAATTGAATTTTAAATAACTGGATGTGTGTGTGTGTGTGTGTGTGAAATGGAGCATCTATGTGCATGAGTGTGTGTTTGTGAGTTTAAGGTGTAAATTGTTGATGATATTAATATCCGCTTGTGACATGTAAAAGGATTACATTGAATGTCAAAGATTTGAATCTCTGGTGGTAATTGATAAGCGCTTAAGCAAAACAGGAAATTATTATTTGCAAACCAAATCCACAAATAAATAATACAGCAGTTTGGCCATTTGTTTTAATTGAGAGCCATTAAAGCGTATAAATGTTGCCAACTCGAAGGCGCTTCACACAATTTGCATAGCAATGGCTGGCAGGCAATCGAAAAATCAAAAGACTAGACCATTTCATATCTAAATGATGACGACAAAGTGTGAAAATCAAAACATCAGCAAATGATGGCCCATACAGATGGAGCAAGACATTTAAACCCAGAGCCTCAATTTATTATTCTCCCGAACTTAGTGCTTTTGGGCAATAAATTTTAATGTGCCCTTAACCAAGAATCCATTGATACCAGCACAGACAAACATTCTTACACACATACACATGTATTGCTCTGTTGTGGGCTTTGCAACAAATTTTCATACAACAGCTGAAATGTGTGCGGCCTGCCAAAGGTTAAAGTGTTTGTTGTATTGCCAAATTTACCCCAGGGGGGGTAGGGAGTAAGTCGAAAGAGACAAAGTAGGCAGCTGACAGAAGGCATCAGGCGGCAGCATTGACCACATTGTCAATCAAGAAATGCCTTGAACAGGTCTCCTCCCTGCCAAATTTGCCAAAGTTACAAGCGCAAACACTTTTGACCAACACGTTCTTGCCTCCCTCGCCCCGACCACAATTGCCATTCGCCCCAACTAATAGACCCCTCGCACAATGGGCCAAAATTTATGCATTGTAGTTGACTTATTAGGGTCCGTATGGACCATTGTGTACGGGTAGCTCTCAATCCTGCTGTTGCTAGCCATGCTTGTTGATTTGCTTTGATTTTGTCGTCCCTTTCGGGTGCTGCCGAAAACTGACCAAGTGTGTGTCCTAGTTACACTTTGCACTTGGCCTCATGGGGGGTGTGGCACATGGGCGTGCTCGTTAATAGTTGCTAATTATGTTTAATTAGTCATTTGCATGTGGTATTCGAATAGACGAAATTTGCCTTTTAGCTAGGCTGCAAACTACGATTATTCACAGACTTCAGACACTTGGGAATTGCTCAAGTGCGAGGACCTAAGTGAAGATTTACAGCATAGTCGATCGATGCTGGGCAATTAAGTGCACAAGTCAAATAACAACCAGCTTTAGGATTAAAAAACAAATGCATTCCTTTATCGAAAATGCACTCAAAAAATATATTGAACAATTAAATGAAGATGGCATTTAAAATTGCTTTGAAAAATAATAACAACAAATGCACAAAAATGCTTCACAAATTTTGCATAAGACAAATTCTTGCATCAGAAATAAATTCTTACAAAGCTGGAGCACAAATGTTTGCTTTTCTAAATGAACTAAACTGAGATTTAGCTGTAACCCATAGGTGAAACTAAAAGGGCAATCAGCTCGTTGTATGTTTTGAACAAGTTTTGTCAAAGTTCCGAAGGTTGTGAGATGGCACAAGTCAAATTTGGTCGTGCAACAATTTTGCAGAAACCAAAGAGCAAATCAGTCAGTTTACCACAATATTTAGACCCCAAGTCCTGATTTCCATAAGTCGCAGCAAGAACACCACAGTTGCAGATAGAACTAGATACTGCGATTAGGCTCAATTTGTCAGTAACTGTTAAACATTTTTACAGCTCTAGACAGTAACATACAGAAGATTTGAAATGCAAATCTCTTCATTGCAACAAAATGCTAAAATTGCTAGCCAAATTTCCGAAATGGTCACAGACTAGGGAGGACGTTGGCGGTTTTATCTGCTGTGTTTTCTGTTGGTTAATTGAAACCAATTAGGTAACAGCAAACGTATGTATGACGACTGAGTGCTCGGTGTGGACACGACAACAACAAAAGCTAAATATATACCACAATTGTGTCTGCATGTATAAGCAAGACTCAAGGCATGTCCTTGCAAAAAACGAAACAGATAGCAATGGAGATTGGGATAGAGAACGGTAGGGGGAGGCGGTTTGTAAAGAAATCAGGTGAAATTCTTGCTGTGTTTATTATTGCTGCTAGTGCTGTGCTTGTTGTGCTCGTTGTTGGTTTCTGTTGGTTTGCCTAAGTAAACAATGAATATGCATGACTTTACCCATGAAGCACGCCAGTCCCAATGACAACAACTAGGCTGCAACATCATCAACAACAACGGCAACAGGAGCCAAAACAAGAGCAGCATAAAAAAAGTAACTTCAATTTACGAAAGTGATACGCTTGATAGAAAGAAAAGCAATAGCAACAACTAGAACAACAACAACCTCAGCACTCAATGCTGACGAGCATATCGTTGATTAATTATAGCCGATGACAATCACCTTCTGCCTCGGGCCTGCAAATTGATTAGAATACTCGTAGCTCGAGTTCAACAATATCCTTTGCTGCAATTTTAAGTAACTGCATTTCCTGGTAACCTCTCAAAATATTCCCCTGCCTCATCTCTGCCTGCCGCTGTCTCGCTCTGGTACATAATGCTGCAATTAGTAAATGTCAAATTCGGTGCAGACTGCATTGAAAGTCTAAATTTATTGCTTGCAAATCGCACAAATGCATCAACAATACGTCAAGGCAGCGCCAGTAAGTATGCAACGGAAATGTATGTGATTATGTTGTTGTCGTTCGCCCCCAAATGGTGTAGAGGAAGGGGAAGGGGAAGAAGCGGTCTCCACCTGTGCACAAGTGTCTGTCTGGGGTCGTGTGTATGTGCGTGCTTGATTAAAGGCTACGGCTTAACGATGAATTGTTGCAATGCCCATTAATATTCAAATGCATATCTTATGGCACGTGTCTGTCTCACTTTAAGCAATCTTACGCCTTCAAAATGAAATCCAAAAATTCCAAAGAATTTACTATAGATTTTAGTAAATTATAACAGATTCTCTACAGCTACCTCTGACACCTTTTTAATGAAAACCATGTTACGAGCAGCTAGAACCAATTTCATACTTACCATATCGACAAGAATAAACATTCGATGACCTTATCCAAAACAATTTCTTAAAACAATGTGCTGGCAACTTGGCTACCATATTATTTTCAATTTATATTTATTTATTTATATTTACGAGTATTTGTGGGTTCGAAATAGCAATCATAATCTTCGATATAATTTCTACTTTATGGTTTGATTGTTATTATTGCTGGTGTTGCAGTCGCAAGAGGATAAAAATTTACACATTGATATGTTTTTATGAGTACAAAAAAGTAAACAAATAAACAAAGAGCGACCATCAAAGAGCAATTTCAATGTAAAATGTCATCAATAAGAAACAAGACAGATACAGAAAGTGCGCGGCAGTCAGAAAGAGAAACAGAAACGCTCGTATGTGTTGACAATTTATACGCTTGAATACACAGTTAGACACAAAAGGTTGGTCCCCAACAACTAAGCCAAGAACAACAACAACGACACGAAGAACAAGTAATTTGACAAAACCAACAAAATGCCATAAACCATAAATTCTTGGGCAAAGCCAAACACTAAAATTGTGCCTAGAAGATGTCTAACGCTAAGCTCCTCTAACCATTTGTTTTTGTCAGTGGATTTTTTGTCTTTTGGGTCCACTCAGTGGCTCGGTGGCCCCCACATTTGACTCGTAATCGTTGGCAATAAAAACGAGCCAAGCAGTCGAAGACCACATAAAATATTATCGAAATCGTCATATTCTTCTGTCAGTCAGACATCGCACTGTCGTACATAAAAGGGACATAAACAAATAAATCGTCATGTATGTAACAATGGTCTATTAGTGAAATAGCTGCCAAGACACAAGTCAAGCTAAAATATAATATTTAGTGCCTAGTTCGAGGCGTTTATCATGCATGGGCTTTTGTATTAGGATATTACGAGGCAAATTACAGTATTTATGCCATGGCTTGATTTAAATCAAGTCTCAAATGAGCCGCTAACGATGAATTACCAAACTCAACCCAGTATTATTAAAGCGCTAGCTCGCATATTATGCAAAGCCATACAGTGCTGCATAGAAAGCAGCCGCCAAGGCCACAAAGTATCCAACAAATTGTGTCTATTTCAAAGTTTTTTTTTGCTGCAATTCGCATTTTAATTTGCTTTTATAGCATGCAGCATTCAGCTGTTTATTTAATGCAATACTGTTCTGTGGAAACAATATCAATTTCTATAATACGAGTATACAAGAAGAATTTTTCAAGCTTTCATTCTCACAAAAATTTCTTCATTTTCTCCATAAAAATTGAGTTGAAAGTGAAGTGGAGAATATAGTTTTTGCAGCTTGCAGTTTGTTGATTCTTTGAGCACTTTTTTCTCAATAAAATGCGTGCAGAGAAAGACTTTCATAAACAGATGTTTTGTAAACAAAAGAAAACTGGTTTTTGGTTGCCAAAGTGCTATGAAAAAATGATGCAATCGGCCTTTCAGTGGTTAACTATAAATGTTCAGCAATGCAGTTAATTTTATTTGATGGTTGGCGGTGGCTTAGCTAACTGAAACACAAAAACTAACACTATAAACGAGGAGAACACCAGCTGAATGAGCAACCTGAAACAAGACCATCTGTTTGACTGTCAATAAAAACGTTGCACCAAAGAGGCATGCAGCAGCTAAAGGGAAAGATAGAGGAAACTATTTTGACAGAATTTTGCAACAAACAGATGTGCCGACAAGATAAGCTGTTGAAATGCAAGTTTGACGGGCACATGTATGAAGGTACAATGAGTATAGTATAAAAGTTGAGGCAGTGGGAGTGGCACTTTCCTTTAGGCGCTATTAAATTGGCTTTTACGTTTAGCTGATAGCTGGGCTCAACTCTGCTGTTTGCTGTTGCTGATGCTGTGGCTGTGGCTGTGGCTGCAATGCCGTTGAGTGTACTACTTTTGTGGAGTTAGGACTTAGTTGGTCTAACTAAGTTTGCACGTACACAGAGTGTCCTTCACTCATACAATCCTACTGCACAATTCAAACTTTTAGGCACAAGCACAAATCCCCAAGAGAGCCAAATTTGATTATGATCAACTGTGCTAGGTGTGTGCATTGAATTCATTTGCTTTTAAACGAATAGATAGCTTATAAACTAAATACACCTTACTTAAATAGCAAAAAGTCATATAATAGTGTATTCATATATCAACATAAATTAATTGCATATTGAAACCAGAGATAAGCCATTTTAATTCCCAAAACAATACAACAATACAACAATACAAAAATACAAAAATACAAAAATACAAAAATACAAAAATACAAAAATACAAAAATACAAAAATACAAAAATACAACAATACAACAATACAGCAATACAACACTACAACAATACAACAATACATAATGTATTCCGTTTGCAATGCTAAATTTTAAATTGATCGACTGCAAAAAATAAGTTGTTTTGATTATATTTTGTAATAAAATTTTCGAATAAAAAAAGAATTTGCCTCTAACGCCAGATTAATATCTTATTTGAGCCACTGTAAAATATGCATTTATTTATCACTTGTGTACTAGAATCCTCAATTGATAAATAAACTAAGTATTGTAGCTAAAGCTCTCTTTACTGCTCTTTTTCTGCTAATTTGGAAATCTTTTGGTTGTTATTGAAATATTTAGTAATTTCTGCCTAAATCTAAGATACTTGAAAATGGAGAATAAAATCAATTTAGAGACAATTATTTGAAACAATAGATTCTATACATATACATAAATGTTAGTGCAGTAAAAACGTATTCGTAAGTGACATTTCAAATAACTGGGTCTGTCTACTTTTAAACAACTGTTCTTTCTTGAATGAGAATCTATAAGTGTTTGTTAAAGCTGTCATTTGCTTAAAGACAGCTAACAAGAGTTCACATAAGCTGAGTGCAGCAGACTAACCGATCCTTTCGCTGACTATTACAGTGCCTGACAATATTGAGTTCCTGTGTTGTAGTCGCCTTTAACAGCTCTGACATAGCCATAAAGTTTCGTGATGCCCGTGTCCTAACTTGCTTTCAGTGCTACTCCAAAGATTGAGCACGCCCGTACAATTTAATTAATGGGCATTCAAACGATATAAACTTGCCGAGGCATTTTTAGTGCTCCGAGCAAAAAGAGAAAGATAGGCAGAGAAAGGGAGAAAGATAGAGCGACGCTCTGTTTCATTAGCAGGCACAGTGACAAGATTGAAGTAATGTTGCCAGATGCATGAAAAGTGGTCGACACTAAACACATTTCACAGCTGCCCCACACACAGTTCCGACCCACCCCGCAACCACGCAACCCCGCAACCCTGATGCCTGTTCTAACGTAAAACACGTGCCGTCATGCCGAAGGCAAAAACAACAGGTGCAAAGGCAAACAATAACATGAAAAAACATGTATGGAAATAGAAAACCACAACGGTGAAATCCTTAGCAACTGCACCACACGGTTGCCAGGGCAACCCAAAAAGCAACAACAAATTGGTTTATTTCCGCAAAGAAAACTTTTCACGAAAAGTGAATGAGCCACAGTTAAAACTGAAAGTGCAGCAAGTGCAGACCAAAAGTTGTTAAATCGAACAAGTCAAAACTACATATATATTTAATATGAGTCAGCGTACTAAATTCATCATAAACACGTCCGGTAAATTGAAAGCGAAAGCGAAAGGAAAAATTAAAATGAAATATTTAAAATCATTTGCAACTGACACACAGAACCAATAGGCGATTACGTCTCGTACATTTTTACAAGACTTCAAAATAGTATATGGAATTATTCTTTTGCTTTCTACTTCGTCTATACTCGGGCCCTCCCCTACCCCACCATTGCTGGATTGCTGGAACAGTTGAGTATTTTGCAGCGCGCATTCCAGGCACGGAATTGGATGAGCAAACAGCAACTATATTGGAGTTTCTAGAGCAGGAGGAGCACACGGTTATCTCGGCCGTGCATAATAAATCCGATGGCAAAATCAAATTTCAGCATCGCATACCCAACGATGAAGTCTGTTTGCTTTTCTACAAGGTGCCGCAGGTGGGACAAGGCGGCAGTGGCACAGGCACTGGTACAGCAGGTACAGGGACAGGCACAGGCACAGAACCACTGTTGGGCATATTAACACTAGAGGGTGGCCTGGTTAAATCCATTTACAATTCCGTTTCACGTGTCTTTTCCCCCCATGCCACCACGGCCAGGGTAAGTTGCATGTGTAGTATAGTTTGTATTCAGAATCTGATTCTGGTATTCTCATATAGTATGGGTACTTATACAAATGCATATAGTATATACCCCATTGCATATATGTTCGTATGTATGTATGTATGCAGATAGCAGTAGTTGCCTGTAATTCCAGCTCGGCTTAAATTATTTTGCTGTTTGCTCTTCAGGAGCCGGCCTGCAGTTACCAACAGCATTTTAATCGCATTTGCACATAATTCAATTCTTTTTGCAATTTCATTTTGTCAATTATATTTGCTTTGCAGCGAATGTAATTTGTTTCTCAATATTATTTTCTTCTTCTTCTCTTTCTACTTACTTTTTGTCCTATCGTCCTTACAGCGTAACGAGTACAGCCCTGAGCTGAGCGGCCTGTTGGAAAACTTGCATGTCTCACTTGGCTCCACTTTGGGATTACCACAAAGCGGTAAGTGCTCAGCACTAATTTCACTAGCATATTCACCTAATTCCCTAATCTAATCTTCTTGGATTATTAACGAGACAACGTTTTTCACACACTTTGCGTCATATTGCACAGAGACTGCAGCACTTTCAATGCAGAGCTGTTGATCTGCAGCTGAATTGATTTAGCTTGCAAACTTCACTTTTTTCCATTTTCTATGCACTGAATCACTTCACAATTTTAATACACACTAAAAAAAAATAAAAGCAATCTAAATAAAAACTGACTCAATTCCAATTTGCCAATCATTTGGCGGGAAAAGAAAAACAACTTACGCGTTGTAGTCAATGCTGACGTCATAAAGCTCAGCTGTTTATATTCACTTGCGATCAATCGATAGTTTTTATGGAAAAATTATCTCGTCGCGAATTAGGGTCACACTCTAAGTAACGGTAGTCAGTGTGAAAAAATGAACTCGAAATTGTAAAAGTAAAATAATTGTGTCCAATTAATGCAGGCATTTCCAGCATCAAGGATGAAATCAAATATTGGAAGCAGAAACTGGGACAGAAATCGAGTTCACGACTGGATCGTGAGACAGCGCAGGTCTTTATTGGCGTATTGGAAAAGATTGAGCAGAAAATTGGGTAAGCCAACGTTAACACGATACATTTTAATTAAGTGAATTAATACACACATACAATGCAGTACCATTGATAATGGCGGCCATTCGACTAATCGAATTGAGGAGTTCCTTGACCATGCCCACAACAATCTGGACGAGCTGTGGCGCCTGCCCTACAATTATCCGCAACAGCGCATGACCGATTTGCTGGACATTATGGGCAATCGGCTGCTGGAGGCATGTCTTGTGCAGATGCTGACCGAGGACATCTGGAGTCTGGCCTCATATCATGTGAACAATGTGATGAGCCAGTGCATGGACACGGTGGATGCCTGGATGCAATTGTGCGATTCATTGACTCGGCTTTTCTGGCCGAATTATGTGAAGCACCCCTGGGTGGGTGAACCACACGTGCCGCGTCGTGGTCAGCAGTTCAAGGAGCGTCTGGGCGAAATTCGCAACATAAAAGAGCTTTATAAACAGATTGCCACGCTTTTGAATGACGCCGAGCTGCAGGAAATGTTCCAGGAGCAGGCGGCCTTTAGTGGTGAGTACTTTATTCACAATAACTGACTTATTTTCCCGGTTTTACCTCTAGATTTTAATATATTTGACACCTCGCCGCCGGGACAAACCAAGTGGCACAAGGCGCTACAGCACTTTGAGCAGGTGCTGCAGCCCATTGACGAGCGCATAGCTGCCGCCTTGAAGTCCCAATTGCATCATCATTTAAGCAATCCACGCCAGGTCATCTATATATTCTCCAAGTACGAGATGCTTATACAGCGACCTGCCGTGCTGGAGCTGCTCACCATTGAGCGGGAACAGTTTCTGCAGTCCTTGCATTTGCTGTTGCAGGATCTGCGCAAGGCCATGTCGGATACGAACATGGAGCCCGATACGGGCCACCTTTCGGTCATCTGCAACGAATGCCGTTGGCTCAAGGTGGTGCAGCACCAGATACAGGAGATTGAGAAGGTTAGCCACTTGATAAGTGGACGCGACGGCTTTGATAAGATTAACAAAGCAGTGCAGGAGATCAAGGAGGAGACGGAGTCACTGTTGCGCACCAACTTCGAGATCTGGTCGGGACAATGCTCGACGGCCGTCAAGAGCGGGGAGCTCAGGTGAAATCCCAACAAGAATTTTGAGTGTGTTTTAACTACAAATAAGCTTTGCAGACTGCGCGATGATCAGGCTGTGGTCAAGTTTGAGAAGGAAGGACGACAGCTGATGCGCGTCACATTCAATCCAAAGCTCGTCACTTTTTGCCAGGATGTGCGTGAGTTTGAGAACCTGGGCTACAATGTACCGCTCGAGCTGCGTTCGGCAGCCACGCATGCGGCCAAATACATGTGCTATGCGCGGCGCCTGCAGCAGATTGCCACATTCCACAACACAATTGGGGATCGCATGATTCCCTGCCAGCGTCCGATAATGCTAAAGAATGCGCTGGAACTGCAGCGTCTGGTGCAGAGCGAGACTGTCGCCTGGCAGGACGAGGCGTCTGTGCAACGCTATGTCAACACGTTGCAGGAGGCCGTGTCCAAGCTGTCATCGGATAATACAATGCTTGTGGGCTATCACGAGCAGGCCAAGCGCACTGTGTGTATATCCTTTATAAATCAATTGTCTTTGTTATCTCAACCACCTGTTCTTGCTGTTACAGGTCATGAAACTAATGGGGACCGATCTGTTGACCCAGAACCAAGTGTGGAAGGACGAGTTGCGTCACTTACGCGAACTGGTGGCTACATTGGAGCGACAAGGCTACAGCAATCTCGATGCATTTAAGCTGCACTGGGATCATCAGCTCTACAAGGTGCTGGAGTATCAGTACATACTCGGCCTTCTGGATATGAACAACAAGTTGCCCGACATACACATCAAGCTGATTCTACGACAGCGCGAACTCTGCTACAATCCACCAGAGGAAGATATACGGGAGATCTACTTCTCCCAGTTGCGACGCTTCATAGAGCGACCGTGCAACTTTCATGGTCTCTCCGAGCATAGCGCCGCACTGTTTCAATCGATGGTCACATTGAATCGGCATCATTTTGGGCCGTTGTACGCACGCGCCGCCGAGCTGTTTGATAAGCTGAGAGATTTCAAGAGCATCTGGTTGCCTTGGATCGCATTGGGTTGCGTGGACATCGAGCAGCTGTGTGGCATTCATCTGAACGAGGCCGATGATTGGGATCGCAATTTCCGTGCCTGCAAACAGTTCAGCCAACAGCTTGCCAAGCTTCAGCAGTCGGAGGAATCCATTGATTGCATTGTCATAAATGTGCTATCTCTTCGCACGGACATTGAGTATCTGAGCCGACGCTACTGGGAGGCATTGGCCAATAGCTTGCGCACCTCCATACTGAATGATGTTGGCGCAGTGCAGGAATTTCTGCAGAATGCGCTGCAGTTTCTGCAAAATGTGCCCATGGATGAGGGTAGCATCAGCCAGTCGGGCATGAAGTATGAGAAGATCATGAGTGAACTGCCGCAGATTGGCAGCACTTTAGAGTTGGTGCGCGCGAAGGATGCTTGTCTGGCTGGTTGGTGCAAGGAGCGCGTTACAGCGCTGGCAGCCATCATGCAGCAGTGGGAGCAACTGCAGCCGCTGCTAGAGAATCATGCAGTCATCCTCCAGCGACAGGTGGACATGATCAAAACACAGGCGCACACCCAGTTGCAGAATCTTCGCAACGAGGCAGACAAGTTCCTGCTACGCTGGGAGTCCACCATTGCCGAGCTGGAGGCCAACGAACTGGCCAGCCTGGAGCTGTTCAAGGAGCGTCGCGCCCACTGGCAGCAATTGCTGGCCAAGAAGCAGCAACTCCTGGACGAGTGCAACAAGTTTAACATGGAGTTCCCAGCAGATGCTCTTGCTCCATTCGCCGAGATCGATACGCAACTGGAGAAACAGTCGCAGCAGTGGCAAATCTACGATAGTTTTCTTACCGAGCTGCAGCCCATACTGCAGGAAGAGTGGGCCATCTACAGGCGACGTCCCTACATGCTCAACGAGTTCATAGCGCGCTGGGAGAGCTCGGTACACGCCTCCATTGATCTGCCCTCGAAACGCATACGTCAGCAGGTGGAGCGTCTGCAGGCGGCATTGCCCATCCTTCAACAGCTGCAGTCGGATGCACTGAGCGAACGCCATTGGGCGCGCATCTTTCAGCTGCTGCAGCGCAGTCAGTCGAAGCCCTTGCATGCCCTGCAACTGCAGGATATCTTGCAGGACTTGGACGCCTTGCAGGCAGTTGCTACAGACATTGGCAGCATTGTGCGTCAGGCTGGATCGGAGCAGATTGTACGACAAGCTCTCGTGGAGCTGGATCAATGGTCGGTAACTGCGCAACTGAAGCTAATTGCACGCACAGATGCAGCCGGCCAGCCAGTGTCGCTGATCAAGGACTACCAAGAGGTGCTCAATAAGATTGGCGACAATCAATCGCTGCTGCAGTCGGCCAAGAACTCAGCCGCCTTTGACAGCTTCTCCGATCAGGCTGGACTTTGGGAGAGTCGTCTCAACACGCTCGACGTGCTGCTTACTAGTCTAAGTCATTCCCAGCGACGGTGAGTGATTGTTGTTATCGCCAATTTGTTGTTCCAATTGTAATTGCTTTTCGTCCTCGAATTTAGCTGGGTCTACTTAGAACCAGTGTTTGGCGCGGGCACATTACATCAGGAGCATGCGCTGTTCAAGCGCATTGACAAGGACTTTCGCTTTGTCATGCGTGAGATTCAAATGGATCCACGAGTGACCTCCCTGCTGAAGATCAACAACATTAGCACCATTGTCAATGCGCTGGAAACTCAACTCTCCCGCTGTCAGCAAAACCTCATGAGCTACATCACGGTAAGGGGAACAACTTTGATGTGCAAGACGTACTGCTATTTAGTCAGGTTAAGTCAGGAAGATGGACTGTTTTGTCTGTTGGTGTAGGAGTTGATCTCAGTCAATATGTATTGCCCAGTCAATTCTGAAAATATTAATATTATATACTTAACTATATGTGTTATAAGCAGCCGCATAGGATCGATCGTTATGAAATCAAGTCAGCTTTATCTGTTCAAGATATTCATGTCCGTCTCTTCTCCTAATTATCTGCAAATTACAACTGAAATGTTAATACAATATTGATAGAACATGCTACAGACCAGTCCTTTTGCTCGAAATAGTATTATATATACTATTTAATTACTTCATCAATTCCACCACTATATTGGAGACAGTACATATACAGAAAATTCGGTTTAGTAAAATAAGTTATTAAATGAAAATGTCAGTTAAAGCATCTGAATAAATGTTCTTCTATTAACTGCTTGCAGGACAAACGGAACTCATTTCCACGCTTTTACTTTCTCGGCGATGACGATCTGCTGGAGTTACTAGGCCAGGCGGCCAAGGATGCGGACATTATCAAGCGCCACATACGCAAGCTCTTCCCCGGCTGTCACAGTCTAGCTATCGAGCAGACGCCCAATGGCACTCACTATCGCATTCTGGCCGTGCACAGTGCCGATGGCGATGAGATGCGACTAAGCCAAGCCGTTGATATGACTGGTGACATAGAGGTGCAGTATTAAGTAGAATAACCAATGTGCTATTACTAAAACTAATTTGATATTTCATTGCGACAGCGTTGGCTCAACGAGCTAGTGCTCGCCGTGCAGGAAACGCTACGTGGCCAGATCAACGAGTGTCACAACAATACGAATGGATCAAGCGACAACCTAAACGAAGAGCTGCTGCGACGTTATGTCAGCCAAGTGTTGGCCACATCTCGTGCGCTGCACTTTACGCGGCAGGCGGAAAAAGCCATTGGTAGCATGTCGCTGGGAAAGCTGCAGCAACAGCTCAAGGCGGAGATAACACATTTGGCGGGGATGAAACAACGCACAACTGGCGGCAGTTTGATATGCCTTAAGCTGAGTGCTTTGCTGCTGGATCTGGTGCATTATGTGAGCGTTGTGGAACTGCTGCAGACGCATAATGTGATGCAAGCAAGCGACTGGCATTGGCTGAGTCAACTGCGATATTACATGGACGACAAGCGGTTGGTTCGAGTTCGAATGGTCTATGCTGAATTTGAATACGCCTACGAATTTCTGGGGCATGCCAACAAGCTCGTGCACACCCAGTTGACGCACAAGTGTTATCTTATACTCACACAGGCCATGCATATGGGTCTCGGGGGTAATCCGTTTGGGCCAGCGGGCACTGGCAAAACCGAATGTGTCAAGGCATTGGGTGGCATGCTCGGACGTCTCGTGTTGGTTTTCAATTGTGATGAGGTGAGCTAACCCACTGGGTGTCTTCCCTTCTGTGCAATTTGTCATTATGTCGTCTGTTTGCAGAATGTGGACACTGAATCGATGAGTTTAATCCTAACCGGTTTGGCCCGTTGCGGCGCCTGGGGTTGCTTTGATGAGTTCAATAGACTGCAGGAGGCCACTCTGTCATCCATATCCATGCTCATACAGCCCATTCAGAGTGCACTTAAAGACAAGGCGGACGCTGTGCAAATAGGCGAACGAAAGGTGACAAATAACAGCCCCAATTCCGATCCTGTTGCATTAATAATTGCTTCGTTTTGTACATAGGTGCAACTTAATCAGCATTGCGGCATATTTGTAACGCTAAATCCAGCTGGCGGCGAGTATGGCGGACGTCAGAAGCTGCCGGGCAATATACAGGCACTCTTTCGACCTATTGTCATGCAACAGCCGGAGCCCGGGGAGATTGCGCGTGTCATGCTGTTTGTGGAGGGTTTTTCGGCTGCCACGGACATTGCCGGCCGCATCGTGGAGCTATTCGATCTTTGTGGTAAAATGTTATCCGCTCAGCGGCACTACGACTGGGGATTGCGTGAATTAAAGACTGTGCTGCTTGTGTGTGGCGAGGGACTACGCGCACAATTAGCGGCAACATCGACGCTTAATGAGCAGTCGCCGTCGGCGTTGGCGCCATCAAATATGGAGCATGAAATGCGTATTGTTGTGCATTGTCTGCGCTCATCAACCATGTCCAAGCTGGCGCAACAGGACGTTTCACGTTTCGAGATGCTGCTGTTGAATGTGTTTCCGGAAATTGGCGTCTCGTCAGTGCCTTCGACGCCACTGCAGCTGGCCCTGTCAGCCGCCTTTGGGCCGCTTGGACTCTGCGCCAATGACCAGCAAATGGAGAAGGCATTGCAATTGCATGAGCAGCTCCAGAAGCGCATGGGCGTTGTTCTCGTGGGTCCGCCTGGCTGTGGCAAGTCGACCATTCTGTCGCTGCTGCGTCAGGCATTGACCACAACAATGGGAGCTCAGTTGCGCGTACACACCATCAGTCCCAAGTCGATGAGTCGCGTGCAATTGCTGGGCCGCCTGGACACGGATACTCGGCAATGGCTAGACGGTGTCCTTACCCACACCGCTGTCGTTGTCAATCAGGAGCCTGCTCACGTGCACTCCTGGATTGTCTGCGATGGCAGCATTGATCCCGAGTGGATAGAGGCTTTGAACTCTGTGCTGGATGATAACAAGTATGTACAATCTTTTGATATTTGATACAACAAAAAGAAGGAGCAATTTATTAGAAATTTATTTCAATAGTTTTATGGAAATTTTATCAAAATGAAATCTTTTCATTTGTAACTAGAAGGATATTTCATACTTTTATTGGCAAAAAGCTGCATCGATTTACTAAGTCTATATGAAAAGATTTCATTGTATACGATTTCCATCCTTTGGTTTCATTTGCCCCGATAATCCAATGAACAACACAAATTAATTCAATTTCGCAACAGCTTTTGCTATTATATTTTGCTCGTTTTTGCGCATAAATTCGTAATAATTATTTTGCGGCTTGCCATATCTATGTATATATGTATGTATATTATATATCATTCATTATGTATAAGTATATGTATATCGTATGGGTATACAGTTATAATTATATCGTATCGTATCTTATAGTTGCAAGTATTGTATTGCACGGAAAGGGCAATTAATTGGCCCTCCCCCTATCACTTAGCTACTGAAATGAAAATAGTTTACAGACTTGTATAAAACACGAAAAAAAGCGGATACTTTTTAATGACATCAAATGAGGGAAAGCCCACTAAAATATAACGTAACGTAACGTATCGTAATGTAATGTAGTGTAACCTAAACGTAAACGTAATACACAACGTAACGACATTTTACAAATGACGTCCAAGAGTCTCTATCATTTGAATGAGAGGAGAGATTTTTGTGTGTGGGTTCGTGTGTTGAGAGCTTTTTTTTAAAATAATAAATTTCAAGCAATATATATTTCCACTGAATATGCATTCCAACTAATCAGAGCTCGCAAATATCTCTCAACAGCATCAAATTGTACGATAACAACATTCTTGTTTACCAAATGCTTCACTCAGACTCAAACACTCTCTCTTAGTACTAGCGTTCCGACACTTTCGACAAATATGTTATAGATTCCCTTTTTTTACTCAATCGAAAGTGCTAAACTGAGTTCTTTGCGAGCTTTGCGACTAATAGACATGCACTAAACCATGCATAACAAGAACTTAACAAATCTTCGACTAATTTGGTTCAGTATTTGCATTAACTATATCTGTGGGAGGATTCTTAAGCTTCTTTTTTAATAGATCTATCCATTTTGATTAGTTAATTTCCCAACATTTAGTCTATTAAATTCAGTTATCAAACCTTTTTAACTTTGCACAAGTTATTGCACTTTTTCAAAAGCTTAAATGAAATAGTATATGAAAATAAAATATCTGAAATGAACTACTTTGTACTTCAAGTACTTTAAATATATTAAATTCTATACTATACAATATATTTTTAGCTTTAGCTCAAAACACTAATTCAAAAACAAAGTGTGAGCAGTGAAATGAGATTATACTAAAAATATTGGGAAATCTCTCTATATAAAACTCCCACAAATACAATGCTTCATTCAGCATCAATCTATTTATTTAACTAGCTCACAAAGTCAAATTTCTTGATCGATTTAGGCAAAGCCTTAAGGAATCCTCGCACAAATTTAGCTACTAAATTGTTAATACTGATTTCGCTATTCAACTCACATTAAACACAGCACTGTGAGCCCTCTCTTCAATCTCAACCTTCGATGCTCTATCTTAAATAAATCAACATGAAACTGAACCTAAACTTTCGAAATGCGTATGTGGCGTGTTGTGGCTAGTTTGAGAGCTTAAGGACTAAAGGCGAGTGGGTTGAATCTCTCACTGTTGCTGCTGTTGTTGCGAGTGTGGCGGTGGCTGCAACTGTTGCTGTGGTGGCGGCGGTGGTGGTTGCTGTTGTTGCTGATGCGTTGCTGGGGGCGGCGGGGGCAGGACGACGGAAGGCGGCGGTGGCAGCGGCGCTGGTCGCATGTGTTGCATGTGAGCCTGTGGCGCCATGTGCTGGAACATGTTGCAATGCTGCTGCTGTTGCTGTTGCAGATGGTGTTGCTGCTGCTGCTGTTGTTGTTGCTGCTGCTGCTGGTGAGCATTGAAGTGATGCTGCTGCTGCTGTTGCTGCTGCGCGGGATTCACGTCTGGCGGCGTTTGCAGTATTATCTCTGGCTCCAGATTCAGCGCCATCTCAGTATCGTCCGACTGCACACCGCCAACACCTACGCCTACGCCACGCAACGAGGCAAGTGCCGCTGCTTGAGCGGCAGCTACCGCCGAGGCAGAACTGGAGGCAGCTGCAGCGGCGGCAGCACTCAAGCTGCTCACGTCCTGGCCGTACTCCTGCTTGATGCCGTTGGGCGGACCATAGATCGAGGCACCCAGGTTTTGATGCAGTATGGGATGGCAGAGTTGGGGCATCAATGTGACGCCGGCAATGGGCAGGGCGGGATGTGCAAAACTGGGCGGCGGATACAGTTGCTGCAGCTTATTCAGCTGCTGTAAATGCGTGGGCGTGGCATGCGCCGAGGGCGTGTGCATGGCCGCATTACCAGCGGCTGCTGCCGCCGTCAGTTGCGTCAACGTCGCGCTGTTGAGACTCGACGTTGCCGTTGGCACATGGGACATGTTGCGGCGTCTCTGGTGTTGATGCGCTGCCGCCGCCGCCGCTGCTGCGGCCAATTGTTGCTGCTGCTGCAGATGATGAGTCGCTGATTGCTGTTGCTGCTGCTGTTGTTGCTGCTGCTGCTGTAACGATTGCTGCTGCTGCTGCTGCTGCTGTTGTTGTTGTTGTTGCTGTGTCTGCGGCGTCGATATAATCACCTCAGGCTCAACAGGCACTGGCGGTATGATGGCCGCAAACTCTGGCGGCAATTGCGTGGGATCTGTAACCAGTAGACCCTTCTTCCGCTCCTTTCGTATCTTATCACGCAGCTTCTCCAACTGTCTGAATGCTTCGTTAGCTCGTCGCGCCTTCTTGCGATCCCGATCGCGTTCCTGCTCCAATCGCCGATACTCGGGATTCATGCGTTTGATGCGCTTGCGCTCGCGATCCCTTTCCCGTTGTATCATCTTCAGTCGCAACTCCTCCTCGGGCGTCAACTGAGAGTCGAGAGAGAGGGAGACAGAAAGGGGAAAACATATTAAAGCATAACGTAGCTTATTAAAGCACAGATTGCTGGTATTTGTTATTTGTAATGGAAGAGGCAAACAAATATACAAAAGTAAAGTCTGGTCAGTGTCAGGTCGAACAAAAGCTAAGTAAATTTCCCCGCCCCAAAGTCCCGGTCAATGTTTCAGCTACTTAAAAAACTAGTGTATGCGTGAGGCTGAGTGTCTGTGTCTAATGTGTATGGGAGTGTGAGTTTTTTTTTTTTTTGTTTTTTTTTTAATATTATTTAGAAATATTGGAAAAATGCTACGTTAGCACGTCGTGCCTTCTTGCGAAATCTATCGCGCTCTCGCTCCATACGCCGATACTCGGGATTCAGGCGCTTGATGCGCTTTCGCTCTCGATCTCGCTCGCGCATGATGAACTTGTGGCGCGCCTCCTCCTCGGGTGTCATCAGCTGCAAGTAGAGATGGGAAGCGGTTTGTAGACAGAGAGTGAGTGGCAGAGAGAGAGAGAGAGAGTGAAAGGGGGAGAAGAGCTTGATTTCGAGCTCAGCGAGTTCAACAGAACGAAATATAAATGAGCCGCATCCCCTTTGATCATGTATATGTCTAAGGCTGTGCTGTCCCAAGTCAACAAACATAAAAGGTGCTCTTTTACTAACATTAACAGTCACTGTTAAGTCACATTAACATTAACATTAACATTTCTTGCCTATGGACATATACATGTCAAAGAAGCAAAGCAAAACAAAATTGCAATTTAAATTATAATTGAAAGTGTTGTTTTTTTTTCTTATGTTGATTGTGTTTTCTTCTTGTACTTGTCCTCTCCAGACTCCTCACCCTCCCCTCTGGCTGGCGCATACAGTTCGGCAACAACGTCAACTTCATATTCGAAACGGACGATGTGCGTCACGCCTCCCCTGCCACCATATCCCGCATGGGCATCGTCAACATGAGGTAAGCCGATACGTAGAGTTAATTGCAATACACACATACATTAAACATTGATCTCACGTCTTGTTCTATAGTTATGACTATTTTCCCTTGCAAGAGATGCTGAGGCACGAGCTGAGCAAGGAACCCTACGGTGATCTACTACAGAGCTACATTGATGGAAACTTTCGCATAGCTATTGATTGGCTGGAAGCCGAACATGTGTTGGGGTGAGCAAGAGAGAATAATTAATCAACCATTCAAAATGTATTTCAATTTAATTGATTGACTTATAATTTGGCTAATACTTATACTAGTCAAATATGTACAATTGCTGTATGAAAAGAGATAGGTTCGACTCACAAAAGATGGTGTTCCAATAGCTCAAGAACTAAGCGAAGGGAGATGTTTAAAATCTTCTAGTTACTTTAAAAATATTACATTAAAAAAATATGAATTAAAATGTGATCACTCAACCGTCAATCCAAGAAATAAAAGATTCTACCCCGATTGTTATTGTCAGCTTTAAATCAGTCTGACGGAATATTTTTAAGAGCGTATTTAGAAGGCGCTTTGAAATGGATCAACATACAACATCTATCAACTCTTAGTATTTCATAATAATGTAAAGGATTCAATTTACTAATCATATTGAAACTACTACCACGAAGATAAGTTGGTCAATCAATTTCTATTGATCGACTCCGTCTCGTAAACGTTCTCTTTTAAGGTCTGATGAAATTTTCGATTTACTTTACGCATTAAATTTGAATATGGAATGGTTGAATTATAGTTTGATTGACTAATTAAATATATGTTTGTCTACTCATGTAATCAATCAATTTCTATTTATTGACTAATTGATTTTTGTAAACGTCCTATCACTTGATTATATTTTGATTGACTAATATTCAATCTATTTATCTACTACACAGTCAGATGCCCGGCATCAGTCAGGTCAGTTTGCTGCGCTCGCTGCTGCTGCAGCTGCACAACTGTCAATCGCTGGAGGAGTACGGAGCTGCCACGCTGCGAGCACTGCTCGGCTACGTGCCCAGCGAGCGGCAACGCGAGTTTGCCCAGCTGGTGCTGCAACGGGCTAATCTCTATGTGGCACAACCGAAACATGCTGAGCTCAGCTACTTTGAGCCGCAGCGCAATGCACTCGAGCAGTATGCGGTGGGCGTGATTGACCCGTCGGAGCGGGACAGCCAGCTGATAGTCACAGCGTATGTGAAGTCGTATTTGAATATAATTGGATCGCTGCTGGAGCTGCCCGCTGGAAGGGCAGCACCTTTTATGCTTGTCGGACCGAGCGGTGCGGGCAAGACGCTGCTGCTGGAGCAAGCTATGCTGGAGCATTCGGGCTATCAGCTGGTCAGCATCAATTGCTCCACACAGCTGACGGCGGGCTATGTGCTGCATACGTTGAGGACGCATTGCGTCACAGTGAGCGGCGTGCGGGGTCGGGAGTATCGAGCAAAGCAGTCGCGCCTGGTGCTCTTCATGAAGAATCTGGATCTGTGTCAGCTGGATGCGTGGGGTGCCTGCGAAATAGTCGAGCTGCTGTTGCAGCTGGTGCAGCGAGGTGGTTTCTATGCGGACAATCTGGAATGGATTACAGTCAGCGGGTTGCAAATCTGTGCGTCCATTAGCGGTAATTTGCTGCAAATAGCGCCCCGTTACTTGGCCATCAATCAATATGTGCGCATCGATAGACCCACAACCTCCGACATGCTGGCCATCGTACAGTGTCGCCTCGAGCCGCTGCTCAATGGCCATTTCAGCAGCGGCGGCATCAATTTGCAGCATGCTGCCGAATGCCTAATGGAGTGCTTTGAAAAGGTAAGCTGCCTATCCCATCCTCTCGGACTCTGACTCAATGCTCCCTTTGCTTTTGCAGTTGCAAACCACTTTCACAGCCTCTGGAGGTCAGCAGCATCAAGTTCACTATCAGTTTAGTCCCAAATGCATTATGAAGCTATTGCAGGCGCTCGTCTTTTATCCCCCGTCGGACTTCAATGAGGTAACTTAATTAGTCTCGAGTCGCTTTGAGTTGTCTTATTGACTTATTTCGTGTGCAACACTTACAGGCCTTGCATTGTGAGCTGCTGGGCATGTTCAAGGATCGACTGGCCATCGAGCAGCATGTGCAGCAATTTGAGGCCATTCTTAAGCAGACTATGCGCAAATACTTTGGCAAGGAGGTAAGGCTTTCGTGTGAATTCATATCTATAGTTGCTAATTGCATTTTATTTGTTCCTACAGAAAGTCTACTTTGTACCCAAGTCACCCAAGTCGAAGGGGCAACTGCAGGGATTGGCGCACGACGAGTGGTTGGAGGAGGTGCAAAGGCAGATCGCAATTTGCAGTGAGTGCAAATCATAAACTATTCCATTCTTCCAAGTTTAAAGGACAATTTCGTTTAAATCGAATAGTTCTTTCTTTTTCTAAAATGGCCTAAAGCAGACTGCTACCACAATCCATTTAGACGTTAGGATTGCTTTCATTCTAACTAATTCATATTTTCAACTGGGAACAACTATCATTTGCTTTATCTTAATTTAAATTTTATAAATCTAATTGATTGGCAAATGATAAATTTCTCCTCTACTACTGATTTAGAAAGTTTTGCTTTCCCAAGGGAATTCGTCCGTTTCTCTATTTTTAGCGTCTCGCGCATCGAAGTTGAAGTTGTACTCCAGAACTATAGAACAATAGATTTTGATACACTAAGTGAAGGGGATTTGCAGACAAACACAAGAAGAAGAGCACAATGTGTGTGCGTTGGAGTGTGTGTTTGGGTGTGTTTAAGTAAGTGTGCTTAGACGATTGGGGATAACTACACTGGGCCTTGGCGTCTGTTTGCGAAATCGATCCCGTTCCCGTTCCATTTGTCGATACTCGGGATTCAGGCGTTTGATCCGCTTTCTTTCTCGATCTCTTTCCCGCATGATGAACTTTTGGCGTGCCTCCTCTTCGGGGGTCATCCACTGCAAGTACAATAAAGAATGGGTAGAAACAAACAGAAAACATTGCGACTCAGATAAATCAGAAATCAGACAGTGAAAAATATGTTTTGAAGAATTCATCTTCCATTGGAGGCAACTTCAATAACGATGCGCGGGCAGTTTTATCCTTGAAACAATAAATGTATGTGTGTGTTTAAGTGTTAGTAAAAGCGCTGTTAATTAACAGCTGATTAACATGGCATGCAATTGTTATTAACAGTGCGATTGGAAACTAAATGATTGTGTGAACAAGTTCGTTGTGGAGAGTGTAAAATTTTAATGGGGTGCGTTTTGCTTTTGTTTTGTATTTTTATAGTCAAGTCAATCTGTACTTGTCTTGCTATCCTTATATCTATATTGATGGGTATCTTATTGGAAAATAAACCATCTTTTTTTTCATCATAATGCAAAGCAGAGACCCTTTGTTTCTATACAGATGCAAACTTTAATTAACTTTCAAGTTCAGCAGTTGTTGGAGATTTGATTCTTTACAAATATTGCAACTGCTGCTTTTTGCATCTAGTTCATGTGCTCCCCATCTTACAGATGCCGAAAGCTACAGCATCGCAGCGCCCATTACAGAGGAGCTTCTCCAGCAGACGGCAAAGGTAGCTCGCGTGCTATCCCGCAATGATGCGCACTTGCTGATCCTTGCAAAGTCTGGAGATCGGCACATGGATGCGATCTATGCAGCGGCAACGCTGCAGCAGGCCAAGGTGCTCAGCCTGCAGGGAGGAGCCAACTATAGTCTGTTGGATTTCTACAATGAACTGAAGCTGGCAATGCAAACAGCAGCGCTAGAGCAGCAGATGAGCTACCTGCTGATCGAGCAATGCTGGCTGAGCTATGTGCCGGACATATTGAAGCCAATTGAGGCGCTGCTCGAGGGCAGCGAGATTCTGGAGCTGTTTGGCGATGATCTCGACTCGGTGGCCAGTATATTGAAGCAGTCGGCGCAGCTGGAGGGCTACCAGGAGTCCCTGGGCGACTACTTCATGAAGCGTAAGTGGAGATGTAGCATAGTTGGAGCTGAGACTAATCTTTGGTCACGTTACAGGTGCAAGGGAGCAACTGCATCTCATACTGGTGCTGGATCCGAGCAGTCCACAGCTGGCCGAGTACTTTAGCAGTTGCCCCGCACTGCATCGCCAAATGGAGATGCTCTACGTGCGTGCCGAGGGCAGAGAAACACTCGCCATGCTGCCCAAGCAATACATAGAGCTGCTCAACGAATCCACCGTGGCTGTGGGCGGTGGGCGTGGCAAGGTACCCGTCTGTAGTCACTTTGCAGACGTGGCCGAGGAGCTGCCGCCAGAGCAGCCCTCGCATCGCTACTACCAGCTCATCAGCAGCTACTATCACATGTATAGCAATGCCGCCAATGAGATTGATCAGCGTTTGGGCAAGCTGCAGCTGGGCGTGGACAAACTGGCTGCTGCCCATGGCCTGGTGGATACACTAAAGTCCAATGCATCGGCCCAGGAGCAGGCGCTGGGCGAGAAGCGGCAGCTGGCCAACGATGCGCTCCAAATGATCTCGCAAACCATGCACAATGCCAACGAGCAAAAGTCCAGCATGCTGGAGCTGAAGCAACAGACGCAGTCCAGCAGCGAGCAACTGAAGCAGCGACAGCGCGAAATCCAGCAGGAGCTGGCTGAGGTGGAGCCCATACTGGCCGAGGCCAGCAATGCAGTGGGTCAAATCAAATCCGAGGCGCTGTCCGAGATTCGTTCGCTGCGTGCGCCACCGGAGACGGTGCGCGACATACTGGAGGGTGTGCTGCGGCTGATGGGAATTCGGGACACGTCGTGGAACAGCATGAAGACGTTCCTGGCCAAGCGTGGCGTCAAGGAGGACATACGCTCCCTGGACCCGGCACACATCAGTCCCGAGAACTGTCAGGCTGTCGAGCGTCTGCTCGAAGCGAAAGGCGATTCCTATGCCTCGAAGAATGCCAAGCGTGCCTCGGCAGCAGCTGCTCCGCTGGCTGCTTGGGTGCAGGCCAGCGTGCGCTATGCACGGGTCATTCAGAGCATAAAGCCCTTGGAGCGGGAGCAGCAGCAGTTGCAGCGTAATCTTAACGAGGCGGAGGATGAGATGCAGCAGCTGGCCAGTGGGTTGGACGATGTAGACAAGCGGGTGCAGCAGCTGTCGGCCAAGCTGCAGACCTACACCCAGGAGGCGGCAGTGCTGGAGCTCAAGCTGCAGGAGGCAGGCGCCACACTGCAGGCAGCCGAGCTGCTCGTCGGCAAGCTAAGTGCAGAGTATGCCACCTGGAGCGAGCAGCTGGCGGAGCTGAAGCGTGCGCACAAAACGCTGGACAGCAAGATGCTGCTACTGGCGTTGGCCATCAACTACTATGCGGACTGGGACGTGGCTCAACGTGGGTAAGTCATTGAAGCAAGACCCGCTAGCCAAAGTGCACACTAAGTGGCAATCGAAAGGGTTTATAACAGAAGGAGGCTTAACTGACCTCATAGTGTGTACATGAAATATTCTTGATTCAATCAACAGCCGTCTGTGTGTCCGTATTTAAGTACGCCTATATTTCAGAGCAGTTCTATATAGCTTTAAAAATCGAATAATATCGTAAACAGTTAAAAAAGTATATGTACATACATGCACACTAATGCAATAACATTATTTCATTACGATAGGACGATTAACTTAGAAACAGCTTGCATTAGCCAAGACTATAATTTCATCTGTTGGTCTGTCCGCCTGTAGATCTCCGAGACTCAGAGACTAATAATAATATATAATACTAATAAAATACTTGAAAAGCAAGAGAGTATATAACAGACAGAAGTAGACATCTCTGATCTCTGGTCTTTTACAAATATTCAATATCTGCACCCGTCTGTCTGGATGACACCCAGAACTCGTTCACCACATTTAGGGAAAATACTCTAACAGTCTTGTCTCATTCTTTGCCCACAGTGCCTCACTCAAACGCCTTGCCGCGGAATGCCGTTTGCCCGGGCCAAGCTTCGAGCTGCGGCAGACGCTGCTCACAGAGCAGCAGCAGATCATCTGGGAGAGCCAGGGACTGGCACGCGATGCGCAAATCATTGAGAGTGCTGCCCTGCTGCGCGAGATGCTAGCGTTGCCCTATGGCAGCTGCCCTGTGCCGCTGCTGCTCGATCCCACACAGACGGCAGCCGGCTGGCTAGCGTCGCATCTGCGTGCCACAGGACGAGCCAGCGAGCTGACAACGCAGGCCAGCGAGCGACTTGGCTATCAGCTGGAGTTGGCCGTGCGCTTTGGCAAAACGCTGCTCGTCACGGACTGCGAGCAACTGCGTCCGCCGTTGCTGCAGCTGCTGCAAGGTCACATCTATGTGCGCTTCAACAAACGCCAGCTGGCAGTGGGCAGCAAACTGGTCGATCTGCACGAGCAGTTCCAGCTGGTGCTGATCAGCAAATCGCAGCGATGGCAGCAGCTGCAGATGCCCGTGGAGCAGCGTGGTCAACTGAATGTGCTGCGCTTCACGGTGACAGCCACGGGCTTGGCCGACCAGCTCATGTCCAAGGCAATTGTGGTGCAGAACGCGTCGCTGGAGCAGCAGCGCATTGAGCTGCTGCAGCGCGAGGGTGAGCTGCTCAAGCAACGCATGCAGCTGCAGGACAAGCTGCTGGAGCAGCTGTCCAAGGCCGAGGGCGACATACTGCGCAATGAGCCGCTGCTCGCCAGTCTCAATGAGGTCAAGCAGAGCAGTGCCCAGATTGATGCCGCACTCGAGCAGTCGGGACAACTGAAGCAGACGCTGCTGGCGGAGTTTGCGGCGCTGCAGGAGCTGTGCGTCAAGGCGGCCGACTTCTATGCTGGACTCAGCCAAGGCTACGAACTGTCCGCCTTGGTCTTTATCGAGCTCTTCCTGGGCGCCCTGCGTGGCCAGCAATTGGCGCAGCTCTACGAGCGTCTGGTCAGAGGCGTCTACTTGCAACTGGCGCGTGCCACGCCACGGGATGGACAGCTGACGTTGGCCTTGTGGGTGTGTCGACAGGCTTACGGACAGCTGGTGGGCGCCAAGGAGTGGCAGCTGTTTGTGAGCAACTTTATGGGCAGCGCCGATGGCGCAAGTCAATCGTTGAGTGGACTGCCCGATTGCATGGGCCGCGAGGCGCAACTGAAGCTGGGGCAGCTGCTGCAGCAATTGCCGGAGCTGCGGGCACAGCTGCAGCTGGACAAGGATTACGTGTGGCGCGGCTTCATCGAGCAGCAGACGGACGATGTGCTGCGTAGGTGGAAGTCGCAATTAGTTTCTGACAACAATTTAATGGCAATTCTCTTTACTTACAGCTGGCGTCTCGTTGCCCTTTCAGCGCGTGCTCTTGGCCCAGATCTTTCGGCCCGATCTGCTGTTGACGCAGCTGCGCCTGGCCAGCGCCCAGCTGCTGGGTGTCTCGCCGGAGGCGGCCGCCAGTCAGCCGAGCGTAGGACAGTTGCTGGAGCAGAGCAGCTGCGAGCGTCCCATCTTGTTGATCAGCCAGCCCGAACTGGATCCGGCCCATGAGCTGCATGGCGTGGCGCTGAAGAAGTGGGGCAGTCACAAGTACCAGGAAATGGCCATAGGACGAGGCAGTGAGCAACGTGCCTTGGCTGCACTGCGTCAAGCTGCCGCCGCGGGTCAATGGCTGTGCATCAAGAACGTGCATCTGGTGCCCGACTGGCTGCCCCAGATGGAAAGCGAGTTGGCGACGCTCGAGAAGTCTCCCGACTTTCGATTGTGGCTTCTCTGTGAGTCGACGCGCGGCTTCAGCGAGTCGGCGCTGTTCAAGTGCCTCCAGGTGCGTTACGAGCAGCCGCTGGGGCTGAAGCAGCAGGTGCTGCGCATGCTGCAGAACTATGCCGCCAGCCTGGAGGCGCAGCTGGTTGGCAAGCAGGCGGCCAAGTGCCTAAAGATGCGAGTCGTGCTCTTTGTGCTGCAGGCGGTGCTGCAGCAGCGGCGTCAATATATACCCCAGGGTTGGTCCAAGTACTATGAGTTTGGCGAGGCGGACCTGAAGGCGGCGCTGGGCGTGCTCAGCTGGCTGGATGCGCAGCTGGCGACTGGTCGTTGCGACTGGCAACTGATGCAGCGTCTCTGCGAGGCCTTGGCCTATGGCGGGCGACTCAACAACGAGCGGGATGTGCACATCTTGCGCAGCTATCTGTCTAGTTTTTGCTCTGCGGACGTGCTGAGCAATCGCTGGTCGCCACTCGGATTGGGCAGCACGTTGCCAACCAGCGCACAGCTGCAGGATTACTATGCGGCGCTGGAGCAGCTGCCGGAGCTGGATGAGCCGCGCATGTATGGGCTGGCCAGCCAGGCGCAGCAGCAGCGCGAGATTGAGCAGGCGCGTCTGGTTATCAAGCAGTTGCGGGTGCTGCAGTACGGCGGTGGCGCAGCTGGCGAGGATGCGGCCTCGCTGAATGCCAGACAGCGGCTGGAGCAGCAGGTGAAACCGCTGCTCAGCTTGTGGCGCAAGTTGGCCACCGCCTGCAGCATCCTGCAGACGGCGAAGGAGGCGAGGCTGGAGGAGCAAGCGGCAGCCACGCCCTGGACGCTGTTTGTGCACGCCGAGCTGCAGCTGGGCGGGCAGCTGTACCGGGCAGTGCATCAGCTGCTGTCGCAAGTGCATGGCTGGCTCAAAGAGGTGTCTAATCAAACGCTGGATGTGGAGGCCAATGCGCTGCAGGCGCTGGCCGAGCAGCAGGTGAGTGCAGCAGGGAGAGTAAAGAAATTCCCAACTAATTCCAGACATGCCGAACAGGTGCCCAGCAGCTGGCAGAAACTCTGGCCGGGACCGAGCAGCAATAGCGCTGTGGATTACTTGCGGGCATTGATGGTGCGCGCCCAGGCGGCGGAGCAGCGCTATAAGGAGCAAGTGCAGCTGACATTTGGGCAGGAGATCAATCTAGTGCATGTCTACAACTGTGAGAATCTCTTGGCCTGCCTCAAGCTGCAGCAGGCACACCAGTTCGGCGTCTCCACACAGCGACTACAATTGGAGTCTTTGCAGGGCGGGGAGACACCCGCTAATGTCCTGGTGCTGAAGCTGGCGCCGCTCAAGGTAATGTTGGTATATGGTAGCTACAATTGGGGCTGCATGTACAATCTGTCTGTCAGTCTGTGCGTCCGTCTGGCCTGTCGCCTGTCACTCACTCGGCGTTGTCTCTTTCGCTTGCCTTTTGTCATTTTCTTTTTTCTCGCTCGTGTGTGTTTTTTTTTTTCATTCTACTATTTCGCTTACCTTGCCCATCTTGGCCATGAAATGAGTCTCCAGCTTGTCAATTTTTACGGTTTACACTTGACGCGATTGAAATGAATAACTTTTATTTACAATTAGTTTGTAGTTGCCTCTCGCTTTGATTTCGCTGCACTTTTTTCGCTTTTTTCTTCACGCCGCTTCTTTTTGTTTATTTGATTGACATTCCGGCGCTCTGTTAACTCCGACCAGGGATGCAGCGTGTCTCAATGCGCGCTGTTAACGGATGCGAGTATTTTCGAGTAGCCCTATTATGAATTTACTGCTCTGCTTAACATTTTCAAGTTTTTAATTTAATTAATTTTCATATTTCATTTAACATAGAGTGTAAAGGGCATATATATATTAATTACTTAAATTTATTAATATAACAGCTGCTCCTCATAAGTATTTTATGTTTCACCAGTGTGGAGCAGTAACGTTTAATGCTAAGTTTAACACTTGGTCAGCTCTGTTAAAGGTGCTCAGCGTTGTTGCATCAATCAGCTTTTGTCAGCTGTCACACACGCTTCTGGAGGCATGTCCAGACTAAGCACAGGTTGCTGTCCAAATTAATGTGCGATGTTTACATATATTCATTCATATAATAATTTTGATAAAACATAAGCATTACATGACAATTTAATTAATTTATTTGCAGCTCGACGGCGACACGCAGTCCACAAATGCCAGCGAGTCAAATGCATTTTACATCGCATACAAAATAAAAGACGATCGTCAGGCCACTGCAAAAATTGACAAGTTTAAGAAAATCGATCAGTTTGCCAGCCACAGTTATTCCTCCGACGAAAGACTTACTTTACCCCTCTACACGAGAGCCAACAGGGACAAGCTACTCTGTCACCTGTCACTTCAGTCGTTGGGCGCCACAGCCCAGCAAGTTCTACTGGCTGGAACAGCTCTCATTGTTGGCGATTACTAAAATCTATAAAGTTTCATCCCAGAAGAACGATTCTATAGTGAACAATAAAGACGCAATTCCACACCATAAGTAAAAGAAAATAAATAATGCCAAAAAGTACATTTTACAACTTGTGTTACGATTTAAATTAAAAAAAGAATGATGAAAACATCAAAGTAAGAGTTGATAATATTTCATAAATTTTCCTGATTATTTTACAAAGTAAATCGATCTTTCACCCTACGAAAGTGCAAATCATCTATCAATTTATGTTAATATGTAATTTATTTTTTTTTATATTTTTTTTATGTTTTATTAAAGTTTTTTTTGTGTGTTAAGAATTAACTCAAGTTAGAGTTGATTAACTTACAAAGTGCTTCGATTTATATGTTGATATTTAAAATGTGATTTATTTTTTTTTCTTATGTTTTTTTAAAGTTTTATTTGTGTGTTAAGAATTAATACAAGTTAGAGTTTATAATTTTACAAAGCGTTTCGATCTTTCACCCTACGAAAGTGCAAATCATTTATCAATTTATGTTGTTATGTGATTTATATGTGATTTATTTTTTTTATATTTTTTTTAATATTTTTTTTATGTTCAATTAAATTTTGTTTCGTGTGTTAAGAATTAAGAGAGTTGAGTTAGAGTTGATTAATTTACAAAGTGCTTCGATTTATATGTTAATATTTAAAAGGTGATTTATTTTTTTTTTATGTTTTATTTGTGTGTTAAAAATTAATGTTTCCGTCAAGGCGGCAAATGTGAAAGTGCTAGTGTGTGATAAAGTTGCAGCTGTCTTTGCTTTAATCAACATCAACAATTAATTATTGAATTCATTGCAATATTAAGCGATACATGAAGCTATCTGATAATGAAGTAAACAAGGTATTTAAACTTCTTGTTACCCCAAAGATCCGCATTTCTATTAATTGACTAACCCATACTGCAATAATAATATTTACTTAATTATATATTCAAATGCAAGCAGTATTTATTTGCTAGAGAGATTGTATTATATTTTGACGATGCTAGAAGATAGAGACTTTAAATAACTTATGCAAGTTGCAGTCTATCAAATGTCGAAGCAGTTTATTGTCAATTGAAAATTGTTGTTGAACATTCAATAGTCTAACAAACTCGTAACTCTTCTGGCTTATTGTTATCATCAATCCACCCATAGCATTCTCCTGGTGGGCTTTTTATTCTATTTTGCCAGGCTAATTGAATAGTCCTTCCATTGAAGCAGCCTCATAGTTTTAAATACCGACTGCCACAATTGAAATAAGTAATTGCCGCATTTGCCATTTAGCCATCGTTTAAGCCAATTTGAAAATTCGTTTAAATATTTAAACGGGAAGTCATAAATGTTTAACTGTATCATCCATGTGTGGGGTCAGAGAGAGAGAGAGAGAGAGGGGGGCGGGGGTTGCTTTATTTTGGTTTTGCATTTGCGTCATGTTAAACTAATTGGGGAATGCCAACAACAAAGTGTCATAAATGTTTGGAGCATAGTTTTACATTGCTTGCAAATTGTTGGCAAGATGCCACGCCCACCGCTACGCCTCTCACTCGTCGAGGCCTTTTGGAAAAGTTGCTTAACTTTAATTAAGTGGCATTATGTTCAATTAGGCAAAGTTTCGAAATATGCAAATGAACACAATTTGTGAGTAAAGTGCTTCACCGAGCCCCGTCCGTCTGTCCGTCCGTCCGTTCGTCCGCCTGTCTATGACAGGCAAATTGCCGGGGAAAAACACAAATCAAAGCTGCAATGACAACGGCAGCCCACACACACAAATCGTTTCATCCATATCGATGGGGGGCGTGGTCGTAATTGTAATTCAACGAGCTCTTAGTTTTCCCTTTTTGCCATAAATAAATGATAAACTCAAGCTTCAACACAAGGCCAGCAGCTAACAAGCAGAAGTTATTACCCATTTCCCACTACACGCATTCTGCTAGTTATATTTTTGGGCTGCACCTCGTAAATAACTTTCAAATTTCCATAAGAAACTTTGCTAAGCCTTTGCATTCAACATTCAACTTAAACTCTAACTACAGACATCGAAAATGGGCGGAGTTATATTTGATAATCATTCATAAACTGCTGCTACCAGTCGAGTGTGATCGACTGGAAGATGCTTCATACCAAGTGCACAGTGCACATTAGAAATGGGATGCATGATTTTGTTGGCAAATTAAATGTTGAACGCACTGTTCTTGCGTTAATTTTGTCTAAAATTTATTAATATACAACAATTTTAATGCAATTGCAATTGTATTTGATTTATTTATCTTAAATTTCAAAGTTTTCTAAATTGATCTCTTACTTTCCTCCTCAATTCTCTGAAATTGCTTAATAGAGTGTGGCCGAAATTGTTTGATGTAAACTTTGGCAAACTTTATCGCATAGTTAATGCACCCTCTCTATGATAATATAAGGGATAACATTTTCTCTCTGATTGCCCAAAGAAGTTAAGTTAATCATGGATTCAATTTGTGGATCGCCAATTTTGATGTGAAATGTAAATAATGCTTGAACTTGATAGCGCTTCAAATGGCTTTCGACTGTATGCTGTTAACTGAATTAGATATTCTCTTGTGTCCAGTTGCGGCTTAATTAGGCCATGTGTAGCATTCCCCTCGCCCGTGAGGCTAAGAGGCGAAAGCCTTTTGTAGGCAACTTTGATGATTAAATTTCTAATGTCTAATTGGAATTTGATTGGGAATTGTGTCTCGTAAGGGAATGTGTGACTTTGTGTGTGTGTGTGTGTGTGCGATTGTCTCTTTGGCAAACGTGTGAATGTGTGAGTGGTCGGCATTTGAGACATTTGAGAAATGCATGGCACAAATGGTTATAGTTGTAATCCTCTCTGGCAGGCGGCAGCTGCCCCTAATTGCACTGTAGCCCAAAACTTCAATGTCAAGGATTACGAATTAATTAAAATTAAAGCAAAGTTCGACAGTGACATTTGCATATGTATTTGAAACCCGTCCCTCCCCCCACTGTTTGCTAATTGTAAGCCTGCCAAATGTGATTAATCGGCCATCCGTCTTCACCCCATTTGGTTCTCTGTAGTCGCCTCTGTGCTTTCTGAGCTCTTCCACTTGAATGACCCGTTTCATGCATCAGGTCAGATTAAAGTGGCGGCTAAAAGTTATGACATGTCCATTGTCGAAGCCTTTGTGTCGCCTTCATTCATCCATTGGCCTGGCCAATTGAGTGTGGATACGGCTTAAATGAGCAAAGCCAGCTACTATCAGAGATAGTTCAAACACATGACACGTGCGAGTGGAGTCCTTTCAATATATTTACTTAACTTAAACTTAGAAGCGTAGAAAATGAAGACTTTGATTTTGATTCAAAATTAGTCATTCAAAATATTTATTTAACTTTAAAAGAATTTCTATATTTGATTAAATGCTAGCTGCCTCATTCTCTCTTAAAGATAACATCATAATTATTTATTATTGTATGGCTGAGACTGATTCGCTTTCAAAACTCTTAGTTTGACTAAAGTAAATAATAATTTGCAATTTGAAATTTGAAATTAATATTCCTTCTCAAGATTTTGCCTGGTGGCGAGGGAATTAATTTTATTTGTTTACTTTATGCAAAATAAGCATATATGGTATGATTGCTCTCCACAACTGCTCTTGGCTTATCGTTTTATCGTTTTATGTGTCTACACCTATACTCTATCTCTTAAAAGTCTTATATACTCTTCAGATAATCGCAGACTGCTTGTCTAATGTAGTTGTTTAATTAACTTTGAGTTCTTATAAATGTTTTGACTCTTTCCCCATTTCTAACATATCTACTTTGCTGCTCCTCAGTTAAACTTTCCTAAAGTTAAGCAACTCGATTAATACCCTTCCATCGAACAGTTAGCTTGCTTCTAATTTAGCCAGCAGCAGTTGAAACTTTCAACTAATCAGAATTTCAGAATTTAAAAGAGCTAAGCGCACATTATGAACTAATCATATCAGATGTCGTGCCACTCGCCTGGAGGGATGTTTATGCTACATGGTATTCACACCTGAGAGCCTACTTTTGTCACATGCCCTGCTACTTATTCTCCTCATGCCGCTCTCGAGCAATGCTAAATACAGGTGCTAATTTTCTCATGCGGTTGGTTAATGAAATCATTTTGAAAGTTTGCGCGCTGAGCTCGGATTTCACGCTATAACTTAATATTCGACTCGGAGGAATAGGTATTTAATGGAAAAGCGGTGGAAAACCTCAAGAGCAACAACAAAAACAACAAGACTACTTCGACAAGCTGCAGCAAGTGGCTTTCGATGAGTTTTTGGGCATAAAGTTTCCAAGTGTGGCAAGACTCTGTCAAGGACGGGTACATGTTGAGGGACTGCTGTCTTAGCGCATGTTCAGTGCCTCACAAAACAAAAATTCAAACAGCAATAACAACAAAAAACAACAATGGCAACTCAAAAAAGCTATGAAAACTTTTGAAAACCGCACAAAACTTTCAAGATTCAAAACTGCGACATTTCAGCCATGTTGATAAATCTACATACACACACACACTCTCTTCTCTCTCTCTCTCTCTCCCTGTCTCTCTGTCTCACACATGTCTCACACATACATCCTGCACATCCTGCTTGCTGTGCAAATGAGTTTTGTCCTAGTTTGTTTAATGCCCGAAGCAGAGATTTATGCCCAGTACGGATCCGACCGGACTATTCGGTGTAATGAACAGATAACTGCTGGCTAATTGTGCCAACATCCATTAGATGGCTGCGAAGGAGCAGCAGCAGAGTGAGAGAGAGAGAGATAGATTTCATGGCCCAAACAACTTATTACTCATTCTCGAAATATGCATAAATTTGCATTTTAGCATTTTGAATGTAGCTAGGTGATTTAAATATATATCTATATTTATATATTATACTACATATTTATCGCTTAAATAATTTTCAGAACTAGCTTCGCTTGCCTTTGCACCTGTTGCCTCAGCAGCATGCAACGAGCTTGCAACTGCTCGCCTAACGTTGGTTGCACAAATGGAATTTGGCTTATAGAAAATCATGACGGCGAACATTTTTGTACGCGTGCACATAAATTCCATTTCATTTAGCTGTTAATTCAATTTTATTTTTCACCTGGCATAGCGTGTGGGAGAGTGGGATAGAGGGATAGAGGGGTATTGAAAGACCCGCTGTGGAAATGCAAATTAACCCAGAAACGTTTTCGTGCATAAAATGCCAAAAATGTTAACTAAAATTATGCAGCTTTGTTGATGCGACACAAACCTCGAAAAAGAAGTCAAATGAGCGCGCAATTCTCCAAAGAGATAGGCAGGACAGCAAAGGGTGAAAAGGGGGTCGGTGGAATGCATAAAACGCTGATTGCAGGACTGGTTCAAATTCCCGTCTCCCTTTTGTCTCCTCCAGGTCGCATTGAGGACGTGACTGAGTTTACACGCAAATAAATAAAAACGCGACTGGAGCATCAGCCACAGCAACAACTAAAATGCGAGCCTTGCATAATAAAATCGTGGGCAATGTGGGGTTAAGCATCGACAACAACAAGAAAAACAGCAGCGAATGTGAAACGCGCCTGCCAAAACAAATGCAATTTGTTTGCTGCACTTGCACTTCTCTCATTCTCTCTCTTTTTATTTTTATCTCACGCCTCCTCCTCCTCTTCTTCCTCACAGTTCCGCCAACTTTCTGTCATAACTTTATCACGTGCCGTCGCGAACCGACGCCAGGTGGCGCTAGGCAGCCGGCAACAGTCGCGCACCGGAAACGGAAGCGCTGTCAACAGGCCTTTAGCAGGCAAGCTGGAAAAGCTTGAAAAGTCGCACGTGAAATGCGACGCATTTTATCTTCGCTCTATTTTTTATACCCCGTAACCTTAGATTTTATAGAGGCATAACCGTTTAGGGGCTATCGACATACATATGTAAATGACTGAAATACATACTCTGAGATCTCTTTGTCTTATGTCTACCATTCATTTAATAATGCATACATTTTTTATCGGGTATGTCTCAGTCAAACTCACTCGCTTTTCTTACACTTTTCTCTGGCTTTTTTGCTTGCACTTTAAGTTCGCCACGTGTCAGTGCAAGAAGTGCGATAAGTCGCACTTTTGGTTTTTGGAAAATGCAGTTTACATAAAGCTTAGACTTTGGTTGGTTGAATCGATAAAGTTGCAAGAAAAGGCAAACACATGTTACGCTAAAAGCGCTTCTCTAATAAATTGATAGTTGATAGATAAGGAAGAGAAAATGATTGAAAAGTCAGAACAGAAGGATGACAGAATATATGTAGGTAGAAAATATATATAGAATATTGATTTCAAGAGAATACTCTTACAATACTTATATGCAAAACATAATAAATGCTGATCAAATGTACTTGAGAAAGAAGAAATCGAAAAGAATAATTGAAGACAACAAAGTGAGTTAGAAATATTGAAAAAGTAAAAATAATAATTGAAATAATGAAAAATTCATAGTTATGAAAAAAATTATGCAGAAGTTGGAAAGATGTTATAGAGAAAATGTGAAAGTAATTGGATTTTGTTTTCATTGTTTTTCTTTTTTTTTAGTTTCTTACAAATAAGACTTTTTTAAAATTTACCCATTTGAGGAAAACTTATGTAAGGATTAGCAGCTCTGATTGGCCATAGAATGTACGACATTCATATAATATATATATAATCTTTGTCTTATCATGGCAGGACTATTTATGACATTATGGTTGTTCTTTACACCATTTGCATGCATTACAAAATGAAGTATCACTGTATCCCATAATCCATAGTTTGTCATCATTCAGGAAGTGCCGTTTGGTGACGCTCCGGTTGTGCTGAAAGCCTCATCACTTAAATTGAACATGACACTGCGCTAGGCAAAGGTCCTTACAGCAATCCTGTCAATTATGTTGTCGAGTCAGGGCTTCTATCGATGTTGTATAGTGTAGAATGGTCCAATGTGGATATTCTTGCAGCTTCAACGATTGAATGCGAATTTTAACCAACATAATTGACAAATAATCGACCAACCGCTTCAATGGGACAGTCAGTCAGTCAGTCAGACGCAGGTGCTATATTAAAGTGCTTCAATAAAAAACGCATTAATTGGTTTTCCAAATTGGTACCGTTTATCTTTGCATTGCACATTGCTACTTTTATTGACACGACACAACTGACACTCTCTGGACAAATACTCTCGTATTTTAATTAAGTTGCACAGATCAAGTAAAATTATTAATTAGGCAATCCAATAAGTTGTACTCTATTCATACAAGGTATCTTACAGAAAAGCACACTCGACTTTAGCCTTCTTCTATGTTTTATTTCGATGGAGTCAAACAGCATGCTGGTAATTAATTCAATAAAGGAAGGAATTTTAGTATGATGATAATATGGATGGCTTTGCTAAAAGCCACAGTCTGATTAGCGGTCATTTTGGATTTGAGACATTTTATGTACTATGAACATGTCTACTTTATGCAGTTCATTTGTAATCATCATCAAGATCTGTGTAGCGGCTGCTTCTTGGCTAATTTATGCGATTCGTATGATAATAAATTTTATATTTACGTTGAGGAAATACCAAATGTACGGCATATTCGTACATATATGGTATGCATATATTTATATGTTATGCATATGTTTGTGTTTGGCTTTTGCTCTATTTTTGCTGGTCTCGACTCTGTTTGCCAACAGACAATATGTCATTTGTTCCACATTCGGCGATGTCCTTCGTTCATTTGTTATTGTACTTTGCTCTGCTTTTCTTTTTGTCAACCTACTCGGTAAGCAGAAGTTCTAAGGGTGTTATCAATTGGTGTCCATGTGCGTAACAAGCAGTTGAAGTTCTTATTAAATATATTGGTTTGTTACACCATTATCTATACAGTTTTAACAATATTTATTTGTATTATTAATTTGATTAGCGAGCAACACATGGTCGAGCAGACTTTCTGTTTTTTTTGCTTGCAGCATCAGCATACATATGTATGTGTATACTATACATATTAGGTAAGTATTTGTTGTTGTTTCAATTCCAAACCATTTGTTATCGAATTTGTTTTTGCTTATTTGGTATGCCCAGCTTGAGTCAAACAGGGGGCAAGGGTCCTTGAGCGGGCGTGGCAGGACAGCAAGAAACACCAACAGGCTACATGTGCTCCTGTGGGCATAAACACATACACACTCACACACACACTCTCACACACACACTCAGAAACAGGAGATAAACTCGTATGCATGTTAATTTGCTGTGATTCAATAGGTTTGCATTGAGTTATGGTCGCATTAGGCATCGGATCTAGCATCTTAGGGACATCCATATAATACATGCGTTTTGGGTAACATATGTTTGCCGTCTGTTAAAGCCTGCGATTGCCTGTGTGCTCAACTCCTTTGAGAAACCAGAGATAAACACTGCGGATATTAATTTATATTGGCTTTAGAGAAAACTTGTACCAATGTTAATCGATTGCAATTTAATACGAGTATGGCATATAAATTTGTATTGTAAACTTTGTGAAATTAAGGAATATTTTCAACAGGAATGCAATAGTAAAAGACTATACATGTAGGTATATTAAATAATATAAGTATGATAGTTTTGAGTTCTACATGTTGATACAGAGAGACAGGCGAATAGACTTCCTACCGGATATGGCTAGAATATCAAAAGTCTCGGTGGTTTACTCTGATCAATGATATAAATAGGTATTTATGGCATCGGAAATGATTTAAGTTAAGTTACTTTCCTTCTTCCTTTTGAGTACTGATAGTTGAAGTCACTTTTATTATAAAATCAATTCAAAACATGAATTGCCTTGAACGGCACATAATTTCAATATTTTTGAACGGAGAGCGGGGGAATGAAAGCAATTGAATCGAAATTGAATTTTGCCTTCGGTCAAAGGCGATGCCATCAAATTATGTTTAACATGTTCAGGAAATTCTTATAAATGTTTATGCATTTTCTGTTGCGCTTCGCAAACAGCTGCCGATCTACTATGGGAAAATGCTTATTGAAAACTTTTACCAACTGATGCGATTCCTTTGGGCATTTTATCTTTATGCTGCCTGCCTGCCAGCCGCCTTTATGCTGCTTGCCAAGCCTGGCTGGGCTGCCTTGTCTCCCAACTGTTGCCTGCCTGCTGCATCCTGCCTGGCAAAAGGTCGCCAATATTCTTGGCAGCAGTCGAGGCTCCTGCTCCGTATCGGTGTCTCCGTTGGGGGGGAGTTCGAGTCCAAGTTGGGGAGTCGAGGTCGGGTTCGAGTTTCCTTTATTTGTTTACAGCTTGTAGTTGGGCCGTGACTGGGCATGTTCAAGTCGTTTTTGCTGTTGTTGCCGGTGCTGGTGCTGGTGCTGCTGCTGTTGATGTTGATGTTGCTGCCACTTTGATTGGCAAAATATTGCGGCCTCTGAAGTATCTGGTTCCTCTATCCTCTGCCCTCACTCTCGGTTGTCATTGGCAGCACACATGATAAATATGTGTGCCAGGACATACAAACACACTCGATTAGGTGCATGGGGAGAGAATTGTTGTCGCACTCTCGTGGCAAACTTAATTTATACAAATGTTGCGCTGCCAGATGATGGCAGCTGCCACGCAATAAATGTAATTGATTACACACTGAAGAAGCTACCAGACTCTAGCCAGGACTAAGTTGCTGTGTCTCTAGGCACAGTCTTCTGGCTGCCCACAAGCTGGCCAGCAATTTCACAGCATTATAATATACTGAGGGAGTCAAGTGTATCTGTATTTGTTACCGTACTATGTGTGTGCTTATGTTTCTCTGTTTTTTTAAGCGCCCATCACATTTGCATATGCAACACATGCCGCACGGGGATCGGACACGTGTCTGCCGGCAGCAGCACTCACAGCAAAATGTTGCATATTAATTTCATGTAAGCTTTTTTCTTTCTGCTGCCAACATTTTTATTAATTTCCATTTCAAGTCGGTAACGTCGTCTCTCCACATGCAATATAAACTTTTGTTTAAAACAAACATGTTACGTCACATGATGGACGGTCAGCAACAACAGCAATATCCACAACAAATGGGTTAAAATGTAAATTACAACAGCAGATGTAGGTAACATTATAGCACTCTTACTCTGTGTGACCAGATGATATATACCTGAGGCTAAGTGTTGCAAAATATTGTGACTCTATGTGTTCTTTTCGGCAACAAAAGAGTGATGGAAGTGTATAGTATTCCAAAATCTGTCTTAAATGGGAATATGAGTAGCAGATGGTCAAACTTAAGCAACACACTTAATAATTAATGATGAAGCTAGCTTAAGCAAATTAATACAATGGTTGAGGTGAAATTTAACATCTCTTTAGTTGAAGAAATTGCCAACGTGAAATAAGAGTCAAAAAATCGCTTGAATCAAATTAATTGAGCTGAAAGTACTATTTGCTAGTAATAGCATTAATAGTTTATGCCAGATAGTTTACAAACTAGTAAAGATCAAGTGAATACGAAGAAATTCTTAAGTCGTTACAGATTTTATATTAACTCATTAAGAGTTGACGATGCTTTTAGTTTAAAACAGGAAAGTTATGATGAAAATGTACAGTCGTATTTTTTTTTATGTTATTCGACGTACTAAATCATTTAAATTAAAATGGACTTTGCTAAACTTTCGCTGCTTTCACTAAACTTGATTAAATGTAAATTTCTAGACCATGTATTTTGAAATGCATCAAAGTTAAAGTTGTTGAAGTTTATTATAGTTAGTTAGAAAGGAATCTGGCAGTTTTAGGCTTTTTTTGGGCATCCTTTCGCATCTGGTTACCATATGCAGAAGGCTGTGCATTTCATTTCATGTGGCAGCCAACAGCCAACAGTCATGGATGTTGCTCGAAGGTTGCTTTAAAATGCACAGAAAACATGTGGCAAATACGGGCAAATGGGTAAATGTGCAAACTGGGCAAGCGGCGAGGTGGCTAGTTGTTTCTATGCCAACTTGAATACTCGTATACCGTAGTTCATGCAGCGTGCCACATGCCACAAATCCAACGCTTTATGTTTGCGTTAACGTGTGCAAAATCTGATGGCTGCACTAACTTGCGGATTTAGGTGTTGAAAATTATGTGTAAAATGTGTCACAGCTAAGCTGCGCCATGTACGCCAAGCAGCCCGAACAGGCCAGTCAGCTAGTCAGCCAGCCAGGACCGAGAGCTGGGTCTGGGTCTGGGTCGGCTGATGAGGCCATGGGCGACAAGGAGCATGCCAAGTGCTAAATGTCGCCCAAGGCTGTTAAAAACGCGTGTGGCAAAATCAGATCACAATTTCATATGCAGAGCTTCCCCATCTCTATGTGTGTGTGTGTGTGCGTGTGCGTTGTACAAATAAGTTTATGCACTTTTGGCCAGGCCAAAAAACTTTGTCGTTGCAGGCAAGCTGACATTCTATGACAAAATCTTTGTAAGATTTCCATCGAGTACTTAGTTGCCTTTGCAACTTTCGATATGCTTTTAACACAGGCTTCAACCTTGTCAAATTCCCATCTTTGCCTTTAACAGCGCCCCTAGCATGACCTGACTCTTAATTAAAATATTTATTAAGCTTTTTTGACGCATACGACAAATTAATACCCGAACCCAGATCCTACACCAAGTTAAGGCCAACCCGCAGCCTGTATATATTTATGCTGTTACAGTTACCATCGAGCCGTCTCCCTTTCACTCCTCACCCCTCTTTGACTGTTGAGTGTGCAACAGCAGCGTCAACATTGCAGTTGCCGCATGCCAAGTTGGCCAACTAGTCTATGCAAGTGGCAAGGGGAAACGGCGGGTCGCCAGCAGCTGTAACAACAAGCCTCAGCTTCAGCGACAGCCTGATGAACAGCTTGCCGGTTAGGCTGGCGAAATATGCGATTGCCGCTGCCCCCGCTACCCCCTCTTTGCATCGTATGACAGCAAACTACTGTTGCAAAAAGTAAGGTGTATAAAATCTAAAATGTTTATGCGGACAGGCTGGCAACGTCAACGCCTGTGGACGCCACTTTGCTTCCCCAACTCTCTCTCTTCGCTGCCTCCCATTAGTTTTTCGTCAAAAGTTGTGGCTTCCTCACAAACTGTATACAATTCAACAGAAGGTGCCTGTCCGAATGGAAGCAGAGTTTGAGGAAGCGGACCAAATGGCGAATAAAAGGCAGAGGCAGCACAAATTTCTAATGGCATTTAAAATGGAAATGTTCAACATGAAAATCTTGTTTTTTGTTTGTTTATTTTCAAGTGCCAATTTCACTTCAATTAAAATGTGCTGCACTTAAGACATGCCACAACATTGAAGTTTTCTTTGAACACGTATGCAATTAAGGTGACAAGTGTTAAGTGGCTCAATGAGAACATTCTGATTAGTTTAAAGTTAAGGGGGTCAGGATTAAACATTTTAAATATTTAAACTCCATCTCATCTAGTGTTGTGTATACTATGCCACATTGTGGCAATATTTAAACAAAGTTAACAAGTTATCGGACAAAATGAAATGACAAGCGAGCATGTCAGCTAGAAAACTCTTAGTAGGACTTTGCCTTTAAAGCAAGTGCTGGAAACGCTAAAAATGTGCACGTTTTAGCACACTGTTGATCCGTGATTTAGACAGAATTCCATTGCTGCTGTAGCTGGGAAATGTGGCAAGTTGCAGTTGTTGGGCATTGATGCGTTGTGTAAACGACTTGGCAACAATTTGCATTTGGCCAACTTTGGCTTTTTGGCCCTCTTGTAGTTGTTGATGTAGCTGTAGCTGTTGCTCTAACCCCCAGCTATTTTTGCGTTAACTTGCTTGATAATTACTAGAAGAGAGAGGAAGTTAGAGAGAGCGCGAGAGAGAGAGATAGGGAGAGCTGGCAAAACTTTAGTTGGGCGTTGTTATTCCATTGGTGACCTCAAATGCATTCAGCGCCATTTGAAATGCAAACAAATAATGTAAATAATTTGTTTTGCGATTTCATTTCAATTCTTAAATAATTGAAAACATTGTGGCAAAAAAAGCCATTTTAGTTATGACTTTGCAAAATATTTACTTTGATTTTATGTTCCATTGTCTGCAATTTTATTTATCAAACGAACATTGAATTGTGTCATACAGCAAGTAATAATGGTTTGGGCAACTCTGAGGAAATATCATCTCTAATGTTAAAACGACTTAATAGACGTTGAAAGTTTAACTTAATACTTCTTAATTCTTTTTAAAAGTTATAGATTCATGCTCTGATTGTTTGTTATACCTTAACAAGTTTAACAATTTGCAGGGTATACCTATTTTCCATTTTGGGGATTTCAATTTTGCGCTGCTTGAACAAGCCAAATGGAAATTACCATAAATTTATTGATATAGTGGTAAACGATTGAACATAGTCCGTTTAAATTATTTACGCCGGATAGAGTAAGCTATGCAGTGTATACAAGAAGAGAAGGCGAGAGAGAGAGAGAGAGAGAGTGGGATGAGGAGAAGAGTGAAAGGAAGAGCGCAATTGCATTCATTGTATTTGTGCTCCGTCAATTGGAAAACAATTATCATAATTACGAAAAAGAAAAGAGCGAAAAAAAATACGCAAAAAAAAAAAATAATAATAATAGTGCGAGTTACACTTAATATGCACTTAATGAGATACTTGTTTTGGGGTTGTTGTTCGTGCTGCCAGTACTTTAAGTTCTTTCTGGTCAATTTGCCACTTTTGTTCTCTCAGCAATTACCATAATATTAATTGCAATTGTATATTGAGCCTATTTGTAATGCGCTTAACTCTGTCAGTGTTCTGATAGACCATAATGTGCAACTATTTCAGCTTGATTTCAGTTTTAAATAATCGCTTTTTTAATTTTATTTATTTGCTCTGCTTTGTTCGATAACGCAAATTGATATTTATTAGTTATTCATTTACATACTATACATTTTTTATAACTCACGATTTGATTGTGGTACATTAAGCCTAAGCTGTCCATGTGATCGAAATAGGTTATTAATTCTTCACAATAAACGAAATCAAATGTTAACCGCAAATGCCACAACAGTGCTAATTAAACACTCAATTGAATTTAATAAAAGTCTATTAAAGAATGTATTTACATAGTATGGCTTAAATAAAAGCTCTTGTTGATGATTATGATTTAGTCTAATCTAAATACATTATATCTAAGTGCATCTTTGTTTTTGCCAATGCCAATAATGTTTGTTTTAATTATTCTCAAATGAACAAAAGCATTTCAAGTTAATAAATAAGTATCTTCTAATCCAAATGAATTGTCAACAATTGTTTTTTTTGTTTGGTTTTGTTTTTTTAAACTTCCACAATGATTCTTCCATTGAACTTAAACGTTTCAACAATGAATGCATTTATTTTAATTAGTTTTTAGACAAAATAATGTTTTGCAAATGGGCTTATTATATTTTTGCGTTGTTTTCGTTGTAATTATAAAAACAAATAGTTATTTCATTGAATACAATTTGTTTATGCCAATAAACAACTATTTAAAATTAGCTGCTTTGCCATTTCCTTCTTGAATTTCCTTAAGTTTTAGTCATCAAATATTTGTATCAATGATTAACATACAAATAAAAGTATTAAAAGCTTTTATGCGCCGCTCAAGCTCAACTCGAGTTATTTATTTGTTTAGATATTCAGTTATTTATTTAGACTGTAGCTTGTTGATTTTGTCAATGCAGTTGCAGTGATGCATTTTCTAGTCCAGATACACAACAAAACAAATGCCATTTATATGCTCAACAGATGCACATGGGAAACATGTACGCATTCCATGCCCAGCAGAGAAAATACTATGCATGTATTTGAGTTTTTTTCTTTGCGGACATATATATTTTTTGTCTTTTTACTTTCAGCTTGCGGCAATACAAAAATGCACATCAAATGCAAATTTGTTGTGTTGTGGGATGTAAATACCCAACAGGTGCAACTGATGGGGTATAATGGACGGAGACTAGAGTAAACAAGCAAAATAACTTATTGAAATACAAAAATACAGCAAGCGCTTTTCGTAGGTGAGTTGAGTAATTACAGGGTATGTCTGTATGTCTAGCATGCTCATCTTGAGTTGTGTATATTGTTTGCTTGTTTGGCCTGTGGATAGGTGCCGTTCCTGCAAATGCACCTGTCTGAACACACACGCCCTATCAGATACACCACAGTCATGGTCATATTTATGTCGCCACTGGCAGTTTGTTGTATCTGCACACCGCTGGTTGACTGCCGCACTGTTGGTGACATCAATGGGGCTTGTAAATATAAGTACATACAAATGTGTATTTAATGTGCCATGTTTTTTAATCTAATATTGACTGGATTCGCCCATAGCCATGGCTTTTGGTGTGTGCACTTTTGCCATTGTTTCTGCGGCAGCGATTTGCGGTTTGGCGTACAGTGTTTTGTTATCTGCATGAAATTTTAATTGATTTTCCATGTGAACATGTAACGTTCTTAATAAACTGCACTCAAATTATGTAAATTAGATGTGAATATATGGAAATTGAAGTGTGCAGTTTTATTTATTTGCAATTGAAATGAGAACAGCTTGAAATCAAGTCAAGGACTGGCAAACCAAAGCAGAGCAGAGCACGAGCATGGCGTCAAAATCTAGTCAAATCCTAGACAAACACACTTGTTAGCTTATCATGTTCCCCCATGTTAACCGTATTAATGTGGATTGGCACAACGAACCCAAGGACGTGAATGTCTAGCACGATTCCTGACTACAAAAACAACAAGGAGAGGCGTCATGTCGACTGGCTGGCTGGCTGGCTGGCAGTCAAACAAGCAAACAAACAAACAAACCAAGCTCAAGAAGTAAAATATTAATAGCCAGATACTAAAATAGCAAAACGAAAAATGTAAACACACTTGGCGACTCAGCGAGAGAAACGAGCCAGATCCAAAGCAGTTTTAGTGCCATGTGGAAAAGGTTAAAAGCTGGGCCGAAAGTGGGTCTCTCCTAGCCAGACTGTGCCGCGTCTTGAGAGTTCTTATACGAGTATGTGTGTGTGTGTGTTGATAACTGTGCAAGTTAATCTTCACCTCAAAACTGTGTACATGTGTCACTCAAGTGGTTACCCATACACACACTAGCACACGTACGTATTCATACGTGCATGTAAGTCAGTCAATTGTGTGTACTTTGTGCGTCTTCAAATAGTACACTTGAGTTGAATGAATCTGCGGTTTGTCTCTACCAGCGAACGAAACAAATTGCTAATGTCAATTGCACTGGGATGAAAGTTTCTCAATTTCTGGTCTTAATCTTCTTTTAAACCAATTAAAGATTGGGTTGGAAAAAGAAAAAAAAGAAAGAATTTTATTAAATTTTTAATTATTGCTTAGTTATTATTTATTTAAAAATAAATTTCAAGATAAGTTTAGTTTAGTCAACAACAGTTTAAAGACCAGTTGTGATCTCTTCAAACTTAGGAAACTTTTTCTAAGATGGTTTTAAATTCAATATTAAAGATATACCAAAAAGACTTAAGCTTGCTTTGTTTTCTTTAATTTTAAATAGTGAACTTCAACTATTGTTTTTTCCTTTGCGTATGTGTATTTGAAAATGTATGCTCTTTGTAAATTTAGAGTTTAAAAGTTTCTAACAAAATTCCAATATATGCACTCATTTGTTATTCTCTCTTTGAGGCCAGAATTTATTTCAAAATTGAAATACCTAGCTTAAACCTGATGGCAGACCAGGCCCAGGGCCAGGCAATTTGTCTAAAGTTCAAAGTCAATTTTGATCTCATTCAGTCAATGTGTAAAGTCGATGGCCATTTGTATTTGGACAGCCGCCTTAACTATGGACGAGAATGGACAGTAAATGCATAAATTGTTGTTCATTGACAGGCGCCCTGATCCGTTGGGCGTGGCAATTTGTCATGTTAAGCGTTGAATACAACAAACTCCATATTGACATATTGCGAGACGTATTTAAATGGATCCTGTTCTGATTCTCGATTGGCCACCAAGTGACCGCGCCATAAAAATAATCAACATAAATTGTGCTGACCTGACGGGACGTGAAGTGTGGGAAATGGTGGGGGGGGGTTGAGGGGCAACGGAAAGGCAAGTGGCAAGTGGCATTCAGAGAAACAATAACCATAAAAATAATAAAGCAAAACAATGACTGAATATTTATGGGCACTACGCAGCCAACAAACACCCCACGGGCTGGCGCAACAAACAACAAAGGAGAGATTGTTATGCGCCCAAATGACTGTGAAAAAACAACAACAATAGAGAAAATGAAAGCGACGGACGGGAAATGTTTGTTTCACACCCCCTCTGCCCCCCTCCACCACTCTAAATGTGCAGCTGCGTCTGGCAATGTAAGCAAATCAACAGCCAACAACTGCAAACAGAGCAAAAGCCAAATGCTGCGCTGGGAATTGCTATAGGCCGGAAAATGCCCACACACATACAATGTCATACACTCTGGGGTATCCGCACACCCTCACAATTACACACGCATCGTTGGTTCTAATGCCTGTTACCTAGAAAAGTTGCCCCACTTTCAAGCAGATACTCAGCCTTATTCACTTTTTGGCCTATTTGTGTCAGCCTGCTACATCCCATACATTTATTTGTAACAATTTCTCTTTACTTTCATTATATTGTTGTTGTCTATGACACAACTGTTTTTGATTTGCTTACTTTTTATTTCTATGGAAATCTTTTTAATTTTCAAATTTTGTCATCACTACATATATTTTCATTCAATTATTATTAAAGTGATCAAACGTTGACGTTTCCGTTTTTATCGCAACTCATAAGTATTATGCTAAACATTATTTATCAAACTTTGGCAAGTACATTTGCTATTCGTTGTGGCAAGTGTTATCACTTTTGTTGTGTTCATTTTATTGCATGCTTAAAACTTACACACCAAGATATATTTTGACTAAGCCGTCGAACAACAAAAGTCACTTAGCTGTTGCATACTTTTTGGGCGCGCTGTCAGTCACAGTATGAGTGTGAGTATGTGTGTGTGTGTATGTGTGTGTGTGTGTGTTTGTGGGCGTGTGTGTGTTGCAAACAAATTATAGAGACGCAAAAAAAGAGGCAGATAAATAAATATGCAAATGTAGTTGTTGCTGTTAATGTTTGGGGCTGTGCTCTTAAGATTTTTCCGTTTGCGGTTTTTATTTTTATTTTGATTTCATTTTTTTTTTTTTTTTTTTTTTATATTATGCATGCCTAAAAGTTTCTTTATGTAAATAAGAAATTTATTTTTATGTAAGCGCGAGCCTAAAGTTGTAAAATTGTTGTTTCTGTTCTGGCTGCTGCTGCTGTTGTTGTTGTTGTTGTTGTTGTTTTGCTGGGGCATCATCTCTTTTCGGCTTGTTTTATTACCATGCGCCTTAATTTAGTAGTTTGTGCTAAAGTGGCACAGTTGCTTGCAAGTAACTGTACTTTTGGGACTTGCCACCTAGCGCCTTATCCGCTTTGTTGTTGTCGACTGTTGCTTTTTTTCGTAACGTCTTCTAAAAATATTTTTGTTGCTTAACCTTTTGAGTTTTATTTACATTTTTACATTTTTATGCAACTCCAAAGCTGTTCTACGCTAGGCGAATTATGTTTATTAAGCGGCGCGAAGCGAATTGGAAGAAAGTTGTTTGGTTAAAAGAGCTCTCTTTATTTAAATTAACTTTAATGATAAAATAGTATTTTCTTATTTATTTAGTGCAGAATCCATACAACAAATAAAGCATCTTAACAGCATAGGGAAAGGCAAATATTTAAACATTTAAATACTAATAAAAGTATACTAAATAAAAATGTTTTTTTTTTCTAAAAATCGCAATATTTTTTTACAATTTTGAGATTTCTCATATGCATATGATATATTTTTTTAACGTCTCTTACTCCCTGCTATCATAACAATTTTGTTTATTTTTGCCTCAACTTGCTTTACGTTGCATTTAAATACACAGATTGTTTTGTCTTTGCTTGCTGCTACTCCATATTTGTATTTTTAGCATTATATCGTTTTTATATTCAGCTCACAATGGTTGGAGCCCCAACATAATTACGTTGCCCGGCCGTATCGGGGCCTTAAGCACATAATGGCAGCTGATTCCATTCTCATCACACGTATGCATGCTAAAAGGAGAGTGTCTGTCATAGATTTCGATTTGCATACGATTCGTGTAACTCACACACGCGAGGGCATAAAATTTTGTTGCCTACTTTTTGGGGCAAGCATAGAGACAGCCAAGAGGAAATCAATAGGCGGCGCGGCAAAGCTGAATGGTCGCAATCAAAGTAAAGTAGTAAGCACAAAACACGAGCCAAAGCAGTGTCGGCGGCAGCGGCAGCGGCAGCGGCAATTGGCACTTCATCACTTAAGCACCTGAAAAGCATTTTTCACTTTCAATTTCAACGTGTCGTGCCATAAAATCAAGCAAAATGCTGATAGCACGCACACACATAGAGCCACTGTCAATCGAGCAGCTGTTGTGCAATTTACACGCACAGCTTCAAATTGACAGCAGGAAGACAGCAACAACAATTTTTCTCTTTCCTTTTTGTTTCGTTTGCTTTTTTCTTTTTGGAACGTGTGCACTTTGAGCGCAATCATAAAAAACAATTGAAATGTAAAATATAACATTCGTTTTGTATTTTGTATTTTGTTGTGTCACCTGGCAAGCCAGTCATTGTTGTTGTTGTTGTTGTTGTTGACGTCGCAGATCTTGTCATCGTCATGCTTTTAGCAATCGCGCGCTGATTGCGTATACGCCGAGTTATCCAAATGCACACGCAGCAATTCCTATTGTAAATTGTGCGCATTTCTCACAAGCCCAACAAAAAGGATAACCACTTCTCGCTGTGTGTGTGTATGTGTGTGTGTTTGTGTGCCATGCAGCTTCTTCACATATTTGGCCCAAGGCTGGCAAACAAATTTCACTCGCTGCCTTTCTCTCTTTTTACCCAATTTTTTTTGGTTTTTGTCTTTTTGTCGCCTGAAGCGTCTGTGGAGACATGTTGTCAATAAATTGACAGCAATTGAAGGTTTATAAAACACTTTTGAGCCCGTGAGCTTCCAGTCTACCAGAAATGTCTGAGAGACTGCTCTGTGTGTGTGTGTGTGTGTGTGTTTGTGTGGGTGGCAAATATTTGGCAACCCAAAAGCAATAAATTTTATGGTAAAAATGATTTTGTGCACCTTGCGTTGGGTTACCTTTCATTTTTTTCAAAGTTGTTCGCTTTATTCTTGCTCTTGGTTTTGCTTTCGTTTCGTTTTATTGTGTGATAACCTTAAATTGATTGAAAATCGCTGAGACGCTTTAAATCTTTAAGAGTTAGAGGGACTCTAACCAAAAGACTGCTTCTCTGTTCTAATTTCAGTTCAGGTACCAAATATTGACACTTCTTCTTCTACTTGTGGGGCTGCACGAAAACCAATTTCAGCAAAAATTAGCCTCCTGCCCGAAATTAAAACGCATTTCTCTGCAGAAATCAAAGTGACACACCCCGGTAACAATGTCTAACATAGTACTTCCCCCTCCTAACAACCTGTCTTCTATGCAACCAACTTGCCTCCTTGTCTCCTTTGTGCAATACACAGGCAACCCCGGCTTGTAATAAGTTCCTTCGAAATTAACATGTCACCGCCGAGAGACATTAGCTTTGCGGAAGTTCTGCTTGGGAGCACTGTGGGGCTGTGGCACGCAAGTGGATTACATTTACATAACAGAATACTGTTAAGCGACTGCCCCTGCTATGCGTGCTGTTATTTCCCCTCGAGCAAAGTTAACAGACTGTACACAAAGCAACTTCCCCAGTGGAAGCTACTGTTAAGCTAAAGGAGAGTGAACTGTTAGCGCAAAGTGAAGTTAAAAAATGCACGTGGCTTTTATTGCATTGAGGCCGGCTTTTTATTACTTTCAAGAGTCAATTATCAATTTCTTGATTTCTATGTTTACATATTAAATTAATTTCTTAAATAAGTGGTTTATCGTGTGATATTGCTTGCAACTTGATTCCGAAAATTAATTGTTAACAATTCAATTATCAGATATTTATCAGCTACTTACAATCAAGCTCACCAAAATGTAAATCAATCTAATTGCCACATATACATGCACGCACTCATGCATTAATTGAGTAACATAGCATTCTTTATTGTTTGAATATTAGGCATGAGTGCGAAGCTTCGTCAATTGTAATTTATTTAGCATGTTCGAGCTTGCTGAAAACAATTTGCAGCCAAACAAAAGGTGAGCCATTCGAGGAAACCTCTCAAAATCAAGCACCACAATGGCATATTATAACCTGCTGCTGCTCTCAAAACTAGAAGAGCAATGATTATAATCGAAAACAATAAAACAATCATTTGGCAATGAATCGAATCGAATTTCGATTTCTAATTAAACACTCAACTGACGTTATAAATTTTGCCACTCAACGAAAATGCATGTGGGCTTTATTAACAAATACACGCGTGAATGTGAGTGTGTGTTGTATGATATGCATAAGTAAGTTTGTGTTTGCTATTGGGATTTTCCAACGTGTTACGCAAGCCAAATTATTGTATTGTGTTGCAGTTTTAATATTCTCCAATTCGACGTACGAGTATTGTATTTTCTTGGTGTTTAGATAAAATGGTTGCAAATCAGGGATTGTCCAACACTGGCGGCAGGTAATGCAAATAGCAATAATAACAGGCTAAAGCAATGGCATCTAATCTAAGCAATTGCCTTGTTCTATTCGCCAAGCACATGTGCTTGTGCAGTGTGTAATGCATAGTTTGTTATATTTGCTAAACGCTTACCAACACCAGCACCAACATCCACATCCTTGTCCACACACACGCATGTAAATGGGTGGCAAATGGACAGCCCAGCGTGAGGCAATTACTGCACACGCTTTGGACTATGTGAAGGGCGTATGGACTTTAAATTGCCACGCCCATACGCAGGCGATTTGCATGCATATTATTGAGGCGGCAAAGCAGTAAGCTGATTGATGGCATTCGCTAAAACGAAAACAACAGCAAAATGTCTAGACTGCAGAATGTTTAGAAATTTTTTTTATATTCTACTAATTGCAGATATGAATTTAAATTAATATTTGAGTAGTACAAAAGTTAAGTCAAAATTTTATGCCTCTTTTCTCATAGTTCATTTCGCGGCAAATTGTATTTTCGGGAACAGCATTATAACCGCTAAAGTTTTGCCAATGTTATGGCAGCGTTTTGGCCAAATTGCCAAATGCTCTGTTTGTGCTTGTGTGAGTGTGTTTGTGTTTGTGTGCTTGTTTGAGTGTACCGGAGTCAGAACACCTCGTACTTGGCTTTGTTGTCGCCGTACTCATACAGTGGTTTCAGTTTGTTGTCTGGCTCCACTTGTTTGTCATTTGTTTGCAGATTTTTGTGTAGATTCTGTGGCTGCTTTGGCGCTTGTTTAGTTTATTTATTGTTGGCCTTGTCGTTTTCAACGCCCATGCTCTCACTCACTTTTTGTTGTTGTTGTTGCTGTTGTTGTGTTTGCTGTGCCAAGGTGTACCACAGGAGAATCATAATTTTTTTTTTCTGTTCTAAGCTTGAGTAATGTTTATGCGGCCTTGCGGCTGGCAGCGGCTCAGTTTTTGTCGACATTGTAAATAATGAAGACTTTAAGCTCTGCGAAATTAGCGCAATATTGCTGTTGTTGTTGTTGTTGTTATTATTGTTATTGTTGCTGTTGATTCAACCACTGTGTGTGTGAGCAAGGTGTGCTGTTATTGTTTGCATGACGTTGGCATAATGAACTTAATTCGGTTGCGTAATGTTGGCCACAGCTGGCGCCTGCTTCGTCCCCTCCCGATCAGTTCTGTGGGAATGCAAATATTTTGATTAACATATGCAAGATTAAGCGGACGTAATGGCTATGTATTTGACGTGTATGTAGAAGCAAGTATGTGGCATTAGCTAATGCATATATTATACTTCTTTTTGACAAATCCGTTGTGGTTGATTGGATAAAAACGGAGAATAATATAGCTGACAACAAATTTATCTTGCTAATGAAACGCCTGTGGGTTTATTTATAATTTATATCCGGTAAATGTAATATATTTTGGAAATAAATTCGAAAGAAATCAAAAGTTCTAAACATACGAGCTTCCAAACGATTCCTTGGAAATTTGAAAAGCACAATTCAAATTTCTGCAGAAAACAAACGAATATCAAATAAATTTTACTAGGAAAAATATTTTGAGCTACAAGTAAAGCTACAAAAAAATGAACATTAAATAAAAACAGAATTGATTGCTTTTGAAGTTTTTACATTCCTTATGCCAAGGCCAACTTTCTCTCTTTAAAGGATTTTTTTTATTTTTCCCTCTAAGGCGAACTTCACTGTTATCATAAATAAGTAGACACGCTTCAATTACACATTGAAGCACATTTACAACAATACAGATAGCTGAATTGGTTGTTAAGCTATGCCCTAAGCTAGTTCTTCATATTTGAGTCGAGATTTTGACCGCAAGTTAAGAGCACTTGACCTGATTCACGCTGACAGGCAACTTCTTTGTGTTAAACCCTTTCCTTCGCTACTTTTTTACCCAGCCCGCTTGGCACAATAACCATGACAATTCATTTTCTTTTGATTCGTCGTGACCCTGTTTGCAGCACATTCCAAATGCACTTTGTTTTTCGCAAACAAATATTGTGGTTTTTCATGTGGGGTTTTTCTTTTGGTTTTCGTTTTCGTTTTGCATTTCTCATTTTCGTTTCGCAATTTTCCGTACAGTTTTTTTTGTAAACTTTATTTATTTATTTGTATGTGTCGACACGCGTTGTCTATTACTTTTCCTCCACGTTGTTGTTGTAGTAAATTTAATTTTGTATGTGCCCAAGTCGTACATTTTTGAGATTTCTTTGCCACATATCCAGCACCGCCTTGACATTTGTGGTTAGTGTGGGGCTTAGACAACTCTTCTATCACTATCCCTTTGTCTGAACACTCGCTCTCGTCTTGCCTTGCCTTGCCTGTTATCCTAGTAGTGTCCCTGCTGCTACTGCCGTTGGAAGCTGAAAGCTGAATGCTTCGAGCTGATGTCGTTGTCGCTTTCCCCATGTCGACGTTTATTTATGCAAATTTAATTTCCATACTAAACGTTCTGTACATGTGGCTCTATGAGTATAAGTGTGTATGTGTGTATGTGTGTGTGGGCGAGTGTGCGGGTGTGTGGGTGGGTGCAAATTCACTTTGCTGCGCCCAGTTGCCTTGTGCCTTGGTTTTACTTACACTTTGCCTCTGTTTTGGGTGGCGAAAGTATTTTTTGCGTTATTGCTTTTCATCAGAGCTGATAAGTGAGTGGGCCATTCCTCGCATCTATCCGTCCCTTTCTACTGCACCTGCTTTCTCGCTCTCCTTCTGCGTGAACGCAATTTTATTATGTTGCGGCCTTAAAATTGTTTGCTTGCTAATAGAAAATGATTTTTTTCTTTAGCTTTTTTTTTGTTTTTACGCTGTTGTCGCGCACTTCATTTGCATTCCTTGGACCAGGGAGCAATGTCCTTAATTAAGTAGCAAACTGAAAGAGCGCTGGGTTGGCAGAGCGCTGGCAACTTGGGAGCTTGTAGTTCAGCTTTTTTTCATATGTGGCTTGTTCGGTTGCTGAGCTACTCTCACATCATAAGCTAATCTCAAATTTCTGCCATTTAGCTCTTATGTACTTTTCCATTTTCCTTTCTTCTTCACACTTTTTCATTTGTGGGCCTCTATTTGGCTTACGTTTTTTTTCCTTTCTCATTCAGCAGTCAGTTTTTATGTAAACAGCGCCCCAAGGCAGATAAAACATTTTTTTGGATGCGCCTTGAATTATTGGCAACCATGCAAAGGCGTTTGCCAAACCCGCCGCCCACTTAACCAACCGCCCAGCCACTATGCACTACCGTACAAGCCAAATATTTCCATTGATCGGACAAAAGTTTTCATTTGGCCCGTTTTGTGGTGCGCCCTAACGGTTCTACGTGGTTAGTTCTATCATTTCGATTCGTGCGGAACAAAAAGGATGCAACAGACATCCAATCGAATGTGCTCTCCAAAGCTCCTATGCTTGTCATCAATTTCTCTCAAAATTTTTGTTTCGCCTATTTTTTTGGTGAATTTTGCAGTTAGATTAAATGGATATTCCAATAAAGTTTGCAATATAGTGGAATAACCTTTACTTTACTTTGTTAAAAATATGCCAAATAAATGACTCCTAAACAATTTTGAGAAGCAGCAAATTAAAAAGAGAACTTTAAATATTGCAGGCAAGTAAGTAAAGAAATTCAAGATTTAATACAGAGAGTCAGTGGCATTTAATAACTACATGTTGGTGACGAAGAAAATTTACTCATATTTTATTATTGTAGCATATTGAAATAAAATAAGTTTTTTGCCAATCAATTTCTAAAAACCTTTCAATTATTATTTAAGGAAACTTGCAGTAAATAAATGTAAACCTTACTCAAGAGACTAAGAGTTAATCAACCAGTGTTAAAGCCTAAATTAGTTGGATTGCACTTGGGATCAACACCCACTTGTGCTTATTGCAACAATTTACAAAGACTAATGAGCATTTATCCAGCAGCAGTTGTCTCCTTACCTGGCTCTCTCCCTCTCATTGATTTTGTGTATGGCACATTGAACTTTTGTGTATTTTAATCTAAATATTACCATATATGACTGTCGCGACAACACATACGCGTATGTGTGTTTGGATACGTGTTTTTGGCTCTGTTTCCGGCTTGCTCAGTTAAGCCTGGCCAGCGGGGAACGTCTAGCATATATCCTGCAACAAATTTGAAGGTTGCTCTTAGCCTGCATGCGGTCTGCAACAGAGGCGAATTGAGAAAGTAATAATAAAAATAGAAGAATAGAAAGGCAAAGAAAAGAAGCAACATCTGTGCAAGCATTTAGACAGCGGGTGATTTAGCCCACAGTGCAGCGTCTTGTCGTCTCCTGCTTGTTGCCTTGTGAAAAGTTATCATCGCCCCATTTTTGCTGCTTGAATTAATTTTGGAGTGCAGGGAGAAGCACCAGCAACAGCAAGAGCAACAGAAACGGCAGAAAGGCTACAACAAACAGCTGGCTGTATGGAAAAAGATAGAACGGAAGTGCTGCCATAACGCAGAGCCAACCGGAAGCAGCTATAGAAGCTCCTGTTTGCCATTGCGACATTCCTCGTTGTCGCGTGAAAAGAGCTTGGCTAAAAGGATTCCGCCACAATTTGTTTGATGTTTGCTACGTGTTTTTAAATAATTCTTTAGTTTTATTGTGTTTGCGTTTGCCACCGCGTTGCTGCGACAGTTGTTGGCCAAACTGTGGCGACTGTGCTGTGCACATTTATGTACAATAAAAACTTTTTGTCCACAACGCCAGTGCGTGAAGCTGCAAACAATGCAAAAAGCTCAAGCAATCTATAGGGTTTTATACACAATTTTTATAGCAATGAAAATTAAAAATTGTTATTAAATTCAACATTAAAACTGCTTAATTTTAAAAGTACAAAATACTCAGTTCAAAGTTGGCAGCAAAAGCAAATTTACGCAGCAAATAGTTAAGGCAATCGCAGAGCGAAAATTAAAACTAAATACCTACCCAGAGCAGCATCTACAAACAGGAATAAAAAGCGTTGCATCAACATGGGAGAAAATGGGGCTAACAAAAAAGTAGACATAAAGTGAAACTTGGCCAGTTCGCACTTGCGGCTAATAAATGGTGTGAAATTTCCATAAAATAAAAGTAAACGTAAAAAAGCAAAGCACACATATTCCTATAGAAAAGAAAAAGCCGGAACACTGCTTATGAGTGTGTGTATGTATATGTGTGTGTGTGTGCCGGAAATAGGAAGTAGTAAAATCTGTAATAGGAAAAGAAGGAGAGGCAGGCAGCCTCACAAAACTAATTTCCCCAAGGCGCTGCAGCTAAAACAGAAACAACAAATAGCATAAAAGAAGCAGACACTGAGAGGGATAGAAAGAGAGGAATAGAAAGAGACGAATATAAAGAGAGAAATGACCGACAAACTGACAGACGCACAATAAATTTAGCAGGCAGGATTAGCAACTTGTTACTGAGTGCTGGCTGTGCAATGCTGAGGAGAGGGAAATAAGAAACCGGGTTCCTTTTATAGAAGGCCAACGCCTTTGGCAGTCCATCAGAGCATTATATGTGAATTAGCAAAGGTCTTGGAAATCAGATATGTCCTTAACTAATGAAAATAAAATATTTTATGGATTTCACTTAGATTATCCAGCTTTACACTTTTGCTTAGAAAATGCATCAAAGGTTTAATTTTCTTAGGATACCTTAACGTCTATGACATTTTGTATAAATGTTGCTATTAAGTATATTAAGTCAAATATTAAATTTGTTGCATAACTCTGTAACAGTACTGGTTTTGTTTAATTTCCATGTTTGTTTCTTTGATTAGAGCTAAAGTATTTTTAGTTCGCAATAATTTGTTTGGTTTATATATTTGTATCTATCTAAAACTAATCAGTTTATTTAAATTTATTTAATCAATATTTTTTAAAACGTAAATTTGTCTTTCTTTTGTGAATAATCCCATTTACCAATTGTGTTTTAAAGGCGAATCTTTCCATTCTCTAACAGCTGCAAAGCAAGTTTATTTCGGTTTGATTTTTGGACAATATTTGTTATTGTTATATTTATGCATTGTTCGTGTCGTAGTTGTTGTTATTACGTGAGCTGTTTTACGCCTCACAAAGCTCAAAATGCGAAGGGAAAAAAAGAAAGAATAAACAAACAAATGTCAAGGCATAAAAAATGTGAACCCGCACAAAGAGGGCGACCCACTACAAAACCATAACAGTGCAAGGCGATGACGATGGCGTTGGCGATGGCGAAGTGTTTGCGGGAGGAGCACCATTAATATATGTTGAAGTATACTTATACAGCTGTTTGTTTGTATGTTTGTGTATCTGTATATATTAGCTTCAATTCGTCACTTGGCAGTTAAAGGAGATGATGATGTTGTTGCCGACGCGTCGTCGCGTCCTCGTTTCGGCTTGGCTAAGTGTTATTAAAGCCCACAGACGACTGACGACTGACGACTGCTGAATGCTGACTGTCTGCATTGATGTCGTCGCCGTGGCGCTGAAAGCAGCCCGGTAGCCAGGCAGCCTCTTAGCCATAATTGTTGCTTTACTTAGCCTGCCCCATGCCACATACCTTCAGTGGCGGCATCGTCCTTGCACCCTAGCACCCTCTGTGCGAGCTGCACCTTTTGCGCTTTTTCCTGTAGTTTATTTCATTTGTCTGCTACGGCACTCGGCGGCATTTTCACTTATTTCTCATACATTTTTGTTGCTTTTATGACTTTTGGCTTTTAGTGGCCTCTTAAGAGGCTCAGAGTATTTGCGGTGGCGTACATGACGTATGAGTAATGCCCCAAGGCAGCATCCAACAAAAGAGAAGCAACAAACCAGCAACAACAAGTACAACAAACCCGACTGTATAATATTACTTATACGCACATTATTCCCGCGTTGCTAATAAACACCTTGTGGGCATATCAAAAATTATTCAACTTCATATACCAAATATATGTATACACAGACACTGAATGAGCCGAGTAAGCTAAATTAAGTGAATGTATCGAGAGACTGGGTGCGATCTCGGCTCCAGGGCTCTTTGACAAATGAGCTTGTTTTATGTGCGCTTGTGAGTCACATTTAATTGCATTTTAGTGCGACAGTTATAAATGCGAACAAATAGTTCAAGCGGCTTGATTACATTACAAGATTTTTCAGTTTATTTTATGGTCAACCGTATGACAGATCTCCAAATGCTTTCAACAGTTTAAATGCTGTAGATGAGATCAAATAATAAATGAACATGGCAGAGAGCAATTAAATACTAAGTTAAAGAAATAGGTGACTTTCTAAATAAAGTCTGCATTAAAATCGGAGGAACCTGAAGATTATAAATTCAGAACTATATATATTTTACCAGAATTCCATTTAACTCTCCTTGCACAGTGTTTTAAATTTGGATCAATGGAATTAAATAGTTTTGGAAATGTTTGCAGACCAAATTGATGCCATATAATATCGTTAAATCTTATTATTGTCAATTTATAAACATTTTTTATATATTAAACCATTTGGAACATTTTGTTGACTACATGCTGCGAAAAGTGCTTTTTAATTTTTCTTTTTCAATTTGCATAACAATTTCATATCTGTGTTGTTGAGTTGAGTTTCATTTGATGTAAACATTTTAATGGCAATTTTCGCATCAACAGCCCAAGCTTCACTTGAATTATCTTCTGAGTTATTATAATACAAAATGGTCGCAACAACAACAAGCTTAACTAATCTCACAAGCAACAACAACAATAACAACAAACACATGTCTCTGGCACAGATTGAACAGATTTCGCAACGAGGACGTCAACATAATGCATATGAGCATATTTACAAAATGTATATGTTTACATATATGTGTATATATAGCGCAGGGAGTTAGTACAATATGTGCAGCTAGTGTTTAGAAAAGGGAATATGCTATGTGTGCAAGTGTGTGTGTGCTATGTTCTGCTGTGCTTGCCCGTCACATGTGCACTTGAGCTCTTGAGAAATTAATTTCAAGTGGAAATATTATAGCTGAGGCAAAGGCAAACAAATAAACAAAATATGGAAGATGCCAACAGACAACAGACAACTGAAGACAGACGGAGTAACGGACAGGCAGAGAAGTGGTGCGGTAAAGGGGACGACTAAGGACTATGAGGACAGACGACAGCTGTAAATTTTGATAAGCCTCATGACACCATGAGAGAAGCACGGCCATGACTGACGTGGCTCTACGCACACTCAACTGGGTGTGAATCTATGTGTGTGTGTGTGTGTGTGTCTGGGTAATGCAACGTTGTTGCGGCTGCTGTGTGGGTACGATGATAAATTGCAGGCGATAAGAAAATCAACTGGAAATGCCAGAGCAAAGAAAACTCCCCGAAATGCAGTCGAAGACTGAAAGTCAACTCTGTGCATAGAACATCTATGAGTCGATTAATTCAAGCTACATTTAACACAGATGATGAATAAGACAATTCTTGACAAAGCATTCAAAACAAATCATTGACAAGTTGCTGCCTAAAAATAAATAAATAAATGTGTAGCGTCCTCTAGACAGCAGCTGTTTCACATAGACTAACTTATTGAATTTCCGCCATTTTAGCTATAAGCTAATTGTATGAGAATGTTGACTCAAATGCTGTTAACAGTGTCAAAGGTCATCGCATTTGCTTATCATAATGCGCCGAAATTAATGAAATTATTTATGAAATCATTTTACAAATTGCCTGAGCACAACAGTTTCAAGATAGAGCCAATAATATTGGCATCAAAAAAAAATATACCATAGTGTTGTGCGAATGCTACATTTGCTCATCTGACTATCGCATCTTAGATTGTATCGAGTGCTTTTCGAGGGGGTGTCGGAGGCTCCGGGTCCTTTTTGAGGCAACCAGAATACGAATAGTGAACATTCAACTTGATGGCAATACAATGCGCAGCGAAGCGTTTGTATATTTCATTTACCATGAAGCACTTACGTATTGCCAGCCATTTTTCTGCATCAAATGAAATTGAAGTTTTCGTTGGATGACCCCACTGAGCCGTCGCCCCTGGGCCCTCGCCCTTTGCCATCTCTTCAATCTACTTCCACTCGCAATGCCGTTATCAATATCCTGGCAAGGAAGCGAAAGCCAATCAACAAGAAATACATTTACTCACTTTCTTTGCGCTTTTTTATGAAATCTCGCATGCTTCATTTCTTGGGCATAAAACGAGGAGCGCATGAAAGTGGGCGTGGCAGGCGCCGACAATGGGTGGTAAACATTTGTTCATTTCCGTTTTCACGACAATATTCATATTAGCGGCTAAATTTACGTCCAAGTTACCCTCCCGCCCCATCACGCCTGTGCATTGGTCCATGATGATTTCCAATCTGCATTTGCTAGCTTTTGATGTGAACGTTTTGTTCTGTCTGTCTGACTGTCTGTCTGTCTGACCGTCCATCTGCCTGTTTATTTGTTTGTCTGCAAGTACGAGTATTCTGAATTTTGGCGCTTCCGAAATGAATTTGTAATACGGCAATCGCAGTATTATTTATAACGCATTTGTGCTGATGTTTTTTTTGTATTTATAGCACAGTGCTGAGATTTATTTTTATTGCCAAGTTATTACGCATATCGATATGGTAATAAATTTTCTTCATCCCAGCACCAAAATAAAATCTGCTGGCTCGGCTCAGCTCAGAGTGAAAGCAGCATACTCATGCATTTACTTTCACCGACCTTACCATCAGATTTCGATTCAGACTGTTGTTACTCAGTCAAATTTTGTTCTCTGAAGTGGATTAAATTTTATGTATTTATTTTGCTAGCATTTTTTCGGTCATGTTTTATTTGCTCCATCGCTTCATCCTTACCCAAATGTTATTGTTGTGCCAAGTTTTAAGCAATGCCAATGGCAATGCTCTTTGTGTATATTTTGTTGCCAATTCGGCAAAGCTCTTGAAAAGAATTTGCCAATTGGCCATGTTATTGCAATTCGAGTGATTTCGACTTGGATTTGCTTCGTTCTAAAGTCATTGAACTTGTGCTTAATATCAATGCATTTGCCATTGTCAGTTGCCATTTAGTTTTCGCCATAATTTAAATCCTCGGCAGATTTTCCTATTCAAATTATATTTTCAATCGGCTGCTCTCGGCTTAGGCGTCAACTAACAACAAAATTCAATATTTGCCTTTGGCCTTTGGCAACTTGCATAAATAATAAAACAATAAATAATAATGCTTAGTACAAAAGATTGTTGAATTACTTTTAAGCGTCAGAAACATTTATAGCATTTGACAAATTTACTCAGTGTATGAATTTTGAATTCTTCGGTTTGAATTTGAATTAATTAAAAACTATTATTTGACACCTTGAGAACATGATTAAGCAGCACTTGTCGGGCAATCTAACACATGTACATGTCATTTACAATAATTGTCTACATATATTTGAAACCATAAATTTGTAATTAATAATTCAGTGTGTTTGGTAAAATTTATACTTATTTTGCTATACATTTATATTTATATTTATTTATTTAGCTATAGCTTGGTTTTTGTTCAACATACAAAGTAATAAACAATGTGAAGTCGTTATTAGCATAATACATTCAAAATCATTCAATTAAACAATATTGCGGTATAGCTTTTATTGCGAAACTAAAAGCCTGTAATTATCAATGTATAGTAAAAGGCAATAACTCGATAAATAATAAAAACTGATTTGAATCCTCGTTTAAATTATTGAGATCAAAGTAATAACAGTAAATATTAATAATAATAATCAATGCATTTACTTTTGACCTTTCTATGTTATCTATTTAATGCAGCTGTTCCTACACATATTTATGAACCCAATGTCGTCTCATAATTTAATTTGTGACCCTACTTGTAATCTTTCCTTTGAACCATTTTAAGCTGGCTCTTGTTCTTAGAACGAAAATATAGTGAATAATCAATACGTTTAAAACTATGATTCATATTTTACAAAAGAAAGGCGTAGCTCAAAATACACTCAAATACACTTAGACTTTAGACCAGAATAATTAATTATTTTACCAAGATTAATTTTCCTTAAATCGAGAAAACATATTCTTGAATTCGAAAATACATATTGAAATCAAGAAGATGAATACGAGAGCTTTCTTGTGGTCGTTTGTTAGATGGTTAATTAATTTGAGTATATATTCGAATATCTCCCACAGTGTGTGGTAATAAAAGCAGTTATTACAATTTTAATGCTCATTAGATGTACTCGTACGGCATGTGGACTACAAACAGAACATACAACCAGAGGGCCTGAGCACACTAAGGCTGAGGTTACTTAAATCGAGCAGCTCAATGAACTCTTGACCTTTTTGGGACAGCAGCATGGGAGCATAACTAAATTTCAATTAGGTCTACCCAACAGTGGAGCACCCGTATAGTTGTAAATACATAGAATGTCCAATGACTGTCGAGTAAATTGCGGCCATAGATTTGAGTTAGTTGTACCAGAATGAGAATGTACGATATTAATGCCTAATTATGCTAACAAGTCAATGCAGTAGCAATATTGGTAGAAGCTCTCCAATGTGATGCTAAATCAGTTTAATTATAAAAGATTAACTGGACACAGACAATGCCAGATGACGTCTGATTGGATTGGGGTTAAGCGGGCTCTGTCTTTGCCTTAATTGAAATTCCACACGAGCTCAATTCAAATCTAATAACATAATGCAAAAACCAAACGGAATAGAATGAAAAGGAAAGGAACTCGATTAGAACTAATCCCAGATGATTAACGAAAATGCGCGTGAAAGTGTTGGCTGGATTTCGATTTATCCGGCCTAAAGGCACATTATTCAATGCGGCTTAAATAATGTTGTATTGTATTTCAGAATGTGATTGTTGTTGTTGATTTTGTGGGCGTATTGCGTGTGTCAATATTGAAGGAGTGACTGTGTTGTGTGGTGTGCGGTGTGTGGTGTGCGTGCGGAATTCAATAAAAATTCTAATGGCTTTCTGATGATAATCTCATGGCTGCAAAATCAAACAGCAAACGTTGCCCTGACAATATTTGCACTTTGGCTTTAGCTACCAGCTTTTCCATTCCTATTCTCTTTGTGTTTTCTTCTTTCTTTTTTTTTTTATAAATATTTGCTTCGCTCAATGCTGTCAACTAGACAAGAACTTCGATTGAATTCCTTTATCGCTTGTACCGGCTTTCTTGTCTGACTGTTTGACTCACTGACTGTTTATCTACTTCGCTCTCAGGTTCTTTCTCTATTTCTGTCCAATTTCTCTCTGCCGCGCGCGGTTTGTTTGCTTGACTCTTGCGACTCCAACTTCACGCTTCGTTAGCTGTAAATTCCAGGCAAGCAGAACATACGTTTTTCCTCTATGTCGCTCTCTATCTATTGACTGCTCACCTGTCTCCCTCTATGGGTTCCTTTAAGGCTTACATATTTGTTAATACCTATATCCCTGGACCAACTGCTAAATTCGATTGGCTTTCATCCTATTTGCCGCATTTGCTGCTTGGTTAGATTTTTTTTATTTTTTTTGCAGTTGTACACGTTGGCTTTCTTAAACCTCTATCGCTCTCTCTACTCCACATTACTCTTTGGCAGGTAGTCTGCCTAGTTCTGTGTAATTCGCACTTTGACATTTTGATTGGCATTGACAACACACTTTTGTTTGCAGGAATTGACTTTCACATTAGATTATGGCTTCTGTTGCAGCGCTCGTACCTTGTATTGAAAATCAGCACAAATAGGCTACAGAGTCGGATTTAGCTGCAGCTTAAATTTCGTTTTTTTTTTTTTTTCTCAATTTTCCACATTGCGTATGCGCATTTTTCAATTTATTTTCTTGCCTTGTGTTTGTTTAATTTGTACTGAAATCCCCCAAGGCGGCAGACGTCTGGGAGAACTTGGTTGTGTCACAAGGAACCAAAATAAATGAACCTCAAATGGAATCTGGGGTATTTTTATAGCATAATAAAAATACACTAGAGATCATAAAGATTCTAATTAAATTTAGTTGCAAGCATCTTAAGCATTTTATAAAGTCAGTTTATCAATATCTTTTGAAGCATTTGGGTAGCAATTATTTACCCTTATTTGAAAATTTAGCTTTATTTTTTAATGTTAGCCAAACTATCTGTTAATTTGTTGCTTAACTTGTCTCTTTACTGTTACTTTACTGTTACTTTACTTTCAGAACGCATCAGATTTCGTTCGGATTTCATTGCACATTGAAAGTCGTGAATTCCGTTCATTAAAGTTTATAAACTTCAGCTATGCAATCGAATGACAGAGCGACTTTGGTGCTTTATGCTTTCACTGTAAACTTGAACTGTGCGACTTTCACTGGCCCTCAATCAGATGGCACTTGCAACAGCCCACATATGCCACATTTGTGGCATTAAAAAGTCCATCCAAAAGTCATTAAACTTGAACTCGCAACTTTTGCCTGGACAAAACTCTCAACTCTGATGCGTTCAGCAGGGCATTCAATTTCATTTCTTGGCACCAAACAGCTGCGGGTTAACACACACGCACACACATGCTTATAAAGTGAATGCCACGAACTGCCTGCAAATAGGCAAACAAATTAGCGACAAAAGTTTGCTGGAGCCGCAGCATGGCAATTAAAAAGCAACTGGAAAACGTTTTTGGGTGAAAATGAAAATCAACGAACTAACCGAAAAATCAGTAAAGTCAGTTGGCCAAAGACTCTCTTTCGTTTTCACTCTATGGGGTTAACAGACTCGCTGTTGAGCTGGTCTCATATTCAATTTGCTGCTGCTTTTAATTTTAATGAGAGCCAATTAAAAGCAATGCCAGCTATTACCGCTAGTCGCACTTCCCCCCACAGCCAACCTCTCTCGGCACTCCACTAAATTGTGCAAACGCACACACAAAACAAATTGTCGTGTGGTCCCAAAACTGTCTGCGAAAACAGAGCATGGGAAAACAGAGCAATCTTAAGCAGTTTCTGCTGCTTCAACTGGTAATTGCTTTTGCCAAACTCTACGAGTACAAATTCCTCATATAATTTCCACTCTTGTTTCGCTTAGTCGATGAGAGAAGACATTTGAAGTCAGCCATACAGTTTTGAGGGCTTAAAACAAAGTCTGGCCAAGACATGAGAAGGAAAAAGGCAAAGCAAGATAAAAGATTGAAAAACTAAGGAAAATTGAGAAAACTTACCTGTTCAATAAGCAGCCAATTAAATTAAACTTCAATAAAGTTAATTACTTTTGCGTTCGTTGAATAGCTATGCAAAGGAACGACTTACTTATTAATTTTTTTGGCGAATATTTTGTTGTTTTATATGCAATGCTAATTATTTTCTATATTCAAATTTCTTTGCTTTAATTTTTCATTCAGGATCAATTTTTTTTTAATTTATTCGAAATTTGTTCAGAAATGATAGCATCATATTTGATTGTTACGAAGTAAGTCGAACAGCTCGTGAAATTTGCTTTGGCCTTCTTGCTTTTAATAAATGTTAAACTATAGATTCACATTCACAATTCGCATTCAAACGTGTATTATTTGTGCATATTGAGCATACATTTTGGCATGTTTGCCTTAAGCTACTTATGTGAAACACAGATAGAGGATGGGAAGGAAACTATAGTTGTTCCGAGTGCTGGAACTGCTGCCAAATCAACTGTTAAATAGTGAATGCTGCTTTCGATTATCAGACGCCATTTTGCATTCAATTCGATGCCATGTGATTCACCGTTGGCTGAGCATTTGGAAAGGCTCTTGCTCTTTCACCTTTTGCACTGAGTTTGGCACATTTAAATTTCCATTTAAAATTGGCAGCACACACACTTGCAGACAGACAGAGAGTCAGACAAACAGACAGACAGACGGGCGGGCAAACGGGCGGACTAACGGACAGACAACGAGGGAAACCTAACCAAACAGACAGCTGTTACATTATTATTGACTCATATCGCATGCATGGCTTACATACACCAATACACACACACAGACACACACACAAACGCACATAGCCACGTACAGGATATTCTCGAGCAGCTGTTGGCTGTCACAGCGCGTTCTTCCTTCCGCTTCCTTTGATTTGCCAGCCTGTTGGCACTTTTGGTTGCGCTGAACTTGGCATAAAATTAAGTGCTCCATTTTAATTGAATTGAGTGGGATGCCTCATCCTTACCTCCATCTCGCCTATCATCTCTTGCCGCACATCCTGCCTGCCCCAGCTTCATTTGACAATCTGGTGTCGTCGATAAATGAAGCGTGTGCATTGGCCATATGCTGCCAATTGTACCTTATACTCTTACTTTGAATTCCAAACGCAATCAGCGCCAGCAGCAGACTCATCTGCTTACCTTAAAGGTGGAACATTTTTTTGCAAAGCTGTTAAGTATTCTATTAGGAATTTCATTTATTCCCTTGGCATTATTTAAGGCTGACAGGACTCAAATAAAATTATGTTGTGGGTCTAAAAGTGTCAACAGACTGCTTTTGTTGACTAAAGCACATTCTTTATCTGTTGATATAATTTTGGTAAAATTGATATCAATTTTCTAACACGACTCTATCTGTATTCAAATTTCTTTAGGATTAAAGTATAATTTTCTCAATTGTGTGGACACTTAATCCTTAAGCCATGACTAAGAGAATGACGAGTGTAATTGATCATAGAACAAAGTCTTTTGCACGAACTTGTTGCTGGATAATTTATGAAGAATTTTCACAGATAACTAAATATGAGAGAAAATTGCTAAAGTTTCAGAGTTCCGTTCGCAGTGTGCGTGACATGTCACAGAGAGTTCTTGCCATTTGCCACTTGCCACTTGCCACTATACCACTTGGCAACCTCTTCGCACTTCACCCTCTACACTCCTCGATCCCCATTCTTCTACATGCCTGCTTACTATTACCACAAGGCGTAGCTGTTAACGGGCTGAAGATACATTTTGGGAGCCCTCAAACTGTCAGATAACGATGACGTTGCCAATAACGTTGAGGCAGCCGATGTTTAAAATGGCGTTTACGACTCTTGCAGAACAGCATCGTATGTGTAAAATTGGATTTAAGCGACAATTGACAACAGTGGCGAAAAGTTGCAAAAGTTGTCAATCAGAAGGCAAACTTCAACAGCAAACAACATAATAAACATACAGCAGCAACGCCCATTTTGTTGACATTCGAGATAATGATGTCAAGCGTGTTGTACTTAACAAACGCCACTTAAACGCAACGCTGCTCTCTCTCTTTCTTCCTCTCTCTCTCTCTCTCTCTCACACCCATGCCCACATTTGGAGCAGGGGGAGAGAAGCAGCTCAGCAAAGCGTCAGGGAAATTCGCTCACTTATGTGTCCCACTCTGTCAGCCATTGAATTTCAAAAGCTTCAATGTCAGCCACAACTTTTTGTAGTACTCTCGCTGCTGTAGCTGTGGTTGTTATTGTTGCCATGAATTCAATATAATTTTGCTTTTAATGATGCTGAAAATTCGTACTTTGGCACTGTCAAAGTTGCGACTCACTGTACGGTAATTAAATACCATACATTATTATTTTTCCAACTAAAATCAAAATGGAGATAGAAGTCCGACTGCTGTGTGCAGGGCATGTTGGTGAGAGATAGGAAAGGGGTAGAGTTTGGGAAAGAGGTGAAAGGATACAGCGCTTTGGGAAGATTCACTTTTAATTGCAATGAAATATGCATCTTAAATTTGAGACAGCTCGAAACTTTTAATGCACTTCATTGCCACACACAGTAGCAGTGTCTTTTCTGCACCAAGCTCTTTGTTTTATGCACTTCGCATTTGCATTTCTGATGTGTAGATGCTATTAGTTTTGAAGAGCTAACTTAATATAAGTATTTAAAGTAAGGATGATGGATAGGTAATGTTAGAGTCATTAAAAAAGTCGGCATTCTATCATCACATGTAAAGCAGAATTTTCCTTGTATTAAATTGCTTATGCTAGCTCATATTTTAATATACATAAATATGTTACTAAGCTTCATTTTAATTGCCATGTCACGCTTTGTTAGTAGATTGCAGTGGAGTTCAGTAGTTGAAGAAAGTTTGGTATACTTTTAAAACAATTGTTTCTATTTAACACAGACCTAGCAGCTAGCTTTTGTAAAGTAACAAAAGCCGTATGTTCTATTTCGGCTAATTGCATTTTTGTATCAGGTTGCTCTGCATCTTGTTCAGCAAACTTGATATTTAACAGAGAAGAAAGACGCACACATACACACGCAAATGTACGACTTGTGTTTAAAACAGTCAAAGCCTTCTGTTTGAAGAGCGTAAGAATGCTACTGTTGAAATTGCTCGATTATGAGATACCCGCCACCCAATTCTACTGTAAAATATACTAAAAATATACTGAAAACATACCAAAAATATACCGAAATTAACTATGTTCTAAATTATTAGCCCATTAGTACTTTATTATGTTTATTGAACACCATTTTTATGCCACTTAGTGACATACCAGCTGAACAGGTGCAGCTGCACTTGATATCGCCTTATAAAACTTCTGTGTTTTTTGTCCGATTGTAAGCAAATTTTTAGACATCATTAGGATGATGATTAGTATTGTGAGTGCCAAAAATTGATCGTTCTAGCTTTAACATGACGCTTGGAATTCGGTTTTTCGATTTACGGGGACGGAAGGGGGCGTGGCCAAAATCTAAAACAAACTTGATCTGCGTGCAACAAAAAAACACACTATCTCGAAAATTTTGTTGCTCTATCTCTTAAAGTCTCCGAGGGTTAGGTGCTCATACGGACAGACGGACAGACCGACATGGCTATATCGTCTCGGCTGTTGCCGCTGATCAAGAATATATATACTTTATATGGTCGGAGATGCTTCCTTCTGTTATAATATCCTTATACCCTTTGGGTAGGCGGGTATAAAATCCAATACAACATATATTTAATGTATTTCTGATTAATCACAGATATGGTTTTCATTTGTGATTCATTGTTGGTCATTTGCACTCATTCATTCACACGTTCATTCATATGTTGCATTGCTTAGGCGCCCTCAATTTATGCATAGAAAACTCGTATGGAATTTGCAAATCGGAAATCGGAAACGCAGCACATAAAAGTGTAAAAACTAAATAAAATTGGTTTAAAAAAAATGTTTACACATGCATAAAAATGTTCAGGCAAATTGTTGTTACATGTGCGCATATATATGTGTATATATATATATATATATTCAGCAAGTATTCCACTTAACCTTTCCCTAGCTCTCGCTTACGTTTTGTATTACAATTGTTTCGAGCTGTATGAAAATGACATGAAAAGGCAAAGAGGAAAAGCGAAAACTCACAAATACAACAAAGTCGAATTCCCGGAAACTGATTTGTTGTTGAATTGTGGGTAATAATAATTGCTACTGCTGCTGGAGTTATTTTTATTGTTCTTGTTCTTTGTTTATGCTATTGGTTACACACGCACACATACAGCAAGAAAAATGAATTAAACACAACACACACACATATGTACGTACACTCTCTCAGACAGGCTGGAAAACACACAAATGAAATTTATTAAAAAAGTTTGCGTTGATGTTTTTGCCGTGTTGCAATATATGTTTTGATTTTATTGTACAAAGTGTACAATATGAACAATGGCTCAGCGATGGATATGAGCAGTTTTAGAGCACAAAAATATGTCAGAGCTGAGCAGGCAATTTGCATATGTGTTATGTATGTGGGTGTGGACAAACTAACACCTGCTGAACAGAACGTCCATGTCATCTGTTGACGTTGTACAATACTGAATTCTAAAACATTTTTGGCAAAACATTTTGTGTTCGCCTTGTCAGCACCCGCACACTCACATTACCATAAAATATAATTAAAAATAACAAAAGACAGAGAGAGACATAAATGGGCAGCATACAGAAAGTAGAAGAAGGAGTACTGGAGGAGAGAGGGGCCTGGTTAACAGCTGCAAATTTGTGTAGCGTACAATTTGAGGCCAGATTTTGTGCATATTTTGTAGCTGCTCTGATGCTGGGCTGGGCTGCTGTCGCAACATATTTTAGACTTTGCTTTAAGTGCAATTATTGTTACGATTATTGTGCAAATGCAAACAGCTCGCAACAGCAACAACAACAGCTATATACAATAATTGGTTTACTCAGTGTCCTAAGCAACTAGATCTGACAAATGTGCCATGCTCGTGTTTGCATTGGCTTCAATCATGTCTGGTTGGTACAGCACAGCTTTAATGTGGAATAAATTTAATTGAAATTGTAATGCAAGCTGCAGTTGAAGTTGAATGACATAATGCCTTGGCAAAATATCAAGTATACGCCCCGTCGTTCAAGCCGGCACAGACCCAGCAAAAGCCGGCTCCGGTTTTAGCTTTATCTGACATGATTTTCGCTTGCTTTGTTTCCAGAGCTCATATCGAATGACTGTTAACCCAAAAATTCACGCTCGATTTGAAGTTCATCTCGTCGCTGGTGCGTTGTCGTCTATCAGTAGCAGCCAGAGACAGAGCTGAGAGTTAAGGGTTAGCGTAGTGAGAGTCACAAGCTCACGTAGGCGACAGTTGAATGGATCTCATCTCAATGACCTCCTAGCAGCATTCCGTCAGTATCCTGCTGCAGCACTCATTAGATAACGCCCCTACTTCGGGAAGTGTGGAGGGGCCAAACAGCAGACAGACAGTCACAGTGGACAGCTGTTGTCATGCCAGCCTGGGCCCATGATGGCATGTTCTAGGCTCCAGCTACAGCTACAGCGATAGCTCAGTTTCTGGCTTGTGTAGCTCCGGTTATTTCGTCACTTAAAAGCGGGCCCTTTGCCAAATTGTTTTTGCATTAAGAGCCCCCATTTTGAAAAATGCTATTGCACTCTGTGCTTATTCTACTCCAGGCCTTTAGAACTACAGTTGGTTCAGTTTGATAAACAACAAAAGGTCTGCCAATTTAGTACAATCTGCAAAATTGTTGCAAAATTTGCTCAACATGAGCCTAGTCTTTAGTTAAACAGTATACATTAGTGTTTTTACTTTAAGGTTATACAAAAGAATGTTTTCCTCAGCAACATATGTCCTTAATTTGCTGCGGGGCATCTGAGAAAGAGGTAGTTGAGCTTTGAAGCCAATTTCTCCAGCTATTTGTGAAAACCTCACGGAGAATAAATGCTTAGTTTAACTACAATTTAAAAGATAAACATAAATGCCAACATTTACTTTTGAAATTGCACGATTTGCTGCAGGCAATACTTATTTCAAGTGTAGCTGACTACACCTTCCATTCGACAATTCGCAGCTACTTTGCAGCTGCCTTTAGCCTAACATCTAATGAGATTATGGAATTATATATTCATAGTGAAAAAAATGATGTCAGACGATGGCTTAGACAATGGACTTGTTCTCTACTCACCAACGATGAAAGGAATAAACTGAGCAGAAGGCAAAATGCAAATTGCATACAAATGCACAAAAGGAAGGGAAGGGAAATGAAGGGAAACGAAAGAAAAGGAAGAAAGACAGGCGACAGGCAGCTACTTGACTGGTCCCATAAATGCCCACGTTCAAGTCGTGGCATCTTAGCGCACCGCTTAGTTTAATACATTGGCCCAGCTGGCATGCTGGCATGCTGGCAAGCTGGCAAAACTGGCAAACTGCTAACAGACAACTGCCAACTGGAAGGGCAGCTTACTTCCGTCACATTGCAGCCTTTTTATTTGCAAATATTTTCTGTTTTCTTCTCTTGATAGTTGTTCTCCCGCGGCGATACAGAGAAAAGCAGTTAGAAAGATACAGTCCAGCAGACAGGCTTAGAGTTAAAGCACCATCTTCTATGCTGCCATTCAATCAAAATTAATTAAGCTAAACGCTCGACCTATTTAGCTGCCTGCTCCTCTGCTGCTCTCTGATTACGTGCATATCAATTATTTTTTACACGAAAACTTTTACCATAAATTTTTGAAGTCGAGTCTTCAACTCTCTATCTCTCTCTCTCTCTCTCTCTCTCTCTGTTCCAGTTGCCGACTTCGATGACATACGATGCTCTGCAGCGAATACTTTTTGGCGCATTGCCTTAAAGCCAGTGGCCATCATAAGTTAGGTTTCTCTTCGCCTGGTCAGAACTTTAGGCACCTTTCGGGCGCAATTGTTAAACTAGGCTGAGCGAAACTGAAAGATGCTTAGTTTAGATAAGGCGTCGAAAGTTTTAATTGAATTTTTCGTTTGCTTTAATTGAACCTTTTTTCCGGCTCAGCCTAAACAAACTTGCAACGTTATTTCAGCCCCATCAACAATATAAATAACAACCTAATTTCGCACCTCCATCTCTCTTTGTCTATATCGCTGTTGTTCTCTTTCACTCTCAGTTTCAGGGGCTTGCAACTATTATTGAACATTTGCCAGTTTGCTAAATGAAAATATTATAAGTTTTGGCACGCGGCCGCAACCTTTGCATAATTTAATTATGCGACTCTCATGAATATTTAATGGTAAAGCTTTTAAACGCCTCTTTATTTATGTATTTTGCGTACGACACACAAATTTATTTGCGTATCCTCAAATTATTTTTGTTATTGAAAGTGCCAAGAAAACCCATGGCAACACAAAGAAGGGAAAGTTTCTCTTTCAACACTTTTCCAAGAGTTTTTGCGCACACAATTTAATTAAATTTCATGTTCCCAATACCCCGGAAAAATGTTAGACACAAAAAAATAACAAAATTACATTAACAATTTGCTCTAATTGGCAAGCCCCGAGTTGGAGTTAGAGTGCACATCTCCATAACGAACACCAAATCGAGCTATAGATTTGCAATTGCCGGCCAAATGGGTTCCAAATAGCTGACATCGTTTTCTGCGCTGCGGTTTTCGCTTAGAGGCTGCCTCCCAAAAATGAAATTGATAAACAAACGTATGCCATGTACAGCCTCTCACACACATACACGCACACACACACACTTCTGCATATATTTGCATGTGTATCTTTGGGCAGGCGCTTTAAAAAGTGTTCGCAAGCCAATATTGATAGCATTTCCCTGGCGGTAAGTCGAGGTCTGAAGGGTGTGCTTGTTTCTATTGCTCCAATTACTATCTCGCCATGTTGATGAAAAAAACAAAAACAAAAGCAACTGGCGCCATGTGGAAGGTTTGGCCAGTTCGCGTTCTCATTGATGCAGTGTTCAGTCTCTTCTCGCTAGAATTTTGTCTGGTTTTGCTGCATGTTTGCCTTTTGTAAGCACAATTGTACATATGACTACTGTTGTTACCATTTTCGATCGGTGCACACTTTGCCCACTCATGCCTGATAGAACTCAAACTGCACATTCCGTGCTTGTCAAAAATTAAAATCAGCAATGAAATCATGTCAAAATCTCCAATAGGGGACACAGTTGAAATTAAATTGACATTATTATGACAGTATCATATCATAGCTTATGTGTGGAAAGCAAAACCGTTGCTCAAACTACATATTAAACCGTATTTCAAGAATGTAGCTATTAAATTAGCATCAAGCTGCTTTGCAGGCATACATTTAATAGGGAACTAGAATATGTTTGAAACACAGTTTATTCATTTAGCTACAATTTTCTCTATGAAGCATAATTTTTCAATTTAATATTCAGTGTTCTCGCTTCTTTAAGAGTGAAGGGTTCAATTAGTATTTGTTCAAATCCAGGCACAGAGGAGCTTTTTGCCTATTGAAACGTCAATGTAATATCGTGCGCACAAATGGCATTTGTTTGAAATGCAAAACAATTTAGTTGCAGGGCTTGGAAATTAGGTAACCGCATGAAATGCGCTCCGTGCTTTTATTTGGCAAGGTTTGTTTGCCGATAAGTTTCGGCTAATTACAAAACACCGAGCAAAATAGTTGAGCAATGAGTGCAGCAGACAAGCAGCGCAGAGATGCACAAAAAAGTATTGCCTATTTATTAGGGCCGAGGCAATTGCCAATTGCCAATTGCGAATGTGTATATGTGTGTGTGTGTGGGAGACTGTGAGCATGCATGTGGCATTCAAATTTATTCAAAACAATTTTATTCAAATCGCAAAAAACTAATTCGGAGCACGTACGAGCAAGACAACAACAACATCCGACGTTTGCTAATAAAAGGCTTCCCCACACACATGTTTTGCCAGTAAATTCATATATCTATGTGTGTGCGCTAGTATATTTGTGCTTGCTGTTTGTTTTTGCCAACGTTTCACAATAGTTTTGCGCGCCATCTCCAACAGTTAACTGGAAATGCTCGTATTTTGTGTACTGCCCAGCAAATTATGTTATTTCGCATATGTGTGTGTGTGTGTGCGGGTGTGTGTGTGAATTGATTGTATTAGTTTTTCTGCGTACATGCTATGTAGGCAGTTCTCTTGTAATTATGTCTAATTTTATTGCCCTCCCTTAGCCCCACTCAGTTTGTGTGCGATTCGAGAGTTTGGTCCAGAGAGGCGGTGGCTATTTTATGATTTTTGTTTATACTGTTGTCGCATTGATTTTTGTTTTAGTGCTAATTGTTGTGTGTGCCCATAAGCTGACTACATATATCGTTGTTATATCTCTCGCACCCTTATTATCTGCCTATTCCAACAGCTGTTAATTAATTGTGCTTGTATGCCAAAATAAGCAATCTGTTGATTAGACTCTGCTGCAATACAGCAATTGTTGGCCTCGAATAAATTAGTATTTTAATCTAAGAACAATATTACAAATTATTACATTTTTTCATTTAACTAAATTAATTTTCTCGTAATGTACGTTACTATTTAACTCTTTAAAATGCTTATACCCATTTATTGTAAATTAAAATCAAATTTGATTGAATTATTGTTTCATTTGCAAGACTAATATTTTCGTTTGAAATCAAAACAATTATTATGAATTTCGCAAAACATATTTATGTGGTATTACAATAATTTTTAATTATTAGCCAACAGAACTTTATATTATATTGTAATTACAAATATTTTTCCATGTCAATTTAACATTTAATTTATTAATTATTTCGGCAGCTACCCAAAATTGAAAACAGTAAAAACAAACAATTAGAGGGGCAGGGATTAATGGTAAAGACAGCAGGAAATGTCATAAGAAGCGGCATAAAAGCAACTCCATAAAATCAAATAACATCATAAAATATAAGGGACAAAGCACCCAAACACAAAGACATAAATTGCAATCGCAAGTGAGTGTGTGTTCGAGTGTGTGCGTGTGTGCTGGCATTTAGGTGCGCGTTAACAAGCCAGAAGCGTGTATAATATTTTCTAATTTCTCAATTTCCCGCACATTGACATCCGAAACTAATAAAAATAAATCGCACTTTGATATCCGCTTTTTGCACTGCATTTGTTTTGTTTCCTCGCGTTTTGTTTTTTGTTTTTATTTTATTCTATACCATGTCGTTGTTATGTGTCCTTTTCTTTTTCAATAATCGTTACACAAACGCACGCGCACCCAGAAATAGACGTACATAGATACATTGAGGCAGTTATAACGGCTGTCTGCCAGCTTTGGCCAGCGTGCCACAATTTTTATATCATTTTTAGTATATGTATGTATATACATTTTTATTTTGTTGCTGCTGCCTTTTCATTGTTTTTGCCACACTTTTGGCCTGGCGAGTTAGCGCCAACAATAAATAAATGCGCTCACAATTTCCCCGACAACACACTTCCCCACACACACACACGCAACATCGGAAATTTATAGATCTGACCGGATGTGCGTCTCTCTGGTGACATACACAGATAGCAGTAATGCCGTTCCAGAGAGCGCTGGGCATGAGATACGAACAGAGCACAAACTTATAACGGCATTCGACTTTGTCTGCTGATGTCTGTATGTGCATGTGTGTTTGTGTGCGCGTGTCTATTACAAATACAAATAACAACAAAATGACCAACTAAATAAATAGTTTTGTAACCACACACAGACAGGAAGTGGGCCATGCGGTGTGCCACACCCAGAAGAGGCAGCCAGTCTGGTTGCAAGCAGGGCTTTCGACTATAGTGTTGCCCCCGTAGCGCACAGAGAATTTAGTTTTACTCGTACTACATGCTTGAACAAATGGAAACCCAATACTCAATGGGTTTCAAATCCGCCAGTCTAAAACTTTGTGCAGCTGATAAGATGCTGAAGCATTAAAACGAAAGCATATCTGGTTATTTAATTCTAGACTGAGGCGGGCACTAGACAATATTGATGCGATTATGTTTTATGCAAGTTATGCTAGGATTTGCACTCAGCGTTTTTAAATGACTTACAGATTAATTAAATCTAATAGCTAGCTGATGTACATTTGTCAACTATCAATACATAGTTTCAGATCGTTCAACAACTTGCTACAAATACCTTTTGAAGTGTCTATGTTGCTGTTGCAACTACAATTCTCAAGCAGCTCTAACGTATACTTAATCTAAGCTGTCTCAGTTGGATCTGCAGATATTTTATAAGTTCAATACGTTGTTTAGTTTGATGTGCATTTAATGGTCTGCTAATATTTCTGGTCTGGGATATGAAATTTCTAAGAATTTTCTAACGTAGCGTTTGCACATGTGATTTATCGTAAGCTGCTCATTTTTTGTACTGCTCAGACACACGTGGTTGTGTTACTCGAACACATTTGCTTTCATCCGTACTTCAAATAAAGACAACGTTGATGCTGCTGTGGCTGCATCGTAAATTCTGCAAAACTACATATAGATATATGTGTATCTCGCACAATACAATACAATATATATGTTATAGTATATAGTTATAGCGAGACGTGGCCTCACATCGAGTCGAAGGCGATGCAACAAGGGGCAAGTAAGCATATTATTGCTTCAGTTTTTAGGTCGCAGCACAATAAAATAGCTCAAGTTGATGATGGAGCAGAACTGTGCGAGTGTGTGTGTGTGGCATTAGATAGAGCTAACAGCAGCTTGCCCTATTGCATGCTGTGGATTTATAGGCGAAGGAGGTGGGCAGCATTGGGGACGAAAGATTGCAACAAAGCTGCTTATCGTTTAACGCTCAGTGTAATGCGTTTAAACTTGATGATTGATTCAGGACGCGCGGGCGGGGTTGGAGACAATTTCTACGTCTCGACTGCAACTAAGTGCAAAGTGCGCAAAGTGAGTGCTAAAGGAGTTTGGCTTGGCATCTTGGTCAGACTTTAATGGGTAACTAGTCGCATATCGCACTAGGCCCGGCGTGCCCAACCCGCCCTGCCTTGCCGGGCCCGATCCGGTCCGGTCTATGGCCCGGATATACGGCGTTACGGATACGGCCAAAGCGAATGATGCCCCGGCGCCATTGTATGGTGTGTATGGTTCATTTTATGTTGTTGCCTGCGTTTTATTGACTCGATGGTGTGGCAACGATGGCCGCGCCATTGTGCCCTAAACTAAAACAAAGTACTGTTAGAACTGCCGTTCACAAATATGCTTGTGTGTGTGTGTGTGTCTGAGCTAGTGTTGGTTATAGCTCGTTATGTGCGTGCGTGTTACTGCGCAAAGATGGCTCATAAATTTCGCGCGTTTTCGACTTCAATTCTTCTATTTCTTTTTCACATTTCATTTTATTTTATTCTAGTTTTTTTCGCGTATATTGCACAATTATTTTTGCTGTTTTATATTTTTTTGTTGCTTGTCTAAACTTAATGACTTTGCCAGCTTTTGGCCACTAAATCAAATTGTTATAGTATTGTTTTCGTTTTTTTTTTTTTGCGCATCATTTTTCAGCACTTGTTTAATTTAATTGTATGTTATGTGTCTCTGCTGCTGATGAGATTTCAAATGCGCTTCGGAAATCGTTAGCGTCGCGACATTTCTGCTTCAGTGAATTTTAAAGGCAAAAACCTGTCGTTTGCCCTATAATTAGTTCAACAGGCTCGGCTAGGTCTTTTTTCATTAGCCTGGTCGTCGCCACAAAATCAAATTGAAATTGATGCACAAGAGCTGAATCACGCAAAGAGCAGTACAGAACAGAGCAAATGGAATCACAGGAAGCATGAGCAAGAGCAGCAGGAGGCAGCATGCAAAGTGAACTTCCGTTGGCAGCAGACAGCAAACTCATAACCAAACGTAAAGATTGGGATGAAAAAGTCAGGAATTGAACTACCAGCACATTTATTTTTATCATAAATGCAGATAGACATGAAACAGCTCCTATATGAGCTTCTCTCTATATGGACTTTGTAGACTGTGGAGTGCAAATGAAGCTGAAATATGCACATATAGTATCATCACCAATGCTTCGCATTTCCAGTTACGAATACACTGCAAGTTTCACTGAATATTGGATATAAATTGCACAGCGATTGCTCTAAGTTTGTAGCGTATGTGATAAATAAAAGAACGTTTAAATAATGGCAAAGAAACCACTTGAAATAGATACTCATTGAGACAATCGAAACCTCAATAAATTATTATGTTATTTTGTAGTTAATTGAACTACATTTACTGAGCTTAACAAATATAAACTTCAGTGTATCAAACAATTGTCAAGTTTGGGATCTGTGGTTCGATTTGTGGCTCGAAAATTTGTGGTTAAATATGTATATTTTGGCTTTTATGCTAAGATTTCTATATCAATAAAATGAAACATTTGTGGATAAGGAAATTTTTTGATATTGAAAACATGCATTTCATTTAAAAGAGCATTATTTTACTAATGTACATTTATTTGTTCTTACTTATATGTATGTATATTGTTGTCTAGTTAATGTGCGCTATTCTGGGACTTGTGCTTTTGTGTATTGTAGGGCATCCAAGAATTTATGATGTCAGCGACAGTTGAGCACTTGCCACGCACTTGAAGCTGTAGCGGCAAGTGGAGATGCAACTGCAATTGCAACTGGCATTGTCATTGCAACCGTAACTGCGACTGTAACTGGAACGGTGAATGTGGCAACTGCAACTTTCGCTTGCATACTTTTTGGCATTCCTCTTAACACTTAACACTCTGGCACTCGTAGAGCTGACCACAATGCCGAGGTGTAGGCGTAGGCTTGTTGGCGATGTGAACTGACCAATGAAGGCTTATCCCATGCATTGGTATTCCGACCGCCACTTTTCGTGCTCGTCCAATTCCATTTCCACAATTTCATATTGTTTTCTGTTGTCCCCCTTTTGTTTTATCTTCGGATTTCGCCCACTGTCGATGACGGGGCTCAGGTGGCGTTAACACTTGTTTAAAAATTTGTTATTGGGTTTTCTTTGTTCGCGTTGTTTATTTGTTGAGTAAGCTTGCGGCAGAGTCTGCCAGGATATTGTCTGTGAAACAGAGAGCGAGAGAGATGGAGAGTGGGATGGAAGCCTATAGCCATGTAGGTCAGCACTTGGTCTGTGACTCTTCGAAATGGAAGGGGTTCTGTTGTCACTTTGCGTTGGCTTTATCGGATTGCACGTAATATTGCTGACAAATTGAATACAATTGCGTTTAAGCTGAAAAGCTCATTACCGAAATTGGATAGCAGCAGTGAGCCAGTTGCCCATCCAACATAAAGGTTACAAAATTAATTTAAATCGCCATATGTGCCCATAGTTAAGGTAATAACAAAATCACTTTTTTCTTTAAATGATCCCCATTGATTTTTACCATTGAATTTACAAAAAGTTAAGCTGATCAGCATTCTTAATTTTAACAATATGGTGCTGTTGTGAAATGCGTTTAATTGTACAGGTCTGAAATGGTTTTAAAATGACTAATTGAAGTTTTCTTCTCTTTTCAGATAAATGCAGCAATTGCTATGGTAAGTGTTTCATAGTTTTTGTTTAAAAAAAACAAATTATGTTTTTATTTATATTATTATGATAAAGTTTCCACTACTACAATATTTTCAACTAATTGACTACATGAAAGTGGTAAATGCAGTGGAAAGCGAAAATGAAATACCTTGTATAATTAATTACTTGTAACATTTAATATTTAAATACTTTAAAATGTTATGAAATGTTAGTTTTGTAGTTGAAATTACATTTGTTTATTCAGTTCAAAACACGTTAGTTGTGTAAATTTTTTAAAACTTTTACATTCTACTAATGGACATAACTAAAACTAATCTGCAAATGTTATGCTTTTAAAACTATATATAATATATATGCACTAAATACCATTTAATGCAGACTATTTTAAAAATTAAATATGTGTAGCATGTGAGTTGGTAAAATTGGCATAGAATTTTGAAATGTTATGTTGTAAGGAGATGCAGGTGAAGTCATAGTTGGGATTGAATTTGCTTGGAATCTCTTAGAACAATTGTTGAAATAAAGCATTCGCAACGAAAACTAATGCCTTTGGGAAGCATGAGCTCAACTTCAAGGCTGAGAAAGAGTAAAGTTGGCAGAAGCAGGAGCGAGCCATGGCTAACAAACAAGTAAATTAAGTTAATTACAAGCAAATGAAATATGGGAAAAGTTTTCATTTAAATGTTGCAAATGCTTTCAGCCAATGTTGAATGTTGTTGCTTTGGCTGCTCTGCCTGGTATCCATGTTTAGTCTGGCTGTCATCAGTACTATGTGTTGTTATTGCTCTTACCGCCCCTCTGGCGCACCCAAACATGTTGCATAATATTTGCGTATTAAATTGTTGAGAGGCACACGTTTTACACTTCAGCAACATTTCCGCCTGTTAAATGTTTGGCCTTTACAATGGCATAAAATGATTTTGTTGGTGAATTTAAAACGACCGACGCACCGCTAGCTCCACAACCACCACTCAGCCACCCAGCCACCCAGCCGCCCAGCACCGCTGCCTAGTGGACCCGCAGCCAGCATGGACACTGAACAGCTGTGCGTAATTTTAATGAGAATATTCATTGGAGCCACAATTGAGACAACCAAAGCGGCAGAGTCACGTGCCCCACCAGCTTCGCTCCTTTCTCTGTGAATGTTTCATTTTGGTGGTTGGGCGGTCAGTGGGTGGAACGGATGCCTGCGGTTCGTTGCGTGGAGTTAGTGAAAGATTGGCCGCAGCTCTTTCCGGTTATGGCCCAGCCTGTACTCCAGACCAGACCAAAGCAGGCCAGAGATGACAGCAACAGCAACAGCAGCACTTAATGTAATGTTATTTTATGCTGTCGGTTAATTATTCAGCGCATTTCCTACCGGGAGCAGGGCAGACGACAACTATGTCAAAAATGCGTGGGCAATATTTATTTACGTCACTGTTAAATGTTGAAAATAGTTCACTAATTGCAAATCGGGGCGACAATTGCCATATGTACAAAAATCAAAATACGAATAATTACAAATCTACAAGCATTAAAAACATTTTAACAAAACAAAGGGAGATGTTTGTTCAATAAAAACATGTTATAAATGTGCAATTAATACGGGAGCTCGTCAAAATAAACAAAACCAATTAATATGGTTTGAGTTTTGTGTAGAACTCAGCTTACATCTACAGTATACGTTTCACAAAATACCTCACAATTAAAAATACCTTAATTTATGATTTTCAAAATTGATGTATCCATATATCTCTCATAAACTTCGTTCCGCCTTTTGCTCACTTTCCCTTCATAATATGCTTTCAGCTCTTTAAATAATTCTGCATATTTTTCAATGTTCTCTTAGCTTTCCTTTGAGCATACATTACAAATTTGGCTACATTAAACAGCCAAATTTAGCCAATTTACCAATGGTTGCCTCTCGTCTCTTTCCAGCAAAAATGTATGTTTCAAAGTGTTGACTACTTTGATTTTGATTCGTATTTGATCTATGTGTAATTTGATTTTATTTGCATGTTGTATGCGAATATGCCATCATTATGAATGTTTCATTTCGGCATATTTATGTTCGGTAAAATCGGTATTCGGTATTTTTTGGGTTGTATAAGAGATGATATATGTGTATGTTGACAGAAATTGAAATTTAAATTGCTGCCATTTATATTTAAATTATATATAATTTGAGCAATTAAACAACTAAATTATATTGTAGAGGGTAATTTTTAGTCCTACTTGTCCTAGTTGCTAGTCGTTTGATATTAATCAAAAATATTGTATATCATTATTGGTCTTGGCATGTGGTTAGAAAGTGGCTTGATTGACAGAAATGAATATTTATAAAGCTATTTTAATTGCTTGTAAATGTGTATTTATTTAAAATTTCAAAAAACGTTTAAAATACAGCAGGCAAACTTTGCACAGAAATTCGTGCACATTAATTATTGAATCCGTAAAATTGATTTAAACTTTGTCATTGAGAGCAGCGGCAACAAACAAAGGGAAAGCAACTACAAGAGCACCATTAAAAAGTGCAATAAAAGCTTCAGTAAGCTCAAAATTATTGCAAACTTTTTGGTGGAGCGAGGGACAAAGGGAAAGTGGGATCTGTGTAGCACCATAATTTAACGGAGAGCGGCATTCGCATGGCAGGTGCGTGGACATTGCCATGGAGCTGCATTAACCAAGAGGCATTTAGGAAGCAGGCTGAATGCTTGTGCCTGGTTGCCACGCCCACTGCGGATACTCCCACTGCTGCTGTAAAATTAAAAGCAAATTCCCGACACTCCAAGCGACCTCAGCCTGCTGCTAGCTGTTGTCCTGGCAGTTTTACGAGTCGGCTTTAAAATCACGTTAATGATATTTACAGCGGCGGTCGTGAGAACTGAGCTGCAAATTCGAAACTGGAGCAGCAGGCGTATAGCACAAGCTCGAGCAGAAGAGTCTAGCGGGGTAAATGTGGAGCAAATGAAAGTGGAGTGCAGCAGAGTGTGGGTGAGAAGCGACCAAAAGAGCTCTCTCCCTTTGACCAACACAAACAGCATCGCCTGGCCTGGCCTGGCCTGGCCTGCTGTGGCGTGGTCGAAAGTCTCTTTGCCATGGTGTTAACTGTGTGAATTTTGCGTTGCCAGCGCAAGTCATTTGCATAACAAAGTTGGCCACGCCCACCTTACAGGATGCTTGCCCACCGCACCCGCCACCCCGTCGCTCGGTTTATATTTACAACATTTAAATTAGACATTAAATTTGAAAGATGGGCTGCCGAACAACTTTCCCAGCTTCCAGGTGTCTCTCTCTCTCTCTCCCCTTCCCTTTGTATCTGTCGGGGCGTCTGCTTTTTTTTATGATTCGCTGAAATTTCTATATTATATTTTTTTTTTCTTTTTCTGCTTGTTTTTTATATATTTTATTTAAGCTGCAGATAATTTGGACAGTGGCACTCGGAGAATTCTGCCCTTGATTTACCTATTTACTTTATTTTATGGCACTTAAATGGCACTTGGCATTGTTGTGTGTAATTTGGCTTTGTTGTCGAGCGTTTTGGGGCTTGATGCCGCCTGATAAGCGTAATTCCTTTGCCATCCCAGTTCAGTTATGCTGTAGTTGCTTTTGCTGTTTTTATTGCTTTTGTTGTTAACAACATTTCTCGCCAGTTCATATATTTACTTATTGACAACAATTACGTGCGATAAACTGCGCTCGCACTTTGTCTGCTCTTTGAGTCCTAAGTACCTCGAGACCTATGGCTATTGAAATCGTAATTTCTTTTCACATATATTTTTAATGAAGTCAACGGAATGTAGATAAAACAGCAGCCTAAATCCGAAGCCATTTAATCAATGTTTGATGAGGTTAACGACAAGTTGTATAGGTAATCCAGTTTGTTGTTTGACTCACCTTACATGTAGTTCTTTTTACGTGTGTCGTATTTCCAAGCACCCTAATAAGCAATATTAATTAAAATTAAGATATCTTATGCTGCTTAAGTTTCAATTAGTCAGCACTTAGAAGAAGTTCCGTTCTAAGCACGGCATTGCTTTTTATTGTTAGTGCTGAAATTGAGTTTTGGTTTGCTTTGCTGAGATTTCTGAGAAGCATTAGCGGTTCACAATAATCAAGTGCAATAAGTGTTGATAAAAATAGCCTCTGGCACTTTTCTCATTGTTGTTCGATTTACATTTCATTTGCTTGCCCGTGGCACCTGCTGTTTCTTACCACTTGCTGCAATCATAAGCGGTAGCCACGGGACGCCACCTGGCATTCAGTAGCAGCACTGGAGAAATTGGCGGCGAAAACAGATTTTGTGGCACAAAGTATGCCTACTTATGGCCATTAGGACTAAAAGCTCAACAAAATACAGGCAACGAAAAACGAGAGCTCAAATTAATTTTCATACAAAATGTATATCGCGAGTGGGGCAGCAACAGTGGCAACAATAAATAAAACACCAACAACAACAGCAAAAGCAAAAACAACGTGCCGCAATATGTCTCGACAAAAACAAGCAGCGAACCAACAATGAAATCAGCACATTTGGTTTTAACGACTATATGAGCTTTTTTTCTGTCTTCAACTAAGAAGAAGATGCTACAGTTTCTTTTCTCCATTCGCTTTTTTTTTTGTTGTTATTGTAGTCGTTGCTTTTGTTGTTGTTGGTTTTTAATGTGCATTTGCTTTGCCGTCGGCGCCAGCGTCGCCATTTGAACATTCCAACATTACAGACGTCACGCAAAACTTTCGGTATGAGAGACTGGTCGCTCTTTGTGACTGTTGGTTTTAATGGAACTGACAATAAAAGTATGATGAATTTCCTGGGGTGTTGGTAACGCACTGACTGTAAATCTAATGTAAATACCTTACGGGCTTACAGACTAGCTGGCGCCATTCAAACTGCCTCGTTCCCTTGTTTCCACGAATTCGTAGACTAATCCCAAAAGGAAAAATATGAGTGCATCGTGCAAATACAAAATATATTTACTATAAGCAAATACTTTATTTATAAAATCAGCTTAAAGTTATTTGTGACTAATGTTGAGTAAAAGTAACTTGAGTATGTGATTTAAGATAAAATAATAGTTACATATTATTTAAATATCAGAAATGCAATTAATTTAACAAAAGTTTTAAGATCTTTTTAAATATAATATTTAGTTCAGCTAACAGACAAGCATGTATATATATGTTTGTAAACTAACTTTAAGATGAATAATATATATATTTAATAATATAATAGCTTTTTTTTTAAAAGTCTGGTCTAAGCTTTAGTATGGACACATGCTTGACAGTATTATTGGACGTCGTTTTGTATTTGCCTTTAATTTTGTAAGCGTATTTTCAGTTTGTCAATGCCCAATTCGATTATTCATGTGTTTTTTCTTTTACTTGTTTGTCTGTGAATTTGAGCAGCTGATTTTGTGCCTGTGAACAGATGAGGCCAACATCATTTCATATCCGACGTAGCCGACAAGCAGCCCAAACCCAAAACCCAACCCAGTACACCGTAACCCGAACCCAAACCTAATCCACAACCACAAGCAGAGAAGCATAGAAAACGAGCAGAATTGTTATTATGCAAACAAATTACATGGCCCGGAATTTGGTTCTGCAACATCGTTAACGTCTTTTGCCATTTCAATGCGAATGTGCTCAAGTTCTTTTTATTTTTTTTTTGTACTTCTGTTGCCAGTTATTATTTGGCAGTTTTGAGTAGTGTTGAGCATAGTTGGTTCGCTTTGTTTATAGCTCATGTAATTAAAATATCCAATTAGGCAGAGTTGTTGTCTCTCTCTTGGCCTGTGTCTCCAGTTGGATTGTCCTTTCTTTTTTTTTTTTTTTTGCATTGCTGCTCATATAACTAATGACTACTCATATGTGAGAGATTCGTCCTGCTGCTGTCCTCTTGTGTTCATTCCTGTCGAGTCGTGTCTTGTTCTGTTCTGTTGGTTTGGTAACATAAATTCCCTTTTGGGAAAAATTAATAAAAATGATTGCAGGCGGTCGCCCGTCGAGGCGACTACAATGAATGAATGGCGCATGCCAGCTGTTGGCCAAACATGCTTTTGATTGCCAGCAACAACAACAGCAAAAGCACTCTCAACCAAATAGCTAGCAAAAAAGGCGCCTTTCATCAGCGTGTGCATAACAAGCGGTCGCCTGGCTGGAAGCTTGGGCTATCCGTCGCTCACACTTGACGAGAAGCTGCCCTAACTTTGTGGATCCTGGGTCCGCTTGTAACCCATTTACAATGTCCTGCCACGTCCTTCGTTTTGTCGTTCCTGTCACACCACTGCAAAATGACGAACAGCGACCGTGTTGGCGCAAAAAATTCCATTTGCAGCTGTAGCAAACGAACATTTAGCCACGGCCAAGAGCCATAGGCCATTGGCCAACGCGAAGTGGCAAACAAATGCCCAAAATGTTGCGCTGTGGCTGTGCAAATTGCAACAAAATCTTTTAGACACATGCACCATAGCCGCACAATGCCACAACGCCATCTGCTGCTTGCTTTCTGCTGTCTGCTGTCTGCTTATAAGCACTTCACATCTAATCAATTATGCTATCTGCACATTTGCTGTGGCCCTTCAGCCACAGTTATAGCCACACAGCAATGAGCCACATAACATTTAAATATGCATGGATGGCTTTAAAGGCCAACATAAGCTGGCCAAAACACGGAAAATGCCCAGCCAATCGTAACTCGAAGAGATAACACCCGGCGAATACAAACCAAACAAACTCTCCGTCTACCGAAAAAAAAGAAAATGTTTCTCAGACTGCAGACAGGGAAACGGCAACAGCTTTGGTTTCTGATTCAGCTTCAGTTGTAACCGGGAGAAGAACAAAAAAAATGTAGGAGAAACTCGGCGAATCAGTATCAAAATCATTCGTCCTTCTGCCGCTGTTGCTGTTGTTGTGCTAATTCCGTTACCAATTTCACTTGCACGCGATAAAGAACGACGGAAACAACGTACTCATATTGGAGTATAAAGCGACTGTCCAATGCTCTGTTGTAAAAAAGAATTTCAAAATTAAATTCTTTGCGAAAATTGAAAAATTTTACCCAATTTAGTTTTCTTATATTAAAATTAATTATATTGATAGCTTTAAAAATATTTTAGTGATAGATTATTTGCGCTTGTGAATAAACTAAATAAACAAATTTCTTTTTTCATATCTCAATCGAACAATACGCATATTTCAAATTTAAAGCTCTTTCGCAATTTCAATAAAACACATTTTACCCAAAACCCAATCAAATTGTTGTTTACACTTGCAACTAAATGATTGAAATCAAATACATAAACATTTAGGTAACAAAATATTTTCAAAAATCTAATGAAAACTGTGCAATTACGAATATTTTTGTTTCATGTCCCTCGATGGTTGTGTGTGCAATTTTATGCAATTTATTTACCATGTTCCAATCACAACTCAAATGTTAGTATTTATTGCATTTATTGAAGCTCTAATTGACTGCCTAAAATCGGGGTGACAAGACGATTACACTATGAAATTATATTTTTGTAATTGAACTACTGTACAATAATGAAGTGGTAAAGAAACATTTAAGAATCGCTTTCAAATAAAAGCAAAATCATATTGCAATTAAAGATAATAAATCAAGCATTTTGATAAACAATCTACAGTGTAGTTGCCTTACTTGAAACTAGTGGCAGATAAGGTCTCGTTTCCCATTTTGCATTGTGGGTGAAGCAAAAAACCGCCATGCATATAGAAAGCAAATCTTGTAAGGCAAATGAAAAACGGGGCGAAACTGCTTAACGGCTGTTGCTTTGGCTTTGTGTAGCTGTGGCTGTTGATATTGATGTTGGTATTGCTCTGGCAGGACACGCTGTAAAAAATGACCAAGCAAATTGTATTAGTGTGTGTTTTGATATAAGCAAAGAGGAAGCGCATGGGATACAGAGAGTGAAGACAGATTAACTTGCTTTGCCCGGGCTTAAGTACAGCGCAAAAAGCGATGGTAATGGAGGGAAAAGAAGATAGAGGCGGAACACTCGTACTCGTATGTACATATGAGCTTGCCCAAAAGTGGAGGCCGCACAAAAGCAACGTTAATTGCATTGAGGGTACACACAAGCCACACGCTGCTTCTCTACCCTTTCCACAATTATCTGTGCAACTGACTTTAAATAAGAAAGAAAGGAAACACTCTCCACATACGCACTCGAATGTTTTACACGGAATTTGCCTGTATTTATTTACATTAATTGGATTTCAATGTGTTTGCCACACTGTACAATTCCTCATAGGGGAATATCCAAAAGCAAAAGGGAAAATGTGCGCCAGAAAAAAGCAAAACGGAATATTTGTAATTTACGAGCAGCTTTTGCGCAACAGCTTTATGCCTTTTGCCAAGAGCATTTCGAAGTCTGTTTATTGCGTGCTGCCAAGGGAAACTGATCAATACGTGAATAGCTTTATTATAAGGTTATACCCACTTGAAAACCACTTGTCATTGCCTTATCTTCTCATCGAGATAGTCGACAACTTTAAAGTAATTTCAATAAGTAAAATCAACTCGAAATTGTGTGAATTCCTGGGCAGATTCACCTATGATAAATTAGAGTTTATTTGTGTTCTCCAGTCGAGTCTGTTTATATTACTATTCAAATATGCATTTCACAACTTCCCCAAAGTCTTGCAGCGAGCCAATCATTTAAGGCATGCTGCCTTTGAAACAATGAATGTGATTTATTGTAGGCTATTGGCTCTTGACATAGCAAGTGCAATCCGAACTCATGTTCCTAAAATTGCATTTAAAAAGGACTTGCATATACACATTTTGATTTCATTCTTGATGTTGTTGATGTTACTGCAGCAAGGAAACAGGACAAAGGCCGCTCCATTGAGGCACAAAATAAGATTATTAACGTTGTTAAAACGAACGAGAATGAGAAACGGAAGCCAAGAAGAGATAGTGCAACAGGAGAAGCATCAAGAGGGAGCTGGCGACTAGCGTTTGGCTGGGCACAGTACAGGATGACTTTGTTTTGTGGCCCCTAAGCAAATGCGGAAACTGTAAACTAAAAAAATTTATTTTAAGGAAGCCACAGTTACAACAACAACAACAACAGCATCAACAACAATAACAAGCATGACAGCAAACTGGGAGCAAAAATAGGAAAATGGCAAGAGGCAAACAATTTAAGAAAACCATTTGTTGTATAAGCCTCTAGGCTGCAAATAGCAGAGAGTTGAAAATAATGTTGGATATGCAAGCACAACCCGAACCCGAACCCGAAGCTCAAGCCCAAGCCCAAGCCCAAGCCCAAGCCATAACCTCGACTTTGCCCTGGCCAGCTGATAACTTCCGGCTGCTGGCCAGAGTGGCCAGGCATCATAAACAGCCACTTGGCACAATGGAGTAGAAAGTTTTTGCTCCTTTTCCCTAGTTTCGAGCAATCATTTGAGTTGATCTTCTACGTAGACATGATAGATGAAGCTCACAAGCTGACGAGCTGCTGCTTCACTGCTTTGATGCTCTTTTGTGCTGTATCGTGTGTCCTGTGTCCTGCGTCCTATGTCCTGAGTCCAAAGTAGTTCGTAGTCCATAAATTGTCGCCGCATGTGGCGCATATGTTGTGCTAAGCAAAGTCATCTTCTGGACCATGTAACGCTAAATCTTTTGCGTTTTATGCTCAATATGCGCACGTCTCCAACGTCTTCTGCATCGCCTCTCAAATCTCCCTTTGCCTCCATTCATTGTCCTGTCGTTGTGCTGTTCCGACAGCTTTCATTTGTTATTGTCGCCGCTGCACTTGGCTGCGGTCAGACTGTCCCTCCAACCCTGACTTAGTATGTAATCGCATATCCTTGTGTGTGTTGAGGACACTCATCATCGGCTTGCTAAAGCCCTTAAGAGATGCGCTTGTCTTGTTGCTACTGCATGTTAGGGCTGCTTAATTAAATTCAGCTATTAATTTTGATCTGGACGTTAAGTGGTCAGATGGGTTTGGTCCACAACAATTCTATTGATGTAGCATGCTATCCTTTCATTTGCAGTGTTCAGCGGAAGCAACTGTAAAAGACAGCAGACAGTAGAAATTCCATTAAAACATTGGCAAACAACTATATCAAAATCAAAATCAAATCAAATAAAACAAGAAGAGGAAGCGAAGTTGCCTCCAAGCACTCAAATAAGTAATATGCAGGGGAAGCTAACAAATCCAAAGTCAAGAACACAAATACAAGCGAGAATCAGTTGGCAGGTGAGGAAAATCCTTTTACCCAACTGATGATAGCTAAATGGAAGCCGGAAAAAATTATACACAAAAAACAAAAGAACAACAGAAAACAAACAGATTATCCAGCAGAAAATAGGTAGGTAGGTTCTCAATACCATTGGCGGACTAGAAGATATCCTTCAAGTAATATAAGCTATTGAGTACATTTTTCTTTAAGTATTTATGCTTTTTAATTAATTTTACAAGGCTATAAAATCAGAAATTATTTAAATAATTTTATATGTAGTTGCAAAAAGAACAAACAAGGATTGTGTTATTTGCAACATTTTGAAAGTCGATTTTTATGTATTGCAAACATTATGAAATTCATACATTCCAAGTTTATTTCACTGCAGTTTTATTTGACATTTACAGGGTATACTGCCATACAATACGTAAACCGAATGGTCGCCGAGTGTAGTCATCCAGTTGTAAAAAGAATCCGTGGAATAAATAAATAAAATCAGAAGCCAACGCTGATTTTGTCAGTTGTTTTTTTTCGGCCTTTTTCTGGCCAACCACTCTCTCCGCTCCTCACTCACCCCACTTTACGCTAAAAGCAAACACACAGGTGCAAATGAAACGCAGCGAAGCGAAACTCAAACAATAAATGGCTTAGATAATGCCCTAAAATATTCAATTAGTTTATGACCATGTTTAGGTTATGTTTTACCCAGCAGAAGCAGCATCCAGCTCAGTCGCAGGCTGAGGCAACATAATCATCTAAAATGAAATGAGTTTCGGCACGTTGCCTCTTGTTATTATTATTTTATTTCATTTCATTTTTTGCTCTGTTTCTCGGTGTTTGCTGTTTGGTGTTTGGTGTGTTTTCTACATTTTTCACGTGCCACAGCCCTTTTAATGGCTAGCCCGGAAGGCAACCGTAAAAAATGTGCATTAAAATATTTTTATTGCCTTGCAAAAGTGGAAGGAGAAATTCTAGGATTAAAGAGCGCGAGCACGAACGCATATCTTTAGGGCAAAAATTGAAAATAGGCATTAGATAATGAAGCCGGAATCACCATAAGCTTTAACAGCTCATAAAACGAAGACCTCTAAGGCGAGGGAAAAGAGAAAGACAAGGAAATAAAACTGAGAGCGAGAGGGAGAGGGAGATAGTTATGTCAGCTTTGATAAATGATAAGCAGGAATTAACTGTGCTCTTGTAGTTGCCAATTGGAATTTAAAATGCATGCTAATGTGCTTAAAATGTTAAACTAATGTCATGCCTTTATTTAAGCAGAAGGGCCAGCTGTTTATAATGCATAGAGAATGAAACTAAGTCAATAATATATTCCATAGCAAAAGTGAGAATGGCATGAAAATTATGCAATATTATCACACATATAGTTCGTTGTTGATGCAACACGAAAGAGCAAGTAGATTTAGTTTTTTGATAATGTATTTTATACTGAATGTATAAGAAGAGATGGAAAATTGTTATTTTCGTAATGCATTCATGAATATGGTATATTATTCTATAATTATGCAATTCACACATTGTGCACACTTAAAGCTACTTAAATATATGGTTGCTTTAAGGTTTCTTAATCAGCAACTGACATCAATTGTTAGGCTTTTCATCAACTTAAATGCGAGACATATGCGTTTCTCTTGACATTGTTCTGACAATCCATTTCATCCATCTCACTTTGGCATTGCCACAATGCAATCCCTGAAACCAGAGTTCAAGTTTGTAGCAAAGCAGCTGCTCATTATTCACGCATTTCACTTGCCAGACGACAAATTGCATTAGTCTATGAGTGTGTGGAGAGGACGAGTATATAACGTGCTCGTATTTGCCAGTGCTCTGACAAATTAATGCACATTTGCGACAACATCTTCAATTCAAATCACGCGACATGTCAAATGTTGTTGGAGTGCCATTGAAAATCAGGCAGCAGCTCATTTGCTGCATCATCTAAGGGTCTCCTGCTTTTGTGCTTGCCTCGTTCTTATCCTCGACGTATCTCGTCGTCAGTCGCCAAGGCCCAAAACTCTCATTTGTGAATGACAATGGAACGGGCAGTGCTGGATATGCGCAACAATTCGCTCAAGTGTAAATAATACATGGCGTAGAGAGTCGGAGACTGGTCTCCTCACTTGACGGTGGCGTTAAAATGACAAAACACCTGCACGATGCGGCGGCAAGCGGGGGGCTATATCTTTTGTCATTTTTTATAGCAAGTGGCAGCTGGCGCGTCATGCCTCCCACACCACCCACAATTGCATTGTCTTTTGTGTGTGTGGCTCTGTTTGTTGCACGTGCTTTTGCTGTGCCAGTGCTAATGTATTTGCCAGTGCCCAAGTGGCAACAACTATGCGATGCGTCGCGACGAGGCTCGTACCTCTACCTGCTTTCAGTGCTAGTATACGAATATATCTACATAAAGCCTGTGCCTGAGCTTTGGCCTGAGTTGTTTTTGTCTAGCGTTCAACATGGTGGCGCCACAGTCGACGTTGTCAACACCGTCTGCCTGGGACTGGACTGGGAGCCAACGTGTTGCCACTGGAGAGATAATAAGGCTGGCGTAAATTAGTTTGCCATTTTGAGTTATGAATGCGCATTTCAACGGCATCCCTCGCCAGCTGCCTCCCTCTCTTTGTGTGTGTATTGCACAGTGTGCAGTAGATCACAATGGATTAAAACTTAGTTGCGTATTACTTATGATTGTGTCCTCACGCAGGCAAACTTTGAGTGTTACAGATTGTCTGGCCTGTGTGTCAAGTCATCTGCTTCAATCTGTGACTGAGCTTTGCATTTGAGTTTACCTCCTGAAATTACGGCTACGAAGGAAGATTGCGTATAGTTTACTGAGTAAGCTACTTAGCAACTTTCAAGCTGTCTGATAACGAAATATGATGAGGCTACTTTTTGGATACTCCATAGCATTAGGAGAGAAGTTCGTTTTAAGCCAGCGTCGATTAGTATGCTGTAGAAAGTTTAATGAACTGGCTTCCCAGCTGAAGTTTCTCATCCCCATTTGTTGCTCTATGTTCATGCACAATTGTTTTATATTTTTGGAAAGCAGCACCATTGAATTAAAGACTTTCGAAGAAAGAACATTCCCAAAACATTCCCGGCAAAGTTTCCAGCAGGTTTTGCTTTTAAATGTGGCAGAGAATAAATCTAGTCGAATTTTCGCTAAAAATGCAATTTGTATAGCAAAAGGGCAAGTTACGAAAGGTGCTCAATGTGTTGATCAGTTTTCGCAGCATGAACATTTTTTGTGCATTTTGAAAAACGGATTTGCGTAAAATTCCCAACAGGTATTCCTAATAAATGTGGACGCATTTTTTAGAGTGAAAAAAAATGAATGGAATTCTCGCAAGAAAATAGTCTAAAAGCAAGTTGCTAAATGTGTTGATCAGTTTTCGAGGCTTGAACATATTTTGTGTATTTCGAAAATCCGATTTCAGAATTTTTCCCAGCAAATATTGCTAATAAATGTGGACGCATTTTTTAAAGTGAAAAAAATTGAATGGAATTCTCGCAAAAAAATCAATTTTGTTAAATGTGTTGATCAGTTTTCGAGTATCAAAGAGACTCAGGAGCAGTGGTCAGGTTTTGCATTGAAGAAAGGATTGGACAGAGACTATTTAAATATAATTTTCCAAAAAATGGATAACATTTCAAGAGTAATTTAAACAATTGTAATAATACATTTTTAATTTCAGTTGGTGAAATAAAATTAATTAACAATTCTTCTATTTTCCTGAAAAGCATGAAAAATCGAGCAATAGCAAAGTGTTTAATTGAATAACTGTTTTAGTTCAAATGATTAATAATTTTATAAATGTAAGCTTTATAAAGTTAGCTCGTTACATTTTCACTATTAAAATGAAATTAACATTTTGTTAAATAAATCTGGAAAATGCGCATATGAATTACAATGAATTAAAAGCATTTCTATATTTAATAATCACATATAGAACGAATTCCAAATTTGCGGTAAATAGCTTGGCAGCTTGAAATTGTTTGCCAAGCATTAAAATCTGCCCAGCAGCAATAGTAGCCGCCGCAGATTGCAAATCAAATATTGGTCGAGCAACTAAATTTGGCTAATAAAGCATGACTGTGAAGTAGACACACAAAAGCACACACGCACGCACACACACAGCTGGTTAAAAGGAATGGGAAAAGAGTGGATATCAGAGAGCATAATTAAACATGTGATTGCAAGACAAGAGGTCGTAGGTCAGAGCCGCATGACTAATATGCCCAATCATAAAACTAATCTTCATGAAAAAAGCTCATTAAAATAACGCATACGCCTCGTTGGACGCTGTCAACAAGCCAGCCACGGGCGAGGCATATAAAGCAAGTCAACAGCAGCAACAACAACAACGACTACAACGATAACTAGAGTGGGAGCAATGACAACATTAAGAATATGTAACAAATGTGCAGAGCTGATAGATGTTGTGACTGTAAATGCGTCTGGCTTTTGGTCTGGCCTGAGCCCAATGTGTATGGGGTTAACGCTCTCCCTTTCCTTTGGCTCTGCATTTCGGTCTCCCCTTTCGCCCTCTATCACTATCTGGTTTTTGCGGCCAAGAAGTCTAACCGAGCAAATTAACATAAATGAATTTGCAGCTGTCGCTCGTAAAGTTATTACACCGTACCAGACAAATGTGACCGAGCCTCGGGAACAAATCACACTGACCTACTAGTTAAGTGTGTGGGGAGGACTGGCTGTGGGAGGAGGTAGTGTGCTGGCTGAATTAAAGATGTGAATGAAAAGTTAGTTTGCACAGCAAACATGTGGCTTTAATAATGCCACATGAATCATTTATGCTATGCTAAGTCCCAAATAACCAACGACGACAATGACTACAGACTACAGACTCCGACTCCGACTCTGACTCTGACTCCGACTCCGACTCCGACTCCGACTTCGACTGCCGCAGCAACTGTGACAGCGAGTCGAAGGTGCCAAGCATATTAAGTAATACGCAGCGACTTTAAGGACGAGGCACTAACCTACAACAATACGCAGAAAGTGTGTCAGCCGAACAACAAACAGAGAATTCACACAACAAACAGCAAGATAGAGAGAGCGGAAGAGAGAGAGAGAGAGACAAAGAGAGCATGTCATGCGCAGTGGCTCACGCAATCCACAAACAAATATTCGAAATGGGCGAAACGGGACTCGTGCCTGGCTAACATTGACCAAGAAAATGGTGAAACGCAAAGCTGCCACACGCCGACAGCAGCATCCGTCTTCAGTCAAACGGCGTTGCTGTTAGCGTGCACAACACACATCCTTCCCGAGGCAAGCCACGTATCAAGTGTGTGCTCAACCAACACTGGCATATACGAGTACTCGTCAACATTCAGATATCGCGTGTGAATACGCGCACTTCCCACAATACACCGGTTGCAAATTGTTTCAAATCAAAAATAAATTTCAAATAAAAAAAAGCAGAGAAAGAAAGAAGAATTCAATTGTTGCATGCTTGTGCAATGATGCGCAACTAATTGCTTGTTTGTGTGCTTAACGTAAGCGTAATTCAAATCTAATCAAATTAAATTACCAGTTAAAGTGGCCAAGTGCTATCTGCCGCGTGGAGTGGCAGTGGCAACTTTGGGGGCAGCCATCGAGGCAACAATTAGTGTTTTGACTTGCTGCAAAAGTTCGCCATCAAATTCAACATAAAGGTAGTTGGACGGCCTCCCTGTAAAAGGCACCTAATTAGCATTGTATCAGGCTTCAACTTTGCTATAAATAAATTTCCATTTACGTTCGGCAACATTTACAACAGACACGGCCAATTTAAGGAATACAATCAATACGAAACATCAAAGAGAATCAAATGCATTCAAGTTAATAAATTCGTTGTATTTATTAAAGTGAGCTGATAACAATATTAAAGGTAAATTAATTAAAAGTTGTCGAGTGAATTAATCAAAACTGTCAAAAAACAAACAGATGTTGCAAATTGAAACTGAGTCAGGTGTTGGATTTGTGCAATAACAATCGACATCAAAATCGAAATGTAATCAAAGTTTTTGACGTTCTGACCTAAATAATGAACAAATTTTTAATCTCTTACGATATCGCCATGCAAATGTTGAAAATTACTGTGCAAATGTCACAGAAACACAATCAAAATACAAATAAAAATAATTAAAAATTTGAAATGGCTAACTGCAATAAATCGACGGCATAAATGTATTTAAGTGTTTTTATCTCGCCATCCCGAGGGTACATGTGTGTGTGAGTGGCTCGTGTGTATGCAGTTATTGAGCACGCATTTAAATATATATCTATATATGTGAAATAAATTAATAACGGTCATAAAATATAGAGAGGTTTACTGGCATAATTTAGGCTTATAAAACATTTTAAGCCGCGCCACAAAACACAATCAAAAAAAAGTGCAGCCAAAAAGCAGTTGCAAAAAAGTGTCATATCAATTTATGCTCACATGTGTGCGTTAAAGTGTATAAATGTTTCATAATCAAACCGACAATTTGGATTAACTGTTGCACACCCACTCATATTACTGGGAGGCATCGGAAGGTGAGCGAGCTGCAATCATTGTTCATAAATTAAAAGCATCAAATACATTTGTATTAATTTGCATAACAATTGATCGAATTACTTGCAAATGTCTGTGTCAAAATTGTAAATTCGCTTAATTCAATTGTATTGCTTATTGCTTAGGAAAAGTACTATTCAAAATCATTAAACGTTATTTAAATGAAAAACAAAAAAACGCAAAAAACAAAAAAACGCAAAAACGCAGCCGTATATTCATAGTTCTCAACTTTGTATATTAATAATTCATTATTCATTATGTTTGTAATTAGATGCCAAAAAACAATCTGTTAGAATAACAAAGAGCATAAAACGCTTTTTTCTCGCGTAGTCGAACAGAGAATACCCCTTCTCAAAACTCAAAATGGCTGAAGATAAATGAAGTGCAAAATATCTGAATGTTTTCGGCTATCCAAATCATGTTTGTGCAATTAATCAAAAGCCTGCTATTATAGGCAGCGTTAAGAATTGCTTTAGATTGAATTAAACTTATTAGTTAAGTTATTCTTGAGTGCGTAAAGAAAACTGCACGGTGTATGCAATCTAATAAAATTGTGGGTGGACTGAATATTGTATTGTATTTATTTAAATAAAACTGCAATTTTCATCTTTAAATAAATTTGCTGCAAAGGCGTTAATTATATGCGAGATATTAGAAGCAGAACTTTGCTGAATTTTGAATTTAACACAAGAGAAATTTCTAATCATTGTTAAGCTGCTATTCTTGGGATTGGTAGAAGATGTAGAGATTGGTGATTACTTATTTATTTCTCAATTTCGCAGGGTATTCAGTTGATTTGCTGATGGGATTTTTATTGATTTTGTGTAGGCATAAAAAGAAAATTAATTGATTTCTAATCTAAAATTGACGAAAACCCACTGAACCGACTTAGAAAGTAAACAGCACACTTGACAACTTTCTGTATTCCGTCCCCGTTATCCACCAACCAGTTGATGTACATCATGTTGTTGGCTCTCAGTTTTTTTCCTGTTCTTTCGTCAATCTTTACTGTCAACGTTTGCTGTAAGGCAGTGTGTATTTTGAGGAAATGTCATCTAGCAGCCCAACTTCCATTTGCCTAGTGGACATACTTAGGTTGTTGTTGTTGCATGTAATTAATTTTGGCCGGCAGCGAAGCTAGCTAGCAGATAGAACATGAACTAAGTTGGGGGTGTAATTAATTTAAATTAAGCTTAAATTGTTTTGATATACAATGTAAGATGAGGCAGCGACGGTTTATTGGCTTAGCAACAGGCTATGGTCAGCAATAGCTCACGCGGCGTATGCGTAATGCTAAAGCTCATTTCCATTAATTGCTTCTACGCGATGAGACTAGCCTGAGCTTGAGAGTGAGACCTTTGTGAATATTGCTTTACTGAGGGAAATTGTAATTTCTGAAATTGATCTCAAAAGAATTTGTTCTTAACTTGTTGCCAGCAACATAACGAAACAGAGACATTCGATTTTCTTACTTTCTTTTGCTTTGGCTTTTCTCTGGCTGGTTTTGTAACTGGAGCAGTCGATGTTGGCCTGGGGGATGCTTTGAGATGCTGCTGTGACTGTGACTGCATTCAGATGATGGACTAACAATAGTTTTGCATAATGCAAATTAAATGCTTCTTTTACTTTTTTGCGTGTGCAAAATATCGATTTCCACTTCAATCTCCACGGCACTCGGCATTGATTGACATTGATTTATTAGGGCTTTATGTAAATGAAATATTTTATTTATGCTCATTTTTATGCGGCCAACGGGTACAGCACTAATCGAAAGAGTCCTTCAGTGTGCCGTGCGTTGCATTAAAATATACACAAGTATTTTGCTAGTTTCGTTTGTGTTTATTTGCAGCTGCAGCTGTGCGTGTTTCGCTCTTAGCCCAGTTAAGTATATTCTTTGCCTAGCTTAGTCCGTCCACCATTGCCAGCCACACCGCAAATGCCAACGAGCTCGAGTGCTTGACAAATATGGTCGAGGGTAGAGCTAAACAAATCCCCCTGGCAGCCGACTTCGACTGCCAGCTGCTGCCATTAGCAGCACCACACACACATACAGATATAGTTGCGGTTAGCTGTCTGTGTATCTGCATCTGAAACGTTAGAAAGTGATGGAGTGGGCTGCGGGGAAGTAAGTGCAAACCAAACGACGTAAACAATTTGTAAGTCATGTGTAAACATCATAAGTTACGCGCATTTCTGTTCAAATTATAAGCACTTAATGTCGCACCAGGGAGGAACAAAGAGACAGCACGAGCGTAGGCGGACTAAGTACGCTTATTCGTATGCGTATACGTGATGCGCAATGCGCAAATATTACGCATACGCCACGTGGCACGGAGCATCGTTAAAGCCAGCGCACAAACAGAGACACTGCTGCTGCTGCTGCTGTCGGTGGCGTCTCGAAGGCGTCTCTCGTTACTAGTTAGTTAAACAGCAAACAGCAGCCAAGTAATTAGATTTTTCCACATGATGGCAGCATCAGCATTAGTAGCATTCGCAGTAGCAGCAGCGACTGCAGTTAGTTTCAAGTGTAAACAAAGAGCTGGCGCGACCACGCCCCTGCCACCCGCCCATACAATTCAATTAAAACGCAAACTCGCTGCGAAAACTTAATGCGTTTAATGCGTGAGGGGCAAGCAAATGGATTAGTGCCACAAGCGAACTCTACTCCACCCCCTTCCCGCTTCACAAGTAGCAAGCTTCTTACTGCTCTTGTGCTGCTGGTGCTGCCATAAAGTTTATCCATATGCCACATGCCAAATCTCCAAAGTGTGTGCTGCATAGTTTCGCGGACCACCGTACAACGTTTTTTTTGTGTTCTTGGTTGCCACGCACTGCCCTTGTTCTACACCTCGTTGTCATGCCACAGGCAAAAGTTATGGCTGGATATTCCCGTTTGTCGTCACCCGAAATGTATGCAACCTTTTCATGCTTTCGTCTCGGACGTCGACCCGCTATTCGATGTTACTTTACTTAGCACATTAACGAAACTTTTGTGCCCAAAATACTAGCTGATCCCTACCGAGGCGACATACACAGCAAAGCTTAACTATGGCTTATTGCAATTGCGCTTTGTGGTCGAACTGCATAACAAGCTGGCTGTATTGTAATAAAAAATATACAAGCTAGCATACACTATATATCCCTCAGGCAGTCAAGTATACAAAATATAATATTAAAGTCTTCTTTTATGCATATTTTAAATAATAATAGGTGAGGCTGCCGCTGTTGGCTTTGGCTTTGGTGAAACTAAAGCAAACTCAAAATACAGAAAACTCTACGCTCCTGCTCCCATTCTTGTCCTCGTTCTCACTGTGTGCTGTGTGCAGATAAAACAAGCTGCATATAAATCATGTCATGCTCAAGATAAAGAGTGCAAATAGCCAGGAAAGTAGACTCTCAACTGAAATGCAGACTTCCACTTCAACTGCAACGGGGATTGCACTGGGAAAGAGTTTTGTTGTTGGTTCGTGGTTAAGCCAGATACACAGAGGACCATGACCAGAAGAGACCAAAGACATTGTTTGATTTAGTCAGCTATCCAAGCAAAATGCATGTATACAGATGAATATACATACATATGTATTTATGATTGAATCAAGTTGAAAATCGCTTCGAAAACTTTAAATGAAAATATTGTTTATCTTTTATTTAAATGAATTAATACTTTGCCAACAGGCAAGTGCAAGTAAATAGCAAACTAGTCGGCCGCTTGATATTTTCAATTGAATAAACTTTTGTTTTCTCAACCGAAATTTGTAAGTTGTTGGCGATAATTGCTGACTGAATGTGCTTGAGTGCACAACGCTGGATGCAATAATAATAAGTAAAATCTTTTGGGGCTGACAACACTGTTTGCAGTAAATTTTAACAGTAAAACAATAAATGTTATTTAAGTAAAAGTAATACCAAAAATAGCAAAGATAATGGAAAACTTGATGAACATTCAATAGTACAAAATATTATGCTGCAAAATGCAAAAAGGCAATTGCTTTTAACCATGTTTTTATTGAATAATTGTTTGTAATTTTTAAACTTCCTAAAAATATTCTTCAGCTCTCAATAATTATTGTTTCTTAAAAATTACAAAATAAGCTAAATATGAATTGAATCATTTAGAGCTTAGGAAAGTGTAATTTTCATCTGACCTAAATACACTATCTTTCACAATAATTTCATCTTTTCCCTCGTCTTTTGCTAGACATAATTATAAGTTGATAACTGCCGCTTATTGCTTTTGTAACAAGGCAAACTTGGGGCGGTCCTCGAGTTAGAGTTGGGTTGGTTCCCTGGACAACCATCGAAATTTGATGATAATCTCCAAGTAATTGTACGCCTTAGCGTCTATAATCTTTTGTCGACTGCTGTCAATTTATTGACTTGGCCTGGCAGATGTCACTGGTAGTTAACTGTTCCATTTTGTTGTTGTCGTTATTATTGCCATTACCTTTGATTTTCTATTTCTGCTTATATACGTTTTGGCACCAGTAAACAACTTTTTTTCCCATCTCTACTTTCTTGCTTCGAAGTTGGCAGAAATACGCAGTTATCACGTCTGAAAGTTTCCCCACTTCAATTTTTATTATGCGATTTTATTTATTTTGATTTTACCCAAGAGAAAGTTTACCACTCCGAGACAGGAGGCAACATCTAATGATGTTAACAGCTAAGGGCTTATCCTGTGAGCAAAATCAGCTTACCGATCTAATAACTTTCCCTGTCCTGCAACTTGTCTGAGTGGTTTAGCTGGCTTTTCTTGGCCAGTTGCCATATTAAAATATATAAGGTAATCCAAATTTAACACCTTAACTAAGAGGCCTGGACTGGTCCCTCTGCTGTCTTAATTAATACTTGCATTCAGTTTTTATGCACCTTTTACCCATATGGAATTTCAATTTTCTCATTCTGCTTGCCCGCAGGCAGAGGAGAGTGGAAAGTGCATAAGGAAAATGCAATTATTTTCACTCTGCTTTCACACCCACTTACATGTAGGCAAAGCGTATCCAGAAAGACGTCGCAGTCGTAGTCGGAGTCAGTAGCCGGCAGCATCCGTGTCCTGTTGCCGGACGGTGTCGTTCGCTTCCGGCGCATTGATGGTCATAAATTTTTAAACAACAGAAATTACAATTACTCTCTGAGCGCTCGCTGCAGGGGGAAAATGGGTGCAAAATGCATAATGAAAGCAATCCATATTAAAATATAAATCACACAATGCAGTCACAGTCACAGTCACAGTTACTGCTGCAGCGAACGACGCTTCCTTCTGCCACCGCCCCCTCTCTCTGTCCCTCTTTCCGCATATGTGAGGGAACAATAATAATATGGCCAGCTGTCAGAGAGCACACCCGCGGTGTACGCAACGGCAAATAATTAATTGGCTGCATTATGGACCTTGCCACTGCCACATCTCGAATCCATGCCAAAGTGACTGACACTCTGTGGGTAGGTTGGGTAAACATTTTAAGTGGACAGCCACCTGTCACTACCATCAGCAGCATTAATACGAATACCAATCGCCCAATTGCCCATACCAATGCCACAATCAGCTCCGCTCGGGCCCATTATGGGAGCATAATTTTCAACTTGTTGTGGTCGATCAATTGGCGTTCATTAACAGCGCGTAATTGCGGCCAAGTGATTGTTCAAGAGGCGCCCCTGGTTGAAAGCCTGCCTCGCAGTGTGTATGTGGCATGTCAACAGGCTGCCACGCACAGACAACAAGACGGAAGATATTAAAAAAAATATATATTTAAAACTAAACAATTTAAAACTAAACAAATAGTTGTTTATTGTTGACTGAAAATTTTATTTATTATTATTATTTAATATTTGTTTAATTTAAATTAAGAGCATTGAAAAATATTGGAAAACGGAAAAGAACACATTTAACATAATTAGAAATGTGTATTTTGGCTTGGAAAAAATAAATAAATTCTATTAGTATGGTTTTTAATTTAAGTAAAATATTGTTTATTTATGTTTGATGATTTGTCAGTGGACAATAGTTTATAAAATTACAAAAGGTTTCACAAACTTATTAGTTACATATCGGTTTATTTATTTATAATTTTTTTTTAGATATTGTAAATAATACTTTATTTAATTGCGATAAAAGTGGCTCTGGAGTTCAAAAAAGTCAAGATGCCAGTCTCCAGCATCTGCTCGCAAGTCCGTGCAGGAATAATTCCAATTGGCAACAACAAGGATATTAGCCAACATTGAACACAGCTGTTTTCATTGTCGCTGTTAGTGCTGTCCTTGTTTTTATAAGCTACGTTGCATGTAATCAGTTAAGGATATTCATAGACATGACTATGATTTTAGTGTATACACAGTCACAGTCACATACACACAAACACAGTAATAGCAACGGGACATGGCCTATCCATGTGGCGCCAACTCACAGCAGGTCCTTGCGCGTAGCAAGAAAAATGCAAAGGCAAAGGCAAAAACAAAAGCAAAAGCCAAACTAGGCAAAACTGCAATGCTATGCAAATCCTGCAAAGCGACATGAAGCACTCGACACGACATCTGGTTGTGTGATGGAAGCGCTTGCTACTTGGCCATCAACAGAAACAGCAACAGCAGCAGCTTCTGCAATATATGACAACGACACTTAATCGGGCGATTTGCTGGCATTATGAGAAGCCAGCCGTAGAAGAGGTCAGTTGGGCAAAGGCTCACCAGTATTATCAGCCATTTTTCGTCGTACTATTCTGTACTACAGTGTAGCTCGATACTCAAAGCTCTGCGAGATCCACGGAAGTGGATTTTAGTACTGCATCAATTAACATGGTGCATACTAAAGTAAGAGTCTGCTAAGCTGTAGTCCCTTGGAGTTGCATTTTATGAACTGCTTGTCGAATTTCACTAGCTGCAAGCAATCTAGTTGAAAGACACTCCACTTGATGACACAAACTTTGGCGCCGGCAAGCGGCTTTATAGATTTCCTTTTTGGGGTTTGTGCTTTAGAACCGTTTGGCCTAGCCTCTAATCTAAGGTGGTCTATGCAAAACAGAAAACAGTCATCTATCTTTTTGCCATATGGAAATCCAATCCACTCTCATTCTCTGTCTTTCTGTGTCTGCTTTCAAAAACACGCATATCGCATGGATGTTTTAACCATTTTTTTTTCTGAGCCGCACATTTGCTGACATCTTGCACAATTTTGCTCTCAGTGACAGTTAGTTTTGCCTGGTTTCTTCTCTCTCTGTCGCTGTCGCAGTCTCTGTCCTTATAGTTTTTGTGCACTTTTCATTACGTCTGGTTTGCCATTGCCCCTATATTCTTGTTACACTTGCTCAAAAGAATTATTGCCTGTGCATATTCCTCTTTTTTTGAATTTTTTGCATTCTCCACACTAAAATGACAGCTGACACTTGCGTTTAACCGCACAGATTTGCTCTTTTATGGTCGCACTCTCTTTCGCTTTCTGTCTTTTAGTGTCTCCTCGCCCCGTAATGTGTCTGCCTCACTCTGGGAGTCATCAAATTGTGGTCCGTCTGTTTGTACGTTTATTTGAAGGCAAGCTGTAATTGTCGTTTGTATTACCACCGACCAAGTTGAGCGTCGGGCTTGCGGTTTCCTGGCCAGAACGTGGACTGCATGGCCAACACGCTAGCTGCCTGCCATATGTCTCTCTCTATCTCTTTCCCCATCTGTCTCTTTCTCTCTCTCTCTATCTGTTGCCAAAAGTGAAGCGAAGACAGCTTAAAGCAAGAAATAAGAAGTGCATGCATTTGACTTGACTGATTTATAGCCTCCACTTTACACATACACTCAGATCCAGCGAAAGAGAGAGAGAGAGATTACAAATTAAAAACGTGTTTGTGTCAATTTTCCTCCATTTTCATTTTCATTCTGATTCTGTTTCTGATTCGGTTTTAAAGCATCGCTCATTTGTCTCTATAAATATTTGGCATTGGCTTAAAAGTCACTGAGCCTTGGTGTCAGCTGTGGCCCAGCTATGTTGGGCTGGGCTTATACCACGAGCTGGGGGTTGTGCGACGGGAGTGGCGGTTGTTGTGCCTGCTGTTATGTGCATACATTTGCATGCAATTTGAGTTACACCAAAGGGCCACAAGAATTCCAATTGTTGATGTTGTTCATGTTGTTGTTGGTCTGCTTAAATATTTGCTTACTTCAGCTGCCATTTGCATAACAACTCACATTGCCCCTTGGCCTCCAAACCGCTCGACAAGCACAGCATGCTTCTTTCATTTTCATTTTTTCATTTAAAAACACCTCGCAGTTTATATTGTTTTTATTTTTGACGCTTTTCAGTTATCTTTGACATGTATTTTTCACTTTTGAACAACACAAAAATTGTTTGCCATGTGGAACCATGCTCCTCCCCCACAACCCGCTGGCCTCTGACTAGTGCGTCAAGTGAATTTCGAGTTTTTATTGGATTTTTATGGTGTGTTATAATTGCGTGAATTGTTGCTGGACATGCTCGTAAAATATTGCAAAGGATTTGTACAGCCGGCGAATATTCGAGTGTTTTATGCGCTGGTTGCCATGATGAAGAATGCTTCCATTGGGGGATTTGACACGTTTAAATGCCAGAAGTGCTCCCTGGTACTCGAAACTAAAACGCCAAAATTCAATATTTGACTCTCTTTAATCTTTGCTCAAAATGCATAGCTGAAACAGCAGTCAAATTCTTCTTTAATTTCTTGCAAAAGCGGTAGACTGTTTTCATCGAAAACTTGCATAAAATTTGAACATCAAAAGCAGTGCTGCATATTAAAAAATTATTCAGCTTTTTGAGTTAAATTTTTGATGCTCTTAACACAGCTCAAGATGATATTTATTGGCGCCTGCTTTGTTTCAAGGCAAACTTTGTAATCATCCACTTTGGAATATTGCAAAAAGAAAGGCGAAGAAAGTAAAATAAACATAAAGTCCAAAAGCAAATGGCTTAGAAAATGTTCGCTAGCAAATTGGCATAAATAAGACGATGGCACAGCGAATATGAAACTAAATAAAAGAATTATCGACAGCCAACAATCGACTGAGAAGCAGATGACAAGTACAAGGACGCAGGCAAAGCTGACAATAAACAAATAAGATTTGCTTCAAAAATTTATTTAATTTCATTTTATTAGCTAAAGTCAGACAGCCAAAAAACAAAGTGAATGAATGCTGGCTAAGTTTTTAGACCAGAATCCGCCCGATGGCAAACAAATGGGCGACAGCCCAATGAGAAATCATTAATCTTATTGTGCTGAATCAGCTTGCAGAGAGCTTACAAAACAGCATAGGAAGCAGAGCCTCGACAGGCAAGCAAGTTAAACAGCCAATTTCAAGCACTGCCAACATTTTGCCTACTCACTGTCTCTTGGAGACTCTCACATTGTTGGCCATTTGCAAATGAGTCGGCGACGCGTCGACTTTGTCCACGACCACGGCCTAATGGCCATGCCAGCTATTTAGCCAGTCGATCGGAATAATGGCAAAAATTGTTGCTGAATGACAGTGTTTTTGAACTGCAAGACACTCTCTTTAAGGAATAACACAATAACACTGTTCATAGAGGGATGTTAAAGGATTTAATATATATTATTGATTAATATGTGTACTAAATAGAAATATAAATTTTTGACCAACTCAATTAAGTATTGGCTATTAAAACTTGCATATCAAATTACAATTAAGATAGTTGCATCCCAGCTCATAAATAACTGGAAATGTTTCCATTTTTCCAACAGTATTCCATGTTCAAGGTAATAAAACATATGTCATGTTAAGTTTCTTTTGATTTAAAACACTGTATCGCTACTTAACTACACTACATGCCGAATTCGCTGTGTTTTCGATAAAATTCCCTCAATTTAAATACACCATTTCGATAGACTCCACAGGGTATCAAGCTGAAGAGCAGCAACAACAACCATTCCGAAAATTGGGAATCAATTTTGCGTGGTTCGTTTACCAAATATACAATATTATTTGGCAATGTCGTCGTCTCTTTTGTAGTTGTTTATTTATTTGCAATTTATTTGGTTGCCTCGTTCAATTTGCTCAATTTGTTTATAATTACTTTGGCGCTGACAACTTTCATATTGAGAGTATTTGCAAAGCACTTGAGCGAGAGCAGTGGGAGCGTATGATCAGCAGAGGCGTGGCAATTAATTTGCGCATGCAATTGAAATTAAAAATTTAAACGCAACAAGAACCCTTGGGCCGAGTCCCAGAGCCAGAGCAATAAAAATGAGAAATATGCGCCTGTTAACTTGTTCATTACCCTAATGGAGCGTTTTGCCATGCATTGTGCGTGTGAGAAAGTCCCTTTGAAGGAGCCAACCGAAGGTCCACAGTTGCTGGTCCGTTGGCACTTCAATCTCTTTGCCATTGTCAGAGTTAAGAGAGAGTCAAGTGTTGTCTGCTTTGTGTTTGGGGTTTCTTTCTTCTGCCTACTACTAAAAAAGGTGCCCTCTTGAGAGACTTCCTTTCCAAGCATTCCCTCTCCTGTGTTTCTCTGTTGTTTATTGTGTCCCTTTTCATGGGTGTGGACCGTAATAGAGGGGTATTTTTCAGTGTTGTAGCCAACGCTGTTATATTTCATTTAAATGACATTTTAATTAATGTCAACATTTTGCTATTGCGGTTGCTTTCCCTTCCCATTAGATGCATGAAACCGTTTCCATAAAAATGAACATGGCAAGCAAATAGGGAGAGCAGTTCACTTTCACTTTGCCCAGCTAAGAAGTTACTCCCTACCATGCTTTAAATATGCATTTGTTAATTAATCATTATATTATAATTACATCAAAAATATATTAGACAAATTTAATTATTATATATTAAGCTAAACAGAAATAATTTACGGGGCATATGTTAAATGGTTTTTATCTTATAGTAACAAATGTGTTCGATTATCTGAAATCCATTACATTTGTCATACTAGCTGTCTAATTTTTAAAGTATATGTGCACATCTCTAACATATATTATTGGTTTTGATTTTAATTAGGAAATCAGATATTCGCAATGGAATTTAATTAGTTTTGTTCAACGCGTAAAGGAAAGAAGAACGCGTTTTTTGTTTAATGAAAATCTTATTATTAGTGCATTAGAAGAAATACAATTATATTTTCCCTTTCCTTACCTCGCATTGATTAAAAGAGCTTTAGAAAGCTTTGCTTCATTTGACACTTGAATAGGTGCGAACATAAATATATATATATATTTATATATATGGTATTTATAGTTAATACTATAAAACTCAAGTAGCAATTCAAAGGACTTAACCACAATACCGAGATTTGTAAAAACAAAAAATGAAAGTAAAGAACTGAATTTGTGGAAGTAAAGGAAAATGAGTGTCGAAGAGTTGTACACAGAAGTCAAACGCAAGTCAACTACTAATCTTGAGCTTAACGTCAATTTTAATACCCGGCAAAGTCCATGCTGACAGTTGAAACTTTGCCAAAGTAAAATGTCGAATGGGCGCACAAACACACACATAAACACACATAATACACACTCGGACGCTCTATAAAATTATACACAAGAGAGCAACAAAAAGAGAAGATCAGCCAGAAAAGCCTTTACAGAAAAACTTTTAGTTACAATAAATTATATGCAACAGTTTAAAAAAATGCCCTCAAAAAAATCTAAAAAATGAAAAAAAGAAAGCAAAGCAGAGAAACCAAAAGAGTTAACAACGAGGCGGCCAACTGAAATGGTTGCCAAATAAAGCACTTGAGGGAATTGCACATAAAACGAGCGCTCGTAGATACAAGAGACAGGAGACAGGAGACAGAGCCCACATCAGAGGCCCATCATTGGCATGTGGCGAAAAAAGAATCCTTTCATTTGGGAGCACGGCATGTGTGTGTGAATGCTCCAAATATTTGCAGGTAAAAATAGCATAGCGTAAGGGACAAATCCCAATGTGCCAGGCACTTTATTGCAATCCCTTTAAATAAGTTTCTTTTACTTCGCTCTTTTATTATTTGTGCTACCTGGCCAGGAGCTCTACGTGCAAATGCGCAAACAAATGCGACTACTTTGCTTTTGGCTTCAAGTCCGAGTCTGAATACAAGTTCGAGTCAGAGACCTTTTTCAAATCCTTTTTTCTTGGCCTTGCCCTGCCATATAGCATAGACTAGGTCGTATCTCAACTTGGTCAAAGCCAAATAAAATATGGAATTACTTAACGGTAAAACGGGGTGACTCCATCACAATATGTGTATGTGCTTCCCTAGCTCCTTTGTGCTGACTTTAGCTAGGATTTTATTTGCTCTGATGTGATTTGTTTAGCTGCCTACCCTGCCAAGCAACACACGAGGATTTATCCATATGTCAGTTTGTCTTTAAACTCGAGTGTGAAAGGTTTACTTCTTGTCAGCCAACCCTTTCACAATGGCACTGCGAAATAAGTGTGCATAAGTGCTACATGTGTTCGCTGGGGCTTTAAGAGTAATGTTGTTTCTAAGAAATTGTTTTGGGGTCTTAAAGTTAACAGCATACGCGGCGTATGATTGATATTTGCGCTTTGGGGCAATTGTTGGAGAAACTTTAAGCTTTAAGCTGCTTGCATGTAATCAAAATATCAAAACACACAAGAAACGCAGACATCAAACTTCTCTGGCTGCCCATTAAGAAACTTTCGTATCTGTTCAATAATTTCTTATGATATGTTTTAATAGCGTAATATTTTATCGTTCAGTATGCAGTATATATGAAAAGTTTGCTTTACGAAAACTATCAGGGCCAAGGAAACAATATCGTGCTGCTCATTAAAAACTTTTTGATTGAGCATATATATTTAAATTTTTTTTCTATTAAAGCGAATTTTGAGCTGGCTACAAAAATTTTGTACGCTTCATAAAGCCGCTGAAAGTGTCACTGGCAGTCGACAGACGACAGTTGGCGAGGGAAATAAGTAGAACGCCCACAAAGGCAAGGGTTGCCATGTGCTTCATCATATAAGTACATATACTTATACAATATATGGGCATACACATATATTCTCCTATATATAATATAACAAACGTCAGCGACTTGAAAACTCATCATAAATTCAGCGTACGTTGGCGAATCTTATGAAAACTCAATGCTGCCCTGATGACATTCATTGTTTTGTGTTTTGTTGTGTGAAAAGGGGACAAATGACACAAGCGAGTCTGCCAGGCATTTCTTTATGCCCGGGCACTTGCTAGCTACTTGGAAGCAACCAAATTTCGAGAATAACTCGGCAAATTTATATGGAATTTTGTTGGCATTCAGTATGCGTTCTTTTGTTCGCTGTTACGGATTATACTTCTAAGCGCCCAGTGTTGCTCCAAGTTCTCATTTCCGTGTCTTGTGGTTGCCAGGTGACTTATTTTGCTTGTTGACGCAAAAGTTTTCAAATGAAAAATTCAGCTGCTGTCACTTTTGTGGTTATACCTGCTAATCTGCATGCATGCTGCATTAAGTCAAAGTGAAAGCAAGCTAAGTGGATTTAAACACTTATTAATGGAACATTTGAGAACCTTTTATGTTTTTTCGTCAAGACATTATTTTCTGCTTGTCTTCATCTTCAATCTTGTGCACTGAATGGACTCTGCCACTGGTCTGGCCTGGTCTGCCTCGTCGTAGCCGACCATTTCATTACGGCCTATCTACCCTCAGACAATTTATTAAGTGTCGAGCATTAAATTTCCACATCCCTTGCCCCGAAGTCGCCTCCATAACAAGGCATGACTTGCAGCGCATTGAACGGAATGAAGCAATTTTAATTTGCTGGGGGTAGTAAAACATCAACAGCAACAAGCGGCCATCAGACCAAGCCAAGAGGGGAACCAGCCAAAGTTTTTGCAGTTGCCAAATGCAGTGGGCGTTGGCCTTCCAAGTGTTGCGTCTCATAAATAAGGCAAGCGACAAGGAGCGGTAAGAGGTGAGGAAGGACAAAAAGAGCAGTAGAAGAAACAGAAGCAGTAGCAGAGGCAGTGGCAAAAGTAGTGGGAAACTATGTAGCCGCTCTTGGCCAGTATAAAAGCATATTTTCTGCTTTTAATTGCAATATATTCTTTTAGACAAAATGACTGATGATGGCTGAGTTGGTTGGTTGGCCAGCAAAAATATATTGCCATAAAATTTGCACAAGGCAGGAAACGGAAAGCCAACGGAGACAGTGCTGTTGTCCTCATTCCAGCTTCTCCACCATTCATCCTCCAGTGCACGTTGTCGACTTCGTTTGACTGCTAAATGAACAAGCCACGCTCATCCGCCCTGTTAGCCAACTGAAGCTGTAGCTGAGCATTGTGGTCGTCAGCGTTGTTGGTTGCTGCGGTCGGTTGTGTGAATTCCTTGCATCTGAGATACACAAATAACTCTAGCAGAAAGTTCTAGTACTGAGCGAGCTTTGTCTTAGCTACGTCCATAGCTCCTTTTGCAAAGCGGCATTTTGATGATGAATAAATGAAGGCCTTTGTATTCGCGAACGTGGCCAACGAAAATTTACCACTTTCATTTAGTCGCCGCGCGGTTTTCTCTAGCATTTCTTAAGGCACAACTTGAAAATGGAATAATTAAAATGGTTCTCTACTCTCTGTCTGTCTGCTGTTTAGACTTAAAAATCGCACAAATCTTAAAGCTCAAAGTTGTCGTTACCAACTTCAGGGCCATTACTCACACAAAAATCTGCAGTTATAATTCTCTAATTTATTTAGTACTGATTCAGTTGAGCTTCACAGCTGCCATTCATTGGCTGGTCTGTTGGACAAAAAAGTTGAGCATTTTTTGGCTCGACTGAAATGCAAACTGAAAGCAAAATCACTGAGAAATATTATAATATTTTTTCTCTTTCCCTCTTAGATTATTTGAACCAGCTGCCATGCTGTGAGCAGCGTGAGTTTTATTATTGGCAATGCCAAATGCAATGTAGCACCAACAACAGCAATAATATCAGTGCTTTAGTTAAGATTTCCATCAGTGTTTTTTTTTTTCTTTTGCTTGTGCTACTTTTCTTGCAGTTTTCAACCAAACTATGCAAAACCTCGAAAAAGCTTCGAACCTTCGGCCCTCTCAAAAACAAAATGATTAATGAAGCTTCGAAAACTTGTGCTTGAAATTTAATCAAGCGCAAAAACAGATCAAAACAATCGTAAAAAATGGCAAACTTATAATAAGCTTCAAATTTGTACAATATGCTTTAAAGCAGTCCAGCACAAAAAAAATAGCAAGAACAACATTTCAACAGAGGGCTTAGAAAATAAATTATGCTCTGGCCAGGAAGTTGGCATTACTCTCTTAGGCTGCTGTGATTTATTACGCGATTTTTGACATGTATTTATTCAGCATCCTTTTTGGTGCAAAACAAGTGTAATGAATTGCTTCTATGTAAATTATTGAGAACGAAAAAAATGATTGTTGTTGTGAGATATATTGACATATTGGCCTTTTGGTATCATAAATTAAGCAAATATTTAAAAAATAAATGTGCATTTGCAATGATCATAAATATGCGCAAAATTGTTGTAAAAAAGATTCTAATTTGGCTTGTTTTGCGTCTGAGGTCATGTAATTAAATAGTTCCTAGGCGTCATTTTAAACGAAGGTCAAATGTGGGTCTGACTTTTAAGGTCTAGCCATCAAATAACATATTCTATTAGGTAGCTTTGATTTCACCCTTGGACAATAATCATATTTAGATTTCAAACTTTTTTAATGCTTTCACACCTTTATCGTATGCACGTGTTGCAAGTCAACCCAAAACATATTCAAATAAGCACAAACTTTCCTCAATCACACCTCACACACCTTGCACACTACACACGCACACACATTCATCATGGCTGTCAGTTTTATGTTAAAATTTCATTAAACTTTTAGCTGTTGAATTTCTTGGTGCTGGGCCCTCGTCAGTGGACATCTCAACATCTCTCGACATCCTAATATAATCAAATGCCCATTTCATGCGTATTTGTTTTTGACGTATTCATGAGCTCCAAAAACACCATCAATTTTCTGTGACCAGAAGCAGCAGCAGCAGCAGACAGTGTAGGGGGGAACCCGTCCAACTAACTTCTGACACGCCTTCTGCGCTGAACTCTGAACTGCAAATTTGACAGGTTGAGGCCCATATTGACAAGAAGCTGGGGAGTGTGCGAGAAGTCGCTGTGGACTGCCCAATTATTATCATAAGCCCAAAATGAAGATGAAGATGACGTTGACATCCGCCGAGTGAGAAACTTTTAATGATACTGTTAAGGTCGCGGCTGGCACGACTTGAGCGCCAATTAATCACAGTCTCCGACAAAGACTGATTCCTTTCCCGCTTGCTCCGCCTTGATTTTCAGTTTGAGTGTCACTTAGTTTTTATGACCTGGTGCGCATCATACTCCATGCCATACTTTCAATTGTTTTATGCCATCTGTGGCTCGAGGTAATACTCAGTGCCTCCCTCTTAAAGTTCATGCTAGCTTCTCCGACCGCTTTACGATGTCCTTGCTGATTGTTGCTACTGCCTGAGCCATTTCAGTGGGCTGTAAAACTTGTCCTGGTTTCCTGTGAACGTCAATTTGGCGTAAAAATATATTCTTATAAGTACATGAGGTCGAGGTTTTTAATGGCCATTGAAGGCAGTTTATGCAGCTGCAGACTCTCGCCAGAGTTATTTGTTGTTATTATTAAATTAGTTGCGGGCGATTTGCGGTAATTAGAGTCGAATTTTATGGTCCTTTGCGCTTTGTACGAGCGTGGCCATCACCAACATCATCGCAGCTAATTTTCTGCATTTTTTATGCAATTTATTACTGCACATCAATACAAATTTTATTTATTTATTTATAAAGATTTTCACAGAACTATTTTTCTTAATTTTCACTTTAATCAGTAGTTAAGGATGCCATGTATAATTACCGAAGAGGAAGTTGTATTTACCAGAATCCTAATGAGTCCTCAATCCAAAGTTTAACGCTTAACGCAGTTATGTGGTATGGTCTGTCGTTCATCTTCATGTACTTCAGCTGTCTGGCAATCTGTCCGTGTGTGATGCTGAATCTTATCCGAAGCATCATCATTTATTTATGCTTGCCACATCTCGCAGCTCGCAGCTCAGAGCTTTCGCAGATCTGCTACACCTTGACGCGCACATTCATGGAACATCCGTGGGAGCATTGAATGGGACGAGACGACGGCAACACCTGAGCTGGCTGGCAGTGTCTGCCGGCTTCTGCTGTTGATGCATTTGTGTGGTTGGCCGTGTTAATAACACGTCAACAGCAGAGCATATCAAGCATACGCCGTGTTGTATGCAGGCATGCTACAGAATATTGCAACGACTTTGCGTCTTCTCTTGTCCGGTCGAAGAAAGGTAACTGTCTGCCCCCTGATACTGCCACTGCCGTCGCTGTGTGGTGTGTGCTAGATGGTGAATGGTGAATGGTAGATAGTGAAGGGTTATGCGGATGGCGGCACACTAAACGCACTTTATGGGCCTCACGTTGCGCTCTTCCCAGCTGGCAATGAGCCTTCGACACACTTCGCCTTGCAAATTGCAATTAATTAATTGAAGTACTTGAGCACCTCGCTACTTACTTGGCTGCCATGCTTTGCCTTGGCTACAAGGACATTAATAGCAGCCCTCTGCTGCTTCACCCATTGCTATCTTACTTATACATGGAGCTGAGCGCCGATTTTAAATGGGTGTCACGTGTCTCTTCACAGTGTCACAATGTCTCAATGTCTCAATGTCTCGTATCTGCATGTCTCCGTGTCTCAATGTGTCGGAGCTATCTTATTTATTTATATGGCCCAGCGACGAAGCATCTATTAGAGTCCCGCGTACCATTAGCGAATGCCACAAGCAAATATTTTAATGCATTCACTTTTCACCTTCAACAGTTTCTTGGGAGATAAATTAAACTGAATTTTACTCGAATTCAACACATCTTTAGCGCATAATTGGCTTATAAATATTATGTACCGTGAGCCGCATGCAATTATGTTGGTCAATTCGCATAATTAACAACAAAAAAGGTTTAATTTGCGCAGCTGCAAATACGTTACATTGATTGAATCCGTCAGCGAAAATATGGCAAATTAATTCGTAGCATTTCAATGTGAACGCCAGTCATAAGTACAGACCAATGAAAGGTGGATTAATGAATAAATCTTCTTTTTTGGTTCGGAGAAAATCAATTAAAAAATACGTCAACTTTTGAGACTTGGACGACAGCCGTGGCTGTAAAATTAATACGTCTACGTACTGAGGGAAACCCTTTTCAGCTCACAAAAGTATGATGTGGTATTTAATTTTCGGAAGAATATTAATTCAACATCATAGTATTTTCCTATCATTATTGTCAATGCACTTTTTGCCTATATAACTTAAAACATTTTAAAGTTAATTACAAGAGATTTTGATCAATACAAAAGTTGTGTTTATTTTTGAACTTTAAAATATTATATAGTAAAGTATCATAAGCTCCTATACATGTTTCTTAAGTGTTTTCATAATTCTCATTAATTCTGATTGGGCCACTGAATTAATTATTATAATATATGTATGTAAATACATGCTCATGTACTCGCCAATTTGTATCTATGCGTTTGCATGCACACGTATGATCAATCAGATAAAACACAAGAGCTTCAAAAATAATATTTATTGTAATTTATTTGACGTCTCGCACTGGTGAAATAAATTGAGGACTGAATGAAAAGCAACAAAAAAGTTGTGGAATCAAAATGAAAACAAATTTAAAAATGTGTCCACATTTAATATTCATTGGAAATATTTTGTAACAACAATAATAATGCGACATGCGTGTAGCCCGGCAATAACAACAACGGCAAAAGCAATGACAACACCAAACGGGCCAATATTAAAACGAAACCAACCAATCAAATATGCTTACGATGGGCGACCGACAAGTTAAGAAGAGCTAATCTTAAATTCCACTGGAAAATAGAAATTTTGCAGCAATAAGGAATTTTAAGTAATCTGAAACAGAATTTGAAGAAGGTTATTTTTGGTCGCATAAATTTAAACAATTATTCTGGATTTTCATTCATATTATTTGGAAATATGTTTTACAGCGACAATAATAATTCCACATGCATGTGCTTAAGAACTCCTCAAGCAACGACACAAAGACTAAGGCAATGAAATCACCAAATAGGCAAATATTACTACGAAACCATCCAATAAAATATATGTGTCAGGATTTCAAATTAAACACGAATAGAAAGGTGTTTAAATACTTTACAAAGTAGCAGTAGTTGCCCTCTTTTCGAGCTGCCCTCGCATCAAATGCAAATAGTTCGACAAACACGTCGAAAAGGTCAAAAGGTTGCCAAACGTGAATGTTTTATTTAACAGTGGATAAGCTTAATTCCTTCTATACGAGTAATGCGAGACACACAAAACATTGCTGAAACAAGGAAAATACGACCTGACTTCAAAGATTGCACATAAATATTGCACATAAATATAGATATCTATTATAAGATATCCTTTTCTGAGCTTTAAAACATTAATAAACTTATAAACCGAGTACTTGATTTTGTTCAAAGCAAATTGGATATTATGAAACTTGAAATATTGTTAGAAATAATATAAGGATTTAGACTCATAGAGTAGACACTGTGAAATAACACCAGCTTATATATATACATTATGATGTAAAGAAAAACTTATGATTGTTTTATGTAAGAGTTGATTGACTAATATGTGTCAGATATAACTCCATATGGAGCACTTCAAGCATTTGCAAACTTGCTTTCGTCAAGTTACAACTGCTGAGTACACCACAAAGTATAATAAATATGACAGACACATGACATGGTGCTTAATACACTTAAATTCCTAGCACTTCCATATGATATTTAATATAGACTGCGGCATCCAAAGCATTTGATTAAACGTCCATTGCGAGCACATGGTGATACTACAATATATACTCGAATATTCGCATCGTAGCGCAACTCGACTCGTACTCGTACATCAGCTATAATGAATTCAATTAATTTACTCTTGCCAAACATTCGGCAGGGTTGCCTTTTATGCTTACGACAGGACTTCGACCTTGTCTGGGCATCATTATGATGACTGATTATTGCTATCAATGTGTGTGTGTGTGTGGTGTCTGTAGATGTATGTGTCTTGGATTCAGTTTGCTCCGTTTTCTATACTGTTTCGGTCTTATTCCTTTTATTTTTCTTTTGTTGGTCGCACGTTCCTGTGGTTTTATTAATGTGTGCTAAATGTGCCGTCAAAGACGTCTTCAACTTATAATACCCACTCGAAATATATCTTCACATTCATATAATAAACCTCCACACTTTTGTGTACTATGTACCGGCTTTGCCTCATTTATATGAACACAAGAAGCACCTCCCACCTTCTGTTGCCTTTTATATTGTATATGGTTTATTTACCCGAACAAACAATGCATGTAAGGGCATGTCAAGGCCATCTATCTCGAGTTAGTTCATTCTCTGCTTCAAGTGCCGGCAATTTTCATGTGAAATCGTTGGCAATTTTTCCCGCTTAACAACTTTGTGCCATAAAATGTTGCTTAACCACATGACAGCCAATTCACCGCTAAACTAATTCTATTTGACCATGCCCACCCCGTTTGACTCCTACTCAAAATCTAACTTATAATCAGTTGCAATTTCACATCTGGCGTTGACATTATTGTTTTTGTTTTTGATTTCACTAGCGAAAAACTGTGCACAATTTTCAGCATTTTACACAAAATTCTCGTCGTACAAAAATTTACGCAAATTTATGCAATTAAAAGTTCTTTCCGCTGCAGGGGGGCGCCAGGCGTGCTGAAGAGGGGGGGAGTTGCTGTGTAAGCGCTGTGTCGGGGTTAATTTGCAGCGCATTAATTTTGCAGCATACATCAATTGCATATTTCAGTGTTGTGCAACAAACTAAAACATTTTATGGAAACACTTCCACAAATATTTTTGGCACAAAATATTTGTCATTTAAGTGCAAATGTTTTGGCTAACCACGTTTAGTGGAGGAAGGGAGGGGAAGAGTGGGTTTGAAAAAGCCAACATAATGCATCTATTTGCCACTTAATGAATTTTTCAAATGGCCATACATAAGGGTCGACAACGCTAAGGGGCGCGTCCTCGGCAAATGGCAAACCTGTGTTTTGTTCTGCGCCAACAACTTTGGTGCCAAGTTGGCAACTGGCGCCCTGCTGGCCCTCTTTGTTGCAAGTGGCAAATAAAGTAACGCCAAGCACAACTTCTTAGTTTTTGCAACCAACTTTTTTGTCATAGTTTTCCATAGATGCATCTGCAAAAGAGGAACTGGCTAGTAAACAAACTCACGGCTCGACTCGGCCCGACTGATGCAGTGCTAGAATTTCCGGAGGCTACGGGCCTGCACCAGACTGTGCCAACTTAAATGTAATTGTAATTTTTAATTTTAAGTGCTCTGCCAAAAATAGTATGCAAAAGTATTTTGTGCCAGCAATGCGAATGTTAATTGCGCAACACATAACTCATATAGCTCACAAAAAAGAAATAAAGCGTACGAGCTAAGAGATAGTTAAGTACACTCCGAGAATACTGCAATGGGGGCTTCAGTCTTTAATGGGCTCTGCACCATCATAATTGGTTTTGCTGCAAAAGCACAGACAACGTCAAATGTTGCCAGTTGGCTGTCTCCGGGCTATGTTGCAGCTGCAGCATGAAGAATAACAATTAAACACGTGTTCTCGCCTGCAATTTCACTACAATTTCGATACTTTTACTTTGGCTTTTTGTGAGGAGCCATGCTAGTCCCAAGAGTAGGAGTTCAATTGAGATGAATAATTTGATGATGTTACTAATTTTATTTAATATCAATAAACCATTTTATATCATAAGCACAACTTAGGATTGTTTTGTTGTATATCTTTACAATTTTTCTTAACTTCCATTGAAAAAACATTGTAACATATTCTCGACAATTTCGCAAGCACTGTTTTCTATGCCTTTGATGACATCTTATAAATGAAATGTTCGTTTTCACGTTTTAGAGAAATTGATAATAATAGCCAGGCAATTAAGAAACCATTATTGCTATGTTCTCAACAATACTTTCTCTACAATTTCGCCAAATTTTTTATCTTCTGAACAAATTAGTTTTCTTATATCAATCCAAAGTACATAATTAAAAAAAACAAACTTCAACTTATCAAAGAATACCCTTGAAATATTCGGTTGAAAAACAATTAAGCGAATTGCCTTTGAACTGCCAACTCTCCAGGTTTCTTGGAACTGGGGAGCAGCCCCTAACACAGCGTTTACACTCGACGCCCTAGGCAAGTTTCAATTGTTGGCAATTGTCTACTGACCCTTTGCCGCTATGCCGTAGTGTGCACCGATCCTTGTGTGTACATGGACACTGTGGTACCAGAGTTGTTTTGCTACTGGTGCTGCAACTTGGATTATTGTTGCTCTTGCTGCCTTTTGTTCGTTATTCGATTTTAGCTGGGGCAGTAGCATTGTGGCTGATAAATGCGATGCGTTTTCCACAGCGTTTGTGCAGTTGTCCTGCAGCACAAAGCATAAATTTGGTCGCGTTACAAGTGTACTACTGTATAATGTATGGGGAGCCGATTGCTGCCCACATGCCTGAACTACACACAACGTCATATTCGATTGTCCTTAACAGTCCTTTAGCGCCTCGCTGTCATTGCAGTTGTTTTCTATGCCGCATCAATGATATGCCCATGTACACTGTAAGTGTTATCTTAGTCGTTTGACTCCAGCCGCATTCCTCCTCACACACACACACACACACACACACACACACACAGACACACACACACACAAATGATAGCTTTTGACCCGTTGTTATTGCCGTTGTGCCGTTTAATTTTCGCTCAGTTGCCTCTTCGTGCAATATAGTGCGATTTTAATCAGCGTGAAATCGTTGATTACGACTGACTGTCTGCATTGAAACTTGATTATCACTCGCTTACATGCCCGTTTGTGTGTCGTGTGGTTAACTGCCTTGCGGGCAGTTTATCGTTCATTATCAATTTGCTGTTTACTAAACGGAAATAATCGAATTTGCCGACGAGTCAAATGCCCAGCGAGACGATGAGCTGTTGAATACTTTGTGCAGCCCAACAACTTTGAACAATCAATTTCAAATTAACTCTTTAAATGCGAACTGAGAGAAAAATAGAAAAAATCATTTGCAAAATTGAATACATTTAAAAATACATTTTTAAATTCATAAAATACCCAACTAAAAGTAGGAAAAATGAGAAAGTAGATTCTGGGAAAACCAATCAAATTGGTGCTAGTTTTAAACAGTATTTATAATTAATGATGAATTCTAATTAAAGTAGTGCTTTATTAACAAATTAGATTGATTTACTTAGACTGAGAAGAAACAAAAGTAAGAGTATACAATTTTCATTTGTTGTTGTATCATTAAACGAGATTCAGTATATACGAGACATTTATTTCCATAACTGATAATAATCATTTGAACTAGAAGTAGCTTAAAGTGGTAGAGTATTTAATTTTAAACTTTACAGCTCGAATTATTCTCTCATGCTATTTCTCTCTTTACAACATTTTTACTTACTTTGCTTGTAATTGAAATAAATATTTAGCCACAATACACAAATCAGAATAACAGCAGGAGCAGCGTTGGTCGTGGTTTTGAGTGAGCGCGTTATATTTGCAACTATTTGCAGCTGGCTTGACCCCTTTGTGGGCTGTGGGCCAAAGCCTGTGTAGGTGTGTGAGTGTGTGTGTGTGTGTGATGTTGATTCTGTAAATTGCAAGCACATATTTTTGGTTAGATAATTATGGGTTGGCTTCTCCGCATAGTAGGAGGAGGCGGCAGGGAAACGGATGTGGTCGCCAAACTGCGTTGCTTTTGGCTAGCTTTGAAAAATTATTTCTCACTGTCGAAAATTCAATCTACGCGAACTGTGTCCTGCCTGTGGCTGCGTCGCGTATCCTGTCGTCAGCCTGGTAGCCTGGTCAATTTTTCTGGCTAATGATTTGGTTTCCGTGTGGATGTGGTAGCTCACTCTCCCTCTCTCTTTCTGGCTGCATATGGCACTATTGCGGTTAGGTGTGTGTTAAATTTATGGCCTGCCAAGTGGTTGATTGTGAATGCCACCGTGCGAGAACTGGCACTGGATAGGGAATACTGCATGTGAATGCGGATGCGAGTACGAATATGAATGAGAATGTGAATGTGGTCAAATCGAATGCCTCAGCGAAATGGCAAATGAGCGTTGAGCAAATGCGGAATAGCGGCATAAATTAGCATGCCAAAAGAGTCGTCGTGGGCAATTAACGGTTGACATAGCGACATAGCATCAGCTAAAAGTTCTTTAAAATTGTTATCACCACGCTCTTTAAAATCATGGGTTCACTTTATTGGAGAGTCAGTTATACACACAATCTACATTGTTCTTTATGTCCTTTGAGTCTAGTATTTAAGTAGCATTTAGTCAACAATCATGACTCTTAATTCATTTTCCTACGCTTGGATCTGAATAGACCTAATTTTAATTTCGAGATTATTTTTTTGCTTACAATAAAATATATTTACTTAGAATCGAATTGAACATATGCGCTTCTTTTCGTTCCCAAAATTTTGTAAACTTTAAGTTTAATAACTGCAGTTCTACCGATGCCAATATTGAGCCCAAATATTCGGTCATTATTTGTATGATGACTATGATGGTAGATGTTGTTCCTTTCTCCGTAAACCCCAAATGGCACTTAATGACCTATGTCATTAAACTGCTAAAGGAATCTTCACACTAATTTCAGAATCCAAAGGGCATGTACTCCATGCCAATGCTGGACATGCACACACTCCCAAGTATATGAATTGAAATTTGCGTGTTGAAGCTGCAAACTGTAAAGTTGACAGAGTTGTTGTTGTCGTTGTTGTTGTGGATGATAATGTTGTTGTTGATGCTGGTGGTATTTAGGCAGTGTTGGCTTACATGAACTGTAGCATGTTCAACCGATTGAATCAATTAAGAGTTGACAAAGTTCAACACTCTCTCCCTCCAACAAAAAAAAAATACAACTTGAAATTTCTCAAATTTCTCAACAGTTTGCCAATTTGTTCTCATTTTGCATGTGTGTTTGTGTGTGTATAATGTGTGTAACTGCTGGGCAAACTTTATTTGATAGGTAATATTCAGAAGTTGCATGGCAAATATTTTGAGCACGCTTTATTGACCAATGTGAGAAAATGCCAAAGACTGTTGCTCTCTCTACTGCAAGTGTTTACAAAGTTATTTCTTCCAATTCAAAGTAGCATTACACATAACACAGAAGCGGGACAGAGTGTGCCAACAACTATCGTTTGTTATTTGTGGGTATTGCTTCAAATTAGAAGCAATGAAAACTAAACTAAATCACGAGCAAATTTACATTTCATATCAGGATTTTGTGATGCATATTTTGTGAAATGTGTAGGAACAAAATTGGATAGGGTAAAGCTGTGAAGATTATTTGAATCAGACTCCATTTAAAGGCAAGGCAACAGCCAAAAATGATATGAAAATTCCAATTACTGCTCGAATTTGAATTCAAATGCAGCCTAGTGCTGCAAAATTCTTCACATACTTGCAATATTTATTCGGCTGAGCAATAACAATTGCGTAAAATGGAGATCAGGCGAGTTGGTCGAATAAAATGTAATGTCAACTTTGATTTAACAACTGGAATCCTAATGAAATTCAAGGCGCTGCTTTTTGCAGCTGCAGCTAGCTGGAACGGCACACAAAAAATAAGAAGTAATTGGCATGGAATAAAATGAGAGCGAAAAGAAATGTCTGTGCAATGCATAAACACACCCACACACACCCGCACTCTCGCACACACACACTCTCTCTGAAACGCTTATGCTTGTGTTCAATCTATTTGCCCTAAGTGTTCGTTAGAAAATGTTTGCATAGCAGCACTCAACGTCATTCAAAACACATGTAAAGCAGCATGAAGTGAGCTGCTTGAGCGGAGGCACTGTAATGGCGACTGTAAGTGAATGAATGCGCGTATATACATATCTGTGTGTGCGTAAGGAAAATCAAAGAAAATCAATAAAGGCAAATTGTCGTAGGAAAACAGAAATGTGCATCATTTTCACTTTATGCAAATTGCAAAATGTGTGATGAAGTCGACTACATTGCAGAACCAGGACGAAGATGGTAGTGGAGGTGAAGCTGGAGATCGGCATGAAAGCGGCAAGGGAGTTAAACATAAAGATATAGAAAAAGCTGTATCTACATATGAAAATGGAAGATGGAACTGATGCAATGAGAAACCAACAGCGACTTGGACGAATGAATGAAAACACACATTCGTAAGTAAATGTGTTCAGTTCCGGTATTTTTACCATGCTGCTTTTACAGAGGCGTCGATCGGGGCAGCTCTTAAAAAGGAGTTAAAAAAATAAATGAATTTATTTTGTATTTCTAAAATGTATATACCTAGCTTATTTCAAAAATGTCAGAGTGCAAAATAATGTTGTCAGAATTAATTTAGATTTAATGAATTTTGTTATTTTTTTTTAATAGAAAATTATAATTACTTTGCTTAGGTTGTTTTCGACTAATAGAAAAATATATGAATATATTTTAAAAGCTTATCAAATTGTAAAGTCGTGATGTTAGTGCCGCTCTAGTTCACTACGCGTCCTTCACAAATTTGTAAACAATTTGATCCCTGAAAAATCTGTTTTAAACAACGCCACTGAATGCATGAGCTTAAGCGTGTTTGAGTATATTTGTATATGTATGTATTCAATGTGTAAATGCATGGCTGACAAAAGGCATTTGCATATTTAATGTTATTACGTTATTTTGCATGCCACACCAAAATTTATGAATGCATTCGGGTCGAGCTTCCAAGCAACGCCCAGTTTCAGCTTCCAACCACAGCTCGAACTTCAAAATGGGAGCATTACTCAAAACTCCAACTCAATGCTGGCTGACATTCCGAATGTGCATGTTCGTTATGTGTTGTATATTCCACAAATTTTAAAATATTCCGTTACAACTTTTTTAGCAGCAAATACCACAAGAATTCTACACCTCCTACTCCATCTGGTCCAGCTGCTACTGTTACTGTGCTTTCTCCTTACGCCGTTGCCTTGTAGTCGTCATCATCATAAATAATAAAATTATTTTGCTGCCAGTTTGAATTTACGCCCACTAGCCCAAACCAAAGCAAATATTGAAAAATGTTGCGATAAATGCATAAAAAAAGAGCCATTAAAAGCTCGTTTCAGATTACTATGCAAGCAGCAGACACTGGGAAAGAGAGCGAGAGAGAGAGAGGTAATGAGAAAACTGAGAGGTAGTAGAGAAGAATGTAGGCAAATAGAGAAACATAAAAAGGAATTTGCGTTGTCAAGTCTAAAATTATAATTATAAGAAGAAAGAAAACTGTAATATATTTCTGAGACAATGCAAGTTACGACTCCCAAGTGAAATTCATTTGCTTGCAGTAGAAACTGTATAATTAGATAAAATATACCCGAGACATCTCAGAGATGCATTTACATTTGAATGGGCAAAATTATGACTCTCATATGAGAAATTGCAAATAATAAATATTTACAATTTAAATTAATTTACAATCAAATCGTTGTGAATATCTCATATTCACTACCATTTCAATTAGCTGAGTTTAGTACAATGACCCAACTGGCAGAATGGCCGAGACAACTTAACTAACGAGTTTGTATGATGCCATAAAAATATCCATTATGTTGTATGAAAATGATTACAGCGGTAATTTAAAGGGATAAGGTTTTCCGAGACATAATTTCAATTTGCCAAAAATTAATGACAATGTTGTTAGTATCATATGCCAGGCTCACAGGGCCAGACAGGGGCAAGTGGCATAACCACATGTGCCACACGGTAGCACAGATTGGGCGGTCTGCAAAAACCAAACAATTTGTGTGTGTGGCATAAGCTTCGAGTGTGACTTCAGTCACTTCTAAAGGCCGGAAACTAAAGGCCAAAGCCCTTCTCATTGTAAACTGAGTTTGTGTGTGTGTGTGTGCGTGTGTGTAGGTGGGGCGAAATAAACATGGAAGTGTCGAAACATACACACACGAAGATAGATAGATACAACAATCATGGCAACCTCAAATCATCATAGATATTTCGAAAATTTCATTATACTCGGTATGGCTTGCCCAAAGGTGGATGGGATAATCCACAGAGCATTTGACTGAATGTTATCTACAGTAGAGAAATGATGTCAATGAATGGTTAGATGAGGTGTGCATAGTCCTGGGTGTGTGTGTGTGGCTTACATAACTCCCCTCCCCACAGCCACACCGACTGCTAGCTGGCACGCAGTTAATGATGGCTCAACCTCAGCTCGAACTGAGTCCCTGGTTGGCATTCAGCACAGTCGGCTGTCGACTCATGGGTGGGACTTTCATCTAGACATGGTTCGCCTCCGCATTTGGCTCAACTTTATATATATATTTTTATATTTATTTTTTTGTTGCTGCTGTTGTTGTGCTTGGTTATTGTTGTTGCCCGTCGTCAGCATCGTCATAGAGTCTATTGTCTCATTGTCTGTGCGACCATGTATGATTTTTTATTATAAATAAGCTTGTAGGCATGTGTCTCTCTCGCGCTCTCCCTCTCTCTGTCAGTCTATCTCTTTCCCAACATGCCAACTAAACTACAGGCGTAATCTCAAATGGCAAGCAACAACAATAGCAACAACAATGTCTGACAATCATGTTTGTAGCTCTGGCATCCTCGACATGCCTCTGCATTCTCGTATACAGCTAATGTTTTTTGTGCGATTAAACTTTAAGATTTAAAGGAAACATTGACCGGAATTGGAAGAATTGTTTTCTGCATTTAAAATGAAGGAAACATTGACGACTTGATGACACATTCATTTGCTTATACCAAACAATAAACATGCATATTAATGAATACTAACTCTTTCCTTTTCTTATCCCTTTCTCATTTCAGCTTTGGCTAATAACTATCACTGCTATGGTAAGCAATTTCATGTTATTATTTAATTGTATATCATTTAGTTTCACTTAACAACTTTGGTGGTTAAATAATTAAATGCAAAGTTGAAGAAATTATAAAAAATGTTCACTTTGAAGAATGAGTTTGATGGTTTTTAGATATATTATTTATATTGAGAGTTTCGAGATATAATATCAACAGCAGCAATTTCTATTTATTTTCATAAATCCGTTAAGATAATAATGTAACTCTTATCAAAATATTTTGCTTTCATTGCGTGCTTAAATCCAAGTCACAAAATCCAATCGACTTAATGAAAAATAAAAATAACTTGGGGCTGAGAGATCTACATATGCAATCATATTGCTCACATGTTTACCCATCTATTGAAATCAATTTGTGGTTTGGCTTCTACATTTTAGACTACTACACCATTTCACTCACACATAATTTGTATGGCAATACGCAAACAAATCTAAGCTTCAACCCCAAAAGCCCAAGGCGTAATAAAAAAGGAAAGAGCTGGATAACGGAGTAGAAGTAAGATTTGTATAGGTAGCTATGCTGTCTGCTTGTGGCTATTTGTCGGCTGAGCATTGCAACACTAGCTCAATCCCTGCTTTAAATGAATAATGCCAGCCACCCCTAGTCGGTTTAGCTTTAGCTCCCATTCCGGCCAATCCCTAACGTTTCCATTCATGCAACCGACACAATGCCTCTCAAGTTGAGTGCGAAACTGAGACGGAGACTGGGTTGCGGTTGATGTTGATGTTGAGGTTGTACCAATGCCATCAGCTGATTGCCTTTATGTTGTTAAGGTGAAAAGCGCAGAGCGCATTGTTGCTTGCCATACTGTGTGCAATAGATTGCATGTTGTTGTGGCCTCCTGTTGAGTGGAAAATGAGTTTACACTTAAGTGAGTAAATCATTGCGTTTTCCCATTGTCAAAATCAAATTTGCAGCTACCAGAGGGTGGCGGCAGCGAGGTGACCGCAGGCGATAAGAAAAGAATAAAAGCGAAGTCTTCTTTCTCTGCACGTAACATATTGCGTATACGCAATGTGCATTGTTTTTTGGAGATGTCCAAACTTGTCCAAACCCATGTGACGTGCCAACATCAAATTTGATTTGAAATTGACGGTTTGAGATCTGAGACAACCAATTTGCTGGCTAATTTAATATTCAGACGGCAAAAAGCTTTAAAATGAAAGACGGAGAATACCATAAGGAATGGGCGAGTAATTTGATTGCAAAGTTATTGTCTAAGGGGTAGTTTTCTATCTGCCTTTTCTCTATTTCTTTGATTTATTACACATTGTCATTCGAAATATCGAAAAAGTTTTGCAGAGAGTTTTACTTTGTTACGTGAAAAGAGATGTCTATGGTTTACATATTCATAAGATTCATGTGAAATACAATTCGGGTAGTTGAAGTGTCTTCGTATGTTAAGTCATGTCTGACCAAGCATACTAAAACTTTTAAATGACTTTTGCCTACTGCCACGCAGACATTTCTATTTGCACTTGCACTCATGAGCACACACTATGTATATTCGACAAGAGATGGGGGGTTTCCTCATAGGGCCAGTGGATATGAAAACAACAACTTTTGCCATCCAAGTTTAGTTTAATTAAAAGAAAGGAAAAAAAATGTCAACTCTACTGGGAAGTTTTGCATGCATTTTGTGACTTGTCGACAAAACTATTTCAATTTATGTAACATTGCACATTTGACATGAAGTTTTTGCCACACTGCTTCCCAAGAAATTGCCAATGTATGCGTGTGCTTGTATTGTGAGTGAACATGTAGCATTTAGTTCTTAAGTTCTTACCAATTTTCACATTGGCCAATTACTGAATTCAGTTTGCATCTCTTTTATTTAGACTATTTGGCTTGTTATATTTTGTTACTTGATTGTTACTATTATCTTTCATCCACATGCCACAAAAGATTTTATGCACTCCAAAATCAATTAAAATTTATTTTATTTATTACAACAAATTTTTTGGAAACACTAAGTGCTGCCAAAAGTTTCAGTAATTTTCAAATTAAGCCAAGGTATTTAACAAGTTTTTTCAAGACTCAAAACCGGTGCTCATTTCATTCGAGAAAGTTCCACTGAACTGATACATGCAACAACTTTTCACAAACACAAATATAAACAACAACAACAACAACAACAACAGCAAGAATAACAAGCCCAGCTCGGCTGTTTCCTTACTTATTTCATGCGTGGCATAACTTGTCATCTACAGAAAATGACTTGGCACGATAAAGGAAGCCGGCTGCGCTCCGACTACTTTCTGGCCTTAAGAGTTTCGAAACTTTTCTTTGCCGTTCACGCACACATACACACAAGCATGTACGCGTATAACTGCACACTTGAGTCGCTTGGCATGAAGCCTTGACAGCCGTCTATCAGCTTTATATTGCCTACCTGCTCTACGCATATCCTGTAGACAGGATATTGCTGTGGATCATACGCTGTACTGCTCAACGTTATTTCCTAAGCCTTGAACGCTAATTCTAAATACAATCTTAAAGCATTGTTTACAGCATTTAAATATCTCCACATTTAATGAGTTATTATTGAAAATGTTCAAAATATTCGTGGAGTAGTTGTAATTTTAAATATGATTACTTTGTAGGTCACCATTATTTTTTGGGCTACAAAAAAATATATTATGCATTTATTCATTTTATTTTAGTTTCTGCCATGCAACTATGTTGTTTATTAAAATATTCTTAGCTGCGGCATTTTCACTCTGCGTTTTTGCAAATTCCGTTCAACAATTTCCGGCCGCCAGTAACAACGCAGCATAGGGCTGTCGTTTTTGTTTATGTGCACACTCTTGGTTATATTTAAAATGGTATGAAAAGTGCAGGCATAAGTTGCAAGTTTTTACGGTGCTGCTTGTGTGGCAACTCGTAGTTATCTATGGCATGTATGCTTTGAACTTGCCACCTTCCGCTGTAATTCAAAACAGTTTTGTTGTCAGTTTGATAACGACACATGTGTGTGTGTGCGTGTGTGTGTGTGTGTGTCCGTTATCAGCTGCTTCCTGTTGTTAAGTTTTGTTGGCCAACTCTGGACTAAAAACTGGTCAAAGTCGATGCTGAATTTAATGCCACATTACACAAAGTGTTGCACATGCAAATGCTATGAAAATCAAAACCAATTCAATTTTAAACAAGACTGGGAAAAGAAAGAGATGAACAGAAGAGAAAGAAGTGGGGAGAGAAGAGCATTACGCTGATGCTTATTGTGCATTCAAAGTGCTCTGCATTTGACAAGAGCAACAATTGCAAGTGATAATAAAAATCAAATGTTATTGAAGGGGCAGCACCGAACATCACAGCACAGCACAGCATAGTACAGATGCAAAGCAGCACTAGGAATACGAGTCTCTGGAGCAGTAAAAAGTCAATATGCCACTCTGGTGCATTAGTCAAGTAGGTAATGTTGTGGTCCATGAAAATGGCAAACTGGCAAGCCAAGAACTTGCCACAGACACTAGGGGGGCTTGGGGAGACGCACACTGAGGCTTACACATTCATACATACATAGTTGCAACTAGTCGTACAGTTGCTGCAGTTGCTCGTGGCAGCGGTAAAAGTTGAGTTTTGAAAACATCTTAGTTTTTAGCCTGCTGTTGCCTTTTGTTGTTAATCGGCTGCAAAAAGCAATGTACACAAGTGGCACAAACTCAAACAGTGCAACTGTGGTTGCAAACTGATTCAGTTGCAGATGTAAGAAATGCCATACCATTACAATTTAATTTCTACAGCTTGTCTAGTAAGTGCAATAGTTCAATGCAAGGAAAACCAATTTGGATTTTGAAATCAAGCATGAATTGTTTTATAAATTCGTTAGAGAATTTTACAATTATAGCAAAGTAACTTTGATAAAAATATTGATTGAAATGCAATAAGAGCAAATTAGTTTACTTTTAATTCCAAGTGATACTCGTATTTACAAAATAAATTAAAAGTAGTTGGTTTTAATTTTTGTAAAAGTTTCAATTTTCAAATCTAATGTATGGTTTATAAAATAATTATTGTACATACTGGATTGTGGTTATAATTATTTAATTGTTCAAACTAGACTGAGGTAATTCAATATCAAACAATTATATTGTATTACAGGCTATCAATATTAAGATTTTTTTTCTGGTATTAAATGAATACAAAAAGCTAAAGTAATTCAATATCTACCCTTCACCAATATTTTGATTTCTACTTAATTTGATTTTAATTCAGTAGTCCATGAATTATAAAAATAAATAAATTAATATCCTCTTTGTGCTTCCGACAAATCATAGTTATTAATAGCAAACTAATAAAACGAATGAAAAACTTGACAATTTTGTTGTTATTTTTCCATTACCTATATATATTATATATATATGTTATATTTACCATTTCCTGAAATATATGTTGTTGACTAGATCTGACCACAGGTGAAAAAATAAATAAATTATGAATCTACCGAGATTTTTAAGCTTTTGAATAAAGACTGAAAAAAATGAACCGTATGTATGTGCTTTGAACAACACGACGTATACTTGACATGCATAGAAATAGCGGCAGAGATACAGTAAGCGAGCTGGCAAGTGAAAGTCAAGGTTCATCAACATAAAATGCTGAGAGTTTACCTTTATATAAACCCCAACAACAACAAAAATAATAGCCAAAGAGCCTACAACAATAAAGCTAGTATAGAGATTTGCTGACTGCTGTTTGAAGTTGTTACCAATGAATTCGAAATGTGTTTTTGCGCTCGCTTCTCAGAAGTTGCGCAATCCATTTCATGTGTTGAGTTGTTGTGGTTGTCGCTGTTATTGTTTTTGGTGTTGCTGTAGTTTCTACTTGTACAATAAATGAACGAAAAGCTATTAGGACTTGTCGTAAGTTCAACAGTTTATTGGCTACTTACCCACTTTCCCAGACTCAACAGCGACTGGCAGCCAAATATTTTACCGTACTTAATTGAAAATGCACTTGAGCTCATGCTTCAGCTCTCGTCTGGACTCTAGACTCAACTCAACTCGACTGGAGCATTTCTAATGAGCACTTAACAATTACGTACTTACTTGCGTCCTGGGTCCTGGGTGCTTCCACTGCAATTCCTTTTTCGCTCCTGCTCAGCTCGGTAAATTTTCTTCTCTCTTTTCGCGCTGCTTCACTATGTGCACTATGTCTCTCTCAGCTGTCTGTGAAGTTTATCACATACTTTACCCTAGTTTATTCAACAATGTTCATTTAATCAAAGCCAGCTTGACCAACAATAAGGACATCTCCGCCATTCCATAGGGGATTTACCTATTTCCCAAAGTGCGCTTCAAGATGCATTCTCTTCAGTTTAAATGAAGTGCGCCTCAAAGTGAACAAGATGTCAGTGTCTTTCAAATGTTTCACATCAGCATTACACAGCTCGCTTTTGCATTGATTGGACTCTGTGCAAATGTTTGCCCTTTAAATATTTAAGCAAATTGAAGACTAACTGTGCCATAATTGCATGGCAACATGACATAAGCCTTAGTCGTCATCGTCATCGCATCGTCATCGTCTTCGCCTCAGAGCTTTTCCCCCCACCGATACGAGCTGAACTCAAGTGAACTGAAGGCTGTCGATTCGGTCTCGCATCCTGATTTTGACCAAGCTAAGTGGACGGCTTTCCTTACGAGCAGCGTCAGCCAAGCAATGCTAACAAGTGGCTCGCATGTCTCTGTCGAATTAATAAACCAGCACTCAGTGGCAAGCTTTCTGCTCACATAAAACCAAACTGTGATTTCCATACCATTAAGAGAGTCCAGTGGGTGTTATGAAATTTGGCAGAATCATACATTGGGTGGTTTTTGACTCCTTATTTCATGTACTGTGAAACGTTAACTAAGTCGCCTGTAAACTCAAATGAATAGACCTAAGCGGACTTACCTACATTAAATGAGTTGATATTTAGTACAGGGTCTCTTTGAGTCGCGTATGCTCTGTCAAATTGCGATTACATTTTATTTTTGTACTTTCTTTGTGGTCTCTTTCGAAGAATTTATTCGGCAAGCACGATAATGATATGACCAAAGCCACTTGAGTATGTGCCTGCTCACAGTGTGTGTGTGTGTGGGTGTGTGTGTGTTAATTATGCACGTGTGCTGGGCGCGTGGGCGGGGTCAGGTCATGTAACTGTAAGTTGCTCGCTTGTGAGTGTGTTATGATAATGAGCAGCAACAATTAATCGTATAAGGCGCTGGCAAATGCGATAAAGGCAAATGAATTTTGTGTGTGCGAAAAGCGCAAAAAGAAAAGCATTCGGAAAATGCGCACACATTAACACTACTCAGCCGTTAGCTTAAATGGCCAGCAGTAACTATTCACACACACACACAAGCTCAAACACTTACTTTGGCTGGTGTAAACTCTTTAGCTATTGTGTCCATTGTGATTATTGTATTGTAATAGTCATTGCGTCCTTATGGCTTTTCCATGCGATTGTTGTTTGCCCAACAATTACAATAAGTGCCCCGCCCACCAGGCAGCTCTTGTTCAGAGCAAAAATGCTATTTAATTTTTAATAACAAGCGTTTAATTTAAAGGCCACATCCATTAAGAAAGTTGCATTTGTATCAATGAAATGGATAAGTGGGTGTGGCATGTACAATTCACACTTCCTGCTCGTGTCATTACTCGAGTCAACATGCATTCAATCTGATATATTACCAGCCAATTGTAATATAAAGGCAAATAATTACGTTCCATTTGCCAATCCAATCGAATCGAAATGAAATGAATATATGTCACAATACCTTCCATTGGAGTGGCTTGGATTTAAGCCGTTAACTTAAATCTGTCCATAATTATGGCCTGTGGGTTGAGCTTGACAAGCTGTATTTATTTTATACTGCTCAAAGGGAGCTTAAGCCTGTTTGTCGAGTGCTGGTTTTGGAATACTTTACAGGAAATCGATTTACGACTTTTGTATAGGTAACTTCTCAAGAGTGTATAAGAGTAGATTAGTCGATCAGATATTTAAGCATTTTGTAACAAAATTCAAGATTTTATATTTGTCATGACCTATCTTTTATTTTCTATATAAATTCAATTACTATTTGTTAATCTGCAATTGAAAAAAATTAGTTTTTATTGCTTGTGCTCAATTCAACTAACCTGGCAATTACAATTTCCATTTCTGCGTTACCGACGTGCACATACTTTTATGGAGTACTGTGCTTAATGAATATGACAGAGACGTTGATCACGTACCACTTGCCAATTGATTGTGAAATATGTTGAGTTGGCAACGGATGGTTCAGTTTTCTCAATTCGCCCAGCGAGGCTCGTTCGCTGAGTGATTTCGTAATTAACACAAAATAAGGGAAAGGGGTGAGCACGGTGGTTGGGGATTGTGGAGGGAGGTCAAGCATATGACCCTGGACTGGCGACTCTTCACATTCGCAGGATGCCAGCAGGCACGTGAGCATAAAAAGCTCTGACACGCATCAGGCGCAGAATCTAGGACCTGTATCAGCTATGTGGGTTGATCGGGTCCAGCTGAGTCGAGAGGGGTCGAGGGGTCGAGGGGTCAAGCGGTGCGGATGTCATTTGGGTGCTGAGAGCAGAGTTTGCTGTTCCCCGTTGATGGCACGCACCGAGCAATGTCGACGTGACAATAAAGCGCCGAACCGTTAAACTATTGTGTGTACTATAAGGATTAATGACATTTACATAATTTGCTCATGTGCGTTTGGTGTGGTGTGGCATGTTCTGAGTGTGGTTGGCTGTTTGGGTGTTTGGGTGTGCAGAGCGGAGCGACGTCGCATAAAAGCAACAAAGCAACAACGGAAACACACACAGTGGTATTGGCCACTCGCACGAACAGCTGCTTCAACATGATTGAGCTTTCAATTTGTTGGCCATTCTCAATGGACGCCTATCTGGCGTCCCCTTTTCTACAAACCACTTTCCATTCGCAATCCAAAGCAGCAGCAACCATCAGCCATCAAGCAGCAAGTAGCATGCGGCATGCGGCATGAGGCAGAGCAAAGGGCAAATGGTTTCCTACTCGTCCACAATGTCCAACAAATTTCTGTACATTGCCACGTGGTTGCCCATCGTACTCCAGCTGTCCTTCTCTGCCTGATGCGTGTTCATTTGCCACACTAAGCCTCTGACAACGAGTTGAATATGTGGGTGACTGGGCGGTTGAGTGAGGCACGAAAGCAGCAGCGGCATCAGAGAGCAAATCTCCTCTCGATTTGTTCAATTCTGTTATTTTCAGCGATAAAACGCAAAGTAAGTTGTGGCATGTGCTTTGCAATCTGATTACCTGTGATTTTTGCCATCATCAGCAAACGCTTTGCACCCTCATTACCACCAAGTGAAATCACCCACTTTTAATTATGCTGAGTGTTTGTCATGCTCTCATTATGCCAGTTTTTTTGTTATCTCCCAGCAATCTCTGATTAGTCTTACCCATTAACACATTGTGCTACCCATCGGAGAGAAGTACGGAAAAATGTATATTCAATTCTTTGCGCTAAAACTGCACATGACACGTTCTACTCGTAAGCTGCTGCAGAAGTGGATGGTCGAGCGTGTCAGCCAGTTAGAATTTTGGACAACTACAGAAACAACCGCAGGGCATTGGAACTTGTCGAGTGAGCGAGTCGCTCATTCGCATACACAAATAGCTGGAGTGTTGTCAACAGCAATAACGCTATGACAGCAGAAACAAGATTAAAAAAAACAAGATGGAAGAAAGAAATGGACCCTGTCAAACCACAATGGAGTCACTAGCTCAAATCGTTGATCACTCACGCGCATAGTTTTGGCTTAGCTGTGAGTGAAGCTCCGCCCACTGGCGACGCCCACATCATTCAAACAGAGCAATGTTCTCTGCATATCTTGGCAGCGACGACAATTGCATCGAAAATTGGATTAACCTATCATGTGGCAAGGAAACCAATGGCAGCTGTCTGTCAATTGCGACAAGATTCAGTCGATACGACTTGCCACTGAGCTATCGCTTGTAATTAACGACTCTATATTTGTGTTAAAGGGCATGGCAAGTTGGTTTTGAGATTGTGGGATTACATTAAAAATAGTACTTCAAATCGATTAAATCGATGCACAATACTTTGAGCTCTCAAATTTCCGCAATTTTCCTGAATTGGCGCATTCTTTGTGCATTCAGACTTAGCCTAATACATTCTACAACTCAGTTACTTTGTTGAATGTAGCGCACAGCGAAAAATTGCTGGATGCTTGCTACATATTTCACTTCACTTGTTTTTGACTGCAGCTCATAAGGAATTGGCGGAATGAACATGAACATGAATGCAACATGCACTCGACTAGTTCGACTACTAGAATAGCGTTTTATTCGACATCATAGTTTGGTGTCATCGCAGTCAGTCATATCGCATACTAGTTTTGTCCATGCACTACACGGTCTGACTATTTGTCTAACCGTCCATCTGTCTGTCTGTCTATCCGTCAATCTGTCTGAGTCGCTGTACTTGTTTGCTGAAAGCACGATAGTCGCCGCTTGGTATGCGGTCGTTTTGGTGTATTTGGGTTTGCGTTTCGTGGATGCGACGTGATGTGGCAAGGCTTTTGCCTGGATGAGCATGACAATGCCAAAAATAGTTGGTCGGAGAGCAGAAGAGGCAGCTGCTGTGTCTAGTCAAGTTTTTCCATCTGCTTTCGTGTGTATTTAATATATATACATATAGAGATATGTATACCATCAACGTATATTGCTGGATTACACGTGTCAGTGGCCATGTCAATTGTTTGAATGAGTTGCCTCTTAATGTGCTGCTGTCCTAACTGACTGCTGACAGCTGTGGTTATTTGTGGCCCAAATAAATCAAAACTATCGACAGTTGATTCAAGCAAGGGTATACATATATAGTTGATAATGTGACCAGTGCAAACAAACTGTGAATGAGCTAATAAAACAGCAGAATTAAATTCGCAAAACAGTCCCCACTAATACGAGGAGTAAGCAGTAATCGCTTACTCCCATCTCATGGCTCTTTCAGGCCACAGGACAATCAGCCTCGGAGTCCTGATTATCATAATCGCATCAACATATCAGCAGCTTAATAATCGTAAGCCACATGCTGATTAAACCAGCCCACATAATCATAATCAAAAAGTTGTCGACCCGTGGCGAACTTTGCGAAACTCGCGACATGTGAATGTATGTGTGTGGCATAAAACGATAATGAAAGCGACCTCTAGATGGCGCCAGTTAATATTTTCTGCATTTATTTTGTCTTCTCACTCTCTCTCTTGTTCTTATTCCAACACTTTCTCTCACTCCTTCATTCGCTCTTCGCTTCTCGCTAATGCTAATTTCTCGACTCGATAAATGGCGAAAGCATTTAATACGCTTGAACTGAGCGTAAATTTCGGTCAAACTAATTCGATGGCGTCAATGGAGGACGATGATGCAGCAATGGCAGCACAATCTTGAGAAATTGAGTATAACGTGAAACACGTTGCGCATTAATAACTTGTGATTTGTAGGGAGGGGCCATCGCTCCCAATGCATACAGCTGCTGCAAAAAACGGTGTCAAATTACTCGTAGTTAGATGAAACTTTGCCAGCAGTGTGTGTATGTGTGTGTGTGTGTGTGTGTGTGGGTGTGAAGTAAAAAGTTTGTGCATAATTGGTTGGATGTGCAAGAAAATTCGATAAAGGAAATGTGGAGTCATTGCTGGATTAAGACTAAAGCTGTCTGCATAAATAAAAGTAAAAAGTTGGCTAATACTTTTAGACAAAACTATGTGCAGATCTGTGGACGTTCCTAAGTACTTTTAGCACTATGTACATTGTGAAGATGCAGCCCTATATAATTAATACCTTTAGATATATAATCCGTTTGATGCACTGACCTTGGTCAGTGAGATGAGATCTTGAGTGTGAGCATTATTGTTGCAATATGCTATTCAAGGACTTCTTAAATAGATTCATGTCTTTACAACTTTGCAAAATTAACTTATTTAAAAAAATTGACTTTGTGAATTTCCAATATTATAATTTAAATAGATGTCCTTTTAGTTCGATACACAATTCAACTAAATCCAGTTTATTGTCATATGGATTTAATCGGTTACTTGTTCACTCGACAAGACACCTCAAGAATTAATGCAACTATGGCAGCTTTTGTAGTACTGTTAGCACTACGTACATTATGAAGATGCAGCCCTAGATAATTAATACCTTTAGATATATAATCCATTTGATGCACTGACCAAGGGCTTAAACTAACACAATTAAGATGTGATCTTGAGTGTGAGCATTATTGTTGCAATATGCTATTCAAAGACTACTTAAATAGATTCATGTCTTTACAGCTTTGCAAAATTAATTAACTCTATGAATTTCCAATAATATAATTTAAATAGATGGCCTTTTAGTTCGATACACAATTCAACTAAATCCAGTTTATTGTCATCTGGACTTAATCGGTTACTTGTTCGCTCGACAAGTGTATTTAAAGCCTTCTTGATGACTACCCACCTTAAGAATTAAAGCAACAATTGTAGCTTTTGGCATAATCGCTGAAAACATTTCCATATAAGTACTTCGGCTTATGGAGCTTACCATTCGGAGCTGCTCGAAAAGACAATGGGAATGCCGAGGCTGTCAGACTGATTTCTAAACTGCCTTTTGTTGCTGCGAACAAAAAAGCATTAAGTATATGATAACCATACGAGGGGTAAGCCACAGCCATTGCTACAACGACAGTCCTTCGTCCCTACGCCATGGCTGAGTGGTAAGCGATGCTGCAAGTTTTGCCACAATGCACAATTTTTACGCGCTCTACTTCATAAATTAAATAGCAAGCGAGTGACATGGCAGTGCGTGTGTGAGGCTCCTGTGTGTGTGTGTGTGTGCGTAGCGTAATTTTCTACACACATACTCTTAGAGAGGAGGCCCATTGTCTTTTGTGGTTGTTGGCAAACAAAACGTCAAGAAAAGTAATTCACTGCACAAAAGGGACAAGGCAAGAGAACAGTAAAAAATCCAGACGAAACGAGATGCGACATCCCGGTTTGAAATGGTATGGAATGGAATGGTATGAGATGAGTTGGAACGCGATGAGACATTGTAATGCCTTAGTTTGACAAAGGCAAATGACAACACCCAATTCCCTGCCATCTGTCGCACAACCGACTGCAATTTCAATAAAAAACTGACAGAAATTGACAGCTGTTCGCTGTGCATGCTTTAAAACGATATTTTAATTTTCATTTCAATTCACAGAATTCCTTTTGTACTCGCATACGAGTAGTATAATAAAAGATGTATCTGGGATTGTTGGTAATTAACCATTCGACTTACCCAAGCTGTATTATGAAATTTGATGCCAACCAACCATTAAAATGCCTTACTTACTTAATTAATTAATTATTTCCCACTGAAATGTCAAATGCATAAATTGCGAACAAATTAAAAATGCCATCAAATGTGCGACAAAATGCGGCAACAATTTTTCCCATATTTTATCAATTTATTTTAGTATTTATCACATTTTTAAATCGTACTTAATAATTCAGTTTGATCTGGTGCTACTCTTATTGCCTCTGTCGCTGCCAGTGTGGCAACAAAAATTTGCATATATTATTTGTGCTTGTGCAATATTTATTATTACAATATTTAACAGAATGTGCACATATCAGACGCATTCATCCTGACCAAATGCGCGAAGCACAAGAGTCAGAGGCGCCTTTGTTTTATACACATAATTAACCAATTGACTCGTATAAGCAACAACAAAAACAACGCCAATAAATACAACTGCATATATCAATCCATTCGCTTTGTCAGTGCAAACAATCGACTTAACAATTCCAATTTTTTATTAAAAATAATTTCAAATATTTGCTGTTAAGAATTTCATTGTGAACTTTTTATTTGATTGTACAAAGTGAGAGATGGCAAGTTGATGTCGCATTTCACAGAGATGACAACACATTTCTTGTACATTGGTATTATAATTGCCAGATAAAGCAATTTTCATTCGGCGCGATTGACGATTGAACTTAAATCAAATATGTATTAAATAGTATACAAAAATTGTAAATTAATCGGGATATCTGAATGAACTAATTTTTTGAGTGCAATTATCAATTAATTAATACGATAAGAAATCTGCATATCTGTAATTAAAAATGCATGCTTTTATAGAATTTAATGAGCTAAAAATAATGAATGCTACAAAAATTTAATATTAATATTTTGCTTTTGTTTATTTTCTCTCTTTACAGCACTTTAATTTGAATTCAATGCCACAGCAATAGAGCACGAGGTCACAGTATAATAACATTAACGCCAGACAGTAGATACAGTGAGCCATATATAAGCATAAATGCAGTACTATATTATATGAAAAAGCGAGATGCAAAATTAAAGCAGCAGAGATAAAAGAAACCACTTTGATTGCAACATAAAATTGCCATAGAAAACTGCATAAAATTGCATCGAAGAGCAGGAGGAGAAAAAGAAAAAAAAGCAAAAAGAGCGAGAGCAAGGGAAGTGTAATAGATAACTGAGCAGAGTCAAAAAGTCGACGACGATTGTCGATTCTAAACGGGGTCAGTAATTTGCTGCACGATTGCCAGAAGAGCCAACGGCCCAACGAACTGGAAGTTTAATTGCCTCGGCTGCTGTTATTGTCGATGTTGTCGTTGTCGTTGTCGTTGTTGCTGTTGCTGTTCTAACTTTTCCGAAACGAATGCAACAATTAAAGCCCAAAAGTTTGGGACAACATGCAGTTGCCTACGCCAAGGCGCCAATACGCTGAACAAATCTATCGACAACAATTGTGCACTGAATAGAAAAATATCTGCCAAAAAATATCAAACTGTGCTAAGAGCTCGATTAATAGGCAATCGAAAGCAAAGGACGACGGAGGCGAGCAGGAGACGAAGGAGGGGGCGAAGCTTATAAATTGTCTGCTTCTAATTTGAATGGACTCAACAGCATTCGACATACAAATGCATATTTGGAAACTTTTGTTAATTGGTAAGTGACAGTCCGTATTATTGTATGCTTCAACGAAAGTGAAAACTTTAAACTTAACCCATGGCATCCCTTCAAGTCCTTCATTCCGAGCCAAGTTGCCCAGCTTGTAAACAACAACGAAGCACAGGCACAAAATGAGAATGCTAATTTCAAACTTTTGACGCGCTGCATTCGTTAAGGAACCCAAGAATGGCATAGGCAAAGGCAAAAAAAAAAAAAAAAGATAAGACAACAAAAATACGAGAAGAAAAATAAGCAAATGAATATGACGAAGGCAAGTTCTAGAAAAGGGTTCAAAGTTGCAGGTCCACGTATTTCTTGTCTGCTATCTCTTTGTTTCGCCTTCGTCCTTCATATTTAAGTTGGCCTAGCCTCTGAGCAAAAGTCCTGGCAGCCACTTTATGCTACTGATGCCGCCTCAAGAGCACTGCAATTTAATACCCTGTAACTTTAGCAAATAAGGCAATTTGAGTATTCGAGCATACTTCAAGGCAAAAACTGCCAGTGGCTTCTTTTTTTGGTTTGAAGAGCAAAAAGCAAACAACAAAGTCTGACCACTCCCTACAGAGTATTTTGCTGTTGAGCACTCTCAGCATCCAACTTGGCTTGTTGTTTTTGCCAATTTTATTTTTCTTGACGTTGCGCTGATTTAAATAGTACTTGTAGTTGTGCCTACATTTTGCCTTCTGGCCTGCGAAGTTGTTGCAAGTTTTGGTTTGTTGTGCTGAGTGAGCGGCTGGCGAGAGTGAAGAGTGAAGTGTTGAGTGTTCGTTCAACAGTAAGGAGGTGATGCCGGTCCCACTCCTTTCCTCCTCCTTGAGGTGTTTAATTATGGAGCCGCACAAGCAACTTGCGGCCTCTTAGTTAATTTGTTTTAAAGTTTTAATGCTGACTTTATTAGGCAGGAGCGCAATTTAGTGTGCGTAAATTAATTGCAGAAAAATGCATCAATTTATACAAAATGTGGGCAGCTGCAGCAAATAACTGGCATTTGCTCCACCTTAAACTTTTTGCATTAAACATTAGATGAAGCTTATAGCAGAACAATATAGAGTGCACTACTGCAAGTGATCACATAGTTATTTTTAATATGCAAACTCATGGTTAAATGGTTTTTGGCCACAATTTAGTTTGCGTTCGATTTGAGATTGACTCCTAATTGAAACCACTTAAAAGCACTTTGAAGTGAATTGATCTGCAAAATTAAAGTACAGAAAAAGTAAATTGTCGTAGGTAAATTGAAAATCAAAAGATAATTGCTGCAGAATAATTAGCATGCACAAAGCACTTGGTCATTCGGGCTCAATAGCAATTTTGGTTCGATTTTCATTTTGCCATTGCAACGTCTCCAATTCCACGCATCTATGTTTGTGTATGTTTGTCTATTTCCGCTTCCTTTGCGTCTTTCATTTTTGTCCTGTACGGCAAAAACTTTTGAAAAGACATCCTGACAGGCAGGCGATGCAGCACTTAATAAAGTTATATATACTCTAAATATATCTAAAGCGTTTTGCAGCTGCCGAAACGGAAACTTGAGCTTGAGCTTGAGCATGAGGTCAAACTCTGAGTCTTTGAGTCATTCGTGCAGTTTGCTTTAAGTTGATTGATGATATCGATAAGTTTTTATAAATTGCACACACATGTCCTGTCGCACTGGCTCGGCCACATCCTGCTGTCATTTGATAATACAGCAGTTTCCCATGCCCCAAAAACATCAATTTGCATGCTCAGACCACGAGAACTCCATTATCATTCCTCTTCATCTGGCTGTCGGTTCTTTTGGCATTAGCCTGCACTGAATAATTATTCTTTTCGTATTAACTCACGCAGAGAGTAGCGAGCAGCAAACAAAAAATGAACTCCACTTGAGACTTTGACTCAGCGGCTGCGGATGCGGCTGCGGCTCTGGCTCTGGCTCTTACTGTGGCTGGTCGACAAGTCCAATAGAAAGGGAGAGAGCATTCGACCCCCTCTCTTTTGCGCTTAGTGAGTCACTTGCATAAGTATATACAAATATGTATGCTTATGTAAAGCAGTACTTGTTTTGGGGGTTACAAAAGCCAAAGCAAAACTCAGACGCAAAAACTCAACAATTAAACTTTGACTGAGTTTTGCAAGTGGCAGACCAAACTGTTTTATAATGAATGTAAACCTTCTCAGATATGCAAAACAAAATGGCAGCAAATTTGCGCTGCACACAACACACACAACTACTCACATGTGGTTGACATTTTATGGGTGCTCAGTGTGTTTGTCACTCTTTTCCTTTGCTTGTTTAGTTGGAAAAGTTTATTGAAAAAGACATCCCGAGGGCTATAAGGTTTCCCTTTGTGTTTTAACTAAACACGACCATAGCAGTTATGCTCAAGTGCTGCTTACAATGTTAAGGTAAAAAAAGAAATGCTTTAAAATTAAGTGCATTGCTACTGCAATCTCTTATCAGTTAACATTTAAGCTCACAAACACACAACTCTCCACTAAGTTTATCAACTCTTGCTATAAAAAGCTGAGTCATAAACCATTTACTGGCGACCTTTTCGAAAAGCATTCGAGTTGAACATTCTTATATTTTTATTATAAACTGCAAATGTTCGTATAAAGTTACACAAACCTGTTATAAAAAATATACAAGTATAATATATAAGTTCTGTACAAATTGTACAACTGAAACAGTGAAAGCTTTTAGTACACCATAGAAGAGGCACTTTTAAATACGGAAATGTATTCTAAAACAGTTGTTAGTATATTTTATAAGACTTATAACACAACTGTTAGCACTCCGTAGAAGTGTACTTCAAAAATATACAAAATTTGTTTTGAGATAGTTCTTGGTATACTTTATAAGATGTATAAGACAACTTTTGGTACACCGTAGAAGAAGCACTTATAAAGTACACAAATTTTTTTATGCAACCAGTTCCTAGTACACATTATAAGATTTCCAAAAAGTGTACACTTATATCAATACTTCAAGTATAAGAGGACCTGCCAAAATACACAAATTTTCTTCTAAAACAGCTCTTAGTATACTTTATAAGACTTATATTTGTTTTGAGATTGTTCTTGGTATACCTTATAAGATGTATAAGGCAACTTTTGGTACACCGTAGAAGAAGCACTTATAAAGTACACAAATTTTCTTTTGCAACCAGTTCCTAGTACACATTATAAGATTTACTTAAAGTGTACACTTATATCAAAACTTTAAGTATAAGAGGACCTATTAAAATACACAAATTTTCTTCTAAAACAGCTCTTAGTATACTTTATAAGACTTATATCAAGACTTTTGGTACACGTAGAAGCAGCACTTATAAATAATTCAAACATTCTTTTATGTGGTATACTTTATTAGATTTCTTACAATTGTTCAATTCACAAAACTTTTAGTACACTGTACTGGAGGAACTTGGAACATAAAATGTACAACTTTTCTTTTAAAACTGATTTTAGTATACTTTATAACATGACTTCAGTTGTACAAAAACTTTTTTAGTGCACCGTATATGAGGAACTTATATAGAATTTAAAATTCTTTTTGTATAAAACACTAATATTAGAAACATATTAGAAACAGCACAGACACTTATTTTGTAAACGATAGAAGACTTACTTATAACGCAACAAAATATAATTATAACAACTTCACTCTTATACTTAGGCATGCGCACTATAAGAGTGCGTATAAAATATACTTACCTATAATTTCCCAAAAGCTTTGTTGAAAATACTCCGAAATGAATTTCCTAGTGTTTGAAAGCTTTAACAACAAAGTCCTTAGATTAATATTACTTTTGCTCTGTGTGATTTGCATGTCCTGCTATAAATATTCACAAAGTCTAAGCAAACTGTTATACACCAACTTAGAGTTAAGGGAATAGGATTTCTCTTAGGACACAATATAAACAACAGACTTTAAAAAAAGTCTCGCTGACCGTTAAAAACTATTTATAAAAAAAACACTCCCTCGAATAATATTAATTTAAAATATTTCTGCTCAACTTATTCCATTTAAAATGCAATTTGCATAAAACAATATTTATTGCAATCACTCCAGCGGACAGTTCATTTTGTGTCAACCGCAGATGTCATTTTTAGCAAATTCTTGCTTAACCTATCGTTGTGCAATTACATAAACAAATTATAAATTGCGAGAGTGCTTACCGAGGCGTCAGACCATCACAGCTCAGCAAGAACAACAAGGACAACGGCCCAGCATTAAATTGTTAACAGACCAAGCAGAAGCAACAACCAACCACAGCAGACCAGAGTGAGAAGTAGGGCCAAAAGTCAGCTAAAAACTATAATTTGTGTGTGCTGCAAGCACCATTACCCCCCGCTCTTCTCCTCTTGGCTTCCCGCAAAGCAATACCCATGAAGATACAGACACACTCACACATGATGAGTCTGGTTTTATTATTGTGGCTTCATTTGCTATGCACAATGAGACCATCACCAAGAGCATGAGAGAAAAGGGAGATAGCATGAGAGATAGAGAGACAGAGAGCCGGCCAGTTAGCGGCTACATCTAAAATGAAAAATCTCCAGCACTCTGCATGATATATGCACATACTTAAAAATATATATAGTTACGTATAGACCGGGAGAATTATTAGAATGCGTTTGCCTCTCGCCTCTGAGGGCATGTTATGAGGTTCACTCTTGTGGCTTTGGGTCCCACGCATAGCCAAAATAATCTCAATGGAAACCACAGCAAGTATTATAGCATGAATATAATTATGCACAAATCATAAATATCAATTCAATTTAAGTTTGCCGCTGAAGAGAGAATAATTATGCGGATCATTGTAGAAGAAGTCTGTTTGTTGGGCAAATAAATTATATATATATTTAAACATTTGACTCCGCTTTAAAGCGACTCAAACATTTTTGAATAGATCACAATTTCAAGAACTGAACAACGCTAGCGGCTTTTAGACAAATTCAGTTCTGTTCTTGATTTATAGCCATCAAAATCAGACAAATACTTTACAACGGCTTTCAGAAACACGCACACGCTCCAGAACTATTTCACAAGTAGAACTTTGCTGTAACTAAAGCTTTTGATTTGCATTGTGTTTCCCCCAGATTAATCTAATCAATTTCTGTTTCAATTTCAAAAAGCCGTTTATCTGAATTTGTATATTTATTTAACTGTACGTTTGGCCTTTGTATGCACAGTGTGCCCGAGTCTAAGTACATTAGTGTGGGTGCCTAAAATGGCCACAGATACAATTTGTGCTACCACCGAGTAAATGTTGACACTTGACATCGACAAATACGCACGCACTCAGAAGAGTAGAAAAAGTGAAAAGAGTTGGCAGCTAACCCTTTTCGGAGTTTGTATTATGCTTCCGCACACTTGACATTACTCTGCCATTGCGCATTACCTTCCCATCACCACTGGCACCCTCCCTCTGCTCACAATGCTTTTATGGCAACTATTTTCGCAATGCCTTGTCTCATTTTGCCAGCGCTCTTGTTTATTTGTTTGCCCGGGCTGTGCTCTGGGCGGAGTGTGAAAGAGAGGAACCTACTGTTCGTGCTTTCATTCAATTTCACTTTGACGACTAAGCCAACTAGGCGGCACTTCGCAAGCCACTACACATAGAGAGTCAGATAGATAGAGATAGAGGGCCAGAGGAGAAATTTGCTCCCTTGGGCTGACGCTCGTTCGTGACACTGTGATAGCAAATTATTACAGTCTGATGAGTTCGTCCTGCTGATGAATGTTGGACCAATAAATTATGCTTTGGGCTCTCTCAGATATCCTTCGAAAACTTTCAGCCATCCTCCACCTCCTCTTATGTCGCTCATTGTGCGAGGTTCACATAAATTTGTTTGCTTTATTTAAGTTCTCTTCACTTTGGGTGTTGTGATAATAAAAAGAAAAATCCTCATGAAAAAAAAAAAAATAAAAAAACCAAGACGCCACTTTGGGAAGCGCCACGTGCTGTGCTCCATTGATTGTTTGCTTTATGCATTATGGTCGAAACGGTTTGCTGGCAGGCAAAAATATTTTCCTTATAGAAGTTCGAGCTGCGAACTGTCAATCGCATTTGGCTTAAGGCCGCAACTTAATTAAAGTGCTTTAAATCGGCATCGAAGTGCGAGCAGTCAAGATGCCAAATTAACCGCGTGCATAACTCAAATAACGCAGTCTGTTGAGGCCACGACAATGGCTAACCGCCACACAACAGTCAGCCTGGTAGCTTGGCAGCCAGCCTTCCCTCCCATCCTCAAAAACTTTAGTTGCCTTCCAAAATATTTCCCAAGAAATTAATTACACAGAGCGGACGATATAAGCAGTAGCAACCTCATAGGAAACTATCTCCAGCTGCTGCACACATGACAGAGTGTGTGCGAGTACTTGTGTATGTGTGAGTGCGTGTGTGTGTGTTTTATGGTCGCCACAGCAGCAGGCCAAAGATATGGGTGCTTGTTACGTACCTGTGTATCCTTATTGGCCATATAATGTGCCTCAGCAACAACTGCTGCTACTTATATTGTTGCTATTGCATTCCTTGGCTGCAGACCGCAATCCTTGCAATATAAACTACTTTGCGGTTCAAAGTTGATGCCTGAAACTTTGCTGAATGCTTCGCGTCTGCAAGTTAATTAAAGTGCTTTATAACCTTTCGCAGACCCCTTGCGACCCCTGACCACTCCCTTTCCTCTGTCCTGCCATCATTTCCCTTCACCTTCGGCCTGAGAGTTAAGTATGTTCCGCTCAAGCAAATGCCACAGCTGGTAGTTTATCTGCAGTTTGTTGACTTTTGCGTTTGGTGTAAGCGATCCCAGGTCGCGAGAAACTTGGCACCTTGCAAATCCGTGCTGCCCCAGAGTCCTTTGAGTCCTTGCTAATTACACTATGTCACAGGCAACTTTTCTTTGAGCACAGATTGTGCAAGAAAGCGCAGGTGGTTTGCAGATCTGTTGAATGCATCAAAGGTGTCCCAAATACTGACTCTGAATATTGTTTATTAGTATTTACCAATACCTCTTATATTTTTTTAAATTTTCAATATGGGGTTTTTATTTCTAACTATATTAATGAATTAATTACTTATAATATGAAAATTCTAACAATGCAAGTAGAGCGAAGAAAATTGTCATTTCATAGTAAAAAGCCGAAGTTATCTTAGGAATCATTATAATTAGTACAAATAATTGGCAATAATGCTGAGCCATAATCAAGTAAAGTGTTATTATCTTTGCTTAATGGTTATGACAAGGTGTTAATAGTTGTAGGCCACAACGAGGGAGGAGGGGGGATAAATAGAGCGGATGAAAGGGACAAGGAAAAGGCGATCTAATCAACCAGCAGTTTGGCCACAGAGTGTGTATTCAATTATGCAAACGAAATGGGGAGCATGGCCCCAAGGATCTCGAAGCAAGCAAATGAACACAAAAGCCACGAGTTTGTGTCAAAGGAAGCCCACAGCAAAAATAGCAAGAACAAGAACAACAACAGCAACAACAAGAACAACAACAACAACGACGACGAGGGCAGCAATCGCCCCCTAAGAGCAGCAATTTTGTAACTGAAATATCTGGAACTAAGTTCGCATTTTGCTTTGGCTTGCAACAGTTTAACTTTGGCTTTGCTTCGTACTAAACAAAAGCTGGACCGACAACTTTTCCATGTTGTTGCTCTGCCCACTCCCCTAACTATTTGATTTTCTTTTTAAAATAAAAATTCGACAACAACAAGAGCAGAGGTAGCAACAACTTTACATGAAAATTAAATAAGTAGCAGCTTAAATAAGTCGAGGGGAGTGAGTAGAACCCGAGAGGCTGCCAGCCAGGGCAAGATGAACGGAAGCGTGCGTTGCAGCTCAATGAGGGTAGCTGGGCAATACGATAAAGGCAAAGGCTGAGGCAAAGGCAAGACAAAGAAAAAAGAAAGATGAAAATAAAAGGGAATGCCAAATAACACAAAAGGCATGAATAAGTAAGGGAGTCTATCAGAGAAGAGGTCAGAGTGCAGCAAGGGAGCAGGCGCAACTGTAACTTGTGGCATAAATGACAACTTAGGAGCAGATCAAAGAGCTGGAGTGAGACACAGGTGTGTGGCAAGTTGAACTTGTTGGACAGACACGTGTGCTGCATTGTTGTCCATGCCCCAGTCAAAAAAGAGCAGCAGCCGCCACATCAGCTTATCTTAATGGCTTCCTATCTGCCACAAGAATGTGTTTCATGCAAAAACTTTTGATTTAAACAGTTGCCAGCTGGCTAATGTTGCTGTTGCTGTCGCTGTTGTTGTTGTTTTGACAGCTGCTTTGCATTTTGATTTGGGTTGCGCTGCGACAAAATATTTATTTAATTTAACGCCTAATATAAATACACACATACTTGTTAAACTATTTACTTGGACAGCACAGACAAATGTTGTCCAGTTAATCAGGTTTCAGCTTGCAGTTGCACGTGCCACGTGCCACATTTTGAGTTTGATGTGGGAGAGTCATCAAAATGTTACCTCTATCAAAAGCTTCATTCAATAATTTACTGCAATCTGCAGACGAGATCATAAAAGAAACCAGACAAATTTGTGTCGTGTGCTGGACATTTATCATGCTCCTCTTTGCTTGTCACACTTTCATAATCTTGATAATCATTACCCAATACCCATTTCAATTCTATGTCAATCTCGCACCGAACAATCCCAATCGCCAAGAACAACTTCATTCTGCGTCAGCAAGTTGCCTCAAAGTTTCTGCTGCTACTATCATTTTCCCTTCCACTTCCACTTCCACTTCTACTTCCTTCAGTTCACAGCTCGCCTTTTGTCTTTTATGCTTTGTTTTATTTGCTGCTGCTTCTTTTCTCTGACAGCTGCAAATTGTCGCATTAAAGTCTTGCTTGGCGCGTTCAACTGTGCGTATACGCAACGCCCTTCATTAATTGTTACTGTGGGTTTGATTTATGTTAATTATAATCGTTAATTGAACGTCAAAAGGCGGCCACTCATCTGGATTTAGACATTCTCCAAATGACAATCGATATGGATTCTGTTGAACAATAATTATAGCAACAGGAGCCAAAGGCATTCAAATTCCAAACTCTTTCGACCGCAATTAGCATGTACATGTCGAACAAAGACTTTATTTGCGGTAACCAAAGGTAACCACAAACTAGATTAATGCATGCAACATACGAGTAACCGAATGCAGTTCTAACTCTCTCTATGGGGTCTAGTGCCACATTAAATTGCATTTGCAGCTGACAAAGCTGACGGTGGAGGCTCCAAACAATGGCAATGTCTGTCCCATGCAAAAATAGCAAAATAGACAAAAGAGGCCACACAAATAACTCATGACAATGCTGCTCGAAATGAAGATAGATGCCACCCGGTCAAGCCATAACAACAGTGAGTCCTGCTGCTGTTCCTGCCTCATATGAATGATGTGTGCGTGCAGCAAAATGAAGAGAAGGAATATTGAAGTAGCTCTGCACATTGCTGAACTGAGTGACATAGTAACTGCATGAGTGACTGCATTGAATGAATACCCAGCTGACTTACTGACATACTGACGTACTGATTGACTGACGGACTGACTCACTGATTGACTGACTGACTCACCTGACTGGCTGACCTGTGGAAATACACAAATAAATTGTTGTTTATTTGTCTCACTCACTGGCAAATTGCTGACGAGTACCTGAAGCCATTTAATAGCAGAGTGTTTCATGCAACGCTAAATTGAAATAAAGCAATCATTGTAATCAAATGCCAAGAAGTGCATTGAACCCCGTGCTGAAATGCTCAAAGAAAGACGTTTATTAGCACTTGACCCCATGCAAAGTTGACCACAAAGCACAAACAAAAGCCAGAGAAGCAATTAACAAAGCATTTTGCAATGCATTCGCTTTCCACACTCTCAAGGGCTACTGAGCATCAAAATGTATTTGATTTTTGCCCTGACACTTGACTAAGGACTCGAGTGCGCACTTGAGGAATTTATCAGACTTAGCTCGGCCTTAAAGCAGCCAGAGTGACGCAGTAACAAGGCCAAGCTCGCTGAAACGTGACAATGGCAAATTTATGCGATGCTCTCGCATAATGAGGCAAAAAAGAACTGACAGCAATTGTGGAATGCGTATAACGATAGCTTCAGACAGCGTAAGCCTTTAAACGTCATTTCAAATTATGAAATGAGGCAGCAAAATGACGCACACTTACTCGTACTCATATATCAAATTGTGATGCCTGTCTAGTTATTTTGATTATTTTTCCAGAAAATAATTTGGGAAAGTTGCACATTAGCCGGATGAGGCAGCATGTAAATATCTGATGGGTGCCAGCAAAATTCAAATGTTTGTTGCATCAAACTAAGCACAACTCATGCATATCAAAATTTATTTACGAAATATTTATGCTAATATTTTTCCAACCAAACATTGTAACAGTACGAAATTTGTATTTTAGCACATACCCTGCAGTTATTTGCCAGAGCCAAGAGTTGTTTACGACTACCATACACAATTGGGTAAAGTCAATATTTAACTAAAGGGATTATTTGAAGTTAGCATCATCTGATTTCCTGTTTGAGTTTGCAACATTTTGCATTATATTCAGCTTAATGAATGCACATGTGTTGTGCATCCTGCGTGCTGTGCGGGCAGTCGGCTTTAATTAGACAACAGCAGAAAATAATATACATTCATTAATTTTTGCAGCCTGCCACAGAAAATAACGCAGCTGAATGGAGTTTGCGAAATTATTCAATTCAACAGCAACTGAATTATGCCCCAGCGGATGAGGTGCAGCCATAGTTGCAAATAAATTTACAAATTTGCTGTATGGAAAATTGAGATTTTAATATTAGGAAAATTTCGGCTTAATATTGCATACATATTTAAAACATTGAATCAGTAATTAATATCAAAAAGTATTTGTATAGTGCTTCAAATGCAATTTTAAGCTTTGACTTTTAAAGAGGCTGTTTAAAATTAATTAAACTTTTGACGTTATAGCATTAGAAAAAAGTAAAGTTAGTTTATAAATCATTTCATACTCATCATACAAAATACATACACGTATGTCTGTCATACTAATATTGTGTATTATTATTGTTTTCAAGTTAGACGCTTGAGTTTTTTTTTTTTAATTAAAAACCTCTTGTTTGATTCGCTCTATAAATTGAAAAAGATTTTAGACGCTCATCAATCATTTTGCTATGCTTAGAATTAAAGCTTTGATATGCATTTACATGGTTGAGTTACCTGCCATACTTTTCCGTATCCCTTTTCCGCCAAAGCAGACAAAATCTGAATTCAATTATTATGGCTTTGCATAACTCGAGCTTAGCTTAGCCGGCTGCTTCTAATGGTTGTCTGGTTGTGAGTTTGTGGCATGTTTAATGTGTTTTATGTTGGCCGAAAGCGTTGTTGTAGCTGTTGCTGTTGTTGTTGCTTTTGTTGGTGCTCTAAGTGATCGACCTGACCAGAAAGCAGTGGGAGAGTGTGTCCAGTTGGGGACAACATGTTGACAACAACAACGATGACAACCAACAACAGCAAACACACACACACACACACACACACGCAACATGAGCATCAGAAATTATACGAGTTTGTAGAGTGCCTAGTAATGTTGTTGTTGTTGTTTTTGTTGTTATCACTGTAGTTGTTGCTATTGCTGTTGCTGTTGTCCGTGTCCGTGTATACATGAAGCTAAAATATCGTTCTGCTCGGCAAGAACTGACATGACAGTAACTTCAGCTGCAATGCTAACATCAGCACCAGTAAACGCCAACAACACCAACAATGATGCATTCTTGTGTGGGCCAAAAGTTGCATTTATGCATGCGACGTGTTTGTGCCTGCCCCCGATGCGCCAGGACACGCTGCCACTTCCCTAGAGCCAACTAAACGGACAGCGACAGAGTGGAAGCATAGAGCAAAAAGACTGAGATGTTTAACGGATTTCAAATTCAGCGAGAAATTTTCGGCATAAATTAAAACAGTTAAGAGCAGCAAGCTCATAAAACAGTGCACTGCTGATTAAAGCTACAAAATGTGTGTGATAGTGTAATTTGTGGAGGAAGTGCGATCATGTATGTGGTTTCAGCAACTTAACACTTTACTGGAGTTATCAAAATAATAATAATATTTAGGGCATTTAAATAAAATGAAACTATCTTTAAATTCTTGAATCATAATTATATTTGAAGTCAATCCAAATAAATTACTGAATTCTGCAAATTTATGCACAAATTTATCCAAAATAAGTATATTAGTTTTAATTTAAACTGTAGCATTTATAATACTGATAAATGATTAAAGTAATTGTATTATTTTAACCCTTAAGTCAATGTTTCTTACAATGAAAAACACTTGGAGCCTCATTTATTCCGTTCAGCTAAAATTGCTAAAGATGAGAATACATTTTTTTAGAACCTTGATTTTGAAAACCAATAAAACAATGGCATGCAGTCATTGAAGTACAAAAATAGTTTTGGTACATTGTTTCTGGTTTCTCTGCAATATTGGAAATACCTTTTAGCAAACTCTGCAAATCTAGCACCACTGCTGCCATCTCTAGTTTATTTTCTCATCTGGTTTTTTGGTTGTCACAGCCGCCACTTGATGCATCATCTGATGCATCTGAACTCATATTGAGCACACATGTTGGGTCACTGCAGAGAAAGCGATATCTGCATGAGTTTGTGAGTGTAATTTCCATGGATGTCTCTGCTCAGTACAGCTCGTGTGGAGGTCGTTGGGCTGACAGTTGAAAAAATTTTGCAGTTTCGCATGCTAAAATGCATAGAAACTTTCATGGCAGGCAACCTTCAAAACAGTTGCATGCATTTCTCAATTTTTTGAGTGTGGGATGCGAAAGAAGTAGGAGAAGCAGAATGAATGGATGGATCGCTCCTCGTGTGCGGCGGCCCTCTTCGTGTGGCAACCCTTTGCTGCACAAATTTCACCACATGACATTCATCACAAGCAACCCGAAAAACCAACTCAAACCAAACCAAACCGCCCGAAAAGGGGGCGGAACAAATGCTGAATGTGGGCAGTTGGTTCATAAGCTGGGCAAGGGGCCGGGTGTCATTTGCTTTTTTGTTTGCTCTTGATATTTTGGTTTGTTTTTATTCGTGTAGCACACAAAGCAAGAACGCAAGAGGGAGAGGAGGAGAGTAGGGGCATGTGTGTGTGTGTGTAGCCAAAACAAACATTGTGAAATTTATGTCGTCTCATAAATTTGTAGCATAATTCTGACGATGTTGCAGCCGCCACTTGAAAATGTTTGGCTGCAATTTTGCTTTTGGCCAAGCGACCGCTGTTGTGGCTCCTGCCACCAGCCACCAGCCACCAGCCACTAGGCACCAGCCACGCCCACTGGGCGAGTCAGTCAGCCGTCTGTGCCAACTCGTTTGGCCTTTGAGCTTTCGTCCCACTCCCTCCTTGTGTTTGTTGGGCTAACGAACCGCGCGAATGCAATTTCTTGGCTTTATGTTTTTTGGCCTTTGCCTTTTGGCTAGAAAACTTCAAATATTTGGGCCTGCATAATGTTTAAACTGAATTTTGTAGTTTTTAGCTCGCACACACAGGGCTGCAAACATTTGCATAAGCCATTTAGCTTCCAGCTCTGAGTAATGGCCACAATTTCCTCTTGCATATGTTCGAGTATTTCTTATTGGCATGGTTGAGGGATTTTACAGGAGTTTTTCGATTCGAAATCTAATCAATTTGCATGTGTTCTTTTCTGGTTGAAAAAATGTTGCACATAAAGGCCAATTTCATCAATTTGTGCTCGAATTGCTCAAGGCAATTTACGGGATTTTAATTTTTTAAAATAGCGAATTAATGCAATCAATGCTGCAACATTTCAGTGCCTAAAATATTATTATTTTATATTTGTATTCATATATAGAAGGCTAACAGGCTTAAATTCGAATATTTTCATTTGAAATACTAGTCAAGTTTTTCATTTCGAAAAGTAATCACTTTTTATAATAAATGCTTGTACATTTCCGAGAGAACTTAATGGAATTTTTTATTACTAAAACTATTAAATGCTTACACATTTGTTCGCTTTAATCCAAAATACAGCTGTAAGGAACTGCACCATTAGTTATTTCAGTAGCTTCTCTTGGAACTTAGCCTTAAACTTTAGCTAGTATTTGGCTTGGGGCAAGCTTGTGCATCGCCGTCAAGAAGCAGATTGCGTTTCTTTGCTGTCACTTGCATTGGAATTTGCCAGTAAGGTCTTAAGGTCTTTTGCTTACTACGAAAACACCTCATGCATATGCACAAGTGAGTGGCAGTCGCTGATAGCGTACGCTGCGTATGCGCAATCTTACCTCTGTGAACTTAGGAATTCAGGCTTACCCTAATGCGAGCTAAGCGTATTATCTCTCTGACCGCTACCGAGAGACACTGTTGTTTTCATGGCCCACAAACTTTTCGTTAATTAATATATTATATTAGAAAGCACGCCAAGTGACTTTAATCCAATCAGGTTGCACTGTGCTGGATAAATAATTGATGATGGTCATGTAAGTCAGTCGCTGCGTTGCACGAATTGATATGGATTAGTTTCTGCTTGAGTCCGCACCGTTGCACCACTGCACCACTCTACAATGGGGGACTGTCTGACGCTGACAGCAGTCTATTAATATTCAAAAAGTTGGTCACACTGCTGACAGCCATCAAGGGAATGCGCTGTCGATAACTTTGGCTGTCTGTGTGCCTTTTTGCTTTACCATTTTGCTATGCATAATTGTGGTAAAGTTGCAATTGACATTTGACTTTTTGGCAGTTTGGCGAGTTTGGTCAATTGGCACGGGTTAGCATAAAGTGAATGATAAATTGCACTAGGCATAGCACGATTGTGTTGTAGTTGTAGCAATTTATTCATTGAAGGATGCACAAAGTTGCAGGAAAGGAAAGCATTGTTCCAACTGGATGCATAAGAATTTCAAGGCTAGCCCCAGCACAATTAACTAATCTGCAACGAGGCAAACAGCAAAAAAGTGATAGTGCCTGGCAATTATTCTCGCAGCACGAAAGGACCACAACAGGATGCTTGAAATGCCAGGATGCCGGCATGCCAGGATGCCGCAACCACCACAACATACTCACAGTTTTGTCCATAAAAGTGAATGCCTATTCCATGTCTGACTGGCTTCGGGTGGTCGACTTGTCGCTTAGTTGACTTGCAAAATTGTTGAAATTCTAGTCAAGGAACACGACCAGCAAGACAAAGAAACGACAAAGCCAAGCGGGCGTATACTTGATATGCAGACCGGCGCACAATTTGACCTACATGCATGCGAAATGGCATTTTGTAAGCTGGGCCCGCTTAGGTACAAGCACTCGTCGACAGACATCACAAAATTTGAATAATTCAGTGCATAAATAAGACGACTCACAACTAAAAGCCAAAAGTGAAATTATTTTATTTATTATTCGCATTCTTAAATTTATAGTTTTAGTTTCATTCTCGTTTTTTTATGGTCTCGTTCTTCTTTTTTTTTATTGAATTTACATTTTCCCCCAAGTCTCAAGTCATTAATTCGCAGCTTAAAAATGTTGAGCAATTTGAGGCGGTCGCTGCTCGCTTAAGCTTTGTCATTAATTTGGATTTGCTAGGGAAGAGGGATAGAGGGTGCTTGGTCAGCAGATTTTTCTGTAGACCGCAAAAAAATTGCTTTAAATTCATTTTATGAGCGGGGCATTAAAAGCAAAGTTAACAGGCATGGCATGTGTCATACTAGAAGCTCCGAACTGTCGCAAAATGTTTATGATGATGCGTATACGCCACGTGTGCCATTCGCTGGCATTTCGATGATGGCCTCAAGGTGAAAGATTGCAGGGGTGACCTCAAACTTTGGTAGTTTACCAACTCTTTTCCCCTTTTAGCCCCAAAATCACGCATACGCCGTGTTTCACGCAGTAAAACACACATTTTCGCATTGAAAACTTTGCTCATTTATATGCTTATTAAATATATGCCTGGTTGACTTCCCTTTCCATCCAAACGACATACGACATGCTTACCCTGCCAGTGACTGATCAACATTCAGATATCCTTTACACGCCTGCTGCGTCTTCGTTTTTTTTCTCCACTTCCGTGTTGGATGCCGACTACCTCAGTCTGCTTTAAGTCGATAGGAAAATCGACGTGCTGCGAGTTTGAATGTAATCCAATATACCCATTAAACGCACCGAATAGTGCTGGAAAAATCATCAAAATAGAAATTGTTGATTTTTCGTCTCGTTGCGCATACTAACGAGTTAAAAAAAAAAAGCCTTAACCCAACGCATACACACGGTCTTTGGCTCTGGCACCTCTTAATGTGAAACCCATACCGTGACACAGTTTTCCTGTGCTTTCGATTTCATTTTGCATTTTCAGATCTCGTCCTTGTTCTCGTCGTTTGGTTTTTGTCGCCAACTGGCGGCACTTGTAATTTCCGCCGTATTTTCTACCTCTTTTTCTGTTTTTTTTTTTCTGTATGTCTTGTTGTTGTACCGAAACCCTTTTTTATGTTTTCACTTTTCATTTGGATCCCCAGCTTCCCATTAAGCCCATCCAATGCCATTTTGTTGCTGCTGCTCGGCTACCTCGACTACTTCGACCGAATGTTGACTGCCTGCTAAACTGCTAAATGTCGCATAATTATCGTATTTTACTTGACATTTTTCCGAGCATGGCGTTGTCGGAGCATGTCTCATTATGCCGCATTGTCTGCTTGAAAACTCAGTTCCTTTTTTTCCTCCAGTTGCTGCCAACATATTACCAACATTAAATGAAATGGTTTTTTATTAATTTCGGCATGTTTCATACTTTTATGTAACTGAGTGTAGGTCTGTGTGTGTGCGTGTGTATGTATGTGTGTGAGCAGAGCTAATTTGGTAAGGGTCGCATGACTGTGCCCAATGGTTTTGAATAGATTACCCAAAGAATACGCATACACGAAATGAGTATTGTCATTCTGGAGATTTGGCCATAAAGCAACCCCACATTAGCCAACAAGATTTTTTGAGCATGAAGCAGATTCCAATGAAAAGGTTGGCAAATCTAAGCCCTTTGATAACTTCATTTAAAGAGAAACTCTTTGCAAGGTATGAAAGAGCTTTATAATATTTTTAAATTAAATTAAATAATTCAATGAATGAAGAAACCTCAATTGAGGAGTCGTATAAGAGTACTATTAAAGCAAAGAGTCTTTATTTAATTTTAGCAATTAAATAAATAAAATAAAATTAGTAGCGGAATTTAATATAAATATTAATTTGTATTTTTCTCAATAGAAGAATAGATAGTAAAAGTGAGGATAAAAATAAAAAATAGCTTTTGCTGCTAATAGTTCAATTAATTAGGTTTCAAGTACTCTAATTGAATTTTAATTATGACCAGAGCTATCTAAAATGCACATTAAAACTAACTACACAAGCATTTAAATCAATTTCAATTACCAAAGGCTCAATTCTGCTAATCTGGCAAAACTCTATCAAATCTTAAGCTGCGGTTTGCCAAAACAATGGCCGAGTACATGGCAACAGTTTGGCTGAGCCAAAGGGGAATCTAATTGCTATTAAGCCAGTGAAAGGAAGGAACAATGTGAAATGACATAAAACTTTTGGGCCGGACGAGGCCGCACTAAAGTGCAATTAAAGCGCACGATAACAATTAAAATCATTTAAGCCGCTCAAGCCGAACTTAAAGCTCACTCACACCACGAGTACTGTCTATACATGCCGGGGATAACTGTCGCTGTGTGTGTGTGCAAGTGCAATAACCATAAACTATTTGCACAAACTTGCCCGACGCGGCATCGTTAAAAGGACGACACTGAGCTTCAAGTGCCGCCCGCTCCAAAAAAGCCGCAAAAACTTTTCAAAAGTCCTGCACTAATCGTTTGACAAGGAACACACACATACACACACACTTGCACATGCAGTATGACGGGATGCTACGAACTTTTTAGGTGTTGTACAACACACAAAATGCAGAACACAAAACACAAAACACAAAATACAAAATAAGCAGACACAAGTTTTTCGGGGCGAGCAAAAAAGAAAATAAATAAAAGAGAGAAATAATTTGCGGCTCAAGTGCAGCGACTACAATTCTGCTATGTTTGGGACTCTGGAGTTTGTTTTTTTTTGGCTAAGACGCGATGCGGCTTCTTGGCCAACTTGTGCCCGGCTTTTTACGAGCGAACATTTTATTATTTTGTTACATTTTATTTCCGTTTTAAAGTTTCTTTATGTCGCCCGCTGAGCCTAAATCGCTTTCCTTTTACCCCAACATAACTCTGTGTGTGTATCTCGCTCTTCCTTTTGCTTCTTCTGGTTTTCTGTTTTGCTGCTGGATTTGAAAATTATTGTTTCTTGGGCTTGTATTGTTTTGTCGCAAGTTTCCCCCACAAAAAACTTTCCCTCTCTTATCTGAAAATTATCAGTGTTGTGCTCCTGCCTGCCTTTCATTTAGGGTCTAAACGTTTTATTGTGGCATAAATACTTAATATGTGTTGTAATTACTTTTAAGGATCTTATCATCGTTCTTGGACCTCATCGTAGTTGTAGAGGTCATTGTTGTTCTTCTTGTAAATGCTTAGTTCTTAAATTGCTCTTGTGTAAAATTTTATGAGCAAATTAAATATGTGAACAATCCGTTTTGTGGCAAGATGATAATACAAAAAGGCTGCCCTGCGGTTCAACACAAACTGCCCAACACTTGGCCGACCCACAGAGCACATATGTTGGCAATGTTGTCACTTCTGTTTGAGCACAGAAAAGGACACTATTTGTGTCAGGACAAACGATTCTCCATACCAGCTGAGTGTGAAAGTAATTGCAATTTAACTGACGAGAATTAGTGTCGTACTTTTGCTTTAAGCACTATTCTGAATTTCTGACAAAATAACTAACATTTCAATCAAATTGCTAAACTAATGACTTTTAAAATACTATTTAAGGCAATTAAACTACCAGAGAGACAAATTCGTCCTTTATTAGTAGCTGTCTGTAGTCAAAAGAATTCGACAAAACTAATTTTCACCAGTCTAAGGCAATTGTGCTAATAAATAATAACTTTAATATCCCACAAGCAAAATAAATTTAAACCATATTTTTGAAATTGGAAACCTTCATTTGAAACTTTAGACATTGTTGAAGATAAACAGCTTACGGCAAAGAAAAAACCTTTTCCTCTTCTGTGTAATTAAAATATACTTCAGGGCATTTCGTGATAAATACAAATAAATAGACAATGGCACAATAAACATATCCAGCTACGATAACTTTACGGATAAACAACTGTCTCTTTTCGCTACTCTCCTCCCGCTCTGACTTGAGTTGCAGAGTTGGCCAGTCATTGTTGACAATTGTCACATTGAATTATGAGGCACTTCACAAGTTAGCAGTTGCGCAAAACCCAATAAAAGTCAACGTAATAACGAGCAAGTGTAAAGTGTAAAGGATTGCCATGTGCAGTGCACATTCTAATCCACAAAAGAAAACTACTAGTTCAAAGCACGTTTGGTGCAGAGGCAGAGATAGATGGGGGGGAGTGGATAAATAGATAGAGAGTGCAGAGTGCAATAAATGTGTGCAATAAGCTAACAATATACAAAAGGGCGACAAATGCCAAAGGACGACAAAGACTTGAGAATAACCATGTTCCACGTACACAAACATCGTCCATATATGAATCTAAAAAGTGGCCAAATAAAACCCATAAATCGCTGGACAATGCACCAAAACATACACACGCACAGCCATACTATACAGTACAATTTCCAGCTGGAGTACAAGTGTGCGAGGTAATATAATAGAAATACAAGTCAGTGCAATGGCAATTGCATGTCGAAAAACGAAATGGCCAAACTCTTGCTATCCCTCGCCCCTCTTGTATCGTGACCATGGGTCACAATTGTTGCAGTTGGCATGGGATTGACAAGAGAATTATGGACTGAAACCACACTTTCGTCATCCGTTTCGAAGAAAACCAAATGGCATGTTGTGCAGTGGACTCCATTCATCTCGTTTTAATAAAATTGTGGCAGCAACTCAAGGCAGCGCGCTACATGGCTGCTTAGTCGGGGGGTCTCCTCTTCTGACAATCCATTGTCAAGGTGGGGCGTGGTAGAAGCAATGTCTGTCACATGCCAATAACAGCAACACCAACAAAAACCCCAGGCAAACACTCACTGAATAGTCACTCATCTGGACAGAGCAATATGAGAGAGAGAGGGAAAGTCTGAGGAGAAAGTCGAGCAGTCGTGCAGTTGAGCAGTCGAGCAGTCGAGGAGATTGGCAGAGGGCCTGGCATCGCACTTGACCACATTTGAAAAGAGTTATGAATATTGCAGTGTAGTCTGAGATGCAAAAGAAATGTGTGTGTGAGATCACTCTATAGAAATTGTTATTTTTCTTATTTATTTCAATTTATGAGATTTTTATATGCGCACTTCTATGGCAGCTTTATGAGTGTTCATGTGTGTATATGTATATGTATATGCCAGTGTGTGTATTTTCATTTATATTACTTTCTAAATGAAGCTTTGTTTCCTTAGCAGCAGCCAAAGCATTGAAATAACATATTTTTAACAACAAATTATTATTCACATTTTACTTTTTAATCTGTTTCTTATTTATTCAGTATGTGTCATAAGCTGACAACATTCTCTTAAAGAGAATGAGTGCATTTAGGCGTTTAAATTTATGTAATTCTATTTTACTCAAATAATAACAAATAATTTATTTCATGTATTATTATTTACAATTCAGTAAATGTAATCTCTTGTCTCGGTTACAAAATAATGAGCTAACCACATCGATTTTTTCCCCAATTTCTCTGCTCGTAATTAAAATGAAATGCACAATGTGCAAAACAAAGAAACAGAGATGAAAAATGGCAAATGTTAAGAGTGCTTACTGGTAAAAAGCACTTTTGGAAATGCTCATGAAATTATCGCAGTCATCCGTAAGGTGGCACAGATCCACTTTTAGATTGGGAAAGCAACTGCCAATGTCACTAATTCAATTTCGCAGACCAAAACCAAAGTTAAGTCAAAAAAGGAGGAAACTAAAAGAATTGAGCAGAGTCAAATAGTGAGCAAGATGTAGAAAAATAGTGAAAAAGAAGTTAAAGTGACTGCAACTCGGTCACGAACTGCCATAAAAAGCGCACAGGAGAGTCGAGTCGAGTCAGCAGGCGACAAAAGAAGAAACTGGAGAGTGAAAGCGAATGTGGACAAGCGTGTGAATAGAATAGAGTGGAAGTAAAGGGGGCTGGGTGAGGGATAAGCCAGTGTATTGAAGTTGATATTTGCGCATCAGTGCGCACATTGAACTGTCAATGCCAAACGACAGGCGACACTCCTTGTAGCGGGACTGAGAGGAGGACAGAAATAATGTACTGGCGACGGGTTATTGCCAATTTATCAATTGCAGCCATTGCATTGGTCCAATGGAGTCCGCACTAATGCAGCCATTGCTATTTGACCTGACAGCAAAGCGGCAAATCAGTTAAGCCCTCCTCTCTCCCCTCGCCATGCTTCCAACCCTTCACCCTACGGCTGCCCCTCATCATGCGCGTGTTGAAAAAGTAATTACATCTCGCTGACTGGCACTATAAATAAGTTGCCTTGAATTTTATTGCAACTTTAAAGTGTCATTTGGGGCATAAATTCCAAAAGCTGAGCATTTGCCTGGTCGATATGCCTTTTATATATACCCCATAAACAATAAAAATGCCAGCGGGTATGCTGCAATTGCGCAAGAATTAACGATGAACAATTAAATGAAAATGGCGCAATTTATGTTCGGAAAATTGTGATATTTATTTTGTTATGAGATTATCCAATTTGTGAATGATTCCTTCATTCATATTTTCTGACATTTTCAATTCTGACCATACTGATTAATTAATGGGTTTAATAAAAACAATTCAAATTACAGTGCTTTCTTTAATTTAATGTTTCAATTATATGACTGACGAAACAAATGCTACAAACTAAAGCTGATCTGTCCATTTAAACATTTATCTTTAAGTTAGAGGCTCTCTCACTCTCAGTTACGCAAAGTATTAGAAGCAGGTATACTTTTCAAGCAGTATCTTTTAGGCGAACTCACTTAGTCAAAGTATTTTTACAGATTTTTCTTAGTCTATTTTCATCGTGTAGCTGTTAGCCTGCATAAATCAAGGCAAATGAATGCTATTTAGTTGATGGCCCAGGCCAGGAAATGCGCCGCTTAGCGAAATACACACAGAGGCACTTTCACACACACACACACACACGCACACACACACACCGAGACGCAGATAGCTATGGGAAAAGTTAGTGTTGAAGTTGGTAGCAATGCAGTTGGAGGGTCTGGCATCCTCCACAAGCATTTCTCAAAAGGCGGCAGCGGAAACGAAGCCAAATGCAAGCAAACTCCTGGCTGGAAAACATCTTAAGATGTATTGCATTAGTCTGTGACCTGCAGCAGACACACACACACATGCATGCTACGTGTGTGACTGCAGTATGTGTGTGTTGGCATTTCCGTTTGATATTAGCCCGCACTTATATGCGTTTTAGTCAACAGTTCCAAACATGACGTAAAACTTGCAACAGCTTCGCATTTTCGGGGCGTAATGCATTTCTGAGGTTTCTACCATGGCCAAAGCAGTCGAGAAACGTGTACAACTTATACCAGACTGCCAACTGCCAAGCTCTGCTTTATTGTTGTTGTAGTAGTTGTAGTTGTTGTTGTTGCTGTTGTTGCTGTTGTTGCTGTTGTTGCTGTTTCTGCCTTGCCTAAGCAAGCTCTTGTTGCTCGGGGTTGTGGTCGTCTCGACATCAGCATCGACCCCATTTGCAGTACCAGCTGGCATTTTGGCCAGGATCATATTTTGCATATTTATCGTTTGCCTGGCCCATAAATTCATGCGGCAATATATCGCTACTACAACTACAACTACAACTACAACTGCAATGCCAACTGGCAAGTGGCAAGAGGCAACTGCAAACCGGCAAGTGTATTTGCTGCACAAGCAACTGATAAGGTTAAGCGGCATACCACATGATTTCAGCACTCAATTCTAATGACTAAGCCTTTGGCAATTTCAAGCCAAGTCCTCTCTCCACTCAAATGTGCATTAAGTCATCAAATTAGCTGCTTGGTGAAGCAATATAAGTATTCACCAATAATATTATTATTACTGAATATATTCATATTTGTTTAATTGCATTCTAATTAACATTGTTTACCTGTCTTTTTTTTCATTACAGGTAAGTGCATTCAGCCAACTTGTTGCCTTTTGCCGTAAGTAAAACATTAATTTTGTTGTTTGCGCTACTTTTGGCCATGTCAATAACGGCAAATGGCCTATGTAAATAAGCAAACGTTTTTTAAACATAGCCAATTAAAAGTTGCATAAGGCCACAATTATTAACTAATACAAATAGCTAAAATAATTATAAAGTTATGCAAACACACAATTTTAACAATTTGCTAGTTTGTATTTTAATCTTTTTTTTCCAGAAATTGAATACATATCGAGTAAAATTTATTGAACCCATTTTGCAACAAATTGATTTCGCTTATAAATTAAACTGTGGGATATCCAATATTAGAAATATTGCATTTAAATGGTTCCATTCGAATTGAAACTTAATATTTTAATATACAAATTTATAAGCTGGTAAAAAGACTAATTCAAAGAAAGTTTATAATAGTAAATTTACGTAGTACTCAAAGAAGTTTTAATACAAACATTTGTAACATACAAGCTTAAGTTACTTTGAATTTTTAATCATCGACAAATGTATTCCATTTGAAAATATGATAAGTCAAGTTTTTTTTTCAAGCGATAGCATTAATAGCTTAGGCAAATACAAATCATATCTTGGCTCGCTGATTTGTAGCCGTTTTTGCAATTTATGTGCAGTGTATATATATTTAACTATTTTTACAGAGTAATAATTCTGGGAAAGTTAAAGCGGATACCAAGCAGTTGGCTAAATGTTGGGCGCTTAAGCTGACTTGATGTATGCGAATGCATAAAACTTAACAGTGCAAGAGAATAGAATGTTAATGACAGTTAAGGGAAGAGTACACTGTAGAGTTAGTACTTTTAAGCAATTTAAGAGCGAGATTGTTACAATGTTAAGTGCTGCCGCTCATGTAAAATAACATTAACAGCAGCTGTGATGTATCTTCACATCCTTGCTCATTTCCAGCATACTTGTTGAACTGTTGAGCGGCTGATAAAATAGCTGCTAAAGTTAACAGCTGCCGGAATAGAGTAAAGAGTAAATTTCCCTCTGTTAAGCTCCGGCTTAGTGCCAGTGAGTCAACCTACTAACCTACTGAGCACACTTAACAGCGCCTACATTCGAGTATGAAATGAAATTAAGAGCAACGGTACTGGTACTTGGCCGCCTTATCAAACCGCACAGCATCAACAGTGGCGGCTACTGTTAATGCTGCCATTGCTGTTATGAATGCCGCTTCTGTCGCCCAGCATCCAGAGGCTGCTGCGACTCCTGCCGCTAAGGCAGTTAGTACATTTGTAGCTGTTGACGTCGGTGCGCGTGTTCTCGCCAGCTGTGAACGTCAAACGGGGCTAAAGCCAACGATAACGATAACACGAAAACGTCGACGGCGACAGCGACGGCGACGGCGACAGAGCTAAAGTTTAACAGTATTTCATGTGATCAGAGCTTGTTGTTTCGCGTGCTGAGTGCATGAAAGATTACACCCAAATGTAAAATTGAATGTCCAATTGTAAGGCAATAAAGCAGAGTGTTTATGTGTGTGTGTGTTTGTGTGGAATGCCTGGCTGAGAAATTCGAGTTGTACACGAGCAGAGATAAATTATATTAATGTGATATGATAGCCCAAAATTTATGTGCAAGCTCCACATTTGATGGCTGCTCGATAAGAATTGCTGAATTTCATGCATATCAATTCGCTCCACGGAATGAGTAATGTCATTTAATTTAAAATATAAATAACAACTACCGCTGGGTGTACCAAAATATTTGTCAGTATAAAGGACTACTTATGACAAATGGCGTGTGAAGATGGCGCCATTAAATGCCCGTTTATCTTTATCAAATCGAGCGTGTAAATAGTTTAATTAATTCTTGTCCCATTGATATTGGATTATGATGAAACAGAGTGATGATATGCATTATAAATATGATTTAGAGCGGAAAGTGCAAAGCTGTTAACTGAAATTGTAATTGTGAATGCGGTTGAAATAAATTGATATTAAATAGCCGTTAGGTAGCTGCGGGTGTGTTTTGTTCAATGCTGGTAATCTAAATGTGATTAAGATAAAGCGAATAAATATTAAAAGTTAAATAAAAAGCTAAACTTGAAACTAATAATTCGAATAAATAATGTCAAAACATTTCAATAAATAAACGAATTAAAAATAACTTGCCCCTTCTATTAGATACAATAGAAATGAAATATCTTCTCAGTGAAAAAATACTGCATATTAATTAAATTCTATGCTAATAATTATATGAAAAAAAAAAAACAATGTGACCACAGTAAATAAATAATTAATAATATAAAAATGGTATTAAATAAACACTCACGAAACATTTTAAGGCAGAATTGAATAATTAACATGCCATTTTTTTATGAGAATTAAACACTGTATGAGTATTAAATTAATTATACAATTAGTAGAATTTTAAAATGTCAACTAAATGCCATTAATGAAATGAAAACTGCGCATTATTTAATGCAGTAATTAATTATGAAAAATTGTGCATGTGTTGAAAGTTGTGACTTAACTGTTTAAACAGCAATTTAATATGCTATAAAATAATTAACATATTTTATGCGCATTATAAAACAACAACCACAAGTAGGAGCAACAAACAAAAGCTGCAGCAACAGTGGCATGCAACACGAACGATTACACCCTCAACAAATGTATGCGATATATGTGCTATACTATGCCCGGGGGGCAGTTAAGTGCAGGGAAGAGATGTGGTCGAGGGAATGGGTGGATTGGGAGGCTTGACGCATGAAAGCCCAATGCTACTAAGCCGCTTAAGTGCTATCATGTTGTATACAACATCAATCCGAAAAAAGGCCATCAGAAACATGATTAATCTCAATTTATGACAAGGCCAACACCAACAACACTCGCGGGAAGCAACACCAGAAAAAAGGCTAACAAAATCAACTTGGCTAACAGTTTTGTTTTTGCTGCCGCTGTGGCTGCTGCTGTTATCGGTGGTGACACTGGTGGTGGCTGCTGGCCATGTTAACGATCAAGCCATCCAGTCAACGTGGCAGCCAACCATCAGGCCAGCCAGCTAGCCAGCCAGCCAGCCAGTTAGTCATCAATCAATCAATCAATTTATCAATCAGCACTCTACGCTTCAGTCAAACCAAGTGGGAAAAATTATGGAAGCCCGGACCACTGATTGCATTAGGGACTCGCAGCCAGATAGGCACAGGGTATGGTGGTTAAGATAGGCGCTTAGTTGCTTGATTAAGGCATAATTGGCATTTAGGTTAACCTAATTATGAGCACACAAAGTCAGTTAGTGCGCACAGAAGCCATGATTTATGCAGAGCCATAATTAGCATGCGGATCTGTCTGTCTACCAGACTCCAATCAGACCTAAATAAAATAATAATAACAAATAATGTTATGTGGAATACGGCTGACCTAATCGTAATTATGATTATGCCTGCTAATTAGTTTCATACTCGTAAATCAAGCTATAAACCCGAGCACGAGTACGAGCACTCGTAGGACTTATATGTGTTTATGTATATATGTTCATATATTCATTAAGGGTGCGCTCACATAATTGATTTCGAATGTTTTGCTGCGCTGCACAAATTGTTATTAAGCCAGAGCTGCTAACTGACAAGAGTTTTGCATTTGCGTTTAGCTGTTGCATAATTAAAGGACTTACATATGCCACTTTATATACCACATAAAACGAGGCGACCCTGAGTAAGTTAAAGCCAATTCAAAGCAACCAAAAATCTCTGGCAGGTATAAAACCTCAGCCTTTTTGGCTTTCGTCTCAATGTGCCACTTCACTGCAACTGAGATGCGTAGACATCATCGTCCTCGTTCTCGTCCTGGTACTCGTCCTGGTACTCGTCGACGTCTTTCTTAATTTATTATTTCAGCTTCATTTGCTTTCGTACTTAGTGTATGTATCCGTGTGTATGTTTCATGTGTGCGACCATTATCTTTTGTGGCCCTCTCTTGTTGGGATAAACTTCAGTTGTGGACTCATAAAAACCGTGCAACATTATGATTACGGTTATGTGAAATGTGTGTCATGGATATGTTTTGTCAAGTATTTGCACTTCCCCCTTTCCTCTCTTTTTACTGTCTCTTTTGACTAAAAGTCTAAACTTTTACTGAGATGCATGCTATATTTAAAATTCAATTTAGATAAAATGTTGGTTCAAGAGTTTTCTAAACAATACATAATATGTGAGTTCTTTTCAATTTGAAATTCTTTACACGGTAAAAAGTATATATTTTACCTGAGATTTATCGAGCGTTTTGTATTGAATGTGCAATGAATTTAAATTCATTATGGGCTCATTCAATAAAATATTCGAAATATTCTTTGTATTTTCAAACAAATATTTGTGAGCTTAAATCATTTTTATTTTAAGTCAGTTACAAAAAATATTTGTACTTTGCTCAATTTAAATATATACTCGTAATTAAATTACAGTTTGCTTTTAAAGTAAAGTAACAATTTTATAAATTCATGTCATCATTCATATTTTATGCCGGTTACAAAAAAAAATTGTATTTTCTCAATTTAAATATATAATTAAATACAGTTTGCTTTAAGTTTTATAAATTCATTGCTGCAAAAAATTGAACTGGAAATTCCTTTAATCTATGAAATGTATGCCGATATTTTCACATCAAGCTGTCAATAAATAATGCTGAAAATCTCCACAGGTTTAATTGAAGATGGCATTCATCAATGAATACCAATGAATAAACAGTAATACTCGTAAATAATGAGTGGCAAATATAAATATTTAAATTTACTGATGTGAAAAGAGCAATTGCTCTTTCAAATACAACTTTGTGTCAAGTAATTAATAACTTTAACAGCTGTTCTATTAAGCCAAAGGCAATAATTGTACAACTTCTTATTCGAATGTATCGCTTTTTAATTGCATATTTGTGTCAAGCCATTAGCAACTTTGAAAGCTAATGCCAATATGTAATGTAATGGCAAATATAACACATTGCCAGCATCGTATCGAAATCCGTCAGTCGCAATAATTGATATAGTGTCATACTGTTGACCCGTTATAATTGCATATACGAGTAGTTCTAGTGAAAACCAAGAGCAATTACACCAGCCAAGCCAATTGCTGTAGGCAATCCACACGAACATATTTCGCGTGTCAACACACGACCAAATAACGTGCCCCTATTTCATCTAGCTCTGTTATGTTGCATGTGTGTGTGTGCGGTTGAATATGCGGCATAACCTTATATGTATAACATATACAGATGTGTGCGTCTGGTAGATGCCACTATTTCTATACACAGTCGAGTGGTCGCACAAAGATTGAGGCAGTCATGTGTGCAATATCTGAGCCTATTGCCTCCAGCAATGCCAGCCATCTTAGCAATCTCAGAAGCCTCTGGCCAAGCCCGCACTTGCACACGCCAAGAGACACACACATATGGGCGAGATAAACGACTGTGATTTATTGCATCTAATTGCTCACAAACGGGGACTGAGCACGTGCTCCAATAACTTTTGGCTTTCACACCTCAGCAGATTCGCGAGAACGTGGATGGGGATCGCCATGGGGATGGGGACGGAGGCGGGGCGGGGCCGGGTATGAGCCGCCAAACCACCATCGATTTCAACAGCGACCGACGAACATTTGCGGTTTACGGTGACGCCAATCAATTTACGGCCAGGCCAAAGCCAACCAGCCAGACCTGACCAACCGAAACGAACGCTTCATTAAAACCAATTTCAATGCGCGTCCTAACGGGCAGTCGGACAGACAGACAGACAGACAGACAGACAGGCATCCAGATGGACAGTTTTTGACAAACAGCAGGTGTCTCTGCGACCACTTTATATTTGAGTTATTTGATTTATTGTACACCAACTTAAACCAACCGCCCAACCAATTTGTCCACGCCAGATTGAAACAAATTAAACTATAAACTTCGGTAGAACTAAATCAATGAATTCCGGCAAATAAAGCTATCAATTCAAAGGCCCATAAATATCATGGTCAGCGTCGTAAATGACTGACCCATCCAAATTATAGACTTGCAATCCATTTTGATTGGATCAGTGCAAAAAGGACGTAGTAAATTGGGAGTGAGGGAAATCAGCAAAGCGCACAAAAAAATCAATGAAAAACAATAGAAAATCGTTACAGTCATGTGAAATGTATAGGTGTTGCAATAGAACAAGAAGTGGAGTGCGATACATCAAGTTGGACAGGTGTCCTCTCTGGTTTGTTACTACTATATATGCAGTTCTCTCCTCTCTCTTTCTCGAGTTGAATGCAAATAAAACTTTTATTATTGTATTACATTATTCATATGAAAACAAAAGGCGTGTTGTTGATATTCCATATTTGTATGCAAGGTTTATTTTTGCCAAACTTTTTTGCAACTTTGTTCGTTTCTAACACTGCAAAAACATTGTCACAAAGTTTTGTGAAGAATTTTTGAATCGAATGGCAAGGATAGATGGGCATGGAATACAAATATTGGAGAGAACATACTTTGACATTCCCTTACAACTGTTGTAAACAATATTTCTTTAACTTGCAAATTGATGAAATTAAGAAATGTATTTGCTTAGCAATAAATTACACAACTAAAATATATGGGGCCATTTTCTCCACCTTTGTATACCCTTTCTCTGTCCGCAGGGTAAAACATACAACATATCAATTAATTGCTGGCAACTTTGACCCACCAAATCCCTTTCAAGTTGATCTTTCAGTCTGGGTCACATTTGGTTTTGGCCTAGCCAAAGCTCCGTCAAGTTTTCTGAACCATATCACGTTGCGGCATTTTATTTGCTTTATGTAGCATTAAGTATGTTGTCTCCGACACTCAATTGATGCCACCGTCCAGGAGGACGCAGCTGGCAAACAAAATCTTGCAATTGGCACAGCGACAGACAACTTGAGTTTTATTTCATGTTTTTTATTTGTTTGCGCCGCTCCAGGCGCCCAACCACCCGCCACCCCCTCATGCATATGCATAGTTTGGTCAGCTGTGCCGCTTGTGTTACAGTTCCACTTAAGTGCTGCAAGCGGCGAGTGCCTCGCATTTATTTACTTTCCTTTCGCAGCGAGCCAATTAATTTTTATTTATTTTAATGTCGCGTCCGTCCCTTTTCGCGGGTGGAGGAAAGCCTGAGCTGAGCAGAGGACACGAAGGCGTGGCACAATTGTAGTTGTGTTTGCTGTTGCAGTTGCAGTTGCAGCTGCACGTTTCCTTTTCAGCTCCAAATTTTATGCATTACTTGCAAATTTATTGACCCAGTTTTGCAACAAAGATGAAAATGTTAAAATTCAGTTTTGTTCCCCCCCCACCCTTCCTCTCGTTTCCGTACTCATTTTTTTTTTGTGAACCGGAAAACAAAGTAACAATTTTTGAATATGAAAAAATATGCGCTGTGGGTAACATGCAACTTGTATATTTTTTTCTATATATTTTTTGTTATTTTATGTATGCCCAAAGTTACATTGTTAACTTGTTACAACAACTACGAGTAGAAAACTTTTGACCTTTTTATTCTATAGTTTGAACCCATGAACTAAAAACTGAAATGTTAGTTTGAAGACTGCGCCATATATTTTTCGGGCATAGCAAATCAAATTGAAATTCTTTTTTCATATTTTGAGAGGGACTGCACGTATTTGATGGCACGCTAATTACAACTGAGCCAACAATGCCATCGCCAGGCAGGAGGATGGGAGGAGCATGACGATGAGGATGGGCTGACATCTTGACAGACAGCTGCACGCATTTTTGGACTCTTGCTGTGCCACTGGCAAATTAACTTAAAAGTTAATTACACAAATTTAAACACTTCGCTTAAATACAGTGAGAGAGAACGGAGATAGAGAAGAGTGGTGACAGGGGACGGCAGCGGGGACTTAGTCAACTGATTAGCAGGCAATAAAAGCCATATACGATGGGAAGTTTGGGACATCAACAGACATGATTGGAGGTGGCAGGACGCTCGAATGTCAATGAATGAAACTTGCTACAGCTACTGTCACTCTACGCCGCTTCTCCTGTCCTCATTCTCTGATCACACTGTCGCACAAAATGCTGGGGGGCCTTAAATGTTGTTGCCGTTGCCTTTTCGGTTTCAACTTTCAATTTTTCGGGGGCGCCTTTCTATGCTTTGGCGACGCGTTCAAGTGGCTAAAAGTAACGAAGACTGAAACCGTAAAAAACTGAGAGAAAAAAGCGGAAAAAGGCAGAGAATTTGAAGCAAGTTGGAAGTTGTTCAGTTTGCTGTTAGAGGCGTGCCAGCAAGGCGGCAGCAACTAAAGCTTCAAGTGTGCTGCCTGGCGGGCGTGGAACGTGAAAATTTAATTAAGTTACTGTTGTTGTAGCCGCTCTCACTCTTATTGTTGTTGTGGATTTGATTAAATTGTTTGCATGCCACAGCATTCTATTTGTTATTTGCAAGATTTCCGCATAAATTAGCTTTGAAGTATGCGCGTGTGTAGAGCAAAGGAGCCAGACGAGTCCACCCCGCCAGTGAGTTTGGCACAAAATAAATTGGGTGACTATGTTAAACTAATGAACTGAAGTTTGTGACTACAAAAAAAGACAAAATAATTTGAAATTGATTGGCAGAAATCAAAGGCACAGACCACTAAGCCAGCATTAAAAGTGTTGCATACGTATGGGCGCTGCTGAGACGATAGACAAACATTGGAGGTCTCAACTCTTTTTAGTGGTTACCAGCAAGTTAAAAGTTTTACAAAATTGAATTTGGAAGCTTATGGCTTTGGATAAACTTTCGGTAGTCATGGCAACCTGTACTGTGTGGCACCACAGTGTGGCAGCGTGGATATAAAATATCGCTATAATGCGCTCAACTCGTTCATCAAATCATTTTATGATAACGACCTACTAACAAAAAAAAAAAAAGAAAGAGCCATGCAAAGTTGTGATGCAAGCACAGGGAAATCGTGAGCCTCGGCAGCGGCAACTGCAGTGGCACTTGCCTCTGGCTGTGCCTCATGTATATGCAACAAACAGTGGCAGCTCATTTTTCAGTCAGTCGAATGCAGACTTGGCTAAATGGGTCACACGGCTGAGTGCATTTTGGGCGAGTCAAAGACGTCGATGTGTAAACAGGAGCAGCTGCTTGGAAGCTGCCTCTGACTAGGAACTGCTCCCCAACTGCTACCAGATTATTACACTGTAATGCGCCGCTTTCTACTTACTTGCCAGGCAATAGGCAATGTGGAAAATGTGTCACTGGGGCCTCCTCCGCCTCCTTTGCTCTGCTTCCATTTCCTTTGCGTTTGCCTATGAAATATGCTAATGATCAACTTGAGACATGTTCAAATTATTGCCAAGCTGCTGCGCTGCGTCCAACAAGTCAAACATCTGCAGCACTGTCTTAAAACTGCAATTCTGTTCCAAAATAAACTCGAACTTTTTCATGGCTTTCAACTCTCGCTTTAACTCAATTGTTAAGGTCTTCGACCCCCCAGACATTGGGACCATCCATTCTTGCTAATTAAATGTGTTCATATTTTACTTTTTCTTTTCTTATTTTCTCATATTTCTATTTTCTTTTCGTGCGGGGGACTCTTTCAATTTCTTTCGCTCAGTTTTCTTTCTGTTCTTTTACGTTGCTGTCGGCAACCGAATTTCTGCAATTTGTCTCGTCGGGCCGAGCAAATTATGCGAGTGTTTTTTATAAATTTAATTAGCGCTGCATATTATTAACAGCACTGCGCTGGCGGCAATTTTAGCAGTACTCAGACATATACTCAGACGTTAGTGTGAGATTCAATTATTCTAATGATCTCGATGGTATTTAAAGTGTGATGCTTCATTGACTTTACGGAATGTTTGCGAAGGGAAATTAATTATTAAACTTTTAAGAAGTTATTTAATGACTTTCACTTGCAATTACTAGAATCATATTTAAATGGCAATTCACGCTCTGTTTTCGTTAAATTGCAAACAATTATTATAACAATACCATGAGTTGAGAAAGAAAGCCTTACTAAACGCTTAATCAATTTCAAATACATATATCATTGAATTGATAATTAACTTTTATTAAATTCATTTTATTTCAATACTTCTAAGTATTTTATAATAAATTTGGGTTTAAAGAGACATTGAATACATTTCGATATAATAAAAAATAAAATTATATGTTGGTTGACAATCTTTTACTTTAAGAGTGGAATTCCATTAGATCATATCAATTAACGAATAGTAAAATATTGTGATTGCTAGTTGCATAATAAGCGTAGTCATTTTTCAAATGCACAATTTATTTAAAAATACTTTGCTAGAGTGACCCTAAGTACGTAGTATTGTACAGTGGCAATAAATTTCTTTAGAAAAGTGCCAGTTAAGACTATGACTAAGATTAATTACTTGAGCTAAGTAACAGTGGCAATGGCAGCGAAAGCCTTTGCCGAGCTGTCAGCTGGTTTGTCTTCTTTTCATTCGTGAGTAACTTACCCAACATGACAATAAGCTTAGTGACACCTACATTATTTTTCTGTCTATCCCTACATTCTACTCTAGCATTTGTTGTGTTTTTCTTACACACTCCCGTTACTTGTTTTAATTGCAATTTCTGTTTTCGCTGCACATTTCAACGTGTGCTCCAGTTTTGTTTTATGTACTTTTGCTTTTATTTTCTTGTTGCTTGCCCTATCAGCTAACTAAGGCGCGACAAGAGAATGGTCTTTGCCAACTCACTAATACCCTCACACATAGGAAAATAAAACAAAGCACTCATACACTCACACATGTACGGAGCACAAATTGCACATTTTCCCCATTTGCCACTTGGCGACTGCTGGATGTGATTGTAGCGAATGCAAGGACGAATGCACAGGATCCCGCATTAGTTCACGCACGGTTCAGTGCGCCAAACTTAATCCTTGTGCTCTCTGCGCCCCAAACCCATTTTCTTCACTCTACGAGTCTGACTCTGTGTGTGTCTATGTGTATGTATGCATCTGTGACTGGCTGCTGTGTGCGTGCTTCACTGAACGTTAGTTTATAATTTTAAAGTTGGGTTAAGCTGCAGCGAGCTGAAGCAACTCGGGTATTAAAGAAGTTACGGCTGGGGAGCGGCAGAGGACAGAGAATGCAAAAAGAATGTGTTGGTAAAATCAGGTCAAATGTATGTGTCACTTTTACAGCTTATTATGGCAAGCAGGATAACCGGTGACCTCTGCTCTAGCTCTCTGTCTTCCTCTCTATTGAAGCTCGGCTCGCGACGCGCTTTGGTTTATCCTTTATCCGTCTCCTGCAGCCTTTATGGGCAACATTATCGCATAATGTAATCATTGGCCCAATGATGCCATGTCCTCAAGACAAATTCTTTGTTAACATACCGCACACCGCACACCGCACACCACACCACCCATAGTCCTGGTCTAGCAAGGACAAGCTGGGACACAACACAGGCACGTTCGTGTAGTGGTCCATAAAAAATCCAATAAAATAATAAAAGTTAGTTTAGTTAAAGGCAATAAAATGACAACACCTCGCACATCCTGCGCATCGTGCTGTGAGCACAGCACAATGAATATTTGTCTTGGGGCTACATTATATTAAAATGTTGCTCAGCCACATTGAAAATAAGCAAAAGAGCTTCAGTTAAGCAAACTCGCTCTTACAATATCCTTCTATTCAAATCAATAGACCTTTTTATGGATTGAACATAAAACGGCCACAGTTCTTAATAAACATAGGAGCCTGGAGCAAACTTTAACTTATTACTATTACTCGAAGAGATGAACTATTTTGATTGTCAAAAGTGAAACTTTTGCGCGAGTTTTATTAAAGCAAAGTTCATAATGATAGGCCTTCAATTTAATACGTTGCGTTTGCTTTATGATTGTGTTTGTATTAACAAAGTATTTGTGTTGAGTTATTACAAAGTTTTGCATTGCGTAAGAAGTCGTTCCGCCGCAACTTCCTAATAAGGTTGTTCGTCACAAATAAAAGTTCACTATGGCAAAGTTTCGTTGCAAAGAAGTTGTGGCATTCTGGCCGTAGCCAAACAGAAATACGTAAGTTCTATCTGTCTCATTGCAATACGCATTTGGGCTACCTTGAAGGTACTCGAGCACGCACATGCAACAGAAAGTTGGCCCAAACACACACAAAAACTAATGAGTTTTTCCAGATCAAGATTTTTGCACTTGTTTCACAACTTTAAGTGATTTGCGGCTAGTTTCAAGAATTGCCAAGCCGACACTAGTAAAGATACTTTTGTTATACACTTTGATTGCAATTTTTATAGCTTACTTGCTCTTCATTTCTCTACACCTCCCTGGTGAACTTTCTATTTATTTGTTTTTTTTTTGTGTTTTGGCTACACAAATTTCCATATTTATTGCACAATTTTGTAGAGCGAGTGAAAATCGTAGCAAATAAATCTAGGATGAAAACTGTAAAGGGCCATAATGCAAATAGCTCTAACCATAAAGCATAAAAAACGGCTGCAAAGTGAGCCAAAATGAGTTGCTGCTTATCGGCCGTATTGATCTTATTTTTTGCACAAAAAATATGTTTACTTTGAGTCAGCGCTTTGATGTACGAGTCGAGATATTCGCAATGCGATAACCTCGAATTTATTGTGTTTTTCTTTTAGCCCACACACACACACACACACACACACACACTCACACTCAATTGACAACATAACAAAATCAAATGCTTTGTGTCTACAACTTTTTAATGCGACAACTGCCAAACACAACTACAACAACAAGAGTTAAGAGCAAGAGCAATTTGTCAGTATAAACTCGCATTGTATGCGTATACTTAGATATAAAGAGTGTATGCTTCCGACTTGGGTTCACGATAATTGATTTACTTTCTCCTCATTGTCGTCAATCAATTGCCATTCCCATTGCCATTGCCAACACTCATACGCCACGTACACCCGCCTACTACAGCAACGGCATCATAACGAGCAGCTCTCACATACACACACACAAATACTCACAAAGCTTACACAACATGCTGAAGTGCTGATAACTTGTGACTTTAGGTTCAGTGTCAGCAGGGGGCGTGGATACGCCCATTGATTGATGTCACTTTGTTAGCGACAGCACCAGCAGTGTCACCAGGGGCCACTCAACTTTGCTTGTGCGACCGATAAAGGCTTTGGCTTTGGCTTAGGTACCATGAGTGCAGTTGCCGTGCTAATCTAACACTTACAAAGTATCTCAAAACTAATAAGTTACTGGCCACAAGTGCCATTATTGACATTGTTATTGAAAATTGGCTTAAGAATTTATATTCAATTTTATTTTCTTACCGTTCTTAAATAACATGCTGTATAAGATTTAGCAATTTACATTAAACTGCGAGTTTACAAAACCGAACTTTTTTTTAAATTATATAATTTTATTACTTTTTTTATTGTCATCTTAGCAAAATACCTTAAATGATAAAATTCCTTAGTTGAGTGCTATAAGAATATTTGTATTATGTAGGTTAGTTTATTGTTGCACTCTGAGATGACTCCATATTTGGTTTATCAAGAACTAATTCAATTGATTGCAGACTGTCGCTAATAATACGTTTAAATTAAAGTTTAAAACTATTCCACATACCATTATTAAGTACCTATTAACTTAAAGTTTTCTTCATCTTTATGATGCTTACATACATAAATATTATTCTTAATTGCATTATCTACTACTTTTTATTCTCTAAAGATTGACTGTTAGTTTTTCTTCGCTAAAAACAGCCGCCCCACCATCTAGCATTTTTTTCAAGCCAAATAGCCCATCGAAGCCTGAACTTAAGAATTCATAAAAAAAAAGTAAATTTACTTTGATTATTACCATTTCATTTCATATTTCACATTTTGTTTATGCCATTGTTTATATTAAATGAATTGATAAATGTAATATATGTAAGCTGCACGACTTTTGTGGGCCATGCTTATGGCATGTTGCCAACTCCACTCAAGGCAGGCGCAATTTCATGTGTGACTCTCACAATTGCGCCATTTAGATGAGATTGAGCGTACCACAGTCAAACTGTCTAAGTTCCGCTTGGTGTGTGTGCGTGTGAGAGATTGGGTGTGTATTAGAGTCACTATGCGAGGGCAAAAGTTTGGCACGTGACAAAAGCCTGAGCCTGAGCCTGCTGTGGACTGTGGACCCCAAGACTGGCGTTAAGTCGCGATGCTGCCCACAAAATGGCAAGCAGAAATAATGATGCTTATATTTATGAAATTTATGCGTGACACCCACTTGAATGCGACTTGTCTGTGTGTGGGTTTCACTTATCAGCAGGCCGCCAAAAAGAGAAGACTCCTCGCTAGCTGCGGGAAGCCCGAGCAGACGCACTGCGTTTTTCTCATTTTTAATCTTAATAAGAGAAAACTTTTTCTTTTTTTCTTGTTGCCAAAAATGACAGAAAAGGCGTTTTTATTGCGTCAAGTCGGGGAGGGAGATTGGTATTAAATGTGGGAAAGGTGGAGGGCTGAAACTACTTGTAACAAAGTGCTGGGCAAAATGCTTGTCTCACATAAGAGAGTAAGTGGAGAGCGTGGCATGGCATACTTATAGGCCCACTTGGCCATTATTATCAATGCATGCGGGTGGCGCTAAAGTTTTGCCCTTTTCACACTTGACTTTGTGCTGCCTTCATTCGTTCATAAAATGAAATCAAAATATCATAAACACTTCAACTGCTAGTCTAAGGACATTCATGCGAATGTGTCTGCTATTTACTTGGTGTCGGTGTCTGTGTCAATGTCTGGGCGTGTGCCAGGCCATAGATAGATTCATATTGTATACACATATACATATATATATATATTTCTATTTTTATGCCCGTCGGCATGGCTATTAGATAAATAATAGCAAGTAAAGCGGCTTTCTTCGTCTTCGTCTGTTCGATTTCTTTTTCTTTGATTATTGTTTGGCTAGCTTTAGAAAGTTTGTTACCATTTTTGCTTGGCTGCTATCAAGTTCAAGTTGCTTCTTTGGCATGCGTCGCTGGCGGAATCAACAAACAAATAAATAAAGCCAATAATGGTTGGAAAATTGATGCGTTTTGTTACCTAACTTATATACCCTACACATATTACAAAGTCAACAAGCAGAGCACAAAATCGAGCAGCCATTTAATGAAAAGCAGTTATCCATTTACCACTGCAACTAACAGGGTAGCTATTTGTCGATAATAAACTTCAACAACGTTTAAACTTTGCTATCTTCTTTTCTCAAATTTATTGTTTAGCTTCTGAGCCGCCCCTGAGTGTGGTTTCTTTTTTCGGCTTTGACCCCTACTAAGGTGGTCCCTGGATTTCGCGTGGGAATCCGTGAACTGAGTTAAAAAGTCTTTTTAAGAAAAACCTGAGTTCATCTGTGTTCATAAAATATTTATTTGCCTGTTGGCCCTGCGGCAAAAACGGTGCAGAAGCTCATTGTATTGTGCGTTCTAATCAACTTAAAATATATTAAATATTTAATAAGTATGATTCGCTTTGGGCGAGTTTTGCACTTTTAATGCTTTATATTAATATTGTTGACGCATGAATAAAGTGTATTTTTAATTTATATTCAATAGTATTTTGCAATGCCCTCAAGCTGTCATTTAATACTTTAATAAATTCGACAAATTGCTACCAGATCCTGACATTCATTTGTTGTGTTGCATGTTTCATCGGCAGCTGCAACACCAAAAGCAATTGTGACATTTTATTGACTATTGTACAAATCAAATAAACAAGAAAAGGTTTTTTCATACAAATTGGAAAGGCATTAAAATTATTTTGAACACTTGGTGAATACTCTCTGTATAGTTACAATATAAAAAACATCTATAAAGCTAATCAGCTTATAAATATTAAATGGTTCTTATCATCATTTTATTTAGTATTGAAAAACTTACTTAAAAGTTGTTTGTCTACTTATAAGAACGCCTTCTTTGACATGCCCATTTACTAGTTTCCAAAGCACAGAGTATTCCGAAATTGGTGGAAAAATGTGCGGCATTTCAGCCTCAACTGTGCATGCGAAAAACGACACAAGTGCACAAACATAATACAATATTCCCACATAAAACAGAGGCGTGGCAGGCTGAATACGAATGAACAGGGGAGAGGAGAGGAGCGGAGAGGAGTGAGTGACAAAACGTAAACGCTGAAAATCAAATAAATCAAATGCTCGTAAATAAATCATTTGAATTTATTTTCATATGGCCAAAACGAAATGTTGACAAAATAAAAGCACAATAAATATACTTGAAATGCCAAGCAAATACGACATGACGACTCGACACGTTGCATAAGGACCTTTCGCCGATTCGCAGGACACCCGAGACATGAGGCAGACGGGCGGACAGACATACTCGTATCAGCTGAGAGACACGGCAGTGACAACTGAACAGCAAGAATGCCACAACCACGAAGACACTACAGACACGGACACGGACACGGACACGGCCACGGACATTTAAGGACCTTACTGACTGACTGACTGACTGACATAGAGACGGAGCGACAGTCTGTACTGCCATTTGGACCAAAGCTAAAACGTTATTTTCTCACTTCCTGCACCTTTGTCTCCATGTTTGCGTGTTGGTGTGTGTGGCTGAGTGTCTGTTTACTTTGCACTTGTGGTTAGTTATTTGTATGCTGTTGCTACCAGAGCACTCAAGTGTTTGACGAATGGCGACAATTTCGCAGCCGCCTCTCCTTGGCATCATCTTTACTATCTGCCATAGTGGAGAGACAATTTCATTATGCCATTTTAATACTCTATCCAAAGAGCAGCCGTAAAAAGGATTGTTGCAAACTCGAGAAAACGCAAACAGAGCAGTCTTGTCAAGCAATAAGATTTCGATCAATAGACACTCGATTGTACTCCTACGTTTAAACACGTACTCGAATCTTATCTTGTTTTCACATAGAACTTTACTATGATTTTTTGATGAGAATGGATAGGAGAAAATAGATATATGGATTTATATTTTCATGCTGCGCAATTTTCAGCCAAACTATTTCAGAGTACTTGTATTGTAGTATTATTATTTTAACACCTTCAAAACTATCCAGCTGTTTGTCTACCATACATATAGAGAAAACTCATTAGCTTTAGTGAAGTATCTTGCATTTAATTGTGTCTTGGTCTTCATATACATATATCTATTTTTCCATATCATGATCTTTGAATAGAGTATCAAATTGTTGCCTTCTAGGCATTTTTAATTAGACAGATTTAATTAATTTGTAGCATGAGCAAATTGTCAGCACGTGTTACCATTTAGCCTACCACTCGTATCTATGACATTCTCTCCTGCACAATACAATAGAATAGGTAATGCGATTTGTGGTCGCTATATCAACACAATAACATTGAACTTTTTGAAGAGACAGCTAATGTCGAAGAATGCCAATGCCGCAAACAATATAATCTGCAACTTAAAAAGCATCAAAAGCCTCGACAATATATTTGCTTTTAATTAAATGAAATTCGAAAACTGACGGAAGTGACATTCATTAGAAATGTTCAATGGCAACCGTTTAATGATCCAGTTTCCTCACTAGAAATAGCTTTACATTTAAAAAAAAAAAAAAGAAGTTGGCGTTTTTTGATACTAATTATCTTCTAATCACAAGCAGCTTTGCAGCTCATTATGTGCTTTATGCAATGCCAAATGCTGGAAATTGCGTGCCTACTTATGACGTCTCGAATGATGCTAGATGCTCTAATATTCTCATTTCGCATATCCCATTTAGCATGTTCCTGATTGCGTCAGCCAAACATTGGCGTTCTCTGCCTAGCTTTAACTTAATTTGCCAATACTCTAGCTCTGCCTGGGCCACCGACAAATCCTTTAAGCCCAAGCGTTCGTGATTGTTTGTGCCGACTGTTAGGAAGCAACGTTCGTGCTTTCAACAATTCGTCGGTTGCAAGTTGCCAGTTGCCAGTTGTCTGCGTGTCGTCTTAGCTCAAGCTGTGCCTGCTAACCACTTTCTGACCCCTCCCACCGACTGTGCCTACGTCTAAATTAATGCAAGCCGGCATAAGCCTCAGCTAGGCTCTTCACTGCCGACTTGCTGCGTTGTCAGTTAAGTTGGCAACAAAAGTTGCTGCTTGTTGGCGTTTTGGGGCAAGTTGGCTCTGCAACTCTTCTCTTCGTCACGCCCATTGGCAAAACAAATTAATTACATTTTATTTAAGTTGGAATTTGTTTCGTGGCCAAGGCAGTCGATTGAATATTTCGTCAGAAAATACCACGTCGCACTTTGTTGCAGTTGGCAATTTTGCAGAGTAAAAGTTGTTTGCAACTTGGCAGCTGAATTTACATTCCCTCTCCATTTCGAGTCTGCTGCTTGACGTGGCACGTGCAGCACTTCCATTGTGCTAATTGAATAGTTAAGCGCATTTGATGCACCGCCAAGTGTTGCTTGGAAGCAAACTGTTGCAATTTGTTGTTCTTGCCGTGCAGCCCTTGAGTGCTTCATTTGCAAACGTGCCACTCGACATGCTGCTGCATGCTGCCCTTTGTTGCTCCACCAACTGACGGATGCGCAAGAACAACAACTCTCCACTTAAAGCCTTTGTCTGTAACAGGCAATCTGCCACTTTTGCGGATATGTTTGCTTATAATTGTTTTAGCCTACCAACTGTGCAACACAGCGCCGGTGAACATATGTTGCTAAGCTCCTCAACTGGCTGCTGACTGTTTCTGCTGTAATTGTTGTTGCTTGTAACTCCAAGTGACGTCTCCTTGCCATGTATTTTTTCGACTTCTGTCGCCTGCTGCCGCTGTTGCGTGGCTTATGTAGGTCACTTCTTGCGTTGTTAACTCATTTGAATTGCACGTCAACAGTTCGGAAAACAAAGCCAAAACTTTTGTCATTTGCCCAACAATAACAACAGCAAAAACAACGACAACAAATGCGGGTACAACAACATTGTGGACGCAGGCTTGCAACAACTTTGTAGCTTAAAGCAGCTCACAGATTTGTTTTTCAGCTTGTTGCCTCTGAGATCTGCTTTTAGCTGCAAAGTTTTCCAGTATTTTCTCAAACAAACCTCAGCGACTTAAAAATCACTTATCGTATTAATGTAGGTTGCTTAAATACCATGGATAAATTACATACTATAAACCGATTTTAAATTTAATTCGATGTTGAATATATTTTCAATTAGTCGAAGTAATTACCAAACTTTTTTAAGTAGCCAATATTTTAAAAATTCAATTCGGAGGGATGCACCTAATTGTTTTTATATATAATATTTGTATTTTTCAAATGAGTTGTTTTGAATGAAAACGAAATTCATTTCGATTGCTAGATAATTTTTTTTTTAAGATCCGTAGAATTTTATTCTTAGTTACACCTAATATGTGTAGAATACTACTACTTAATAGAGAGTGTAATTACTTCATGTGGTGTAAAGGATATAGCTTATTGTATTTTGAATGTCACATTAAATCGTTTTACTAGCATATGGAATTGTAATTCATTAACTTGAACTTGCGTAGATTATTTTTCAAAGTCAATCTAATAGTTTTGATAATATAATAGGATTAGTGTTTGTAATAAACAATCAAAGCAACACAAAACCTCATTTTACCCCACTTCAACCAACACTTTACATAGAACTTTTGCGCTTTTGACTAGCAGCCAGTAAAACTTTGTTGTTTGATTCAATTTTCATCTTCCTTTGAAGCGCACTCTAATTTTCCGGTTTTTGGGGCAAAGTTGTAATTAATATTCTTTTTTTGAAAATCATTGAAGTAAACCATTTTGCCATTTCCATTGGCGAAATTACATTCCTTTTGCAATTTTGTCGGGCCAAAAATTGCAAAGTTAAAAGATTTTCGGTCTCGAACTAATTTACTTGGCGTATTTCCTACTTTTTGGCGGGATCAGCTAGTAAGTTTATGTCCATTAAACTTCCGCTACATTTTGCGCTTTATTTCTGAACCGAACTGGACTTTTGGCCTCTTACTGTGGTGGTTAGTTGTAACTGGTAGCTGCTTGCCTGCTGGCCGGAAAGTTTATGCTTTTGTATTTCCGGCAAAGTAGCGCGAGGTTCTCTATTTGCCGTTTTCTATTTTCTACAAGCATTTTCGGGCATTCACTTCTCTTTTCATGTTTTTTTTTCGCTTTTTTTGTCTTCTGGCGGAAAAGTGCAATTTGAAAATTTGTGCAGCAGTGAAGGCGACTGCTTCTTTTATGATTTTACTTTTTTGTGCACAAAAGTAATGTCGAAATGAAAGAATGAGCAGTACGAACTTTGTGGCAGACATGACGAGGGAAGGGACTGGAAGGACAACAAGCTTGCTTAAGCATTCTTTAAGCTGCGACTGCAAAATGGTTACATTGATGCGCGACAGTGGCAGCAGCTGAACCCACATAAATTTCCATAACTTGGCCACACAGCTGTGCTTAACTCCTCAAAATGTTGACGCTAATTTCTCTGACCTCAATTGCAATGGTAGCAAATTTAATAAAACTTGTGCATCGCTTAGCTGTCATATTGCCAATTGATTTGAGCGCAATGCTTTTTTGTTGCGCAATTACTAGCGTTACGAGTGTTCGGCAATATGCTATGCATAATTTATGAACTAGGCTTAAAAGCACACAATGTGATTACTGGGGGGGAGGGGTGTAAAACACAGCAAGAAAACCACCAATAACGGAACCCATTTGTATGCAACACTCAGCGCTTCGGCGGAAAAGCAATTGAGTTACTAATTACTTTGTGTGAGCTTTAATCACCCAGCGTGGGGTTGCTTGGTTGTCCATTAAAAGTACCTTGGCTGAAGAGTGCTTAGACGATGGCATAAACAATTAAATATTTACAGACAGCAGCAGCAGCTGGTTCTGCTTCTGTCAATCGCCTGCAGATAAAGGTCAAGGTTGTAAGGCAAGGATAAAATGTTGCTTCCACTCCCAGTCCTTCTCATTTGCCTAAGTCTTAGCTGCGTTAATTGGCGCCTTTTGTTTTCCCCTAACTGCGCTAATGGCCATAAACTGTTGTTACAACCAACTGGGCAGCGTTTGTTTGAAGTGTGATTGAGAATTTCTAAGTAACCTTGGGTTCCAGCTGCCTCCAGCTATCGCAGTCAGCCTCAGCTGTTTCTAATTGCAAAACCCAGGCAAGGTAAACACCTTGCCCCGAGCTTAGCAACAACAAATGCTGGTCACAGTAATAGTGCCCAGATTGTGTTCGAAATCTACTAAAGAGTCTCGTAAAGATTGAGCACAATAATTGTTTCCGAGATCTATTTAAAAACTTTCAATTGCATTGGGAATATGTCAAATACAAAATCTATTGCCTACTTTAGGCATTGATAAAAGTTTGCTTATCGAGTTATCCAGGGGAAAAAGTTGCACATCATTTCAAAAATATCACACATGAGCGAGCAGTGTAATCTGATTTAAGGACGAAAAAGTTGAAATAAAATTGATAATAAATTGTGCTGTGTGGACAGTAAGTGTGAAAGTACACAGAGCTGGTTTAAAGTTTATGAGATTGTCATAAGTTTTTTAATAGCTGCAAATAATAGACAAAATCATGATGGGCATGACGTTGTTGCTGCCGTTGACATAAATAGAGTGTTAAATTTAATTACAGTGCCAACAAAATGTATAGACATACAGCAAGGAATGTGAGCTGAATATACGAGCAAACAATTTTAATTATCAGTAAGAAAAAGAGCTCAACACACCATTAGAAGTCGTTAAATTAATAGACAGGCAAATGCGATGCTGTAAATTCTCTTGAAGAAATGTGAGCTGTGTTTGTGTTTATTTAAAATAAAATAAAATAACATTAAAATATATATTCATGCTTAGTACTATGAGAAACGCGCAACATTTCGATTTACACAAACGCCATAAAAGTGCACAACACAAATTGCAAAAATACCTCAAAGGCAGCAGCAGCAACAGTTCCCCCACAACGATCATTAAAAGTAGTGAAAATCAACAAAGAGAAAAGCATACTACCCAGCAGGAGCAGCAGGAGCAAGTGAGCCAGCGAAGAAGTTGCATTTATCATTTAATCATACCCAACAAGTGCAACAACGTGAAATTACAAAGCTTCACGCCTCGCCATAATAACAGCGGCAACAACCAGTGCAACCAGGCAACAACAAATTAATTGCTGGCTCAGCCACAAGCTTTGGCAGTAAACAACTCGTGACTGGTGACTGGCAACGCGGCAATTTGCTCGGCACAAAAGGTGTTGCTCTCGTGCAACAGCAACTCTAACAGCACCAACTGCAAACGTTAGCAACAACAGCAACAGCTCCTCATAAACAGCGCCTGCCTTTGCCTTTGCCTGCGTAGTTATGGTCGATCCATTAAAAATCTTTTGGGTTTTGACAAATAGCACCTATTTGGGTAAGTGTGTAAAGCAATTTGAGTGTGTATTGCTGTTTTGCAAATAAACTAAGTAGTCGAATGTGCACGCATATATGATTATTTACACCTGTTAAAATTTCATGATATGTAGCATACATGTGTGCGGGACAATGCGAATCTGGCTGAGTGTGTTTGCTGGATGTTGTAAGCCAAACTAATGATACCCATGTGATTGCTATTGTCAGTGAGTATGTGTGTGTGTGTGTGTGTGTGTGTGTATGTGTGAATATGGTATCTCTTGTCTTGAAGCCTTTTAAATATGCATTAATATTTCTGAGAGTGGCTTTTGCTTTTTCTGAGTACACTGCGACTTCAACTTAAATGTAAAACATTTTATTTGCTTTTCATTTTAATAGGTGCATTAATATAAGGACTAAGGACTAGCTAACGCATAGGCACAACAGCAACAGCAGTCATTATGCTAATGACTGTCATATGTTCAAGCGCATAAGAAGTGTCATAAAGAAAGGGTTTACTTTTGTTTGAAATCATAATTTGAAGAGATAATATAACTAAAAAGCTCTCAATTGCAATATAAACAACTAATGTTTACCAGATTCTACAATTATAAAAATATACTAATGAATAGTAAATAATACGCAGAAATAATAGGACATTTAACTAAAACAATAGGAAATGAAACAACGGTAAATAAGAAATGGAAGCTGCAATATTATTACTTGAAAATCTTATAAATAACTCCAATCAATTATAATAAAAAATAGCAATTTCGTTAAAGTCTATGTTATTTCAATTATCAATTATATCAATTATTGAAAACTTGCAATAATAATAAAATATTCTCAAAATATACAATAAAATGAATTCATATCTTCACTCGATCTAAAGTTTTTTTACAAAAGCAATTTCATTAAATTCTAATAACATATTTATAATCAGCACTTCCATTAGCCAACTTTGGCAGCAATTGCTCTTTTAAATACAATATTAAACTTTTCGCAGATTATGGCATATTACTTGCTTTTTCATAAAACAAATTCAATTATAAGGTGAATGCACAATTTTGCTTCACAGCTATAATAGTCTATGTCTTTTAATCCTGCCTTTAGGCCAAGTGCAAATATATTTGCATAACTGTCAGCCGAAGCCTTGACAATAATGTCAGCAAATAAAATACATTTTTTGGTACACGCTTTTAATTTACTAATTAATTTTTGTTGCTCACACACAATGACAATAAATAAATAACAGTCAAAGTAAATATAACAAATACAAATAACAAATATTTTCGTGTTTTATTCGCTTTTATTGCTTTTGCTGTTGACAACACAAAATTTTAATCCTCAAAGCAGTTAACGACCAGGCCCACGCCCACACCCACGCCCGCCCCCTCGCACATGGCCATGCATATAGTAAGAGCGACAAACATTGCGTAATAAATTAGCCGAGTTTATGATAATCTCCACATGTTGTTTACACATGTATTTCGGATTTAGTTTCAGCTTGCGACACAAGTTTTTTCCCTTCGATATGTTAAAAACATGTGAAACTTTCTACATGTGTCTGCTTGGATATATGTACGTGCTTATTATTATTAGTTAAGCGCGCCATGTGGCAGGGGTTAGGCTTCTTATGGGTAATGTGTCAAAATGTCATTGCTAGAGGCGAAAGTTGCAAATGCTTTGATAGTCAGAGGCAGATGACATGTTGAGCTAATTATAAGTCAAAGGGTTCTGCGTGCCGTTGACTTTGACAGATCAAATAAATGAAACTAATTCAGCCTCAGGCGCAGTTTATATTATATCACTGAACGATTCTGTGTGTGTAGGAAAGAAAGACTTTTAATTAGTTTTACCTCAATTCATTGCCATTTGTGAACATTTTAAAGTGATTTGCAAGCCAATGGCTGTCTATTAAAGTGTGTATGAATTTTTGAGTAAGCTAAGAGAGCGAGCAAGAAGAGGATGAGCTACGTAATCCTTAGACTCGACTGTCGAAACTGATCAGTTATGTGAATTCTTGCGCATGTATTTAAATCAGCCAGCGAAAAAGTTTTTAATTGCGGCTGACCCTCAACGGACATAGGTCGTAATTAACACGCTGTCCCCCATACTCTACCTCCACCCCCTTTGTTGCCCCTGACTCATAAGCCCGCTCTTAGAGCTGTTAATGAACAACAGCAGGAGACCAGCAATGTGAGGACCTTGACAGGCCCGACAAGGCAACGGCAACTCATTATGGCAGTCAAAATATTTGTCAACTCATCAACCGTTGACGTTACCGTTACGGTTGCCGTTATCGCCATTGCCATTGCTGTGCGCCATATTCTTGTGCGCTATCCTTATTTTTTATGGATTTTGAAATCGTTCTTTTTTTGCATTTTTTCAGTGTTTTGTGCGTTTTGTTTGCCGTCTGTCACTGAACTCACTTTTTTATTTTTGTTTTTGTTTTTGTTTTTTGTCCGCGCACTTTTTAATTAGTCACGCCAACAACAACAAGAGCCTAGCTAAGACGCCAACAGCGAATTTGATGTTGTAAAGCATAAAAACTGGGCAACATTTCATAAGTTTAATTAACATTTCAGTTACAGCATCAACATCAGCTTCAGCTTCAGCCTCAGCATCAGCAGCGGGCTGCAGTTGAGCCCATTCGAGTTGAGTTTGAAGTGCAGGTCACATCCGGCAGCGGTAACGGATGTTATCCTTTGGCTAACTGGCAATGTGCTGGTACGTCCCGCTGTTGATGGCTAATGAATACAAATATGAAATGAAAAAGTATATATATACACGTATTTACGGATGGCTCAACGCATCGCCTTGCCTTTTGCGTTGATTCGCGGCCTAATTGAAATTTCCCATCAAGGCACAAACAACGTGAAAATCATATAGCGGTCGGCATCAAAGTTAATGAGCTGCACTGCGGCCGATGCCGAGACCGAGGTTGTAGTTGCCCCAAGGGCGTTATTTGGAAAAATGTTGGGGCTCAACGAGTTTATTAAATGGATTTAATTGTGTTTTTACTCTCGTACTTTGTGCGCAAAGTGAGGTTTTTGTGTTTTGCGGCTTTTTTGCTGTTTCACCAAATACGAAATATTCGTCCTTGTTGTTGCTGTTGTCCTGTGTACATTCAAATCATTCAGCTTGGCTTAGTAATTACCTAAGAAAATAGCGTATGAATAATAATTGCAAATTAAACCCAAACAAATGCTTAACGACTTGAAAGGAAATCAAAGTAGCCACGTATATAAATAATAATTATTTATATACACGTAAATACTATTAAGAAGAAAACTTGCATTAATAATTTATTCCACATTTTCTAACTTGTCTATCAGTTAAATAGAATGTATAGAAATAATTATTATTTTAATCAAAATTTATACATGCAATTTGAACAAATTAAAATGGCGTAAATAATTTATGCTTTATTAGCTTTTCATTTTATATTAAATGCTCAAAATGCCTGACATTTTGATGAATAGTTCATCTACTTTAATTATATGTAAAGAAGCTGATATACATACAGCAAAATTAACTAATTAAATAATTAATTAAAGCCCTAGTCATTATCTTGCATCCCCAACTTATTCAGCCTCCGCTCTTCTTTAGTTATCCGCTCTAAAGTATGCTATACTTTTTTTTACAAAAACTTTCCTTTGATTCATTGCATGAATAAGCACACATCATGAACAGCGCTCAGAACAAAACATCAAACGACAACAACAGCAACAAGAACAACGAAAAAATGAAGATATTTTCTCCAACGAAAGTTCTACAATGTTGGACCCCCACCTTCTGTCACCTTAAAAGTGATGCGCTTTGTTGGCCTTTTGGAAAAACGTAGCTTCCGTCTCAGTAAACTACACTTTTGCACCCTTTCCTTGTCTCTCTCGTCTTTCTGTGCTTTTTCATCAACCTTCTCTCAACACACATTTTGTTTGCCATGGCTGATTTAAGCAGCTCTGACATTTGACGCCACTTTGCTGTGCGGGACGCTGCTCTTCTTTCTGCACTAAATTGCAAAAAATAGTAGAATACAGAAAAATAGAGAAAAGTATAAAAAACAAAATCTCACTGACGAAAAACTCAAATAGCAGCACACCATATAGACGACTTTGTGGGTGTATAGTAAGTACTATAGTGACGGTGTTTGTGTTTACAGAAGCTCTTGTTGCTGCCTGTCATTCATAGACCGACATATGTTAAAGCACAGCACGGAGCAGAGAGGGTAGATCTTGCTATTCTGGCTGTTAGTGTGCTAGTTATGCGACCATAAATAGCCGAGGAAGGGAAAGAGGGACAAAGGGGTAACGGCGGGCTCACTTCACGCCGCATGTTAATAGTTTAAAGTGAGCACTTTTGAACGGCTGCCAATCCTTTGTGGGTGCTCAGTTTGCTGCTCAATTTAACACTAACAAAAAGCCACTTAAACATGCAGCCCTCAATGCCATCTGCCGCAACAACTGATGCTGCGAGTGCCAAAAATTAAGTCAAAATAGCGTCTCGCGGCCCAGAAAACAAATTCAATTTCATAGCCTTGCATGCAGGTGTTTGGGTGTCCTGATATTTATTTAGTGTATCCCGAACAAGTTGCTTTTATAAATACACTCCTAGGGTAGTTCTTTTTGTGTTGCTTTTTTTATTATTATTTTCGCCCTATTTACACAAGTCCTACGCTTGGTTGGCTGCCTCGAAAGAGTTGCTTGCGTGTATTTACTTTTGCTCATTTCGCATTTTCTTTCGTTTTTCCGGCTTTGAGTGTTTCGTGCTACTTTCCCCTGTTGACCGGCTACTACCCTCGAAAACTTAATAAGGTCGAGCTCAGTTTTAAATTAGATTTCGTTTATTGTTCTAAGTACAAAGAAACAAAATAAAACAATGTCGATGACCTGATTATATTCATTTATTTAAAGGTGTTTTTCCTACTTCTATACATATAGCCTTAAGATACTCTGGTAATATTAATTTAATATTTTTAATTTCTGCTATGATTTGCTAGAAAATGTAGCAATTGAAACTAAATATTCAACAAAGAATTTCATAGCTTTAAAAATATACGAAAATGCTTATGACAACGTCAAGACTTAATTTTAAATGTATTTGAAAAATATTTCTAATAAATTTATCAATTTCTTTTGCAAAATAATCGTTCAAAATACTATGAAAATAAATGACAAATATTTGGTTGCCATAATCGTGCCTTGGTAAGTTAAAGGTAGAAATATCTATAGAAATTGCACAAAGCTACGCAGAGAATGCATATTCAAGCCTTTTAAAATGTCATGTAAAAGATTAAAATGCAATGGGAAATGCGTTTAATAAAATGCTTTATGCATTCAGGGCGATGGCGAATGGCAACGAGCAGTAAATGGCAACGGCAAAAGAACGCCCAAGCGACTGCCGTCTTTTCCATATTACGTATACGCAACGAGTGCCTGGCGTAGTTGCCAGCCTGTCGACTGCCTGCTGGCAATATTAATTTTCCGAACAACTTTATGATGTGTGCAAGCAGCTTTCTCTTTCTCTCGTTTTCTCACCCTGTTTGCCGTTTACTTTTAGCATTTACAGCATTTATTTTGGCAGAAACATATATGTTTTTATTATTTATTTGTACAAGGTTTTTTGTGCAGTTTGTGCTAGAATCTTTTATGTTTACACAACTTGCAGTTACTATAAAATTCTAACAGGAAAAGCAGATTATTGCTTCCGTATGTAAGCAACTTTACAAAGAAGTCAGCTTTTTACTTCTATCACCTCCCGCCTCCTCTCAAGTCATGTTGAATGGCTTTTGATGTGTGCATTGTCTGGCTGCCAAAAGTGCACTTCAAGAAATCTACATCAAAAGTTTTGACCCTCCCAAAATAAACCAATTATGGTCAGGTATATGCAGTAAATATTTAAATACAGTTGGCAATTTATTCAATATTGCAAATTTCATAAGAGCAGCTGTAATATTATAAAATCAACTGCCAATGCTTCAAATGTAGCTTTATGATTTATTGAATATTTTGAAGTTTTAGTTATTAAAAACAACTTTTATTAGATGAAAACTTTTGAGACATTTCTGCATCCCAGGCACAAAGAAAGTCATTAACGTAGCATAAATAAAATAGAAAATTGAAAACCAGAGAGAAAAACTCTTTAAAGTTTTCAACAAGTTTGGCTTAGCAAAACATTAGCAGGATATAAGCCAATAAAAGCAGCCAACAGAACTGCACAAAGTGCTGGAAAATCGAATACTGGGATCGGCTCCACTTTCAGCTCAGCTCTGTGGGGATGCACTGTGTGGGTGGTAGAGAATAAACAACAAAAGTTTTTACTTTGAGTTGAATGTTTTCTATTTTCTAATCGCACACAGAGAAAATGTAGAGAGATAGAGAGAAAGAAGAAAAAGCCAAGTGTGTGTGTTAAGTGACATGACGATGAGCTGTTTATTTTTATTAATTTCATTGACAATTTAATTATGCTCATTACGGCGAACACACAACTTTTGCGTTGTGTGCCACCATTTTATGCATGCCACGTTTTTCACATAAACCTATACAATTTACGACACTCTCAAGCGCCAAAGGCACGCGCGGCAATTTGTCAATCGATAAATTTGGCCATAATTAATGCTGCTTATTGGCATTTCATATACCACACTTCAAATAATAAATATCTATATATAAGTATCTGTCTCTTTATCTTATATATACATATGTGTATCTTTTTGTGGCTTCCGCTTGAATTTTTTCCTCATTTTCATTTGCAGTTACAAAATTTGTACGCATTGGTATTGCCGACAAAAACGACTCACCGCCATATTTCGATAGATTTCTGTACGAGACCGAAATCGATGAAAGTGCCGATTTGCAGAGCACAGTTCTCACTGTCAACGCCAAGGATCACAATGAGTGTGAGTACTGATTAAATACATATATAGACGTATACATATGCACAAACATTCTTATAATTATTTAATGCGATTTGTCACAATCTCGTGCCAGACTTTTCTATTTGAATGAAATTGGATTTTATTACTATGTTCTTTAATGCTCCCTCAGCTTAAATACATTTTGTTGCATAAATTTGTCATTGATTTAATCAGCTTTGCTTTTAATTATAATCAGTAAAAGGGCTGCTTAGGATATGCCTATCGAGGGTGTTCATAACATGGAACATTATCATCCATGAGCAGGGTGGAAAAATGTACAGATAAAATGGTGTGAAGATAGAGCTCTATGAGAGGGCAACCGATTTTCGAGTATCAGTTAATTATGGTAAAAGGTGAAGCAAATAAATGAACAAACAAAACTTCATAGTCACCATATTGTAGATCTCAAAACATTAATACCTTTATTCTACTTGTGGAAACATAGATTATATTTAAATTTGTAAAATTTTGCCAGTTTGTTCAGCAACCATATAGATTTAAATTGAATTTCATGTTCATGCCGAACATTTATATCCATCCAAAGTTAAATACAAATCTAACAAAAGAGAATTTGATATAATATTTAATTTCATTTGATAAAACTAAAGCCGAATCTTAAACGTGACTTGCAGCAGTTTAAAGAGCCATTTGACGTTTCCTTAGTTACGTTTAGGGATAATAATCATAATGCCATCAGCCTCTGCTTATACTGCTTACACGATATTGCCGCATCATTGAGAGGCTTTTCCGTATTAACATTTTGACTCATATCATTTTAATGCCATTCGCTTTAACATAAATATAAAAAAAATAAAAGACATTGAAGTTGTTCATACATAGCACACATGTGTACTCAAATGATGCCATAAACATTAAGAAAGTACCAATTTGGCAATTTCCTATATGCGGTTCGCTTATGCATAAATATTAAAAGATGCCTTTGAATATTTTTCATATTGGATCATAGGAAATATTTGGATTGGTTTTTTCCGTCAAATTCCTTTGTGAAGGCCCGTAATAAACATTTTGTTTATTTTAATATGCCGCCGGAGTGAGTGTAACCATTGTGAAAATATTATTGCGCATACGCCATGTACGCCAAATATTTACCAAATATTAACAAATAAAGGCTCATTGAAGACAAAGATACACAATACTAGATACATTTTCGCTCTATGAATAAATCCATAAAATACAAAGACAAACACGACCAAAGCAAACATTTCTCACACACAAGCATACCAACATACAGTATAGCCCACACTTAGACTCAAGCTCGCACTCGTATTTGTATATGTATTGATTCCCATGCGAAAACTATCATTGTAAATATTATGGGCACGGGAATCCCATGTGGTTGGAGAAGGGCAGGGGTAGCAGCGAAAAAGATTTGCAGCATTGAAGCATTCAAAATCTCATTGAGAACGTTTAACAACTTTGATAGGAAGATGACGCGACAACAGAAAAAAGAAACCAGAGTGAACCACAAGATACACACAAACGCCTTACAAGACACAAGGGAAAAAGGAGACATGTCGAGCAGCAACAGCGCCAAGAAACAAAATCTTCATCCTGCACGTTGTCGCCGTCATTCTCGTCAACGTCGCCGTTCTGACGACTGCGAAAAAAGCATTAACCCGAATTGGAAAAAATTGGGAAAAAGTAGGAATAAAGACAAAAACAACAGTAGGAATGAGAGCAACAGCAGCCACCATACAAATTGGAATGTATGTGTATAGCATACAAAACAATAATACCAACGTATGAGTATATGAGTATGAGTCTCAGTCCAAGCACCAAAGTTGAGCAACAGAACGAGTGAGAAAAATAAAATAAAAAGAAAATATAGGAAATGCTGTTAGCTAGCCGAATTGTGGATACATAGAAAACCATATCGCATATCGTACTAGCGACTCTCACAAATAATATATGAATGGCTCCACATACAAATAGAAAGGACCTGCTGTGGAAAAAAGGACGGCATACGAAACAAGGACCATGACAATCTTTTATGTGATTTCTTTGCCTACTTTGCTAGTGCAAATGGCATGGAATGCCAGGCACTACGAAAAGTGGAATAGAGCTGTAAAATTTCACTGACTCCTTTGCCTTGTGCAAATACTCATGCATACGTACACATACGAATAGAACATTCCAAATTTATGAGCGCCAAAAATTATTTATTATACGAGCATGTGAGGACTTTGGAAAATGTTTACAACGTTCGACAGTCGCGACCGTCATCTCTCTGTGTGATGATATCCTTAAATTTTTCATTTTCTACAACGAAATGTGTCGCATTTGTTTTGAAATTGCTAGATTGACAATGCAGTAGAAGTTCAATAATCTTAAAGAATCTTGCTTTACAGCAATTTTATGATTTATTTTATAAAGTATGCAAATTCTCAAACTGTGTATAAACAAAGTTCATCATATTAAATGGTCCTTATTATTTGTAAACAAAATATGCAATTAATTTGATAAAATGTTGTCTATAAATTTAAATACGCAAATATCACATGACAGTATAAAATATTTCCTTCATTTAATTAAATATTTTCAAAATAAGAAGCGTTTAATTAATTATGTCTTTTCAAATGTGCACATGCACTAATTTATCAGCATCAAAGATATAACCGTATAAATTGAAAAATCTTTTCATCTCATTAGACATATAAATCAACATAGTTGCAGCGTCATGCTTTAAGTAAGCAATCCTTTCATATTATATTTGACCCCCCTGCTCGGTTTGTACTTGCACTGGCTTGCTCGGCCATTAAATGGTTTTCCATTATCATCTCAAGTTCTTGAAGCTATAAAGCATTTTACCGCCAAACACACAATTTAACAATAGCTTAGCTTTGCTGAATGCGGCGATGCGGGGGACGCTTGGCATTTTGACGTACTTTAGTAGAGTGAGCGATAAAAACACTTTGGAGCAGGACCTAAGCAAGGCTCACAGGCACTCAAATATTGTAAGGTCAAAAGGAAGACGAACAATAACAAAGCAGCAAGAATAAGGTTTTTTTTATTTAACATTTTAAACTGACTTTTCATGCTAAATAAGTATGGCATAAAAGCAACAACGATTGTAGTATATGGGCAGCCAGCAGCTGTGCCTGCTCCCCAGTGTGTGTAAACTAGGGTGTGTGTGTGTGTGTGTGTGTGTGTTGTCTCTATGGGAGAAACGCGCAGCATTTCCCAGGGTGTCTGTATATTAATTTATTATCATTATCAGTGATTTTAAAATGGCGTCGTGACATCGTAAATTATAAATGGCGTTGTCTAAGACTAGACCAGAGACTGGGGACTACTTAACGCCTGCCTAGGTCACAGTAGCCCCTCATGTGCTTCCTCATTGTTTCTGCTATTTGTTGTTTGTTGTTGTGTTGTGTATAATTTGTGGCATTAAAAACTGCCACATGTGCGAATTCCTTGAAATGTGCTACACCATGAGCATACATTTTAAGCTGTCAAAGGTTGCGTATACGTAATGCCAGCGGCTTTAATTATTAGCGAGGGTAGCTCCAAGCATTCTTTAAACTGCAGTTAATGATTAAGTTGTACACAACTAAATAATGGTTTATCAGCATGTTTATCCTCTATTCGCTGACTTATTCAAATGACTCATAATCTATGTTAATTAAATCAAGAGTAGCAAGCTTAGCAAATAAATCTGCTTATCCACAAATCTAAGCTCTAAGTGCAATTTAATTTGACACGAAGTGGCTTTAGAAACGTCTTATCAATTGTCAAGACTTGTTTCAATTCTCAGCTCGTCTTCGCTTGGCTTAATCAAGTCAAATCAAGTTACCCATGCAGAGCACATGCTCCAATGCTTACATGCTTTAATTGAGCTGAAAGCTGTAAAGTTAACACACATCTTATGTGCTCAGAAAATGGTGCCAAGTTGTGCTCCCCTTTTTTTAGCACTCACATGATGCTAGACAGCGAGTTAAGCGATTTACGCGTCGCTAATTTGCACTAATGTTTGTCATTTTACATTTTTGCATAAATGAACTGAGACGACTCGCCCCTTTTCTAAGTATTTGTTGATGTGTATGTAGATGTGTGGCACAGAAGTTAGCTCTGTCTCTCAGCTACCTCTTGTTGCTGGCAACACTGTCTCAGGCTGTTTAATCATTTAATAAGTAAATTATACGCCCAGTTGTACAAGCATTCACGCCCATACTCTTTAAAATGCGTTCTCATTTTTGTTAGCAACTGTGAAAATGTTTTTAATGAACTTAATTATTTTGCCCAACGCAGTTGCTGCCATTTACCATTGCTATTTGCCATTTAGCAGTTTGCTTTTTCTTCAATTTTGTACAGCTTTTGATCTTTTTGCCGGTCCATTCTGGCAGAAACAAAAAGTTTTCAAGTATTTCGGTTTGTGGAAAAATGCTCTGCAAATGGCATTTGAAAGTAGAAATTCCTTAAACTTTCAACATTTTGTTTTCTAACTAATAGTTTAACTTTATTTTTAAGTTTGTTTAACACAATCATGAAAATATAAAACAATACTCATACCACAATCCATTTGAATTATTTCAATTTAAATTGTACACACATACTTTGCATATTGATGTTAATTAAATTGAAAATTGCTGCGGCAGGTAAGTGTCCTGAGGTGCAGACAATATAAATTTAATTTGGCGCAGACATAAGAGACGCCGCTGTTGTTCCAATTACGCAAATGCCAGCAGCAGTGACAATGACTTGTATTACGCACACACCTGGTCGCAGGTGTAACGTGTGTGAACACCTCTTTAACTTTTAATGACATCGCAAACTTTACCAATTGACAACATTAATTTAAAAGTCACCGCTTCTCTCCCTTCTTAAATCTTGCAGCGACGAATATTCGATACCAGATCACAGGCGGTAACATAGGCAATGCATTTGCGGTGCAGAACACGACTGGTGTCATCTACGTGGCCAGTCCGCTAGACTATGAAACACGGCCAAGGGTAAGTAGTCAGTCACGTCTCAACACTGTCTCTCCCCCCTCTTCTTCTCTCCCACTGTTGTGTCTCGCTGAGAGCTGCTGACAAGCCCTACTCAAAAGTCTAGCTGTAAGTTTCAGTTGTTTCTGTTTTTTTCTTGTCTTCAACTTGCAGCATGTTCTTATGATTATTATTTTTTTTTTTTTTGCTTTTTCCTTTTTTATTTTGGCTCAACTTTTGGTTGTGCATGCATAATTTATATATTTTTGCTGGCTTACTGATTCCATGAGAAAAATATGCAAAACTATGCAAAACTTTCAGACGAACAATTTTCCAACGTAACGCAGCAAAAAGCAAAAATTAATCAAAAAAATATGCGCACATGGAAATACAAAAAAAAAAAAAAGAACACACTATAGTAGTGTTACGCATATGTGTGCGAGTGTCAAATTGTGGACTTAGATCTGCAGCTGTTGGTACATTTCCCACAGCGAATTTTGAACGTGATTGCACGCAGACAACTGTCGAAATGTGCCATGTATAGTTGGCATTCATTTTGCCACAGGATTGAGGTACGCGTACACACACGTGTGGCTGTCAATGCCCCATCAAGCGATGGGGAATGCCACAAATCAAGTGCTGCCTTTTTGGTTGGTGTTCGTAAAACTTTGGCATTCATTTTCCCCATAGAATCTTTGTAAATACGAGTACGAGTATAAGCAAATTAATCAATATTGCAGTCTCATCTCTGCGGAATTTTAATTAAAATTTGTCAACCATTTCTGTTGTTTTCTCACAGTATGAACTGCGCCTGGAGGCAACACGTAATCGGAAAAACAACTACACCACCGTTGTAATTAATGTACGCGATGTTAACGATAATCCACCTGTCTTTGATCGTCAAACATATCGCACACAAATCACTGAAGAAGATGATAGGAATTTGCCCAAGCGCATTTTGCAGGTAAGCTGATACCATCACAAATGTTCCGAATTTTGCCAACGACTAAAGTCGCTATTGACTACAGTTGAAAGTATTCGCATCTAACACAAAACACTCCTATTGCGTCCAATTAATGAATTGAAATTATGTGGAAAATCGTTGGCTTAAAGTCACCTATAGACTGTGAATGGTTGAATTGGTTCACATTTACTTTAAATCACTTTCGACTGGATTAAATTGAAAATATATAATTTTAAATTTGGCTGCAGCTACTTTCTGGTCAGCCCCATCCAATAATGCTGTCATTATTTTTGCATCCCACATGAATTATCGCCTTCTTGCCTTTACGCAGTTTAAATATTGACAGGCCCAACAACTACTATAGTAACAACAATAACAACAACAACAATGCTGAACAGCACAATATATGCAATTTGCATAAAAAGCCAATGCTCCAAAAAGTGCAGAGCGAAAAACAAGCAAACCAGTTGAGTACACTCCAAGCCACATGATCAGCCCCCTCTCCCTTGGCCCAGTTCCAGCTGCAGTTCCCATTGCAGGACACAGGTCCAGGTCCCGGCGATTCACTGAGCCGAGCAATTCCAGCCGTAAATACAAAATAAATACTCATTCATTAATAATAACGTGATAGTTGCACAACGGTCTTACATGAAATATATGCGAAAACAAGCATGTGAACGCAAATATGTGTATGTATGTGTGCACATATGTGCCCCACCCCTTGTCCGTGTCTGTGTCTGTGTGTGAGTGAGCCTGTAGCAGCGACTTTTATTTAAGCCATAATTTACAACAATCAACAACATGAAGGAAACAACAATCTGTGTCCTGGTGAATCGTTAAATGCTCTATTAAAGCAATTCTGAATGCACAATAAAACCTATAGAAGATGCACATAAATGTGAATAAACAATTGAGAAACAATAAAGCAATAAAATAGTTCTTGTTGAGCACAAAAGACTTGCAATGTCATAGAAGCAGTAACATTTCGTTTGTGTCCCATTTAAAAGTTTTATTTATGCAAAACATATGAGTAAATTCAACTTAGTATTTATTAAAGAAAATCAGAACATACAACATACAACATGGCAGAATCCTTGGTCTTATGCCATGTCTTTGCCATGAGTCAGCAAATGATTAAGCTTTATTTTACACACTCATGCTGCATATCGAACGTTTAATTTATACTGAATGCTCTTACACCTTCCTGAGTTACTTTCACATTGCTATTAAGTGTGGAAGTATAATTTTCTGCATTAAGAAAGCATCTTTATTCCAAGGTATCAAACTTGTTCTAAAGAACAGAAGTAATTAATTAGCAAAATAAAAAAACGTCCATAATCTCCGCATTGATAAGGGTAAAGTTTTTTGTTGTGCCAGCGAAATTTCCAATAATTAGCAAATTAAACTTCCCTCAACCCATGACTCCTTCTCCTTAACTTAAAATCCATCAATCTTAGGTTTGTAGGTCTGCTAGAGTATCAAGTCTTCGACCAGCAATCGTAGCTGTCTTTTCTTATTAAATATTAATTTAAATAACACGATGCAAAGTCGATTGGTGAATGGTATTCGCGTTTACCCAGCGCATTTTTAATTACGCCTTTACGTGAAAGTAAAAATGGAAGCGGCGCCAAGTGGATCTGGTCAGCCATTGATTGTCTATAAAGAACGACAATGCACATGCATATAAATAAAGAGAAGGCGGACATAAAACTGAACCTGAAGGCGACGTCTGCTATCTTCGACACCTTTGACCAAATTGATTTTTGTGCGGGGAAAATGAAATGCAAATATTTTTGCTATGTATTTTATCGTTGGCGACAAGGAAAAAGACATTTTAAATTATGCATGCTGAGCCCACACATGAATGGGTGTACGTGGCTTTGTGTGTCCTGTTGAAAGGACAATGGCATGGCATGCCGCACACGCACACACACACACACACACATACACACACTTACAATAATAATGGGCACAATGATAGCACGTAGACAACTCTTTTGTCATATCAAATTGTGTTGAACATTTAACGTAAATTGTCGCATTGTATTGGGGCGGAAGAGGTGGTGGAGGACCTGGTATTATAGGCACTTAACACATGGCGACAACTGCGCTGTCTTTTTTGTTACCCAAGTAGCTGTGGCGTACTAATGCCACCAGCTCCATTGAGCAGCCAGTGATACATGCATAAATGGCTTTATAATATATATATATGTAGGGGGATTCTCCCCTCTCCGCTATTGTTTTCGATTAAATGTATTTTCCGTGCTGAGCTGCCAGCTACAAAAAGTTATCACAATTGCTGGCGCAATTGTTTTAATTGGCTTACCAAGTGTTTGATGGCTTGTTTGCCAGCAAATCCTTACGGCACATTACCAGAAAATTGCAAAGAGCTGTGACAAGCTTAACTCTATTGAATTGTGTCCACACAATGTACAAGCTTTGTTTTTCTTTTATCAACAAAGGTCTTAGAGTGTGAGTATTGGCAATAACAAATTGTAACATGCCAATGTCAATTAATTTTAAGAACTTGTCAGCTATTACTAATGTGCTTAGTATATGGCAAAACTAAGCTCTGTTTTGCGTTAAAATGTATCAAGAGGATTTCCCTTGAATTATAAAATAAATACATTTAAAACAACATTTGTGAGTAAGCCCAATACAATTTGAATTAGTTTGCTTAAAGCCTCAGTTATTTTAATTGCTCAAAAACCAGGTAAAAATAAATAATCTCCGTAACAAACGCTGCTTTTAAATTCACACAAATTGCATTGCAAAGTCTTTATAGCATTTCTATTCGTAACGAAACCCTTTGTTATAAGCTGCTGTCTATATTGAAATTCTATGAGAATCCCTGATAACAAGAGACTGCTTATCAATTTAATAATCGACCAAACTAGACAAACAATTGACCCTAAAATAAACAAGAAAAAAGCACATAAATGTATGTTATAGTTGAAAACCAAATAAAATATTCCAAGCGCGCACAACTAAATGGTCCTAAACACAGAATCCATTCAGTAACCGCAAAACAAAAAAACAAATATGGAAACAACAAAGGGAGTAGCAAGAAAATACCACAAGCCGATTGAATAATTACATAAATCTCGGTAATATTAGCATTTTTCACTAAGGCAGACAGACTGAAAATATTTGGTATTCGAAAGCAGCGAAAGGAAACTGAATACAATATAAAACAAGTAAGAAAGCTACAGTCGAGTTTGCTCGACTGTGAGATACCCGCCACCCAATTTTACCATCAAAATATTATATTTATATAATAGTATAAAAATATACTAAAAAAAAATATACTAAAAATACCAAAATAATATATCAAAATTTTCTTTGTTCGAAGTTATTAGCTTGGCGGCACTTTAGTTGGTTTATTGAACACCATTATTATGTCGCGGAGTGTCATAGCAACTAGCTAGGCAGCACTAGCAGTTGCACGTGGTAACGCCTTATAAATGTCATATCTTAATAACTTCTGTGTTTTTTATCCGATTGTAACCAAATTCGCAGAGATCATTAAGATGGTGATTAGTATTGTGTGTACCAAAATTGAACGTTCTAGGTTTAAAACGACGCTTGCAATTCGGTTTTATTCGATTTACGGGGGCGGGAGGGGGCGTGGCCAAAATCAAAAACAAACTTGATCTGCGTGCAACAATAAGACATACTGTCGCGAAAAATTTGTTGCTCTATCTCTTATAGTCTCTGAGATCTAGGTGTTCATACGGACGGACGGACAGACGGACAGACGGACAGACGGACGGACGGACAGACGGACATGGCTATATCGTCTCGGCTGTTGACGCTGATCAAGAATATATATACTTTATGGTGTCGGAGATGCTTCCTTCTGCCTGTTACATACATTTTCGGTCGGCACAAAGCCATAATACCCTTCTACCCTTTGGGTAGGCGGGTATAAAAATATAAAGAAAATACTAAATCGAAGCATAAATTTACAAGCAATCTGGCATGCAAAAAATCCACTGGACGCCAAGCCATCCTACCACCACCCTTCCCTACCTCGTTCCCCTTTGCGTCTCTTTTATTGGACATTTAAAGGTTTTTGCTCATTTGCATATTTGATTTATAGACTGAATATTGTAAGTAAGGTCCAGAAAATACCACCAAAAGCTTAACAGTTTTCCAGTTTTCGCTTCTCAATGTAATGCAATTCTTGTTGATCTCTCTCGCTCTCGCACTCACATTCTATTTCTTTTCTTCTGCTTGCAGGTTACTGCTACGGATGGCGATGTAGATAGACCAATAAATATTGTATATTTCCTAACCGGGCAGGGCATCGACCCTGATAATACGGCAAATAGTAAATTTGATATAAATCGCACAACTGGCGATATTTTTGTACTCAAGGTAAGTGACATTCATGGCATTTAAGCACATTTTACGCCAGACATCATCGACCTGTTACAAGCTATGTTAGCATCGCCATCATCATCGACACCATAAAATCCAAGCTCTAATGAATGCCAGTTAAATTCCCCAACTGACGCTGATGATGGACTCTCTAGGGGCAAAGTGAGCTTGCAACTGGAGCAGCATTTCATTTTTTACTTTCTTTTACATCTTTTGTGCTCTCCTCTTTTTCACCTGCGGATACTCGCTGGCAATCATTGCCGTGGTAAAAGCTGGCGGTATGTGTAGGTAGAAGAGAGACGGGTAGGAACTGTAGCCTTTGGCAGTTTTCAATTGGGCCAACAGTTTATAGACACAATGTACAGTTTATACTATAGTGTGTGTGACGAGTTAACTGTGAGAAATATTTAAACACATAACAGCACGAGCACTTTACTACAAAAGTCACTTTATCATTTTGGGAAAACAATTTACAGAACTTCAACATTTTTATTGAACATTGGTTTATTTTCATTAAATATTAAACATGGCAATTTATATTAAAATATTAACACTTACATTTAATTTTACATAAATGTTCTGGCAACAAAACTGAAGCAGTCCACTTCACACTTTCAAGTACCTTTTGTTTATGTGAATTATGTGAATTACGAGCCAAAACTTTAAATTTTCAAAATGTATATCCAAATTATAATAGCAGAGGAAATATTCATAGCATTTGGCGAGCCAACCACAATGACTTTATATCCGCCCCACATTTTGACAGCTGACACAGCTTTAAAATATTTCAAGCACCCTCTCATGGATCCACTCATACTCTCTCTTTCAAATAAAACAAATACCAAAATGTCGAATGCGGAGTCTCAGTCAAATACATACTTGACGTTATACATTTTTTCGGACTGCTTGTTATTGTTCACACCGAGCCTGCGAATTGAAAAGCTTTCCGCGAGTTTCAGTGGCGTATGATTAATTTAAAACTGTGTCAAACCGCAGAATTTCGCATATACATCAACTGGGAAAATGAGAGAGAGAGAGAGAATACGATAGCTGAAAAGCGACATTTTTGGACTATAAAAAGTGCAACCGTTTTGATGCCAACGACATGAACTCCAATTAATTTCAGACAAAGTCCATAAAAACAACCAGTCAAATAGCAGTGGCAACACAAATCAGGGTGGCAGCAACATGCTCCGCCCTAAGGCCGGAGCCTCGCTTAACTTCAGCCCTGGCATTCACATGCTGCATCAAATGTTCAAATGTTGCTCCTGCTGCTGGCGGTTTGCTTTATTTGTTTTATTGTTTTAGTAACTGTGTAACGAGGGCGGCTAAAGTGTGAGCAAAACGATATTTGGGCGACGAGTTGCCAACAGTTGGGGAGTGGGAAATAAAGGAGGGACAGCATGTGGCATTTGCGGTTTTGACACTCTACAAGCAACCACATGTAAATGACATTCGTCGCTCGTCGTTCGGCGTTTGTCGTTCGTTATTGGTGCGTGGTTGCCTCGCATATAAAATTGTATTTTAAAATGGGGTAACGTGGGAGAGAAGCACAAGAGGGTGGTAAGAGGAGGCAGGAGCGTCGTTGGGTCGCTGAGCAATCGACAGCTGCAACGCGGTATTTAATTTGTAATTGCTATTGCTATTGCCATTGCTATTGCTATTGCGACTGCTACTGCTGCTGCTACTGTCATTGGCATTGCGATAGCGGTAACGATAGCGATAGCGATAGAAATTGCCATCGTTTTGCTCTCGTTTGGCTGTTGCGCTGCTTGTGTCACATGGCACTCAAGCGTAGAATGTTTGTTCTCTTTCGCTTTAATTGTGCAAATTCCATACGTGCTGGAATTTTCAACTTTAGCGCCAATTATTTTTCTGCGATTTAGCGTAGAAATTATAAGCGAAATGATGTTTGGTTTGCTAGCTCAAATAAACCACATTAATTAAAAGCAAGTATCATTGCCCAGTACATTGATAAATCGTTTTGCCACATGTATGCTCATACTTCAAATTTCTAAACCAAAATTTGAAATGCGGAAATGCTGAAATACTGCAATATTTGTATATAAATTGCATAGCACAAGTAAAAGTACAAGTACAAGTAATTTAAACATTGAATACGCAAATCTTGTGCATTAACTAAATCTCAAAGCTCAGCGTAGCAAAAGCAAAAAGCTACTACGAACACCTGCGGCAATCGCCAATACTGTCAAAACATCGAAATACATTTAAATAAAAGACATATATTGGATATTAGTAAGCAGAAACCTAACACAACAAGCCAGAAGCTCAGACCAAAGTCAAAGTAATTTGAATTTGCATTCGAAATATTTGAAATGAATTTGAGCAGCTTTCAGAACGAATTGTAATTGAAACTGACTTAATCCAGAAGGCCAACAGCAAATGAGCTGAGTAAGCATTATTTAAGTATAATTTAAATAGGATCACAGACAGGTAACAATCACACAGCAGACAGAGACTAGGAGGGGCAATCGAATGACATACATTTTGTTGGGATTGAACACATTTCACTTGATTTGATGGCTTTCATGTTGTTGTGTCGGAGGTGGGTCAGTGAGGTGATTTCATGAGGATAACTCATTTAATGAGAGAAATCTAATATGAGACAAAGCAAACACAACCACAGAGGGTAAACAAAGAACAACAACATTGTGCGTGTGTGTGAGGGAAAGCGCTTTCAAGGACCTGAAACTGACAAAGCGAAATGTCACATGTCCGTCCGAGTGTCTGGCTATTGGTTCAGTTGCAGTTTCCTGCCACTGGCATAAAATAATTTGCAAACAAATAGGCAAACAGACAAGCGGACAGACAGGCAAACAGACATACTGGCAAGCAGATGGGCAGAAAGACAGACAGACAGACAGACAGACCGACAAACAACAAGCCGGCAAATCAAATGATTCTCACTCTTCTTATGCTGCTGCTTCTGCTTCTGCTCTGACTTCATTGACAGCCTTTGGACCGGGATCAGCCCGGCGGGAGGCCGCAATGGCGCTTCACCGTATTTGCGCAAGATGAGGGCGGCGAGGGCCTGGTCGGCTATGCGGACATTCAAGTTAATCTGAAGGACATCAATGACAATGCGCCACAGTTTCCGCAGGGCGTCTACTTTGGCAACGTCACCGAGAATGGCACCGCCGGCAGCCCGGTGATGACAATGTCTGCCATTGACTATGACGATCCCAACGAGAGCACCAATGCCAAGCTAATCTACTCAATTGAGAAGAACGTCATCGAGGAGGAAACGGGCGCGCCCATCTTTGAAATTGAGCCAGAAACAGGCCTCATAAAGACAGCCGTCTGTTGCCTGGACCGTGAACGCACGCCTGACTATTCCATTCAGGTGGTGGCCATGGATGGCGGTGGCCTCAAAGGTGGGTACTTGCCACCAGCAATTGACATCGCACTGACATTCTCTCCCTCTCTATAATACTCTTTCTCTTTGATTTTGTTTCCGTTGCAGGCACTGGCACCGCTTCGATACGCGTCAAGGATCTCAACGATATGCCACCGCAGTTTACCAAGGATGAGTGGTTCACGGAAGTGGACGAAACTAATGGCACCCATATACCCGAAACACCCATACTCACTGTGACAGTGCAGGATGAGGATGAGACCAACAGCTTTCAGTACAAGGTGGTGCCCAACAGTGGCTTTGGCTCCGATAAATTTGCCATGGTGCGCAATGCTGATGGCACTGGCTCCTTGAAGATTATACAGCCACTCGACTATGAGGATCCATTGCAGAGCAGCGGCTTTCGCTTTCGAATCCAAGTAAATGATAAGGGAGACGATGGTGGCAGCGACAAATATCATGTGGCCTATTCCTGGGTCGTCGTCAAGTTGCGTGACATCAACGATAATGAGCCACGCTTTGAGCGGGAACACATCGAAGTATCCATCTATGAGGACACCAAAGTGGGCACCATACTGGAGCAGTTTCGTGCCACAGATGCCGATCAAGGTGGACACTCGCGAGTGAACTATAAGATCGTGCGTGCCACCAATCGACGGCGACAATTTGCCATCAGCGATAAGGGCGCCATCAGCATACAGCGGCCCTTGGATCGCGAGTCTGTCGACAGACATTTTGTGCAGATCCTAGCCAACGACGATGGCAATCCTTCGCGCACAGCGACCGCAACACTCACAGTTGTTGTCAAGGATGTGAACGATAATGCGCCGACACTTGCCGAGGATTACAGGCCAACGTTGCCGGAGAATGTGTCGCCGCGCAAGATCTTTGAGGTGGCTGCCAAGGACGTGGACGATCGCCAGCGCGGCAATGGAGGTCCGTTTAGCTTTCGACTAGATCCGCTGGCCAGCGATGAGATACGAGCGGGTTTCAAGGTGGAATACGATAGACGTAAGTTGAAATCTATTACTATTAATTAGAATAGTCGCTTGATAACGATGAAGAAGTAGTTGAAAGAAAATGCTATACATTTTTAACATTTCGAAGTGTAATGTCAAAAAATACATACCGAATTGGTTCAACAGATAAAACAAAAGAAGAAGTTTATAAAGAGATAAATAGATTGAGGAAAAGTAAAGTCGAGTATTATTAATTCAATGAAAATTTATTGTTTTAAATTTCATTTTATTTTTATTATGCCAAGCTTTTGGGCTTATTCTTTTATAGAAGAACTCTGGAACTAGCTCCATAATTTCACTTTCTGGCATCGTGACATTAAGCTATGCTACACAAAAAGAAGTTTGACTATCTTTTGTTTTTACCTGAGGAGCCTTGAAGTATATTAAAATGCAAAAGTTTGTTCATTTTGCATATTATTGGTTTACAATTGTTCGCTCTATATTATAATAATACTAATCATATGTATTAGTTATTGCCTAACAGCGTTTAAAAGACAAAATATGAATTTGTATTTTTACAGCCTTTTTGCGTTACTTCGCATCATGGTAAAGTATTTGTTTTTCTATTGTCACCAGATTGTGTTTGATGTTGCTTTCTGTCCTCTTCACTGAGCTTTGCTTTGAGCTGGTCTTTGATACACCAGGTCTTTGATATGCCTGCGCTGCGGGAAGATTTGTTTGCTCTTGCCGCCCCTTTTTCTCTTTGGCTTCCGTGGCTGGGCGTGGTCTTTCACTGAGCTATTCTTTGAGCTGGTCTTTGATACACCAGGTCTTTGATATGCCTGCGCTGCGGGAAGATTTGTTTGCTCTCGCCGCCCCTTTTTCTCTTTAGCTTCCGTGGCTGGGCGTGGTCTCTCTTTGGAGCCTCTTGCAGGCTAGGTGCGTCTCTTTCCACAGTGGATGCAGACTCTTTTAGTGTTTCTGCCGTATTTATTTTTTTTTTCTGATCCAAATTTGGCGGACCACTTTTTACATACATATATTCCGTTTGCTGATGATCCAACGTGGGCATAGATGGCGAGCTGCCTTTCACACTTTAAATTCCTCGAAATTAAAGTATACTTGCAAGTCCGATATTTTTAACGGTCATCATGAAGTATTTTAAAGGGAAAAAGTATTTTTGATATAAATGGATTAGCCATCAACCATGCTCGGCTGAGCTTTATTAGTAATTAATTCACTTATGTTATACAAAAGGTTTCTTAAGCTAAACAGCGATGTCATCTGCAGAGGCTTCGCTCTAATATATATAAATGCAACGATAATGTCGCTTTTGAGAAGGGTGCTATGTGAACCTAAAGACCGCGTGATCGGCATGCCGATGCTGCATTTTTGGGAACGTTTTGTTCCCAGGCATTCTTGTGTGGCCATATTACTTATCACTTGAAATATGCTTGCGCCTTTATGAGGCTTACATAAACATGGCTGCTAACTGCAACAATGTGATACACTGAGTATAGAGTATGTTGAATTTATGTATATGCACGCTACAGCACAAACACAGGTCAATTTGTGTTCATAACCAATAGCATTTCTGTATGCCAAGACATTTCCCCTGAAACTAAACTGCTGTCCAAAAAGGAAATAAAAGAAAATCAAATCGCACTTGCAATTTGCAATCGCACTTCAAAACGCAGCATGCAACCACTTGGAGTCAAATTAAGCTGAGAGCTTAGAACTGAGTTTGGTTTTGGGTTTACGCAACCAGAATCAAAAACGTTAGACCAAATTGTGTTTGCATAGTAATGGTGATTGAATTATGCCACAGACAATCAGCATCATCAGCATTGTTTGTTCACAGAGTTAGTTAAGTAAAAGAACCGAAAAAAAAATGAACGAAAATGAACAGAAGAGAAACAAACGAAATTGTTAAATGGTAGTTTGGAGTTAGCCCGAGGCCAGTTTCTGGCCAAGACACTCTCAAATGAACTCACTCGCTCAATCTCTGTTTGTTTCGAACTGACGTTGCTTTCATTACCATTTCATGTGCTTTCTCTGGGGCGTAAATGAAATTGGTCTACCAATGTTGTCAGCCTTTGTCTGCAAAAGTTATTCGAAACGGTAAAATGTCTTTAATAAAAAATCAAATAGCAGCGAAACAAAATCGGGCAACCAATAAAGGAAATTTGAGGTGTCACTTGAATACACTGCTGACATTGACAAGCAGTGCATTTTCAATTTTCCTTTGCCGCTTTTGTTTTTCTGGCTTTTTGAGGGTTCACAATGTTTTTCCTTTGAAATTTGTTGTGACCTTTTTTATGGGTCGTCGGCGCGTGCTTCAGTTTCAAGGCATTCATTGAGGACTTTTATTTTCGGCGGCTGCAAAATAAATAATTGATTTGAAAAGCCGATAAAATTCGTTTTTTGGCGTAAACAAATAAATGACAGAATTAAATGGAATCTATTATTTTTTCGTTTCGCTTTGTTGGGTCTGTATCCTTCTCTTAAAGTGACGTTATTAATTTACATAATTATCTAAATGAGTTGTGTAATTAGATTGAAAGGTAACCAGCTAAATGCTATCATTAAGCCTATGAATTGATAATCAAGCTATTGCAAAATCCTTTTCGATTCCAACTAGCCATATGTTGCATATGTTCAGCTTCCATTTAATATGCCATTAATTATGCCTAATTTAAGAATAAATGATGGCCACACTTAAATCGCATTTCAATAGCCATAGTTTAAGCCAAATGAAGCAAAACAGAAACACAATACTTAATTGCAACGCTTTTAATAATTAATATACGAGGGTCGTTTGATAAGTCCGTGACTTTTTGAATAAAATATATTTTTTTCGTCAAAGAAGCGTTTTATTTCTCAACATAATCTCCTTTTAGCTCTATACATTTAGTCCAGCGTTTTTCCAATTTTTTTATTCCTTCCAAATAATAGGTTTTCTCAAGGCCCTCAAAATAGTCGTTTGTTTCTGTGATGACCTCTTCATTTGACCCGAATCTCTTACCGCCGAGCCATTTCTTCATGTTTGGAAACAAAAAATAGTCACAGGGGGCTAAATCTGGAGAATATGCTGGATGGGGTAGCAGTTCGTAGCCCAATTTATGAAATTTTGCCATGCTGACTACACACGTGTGCACCCGTGCATTGTCCTGATGGAACAGCACTTTTTTTTCGCCAAATGCGGTCGTTTCTGCTTCAAATCAATATCGAATCTGTCCAAAAGCTCTGAATAATATTCGCCGGTGATCGTTTTACCCTTTTCAAGGTAATCGATGTGAATGATACCTTGTGCATCCCAAAAAACTGTGGCCATGACCTTGTTGGCCGACAGACCCACCTTGGCCTTCTTTGGTGCACGTTCACCCGGAGAAACCCACTGTCTTGATTGTTCTTTGGTCTCTGGTGTGGTGTGGTGGATCCATGTTTCGTCTACGGTAACGAAACGGCGCAAAAATTCGTTTGGATTGCGGTTGAACATCGCCAAACACTCCTTTGAAATGGTCACACGGTTGCGCTTATGGTCGTGTGTGAGCAATCGCGGCACCCATCGCGCGGAAAGCTTTTTCATGTCCAAATATTCATGTAAAATGTGATGTATCCGTTCAGTTGAGATGCCTACAGCCTCAGCTACCTCACGCACTTTCATTCTCCGATCATCCAATATCATTCCATGGATTTTGTCGACGATTTCTGGCATGACGACCTCTTTTGGGCGACCTGAACGTTCGGCATCACTTGTACTGGTACGACCACAACGGAACTCAGTAAACCATTTCTTAACCATTGAAATTGATGGTGCAGAGTCCCCATAATATTTATCAAGTCTTTCCTTGGTTTCGGTGATGGATTTTTTACGCAAAAAATAATGCTTAATTAGCACACGAAATTCACTTTTTTCCATTTTCGTTAAAATTCACGAGATCGTCTGCTTTCAATGCCTATAAAACGCAAACCAAAAAACGCAGCTTTCTCAAAATTTTACAGTCAGCTGTTAATCGATAACTGCTGACAGGAGCAGTGTTGTATTTAGAGCAGGTGCGCGGCAAATACAAAAAGTCACGGACTTATCAAACGACCCTCGTACTTTCATATGTTTATGCAAATATTGATTGCATATCAATGTACCCGCATTAAAATACTATAATCACTAAATGAATTTGATATATAAATAATGGCGCAAACTGTTTGAGCCTTATTTGAAAACTCATGCAATTAGCATTATTCAACTAGCTTATTCAACAAGCTTATGCGTATACGCAATTTATTGACTGCACTAACCATTAATTATAGTTTTAATTAATACTGTGACACAGCTTAGAAAATAAACTAGGCCAAATATTTGATCCACCAAAATATTTATTGCAGTCGATTGGTTAATTGGCTACAAAGTTTATTTTATTTGTTTGTTAACTATTAATAATTCACGCTTATTGGTTAATATTTAAAAGTTATGTATAACAAATTGCTAAAAATTGTTTTTTTAAATTGTTTACTAAAAGCATTCAATTTACTTATTGATATTAATCTTTCATTCAAATCCAATTGAATTAGGAAACTCGAACAACAATTGTTAAGAGCATTAACCACAATAAATTATTTTAAAAACGCCATCACGAAAAAGTAATTTAGAAATTCAGTGAAGTATAAATAGTTCAGTTAGCTTTAAATGAGTCTTATATAACAATGTATTTTCAAACAGCCCGACAAACAGTTCTGCCTTTCAGAAATTGCCTCCATTTGATTTCCATTTGGCTTTAAATAAGTGTTAAATTTCCTTTTGCTTATTGTAAAATTTTCACATTTCTCTTTTGCTGCCACTTTTATGTGCTTTAACAACAACATCGCCAACTTGAACAAATTTAAATGTAATCCATTTGAATGGTATGGAAATGGGGGCAAAAATGCTCTAAACAGGAGGGGACAATGGCAATGGGGTGGCTATCATCTCCTCGCTGCGACCCTTTGACCGTGAGCTACAGAAATCCTTTACCATACCCATCGAGATAAAGGATAACGGAGCTCCTGCCATGACGGGCACCAGCACATTGACAGTGACCATTGGCGACGTCAATGACAACAAGATGCAGCCAGGCAGCAAATCGGTGCTGGTCTACAACTACCAAGGCCAATCACAGGATACACCCATTGGTCGTGTGTACGTTAATGATCCTGACGACTGGGATGTGCCCGACAAGAAATACTACTGGGAAGCCCAGGAGCATCAGCGCTTTAAGCTGGACACCGACACTGGCATCTTGACAATGCGTGCTGGCACTCGACGTGGTCGCTACCAGCTACGCTTTAAGGTGAGTTGACTTAAATACACCCTTAGAGTACCATAACTTGTAAAGAGCGTCATCAACTGTCCGTCCATTCATATGAGCAACTGGCTCTGATAGATTATTTAATCTGTAGCCACTTAAATATGAAGACTTTGTTTTTATGCTGCACATGCAGATTAGAATTATTTTATAATTTAGCCATTCATAAGTACAAATAGCTTTATATATGTTTTCATAATCAATATTAATAGCAGAGTTGATAAAGCCATGAACTGGCACATGTCTCTCTCTTTGTCCCTCCTCCAAATACATTGATTAAGCAAGTTTAATATCTATATCACTATATTTTCAAGTATATTCATAACAATTAAAATCTAATTCCGTGACAACCTAGCCGTCCGTTGAGTTAAACACTAAAATCTTCAGTGCTGTACTATACTATACTATAGGCAGATTTACCAAACATTATCTTAGACAAATTCTGGCCACTTCAAATTTGTTTTTCTTAAACTCTCTCAAGGTGTACGATCGTGAGCATGGCCAGGAGGATATACCTGCCAATCTGAGCGTCACCGTGCGAGACATCACGGCAGAGGCAGTGCAGCAGGCGGGCTCTATGCGCTTGGCGCACATCACAGACGAGGATTTTGTGCGCACTTGGAATCCGCTTAAACAGCAGGTGGAGCCCTCAAAACTGGAGCGTTTTCGCAACAAGCTCGCCGAGCTGCTCTACACGGATCGCGACAATGTGGACGTGTTCAGCGTGCAGCTGCGCGCCCAATCTCCTCATGCTTTGACCGATGTGCATTTCGCTGCGAGATCGGCAACACAGCAGCCGTATTTCAAGGCTGTGCGACTTAATGGCGTGGTGCAGATGCATCGCGAGGAGATCGAACAGGAGGTGGGACTCAACATAACCATGGTGCACATAGACGAATGCCTGCACGAGGGACGCGGCAAGTGTCCCAGTGGCTCCTGCACATCCCGCGTTGATCTTGGCAAGAAACCCTATACAGTGAGCGTTAATCGCACTGCCTTGGTCGGTGTGCGTCTCGAGTTAAGTGCTCAATGCGTGTGCAGGGCCAGAAATTTCACCGATCATGATCACAACTGTCGCTCGCATCATTGCTTCAATGGTGGACGCTGCGTGGAGACTCGCAACGGGCCACGTTGTGTGGCCTGTCCTGTGGGCTATGGCGGCCCACGTTGTCAGCAATCGACGCGCAGCTTTCGCGGCAATGGCTGGGCCTGGTATCCGCCATTGCAGCTGTGCTCGGAGTCGCATCTGAGCCTGGAGTTTATCACACGGGCACCGGATGGCCTGATACTCTACAACGGGCCCATTGTGCCGCCCAAGCAGGGCGAGCCTGTAATCAGTGACTTCATAGCCATTGAACTGGAACAGGGCTATCCGCGGCTACTTATCGACTTTGGCTCCGGCACCTTGGAGCTGCGCGTGAAGACCAAAAAGACGCTGGACGACGGTGTCTGGCATCGGCTGGACATCTTTTGGGATGCGGAAAACGTGCGCATGGTCGTTGACTTTTGTCGCACAGCTTTGGTGGCCGAACTGGAGGATGGCACGGCGCCAGAGTTCGATGACAATGCGTGCCAGGCACGTGGTCAAATACCACCCTTTGCCGAGACCCTCAATCTCAATCAGCCGCTGCAACTGGGCGGCTTATACAGGCAACACTTTGACCAGACACTCTACAATTGGCAGTATGCATTCAGCTCGAAGGGATTCGATGGCTGCATACGCAATGTGGTGCACAACTCCGAGCACTACGACCTGGCATTTCCAGCGCTCTCACGCAACAGTTTTCCCGCCTGTCCGCAAACCGATGAGGTGTGCATGAAGACAGAGCACACGGCCAGGTGCTGGGATCATGGCAACTGTGTGGCCAGCCTGGTGCAGGCCAAGTGCCACTGCCAGCCCGGCTGGATGGGTCCTGGCTGCAATGTGCCCACTGTGCCCACCACATTCAAGGCGCAGAGCTATGTCAAATTTGCACTAAGCTTCGAGCCGGATCGCTTTAGCACACAGCTGCAGCTGAGGTTTCGCACCCGGGAGCAGGCCGGCGAGCTGTTCCGTGTCAGCGATCAGCATCAGCGGGAATATGCCATATTGGAGCTGCGCCGTGGTCAGCTGCAGTTTCGCTACAATCTCAATTCTCTGCGCAACGAGGAGCAGCTGCTGACACTGACCGCCATCGCAGTAAACGATGGACAGTGGCATGTGGTGCGAATTAGTCGTTATGGCTCGGCGGCCATTATGGAGCTAGATGGTGGCGAGTCGAGGCGATACAATGAGTCGTTTCACTATCAAGGACACCAGTGGCTGAGCATTGACAAGCAGGAGGGCGTCTATGCGGGCGGCAAGGCCGAGTATACGGGTGTCAAAACGTTTGAGGTGCAATCGGACTTTCAAAGAAGCTGCTTGGATGACATCAGGTAAGGCTGGTCTTTGTGTTTGCCAGCATGCTAATTATGCCCCAATCTTCATTGTCCATTTTTGTTGTGTGCTCTCTTGTCTTGTCAGACTCGATGGCAAGCATCTGCCATTGCCGCCGGCCATGAATGGCACTCAGTGGGGACAAGCAACTATGGCCCGCAATGTGGAGCGAAACTGCCCATCGAATCGACCATGCTCCAACGTCATCTGTCCGGATCCCTTTGATTGTGTTGATTTGTGGAATGAATACGAGTGCACGTAAGTACAGTTCGACGCCTTCACCTTTTCTCTCTTGTGCAAAACGGCACAATTGAAATTGCATTGTGTTGTGCAGTGTTCGGTTATTGCCTGCATTTTACCGACCATAAAACATGTTGTGCCATTCCTGTTACCGTTCCGTCCTTTTTCAGCACCTATGTGATATGTGCTCCAGCTACACTAATTGCACTTTCCATTCACTTTATAAGCCCATTGTGCATGCTCCTCATTCCTCATTCCATACATTCAACAAAGCAACTTTTCGACTGCTTTTATATGCATTCACCATTTTATAAGCTGGTTACAAAACTGGACTTCATCAACTCATACATTGTGATCTCCTCATACAAATTGTAAATTAATTATCCTTTGTTTAAAATTATTTTACTCGTAATCAGTTTTCAAAGTAGAACAAACACAAACTGAACAAAACAAATATCAGGGCTTATTTAATTGTTTAACTATCTACTAAGCTATATTAAGTTCAGGCACTTAAAACGCTTCATACAGCAAAGTATTTAACATTTAGATTTACTCAAATTTTGTTAACAATAAAAGAGAAAAAGCAGTGGTAGCTTGTATATTAAACTGGTAGCATTAGAATCTCAAAAGCATTATGTAAAATTTTAAGAGATTTGAAATTGAATTAAATTGAAATCAAAATTCTAGCTTACATTCAACTTCAACAAAACGCTTTCTACGAATTCATTACTAAATGCATACCTTAGAAAAGCCTCAATAGCGGCTGCAAGACTCGATTACAATTGCTAAATCTAAACATAGTATTTATTCAAGAAACAATTTTCAATAGTTCCAAGCAGTACAAGGCAGCTCAAGCGCCATCTAGTGTTCGTAACTGGCCAAGTGGTTGCTTATTTCTGAGTGTATGTGACTTTAAATGTACTTATGTAGATGTGTGTGTCGAATAGCATTGAAAATAAACCAATTTTGTTCGTCTGCAAAAGAGTATGAAGAGTTTGACATTTAATTAAAATACCAAATGTTTCTGTTTCTGTTTAATCCCTTAAAAAATATATCCAAAACTTTGGCACATAAAAAAGCTTTGTATTAATAATTTACAATTTTATGAATTACACAATTTTAAAACAAAACAAAATATAATTGACTATAAGATATAAATGCTTTAGCAATTTGATTTGAATCAAAATGATGTTCCCATAAGTATAATTATTTATTTCAATATTTGTGCTCGAGTTATTAAAGTTTATGCACTAGAGATAACTAATGTTGCACCATTTGCTTACCTCAAATATGCAACCCAAACAGGCGGACATCAATGCGCTACTCTGGCATGAGTTCTTCCAAGTGCCACAACGTATCGAATGTTGCTTTCTCCTTCATTTGTTCCCTAATGCAAGACTCAACTGCAGTTTCACCACCTGCAGATGATAAGAGGGGGGAGTTGTGGGGCTGTGGCAAACATATCGAACGTCAAGGCAAAACAAATAATATCAATTGTCATCAGCATGTCCTGACACATCCCAGATGCAATGCCACCACAAGAATATCAACATAGTGTATACGTTTATATATATATATAAATATACGTATTTGAACCCGAATGAATTTGCATGCCACCATATGACTTTCGATCCTGCTGCCATTCACCAGCTGCCAGCTGCCAGCTGCCATTTGCAACACCTACTCCATGCGGTGTAGAAGCGAGCACATTTTCCACATCATTAGTTTTGCCGAGTGACTCCATTTGAGCCACACTGAGAACAAACAGACGCCCCACAACCTGTTTCTCCTCCTATCTATCATGCTTTGGCTCCGCACTTTACAGATTCCCCCCTTGAACCAACAGCTTCGTGCTCCATTTACTTTTGCCATTATATCAGCAGCGGGTGGGAAAGCTGCAGCATTTGCTGTGAATAGTAACTGTTCCCTGTCGCTCTTCACCTTCCTTCGGCTATACCAATAGTGCTTTTGGCCCCATTTGTAAGACGAATTGAAGAGTGTTGGCGCTTTAAGCAAATTTAAATAGTGCCAGACGGATACGGAGGCGGAGGCGGAGGCGGACACAGACACAAAACGTTCCCTTACGTTATGTTCAGGTGTCGACATTCCATAAATTATGCCTGCTGTACGCTCAATTCGAATTTCATTGTGCAGCGCACACTGCGATTCGTGTCAGCTGGCAAAATGTAGCTACTCTCAATATCTTCTCTCTGTCTCTCTCTCTCTCTCTCTCTCTCTCTCTCTTTTTGTCTCTCTCTCTGCATCTCCACACGCTTCATAACAAGATAAATTGACCCACATTATAGGTATATATATGTGTGTAAAATATAGCTCGCTGTTGGTCTGAAAAGTGAAATCCAATTTATAGCTTGCACTTTAAATGTATTTTAACTTGAGGCAGATAATTAAATCACAGATATAAACACATCGAATGGCAAAATATAATGCATGAAAATTTTTAAAAATTATAAAAATTTAAATGTAATAATCTTTTACATTAATTAATCAATTATTTGTTTTAATTACAACAATTTCACATTAAAATATGTTAAATTTAATAATGTGTATTATAAAGACAATTTTAATTATATGTTATTTAAAAAACTCATTTAAATAATTCAATTGATCACTTTCATAATTTATTTAACTAATATATGTATCTGTAATGTCATTACATTTCTCATTTTTAAATTTTAATACTTACTGTGGCAAAATTGAAAATGTTTGAAACACATTTTGGACTTTGCTTGTGAAATAGTGATTACTCCGAGAAACTATGACCTAATCCTTAAGGGAGCTGTGCGTTTATCCTCCCTGCGGAGCTAACGCGCTTAATGCACACAAAGAGACAAGCACCTCGGCACCACCCCCCTCTCCATCGCTTATTTCCTTGCCACCAACCGGACAGCAACTTTTGTGTCGAAAAAAGTTGGAAGCTTTTAAAAATTGATGCAGAACATGAATTTTACAGACGTAGCACTAAAACTAATGCGGCCTCTCTTTCTCTTTCCATTCCACAGTTGCAGCGAGGGACGCATCATGTCGACGGATACGAAGGGCTGTGTCGATCGCAACGAATGCCTAGACATGCCCTGTCTAAATGGTGGCACGTGCATCAATCTAGAGCCGCGGTTGCGATATCGCTGCATTTGCCCCGAGGGCTATTGGGGCGAGAACTGTGAACTGGTGCAGGAGGGCCAGCGGCTGAAGCTTAGCATGGGCGCCTTGGGCGCCATATTCGTTTGCCTGATTATCATATTGAGTAAGTACTGTGGCAAGCAGCCGCACAGCTGTCCCATAAGTGAGATGAGGAGCGTAGAAGGGGGATAGAGGCACCTCGCTAAGCTGCTGCAATTTGGCATGCATGTGTGTCAGTTAAAGCGGCTTAAGCCACATTCACATCCGTACCATTCTGCCTCCACCTCCATCTCCACCTCTGTGTCTTTCTCCTTCTCCCTCACTCCCTTGCCCCGCTCCTAACAGCGGTGCTTCCAGCTGTGGCATGTTGTTCTCCGCTGTCTGTTTTTACATGTAAATGCAATTTTCAGTAGGTTGGACGCTCTGCACTTAAATCCCAGCGAGAAAAAACTCCCAACACATCGCAAACACCCGCAAATGTTTGCATAGCAGAAACAGAAAGAGACAGAGAAAGTGGTGTGTCGGTAGGGGGAAGAGGGGTTATGCTCCCAAAGTGCCATATTTCTTGTCCTCTTTTTTGTTTTGCCGCCAACCAAGTGCCAATTTGTTTTGTTAGCGGAACGCTACGATTACTTGACGGCTAATTAAAAACAATACAATTTAAATCCAATTTATAAACAAACAATAATAAAAATAAAATTTTAAAAACAACATTAATGAAGATAGTAAAAAATATATGGCAAACGTAACATATTTTATTATTATTATTTTTGCGTTTACTCTATTTGTAATCGATGTTTATTGAAATGGGAATTCATTTATAGCAATAAAAGCAATTGTTCGCAGATAGGAAGATTAAAATGTATTTCACCCATCAAACAAATGTCGTAAATATTATGGAATATCATAGAAGAATTTTGTGAGATAAAAATAAAAATATTTTAAATTTATTAAGATTTTCATAAGTTTGAAAATTTAAAAATAATACTCACTGTACAAACCGCAACATTCACTACAGGTTATACTTGAATTTAATTGTATTTATCACTTTATCAAATATTATCGAAACAACATTAAAACATTCTTAATCGATTCTCAAATTTAAAAAAATAAATAATAATTGCTCTAATTTTCTGCTAACAGACTTATCTAATTATCCAGTGAATTTTCTGGTAAAAGTCTACTCATAAGCTTTGTTTACTAGAATTCATATTGCAATTTCCATTCAAATCAAACTGAATAGAAGAAGAAATAATAATGGCTACAATTTTCTGCTAATGGACTGTAAGCTGATTATTTATTATAGGTCCCCTCAAAGTCTCTACAGATACGCGACAAACAATTATTGTGCCAAGCTCTTTTTATAAAACTAGAGTTGCCAGTGAAGTTTCTGTTCGTTTTGACCTGTCTCTTTTTGTGGGAACAATCGGTTTGATTTTTACTTTAGCAAGATAGCCAGTGATTTCAGATGCGTGTTTCTGTATTTGCCAACTCTGTTAGCTAATGGACTTGCGAGCGAGTGAGCTGCGTTAAGTGGATTTGGCCATTTTCAAAAATGGTGCAGTAGAAAATGTGAAATGCGAATGGCAAGCGCTGGCGTATACGCAATTTATTTTGGTCGTCGTTGCAGGCAATACGACTCGTTTGGGATTTCAAAGGATTTTCAATTAGCGTCGCCTATTTCTCTCTTTTTCTGCGCACAGACAGCAGTGCTACAATTTACAGTGCTGTTGACCAGCTGCTGACAATTTATTTGTAGCCATATTTAAAAGCTGAGTCTGATTTATCCAAGTGCCGAAATAATCGAGGCTAGTTTTAATGAATGGGCGCAATGGCAAAAGAAAGGCGAGTGACAGTAACAGGAACTGTAACAGTTACAGTTACAGTTACAGCTACAGCTACAGCTATAACAACAACAATTGGAACAAGCCTTAAGCTAATTAGCCGCTTTTGGGTCGGCTAATTACACAGTTGCCTTTTTCGTGCGCATACGCAGTGTTGGCCATAAAACCGCTAAACCGCAAAATAGGCGCAATAAATAAACGCAAACGAATGTTCTGGCAGAGCAGGAAGAGCAGGAAGTCCCCTCTGTACCCTCGACACACACAACTCACACACTTTCCGTTTATGAAGTGAAAATTTCAAGAAACTGACAACACTGTAGGCAATTTCGCGTTTGTTGTTATTGCATTAAAGTGGCGTAAAGACAAAAACAAACTAAATAATTATCTAACATTATTTACAGTCAACGCTTCGCTTCGCCCACTCCCCTTCTCCCTTCTGCCTCCTCTTCCTGTGCGGCCTGCGTAATCTCAGAATCGTTGAACTGTATTTTCTGCATAAAATTTGAAGAGACATTCCCAGGCAAATGCCCATAAAGACCATTAAAAAAAAGAAGCGTAGCTGATGAGCTGACCTGTTCTACTGTTCTGTGCTTCTGCTACAATTTTTCAGCAATATATAAGCTACTTTTCGCAAAAGATGTACAGAAAAAAGTGACTGTAACTGTGTAGTGTATTTTAGTGTAAACAAAGGCGTCCAAAACAACCCAAATAACAAGCTTTGTTAGAAGAGAAATTCTTCTTTTTTTTGCCTGCAAATGCTGTCGCAATTATTTTTTAGTTGCACGGATAGTCTGCTGGCTTTAGTTCTATCCGCTTGCTGCCGTATCCTGCAAAGTTGTTTCGAGCTTGACCCCACTAACAGTGAGCATAGAATAACTAACAAGTGCGTACTTTTAGCTCAACTACTTTAACTGGGATTGTGCTCAAAGCAGCTTAAATAAAGGCTTTATTAGGCAAATAGAAGAGATTTTGAGATATTATACAAAAAACGTAGCACACAAGCATTGCGCATTGCTTTGTCATTTACAAATTCCTTTTTGGCAAAAGAATTTTTGAGTAAATAAAATGCAAGCTGATTTAATAAACAAAATTCCTATTTTTCTCTCTAAGAACTGCAGAATATTTTATTATTTTTATTGAGGCTAATTGGGTTTTAAGTTAATCTATTCGAATGAAAAGAACAGCAGCTCAGTTTTTTCAAAAGGATTATTTCTAAATTAAATGCCTTACCTGATGAAACCGACTAAAATAACTGCAGTTTTTTCAGTCTGTTGAATAGACATGGACATCTGTCATTGAAAAGAATATTTAAAATAGAGAAATAACAATAATTGAAAAAGCCGATGATTGGATAATAAATTTATATATATTGTGCAATTTTATGAATTGTTTAATAATAGTTTCATTAAAAATCTTTCTTAAATTACTTTGAGTTAAAGAAATATATATATACATATATACAGTAGACAAAAGTATTGGCGACTTCTTAAATTTCCCATTTGTTTCTTTTTGCATTGATTACCTTTTACCGACCCAACCTTTGCAACGCTATACCGCAACTTGCCCCAAGTGCCACTTAATGAAATCAACTCGTGCCGCCTGTTAGCTACAACCTAGAGCCAAGAATGCTTCTTTGCTGGGTTTTGTTTAAAAACAACAATGTGAAATAAATACGCGAAAAGGGACTCGCATTTGGCTAAGTGAGCGCGGCATGGTGGCCATAACAACAACTCAATTTACGTTTAATGAGACTAATTAAATCTAAAGAAAAATGTTGCATAGCACGAAGAAACAAGACGAGATAATCATGTAAATGTTGCAAATGGGAAATAGAAAAGAGGCCCAATGAAGATCATAATAATAATGGCAGACGCTGAAAAGTTTAAACACTTGGCTCGTTCGTATTAATGAACTTTTGGCCCAAGTTTTTGTTAGGCTTGTTTGAGCAGCAGCTGCCAGTTGTTGCAACTAATGAATCCGCTTAACCAAAGACAACTTGCAGCGCTACTTGCAGTAGCAGCAGCAACAGTATTTGCTGCATTTCGGAAGGCGAAACTGAGACAGAATTTTAATTATTTTTACTTGACTGCCATGTTTGCGAAGCAGGCCAAGACTGAACCTAGTTAATATTGCTGTCAACCAAAGCACAAATGATAAAATGCAGTTTACTTGCCACCGTTTCTTTTCCAATTTCTTTCTGCTAAGAGGCGGCCAAGTTGTTTACAAGAAACGGACGAGTGTAGTACAAACAGTTTCCGCATTTAAGAAGCAGATAACTTATTAATATATGTAACTGTATGCGACTCAAGTCGAACAGCGAAAGAGAGAAGCTGACAGCCAGAGAGAGAGAGAGAGAGAGAAAGAAGGATACAGAGACTGAGAAAGGGAATCAGAAAATTTAACAAGTTTTCTGCGTTTGAAATGCTCCGTTTTTGACCGCTTGATAATCCGCTTACCGTCTCCTGCTCTTTTCTTCCCCCACCCTAGCAGACACTTGCGTAATGTTGGATATCCTCCCACTGCCCATGTACCTAGCTTCCTAGCTGCTTCACTTGCTTGACAAACTTTAACCTCACAATTACAAGTAGTGCAAGTTGGTCACTAGAAATAGTTCATTATCAGTTCGACAATTGCAAAGTGCCTTTTCATTTTGTCTCGGGCTCAATGAATAAAACTTTTAAATTATCTGACCGAACAAGTTAGTAAACTCCTAATGTACTATAGATGTTGTTTTAAATCTATTTGCATATTAGTAGAAAAGTGATTTATTGAAGGCATAAGTATTAAGTGAATTTAAGCTTTAAAGAGTGCTATTGATTATTATAATATTGATTTCCAATAATTTAAAAAAGGAAAGAGGAAAAATAATAATAATAATAATGATAATAATAATAATAAATAGTTATCATTATCATTTTGATAATAATAATAATGAATTTATACATTTCTCTTTTCAGTTCTCGCATTAATTTTTGTACTCTACAATCGCAAACGCAAGACGACCAAAAAGAAGAAGCGCTCTGGTACCGAAAAGGACGTACGCGAAACGGTAATTAGCTACGAGGACGAAGGTGGCGGCGAGGACGATATGACGGCCTTCGACATAACTCCACTACAAATACCAATCAGCGCTCAGGCAGGCAACATGCCGCCAGACATTGCCGCCTGCAAGATGCCCATAATATGTGAGTAAGCAGGAGCCAGAGGGAAATACCATTTATTGAGAATTTCCTGTTGTATAGATCCAGTGATGACATTGCTGCCGCCGGGTCAGGAATTGAATGTGGCCTATCTGATGGAGGAGCGTAAGCAACGCATCGATAAAGATCCCAATGCGCCGCCGTTCGATGACCTGCGCAACTTTACATTCGAAGGGAGTGGCAGCATTGCCGAATCGCTAAGCTCGTTGGCATCAGGTAAAGTATAGTCCAGCAGTCTACGCTTTCACACTGACACTGACCTCTGAACATTCATTATGCGCTCTCTCCTCTTCATAGGCACCGACGATGAGAATCAAGACTTTAACTATTTACAAAATTGGGGTCCACGTTTCAATGCCCTGGCCGCGATGTACGTGCACGATAAAGCGAAATCCAAACAACATGAGTCTCAAGTGGGTGGCGCCATGCCAGGGGATAATGGGCTTGCCGTGGTTGCAACGGGCAGCGGTGCCGGACCCGGCGGTGGTGCTGTGTCCGCCAACACGGAGCCGGGCAAAGTTGTATTATAAAAAATTAAAAATAAATAGTTAAGTTGTAGTTAAAAATGATAAAAATGATTTAGCTACTGTGGATTTTGTGTGGATTATGAAATGTAGAGGCCCACAGCAATTTAAACTCGAAGCTACAAATTTAAGTATTCATTGTGTATCCAAGAGTGTGAGGGTATTTGTCGTTGAATGTGCGTGTGAGTTAGGTTAGGTTACGCTTAGTGCGTTTACTGTTACTTCTCTAATACCAATAAGAATACCGAATTACAGAAATGAAAATACTAAACAAAAAAATGTTTAACAAATTTTTGACCTTTTTAAAAACATTTTAGCCAGACTTCCAATCAGGAAAACATTTGCATTTCTTTCAATTTAAATAAAAAGTTAATTTAAATACTGCATTTCTGTCAGTTTCATGTGGTATTTTTTCTAGTGCAAAACTAAGCAAACTAAAAATCAAAAATCCAAAACAAATATTAGAGCGTACATTTATACCAGAACTAATACACATTAAAACAAAAACTAAAATTAAGCATGATTAAAATACTTGAAAAAAAGAGTTTCTAAAACTTGCGCCACCCTGTATAAATACGGCATTAACTTTAGCACGTAAGTTCCGGTCCCCCAGACCAAAAGCTAGAACTAAATGTTTTCCCAGTCCCCCGTGTGACCTCTACTCCCCCGAAGCATTGGCTGCAACACTGGGTGCAACCCATTTCATTGGACTCTGCTCTCGAAGTGGAGGAGCACGTGTCCAATTGCCAACCGATTTCGCACCTGCTCCAGGCGTCACGTGTCCAGCGAAAAGTTGGTGTTGTGGCAATGCTCGAAACTTTGGTGAAATTTAAAACAAACTGAAAAGTACTGTAACATAATTTTGTACATAATTCATTGTGTAATTTAAACATTTAAATGTTAAATCTGTTGGACATTAAAATACCAAGTTTAAACTACGAGTCGAGAAGTGAAAGGCAAAAAATAACGGTATGCAGACATAAACACATAAACACTGACACATACACAACTACTAGACTAATTGACTACAATTAAAAGTAAATTAAATTAAAATTAAATTTAAATTTAATTAACGCGCGAAGCAAAAAGTTGATCCAAAAAGAAAAACAATTTAATATTTCTGCATTTACTAGCAAATACACAATGTATGTCATATACAGACGAATGAAATCAAACCGACAACGATAGCGAAATATACAGCAGAGTTCAGCAAATTATAAATATAATATGAATAATAATAACAATAATAGTAATTATAATTATAATAACATTGTATAACATGTACTAAATTGAATAATAAACAAAAATGCGTAACAACGCTATACAAAAGGTTAATTACATTTACGTTAGTTAATTGACAATTTGTTAGTAGTTAGCATTTAAGCATAATTTTTTAAAAATCAATAAGCCCCCTTAAAACAAAACAATAAAATTGATAAAATGCAGAATATGTCTATTATTATTTTCTGGAGGGGAACTCTAATAATTTCCCAGGACCCTCTTGCTAAACGAGCCTTGTTAAAGGAAGGAGCTGAGCCAGCAATTGGCGCCGCTTTAATATGGCGTTAAATAAGTTGATGAATGTGTATTAACCTGAATAATATCAAGTTACATGGCTGTCTGGCTGTATGTTATGAGCACGCAAATACCCTGTAATTCTTAACTGAATCAAATTAAATCAATTTAATTTGATAATTTCTCATCAACAGCTCGACTTCACTGTGCCATTTGCCATTTAAATTCGAAGTTTCTTATAAAACTACACCTGTTACATAGTTGCATCCTTATGCACAATCGATATACCCCGTGTCCGAGTTCACTTATAGAATATGAAGTACATCCAGCAACTACAAAGCGTACAAAACTCAGCCAAGCAAGTGACAAGCGACAGGCGACAGGCCAAACATGCAATGCGTTTTATGCCAGTAAATAGAATTGAGGCTAGAATTGTGACAGGGGAGAGGAGAAAGGTTCAAGTGAATCATAAAGAAGGATAACCTGACCTTTAAGGTCTGCCGTCAGACGGTCTGCAGGCGTCTTTGTCGCCCAATGGCCCCGCCTTGTCCTGGCAAATGTGATTTGCTTCGATAACATTTTTTTTTGTCGCATAATAAATGAGGCAGCTTTTGTGCTATCGATATGAAATACGAGAAGTGTATAGACTAGGCCTGAATTTGTTGATAAAATTGATAGCCTCAATTAGTTTAAAGATAACATGAACAGTTGGTGTGTGTGTGTGTGTGTGTGTGTGTAGATTACGGGTCGTTACTTGCAACATTATTGTGCAATTTACTGAGGATACTTATTCTGACAAGGTTCACATAAATTGATATACTTAAAAAAGATTTTTGGATTTTTTCGAACAATTGCTGAATAATTTTGAAGGGTATTATACAAATTTTGACAAGTATATATGGCAGATGTAAGTGGATTTGCTTTTTTGAAAGTCTTGGGTATATATAGATGGGGGATAGATGGGGGATATATGGGGATAGATGGGGGATAAATGGGGGATATATGGGGGATTGGGTATAAATAGATGATTATATGTTGTAAAGAATAACGTAATTTATTTATAAATTTTTTAAAACAACTTTGCTTTGTTAAAAAAGCAACAAGCAATCTAATAAAAAATATGATTTAATATATTGAGCTTTTACTATTTATAAAACGCATATAAATTTAAATAAATTTCACACCTTTACAAATTCTAAAAACAATTTGATTACTACAATGTTTAATTACAGACTGTTATTATTTTCGAAAAAAATAGTTCTACAACTTTTCTATCTTTATAATTACAACCCTTTTCCTTTTTCTGTCTTAAATTTTGCAGTTGCACCATTCATTATTAAAGAAAAAAGTTCATTGAGTATGTATCAATACAAAGAGTAAAAAAAGGTCAAAAAAGTTGCAGTCGATAAAGCAAGAGAAGTAGACGCAAAAGAACAAGTCACGATGTTTGAGTTAATGCAACTCGATGAGAAGCATCAAGGAAAAATGCTGCTAATTGATGTTGGCGAACAAGAAACTCTGCAACAGCAGCTACACGTATTACGCAAACAATCAAAGAACGACAATGAAGCAATTACAAGAACAACAAATAAGCCAAGTCAAATGTCTGGAAGTGCATTAATTTGTGGCATTTGCACCGTATATTCACTGTATATTAAATGGTTCTATAGTTACTGTTGGTATTCTAAAATTTTTCCTAAATTGAAAGAGGGTTATCAATAAAATTAAATTAGTAGTTCGCAATTGGCTAAGACCAGTCTTACACTTTTAGCTTCGCACAGCTACATTTTATTACATCGTATAAACATAATAAATTTTGTAACAGTTTTGTATTTTTTTTTCCATCAATCTGTCAATAATTACAGAACTTATCCACAAATTTAATTTGCAGTGTAGAACAACTACTGGCGCCATCTTGTGTTCGCTACTTACTATTTCGAGTGTGTATATCATATGCTTTATTAGGGTATATAGCCAGAGTATGCACGTATCATAATAACTCATAACTAAATGTTCCGTCTCCACTTAATTCCCTTTGGTGTTTTTCAATTGACTTAATTTTAATTATTATAATTTATGTGCAAAATAATGCGACTCTTTTAGCAATATCACTACAATTGCTGCGGAAATCAATTCCAATTCCCTTTTGCTCCCCTACAGGTACATTATTTGCAAATTCATGCAAATTGCATTGATTCGGGCTCAATTTCTGGAGCATCATATGCAACTGCTAAATTATTAAATATTATGCACTTAATTTAATTAGTTGTGCGTTGCATAGAAATTAGTGTCAATATTTATAAAATTTTATTTGAAAAAAAGCCGCAACGCCGCATTCTCTCATGTTGCCCTCTCTATCGACCTGGCCCGAATTTGCATTTAACCATTTAAGCCTGCTCTATTAGCAGCTCCGTTCAATTGGCATTACTTGGTCGAAATTGAAAACAACATTTGGCCGTTGCTATTATTTCTAATTGCCTCTTTACCCGTGGTCCATAGCAAAGCGAAACAAAAGCAAATTCCGGCTTCGCGTTGGCATTAAGCAAAATGGCCAAAATGGCCAAAATGGTCAAAATGGCTAAAATGGCTAAAAGTGCACAGCATTAGACGCTTTCAATTGGTAAATTTAAATATAAATTATCGCATTAACATCAAATTTAATTATGAAGTTCTAATAATAGCTACACGTTGTTGTTTGTTGCAATTAGTATTGTAGTGTTTCGATTCACCTGCAAAGATATTAAGCTATTAGTGTATATTATAATTTTGATTAAAACAATAATAATAAATGTTTACTGCTGTCAACAGGTCGAAAAAAAATCTAAAAGAAAAATTTTGAAATAGATAAACAAATTGGATTGTTGTGATACACTAAAAATACAAAAATGCATACATCATTAAAACTCATTAATTCAAATATATAAGATAAGTTCAATAAAAACAAAACAAGAATAATTAAATGAGTGCATAATATGCAGAATATAAGGGCGTATTCATACTTTTTACTTGCAAATCAAAGTATATTACTAATTATAAATAATCCTAAAATTAAGTATTTTTTCGTCTTACTTATTAAATTGAGCACTTTGAATTTCCTCAACTAGACGAGACAATATCAAATTTACACATATCCCTCGATTTACACGGCAAATACGTTCCTGAGAAAACGTGTAAATCGAAAATTAAAAATGTTCAAGTCAAAACCGTGTGAATCGAAAAGCTTTCAGAAAATGTATAATTTTGTTATTTAACAGTTGTGATTTTTTTCAATATTTTTAGGTGTACACAGAAATAAAAATAAAACTCATCGCAGGTTAAAATATGTAATATATTACATATTTTATTTCATTACAATACATCAAACAGAATAACAAAAAATAAAATATTATCCTTCATCGCTATCAGAAATTACTCTCACTCTATTTTTTTGAGTCGAAGGTTGGAATTCACTTTCATCACTCGAAGTTATTTGTGCCGATTCGATGTTTAAAGCAGAAATATTTACATTCTGAGAGATGGTGATAAAATCGGTTATTAAAAATTGCTTCGAATTTTTTGTAAGATCTTTGTAAACTTCTTCATATTGAGCGATAAAAACAAAAAAAAAACTTACTTGGAAAACCGTGTAAAATCGAAAACGTATAAAACAAGTGCCGTGTAAATCGTGGGATAGGTGTACTTGACTGTATACATCCAGCAAAAAATCCCGTGGTTGCGCCATCATCGAGCAAGCAATATTTAAATAAGTTCAGCCCTGAAAGTATGCTATATTATATTTAAATACATCCGTGGTGGCGCCATCTGCTTGCGGTCGTCCCAACCACTATTTAAATTGATCTGTGGTCGCGCCATCTGTGTCCGTGCATCTGAACTATAATTTAAATAAATGCAGCCCCGAAAGTATGCTACAAAATGCAGCGCAATATGGCTTATTGTTTACAAAAAGCATCATATCTCAGTCACATCCTTGTGCATTTTGTTAGGACTAGGTGCGTTCGATTCGTAAGAATGATCTCTAATAATCGCCATCAATAAAATATAGGGTCATCTAAGAACTCCCACACTTGTATTTTTTCGCACTGAGTGCCTAAGAAAAAGGACCTATGTCACGAATTCCCTGATATCTCGAGAACCACTAGGATGATTTAAAATCTTTTTGGCGTGCTTATACTACTCATTGAAATAATACGATTGACACACGACTCGGAAGGATACGCTTAGATTTGGCTGAGATATAAGTTATTTTTGTTATTCAAAAAAGTCCTTGTAACTCGGCTCTTTACTGGATATTCGTCCTTTTCAGTGTAGCGTTTAGTTTCTATTGACTAGACGTATTATTGTGCCAAAGGACACACCGATCGTCCTTCAAATGGCGAAGATACGCCGGATTTTGGGTGTTTTTGAAAAATTTTCTATACCTACGCCTCGAAAAAAGTTGAGATTAATTTTTGAGAAAAATGATGCAAATCCTTGAATGCCAATCGATAGCTCTAATTCTTGTGATTACAGAAAGGTATATCATTAAAAGATCCTTAAGGATTTTGCCAAGCTACAGCTATTAAACCGTGGGATAGGTGTGTACTTTTACACGGTGGCGCCGCCATGTATGGTGTTGTGTCGCAGTGGTCATTATTGGAACTATCTATTTAAAACTATTTTAACTATTTTAAACTGCTTGAATGAACTGCTTACTCGACTGCTTGACTGGCAAAATTGCAACATGACTGGTCGTAACTTTATAAGTACATCTCTCCTATAATACTTTAAACACCGCACCCAACTTACAAGACAAATAAATATACCTGCGAAATATTTATAAATTAAAATAAAAAAAAGCTAAAAATAAAAAATCAAAAAAGTTAACTTAAAAATGTACTTCATAAATAAATGTCTTACCAAAGCAATATACGAGTATGTAACATACGGATCTCTATTTTTTTGGTATATTTAAACAATTCATATTTGAAAGGCAAAATGTTTTGTTGCTTTAATTTCTATGCTTCTTTCGTGAGTATAACTGAAATTTAGCATATACTAATGGAAAATACAATAAACAGACCGTAAACGCTGCCTATCTACAATCAGTCCTATTAATTGAGAGTACTTAGAAAAAAAGTAATTATTAGACAACCCGTTGCATGCAGAATCTTTCGAAATAAACAGATTACTTATCTCTTGAACTGTTACTTTTCAACAAAAAAGCCAAGGCTCATCGAGTTATCTCTCCTAAGATCTTATGAATCTTCTGATAGCATAACTTTTTGTTAACTTACTGGCTATATTAAGTAGATCATTCAGTTGCTGTATATTATAATAATGGCTTGCAACTAAGTAAATATAAGTCAAATTATCACTAAGAGCAACGCTGAATAACATTAAATCAGGTCGTCATGCAAGTATAAAAGGTTTTGAAACCATTTGATAAAACTCAGTTGTTGATATCACAATGGGATTCAAACCAGAGAACACCTATAATGCTGAGGAAAAAGTGTGGCACGGTTCTCCATTTCGTGAATACTTTGCAAAAGATCAATCCGTGGGAGAAGTTATTTTCAGGGAGATGAAACGGCATCCAAAGCTGATCGCTCAAGTATGTGATTATATTAGACAATCCACTGAATTTCAGAAATGAATACCCAACAGATTTCAGATACTGAAAATACAATTTTAACACGCGGGGAGCTCCTTTGGAACTCGATGAGGGTGGCCAGCTTCATGAGGAGAATGGGAATGGTTCAGTCGGATATTGTGGGACTCATAGCAAGAAACACAACTCATATGTCTGCTGTCGCCTACGGCTGTTTCTTCAATGGCATTGCCTTTCACTCTCTCAACATAGCCTACGAGGAATCGACTTTCCGCAAACTTCTCAATATTACGAAACCGCGCCTGATATTTTGCGATGGCGACGAGTTCGAGAAAGTGAAAGCGGCCACATCAACTGAGAAAGTGGTGATTGTTACAATGCGAAATCACCATAAGGACTCCATTAGCATTGACGAAGTGCTGACCACGCCTGTCGAAGATGACTTCAAGCCTTTCCGCCTCGATCAAGGGAATAATCAGACCTTGGCGATACTCTGCACATCCGGTACGACAGGTACACCTAAGGCTGTGCCCATTACGAACAATCATAGGATTTTTGTTCTGAAGTAAGTCTAGTCAAGTTCATGAAATTCCAATCGAGTTCTGACTGTTCTCTTATTAGTTTCACTATTGACGAAGTTGTGTATTGTCACACCACTATTGACTGGCTAACCGGACTCTTGATAACTGTCGCTTCAGGAGCTTTTAGTGCAACACGAATTATTGCCGACACTCCATTCGATCCTGCTCACATATTACGCTTGATTGAAAAGTATAAAGTCACATATCTAGCACAAAATCCCTCTCACTTAACGATGATGGCCAATTGTAAAGAATTCGAGCAATCCAATTTGGATAGCATACAGTTTATTAGGTACGGAGGTGGTGGTTGTTCCCTTGATGCACAAAACCGTATCAGAAATAAGCTGCTAACAAACAGCTTTCACTTTCTTTACGCTTTCACAGAAGTGGGATCAACTGTTTCTATGAATCATCATTTTGATGAGAAACCGAATTCAGTTGGCCGCTTGATGGATGGCTTCAAACTAAAGATACTTAACGAGCAGGGTGAACCTCTGGGACCCAACGAGGTGGGTGAGATTTGTGTACATCATGGTCAATATTGGGCGGGATATTACGGAAATGAAGAAGAGTCTCAGAAGCTTCGTGACCCTAATTGGTGGTACCACAGCGGTGACATGGGCTATGTGGACGACGATGGTTTCATCTACATAGTCGATCGAAAAAAAGATATGCTAAAGTACCAGAACTTAATGTATTATCCAAGCGACATAGAGAAGATCCTTTTGCAGATGCCCGGCGTCTCAGAAGTCTGTGTTTTTGGCGTTTGGAATGAATGCAACGGAGACGAGGCAGCCGCCGCAGTGGTAAAGAAACCAGGCTCCCAAATACTAGCGCAGGATGTCGTGGACTATGTGCAACTTTACATAGATGCCAAGTACAAACAATTGAACGCCGGCGCCATCATTGTGGACAATCTGGTGCGCACCTCCAATGGCAAAATGAATCGCCAAGGCACTAAGGATTATTTCCTAGAAAATAGGGATAGAAACTAAAACTTACAAATATATAATTTCTATTTTTAGAGAAAGTAAATATTATTAATTGGAAAATATAATATTTCGATGGTCGCTCTTAATCTTAGCTCCATTCTGCAAAAATGGGTATCGGGTATCTTACAGTCGAGCAAACTCGACAGCAGCTTTCTTACTTGTTATATAAGGACACTCTTTAAATTGCATTTGTATTTTCAAATGACATATGTATTGTGAATTTAAAAAATTCATTTAAAAAATGTTTGTTAATAAATAATACAATTGAAACCTTTTTTTCGCATGGAATTTCAGTTGGTTCACGAGTGATTTTGCATGGGTGTTTGTCTAAATTTTTGTCAGTAGATCTACTATAGATGGTCACTAAGAATGTTCATGACTAAATGTTTGTGCAAATAATAAGAAGATAGATAGCAAAGAGTAGACTTAAAAACAACCTTGCTTTCAAATATTATATGATTTATCCTGAGAGATTAATATTCTCTACCAAGTTATCATATTCTATTGATCCCCATTCAGTTTTAAGGTACAAGTATGCAACACTCTATGACAGCACCAATTCAATCAAATTTCTCTAAATAGTCTTTTTGCAAGTCATGTGTCACGCAAATCGTGTTAATTAGATGTATCATCATACAAAGTGTCATCAAAGGCGTCCCAATCACGATTTATATAAGTACAGCTCTAAAAGTATGCTATAGTATATAATATTTAAATACATCCGTGGTGGTGCCATCTGTGTGCGGTCGTCCCAACTACTATTTAAATTTATCTGTGGTCGCGCCATCTGTTGCCGTGCATCTGAACTATGATTTAAATAAATGCAGCCCCGAAAATATGCTACAAAATGCAGCATAACATGGCTTATTGTTTACAAAAAGCATCATATCTCAGTCACATCCTTGTGCATTTTGTTAGGACTAGGTGCGTTCGATTCGTAAGAATGATCTCTAATAATCGCCATCAATAAAATATAGGGTCATCTAAGAACTCCCACACTTGTATTTTTTCGCACTGAGTGCCTAAGAAAAAGGACCTATGTCACGAATTCCCTGATATCTCGAGAACCACTAGGATGATTTAAAATCTTTTTGGCATGCTTATAATACTCATTGAAATAATACGATTGACACAGGACTCGGAAGGATACGCTTAGATTTGGCTGAGATATAAGCTATTTTTGTTATTCAAAAAAGTCCTTGAAACTCGGCTCTTTACTGGATATTCGTCCTTTTCAGTGTAGCGTTTAGTTTCTATTGACTAGACGTATTATTGTGCCAAAGGACACACCGATCGTCCTTCAAATGGCGAAGATACCCCGGATTTTGGGTGTTTTTGAAAAATTTTCTATACCTACCCCTTGAAAAAAGTTGAGATTAATTTTTGAGAAAAATGATGCAAATCCTTGAATGCCAATCGATAGCTCTAATTCTTGTGATTACAGAAAGGTATATCATTAAAAGATCCTTAAGGATTTTGCCAAGCTACAGCTATTAAACCAATGTCCTTTCACGAAAATAAGCTATAACTCACCCATATCCTTGTATATTTTCGAATAATTTATATTGTTGAGATCGGAAGGACCAACGCTATCGATTAGCGTTAAAATATGGGGTCATCTAAGGATCCCGACACTTGTAATTTTTTGCTAAGTCGAAGTCCAAATCGAAAATTTTCTCATAACCATAAGGACGATTTGAACGTCCTTTTGTATGATGGTACTCCTAAATAAAATGCATTGACAGATTAAAATATGTAATATATTACGGGAACACTGTTTGTTTATTTAATTACAACACATTAAACAGAAGAACAAAAAATAATATCAAAGGTGTTTTATTATCCTTCATCACTATCAGAAATTACTCTCATTCTTTTTTTTCGGAATCGAAGGTTGGAATTCACTTTCATCACTCGAAGTTATTTGTGCCGATTCGATGTTTAAAGCAGAAATATTTACATTCTGAGAGATGGTGATAAAATCGGTTATTAACAATTGCTTCGAATTTTTTGTAAGAAGATGTAAACTTCTTCATATTGAGCGATAAAAACAAAAAAAAAACTTACTTGGAAAACCGTGTAAAATCGAAAACGTATAAACGCTGCCTATCTACAATCAGCCCTATGAATTAAGAGTACTTCCCATAGTATTATTAAAATAGTAATTAGTAGACAACCCATTGCATACAGAATCTTTCGAAATAAACAGATTACTTATCTCTTGAACTGTTACTTTTCAACAAAAAAGCCAAGGCTCATCGAGTTATCTCTCCTAAGAGCTTATGAATCTTCTGATAGCATAACTTTTTGTTAACTTACTGGCTATATTAAGTACAGCATACAGTTGCTGTATATTATAATAATGGCTTGCAAATTTAACAGTATATCTGCACTACTAACTAAGTAAATACAAGTCAAATTATCACTAAGAGCAGCGCTGAATAACATTAAATCAGATCGTCATGCAAGTATAAAAGGTTTCGAAACCATTTGATAAAACTCAGTTGTTAATATCACAATGGGATTCAAACCAGAAAACACCTATAATGCGGAGGAAAAAGTGTGGCACGGTTCTCCATTTCGTGAATACTTTGCAAAAGATCAATCCGTGGGAGAAGTTATTTTCAGGGAGATGAAACGGCATCCAAAGCTTATCGCTCAAGTATGTGATTATATTAGACAATCCACTGAATTTCACAAATGAATCCCCAACAGATTTCAGATACTGAAAATACAATTTTAACACGCGGGGAGCTCCTTTGGAACTCGATGAGGGTGGCCAGCTTCATGAGGAGAATGGGAATGGTTCAGTCGGATATTGTGGGACTCATAGCAAGAAACACAACTCATATGTCTGCTGTCGCCTACGGCTGCTTCTTCAATGGCATTGCCTTTCACTCTCTCAACATAGCCTATGAGGAATCGACTTTGCGCAAACTTCTCAATATTACGAAACCGCGCCTGATATTTTGCGATGGCGACGAGTTCGAGAAAGTGAAAGCGGCCACATCAACTGAGAAAGTGGTGATTGTTACAATGCGAAATCACCATAAGGACTCCATTAGCATTGACGAAGTGCTGACCACGCCTGTCGAAGATGACTTCAAGCCTTTCCGCCTCGATCAAGGGAATAATCAGACCTTGGCGATACTCTGCACATCCGGTATGACAGGTACACCTAAGGCTGTGCCCATTACGAACAATCATAGGATTTTTGTTCTGAAGTAAGTCTAGTCAAGTTCATGAAATTCCAATCGAGTTCTGACTGTTCTATTAGTTTCACTATTGACGAAGTTGTGTATTGTCACACCACTATTGACTGGCTAACCGGACTCTTGATAAATGTCGCTTCAGGAGCTTTTAGTGCAACACGAATTATTGCCGACACTCCATTCGATCCTGCTTACATATTGCGCTTGATTGAAAAGTATAAAGTCACATATCTAGCACAAAATCCCTCTCACTTAACGATGATGGCCAATTGTAAAGAATTCGAGCAATCCAATTTGGATAGCATACAGTTTATTAGGTACGGAGGTGGTGGTTGTTCCCTTGATGCACAAAACCGTATCAGAAATAAGCTGCTAACAAACAGCTTTCACTTTCTTTACGCTTTCACAGAAGTGGGATCAACTGTTTCTATGAATCATCATTTTGATGAGAAACCGAATTCAGTTGGCCGCTTGATGGATGGCTTCAAACTAAAGATACTTAACGAGCAGGGTGAACCTCTGGGACCCAACGAGGTGGGTGAGATTTGTGTACATCATGGTCAATATTGGGCGGGATATTACGGAAATGAAGAAGAGTCTCAGAAGCTTCGTGACCCTAATTGGTGGTACCACAGCGGTGACATGGGCTATGTAGACGACGATGGTTTCATCTACATAGTCGATCGAAAAAAGATATGCTAAAGTACCAGAACTTAATGTATTATCCAAACGACATAGAGAAGATCCTTTTGCAGATGCCCGGCGTCTCAGAAGTCTGTGTTTTTGGCATTTGGAATGAATCCAACGGAGACGAGGCAGCCGCCGCAGTGGTAAAGAAACCAGGCTCCCAAATACTAGCGCAGGATGTCGTGGACTATGTGCAACTTTACATAGATGCCAAGTACAAACAATTGAACGCCGGCGCCATCATTGTGGACAATCTGGTGCGCACCTCCAATGGCAAAATGAATCGCCAAGGCACTAAGGATTATTTCCTAGAAAATAAGGATAGAAACTAAAACTTACAAATATATAATTACTGTTATTAGTGTAAGTAATTATTATTATTAGGACAAAATAATATTTCGATAGTCGCTCTTAATTTAAGTTTCATTCAGTTAAAATCAGTGACGGGTATTTTACAGTTGCGCAAACTCGACAGAAGCCTTCTTACTTTTATTAGTTTATTATTGAAAAATATAATATTTCGATGGTCGCTCTGAAACAGAAATTATCTGTTTCATTCAAGTACAAAGGGTGGCGGTTATCTCACAGTCGACCAAACTGATCGGCAGCTTTCTTACTCCATATATATAGACATTAGTAGTAGTCGATATTTCCCGGAAAAGCAAGTTACTCAAAAGATTCTTATTTAAAAAATGTTTTATTAATAAACAATGCAATTAAAAGGAATACGCCAGGAATTTTAGTTGGTCTACGTGTGAATTTGTGCAACTAATTAGAAAATAACAAACAGGCCACTTAAAAACAACGTTGCTTTTAAATATTCTATTAATTAATTTATTAATAAAATTAAACATTTCCTTTGACTTCTGCAATTATTGACAATCTGTATTTGAGTAGTTCGGCTAGTTTGGGGGTCGTTCCTCGTGTCTTGGTAAGAAGGACTTTTGATATTTTGGACATCGTCTGGCACTAATTTTCTGGACTCTACAAACGTGATTATCTGAACTTCGTAAAACTCTGTCTTAGCCGCATATTAATATAAATACCAAGGTATCATGTTCTGTTGAACGCGATTCAGTTTTCAGGTACAAGAATGCAACACTTAATGAGAGTACCAACCAAACTTTTCTAAATGGTCTAATTTGGTATCTTAAAATGACAGAAAGTCAACGGAAGAGGTAAGTACAAATCGGGAATGGTAAGAAAGGTAAGTATTAAATATAAATTTACCAACTGTCTCGCCTCTTCCGTCGACTTTCTTTCATTTGAGAGATCAAATTGAACGCCGGCGCCGTATCGATACTGTATATTATCGATAAAAATTATCGCGCTGTTAAATTAACAGAAGTCAAATAATAAAAATTATTGTCTTGCAATTCATGAACTGCTTGCAATGGGTATGCCATTTGTTGTTCGCACTACAGGGCTAAATGATATGATATATAATGAAAACTTGGCACCATTGTTGAGTTACTGTGAAATGCCGGAAACTGTTCGCCAGATATTCCAAGCGTTTTAATGCTCACATTACAGAGCTAAGTGATATTATTCCATTATCAATTGGTTTTGATGTTCCTATTACAAATCTAAGCCCAGTACTCAATTTAACAAAACCCATTTAATAAGATAAAAAATGTTCGCATACATTTAAAAAAATTACGACCTTTGGCTTATTCGATTCGTGGCCAAATATTTCAATGGCAAGTGCTTACAGACTAAAGCCGATTGATTCGACAGCAATTAATCATATTGTGTGAAATGTGTATGTCAAGGTTATTCAAAATATTTGGGCACTTATGTTAGAGAAAACTCTGCTGTTACAAAATTTGTACTTACACAATTTTTTCAGTATTCAAGTTCAAAGCTTATTTATTAATTGCCTATCGCAATAATTTTTCAGCCAAATGTTTTACGTAAAGCGCCACCTCTCGCTCATTTCATGAGGCTAGCTTCCTTGATTGAAGAAAGCCACTGTTCTGATTAATTTTAAAAATACATTATTTTGTTTATTATTTTTTTAAGTTTATGGTTGCATCTTAAAAAGCCAGATATTCATTACTCTCTTAAGTAATCGCGATCTCAAGTTCAAGTGTCAATCTCATTCAACCAATTGATAACAAGCTCACTCATTGCAAGCAAACAACATCGACGCAATCAGCAGGGCATTTGTAATTTAGTTCGCTTCTGTCTGCCTGACTGACGGCTGTGTTGTGCCATGTGTCCGATATCTGTTTCGTTGTTGCTAGTGGCCTCGATTTTAGCTTTGATCTACATCTTTTTAATTTGGAACTTTAACTACTGGAATAAACGGGGCATTAAGACCGTTAAATCGTGGCCATTTCTTGGCAGTTTCCCGAGTGTGTTTACCCAGAAGCGTAATGGTGTCTATGACGTTCTAGACATTTACAGGTATTAATTAATTGCCTAATCCAACTAACTATTCTACTCGATTTACTTGCCCTTGTTTCTCTCAGCAAGTACAAGGATACTGACAACATTGTGGGTGTGATAAATACGCGAGTGCCACAACTGATGGTATTAACCCCGGAATATGCTCGTACTGTATTCGTGACCGAGTTCCGTAAATTTCATGACAATGAAATGTCCAGATTTGTGAGTAGAGTGCAAAAAGTCCCTTAGCTGAATACTGGTTACTTCTATCTATAGACCAATGAAAAAGTAGATAAGATATTGGCAAACAATCCGTTCCTACTGATGGGTGACAAATGGAAGGAGCGACGTGCTGAGATAACGCCAGGACTTTCGCCCAATCGTGTAAATGGTTGACAACAAATTTCCCCATGATTTTCATCTAAATATATTACTGTCTCAACAGGTTCAAGCAGTTTACTCCGTCACCCAAAACATTTGCAAGCAATTCGTCGACTACATAAAGCAGCAGCAGCGCATGGCGCCACCTGACGGCTTAAACACCAAAACACTGTGCCTTTGCTACACTACCGAGGTAGTTGCCGACTGCGTGCTGGGCATTTCGGCTCGGAGTTTCAGCGATAATCCGACTCCGCTTGTGGGAATGATTAAGCGTGTCTTCGAGCAGTCTTTCGGCTTCATATTCTTTAACACGTTGGCAACAATGTGGCCCCCAATCCGAAAAGTCTATAGTGTACCATTCTTCACTAAGGATGTGGAAAATTTCTTCTTCGATATCATGCAGAAGGCAATCAATTTGCGACGTGAAAGCAGGGAGCATCGCGACCGGGCAGACTTCCTCAACTATATGCTACAGCTGCAGGACAAGAAGGGACTCGACACAATGAAGCTCACATCCCACACGATGACCTTCCTGACCGATGGATTCGAGACCACTGCTCTGGTGCTGAGCCACACTCTGCTCCAGCTTGCTCGCAACCCGGAGGCGCAACAGAGGGTGCGCAAGGAGATTGGCACAGGGGAGCTCAGCTTTGAGCAGCTCAGTGAGCAGCTGCCCTACTTGGATGCCTGCATAAATGGTAGGTGCAAAAATTGGACTCCAATCCATGTCAGCTATCTGAACTCAACCTTTATCTCTAGAAACCCTACGCATATTCCCACCTGGACTGACCTCTCGCAGACTTGTCACGGAACGCTTTGAGTTTGTGAATAAAAATGGAGTGGGAGTGCAAGTGGTGCCTGGAGATGTGGTCATTGTGCCCGTCTATGCGCTCCACCACGATCCAAATTACTACGAAGACCCAGAGAAGTTCATGCCGGAGCGTTTCTTGCAACTCAATGATGGAGCTCGAGCTTATCGGGAGCAGGGCCTGTTCTATGGCTGGGGGGATGGACCACGCATTTGTCCAGGTGAGTATAGTCAACTTTTCTACTAACTAAACTGACCAATAACCAAAATACTTGAACTTATTGCCAGGAATGCGCTTTGCATTCACCCAACTCAAGGCTGCCTTGGTTGAGGTCGTTCGACATTTCAACATCAAAGCCAAGCCACAAACCCGCGCTGACAACGAATTGGACGACACGTATTTCATGGCCAGCCTCAAGGGAGGCATTTGGTTGGACTTCGAGGAGCGTGAATGATGTGTTATACAAGTATAACAGTTTACTATTTCGTTTTCGAACCACTAAACAAACACTGTTCTACTACGGTATAGAGCAAATAAATCGGTTGATGCAATTGAACGAATTGAATTAAATTCAATTAGTGCGCCCCAAAAATAAAAGAAAATACTGTGGTTCTTTAATTGAAACTACAATCAAAAATGACACGAAATAGTTTGAATTTAGACAACAATTATTATATCCAAAAGAGTCGTAAACTTAGTCGCGACTCAACGCCAATTGCACCAAGGGAAGAACCTTAATAGATGACAGGTCGGCCAATATGGCCTCGATGCTGTCGAGGGAGGCCACCTGCATGATGCTCTCCTTTCGAAAACTTAAAATGATGATGGCAAACAGCGGCAAGATCTCCAAGCTATCGAAGCCAAGTATCTGCCAAGAGAATCGGTTCAAATAGAGCGGCTTTAAGAGGAAATACACGTACATACCAAGTCCCACAACACCAACAGCTGATCCGGTGGCAAATGGCCAGAGAAACCTCGCATTAGCCACTTGAATACAACGCGTAAGCTGCAATGAATCTGACGATTGAATTGAATTGAGTGGAATTGATTCAATTGCTGCACTTACGGTTGAATCTGCAGCTCGCGGAAGTGCGACCACAGCTGGGGCTCATAGGTCTGCAGCAGCTTCTCGAACAAAAGGCACAGGCTGACGATGCCCTGGGGATGCGTGTTGATCGTGGTCAGTCGGTGGCAGTAGCGTATGTAGAAGGCCCGGAAGGTGTAGTACAGGCAAGCGGGAGAGTCGTACAGATAGCAGAAGGGAGCTGCGAACATGCAGATGCCGTGGAAGGGCACCACTCCCGACGGAGGTCCCTCATAGGTCTTGCCCTTGACTGGAAAGGACTCGTATTCTACGCATTCGGCAATGTCTGTGTCGCGGGAGAAGCACAACAGTACCTGGTAGAGTTTATTAGGTACGGAGGTGGTGGTTGTTCCCTTGATGCACAAAACCGTATCAGAAATAAGCTGCTAACAAACAGCTTTCACTTTCTTTACGCTTTCACAGAAGTGGGATCAACTGTTTCTATGAATCATCATTTTGATGAGAAACCGAATTCAGTTGGCCGCTTGATGGATGGCTTCAAACTAAAGATACTTAACGAGCAGGGTGAACCTCTGGGACCCAACGAGGTGGGTGAGATTTGTGTACATCATGGTCAATATTGGGCGGGATATTACGGAAATGAAGAAGAGTCTCAGAAGCTTCGTGACCCTAATTGGTGGTACCACAGCGGTGACATGGGCTATGTAGACGACGATGGTTTCATCTACATAGTCGATCGAAAAAAAGATATGCTAAAGTACCAGAACTTAATGTATTATCCAAACGACATAGAGAAGATCCTTTTGCAGATGCCCGGCGTCTCAGAAGTCTGTGTTTTTGGCATTTGGAATGAATCCAACGGAGACGAGGCAGCCGCCGCAGTGGTAAAGAAACCAGGCTCCCAAATACTAGCGCAGGATGTCGTGGACTATGTGCAACTTTACATAGATGCCAAGTACAAACAATTGAACGCCGGCGCCATCATTGTGGACAATCTGGTGCGCACCTCCAATGGCAAAATGAATCGCCAAGGCACTAAGGATTATTTCCTAGAAAATAAGGATAGAAACTAAAACTTACAAATATATAATTACTGTTATTAGTGTAAGTAATTATTATTATTAGGACAAAATAATATTTCGATAGTCGCTCTTAATTTAAGTTTCATTCAGTTAAAATCAGTGACGGGTATTTTACAGTTGCGCAAACTCGACAGAAGCCTTCTTACTTTTATTAGTTTATTATTGAAAAATATAATATTTCGATGGTCGCTCTGAAACAGAAATTATCTGTTTCATTCAAGTACAAAGGGTGGCGGTTATCTCACAGTCGACCAAACTGATCGGCAGCTTTCTTACTCCATATATATAGACATTAGTAGTAGTCGATATTTCCCGGAAAAGCAAGTTACTCAAAAGATTCTTATTTAAAAAATGTTTTATTAATAAACAATGCAATTAAAAGGAATACGCCAGGAATTTTAGTTGGTCTACGTGTGAATTTGTGCAACTAATTAGAAAATAACAAACAGGCCACTTAAAAACAACGTTGCTTTTAAATATTCTATTAATTAATTTATTAATAAAATTAAACATTTCCTTTGACTTCTGCAATTATTGACAATCTGTATTTGAGTAGTTCGGCTAGTTTGGGGGTCGTTCCTCGTGTCTTGGTAAGAAGGACTTTTGATATTTTGGACATCGTCTGGCACTAATTTTCTGGACTCTACAAACGTGATTATCTGAACTTCGTAAAACTCTGTCTTAGCCGCATATTAATATAAATACCAAGGTATCATGTTCTGTTGAACGCGATTCAGTTTTCAGGTACAAGAATGCAACACTTAATGAGAGTACCAACCAAACTTTTCTAAATGGTCTAATTTGGTATCTTAAAATGACAGAAAGTCAACGGAAGAGGTAAGTACAAATCGGGAATGGTAAGAAAGGTAAGTATTAAATATAAATTTACCAACTGTCTCGCCTCTTCCGTCGACTTTCTTTCATTTGAGAGATCAAATTGAACGCCGGCGCCGTATCGATACTGTATATTATCGATAAAAATTATCGCGCTGTTAAATTAACAGAAGTCAAATAATAAAAATTATTGTCTTGCAATTCATGAACTGCTTGCAATGGGTATGCCATTTGTTGTTCGCACTACAGGGCTAAATGATATGATATATAATGAAAACTTGGCACCATTGTTGAGTTACTGTGAAATGCCGGAAACTGTTCGCCAGATATTCCAAGCGTTTTAATGCTCACATTACAGAGCTAAGTGATATTATTCCATTATCAATTGGTTTTGATGTTCCTATTACAAATCTAAGCCCAGTACTCAATTTAACAAAACCCATTTAATAAGATAAAAAATGTTCGCATACATTTAAAAAAATTACGACCTTTGGCTTATTCGATTCGTGGCCAAATATTTCAATGGCAAGTGCTTACAGACTAAAGCCGATTGATTCGACAGCAATTAATCATATTGTGTGAAATGTGTATGTCAAGGTTATTCAAAATATTTGGGCACTTATGTTAGAGAAAACTCTGCTGTTACAAAATTTGTACTTACACAATTTTTTCAGTATTCAAGTTCAAAGCTTATTTATTAATTGCCTATCGCAATAATTTTTCAGCCAAATGTTTTACGTAAAGCGCCACCTCTCGCTCATTTCATGAGGCTAGCTTCCTTGATTGAAGAAAGCCACTGTTCTGATTAATTTTAAAAATACATTATTTTGTTTATTATTTTTTTAAGTTTATGGTTGCATCTTAAAAAGCCAGATATTCATTACTCTCTTAAGTAATCGCGATCTCAAGTTCAAGTGTCAATCTCATTCAACCAATTGATAACAAGCTCACTCATTGCAAGCAAACAACATCGACGCAATCAGCAGGGCATTTGTAATTTAGTTCGCTTCTGTCTGCCTGACTGACGGCTGTGTTGTGCCATGTGTCCGATATCTGTTTCGTTGTTGCTAGTGGCCTCGATTTTAGCTTTGATCTACATCTTTTTAATTTGGAACTTTAACTACTGGAATAAACGGGGCATTAAGACCGTTAAATCGTGGCCATTTCTTGGCAGTTTCCCGAGTGTGTTTACCCAGAAGCGTAATGGTGTCTATGACGTTCTAGACATTTACAGGTATTAATTAATTGCCTAATCCAACTAACTATTCTACTCGATTTACTTGCCCTTGTTTCTCTCAGCAAGTACAAGGATACTGACAACATTGTGGGTGTGATAAATACGCGAGTGCCACAACTGATGGTATTAACCCCGGAATATGCTCGTACTGTATTCGTGACCGAGTTCCGTAAATTTCATGACAATGAAATGTCCAGATTTGTGAGTAGAGTGCAAAAAGTCCCTTAGCTGAATACTGGTTACTTCTATCTATAGACCAATGAAAAAGTAGATAAGATATTGGCAAACAATCCGTTCCTACTGATGGGTGACAAATGGAAGGAGCGACGTGCTGAGATAACGCCAGGACTTTCGCCCAATCGTGTAAATGGTTGACAACAAATTTCCCCATGATTTTCATCTAAATATATTACTGTCTCAACAGGTTCAAGCAGTTTACTCCGTCACCCAAAACATTTGCAAGCAATTCGTCGACTACATAAAGCAGCAGCAGCGCATGGCGCCACCTGACGGCTTAAACACCAAAACACTGTGCCTTTGCTACACTACCGAGGTAGTTGCCGACTGCGTGCTGGGCATTTCGGCTCGGAGTTTCAGCGATAATCCGACTCCGCTTGTGGGAATGATTAAGCGTGTCTTCGAGCAGTCTTTCGGCTTCATATTCTTTAACACGTTGGCAACAATGTGGCCCCCAATCCGAAAAGTCTATAGTGTACCATTCTTCACTAAGGATGTGGAAAATTTCTTCTTCGATATCATGCAGAAGGCAATCAATTTGCGACGTGAAAGCAGGGAGCATCGCGACCGGGCAGACTTCCTCAACTATATGCTACAGCTGCAGGACAAGAAGGGACTCGACACAATGAAGCTCACATCCCACACGATGACCTTCCTGACCGATGGATTCGAGACCACTGCTCTGGTGCTGAGCCACACTCTGCTCCAGCTTGCTCGCAACCCGGAGGCGCAACAGAGGGTGCGCAAGGAGATTGGCACAGGGGAGCTCAGCTTTGAGCAGCTCAGTGAGCAGCTGCCCTACTTGGATGCCTGCATAAATGGTAGGTGCAAAAATTGGACTCCAATCCATGTCAGCTATCTGAACTCAACCTTTATCTCTAGAAACCCTACGCATATTCCCACCTGGACTGACCTCTCGCAGACTTGTCACGGAACGCTTTGAGTTTGTGAATAAAAATGGAGTGGGAGTGCAAGTGGTGCCTGGAGATGTGGTCATTGTGCCCGTCTATGCGCTCCACCACGATCCAAATTACTACGAAGACCCAGAGAAGTTCATGCCGGAGCGTTTCTTGCAACTCAATGATGGAGCTCGAGCTTATCGGGAGCAGGGCCTGTTCTATGGCTGGGGGGATGGACCACGCATTTGTCCAGGTGAGTATAGTCAACTTTTCTACTAACTAAACTGACCAATAACCAAAATACTTGAACTTATTGCCAGGAATGCGCTTTGCATTCACCCAACTCAAGGCTGCCTTGGTTGAGGTCGTTCGACATTTCAACATCAAAGCCAAGCCACAAACCCGCGCTGACAACGAATTGGACGACACGTATTTCATGGCCAGCCTCAAGGGAGGCATTTGGTTGGACTTCGAGGAGCGTGAATGATGTGTTATACAAGTATAACAGTTTACTATTTCGTTTTCGAACCACTAAACAAACACTGTTCTACTACGGTATAGAGCAAATAAATCGGTTGATGCAATTGAACGAATTGAATTAAATTCAATTAGTGCGCCCCAAAAATAAAAGAAAATACTGTGGTTCTTTAATTGAAACTACAATCAAAAATGACACGAAATAGTTTGAATTTAGACAACAATTATTATATCCAAAAGAGTCGTAAACTTAGTCGCGACTCAACGCCAATTGCACCAAGGGAAGAACCTTAATAGATGACAGGTCGGCCAATATGGCCTCGATGCTGTCGAGGGAGGCCACCTGCATGATGCTCTCCTTTCGAAAACTTAAAATGATGATGGCAAACAGCGGCAAGATCTCCAAGCTATCGAAGCCAAGTATCTGCCAAGAGAATCGGTTCAAATAGAGCGGCTTTAAGAGGAAATACACGTACATACCAAGTCCCACAACACCAACAGCTGATCCGGTGGCAAATGGCCAGAGAAACCTCGCATTAGCCACTTGAATACAACGCGTAAGCTGCAATGAATCTGACGATTGAATTGAATTGAGTGGAATTGATTCAATTGCTGCACTTACGGTTGAATCTGCAGCTCGCGGAAGTGCGACCACAGCTGGGGCTCATAGGTCTGCAGCAGCTTCTCGAACAAAAGGCACAGGCTGACGATGCCCTGGGGATGCGTGTTGATCGTGGTCAGTCGGTGGCAGTAGCGTATGTAGAAGGCCCGGAAGGTGTAGTACAGGCAAGCGGGAGAGTCGTACAGATAGCAGAAGGGAGCTGCGAACATGCAGATGCCGTGGAAGGGCACCACTCCCGACGGAGGTCCCTCATAGGTCTTGCCCTTGACTGGAAAGGACTCGTATTCTACGCATTCGGCAATGTCTGTGTCGCGGGAGAAGCACAACAGTACCTGGTAGAGCACGTCCTCGAACACAAAGTACTGGTCATCGTTCGAGGCCGTCAGCTGTATGTCCTTGAATACAAGCTTGTCCACAATATGGTCGGTGGTCCAGACGACGTTGCGCAGCCTTTGCCAGTAGTCAATATCCTGTGGAGGAGAGAACAGGAGCACAAGTGAGTGCATGCATAACTGAGTGCTATTCACAACTCACATAGTCGTGCAGCTTGCTGTTCAACACAGAGGCCCAAAGAGCTCCACGATACGGAGCCGGCGTGCAGCCCTTCTTCAAGAACTGTTGGCACAGTGGGGCATGTCTGGTGTCCAGTATGCGCTGACACTGCACATTCAAGTCCAGCAAGCTGTAGTGGTCGTTACGCAACAAATCCGCATAGTGTGTTCGCAAATCAAACAGATTCTTCACAGGTAGAGCAATGTGAGAGAATTCCCACTGTGGTATTTGACTGGGCAGTAAAAGTTGACTATATTGATCAAACACTTGAATCACAATCACTTGTGTACTCACTCAGTGCCATCGGTGGTTCGAGCTGGACCCTTCAGTGACAATAGCACCTCGAGCAGATCCTTAGGAGCATAGACGGGACGATAATTGGAAAGATCTATAAGATTTCAAAATACGTTGTATTGTTGGCAACTTATCTAAACATGTTCTTGACCAAGAGGTGGCGCATGAATTCATATTTGGCGCTCTTTTGTCATTCTCAAAATGTCCCATAATATGAGGTGAGTTTAAAAATGCAGGGAAATGGATTTACTACAGACCAATAGATGGCGGTTTACTACAATTGTTTCTCGAGTTATTTGATTCGCCTCAAGGAATGCAACGCATTATTAAAATTGATTTTTATTTTAATTTCTATGTAGGAAGCATACACAATGGTTTGCTCAACAGAAAAATTGTTGAGATTAATCAAACTCTTGTATATGCCAATTTGCATGGGCCTTTCCAAGATTTACATTTATAGTTGGTTCGGTATTTATTTATTATTAACTCAAAACAATTTGAATTGCCAACAATTGCTTGCAATTGTTTTATGCGTAAAAAAGTAGGCAATGAATTAATCAGTTGCTTCTTGCTTAGGCAATAAATTAATCATTTGCTTCTTCCCTAACAAAGCCAGCTACTTTAATTGCTTACATACTTTTAGGGAGAGCAAACGCACATCAATATTGACTTACCCATAGTGTAATTGCTCAGTTCATTCCATTTGGCTACAAAGTCCTCTCGATCAGCACTAATGCGTGGCTGTCCGTGCAGTGGCACTTTTAACTCTCCACACATGGCATTGAGGCTCTTGCGAACACGCCGGTCCCAAAGGACGCCTGCACGCTTCAGATAACCCAAAGGATCGCTCTGTGTCGCTTTCTAGTTGTGCCAACAAAAGAGTTAATACAATGGCAGATCAGGATTCATGTTGAACTCACAGAAGATTGCCTAGTATCACCAACTTCCAGTTTCTCTAGGCGACTGCGCACCAAATTGTAAATCATATTTCGAATTTCTGTCTCAAGTCCTGCAGACTTAATTGCATCTTCCAGTGTGTTGCGCATATCGTTTTTATCCACATTGGGACTGGCTACCAGACGCTGCAGTTCATCGTAAATGGGCTCGTAACACTTGGTGTTCTTTATGGCGGCTATAACCTTTGCAGTCATATGGTGAATGCTTGCATCCTGCAGCTCCTCCATGGCTACTCCTTTAAAGGTCTCGATTCCTTGACTCTCTACGTGGTTGTGCTGCTGCTGTTTGTTCCTTTGTGGCCGAAAAGCCCTTCTAACAGTCGCTTCAATTCTATCGATCAAACTTTGTTGCCTGCTTTGATTTGCATTTTCTATTGCTGCCGGGGCACTATTTGAAAGTAATACACAACTTCCGAGGGCTTCTTAGTTACGGAATGCAACCACTTGTTTGGCAACTGGCAGCTCATCGTTTGTTTTTGGCAGTTGGCAGCTGGCTGTTTTTTTGTTGGCAGCTCTGCCCTCGACAACAATATGGCTCGTTGCCTCCCACTGCTGTTCGCCACAGCGCAGCGATAGTCAAAAATTTCATTGTTTCGCATTAACAAGAGCTAAAGGCGCGTGAAATTGCTTTCTATAATTGTGTAGCATCAACACATCAACATACACCTCGACACACATTGCTCCACAGTCGTCATTTGAAAATACACAACGCACAGGCAACCAGCGTGACCGCAAGTTGAATTTAAAAATATACTGAAATATTCAAGTTTCAAAGATACACTTAAAAAAGCGCACCTTTTTGATAATGGTTTTGCTTTCTTGATTTTCTCAGAAACTGGAGACCATCCAGACCATTTTTTGCATTCTATTGTCCTGTTAAAACTGATTAGATTTTTTTCGAAAAATAAAATATTTTTTAAAAATACAAATGTGAAATTTAGGTTGGTTGGGAAGCTTGGAATATACCAACATTTTGATTTGTTATCGATTAACAAGGATTACCAAAGTTGGAGAAATGTTTCACGCCAAGGAGCTTTGTCTTAAAATCGAAGCTTATATTGCAACTTTTGAGAAAAGGAAAAGCACTAAATAACTTTCATGGTTTCTTTGATCAAAACATTTTCTATTTGTCATGAGTGATGAGTATATTCAATTAAATTCACTTGTAAATGCATTTCAATGCACTTACATAATAAAATAATATGTAATATAGTGCTTAAGTTCATTTTTTTTATATAAAGCGAATTTGGATAACTTAAAAAGTTCACAAATGTGAATAGTACAAATTTATCTAATTTTTTTCCTGATTGAATTTTTTAACTTTATTAATTTTACAACTTAATAATAAATAATAAATTGGAAATGCTTAAGAAAAACCACAATTCCCAACTTCCTCAATTGACTAATTTTGAATTTTATGCAAAAGCCAAAAAAGCTTTTTTGAAGTCACATTGAAATCGAAGTTGATGAATTTTATTATTTATTTTATTCATTTTGCATAAGCTACTAGTTTTCACTCATTGGCCATGATCATCATTAAGTTTGTCAGGTGTGACATTGAACGAAATGAGAATAGCAATGATTTAAAACGTATTGCTAATATACATTCTTGTCTGCCTGCATCCTTACCTTTTCAACTGCTTCTGTCTATTTGCCTATCGTAGAAGTGAGCGATCTAATGCCCGGTCCCAATTCCTTAAGTTGAGCTAACACCTCATCGCCCAAAAACGTTTTGCCATTGAGACTGCGATCCATACCATTGAAAATCATGCCCTTAGCATAGGGTGGCTTGTCATTGGTGCTCAAGAAGTAATTGCCTCGAGCCGTTTCTCGTGTAGAGTAACCTAGTTGTTCCACATGCATAGTAGGTTGGCATTCTCCCATGATGAAGCCGTACAGATCCTTGCAACGGAATGCCCAGAACGCGATTGGCGAGTTTATCGACTCAGCAAAGTACACAGCAGAGCGTGTATGATAGCATTCATGAGTATTATCTGCGTGAAATGAATAGATGGATTCATTGATCAATGATTCAACTTCACGGCTATTTACACGAATTGATGGGTCCACAATTTGGCTGGATCATTCCTTTATTGGGATAGAAGTCCACATCGCCCACAGGCTGCATTAGACCATTTACGAGGACATCTGTGTGAATGACGTCTACGAAATTCGCATCATCTGGATCTAGACGCTGGGAAAGGTCGGTTGTCAAATATAGTGCCTTGGCTGGATCCAGTGCCGTAATGCGGGCCACCCTCCAACTGAATTGTGCTAAGAAGTTGGCGGCGAATGACGCCACGTGGGCGCCAATGCCGTAACCAATCATGTGCAGGTTCTTTAGTATGCCAGAATTAGTATTCAGAACATCGGATAGAAATCCGCCTAAACAAACGCCCACAAGATGGGCATTTTGAACAGACTCTGTATAGCAGGGATACGGCGCAAGTTTCGAGTAATCGACGACTAGGATGTTGATGTGGGGAATTTTAAGAAATTCTGGAATAAGCTCATTGTTTGGCGTGCTTTTGAAACTCCCCGTAAAGCCGTGAATTAACACTTTCAATGGGTTCGATTCTGCAAAATGCTTATTTAAATCATCTAAGACATCTGTTCTTACTTGAACACCCCGAGGGTTTGCGAAGCTATTGAATGCAAATGTCTTAACTAAGCATAATAGAACGAATAATCAATGCTTACTTATATAACCGAAAGGTAACATTCGCATTGGGGCAATCTTGCTTTTCCACCAAATAACATTTGGGCATTTCGAAGGATGTGGTTTTGACGAACATTTCCAAATGTAATAACCCTACAAATAACAAAAAGCACCCTGAAATTGAAAGCTGTTGGGTACACATATAATATGTACATACCTAGTACGAGCCATAGCTTTAGCTTCAACATTTTACTCACTAAACTGTTCGCTGTAAGATAACTTAAAACACGAGCTAGTTAAAGACTATTTCCTAAACGAAATAACCCCCTTTTATAACATTTGCTAGACATTTGCATTTTGTTCTGCTCTTTATACAATCAATGTACAGATTTGTTCCGGAATGTACTGCGCTGCATTTATTATATTAATATGAATAAAGCCAGGCATGGCAAATAAAAGTTACAGAGAAAAGTCAAATGGGTTATCTGTTAGCTTAAATTGTTATTTTAAAATTTAAAATTTCCAGAATTGTTTAATATGTGCATATAAATTCCTGCTACAACCAAGGGTTAATAAATTTGTATTATTTTAGATCAGAGAATGAATTATGGCTGCTTGATCCGGAACAAATTCGACAGTTTATACAATTCCCAATTGGATGTAGTCCATTTATCCATCCGAGTAATTGAAACTCCTATGTACTATGCAGAATCAATATTCTCTTCAGTCATCTGCTGGGCTTTCCGTTGCAAGGGTCTGTATAGCTTTATTGTAGGGAAACGCCTACCCAATGAGGATGTTGAGGTGCTCGCTACACGGCTCAAGGCAACTACTTTTGGCCATGAATCGAACTCTGAATGGTATTACAAGTATAGTATAATGCAGTTTTATTTAAAGATCATTTGAAAATCATATCATGCTATTTATAATTATTGAATAGGATTCAAAGGATTGATCAATGAATGCAATTCATCAAAATTGAGAAGACAAACATGTTCATTTCATGAGTACTCGTTTCGTATAATTTGTACTCGTCTGCAATTGAAATTTTTTTTAGAACGCCAATTACTCAATTCGAAATTTTCAATTTGGCGTCAGTGATGCGTGCATATTTTAAACTTAATATTTTTAGCATAAATCTAGTGGAAACAAATTGCGCTGCTCGACTTGAAGATACCTAGGAGATGATATGGGAAACTGTGGTTAAACAGACGGAGTCCTCTCAGTCTGTTAGAATTGAAGAAGTGCATTAAGTACGGTTCTGGATTAAACAATTCGATTTGGTAATTACACACATAGATGGATCGTAAGACTAGCCTAACGTTTCATGTTGTCAACAAATGTCAGCAACTAAATTAGAACTTATGCCACATGTGCTATTTATACGAAACCGCAAATTGCAAAAACAATCGAAACAAAGTATCTGCTGGTACGCTCACACCTACATATATACACACCCACACCCCTCCCTCTCCCCAACACACACACACACGCACACAGAGAGATAGAGAGAGAGAGAGAGAGAGAGAGCACAAGTAGTTGTGAATGCCTTCCAAAGTGCTTCACGTTTTGTCATAAATAATAAAAATCAAATGACCATCAAAAGTTGCCTTTGCCTTTGGCAATTGACAAAAATGCGGCACAAAGTGAAAAACTAAAGCAATTCCTCGGAAGGTTATACACACTTGTACACTCGCACACACCGCTGCAGCACCACACCTCCCGTGCGACCTGTCCATTGGTTTGGTGCACGTCCAACTATTCTTGATGTCCATTTGCCAGTCTGAAATGCCCGTTTGTTTGTTTTAACGCAAAAATATAAAACCACATCAACATTTTTGAGCTGAAAACAATTTGCGCGTCCCCACCCCCCACTCAACCGCACCGGAGAGAGGTGAAAATACAGCAGCAACAGCAACTACAACAGCAGCAGCAGCATCGACATCTGGCCCACTCATGATCATATGGAAAAAATTGCTATAAAGTACTAAAAATACAATTACCGTGAGAAAATTGCGCTGATTTTGTGACTGATTGTGAGGACGTTTATAGCCGATTTTAAGTGACTGACGACTGGGCGATCTGCTATTGCTGCTGCTGCTTTTGCTTTTGCTGCTTTTGCTGTTGCTTCTCATCGACTCATCGACTGACTGACTGACCAATTGCCACCACGTCTTTGCATAATTGTATAATGATTGCTTTCCGGCTGCCAAATGGAAATGAAGATAAATAGTTGAGCACTCAATATGACGTCGCCATTTGTGGCAGCAATGCAAGCGAACGATTTTCCCAGTTTATCATATACCCATATTCCAATTTGCCGAACTCTTTCGCTGGCCCGACCTTAGCCCCGTCGAGAGCGAGCTGCTGTCCGTTCATCCGTTGTATTGTAGCACTTTGATCTGAAAACCGTGTCTGGCCAGCCTCCGCCAGCACATTCCAATACTCAATACACACAGAGAGCAGTAGTTGTCGAAGCAGCAGCAGCAGCAGCAGCAACAGCAGCTGCAGGTATGGGTAGGGTAGTGGGAGTACAAGGTGGGACTGCAAGGGGCTGTCGCTGGTTGTTAATAAAGCGTTTCGGAAAAGCCAAAGCAACAATAACCCAACCTGAAGGATGGGCATGTGTGTGAATAACGAGTACTCGTACATACATACTCGTATGTGAGACTGCGTGCGAGTGACGTGGCCACTAAGCGGATTTTGTTGTTTATAAATAATGATCTTGGCCAGACGATTGGATTAGTGGGTGCTCGCGGTCCAACGCAGAAACTCGTCGATAGGCAACCACACTGTGCACAGAGCACTTGGTCTAGCACTTGCTCCGTCCATTCGCATACCTCATTCATAATCGCAACGCGCATTTGAACACAAGGAATAGAAGCAGCCACAGAAACAGAACCATGGTACGCATCGGGTCGGGTATTATATCATTTGTAGTGATGGTGATCTAATACGCTATATGCTGTATGCATTATTCCAGGAGGACGATGAGAAAATGGACATCATGCGCAAGGCATTCCAAATGTTCGACACCCAAAAGACGGGCTTCATTGAGACGTTGCGACTGAAGACCATCTTGAACAGCATGGGTCAGATGTTCGAGGAGAGCGAGTTGCAGGATCTGATCGATGAGAATGATCCCGAGGATACGGGCAAGGTCAACTTCGATGGCTTCTGCAATATTGCTGCCCATTTTCTGGAAGAGGAGGATGCCGAGGCCATACAAAAGGAGCTAAAGGAGGCATTTCGTCTCTATGATCGCGAAGGCAATGGTTACATAACAACATCCACACTCAAAGAGATTCTCGCCGCCCTCGACGATAAGCTGTCGTCGAGTGATCTCGATGGCATCATTGCTGAAATTGATACCGACGGCTCCGGCACTGTTGACTTTGACGGTAGGTTATACAACATCAACCACTGGCCAATAACTTAAGCCAAGTCAACTCGATTTAATCAATAAACATTGCAGAGTTCATGGAAATGATGACGGGCGATTAAACGATCTTCCTAAGAGACAGAGCAAGAGAGAGAGAGAAAGAGTGGAGAATGGAAAGGAGAGAAGAGTGTGTGTAAAATTTGCCTTTTTTTTAATGATAATAGTTTTTTATTATTATTAAATAAATTAACTAAACGCTTTAATTCAAACTTTAGTTATTATGGGTTACTTAACATAGGCATAAAGTGAAATCAAATCAAAATCAAATTAAATAAAATTAAAATTATCATAATTACATTTCAGTATAGTTGTTGCTAAGTCTAGACTTAAAACTAGATCTAAATTAATGGTTAAGTTTAAGAACGTGTTTTTGTGATGTCAGATTATTTACAAAATCGCTTAGAAGGACAATATATAATCTATATACTAAGCATATATAGTTATTTGCCTTCATCAACTATACAAAACAAATAGGAAAAGCGAATGCGAATGAAATGCACAAAAAAAAATATATATATATAATGATGATCTGTTGAATGGTTTGCAAAATGAAGAGATTAATTTAATCAAACAGATAGTTAAGCTTATTCTTATAGTAGACCAACTAGCCTATTCTAAAATTAACATCAATAAAACTAGGTATGTATTTGAAACGTTAGACAAACTTAATTTGCCGGTTCTCGTCGTACACATACACATCGCGATATAGTATAGTTTCGTAAATGTCTTATATGCTAATTCAGTGGATTTTACATAAGGCAGCATTATCTTGCACGAAGGCAACAAGTTGCAACTTGATTACATAATAATGTACAAATACATCTAGCTCTATCTAGTTTACACATTGTAACAAATGCAGGCACTAATCTTAATTCTCATTTTGCATGCATTCATCACGCTCGTTTAACTCAGAATATAATGGGCATACTTTGGAAGCATACAAAAAGGCTGGCACAGAAAGTCAATTAAATACATAAACTTCATTATATGTATGTACATTGTAAGTAGGGTAGTATTATTACATAGCGTAGCATATATATGTATATCAAATGATACAATATTTCACAAATAGTTAAAGCATTTTTGAACCAATGATTTTCACTTAAGTGTCAACTAATATTCCTCTTCAAAGCTTATTACTAGGCACAAAGTGAGCTGCTTTATCATAAGACTACAACTAATTCTATGTGAAATATGAAAGACAGTTTGTGTTTACCACTGATGAAACGGAAAAATCATAATCAAAACGAAGAAACATAAAATGTTGGATCAAGTCATTCACGTAAATGCAACTTAGGTTAAACCTATGGGAACTAAGGCAACTAAAGTAGACTGCACTACAAATACGGATGATTACAATAGACTAACATGTGATAGTAAACTGTTGATGATGTGACTGGACGGCACTGTCTAGTGTCTAGACAATCTTCATGGGCACATCGATGAGGCAGTCTGTCTCCAGTCGGCCGAGCGTCTTCTTGACACGCAACGCTGTGAGTCGCACTGTGGGATTGTGATGCCAACACTCCTGCATGATTTTGGAGACGGTGGCGAGCACATCATCCTCTTGCCAACGCGCTGGTATTGGCGGCCGGAAGCCTTTCACGCACACCACAGCGTGCATGTCCTCAAAGGTCGGGTCCGAGGGCACCACATCGTGATAGGGCAACGCATAATCCTCGCAGGTGGTTGTCTTTGTGCCCGAAATGGGTGTATAGCAACGACGCGCCATCTCCCACAGCACAAGGCCCACAGAGTACATGTCCGCCCGCTTGAACTCCTCAAATTGCTTCGGATTGAGGTCCTGGCTAAGCACCTCGGGTGCCATATAGCGTCGCGTGCCAACGCGTGTATTTTGCGCAATATGAATCTCATCCAGCTCGGACATATATTTGACGGCCAGACCAAAGTCAGCAATAGCGCATTGTCCATTGCGCTTGACCAGAATATTCTTGCTCTTGATGTCTCTGTGGGCGATGGCCGGCTTGCCAGGCGTGCCAAAGATCTCGTCATGCAGATGGGCCAGTCCCGAGCCCAGTGAATAGGCAAGCAGCTGCAGCTTCTGTGGATTGATTACCGACGTCGATAGATAATCGTGCAGGCTGCCCACCTCGTGGTAGTCGGTGATCAGCAGCATCTGCGTCCAGCTGCCGTTGCCCTTGATATCAGCGGCAATGAAGCCCAAGACGTTCTCGTGGCGCATAAGCACGGTTTGGTAGATTTCAGTTTCGCGGAACCACGACGCCTCCTCGGTGGTGAAGAATGTCTTGACGGCCACACGCTCATCGCGCCACTTGGCCAGCCAGACCTCGCCGTAACGTCCCTTGCCCACCAGACGCACCATTTGGATCTGCTTGGCAATGGTCCTTTGCACCAGCAGCGGCAATCCCGAGCCCGAGCCAGAGCTCTGCTCCACCAGCTGCGACAGTGGCGAGAGCTGTGAGTTGCACATGGAGTTGATCAGACGCGGCTGCTTGCGCAGCTTCTCGCGTCGCTTGTAGACGAGACACAGGATGAACACCACAACAATGAACACGGACATGCAGACAATGATGGAGGCGAAGAGGGCCAGTGTATGCACCGATTCACTGCTCACTGGCAGCTCTGGTGGCGGAGTCGTCATCTTCGGTGTGAAGGCGGGCTGCAGGTCGCGATTGCAAAAATCATCGGTATTGCAGCAGACAATGTTCTTGCCATGAAGGTGGGGCACAGATGCCACTTTGCACTGTAAGCAAATGAAATGCGAAATGAGTATTGGCAATTGATAGGAGTACTCGTAGTACTTACCATTAGCAGACCACCATTCTCATCTGGCGGCATGCAGCCATAAGTGCGCTCCTCATCGACGTTGCCAGTGGTCTCGTCATAGACCTCCTCGACGGCACTGAAGCAGCTGCCACCCGGTCGCGTCTCGCAGGTGCCGTTGTTCGCATTGTTCGGACAGCTACCATCGCAGAAGCAGCGCAGTGAGCGTGCTAAAAGTGAAAAACAGTTTAATGGGTTATTTATGTACATCAAAATAAATTAAATAAAGTGTTAACAAAAATTTTTTAATAATATAGAAATTAAAACATTTGAATATATCTAGCAGCCAGATGTTTCATTTGATCTTACTTAATTACTGTAAATTGTTTGATTATTATCCTCTTTTATTTTTTGCCATAACTCTAATGGCACCTCCGTTTTGGATTACACATTATTATAATAATTGCATTTGCTCAGCTTGAATCTCAATTTGCTGTTGGCAAGTGGGAACATTTGTGTTCACAAAACACCCAAGCACATTTAAAGTGTAGGGTATTAAATGCATGAACTAATTAAAATTAGTTTTAACAATTCAATTAGAAGCCAATCTCTATGCGGTTTAAAAGGCGCGCGTGCATGAAATGCGGCTGAGCATGAAGACCGAGCTCTAGTGGCTGCTATCTACTGACTGCTGACTGCTGGCTGGAACTTGGCTGGAGCTTCAAGCTGACCGATAACGGTAATTCGATCAATTGATTCAGGTCGCTGCGGCACGCCATTTAGTCCAAGCGTCCAACTGAGTGGCTAACTTAGTGAGTAACTAACTATGCAACAAACAACAGGCCACTTGCGCTTCAGTGTTTGGCCAAGTGACAGCTTCAGCTTCTGCTCCAGCTCCAGCTACAGCTGCAGCTTCGCTTGGTGGTCAGTCAAGGGGCTGGCGATTTATGGTTACAACTGCTTAACGGTTTGCCTGGTTACAGGTTCTACTCGTGCCAGTGCTTTGTGGGCGTTTAGTCTGCAACTGGGTTTGGTGCGTTTTTATGGCCACATTTCGCTTGGCTGCTTGGCAACTGACACTCACACTCCACTAGCAGGCAACCGCCGTTAGCCAGCCATTGAGCCGTTCCCATGGCTGATCTGTGCACCCCCCAACGCCACCAACAACTTCTTAATGGCTGCATTCGCTGTTCATTCATAAAAATGGCAAAATGTGCAATCATGTACATACTCGTGGATACATGGTTTGCAAGCTGCTTTTCCTGATTCGCCTGCCCTCCACCTGCCTGTGCCGCTCCCACGTTTAGGCTATTTAACATATTTTTAGACATTTTTACAACGCAAACGAGACCGATTAATGCGGCTATTTATAAGCCATAAAATATTGTACGAACATGCCGAGTATTCGCCAGAAGATTTACAACACCAGGCGGATGTGTGTCATGAGTTGTTGCAGGTAAATAATATGGCTGTCTCTTCCAAGAAGCAGCTCAATTTGTTCAACTAACTATGCCACAATGGCACTGGCAGCACTTGCATTAAGCCAGCAACAATTTTTAACTATTTAAATTACCTATGGTCTCGTCAAGAGACTAGCAGCTGTATAATTTAATAGACGAATTAATGAATTTACAACTGCAGAATCATTTGGACTTTTCAGCTACTGTCATTGCATTGGAACTGTTGATGCCAAGGCAACACGACACTTTAGTTGCATACTCGTTTGTTGATACTGGATTGGGTTGCATGCTTCGACTTGTAAACAAACAATTGTGGCAGAAATGCAATTGAAACTGCAATTAAGCAAGTTTCCTGAAAGAGTATAGCTAACTGCAAGGTATCTGACAGTCGAGCGGACTCAACAAGAGAGCGAGAGAGAGACAGCCTCGAGCGTAGTTCGATTTGTGCAACAACAAATTGGCGGATGTTGTTTGCATTTTAGGCCACACCCCGCCAAACGAATGCACTGGGCGAGATAATAATTTAATTACAATTTAATAGTAGCGACAGTTGATGTTGTTTTAGATCTCCTTGTTTGCTTGCTGCTTGTTGGCCCAGCTTGTGCTGCCTGTTTTTTATGGCAAGCTATTTGGCAAAACGTGACTGCAAACAGATGACAATGACAAGCAGTGTTTTGTTTTTATATGGCAGCCCATACCTCTGCCTCAACTAAGACAACTGAGACAGTTGCCACGTAGCACAGTAGCGTCTGCTTTGCCACAAACTCAGCCAGCAGCCAGACAAATTATAAATTTTTATTCTGTTCTTATGTTAAAAGAGAAGGACAAAAAAGGGAAACCAAATTATGAAACGACGCCAAATTGTTGCACCCTTCCTTCGGCCCCTCCCCCTTTTCATATTTTGCTACCTGTTTGGGCCAGTCAGGCGTCTCGAGATGCCAAACTGGCTCCAACTTGGCGCCAACTGCACGCACAACACAAATCGTTTTTTGCCCAACCAAATATCTCCTTAAATGCTTGCAAACATTCACAAAAATTATTGCTGATTCTTTATTAATTGGTCTGACAATGTCTTTGAATTTAATAAATATACATAAAGAAATAAATATTAGCAAAATGCTGGTAATACATTAAAAAATGCCAAGTGCATATAAATCAAGTTCTACTATATTAACGACTCCAAAACACCATTAAGTAGTTTCATAAAGTTTACTTATAGACTCTCGGCGAAAACGAAATAAATATGTTAAGACCATTGAACTAAATGTACTCTGCCCACTTAAGGTATGCCCAAATGTTTTACTCTGTTGTTACTAATCTAAGGAAAGTAGGTATTGAAAATTGCAATTGAATTTGTGTAACTTATTAGGCTCCATTAATCTGTATCATGTATCATGTTTCTGTGTCAAATATGTCCATATCGCATCGCTATACAATATGATATGATTGGATAAATATTTTTTAGTTGCTGACTTCACTCTGCTAAGGTATTTTATCTTCGGCTTATGGAAAATACTATTTAAATTTCTGGCGTAAATGCCGTGCGAGTTCGTGTACTTTTATTTGTTGTAAACATTTTGGCTACTGCTACTGAGGCAGAGGCAGAAGTAGCAGCTGTTGCTGTTGTTGATTCTATTGATGCCATTGATGAGCTCACCTCCGAGTCGGCCAACGTCAACGAGCGTACTACGAGTACAAACACAAGTCTATCTATTTATCTCGTGTACAAATATAAGTGTATATAGTCGCACCGATACTCGTATGTAGGTAAAGATAGTGGCCCGATTTGTATATCTTTAGCAAGCACATGACCTGCCAGCCAGCCAGCCAACACGTATAGTACGAGTATTTATATGAAGCACGAGTTTTGTGGCATTTGGCAAACGTTTCCGAAGAAGGCGCTGCATGGCGGATGTGCCCAGTGTGGCATGCCACACATTTCAGCTGGAGCTGCGAGTGTCGCCCAATGTTGTGGGAGTATTTTTAGATTGGGCGGCCATTTGACATAATGTTTACGACACGACAGCAACCCACGCCTCAAAGAGTGCGACAAAGATAGATTGATAGCAAGAGAGACAGAGAGAGCAGAGGGAAATATGATAAACGCTTGAATGCAAACGAAATGTAAATGCAAAATCAGCTATTGCAGCTCACTTGGTATAAGTTTAAGTACAAGTGTGTACGTAACTCTGAACCTACATCACGACTATGAGAAGTGTGATTGTGATGTGCTGTGTTGTGTTGTGTTGTGTTGTGTTGTGTTGTGATGCGATGCGCGTTGGCAGCGGAAATCGTTAGCTGATTCATAATGTAAACATTGCCATATGCGAACCACTGTTAAAGCCAATCGACAATCGCCAATCGCCAGCTGCAGCTTGCAACTAATTGAAAGTCGAGGTACTACAACTAATCGCAGTTAACTGATTGCATTGATTTAAGCCTGAATAAGTAGCTTCATTTACATAGGATAATAACAAATGCAATGAATACATATTACTGGCTATACCAAATATATAACTATGATTCAATAGAAATTGGCAAACCTGACCAATTTACTGCACTCAATTAGGGAAGGGCAGAAAAAATGAGCTTAGCTCAACAAAAGTATATTTAATTCATGAACTTGATAAACAAAAGCTGAGTGCACAATTTTAACAAAGGGCGGGCAATACGAAAATTGTTCCAACACTATCAATATCAATGCGGCTTTTGGTCATAATGTTAATAAAAGAGAGCATAAAGATTGCATTGGCATTCTATGCAATAAACATAAATTTTGTTTTGCAAATGTAGAAAGTTCTTAGATTAAAGCTGTTTTCCATTAACTGTAATTCCCTTTTGCCTAACGATAATTGTCAAGAGCTCTTATCGGCTATTCTTGCATGCTAATGTCTAATAAAATTTACTAAAGTGCTACTCAAGTTGAGGAATAAATATTTAACGATATTCAAACCTAAAGTGTTCTGAAGTGTTAAAATTAACACTTGGAAACTGGTTGCGCGGCTTGTGCTCAATCAAACTCAATACAAAGGAAGAAAACACAAAATACATTGTTGTTTAACAGACCATGTTAAATTAAACATTAAGCGTTGACAACTGTGCTCTACTTAATCAGTGCGAATGGATCGTGAGAAGTGTGTTTGAGTTAATAGCAGAGTATTCCAGTATTATTATTATGACTAACATTTTTGTAATTGCTTTTAACTGTCTGTCTTTTGAATGCATAACTGTTGAAATGCCCAACTGTAAACGATCTGTTAATGCGCTGTTAACACTTGGCAGGCAATAGATGCTGTGCTTGCTGCATTCCAATGCAATTGATTTGCATAAATGCATATTACAAGCGTTTAATTGACTTTCAAAACTTGTCACCGACAATACAAACAAAAGCAACAGAAATGGCAACAATAATAAGTGAAGTATATGCTGAAACATGTTTTTGCTGTTAAGCAGCTGTAAGCTTCATGATTGCTATTTTGTTAGCGACTCTTAGATAGTTAATATACTACCATGCATAAGTTAGGTAAGTGTGTGGAAATGCTAACCAGTTATTTCCCATAAAACCACTTGGAAGACTGCTGTTTGTCGTGGGCGTTTTAGTTGGCCAAAAGCCGCTGTCGCTGCTGCTCAGGCAGCGGCTGCCTTGGGGCTGCCTCTTAATCAAAACGCTGTCAAAATTCTTAATAAAATGTACTCGACTCGCCAGTCAGCAGTTGCAAAATCTTAAAAGAGTCTGCATGCGTTTTAATTAAGTGTCGCATATTTTTAATTAAATCAAATAACGCCCAAGCGGCAGCAGAGCTATTAAAAATGCGTCAAGCTGCTACGCGTGGGCAACAAAGTCGAATGCAATCGAGTGAGAAAGAGCGAGAAAGAGAGAGATAGAGAGAGCAAAGTGAGAGCTGCTAGGGATAGCTAGGGAACTGTTTCTTGCGTGGGCTGCTGCCGGATGCTGCTGTGAAGCAAGGGCGTCTGTCTCTTGCTCTCGTATTTTCAAGAAACTCGTTTCACATGCAAAAGCAGAAGGTAGCCATGGCACAAAGCAAACACAGACAAAAGCAGCAACAACAACAACACCCACGCTTCTCGAGCCACATATTGGCTGGCTTACAAATTGACTGTCGACTGTCGACTGTCCAGCCCTGCGCATAATCAGCATACATAATCTAATCTACATACATACATAGGGCTTAAACGGAATTCGCATTAGATGCCAACGAAGGAGAACAGCGGCGTAGTCTTCAGCAGGGATATAGCTGGAAAAGGGGATTCGTACCCAGGGCTGACTAGATTTATCTGTGCTATTATACATTTTGTACTAAATATGCACATATTTCCCACTAATATCATTAATGTTAAACGATCATCAGGTACGAGTATTGATTAGCATTTAGTATTACATATTTTTAGAGTCGTGTTTTCACACAGCAAGTTGATCGGTGTCCATTTGCACATGAGCCAAAGTGCTATTATAATATTATGCAAATAAAATGGTATTCCGCCTCAGTGTGCAAAGGTAAGCTGTTTTAGCCTAGTTCGACTGTCCAACTGTGATTAGATTTACATTAATATATTATATATATAAACACAGAGCTAGTCAACTCCTCCTCGTCCCGTCTCTGGGCTATTCACATCCGGGTTCAAAAGTATAGCCGTTGCGTTGTGTATACCAGTTTGTTGATACCAGACGAAGCAGCGATGGGTCTATGAGAGGAAACTGTTTGACATTCCAAAAAAGCGAGAGAGCTGCATAAATTACAGCGGCACGTAGGCAATATGTAAGTCAATATTTAGAGGCAGCTGAGCCGCTGAACTTGCAACAAGCTACGGCGACCAGGGCTGGACAATGAAGTCATCGCATCGTATTATAATTACATTCGTCATCAATATGAATATCTTCATTATTCCCAGTTGCTCGCTGTACATAAAGAGATACGCCCGCTGCTTTTTGGTCAAACGATGGCGTATATTTATGCATGGACATAAATCAAGCATACGCCCCGTAAATCAATAGCAACTAATTGCTTCTTTTTTATTTATTTGAATTGGTTTTTTTTCTTGTTTGCATACGCCCTCAACAGTACCCCGAAAATGAAATGCAAATAGTTGCTATTGTCCAAATTTTATGACTTTAATTTAGCATCTCTATTTTTGTTGCCAAGCGCCAATGGCATTCGATAATTAACCCAGGCGATAAACGCAAACAAACAAAAACACAGTTGAACGGCTACTGAACTTTAAAATTAATTTAGCAGATTTAAGTTTATAGAGTGAAACGGCATTCGGCTTGTGCTGTGCTCAGTTTTCCACAACTCGTGCTGAGCTGCTGTTTCGATGCAAACAAATTAATCATCGACAGTTAAGCAAAACTTAAGACCAAAACGAAATTGACTGTTTTCCTTAAATAAAATTCAATAGATTCGAATAGATACTATCGAAGAGTTTGCTCGGCTTGAGTATACGCTGTGATACTTTTTCTGAGAACTCAACTGTGAAATAAAACTACAAGCTGTTCATTCAAATCTAAGCAAGATATTTGTGTCTCAATCTTAATCATAGCACTTTTCAGCTAGCTACAGGGTATGGAAAAGAAGAACGACTGCGAAGGTAAACAAGTTTTGCTCGATGTTGTTTGTCGTTTCTCGTATATAATAGTATTTCTGAAGCCAAGCCTCTGTTGTTATTGTTGTTGCTATTGTTGCTTTTTCGCTATGAGCATGACAACTTTTAAAATGATTTTTCCTTATAAATGGCTATAATTAATGCCGCACCGTGTCTATATTTGTGGCTGTCTATTTATCTAGTTTTCGCTTCAAGTCGTTATGAATGAAATGCCAATAACCCAAATACTTCATAGATGGACACAAAGTGTATTTTGTCCGATTTTATTTCAGATTTATGCGCATTTGTATATAGAGTCGTTATCTGTACCTCACCTCCCCTTTTGCCCTGCTCTTTCTCTCTGCTGCCAATTAAAAACAATTGCATTTACGTACAGTGCACATTGGAGTCGTCGAATGCCTCTTGCCAATGCCCCATTCAAATCAACACAATCAGCTTTAATTAGAGAGGTCGCCCTGGCACTGTGGACTGTGCCGATTTGGCTTAATGATTTTTAATTGCAAACGCAAAAATATTAAAAAAAAAAAAAACATAACTGAGAGATTCTGCATCATCTGCGATTGTATCTCTGATACTGCCATACACTTTGGACCACCCAATGTGCTTCTGAGTGCATAATGAATGAATGCAATTTAAGAGCAAAAACTCTAAGCTCAAGTTGAATTGAAATATCGACGTTTGTACTTAACCAATTTACATATCCCATAGATTTGTGTGAAGTTAAAACTTACCTGAAATAAAATAAAGAAAAAAAGAATTAATTAGTAATTAGTCAAAGCCAAAAATAAAATCATCAATTAAAATGCAAAGAGAAGCCGAAAAAGAGAAAAAACATAAAAAGTAAATATAAATCAAAGCGCAACTGGTTCTGGACCTTTTTGAGATTGAAAATCGAATTTAAATACAACAATAAATACATATTTGGTTGATTTTTTTATGGCGATTTCAACAGTAAATTACGGCTGATGTTGATAAATGCAAATCGCCAGCTAAATCGCCAAGTCGTCGAATCGGCAAATCGCCGAATCTCTAAATCGCAAAATGAAGGCGTCATAATGATTATAATGGTGATGATTAGCTATCATTGTTGCTGCTTGTCGATTCAACAGTAGCCGTCTTTGCTAAAACCTGCCCCACAGCGTCATTGCGGCACAAACTCGACTGCAGCAGCTCGACCGCAAGATGCCCTGTCTCTTTGAATTCAAACACACTTTGCGCACTGATTAGCTGGTACAGCTCAAGTCGATGCTACCCCTTTCATCAATTTTGGTTAAGCATCGCGTAGATGAAACAAATGCGATGCTAATAACTTGTCTTTGTTTTTCGAGCGACAAAAAAGTCTTGAAATTTATGCGTCTGCCAGTTGAAATAGCAAATGCTATTTGGCTTGCCCCGCAATACAGAAATAAACTTTTACTTATATTTAATCTGAGTCGTCTACGACTTAAAAATAAAGTGAAGATGTCTGCCAAACTGGCGTCTGCGATTCGTTAGAGATACTAAAATAGTCGGACTGCAAGTTGCCGAAGTAGCTGAGTAGCTAAGTATCTGAGGAAGCCACGGGAAAATAAATGGGAAGAAACTGTACCCAATTGGCAATTGTCAGCAATTTAAGCCGTTTGTCAGCAGCCTTTTGGCCAATTTGAATACACAATTAATGCTCGTGCTCAAGCTGGTGCTGTTGCACGTGTGCTGTGGTGTGGGTGGCCCAATGGCCAATATGCAAGTCGCGTCAAGATGTCAATTAAATTTATGTGCAGCACACGCCTAGCATACAAAAGGCTAGGCCATGTTGCCCATAGCCAATGACAGCAGCAACATGTTGCTGCTGCCGTTTTGGATGCCAGCAGCAACAACAAGCAACCAGTTGCTGCTACAGACAGACAGCCTGGCGAAAGCCATCGCCTGCCAAATTATCCAATTTAATTTATTTGGCATTGGTCACCTGATTATGAGTCAAGAAGTTAGCAGGCGCTAGGCAAGAGTGCTCGACTTTAAAATACGCTGAGCTCGACTTGAATATCTTAGATATTAACTTTGACTGATACAAAGGAAACCCCTACTAGCAAGTATCCGCAAACTTAAATACAGTCAATTCAGTTATCGATGTTGATACCAAAATACCCCACAGAAAAGCGAAGCAGGGTAGCAAACATTTTGTTGTCGCGCCTTTTATGGCTGGGACGCGGTCTTCGCTCTGCTGACGTGTGCAGCAGCAACAACATACTCTAGTCCAAATATACATACATTTTATATGTACCATAACCGTCTGGTATATGCAAATGTATTTAAAAGACTCAAGATTCAAGACAGCAAAGAGAAGCGAAAGACATCTCTAGTAGAACCAATTATACATATTCATATAAATATAAATATATCTTTTATATGCGCGTTGTCAATGGCCCAGCTCGCATTGTCTGGCCCCCAAACAGTTGTTGGCCATTGTTCTTGTTGTTGTTGTTGTTATTATTTCAGTCTAATAAACTTGCCGTCGCGCTGTCTGTGAAGCACATATATAAAATACACTAAATGGAATGCAAGAGAGTGCTCAACAGAGAGCTACCTCGCCACTCGAGCGCTTTTTGCAAATAAAAGCAAATTAACAATACCAAAACCAGAGTATTTGTCAATGCAAACGTTAAGACATTAGGAAAAGCAATTAAATCTATAGCCTCAATTGAGATCAAGTTTGGTAGCTGAAAGCAGTTGTGGGTGGATGTTAAAAATTCAAGCGAGTTCTGCACTCAACTGATGCCTTAAATGCATAAATAATTCAACAGTGCAGTACAGAAGTGGTTGATCTTTTCTTGAACCAAATTAAACCAGAAGTTGTCAAAATTAAAAGAATTTTGTTTTGCATTTAGCACAGAGTGCGCTCGTATCCTGTTACAGGTCTGCTGGCGGATCTGCCTCAAGCCTCAAGCCTCAACGTGTGTGCAACACATGTGAGGGCGCGCGTGAAAATGACTGAAATGAGCCAGCTCTGCATCCGACAGATACGCAGATATGCAGATAGGACAGATAGGACAGATATGCCTGCGGATACGGAGATGGAGGCAGCTGTTGCTGTTTGTCAAAGCAATGCACAAACTCACCACGCAAAAGCCGCACAGCTTGAAAATGGCAAATGGAATTTGATGCAAGTGAAGTGAAGTGAAATGTATCTGCAAGATACGCAGATATATTCGGTGAGAATGCTTATGTAAATACCGTTTCCTGCCAAAGCAGTTCCATAACAATAACAACAGCAAAAGCAACAGCAACAGCAGAAACAGAAACATCCACAAGCTGCGCTTCATTTCATTATGAATTAATCAAAATGAATGCTGCCAAGAGATGTGCAACTTTAGGCTTTAACTGGAATTTTTGCATCTTATGGATGCATTTCAACCAACACTTATACAAAAGCAAAGAAAGTAGACTAGGGGAGGAGCGTGGAGCTACTGTCAATTGATGACTGAAACATCTCTTTATCATCATCATATGAGAATAAATGGTATGCAACCAGATGATAAGAGGAACAAGAACTGACAACACAGACTGTCCGTTGAGGAATTTGATGATAAATGAAGTGAAATTTGAGTGAATACACGAGTATTATCTCAGTTCTGCTGTTGTTGTGTATATCTTAAATATATCTGGCTAAGATTAGCGTAGATGCCATGGGATTCTCCCGGATTTTATGAACCAACTTTGCCTTTGATTTATGCATTCATCTTCTATGTATTCAGCTCATTTTATTCACAGTGTTTCTGTAGTCTTTTACGACTGGCTTGCGATTGTCTATGGTCGTTAAATGTGTTAAAGCATTTCCCTTCTAGAAATTTAATAAAATGCGAGATAGCTAATAAATAATTTGAGTTTATCAAGTCGTCAAAGTGAAGGTATATGTTTGACTATTGCAAATAGAAAAGCTTGAGTTCTATGTGTATAAAATACTTATTTACTTAAGGGGTCCAAGTGTACTCAAGTATAGTACTAATAAAGCACTCCAATGATCAATGAGCTTGTCATGAACTGTAAGCTGCTTAGTAACTAGTTAAGCCCAAGTACTCGGATTAAATAATTGCTTAATGATAGATCTATCACGTTGTCACTCGCTGTTCAATCTATTCGAATATAAATATATACATATATGTATTCATGAATCCACACGAATAGATCACGTAGCTGGCTGAGGCATCTTATGAGTTGAGTTAGTCAGAATGATGAATAAAATCGTCAAGTCGCCAAGCAGACAAAACAAATTCGCATGTTTTGACTTTGAAGGCGCGACAGGGCGACGTCTGTGCTTTGTGCTGACCACGCGGATAGGAGGATAGGAGGGGCAGGGGGGGCGGTAAATAAATTGCAGAATGCAGGCCCATAAAATCAATGACCTCTTTCGTGTGTGTTGCACGACAAAACCCGAAAATCGGCAAGTTGGCATTTAAATTAATTCATTTAAAATGCTACGTGAATCGCGCAAAACTTGAACGAAAACAACAACAGCAGCAACAACAACAACAAACAAGTCAGCAAAAGTACTCGAAATGTAACAATTTTAGAAATGATTATTGTAAAACTCTGTTGAACATGATTAGAAAATATTGTAAGCCCAATTCGCTGGAAAAATTGAGACACTTCCATATTTATAGTGGTTATTTTAACATGCACTCAATGTTATTATTTTTATTTGTATTTTGTTTGTTTACGCTAGCGACTGCCTGATAAGATTAGACCAAGCAACACCATATAGACACACACACACACCTCGCACACCTCACACTCCCCTAACACACCTAGACAACACCCAACACGTCGACAGTTTCTTATCAGTTTATTGTGGTTCCACGAAAATTTGATGTGTCGATAAGGGACAACGTCGCGTATTTAATCATAACTGAAACTGAAAATAATGATAGCATACCCTGCACTTGTGCACTTCCTCCATAAAAAAAATGGGTGGCTTCAAATTTCAATCAAAAATACTTCCAAATAAATCCTCCATATGTGTGCCTGATAAATCTCCACTCTACTCTATAAGTCCCGACTCGTCCCACATCAAAAGGTGTTTTCGCATTTGTTGCGCCTTTGGGTTTTTATCTGTTGTCCATTTGTCATGGCCACAACCGACTGACTCAGACTCCGACTCCGACTTCGACTCCGGGACGGGACGGGACGCACCCAAAGGCCGCCCATGGCGAATTTGTTATTAAAAGAATGTACAATATAAATCACCAAATGGACAAAGAGCCGAGAACAAGAGGCAGCTACACCTGGTAAGAGGCTGACATTGAGGATTATTATGTGGGAATGACACTCTACAAATTTCAACTATTTCACATCTTATATAACAATTGTATTTCAGCTGCCAGAATAGGCATTTAATACAGGGCATTTAAGCAACTGCTTCTAGCAAATACTGAGATCTTAAAAGAACCATTTTGGCCGTCTTCCTCAATAACTTGGTAAATAGATTAAGTTGATTTTAAGCTAAACAAGAAATAAGAAAGCATTTTAAAATACATTATAAGCTACTTGATCCACATGCGGCTTAAACTTGGCAAAGAATTTACATTTCATTTGTATCTATCAAACTATCTAGTTGTTTTTTAATTATAAATACTTTGTGTTTGTACTGCCTGTCTACTTGAATCATCGTCAGACTTTAGCCTAGCCAGAGGTATTCCTTTTGTATGCTAATTCACCTAAATAGACTCTATTTAAACTTATTTTATGGAATCCCTTGTCATCTCAGTGCAACTGCAATCAAATGCTCAGATGCATATCAAAACGATCTGAGCAAATGAAATGGAATGACACAAGGCTCTATATAGATTGTGAGAACTCACACACACACACACACGCACGCACGCACACACACACATACAAACGTTCTTAGGACTGGCATCCATTAAATTGACAGCTGATCTTTTTTTCGGTTGCCCCATTTGCAAGGGGTGCCCGTTGATTTCGGTTATATTTTTGTTTTTATTTATTTTGTTTTTGTTCTTTTCGTGCTGTTGTTGTTGCTGCTAGTCTGGTCTCTTCTACCTGCGCACGTCCATAAAAAATTAAGAAACACATGCACAACAAGCAAAGGCGCAACAAGGCAACGAGCAAAGCAGACGGCAAATCGAAGCCGTCAGACGTCGCATATTTTAGGCCGCCTTTCGCGTCGACCGCTTCTCCCCTTGTTCCCCGCCCCTGCTCTCTTTCGTCCTACTTCACCACTTGACACAGAGGGAACAAAACAACAAAATGCAATTAGAAGAAAACAAAAAAAGGCAAAAACAGATTTAAATTTTCAATTGAAACCATCGAACGCACTAAACAGGATATATTCAGGGATTTGTTATATGAGCCCTGCATACTTATGAGCAGCATGGACAAGATCATGGACACATGAGCTTGGTACATACATGTCCATTTCCGCGACTATTGCGTCGATCTCAAAGTACGATAACATTGACAGCAGATCGCAGCTCTGAGCTCTGAGCTCTGAGAAAGCGGCAAGGGAAACTCTATAGAAATGTCCAATAATTGAAAAACAACACAAAAGAGACAAACAAAAACATGCTACAAACATTCTTTAAATAAGTTATGTAGACATTTAGCTACCCTGTTTTAGACTGGAGAGAGCTATATAAATTATATAGTTAAGCAACTTGGTACTTAGAGGCTCCATGCAATACTGTTATTAATCAACATTGACCGAACTTTCTTATCTAACTTAAGAACATAGTCTGACTCTGTGCTTAGTGGCAGCTAATATGCCCCATAGATGAATTCAACAGGAGTTTCATGGGCATTAAAAAAACTAAATGAAATGTTATATTAATATTTACCATGTGCCTTCTTCTTTCTGGATTTCGGCGCCATGTCTGAAGATGCAACAACAGCTACGGCAACGACAACGGCAACGGCAACAACGCCAATGATTTTTATGCGAAGCGGTGGCAACGACAGCGACTGCTGCTGCAATGCAGCGAGTTGTTGTTGTTGTCTTCGGGTGTTGGTGTTGGGGCCTGTTGCTCAGCTCGAACTCTCGGTCAGCCGTGCACCAAAACAATAAATGCGGCAGCAACAGCAACAGCAACAGCTACAGCAACAACAACAAGCGTAGCAACACGAGCCGCTTGGCTATGTGTGGTGTGTGGATCGTGCGGAAGACCGAGAACTGGATTCGTTATATACCTTTGCCTCTTCCACTGGCTATTGCTTCTCCCTCTCTCTCTCTCCCTCTCTCTCTCTCTGTCTGGCGGTTGCTTTTTCGGTTCGGTTCGGTTTGCTTAGTTTATTGCGGTCGTTTGGCCGGCGGCGTCGGTCAAACCGGCGACACCATGGAGCCTCCTGTTGCTTCCCCCCTTCGGTTGCAACAACAAATTATGGGTTTTGCCAAACTTGATCCTGTGAGCGCAGTTCTTGCCTCTTTTTTATTGTACTCGTTGCTGTTGGCGCTGTTGTTCTTCTTATGCTGTACGTTGCTCTTGTTGTTGTTGTTGTCGCAGTGGTGTGAGCGCGTGATCACGTTGATTATAATTATATACGAAAGGTGGCAATACAAATCAGGTGAAATTCAATCCAACCTCGGATATCCTGCGACAGCCAGAAACAGGCCAAAAGACACTATCCAAAATTCACTTGATTTCAGGCTCACACTTCACTTTGTACTTTCTGTGTAATTGGCCCTTTACTACAAACGGAATATTTGTGAATCGATTGGTGCGTTTTGTTTGTTTTTTCTCCTTTGCCTCTCGATTATTTTTAGCGCTTTTATAATTTCCACAGAGATCTATACAACTCTTTCATGCAATCAATATATTATATGTTATTATTTTCATTTGCCCCTTTTTTATTTTTCAATTTCTCACACACTTGTCATTTGATCTATGCGCATTGCCAATTTAGTTAATAATCTTTGCCATTTGAAATGTTTACTAATTGCACGACAATCGAATCGAATCGAATCGAATAACGAAAGAAACGTAACGCAGCCTCCACGACACGAAATGCGCAAATACGTCACGACACGAACACAACGTATCAGGTACTGACTTCGTTGCGGCCTGCAGCAACAGGCGTATACGAAGAGAGTGTGCCCAAACTCAGGCAGGGAGCGCGAGAGTGAGAGAGCGGCAATTGCGGACGAACTGAGAGAACAGCAGCAACACTGAGCGTAAATAAGTAGCACATTCTAAATATTTTGTTCTATGCATTTCTTTCTATATAAAATTTGTCATTGCAAAAAGCTTTTCTATAATTCATTTTTAATAATATTTTTTTGCATATTACTAATTATAAGGTTTTGAGCCCCATACTGTACAAGTGTTTTCTGACAATGTCTCTCTTTCTGTAAGTTGTGCTCTCTCAGTTTAAAGTGCTGCGCGAGCGCGTTGGCGTCGTTGTGTCGGCAATGTGTGGGTGACAGACAGAGTGACGAAGCGAGATGGAGAATGGGGGAGAGCACGCCAAAAGCGGTGGCGCGTTTTGTGCGCGATTAAAAACGCGCGCGCTCTTTAACGCTTACTTGGCGTTTTTCTTTTGGCCACGCTCACTTGTATTTCAAGTTTTGAATGGCTATGTGTGTGAGTGTGCGAATGTGTGAGTGCGAGTATCTTGATCTTTAACCGTTTGTGTAGCATCGTCGTCGTCCGTGCTCGTATTTCGTTGCTGCTTATTATAACTGACATATGTATCTAGATATAAGGCGAGGGTACTGGCCGTCGGTGCTGCTGCTGTCGACTGCGTAATTGCCGGGACTGCGACGGGGACGTCGACGGCGATGTCAAAAGCGACTGCGAATGGAATCCGAGGCCCTTTTTTGCATATGCATGCAACTGACAACTGCCAACTGGCAACAACAACAAATAATAATAACAGTCTTTGCCTCGAATTTGTTCAGGCAGTGTGTGATTAGTGGCAACACCAAGCCAATCGACACGACAACCGCTGTTGCACTTGCCCACATATTTTCATCTGCCTGAGTTGCACACAGTGCAGCGCACTCAGACTCAGTGATTTCTGGTCAAAAACTCATTAAATGTCACCCGATCCCACACCGTCCGTCAAACAGTAGTCTCGCTAATTAGGATCGCCTGTAAATACCCGGTATTTAGAGGCAGGTAGTTCAATTTCATATTTTTACATTAAAAATGCATTTGACGATCCGTTCGCTGGAATGCCAGATGAACTGCAAATCTGCACTGAACCCGAGCAGAGTTTGAGGCCGAGTGATAACCCTTTAAACCACTCGACTTTGCTCCAAAAAAATAAAATCAAAATCCCGACCCCAATGCGTTTATTATCGCACCCAAACGACCATAACTTATAGAATATTTTTTAGGGCCTCTGCTCCCTGCTCTGGATTTGTCTAAATCCAAATGCTTTGGTCAGATACCAGACTCTTGCTGATGTTAATAATAACGTAAATTGTTGTTTCGCTTGTTTCACTTGATGTTGCTGGTGTTGTTGTTGTAGGTGCTGGCAGGCGAGGTGTGATTTCTCAAGTGTAGGAGTCACGCAGTGCACAGCCGGCAACGCTGTGGCAGCCATGGCCTGTGGTGCACCAGAGACATTGGATGCAGCCTGTGAGGGCATTAAGCTGCTCTGTATACCCTGTGCAAGAGTAGAGCACATAAGAGGGAATGCTTCGCTATTTACACCCAATTTTCAAACAATTATACAGAATCCTACTTTAATATCAACAGTAGATAATAAATCAAGTAGGTAATTATAATATAAATAAATTAAAAGCAAAGAATATTCATGCTGCAGTAACAAATGAAATAAATAAATATTTAAATAAAACAAAAACAAAACAAAATATATAAAGATAATTTACTTCATCTTTTGTTTAAAATAAAATAGTCTAACCAAATCTACTGAAGTTAAATAAACAATTTTCAACAAAGAAACTCAATGGAAAAACAATGAGCAGCCAACAAGTCTTGCACTCTCTGCAGACTATGAAAAATGTTGATTTTTCTTTTTGTTTTTCAATTCTTTTTCAGCAGAAGCAGACAAGCGACTATTGTGAATGCCATCTCTGTCTGTGCTGCGTTTATCTAGCTGACTGGCAATGTACATATGAGAGAGAAAGAACAAGTATAGAATGGAGACGGGATACAGCATTGAGTGGGATTGGGCAGCAAGGTGGGAGGGGAGTGGTGCAAGGCACGAGGCAAACTGGCACCAAAAATGCGAGCCGCGAAATTTTTATTACTTATACTAATAATGCAGACGCGAGGATTTTCTGCAGCGCACAATTAGCACCTTTAAGTGAGGTGCATTAACATTGTATAGAGTTTTGTTTAAACAAGAAGAACGAACAGCAGCCACCACTGAGGGAATATAGCAGCAACAACATCAAATTCGAGAAAGAGAAGAACAAGACGATACTTTATTTGTATACAATTGAATGGATTTTCATGGAAGATTTCGAGCATTTCCATGGAAATGAAATGTTCGCCTTTATGCGTCTCCCAAACACAAGATGCAGCCAACATGCCAGACAAGCTGGCGGCCCAAGTATCTGTTATCCGTATCTGTACCTGTATCTGAAACGAATCAACACACATTAGATACAGAATGAAGAAAGCAATAAGCAATAACAGGCCCAACATGGCAAACAGATGTGCGCAACAGGCTCCCCTGACTTCTTTCTCTCTTTGTCCGTCCGCATCTATCTCTCTCTCTGTTGAACAAAGGTCCGACAATACCCAAAAAGGTCTTGTCCAAAAGGTTTGAAATGTCACTTCAAGTGTGGCTGGACACTAAATCAATGTCAGTCGATGCTCAGAACAAAGCCAAAGATTTTCTCTCTCTCCCACTTTGTAGTAGCAATGCCCCGCAGTATTTGACAGATACATTGAATGTGAATGTGAATGTGAATGTGTGAGTATCTGTTGTGTTTGCTGCATGGAAATTTCAATTCGTGTTGGACATGAAATGTGTGTCAACGTGGGCGAATCGTTTTTGTTAGTGTGTAAAATAAAAATAAGTCCAAAGGCATTTTGTGTTTTGTCATCAACATGTGGACAAAAAAATGCTACAAATTCCGATCTTTGTGAACGTTTTGCAATGCATCCAAATTGTCCGACAGCACCAAAACCAAACAGCCAAAAGAATCAAAAAACAACAAAATGCAATTCAACTTTAGAATGTTGTGTATCTACACGCATAAAAATGTATCTGAAGAGTGCATCATTAACACTTCAGAAGAGCTGCCCCTTACCAAAAAGGCATCAAAGTGAAGTGCAATTAAGCATTCATCTCCTTACTTTTCCTGTGCCACGGATTTCTTGATTTTTTACGCCGCAACAACGTTCGCGTTTTCAGACACTTCAATGCCCCCAAGGTAAGGTGTTAAATTTTCATGGAATTACAACAACGATAAATTATAATTACACGCACCGCTGCGCATAAGTCAACCAGCACACATACAAGCATGCATAATAAATGTGTACGTAAACTCCTTCAGAGTGTGGCGACTAAACACGTCAAAAATCATTTGTAAATGCATTAAAAATATTTCATTAACACCTTTGGGGATGAAAGCACTAGCTAGTTTTTAGAAATGGTGGTACATTAATTAAAATACGAATTTGAGATGCATCCTACATATTATATGTATGTATGTATGTACAATAGACACTGTATATACACTGTATTACTTCAAAGAGGTTTTATCTTGATAATAACACATTCTCTTTTCAAGCATAAGCCTATGGCTTATCTCACATTGTGTTTTGGACGAGCCACGTTCAATATCCTCGATAGTATAGTGGTTAGTATCCCCGCCTGTCACGCGGGAGACCGGGGTTCAATTCCCCGTCGGGGAGGGATGTACAATTTTTTTATAAAATTTATTTTTAAATTTTATTTTTGCTGAACTTCTGCATAACACCATTTCGTGATTTATTGACCAAGGCATTTCAAATTTGGCTCTATACTCGGATTATTTTTACTTAACATAAATATATGTACTACTAGAATCGGATATGTTCTATTAATTCATTAACGTGCATTGACCAATTTGTGATATATGTATGTACAAAATCTCTCCATTCTATAAAAATGAATATAATGAACTTGCAAGAAGCAAAAAAACAAAAACCACAATCTCATGTCAAAGAGAACAAATATAATATAAAAGAAATATATTTTTTATTGTCTTTGTCATAAAAAGCGAATTAATAAGTGGTGGAGCCATTAAATACATTTGAATAAAAACTTAATGTAAAAATAAAATATGTATGTATATATATTTAAAAAAAATTTCAACATTCTCCCCGACGGGGAATTGAACCCCGGTCTCCCGCGTGACAGGCGGGGATACTGACCACTATACTATCGAGGATGTTGTCAACAAAGTGACAAAAACACTTCTTGTGTGTACTCACACTAATTCAAGAAATTTCCCTTAGCTGCAGAACTTTTGTTTATTTTATACATAGTAGAACTTTCTATACCAATTGTACGACACATTAATAGTGTTGGTATTAAGAGCTCTTAATTTTAATATTGTTAACACTTCACATATTTCAGTCATATTTTTAAATGCGATAACTACAAACATTTTGAAAGTACTAGTAAAGTGTTAGTTAGTATGCTATTATCTATCGTAATTTAAAAACAGTTTTATTTTAGTGTAAACCCATTTTCAAACAATTTACATATAGTAGCCCAAGCCCAATTACATATTTTGGCAGCCGATTTTCAACATCCTCGATAGTATAGTGGTCAGTATCCCCGCCTGTCACGCGGGAGACCGGGGTTCAATTCCCCGTCGGGGAGGGAATGTATAGTTTTTTTTTTTAATTTTACATTTTGAAGAGAATAAAATGTTAAATTTGTTGCAGTGAAACGAAAATTCAATAATAAAAACAATTGCTTAATAAAATAAAAAAAAGCAAAAAAAAAATTAAGACATTCTCCCCGACGGGGAATTGAACCCCGGTCTCCCGCGTGACAGGCGGGGATACTGACCACTATACTATCGAGGATGTTGATTCACGCTTGTCAAAACGGGTATTTGAGCGTAGGGCCTCATTCATTTCATTCACTTACGAGTTTTTGTTGATTTCGAATGTGTTCGTGTTGTTGTTATGGCACCTTCCTTTAACATTGCTGCGGAAACATCATTAAGAGCTGTTGAGTCCTCGCCTGTTTCATCAACTGCAACTATATTGTGTAAGCTAAGATGGCCTGTAAAAAAATATAGTTAAAACAAAAGTATTATTAACATATTTCTAATGACAACTCTATGAAGTGAGTTATGTTTTGTAAACAAAACAGCTGAAAACGCAACTTGGCAACTGATTTTTATGTGGCAGCGTCGAAGTCGATGTTGGCGCCAAACAAAAGTCGTTTATTAATTCGAACAACAATTGAAATCGCGTAGGGAGTCTGAAATATGAGAATGCTACTCTCCCCAAGCAAGCGGAAGAACGTGGGTCCCAATAGCAAAGAAAACTAAAGAGAGAGAATCATAGAGCGAGCGGGGAAGAAAAGAAACAACGAAGCTTCAAAAGATGCAGGGAAAGATATCAATGGAAACGTGTGTCGTAAACCAAATTAAATCGCAGTACGCAATTTGTTGCTTCCTATTGCCAACTGACTAGACCAGTTAGGCCGGATCCACGCGCATCTTTAAGATAAGCTTTGACAGCTCTACGAGTTTACGCCTCGTTCTTAGTGTGCCGCTAACTCGACTGCACGCACAGGCTGTAAGGTTGATGTAGAATCTAAAAATGACTGTGTGTGCCGCACATATGTAAATGTAGTAGCATCATCAGTGTTGATGCAGGAAATGTAGCACTTTAAATTCAAGCCCAAAAGATAGATAAATTTTACATGCAATTTTTTCCCGCCATATTGCCCACGTTAATTTCTTACTAACTTTTATCAGATTTGACCAAATCGCAGTTGGGTTTTTGAAGATCGCATCAAATATAAGATATTTTTTGTGTGAAAATTGAAGCCTTTGAGTGATCAGTCAGTCAGATATAGAGATAATACGATAACAACTTTTCCTTCCTAAGCCAAAGCTCGAAGAAATTCATTATGGTTGGGAAATGAGTGATATAAATTAATAAATATTTTGATATCATTTTGATTGTTTATATACAGCAAAAGCTTATCGAATGTTGGTTTGTTTATAGTCCGTTTCCTTTTAAAAACATTGAGAAAACCATAACATATAACACATAAACATGGGCAGTGCCAACTTCCGCAAATACCTTATCATAAAAAAATTAATTGTTATATGTAGACGTGTATATATATATTTATATATCTTTCGAAGATAACGTTTTGAATACAGATACACTGCTATATATTATTTTATCCGCAAGCATTTGTCAACATGTGTGTAAAGCACTAAAACAGCAAACCAAACAAATAAATGGCTTAGCCATTTCCTATATATCCCCTTCAAAAGTTTTAAACGAAGAAAAGGCGTTAATTGATTAAATGGTTTTGCACTTGCTCCCACGACTACCGACGACAACAACAACAATAACAACAACAACAACGACGAAGACGATGCGGAGTGTGTAATTACCGTGCTGGTTTCGCGCACACTCTTAACTTGGCAGTTACATAAAGCATTTATCAAACTCACTTGACATAACGCAGTAAATAACCGTTCTGTGGGGCTGGGAACAGATAATGTAATTTCCGAGAAACAAACAAACAACAAATACACCAAGCAAAGCAGAAACCAAAAACAGAAAACATATTACTAACGTTAGCGCAAAACGTGACTGCAACTCAGAGTGGGTGCAGTTCAAAGTGGGGAGAACTCCGAAGACGGTGCCATTCACACTCATTTCATATGCAACAGACGACAAGCCTTACCATAATGCGCAAACAATACAGGCAAATTAGAGCAATGCGTGTTAGGTGACGATAACAATAACGATAACGATGCCGATGACGATGACAATCAATCACTATGCATATGGCGATGATATAGTTCGCGCCGTTCGCATCGCATCGAATCGCATTGCATCAAAGGAATCGCAATTACGCAGAAATAAAAGCCGATGCCAACTGAATGCTAAATGCCATTTGGCAAGTTGCCCCAATTACTTTGTCATCCAGCCCTCCCTCCTCTACAGTCTTGATTAATTACCCACTGTATGTCCAGAATCGGGTGTGGTCTGTCTCCACTCTTGTCCACACTATGCGACTGGCAACCATCCTTTAAGCCGCGTTCATAAACTCGAAGGCAGTTCAAGTTGAATAATGAATGAATATATTTATAAAACAAGCAACTATAATCATATTAAAATATATTCATATATTCCAATGAATATTGTAGTTGATGTGGGAGATTGATTGATGAGAAACCGTTGTCTAATTAATTATGCAACCGATTTAATTGCACAAATTTCACTCATTAGTTTCGATATTATTTTGGTAGCATTTTTAACTGCTTCTAGGATAGTACAGCACAACGAAAAGTGGGTCGTCAGACGAGAAATACCGTAAGCCGCCAAATCTTTTCATGCAATTAAAAAAATTATATTTCATCAAAATAAAAGGGGAAAATTTCAAGAGCGCTTTGTAGGAGTTTGCTCGATTAGCAAATGCTCATTTGATATCAAACAATAGTAAATATTAAAGATATGAAGGCGATAAATAGAAGAAAAAACTTGTATTCGAATTGACACTTTAGGGACAGAAGAGTATGTACTTATTTATTCCATTACGTATACCCACTTCTAATGCTATCATTGAGTACAGGGTATAAAAGGCAACGCGTTCATTATGCTGCAGCGAGCCAAAATAGATCAAAGTGCATTTCGTATTTTCTTTTTTGGTTTCCCGATGTAGTTTTGGCCGAGGAATATGCAAAAATATGCTTTGTATGTAGAAGCAGAGAAGTGTGGCAAGTGATGCATGCCCCATAGCACTGCGACCCGACTGGCTGCTGTCCATCAACGCTTCGAGTCTATGCTAAATGAGCTGCAGCGCACACCCACAACCAGCATGTAGTGGCCGCACCCCGCAACCCCCTCGTCCTTAACGTGATCCACGCTGCATTAGTCAAAAATGCGTAAATGAAATCAATTAAAATTCCGCATGGCACACGGAATGGACAAGAATCCGTCCGTATTTACGCATTTAGTGGCCTATGCGCCGCGCATGGCCTAATGAAGGCACGTCTTCGTCTCCACACATGGACACATCAGCGTCAGCTGCAAGTGGAGACGAGTATAGCACACAGAGCACAGACAAGTAAGAGGCTATCCAATCAGGCCCATTGTAGCCCCTTTTGCCACTTGAAATTTGTTTACAACAGCTTGAGGCACACTGATTGCCGCATGGTCAGGTCATGCCACAGCGCAAAGTTGCCCTTGGAGCAGCTCTTCACAATTGTGTTGTTTTCTTCATCAATGCAACGCAATGGGGCTTTAATTTTCTTTGGGGTTCTGCACGAAATGAAAACTCATCGTATAATAACACAATTAATGGACGGTTCATCTGTCAAAGGGGAGGGAGGGAGAGCTCCGCAGGTGCTGCCAGTTTGGACATGCTATTGAGCCAACGACTGCAATCACAAATCATCTTCGTTTTCATCTTTATCTTAATCGTCATCGTCATCGGCATCGGCATCGTCATCTTCATTTTCAGCTTCATCTTTACCCAATGACGTAGCCATAACACGTCAATTCAATTCGCATGTGATAGTCGTTGCCTGCAGAGATATGAGTATTATGCCATTTAGACATCACCCATTTAACTTAATTGGATCTAATCTAGAGAGTATCAGTTTATTGCATAATTATTGCCATCATATTCGTATAATAATAATCATTACATTCACTAGTGTCGAGCCATTAAATAAAATAACATAACTATGCATAGATTCAAAAACTTGAGCAATTGCTGACGAAGGTAAGTAAGATTGAAAATCCCGACTTTTTCAGAAGAGTCAATAAAGATATCTCTAAATATGACGAAGGCCACCCAAGATATTCGCCCCGACAAGCATATTGATTATTTATGTAATCACAGTTCCATTCATGTGCACGTTTTGTGTGTTTTTAAATATTTTCATTGCTTTCATTCGCGTTGGCATCTAGTCAACGTCAAAATTATGACTGACGTTTGATTTGTAATTGAAATGGCAGGCGCATAATTGTAGATTTGTTTATATTTTCGTTTTTCATAGCATAGGAAACCACATTTGGGTGGTCCACAAAACGTCATTGCATGGGGCGAGTGTGTGTGTGTGCGGGGCTTTTGCGCAATGTTCTCAATTTCAAAGACTAGACACATAATTGAAGATTTCCTGTCTCGTCCAAAGTGAATTACGCGACGGTTACGATCAACGGGAACAAGTGATGGAACCATCTTCCAAGAGTTGAAAAAAAAAAAACACTTTAAATTGAATAATGTCACCCAAAAGCAAAACGGTACATAGACCGCATTTAAACTTGATGCCCTGAATGATGAGGATGCTCATCACAACTTGCTGATCATACTAAGTATGTCAACTGCTTCGTTGGCAAGTAATTCAATACAGCAGAGTAAAAGTGTGAAGAGGTGCATACGACTTCACCAAAGCATAATCATCAAAAAGCAAACATACTTATGTATGCGTATATGTCCATACATATGTGTGTATATATTAAATTTCATTTCAATGACAGTCAAGATAACAAGGCCAGCATCTAACATATACTCAAACATTTATACTCCAGACTCTTGAGATACAGATAAGGCAGTGTCGTCGAAAATGAAAAAAAGGTCGTCTTCAGATTAAAGGGGGAGAAAGGAGAAAGAGACAGGAAAATACTATTGTTCCTTTTCTTTCCTTTCAATTATCTTTGCTTTCAAAGAAATACGATTTTCTGCCTCGTCTCTTTCTTTGCTGTTCAATTATGATGCAAATGTTTTTAAAACGAAATTAAGAGAACAACACCAATACTATATATTGAAAAAGTTGAATCTATTGTACAAAATTTTAAATGCGCAATTTGCGATTGCGGTAATCACCTCTGACAATATTTGAAGCCATTTGAGCCAATGCAAATTAAGATAAGACTAATTGAGTTATCTTTTTCAAAATGTGCAATCTCTTTGTAAATTGATTCAGCTGCAAAAATGTTTATTTTTAATTTTAAATTAAGTTAGATGCATTTCTTAGTACCCATTGTTCTACAATTGTAAAAAAAAATGTAATTTATCATCTTTGCTTCAAGTCTTGACATTAAGAAATTACGCTAGCTACAAACTGAAAGATAATTCATTTTAAGTGGTCACATTTGAGATTATCATATTATTCTGCTTATCACTGCAAGTAATTGTCATTGATAACGTTCTTAATAAATAAGCAAGCAAATGTTCGCTTTAGCTTGTGCTTTTCAAATTTGCTCGCCGCTTCCAATAGCCTCCGTGGCGCAATCGGTTAGCGCGTTCGGCTGTTAACCGAAAGGTTGGTGGTTCGAGTCCACCCGGGGGCGGCTCAAATATTTTATTATTTTAATTCATGCAGGTTAAGACCTTCATTTTTTTACATAATTTTCTTTTTAATATTTTAATTTTTATACAAAAAAAAACATAAATATAGCAAAAGAATTGAATTAAACGAATTAAATTGGAAACGATAGTGCCCGTAATAAAATACTTTAAACTGAGTTTAGAATATTGAAAAACTAATTAAATACGGATTACCCAAAAAAATGTATTACATATTTTGTTAATCCTAAATTATCTGTATAGATTCGGAATACATAAAAAATAGGATTTTGCAGACAGCTTAGTTGCAAATAGCCAATAAACCTTATTAAACAAAATACTGGCAACACCTACAAAGAAAAATAATTTTTTTTTGTTGTTAGCACAACAATGGAATCAACTTTTACTTTGGTCTAAAGGCCTCAAGGTATGCGCTGCAGGGTATCCGCAATAAAAAAATATTTTTATAAGACATTTGTTGTTTGGGCATGCACAAAAGACACTGTCTGAAAAACTGGAACAAGATCGATGATCAGAGTTTGTGGCTCGATTCTCTGGGGCGATTATCAAGCTTTTTTCAAATATTTGATAATAAAAATAAAATAACACAGCAATGATTGGTCTGCTCGAGTTGCAGATACCCTATTTTACCGGCACTCTTCATTCAAGTTATGGATTTATGCAGGGTATAAGACAATAGGTACTTTTCCAGGTTTTATTCGTAATTTACATGCCATACAACTGTGACTTGTTCATTAATGAACAAACACGACCGACAACACGTGGCCAGACAAATGATGGAGATCAGTAAAGGGAATGGGAATGGAAATGGAAATGGCAATGGGGGGCATGGCAAAAGAATAAAACAAAGGCAATTGAAGCTAATCGGGCGAATAAAGTCAAGAGGGCAAAGATTCCATTGGATTGTGGAAGCTGCAAGCATTGTGGCGAAATGTTAATGCAACAATTATTTTGTAGTTGAAATTATAATGCAGATTGCACGACTGCATTGTATTGTTTGAAATTTCGTTAGGCAAAACTTAAATGGAATAGTATTTCAATAATCGATAGCTCTGCTTTATATTGAATATTGTGTAATTCATGGATTGGTGAGCTGGAAAAAAATAAAAGCCCAAGTAATATTCTTGGTGTGAACAGCTTTCAAGCAATAGCGCTAATTTAATAGCTCTAGGATACGAGGGTTTGGGCGTGTCAAATTGCTCAGTTGCGGATCGTGAGGAACGTGCCTCATAATTGGCAAAAACGGCAGCAGCAGTGACAGAGACAGAGACAGAGGCAGCATCAGCAGCCAAAAACAGTAAACGGTTTTTAAAGTTTCCATATAAATGGCCCAAACACTAACAAGCAAAAAACTGTTGACCAAAAAATGAAGGCTCGCAATGCGCGTACAAAAGTCACAAAAGCAAACAGAAATGACACATCAGATAAGGCAATATCACCTACTGAGGCCAAAAAGCAACCAAACTGGTGGAGGTGGAGGTGGACCTGGAGCAGAAACAGAAGCAGAGGCAGGAGATGGAAGCGTTGGCGGAGCGGAGCGGAGGAAGTGGAGCCTGTGGCGACGCGACGCCGTTTGTCTGCAACGTTTGCCACAAGATGCAACAATTGATTGCAGGCGAAATACAATGTGGAGGCTGTTGGCTGCAGTTTGCTGCTGGTTTGGCTCTCAGGGTCGTTGCACAGCAGCCAGGCAGCCAACCAGCCAGGTAGTCAGCCAATCCTCCAGTCTCATACGCCTCTCAGTCCTCTCTTCTCATCAGTTATCGGTCTGCATTTGTACTTAGCAATGCAAAAGACGCGACGTTGTTGTCGACATTGCTGTTGCTGTTGCCGTTGTCGTTGTCGCTGCTTACTCGAAGTACAACACAAATTGTGGTGTCGAACAACATGTTTCTTGGTTGCACAGATCTCGCAACAATGGACAGACGATGGCGTTGCCTGCTCACATTTCGGGTGCCTTTTTGAAGGAAAGTCTAATTGACGAGCGCCTCAGTCTGGTTCCCGCTTTTGGTTTTGGCTGCGATTGTTGCCTAGACACGCATGCCTATGCCCCATAATGAGGCAGCAGCCACTGTCAAAAGATGCAGACTGCAGACTCGCACAATTTCCCACCAGCAGACAGAACAGTTGAATGTGCAACGATTTGACGCATGAATAAGTGATGCCAATATTCAAGGCCTTTTGGCAATGGCCAAGTACAAAATGTCATTGCCATAAGACCTGCACAACACAAGGCATAAAAAACTAGAAAAACGATCAAAAGGTAGGCATTTCTTTTATAAGTAGAGTACTTGTAGTATTACGAATATTCTGCTACTTATAACAGCTTAGACGAGTACTACTTGACAATTAAGAATATTTTCAACCAGAAAACAAAGAAATCTTCGGTCGAAATCAACAGCAGGCAATATATTGCCTCATCTGCCAGTCTTTGCATCCGTCCGTTATTAAGAAAGTAATCACAATACTGTTTTAGTTTTATTTCAAATATATTTTACATTTGGCAAGATTTAAAAATTATTTAATAGAATTTTAATACACATTCTAAGTCAATTACTGCCGTCAATTATGATAATAGTCAACTAATAGTCAGTCGATAGTTGCCTTGGCATCAACTATACTTAGCTTTGCTTAGGAATGGTTAAAGTATATCATTGTGCACTGTGCTTGAGCAGTGAGGGACTTAACTGGCTTTTTGTTGCTGATGTTGGTGTTGCTCTTTAGCACTTCACGTGCGAAATGAGGGAAGGCGAAAAGAACAGAAAAATGGCAACTTTAAATTAGGTTTGACAAGATAAATGATCGTACTGATCGGACTGTGCATCGTGGTGACTCCTTGCCGACGAGATAGAGATGGAGGTGGAGACGGAGACGGAGACAAAGAGGAAACCCTTCAACTGACCCCCATGGTAGTCTCTCATTATGTTGCTGTTCGTTCGCTTTCAACTGTTATTTCAATTCTTCATTGTGAGAGAAGTCTTCATGCACTTGAAATTTAAAATTACAGCGGAAAAGGACGCTAAGTGCACACATATAATTTGATGGGAAGCAAGGGGGAATCTGAGTCTGACTGCAATTTGCAATTTGCAATTGGCAATGGCATCGAGGCGTTGAAAGGCTTATTAAACGAAATTTGCAATTACAACGTTGATGCAGCAACAAAGTGAGAGATGGACAGACGCAAAAGGAAAAGGAGAGAGAGAGAGAGAACAAGAGAGAGGTGGAAAAGGGAGAGAATGAGATGGTTATGTCGAGATTTGCCAGCGTCTACATTTTGGAGCCCATTTATGTTATTTGCTGGCTCTGTTTTCTTCAGCTTCTTCGCAGGTCCTATAAGGCCTACCACAATGGGGCTGGCACGAAACTCCACTTTCAGACGGCACCTTATCTGTGCAACGGCATCATTTTTTCACACCAGGCACAGTCCACAGTCAGCAGTCAGCTCGAAAGGGCAAAAGCAGCAGCAGCAGCAGCAACAGCACAAACGGCATAAATATTATGGCCAAGTTTGCAAAGCCGCGGCTAACAGATCTCATATCTTCCAGAGTACGTGGCTTAGCTCTGGCAATGCCATGAAATGCTTAAACATAAATTTAACAGCAACAACAGCAAGACTGCCAACTCGGGAAGGCACAAATGCAGCTGGCCAGCTCAAGTCAAGTCTCAAGTCTGAGCCAGGTCCAATCCTGGCTATTCGATTCTGCTTTGGAGATTAGTGTGCAAGTGGGACTGGGACTTGGTCTAGGTGTATGTCTGTATCTGTGGCTGTGTCTGTTGACCCTGATCATCAACCATGAGCTGGCAGCTCGGCTGCAATTCAAGCTGTAGCATTAGAAAGAGAGAGGCCCAAAGGAGAGTAAGCAGATCGACTTAATGGTCAAGCGCGCATTGTTCCTGCTGCAGAAATAAAAGCTGGTTCAATGCACTCTTAATGCTTATTATTAGAGATATTGCATTATAAACGGCATTTGGTACGCTTAAACGATGCACGCCTTCAAAATGGACCCGTAAATAAAAAAAACCGATCAACTGTACCAAGCGCAAAAATAAGAGGTGTGAAATTTGCTGCCTCTGCATATTCCCCAAAGGGCCACCAAAAAACACTTCCTTTTCTGTTCCTCGCTTTCATTTTTTGTTATTGTATTTTTTGGTTCTTTTTTTATTTTTGAGGACAGCTCTCAAGAATTTAATATAATAGCAAGGCAATTCGCCAAGCCGCAAAACGTGGCAGGAATTTTAAATGTGTTTTCAGTTGCAGCCGTTAAAAATGAGGCTTCTGACAGAACTGTTCGACTTGAAAATATCCTACAGATGAAAATTTCGATAGTTTATAATTGTGTTGAAAGTCTTAAAACCTGTTCCATAGTTGAAGAGATGTTTTAAAATTTGATTCCAATGATTTCGTCAAACAAAGTTTGAATTTGGAAAAGTCTCTCTAAGATGGTCAAAATTGTTTTCTCAATGTTTTATAATATTAATTTTCAATACTAACATTTTAAAAGGCACCTATCTATCATAACCATTATATCCCATTGCTCTTTACAGGGTATTGTAAACGGCAAACGTAAAGTGTGATTAACGCGTACCTGCGACTGCAAATGGAGCTGGGGAGCTTGGGACCTGCGACCCAGGACTGGGTCTCTCTGCCTTTTTGACAGAATGTCTTGTGTCTGCCGCGTCCAGCTGGATTGGCGTTGGCGACGTTGACAAAAACCCACGGCATATTGCAGTCCTCCACGTCGTCGACATAGTCGTCGTCTTCGTCGTCAAAATCATCGTCCAAATGCGCGCAGAAGCTGCACAAAAACTCGCCCGAATCCACAAACTTCAACTTGAGAGCAGTCCCTCAGTCTGTCTGGCTGTCTGTCTGTCTGTCCCATGGTCTTTCTGACTGTCGTCTACCTGAGGCAAGCCAGTTTGGACCTTTTGTGGTTGGCAGCTTAAATGACCAACTCGTTATGTGTTTACCACAGCAGCCGGAGCCGGAGATAAGCAAACGCGATGCGCAGGCGACGCAATGCAACACGAAGCGACGCGACGCGACGTTCAAGTTGAAGTTGCAAGTTGAGGCTGCTATTGCCTCTGCGTGCCGCGAGCTCTTTTTGGGTCCCTTTTAATGAGTCTGGGCTGGGCTGAACTTGGACCGAGGCGGAGGTTCGCTGACTGCATCTTTTTAATAATATTGTTTACGTGACATTTGATTTATTATGAACTTTTCCTTTTGACAGATTATGTGGCGGCTTGGATTCACGCCAGTTGCTACTGTTTTGACTCTGCCCCAGCCCCAGCCCCAGTCTCTGGCTCTGCCTCTGTCTCCTACTGTGACTGTGCTTCTTTCTGAACCTCGGTTTCTTACTGTTGCGACTCCACGTTTGCTGCACTAAAGTGGCACGCACGAATCGTTTGCATTCGCCTGCGCAATACCCCGAGTTTATGGTAAAGACTTAAACGCAGTTGCTGCTAAATCAATTAGCCAGCCTAATAAATGTGAGAGTCCAACAATTACAATCGTAATTCACTTATTAAGGAAACGGCGTCTTTTCAAAAGTAGCAATTACGATCGCATATTGATAACAATCGCTATGGCACTGTCGGTGCCAGACTATGTTGCATATTTCTATATCAGGGGCATTGATCCATTGATATGTTCCAACTCGTAAGTTCTCTTAGATTTAAGTGTTTTCAATGCAAGACAGACAGACCAAATGCGACTGCAAACAAAGTTAAAATGAATAATATTCTTGACTTTATACTTTATAATCTTCAATTTATTGATTGTGGTGTGTACATTCTTCAAAGGGTATCTATGCTGCGATCATTTTCATCTCTACTGTGTTACTGCGTTTTTTTAATATTGTCGTTTGATTCGTTACGATTATTTACAGAGAACTCGACGCAGAGAGTTCTACATTGTCGCTTTAATTAAGAACCAGTTTGATTTCTTCTCTCCCGTTTTTCCCTTTGATATTTACAAATTAAATGTTGATAAGCCAAAGGGCTTTTCGGGTTGCGTTCTGCTTGGGGTTCGAGTTTGTGTTCGGGTTCGGGTTCGGGTACGGATTCTACCTTGTGGGTGCGATGGGCCTAAAATTTAATTATACCACATGCAACACAAGCAGCCACTCTGGTTGTCATTCTCGTTCTCGTGTTGTTGCTGTTGGTGTTGGTTATCATTAAGAGTTTAATCTTTATGGGCTATGGCTGCACTCGAGTCGTTAGGCTGGCTTTAAATAGCCAGTAAGTTGGCTGGCTATGTTATTTATGTGGACTGCCAATAATAATAGTCATCATAAACACGATTCGCCCTCACTCCTGGCTGCGCAAAGAGCGAAGGAGTAGGAGTATAGGTGTGAGCCATGGGGCAAGGGAGCGATCATTTTAATATTGACACAACGATAATGTCATAAATGTGACAGCGATAAAAATCACTACAGTTTTTTGTGGTTGCCACACAGCGGGATATGAATATGAGTACTGTTATCAGGGTCTCAGTTTAATAGCTTGCAACAAGCGCTACAGGTTGGTCATGGCCTGTGAATGGTTCATGGCTTGTGGATCGCCATGGGGATGGTAATTCAAACTTATTGACACTTTATAGCAATGTCAAATATGTGCTCAAGAGAGCCTCTCGTCACAAACGCAAGTATTGACACATTGATTAAGGCTCATGAATGCAAATATTGCCGCATATTGCCATTGGCAAGGAAAAACTTTTCTTTTTTTAGTCTTTGCCATTGCGGCTTCTCCCTCATAGAGTTTGACGTTGAACATCGAGCAGACGGTCGACTGCCAAACAGATTTCATCCATTCGCAACCAATTCATGCCACATTTTATGCAAAGTCAGACACGACTTTGCACTAAAGCCGCTATAGGAAATGTTGACGCAGAAAAAAGGGAAACTAATCTGATTACTATGCAAGGCACTTCAGATGCCCTTTAATGTTAGGACTTATTATTTCAAGTTTACATATAGAATATCTAGAAAGAGTTTTTTTCATCCAATAAAGAACGCTATTAAATTTTAATAAGTAATTAATGATTCAGTAGTATATTACAGTATATATCTGGAAAGAAAGTTCTTCAATGTCCTATTATTTATAGCATCCCAAATATGATGATATGATGAGATTCAGCTCTCCGTTTAAGCCCTTCGCTAAGACTTTTCGAATGAAAAAAATAACTCCTATTAAGACACTGTGTGCTGGCAGCGTATAAAGTATTCGTATATGCTCAAACACAAACACATTTGCTTTGCGAATGCTGTGGAAGATTTCTGCGCATAGATTGAGAATTCAAGCAGAAGGAGAATAAATTGTTTTTTAAGCTGAGCTCCAAAAGGCAGTCAAAACCCCAAGGAAGTCTCCACGCTTCTCGGCTACATTCGTTTTGGGAATTCTCCTCTCATTTGAGTCTCTGCCGTACGTGCGAAGGAAAAGGAAATGAAAGAAATACAATTTCTGCGGTGTTGTTATCGAGGTCTTTGAATCGCGACTTGCGACTTAAGACTTGGAAGTCGTTGGAACTCTCGAGGTACAATTAATCATATCGGAATATACTTACTTTGCCCTTTGGTGGGCATAAATCTCGTCGGGCATTAAGCCGACTTAGACCATAGCGAAAGCCAGGTCCGAACTACACTAAGAAAGCGAAAAGAGCTTTTAGCGCGCATGCGAAACAAATCGCTTGATTAGTTTTTTATTTTACAATGGCCATGGAGCAACGGCATAGGAGCCGGCAACAAGTTGAATTCTTGCTAACAGGAAATAACCTTAACGAATCCTCACTTAATGGTAATCCCTTTTTAAGTATTTGCCACTGTTCGACTCGACTTCACTCAAGTCCATATTCATTTCGTAATGTTCCCCCCATATTCCAATTAAAAGGGAAATCTTTCTCTCCCGGTAAGTTGTCACCAGTGGGACTTGCAATTAACCCAGACTGTCCCTTGACATCCCTGGCGTATACTCAGTCTACAGCATTTTCTAATTTAATTACGTCTGCTTTGGGATTTCTTCTTTTTCATTTCTTGTCATTTTACTATATTAAAGTGATAAAAGTCTGGCAAACTGCCAGCATTCGCTTCATTTGCAAAGTCCACAGGAAATCAAATTTATTGCATGAAAATAAGAAACGCTAGCGACTTTGCTGCTTTGGAGATACTCTACAATTATTAATGCACTAATTGTTTTAAGCAATCGATATTGTTCACACATATTTTTATTTTAAATTGTAAAAACTTTGCTTTGATATCGGCTGTTAACATCTGAATTAAATAGAGAAATAAACAGACCCTACAACATTCTCAAATTCCCGCATCAATTTTCAATATTGTATAATTATTTCTCATAATTGTAGAAAATAAAAGTATCAATAAAATCTTCTATGAAATTACTCTCTAGTTTCATCGGTAGCTAATTTTTATTTCGATTCTCTAATTAAGAAAACTGAAATGGTAAACATATAGTGAATTAAGTTCATTATATAGCTACATTGATCAGGTCTATTTAATAGACGTGTCTATAAAATTTAGATGCGATTCGATTTTAAAAGTAACGTTCATTTCAGCAACATGAAAAAGCGCAGCTTTTTGTTTGTCCTGGGTCTAAAATACAAAGAGAAGGATTAAATTGCTGCGCATACAAATCGTTGATGTTAACAATGAATTGCCGACCCCGGACAATGTTGCAGCTAAAAACCTTTTTCATTTTTCTGGGTTGCAAAGCAAAAGAGGAAAAGAGGAAAAGGAATACCACACGAATACGTAAATGGCAGAGAGGACAGATCCAAAAAGGGGATCACAATTAAGTGCATATAAATTTTGTAATTTTATGATCAATGCAATGCTTATAAAAAGCAAAACCAAAGAAGCATGGAGAGAGAAAAAGACTACATAGGACTAAATAAGCTTGGCATAAAGTATGACAATTTATGCGTCAGCCAAAATTGAATGCAATAAGCCGCAAAAATATGGCCAATAGCGAGGGTCGTCAGTTAACGTTTTGTGTGCACAAGTCGAGGTAGATGATAAGATACCTTTGCTTCTATTACTGGTTACTGATTTGTAATGACATTCGCAACTGGCTGTCGTTAACTTTAATAATCCGATCGAGCACTAAACTGCCACCGATCGGCGGTTTGGTGGTCAATGGTTCGTTGGTTCGCTGCTTGATGGTTTCGAGTGGTTCATCCAGCACAACGGGCGGTCATTAAGGCCTAAGAACATGTAGGTAAAAGCAGCTACCTTTGGCGAGGTGTGAAGAAAAGTGTCGACTTGTTAAGGCCACAGACCACAGACAAACAACAAGATAACTGGCAACCCAAGCTGGACCCCAGACCCCAAGTCCAAGTCCAACTTGAGCTTCAACTCAAGTCAGAGCCGCTGACTGTTTCTCAGAATCAGGCAGAGCGCGCGCCCGTTCTGCTTTTGTGGATGCAATAAATAAAATAACAAGTTGAAACCACAGACGCACCAGCGGCTCGGCGGCATGTTTTGTCCTTCATGTGATGGTAGTGTTGGTGCCTCTTTTGGTGGTGCTACGTGCCGCAAATGCGATAAATTTTATTTATTTCTTCTAAAAGGATACTCATATGCTGGGCAAAGCTCTGAGTCGTACTTGTCCCACTTAATTAGTGTCCGACAACTCGGCAAATCTCTTTGATGCCCTAAGACCTTACGAGAAGTTCTAATAGTATCTAGAGGGCTGTAAGAATACTTCACACCTAAAATATGCGCATTATTCACTTTTCTAATTAATAATAAAAGTTCCACCTAATTTTGTCTAACTTTTAATTTATTGAGAAGCTTCGCATATACTTAAGATAGTGAATCTCATAAATCTTATAATGTTATGAATAACTCAATGAACAAACTATTTTAGTTGCTTCACACTCATGGGTATAAATAAAGAGCTAAGTAGGTGGACAAGTATTTATGGTATTCGTATTAAAATGGAATTAATCGATTAAATAATCGATTCGCTGGCATACGAAATGCTCCCAATTGAGATGTGCAAATGGTGGCCATATGTTATGTCTGCCTAGCATTCCTCTCTCCCCCTCTGTCTCTCTCTGTCTATTAACTTGGTAACCGGCTTGACTCGACCAACTCTGATGCATCTGGCTGCAGTCTAATCCTTGGTAATTAATTACAGCTTTGCAACAAACCGGCAAATAACTTAATAAAGCATAAATGATTGTCAACTGTGTTCGAATTAGTCTTGATTATCTCAATAAATCTTGGCCAACTGCAGCAAATGAATCATCGAATAGGCAACTTAATAGGTAAAGCGATTTCAATGGGAAAGTTGGTCAATTGCCTTATTGATGGATTGTTCGTCAAGCCGACCAAATATAGAAAGTCTTGCCCAAGATACTGGTGATTAAAGTACTGTCCAAATGCCAGCCATCTTTGAAGCCTTTCAGCGCCAAAAACAAACAAAAAAAAAAAAAAAACACATAAGAAGGAAATCTGTCGTGACTCTCAACATGCCACAAAAGGAAGCACAGCCGCAAGTGATACGACAATATTTTAATTAAAAGTTGTTGTGGAGCTCAAGACACACGCCAACAACAAGCAGAACATGTCACAAATGAATCGACAGCAAAAGGCGACCGCAAAAGGTTGCTGAGGCAGAATGCCATGCAACAAGTGTTAGCCATGCAACAAGAGTCGCCGTCTGCGTCTGTGTCGTCAATGCTGCCGCTGTTGTTGTTGTTGTTTGTCAGCAACATGCAGGATACAACAGCAACAACAACAACAACAACTGTACGAGGTGTTAAGTAAAAAAAATATGCAAGCGCAAACAAATTTTACATGCCGTGGCAATAATTGAAAAAGCATGTTGCCACACGACGCGTACGTATGCTACGTTCCATGTTGCTACAAGAGTTTGTGCTTAGAAACGTTGTAAGTCTCATTTCTTGCATATTTATTGTGAACTGTGCCAATCCTTTGCTCAAATAAATGATGCTCATTTCCTGTGTTCAAAATATACATAAATCCTATAGGCGAGTTTATCACTTAGTATTTATTTTAATACCAGTTAAATTTTAAATTTTATATAGAGGCACAACAAACATGACATTAAATATTATTTACACATATTCCTTTTCATGAAAATTATCAAACAAATATAGTCAGTTCAGCAATTTTACTTAGATAATATAATATATTTATAATAAATCGCGTTTATAAGAAAGGCATTTTGATATATAGTACAAGTGTATCCGTTGATTCAAGCAGCCTTTTGACAAGTGCATTTAGATTATTTTTTTTACCAAGTTCAAGGCAGTTTTTATCTGCCTTGCGGATGCTGGTGGCACTAACAATAGCACTTCAAAAAGAAAATCAAACAACTTTGACGGACTACCAAATACCCATTGTCGCAAATAAGTATTATTTAAATATTTTAGATTCACGGAATGCAATTTAAGCTTACAATTATATAGAGGTTTCTGAAGTTCCCCTTTTTACTGTCTGATGTAACTTTGACTTTATAATTACAGGGTATGCTACAGCGGAATACAATGGTGCTGGTCGCACGTTGCCCGTTGCCTGTTGCATGTTGCACGTTGCACGTTGCCGGTTTGTTTTTGTTTCCCTCCCGTTGTTTTTGTGGCCAATGCCGCTGCAATTGCCACTGATCGCGTCGATTCAATTAGTAATTCTAAAAAGCGGCAAGCGACGCCTTTTGCATCCTAATAAGCGGTTGCAGTTACTCGTGTTGTTGTTGTTGCTCTTGCTGTTGCTGCTACTCCTACTTGTTCTCGTACTTTTGTTGATGTTGCCATAACATTTGTTCAACAACAACAACAACAACGCCAGCGTAGCAATCGTTTCCAGGCCAAGCTTTTCCAATTGTCGGCACTGCACTTTTCATGCCCAAATGCAGTTGCACTCGACTGTCTCAGTTGTTGCAGTTGCAATCACATCGCAACGCATTGACTATTTTTGTCATTGTCGTAGTCGTCGCAGTCGCCGTCGCTGTCGCAGTTAACGTCGACGCTGACGTCAACGCACTCGTCTGGCAACATGCTTAGTCGTTCGATTCTTTTCCACAGAAAATGTAATTATGTTCTGCGATTTCATTATACCCTGTACATATAAATAAAGCTAAAAAGGGTAGGACAACAACAAGTTGAAGTCACTATAAATACTATTTGTATATTTCAAATATTTTTCACTCTTATATACCACTAATAATTTGTGGAAACTAATTTGCTTTTTTCTAAAATCGACTAAGCACATTTGTATTAATCAACATATAAGATTTAACTTTGAATTAGTTCGAAAGCAAGCTGTTCTTAGTTCGAGCAGATTTTGTAGTCGATCATGCATGATTATTACAGTCTTGAGAGTTTTTTCTCATCATCGTCTGCAATGCTTCTATTGCAGATGTTGCCATTTCTGGAGGCCCAGCATTACAAACTTGGTTCAAATTAATTCTTCAAGCCAAATTGCGCTCTCGCAGTCAACTAATCAAAGTTTAATCAATGCGGCATTTTTATGTGACATTGCAACGCATTTTTAATACTCTGGCTGAAGGGTATGTCAACTGTGTTATTAAATGTGTAAACACTTCAAGTAGCCCTATGGAATTCCATACTATTATAGTATAGAAATGCATTTATATTTCAAACCGCGCCAAAGCCTTTAATAAATATAACTAAGCCTCTTTGGTCTTGTTTAAAAGAGTATGCATGATTCGACGGGGCAGCAACTTTTTCTCCCGCTTAAAGCCAGTTTCCATCAGAAAAACGATGGGAAAATATTTGTTTCTGGCATTGAAGGAAGTGCTTATAAGTCGAGTTGAAGCCATTTTTATGGACACATGATCGCAAACTCCAACAATGTTTATTAGCAGCTTTTTAGACGTAACAAAGATATTTAATTTGAGAGCTCAACAGCTTGAGAAGCTTATGTATTAAACTTTACTAATTAATCTATTCATAATCATTCTTTATGCCCGGTACCCAAAGGATTACATAATAACGTTGAAAATACGAGTATTTAAGAGACAACTTCTTCCAAGCTATAGTCTTTGCAATAGATATATTTTGAGTTGGGACATTAAATATCAGATACTTAAAACAAGAGTTAATCAGAAACAATTTTCATAGAAAATACGTTCAATCAATGCATCGTAATGTTTTCAATCGAAGCTGCGTGCAACAAATTATTATTTTATTTGTGTTTACTAATTTAACAGAACAGCGCTTTCGTTACAAAACCTCTCTCTGAGAGTAATCGAAAAGCGAGCTACAGCTGATAACTGTACACAAACGAAAATCGGGTGCAAACATAACTATATATAATATAAATATTTCTAGCTACGATAAGATTTGTCTATATAGTTGAATAAATAATTTAGAGGATTATCTCCCGCATCATCTGTTAGTAACAAACCCAAATAAATGTTAGATTATTAGATCATTACCCATAATTGTTGAACAGTGTAATTGGTTTATAATTATACAACTCAAATGTCATACTGAGTTAACGATTGGCACTATCAGTGCTTGTCCAGCCGGTTCCAGAGGTTGATCTATTGAGCAAAACGCAATTAAACGTCATGTGGACGATGCTAATTCTAAGTGGAATCCTACTGTTGGCAGTGTGGATTCTACTGAAGCAACTCAACCAAAAATACTTTATCCTGACGCTGGCGAAACGTGTACAGACCGTGGATGGCAGCCCCTTGGAGAGTAAGGTGTTTGTCTATCCGGGCAAGACGATATTTGGTAATAACTTTGATATACTGAAGATGTCACCCTGTAAGTGCTCAACATATCGATTTACCCAATGTAATAGATGATTATATAAATGTGTTCTTTAGCTATGTTGTTCAATTTCGTTCGAGATGCTCATGCCAAGGCAGAGGGAAGAAGTTACATGTTCTATTTCTTTTTCGCACCCATGTACAATGCAGTACGGGCAGAAGATGTGGATGAGATTTTGCAGAGTACCAAACTGATAACGAAGAACGTGGTATACGAGCTCGTAAGACCCTTTCTGGGCGAAGGATTACTTATCAGCACAGGTAACTATTCTCCAAGCAATGGAACAGCTATGATTATAGCGTTGGCATCTTTCGCAGATCAAAAGTGGCACTTCAGAAGGAAGCTACTGACGCCTGCATTTCATTTCAATGTATTGCAAAACTTTCTGGAAATATTCAAGTGGGTTGGCACATGTTGTGTCCTCCTGATACGTATCTAATGCTAAAATTTTTACAGAGAAGAGTCGCACAAGCTAAATAAGGTTTTGGAACAGAAACTGGATATTGAATTTGAGCTAAAACAAGTCATTCCTCAGTTTACGCTTAACAATATTTGCGGTAGGATTTGAAATAATTGAATTGATTGATGATGTTTCAAATAGAAATAGTCGGGTCTTCCATAATTTGTCTACATCTACTCTCTTCTCTCATTGCTCTAGAAACTGCGCTCGGCGTTAAACTTGATGACCTGGTGGAAGGAGCACAATATCGAAAATCCATACACGCTTTGGAGGAAGTTATAGTTGAGCGGCTTTGCAATCCGCTATTATACATGCAACCGTACTTTTATCTATATGGTAGTTATCGGCAACATGTGACGAATCTCAAAATAGCACATGCATTCTCTAGTCGCATCATTAAGCGAAAAAGGGAACAGTTCAAGCGACAGCAGTCCGGAGATGTGGATGACTATGGCAGAAAAAAGAGATATGCAATGTTGGACACACTTTTGGGAGCCGAAGCTGAGGGTCTTATCAATCATGAGGGCATCTGCGAAGAGGTCAACACGTTTATGTTCGAAGGCTACGACACTACATCGACTTGCCTCACCTTCACCCTGCTTATGCTAGCCCTACATGAAGATGTCCAGGATCGTTGCTTTGAGGAACTGCAGCAACTTTCGACCGACGACAATGATCTCACCGTTTTCGACTACAATGAGCTGTCCTACATGGAGTGTGTGATCAAGGAATCTTTGCGCCTTTTTCCACCAGTGCCATTCTTTGGACGTGTGAGCACAGAGGAGTGCGTGGTGAATGGTTTGATTATGCCAAAGGGCACTCAGATCAATATACATGTATTTGATATAATGCGGGATCCGCGACACTTTCAAAATCCCACTCAATTTCAACCAGATCGTTTTCTACCCGAGAACACAGTAGATCGCCATCCATTTGCTTTTATTCCTTTCAGTGCTGGACAACGCAATTGCATTGGTCAAAAGTTTGCCATTCTAGAGATTAAAGTAATGCTAGTCTCTGTGTTGCAAAACTTTAAACTCTTGCCGGTAACTCGTTTAGAGGACGTAATATTCGAATATGGTATTGTGCTACGTACTCAAAAAGGTGTGAAGGTGAAGCTTATTAGACGTCAAAAGCTATAAAATAGATAAACCGATCATATAAATTTGATGAATACCACCAAAAAAAATCAACCACACATTATATGAAATATTAAATTGTTAAAGCAGCACATTTCAGGGAAGTTTTCTGCACTACATATATCTTAAAAGTACAGTATTTATATGTAAACGTTTCTATAGCAATGAAAACAATATATATTTCAAGATATTCTTAGTGATAACATTGTCAAAAAGTCAAATAGAATTTAGAAACGCCGTTTTATTCTGACAAGAATAAAGATACCAGCCTAAGGGTATGCACCATTTCTCTATATAAATCAAAGCGCAGGACACCACTGTAAATAACTTTATTTATCGGCACCTGCAACAGTCATGTTGAAAATTAATACTAATTGTTAAATTTGTTTACATAGAATCAAAACGTTATGTGATTTTACAAATAAATAACCTGTAGCTAAACAAGTTTGAACTTAACTGACAATTATCGGCAATTGAACAAGCGGCAGAGGCGAATGGTGGCAACTCTTGTGTATTACCGTACGACTACTAATAAACTTCTACAGTATACACAATTTATAAACAATGTGCACTTGCATAATGTAAATTCAGGAACATTTTGTTGGTATTTGTTGATCATAAGAGTCTTATTAGAATGTTTTGTTACCCTGTTGCTTAATGATACTTTGCAGGCTTCAGGTCGTGTGGTCGTGGACAATGGCCGCCATAAAACCAACAAGCACTGTGGTTGCGCTCAACTAGTTTGAATGCATGTTATAAGGTTAGTATAAGTGCATGCGGTTGTTTTGTTATAGTATTGAACTGTTGGCCAGTAGTATGGACTTGTTACAGTTTCATATGTTTGTGTCAAACGCAACTGCTTAATTTGATTAAAAATTTTCATTTGCGCATCGAATAACAAAACAACACGCGCGCACATCTACATATGAACATATATACGTATGTACATAAAGACCCACAAACACATACCTACAGTGCATGAATGCAACAAAACAAAACACATATGCCCATAAATTTCAACTAATTATTGAAGTTCAATTGCACTCACCGTTTGGAATTTGTGCAAGAAACACACAAACAAACAAAATCATTAAAACACTTGTTTTGCACATTGTAACATTAATTTCACACAACAAAAACAATCCTTTTTGTTTTCTGTTTGGAACAGAGTGACCGCAGTTAAACTACAAAATATAGCATTGTTCAAAGTTGAAAAATACCAGAAATGCTATAATAGAACAACTTTACATTTTTTTTCTTCTCTTTGCTGTTTACTTTAAAAATTTGACTGTGTTTTTAGATTCTTCAAATCAATTTTGCTTTAAAATAACTTTTTAAATACAATAAATAAAGACTAACAGTACAGTATTGATATTCATAATTAAAAAAATTAATCTATATCTCCCAGGGCTGGACAATTGAAAACAATACTAAAATCAACCGCAGTATAATATAATAGGTGTGGCCATTGAATGGATTGATTTTAAATTTCAAATTATCTACTACCACTAAGCAATGAATATACATATGTATGTATGTTCATTATGTTCATTGCTTAGTGCTACTACTAAGCCTTATCGTGAATAATTGTAAATGTGAATATCCAACCATTATATGTCCATTTTAAGTCGCTTAATACATTAAAACATTATTCAAAATAATTTTGTAATATATATTCAGAATATTTATTGCATTTAACATTTTATATAGAATTCGATTCTACATGATTGTTAAAATTTTCTTTGTATTCCTTGTTTACTTTAAGTGAATGATTTATGACACTTGAAGCTGGTGGCTGCGGCTGTCCAGGATTATATGCAGGAACATAGCCAGGTGTCGGCGGCTGACTGGGAGCATATGTCGGTACCGAAGGTTGCTGCTGATTGGTCGCATAGCCAGGCACTGGTGGTTGCGGCTGATTGGGAGGATATCCAGGTGGAGAAGGCTCATATTGCGGTGGATATTGTGGAAATGGGTTATAGGGATACGGATTGGGACTTTGGTTATTAGGCGCATGACTGTATGGCCCCTGGTTATATGGATACGGATAGGGATATTGTGGATATTGAGGATATTGCGGATACGGTTGATATGGATACACTGGCTTATTGTGTTTATTGTGCTTATGCTTGTGTTTGCCGCCGTAATAACCTCCGTAATCTCCACCTCTATTGTTGCTTCCACTGCCACTATCACTATCACTGTCACTATCACTATCCGCTAGGACACTTGCTGTTATCAGCAACAGGATGCCAAACAGCAATAGGTTTTTACTCATTGTGCAGAAGACAATTAAATTGTAGTACTAAGTCAATGAATTCTCAAACTGGACTAAACGTGAGGTGTGAGATGAGATTAAGTAATGCGAGTGTCGCAATGAAAGACGCAATATATTCTATTCATTGATAAGCTGCACAAATATGTGTACCTTACTATATATATACTTGGTGAGTATAACATATGATCCCATCTAAAATTAGCAATTCATTGTTGTTTATATATAATTTTAATCAAATTCCAAGAAAAAGACATTAAAATTTTATGATTTACATTTTTAATGTGTTAGGAAGATTCGGTATTCTAATAGAACTCAGTATTAATTTGTGTTATAAATTACAAATATTTCGGCTCTCATTTATGTATGAGTCTTTAATACTCGGGTTTGTCGGGTTCAGTTGGAAAGCTTATCAAAATTCATGAATCGCTTGAGTCGCGCACCGTTGAACGGCTCTTCGCTGCCTGGAGGAAATTTACGCATCTAAATCAATGAATGTAAATGAAAATAGAAACAGAGAAATAATGAATAGCTTATGAAATGGAAAAGAAAGCAGAAACACTTAGATTATACTTACAATTTGGTAAATAATAATTATTCTTATTGAAAAGCGAAATTTGACAAAAGAATACCACTTTTTATTCTGATACGAATACCCCAAAACCATAATCCCATTCATGAGATACAAAGCTGATATGAAGTAGTCCAGTGTGCTTGAACCAATTCCATATTATCTTTGTATCATCTAGTTGCATATGAAAAGAATTATTATAAATCCACACTAAATATGTCCAAAAATAATCCCACTATAACAAAAATAATTGAAAATAAATTTTGCATTTTACTTTCAAACCAATTTTCGTAAAATTTGAATTTGGTTTGAAAGTGATTTGGTCTCGAATGGAAATTTTCGTATTTGATTATAGAACTCATTATATTACATTATTGTTATAGTTGTTTAGTTGTATTGCGTATGATTATTGTGTATATAAGTATTTAAAAATGTATTTGCATAGGTACGAGTATAAGTATGTATATGTAAAGGTATACGAGTATTTGTTTATGGATATGTATTTGTAAGTACAGCATGTATTGCGGTATTTAGTCGTGTGATCCAATTACTTAAAGCCGCCAGCGTTTTGTGCGTATGATAATGTACAATACATAATTTATGTATGGTATGTAGTTGCTGTTTCAATTGTTTCATTTCAAGGTGTTAGGATTTGTTGTATTGTTTTTTGTGTTTATTTTACTAGGGTTCGTCTTTGGCGAAACGTTTCTGTAATTAAATAAAAGTCAATATTAGACTACAATTCGTGTGGGATGTGATGTATCTAAAAATAGTTAATAAATATCGTTATAAATTCATTTAAATCTAATGGTGCCCCCAATTAACAATAAAGCGCAAGTGAGCAGTTTTATGAGGTGTATTTATCATTTACTTACGTGCCAAATGTATGTACAAAGCCGAGGTATTAGCTCTTGAATACATTAAATTATATCAAAGTATATTATATAATACTGATCATTAGAAAGCTATTCCGGTATACATTACAACCAGATTATTTGTACAAATATTTAACTTAAGCCTTTTCCAAGATCCAATTTCGATTTATGAATTTGGAAACGGAAATCGGAATGGGTCGCAATGTTAGTTATTTATTAACATATGGTAGTAATAATAATGTTTATTATATTCGAATAAATCTCTTAAAAACCTGTAAATTATGTTTCTTGCAGTGATTAAAGTTTTTCTGGAGCTTGAAATATCACAATTTTAAGTCCACACGAGTGTGTATATCATTCATTGCATATACCCTTAAAGACAATGAGAGTAGAAATACATCTAACACTTATTGTATAAGACAAACCCGTTCAAAATAGCGATTTCTTTACACGATTTTCATGTTTAGCCGTCCGTGGTAAAAGTTAAGTAAACTAATATTTGCACTATCTCACTTTCCCATTTGGGAATTCACCGAGCACCACCGATTCAAAGATAGTCAATGAATTTAATGATTATTTAGCTTACCATAATTCGATATTTCTCTTTGCATGCATAATCCGATTCATCAATATCCATATAGCAGTCCGATTTATATTCGGGAGGTAAAGGATTTCCCTCGTATTCACACAACTTGTGCAGTGGTCGTGCTCTATTTAAATTCAAATTGAGTCGATTTTAGATCTTTTATGCTATGCTATGCTTTTTTTTGCTACGTTATTTTTGCTTACGTGACAATTATTTTATTCATTGAAGATGGTTTCTGCCTTGGGCAATAAAACACATCTGGTGTTTTTTTATCAAATACTATTTTCCTCATCATATCCTTTTCCTTGAGTATCGCTTTATCACCAAATGTAGCCCAAGTGCTACACAACAGTGTGGCAAATATAGTGATAAAAAATAACGTGGCTTTCATATTGATCCGATGGAAATCTGTAATTGGTGCGATTTAAATCATTAAGTTGTTAATTGATCTGTTGATCTCAAATCCGATTTTTGATTTAATTTTTATTATATTGTAATGCAGTTTCACTTCCAAGTAAACCGTAAACCTTTTTAATTCATACTGAAAATGTTTATGTGAGTTATCAATTATTTAAATTTCGGCTTTTTATTAAAATTAAAACGATCGAAACTAATATGATCTCATCAATACAACTAGCTGAGTCAGTTTTAGCATTTCACCCACACGAAAAGACAGGTGTCCACTTCACAAGTATGTACTTTTTTGTTAGGGGCAGCTGACATTTGCGCTTGAAACGAAGATTCTTATGTTATGTCATAAATTAGTAAATAATGCTTATTACAAGGTTGAAGTAATGAAAAAATACACATGATGAGCTGTGTTTGTAACCCTGTGGGTTTTGATATTACAAAAATATCCAGCACAATTAAGACGTGTGCATAATTAAACTTATTTTACTTGAGAACAATGGCTTCTTAACACAAATAATTTATAAACACTATCAAATCCAGTAAATATTTCTCACAGATTGATTGCATATGAACAATAAATATAAAGAAAATCAAGGAAAACTCACTTTTCTTAACTTTAAACTAACTTAAGCTGGTGACCGTCTTACATGTCACGCTTGCAAATACAAAAAAAGCTGTGCATTGAAAAAGCTCTTAAGGCCTAAAGACAATGCCAATTTACATTTGTTGTTGTTTTTCAAAACCGGTTTCCTGACCGTTCAACAGAAACAAAATCATTGTTGCACATAGATATACTGTGGTATAAATCAATTAAAAAGTTCACAGTATACGTTTAATATTTGAAAAAATTAAGATATTTAATATAGTTACTGTTCGGAATAAATTAAATTAAATAAATTATATTTAAATTTTTAAAAATCGATAACGTCTTATCGATTAAATAGTAATGTAGTATTTTTACAGTAGACTGATTTTGAAAATATATTCTGTAACAGAAACGGTAACTCTGTGCACTTACCTTTTTTTTTACAAAGAAAAGGAAAAATTAAGAGTAAAACAGATTGTCTAAACATGAAACAAATATGTCGGGCTTGCACCATCAATTCCGATTCGCTCATTGATATATTCGAGCAGCAGAAGTCAGAGGAGGGACTCAGTTTAGTGGATATGCTGAACGAGTGTATCGCTTGTAAAATAAACCATGATGATCCACTGCCAAAGAAGATTTGTCTGTCGTGTGTTAAAGACGCTCAAAATGCTTATAAATTTAAGCGTATGTGCGAGAAAAGCCACCAACTGTTTTGTCAGATGTTTAACGAAAATAATAAAATAGATGAAACGTATGCTGAATCGGCACTTGCAGAATGTACTGAGACGTCAAGAAATGAAGAAGAAATGCATATAGAGGACATTTCGCAAGATGAAGATAATAATACTGAACAGGAAATGTTTTCTGAAGATCTCAAAACCAGCTGTGATTTAAACGATGAGCGCTATACTTCAGTTTCCACAAAAAAGAAACATCTGTGTGACTTCTGTGGTAAGGGGTTTGTGCGTACCTCAGATCTTGAGAGGCACATCCGCGTGCACACAGGCGAACGGCCTTATAAATGTTCGCATTGTCCCAAAACATTTATTCAGCGCGGAAGTTTTGAAGATCATGTTAATATTCATAAAGGAGAATATCCATACAAATGTGATCAATGCCCAAGAGCCTTTACCTGTCGCGCGACTCTACATTCACACCTTCGCATGCATTCTGGTCAACGTCCTCATAAGTGCCCCCAATGCTCAAGAGCATTCATAGAGTATGGCGCTCTCCGTGCACATTTAATAGTGCACACTGGTGAACGTCCGTTTAAGTGTCCTCAGTGTCCAAAAGTCTTCAGCAATAGATCTGGCCTGTATAATCACAAAGGTTTCCATTCAGGTGAACGCCCATATAAGTGCACACAGTGTCCGAAGAGTTTTGGACGGAAGGAGACTCTGCAAAATCACATCGTTTTGCATTCTGGTGATCGACCATTTAAATGCACCAACTGCCCTAAAGACTTTTGTAATATTGGGAGTCTAGTAAGGCACAAAAGAAAACATCAACAATCTTAGGACACAATCACCGCCTAAGGAAAAGTTAATTAACAATAATATCGTGATTAATAGAATATGAATTGCGCATATAAATTTTATATGGTATCACTTCACATTTGCAGTGAATGTCAACCCTATGATATCGATTTGCTTGGTATCGATAATCATCAATCGCATGCGGCTGGTGTAGTAGAGAATATTATTCAATACAGTTTACATATTAAAAATGTTTCGACATCTTAGCCGCATTGCTATTAAAAATGTAAAATTACATTTTAATGAGTGTGGGATTCGCCATATGGCTGGGCACTCAAAATGGGCAAATATTAAACATATAAAGGCGCAAAAAGACGGTCAGCGGGCTGCGCTATTCACAAAAATCTCGAGGCAAATCCGATTGGCTGTGCAAGAGGGCAAGTCGGCGGACCCAGCTGTAAACTCCCTGCTCCGAGCCGAAATAGATTATGCCTTGAAGAAAAACATGCCAATAGGGTCCATACAAAATACGATAAAGAAGTGTCAGGGCAACAAGGCGCAGCTGAAGAAGCATCGACTTGACATAAGATTTAGAAGAAACGTATATCTGATATGTAGCATATATACGGATAATATTGCCTCGGTTAAAATGGATGCAACGGCAATGATAAAAAAATCTGGGTATGTATAGATTTAACAAGCCTAGGAGTAGCTAACAAAATTTAAACGCTACAAAAGGTAAACATCTCTTCCAGGGGTGTGCTTGTCGATGTCAGTCATATGTTTGAGGATTTTGGACTGATTGAAACAAAATTCGAGGCTTTAAACAAGGAAAATCTGGAGGAAAAGGCTACTGAAGATGCTATTCAATTTGGTGCCGAAGAAGTTGAAATTGTTGATGCCGAGAATGGGTTGGTAAATGTAAGTATATTCAAGTGATTTAATGTGCTTACTTATTAATGATATTTATTTTCAAATATTTAGTTTATCTGCACTCCAGCTCATCTAATTGGTCTGAGTAAGACGTTGTCCCAGCAGGGCTACACTATTGAAAATAGCGAGCATATGTTTACACCAAATGTGAGATATTACCTCTTAAGCATACTTAAATTGTAATAAAACTACTCTTGTTTCAGAACCTCATACAATTGACTGCGGAGGAGCAGAAACCATATGATGTATTCTTGCAAAAACTAAGAGATGTTCCGGGCATGGAGGATATATATGACAATGTAGAGTAAATGAGAGCTGATTTCAAATAGAATATTGTTATTGTTTATTGTACATAATTTCGAGATTTCAAACCATATGTGTTCTGTTTCGAGAAGTGACGATTGCTGCATAAATTTTAAAAACTATTTCAATTGAGTGTGTGGGCAGACCTACTGCTAATGGAACCAAATGTATGACACAAGATCTTTGTAAAAATGCTATTAGTAAGGTGATAAAATTACTTGATGTGTAATGGTTATTGAATTGAAGTTCCCATACGTAGATCCAGCCAACTAGAACAACTATTTGTAGTATGAACGTACATATGTGGATGGATATGTATTTGAAAGTACAGCATGTGTTGCGGTATTTAATAGAGTGATCCAATTACTTAAAGCCGACAGCGTATTATGTGTATGATAATGAACAATGTATGATATGTAGTTGCAGTTTATGGTTTGTTATATTATTTTTTGTGTTTATTTTTCTAAGGTTCGTCTGCTGAAAACTGCATAGCCAAAGTAATACCTGTTGAATACATAAAATTGGATAAGGGCTTCAAATTGTTTACTTAGGCATTTTCCACATCCATAACGAATTAGATAAAACAAATCGGAGTGAGTTGAAGCTATCGAGCGATTTCTATCCCCTATTGGAAATAAATTAAATACAAATTATCAAAAAAAAAAAAATTAATTTAAATAGACTCTGCAACAAATACATCGATAAGGCCTTATCGATAAACAAAAAACTAGTGCATTCGAAAAGTATAATTGATTCTTAAAATATATTATTTTGCGATAGAAACGGTCACTTTTTACATAGTATTTTTTATAAACAAAAGGAAAGTTAAGTCTGAAAGAAACTGTATAAACATGGAACAAGTTTGACGGGCTTGCACCATGAATTCCGATTCGCTCATTGATATATTAAACGAGCAGCAGAAATCAGAGGATGGTCTCAGCTTAGTGGATATGCTGAACGAGTGTATCGCTTGCCAAATAAACCGCGACGATCCACTTCCAAAGAAAATTTGTCTGTCGTGTTTTGAAGAAGCTCAAAATGCTTATAGATTTAAGCGTATGTGCGAGAAAAGCCACCAACTGTTTTATCAACTTATTGACGAAAATAATAAAATCGAAGGGACATATGCAGACTCCCCACTTGCGGAATGTACTGAGACTTCAAGGATTGATGACATTTCAGAGGATGAAGCTAATAATACTGAGCGGGAAATGTTTTCTGAAGATCTCAGAAGCAGCTGTGATTCAAACGATGATCTCAATACCCCAGTCTCCATAAAGAAGAAACACCTCTGTGACTTCTGTGGTAAGATGTTCCAGTGTATTGCACATCTTGAAAGGCACATCCGCGTGCACTCAGGTGAACGACCTTATAAATGTACGCAGTGTTCCAAAACATTTGCCCAACGGAAGTCTTGAGGATCACATTCATCTTCATAAAGGAGAATATCCATACAAATGTAATCAATGCTCAAGAGCCTTTAACAATCGCTCGACTTTACAATCGCATCTTCGCATACATTCTGGTCAACGTCCTTACAAGTGCCCCCATTGCCCAAGGGCCTTCACACAGAGTGGCTGTCTCCAAACACATTTACGAGTGCATACTGGTGAACGCCCGTTTAAATGTCCTCAGTGTCCGAAAGTATTCACCAATAAAGCTGGTCTGTATAATCATAAACGATTCCATTCAGGTGAAAGACCATATAAGTGCCCACAGTGTCCAAAAGACTTTGCCCGGAAGGAGACTTGGCAAAATCACATCGTTCTGCATTCTGGTGAACGGCCATATAAATGCACCCAATGTCCCAAGGAGTTTTGCAATCGTGGGAGTCTAGTGAGGCACAATATAAAACACAAGCAACCTTAGAGAACATTCAGCATGAAAATTTGGCATCGAAAAATAAAATGATATAATGAACATTTGCACTAAATGACAGACAGCCCTATGATATGGACTTGCTTGGTGTTGATAATAACATATCAATCTCCTGCGGTTATGGCAGAGAATATTAATATTTAATACAGTTTCCATATTAAAAATGTTTCGACATCTTAGCTGCATTGCAATTAAAAGTGTTAAATTTTAATGAGTGGGCGATTCGCCCCGGCAGGCCATTCAAAATATGCCAATAAACTCTACTACATGGAAGAGACGGACAGCGGGCTGCTCTATTCACAAAGACCTCGAGGCAAATCCGTTTGTGCAAGAGGGCAAATCGGCGGACCCGGCTGTAAACTCCCTGCTACGAGCAGAAATATGCCGTGAAGAAAAACATGTCAATTGGCTCTATAAAATACTATATAGAAGTGCCACTGTAACATGTCGCAGATACAGAAGCATCTACTTGACATAAGATCTAGACGGAACGTGGCATATGTACGGAGTTTATTGCCAAGGTTAAATTGGATGCAACGGCAATGATAAAAAAATCTGGGTATGTTTAGATTTCACAAGCCTAGGAAAAATTAACAAAATTTAATTTAAATTTTGAGGATTTTGGACTAATTAAAACTAAATTCGAGGCTTTAAAAAAGTCTAAAAATGCAATTCTATTGAAAATAGCGAATATATAAAATATATTTACACCAAATTTGAGAGAATATCTCTTCAGCATGTTTAAATTGTAATAAAACTGCTCTTGTTTTAGAATTGTTGTCTGCGGAGGAGCAGAAGCCATATGATGCATTCCTGCAAGAATTAAGAGATGTACCGGGCATTGGGAATAAATATGCATGTGGGTGATATATCTGTAAAGTAAAATAGATGTGATTTCAAATATATTATTGTTTATTGTACATAATTTCTATAATTCAAGTTACATGTATTTAGAGTGAGTTCTGAGAAGTGACTTTCCTGCATAATAAATTTTAAAAACTATTTCAATTGTGTGTGTGAACAGACCTACTGCTAATGGAACAAATTGTATGATACAAACTCTACGTCAAGTGCTGTTAGCAAGGTGATAAAGTTACATGCTGTGTGTAGCGGACATCATAATGGTTACTGAAGTTGAAGTTCTCATTTGTAGATCCAGCCAACTGTAAAAAAAAAAATAAGTAATTTAGGATTGCTTCGAGAATATGTTTGTGTTCATACATACAGTCTGTGGAATTCAGCCTTCAGTAGCCAAATTCCTCGCCCATCTAGGGAACTGGGTGTGTTTTGTCTTATATTTGGTTATAAATAATAATTTACCAATTAAAATATGCAGACAATGTTTTACATATACATCAGAATTTACTGAAATTGTTTCTTTGTTTCGCATAGCATTTGCATTGTCATTTAACATAATATTAAATAAATACAGCATTACTTTTAAATTATACGTAATGGCATTCAAGAAACCAAAACATTTCCTCAATGTCTTAATTAAAAAATTTAGTATACTAATGGTACGCGCACACATAGTGTTTAATTATAAAATATTTTATATAATTATAACAATTTTTGTAAAAACCATGCAAACATGCCAGTGTTTACAATTTGGGATTGTCGAAAAGAGGTCCACGGGTGACTGTTATGTCGGCATACGGCGCGGATTGTGTGATGTGCAATGCTTTGAATTTTTTCAGCACAAGAAGGGAGTAGAACTTTTGTGCGGCCTGTTTTCTTGAGTTTCGAACTGTTAACTGGGATAGTGTCAGGTGATCGTTGTTGTTGAAATGGACTCTCACATCGAGGAAGAGTTGTGCGGCCCTCTTGTTCAGCACTCTCTCCTCGAACTGTTCATCCGTTTCGTTTTCCATTTGCTCATCTGCAGGTGCATTCTGTAGACCAACCGATGGTGGGAAGTCATAATCATTCCAATCGGTTGATATTTCACATGTCTTATTGAAGTTGTTGACATTACTTATCGGTCTTTCTTCGGTTTCGTTAAGTATTGAGCTGACTTGATCGGGAGGCAGATTTGGTATGCAATCGATGTCGCTGATTTCGGCATGATGAGGTGTCATTTGACCGTGATCCAAGCCGGCGGGAGTTAAATCGCCATGGTGGAAGTCATCACCCATGTCGTGATGTCCATCTCGCGGCGTCAATGGCAACTCATTAAGATTTGAGAAGTTATCCAATTCATTGAGAGACAATAAAGCCGGACTGCGCATGTTGTCAAAAATGGTAGCGTCGTTTTGTGGGGCAATGCTGTCCTGCTCCTTTGCTCCTATGTCCAGGGAAACGGCCGACAATCCCAGAGACTTGTCCTGTTCACGGATCATCTCAGGAGCGGCCAAGCTCTGAGTAAGTGTTGTATCTGAAGCTGGATCTGCAACAGGATTGGCCGACGCATCATTCTTACGTTTACGACCCTTTTTATTCACTATTATAAGAGAGGTCTCTCCATCGTGAGCATAGAGTTCCAATGCCAGCACATCCATGGGGGCAATATTCGAGAAGTCCTCTAGAGGCGTCGAATGGGACAACAATTGTCGGTTGTAGTTGTTCAGAAGAACTCTGGCAGGAATGGTACGAGATGGAAGAGCGAATAGCTTTTCCACACCGCCAGTCTCCTTCCAGTACATTAATCTCTTAGTTGGCGGCGCTAGATCCAATGTTGTAAGTATATCGGAAGTGTCCGCTAATTGGGCCTTCATTTCCTCTCCTGAAATATTCTTTACTTCATCAATAATTAGTTTTCTCTTGCGCTTTGCTTTGGTCGCTCCTCTGTAGGTGGTGGCATCAATGGGTGCCAGGGCGAATCCCTCATCGTCATTCTGTACCAAAGTTAAATCGTTTAATGCAGGATCGGTGCTAGATGGGTTGACGTCTTCATTAAAACTGTGATCCTTTGCTTGGTTAAAATCGTCCTCCTTATCAGCCACAACTGAATTGGCACAGGAGGATGCTGGTGATGGTGCGTTTTCGAAGTTGTCTATACCATCATCATCAGAATAATCAGGAGGATTGTTCACTTCGTCGACCTCTTTATTGATTGTTACAGTTTGCGGAGGCTCTCCAAAGAGGTCATCCTCAAATAGTGCCGGCTGTCCAAATGAATCACCAAAACCGTCCCCATCAAGACGATCACTGGGCAGTTCCGACTGCGTAAGCGTAATATTTGGGTCATTCGGCTCCACATTTGCTAAAACGTCGTCATCAAAAAGCTGATCATTCATATTGGCCGACAATGGACCTCGCATCATTTCGGGCGTGTCCGCTTCAAACCCAATATCGCCAAAGCCATCATCTTGAAGGGAAAGTGATAAACTACCGTAGTCTTCACGCATTGTTATCTCATCAGCTCGCGATTGATTCACTGAGAACTGTGCCTCTATATCAATATCATTCAGCTCGGGTAAAGCAGTGTCGAAATCGTGGAACACTTCTGGCAATGTAATGGCATGAACATTGGCTTCTCTATGGCCTTCTGGTAGATCCACCATTCCCGGCCGAAATGCCATTTTAATTTTAACAAAGGCCTCATTGCAATCGGCTAATAAATACTTCGCTTTTCTTGAATATATTCGCACTACACCAAGAAGCAAATGTCCCGAAGTGCGAAGCGCCAATTTCACTTTGGGCTGTAAAATGCCCTCCACTGATTTTTCTATATTTGTTTCAAACACATGAGCTTTTGTTATTTTTTTATCCCAATGTGCTGCTAACCAAATTCTGGCTAATGGCCCTTTTTTGGCCAATATTATATGTTCATAAAACATTTTTGTAGTTTCTTAAAAAAATAATTCTTATTTTTCTTTAATACACAAACAAAACAGAGATGCACAAATTATTAAACAACATGGCGACATCGATGTTTGTACCTAGTATCGATACATGCATCGATAATATCGATAGTATCGAAAGTTCAGTAGGTTAGCCGTTTCAACTAACGACTTAATTAAAATACAGCAGAATAAATTAAATATTAGAACATTTTTTACATAGTTTTCATAAAACCAAATTACATGAAACAATGATTTTTCAATAAAATACAAATATTAATCGATTTTTAAGTTTATGGATTTTTTAGCGCTATTAGTTGGTCACACTTTCTTTTTCCTTATGTTATGCTAAGAACTTCAATAATTCTTAAAAGAAGTGCTTGTTTAAATAAAAAAACATAAAACCATGGCCCTTAATGGGTTTCTTGACTTCTTTCAGAAGGGGAAGGTATGTGTATGTATTTAAATGCTATCAGTGGATTAGCGTAAAAGTGTTTGTTTGTATCAACAAGCATGTATTTCTTATCACTGAATATCAAAATTTGACGAATATTTTTGTGTTGACAATCTCTCCTATGCAGACATTCAGACCAAAGAAAGGATTCACTGCTGGGACAATTCGGTATTCCCTTCATAAACAGGCCCAAGCCAGTTTACAATCTGGAATAAACTTACGCCTTGCTGTGCGCCTACCCGATGGCGAGAATATGAACGATTGGTTAGCGGTGCATGGTGAGTACTTACTTGCATGCCTCACAAATGTGCACTTGTTTGCATTATTTTTTATATTATTAATTACTATTAATACTTGCAGTTGTGGATTTTTTCAACCGCATCAATCTTATTTATGGCACTGTGTCTGAGTACTGCAATGAAACAACTTGCCCGACGATGAGTGGCGGCTCTAGATATGAGTACCTATGGGCAGACGGAGATTTGTAAGACATGGATTTATTGCTTTTGCAGTTTACTTAAATTATTCTATTTAAGGTACAAGAAACCTACTGCATTGCCTGCTCAGAAATATATTGAACTATTAATGGACTGGATTGAGACTCAAATTAATAACGAAACTGTATTTCCTGTGTCCACTGGTAGGCTTTACAAATATTAATATAACTATCGCAGCGAAAATATTTAATGTGATTGAAAAGTTATAGATATTCATTTATTTGAATGGTCGAATCAGAATTCTTGCTGACTATTTTTGAATTGTATTTTAGATGTTCCTTTTCCAAAAACATTTGCTTCGCTCAGCCGAAAAATTCTAACTCGCTTGTTTCGTGTCTTTGTGCATGTCTACATCCACCACTTTGACAGAATTGTTACAATTGGCGCTGTAAGTACTAATAAATAAATTGATAAAAAATGTAATAATTAAATATTTCATTGCAGGAAGCGCACGTAAATGCTTGCTATAAGCATTTTTATTACTTTGTGCAAGAATTCGAATTGATATCCAGCAAGGAATTGGAACCACTGCATGAAATGACGTCCAGAATCTGTAAAGATTAAATAAATGAGAATATTATAATAGCTCGGAGTCTCCAAAGTCATAATTATAGGATGCTTTTAATAAATAATAAATACCATATATGTATATGAATGTATGTTAGGTCTAAGACTGTGATGTCAAAACGTACACCATTAAACAAAAAAGCCAATCAACTGTATAAATCAATTTATATGATTTTGTTGAATGTATTTTTTTTATTTGAATAATTAAGAGAAGCATCCGTACAAACATAGTTAACAACACAAGTATCAAAAAAATTTATTTACAAACCCCAATGTTGAGGTTCTTCAATATGAGGATTATATAAGTCGAATGTATTCGTTTTTGAATCGATTTTTAGTTTATTAAATTACCGAAAACGCCACAATTCTTCTAATACAGTTATCCTATCACCACAAAATTACAACGGAGTTTCAGATCTGATGTTTTAAGAGTATAGGTATATGCTTTATTCAGTCCACTACATAGTTTGTAAAGGAGCTTTGATACAGACCTGTTTAAATTATAATAATATACATTATTAGTACGGCATTGTGCGATAATAATCATACCCTGGTTCTTTAAGTTTATTAAAAGTAATTATCGTATTTTTTAAACAGCTCTATAAGCGACTGGTATTACTGAACTCATTTGATATACAGCTCCTGTACTTCCAAATATGTAAAATATCTTTCAGAGAGATAATAAATATTTTCGGTAATTTAAGCTAGTTTGTCTTTTAAGGAATCCGTGTAGCAAGAGCAGTGAAAAGCAAGATAGATGAAACTCCACCCACCTAGGTGATTTCACACAGAATTATTAGGTGTTTTATACACGCTTAATGTGTGTATACAACACAAACTTGGCTATAACCAATAACAGTAAAGTAGGGTTGAGCCAACAATCTACAACCACTTTACAAAAATAACACGACATGTAAAGACCAATGAAAATAAATTGAAATCGTCGTAGGCAGGGCGATACGGACACCTCCACTTTGGACTATCCGGGGGTTGTTTCAAACGTGTTGAGAGCGCTCGAGTCCCAAGGAGCGTAAGCATTAAAAGCAGATTGAGAATAATAGATGAAATAATCTTTGTAATTGAATTACAAATAAAGATAAACTTTGTAATATGTACCTTTTCCAAGACACATTTCCACAAATTATCACATAGGCTACGTTCAGTTATTTTATTATAGAATAGTAAGAGTTATATTCGGAATATTATATATACGTACTCCTGTTGATTAAGGATTGTATCTTTTCTCTCGCTGTGATGAATCTTTAGTGAGGATTTTACAATACTGGTGAATGGCATGCGCAGCAGTTGATGAGAGACTAACGGCGAGGGAGAGAGAGAATCGAGATGGAGTTTTGTTGGCTTTTTTGGCTAAAAAGGACCTGTAATGCTATTGGCCTTCGCTGCGAAGTAGTCGAGCGTTTAATTTCGTAAGAGCAACTATGCATCGGAGTAAAAGTGCTGTGAATCATCCATATAATAATAACAATTATTCCATATAATTGAACTTATGGGAACGTGCGTGTACTTTCCCTCTGCGAAAAGATGGAGCAATTAGCGCAGTTTGTAAACAAATCATTTGAATTTAATTTAACTAACAATCGGGTTAACAATTTATTCAATTCAATGACAAGTGCTCGCATACAAAAATTAACCGAAGCGACTAATTCGATATTAGTTAATTCCACTAGATTAACTCGCAGTGGCTCCGTCGAAATCATACCCAATGATGAGGAGTCCATGGATATTGATATTACCGATATTTCTGTCGCCGAAGACAGCAGCTTCGAGGATGAGACGATTGTCTCCAAGCCGCTGTCTCTGGTCAAAATTCGAAACCTCGAACCGAAACCAATTGTTACCGCCGCCAATAGTGAAATTATTCGTAAGACTGAAGCACCTAAACCCAAAAACTGGCTAATATCTGATCTTCTAGTATCGGACACGCATTCAGAAGGTAGTATTAATTCAAATAATTACAGAAATACATTCATTAAAATTTCAACATAAAAATATGTTCTGTGATTTTATATTTTTGACTCTGCTCAAAATAATGTAATTAGACAAAAATCTAAGTAATAAGTTCGTTAGTTTTTATTTTTAAATTGTTTGCTGGAAAGTTTATTATATTTTTTGGTATAAATGACAGAAAATCTTTGATCCTAGTCGTGTATTGTGTGAAAATTTCTAATAGAGCCATCGGTTCTAGATCAACAAAGTAAAAGTTTTGAGTTAAAATCTTTAATAATCAAGTAAAGACTCAGTTTATAAATTTTAATTATATTATAAATGTTCTAATAATACTTTTTGGACATCAATTTTTATATTTATGGAAGAGTATAATTGTTAAATACATCCTTCAGAAGAATATGTATATATGAATATATAAATGCTTAAGTTCTTTGAAATTCAATAGGATTTTTCAATTTCAGATGAGTGTAAAAAACAAACGTCCACTGTGAATGAGGAAAAACCGTGTACTTTAAAAACATCCAATAGTAATTCCGAAAACAATGTTGAATTGTGTCCCATAAGCCCGGAAGCAAATTGTGAAATTAGTAGCAAGTGCATTAAGGATACTCCATATTACGATGCTGAAAATCCGCAAAGTAAGTAAACTCATAATATATGTTATAAAAAATATATGTTATAAAGTCAAAGTTTGTCGAATATAAGGTTTGTCGAGTGTCATTTTTTTTAACACTGAGTGATGTAGTAACTGAACAGGTGCAGCTGCACCTACTTCCAGCCATTAAAAGTGTTTCTTAAATAACTTCTCTGTTTATTATCCGATTGTAACTAAATTGACAGAAATCATAAAGACAATTCGTTTTTTTCGACTTGATGGCCAACAAATGGGCGTGTCCAAATTCTAAAATAAACTGTATTCAGTTGCTATATTACTATATTTTGTCTTCAAATTTTTATAGTCTGTGAAATCCAGATGTGCCAGATGTGTACTCTGCAGAAAGAAATGTATAATATGCAAATCTTTGCGACTCTGAAATTGAACATTAACGGAATGATTTAGAGGGAAATATTCAATCTGATTATCATTAACTAAAAGTAAATTATTTTGTGGATCTAGAAATATGAATTTATAAACAAAAAAGATACTTCCAATGAAAAAATATGTAATTTGAGTAAAAATTCAGGCAGAGTGTTTACAATACTAATTTCCAAAGCAAAATACGAAAGCCGAGTCTGCTAGGCTGTAAAATACCTGCAACCATATTTAAGGGTTGCAATGAAAGCTACTGTTCAATTTGGGCGATTGAGAGATACCCGAAAACCATTTGTAGAAATTTAATAAATCCTGTGATAAACATTTCTGTAATAACTTCTGTATTTATCACCCAATCGTTACTAAATTTTAAAAATTATTAGTATGCTAATTATTATTATGCATAACTAAATTGGACGTAGAAAATATAATGCAAATTTGCTCTGCGTGCAAAAAATAAGACATTGTCGTCATATTCGTCGCTCTAGATGATTAATCTTGATGATTAGCTTTAAAAATTACTTGTTGACACTTTCTAATGAGTAGACTCGGATACACAGGTGTTGTTTCATCGTTTGTGTAATTAATGCCGATCAATATATATACATACACTTTTTGGGGTTGGAGATGCTTTCTACTGATTGTCATAAAGCTAATAGATCTTTTAATAGTTAAATCAAAATATTGTCAGCACAAAACAAATCCGTATTTAAAATGAAGATGCCGGAATTTTAATTGGAAGGTTAGATATATTAACTAAGATGATCACCTATAAATATACTTTATTCAAGAAACTTAATGCATATATTCTAAATGATTGAACTTCAATCTTTTCAGAGATGAAAACGTCTGCAACAATCACAATAAACTTGAACGAATGTTCAGACGATAGTAATTCTCCTGACGTACCCTCGTCTAAAGGCTGTGTTCCTTCTGAGAAATGTGTTTCCCCAGAACCGCAATCAAATGTAGGAGATAACTTTGGACGCATGGAATCCTCAGGACTTAGCAGTAAACAGAGAAGATCTCGAACAAATTTTACGCTCGAGCAACTAAACGAATTGGAACGACTTTTCGAAGAGACTCACTATCCAGATGCCTTTATGCGAGAGGAATTGAGTCAGAGATTGGGACTGAGCGAAGCCCGAGTGCAGGTAATTAAGTTTGAGAGTTTTGTATTGTCATAAATTTAAAGCAAAATATTGGAGTGGGATACGAACAAATGTCCGGCAGTAGAGTGAACAAATTGAAATTCAATTGATATTCATTATATGACACTTTTGCTTGGGATGGAGACTTTTATCCCAGATTCCAAGCGGAACTCCTTGTAATCAATTTGACTTATCCACCACCAATAGAGCAAGAGATATGGGGTGTTAAGTGGTTTACGCCGCCGTTGCCCTTGACAACAATTATGCCTAAGGAAGGAAACTGTGGAAACAACAGGGGGCCGATTACAACTTAAATGCTCAATCAGGGCGGTTCTTAATGGACCGCTATGTGGTATTATATGACCTAACAAAACAGTTACAAACTGGTTCTTACACTTGTAATAAATTACAATTTCCTTCGAATGGCAGTAAAAGCATTCCAACTAATGGAAATGACCAAAAGCTGGCTGCCCGAAGAAAAACAAGTTAAGATAAATAGGCATTTTATATGGCCAGTCAAGTGGCACTTGAAAACTCTGGTAGTTGGGGAGCACAATGTGTTTAATATTTAATTAAGATATCTTATCAAAAAATTAACATTGATGTTGCTACTTGAGGATCTAGTAGGGATCTTGAATAAAATAAAAATAATATATGTATATGTATATGCAATTGAAAGAAAATTAAAAACTAATTACTTAATAATCGAAAGTATACAATAAGAATTAAATCCAATTGAATAAGATCTCCTTTAAAACAAAAATCTTATTAAACGAAGACATCACATTTTTATTGTTTAAAAAGAGTTAAAATTTTCTAATGTCACAATAAAGTATTGAGGAATTTCTAAGATTGAGGTTGCAAATTTTTAAGTTAGTTGCCAAAAATCGTCCTTGTTTGAGACAATATATTATCAAAATTAAATAATTCTAATTGTTATATTCGAACGATAGAAAATTAAAACAGATCAAGTTCTGAAGATCTTACGTTTTTATGTTCTTTCTATTAGTGGACTAAATAAAAAAGATTAGTAGATAGCTTTATCTAAACACAAGATCGTGGTGCTCATTCAGAAGGACGTTAATATGTGATAAAAATATATTATATATGGAACCAGAAATGATTAAATCTGTTGGTTTCATATATTGGCACTAAATAAATAAACATTTGTCTCTTTTCAATGTAGATGACTTTGTATTGCTTATATAAGCTGTGTAAATACTCGTAATTAAATTACATATCCTTTAATATTGAATAAATGATGTGTATATAAAATAAATAACATTTTACTTTTCTTTAATTTTAGGTTTGGTTTCAAAATAGAAGAGCTAAATGCCGAAAACATGAAAATCAAATGCATAAGGGTAAGAGCAATATGTAAATAAGTTAAAGCTTAATAATACCAAAGTATTTTAGTTTAACCAAATTAATAAATATGACTTGAGTTATTATTAGCTTGTCATTAAGTATTAACATCCTTGAACCCCATGAGTACCAAGTACAATAATGCAGAGTGTAAAATTACTCTTGAAATTATGGGCTAATTAATGTTGGCAGACAATTAACAAGTATTAAACGAACAAAGTCTAAGTCTAAGTCTACTTTCCACTCCTTTGAGTTATTTAAAAACTTTTCAAAATGTATGGGAGATAATAATGCGAGGGTATTGCAAATGATGATTAAGCAATTGCTGTTTACGAATGGAAAAGGCTTCATAAAAACATTCTAATTAATTCATAATGATTTAGAAACTAAATTTAAGTCATGGTCTGTCAAGGTTCAAATAATAATATAATGGAACTATATTCATTCTAAGCTCAGAAGTAGAAAATTGTTCTGATGTTATTGCTCACATTTATCTACTGCATTTGGTTATAGGACCACAAAACCAAACAAGAAACAAGTGAATATAGATTTTATGATGTTCAGCGCAAAATATAAACAACTGTGAGAAAGTTTGTTTGATATTAAAATTAAAATTATCGCACAATTTTGAATATCGCATCTGCCGTGATTTTCACTCGGATGTGCTCGACAGAGAATTCCCCTTTGGATTTGCTATGGCAGGCGACACAAATCATTGCCAACTTAATCAAATTAAATATTCGAGCCGTAAATGTGGAAAATAAAAATGTTATCGACTGAGCAAGGGGCGTTGATGAATGGCAGGGGCCAAATCAGAGACCGAGGGTGGTGCAGCACGAGTAAGCGAGAGAGTCAGATGGATAGACAGAGAGAGAAAGATATATACAGAGAGAGCAGAGAGCCAAGTTAGATTGCGATTGGGACTACAAGAGGGAGTGTGTTTGATATATTAATGATGGGACATTTGAATAAACTGTGAAACCGTAACATATTGTGCCAACCAGTTGGGAGAATTAAGAAGCTACAAGCATTAAGACAACTGTGGCATTTCCGTAAAGCTCGAAACCTTCAACGTTTACTTAACTAATTGCACCGTTCTTTTAAATTTGCATAAATTAAAATTAACGCAATGGTCTGCATAGAGATAGGATGAATTCTAGCTTAGTCTGGCTTCCGCAGGGTGCTACAATTAGGGAGAGACGTGGAAAGTTTAAGATAGAGAGTGGAAAAGAGGTGGAAAACGGATTCACAGGCAATTTTCAATTTGCGTGAAAGGGTTTTAAAGTTCCTACAAAGTCTATAAAGCTGCCACACAAGAGAGTCTATTAATTTACCGCGCCACTCCATAAATATTCCTAGGAACATTCTTTGTCTGCTTACAAACAGTTCGTGAACAGTATTATCCAGAATTTTACTTAACTTTCTACAAATCACTGTTAATTGGTTGTTGCTTGGATATGTTTTGGAAAACTAGAATAAATTTATATGTTTGTAGAGTCAAGAGAATATATGGTTATTTTCATGACCGCTTTTCAGCTAAAATAGTATTTATATTAATTATATTTTATTTAGCTTAGTTAAGCTCTACTGTAACGTCCTTCCCTGCCTCGCAGATTCGCACTCAGCTGGACATTATTTACTGATGTGATAACAACAAGAGTCTGGGCGCAGACTACACCGACTCGACGGGGCATACCATGTTGGTTTTCTGGTTCACAAATTTTGCTCTCCATCTTTTGACTTTTGACTGACCGTTAAATAAGGGTGTAAAATGTTGTTAAGAGTTTGTTTATGGCCGAAACATATGTAGCTTCTGGCTAAGGGGTATCTTAAGGGGTAAGCTCAATCAATTTGTCTACTCTGACTTGTATCACGTATTAAGTTATGACTTCGTAACGAGAACAAAATGTTCAATTTGTAAAGTAAGCGGCGTTATGTTTTCTCATATATCCAAGATTTACTTTATGCAGTTAACTCTGGTCTAACTCAATTATATAAAATGCGAAATTAAATGTGTTTAGTGGCCAAAAGCGTGACTGAGATAGATACTGAGCAAAAGTAATCAAATTAAAATTCGAATGAAAAAAAGAAAATTGCGCAAAAAAAAGGAAGCAGAGAGTGAGACTAAGAGAGAAGAGGAAGGTATCATTTTATGGACTTATATCAATTCTCAGACTTTTTATAGCCACGTAAGAGAAATAGCCCTAAAAGCAAAACACAGCATAAAAGACGAAGCTAACCTGGTCCTGGCCTTGCGGTCCCTGGAGTGTCATTTTGATATGTGTCCGTCTGGCCCTGCTTCTGTGGGCTGTGGGCGGGATATGGGGAGGGGTTCACCCCTGACTCGAGGGTGTTTTCATGGCAATAAATTACAAAATGAATTCAATTACTTGTCACGAATTTTTGTACCGATTTGCTAAATTGGGATGCTCATTTGTATTTACGAACATAAACTCGCTCTTGACTCCAGGTACGACTACACATGTACATATGTCTTATAGCTCTATATGATTTATTTACATACTAAAGAATAAGGGAAAGGGATACAAATTTTGACTACTATATGTATATATTGTAGTTCGCTCATTACTTCTCGTATGAAATAACATAAATAAATCTTCGCAATGTATATTTTATCTATGTATGTATGTACATATGTATACTAAATAAAGTGATTAAAAAGTAAACTCTTCAATTAGGAAAGTTTTTCATGTTGGGCAAATCAATCACTTTGTATTTAAATGAAGATTAAATAACAGTCAGAATAAAATTAATCTTAAAATACTTGAAATTTTAGCTTAGGGGTTACGGTTATAATCAATTTTCGACTGCCTTCTTTAGATTATAACTAATGTTGCTTCATATATAATAAATAAAATGTTTCTATATATAATGTACATGTGGTATTGAACATGTGGATTGAACCAGATAAATTGCTTCAACTTCTTTCAGGCATTTTATTGAGTAGCCGAAGCCCGCCGGTAGCAACTCCGCTGGAACCATGTCGAGTGGCGCCCTATGTGAGTCTGGCAACAATCAGGAGTACCAGCGCCTCCATGATGTCAACTCCTGGCTCTATTTCAAATGTGCAATCACAGTCCGGAAAGAGTGGATCTACTTTAGTCGGCAGCCGGGTAGCATCGCCGTCGGCTGTGGCAACTGCCGCCGCAGACCATTTTACGGGAAGCGTTGCCGCTGCGGCTGCATTCTCTGCCTTTGATCCAGCCATATTATCGGCAGCTGCACATCAGGTAAATAATTGGCTAAGAAAATGTAACATGTTTGTTTATATTTTCATATATTTTTCAGTATGCGGCTGCAATAAGTAATCGAAGTAGACCCGCCGGACTTTTTCCATTGCCGCAGTATCCGCTTCATTTAGCAGCATTTGCCGCCGCCCACAAGAATTCAAGTATTGCGGATCTTCGCATGAAAGCTAAGAAACACTCCGAGTCTTTAGGCCTTGAAACAGATATGGTTATTTAGTACATACTTTGCCCAATGTCTTAGATATAGGCTAGATTAGAAGTGTTGTCTATTTTAAGACAATTTACTATTAATATAAATAATTGAAAGCAAACTCACAATAATTACATTTACTATACCATATGTACTATATGTTTCTCTAAATAAATGCTTAGTTGTCTTGTTTTTTAAATATTTACTTTATTAAAAAATAAACATACACATGCCGAGGAAGTGCAACAATAGATTGGAGTTCCTACAATCTGCGCTTTCGAATCAATCGTTAGTTAAAGCCAAATATTAAGTCATCGCACTGTGCAATTAATTTATTTAACTGTTTTGAATACTTGGCTCAAAAGGCAGCTAATATAATATTCCTTGTAAAATTTTTTGTTTTTTAAATCATGAATTTATCTTATTAGTGCATATCTATGGTGTGAGGTAAGTAATTTTAGAATAAATTTATTATTTATATATATAAAATACATAAATATACTTATATAAAATAAGGAACTTTTAAATTTTATATTTTTTAGGCGCCTTATTAGAAAGTGGCTATCCCAAAAACTTTTTCGCATAAAATACCAAAATGTTAGTGTATGTTCTGTAAAGCAGAGGAGTATCCAATTGTTCCAAATAAAGGCAATAACAGTATTCTGTTAACTTGGAAATGATCACTGCTTCTCCGCCACATAATAATATATAAGATATTGTATTAAATTCACGTCGAATAGGTGATATTTGGGGAATCTACTTAGGTAATTAATTTAATTATAGTATAAGAGTTCTTGGACTTCCCCATGTTACAGAAATTTCGTAGACATATTATGGCATATTTTATTTTTGTCCTTTTTTAGACCCATTTTTGTAATATACCAATGTGCCCGATTAAGTGTAACCTGATATTAATTATTGTATTAGTATATTTCGGTATATTTTTCGCCATAAAGTATTATATTTACAACTTAAACATACGGTCACGCTAGATCTTAGTTTAGTCGAACTCACTCTATCTCTTTCGCGGAGAAAATTTTTTATTTTTATTTAGTATTTCCTTCCATTTTGCTTTAAAGCCTAATTTATTAACTTTGTGTAATTATTCAAAACAAGCATAATGCGAAGATGCTAAAATACTTAAACAGCTCTAAAGTAACAGTGCCAAAATTAACAATTGTCTTAATCGGTGCCGAAGATCTGATCTTCACATAAAGTATTGAAATGAACGTAGAGTGAAAATTAAAGCAGTGACGTTTGCAGTGTCTAGAGACTGGAGGTTGTTTTTTTTCGTGTGATTGATTTGTAAGTTTTTTTTCGTGATATTTCTTTTTAACAAATGAGTGCTATGAGTGACTTTTTGAGTGTGTGTGTTTGTGAAGTGCAATAGATTTTTTTAAGCTTTGGAGTTTGACCTTTCATTCTCCTTATATCCGAGCTGTTTAGTTGTTGTTATGCTTGTAGCATTAAAACGGTAAAAGTCGTACTCGCCTGTTGCGCATCCGCGTCCTCTACGTCAGAAGAGGTGCAGGGGCTAAAATTGGGGTGTAGTCGTTGTTGCTTGCTCATTTTCATTCATTTGTAGCGTGTGCGTGTGTTGCCTGCATACATATCCATTTGTACGTTTGAGCGTTTGCATGTATGCACATGCATACATATGATGTTTTGCTCATTACGTTTACTCCAATTGGTTCTGGTGCTTAGAAGACAAAACTTTCATGTTCTCTCGCTCTCGTTTATATCTTTCTCTCTCCTACGTCAACCTATTTCGCTCTCTGCAATTGCACATATCGAGTTAAATTAACGCTTTCTGCTTGGCTGACTCAATTAATTCATTTAGTTTAGTTACTGTAGCCGCTCTTTCATTATTTTTTGCTTAATTACAACACTAAAGCACACACACACTCAGATGGTTATACATTCGCGCATATATTTTTCGCAACAACAAGCGTTACCGTTAATGGAGTCATTAGCCCCTTGAAAGCTCCACAAGCTTTAGACCAAGTTTTAAGCTTTACTCCTCTATGCAGTCCGGCTGGTACATTGTCTCATTCACTCTCCCAAACTCTTTCTATTTTGGATGCTATTGTTGTAGTATTTAAATTTTATTTATTCAATTGTGAAAATGGCGATTTCACATACAAATTGTGAAAGTTTCATTTTCCACAGTCAAAAAAGTGGTGTGCCCATTAATTAATTATAATAAATTCAAATTTGTAATGTGCCTGATCAGTTGTAAAAACAAATCGCTGGATAGACAAAGTGTCTGATTGTTAAGACAATGATAATGTTCACAATACAATAAAAACCAAGCTGAAGAATATTTCAGATTCAAAATTTCTAAATATGAGTATTAAGATCGAGGCTCAAAAAATAAAGTTCAGAATTTTAGTACAGAGGAAATTCTTATAAGTTGTAATATAAGTAGTTAAGAAATTAAATTTTGCAAATATTCAAACAATATTCAACCAATAATCAATCAATAATTTCAAAAAAGCATCATAACAACCCACAAAAATAAGAATGTAAAATTAAATTAAATGAAGTTAAAAAGTAAAAAAAAAAATTAAATTTGGAAATATTTCAATTTAAGAAAGGCTCTGATAATCAAGTGTTATTAAAATAAATTATCCATTATCGTATGTATAAAACTCGAATTCTTTCAGCTCAAAAGCTATACTTTCACTTACCTTTAATTAATTTATTTATTGAAAACTTACAGCTCTACCTTACTTGTATCGTATGCTGAATATTATTAAAAGATGTTGTGATGGCGAAAATGGCATCTGGTGACCTTTCGTTGACCAGCACAAGCAGTCAAGAGGGTGAGTATAGTGTTGTGGTATTTAAATTTGAATTCGCATCATCTTTGTGTCAATTCTTTGTTGCAGAAGAAAGTTCAGAGTATGTGGGATACGACAGCACATTGCGACCGCCATCGAACTCCAGTGGCAGCACAACAACGGCCAATATGGCCAATAACAATGGACCCACAAAGGTGGTCAGCGGCAGCGTGGGAGGCGTTGGTGTTGGTGTTGGCAGCGGCGCTGGCAGTGTCAAAAAATACGATTTGCTGCAGTCAAAGTACGAATCAGCGATGCTGGAGTTGTCCACGCTGCGGCATCGCCATACCAATTCAGAGCGGCGCTGCGATGAGCTGGAAGCGCAGCTAAATCTCTATCAGGAGCACTACATGGCCGATCGCAACAAGTTCACCGACATTGTGGCCGAGAGTGCTCATCTAAAGCGCAAGCTCATGCTGCTGGAGAATCAAAACCAGAACCAGAACAATGGCAATCCTGCAGTTGCCCAGTCCTCGGCTGCTGGCAGTAATTCATTCTACTATGGAAAGTTGCAGACGCCGTGCGATGGCAGCTGTGGTGCCGGCGAGAAGGTAGCCGAGCTAAAGAAGGAACGCAATCTGATTGCCATGGAACGGGAGAAGTACAAGAAGTCGTACATTGAGCTTGAGAAGGAGCGGAGTTTCTATCGGGAACGCGGCGATGAGAATCAAACGTTAAAGTTGCGGCTATCGAAGGAGACCAAAAATGTGGTTTCACTCACTGAGGAGCTGAATCAGCTGCTCTCCGAGAAGGACAATGTGTTGCACGAACATCAAAAGATGTCCGATGATCTGGCATTGGCCAACAAAGCAATTGAGAGTCTCAAAAAGGAGGAGCTCATTTACAAGTCCGACCTAAAAGCCTTGCAATTGGCCAATGCGGAGCATAAGAAACGAGATCTACTAAAATCACGCGAGAGCAGCTGGTCCAAGGAGTTCAACAACGAAAGCAAGGAGGAGCTGGAAAAGATGCGCAAGAGTCTCGACAAGGCGCAGTCGGAGGTGGAGCGTGCGCTGCAAGATGCCGAGGAGGCGAAACGAGTGCGCGACTGGGCAATCTCCCAGCGTGAGAAGATCGTTCAAGAACGCGACTCGGTGAAAACTTTGTGTGATAATTTGCGCAAGGAGCGCGACAAGGCCATATCCGATTTGCTGATGGCCATACGTGACAGCGAGAAGATCAAGAAGCAAAAGGATGAGGCGCAAAAGAAGATCGATGCACTAAAGGAGCAGCTCGAGAGCCAAACGCTCACATCAGCAAGCGCAGCACAGACGCCCAGCACGGACAACGCTTCCCGTCGCAGCTTTCGCCTAAGCAGCTATGAGAGCGGCGAGGATTTGCTGGAGATTGAGCTGTGCAATTATCATGACGTGGATCTAGGCATCATACTCGACGATAGCAACAAGCGGCAATTAGTCTGTGGCGTCACCAACAGTTCGCCAGCGTTTGGCAAACTGAAGATCAACGACGTCATCTGCAAGGTGAACAATCTCGACTGTCTGGGCGTTTCCAAGCGCATGGTGCTCGATGAGATTCGCGTCTGTGCGCCACGCTGCCTGCTCCTTGTGTCGAGGACACATCAAAGCAAACGACACTCTTATGCGGTGCAGCTGAAGACAAACAATCGAGACGCCATCGGGCTGCAGCTGGACATGGGGGTGTTTATAGCCAAGATCGAGCCCAACTCGTTGGCTTTCTATGAGACCGAGTTGGATGTGGGCGATCGTGTGCTGAGCATCAATAACAAGTCCATGGACTCGCTGCAGTCCATTGATGAGGTGACGCAGTTGCTCAAGAGCGAAACCGTCAACATATTCGCCTTGAAGTATGTGCCCGAGCAGCCACAGGACTCACATTGCCGCATGACCAGTTCGTCGGTGCAGACGGACAGTTCCATTGACTCCATGCAACAACTGAATAGCAGCAGCGGCATTGCCAGTGGTGGCAGCGGGAGCGGCGTGGGAGGTAGCAGCAGCGCCGCCAAGCATCCGTCCAAGTTTGCGGACTTTTTGCGTAAATTGAAGTTTAGCAAGCCGGGCACAGCCGACGATAGCTTCGAGCAGGAGCATGATGTGGCCATTGCGGCCTTGGATTCGGTGCTCAGTGAGAACAGCTCGGAGAAGAGCAAGGAGAATCTCTTCAAGCGCCACAAGCGTGGCAAAAAGGGTGAAAAGGAGGCCAAGAGCATGGGCACATGGCCACGCACTAACATCTCTCACGACAACCCTACCGGCACAATTGTCCAGCGTGGCGGCGAAAAGAAACGGGCGCTCATGTCCCTCTTTACCGCCGGCCCTATCAATGTGGATAAGGATGATGATGTTGTCGATCCGGTGGAGTCCAAGCCGCAATTGCAGCTGGACTTGCCCCCGCCCCCGCTGCCGTCTCAGCTGACGAAGCCGCGCAACTTGAATGGCAACGCCATCAAAACGCATCCAAATCGCAATTCCAATCCGGTTGGCAATGTGGTCGCTTCCGCGCTCTTTCAGCCCGGCAACGTGGGCATCACGATGCCACGGCACTCGCTCTATGCGCCCATCTCCACGCCACCGGAGGATAAGCAGCAGTTGCTGCAGCGTCCCGCTCCCTTGATGGGCGCCAATGCGCGCGTCAAGCTGCACAATCCGGAGCGTTCAGCTCGCTTCCATAATCCGCATCGCTTCTCGCTCAACATACCGCCCAGTGGCGGCGACTTCTATCAGCCGAAGACGAGTGGACAGCAGGCCGAGCGCCAGGCGGTGCCAGCCGTGGCAGCCGGTGAGTTTCCCACTCGCAAGCAGCAAATGTTCGACATGTTCCAACAGCCGGCACCGCCACCGCCGCTGCCCAAGGTGAATACCATGTTCATGCCGTTGCATCCGCCACCCAGAGTATCGGGCGGAAGTGGCTCGGCAGGATCGGGTTCTGGAGGGCCCGTCGATGTGGTATCGTTAAAGTCGCAGAACTCCATCGAGTCCATGCTGTCGGCCAAGAGTCCGCCCATCAGTGATTGCAATGTGTATCCGAAACGGACGGTGCCGCCGATGCCGCCCAAACATGTGCCCAAGTATCCCAGTGACAGCGAGAGCATTGGCTCCGGCATCCTGGTAACATCAGGGCACAACTATATGCCGCCACACGCGGCGTACATGGCCATGGCAGGCAACCGGCACACGCAGCTCTTTCCCAGCTTTCCGCCCAGTAGTCATGGCCGCTACATTCGACGGTCCAGTCCACTCACACTGCACTCGCCACCGCCGCCGGCGCCAATGACAATGTCAACCATGGCCACGACGCAGGCAACGTCACCAGGGCAGCTGGAGAGCAACAGCAACAGCAGCACCATTGGCATACCCACAGACTTGGATTTTGTGGCCGGCCAGCAGTCGCAACAACAACATGCTCATCCTCATCCCCATCCGCATCCGCATGGACTTCAGCATATGCAGCACCCGCCTTACATCGATTACAGCCAGCAGCCTTCACTGCATTACCCATATAGTCTGGCTGGTGTCTCCGCTCCTGGCAATGGCGTCATCTACGAGGGCGGCACTTTTCCGCGCAAGAAAGACAATCAACGCCTACGCATTCCGTCCAATCCCAGCGTGGCCAGCAATCGCCAGAACAGCAGCAGTCTTGTGAAGAACAGTTCCGGCTCCATTGATCATCACTATGGCAATGCCACGGGTAGCAACTCCAGTCACACCAGTGGCGCTCCCATCTCACTCATGAGCTCCAGCCACCACAGCAGCTATGCGCCGAATGTGAGCAGCTTTAATGGTGGCACTGGTGGAGGCGGTGGCAGTGGCCGTGGTTCACCCATGCCGCAGGTGCATGTCGAGGTGCTCAGCCATGGCGGGCCAAGTGGCAGTGGGAAACGCTGCTCGAATGTGGCGACGGATTTTTTATGCCCTGGAGACCTTAGAAGAGTCACGATTGATAAGCGCGACAAGTCGCTTGGCATTACCATACAGTGCAACAACAATGGCGGCGGTATTTTTGTGTCCACAGTGGCCGACAAGAGTACCGCAATGCGTGCCGGTCTCCAGGTGGGCGATCAACTCTTGGAAGTCTGTGGCATCAACATGCGTGCTGCCACCAATGAGATAGCCGCCAATGTGCTACGCCAGTGTGGTGACTCCTTCACCATGCTGGTGCAGTACAATCCAGAAAGTAAGTGCTAATCCCATGCAATTGTAAGATTTGGTTCATTGCTTTTCCTTCCTAGAATTTCACTCTACTGAATACGAGGGCATACACAACCTAGAACCAGAATCTCCCCTCAATCATTCGGGCTCGCCAACGCCCCGGAATTCCCCACGTCCGCCGGCCCGCAGTGTGCAAGAGTCGTTGCCTTTGCAGCCACTGTCGTTGCTGCCATCACTGCCAATGGCGGCAACTGTCAGCCGTGCTCCGCTCTCGCATCAGTCCATCAAGGATCAAAGCTTTACGGACAGCTTGGAGAATCAATCGGACATTAGCAGCAGTCAGGATATGCCCTCCTCGGCGGCCACCACAACAACGACCACCGCCTCGGCCACCTCCACAGTTTACGATGACGATGCAAAGCCAACATTGCCGCCACCGCCCGCTAGTGTAGCTGCAGAGTGTAAGTGTCTTGTCATGCTACCCTTTACCCCCAATCCATTGCCCGTCTGTCTGTCTAATTTATGATAATGCAATGTAATATGTACTTTGAAATATTCCTTATATATAATGTATGTTCTTGATCTAAGCAATATAATCTTTTTTGTCTGTCTGCCCGGCCTTACAGACTAAGATCGAACTAAAGTACCAAAGCAACATTATGAATTGCTTTTCAACTTCACTCTCTTATCTTATTGCAGCACTGCGCTTTGTTACGCTGCACATGGACAAGTCAAAGAATCTGGGCATTAAACTGTTTGGTGGCAATAAAGTGGGCATCTATGTGCATGACGTGGCGCCGGGGTCGCCCTCAGATCACGCGGGCATACGAAAAGGTGATCTTATACTGGAATATAATGGTGTCGATTTGAGTGGTGTCACCGCCGAGCAGGCTGCTAATGAGATATCCAAGCTCACCGATACGGTCACCATGCTAGTGCAGAACAAATTGCAAAGTGAGTGAAAGTCATCATATTCATAATCGATTATCCTACATTGCTTGCCTTTTTATTTCCTTAAAGCTCTCAAGCAAATCAAGGATAAGCCGGGAGATTCGTTCTATGTGCGCGTGGGGTTTGATCGCATTGGAGAACTCAATGAGGATGACTTGCGTTTCGTTAAAGATGAGGTTCTCTATGTGGACAATACTGTCTTCAATGGTACGTTTGGTCTGTGGCGCGCCTGGAAACTGGATGCAATGGGACACCGCAAGGAATGTGGCATTATACCAAGTCAAATGAAGTGAGTGCATTTTGTTTAACTGTTTACATTTAATAATTATTTTTCTTAATTTTAGGGTGGAGGAGGAGCTGCGTTCAGGCGAGGTCGTCGACTGTGATACGGGGACTGCGCGTCGTGGCAGCACCTCGGCACGTCGCTCGTTCTTTCGACGAAAGAAGAATCAACGCAGCTCATCGCGCGATTCCACAGAGATTGCGAGCTTCAGTAACACTCAACTGAGCTTCTTTCCCGACTCGGGCATCCTCAACGATGATGGCGGCGTCATGAGTTATCAGCGTGTGGAATTGCTCGACTGTAGGTATTTGTTATTATGTGATGGAATCTCATTTCAATATATTTGTATGTGCAGCGCCTATTCATCGTCCCGTACTGATCATTGGACCGCTTTCGGAGTGCCTAATGGCTCGTTTAAAGGTGGACTTTTCCAATTTGTTTAAGATGTGCGAGGTAACAACCATGGACTGCTCACAGGAGGCCATGGAGGAGGGCCTTAAGGAGAACATATTCGTGGATTATCGGCGACGCGGCAACAAATTCGAATGCACCACAGTGGAGGCGATAAGCAATGCGTGTAAGAATGTAAGTAATAATTGTACCTTGATTATTCCTATAAAATTCTAATGCAAATGCTTTGTAGGATCGACGACACTGCATCTTGGATGTGTCGATCTCTGCCGTGGAGCGACTGCAACGTCTACAAATTTATCCGATTGTGCTACTCTTGAGGTTCAAGTCGGCCAAACAAATTCGCGATATTCGCGACTTTGGCACAGATAAAATATCGGCCAAGGCAGCCAAGGAGATGTACGAGCGGGCCCTGAAACTGGAAACCGACTACAAGCAGTACATATCAGGTAATTATTAACCTGAAACCAAACTCGATTGGTTAACAGACATTAATAACTTTATATTCATTTTAGCCGTCATACCTGGTGTCAGCATCAAGCACATGTGTACACAGATAAAGGATGCTGTCGATAAGGAGCAGGACAAGCTACTCTGGGTGCCTGTTACAAATGGCTAGCACAAGGACATCTTTAGTTTTAGTTATTATTAGAGGATGTACGCAAATACCTTTAAGGGTATCGTTGCGCATCCATATCACAAGTTCTATATTCGATCCGTTCAACGCAGAGTATTCAATTGTCGTCTATGCTTGCACAACTTTTTTGTTTATGCATTTAAGGCGCGGACTTTTCTTTTTGTTTATTTTATTTCATTGTCTTTTCGTCCCATTATTTATATAGCAAATAGTTGCCTCTGTCGTCTGTGAGAGTTTTAGAAATTCTCAATAAAAATCAAATGCAAAACTACTTTAAATATTGTTCAAAACGTTTCGGCTTTATGCTTAATGCTTCAAAATAATTATTAATTATTTCAAATCCATTACTGTGGCAATATTTCAAGAAATTTTTCAAAATTTAAAGAAACAAGCTTTATACGAAATAAGTGCCTTTTCTTATAATAAAAAAAGAAATCTTAACATTTGAAAAATATCATGTTGGTTGTCGTTATGCAACATTAAACATTTAAATCTTTATTCGATGAACAGAATGTGTATTAAACAATAAATGCTATTACTTTTATAAATATCTTAGCCGTAAATTATAAATGTGAAAACTGCAAAAAACAAAATGCCTTCAGCAATATTTAATCAATTTACTAAAACACACATACAAATGTTATGTAAACGTATTAAATACATTAAATTCTATTTTATACATATTTATGTAAGCATTTTATATACATCAATAACAACTACACGTATATATTATATATATAAATAATATTTTATGAATATTATTAATTTTGCAATAAATATGTACTTTTCCAAATTGCTGCTTTCATTATTTATAAATAATTATTTTGTTTATGGCCACCGTTGCGTCGTTATGCAAGGATTAATAACTAATACTATTTATTAAACGCTGCTGCCATGAGTTCGTTCAATAAATAATTCAAGGTACATTCGCTCTGTTAAATTGTCGCTGGGTAGGACATTGTGTTCAACTATATTTACAACAACACATTGCCTTTTGTTTAATTATATGTTAACAATTAAATATAAATTAAGTGAATTTTTAACCAAACCATTAAGGAGCATTCAAAGCTGTTGTAGTTCGAGGGAATCAAAAATCTTTCTTCATTATTTGAGTGCTCTTTTTACATGGTCTAAGTTCCCTTTTGTCGTTCAGATGAAGAACTGAGACATCTACATATGTTACTTGCCATTAACAAAAAACCAACCAAATGATTTAATTAAGTTATACAAATTAAAACATAGTCAATGTTTGTTTTCAGTGCTTGGCAATGCTAGATCTATTCGTTAAGATTACTGTACAGTTCCAAGGGACTAGGTCTGTCCAAAGCCTCATTCTGATGAGCTAGTCCATAGCTCACGAATTCGGGAGACTAGCCCTCAAAGAAATCAAACTCATCTCGTGGCCGATACCACTGATCTGTGGCATGTTCATAGATGGCGCGCTGAACCTCCGCTTCAGCGGCTCCAATGGGGTCGATGGGCTGCGAATGCGGTGCATCGAAGCTAGTGTCGGAACGCGGACTGCGCGATGTGGCACGAAAGTCCATGGGTATATTATAGCACTTGCAAATGCAGCTGGAGGGAAAGCGAAACCAGTCCGAAAAGATGCCACGGCATTCGTTGTGCGGATCATAGGCCAACAGTCGGTGCAGTCGATACTGTTGCTCACAGCGGCAGCCGTCACGGCAGAACATCTGCTTGAACTCTTGAGTGCACTTCTCCCAGTGCACATACTGCTCGAAGGGATACAGATTGAGCAGAGCCAGCACCTCGCCGCGTGTGTTATTCGCCCAGAAGGGGGCAACCACCTCATCCTTGACGGGACAAGCATTGCTGCAAGAAAAAGGAAAAATTAATTTATTGCACAAATCAGTTAAACCTAAGCCTGATCTACTTACACGCCACGCATGTTGCTGGTCACCGCCATGGGCTCCTGCTTCATGGCATCCTGGAAGAGCTGTCCACCTTCTCGCAAGAGGCCTGCCTTTGAGGAGGTCATCGGTGGTGCTGCTGTAGTGCTGGTTAGGAGGGGACGTCTCTGCTTGTCCAGATTCAAAGCAGTGAATGTCGATGAGAAGAGCGAGGCAAAGCTGACTGGAGTTGTGCTGCCCAGTGTCGTCTTGGTTGCATTTCTACGGAGTAGCAATGCTGGACTTGTGCTGGAAGATTGGATTGTGCTGCTGCTACTAATGGCAGCAGTATCTGCTGTGCTTGTGTTTGCTACCTTCACTGGAGTGGTTGTGGGCGTGGCACTCTCGCTGGGCTTCTGCTTGCGACTGGGCATCGCTGTTGTACGCTTGGTTGCTGTCGTGGTGACCTTTACCCCAGTGGCCAAGGTGGCTGGAACGGCTGGCATACTCAAGTTGTGTTGGCCCTGGTTGCCATCGACTCCCTTTGGCGTAGATGCCAGCTGTGGCGAATCAATGATTCGAATGTTGTCGCCAGTGCCTGACTGTGGGCGACTTGTGGTGCTGGCGACTGTTTTGGATGTTGTGCTGCTGGGCAGCTCGTAAACGCTGTTCGACTCCAAACTAGGACGCTCATCGTGCTGCGCTAGCTCCAGCTCTGGCTCGGTAATTGCAGCAGCTGGCGGAGTTACAGTTGATGTCGCAGAGTTACTCGAGCCTTCTGTGGCAGCTGTGGTTGGCGGAGTGGCCGCTGTTGTTGTTGTAGATGGAGTGGTTGCAGTGGTGGTGCCCAGTGTGGACACAGGCCGAAAGTGTGGCTCCCTGAGCACATCATTGCCCTTGTAGCTGCCAAAATCATCACGATCCCCGTCTCTGCCATGCAACATGTACTTTGCGCCACGCGGCATCTTCGAATAGCGATCTGCCGCATCCTCTATGTCATCTATATCAACCACCTCATTGTTCTGTATCTCATCCCGCAGTATCGATATGTGTCGCACATCGCCATACATTCGCTTCATCAGTCCCTGATTCTCGTGCACAAATCGACGCACCGCGTGCCAAGGATAAATCGAGCCTGGCAGATGGCAGAACGGCTGCTTGGCCAGGTCACATGGGATGGCTGCCAGCATCTGAGCACGTCCACGCCTGGACATTTTGCCATTGGGACTACATGAGTTTGCCGAGTCGGAACCAAAGTTGGACGTGCTCTCCGACAGATCCACGAGGGAGAAGCAAAGCAGCAGAATCAGGGAAGTGCACTGCAAGATATAGAAACACGTAATTATAATATGAAATAGGCATAAAATGTTCATATTGTAGATTGATTAAAAACAGCGAACAATAACAAGAAAAGTAATATTAATTTACAGTAGTTAAAATGCAATTTAAAAAAATAGAGAGCATTAAGGTAATTCGTTTTACAATTTCTAGAATCTCGGCTGCTTTAAAACTGTTATATAACATAAATTGGGAATTAATTAATTAATTAATTATTTGCAACAGCCGATTTGAGCTTATATGCAAATATCATGTATACGCAAAATTACTGAGCAAAGCTAATGTTGCATATATCCAATGTGTACTGTAGATACTGATTTAGTTATGCTAAGATATACTCGTAAGTTTAGGTGCAGCTGCAGAGATTGCTAGTGGCGGAAAGCAAGACGAAGAGGGGGATGCGGCTGTCTGCAGTTGGCTCTCACCCGGGCAAACAATTTGTCGCCAGCGTGACGAGGCAAAGCATGGAAAAACACAAAAGCGGGTCGGGTAAAACAAACCTCAGACACTTGGCTAATGTCGCTCCCACTCTCTCGCTTAAGCTCTCGCACTCGTGCTCAATCTAACATTCGCTCTCTCACTCACACAGTCTATTGCTGTCTCTGTTGCTTAATGAACCGGCATAAAATCAAATTTTACTTTCACGCAGCGGCATCTGCACAATCGTAAGTCATGAAGATGATCGATGTGCATTTGCATGCAGCTCAAACATAGAGAGAGTGAGAGAGGGAAATAGCGAGAGAGAGAGAGAGGGATGAAGTATGGCCGCAATTACCTTGCTGCACATGTGTGTGTGCGTTTGTGGGGCGACCACCGGCCATCGGCGAACCGTCACAAAGTGAAATGCAGAGAGCAATTAAAAGCGAAATGGGTTAACCAAGTAAGTAAAAGTAAGTTGCGACACAGGCAATGTAAAAGTGCCTTGAATGGCTTGGTCAAGCGGACCAGCAGTCCAGCAGTCCAGCAGTCCAGCGGTCCAGTGGAGCAGCGCTGCAACAAGCTACCGATCTACCAATTTATGTAGCCCTTTCCAACTTTCCTTTTCTGTTGCACAATCGAACCGCGACGCAACCAAGGAGCACATGCTACACACACAGAGCCGAATACACCACACCATGTTCGGACTCATACCTTTTGTTGGGCGCCAAAACGGGTCTGCAGCCCAGTCTGTACCCTGGGCCTCTCTTCCCTCTCTCATGTTATTATTTATATTTCTCTTTCTCTTGCTGAACTGGTTTGCTTTTCAGTTCCCAAATTTGATATCAATTTGGTTATCATTTGGTTTTTTATGTTGTATGCGGTTTTTTCAATGATTCACCTTCATTGCGTCGTTCCTCGAAACTGAAAAGAAAGTGTTAAATTCACGCAAATGCACAAGTGTGTGTGCGTGCAAGTAAGCATGTGGTGTATGGGTGAGTTTACAAAACCAACTTGCATTGATTAGGTAATTCTGCGCAACCCCAATACATATTAATTCATAAGTTTCGCATTTTCTTCCACGAAATGGTGATGGTACTTAATTAAACTTATATAACACTCAATAGCCCATTAAGCTTACCAAATCATATGATTGATTTTAGGAAAATTATAAAATAAATAATTATTACATAATAATCTGTCTTCCTAAGTTCATATTTTGTCCAAATAATACTTCCATTCAGTTAACTAAAATCAATTAAGCCCGCTGTAGATAGTTCCAATATTTTTGACTGCAAATTTAGTTGGGCATAGATAGTTGACACTTTTTATTTCATTACAATATTAACAGATAAAACACCATAGGAAATGTAATATTTTATATCACAGAAAAGTAGTAACAGAATAAATTAATTTTATGTCTATTATGTGTGATGTAGATGTAGATGTGAATGTTGTAGAAGCCATCAACTCAACACACCATTAAGCCCATCATGATCACTCAAGTGCTTTGCACCATAATTACAATCAAGCTAAGCATTATGTGGATATGGCGCCGTGGGGTAAAAGTAAGCTCTGAATGGATGATGAGACAACAAATGATTTAGGCAACGAACTTGCTTTCAACCAATTTTTTTTTTGTTTATAGAATCGAATCAGGTCAAAGCAAAGCAAACTAAACCGCAGAACCTGAAATGGAAAGCAAAATTACTTTCGTTTTGTTTGACGCCAAATTAAATCGATCTATATCTGTATCTATATCAATATCTGCATATCCCAATCGTTAAATAAATAAGTCAAAGTATGTATGCAGTGTATATGAATAAAAAATATAGATGCGGGGCGTGAGAGCCGACTGTTTTGTTTGGAGTGTCATATTTCTTGGTAAGTCTAGAAAAAGGCATAAGGAAATTGGAGCAACAGTCGGGTTGCAAGGCTGGTTGCTGTCTGACTGTCTGGCTGGCAGGCGGCTGTCAACATATAAACAACAAATCAATATGTCCAATGCGCCGCGCGAGAACGCGAGAACGCCAAATGGGCATTAAGTCAACTCACAACGAGGAAGACATTTGTCACTCTGAAACGTCGCAGCTGTTGCAAGTGAGCAACACTTTAATATGCCAGCGCGACTTTCTATAGAACCCCAGCAGCACCACCTTACCACCTTACCGCCTTACCGCCTTACCATCTGATCGTCTGATTGGCCAGCTGACCAGTCGCATATGTCGATGTCGCTGTCGAGACTACGTCTATGTCTTCATTTTCTAAACACTCCACACACATACATACAATGTTGTGGTGCTGGTGCTGGTGGTGCAACATAGAATGAATTATGTATCAATTCAATTGGCAACTGCAAATGAAGTTGATGTTACACTTAACCAAATTTGGGTTTGCTTCTTTGCCGTTTCTGTGCTTGCTAATTGCCATTGCCAGTCACTGCCGAAGCGGCACCAACAACAGCAACAGCAACAGCAGCAGCAGTTGGTGAAACTAACGTGATGCGACGCAGAAAGAAGCCACGCTAAAAAAGACTCAGGCGACAAACTTGACATGCAAGTCCATGCAAATATATGTGCCTGAAACTCAAAGTGTTCAAATAATGCATATTCATTGGCATTGTCTTGGCCAAAAAACTGATTGTTAACTGTTCAACTGTTTGACTCGAAGGTTTCACTTATCCAAACTCGCCGGGAAAGGCGCACCAAAATCGTAGCAACTTTTCTCCATATTCGGTAACTTTTTGTTTATCGTTTTTCTCTTCGACTGTTTGATTTCGGCTACCGGCCCAAAACTTCCCAAAAAAAAGTGCCAAAAACTAAAAAATCGTTACGAGCCGGCAGCACCTCGAAGAAAGTGAAATTTTTTTTATTTTATCTTTATATTCGTATCTTTAGAGCGCCAACAAAATAACAAAGCCAACAGCTGAGTTTTTTCTTCGTTTTTCTCTTTGCTCATGCTATTTGGCTGAGTACATATTGCTGTTTGTGTGTGTGTGTGTGTGTGTATGTGGCATTTAGTAAGCTGTTAATATGCATAAAGCGCTCAAGAGCTATGATCGTTTATCGATTTCAACACATGTTGTAGCTGCCACTATAAATTTGGTAGTCAATTTGGTAGCCCAAGTCGAAATCGTACAGAAATTGCGTTTTCATTTTCATTTATATCATGTGGTTGGAATGCGCTTGCAACTTGACGCCCAAATGTTGCAAGTTCGAAAATACTTTAAGAAAATTATGGACACATTTGGAATGGAAGTTAACTGAATTTTAGGTTTAAATTCATATAAATTCCATTAATTGTTTTTAATTTGAAATATGTTGAAAAACTTGAAAATAACCTACTCTTATTTACATTTTTATCTTTGATACTCAGTTTATTAAATTGATCACATTACGTTAAGAAATAACATTAATTTAAAAGTTTGGGAAATGTCAATCAAACATTTTGTCTATTTAAATATTTAACTGTCATTTTTCTGAAAGTCTTCGATATTTTCATGAATTGGGGATAATTAACATATACCCGTAAGAAACCTGTCAATTTTTATTTTAACTTAGACAATTCAATATTTGCTCAAGATATTGGAAAGAAAACAAATGTAGCACTATTTGTTTGTCAGGCAACTTGTAGCTCAAGTATTAATAGTCAACGATTCCGTTGAAAACAGACATAACGGTCACATAAGTGTGTCAAGACTTTGGGTATTATGTGATAACATTTTACACTCTCGTTGGTAGTTACCGTTATTAGTTTTGTCATTCGCAATCCGGCAATTCGCCTATCCATTTTCATAAGCTCCATTGCTTACTTTCACTCTGTTTGGCACACACGCACAGACGATCAATGCAAAAATGAGCAAATTGTAATTTTGTCAAAATATTTCGCAATGTTTCACTAGTTTTTTTTTTATTTCTTTTAAGGGCCTTGGCCCGTGAATCGCTTATGCTACAATGGAGCTTAAGTGTGTATTTATTGATAATCACAGGATTTCGGTTGCACGTTTAAGTTGCAATTGAATTTTTTATTGGCTTCCACATAACTATAATGCGTTGTAAAACTCATGTTCTCATTTGGCGAATTTTATTCAAAACCCATTTCAAGCATACATAAATAAGTAAGTACAACAAAAGCGCACACTGGAACCCGAGCCGAAAAATCTAATCACGTTTACACGCTTCGCTCACACGATTGCAACTGCGGCGAGAGCTATGGGCTCAACGCCACAGAGCCTGACTCAAAGCAACGCTAACCAACAATAACGGCGGCGGCGTCGACAGCAAAAGCAAAAGCAACAACAGCAACTGCGAGAAGCCTGAGCTGAGCACCCCGCGCATGAGTAACAACCAGGCCTCACGACAGAGACAGAGAGACGACAGGCCGAATGGCTCAACTGCGACGCAAGCGAAAACTCTTTGTATGCCCTGTACACTTTCATGCGAATTGGGTATACTGGTAATGTGCAATGTAAATAACAAACCCGACTGCATAAAAGAGTAGAATATGTGCATGCGAGTATCGGCAAACTTGAGCTAAGATCTATTTTTCAATATACAAAAGATATAGTCAGTATATTGTAATTATTAGCATAGCACACCACAAAGCACTTCGGATTATGAACTCTCTGAACTGACTTCAGGGCTGTTTACTAGTCGATCACTGTACCCAAGCAGTGCAATAAGACTTGTTATTTTTACGACTCTTCTTAGTTTTTTGCGTTTGCAGGAAAACTTTTTCTTATTTATTATTCGAAACGTCAGCGTCGAGCGGGCGCAGCAAAAACACAAACATTGAAAAACGAGCTAGCTCAGCAGCAGTAACAGCAGTAATAACAACAACAGCTGTGCAAAAAATACAGCAACAAGCCGCCAACAAACAAAAAGCGCCACACGCAACGACACGACGAGAGAGCAAAGCGAAAACACGAAGATGAAGATGGTTTGCCGAGACGAAACGAAAGCACGATTTAACGTTGCGTCTACTGTTTCTGCTCTTGCTGCTGTTGTTGCTGCTGCCATTGTTGATGTTGTCGCTGATTGTCGCTGGTGGTGGGAAGTGGGAGAGCTTCGTAAGGCTGCGAAGACGATGACGATGACGCTGACGCCGGCTTAGTAGGTCAGTAGTGGCCTTTAGCATTATTGTTGTTGTTCTTGCGACTGTTGCCGAAGTGTTGTTGTGTTGCGATGCATCTTTGTTGCAGCTTGTACGTAAACAGTGAAAACTTGACTTCAGTTGATATTGTGCGTTTCTGTTAGGCGTAAATTACTCTGTCTACCGGCTTGTACTCGTAAAACACACAATATACATATATTTATATTAATACTTTCTTAAACCAAAACTCGGTACTGTACTAGCAGGAGTTAGAAACTGTTTTCATTTAGCAAATCTCTTCGCCGCATGTCAATGACTTCCGCTAAGTTCTAGAGGCGCACCCTAGAGAGCCACCAGTAAGATGACCAAAGGAGTAGCAAACAAAAGTTGAACCACGCCAAATTCATGTTGTGGAGGTAGCGTAATACTTGTATCCAGTCAACGCTTAGGTGGGTGGCCTCTGACACACTCTCTGTCTCCCTTTAATGTATTCCTCTCGGTCTCTCTTAGTTTGTGTCTTCCAGTTTGGTATATTCCGTACTTAGTATTTTCTTGCTTTACAATTTTTTCAATAGGTTGCCGAATTTTTTGCTAGTGTGTCTCATTTTTTGAAACCACAATCTGGTTGTTGATTTCCTCTTTTCGCTTATGATTGAGAAATAAAGACAACTGTTTAAGTACTTTGTTAAGTACTTTGTAACTTGTAATATTACCTAAAGTACAGGTGTGACTTATTACATAATGCATAACTGTGTTCGAAGTAGTTTTGTATGACGCCTTAATACAGGGTGGCTTGTTCTAAGCTGAAGTACGCGAAAGTGTATAAATAAAAATAATAATAGTAACTTGCTTACTGGAGACATGAAATCGGAAAGTATGAATCGTGATCAGCTTGGAAGCATTTAAGATTATCTTTCCAGTTTGTGGATTTCTTCTGGTAATCCATTCAATTACTGTGTGTATGGACTGTAAAAAGTATTTGGAACTCAAATTACTTAAAAGATTTGACTGTAATTTGTAATTTAGGGAAACTTAATAAGCAAGAACATTACATCGAGAATAATTGCCTACAAAATATCAGCCCAATGTTACTCAGGCTTACACACGCATCAGTTAACTTAATCTTTGAGAAAGATGAGAATATTTATTTTATTTACAAAAATACGTGTTCACTATTTTAAATCTACATGCGGCAGAAAATCATGAGATTAAAGGGATAATGGAATGGATATTTGTAATGATTTAACAAAGTAATTAAAAGTAGTATAGCACCATTTTTATTGACTTAATTACTTTTAGCATATAATTGTGATTTTGACAAATATCATAAGTTGTATACATGCAATAAGAACAATCCCATTAGGAGCCATATAACCCGTTTAGAGCTTCTCATCAGCTGAAGCGGCTTTAGCTCACGATTACAGCGACAACACGAATGTCTCGACATCGACATCGAAGTCGACGCCGAAATGTCTGAGCTGAGCTAAGATGCTGCCTCTAGACGATATGAAAGTGCGCTATTGGTTGGTTTGCTTCCCATGCAATTGCATCTCATGTTCATTAGCGTCATCACTGTGCGCAGCGTGCAACTGGACGGGGAACTGAAAGTGCGTAGCTTACATGTATAGAGCGACCGACATACAGATAATATGTTTTAAATTTTAGCAAACAGACAAATAAATGTTCTACTTTCACCAATGCAACAACTGCATACTTAGACACAATCATATAAATATAGGCTGAGCAACACATATATGTATATAACAATATCTCTAGTCAGGTGTAGTGAGAAATTAAAAATTTAACAACTTTTCATTTTACTCCAATTTTTAGAAATGTTTAGAAATTTGTAACGTACTTTTGACACGGCTGATTGAAGCCTGGCTGACATAGCAATCAGCTATCGTCTTTGACTCTCCTGCTGATATGTAACTATCGAGGCAGAAGATATTTGAATACGTTTTAAATTGAAGCTTAGTGATAGAGGGCATTACAAAAAAATAATACATTTGAAAAAGTGCATATCTTATTTGATTGACTTTTGTATGTTGAAGAGAGTTTTACTGCGTTTTTTAATTTAGATAGAAACAGCCTGTGCAGTGGTATTCATCAAACTGTACAGTTTTAATGTTAAATGTTAATGTTAACGTCGGTGAGCTGTATGCCCCAAACCACTAACCATACAATACGTAGATATACCATTTCATACAAGCGTAAACGCACACACTCGTTTCGGTGTAGTCAGAGCTTGGAGCACACTTTGGTTGCATGTTGGCTCGAGCAAAAATGTGCCAGAAAATTCGGTTGCGTTCAGTCCATTTGCGGTTGCATTCGAACGTCTAAACGTTTGCTGATTGTCTTGTACTGCTGCTGGTCATTGAATATGGTGGTGAATTCATATATGTATATATAAGGCAAAATGCAAATGTGTTGAGCTGTAGGCAAATTTTGTGTATTCGATTGCTTTAATTTTGATATTTTCGAGTCTCAGTAGGATATTTGGGCGACTTATTTTCAACTCACATCAATTGTTTTTGTTATTTTTGTTTCTTGTCGGCTGCCGAGCGCTATTGTCGTACGCTTCGTGTTGCCTCCCTCCCCTTGCCAATCTTCTTTTCAACATCGTTTGACTGATGTGATTGTCTTTTTGACATGACGTCGTTTGTGCTGCTGCTTGTGGTGCAGCACTTGTTAAGTCGTTGTTGTTTTATTTCGGTAGCTTGCGCCGATTACACCTGTCTTTGAATACTTTGACATAACTTGATATTATTAGCAAATAATTAGTATGGACATATTATATTTAAATTTCAGCATATTTTATTCCGAGTTATTATATATGAATATATGTACATATATAAACTCGCAATAAAATATGCTGAAATTTAAATATAATATGTCTATATTTCTAAATTGATAATAATAACGCAATATTCAAACAAGATCGACAGGTGCAGTCGGCACACAATGGTAAGGGAAGGGAGGACACAAGACAAGACTCCAAAATAAAAACAACAATTCGTGATAGTTGCAAATCGAATACACAAAATTTGCCTATAGCTCAACACAATTGCATTTTGCATAAGCATATGTGTATTCACTAACAAATTCAATGACGCGGCAGCAGTACAAGACAATCAGCAAACGATTAGACGTTCAAATGCAACCGCTAATGGACTGAACGCAACCGAATTTTCTGGCACATTTTTGCTCGAGCCAACATGCAAGTGTGCTCCAAGCTCTGACTATACCGAAAAGAGTGTGTGCGTTTACGCTTGTATGAAATGGTATATCTACGTATTGTATGGTTAGTGCCCAAACCACTAACCATACAATACGTAGACTGGTCTTTTCATGAGGACTTTTTGGTGGGCAGCATCGAAATAAAAGTACTGCGATGCTGCCCACGAACATGTTGGGTCGTAAGACGTTGCTGCCCACCAACAAATAAATGTATAAAAACGGTTTTGGTTGCGACGGCGTACGCCGCATTCGAACATGCACACGTTTGATGTTAGTCGAAGCTCTAGTATGTATGTGTTAATATATGTGTGTGAGCAAATTGATTGTGTGTGAAGAACTGCCGGCAATTTGCGAACATTGCACAGCTTTTCATATTTTCGGTTTTTTGACTTCACAATGTGTCAATGTTTCTTATTGACTTCTCAAGTTGTTCTCTTCTCTCCTTCGGTTTCATGTATACATATGCCTTTGTGGTTATTGTTAGATGACCTTCCCCTTGTTGTTTTCTTTGCCTTCGCTCGGCTGCTGCTATTGTTTTGGTTGACGTTGACGTTTTGGGCTGCTAGTAGTGCGTTTGTGATGTGGTTTTTTATTTCCTTGTGCTTGTGCCGATTACACCTGTTTAAGTGTTACGCACATTGATAATATTTTAAAACAGTTGCTATGGACATATTATATTTAAATTTCAGCAAATTTTATTCTTATTATTATTAATATTATTTTTATTTTTATCAGGCAAACTTAAATTAAGAAATGCTTAAATATATAACGCAGTTTTAAAATATATCAATTATTATATACATACATACATATACACTATGTATTTTTTTTTAACATTCTAATTCTAATTTAAACTAACTAAAAAAATGTAAATGAGTTAGTATTATTTTATTTATTAAATAAATACACCTAATTCTGTTTTTACACGGTAGATTGGTTCCAAAAAAAACCGTGTAAAAAAAAACCGTGTAAAAAAAGACAGTGATCGTATGCAGAAATAGGTGATTGGTTCCTAATCTCTAAAACCTATTAAAATAAGTGAAAATCAAAAATTTTTAATCCGAACATTTTGTCAAGAAATGTTGAGCATTCTCCATTTCGAAGGCGATCTAAAATTTCTATTTTGGTTTCCAAAGAAATTGCTTTACGTTTTAGTTTTGTATTTGACATTTTCTTCAGGAATTCATGAAATATTTAACAAAATTAAAAAATATAAATAACTTAATAAATATAACATATTTTTTGACTTACCTTTTATCTTAACACGTTAAATTTAATGTAACGATCGAAAAACAAATTTGCCAATAAAAAATTTCTTTACCAAACATAAAATATTAACACACTTCAATCGCTCTGACCTTTGTGCTTGTATGCACAAAAAGGGAATTCCCCGAAATTTGTGCCATTTACATTTGCTTTGACCAGAAAATTTGCTTGTACGCGCAAAAAGGGAATTCCCCGAAATTTGTACTATGAACAACTTTGCAATAATTAAATTTGACAAAAAAAAAATTTAAGAATAAAAATTTTAAATCGTGTTAAATGGAATAAAATCGTGTAAAAAAAATTAAATATATTTTATTTTCAAACCGTGTTATACCAAAACCGTGTAAAAAAAGACCGTGTAAAAACAGAATTAGGTGTAATTATAGTAATTTTCAGAACACTTTCTTAATCGCAATAAAATTTGCTGAAATTTAAATATAATATGTCCATAGCAACTGTTTTAAAATATTATCAATGTGCGTAACACTTAAACAGGTGTAATCGGCGCAAGCACAAGGAAATAAAAAACCACACACCAAACGCACCACCAGCAGCCAAAACGTCACCAAAAACAATAACAACAGCGAAACGAAGGTCATCAACAAAAACAATAACTACAATAGAGGACAAAAGTATTTTGACAACGCAATGCAAGATCAACCACCACTTCTAACTTTTAACTGAGAGGAGTAACGGTTACCAATTTAATTTTATGAGAGAGACCACAACAAAGGCATTAAGAGAGCAAAAGCTTGCATTGATAACGGAACATATTTATTTTCTATTAATATTTGTATGACAGCTTTTGATTTTTTGGCTGGACAAAAGTATTTTGACAATTGAAAGTTTCTTAAAAAAATGTTAGAATAAGTATGAATTGGTGATGTTTACAAACTTATTAATAAAAAACAAACCCTCCTTTGACATCAATGACCTTTTGCAAGCGTCCAGGAATAGATTTCACCAAGTTTTTCAATGTTTCCAATGAGATATCCTGCCAAAGTCCTTGAACCTCAGTGATCGTCTCTTCTCGCGTTCTTGATAAATCTGAGCTTCGTTTTCTTTTTATATAAGCCCACACGTTCTCAATAATATTGAGATCGGGGCTTTGAGGCGGCCAATCTAATACATTAACCTCGACATCTCTCAAAAAAGCAGTAATCATATGGGCTTTGTGGCATGGAGCGTTGTGCTGCTGCAGTACAAATGATTGTCCAATGAGCCGGTCACCAGAAGTAAATGCGTGGTCATTTAAGACACGTAAATATTTGTCCTTGTTCATTGTTCCATCAATTGGTATCAAATCGCCCAAGCCATTGAAGCACACGCAACCCCAGAACATTACCGATCCTCCACCATGTGGTATCCGTTCGCACACCGGCCTTATTTTTTTACGAGCGTTCTTTGGCAACCTGCAGTAAATCTTTTTCTTAGATCCGTGGTATTCGAAAGAGCTTTCATCTGTCCATAACACTTGTTCCCAAAACGATTGCGGCTTGTTTACAAAGGACTTGGCAAACGACAACCGTTTTAACTTGTTTTTTGCGGAAATGGCTGGTATTGGACGAGCTACATAGGTATAAAAATCGCATTCTTTTAGCCGTCTTTCCACAGTTTTTCGACTAACTGATATTTCATGATGCTCTTCAAGCTCAATCGACACTGCTTTAGGTGTAATCAGAATATTTTCTTTGAATTTCCTTAGTATTATGCGGTCTTCAATAGGAGTTGTTTTGCGTGGTCATCCCGTTCTGACTATATTTTTAAGGCAATCATTTTTTTTTTTCTTGTTTATTTGATAATATATTGTTTGCCTTGGCACCTTGTATAAATTGCTAAGGTATTCTACAGAAATACCTGCATTATACTTAGTAACCATTTCATTTCTTATAAATTCACTTATTTCGTGTGTTTTGCCCATATTTTACAAAAACTAACAAACAAAACACAATTTAAAGTGGTTAATTTTAATAAAGACAAGAAAAATAACTTAAGAAACCAAGGCACGTGTTTTTCACCGAAAGCGAATCATCGAAAATGATTATGAAAGGCAATGTCAAAATACTTTTGTCCAGCCAAAAAATCAAAAGCTGTCATACAAATATTAATAGAAAATAAATATGTTCCGTTATCAATGCAAGCTTTTGCTCTCTTAATGCCTTTGTTGTGGTCTCTCTCATAAAATTAAATTGGTAACCGTTACTCCTCTCAGTTAAAAGTTAGAAGTGGTGGTTGATCTTGCATTGCGTTGTCAAAATACTTTTGTCCTCTATTGTACATAGTATACATACATGAAACCGTAGGACAGAAAAAACAACTTGAGAAGTCAAAAATAATCAAAATAAAATGGGTGATATCTACCAGCAGTTACTCTTTCTTAGTTTTTATTGCCAGAGCAATATATGGCAACAAGGAAGAGCATAAACTATGCAACTATCCAAATGAGGCGTTCAGAAATCACAAATATGAAACGCTGGGCAATGCACTCAAATTGACAAGCTCCACCCATACTATTGTATCTTGTCATATACGTGCATTTACCAACACATACATGCATATGAAATATTCTAAAATCAAGACAGCTAAAATTTGAAACGCTGGGCAATGCTTGCGCCTTTGAATGTATTGGTGAATACACATATATGGCAAAATGCACATGTGTTGAGCTGTAGACAAATTTTGTGTATTCGATTGATTTAATTTTGATATTTTCGAGTCTCATTAGGATATTTGGGCGACTTCTTTTCAACTCACACCAATTGTTTTTGTTATTTTCGTTTCTTGTCGGCTGCCGAGCGCTATTGTCGTACGCCTCGTGTTGCCTCCCTCCCCTTGCCAATGTTCTTTTCAACATCGTTTGACTGATATGATTGTCTTTTTGATATGACGTAATTTGTGCTGCTGCTAATGGTGCTGCACTTGCTGAGTCGCTGTTGTTTTATTTCAGTGGCTTGCGCCGATTACACCTGTCTTTGAATATTTTGACATGATTTGATATTATTAGCAAATAATTAGTATGGAAATATTATATTCAAATTTTAGCATATTTAATTCCGAGTTATTATATATGAATAATATGTGTACATATATAAACTCGCAATAAAATATGCTGAAATTTAAATATATTATGTCTGTACTTCTAAACTGATAATAATAACACAATATTCAAACATGATCGACAGGTGCAGTCGGCACACGCCAGCAAAAGTAAAAAATCAAATCAACAAAATCACTACAGCAGCAGAACACAATTCGTCACAATACGATGTCCAAGAAAACAAAGGTAAGGGGGGGGGAGTACACAAGACAAGAAACCAAAATAAAAACAACAATTTGTGCTAGCTGCAAATCGAATACACAAAATTTGCCTATAGCTCAACACAATTGCATTTTGCATAAAAATATGTGTATTCACCAACATATTCAAGAACGCACCAGCAGTACAAAACGCTTATACATAAAATCACACATACATACTAGGGCTTCGACTAACATCAAACGTGTGCACGTTCGAATGCTGCGTATGCCGTCGCAACCAAAACCGGTTTTATGCAGTTATTTGTTGGTGGGCAGCAACGTCTTACGACCCAACATGTTCGTGGGCAGCATCGCAATAAAATAGTGTGGCCGAATAGGCTCTCATGAAAAGCCCAGTCTATCTCTTATATGGTTAGTGCCCAAACTGTGTTGGCATTTAGTATACTTTTTGAGATAAATAGGCATATTTTGAAATTTAACTTGAGGTCACACTGATCAGTATAGAAAATAACAAATAAGAATTTTAATTACAATGAACTTTTCTGATAATATGAATCTAGAAAATGAGCGGGTACTCAAATTGATTTTTCCGGACGGAGTTCCTGGTAAGTAATTTAACTAAAGAGCTTCTGCAAAACATCTATAGAGTTGATTCATTGTTTTGTGCACAGCCAATCTGCGTGGCAATCCGGAGCTGGACAACTATTTAGCCCAGTTGGGTACCTGCAAAGTAGAGCAACTAAAAAAGGAGCAAACCAGATTAGCAGATGAAACCAAACGAATATTGGATCAAACACAAGAGCTGGCTATTTCCAATTACAAAACTTTTATCACAACTGCTGAAAATTCACGTTCAATATTCCACGAGTTTCAGAAAGCCGAGGACCAGGTTGACATATTAATTAATAAACTTCCCACGTTTAGCAGGAAGTGCGAGCAATTTCTTAAGGATTCAGCGGATTTGACAGAACAGCGCCGCCTAAACAGTATAACACTTCATAAAAATGCACAGCTTCTGGAAATTCTTGAGTTGCCCCAGTTAATGGAGCGCTGCATAAGGGAGGATCGATATGAAGAAGCACTGGAATTAGCAAGCTATGTGCAAAGGCTTGGTCAGCATCAAGGCCACCTCATACCTGTAGTGAATGTAAGTGTCATTGCATTGCTTTAGTTTTCTTTTAATGCAAAAATGGAAATACATTTCTAGAGCATTGTGCGCTCTGTGGAAGCTCTATGGCACACCATGCTTGTGCAGCTCGTGGCTCAGTTGCGGATGGATCTACAGCTGCCTAAATGCTTGCAAATTGTTGGCTATATGCGACGTATGCAAGCCTTTAGCGATAATGAGCTAAAATTGAAGTTTTTACAGGCACGCGATTCTTGGCTAACGACATGCTTGGGCGCTATCCCAACTACAGATGGTATGCTTGTACTCTTGATTGCTAAAACCCAATTACAAAGTTTCTATTATAGCTCAGCAACATCTGACGAAGACGATTGAAATCACACGAATTAATTTGTTCAACATTATTACACAGTACCGTTCCATATTTCCAGAGGAGGAGTATGTCGCCAAACCAGCTGCATTGAAACCCCTGCAGGGCGTTAGCTGCAATGGGGATCGATTGTTTCAGGCCTGGCTGCATAACAAGGTAAATTTTACATACATATTTAAATGCTTATAAGTGCGACCTAATGTGATTCTATTGCAGATTAATGGCTTTCTTTTAACACTCGAAACGGATTTGGAGCGGGGTGTGAATTCGATTGAAACAGTTCTTGGACAGTGCATGTATTTTGGGTTGTCTTTTAGTCGTGTCGGTGCCGATTTTCGGGCATTAATTGCACCAATTTTTGTACGCGTGGTGCGTAACAAGTTTGAGTCTAGCATTGACCAAGTGAATGAGCAGTTTGAGCAGGAGTTGGATAAATTCACGCTCATCAACAAGGTAACGCTACACAGTCGAAAGCAGCTTGATACCGCAGCCATATCATCCAGCGAACAAAAGTCTGAATCGTATGCTCCTCCTGAGACTTTACTTGACTTTTATCCACTTGCTGCTCTGTGTAATGGTTATCTGAATGCTCTAAATGATCTTCGCCTATGTGCACCATTCGCTGTGGCTACCGACGTAACCAGTTGCTTGCAACAATCACTGCAGTTTGTGGCACAACGCGTGCTCGCCTTTTATCGCCAGGAACAGCAGGCATTTACGGGTAATGAACGTGAGACATTCGTAAAGCTTTGCTCGTGTCTAGCCTACGACCTTGTGCCTTACGTGCAACGCTGCATTCATGGCGTATTTCCCCCTCAATCCATCACTGTGCATCTGGGAATTAGTTTGTTGCAACTTGAGCAACAGCAGATTACATTCTTGCAACAGGAACAAATATTGGAACCCTTAAAGCATCTATTGCCATCAAAAGTGATTCTCCACTCTTCACCAGTGCTGTCAACGGATACACCAAGTGCGCCTATTACAGCTGAAGGTTAGAAGTTAGTTTCATTCAAAGTGATACCTGTATTCCAAACAGTAATTTATAAACATGAAAATGCTAAATATATGTTGTTAAACTTGTAAATATCATTCGATAGATATGATAGTATTATTGAAATGTTTGTTTTGCAATAGTAAGCGAGCTAATCTGAAAATATATATAATGGAAGTATGAGGAAATGTAATTTAGTATTTAAAGGGTTGTGTTTTGATGTTTACTTTCTATTATTTCTTTTGGATTAAATATGTCTTTTTTCGGATGCATTTTTATCTTTATTTATATTGTCGCTCGGCTTAATGGTATTTAGGTCAGCTCATATTGTTTACACTCTCAGGGCATACAAATTAAAAGAAAATGAAAAATGTACTTGCGAAATGGGAATACAATAGAATGAAAGTACACGTGATACGAAAAATTAAAATGGCTTAATGTAAAAGCTGTTTAATCAGTTATCTGCATACTGCATTAAAAATTCTTTTGTTCTTTCGGCAATTGTTTTGTTGATATATTTTTTATTCCGTCTATAAGACACAAAAATATAAGTAAACCATAGTAAATCATATATTAGTCCATTATGAAACCAGTCACAATTTTGTTGCTTTTCGTTGTTGCCCTGTATGTGGCTAGTTCGGTGAACGCTCAAAGAGGCAGAACAATCAGACCTACTACACGGCGCACAACTAGAGCTACTACTAGACGTACTACAGGACGTACTACTAGGAGTCCTACTACAAGGAGTCCTATTACAAGGCGTCCTACTACGAGGCGTCCTACTACGAGGCGTACTACAACTAGACGTTCTACAACTAGACGAACAACTAGACGTTCTACAACTAGACGTAGCACAACTAGGCGAACTACAACCAGACCCAGCTGCGATGAATTCTGCACTTTAGAAATCCGCTTAAGTGCTTAAGTAATTAGTTTGAAATGTAACGAATCAGAGAAAATTTTCCAATATAAATTAGAAATAATAATTTATAATAAATTTTAGTCTAGTTCAAATGAGAAAGGTTCTCTAACGAACAAGATATTTACCTTTTGCTGTATGCAAAATATTCTTGAGGATTTTTATTTCATTGATTCTCATTTTAAGCTATTTTAGTTAGTCAACGGTTAAGTCTAAGAAATGTATTACCTTAGAAGCGGAGAAAATCTGAACTGAATATAAATCCATTTAGATGACTTTTTTTAAATACATTTTTAAACTTTACTGTGTTTGGCGATAACAACAATAACAATAAGGTTTCAAAAGTTTGTTAATTCAGCTTAAGCATAAACAAAAACATTTAAGTAAGGTTAAGTCGAGTTTACTCGACTCTGTGATACCCGCCACACTACAGGATTATTGTATCATTGAGTGATAAAACAACTGAACCGGTGCAGCTGCACCTGATTTTACCCTTTAAAAGTATTTCTTGAATAACTCCTATGTTTATTGTCCGATCGTAACTAACTTTTCTGAAATAGTTACGATAGTTATGAATATTGTATTCTTTTATAAATATACTAGCTTTAAAATTGCCAGCTTTATAATACCCTTCTTCTATCCAATGTGTATAAATAAAAGGCCTCTTTATAAGTTGCTGAATGAATTAACTACTAACTTAATTATATATATCACATTCAAAATTCTTTTGTTTCTTCAACAATTGTTTTGTTGACCTTTTGTTCGCATGGGTATCGATCAAGTATATAAGACACCTAAATATCAGTCAATCAGACATAAGTCCACCATGAAACTAGTAACAGTTCTGTTGCTCTTCGTTGTTGTCCTGTATGTGGCTAGATCGGTGAACGCCCAAAGAGGCAGACCGGGCAGACCTCCAGCAAGACCACGTCCTTCTCCGAGAACAACCAGAGCTGCTACAAGACGCACAACAAGAGCTACTACTAGGCGTACAACAGCACGTACTACAAGGCGTACTACAGGACGTACTACTAGGCGAACAACTATGCGTACTACAGGACGTACTACAAGGCGAACAACAAGACGTACTACAACCAGGCGATCTAGGTGTGATGAAACTTGCCCATTTGACCGTTCTCTTGTTTGTGGTACAGTCGTTCGAAATGGAAGGACCATACACTGTAATTTCAATAATCAATGTCAACTCAATAATCACAGTTGCAGAAAACGGGAAGGTAAGCATATCCTCATTTACTATTGTCAGTAATTATTTAAAATACTATTTGTTTCAACAGAATGGTCATCATCTCCGGGTGGTTGCGCTCAGAAGTCCAGAGCCATAGACTGCAACTGATTTGATTATGAACACTTTAATATAAAACAAAAGAGCTACATATGAATGTGATAATCGTTGTGAAGGTTTTTGTAAATGGAAAGTCATAATATGACAAAATAACATTTACAATATTAAAGAAAACTGATTTATGCCAAACAAAAACAATGTTTTGATATTTTTAATATTTTTCTGAAAATGTATTCGTTCCCTACTAGAAGAAAGTTTCATTTCTTGTTAAATTACAGCACTCTATCGCTTGAATATGCATGGGAATATTGATTATACTGAGACTAGTTAGATAAAAATATACAACAAAAATAGTTGGAATATATTCAAAATCAATTTTGTAGACAAAAATGATCTGTCTTACTATGGCTTCATTCATTTCTAACTTAAATGTAGTCGTTCACACTGGTGTTGCTGAAGTGCTTAGTTTAAAGCGTAACAAATCATTTAAAACTTCCCAGTATACTTTAGTAACAATATTAATTTTACACAGTCCAGTGCTATAAAGGTTTTGTATACCAAAAAGTTTATTACCTATTATAATACAATATACAAAATTTCCTTGAGGTTATTTTTATTTCCCTGGTGCTCATCTTAAACCAATGTATTTGAGTATTTGGTGAACGGTTAAGACAGATAAATTAAGTGGCTAGTTCGGTAAACGCAAAAACGAACTACAAGGAGACCTATCAGAAGAACGACAAGGAGACCTACCAGATGAACTACAAGGAGACCTACTAGAAGAACAACCAGGAGACCTACTAGAAGAACTACAAGGAGACCTACTAGAAGATCAACAAGCAGACCGACTACAAGAACAACAAGGCGAACAACAAGTAGGCCTAGTTGCACTGCTAATTGTCCGTTAGACTTTGATCCTGTTTGTGGTACTGTCATTCGGGATGGAAGGGTTATTAACTGTAATTTCAGCAATCAATGTCAACTTGATAATCATGGTTGCAGAAGATTTGAATGTACGCACAGAAAGGTTTTCTATTGTTTTTCATTATTAATTATAATATATCTGTTTTTGCAGTGTGGTCCTCGACTAGGGGTAATTGTGCTCAGAAGTCCAGCAACAGAGACTGCAGCTAATTATGAGGATAATTAGTATAATGTGAAACGAATAACCAATATATGATTCGGACTTATAAAAAAGATTAAGAACAATACAATAAAAGTATATAAAAATATTAAAATAATTCATTATTTCATTATTTTTGATATTGATAATAACTTAATTTTATTCACATGGATAGAGAGATATAATATGAAAATGACTTCTAAGTTTTTAATTTTTATCAATAGTATCAATGATTATATTATATATGTATATAGTTTCAGGGGTGAGAGATATATCGATATCAAAAATAAAATGGAGTGCATTCAGGTGCAGCTATACTTAAATTACACCAGAGACTTGTAGTAGGTGAGCACCTACTCATTCAATACTCAATAAGTCTTCGTTAAATATATGAAAAATCTTGTTAGATGTGATTACATTTGCAATTATTTCAGTTCGTATTGAAGGGCATGTTTGTGTAATTTTTTTTTAACACAAAGTCGAGATGCGCCGTTTTTTTCAATCGAATCATTTTTTGAACAGATTTCAAGTTCATTATATAAAATGTTTATTACTACACATGCTAAACTTACAGTCATCATTTAAAAATTATTCTATATCTATTGTTATTATTATTTAAAATTAATCTTTATATTGCACTTGATTTCGCTTTTTAAATTAACTTGATCTGATTTCCAACTTACAAGATTCTATATTTAATAATGTTTTCAATTTAACCCATTTTTTATCATTAATCTGTTGTAGTTCGGTTATATTTACCGTTAATTGTTTATTTACTCACAAAAACTCAAATATAGAACAAGACAGCTTTTAAAATGTATGTAAGGTGTACGATCGTATTTATCCATTTCCTCAAAATATAAATTCTATACGATGTCCTTGCAATTCACAAATTATGAAAAGATTTAATTATATATTGTAGTATTATCAGGCAAAACGGGAAAGTATTGTCTTATGAGAGTTATTTAATTGAGAATACTTTACAAGTCTTTTTAAATACCTCTGAATCTTTATTTGTTATCAGTTATCTACATACAGCATTTAAAATTCTTTTGTTTTTCAACAATAGTGTTGTTGATCTTTTGTTTGAATGCGTATCATCTTGACTATATAAGACAGCTAAATATTACCGAAAACCATAAAGTTCTTTACTATGAAACTAGTAACAGTTCTCCTGCTCATCGTTGTGGTCCTGTATGTGGCCAGCTCGGTGAATGGTCAAAGGAATGCATCGCCAACCCGAAGATCTAGCTGCGATAGTAATTGTGGATCTGTTGTGGATCGTCATTGTGGTAGTATCTTTCGAAGTGGAAGGCTAATTCAGTGCAATTTCAGTAATCGATGCCGACTGAGGTATCATGCTTGCATGAGAAATGAGAGTAAGTATACGTAATACTGTTTAATTGTTGCAAGTAATTAAAATAAATAATTTTTATTTTCACAGTATGGGAAGTGGAGAGAGGTAGCTGCAGGTCAAAGTCTTCCAGTGCGGACTGCAGAATATGAGGCACTTCAGAATAAAACGAACGGTTCAAAATATAAAGTATGTCGAGCAATATGAAAAAATGTTGTTTTTTAAATAATAAAAGAAAATAACAAAAAAAAAAAAAATTTAAAACCAAAAATTTTTTCTAATTTTATTACTTTGCAGAATATTTAAAATTTGGTTTTAACTTAAGAATTATGTGCTTGTTAAATTTCAATAGATAAAATTTACAAGCTTACTCGCAAGATCAACAATTGGGTCGAGGACCTGTCATTTAAATGTAAATCTAAAATTACCTTAATATAATTCAGATGACAATAAGTTTTTTCCATAAGTATGTGTGTTTAATTACAATAGATTATTTTTTATTTTAACAAATTAAATTTAGAACTAAATTCTAAACCTAATATAAACTTAACGAGTGCTAGCTACTTAGGCCTTCGACTACAATAGATTAAATTTACAAATTTACTTGCATGTTCCACGATTTGGTCAATATGTAATTATGACATTAAAAATCATTATGCGTGCATTATGTAAAATTACCTTAGTCTAACTCACATGCTATTCAAATTAAAATTATAAATTAGTTTTGCATATTTTTAATATACTATAGGAAACTATTTAAATTTCAAATTATTTCAAAGAATTGTGTAAGTTTGAAGAAGGAATTAAGAGTCAGTCGAGTTTGCTGGATTAGATATTAGTCACGCAATCTTATGCTACTTGTAGGAATAACAACCAGGATAATGTTTCCAGAATGACCGAACAGATTGGATAACAGATTAATTGTGCCAAAATTTAAATAACATATTAACTTTAGAAACTCGACCCAGCATGATACACAGTGCAGTCATGAAAATGTCAAAAAATCTATTGAAATAATTATGTGAAATGTGCAGAAAGCCATTATCTTTTAACACTCGAAACGGATTTGGAGCGGGGTGTGAATTCGATTGAAACAGTTCTTGGACAGTGCATGTATTTTGGGTTGTCTTTTAGTCGTGTCGGTGCCGATTTTCGGGCATTAATTGCACCAATTTTTGTACGCGTGGTGCGTAACAAGTTTGAGTCTAGCATTGACCAAGTGAATGAGCAGTTTGAGCAGGAGTTGGATAAATTCACGCTCATCAACAAGGTAACGCTACACAGTCGAAAGCAGCTTGATACCGCAGCCATATCATCCAGCGAACAAAAGTCTGAATCGTATGCTCCTCCTGAGACTTTACTTGACTTTTATCTACTTGCTGCTCTGTGTAATGGTTATCTGAATGCTCTAAATGATCTTCGCCTATGTGCACCATTCGCTGTGGCTACCGACGTAACCAGTTGCTTGCAACAATCACTGCAGTTTGTGGCACAACGCGTGCTCGCCTTTTATCGCCAGGAACAGCAGGCATTTACGGGTAATGAACGTGAGACATTCGTAAAGCTTTGCTCGTGTCTAGCCTACGACCTTGTGCCTTACGTGCAACGCTGCATTCATGGCGTATTTCCCCCTCAATCCATCACTGTGCATCTGGGAATTAGTTTGTTGCAACTTGAGCAACAGCAGATTACATTCTTGCAACAGGAACAAATATTGGAACCCTTAAAGCATCTATTGCCATCAAAAGTGATTCTCCACTCTTCACCAGTGCTGTCAACGGATACACCAAGTGCGCCTATTACAGCTGAAGGTTAGAAGTTAGTTTCATTCAAAGTGATACCTGTATTCCAAACACTAATTTATAAACATGAAAATGCTAAATATATGTTGTTAAACTTGTAAATATCATTCGATAGATATGATAGTATTATTGAAATGTTTGTTTTGCAATAGTAAGCGAGCTAATCTGAAAATATATATAATGGAAGTATGAGGAAATGTAATTTAGTATTTAAAGGGTTGTGTTTTGATGTTTACTTTCTATTATTTCTTTTGGATTAAATATGTCTTTTTTCGGATGCATTATTATCTTTATTTATATTGTCGCTTGGCTTAATGGTATTTAGCCATATTGTTTACACTCTCAGGGCATACAAATTAAAAGAAAATGCAAAATGTACTTGCGAAATGGGAATACAATAGAATGAAAGTACACGTGATACGAAAAATTAAAAGGCTTAATGTAAAAGCTGTTTAATCAGTTATCTGCATACTGCATTAAAAATTCTTTTGTTCTTTCGGCAATTGTTTTGTTGATATATTTTTTATTCCGTATATAAGACACAAAAATATAAGTAAACCATAGTAAATCATATATTAGTCCATCATGAAACCAGTCACATTTTTGTTGCTTTTCGTTGTTGTCCTGTATGTGGCTAGTTCGGTGAACGCTCAAAGAGGCAGAACAATCAGACCTACTACACGGCGCACAACTAGAGCTACTACTAGACGTACTACAAAGAGTCCTACTACAAGGAGTCCTACTACAAGGCGTCCTACTACGAGGCGTACTACAACTAGACGTTCTACAACTAGGCGAACAACTAGACGTTCTACAACTAGACGTAGCACAACTAGGCGAACTACAACCAGACCTAGCTGCGATGAATTCTGTACTTTAGAAATCCGACCTGTTTGTGGTACTGTCTTTCGAAATGGAATGACCATAAACTGTAATTTTAATAATCAATGTCAACTCGATAATCACAGTTGCAAAAAACGGGAACGTAAGCATACCCTCTTTTTCTTTTGTAAGTAATTATTTAAAATACTATTTGTTTCAACAGAATGGACATCAACTCCGGGTGGTTGCGCTCAGAAGTCCCGCGCCCGAGACTGCGCCTAATTTGACGATGAACACATTAATATAAAACTATAGATCTAAAGTATACATGAAATTGATATGCATTTTGAAATATTGAAATTAAAAAGGTTTGTCATAAGATGATAAATGAACATTTAAAATTGTAATAAAAAAATTGTGGTGCTTAAGTATTTAGTTTGAAATGTAACGAATCAGAGAAAATTTTCCAATATAAATTTGAAATAATAATTTATAATAAATTTTAGTCTAGTTCAAATGAGAAAGGTTCTGTAACGAACAAGATATTTACCTTTTGCTGTATGCAAAATATTCTTGAGGATTTTTATTTCATTGATTCCGATTTTAAGCTATTTTAGTTAGTCAACGGTTAAGTCTAAGAAATGTATTACCTTAGAAGCGGAGAAAATCTGAACTGAATATAAATCCATTTAGATGACTTTTTTTTAAACTTTACTGTGTTTGGCGATAACAACAATAACAATAAAATTTCAAAAGTTTGTTAATTCAGCTTAAGCATAAACAAACACATTCAGGTTAAGTCGAGTTTACTCGACTCTGTGATACCCGCCACACTACAGGATTATTGTATCATTGAGTGATATAACAACTGAACCGGTGCAGCTGCACCTGATTTTACCCTTTAAAAGTATTTCTAGAATAACTCCTATGTTTATTGTCCGATCGTAACTAACTTTTCTGAAATAGATATGAATATTGTATTCTTTTATAAATATACTAGCTTTAAAATTGCCAGCTTTATAATACCCTTCTTCTATCCAATGTGTATAAATAAAAGGGCTCTTTATAAGTTGCTGAATGAATTAACTACTAACTTAATTATATATATCACATTCAAAATTCTTTTGTTTCTTCAACAATTGTTTTGTTGACCTTTTGTTCGCATGGGTATCGATCCAGTATATAAGACACCTAAATATCAGTCAATCAGACATAAGTCCACCATGAAACTAGTCACAGTTCTGTTGCTCTTCGTTGTTGTCCTGTATGTGGCTAGATCGGTGAACGCCCAAAGAGGCAGACCGGGCAGACCTCCAGCAAGACCACGTCCTTCTCCGAGAACAACCAGAGCTGCTACAAGACGCACAACAAGAGCTACTACTAGGCGTACAACAGCACGTACTACAAGGCGTACTACAGGACGTACTACTAGGCGAACAACTAGGCGTACTACAGGACGTACTACAAGGCGAACAACAAGACGTACTACAACCAGGCGATCTAGGTGTGATGAAACTTGCCCATTTGACCGTTCTCTTGTTTGTGGTACAGTCGTTCGAAATGGAAGGACCATACACTGTAATTTCAATAATCAATGTCAACTCAATAATCACAGATGCAGAAAACGGGAAGGTAAGCATATCCTCATTAACTATTGTCAGTAATTATTTAAAATACTATTTGTTTCAACAGAATGGTCATCATCTCCGGGTGGCTGCGCTGCGAAGTCCAGAGCCATAGACTGCAACTGATTTGATTATGAACACTTTAATATAAAACAAAAGAGCTACATATGAATGTGATAATCGTTGTGAAGGTTTTTGTAAATGGAAAGTCATAATATGACAAAATAACATTTTCAATATTAAAGAAAACTGATTTATGCCAAACAAAAACAATGTTTTGATATTTTTAATATTTTTCTGAAAATGTATTCGTTCCCTACTAGAAGAAAGTTTCATTTCTTGTTAAATTACAGCACTCTATCGCTTGAATATGCATGGGAATATTGATTATACTGAGACTAGTTAGATAAAAATATACAACAAAAATAGTTGAAATATATTCAAAATCAATTTTGTAGACAAAAATGATCTGTCTTACTATGGCTTCATTCATTTCTAACTTAAATGTGGTCGTTCACACTGGTGTTGCTGAAGTGCTTAGTTTAAAGCGTAACAAATTATTTAAAACTTCCCAGTATACTTTAGTAACAATATTAATTTTACACAGTCCAGTGCTATAAAGGTTTTGTATACCAAAAAGTTTATTACCTATTATAATATAATATACAAAATTTCCTTGAGGTTATTTTTATTTCCCTGGTGCTTATCTTAAACCAATGTATTTGAGTATTTGGTGAACGGTTAAGACAGATAAATTAATTATCACGAAAACAGAGAAAATAAAAAAAGAATATGAATCCATTTGGATGCATTTTATTAGTAGATTTTTGTTTAGTTAGTTTTAATAATTTTTATAATTACAAACTGTGCTTAATATATTATTAATATGTGCACATAATATTAAACAATAATAACAATAACATATAATATAAATAAAATTCGAGATATTTGTCAATTCAGCTGAAACGTAAACCAAAATTAAAAGACTTACTTTATAATGAGTTAACTACTCGCATACAAAGTGCTTTTGTTTTTAAACAATTGTTTTGTTGACCTTTTTTTGCAGAAGTATAGATCTGTCTATATAAGACAACTAAATATTACAATAAATCAGACAGAAGTTCACCATGAAACTAGCAACAGTTTTGCTGCTCTTCGTTGTGGTCCTGTATGTGGCCAGTTTGGTAAATGCCCAAAGAGGCAGACCGGGCAGACTTCCAGGAAGGCCTGGCAGATCGCCAGGTAGACCAGGTCGTCCTGCCAGACCTCCCAGGAGAACTAGACCTACAAGGCGTGACACAAGACGTACCACTAGACGAACTACTAGACGTACCACTAGACGTACTACAAGGCGGACGACACGAAGACCTACTAGAAGAACAACCAGGAGACCTACTAGAAGAACAACCAGAAGACCTACCAGACGAACTACAAGGAGACCTAACAGACGAACTACAAGGAGACCTACTAGAAGAACAACCAGGAGACCTACCAGACGAACTACAAGGAGACCTACTAGAAGAACAACCAGGAGACCTACTAGAAGAACAACCAGAAGACCTTCCAGACGAACTACAAGGCGACCTACTAGAAGAACAACCAGGAGACCTACTAGACGAACTACAAGGAGACCTACCAGACGAACTACAAGGCGACCTACTAGAAGAACAACCAGGAGACCTACCAGACGAACTACAAGGAGACCTACCAGGAGAACGACAAGGAGACCTACCAGACGAACTACAAGGAGACCTACTAGAAGAACAACCAGGCGACCTACTAGAAGAACAACCAGGAGACCTACTAGAAGAACTACAAGGAGACCTACTAGACGAACGACAAGGAGACCTACTAGAACAACTACCAGGAGACCTACTAGAAGAACTACAAGGAGACCTACTAGAAGAACAACCAGGAGACCTACTAGAAGAACAACCAGGAGACCTACTAGAAGAACTACAAGGAGACCTACTAGACGAACGACAAGGAGACCTACTAGAAGAACTACCAGGAGACCTACTAGAAGAACAACTAGGAGACCTACTAGAAGAACAACCAGGAGAGCTACTAGAAGAACAACCAGGAGTCCTACTAGAAGAACTACAAGGAGACCTACTAGACGAACGACAAGGAGACCTACTAGAAGAACTACAAGGAGACCTACTAGAAGAACAACCAGGAGACCTACTAGAAGAACTACAAGGAGACCTACTAGACGAACGACAAGGAGACCTACTAGAAGAACAACCAGGAGACCTACTAGAAGAACTACAAGGAGACCTACTAGACGAACGACAAGGAGACCTACTAGAAGAACAACCAGGAGACCTTCTAGAAGAACTACAAGGAGACCTACTAGACGAACGACAAGGAGACCTACTAGACGAACGACAAGGAGACCTACTAGAAGAACTACAAGGAGACCTACTAGAAGAACAACCAGGAGACCTACTAGAAGAACTACAAGGAGACCTACTAGACGAACGACAAGGAGACCTACTAGAAGAACTACAAGGAGACCTACTAGAAGAACAACCAAGAGACCTACTAGAAGAACTACAAGGAGACCTACTAGACGAACGACAAGGAGACCTACTAGAAGAACTACAAGGAGACCTACTAGAAGAACAACCAGGAGACCTACTAGAAGAACTACAAGGAGACCTATCAGACGAACTACAAGGAGACCTACCAGAAGACCGACAAGGAGACCTACCAGACGAACTACAAGGAGACCTACTAGAAGAACAACCAGGAAACCTACCAGACGAACTACAAGGAGACCTACTAGAAGAACAACCAGGAGACCTACTAGAAGATCAACAAGCAGACCGACTACAAGAACAACAAGGCGAACAACAAGTAGGCCTAGTTGCACTGCTAATTGTCCGTTAGACTTTGATCCTGTTTGTGGTACTATCATTCGGGATGGAAGTGTTATTAACTGTAATTTCAGCAATCAATGTCAACTTGATAATCATGGTTGTAGAAGATTTGAATGTACGCACAGAAAGGTTTTCTATTGTTTTTCATTATTAATTATAATATATCTGTTTTTGCAGTGTGGTCCTCGACTAGAGGTAATTGTGCTCAGAAGTCCAGCAACAGAGACTGCAGCTAATTATGAGGATAATTAGTATAATGTGAAACGAATAACCAATATATGATTCGGACTTATAAAAAAGATTAAGAACAATACAATAAAAGTATATAAAAATATTAAAATAATTCATTATTTCATTATTTTTTATATTGATAATAACTTATTTTTTTTTATTCACATGGGTAGAGAGATATAATATGAAAATGACTTCTAAGTTTTTAATTTTTATCAATGGTATCAATGATTATATTATATATGTATATAGTTTCAGGGATGAGAGATATATCGATATCAAAAATAAAATGGAGTGCATTCAGTTGCAGCTATACTTAAATTACACCAGAGACTTGTAGTAGGTGAGCACCTACTCATTCAATACATAATAATTCTTCGTCAAATATATGAAAAATCTTGTTAGATGTGATTACATTTGCAATTATTTCAGTTCGTATTGAAGGGCATGTTTGTGTAATTTTTTTTAACACAAAGTCGAGATGCGCCGTTTTTTTCAATCGAATCATTTTTATACCCGCCTACCCAAAGGGTAGAAGGGTATTATGGCTTTGTGCCGACCGAAAATGTATGTAACAGGCAGAAGGAAGCATCTCCGACCCCATAAAGTATATATATTCTTGATCAGCGTCAACAGCCGAGACGATATAGCCTATAGCCACCTAGATCTCAGAGACTATAAGAGATAGAGCAACAAATTTTTCGCGACAGTATGTCTTATTGTTGCACGCAGATCAAGTTTGTTTTTGATTTTGGCCACGCCCCCTCCCGCCCCGTAAATCGAATAAAACCGAATTGCAAGCGTCGTTTTAAACCTAGAACATTCAATTTTTGTACGCACAATACTAATTACCATCTTAATGATCTTTGCGAATTTGGTTACAATCGGAAAAAAACACAGAAGTTATTAAGATATTAGTTTTATAAGGCGTTACCACGTGCAACTGCTAGTGCTGCCTAGTTAGTTGCTATGACACTCCGCGACATAATAATGGTGTTCAATAAACCAACTAAAGTGCCGCCAAGCTAATAATTTCGAACATATAAAATGTTGATATATTAGTTTGGTATTTTTTAGTATATTTTTTTAAAAGTATTTTTTCAGTATATTTTGAAAAATATAATATTTTGATGGTAAAATTGGGTGGCGGGTATCTCAAAGTCGAGCAAACTCGACTGTAGCTTTCTTACTTGTTTGAACAGATTTCAAGTTCATTATATAAAATGTTTATTACTACACATGCTAAACTTACAGTCATCATTTAAAAATTATTCTATATCTATTGTTATTATTATTTAAAATTAATCTTTATATTGCACTTGATTTCGCTTTTTAAATTAACTTGATCTGATTTCCAACTTACAAGATTCTATATTTAATAATGTTTTCAATTTAAGCCCATTTTTTATCATTAATCTGTTGTAGTTCGGTTATATTTACCGTTAATTGTTTATTTACTCACAAAAACTCAAATATAGAACAAGACAGTTTTTAAAATGTATGTATGTAAGGTGTACGATCTTATTTATCCATTTCCTCAAAATATAAATTCTATACGATGTCCTTGCAATTCACAAATTATGAAAAGATTCAATTATATATTGTAGTATTATCAGGCAAAACGGGAAAGTATTGTCTTATGAGAGTTATTTAATTGAGAATACTTTACAAGTCTTTTTAAATACCTCTGAATCTTTATTTGTTATCAGTTATCTACATACAGCATTTAAAATTCTTTTGTTTTTCAACAATAGTTTTGTTGATCTTTTGTTTGATTGCGTATCATCTTGACTATATAAGACAGCTAAATATTACCGAAAACCATAAAGTTCTTTACTATGAAACTAGTAACAGTTCTCCTGCTCATCGTTGTGGTCCTGTATGTGGCCAGCTCGGTGAATGGTCAAAGGAATGCATCGCCAACCCGAAGAACTACTAGACGTGTTACAACGAGGAGAACAACAAGACGTACTACAAGGAGAACAACAGGAAGTGGTGCAGGCCGCACTACAAGACGTACTACGAGGGCAGCAACAACACGTTCTACTATAGGGCCCTGCGATAGTAATTGTGGATCTGTTGTGGATCGTCATTGTGGTAGTATCTTTCGACGTGGAAGGCTAATTCAGTGCAATTTCAGTAATCGATGCCGACTGGATTATCATGCTTGCATGAGAAATGAGGGTAAGTATACGTAATACTGTTTAATTGTTGCAAGTAATTAAAATAAATATTTTTATTTTCAAAGCATGGGAAGTGGCGAGAGGTAGCTGCAGGTCAAAGTCTTCCAGTGCGGACTGCAGAATATGAGGCACTTCAGAATAAAACGAACGGTTCAAAATATAAAGTATGTCGAGCAATATGAAAAAAATGTTGTTTTTTAAATAATAAAAGAAAATAACAAAAAAAAAAAAATTTAAAACTAAAAATTTTTTCTAATTTCATTACTTTGCAGAATATTTAAAATTTGGTTTTACCTTAAGAATTATGTGCTTGTTAAATTTCAATAGATAAAATTTACAAGCTTACTCGCAAGATCAACAATTGGGTCGAGGACCTGTCATTTAAATGTAAATCTAAAATTACCTTAATATAATTCAGATGACAATAAGTTTTTTCCATAAGTATGTGTGTTTAATTACAATAGATTATTTTTTATTTTAACAAATTAAATTTAGAACTAAATTCTAAACCTAATATAAACTTAACGAGTGCTAGCTATTTAGGCCTTCGACTACAATAGATTAAATTTACAAATTTACTTGCATGTTCCACGATTTGGTCAATATGTAATTATGACATTAAAAATCATTATGCGTGTATTATGTAAAATTACCTTAGTCTAACTCACATGCTATTCAAATTAAAATTATAAATTAGTTTTGCATATTTTTAATATATTATAGGAAACTATTTAAATTTCAAATTATTTCAAAGAATTGTGTAAGTTTGAAGAAGGAATTAAGAATCAGTCGAGTTTGCTGGATATTAGTCACGCAATCTTATGCTACTTGTAGGAATAACAACCAGGATAATGTTTCCAGAATGACCGAACAGATTGGATAACAGATTAATTGTGCCAAAATTTAAATAACATATTTACTTTAGAAACTCGACCCAGCATGACACACAGTGCAGTCATGAAAATGTCAAAAAATCTATTGAAATAATTATGTGAAATGTGCATTTTCCTAGATAGTCCCTCGTATTTATTGCATCTAATGTGTTCGTTGTTTTATTATTGTTTTTTAAAAGGAATTTTAATATCTGTTCAACAAATGTAATTTTAATGATTCTTGATTTTTAACATTGTTAGTTTGTATTTGGTTTTTAATTTTACATATGTTCGTAAACTTTGTGGACATGCAATTTTGTTTTAATAAATCTACCTGAAAACCAAAGTAAAAAGTTACAACAGAAAATATTCTTCTGATATTAATATAAAATAACTTGGCGGTCTAAATAATCTATTAAATCCAATGGGTAAAATACCAATATTCAAAATCATGAGCTGTTGTATATTTTAACCGAGTGAGGAAGTCTATATGAACATATGAACATCCATTCAACACCTCTTTTATTTTAAACTTATTTTAGTTGGTAAACTAAAAGAGTTGGTAAACTGTAAAAACAAAAAACAAAGATTTACATTATTCTTGGGAACATTGCGCCTTAGGACTGTTATTTAAATATATTGTTTATGAGTCTATGATTTTATTGTAGGCAGTTTAATCAGTCATTCAAGATTGTTTTGTTGTTCCAACTATTGTATTGTCGAACTTTTGTTTTCTGCCGTTTACCAGGAGACCTACTAGAAGAACAACCAGGAGACCTACCAGACGAACTACAAGGAGACCTACCAGAAGAACGACAAGGAGACCTACCAGACGAACTACAAGGAGACCTACTAGAAGAACTACAAGGAGACCTACCAGACGAACTACAAGGAGACCTACTAGTAGAACAACCAGGCGACCTACTAGAAGAACAACCAGAAGACCTACCAGAAGAACTACAAGGCGACCTACTAGAAGAACTACCAGGAGACCTACTAGAAGAACTACAAGAAGACCTACCAGAAGAACGACAAGGAGACCTACTAGAAGAACAACCAGAAGACCTACTAGACGAACTACAAGGAGACCTACTAGAAGAACTACAAGGAGACCTATCAGACGAACTACAAGGAGACCTACTAGAACAACTACCAGGAGACCTACTAGAAGAACTACAAGGAGACCTACTAGAAGAACAACCAGGAGACCTACTAGAAGAACAACCAGGAGACCTACTAGAAGAACTACAAGGCGACCTACTAGACGAACGACAAGGAGACCTACTAGAAGAACTACCAGGAGACCTACTAGAAGAACAACTAGGAGACCTACTAGAAGAACAACCAGGAGAGCTACTAGAAGAACAACCAGGAGTCCTACTAGAAGAACTACAAGGAGACCTACTAGACGAACGACAAGGAGACCTACTAGAAGAACTACAAGGAGACCTACTAGAAGAACAACCAGGAGACCTACTAGAAGAACTACAAGGAGACCTACTAGACGAACGACAAGGAGACCTACTAGAAGAACAACCAGGAGACCTACTAGAAGAACTACAAGGAGACCTACTAGACGAACGACAAGGAGACCTACTAGAAGAACAACCAGGAGACCTTCTAGAAGAACTACAAGGAGACCTACTAGACGAACGACAAGGAGACCTACTAGACGAACGACAAGGAGACCTACTAGAAGAACTACAAGGAGACCTACTAGAAGAACAACCAGGAGACCTACTAGAAGAACTACAAGGAGACCTACTAGACGAACGACAAGGAGACCTACTAGAAGAACTACAAGGAGACCTACTAGAAGAACAACCAAGAGACCTACTAGAAGAACTACAAGGAGACCTACTAGACGAACGACAAGGAGACCTACTAGAAGAACTACAAGGAGACCTACTAGAAGAACAACCAGGAGACCTACTAGAAGAACTACAAGGAGACCTATCAGACGAACTACAAGGAGACCTACCAGAAGACCGACAAGGAGACCTACCAGACGAACTACAAGGAGACCTACTAGAAGAACAACCAGGAAACCTACCAGACGAACTACAAGGAGACCTACTAGAAGAACAACCAGGAGACCTACTAGAAGATCAACAAGCAGACCGACTACAAGAACAACAAGGCGAACAACAAGTAGGCCTAGTTGCACTGCTAATTGTCCGTTAGACTTTGATCCTGTTTGTGGTACTGTCATTCGGGATGGAAGGGTTATTAACTGTAATTTCAGCAATCAATGTCAACTTGATAATCATGGTTGCAGAAGATTTGAATGTACGCACAGAAAGGTTTTCTATTGTTTTTCATTATTAATTATAATATATCTGTTTTTGCAGTGTGGTCCTCGACTAGGGGTAATTGTGCTCAGAAGTCCAGCAACAGAGACTGCAGCTAATTATGAGGATAATTAGTATAATGTGAAACGAATAACCAATATATGATTCGGACTTATAAAAAAGATTAAGAACAATACAATAAAAGTATATAAAAATATTAAAATAATTCATTATTTCATTATTTTTTATATTGATAATAACTTATTTTTTTTTATTCACATGGGTAGAGAGATATAATATGAAAATGACTTCTAAGTTTTTAATTTTTATCAATGGTATCAATGATTATATTATATATGTATATAGTTTCAGGGATGAGAGATATATCGATATCAAAAATAAAATGGAGTGCATTCAGTTGCAGCTATACTTAAATTACACCAGAGACTTGTAGTAGGTGAGCACCTACTCATTCAATACATAATAATTCTTCGTCAAATATATGAAAAATCTTGTTAGATGTGATTACATTTGCAATTATTTCAGTTCGTATTGAAGGGCATGTTTGTGTAATTTTTTTTTAACACAAAGTCGAGATGCGCCGTTTTTTTCAATCGAATCATTTTTATACCCGCCTACCCAAAGGGTAGAAGGGTATTATGGCTTTGTGCCGACCGAAAATGTATGTAACAGGCAGAAGGAAGCATCTCCGACCCCATAAAGTATATATATTCTTGATCAGCGTCAACAGCCGAGACGATATAGCCTATAGCCACCTAGATCTCAGAGACTATAAGAGATAGAGCAACAAATTTTTCGCGACAGTATGTCTTATTGTTGCACGCAGATCAAGTTTGTTTTTGATTTTGGCCACGCCCCCTCCCGCCCCGTAAATCGAATAAAACCGAATTGCAAGCGTCGTTTTAAACCTAGAACATTCAATTTTTGTACGCACAATACTAATTACCATCTTAATGATCTTTGCGAATTTGGTTACAATCGGAAAAAAACACAGAAGTTATTAAGATATTAGTTTTATAAGGCGTTACCACGTGCAACTGCTAGTGCTGCCTAGTTAGTTGCTATGACACTCCGCGACATAATAATGGTGTTCAATAAACCAACTAAAGTGCCGCCAAGCTAATAATTTCGAACATATAAAATGTTGATATATTAGTTTGGTATTTTTTAGTATATTTTTTTAAAAGTATTTTTTCAGTATATTTTGAAAAATATAATATTTTGATGGTAAAATTGGGTGGCGGGTATCTCAAAGTCGAGCAAACTCGACTGTAGCTTTCTTACTTGTTTGAACAGATTTCAAGTTCATTATATAAAATGTTTATTACTACACATGCTAAACTTACAGTCATCATTTAAAAATTATTCTATATCTATTGTTATTATTATTTAAAATTAATCTTTATATTGCACTTGATTTCGCTTTTTAAATTAACTTGATCTGATTTCCAACTTACAAGATTCTATATTTAATAATGTTTTCAATTTAAGCCCATTTTTTATCATTAATCTGTTGTAGTTCGGTTATATTTACCGTTAATTGTTTATTTACTCACAAAAACTTAAATATAGAACAAGACAGTTTTTAAAATGTATGTAAGGTGTACGACCTTATTTATCCATTTCCTCAAAATATAAATTCTATACGATGTCCTTGCAATTCACAAATTATGAAAAGATTCAATTATATATTGTAGTATTATCAGGCAAAACGGGAAAGTATTGTCTTATGAGAGTTATTTAATTGAGAATACTTTACAAGTCTTTTTAAATACCTCTGAATCTTTATTTGTTATCAGTTATCTACATACAGCATTTAAAATTCTTTTGTTTTTCAACAATAGTTTTGTTGATCTTTTGTTTGATTGCGTATCATCTTGACTATATAAGACAGCTAAATATTACCGAAAACCATAAAGTTCTTTACTATGAAACTAGTAACAGTTCTCCTGCTCATCGTTGTGGTCCTGTATGTGGCCAGCTCGGTGAATGGTCAAAGGAATGCATCGCCAACCCGAAGAACTACTAGACGTGTTACAACGAGGAGAACAACAAGACGTACTACAAGGAGAACAACAGGAAGTGGTGCAGGCCGCACTACAAGACGTACTACGAGGGCAGCAACAACACGTTCTACTATAGGGCCCTGCGATAGTAATTGTGGATCTGTTGTGGATCGTCATTGTGGTAGTATCTTTCGACGTGGAAGGCTAATTCAGTGCAATTTCAGTAATCGATGCCGACTGGATTATCATGCTTGCATGAGAAATGAGGGTAAGTATACGTAATACTGTTTAATTGTTGCAAGTAATTAAAATAAATATTTTTATTTTCAAAGCATGGGAAGTGGCGAGAGGTAGCTGCAGGTCAAAGTCTTCCAGTGCGGACTGCAGAATATGAGGCACTTCAGAATAAAACGAACGGTTCAAAATATAAAGTATGTCGAGCAATATGAAAAAAATGTTGTTTTTTAAATAATAAAAGAAAATAACAAAAAAAAAAAAAATTTAAAACTAAAAATTTTTTCTAATTTCATTACTTTGCAGAATATTTAAAATTTGGTTTTACCTTAAGAATTATGTGCTTGTTAAATTTCAATAGATAAAATTTACAAGCTTACTCGCAAGATCAACAATTGGGTCGAGGACCTGTCATTTAAATGTAAATCTAAAATTACCTTAATATAATTCAGATGACAATAAGTTTTTTCCATAAGTATGTGTGTTTAATTACAATAGATTATTTTTTATTTTAACAAATTAAATTTAGAACTAAATTCTAAACCTAATATAAACTTAACGAGTGCTAGCTATTTAGGCCTTCGACTACAATAGATTAAATTTACAAATTTACTTGCATGTTCCACGATTTGGTCAATATGTAATTATGACATTAAAAATCATTATGCGTGTATTATGTAAAATTACCTTAGTCTAACTCACATGCTATTCAAATTAAAATTATAAATTAGTTTTGCATATTTTTAATATATTATAGGAAACTATTTAAATTTCAAATTATTTCAAAGAATTGTGTAAGTTTGAAGAAGGAATTAAGAATCAGTCGAGTTTGCTGGATATTAGTCACGCAATCTTATGCTACTTGTAGGAATAACAACCAGGATAATGTTTCCAGAATGACCGAACAGATTGGATAACAGATTAATTGTGCCAAAATTTAAATAACATATTTACTTTAGAAACTCGACCCAGCATGACACACAGTGCAGTCATGAAAATGTCAAAAAATCTATTGAAATAATTATGTGAAATGTGCATTTTCCTAGATAGTCCCTCGTATTTATTGCATCTAATGTGTTCGTTGTTTTATTATTGTTTTTTAAAAGGAATTTTAATATCTGTTCAACAAATGTAATTTTAATGATTCTTGATTTTTAACATTGTTAGTTTGTATTTGGTTTTTAATTTTACATATGTTCGTAAACTTTGTGGACATGCAATTTTGTTTTAATAAATCTACCTGAAAACCAAAGTAAAAAGTTACAACAGAAAATATTCTTCTGATATTAATATAAAATAACTTGGCGGTCTAAATAATCTATTAAATCCAATGGGTAAAATACCAATATTCAAAATCATGAGCTGTTGTATATTTTAACCGAGTGAGGAAGTCTATATGAACATATGAACATCCATTCAACACCTCTTTTATTTTAAACTTATTTTAGTTGGTAAACTAAAAGAGTTGGTAAACTGTAAAAACAAAAAACAAAGATTTACATTATTCTTGGGAACATTGCGCCTTAGGACTGTTATTTAAATATATTGTTTATGAGTCTATGATTTTATTGTAGGCAGTTTAATCAGTCATTCAAGATTGTTTTGTTGTTCCAACTATTGTATTGTCGAACTTTTGTTTTCTGCCGTTTACCAGGAGACCTACTAGAAGAACAACCAGGAGACCTACCAGACGAACTACAAGGAGACCTACCAGAAGAACGACAAGGAGACCTACCAGACGAACTACAAGGAGACCTACTAGAAGAACTACAAGGAGACCTACCAGACGAACTACAAGGAGACCTACTAGTAGAACAACCAGGCGACCTACTAGAAGAACAACCAGAAGACCTACCAGAAGAACTACAAGGCGACCTACTAGAAGAACTACCAGGAGACCTACTAGAAGAACTACAAGAAGACCTACCAGAAGAACGACAAGGAGACCTACTAGAAGAACAACCAGAAGACCTACTAGACGAACTACAAGGAGACCTACTAGAAGAACTACAAGGAGACCTATCAGACGAACTACAAGGAGACCTACTAGAAGAACAACCAGGGGACCTACCAGACGAACTACAAGGAGACCTACCAGAAGACCGACAAGGAGACCTACCAGACGAACTACAAGGAGACCTACTAGAAGAACAACCAGGAGACCTACCAGACGAACTACAAGTAGACCTACTAGAAGAACAAACAGAAGACCTACTAGAAGAACAACCAGGAGACCTACTAGAAGAACAACCAGGAGACCTACTAGAACAAGCAGACCGACTACAAGAACAACAAGGCGAACAACAAGTTGGCCTAGTTGCACTGCTAATTGTCCGTTAGACTTTGATCCTGTTTGTGGTACTGTCATTCGGGATGGAAGGGTTATTAACTGTAATTTCAGCAATCAATGTCAACTTGATAATCATGGTTGCAGAAGATTTGAATGTACGCACAGAAAGGTTTTCTATTGTTTTTCATTATTAATTATAATATATCTGTTTTTGCAGTGTGGTCCTCGACTAGGGGTAATTGTGCGCAGAAGTCCAGCAACAGAGACTGCAGCTAATTATGAGGATAATTAGTATAATGTGAAACGAATAACCAATATATGATTCGGACTTATAAAAAAGATTAAGAACATTAAAATAATATTTTAAATAATACAATAAAAGTATATAAAAATATTAAAATAATTCATTATTTCATTATTTTTGATATTGATAATAACTTATTTTTATTCACATGGATAGAGAGATATAATATGAAAATGACTTCTAAGTTTTTAATTTTTATCAATAGTATCAATGATTATATTATATATGTATATAGTTTCAGGGGTGAGAGATATATCGATATCAAAAATAAAATGGAGTGCATTCAGGTGCAGCTATACTTAAATTACACCAGAGACTTGTAGTAGGTGAATGAGTAATTCAATACTGAATAAGTCTTCGTTAAATATGTTAAATCTTGTTAGATGTGATTATATTTGCAATTATTTCCGTTCGTATTGAAGGGCATGTTTGTGTAATTTTTTTTAACACAAAGTCGAGATGCGCAGTTTTTTTCAATCGAATCATTTTTATACCCGCCTACCCAAAGGGTAGAAGGGTATTATGGCTTTGTGCCGACCGAAAATGTATGTAACAGGCAGAAGGAAGCATCTCCGACCCCATAAAGTATATATATTCTTGATCAGCGTCAACAGCCGAGACGATATAGCCATGTCCGTCTGTCCGTCTGTCCGTCTGTCTGTCCGTATGAACACCTAGATCTCAGAGACTATAAGAGATAGAGCAACAAATTTTTCGCGACAGTATGTCTTATTGTTGCACGCAAATCAGGTTTGTTTTTGATTTTGGCCACGCCCCCTCCCGCCCCCGTAAATCGAATAAAACCGAATTGCAAGCGTCGTTTTAAACCTAGAACGTTCAATTTTTGTACGCACAATACTAATTACCATCTTAATGATCTTTGCGAATTTGGTTACAATCGAAAAAAAAACACAGAAGTTATTAAGATATTAGTTTTATAAGGCGTTACCACGTGCAACTGCTAGTGCTGCCTAGTTAGTTGCTATGACACTCCGCGACATAATAATGGTGTTCAATAAACCAACTAAAGTGCCGCCAAGCTAATAATTTCGAACATATAAAATGTTGATATATTAGTTTGGTATTTTTTAGTATATTTTTTTAAAAGTATTTTTTCAGTATATTTTGAAAAATATAATATTTTGATGGTAAAATTGGGTGGCGGGTATCTCACAGTCGAGCAAACTCGATTGTAGCTTTCTTACTTGTTTGAACAGATTTCAAGTTCATTATATAAAATGTTTATTACTACACATGCTAAACTTACAGTCATCATTTAAAAATTATTCTATATCTATTGTTATTATTATTTAAAATTAATCTTTATATTGCACTTGATTTCGCTTTTTAAATTAACTTGATCTGATTTCTAACTTACAAGATTCTATATTTAATAATGTTTTCAATTTAACCCATTTTTTTATCATTAATCTGTTGTAGTTCGGTTATATTTACCGTTAATTGTTTATTTACTCACAAAAACTTAAATATAGAACAAGACAGTTTTTAAAATGTATGTAAGGTGTACGACCTTATTTATCCATTTCCTCAAAATATAAATTCTATACGATGTCCTTGCAATTCACAAATTATGAAAAGATTCAATTATATATTGTAGTATTATCAGGCAAAACGGGAAAGTATTGTCTTATGAGAGTTATTTAATTGAGAATACTTTACAAGTCTTTTTAAATACCTCTGAATCTTTATTTGTTATCAGTTATCTACATACAGCATTTAAAATTCTTTTGTTTTTCAACAATAGTGTTGTTGATCTTTTGTTTGAATGCGTATCATCTTGACTATATAAGACAGCTAAATATTACCGAAAACCATAAAGTTCTTTACTATGAAACTAGTAACAGTTCTCCTGCTCATCGTTGTGGTCCTGTATGTGGCCAGCTCGGTGAATGGTCAAAGGAATGCATCGCCAACCCGAAGATCTAGCTGCGATAGTAATTGTGGATCTGTTGTGGATCGTCATTGTGGTAGTATCTTTCGAAGTGGAAGGCTAATTCAGTGCAATTTCAGTAATCGATGCCGACTGAGGTATCATGCTTGCATGAGAAATGAGAGTAAGTATACGTAATACTGTTTAATTGTTGCAAGTAATTAAAATAAATAATTTTTATTTTCACAGTATGGGAAGTGGAGAGAGGTAGCTGCAGGTCAAAGTCTTCCAGTGCGGACTGCAGAATATGAGGCACTTCAGAATAAAACGAACGGTTCAAAATATAAAGTATGTCGAGCAATATGAAAAAATGTTGTTTTTTAAATAATAAAAGAAAATAACAAAAAAAAAAAAAATTTAAAACCAAAAATTTTTTCTAATTTTATTACTTTGCAGAATATTTAAAATTTGGTTTTAACTTAAGAATTATGTGCTTGTTAAATTTCAATAGATAAAATTTACAAGCTTACTCGCAAGATCAACAATTGAGTCGAGGTCCTGTCATTTAAATGTAAATCTAAAATTACCTTAATATAATTCAGATGACAATAAGTTTTTTCCATAAGTATGTGTGTTTAATTACAATAGATTATTTTTTATTTTAACAAATTAAATTTAGAACTAAATTCTAAACCTAATATAAACTTAACGAGTGCTAGCTACTTAGGCCTTCGACTACAATAGATTAAATTTACAAATTTACTTGCATGTTCCACGATTTGGTCAATATGTAATTATGACATTAAAAATCATTATGCGTGCATTATGTAAAATTACCTTAGTCTAACTCACATGCTATTCAAATTAAAATTATAAATTAGTTTTGCATATTTTTAATATACTATAGGAAACTATTTAAATTTCAAATTATTTCAAAGAATTGTGTAAGTTTGAAGAAGGAATTAAGAGTCAGTCGAGTTTGCCGGATTAGATATTAGTCACGCAATCTTATGCTACTTGTAGGAATAACAACCAGGATAATGTTTCCAGAATGACCGAACAGATTGGATAACAGATTAATTGTGCCAAAATTTAAATAACATATTTACTTTAGAAACTCGACCCAGCATGATACACAGTGCAGTCATGAAAATGTCAAAAAATCTATTGAAATAATTATGTGAAATGTGCATTTTCCTAGATAGTCCCTCGTATTTATTGCATCTAATGTGCTTGTTGTTTTATTATTGTTTTTTAAAAGGAATTTTAATATCTGTTCAACAAATGTAATTTTAATGATTCTTGATTTTTAACATTGTTAGTTTGTATTTGGTTTTTAATTTTACATATGTTCGTAAACTTTGTGGACATGCAATTTTGTTTTAATAAATCTACCTGAAAACCAAAGTAAAAAGTTACAACAGAAAATATTCTTCTGATATTAATATAAAATAACTTGGCGGTCTAAATAATCTATTAAATCCAATGGGTAAAATACCAATATTCAAAATCATGAGCTGTTGTATATTTTAACCGAGTGAGGAAGTCTATATGAACATATGAACATCCATTCAACACCTCTTTTATTTTAAACTTATTTTAGTTGGTAAACTAAAAGAGTTGGTAAACTGTAAAAACAAAAAACAAAGATTTACATTATTCTTGGGAACATTGCGCCTTAGGACTGTTATTTAAATATATTGTTTATGAGTCTATGATTTTATTGTAGGCAGTTTAATCAGTCATTCAAGATTGTTTTGTTGTTCCAACTATTGTATTGTCGAACTTTTGTTTTCTGCCGTTTACCAGGAGACCTACTAGAAGAACAACCAGGAGACCTACCAGACGAACTACAAGGAGACCTACCAGAAGAACGACAAGGAGACCTACCAGACGAACTACAAGGAGACCTACTAGAAGAACTACAAGGAGACCTACCAGACGAACTACAAGGAGACCTACTAGTAGAACAACCAGGCGACCTACTAGAAGAACAACCAGAAGACCTACCAGAAGAACTACAAGGCGACCTACTAGAAGAACTACCAGGAGACCTACTAGAAGAACTACAAGAAGACCTACCAGAAGAACGACAAGGAAACCTACTAGAAGAACAACCAGAAGACCTACTAGACGAACTACAAGGAGACCTACTAGAAGAACTACAAGGAGACCTATCAGACGAACTACAAGGAGACCTACTAGAAGAACAACCAGGGGACCTACCAGACGAACTACAAGGAGACCTACCAGAAGACCGACAAGGAGACCTACCAGACGAACTACAAGGAGACCTACTAGAAGAACAACCAGGAGACCTACCAGACGAACTACAAGTAGACCTACTAGAAGAACAAACAGAAGACCTACTAGAAGAACAACCAGGAGACCTACTAGAAGAACAACCAGGAGACCTACTAGAACAAGCAGACCGACTACAAGAACAACAAGGCGAACAACAAGTTGGCCTAGTTGCACTGCTAATTGTCCGTTAGACTTTGATCCTGTTTGTGGTACTGTCATTCGGGATGGAAGGGTTATTAACTGTAATTTCAGCAATCAATGTCAACTTGATAATCATGGTTGCAGAAGATTTGAATGTACGCACAGAAAGGTTTTCTATTGTTTTTCATTATTAATTATTATACCCGCCTACCCAAAGGGTAGAAGAGTATTATGGCTTTGTGCCGACCGAAAATGTATGTAACAGGCAGAAGGAAGCATCTCCGACCCCATAAAGTATATATATTCTTGATCAGCGTCAACAGCCGAGACGATATAGCCATGTCCGTCTGTCCGTCTGTCCGTCTGTCCGTCTGTCCGTATGAACACCTAGATCTCAGAGACTATAAGAGATAGAGCAACAAATTTTTCGCGACAGTATGTCTTATTGTTGCACGCAGATCAAGTTTGTTTTTGATTTTGGCCACGCCCCCTCCCGCCCCCGTAAATCGAATAAAACCGAATTGCAAGCGTCGTTTTAAACCTAGAACGTTCAATTTTGGTACGCACAATACTAATCTTAATCATCTTAATGATTAATCATCTTAATGATAACCATCTTAATGATCTCTGCGAATTTGGTTACAATCGGATAAAAAACACAGAAGTTATTAAGATATGACTTTTATAAGGCGTTACCACGTGCAACTGCTAGTGCTGCCTAGCTAGTTGCTATGACACTCCGCGACATAATAATGGTGTTCAATAAACCAACTAAAGTGCCGCCAAGCTAATAATTTCGAACATATAAAATGTTGATATATTAGTTTGGTATTTTTTAGTATATTTTTTTTAAAGTATTTTTTCAGTATATTTTGAAAAATATAATATTTTGATGGTAAAATTGGGTGGCGGGTATCTCACAGTCGAGCAAACTCGATTGTAGCTTTCTTACTTGTTTGAACAGATTTCAAGTTCATTATATAAAATGTTTATTACTACACATGCTAAACTTACAGTCATCATTTAAAAATTATTCTATATCTATTGTTATTATTATTTAAAATTAATCTTTATATTGCACTTGATTTCGCTTTTTAAATTAACTTGATCTGATTTCTAACTTACAAGATTCTATATTTAATAATGTTTTCAATTTAACCCATTTTTTTATCATTAATCTGTTGTAGTTCGGTTATATTTACCGTTAATTGTTTATTTACTCACAAAAACTTAAATATAGAACAAGACAGTTTTTAAAATGTATGTAAGGTGTACGACCTTATTTATCCATTTCCTCAAAATATAAATTCTATACGATGTCCTTGCAATTCACAAATTATGAAAAGATTCAATTATATATTGTAGTATTATCAGGCAAAACGGGAAAGTATTGTCTTATGAGAGTTATTTAATTGAGAATACTTTACAAGTCTTTTTAAATACCTCTGAATCTTTATTTGTTATCAGTTATCTACATACAGCATTTAAAATTCTTTTGTTTTTCAACAATAGTGTTGTTGATCTTTTGTTTGAATGCGTATCATCTTGACTATATAAGACAGCTAAATATTACCGAAAACCATAAAGTTCTTTACTATGAAACTAGTAACAGTTCTCCTGCTCATCGTTGTGGTCCTGTATGTGGCCAGCTCGGTGAATGGTCAAAGGAATGCATCGCCAACCCGAAGATCTAGCTGCGATAGTAATTGTGGATCTGTTGTGGATCGTCATTGTGGTAGTATCTTTCGAAGTGGAAGGCTAATTCAGTGCAATTTCAGTAATCGATGCCGACTGAGGTATCATGCTTGCATGAGAAATGAGAGTAAGTATACGTAATACTGTTTAATTGTTGCAAGTAATTAAAATAAATAATTTTTATTTTCACAGTATGGGAAGTGGAGAGAGGTAGCTGCAGGTCAAAGTCTTCCAGTGCGGACTGCAGAATATGAGGCACTTCAGAATAAAACGAACGGTTCAAAATATAAAGTATGTCGAGCAATATGAAAAAATGTTGTTTTTTAAATAATAAAAGAAAATAACAAAAAAAAAAAAATTTAAAACCAAAAATTTTTTTCTAATTTTATTACTTTGCAGAATATTTAAAATTTGGTTTTAACTTAAGAATTATGTGCTTGTTAAATTTCAATAGATAAAATTTACAAGCTTACTCGCAAGATCAACAATTGAGTCGAGGTCCTGTCATTTAAATGTAAATCTAAAATTACCTTAATATAATTCAGATGACAATAAGTTTTTTCCATAAGTATGTGTGTTTAATTACAATAGATTATTTTTTATTTTAACAAATTAAATTTAGAACTAAATTCTAAACCTAATATAAACTTAACGAGTGCTAGCTACTTAGGCCTTCGACTACAATAGATTAAATTTACAAATTTACTTGCATGTTCCACGATTTGGTCAATATGTAATTATGACATTAAAAATCATTATGCGTGCATTATGTAAAATTACCTTAGTCTAACTCACATGCTATTCAAATTAAAATTATAAATTAGTTTTGCATATTTTTAATATACTATAGGAAACTATTTAAATTTCAAATTATTTCAAAGAATTGTGTAAGTTTGAAGAAGGAATTAAGAGTCAGTCGAGTTTGCTGGATTAGATATTAGTCACGCAATCTTATGCTACTTGTAGGAATAACAACCAGGATAATGTTTCCAGAATGACCGAACAGATTGGATAACAGATTAATTGTGCCAAAATTTAAATAACATATTTACTTTAGAAACTCGACCCAGCATGATACACAGTGCAGTCATGAAAATGTCAAAAAATCTATTGAAATAATTATGTGAAATGTGCATTTTCCTAGATAGTCCCTCGTATTTATTGCATCTAATGTGCTTGTTGTTTTATTATTGTTTTTTAAAAGGAATTTTAATATCTGTTCAACAAATGTAATTTTAATGATTCTTGATTTTTAACATTGTTAGTTTGTATTTGGTTTTTAATTTTACATATGTTCGTAAACTTTGTGGACATGCAATTTTGTTTTAATAAATCTACCTGAAAACCAAAGTAAAAAGTTACAACAGAAAATATTCTTCTGATATTAATATAAAATAACTTGGCGGTCTAAATAATCTATTAAATCCAATGGGTAAAATACCAATATTCAAAATCATGAGCTGTTGTATATTTTAACCGAGTGAGGAAGTCTATATGAACATATGAACATCCATTCAACACCTCTTTTATTTTAAACTTATTTTAGTTGGTAAACTAAAAGAGTTGGTAAACTGTAAAAACAAAAAACAAAGATTTACATTATTCTTGGGAACATTGCGCCTTAGGACTGTTATTTAAATATATTGTTTATGAGTCTATGATTTTATTGTAGGCAGTTTAATCAGTCATTCAAGATTGTTTTGTTGTTCCAACTATTGTATTGTCGAACTTTTGTTTTCTGCCGTTTCATTTTGGCTATATAAGACAACTAAATATTACAGAAAATCATAAGGTTGTTCACCATGAAACTAGTAACAGTTCTCTTGCTCATCGTTGTGGTCCTGTATGTGGTCGGTTCTGTGAATGGTCAATGGGGACGTCCTACAACTCGCACAACCAGACGCACAACTATACGTACTACTACTACGAGGAGTCCACGAATAACACGTCCTACCTCACGCGGTTGCACCCGAAATTGTGGGCCATCTATTGATCCTCACTGTGGTACTGTCTTTCGAGACGGGAGACAAATAAGCTGTAATTTCAAGAATCGATGCCTACTCGATTATCACATGTGCAGAAAGAATGAAGGTAAGTATAACTTATATAGTCAAATTATTACAACTTATTTTTAAAAATAATTTTTATGGTAATAGTATGGCTCAATCAGAGAGGAGTTTGTGATCGAAAGTCTAACAATGCAGACTGCAGTTAATTTCAGGCAGAGCACTTCAGAATAAAACGAAGGAATTCAACAAGACGCTGGTATTGGCAAATCATTATATACATATTTGTTAAAAAAAACTATGAAACTAAAAAAAGGTTTGCCCTTAAATACTAAAAACTATAAAAATAAAATATATAGTGGACTTCAAAAACGATTCCACTAATTGCACTTTAATTGTGTTGTAGATTAATCGAAATCAATAATTGATTAAAATTACAAATTGACTCGCAATTTCCGCAAAATCGAGTCGAGTTTTCAATTTAAGTATTTTAGTACCATGAAATGGATATGACATGCCTAATGTTAATCCAATCGGGATCCATTATAATATTGATTATTTATGATAACCTAAGAAACCTCTGCAAGCAGATATCTGCACAAGGGGACAGAACTTGAGCTAAGTTGAATTGCTCCTCGGTTTGGTAGATGTGTTTGGTAGATAGATGTGCATTCATACTTATATATTATATATGTATGTACATATATATGTAACGACAGTGTTGTTGGCAAATTCTTATTACCCAATGAGGTAATGAAGACCTCATTTATATATATTATATTTGCTTAACCGTTATCCTTTATCATTTATCTATTGTAGTTCGTTTATACTTATTTAGAAACTCAAAAGAAAAGGATTTATATTCTTGAGTAATAAAGCAAAGCAATGACTTATGATAGTGCTATAAAAATATAAATATTCTTTGAGCACTTTATAAATACATCTGATTCCTTTATTATAAGTAGTAGTAGTTCCCAAATACATTCGATTAATTTTTAACTACATCGAAGTCTTTATTTATAAGAAGCATAATACTTTTGATTTTTGTTAATTTTTTGATTGCCTGAGTATCCGATTAAAATATCACAGCTCTGTTGCTCATTAATGTGGTCCTGTGCCATTTTGGTAAATGGCCTTCCGCCTGGACCATCTGTAAATGCTACAGTTATTTTGATAATGCGTAATTTAGAATAAAAAGAATTATATTGATTTTGTTAAAGAATGAAAAAACTTGATAGTTATGACATAAAGTCAATTATTTAAATTTAATTAATGCTAATCACACAAAGCTGGTTATATAATTGTCAATTATGTATTTAGAAAAACCAAAAACCCTTAGACTTAACTCACAAGTTCTACAATGGGGACGATGAATGCTTGTTTAAATAAACTGCCCTAAGGGGACAGGGTCGAGTTTGCAGTTGTTTTTATTTTTAGACAGTGAACGCGTGTTGATGACAAAAGAATTTTGTGCCAGTTATTGTTTTAACTGTTGCCCTAAATGCTTTTATTCTGAACTATTTCAGAGATCATTCCATTTTTATTTACCTTATTGTGCAACGAAGTAACAATGACATGTGCTAGTTTGTGAATATGCTGTAAAAACTTATTGTCGTGTATTTATTTAAGTTATTAATTAACTTAAATTGGGATCCATCATGACCTGATCTAAGATACGCATTAATTAATAATCCTAGTGCTCCTAAATGATACAACTGCAATGTATAATTTCAAATTAAAAATGCCTACTGCAATGCGATTGAAAATTGATGCAGCAGTTGTTGTATGCGCAACCTAAGCCCATATTTTAATGGAGTTACTTGCTGGTTTACAAGTGAGTAAACTCGCTATTGGGCACAAAGGCAATCAAAAAGGACAGTGGGGAGGCAGGGCTTAGTTTTTGTTGGGCCATGTTGAGGCCGCGTGAGTGCAATAATATTTTTACGGCACTGCGCGAACGATCAAAAAGCGGCGCTCTGCGGTTTTGGAACCACCAAAGCCGAAATAGAGGTGACAAGAGCAGAAGGGGTGGGGTGGAGTGGAGGGTGAGTGAACATATTGTGCAGTAGCTAACGCGTCGACATGGCAGGTCAAATTGAGTGTGGTTAGAGTGGGCAACGCAAAGCAAAGGGGGCAGGAGCATCGTTTATAAGCAATTTCGCGAACAATGACTAAATTTCGAGAAAGCCGTGCTAGTATTTTTCTTTGTTGTTGCTCTCGGCCGAATCCGAGTCCCAAATGCGATGCACTGTGCTGAAAATTGGAAAACATGGCAACTGAATGAACAAGGATATGCATGTGTATATGAATGTGGATGTGGATGTGAATCTGAATCTGAATGTGGCATCGGCAACGGCTATGGCTTATCGTTCAACGTCAGAGGCCGGACGCATTGGCGACCACGGCCTTTGTGGGATGCGTCGGGCGCTTCTGTATTTTTAAGTCCACCACTAAATACAAACGAAAGCACTCAAGCACAAGTTGGTCACGATTGGGGAACTAACCACGGTCCGGACAGCGGCAACAGACAGCTGCTGCTGCAGCTGCTGCCACCTTTTGGGGCAACTGCAAAAGTAAAAGCGGCCTACTACGAGTACTCGTACCAACAACATAGCCTGGATGGCTTGCAAATGGAAGTTGGGATTTTGATTGCGAATCGAAATAGATTTTGTGGTATTTGGAAAGCAGTGCGAAACAACCAATGACTGACTCAGTGCGTGTATGTTCATTTGTTACTTTGGTGCAGCACGGACAACATTGCGTATACGCGTTTTGTTCGTTTGTTGATTGATTGATAGTAACGGCTGGAAAAGCATTACGTGTGTAGGCAAAGTGAGGTGGTAGTCTTTTAAATGGTTCGATGGTTTCGTTTTGAAAACTGTTCGTTTATTTTGCAATTTGCATTGGGACCATCTCCCCCTCCCGTCCAACTCTATTCTTTATTCACCACTCTATTTCTGTTCCCCTCTTACATAAGGATTTGTCTTTTCAAATTTACCATCAAATTTATCTGTTAACCAGAAAATCCGATTCGTCCCATAGGTAAAGTGTTTCAAAGCAAAAATACAACATTTTTACTAAAGAGATAATCGATGGTCAAACTACATATATTATATTTTTTATTCAACAATTTTTGGTTAAAATTTAAATCATATTAAGAATAAATATATATAAATATTTTTGATAGAATATTAAATTCACAATGCCTATGTTATGAGTGTGAATATTGATTGATAATTCTATATATACTCTGGTTCTTACTTTTTGTGATTAACAATCGGAAGATCATGCACAATATGAAGAATATGCTATGCTACATAAAAACCCATACATCTCCATAATCATCTGTATATTATACAAAAGTGTGCTGGTTAACAATCAAATTTAGCTCTCGTATTTGGGCTCTGATTGTAGTAGTAGCTGAGTACTTGTCTGTACGAAAATACTCGTATTTAACGCTCTAAATGAGAATAAATTCAAGACCGAGTTCGTGTGCTTCCTCCCCTTTGGGCTCATTTAGAAAACGGGATCGGGCAGCGATTGTGGCCGTGGCTCGGACTAGAAATGTGGCTCATTGTATGGCAACTAATTTATTGGGATAATTGCCAAATGAGCAAATGGGGAGTTTTATTACACCAGGTTCAGAAATGATGAGCCAAGCAGAAAACTGCCGGGCAATTCGCAACTGTCCACTGTTGGACCACACCCGGCAGTCCCCTCAAGTCTGGCGAGCTGTGAGCCACCCTAAAACTGGACACTGAATGAGGCACGTTGACTAATTCACGCTTTTCCTGTTTCTCCTATTCCACCGCTTCCTGCTGTTTCTAGTTCTATTTCTGTTTCTGTTTCTATTGTGGCTCATGTTTTTTAATTGTAATTTCTAAATTGCATTATCTACAATGCGAGGCGAGGGTTGTCGGACATTTACAAGGTATCAATAAAAAAAAGTCGCAAACGTGTAAATATTATAAAATTGAATTTGCCTCGTAACTTCTTTAATTATGGTATGGTATGAGTTGTTATTATTCTGCCTCTGTTGCTGATTCAATCTACATCTCAGAGCGATAGAGAAGCTTCAATACTAAGAGATTCAATTTGGATCCATTCCTTTGCTTATACATTATGCAAAATTATTGCCACAACGCATTCAAGCTTAGCAGGCGTATTGAAAGGACGACGATGACGATGACGATGACGATGCTTTTGGGGCTGCTCAACGAGTTGGAAAACACCCAGGGATTTGGATAGCGCGCCTGTATGTTATAAGGGAAAAGCAACCTGTTCGTTCGTATGGATATGTAAATTCACATACAAATCACTTGTACGCTCGCCAAATGCCCTTAGGGGAATCCTTACGTTATCCTTTAGCGATTTTTCAAATAAACACGCAACATACACCATTTTTTCCACTCACTCTTTGCTTGCGGCGTAAAAAGTTTGACGCGCATCTTGTCGGCCAAAAAAGCGTCTGATTTTCTCAAACTCCTTCGCTTTGGTTCTGGGGGAATTGATATAATTTTCAACATCCTTTTTTTGGGTTTATTGTCAATGTCGTTTGCGCGCTGATGATATAACGACAATGCCAATGTATGCGCCTTTAGGACATCCTGAATGACATGTGCCAGTTTCCCCAAACGGGGCCAACTAATGTGCTCCAGTTGCTTCTCAGCTGGGGGGCCTAAATGCGCGTGACTTTGACAGATTTTGTCAAAAATATTTGCCAGATTGCCTTTCACAGCGACATTGACACTTTGTGTAAATAAAGTAAACAGAAATCCCTAGGCATCCAATCTTTTCGGTTGGGATTCACATAAATCAATTATTGTAGAATGCTATGGGGTAACTGAGTGAAGCATTTCTCAAACAAACCCAATTCTATTCTTTCTTAACTCTGCCAGTCGAGAGTTCACAATTTCATGACTTAATTAGCCATTTTCATGTCAGCGATGTGCTTCAATGCATCTGGCAAAGTGTAGAGACGACACAAAAGAAGCTCCAATCAATATCCAAGTGCAACGCCCAGGAATGCGCGTCATTATGACAATCTCAGCTACCTTCGCTTCGTCCATTCCTTGCCTCCACTACTGTTCTGCTTCTGCTCTTCTTCTTCCGCTGAGCATCCAATTTGTTCCATCCAATCCAGTGAAGTGGACGCAGAGCGAAAGCGCTGCAATAATGTCGCGTTGCAACAAAGCTGGGGAAAATCTTCTTTCCTATATTTCCTCCACACTCAAGAAGTCCCCTCGGCTCGCTCTCCTGCCCTCTGGCTTCTCTTGTGCCATTCCTCTGTGGACAGTTTTATTTTTTTCACGTTTACTTCACAGCATTATTTTTTTTTATTTTCGCCTAAAATACCCTGTATAATTAATAATGGATCCGATGAGGTATCAACTTGGATAGTTAAAGACTAGTTACAATTTGGGACTCTTAAGATAAATTCTCAGATTTCGAGAAAGAAATAGTAATGAGTGCTTGAACATAATGTGTTTTTGGGCTGATATAAAGAGTTGGGACATGAAGGATTGGATGGGTGTATACGAGTTCCTAGGGAAGATTTCACGCCAATAACTGGCTAGTTTCTGTTATACTTAATATTTTATTGAAATATGTTCAGATAAGTGCTCTACATATTTTCTTTTTTGGTAAGAGGTATCATTCCCTATCTCATTGTTATTCCCCGTGATATTTTTTATTTCACAATTTTTATGTCCATACACAAGTGTGTGTGAAAGTTAGTGTGTGTGATGTATCTGTACGTACATACATATATAATATGTATTATTGCTACGCGAACCAATAACGATTGACCGGGCAGCACGCTTCAGCTTGCCATTGGTTTGTCCTCGTCCTCCTGCTGTGGCAACGACTCAAACCCGGACTCTAAGCTCCGTCTCAGCCTCAGTATCCACGTCTGGCATCTATATGTATAATATATATATTTGTGTGTGTGTGTGTGTGCCAGCACAATGGCTGACCATTTGTTGCCGCTTCCCCCGCTGACCCGATTCACCTGGTCTGGGAATTTTTTGCTCTCTCGCCGCCTTCTTTGTATTGTGGTTATGATAGCAGAGGTGCCAGCAAGTCGAGCCACAACTTGAAAGAAGCCCCACCCCAAATATCCTACACACAGACCCAACCTCGACCCTCTAAAAAGAGAGTGGGAGACTGGACTGAGCAGTTGGGAGACGAGCCATTTTTATACGATGCGAATCGATGGCTTTGGTTCTGACCAAGCAATATAATTTATTGAAGTTCTGGCATTTTTCAAAATGAAATTCTTTTTAACGATGATTGAACTACGTACGTGTGTTTCCTATGTATCTGCAGTTACTGTAGTTGTTTGTGTGTGTGTGTGCGAGTGTGTGTGAGGGTATACGGCTGTGTGTGTTTCTGGCTATTGTTATGGGTCCGGGTTGCGCACGTTTGGCCTGTCCATTGAACGCCATATTATTGGTCGATTGAAAAGTAAAACATTTTTTATTATCCGCACGTGTGCAGCCTCCTTTTGCATCCCACTGATCCCCACCCTCCTCTCTACTCTCTCACGTTCGCTATCTCTGTTTCACTCTCCCAGAAGCCCTGACCCGAACTTACACAATGTGCGATTTTATGACTACAAAAAGAATATATATGTGTATATCGTTGTAAGATATATAGGAGTGGGTGTGTTACCTCTGCGTGGCTTGGGCGGCTTTGTGGGTGGTTTAGTGAGGGGCCGCTTGACCGTTCACCTGCCGTTGTCCATAAAACTTTGGACTTAACTACCCTTAGGTGCGGCTTGCTATACAACCTTGTGCTAGGTGAGCTCATGGCTTTTATGATGTCCGATGCCCAGTGTGGAGCGTGGTGCGACCCACTTTTGTGAGCTCCTTCATATTTGATAAGCAAGTTTTTCTCTGCTTCTTCGTGCGGTGCTGTTGCCGCTGTTCTCCTCCTTGCTTTTACTGTTGCACGCCATCAATATCCTTCATCTGCCTCATTCTCGCTCCTCGCTTCTCGCTGCCCTCTATTCTCCTGCTCTTTCATTCGTTTTTTTCCTGCTCTGTCCCTCTCGTTTGCCGCTTTTTCTCTCTCGTTTCCTTTCTTTTGGTTATAAAAATGTTTCATTCAATTTTTTATTTGTGCCGTGCGCTATTCGTTGGCTCTCGCTCTGTTGCACGTGTATCTTTTGTGGCTGCCTAAGAAAGAGAAGGGGAAGGGCATGAGCTGACTTCCCTTTTTGGTGAGCTGCTGTTTCGCTTGCACTCGGTTTTTATGGCGAACAATTTATTTGCTCAGCCAGCGGACCACACGGTTTCTCATTTTTTCCATTTTTCTCTGCTGTTTTTTTTTTTCTTTTTGCTAGTGGCCACAGGTCGGCGACGCCATCACCATCGCCATCTCCATCTCCATCTTCATAGCCATTGCCATCGCCATTGCTATAGTCGTCGTCATCGTTTTCTTCTTTTTTCGTCCTGGCACTCGTCGTATTGAGCTTCATAATTTCTCGCCCTGTTTATTGTTGCTCTCTCGCTCGCCACACTGGTCGGGGTTGGGCTGGAACTTCTTCTTCTTCTACGAATATGTCTACAGCATCCGCTGGATCCGTCTAGAGTACTGGCGTCGACATCGGAGCGCTGGTCAAGTCTGAGAGAAGATAGTTTCTCTTCATTTGCTTTCGTATTATGCTTTTCGCTCTCCGTTTGCTGGCCTTTTGCACTTTTATAACAATGTTAGCGAATTGGGTGGCACCCAAGCAGGGGACAACGACCCCTTTGTATATCACATCATTGGGTCTAGTTCTTATTACGACTCATCCTATTGGGGTGTTGACTCTGCGGTTTCATCTTAAGAATGATGTCATGTCTTTTATTACGATTTCTGTCTAGCTTTATGAAATAAAGCAACGAGGTCACTCGCAAGCACAATAAATGTGTATCTTATTAATGAAACATTATTAATTATATACAAAATTATTGTATACTTTTATGCGCAGCTCAGAATGAACTATTTACAAAAACCTTGCCCACTTTTGAGCATAAAAATAGAGCTGCACTGCTTGGTTCTTTAATATTGAATAAAGCAGTACATCGCTTTCGTGTTGCATACTTTTGAGCATGCTTAAGATTTCCTAACAGTTTTCTTAGTTGCTATTTTTACTGAACATGTCCCCCATTGAGAGTCGGTCCAATTGCCAATTATAGGTTCCAATGATAACTATGGCATATGGCCGTGCGCATGTGTGCGTTTTTCTACAAATTAAGTTTTGGCCAATTTATTTGTGCCATTAAAATTGTATGATAAACCGAGGGCCATTAATTGTGTTGCTTAATTTTCGTTTTAACGCATTTTATCAAACAGAGCCCATAACAAGGAGCGGACTCAAAGGACGGCGGACTGAGAACAGAGGATTACCTTGGCCATTGGTCCGTCTGTGACTTGCTTGTGCTTGTGGAAGGAGAACATTTCGAATTGCTTTTCGAGCCCCCTCTCATTTTTCTCCTGCCTCATTCTTTGTTGTGGATAAGGTTCAGTTTGTTCTAATGTGTTTTTATTTGTGGCAAATGCGAAAAAAAATCAATGGATAGACATGGGAACTAGAAACTGCGAGCTGCGAACACTGGACACTGGCCACCTAGCCTCCCAGCCGCTTATACAGTCTATAAGCATTGTAATTGTCATTCATATCGAGAGGTAAACGAAGAGTTTTCTGCCCAAAAGAATGAATTTTATCACAACTTTAGCTGTTTACCTTCAGTACCTTTTTGTTGTATTACCAGTTACCCATATAATATATACAAATTATATATTTAATAAGCATCAACAATATTCATTTTTATAAATCTATTAGCTCATTTGAGTTCTAGTTTTTGGAGTCTCATATTGATGATAGAATAAATAATTGAATTTTTACCTTGCATATCGAATTTATGCTTAAACTGTGGTGTTGTTTATTTTATTTAGTCATTTCAATTGGATGTGAACATTATTAAATACAATCGAAAAATGAAGTAGAACTACATGGTGCAACTTTTTAGGCAACCCTCGCATTTAATAAGGTATAAGGCGGAGTGGACACAGCTATCTAACATAAATTGAATTTCATAAAGGATACTTTTCTGACCATTATGTATTTATATGTATACTCACACACTTACGCACAAGCACACAGATGCATGCAGATATTATGTGGCATTTTGCCATGGTCGACGGTCAAGGGAAAGGGGAGGGGGACGTGTCCAGCACATAAGCACAAAGCGTGTGCGGGGATGGAGAAGATTGAAAGAGCAGTTTGACTCCGTGAGCGTGTGTATCCATGTATGTGTATGTATGTGTATGTGTCTGTCTGTATTCCTTCAGGGCGCTCATATCTTAACATCCTGCGTATATAACAAAATATACATGTATGTTATATGCGAATGTGTGCATATGTATGTGTGAGCGTGCACGTGCGTTTAGTGCTAGTGGGGGGGTGGGAGAGGTCGACATTAAAGTAGGAAGTAGGTTGGTCAGTAGGTTGAGAGCAGGAGAACGAGTATATATGATTTTTATTGTTATTGTTTTGTCCTTTTTATGTGTACACATTTATATGTAAGTGTATACACATATTTATGTGAAGCAAATCGAAGGAAAAAAACTGAAAAAAATGAAACAATAACAATACGACCACCGCAACAGACGGACAGACAGTCAGACACACGGAGCCGGAGTTGGAGACGAAATCGTTTCTCAAATGAGCTTGCTCTCTCACTCGCCCACTTATACACTTCCATACCCATACACCCACACAGACACGTAGTCTTTGTGTATATATGGTTATAATTGGGTGGCATTGACGTGGCAAGGGCGCCGCTAAGGGTGGCACTTGCCGCGTTCTGCGTCGGATTTCACCCCCCAAAAGGCGTCGCATTTTTCTTTGCCCTCTTTTGTTGATTTAAGCGCCCCCATATCTGGCTATATCTGGTATATGTGTGGGTGCGTGAACGTGTGCATGTGGTGTATTTGTGTTAGTTTTTAAGGGCTGCTCTTGTTTGCTGACGAGTTTACTTTTCTTATCCCCTTTTGGTGTTCCTGCTGCAACTGTCAGCGATTTCCTTCTGCTTGTGGTTGTAATTTTCAAGCAAAATGAGACCCATACATTTTGGTGTATTGTACATGAAACGTTATGGATTATGATATACATAACTTTATGTAATAAGCACACACCACTTCCGATTTGGTTGGCGAGTTGCCGAGCCCAGTTTTCGTTTAATTTTGCTGCCCTCGCATTGGCCCAGAGCCAGACGCAGACGCGTTCCCCTCAATTTCATAATTTCTGTGGTTAGTTTCATAATTTAAGATATGACAAAACATGTCAACAAAATGGCGGCCAGCGTTGCGTATGCGCAATAATTGCTGGAAGTAAGTATCGAGGATGAGGCAATGCAGGGAATATTTGGGATTATATTTATATATATATATATATAATAAAGTTATTATTATTATTATTGTTAAGCATATTAAAAAAAACTCTTTTTAATTATGCTTACGTTTAATTTCTTATCCAAAAACGTTTAGAGTTAAAAATGATTTATTTTATATATCAAAATATATAAATTAACATTTTCACTGATAGTATTATACAAACATATTATATTTTAATAAGCTTATTTATTAATTTATCCGATTCGTCTTTTTGCTTTTCTCCTTATTGGCTTTGATCTACACTTTACTTTTCCACTTCACTCAGGGTGTGAGGGTATGAGTGTGTGTGTGTGTGTGTGCGTGTGAGTATTTTACTTTTTCTTTTACATCCGGTAGTTTCTCAACATTTTCTACAAAAAGTAAATTTATTGTTTGCAGCACTTAGAGCGGACTTGGCGATAGAAAGAGAACGCAAGCGAGACACAAAACGAGAGACAGAGAGAAAGAAAAGCTGAAAAGTTGTCTATGTGTTGGAGTGTTCAGACACACACATACAAATTGAAAAGTTGTTCAGCTATATGGGCTTGGAAGATACTATGTATTTATGTTCGTATGTATATGTGTGTATAAACAGGTGTTCGTATGACACTAAGATACATAAAGCTTTGAGTTAGTCAATGTGAAGAACCCGTATAAGTTGAGAAATCTGAAAACTTTATAATATCTTATTCAACGTAAAAATATATAATTGTTATTAATCCAAATTTTAACTATTTAGCATTTTCGACTCTGCATGTCATGCATGTTCCATGGCTGCTCTTCTCGCTGCTTACAGGTGAGCCGAATATATTTTGATACTATTTTTATTTGCCAGCAATTTCTCTGCTGATTCGTTTTATTTTATTTTTCCCTTTACAATTTTTTCACATTTTTATGGCCAAGCGGGGAGAAGGAGGATTCGCCTTCTGTTGCAAAAACAAATTCGCCACAGACTAAATGGGTTTGTGGTGTTTGATAGCGTCAGAAGCACCTCTCGACATCCCGCTATCCCAAACCCTAATCAACATCCTGGCCGCCCACTGACCAAGGTGAGAATGAGAATCGCGACGGAGTAAAGGCAGAGAAGTAAATGAAAAAAAGAGAGGAGAAAAAAATTAATTTTATCCTTTCCATTTCCGTTGCAGCGTGCCTTTATGTGCAGATATCTATGTATGGGTGCGAATTCGAGCGCATGTATGTGTACGTGCCAGTGTGTGTGTGATGGATAGAGTTTTGTTTTTCCTATAATACTTGCATGTGGCTATTTTGATTTCCTTTTTTCTTCACTCTTCTATCCAACACTATTTGTCCTATTCTTTGTTGCCTTTTGCGTTATTTCATCGAGTATTTTCTCATTTTTTTTGCGTCTCTTGCTATGAATCTTGAGGTTGAGCCACGACTGGGCGCCATTTTTTATTTTTCACCTCCAGACCACCCAACTGTCTCGAAACCACGTCGGAGTGTCGCTTATTTTTCAATACTGTCAGTCCTCTGGACAGAGCTAAAGTCGCTGGGGAGTGGACATCAGAGTGGTCCTCTGCCCAGCTCGTATTGCAAAAGGTGCAACGTGGAGATTGGCTTGGGGTTTCTGGACATGGGAATGGGAATCGAAGTGGGAATGGGAATGGATATGGTTTCGGGTTGCCATATAAGTTTTATCTGTGAAATAATTTATGGAAACGGACAGTGCTAAAAGGGTTTTTTCCTGTAGTGTTTTTGATTTCAGATATTTTTGCGCTTACGATTGCCAGTGGGGAAATTTGATAAGGTTGCTGGGCATGGGATTCGAATTGATGTTAAACGACTGTAAAGTATAAGAAAAGAATGAAATAAAGTTTAGAATTCCAATTGTTATGATTGAATGTAATATTCAGATGATATTTAAATGTTGTGTGCAATTTGTTAAGACCTTCCTTCAGTTGACAGGAAAAACGCTGACAAGTCTGGTAGGAACATCTTCATTTAGGACATTTTCCGCTTGGAAAACTTTCCTTTGTCTTGTGTCTCCATTTATGTGAATGACAGTTGCCAACGTTTTAGTCATTAATCCGGCCGTTCTCTCTTTCCTTGAGGGATGCCTTTTCTTGCTATTGTGAAAGGCATAAAATTATGTGCGCAATGTTAAAATTTTAATTTCACATCTGAGTCGAGACATAAAGCGTCTCTAAGAGTATATTTCAACATAATCAGATATTTTGCTCATTTCCATGCCAGCGTTTTCTTAATTTCCCGCCACTTTTTCCATTTACCTAAGCGTGTCTCATTCAGAAACCGCTTTGCTAACGCTTCGTCGCTATTTGACGCCTACCACTTTCAGTCTTTTCGGCTTCGGCCCATTCCACCCACAAACACTTGACAGACAGCCTTATCGCGGCGGAGACATTTGCAGAAGGCAGCCAGCCAGCAGGCATTTTTTGGCAAATGCCAAAATTACATCAAAAAGTGCTAAAGGAATGTCGAAGACAGACCCACCGGCTGATAGACAGACAGACAGACAGACAGATGTACGGAACGAATGAATAAAAGAGTGATGAAGCTAACGGATGAATGGATGAGCCACGATGGGCATAGGCAAATGAAAGGAATGAATGCCTGGGCGTTGTCGTCTACACTCTCCAGTTGCCAGTTGGCAGCGAGCGAGTTGTGTACATAAACGTCTAGATTCCAGTATAATTGCCGAGATATCTTGAAACGGGAATCATGAAGGGGCGGGACAGCTAGTCAAACTGAGAGGTTGCTATCTTCATAATGACTTTGAAGTGTCAAACCATTCTCGAAAATTATCAGCAGAGGTGAAATTAAAATGTGACTTATCCTTTGAGTAAAGGCATAGACCAGGGCATAATTTATAATTTAATTGAAATAAAATTGCTAAGCTGGTTTAAGAAAAGGCAAATCATCCCTTTATAGCTTTGTGCTACAGTTATCTATAGCTTGCTTTGGGCAACAGAATACATCAGACTTTATAACTAAGTCCACATAACAACATTTGTGTCTACTCTTAATAGCACGAAACTATGCGCCAGCATTCACTTACTCAAACTTGAGTTAAAAAAAATATAAGAAAGGCAACAAAACTACACTGGGAGTTGCCATAAACCCAAGTATGAAATGGCAATACTAGTATGTGTTAAAACTAAAAAATAAGAGTAGAACTTTTGCCATGTCCGAGCAAAATCAATTTAATTTTTACTCATGTTCATGGTGGCCCCCTTGGCCGTGCCATGAACTGCAAAATTTCACTTAAGTCACTTTGAACTTTTCACAAAAGATGCGGCGAAAGTTAGCTACGGAGTCACTCACTGGCTAGGGCTAGTTTCTGGCTACCCCCACTCCCGTGGGAGTGGCCATTAGAGGCTATATTTACATTTCCTCCGTTTTCTGTGTGTGATGTGGCGACATTACAACAACTGGTCCACTGGCCACTGACCACGTACCCTCCTTTTTTCTAACCCCAGTCGAATCCCAAAACTCCGACCTGTCAGTTGTCTTGTCTTACTCTTGCGACCGCCACAAAGTTGAAATGAATTTTTGATAGCTTTCCAACAGACGTTTACATTCAGTTAGTGCGTAAAAGGAAAATGGTCTGTTTTATGCGAAAGTGGGAGAAAACGAATATCGAAATGGTATACGAAAAACTAAATAAACTAACTAAAAATTGTGTTCTTGGCTTCAGATCGACTAAAGCGAAATCGCAGTGAAATTAAAATGCAGAATGTTAGTCTGAAGAAACCATTGCTCAAAATTTGAAGAAAATGTCTATTCCATCAAATTTTTCAGCAATATCATGCTTTGAATTTCTCCTGAGCTGCAGCTGATGATACGTGCAGTGAATTGCTTGGTCCTCATTTCCGCAACGTATGGAAACCAAATGGGACACTTGTTGTGGAATGAAATTGAAAAAGCCAAACAATGCAGTTGGTTTCGATTATGTGGGGTATGTGGAGAACATTTACATGACATGACAATAACTTTGACTTGACCACTCGACCGTTAGTCATATCTGAACATACTCGTACGACTAAGGAAAGTTGCCTGTCTGTTGTCCCTGTGTTCATCTGCTCTTAGCTTGTTTGTTTGTGCTGTATCTGTAGTCAGTAGTCAGTAGTTCCTAGTCAGCTGGGACAGCACTGAGCATCTTCTTTTTTTGCCCAAGCCAGTGTTAAGCAAAGAGAAATATTTATGTGTTGACCATTTCCAACTACTACAGGCCTGCAGCGATAGCCAAAATTCCAAATTCAAATCAAATTCGAAATCAAAGCCAGAAATAGCCACCACTTTATGATGAAAAATGTCCAAGATTCCAACTACCATGCACTCTTCAATTGGCTCGTCTAGGAGTGTCTGTCTCTCGCTCTCCGTCTGTCTTCTCCTTACTATTCCTGTGTCTCTATATCTGTGTGTGTGTGTATGTGTGTGTGTGTGTGGTGCAGACACATGTTGACCTTTTTGGACTAACATCGAAAGGGTCAGTCCGAGACAGGACGACTTAAGTTTTGCATTAATATTTAATAATACGAATTGCTGATTGAAGCATTTAGAATTTTCTATGGCCATCAACAACAACAACTAGAAAAGCAACAACAATTTGTTCATTTTACTGCTGTTTGTTCATGTCGAATGTACATCTCCCCTTTACAATGCCCGTATACTCGTATGTATGTTCATGTCCCAATTCACTAGTTACATAGAGCTTTGATTTTATTTGTTTATTGGAAATTGTATTGAGAATAATTTAGTAGCCACCTTCGTTGACCATATGGAAAGAACTCAAAGCGAACATTTTTAATTTAATTTACGTAGGCAACTCGTATATAACAAGTAAACAAGTTAAGATAGTTTATGTTGACGGAAAAGGATTACTTGTCAAGTGTAACATTTCAGAGAATTATAAATATATCATAATATGAAATATATTACTAATGTAGAAAACATAATTGATAGACGTTCAAGCTATTGTAGTTTGCAATCTTGAAAGCACAGTTTGCAATACTCAAATTAAGCGCATATTTAAACGGACAGCTGATTTGGTAACACGTATTTCATGTACTCCGCTTTGCATGCAAATGATTTACCGGAATATGGCCGCATAATTATCGCCGACTAATTCAAATAGAAGGCCGTCCAGACCAGGCCACAAATTCGGATTAGATGTGGGCCAACAGTTCGCTACATGTCGATTCGGAACAAGGAAGCATAAATGTTCTTTCCTGTTTATGGAAATGCAAATGGGCTTGGTAAAAATGAAAATGCCAAAATGGGAAAATGCGATTGGTACTCATGCGTGCATCAATGAAATACTGTTGATGTTGTTGTTGATGCCGCTGTTGCTATTGCAGTTTCAGTTTGTTTTAGTGGAAGCCAACCAACATTTTCGTTGTGGTTCCCATTGGGCTGTTGGTTCCGCTTTGTTGGCGATATGTAAAACAATTCTGATGCAACAACAATAATTCTTAAAATGTGTCCAGTTAAAGATAAATTTTGCATTACAGACTTGTTTGTTAAGTTGCATAAACAACTAATGTGAATTAATCGAATTTTACAAAGTACTATTTCTTTATTTACAATTGGATCATTTGGGGCAATCACTTACTCGAGATGGCCCTAAAAAGTATGCTGAGAAATTTGCATTTCAACGACAGTAAATTAAGTCTTGTTTTGTTCTGAGTATATTACAGGCATTTGTGAGAAAAATCAAGTAAGCAATCACGTACATATCATACAGTGTGGAATTAGAATTTAATTTGCAATTATATTTATTGAAGAATAATTGAAGTTGGATGTTTGGAAAATGTGACAAAACCAACATAGAATCAACCATGAAAGCATTTGAGAATGAAGTTATACATAGTAATTGAAATATGAAGCATATATAGAAATATTGTATAATTTAAATTGTTAATATTTTGATTACGTATACGACACAAGGTCAAACGAAGCGTTTGCTAATAAATACTATTATTGAAATGCTAGAGATTAAATATATTTTAATTTACCAGTGTACGATTTGGAGACCTTCGCAGCTCATGGAATGCTGCCATAATTGGCCCTACGTGCTATGCACAAAAGGAAAGAAGCTGCGGTGAGTTGTGGCTAGAATGCGAACTGGAAGAGAAGCAGGCAACGTGCGTTATTTTTTCATTTGTTAACTTCCGGCTGACGCCTGGGCATATAATGGCAGGACCTGGGGGCTGCCTGACGTTATTTTAATAACGTGCATGCTGCGCATTTAGGATAACATCTGAATTTATGTAACGGCGCACAAACAAAGATGGCAGGCACGTTGCAAACTGGGACGTGGACGTGAATGTGGACGTCGACGTAGACGTGGAGAAGAAGGAGCACAAGGACAGGCGACGATGTCGATGTCGATGTCCTGGGGTTGCTGACAGGCAAAACGTTCCCAGCTCGGCGTGCCGCACCGTGCCATGCCATGCCCCAGCACTAAGATTCAAATGAAAACTGATGCGGATTAGTATTTAAAATAATGTCCTGCAGGGATATAATTTTTTTTCCTTCCTCTAGCAACATTTCTGTCGCAGTCACTTGGCTTTATTTTGTTTCATTGTGTTTCTTTTTTGTTTTTCTTCTCACTTTATTTATTTATTTTGCATCTTTTTTTCATTGTCGCGTTGTTTTAATTCCTACGCTCTTCCGGAGAATGTTTCATAAAATTTATATTTGCTGATACGGGGCGTATTCGAGCAGCTGCCTCAGCAACTTGGTGTTGGACATTTTTATTACGGGACAATTTACATATTTTCCTTGTAAAAATTCCAACTTCAAGTCGTTCTCAAATTGTCATACGAATGTTATTCCCCCCATTCCCAACACCCAGTAATTTAATGTTAATTTTTATTCCACTTACATCGTCTCAATCTGCAAGCAGCCAAGATCTAGGCCAGGGCGGAACCAAAGTCATTTCAATTCAAGTTTTGTTTGCCGCTTTGAGCGAAGCAGGCAAATGTCAATGGTTGAAAATGTTAATAATAGAACAACAAACTTGATCGAAAAATAATAAAAATACATCGAAATCTAACGGCCATCTCGACAGTCGACAGCCAACCTGCAACCTCCTGCTTTGTTCTACTCATTAGGTATTCCTTCAGCAAATTCCATTAATTATCGTTATGTCCTTTTGATGGGTGATTGGAATGCTTCCTGCTGTTTCGTAAGCGCTGAAATGTCGGAACTTTGCTATTAATATAATTTGCATAGGATTTGGTTTTTTTATTTTCTTCTTTTTTAATTAATTAAGTTTGTTATAAGAATCAATGCGTAGCATGGATTTGAATTTATATAAAAGTTGATTATATAAATACCAAGTAGGAAATCTATAGTCGGGTGAGTTTTGCTCTAAGTAGCTTTTAACTTTTTTTTATCGTATATACTAGAAATCAAATGTTCCCTAACTTATTTAGAGTAAAATTCTGGAGCAAACAGCAGTATTATAACTAAATTTGTAATGTTTCTGTCTTGCAAAATATTTAATATATATAATATATTGTGCCACTTCATATTATATACTCAAACTCCAAATGGGATTTTGAGCGCGTTTTAATTCTTATGTGTCTGACTGACAAATTTATTTGCTGTAGAGTTTTGAAATTCCAAATTAAAATCCTCCAACAAAAGTTATTACAATTCATTTTAAACTCATTGTACAATTTAGGCAGATCATAATTAATCCCCATCCACACACTCCCCATATGGGTTGGGGTACATATGTATGTGTGCTTGCACATATGCTGTCTGGCATTGTCATATAAATTCCATAATACGACGTAATTAAATTTGCTACAAACTAACGTCAAGCGTAACGATGCGACGTATACGTAACTACGTGAGGCTTTGCTGTATGAGCAAGAGCCCTTAACCTCAGCCTTTGGCTCGGGATGCTTAAACCTTATTTTAGAATATTTAGAATGTTATATGAAGTCATAAACAATGTGCGTAATTAAGTTAAATATACTCGTAAGCGTAGACGAGTGTAGAACTCCTGCTGGAAGCTTTAACTGTTGGCATTTGAAAATGTAATTTATCACGTTTTCTTTTCTTTGTATTTTTTTAGGATTTTAAAATTTTATTGGTTATAATATCCAACGCGTCGCAAAACACGCTAATTTTCCGCACGTCAGAGCCTGAGTTGAAAATGGTAACCTTTTTTTACCACCCTCCCTCCCACTCGGGACTGACCAACGCCGTCACGCTAGATCTCATTACGGAGTGTTCTGAGGCACCGACGACTGTCAGTTCCACATGAAAATTGCACAACTTTTGCCTTATTACAAAAAATTTACAGCGCAAATCTTCGGACAGACCTAAGCCCCGGCGGAGCAGCCTTGTAATTTCCATACCCGGAACTCTTAGTGTTGAATGGTATAACAATGGTATGGCAATGTCTGTGGTAAATCCACAAGGAGAGATATTAGGTATTAAAAGAGCATTTCCTCCAATAGTTGTCCTTGGGCAAACTTAGGAGTCGCATAGACATATATTAAAATAATTAATCGTTATATTTAAATCATTCGCATTGTAGTGTTCTTATTAAAGTACTGGGTATTTCAAAGTCGAATGCAGTGAAGTTTAGCTTTCTTACTTATTTTTTCTATATACGTACATTTTCCTCTCACTTCTCACTTTTCGCTTCATTTTAATTTTGTGCTCCGCTTTTCGTCCTCCCCTCTTTATTCTAATTAAATTTTTTTTAACTCTGTGAAAGGCCTCAGTCGACAAGGCGACTTGGCGGACATGGTTTCTAGGGTTTCCTGTTGAAAACAAGGCAAATTTATTCTTTTGTAAAAACAAGAAAAATTACACAAAATAAATAAATTTACATAAGCTGGCAAGAGGCAGATGGACAAAAAATGCTACATAACAATAAATAAAATTGCATTTTCATTTTAATTTACTTTTTTTCTGCGTTTTGTCTTTATTTTTTTCGGACTCACCTTGTAAACATTTCATTTTCTTTTTGCCCTTTTTTTTAACAAACAAAACCAAGAAAAGGGTTTAGAAATAAGTGCGCTTGGTATTTGTTTGCTATTTGAAAGTAATTAAAATAAGTAAACCTTTAAGCTTAAAATCGCAAGCAATATTCACATTTTGTTGCACTCATTTGGGCATTTAAGATACTGAAATTGAGCTTTTTTTAATTGCACAATATATACAAATAATTGTTTTTAAAATATATACTCCTTTTATATTATTATTCCTTAAAAAATTCACAACAAATGTTATCACACTTTGAAGCCAATGAATCTTAGTTTATTTAAACAGTCTTGTTTAGTCCAGGACAGTCTACTACTACGGAATTTGTTTGTATTAACTTACGAGTATATTCATATTCGGAATCCGCAAATGAATGTCAGATTTGAAAACTAATTACTTGGCCAACGCTTTTGTGATTGGTCTAATTCATTGTGCATGCGATGCCTAATGGATAAAAGACAAAAATGAAGGCACATTTCTAGTAAATTCAGCAATAAATGGCATAATGAGGGAATTAATGAACGGCCGAGCACAGAGTTGACTGGCCAACAGGCAAGTGGCAACTTGCAACTGGCAAAACTTATGCAAATGAAAATTAATTTAATCCGCAGTACGAGTAAATTTTCCATTTTAATTTAATTACATGGACGCTGCCTACGTGAGCGACAGCTAACCAAAAAAACGGACATTTCCGAGTGGCCATTTTTTCAGTTGTTCCTGCTCCAGCTCCAGTTCCCATTCCTGCTCTGGTCCCTACCCCTGCTGCAGAGTCATCTTCTCGTTTTTGGGTTGTGTTTTGTGCCTGGAACGTGACAACGGCTCCTAACTATGTGACGTTCTTTTAAGCCAAGTTGGCAATTATTTTAAGCCGCATCTGGAAATTATGAAGGTTGACTGTGGGTTCGTTAGCTATGTGGTTCTGGTAATGAACCACTTTCCACAGGCACAGTTGTGGCTTCGAGTGGGCAATTAGGTTGGAGAGCTGCTTTAGAGGCTCTACTATAATTGTCGCTTATGAAATTCAAATGAAATTTTCATTCGTTTTATTTTCCACGCGTTTCTTTCGCTTCGGCCAATTGCCCATCTATTCTTTGGTTTTCCTTTTATTTTTTTTCTTTATTTAATTATCTATTCTGTACCTACAAATGGCGAGAACTTATCCTTAATAGTGAAATAAGCTCGAGCAGGGTCGAAATGAAAGAAATCAGTACATAGAACACTTCTTAGCCAGATGAAGACTAAGTCAAAATAACAAATTAATTAGCAAAAAAGCAATTATTTGGCCTCTGCTTTGTGCTCAACTCGGGATCCATTTGACTTGAAGGGTCGAGCAATTGAAATTTACTTTTTAAATTAAGCACACAAATTTATGGCGCATCTGGCAATTACAGCATTCGACGACAATCAACGGATTAAACTAATTTCAATATGGTAAATCTCAAGTTTGATTATATATTCTTTCTTTTATTTAAGGGATAAAATGGAAAATGGCTAGGGATATTCTCTCCTTGACTAATAGATTTATCCATTATCATTGTGACTGATACTCAACACAAAGTCTACCGATAAACATTTTTTTATTATAATATCATTTTGGAATGGATCTCGTCGATATTTCTTGTCTGATTATAAATTAAATACTTACCTTACTTACCATTTTCCGCTTTTACTTACCTTATTGATGTTGTTTTATTTTAAGTGTCCGAAGATCATGGATTTGTTTTGATGGCATTAGTTAAATGCAGACAATCCGAAAGTGTACTATATTAATGGCAACACAATTAATATATCTGGAAGTAAATAGTGATATACTCGCACACTTGTGTATTTATAGAGATATCTAGAATAAAAGTTTGTCTGACAAGGAATGCGAATATTAAATATTTAATTTCAAATACTATTTTTATGGCCACAGGATATACGAAAACTGAGCAATGACCATTTTTCCATTTTTACACATGCTATAAGTATATATCCAAAATGCCACGTATGAATAAACATTTTGAAGTAGATAATGAAACTCCATGATGCTCTCATGTTCAGGATGCTGCAACCCTTTTTAAATCATCTAATGTGAAAATGTGAATTTTTGGGTGGGCTGCCTGGACACACCAATGGCAAAGTGGCAGCGGCAATGGTATATACGAAAAATGCTAAATAAGCGCTTAATGCATAATCTGTTCGAGGTACAATATGTATATCAAATGTGGTGTTACATTTGCCACAACCTTTTGAAATAGCCCCAGCGCCCCCTTCGAACTGGGCAATGTATAAGGGACAAGGGACGAGCAGGATAACGGACAATGGACAACGGACAACGGACAACGGCCGGCGGGCAGATATGGACATAATGTATGACTGCCATTTTATATGCTCCTTTGAAAAATGTGCTGACACTTCGAGGCCGGAGTAGAGCCGGGGCATAAGCTTGAGGCAGGAGTTGCCAAGCAGAATAATGGCATTCGTGCGAAAGGGTTGACCCCAAGCGCAATTGACCACGTGTGCGTGTCCGTTTTGTGGGGGCGGTGTGGGGCTTTGAAATCCTTTTATCATTTAAATGGCATATGGCAAAAGGCAGGTTTTATTTTTATAACTTACCCTACCCTACTCCCTACCCAACTCCAAGGCTTCCCTGCCGCGTGAAGACGTCGCGAAAATTGTGGAAACAACCAACTCAACGAAACAAATCGCACGAAATTTGTAAATGTCCTTTGTAAAAACGGTGTTCTTTCACGTCTCGCTGCCAGTTCAGACGGTTTATTAATTTGCCTAGAATAATTTCTAAAAGTCCATAGCCCCCACTGGAAAGCAATGTACTCCCGCTTCTCACTCATCGCTTTCGTTTTCCTCGCAAGTGTAATCCTCCGTTGAGTCTATTTTTGCTTGAACCTAGTCTGATCAGAGACACACACAGCAGGTAGCACTGGATACACAAAAGGGGACTGTATTGCTCAGAGTATGGGTGCAAAAGACTGTGACAGGACAGGGCATCCTGTGGCGGCAATTTTGTGACTCTTTCTGTCGACATTTTAGACCTCGCATTGATTGGTGGGCATTAAAAATGTGGTGCATGTCTTGCCGGTCATGTGATTGATGGTCTGGTCATGATCCTGCTGCAATATTTGACTAAAGTATTATGGATTTTATTAAAAACTTGTGAATGGGGGTTGAATTCCATTTTCAATTGAAAATTAATTTCAGGAATTTAAAATAAATCCCGTCAATCTTTATGCGAATTAAGACAAGCCGTTCGTTTAAGGGACGGAGACACACATATACATATATATATATTTATATATTATATATACTAGTCATCTAAATCAACTGTTTGTTTGATCGATGAAATTGCGTTATTAAAACTAACATTGTGTATTTTTTAGGTTATTTTTTTTTATTCTGCATCTGTCAGTTGCTTTGCGGCATATACAGTTACAGTTACAGTTAATGAAAGTACTTTCTTTGAAGTTCAATACAAAGATACAAGCAACAGTCATTAGCTGGCTCTTTCATAAATCAAAATACATTCTATTTGACGCCCACTTTAATATGAACACAAGCAATCATGTTGCATTAACCCTTCTAAGGGTCCAAACAAAAATATCAAAACAGATGCTGAACATGCACCTTGTCGCAAACATTGCCTTGACTAATGATGTGCCAACAAATTTAACGCAACCGGTTAGTTTTTGTAATGGCCATATCTCTGCACCCTCGAACCCGCACTACCTATCAGGTCCACCAGTTGACTCTGAAGTACAGAGTCTGTAGCCAACACATTCAATAAAATGACAAAGCGCCTAATTCCCTTAACTGCAACTACAACAACATGCAGCAAATTTGACAATGAAAATCATATGTCATCATTATTAACAGTAAAATGATTTCATTTTCCAGAAGAATAGGCCACGGGCATATGCGTGAAACTAAGCGGATAATTTCGAAATAATATCATAATCATAAGCACAGCTTCTCTCAGTGTTATATCAACCCTCTAGGGTTGCTACCCCTCCCTTCCATTTGCTTCCCCTTTACTTCATACTTCTGGTCGAGCTCGCCTGAAAGTCAACCTGCCGTCTGCGTTTGAAATTGCGCACTTGGCTCGCATTTCTGCCACCTTGTGGCATGCTCCACCCCCTGGGCTGGGCTTTAAAATCTCCATAAAGACAACGGGGGAAATTATGGTAAGTGTGGAAATGAAAATGAAAATATGTCAAAATGTCTGTTAGCCCTCGTGCATGTCGGACCGTCCCCCTTTTTGCATATTAAATTAAAATAATGTAATTTTGAAACGCTTTCGACGAGTTGTTGTTGCCCATGTTGTTGTTTACATTGTACAGCAATAAAGGAACTTTATGAACGAAAGGAACATCCCCGAAAAGCAATAGGAACATTATGCACTTGTTCGCCCTGAAGTATGCTTTTAATAATCAGCAAAGTGTTAAGCCGGCTCTTAGGGTGCGGAAGGGCGTGGTCGCCCTTATGTTCTTCCCCTTGGCATCGTCTTAGGGTTAAAGATCTGCCGGAATTATGCACTAGGCGTATGATTTTTTGGAGTAAAATAACGAAGAGCAAAACAACAATACTTTTGATTTTTAAATATATATGGAAATAAAAGGAAAACAAATTGTTTTTAAAGTTAGTTATGCCAATTACTTGTTATATTTTTGGCCAACGACGTTTTCAAACACATTCAAAGACTACGATAGTATTTATAGACTCTGACCAGACTTCTAATACTCTACAAGCAATTTCTTTTTTATTTAGTTGACTTTTACGACATGCATCGGGAGAGAGTTTTAAGTTAATAATGTCATAAAGTGACTGCTATTATTATGATTATTTCAATATTAATATAAGTAATATAGACTTTATGAAAAGTCCATGCAAATTAGAAATATGCACATAGTTTAGTCGAAGTGAATTGAAATACAAAAGATTCTACGAATCCTCATAAAGTATACATTCTCTTGATATATGCCAAGAGCTAATAAGATACAGCCAAGTCAATATAATTAACTTCAATTTACACAATTCGATTCTAATTTTGTAAAGTTTATTTTATGACTCGAATAGTGATAAGTATGACATAAACTAAAAAACCGAGTTGTTTTGATTTTTCCCTACAATTATTATTATTATTATTATTATTATAAATAATATAGAAATTATTTAAGCAAAAACACTAACTTTAGTTGTGCATGGCACTTAAAATAAAATCGTTTATTACCGATTTATTATAATTATTAAATAGTTAATCAGTTTGGTATTATACGAGTATATATATAAGTATTATTTTTAAAAATACTCTTAGATATTTTACTTATTCTCTTATGCATACTGCATAGTAATTGAAACGCATAAGGTCTTCGTAATGTATCCAGTTAATACCATCTGTTATCACATTTTTGCATAAAATGTGAATAGAAAATGTCGAACTGTATCCGCCCCAAGAACGAAATGCACATGACGGACAATTATTTGATTACCTTGATGTCAAAATTATTCCATTACAGACAAGCCTGCGGCCAAAATGTGAGCTGGAAATCGGGATGGAAACGGTAACCCCCCCTCAGTTGATGACAGCTCGAATACTCTTATTTTCAAACTGCACTTGTCGAAATTCCCAAATGTCTTTTTTCAATTCGCTTACGATTTTTAAGCTGCTTTTAATAAATTCGACACAAAATTGAATTTTCATAACGGTTTGTCCTGCCACTTGTCCTTTTGACACCACCACTTTTCGAATAAAAATTTTCTTTAGCCTCGGGGTATGAGCTACGTGTGCGACACTCACTTAAAATGTGATTCATGACCAAAATCACCCTCGGAATACGAGAACCAAGCAAAAACATTGGACAGAGGACAATGTACCCTAACGCTTGTACATCATGTAGACCTTATTTTTTAGCTGTTTATTTGTTTTTATTCTACGTGTGGTGAAGAGGGGTGTGAAATCCGTACTAAAGTCTACAAGAACAAGGTATTAAACACAAATCAACTAAATTGTATACTTCGAGATAATACTATATATTGTATATAGTCTCTTATAAATTTGGAAATTGTTAAATAATGTGTTCCCCATGATTTTAATACGAAAACTAAACGGTATAATATTTTTAATATAATATATACTTCAATATCTCATTATAAAGTATAAATTTTATATTAAAATATCCTAATGAATTCGGAGAGTTAAGCTTAGTAATAATAGGGTTTGGACTATCGCCATCAGCAAATGCAATAAACATTAACCTCTCACGCGCATATCCGCTTAGACTTGTTGTACTCTGCTCAAGGCTATGTCAATGAAAAGAATCAACCCTTTAGCCCCTGAGCAGGTAGCTTTCCACGAATATTGGGGTAATGCTTGATAATGAGACTCTACAATTGATATACATAAAAAACACAAATATATAATATAATAGAAATATAAACAAACATTGACTGCCATCAATCTCTTAGTGAGAAGGAAGGAAGGAAGAAAGAAGGTTACGCTTTCCGAGAGGACGTACGCCTTATAGATTGTATTGTGTTTCCACTTGAAGTCAAGGCAATCGCACAAAAAATTAATGGCAATGAGTAAGAGTAACGCTTATAATGATTTCGACCCCAATTTATCAAGCGATTTTCCAAAAGCGAAAGTCGGTGAAAGTGAAAAGTTGCTGTGCCGTCGAAGCCACCATCCACCCTCTAATGTCGGGAGGGAGCCGGAAGGAAAATGAAAATAAAGTTTGAAATACATATACATATAAAGCACGAGTAATCAAACAATGATGATGCGCAAGAATTCACATTTTGAAATGATGGGCAAATGAATGAATTATATGGAAATATGCGCCAAAATACCCAAAGTATCCGGCATCTTCGATGGGTTGAGCAAGCCGAGAGGGGGGAAGTTGGGAGACTGTAGCAAAGCGCGTCATGTCAAAAAGTTTCTGACTTTAGGACTTGAGGCATGTTTGTTATCATTATCATTAGCCCGACGAGGCAGCACATTTTTCACAGTGTCTGCCACAGGATGGAGTGAACATGGGATGGTTGTGGGTGCAGGGCGTGGCCAATGGGAGTGTACTGCTTTGCATAGATGCCGCTTTCAGGCATCTTTTACATCTTTTACAGGCGCCCATGAATTATGGCTGTCAGTTTTTCTTAAGGTGGTCTTCCTTACGCAAAGACAGGCACTTTCATTAGCTTTAATTTTGTGGAAATATTTTGCAGTCTACCCATCTTCGGGCGGGGCCATTTGGGTCTCCTTTTTGTTTCTTGCTCTTCTGTTATTTTCCAGGGGTTTGCTTTTGGTGTTTTTCTCTTGAACGCGTACTAAGTTCTTTTTAATTCGCTTTACAGATTATTAGCTGCTCATCGCTTAATGCAAATTTGATTACGAAATACGCCAAGGTGTATTCATTTTGAGTACAATGTATCTACAAAGTTTGTAATGTTGTATAATATTGATTAAGAAAAAGCGATAGAGACAATTTTTTAAAGTATTCTCCGAACATTTTAGTAACTAGATTTATACAGGTATTAAAACTTTAAATAACAACTAGAGTGAACAGTTGCCAACAATGTTTTCACATTGAATTGTGTACAATTTTTAATTAACATAAGCACGCAAATGAATTTTTTGACTCACATTAGAGCTGTTGAAGTATTCCCAAATTTATGTGATTTTATTTTAATTTTCGAAACATCAACGACATTTTAATGCCATTCTCAGTTTGCTTAGAGCTCACCTACGTGTGATTTACAGGGTGCGATAGTCGAGCTGTGAAGCATACTCGACCGAAGGTCTACACGTCATATTTATATGTGGACATTATTTCTCGCATGTACTCGCATCAAAGGCCCAGACCCAGACCCAGATCCAAGCAAGTCCCGCGCGTGCTGGGCTGTGATTCTTGGAAGAACAAGTCCAACGACGATGGCTACGAGGTGGAACGTGTTCAGGTCGAGCTCTTTGTTTGAGGCGGACTGGGCATTGGGAACTGTGAACTGGGAAACTGAATTGCGTCGCACTTATGACAAGTTACATGTACATTCAGGCTGTTCCACATACCCTACATGACAAACACATGTCCAAATATGGGGGAGCATACCATTAATGCGGGTTACTTGCACACGCACAAACTCGTTAAAATTTTTCATAATTTTATCGCTTTTCTTATAAACGACAGAGGTTTATGGCGCACGTTCGCCGTGGCATATTCGGGCCTGGCTCGCCTGGGAAATTATTATGAGAAATAGCTATAAAAACTGTAACTTTATCAGTTGTTTGGATTTGTTTTTTTTTATGACTTGAATGCATAAATTTGCTACCAAGCCACTTATCCATTTATACGAGTGCTTTACCAACAACTCGGCTATGTTGATAAGTCCGCAAGGTGGAATTACTTAACCAAAACTTGTGATATTCCCCACATTCCTCTTCTGCTGCATATAATTATTGCTACATTTGCCCTTAACAGTACTTACTAGTACTTTGTGCCTTCTATTGTACAGTCAAAAGCAGCTTTATTTTTAGCCAACTTGCTTATCAAACTTGGGTTTTACGTATGACCGACTTTATAAGCCACATACGGAAAACAACTACAAAATAAGTAGATGAGTGAATAACATATGCAAAGGTTTATATAGTTCAATTATCAAAGTTGGAAATAAGTAAGAAGAAACATCTATTTATAAGTTGACTGTCACTTTGATTAAATTATAAACATATTATTATTATTATTTAGAATGATTATTGGGACTCAAAGGGAATGAATATGAAATGTCATATTTAGAAGCAGGCACTATTTTATTAGTAAGGCAACCAGCCGACTCATTGGTAACACCTTCACATAATGCTCTGCCATAGTTGCAGCTACAGCTGTAATGTCAATTCAAGGACCACACACAGCACTGAAAGTGACGGGCTTTGTGTCGCAATGCAACTCGAGGTAGCGTCGGCTTTTTGCAATGGTCTCGATGCGTTGCATGCCACCTCGAGGGAGTTGCCGGCGATACCCAAATTATATATCAACTGGGCAGCAATCAGTCGCTTACCACGCGCAGAATGAAGCGTCGCTTTGATTAGCCAATTTATGGCACGTTCCGCTCGCTATGGTACGGAACCAGATGTGGCCCGGTGGTGGCGGTGGTGATGCAGTGTCTCAGTCTGGTCAGCTGGCTGGCTGGCAAGAATTTGGAACGAGTCGTCGGCGCAGCGCATGACCATAAAGTACAACTGCAACTGGCGGCAACTGGCAGCAAATTGCGGCAAGAATGCCGGCGCAGGCCAAAAGCAGTGACGTAGCAGAGAGACAGAAATTATTTCATACGCGTCTCCCGCCTGAGACCCCGCAGCTCTACCCCTATGGTCCGCCTGCTGCCCGGCGCATGTCAACATGAGTTTCATAAATGGCAGCATCGGGCAACGTTTTGTCAATGCGCTATGTTCTCTTGGTGTTGTCGCTGTCGCCGTTGTTGTTATTGTTGTTGTTGTTGTTGTTAGTTGATTGTTGTTCGTTGTTACTGTTGTTGCTTATGTCGCTTATGCCTTTTTGTGTCGATTCGGTATTCAGTTCAATTTTTTTGCTCAATTTTATTTATTTAATTTCAGTTTCTGTTTGTGTTTCGGTCTCTGCTTCTGTTTTCATACCCGACATCTATAAGGCGCAAAGCCATGATGATTTTATGGTTATCGAAAGTGTGTTTAACAACCAGAGAGACTCAAGTGAAATCCAACATTTAACATTAATAATCGAGTATCGGGTATCTTACTGTCGAGCACTGTTGATTGCAGCTGTCTCACTTGTTTTATTTTGGTGCGATTTTTCCCTTCCCCCTCCATCCATTTTTTTGCTCCATTTTTGGCAACTGGTTATGAAGTCTCATTTTCGTATTTCTCTTAATTAAAAACTGCACTAATTTTTAATTAGACGCATTTATATAATGAAAAGCTGTTTGGCAACACGAAATCAAAATCAAATATGTATGCACTTAATTGGCTAGCTGTCATTAACCATTTACCATTTATCATTTACCATTATGACTATTCATTATCTGGTAATAACTTGCCAGCTCGTTGCTCATAACTCTCCCGCTCTTCACCTCTCTCTCTCTCTCTCACTCTCTTCATTGAAGCATTCAACCGGTCTGAGAGTAGTTGGCCAAACAAGCATTTACAGTTGGACACAAACAGACATTCTCCAGATATGCGTTAATGTATTTGTATACTCCTGATTAAATATAGATTACTATATATATTTTAGTATAATGTTTATTAATTTTTAAAGTTGCAAAAAATATATTTTTTACTTTCGAGATCATATAAATATGAAATTAATAATTTAATAAAATTATAAGAAAAAAGACATTTAACATTACAAATGTAGAGTTATACTATAGAACCATATGATAAAATAGAGAATAAATAGTAGGCAAAATAATTGAATTTTGTTATAAACAAATTACTACATCAAATTTAATTTGTATGTGCTCATTTATTGCTATATTTTGAATGATTATGCTATAGCTGGTGAATTCGTTTGTGTATTGTCGTTGAGTTGAGTCCAAAGGAATGCCTAAATACATAACATTAATAAAATGAGAAATTAATCAAAAAATACATAAATTCAAATGATATTCAACTGTTGAAGCTCAAAGATTGAAACATAAGGAAAAAAAACTAATCATTTTCGTGTAGCCAATAGAAATATTTTATGGAGCTAATAAAATCGAACAATAACGAGTAAATGGCAATGCAAATGGCCAAAGAAGGTGATTTGAATGACAAAAAGACAGCTGGCACCGAGAGAAGTATTTTGAGCGTGGTCACATTTACAAATCAAATCAAGTGGGAGACGGAGAGAGATATGGTTTATTTTATTTGACCGATTAGTCGCTGACAAATGCTGTTAAAACAGGCATAAAGCTGTGAATGAAAGAAACTTCCGTTTCGACATTAAGTTGTAGGCGTTTGGCTGCAAAGAACAAGAAGAAAATAAAGCTGGGAGTGCTGATAGGTAGTTGAATTATTTAAAATAATCATAAGCGATCATTAAGATATAGCTAATTCGATTTGATTCGTTTTGATTCATATGCAATGCGTGTTGTTCGCAATTTAACCAAATATGTCGCTACCCTGCGTATACGCAATGTCGAACAAAGCAACGAGCCGATAGCCAATATAAATCATGTTTCCATAAATACCGAAACAGCAATGCGATTTCCCTAATAATAGTCAAATGTGCTCAATAAATTGCTCACGTACGAGGCGATCTCTTAGCTGAGCTGTTGTTGCCAATTTAAAAGCGTTGCTCACATTATCTGATCGATTGCCGATCGAATTGGATCGTGTCGCGACGCATCGTGTCGGATCTAAGGTGACACAAATTTTGAACTTGTTTTTGATTTATTGCCAAGCTGGCTGAATTGGTCCGCATTGACCGTTTGCGGCAGTTTAATTTAATAAAGTCAAATCGGTGCATAAACTTTGCATCATGCTCCCCAATAAATTCGATACCAGATTCAGATTCGCACTCAGAAACAGATACAAAACAACAGTCAACTACAGAGTAATCCAAGCTATGCATCCATGTCAGTATTGTCACGCCGGCCGCACCCGAGTTGTTGTTGTTATTGCTGTTGTTGTTGCTGTTGCTACGCTACTTGCAGTTGCAGTTGCATTTGCCGTGGCATTTCCATTTCGGCGAGACAGCCGTCAATCAATTTGTAAGCTTCGTCATCTGAGAGCGCGTTGTAGACTGTCATTAAACAAATGACGGCTGATTTCCTAATTAGTTTGAGTAATTTTGCTTAATTTGTAATATTTCGTGTTCATGAAATCATTGCTAAACTCGCACACACTGACACTTAATCGTGCCACATTTCATATAATTAAATATTTTTTTAGTTACGATTACTTTAATTATTATTATTTTATTTGTATTTGTGACTTAAGTTAAAGGTAAGAAATTAAATTTATTTGTAGAAATCTGTCTACTTTCCTTAGCATTTTCTTTTTATCCGGCTCGCCACTTAATGTAGACTGGCTGGAAACAATGTTTGGTCCTTTGACAAAGCCGTCTGCAATTCAAAGCAAAATTAATTTTAATTGCACGGAGGTGCGTGGAGAGAGCAATAATTGGCAAAGGACAAATTCAAGCGGCTGTCGCAGGACAATTGCTGACAAAGACAAAGAAAGATGACACTTGAGACGGTGCACATAATTCCTCCAAGTGCAGAACTTTGTTAAATAATTTAAAAAGTTTTGTGCATTCGCTGCTAGGCGGCCATAATTGAATTAGGAATGGAGGTGGGAATTGGCAAAGTGTGCGGAGAGGAGCTCACATCAAAACAAGTGTCAGAGCGGAAACGGAAGTGGTGCCCAGCACTGACAGGCAAAAGATTTCAATAAGAATTTGATTTAGCTAAAGCCAAGCCGCAGTTAAGAAAGAATCGGGGAGACAGGGGAACATGAAGAACTACAACCACAAGGTTTTTCAAACTTTACTCATTTTCAAAATTACAATGTTGCCACAAGCGTGGCGCTTACCGCATCAGCAGCAGCACCAGCAACAGAAGCAACAAAAGAGGTTTAGGTGGGGGCAGCAATGAAGCTAGAAAAATCTAAACGTAAGCAAAGTCAATCGGAAAAGTTGTTGACGCCACCACCAACAGAAGCAGCGGCAACGGCAGATTCTTTGATGAAGTCCATGGCAGAAGAGGAGCTAGAGGGGCAAGCCGACAGATAAGAAGAAAACCAAAGGATGCCGTTGCCGCACAAGATGCCTTTGCAGCTGCTCGTCCTTAGCAGACATTTTTCTACTTTGGAGAAAAGTTTTTGTTGGAGCAACCACTTGACGCTCGCTTCGGTTACCTACCCTTTATCCCCATTTCCTTTACCTCACTTGCCCCCCACCCGTCAGCGATAAATATTGCACGCGTTTGCCAGCCAGTACGCAACTTGTGCAGGAGGCGCTGCGGGATCTGCGGTGAATCAATTTCTGCAAATGAGATTTTTCAATTATAAATCAATTTTCGATTAAAATTACTTTTACGCATTTTCCCTTTATGGCCCAACAGTCCCCCCTGACTTTGGTCTCTTTGTGTGTGGCAAAAACTTTTTGCGGCATGCGGCAAGCCTGTCGCAGTGAGCAAATGAATGAACTTTCCCTCATTGCAGAATGTTATGACACAATAGCGATCGTCTCTTATTGCCGCCAGACAATTGTTGCAAGTGGATTTTATAAGAAAATCACGAGAAATCCTCATTAGCTTAACTTGTTAATAATTCTGAGTAGTCTCTTAAAACAGCTATCTCTCTGTTTAACTCTGTCTATAATGTGTTGAGTGTTTCTTTAAATCGTTTAGTTCCTCTTCGTGAAAGAGAATTCCTCTCAATTAATTTAAATGGCCATTTAATCTGGTGTAGTGCGAATGACCCAAAACGACATTTGATACAAGCTCCGAAGAAAGTGATAAACTGATGAGCGAAACGATACAAAAACTGCACTTTGCTTTATTTGCGACTCTTAATTAAATTGTGAATTATGGCCTTCGATTTGGAATCTGCCAGAAAGACCACAAAAATATGAGTCGCCTCTCGCTGGCCAGCAGAGTGGACACTGCAAGTCTAGCAGCGGCACATAAAGATGGCAACGAGGTGCGCATAAAGTTTTACGATGACCAAGTGTCCCAATGCAACGTCTGCCGTCTGCCGCCTGTACAGCCAGCCATCCATCCAAGCCATCATCCATCCATCCATCCATCCATCCATGCAGTCATCCAGCCATCCATTCATCCATCAAAGTGGAGCGATACCAACACTGGTCGTTATTAAATTATAAATGAATGAATGCAGTAAACGACACGGCACAGTTGGAGATGGACTTGGAGTTTCGAGTTGCGAATAGCGAGCTGCGAGTTGGAGTTGGAGTGTGGAGTGTGGAGTGTGGTTGTCGTCAACAGTGTTCCACATAAGTATGCGAACAGGTAGATAACTGAGCACAATGGCAGACGAAGACAAATGCAATTTAATCGATTTGGTGTGTGATTGCCAACTCTTTGAGCCATCTCTGGTCTGAGTTATGAGTGTGCTACAAAATATAATGTGATGCGATTGTCAAGGAGACAAAAATACAGTGAGACAGTGGCCAGGTCAGCACATAAATTGAGACCTGTAGCCTCGCATGTTGCACTGGGGGGGACACTCGTCATATGTCATAAACTGACCACGAGTATTTATGACGCTTGGCAATTAATAAATTTGTGGCTAGTTGAAAATAAATCTCAAGGAACGGCCAATCAAATTCTTTATGGTCAAGATCCTTAGCCAGAGCAATAGTCATCCAAACTCAAGCTCAACTGAACTTCAGCCAAGCACCAAGCAGTTTTATGGCAACAACAATCAGCAGCCACTTTAAATTGGCAACAAGAATTCGCGCTTGTGTTCTAGGTAATAAGCCAACCTTGAGTCATGATTGATTCCCCTCAATAAAATTGTGGGCCAATAATGCAACCGCATTCCAATACGAAAAAAGGGTTCGATTCGGGTTCAAAGGTCAACGAAGAGTCCTGTCCATAAATTATCCCCAACTCAAGGTGTACTTCATCTACTTCCCACCCTCCTTCTCCCACACTTGTCAGTCGATCAATCACAATTCTAGTTTTTAATTTTTTACTTTTGCAACACCCTGCAAAACGGTATATATGTTTTATAAAGCAGTTTGTAACAAGCTGGAAAATACATGCCATATAATAATATAATAATAATAATAACATATTTTCAAACTAAAAAAATTAATTTAATTAATTGAAATATATTTAATTTTATTGATTCAAAAATATGGAAAGAGCATCAAAACAGTTGTGGGCAAATTCAAATACAATATTTTACCCAGTGGAAAGAGAATCAGATCGCTCTATCTTGTTTTTTGATAAATGTCACACGCCGCGTGCCAAATGTTTTTTCAGCTTCCCCCACAAAAGTGAAAACTGTCGCATTTTCCTGGAATTTTCATGCCGTCTGCTGCGGAGGCAGCAACAGTAACTGTAACAGTGACGGAGACAGAGGCTGTAGCAGTCTCTCAAGGATACGGCATTACACTTAGAGCAAAGTGTCCTGTCTGCATTTGGAGCTGTCATTGTCCCAAAGCGATTTTTTGTTATATTCCTCCCACCACAGTTTTATATCCCACGTGTCGCTCTATTTTGCTGAACGACGTGGTAAAGAGGGGAAAGAGACGTTTGGAAACTCGGCTTGCGAGTCAAGCCTTTAATTTATGTAGCCCTGGGGAGACTTTTGATTTTTTCAAATATTTTTGTAGAGCTAAAAATGCTAAACAATTGGCTGTAATTAGACAAAATAAAGTGACTGGAAGAGGTCAGCGTGTAATTGAGATCGGTGAGAGCTGCCTGGAGAATGATAAAAAAATAAGCTAATTCTAGACTAATGAGATATCTTCTTACAACATTGAATGAAATTGATACACAGAGAGAAAAATGGTAATCGGAAATCGAACTGAAACAAGTCGAGTCTAAAATATACAAAATAATAAGCACATTATAAAAGACTTCTGAAAATTTAAATACAGTCGCGATAGTTTATGTAAAAACATAAATAAATAAAAAGTTGCTGATCAAAATAACAGCAAAATTAAATATTGATACAAAAAATATAAACAACAAATACAAAGACAACATTTTAATATTTTAGCATAAGCTACAGGTTTCTTAGATATATAAAAAAAGAATTTTTTTTTTTTTTGATTTAGTTTCTCAATATCAATATCATTAATTCTGTCCAAAATCGGAAAGCTTTTTTGCATAGAATATGATTTTAAAATTGAAAATTACACACCACACAAATGGGAATCACATTTGTAATATAAATTCTGGAAATCTGGTAACTATGATTACGCACTATGCTCTGACAGTTTCAAGCTTAACACACTCACACACACACTCACAAGCTCGCACCCACACACTGAGACACACTCACACACATACAAACTCACTTGCATTCGTCACTGGCTGTCACATTAACACATCATTCATAAGGACATGTGCCAATGGCTATTGGAAATATTCGCCGTAGCTCAGGAACCGGAACGGGAACGGGAACCGGGAGGAGCAGTGAACTGGTAAGAGAACATAAAGCGAAAGAGAAAGGGAAGGGCAGGAGGAAGGGAAGAGGAATGAGAACGATGACCTCCCAAGCGATTTGGCGTCCTCCTGTCGCGAATTCAGATTTGGATTTGTGTTTGCCAAAATGTCAATAAACACGGACAGACAGACAGACAGACAGACGAGGAGATGGTGAGACGGAGTTGGACTGTGCTATTGACATTTATTTTGATTTTTTCTATTTTCGTGTGTTCTGTTCTATTTTATTTCGCACTGTGAAAGTTTCTTATTTTGTTTTGTATGCTGAATTTGCTTTTATTTCATGTTGTCACATGCCGCTGACAAAATTTTATGCGAATTGGTTTCGCATTTTGAAATAGTTTCATAAAAAGCAAATGCCAGTCTCCCGCCCTGGAGTCGAAGGGTGTGTGTGTGTGTGTGTGCGTGTGTGTGAGAGAGAGTGCTGCCAATACGAGTGATTTCCATTTGACATTGATGATGTTTATTTATTTCGGTGAAAATTGAAAATATACAAAATACACACACATACAATGTGTTGTGTATTTGCTACTTGTATAATTTTTCTTTGCTCTGCTTTGGATTTTCTGTTCCCCTTGTTGTTTTTGTTGTCTTCGTACGCTTTGTTTTCTTTTCATTCTCTTCTTTTTTTATCACGACATTCTATTTTGCAGTCAGGAGACTTTGATGGGAGCCGGAGCTTATCCTGGTCTCGTTGGCTGCCTGACTGGTGGGTGGTTTGTGTTTCTGGTCTGGTCTGGTTTTGGGTGCCTCATCTTTTATGTGAATGCGACTGGCGTTTTGGAATTCATTTTTTTGCGACAAGTTTGACTTATATGAAAAAGAGATTGATTACCCATATATGTGGCTCTATATGCCGTTGGGCTGTGAGTGGTTTTGCATGTTCGGATGAAACATTTTTTAGGTGTTTCAATACATGCAGTGTTGGGAGTGTGTGTGTGTATTTTGGAATTGTTAGGCGCCTTTGTGGCCTTGTGAAAATATTTAAATTCGAAATTGCAACCAATCAAACAATTTTCCAATCAAAAGCTTCTATTTTGCCAATTTTAAGTCGACTTGTGCAACTTTTAAGTTGCATAATTCAACAAAGAACGTCAAACGCATCCACAAAACACACACACACACACACATAGAGTGGACTCTTTTTACAGTTGCACCTGTGTGTAGGCAAACAGTCGAGCCTCCTTCTCATCATTCCGATCATCATCCTTTCATTTCATCGGAACCGGCTACGCAATTACCATGAACAACAACGTTCTGCCCAAACAGTCCACTACGTAGGAGACTGTCCTGCCCTGTATGAGGTGTAAGGAGGTGGTTGGACTCTCCATCGGAAAAGTCGTAAATATTCCAAATGTCATTTTGAAATCCTAATTTACGCTTCGTCGACCTAAAATGCACATTTACCCAGTGTCCAAACACACATCCCAAAGACCCGACGCACAGTGCACGCACTGCAATTTGGAGTGTTCACCTAGTCCCTTTCCTTCCGTCCTCCCTTTGGGTGCACTTGGGCAATCTTTAGCGAATTGCTCGTCGTCCTCATCGTCAACGGGATTGGCATGCCTCATCATCATCATCCTCATCATCATCATCAGCAGCAGCAGCAGCCGGAACGTTCGCTTTGCCGGCACCATTTTGTATCGAAACATGCAATCAAAATTTTCAAATTTTCTCTGTGTTGCAGCTGAAAGGGGGGAGGTGGGGAGGCTACTGTGTGCACTCTTCAAACAGACACACGCACCGAATGAATTACAATCAGCACACAATTCAACGAAAAATGCCGTCCAATTTCTAAATTGTGAGCCAGCTCCAAAGGATGGACTCTGGCTCGCCCATTTGCATCCACATCCCCATGAGGCGCGTTAGGAAAATTAGTGCATTTTGGGCCCAAAAACAATATGTTTTCCAAGCGGCATTTCCATTTATGTTGCATGTTGTGCACACATTTCCGCAAATGCAACTCTCCCCTTCCCCTCCCGCCACCGCCCTTCGATTGGAACGCCTACAAGCGACCTCTCGACTACACCATTTGCACATATTTGCACTTGTGTTGGGTCTCGTCTGGGTATTGGCTATTGGGTACACATTTCGATTGCGCTGGGATTTTTGGGTGCACTAGCTCCCTGCTCCCAGTTTCTAGTTTCTGGCGCATTGCCTATTCCGTTTTTGCGGCTCTAGATTGCCCAGTCTGATGTTGCACTGAAGAGCTGATCGAGTCGTTAGCTTATCGCTATTTTGTCGGTTATTTTGCAAGTGATTTATGCCATTAAATTGGGTTTTTGGGAATGCTGCTTATCAAGATCTTCAGTTGGAATTGGGCATAGAAAACTGCATGTTATCTCTCATTTAAAATGAAATCAACCTCAAGTCGAATATGCAATAAAAATCAAAGTTTCACAGCTCGCTGCCAGCTGACAAAGTGTCAAAAGGAAAATCTATTCGAATAATGCAAGAGGCCCCATCAAAAATCACATAAACAAGAGAAAGAGCAACAGCAAAAGAGCTTCCATTAAATGGCATTTGTTTGGAAATTCCTTTACATCGCTCAAAGCGATACCATGTGAGTTTATCTAACACCATTTTCGGTTAATAATCAACAAGAGGTCATAAAATTAAAAATACATTTACCAAATATTGAATTTCAATGTAAATAAATTCAATTCAAAATAAATAAATTTTAAAATCAAACAACACACAAAAATTCGCTTGAAATCATAAAAACAAAATTTTGATGGCTTCGTTTCAAGATCCAAAGATGTGGCATCCACCAAGTGAATGCTGTTGTAACCAATCTAAGGAATGACCGAGTGAAAGAAAAACTCGAATAATGATGAATTAATTGAGTATAAAATGTTGAAAGCAAGGCACGACTATTAAAAAATAAAATACAAGAAGAATACAAAACAACAACACGAAAATGATCAAGAAAGAAAAGTAATCTTTGGCAAGCCGACAATTGAATACCCTTCCTGAGTAAAGTAATATTATGTAGCAAAAAGCCAAATCAGTGTCAAGTTTTATATGCATTGGTTTAAAATTGAGAGACAAACTGCCTGACATTACTTTAGAGACTCCAGCTGGCATGCTTATTAAGACAACTTCAATACCCTTCGATAGAGTACAACAACACTCGCACAATATCATAAAAATTATACAGTAAGCGATTGAGATACTCAATCTGAGCGATACTCAGCTTTCACAAACCGTATGTGGCTCTTTTAGTCGCAGCTGTAAATTGATGGAGAATCGAAAGAATCGACAGATTTGAGATTCCTAGAATACGCATAAGAACTTTTATGGTAATGAGACAAGTGGCGGCCCTGTACTAAATCATGCTAATGGCCAGCCCACGTCGCGACGATCGTTACCCTTGCCCATGCCCTTGCCCCTTGTAGCTGCCCCCGTTCTCTTCCCTTTTAGCATGTATTGCTCACCTCCTCTCTTTCCATTCCTTTGCTACTCCCTTCATTCATTTAACAGATTAAATTGATTAATTCCATGTTGGCGAGTCGCGGGCATATTTTCGCTTAATTTCATTTCCGCTTCACAGCATACCCTTCCCCTTGGCCCCCTTGCCCCTTACCCCTTCCTTACATACAGCACTTGTTTGTTCCGCTCGCCCTCGAGTAGCGCTTTTTTTAACGCCGTTTCGAATTCATTTTGGCAAAAGGGTTGCAAAAAACAGAGCCAGCAAAAAAGCGGCAACTTTTACGCTTTACTTGAACTGTCACCAATTTCACTTGAGGGTTGCATTCGTCGCGACCATATAGACGACATCAGCAGACCAAGCTATTGATCTGAATGCTGTTGGGTTGTCAATCTCCTTTGATGCATCACATATGAAATACGAGTACGATGATGACTCCCGTTTCGACAATGACTGAAGGGGTTTCCCATTTACCGCTTCGACATGGCACTACTTAGTAGAACAGCGATATTATGTTAGTTGGAATACCTCGGTATCTTGGTATCTGACAGAGTATAACGAGCATAATGCGGTGTCATTGCGTGATGAAAGCGAATTTTCATGTCAACTGTCAAAGGATTTGATGCGCCTTTTTAGTTCTATACCGCAGGCTCTTCCTATCGATTTTATGCCATTTTTTTGCAAAGATTTTATAATGTTTGTGCAGCTGGTTTTTTTTTAAGTAAATTGTAACTTTATTTCGCTGAAAGTCATACTTTATTTGAATATGAAAAGCTTTACAGCTATCATACTTTGGGGGCCTTATCAAATGAATAATAATCAATTTATAATGGTAGCCTAAACTTCAATATTCAGTTTTAATCTGCAGGTCAGTTTGTGGCATTTATTAAATAAATAAAAGTATTTAAATAACTTTTTTATAGCAATCAAAGGAGATTATAATGTTTATTCAGATGTGTGTAACCCATGAAAAGAAGGGTGTCTGTACTTATTAAGTATATATAGTCTAGCCTAGAATGCATGATGAGTCCATCTAGACAAGTCGTCGGGCCTTCAGTATATAAGTAAACGATTCTCTTAGTTTTAAGTAAATCTATATAAAAATATATGCAGCTCAATATGTTAGCTATGACAAAGCTAGCCGAATCGGATTACTATATATCACATAGCTGTCTAAACTATCTGTCGGAAGTAATGCATTTATAAAATATGGCTAAAATAGCTTTAAGAAAATATTTGTCGAATCGAGATACTTTAACGTAGACTGAATGAGCATATCAATTTAAATATTTAGTATTTAAAGTTAATGCTTATTGTTAATGTTAGTGTCTTTTTGATTGAAATAAATGATTTGTTTCACTTAAATAAATATTTGTTACAATATAGGTAATATTGATATAAAATAAATAGTATATTTAAACACTTCAGCAAGTAATTGGTGCTGTTCATCTGATGACTGCATATATTTCAATTACAACTCAGAAGTAAAATGTTGTGTTAGGTTGTGTTCTCACTCTAGTACTCGTAGTTGCATTGGACATGACAGATGTAATTGTGTATTCAAGTGATTTAGTTCGGCATTCAATTGACTGAATTGCTCAGCAGAATGGTAGGGCCTACATCTTTCATAAGATTCATAAATTGTTGGCATCCACTTGAGAGATTCGCTCTCGATCTCTTTCTCCCTCTCCCTCTTGTTCTCTCATTAGTTTCCAGTTGTTTAGACTCAACACATTTGTAACAATATTTGAAAACTAATTTTAGAAAACGGAGTCAAACAAAAAGGAGACCTTCTTCGAGGCTTCGGGGTCGATGCAAGCAAATTGACAGCTCGAATATTTCAGGACAGATTTTTGACGTGCGCCCGTGATTTGTCATTGACATCGTTATGGACAGATGGAGCAACGAGAGGGAGGTATGCCTAGGTTGTTCGAACCTCCCTCCTCCCTCCCATATGTGGCAGACAATCGGGCTGCAACACTTCAACGGGGGAGAGCGCGACGCAGACGATTTACTTCATTTGTGCTGCTTGGATAAACAGCAGGAGGAGGCTGGAAGCTGGAGAGCCGGTGGATATGACGACTGGTACGGCGACTGCGGTTGCATCCGATCAGACGCCTCGTCATGCGCCATGCGTCGCCACATTTTCTAATTGATTTTAAAATGTTTCAGTTTGTATAAATAATTGCGTTTTTGACATTCTCACTCCGTCGTTTATTCCATATTTGTATAAATGTATGTGTATGTAGGAGCGAAGGGGCCGCCGAGGGTGACGGGGTTTCGTCTTTGGGGACTTTACTTAATTGCACAGAAGACGCGCGGCAAACACTTTGGTAAATTTAGGAAGCTTACACAAAACTCAATATTACAATAATTTAATTTATGTTTGCCATTTATTATTTTCTAAATTGTTTTGGAACGTGCCGCTACCACATTGGATCCCTCCCCACGCCGCTTCTCCACCAGCCTCTCCCTCGGCCCGCTCGTCTCTCATAAATTTCAGCAACTAATGATGACTATTTCTGTGCCCATTCTCCCAAATGTATTTCATAGATGCACTGCTTCCGCTTCCACATCTATAGTCGCCGCATTTGTAATCCGCATTAATGTTTCTTGCTCGCCTCGAAACCAGCTCTCAAGACTAATCCTTTGCCTCCATTTCAAGTGGTATCTCTACGTGATAAACTCATAATGATAGCTAATTAATTGAACTCTTACACGAATATTTTGGCTTATGATGCGACTATAAATGCAACCAATTCGTGGCTTGAGCTATGAAATGACTAATGCATTTAAAGTGGTTTCCTGTGGGCTCAAAAACAAACTAGCATATGCTATATCGAAATGTATATATAGATATACTTCTAACTAATTGTTTAATGATAAATTAGTACTATTAAAACTGTCTATTGAACTCTAGTGCAATTATCAAGTAGATATATATATTATATAACTTATTTAGCATTAATTTTCATAATTATCATAGATAGTAGAATTACAGCACTTGTTCGAACTATGCTATTTAAATAAAGCCTTGGTTGTCTTTTTATTAGGATTATTAAAGAAATATCTTAAAATTAAAATGTTATTCCTATAGCACATTTTAGGCTTGCTATACTCTATTATTTCTTTAGTATTTACAATCTCATTAAACATCTGATATTAAAATCGCTGTCTTTCTTAACAAAACCAGGCAGTTGCTAAGCAATCAAAATAAAAGAAAATTATTATTTGATATATCTAAAAATGAATAGATACATTTGGTAGAGTTTTTATAATTTAAAGAATGTTTTTCAACTTGTTTAGTCAGTAAAGTCATTAAAGTATTTCCTTAAAAATAAACTTAACAAATGTGAAGCTTAAAACCAATGTGGTTCACTATGTGATATTCAAACATATGTGGCACATGTACTCATACTTTGCTGCCTAGTGTTACTTTTGTAAGTAGATGTGTAAATACAGTGTGCAACAATATTGATGTGCCCAGTCAACAGCTATCTACGAAGCTCTGCCTCTTTCTGCTGCTCTCTTCAAGTATGTACCAGCGTAATTAATAGATATCCTTGCTGTCTCCTCACACCGATACAAAGATACACTTACACACACTCTAAGGCCAACTGACGCTAATATATAACATTTGTTTGATTTTCAGGGCCAAAGAAACTGTTGGAAAACATTGATTTGACTTGGACTGTGTTTTAGGGGATGACACTGGCAGGGAGGCAAGTGTGGCACAGAGTTTATTGACCCAGCTCCAGCTCCAGCTCCAGCTCCAGCCTCAACTCCTGCAGCAGCTTTGACTTTAGGTTGCGTTTCAATTTCAGTTTCAAATGCATCTCCCGTTGGCCGCCACCCGCCTCTCATCACTGGGTGAAGGCGTTCGGGAAGGTTCAATTGGCAGCAGCGACATTTTATACCACGCTGTCTTGTTTACATGCCACAAGAGGGGGCAAGCGAAGGCAGGGAGTTTTGGCTAGAGCCTTGCTGCAGCGAAACATAAAGTGAAAGCACTTGAATGAAGTGAAATGAAGTCGAAATGAAAATGAAACGCCAACAGATGCGTTGCCGACTGCCACATCAGAAGACACTCCTCTTACTTGCCCCACGTTGTGGCAGGATCGCAGCCCACTTACATACTTTGTCCACAATTTGGGGCCTGAGCCTGTGACAACTTTTGCACTCAATTTGATTTGTCGCCGACGCGACGTGCGGCATGTGGCATATGGCATAATGGGGGGGTGGGACAAGTTATTGCATCCGCTTTACGAATCGACCATAAATCAGCGCTCAAAGGATTTCACTTTCATAATTGTGCATTAATGTGTGAACGAATCCTTTCCGCCAGGATTAGATCTGAGGCAGCCGTGGGGTCAATATTTACATTAGCCACGAAATCATTTCATTAAATCCTGTGCAACGCCCGGTGGCAAGCGGGGCAAGTGCTTTATGTAAACATAACGCCTTCCTGCCACGTGCCGTCTCGTGACGCAACGTCGCTGGCAAATCCCTCCCGCCCCTTGCCCGCTATCCTTATCCTTTTCGCTTACATTATGTAACATATTAATAATGAAATCGCTCATAAAATTATAGCAACACCAGTGGTGGCAGTGGCAGCAGTGGCAGACAGTGGCTGAGGGCGCAAACCGCTTGCGTGTTGCAAGTTGTTCATGCAACATCGCCGTCTGTTCGCACATTGTTCATTGTGTGCCTTCGGGCCGTGTGGCAGCCCCAGCAGTTATGAAATTATTTTCCATAATGAGCGTGTGTCGCCTTGCACCCCTCACCCCTCACTCCTTACCCCTCTCCCCTCAGCCGACAACTGAAAGTCAACACATTGTTTTGACTCGCTCCGATATTGCTGACGATTTCAATTTCGTTCTCGATTTTGTTTCCAATTCTCTTCCACTTTCCAAATGGGTTTCCGGAAAATGAGCGCCGCGTGCCGCTATTTAGCGTCTATTATCCTGCGAACATATTCCATCTATCGCATATGCCTTTCCATCTATCTGTCTGCCCCCCATATCCTGTTTGCCTCTTATCCTGTCATCACCAGCCCTTCCTAGCTGTCGCAAAGATGATTTTCCGGAAGCCCGCCATGATATATACGACTACTATGAGTTGGCATAAAATAATAATATCAAATCTGAGCGGAAACGAGTTGATAACTTGCATGACGACAATCTCGGATATGTTTAACAAAACTGGTGTAAACTGTTAGAAACATAAATATATACAGTTACTTGACAAATAAATACAGATTATGCTGAGACGCAATCTTGGATGTGTTTTTAAGAATACCAGAATGTTTATAGTTATGGATTTATAGTTGAGGTTATATACATAAATATATATAGTAATATAGTATATATTTATAAATTTTATATTAAAGTTATTTCATTAAAAATTATTAAACATTTTTATATAATATTATGTTTTCTTGGTTTCTGTCAGCTGAATGTATTTACATATTATGACCTCGAATTCAATTCGAGCCGACCTTGGTGGGAATTGCTCGACTCCTTTGCTTAACCAGTTCCCAAAAAGGACTCGCAGGTTAACAGATTTCACGGTCGAATATTGAAAAATGATGTCTGTCAATATTTGCATATCATTCGGAAAATGTACAACAATATCAATACGTCTATGGGCTAAAGCGTGTCGAAATTGATGTGTAGTGGGAAATTCTCAGGAAAGAGAACTAATGCAACGCCTACTGGCAAAATCCTTTGGCAACAAAAGGGTAATGGCTGCAAATCCTTAACGCTTGTATGCAAATGCGTGCTGTTCGAGCTCGAGTCCTTGTAGTCCTGTTTTCGGGGCCGACTTAAGCCATGCTTAATTAGTACGCAAAATATTTGCCTTAATTGCAGCACAAACAAGGCGACAGAGAGAGAGACAGCATGAAAGAAAGAGAGAGGCGGAAGGGGATCGCTTGCAGCACGAATTATAATCTCTTCCATCGGATTTTCCGGTCAGCGAGCGGTCAAACTGGGCGCACATTTAAAACTGACTACCTGGTAATAAATCTGCACTAATTTTTGTGCATGATCCGGAGGATCTGCAGTGTATGATTGTGTCTGTTTGGCTGATTGATCCTGTTTGCGGGATATTTGCCAAGATGCGGTGAGGCGGCTCTAAAGGCAACAAAGGACTCCGCCCTTCTTTCTATCTGGGCTAGTCCTCTTTGGAAGCGGGTTAGATCCAGCTGTGCCTGGACAGAAGGATTAGCAGGAGTACTCTACTATTGTAGGCGTTGCTATTGAGACAGTTTACAGTATATTTAGCTCGGCTTAAGGCTCAGCTACCTTGTCCTTGTGTCCAGCTCCTCTTCGTCCGCTGAATGCGAGATTGATTTGTCAAAAACCGCACTAAACGCTAAGGTATTTCATTGACCACCTACCTACCTGTGCTACCTACCACTGCGGTAGTCCTGCAATGGGGCCCTGGTCCTTACTACTTACTTGCATTTGAGGGACAACTTCTGTGAAATAAATCAATCAATTAAATTTATATAAACTGCTTTTGCAGTCAAATGCCGCACTGGAAATATTTGAGTTCTTGGTAAAATAAAATAAAGTAAAATATATAAATAAAAAGCGTCCAGTCGATAATTAAAATTTCAGCTAATATATCTCCTGGCGTCCACGTCCACTTTTTTTGTGTGGCAACTCGTTGAGCGTGCGACAAGCATATGACAGTTTGACAAACCGACGCTGACAAGTTGCCCCAAATGAGATGGCCAGAGGAGTCAGGGGCAGGGCATTAAATGATGAGTTTTGGAATTTGGGGTATGTCCGTTGCTTGGGGACAAAAATCATATTAAGACGGGCACATTATAAAACAACATTGGGGCAACATTGCACTGCACTGTGGCCAACTTGTCGCATAACTTATTAAAACGCAACAACAACACACAAAAAATAACACAAAAATTGCTCTTGAGAAATGCCCCAAAATGGCATTCGGCAACCGTCTAAGCGCCACTTAAACAACGGGTTTGCTGCATGCCAAAGGGGCAGACAAAGGGCGCTGGAAGGGGGACAAATGGGTATGTGGACGGCGCCATTCATCATCCCGAAGACTGACCGCAATTGTCATTGAACTTTTGGGCCAGAATTCTTCTCAAAGTAGTTCACTCTTACGTCAAGATCAGTGGTTCGTTTAACCGATCATAAGTAATCAGTATGGTGAGCAAATAAGAGCAAATGGGGTTGGCAAAATATGTAAAGAAATGCCATTAAGAGCAGAGAGGTCCTGGTATTGTAATAGCACATTTTTTATTCCACGATCATTAATTCTTATATCTTCCCTTGACATCGAAAGAAACTTTTAAATAAAGACATCTTTGAGTATGTAAAAATATAACAGAGCTATTTTTGGCAACAACTAATTGACCAGGATAAACTCTTAATCAAATCTATACTAACTGCCTTTTAAAAAAGAGAAAACTGCTGTCTGTTAAGCTAAATGTACCATGATAAAGCTAAACGAATAACGGCTTGCAGTATTCGGTTTTGTAAAGAAAAGGTAATCTACAATATTCAATGTCTACAGCTCCGATATGATATATAATATATTGTAGATCATTATATGAAATAATTTAGGATCAATGAATTTCTATCTTGAGTGGGTAATTGAGACAGTACTATTCAGTGCAATTAATAAATCTACAATTATATTAATAATTCAAACCATACTTATGCTTTAATACCGTCCCCTGTCTGTCCTAAGGAAAATACAAGTCCTAGACTCTTTGGAGAAGCGACTGTTTTCCACACAAATGCCATAAATATTGTGGTGGATCGGGCATGCGATGATGACAGCGATGGGGTTTTGGTAATGCCACATTTTGTGGCACCGCAAGGCGAAAAAGTAATAAAAATTTTCAAAAATATCATAATTTTTGATTCCGATGAATAGCAGGCCACGTTTGGGCCATTAAAGGGTTCAAATGAAGCCGTAAAATGTAACAATAAATTATGCTAAAACCAACATCAATTACAAGTCGTAAAGCCCGGACTGGGGGCAAGGTGAACCGTGCAACTGCAACTAGAGTTTCTTGAAAGAGAGTTGGGGATGGGGGCTACAATAAAATCAAAAATGAATACTCGAAATAGATCGAAAAGGAATTATCCGATAGATAGATAGATATGCAACTGCATAACATATTGAACTCACACAGAGCCGCCTCCAGTCTGGGGTCTCATCATCACTGTCATTGTTTCAATAGAAAACGCATAAAACTTGAGAAAATTGAAACAAATTTCACAAAGGAAGAGAAAAACAAAATACACGCGTATGCGTATGCAGGGAAATTCTTGATGAAAAGCGTACGTATTTTATGGATATTTGTTTTTCGCTGGTAATAATGCCACCAGTGCCACAACTGCACCTTGAGGCACAGACAGAGCAAGAGAGAGAGGGTTGCGTTTTTATGGCTTTTCAAATGTTTCCGCAACGAGGCCCGCCGACACACTGAAATTTCTATTACACGATCATAAAATTTTGATTTTTCCATAGAGAGTCGCGAGCTCATCCTTGGCCTTGGGCTGTTAGGCTGGTAGGCTGGGCATGTTTACCAATAATAGAAGATAAATCGTCTGGTTTACATTTAGAGCAGACATCACAATGCGCGATCAGCGACCCAACGAACTCATAAACATAATATTTATTGCCCTTCCCTTTCACTTCACATGTATCCTTTGCAGGATGGCAAGATTGAGTTGGCCTGGCGTTACCTGGTTGCGCCCATCAAGTGTCTACTGTTTCCCTTCACCTTACTCTACTCTATTCTACTCTACTTCACTTCACACATCTCTCTCTCGTCTCCGCCTTGACACGCGCTCGTAAAACTCTACCGATCTGGCGATCCATGACCTTATCGATATGCCACAATTAAAGCTAATTATAGAAACAATAACCCTTTACATCTGGCAAGCCAAACTCAAGCCTTATCTTTGCCTCTTAAAATTTCTTTCTAATTGCAACTAATTGTCTCAATCTAGTTTTGAGTTTAATTACTTTAAGACAGCATAAGCAAGCTACTGTTGTGCCCCACTGTATGCCCAATAAAAGTTACACAAATTCGTCGGTTTATGACTATTTTTAATTATATTACTCGATACCCTATGATTTCCAAGAATAGCTCTTATCTCATTTGAATAGCTTCCAGGAGTTTGAGATGAAATGAAAATAAGTCCAAATTAAACTATATTTAGTCAAATTGATTTTAGTTTAGCTTAGCAAATGCATATCAGTCTAATGAATACTCTTAACTTAACTTTAAAATACATTACATATTTTTAATGTCTTTATATTTATTTCAAGTATCTCCTTTTTATATTGGGCTGGAAATCCTGGCAGAGTCTTTAATGTAATTCAAAACACAATGAAATTGTTGATTGAAAACATCAAATACCAAAATCTTGTATTTTGTTAATTGTACATTATTTTAAACAGCATAACTTCAATATTAATAAATTGCCTATTTATCTAGTTATTCATTTTCTTTTTGAATTAATATGTAGAACTATAAATATATTCATTTTGCGATTGTTAAGCAAATTAAACGAATAAATTGAATATTTGTATATTATGAAGAGCAGCAAATTTCCTTAATGTTTTCTTTCCTTTGTCGCACTAATACAATATTCCAAAATCAATGTCAAATGTTTACTCCCTCCTAAATATGTTTACTCTAATGAAAAGCCCTTAACTTTGCGCTAAAGTTGAAATGCAGCATTTTTTAAAGTGCGTAAATTGCGTGCTGAGTGGGCAAATATAAAGAGATGCTGGAGAGAGAGGAGGAAGGGAGCCTCCAGCCCCTAGGCCAACAATTTTTGAAGTGATTTGTGTGGCATGCCACAAAGGAAGAAGAAGCCAATGGAATCGGAATCGGAAACAGAAACGTGTTGTCAATCAAAACTCAAGAGGGCTGGCAGTTGAAAAAATTGTGCAAATATAATTTTCACAGCAATTTTCAGCAAATAAATAAATGTGTGATAGAGACAGAGAGAGAGAGAGAGGGGGGGGGGGGTTTGTACTCAGATTGGCAGAAAGCGCGCTAAGTAAGTGCAATTGACAAAGGAAGGAGTAATGATTGTGGCGATGAGTTGATTCGAGTTGAGCAGCACTTGAGAAATTATGCGTGCATGAGGAGCCCAGTGCAGTGGAGGGTCAGAGGGGAGGGGGTGGGGGAACCACATTGCCAATGACAACCACAGTCGCAATCGCACTTTGAGAGCATTTAATTTGCGGGCTGAATTGATTTGATTTGTTGAAAGCAAATTGAGCGCTATCGCCGGCGACAGGACATGCGGCAGGATGTAGGTGGCGCCACCTGCAACTACTAACTGTACTATTATGAGCATTTCAGGCTTATCGCAGACTGGACAGTTATGAGTCCAGCGGCGCCACACGAACCGAGTTCCTTTGCCATGTCTTACCTGCTTGAGGCGCGGACAATTGTGCAATTGCACAGGACTCGATCCACATTGATCCTTAACGACACCATCATAATATTTTTTGTCTTGTCAACTCATGTGCGCATTCCCATTCCCAGTCTGATTTTCATTGAGAGTCCAAAAGCAGAGCAGGTAAACAAAAACCGCAGCGTCGAGTTTTCCTTTTTCCTTTTTTATTGCCTCGTTTTCCCTTTTGTTTCACGTTTTTGTTTCTCTTATTTTTTAATTATTATTGTTATTGCCATTGCCAGTGCAGGCAGAAAGAAATCCTTTTTTAATATCACCTAAACTCTCTCGGTCTCTTGCCTCAAATTTATGGCCAGTCTCAAAAGCTGTTGACATTTTTGTTATCTCCTTCTTGGCCCGTATCCTACACTCCATCAATGAAATATTGATCGAGTCGGAGCAGTGTGTGCAACTGTGTGTGTGTGCAGCTCTATGAAGATATCATTATGCATTTTCAGCTCTCAGCCCGCACCCTGATTTATGCGTAATTATTCGGTCCCAAGTCCAGCTTCGTTTACCTGATCATCCTCTCGACAATATTTAAATAATGCCCGGTAATAAAAATCTTTATATTTCCAGAGTTTGCTTAGTTTTAGTTTTGAATATCGGTTTCAGTTTGAGCTCAGTTTATTAAAGGACTCTTTGGAACTCCATAAAATTGTTTTATTTTTTACAACACTCCTCTGATTGACTGATTTATGTTCGTGGTTGCTTTAAAAGCATTCGACGGGCAATTGGTTCGGCTACTGATGAACCTCACTGATTAATGAACATGATCCAAAGAGGAAATTCCTATTTTTATGAACCTCAAATCATGACTTTATAAAAATTACAATGGGAACACGTCTTGACAATATTGGCTTAGGCTTGAGAATCCATTATTTTCTTGCTTTAATTATTTACTACTTTACTTTATGGTTACAACAATGTTTCATTATTAACTCAAGTCTACAAAGATCTGAGCAATTCAAGGTATTTGCAAATATTGCAAGTCCATTTCTTAGTCAAATTTAGAATTCAATTCATCCATTTAGAATGTACAAAAGTATTGTATCAAAAGGCGGCAAGTTTTGCAAAATAGTTAAGTATTTTTACATCACTGGGAACACTCTTCCCCTGCCCTTCTCCGCCCTTGCCCATTTGCCGATATATACCTTTTGATCTTCGATAGACCAGCGATGGCTGCACTGGACAATTTGAAATGCATGTCGCACTTGGGCCGAGTTATTGTCGAGTAAGTGGAACCAACTGCTCTTTAATAAGCAATTCCCTATGTGGAGGGAGGGGGCAGAGGAGAGAGGGGCTGGGGCAGCTCATAAAGCAAACATCAAACGCGTTTGTCAGCGATTTAAATGAGTTCGCGTTTTGATAGAAATTTGTGGACGCATGCATGGAATTTCTAATAGATCTGGTTCTCTACATGGCTTTGATTCTGGTTGTGGGTCGGGACTGGACTGAGTCTGGGTTTGGGTCTAGCAAGAAGAAGGCGGCAAAAATGTTGAAAATTAAAATCAAATAAAATTTGGTAAATTGTTAAAATTCTGAAACGTTAGCAGCATGGTCATAAAAGCCACTCCTCCTCCTCTTCCTCCGTCTCCGTCGCCGTCTCCTGCTTCGCGTCCAAATGAGTGGCACGTCTTCTCGATCGAGGCACGAAACTGAACCGCACAGATCCCCGGAAAATTACTTGTTGAATTTGCCATAATTTTTATGAGGCCCAAGGGGCAAGTGTGAAAAACTCTGGCGCAAAAAGCGGACAACAACAAACGGATAAGAGATCCTTGCAACGTCTTCGGTTTGCTTAGGCCCAACAACCAAAGCCCTAGCTGACCATCATAAAAAACCCAACCTGCCAATTGATATGCCCGCCGCATGTCTTGCATTTATTTGTTTTCTATTTTCCATTTCATTTTTGTTTATTCCATTTGCGATCCTTTGAGGCAGGACCGCTCAGTGCTCAACACTAAGCGGAAGCGATTCCGTTCATACTCTGCTCTCTTCTAGTCGTTCCCTTCCTTTTGTTTCACTTTCTATTACGTACATTAATTTACATTGTCGTTGCCTTTTTTCGATTTTTAATTGGCTTTACAAAGACACCGAAAGATCATTTAAATTCAAAGATCTCTTGTGTCTGATAAGGAAATGGGGGAAATCGAAAAAAAGGGTATTAAAAATGGGGTGACAAAATCAGACTGCAGCCTGACATTTTGCCTATTGATTTGAATGCGAGAAGAGAGCGAGAAGTAGAGAGGGAAAGGAGAAAAGGTTCACCAGGAAATGAACTGTGGACTCAAAGTTCTTCTATTCGACAGTTAAATAAATAAATTTTGCCCACAGTAATATATAATATATAAATTATTCTATTCTTTTGGGAAAAAATAAGAAGAGAAACAAAAAGAACTATTCTAGCTAAATAAATAAATATATTTACAATTGTAATATTATTGTAAGGTAGCATAATTTTAAGCAAATTTATATCGTATTAATTTAATTAATTTATAATAGTTATATAATTTTTGTAAGATATAAGAGATATTAATTGTGCTATTTGTTTGGAAAGAATTAAAAAAATATACATATATGTACATATGTAATAATTATATTATAATATTTTAAGAAAGATATGTATTATTTTTAGGTAAAATTTAAAAAATCTATACAGCACTATGAAAAATCAAAATAAACATTTAAAATATGTAAAATTGCATAGTAGACAATTTTGTTTAATTTATGGCATTATTTATGCAGCTTGATGGATTCTGATATTGAGAATAAAATTAACAATTTCACAAAAAAGAGTCGCATTAAAGATTGTTGTTTTCATCTAATTAAAAAATTTTATGGCCGCCATTTTTGGGTCTGAAGGCAAATTAAAAAAATCACTCTATTGTTTATGGTTATGAGCTAATGGAATTAAAAAAAAAAAAAAAAAATGGGCATGCAAAATATACGAAAAAGGTTTTTTTGTGATTTTTAATACCTTTGTGACTTATTATAAAAATTTATATGTGACACATGCACACACACACACACACATTGGACATTTAACATGGACTGTGATTAACATTTATGTAGCTCTGGGTGGGGTAGTGCTGTTACGTGTAACATTTTCGAACTTGCGACGATAACATCGTATAAGACTGGCTGCTAACAGCGCATGACACTGAGAGCGCGACAGTGACAGAAATATCAGACACTCGAAAATGAGCGCCGCTGCTGCGCTGCGCTGCTGTTGTTGCGCGGCAGCGGAGCAGGCAATGCACAAAGAGCGCGCAAGTCAAGTGAGTGAGTGAGTGAGTGAGAGAGGGAGAGGCAAGCAACCTGTAAGAATCCAATGAGTGCCGTCGTTGTTGTTGCTTTTGCTGTTGTTTTCGTTATGATTATGAGAGTCTATCAAAAACTTGATGTTCGTGCATAAGTGTGTGCCTGTGTGTTTGTGGCTCGTTACTGTATTGGCGTATCAGTTGGAATATGATGGCAGATATGAAAAGGGCAGCTACACATACTGCTCATACCTTCGCTCTCGCAGTCGCCTTTGCTGTCGCTGCCGCCGTCGGCGTCGCAGTCGCTGCCGCTGCCGCTGGCTGCGTGGCAGCGGTTGGTTATCGGCGGCGCAAGATGAGCGAATATGAGCGTTATGAATTATGTATTTGTCTCGTACATAAGCACACACAAAAACACATACACTCACACACGGAGACTCGAGTGGGTTGGAGGCGGATTGTATACATTTGGCTCTTCTCATTTGCCATTGTTGTTGTTGTTGCTTTATGAGTGCGCCGTTTTCTGTTTTCTGTTTTCTTTTGCTGTTTTCTTACTGGTGCGCAAGGTGGCGATTGGCTTTGGGCCTTGTTGTTGCTCCTCTGCTTCTTCTTCTTAATCTTTTTCATTTTCTTTATTTTTTGCTGCCTCGTTTTGTTTTCTTTCGTTTCCACTGCTACAGTTAGTTTATTTCATTGGCTCTTCCCCCATCGCCATCCCCTTCTCCCTTCTCCCTGCAGTTCCAAATTTATGACACCCCCTTGCCCTTTTGACGTCGACACCGACGGCGACGGTGACTGCGACTGCGACTGCGACTGCAGCAGAGTCAGCTTTATGAATATTTTTTGCCTTTCTGTTCATTGCAATATGTTCTTATTGGTTAAGACGTTGATCCCTCTCATAGAAGTATTTCTCAATTTGAGTTTAATAAAAATATTTATAATTCGTAATGAATTGCAATTTGACATATTGAGGATTTGCAATAACGAAAGTGCTGCACCAAAAACACATGTTTTCAAATTCCCCATAATTTGCAATATATTTCGACAATCAGATTGAGATCGAGGAAAAAATGGAACGGGTTCTGCGATTTGTCTGATTTATTAAGAATTGAATCATTTCAAGCGACAACAACTCATCGACTAGTGATTAAAAATTATACTTCAATTGTTGCCAGAAATTGCAAATGATTAATATATTTAAAAAACAAAAACAGAGCTTTAATGTTATCGCCAGATGTTCGAAGCTGAGTCACAAACACATTATAGAAGCGATTCTTGGCGGTCTTAAAGCCCTTTCAATTAGTGCCGTAAATCGATAGAGCGACAATGGCAGAGCCAATAAAATGTCTCTTATGGCAATAAGAAAATGTTGAAAGAAGTGGGAGTTGCCAAAAGTCCCGATGGAACAACAACAAGCTGAAAAAACCAAACATTTTGATGAATGGCTCATAATATTCAACCCACACACACACACACGCACACAAATGTACACACATACACGCATACTTGCACACAATCGAATTGACGAATAAGCGAAGCACCCAAAGCAGTTGGTCGATGAGGGTGTTGGAGGGAGGGATGCGGGGGGACAATAGCAAAGAACCGAAAATCTTATAAAAGCGAAATTAAAAAAGCAACAACACCAGCGGCGCTCATAACTGGCGGGAAAGAGAGCGAGTGCGCCTGTGTGCGTGTGCGAGAGCGGGAGAGAGCTTGGCCCAAGAGGTGGGAAGAGCGCACGTAACGCTTGGCCGGGGCGCAGGCGTGCGTGCGAGGGAGACGGCAGCTAAAAAAGGGCCGTACGTTTTACACTCGCAGCGGCTGGAAGGGGAGGGTTTCGCAACCAGTTGCCGGCGCATATGAATTATGATAAATTATTAATCGAGAGAGCGCAAGTGCGAGCGGGAGCGCAAGATGGCACCCGAGAGTGGCGGGTAAAAATGCCAAGCACAACAAAAACAATGGCGCAAAAGGTGAGCGAGCCCGATAAGCCACCAAAGCGAAAGCGGAAGGAAGTAGCAGTCGGCAAGTCGGCAGCGACGTCGACATCGCAGCCAAGGCGAGAGTTGGTACGAAGTGCGCTGCTTTTTTTGAGTGCTCGCCGCGAGTGTGAGTGTGTCTCATAATTTTTCGAACAAGTTTCATAAATGTCCGTGCGGCAAACAGGTAAGCAGCGGCAGCGGCAGAGGCAGCGACAGCAACAGCAACAGCAACAGCAGAATGAGCATCCTGCACTCGCGAGCCGCCCGAGACACAGAGAGTGAGCGAGTGTGAGTGTGAGGGCAGCACGCTGCGCTGTGGAGAGAGGTCGATGGCAACAGTAACAGTAACAGCAGTCATAACTGGCCAAGGGTGCGAGCGAGACAGCAAGAGGCCGTCGACTGTCGGGTAAAATTTAATAAAAATTATGATGAGAGGGAAAATGTGCGAGTGTGTGTGTGCACTGAGAGAGGGTGTGTGTTCGAGTGGGAGCGAGAGCGTATATATATATGAAAAATTATATGAAATGTGAGCGAGTGCGCGTCTGCGTCTGTGTATGTGTGAGTGTGTGTGTGCTTGAAGTGCTGCTAGTGTGTGTGAGCACAAGGTGGGTTGGTTGACTGAATGTCAGGATATGGCAGTTGTTGTTGCTGGCTGCTGCTGCTGGCAGTAATAATAAAAATGTTGCACACACACACACACACACAGACAGGCGTGCATGTAAAAATATTGGTAGTAAACCGGTCGCGTCGTCGTCGCTGCCCGAAGCAGCAACAGCAGAAACGACGCTGCGCTCGTTCGTCGTCGTCTCACATGTGTGTGAGTGTGAGTGTGTGTGTGTGTGTGCCTATGTGTGCCTCAAAGTATCTCAAAGATATTGTTTGTGTTTTGTGCCAGTGTTATTTTGACGCGCGTGCTGAACGTTCGTGCCGCACTGAGAGCAGCGATTCGACAACTCAGTAGAAACCGTTTATCGTTTACCGTTTGCCGTTTGCCGTTTACCGTTTACCGTTCACAATTACGATACCATACAATACGATTCGAATACGTTCTGTTTTCGAAGCGAGTGCGCGAGCGATTCCAAAATCCAATTAGATTGCAAATATACAAATACACATGCATGCACATGCATGTACATGATCAATGTGATGAGTTTCCCAATCGCAAATGTATCGAAATGAATCTCAATGCAACTTGTGGTGAATAAACGCTGCTAAGCCGTCGGCAAAACACACAACGTGCCTGTGAATTTCTACCCCCTCCCCCCAAATGTTTAACTTACTCTAAGAAACAAAACACTTGCTCAGAGATCAAATTGAGAGTGCAGCAAAGACAGCAAGGACAACAAGGACAGCAAGGACAGTGGGACATGGATCGAGTTCTGCGCGCATGACAAATGTTCGATTTCCTTTGGCCAAGTGGCGCCAAGACAGCGAACTCAGATCCCCATTCCCCTACCCCAACACACACACACACACACGTACTCCACACACACATACTCCACACACACACGCGCCCCTCATATATAATGCTTACATTGTGCTAAAATAGCAGTTCAAAGTTATTGATGAAAAATCACTTGACAAACGTTCTGTGTGCGATGCGTAGTGACTTTAAGGATAATCACCAGGAGACCATCAATAAAATGATACAATTTGGTACCGTCAAATATGGCATTGTCAAACAGCTGAAGGATCGTGCGAGAAGTGCCGACAAAGGTAAGCAAAGAGTTCAATTATTGATGCATTTATTGCTCAAGTCGCATAAAGCCATTAAACTACTGTGTGTGCTTGGGAAATGGGGCTCATAGTTAATTGGCATTGATATCATAAAAATGAATTATCATTTATGGTTTCGAATGGGGCTTTGGCAACTTAACGACTTCCCTCAGTCATTTTGCTTAGACAGTTACAAAATGATCCGTTAAATCATAAAGAGGAGAGCCACACAATAGAACTGAGACAGAGCAACAAAAATTTAATTAATTAATTTGGTGTTAAATTGAATACAATATTCCGAAGCCAAGCCGAATCGTGGCTTTTTGCCATATGCCGTATGCTAATGGCGGAGCTTTCAAAACCAAAATCCATTAATGAAACCGATTTGAAAAGGCCTCCAAGCTGCTCTAAAATCTTTATAGACACACACACACACACAGAAGCGTAGACAATATATACACTTATTAATATGTACACACTTAAATCATATCGATATTTGATTTGTCATAAAAGTAAATGAACGGAGTTCGGCAACTCCGACTGGGAGTTGTTAATAATGCGTATTGAATAATCAAGATAAATACCAACAAAAGAGTGCGTGAGAGAGAGGGAGAGGCAGAAGGAGAGATGGAGATGGAGACTTTTTATACTTCAAACTGGAAATGCAAAATCAAAAACTGTAGGCGAAAAAAATATAATTTATATTTGATAAAAAACTGGTGCACACACTTGCATAAATTAAGTCGACAAAATCCCAAAATAAAATACAAGAAACAAATGAAAAACCATTTTCTAAATGGCCGGCACTTTTTGATTTTCCACTCGTTTTCCCTCCTTATCGCAGCTCCAAATACAGTTAAACTATTTACAAGAGACCCAAATCAATGTCATTGCTTTAATATTATATTTAACATAAATTTGTTTATTTCCAATGGGCAAAAATGACAAATTTGTTAATTAACTGAAATTGGTGCAGACTTTTCATTGGGGAAAACTCTTGAAAGCCTCCTTGAGACTTTCTAATTTATCAAATAGAGAGAGCTTTCCAAGCAACATGCTAAATTAATAATTCCGGCTGTCTTCATATATATCAAATATATGAAGGCTATATTCGCCTAGTAGTACTAATTATAATATTCCAACAGTTATTTTCTTATTATTTTAAATATTTGGAAAATTCAGCGAGTTGAGATAGAGAGAAATATATAGATATACATATATATCCATATTTATTTATATACTTGTTATGTCTGCATCCATATTTGATGCCGAATGAGTTGCCATAATCGTAAATTTCAATTTTTGAATATTGCGGCCATAAGCTTTTAAAAGGCTATAAACATCATTTTTTTTTCCTCCCATTTCTCTTTATTTTATTCAGTTTTTTGATACGCACACACTTGCACACACATCGGTGTGTAGATTGTATAACTGTAGCATTTACTAAAATGAACTGAGCATTAATAAATGTTCAGTCATTAGTGCGGCACAATAAATAAAATAAATATCGAAAAATTGGCAGCTGCAAAAATGAAAGAGAGCAAAGGAAGAAGGGGAGGAACAAATTAAATTCATGAGCTGATTTCCATATGATTTATATGAATTAATTAGACGTACATATTGCTGAACTATTTAGTTAAACATACATTATTAATATGGGCATTGAATCGCCTTTGCTGTTCATATTTTAAACCCCAACACAGAGGCAGAATTCGATGCGCATAACTTAATGACATTAATTATTTAATTATTTTTATTTATGCGCTTTGGCTGTGATGTTATTTTTTGTGTTTGTTTTTTTTTTTTTTAAATTTTGTGTAGCTTAAAGTTCCTCAGACTGATTCCAATTTTAATGCATTCATTTCTGTGCCCTTGCCTTGGCTACCCTGTAGTGAATAATCACAGTACGAGAGGGTATCTAGAGGGGGCATTACAAAGAGACAAACAGAATGGGTTAGTTCTCAATTTACAGGGTAGCTGCAAGTCGTTCATGTTGTTCAAGTTGCCTGCTTGACTTAGTTATGCATGCTGGAAAATAAATCATGTACATTCAATTTGGCCCGCGTGTCAATTTATGCCATACTCGTGGAATTTGTATCAAAACTTGGACTTGGATATTATAAAATTATGCGACAAGCTCGGCTCTCCCTCTCCCTGTGCCTGTTGCGGCCCCCTTGCCCCTCCTCCTGCTGCTGGCTTTGTCCGTGCTTTGTGGCAACTCTGTTTATTGTTGTCGTATTTTGCATTTTCCAATTCGCTGCACATTTTTATTTTCACCTCCGCAATACGGGAAAACATTGACTTGTTGTCCATGCCCCCCTCGCCTGCCCCCTGTTGGTTTGGCTCAGCCAATGCCCCTCGATTTGCATATTGAATATGATGATGGAATAATTGAAACGCTCGTTGAACGCCGCCGAAAGGTAACTAGAGTCAAATGTATGCACCCAGGCAATTCTAAAAGTCATGACAACAAAGCAACACATTGAAGACGGCAGAAAATAAAACTGAAGACGATGATAAAATTTATCTTTGCTTTACTTCTACATCGGTTTTGCATTAGCTAACAATCTGCATTAACAAATGGAAATGCGAATGCATATTATTCAACATAAAGAAGTCATCCATGGCTCTTATATTGCTTGTTAATTGAAACTTATTAAATAATTGAATTATTGCATTGATTGGCACTAATTGATTTAGTCAAATGCGACCGGTTTCACATTTCACAAATCATTTGTGGTGTTGCGGCGATAAAAAATTGATTTGCTGAAAGCTAAACGACCCAAATGGGCGCAACAAATAAAATTTACTAGCCAAAACATGCGAAAGATATAAACCGAAATCAGAAGCAGAAAAAAGATGCGAACAGAGCAGACGAGATATTTTTTACGTGTGGTGGAAGTGACAATTTAAATGCTGAAAACTTTTATAAATTGTTGCAAACATAATTCAACAAATGTGGAAAGGAAGAGGGGCAATGGACAGATGGACGGATGGACAGATGAAAAGCTGCAATAATGCTTAAAATGTTGAAAATGTTTCATCATTTAGGATAATCTTTAATTGTATACTTGGCGCGGATTTATGAACAAAGTTTAGATACAATGTGTGTGTTCATTTGCAATAATTCATTTGAATTTAGTGCTTGGGGTTCACGTGGATTTATGGCTTGACTTAATCCACCTTTAAACTTGTACAGTTCAATTTACTGGCATATATAGTACATATATACTATAGACATAACATAACTAATTCCCACTCTCTTTTCCTCTCCACACACCTGATCTGATCTTCCTTTTGCTTTGGCAATGGGAAACATAATTTCCTGTCCGCAATTTCATATTTATTTGTCTGTCAGTCTGTCAGTTGGGCACAACAAAATACAGTGCTAGAAATAAGTCTTGAAACGGCACGGGTCAGTCGCAGACATTTATCTTGAGATACTTTTGTTTGAGTTTATTTTGTTGGTGCAATAGAACCAAAATAAAAAACATAAAATGTCAACAAAGAATAAACAATAATCGGAAGAATGAGTTGAAGTCTGAGTTTGAAGTTTGAGTTTGAGTCCGAGTCTGAGTTTGTTGTCGTGGCCAAGACAATAAAAAACAAGATGCGTTTATTGTTATTGTAAATTTAACGAATTTATTAGCAATTGCAAAATGACTTAACAATGCTCGATTGGTCGAACGATTCGATTTTATGGGCATCATAATTCGATTTGCCTGTCTGTTCTTTATGGTCGCCTTTCGTGGCAACTTGGCAACTTGGCAAGTACAAAGCGAGCCGACCGAAAGTGTCGATGCGTCGAGTGCATTTAACGAGCTTTCAAGCACATTATACTTAATTTAAATTAATTAAAATAACATACACTTATCAATTATAATTATTATTGTGTGTGGCAGCTAAGAATTTGAACTCTGCGAACAGACTCAACAAGTTAATGACAATCGGAAAGTCGGCAAGTCGGCAAATCAAATGGAAAATAATTTCATAAAAATAAAAAGAAGAAATAACAAAATTATAATAATAATCATACGCTTGCGAAAAGAGGAACAGTGCTGCCAAATTCATTGTCATATTTGGCTTTTAAAATAATAATAATATTAATGCGATCGATATGCAAATGGCGCTGATAGCGCAGCCAACAGTCAACAGTGAGCGTTGACTGCTAAAAGTATCTACAGCCTGTAGCCTGTGTATCTGTGTATCTTTCGCTTCGTATCTTTGGTCTTTTGGTTTGTGTGTGCCAAAACTCGCTTGACTCGTTTCGATTTGTGCAGAAATATGCTTTATTATACCCACTAGGCAACAGTCAGCCAGTCATCGATGAGGGGGGGCGATCCAATGTGCGGCCAGAGAGGCTAGATTTATCTCGCTGACTTATCATAAATTATGTTTTATGGCTGCGGCGCATGCGAACCAATTTGGTTGCTTTTTAATTCATTTGCGAATGTATATACTATATTATATATATATGTATCTCAGTCTGGTTCAGTTTGCCGACGGACTCACAAATGTCAGCTGTTTATTCGCTATGATTTTTCTACTGGCTGCAGGTGAGAATCAGCTGGTCAACAACGATTGCTAATTGCTGGCCGAGCAAACCGTTGATTGACTGCTGCAGGGGCATCATCATGCTCGTTGTTGCCACAAGAAAGGTAATTGCAACAGCATCGAGCTGCAGCATCAGGCGATTAAGTTATATGTATGCGACAAGGCAATGCACAACAGTGGGTGCTGTGATAGAAGCCGTGATAGGGCGGGGGAGGGAAGGGGCTCACTTGTAAACCAGACATTGTCTATTTAGGCCTCGTTGTTGTTGTCATTGCCAAGTTTGCTCCGTGGGCCACGTGCTTGCAGAATAATATTTAATAAAGGCATAAATATATATTTAATTTGCACTTGAGATTTATAGTTATGACTATTGCATGTTTGAATAAATTTCCATTTGAATTTCAATTAACGATAAATCAATTAATTGAACCATTATTTCAAATGAATAATCAATTGTAAATACCAGTCTGTTTATCTGCGCTGACTAACCAAAAAATAGTTTAACTTGTTGAAAAGAATTGCAGACAAAGACTAAAGCCATGATTCAAATCAAAAAGAACTTAATCATATTTAATGCAATTAGTTGTTGACACAATTTTAATCGAACTGCATTGTTTGTCTTGCAGAAATAGCCAGTGACCAGGAGGATAATGGCGCCTGCTCTCCACTGACAACAGCAACAGCTAGTGCCAGTGCAGACAACAGTCCCAGTCCCAGTCGGAGTCCGCAGCGCCACAGCGAGGACGAAGCTGACCGAGAAGCAGAGACAGAGGCAGAGTTGGAGGCCAGGTCAGTGAGTAGGCAGCAACAATTAGTTAATGATGCCGATAAGGCCATAGAGGATCATAATCACAATCACAACAACAACAACAACAAAGTGATTATGACTAAACCACCCGTGGAACAAGAGCTAGAGCACAGTGCAAATTCGGTTGCCTCAATGCCGCATTCACCCATCGCCGCCACATCCGTCAAGGAGGAGGCGGCTGCTCAGCCCATCTCCACGGATAAGGAGCTGGATGTGGATGTGGAAATGCAGGACGAGGATGAGGAGGAGGAGACGTCCATGACAATGGCGCCCTATGGCCAGACCTCCACATCGCCAACAGCACCGCAAGCTGGCGCTGGAGCGGCTCCCGTGACCCTCGAGGCGATACAGAACATGCAGATGGCCATTGCGCAATTTGCGGCAAAGACAATTGCAAACGGTTCCTCGGGAGCGGACAACGAGGCAGCCATGAAGCAGCTGGCCTTTCTGCAGCAGACTCTCTTCAATCTGCAGCAACAGCAGCTCTTTCAGATCCAGTTGATTCAGCAACTGCAGTCCCAGCTGGCGCTCAACCAGGTCCAACCGAAAGAGGACGATGCAGAGGAGGACCTCGAGCCCGAGGAGCGCGAGGATGGCGAGACAGACACGTACGAGGAGGAGGAGCGCATTGCCGACATGGAGCTGCGTCAGAAGGCCGAGGCCCGCATGGCCGAGTCCAAGGCGCGCCAGCACCTCATCAATGCCGGTGTCCCACTACGTGAGCACTCCCGATCCGTCTCCCCCCCAGTCCCAGCGGAGGCACTTAGCGCCGACTCCCTGAAGCGCAAACGCGAGGAGGATGCCTGTGTGAAGCCCCTGAGCTCCAGCATGAAACTGAGCGGGGAGCGGGAGCGGGATCGGGAGAATACAAAGGATGCACTGTCAAAGCTCAAGGAAATGGAGAACATGCCGCTGCCCTTCGGCTCCGATTTGGCATCCAGCATCATCACCAACCACGACGATCTGCCCGAGCCGAACTCATTGGATCTGCTGCAGAAACGAGCACAGGAGGTGCTCGACTCTGCCTCGCAGGGCATTCTGGCCAACAACATGGCCGATGACTTTGCCTTTGGCGACAAGTCCGGGGAGGGCAAGGGCCGCAACGAGCCCTTCTTCAAGCATCGCTGTCGGTATTGTGGCAAGGTCTTTGGCTCCGATTCGGCGCTTCAGATTCACATTCGTTCTCATACGGGAGAGCGTCCCTTCAAGTGCAATGTATGTGGCAGTCGATTCACCACCAAAGGCAACCTCAAGGTGCACTTCCAGCGTCATGCGCAGAAGTTCCCCCACGTGCCCATGAACGCCACGCCCATTCCGGAACACATGGACAAGTTTCATCCGCCACTCTTGGATCAAATGTCGCCGGACAGTTCGCCAACACATTCGCCCGCCCCAGCGCCCAGTCAGCCGCCGACGACGACGTCCGCTCTGACTCAGGCCCAGGCGGCAATGTCGATGTCCTTCCCCTCGGGTCCCGCCGCCTTTCCCGGCCTGCAGGGACTCTACCGCCCGCCCATGGAGCTGCTGAAGTCGTTAGGTGCTGCGGCAGGAAGTACTGCCGGTCTGCCCTTTTTCCCCCAAATGCCTGGACTGGGCGCAGCACTGAAGCACAGCCAGCAGCAGAGCCAGGACATGCCCACAGACCTGCGCAAGTCCTCGGGACCCAGCACGCCGCATGATGAGGAAGTAGACCTGGCAATAGGCAGGCTACCCGTCAAAACAGAGCTACTGGAAGAGGACAAGCCCATGAATGCAATGCAAGAATCGACGCCAGCAGAAGAAGAGGCAGAGCCTGAGCACGACCCTGAGCCTGAGCCGGAGCCACTGCCTCTTGAGGTGCGCATCAAGGAGGAACGCATAGATGAGGACAGGGAGCAGGATCAGCGGCTGCCATCAAAAGCGGAAGCGCACTCCCGACACACGCCATTGCCCTCTCCCTCCAGTCTGGGCCAGTTGCCGCCTCTTAGTGCACGGCAGCTGCACCCCGGCCACTCCGGAGCTATGCTGGGCTACCCACCGGTTGTGCAGCCGATACAGCCGGCCGCCATCATGCATGCGCAGTGCTCACCCGGCTCGCAGCCGCATCTGGATCAGCTGCCGACGCCAGGACAGCTGCCACCGACGATGCCGCAACGCGAGGACTTCTTCGCCGAGCGTTTCCCACTCAACTTCACCACAAAGACGCTGTCGCCGGAGCACCATTCGCCCATACGCTCTCCAGCCGGACATCCGCATGGCCACGCCCACGCCCATGCCCATGCCCACGCCCACGTTCACGCCCACATTCCTCGATCACCCTTCTTCAATCCGATCAAGCACGAGATGGCTGCACTGCTGCCGCGTCCACACAGCAACGACAACTCGTGGGAGAACTTCATCGAGGTGTCCAACACCTCGGAGACAATGAAGCTCAAAGAGCTCATGAAGAACAAGAAGATCAGCGATCCCAACCAGTGCGTAGTCTGCGATCGTGTCCTCTCCTGCAAGAGCGCCCTCCAGATGCACTACCGCACCCATACCGGCGAGCGACCCTTCAAGTGCCGCATCTGCGGTCGCGCCTTCACCACCAAGGGCAACCTCAAGACTCACATGGCCGTGCACAAGATACGGCCGCCAATGCGCAACTTCCATCAGTGCCCGGTCTGCCACAAGAAGTACTCGAATGCGCTGGTGCTGCAGCAGCACATCCGTCTCCACACGGGGGAACCCACCGACCTGACTCCCGAGCAGATTCAGGCTGCCGAGATCCGTGATCCGCCGCCTTCGATGATGCCGGGACACTTCATGAATCCCTTTGCGGCCGCAGCCTTTCATTTTGGTGCCATGCCCGGTGGTGGCCCTGGCGGCCCACCTGGAGCTGGCGGCATGCCCGGCGGCCCACACAATGGCACCTTGGGCTCGGAGTCATCTCAGGGGGATCTGGATGACAACATGGACTGTGGCGATGGCGATGGCGATGACTTCGATGATGCCTCGTCGGAGCATTTGTCCAACAACAATGAGTCGGCGAGCGATGATCGGCCACGTTCTGGTGATGATTTCAAGTCGCTGCTCTTCGAGCAGAAGCTGCGCATTGATCCCACCGGCGTGGTCAACATCAATAGCCATCAGCGTCCACGTTCCGTCGCCAGCAATGCCAATTCGATTGGCTCCGTCTCCGCCTCGGCCTCGCCCTCCGCTCCCACCAGTCCCAGTTCCCAGCCCAAGCCCAGCTGTTCGCCTGTGCGCTCCTTCTCGGACGCTTCGCAAGGTGCACTCGATCTGACGCCACGTGCGACTGTTCCGACGCTGGGCTCCAGCTCCAGCTCGAGGTCACCGCTGCCGCTGGCTGTCGAGCGCAAGGAGAAGACTCTCAGCCCGCAGATAGACAGCAGCAGACAACAGCCGCCCTCCCGCAGTCCCAATGGCCCCAATGGTCCCGCCTCGCTGCTCTCCTCCCCACTGCCGCCTTCGGTGGGCATCGATTGCCTGCCGCCAGGACTGCAGCATCACCTGCAGCAGCAGCACCAGCATCTAATGCAGCAACAGGCTGCCGTGGCCGCCGCAGCAGCCGCCCAGCATCATCACCATCAAATGCAGCAGCATGCCGCCGCTCTGCATCAGCACCAGGAGCAATTGCGTCGTGAGGCGCACGAGGTGCAGCAGAAGGCAGCCGTAGCAGCTGCTGCCGCCGCCGCAGTCCAGCGTCAGACATCGCCACAGCCCTCGCCCCGATCCAGTGAGCCAACTGGGCCGGTGCCCGCTCAGCCCAATCCGTTGATTGCGGCTCGGCCGCCCTTCGGCATGTTCCCCAATCTGCCCATCTTTCCGCCATCGACGACGCAGAACATGTGCAATGCCATGAACCAGATTGCGCAGTCCGTGATGCCGGCGGCCCCCTTCAATCCGCTGGCACTGAGCGGCGTCCGGGGCAGCACCACGTGCGGCATCTGCTACAAGACATTCCCCTGCCACTCGGCGCTCGAGATTCACTACAGAAGCCACACCAAGGAGCGGCCATTCAAGTGCAACATCTGCGATCGCGGTTTCACCACTAAGGTAAGTCTGAGGATGAAATATGCTTTGGGAAGATGGCACCATTTGTTAGCCGAAAGACACAACATCTAATGCTCTGCTCTCTTCCGTCTTCCTTTCTTCTTTTGCAGGGCAACCTCAAGCAGCATATGCTAACGCACAAGATACGTGACATGGAGCAGGAGACCTTCAGGAATCGTGCAGTAAAGTATGTAAGTCTTCCAATCCAACACACATCAATTTCATCGACACACTTGCCAACACTGTCCATACAAAAATACTTACCCAACACTCTTCCTATTCGCTTCTCTTTACAGATGAATGAGTGGAGCGACGATCGCGAATAATACAATTAGTTATCGATAACACGATGATCAACAACAATCCAAATATCGGCCAACGGCCGTGCAAATAGACTCTCGCAACAATATGATCTCATGCAGTGTTGTAAAGCCCGAGTTGGAGCAAAGAGCGATCTGCCTAAAGCCAGAGAGAGAGAGATAGAGAGAGAGAGGACAAAAAAGAGTACAGTACGACAGTAGCGTCGTGGGACAGTAGCGTTCCGCCCGGGTGCACCTACCCCCAACCCTCAAACCCCCCCAAAGGTAGTTCAAGAGCAAAATGAATGAAAATGCCTCATAAACACAGCGAGGTGTATACAAAAACTTTTATATTTATAAATTGTTGCCCACAAAAATATTATTTGATTGTTGTTTTAAAAGTTTGTTAGCAACAGCAACAGCAAAAGCCAAGCAGTTTTCTTTTCATGATTTCATTCATAAACAATTTTTTATTAGCCCAAAAGGCTACGAAAATTATTGAAAGCAGGCAACAGACAGAGATGAACTTGGCATGAAATGTATCCAAAGATGCATCAAAAGCAATTTTCCAGCTAGAAAATACTTTGGATTGCTTTGAAACGAGACTGATAGTGTTTCAGGCCAACCACCTAAGTAGTATAGTAATACACCCAATATACATATACGACCTTACTCATATGCAATAGGACCCATTAAGCGAAAGGAAGAAAAGGAACAGAACAGTGTAGAAATCGATAATGAAATCAGCTGAAATTGAAGGCGTAGTAAAATCAAAATTCGAATTTAACGCAAAACAAAAAAAAAAAAACATAAACAAAAAAATTATAAAATGCAAATGAAACAATTCTAAGGTATATGATAATCTAAAGCTAAATTGATAGCTATTTAGTATATAAGTATGTATGTAATGCTTATATGTATGTGTGTGTGTGCGTCCACACATGTTACAATAATTATACGATATTTCAAAATGTGCAATAATCATATGACACGCTATAAATTTTAGTCGGACTTTTGTTTCCTATATTCGTAATTTCAGTTTTTATTTTTAACCTCTCTCTCTCTCTCTCTCCCTCTGTCTCTCTTATTGTCTCTTTGTAAATAATTTGCAATAAATCCAGCACATACAATACACAAATCCATTTGCTTAGCTTCAAGAAATGATTTTTAAAAACAAACATGGAAAAAATATAAAAAAAAGAAATTGTGATATTAAATGTAAAAAAAAAAGAAAATTAAAAATGTGGTTGAGAAGCAGTTAAAGCCAAGTTAATGTTAAATGCAAATGCAAAATGCTTTCCATATCACTTTTAACACAACTGGCAAATCATTGGGGAAATTGAACAAATGAGAAATGGAATAAAACAATTAACAAATAATATTAAACATGATACACTAAAGATATTTAACATTCATAGTTAATTTAGTTGTTAAAACGCGACGTAAGGGGATTGTCAAACAAATAAATACATATACATACTTAGAGATAACTATAAATATATATATATATATATATATATGTATACATAAAATATAAATTCTAATCTAATTATTTCACGACACACATTTAATTCATTAACTTAGTACGTTGGTTAAGTTGGTATGACAGGCAACACATAAATTACGATCTAAAATACGATATAATTGATGCAGATACAAATGTATCTCAATCGGTTTGTAAGCATAGTCTCATAATTTATTACACACACAAAGAGAAAAAACAAAAGCAAAAATAAAAAATAACAACCATAAAGCAAACGAGATGCAAATAAAAAGTATACAAACGTAAAAGAAAAAAAAAGATGAAGAAAAATAAATGTATTTAAGTTATGATAAATTAATAAACCAAGTTGTGTTTTCATTCCGTTGACTTCTCTACGCCTGCGTCTCTTATCAAGATCCCCGGGCGAGTGTTCTGGGAAAAAATTGAAGCGTTAAAATTTCGTGGTAAAAGGCCATGGACCTCCAGCTCAATGTCCACTCCAATAATGGGCCATGTCTGTGGCTGAGATCTTGTAATAAAAATGATTAGTCAAGTTTATTATCGTCATAATCTTTTAATTTGAAATCGAAATGAATATCGACAGCCAACAGCCAAGAGCCAAGAGCAAACAGTACGAGTCGAGTAACAGCTGGCAAGCTGGCTAGCTGGCTATCTGGCTAGCTGGCTAGCTGGCGAGTTGGAAAGCTGATCAGCAGATCTCTCTGAGATCTTTTCGAACTGAAACCACATCTGAAATATTTTTATTGCCTTTTAAATTGATATTTTACCTTCAACAAATTTTTGCTGCCTGCTTAATTTTTATTTTTTATTATACTTTATTTTGTTTGCTTTGGTCACAAACTTGTAGCTTATTTCTTTATTGTTTCGTTCTTATTTTGTTCAGTTTCTCAATTTAGTATTTCTGTGTTTGCCTCTGTACCAGTTGGACCAGTGGACTTCGCTTGACTTGGCTAGCCGGTCACTTCAATTTGGCTCGCATGCTATTTGAGTCGTTAATCAAAAAATTTCTTGTTGACAACGCTTTGTCATCTTTATAACGACGAACACCCGCTGTGTGTGCTCTTGTGTGTATTAGATGAGGCACTGGCACTGGCACTGGCACTGGCACTGGCACTGGAACTGCTTTCAAAATCTGTTATTGGGTTTTCAGCTGGTTTTCAAATGTCGCGTGAGCTAATTTGCTTGATTTTGACTAGTTGCATTGGCCTACAGATTGACTGATAAATAATAGTTTATTGGCATAAATAAATCTACTAAATAATTCTAACTTATTCAGGTAACGCGAGGAAGACAAAGTGAATTGCATTTTGAATTAAAGACTTTCTAAAGTGGCTCTTACTTCATCTACTTTTAATTTCCACTTAAGAATTAAAATAGAATTGCTTGCTTATTAATTCTAGCATGCTCTTCATACTAAAGGACGAGTTTTCCAGTCAATTATTATGTAATGATCCTCTGATCGTTTTGTTTGATAGCTGTAGTGAGATATTTATGAGATACGCTGACAAAGATTAATTATTCTTTAGATATGCAAGTATTTCCCGACTGTCAACAAGTTGTCAATTTTGCAAGACAACATTCCAAAGTCGTCTGATCTGTTGACGATCGTCTCTCTCCTTTATCCTTTCGGCATATCCTGGCACGCCCTTGTCTGTCAACATAGAGATCATCAGGGACATTGGCGTGCCATCTGAGAAGGGTCGCCAGAGCTGGAGTTAAGTTATTGCTGGTATCTGACGGGACAATGTTCATGTTAATTTGCTACGTGTAATTGCCATACTCATTTCTGCAGTTGTTTATTTATAAGTTCTCAACAGTTTTGTCACATTTCGTGTACTTTTTAGTTTTATTTGCGCAGTTTAATGGATTTACGACACGACCACGAGAAAGAGATAGGCAACGAAAACTAAACAAACCCAAGAGGTCTAGGCAAATGTCTCATTTATGTTGCTTATAAAATGGCATAAAATTTTACTGCCAAATAAAGTTGGCTTAGTGTGTGCACAAACTGAACAGTGGGAAAGAACAATAACAGCGACAGCAACAATAACAACGGCTACAAGAACCGCCTGATAACTATTAAGATAACTACTGCTGCCATATTCAGGTTGGGGGCTCTGGCAAATCCTTGAAACGTTTGCAATAAATGCAAAAATCCTTACAAATAATATGAGAATGGTTATGGTCGCTGTTTGAGCTTATCGCAGGCATAAAAGCACATACACACACACACCCGCACGCACACACACACACACACACAGTTGGCAGCCAAAACAATCTAAACAAGAAAAATTGCACAAATTGCCCGGCTTCGGTTTCGCTTCTAAACAGCGGCAGTAAACGACCACTCGATCCAACAGATACTCGCTATCGTATTGGCACAACGTCATCATTGCCATTGCACAGTGGTTCTGGTACGAGCGAAAGTGCTCAAATTTGAAACAGCCTATTAGAAAGTATGTATGGACAATGTGACTTAATTAATTCTTGTTGTATATGGTAATATGAGGGTGGAGTGATTCAATAAAAAAATTAAACTTTATAATGTAGTTCCATATGACAAAAGAGTTGAACATCAGTTACGATTATTTTAAAAACAGAGCGACTTAAAAAATATTAATTTTCTATAAATATATGAGATTTTTATTTTACGCCAATTTTATAATTTAGTTACTTGGCAAGTATCAGCCATAAATATTTATAAAATTGAAATAAAATTACAAGCTTAAATTTCACATATAAATGAGAATTTGAAATTTTGCACGCTCCAAATGTATTTCAAAGTGATTGTGTACTTATTGTCCCACTGTGCTCACAACGCGTTTAACAAAAACAACAACACACACTTACAACTAAACCAGAAAACACTTCAATACGAAAATCTAACGATTTGTTTGCATTTTTATTATTTCCTGCTGCTGAAATTGTCACAAAATAAAAATAACAACAATCGGGCGCAACACTTACAACAGCAGCAACATCAAGGGTTTGGAGGCAGCATATGCAATGCAGTTTGCGTGCCTCCACAATCGGCCCCTGCCCCCACCCCTGCCCAGGCAATGTTGCCACCGTGTCGCAGCCTCGTCAGCCACCTTAATGGTGTTTGGGTATCCGTATCTGTGTATCTGCAAGTGTCAGTTTGGCACATCATTTGGCGGACACACAAAGGCAGCGGCTGCCTCCGTTTGAGCCACCGCCAGTTTGCGCTTGCATTTTGACGGCGGCAGATTCGGAGGCACAGATGGATATGGATATGGATATGGACACTTATCGACCTGCCCTCACTCTACCCCGCTCCGTTGACTTTGTCTCAGCTGCTCTGGCATTTGACATGCGCTCGCATTTAGGCAACATTATGCACAGGATTAGTTGACAGCAGCCGAGTTGTGTTTGACCATGTCTCCCATGCCCTAAGCCTAGTCCAATTCCCCTTCTCCGACCCTGTCTCTGTTTCTGTCTCAGTCTCAGATCCCCGGGCCTGTCTTGTTGGACACGTGCATGTTGCAGGCAGCTTCTTGATGGCCGTTTGGGCTCTGTGATCTATGCTGGGTGGGCGTGTCCTTAGCTTCTGTTTGTGCTTGGGTAATCGACACCATCATAATATTGCCCAGACAGATTAATTGTGATTGAGCATTGTTTGTCGTTATATGTGGCATATTTTGTTAGTTTGGGGTTTGCTTGCGGTGGCAGCGTCATCTCTCGTCCCCCTCTGTTTAATGGTTGCCAGCTTAAGCTTATGGATTTTGTCCATCTAATTCCATTTAATAAACTGCGCTTCCGAGTTCTAATTTGGCATTTGTATTAAATAAGAGAAAGCATCTTCTCATGTTTATTGCAGGACAACTCTTTACAACACAGTAAAAAATGTAGAGAATTTAAGAAATTTTATTAACAGTACATCTGTGTATTACAAGTAGCTTAAGCTGTGTTATAATATTGTCGCTCCTTATTCAAATTAAAAATCTATACATTTAAGCACGTAATGTATTCACTATTAAATTAATTGTAGTAGCAGCTCAAATATGGATGCAGATATCCTAGTATTACAAGGATCGTACAACGAGTTTACATATCTCAGTCGCATATGCTAAATATGAGTTGAATGTCAGTTTAGAACATGGCTATAATTTCAATGGATAATCAAAGCGATTGCCTGCTGGACTTGACTACAGGCTGTCAGGATAATTTGCGTTGCCGTTGCAAATGATGAAGCATTAATCGGTACGTTTTGGGCCCTGCCCCGTGGGCGTTGACCAAATGAACAGACGTGGAGTAACAGATTACAGTTACTTCTTGACAGACCAAGACAACTTGGCACCCACTCAGTGCGGAGGGACAGTGGAGCAACATTGCCCCGCTCGACCAAAGTGGCACTAGAAGTTGAGCTGCGACGCGATTTGCTGCTTGGTTGCACCGCCTTGCCGACCAGCTGCCTCCTTTAAATAGAGACGGCGATGCGATTACATGAGAAAAGAAGCAAGATGGAAAAGACTAGAAAAAATTGCTAAGCTGCCAGATACCCTTTATTTAGGAATTGTTCAAATGCCTCTGTTTTTATCATCAAGTTTTCTGTTGATGATTGCCTAATTGACTGATACCCTTTAGTTTATAATTTACATTAATTGCCTTACAATAATCTAGCAGAATTAAATAGATAAGTTAAATAGATATCTGCATATCAGAATAACATGTGCAATTTAAATACTAACTAGAATACCCTCTCTTTATTTTTTAATCCATTGTTGCGAGGCATGGAAAATAGCACAATTTTATGTGCTCGTTCGAGCTGTGGGCTTAGCCAGTTTTAAGTCTGCTGTACTCGTATTCGGCTCCAATAATACCCGCAATCCCAGCAGCAATTTTCAAAATTTCAATCCCCATTTGTGCGGCACACACACTCTTCGCTGTCTTCTCAATTACATGGCCAGTGATTTGTTTGCTGCATTTTGTCGACAATTGTTGTTCGAGTACTGCAATGCTGATGATGAGTACGCCATTGAGTCGATCTAATTTCTCATGTTGGAATCATCGATTCATCGTTTTGTGTTGCCCTCTAAATCAACTGTGGCAGGCAGCAGCAGCGGGAAAAGAAGCGCGGAGCACAACCAGGAAGAGATTGTATCAGTTGCAGTTTGATTTGGTTGGAGCCAGTTGTTGACGTGTCTACCACCAGCATATTCCTCCCCTATGGTATTCCCAGCAGCTGCAGCGGCCCAATCAATCCAACATCCAACTTCCATGCCACATTGCACCACTCACCCACTCAGCCACCCACCGGACGGTCGTGTTTTAATGCCAAATCTAAGCGGCTCAAATATATTTTCCCCCCGATTTGGGAGCAGAAACGCGGCATAATTGCCGTTTTGTTCGTTTCGAGTGGAGAAAGAGTGTACTCGTATGTGCGAAGGAGACCGTCGAGATAGAGAGACAGAGACAAAGATAGCGATAGCGGTGGCGGAGGCGAACAGCGGCCAAAAGGGGCTGCAACAAACAGAAATTTCACAATTTCAACAGCCAATATATGTGAGTATTTTCTCATTGTATGTGTGTTTGTTGCTGTTATTTTTTAAGCGACTGTTTGGGTCAAATCAAAAAATCACAACAAAATTACTCGCCTGTCATGAAATTTGCCTCGATTTTTCTCTTTTTGTTTTTTTTTCTTGCTTTTTTTCTGCTGCTGCGGATGCAAAATGTTTTGCTATTTCACTCTCTTACCTTGCCGCAGCTCTCCTGCCCCGCACCCACAAATTGAGTGCAAAGTGTTCATGTGCTTTGCCATTTTTTTGCTAACTTTTTTATGTATAATTTGAATTTACAGTCACTGGGACGCCTTCCGCTATTTGAAATCATTGTGGCACATTGGTTCAAAATGCATGATTATTTGTTGTAATTTTCTTGTGCAGATATTATACAAGATTAGCATAAAATTAATTACGATATGAACTGCACTGCTTTTTAATTTCGTTTTGCACATCAATAAAAGTAGAGCTATTGTAAATTAGAAATTCATGTCAATTTAAAGTCAAGTATGAATTTAAATAAACTAAAACTTGTCATTCATATTATATTAAGTATTTAGTAATATTGAAATTGCAGTTATTTCTGAAATTCAGTTAGTTAAGCATTACTAACATTTCTGCAGTTGCATTAGTTATAGCACCACTGTGCGCCTTTTCCAATCAACGTGACGTATGAGTGTTTGGTTGTTAGTCAGCATCGAGTTTGCTGTGTGTTCAACTTGAATTGGGTTCGAGCTAAGCTTAATTTTGTGTTTGAGGGAGAGGGATAAGAGAGGCGGCGTAAAAGAGAGACAGAGTGAGAGAGAGACACAGAGTGGACTTGGTTTGAGTTTCAGTCTGGGGAATTGCGGCCTCAAAACAATCCCGGCTGGAATATGCAATTATGTATTTTTAAGTTCATGTTTTTACATTTGCAAACGTTGTTGTGTTGTTGCTTCTCTCCCGCTCTGGTCCGTTGTGGTTGCTGTTGTTATGGGTTGTTGTTGTCGCTCGCATTTGCGCCCAATTGCTGTAAATGTAAAATTGCAGCAATTTTCTATGACTTGGCTCAATTGGAGTCGACGAACACCACTGACTGCCTGACTGCCTGCCTGCTTGCCTCGTTGTCTGCCTGCTCCATTGTGAAGTTGGACAGCCACTCTGGTGGCTTGGGCCTCGGCCTGGATTTGATTGCGAGAAGGAGACTAACAACCACCCTGTGGGTGGCAGCGAGCCCAGTTATTATGAATTACAGCAATTTGCTGGCGCAGGCTACGGCAACGGCAACGGCAAAATGGCGAAGCGATATGCCTCTGACTCAAGTTTAAGTTGCAGTTGCAGTTGCAGACGATTATCAGAAATTGCTTGGCCTTATGGAAGATGCCGAAGCAATCGCTGCTGCTGCTACACGAGTGTGTGGCACGGGTGTGTGGTTGCGATGAAAACTTAATTAAGATGGCGCAGGCACACCTCTTAATTGATGCAAGCTCAAGACAAAGAAACTAACGGTGCTGCCATACATAGAAATAACCACATAAAAGCAACAGTTAGCCAAAAATTCATTGAAAACACCACATGCAACAAAGGCTGGCTTCCCCTACTCCTTCCCCATCCTCACCCCAACCCACTACTGTTATTGCCTCGGACTTCAACTCCGACTCTGAGCCGGTGTCTGGGCCTAGCAACAATGGGCAACTGGCAACTATCAACTAAGCAACTGCAGGTGCGCGGGGACTCGTAGACTTCCACTTTTCGGGTGTCAACTACAAAATAACAACAAAATGTTTCGCGCTCTCATGAATGTATTTTGGTTTTTGTTACTTTTTTTTTGTAAACAGCAAACGTGATTGTTGCTGAATGTGATGTTGTGGCTATGTACCATAGTTGTAGAATTAGAGTGCTAGATGTTAAGTGGAAGCAGCATTAACTAATTATAAGCTAATCAACTAGTCGCTTTATATCAAGTGACAGAGGTATCAAATATTGTTGTTGAGTATCAAGAGACAATGTGGCAAAGTTGTTTAAAATATAACAAGTTCACAAGGAACCAGTGCAGCTGCTCTTGATTTTCTCTCTATAAAATTGGATCTTAAATAACTAACCAGCTTATCTGATCATAAGCAAAGTATGAGAAAACATTAAATGCCTATTGTTTGTGTTTATCAAAACTGGATCCTCCAGTTATAAGATAAGATAAGGGATAGAAGTGAGCAGACATAAGTTCCTGAATGAATTGCTACTTATTTATAATATCCATCTAACGTATAGATATCGTTTATAAAAGTGTCAAAATAATGTTTACATTTCTTAAAGAAATTCCATAAAATCGAATCTGCAATGCTTATGGATTCCAGCGAAAATGCAAATCCATTGTATAGCAACATAATATTTACTTGCAATTAAGAGACGTTCATGTGTGGACTGTGGAATGAAAATGGCAATGAGACGAATTCGATGAAAAGCGTGAATTACTGCAGAATCAATAGTCGTAATAAAAACAAACAAGAAAGTGCAAGTTGCAATAAAAATCGGTTTACAGATCGAGATTTTTATATGTATGTACACATATATGGACAGATCCAAATTTAAATTGTATATTTGAACTGAGTTTTTGTGGTATGCACATGTACAACAACAACAAGAAGACGACGGCAACAACAACAATAACAACACCATTTTCCATTTTCGTAACCGATTAAAATTAAATTTGCCCAGAGTTTGGAGTTTGGAGTTTTCGATGGGTTGATTGGCTTTTCGAAGGTTTTGCTTGATCGGAAGTTCAGATTGCTATACATATGTATATATGTATTGGGGAAAATTCCTAAAAACCAATGCATGTTTTTGTGAATGGAAAATTTACTGAATTAAATTCCAGCTCGTTCACAAATCAAATCACAAAGATTTGCATGCACTTGTCGTAATTTAAATGCAAATTCTATACTTTTTACTTCGAATTTCAAATTTAGAACAACACCTCAATAATCGACTGCAGCCAGATCTTTATGGATCTTTTTCTAGAAACTAGAAAAACCTTCATGACGAGTGGAATATTACTTTTACTTACCAATTTGTACTATTATGTATCCCTCAAGTTGTCTTATGCCCTCTGTCGTTCGTCTATGCATTTTGTTTCCTCTGTCTATTGTGTTACTTTTTACAATAAAATGTACTATAAATTGTCGACTTTTTCAGTGCATGTCGCTGTTTAATTCGATGTCCGGCTGGTTGGTTGGGCTTCATTTGAAGGTAAATGGACGATAGAGGAGATTGGGAAGGCGACTGTCGACGGCGTCGATAACAAATCGTAGATACATAATTAAATTACAGCGTTTTAATTTCTGTAATTAGTCACGACTTTTGTCGCAACGAGCGCCCCACAGGAGCTGAGACAGAGTTGGAAGCTGCTAGCTGAAAGCTGGGCAGAGAAGCAGGGAGTGAACTCCATGGTCGATGGACGGCGCCAAGAAACCACAGAGCAGACCGAATTCAAATCAAAACCCATTTGCATCTAAGCAATCGTATCTGTATCTCAAGCAAAAAATGCTGCTCTCTCTGCTCCTCCTCCCACTCCATTCCTCCTCCATTCCCATCTCCATCCCAACGCCCTCACAACCTCACTGCAGGCTACATTTAATTCGATTTGTGTGCGTTGATATACAAGCACAAGGAGGGTTCCACATAGACCACAGGACAGCCAAGCAGTTGGCAATCAAATCAAGGAAGTGATCTATTTAATTCGATCGTGGCCCATAAATTGTCGCTGTTGAAACCGAAATATGCAAAATATTTAGACTTTTGCTTTGCGTGTCGTGAAACAACGAATTTCGACTGCTTATAGTCAGAGTGAGGAAAAAGGAGAGAAATAGTACGAGAGAGAGAGAGACATACTGACATGGTGGGGTTGGGGGCTGCTCTGGCAACTGCGCGTGCGCATTCACATATAAATTAAAAAACGTCGCACATTTCACACACGCCAACTGGCAACTTGATTCATGAAATATGCGAATTCAGAGGCAGCAACAAGTCACAACAGTCCGGGCTAATGTGGCTTAAAGCATTCAGGCATCTCAGCCCCAGGCTACAACGAACGGTGGCCATTTGCTCAGCGTTGTCATCGTCATCATCATGGCGATCATTATCGTGTCGTGTAATCTTATTTAGACTCATTTGAATACCAAACGGACTCCAATTTCATGTTGAACTGTAAGATGTCAACGATCTATATCTATAGTTATATCTATATCTATATCTATATCTATATCTATATCTATATCTATATCTATATCTATATCTATATCTATATCTATATCTATATCTATATCTATATCTATATCTATATCTATATCTATATCTATATCTATATCTATATCTATATCTATATCTATATCTATATCTATATCTATATCTATATCTATATCTATATCTATATCTATATCTATATCTATATCTATATCTATATCTATATCTATATCTATATCTATATCTATATCTATCTATATCTATATCTATATCTATATCTATATCTATATCTATATCTATATCTATATCTATATCTATATCTATATCTATATCTATATCTATATCTATATCTATATCTATATCTATATCTATATCTATATCTATATCTATATCTATATCTATATCTATATCTATATCTATATCTATATCTATATCTATATCTATATCTATATCTATATCTATATCTATATCTATATCTATATCTATATCTATATCTATATCTATATCTATATCTATATCTATATCTATATCTATATCTATATCTATATCTATATCTATATCTATATCTATATCTATATCTATATCTATATCTATATCTATATCTATATCTATATCTATATCTATATCTATATCTATATCTATATCTATATCTATATCTATATCTATATCTATATCTATATCTATATCTATATCTATATCTATATCTATATCTATATCTATATCTATATCTATATCTATATCTATATCTATATCTATATCTATATCTATATCTATATCTATATCTATATCTATATCTATATCTATATCTTTAGCTATATTCATTATATAAGCTTTAAAAGTATTTAAATAACTGAAAACGAAGCCAGACAACTTTACAACAAGATATAAAGAAACTTCATTGCCTATGTACTAAATTACATACAGCAAGTTTACATCTACATATGTATCTTAATGCTATACATATGTGTGTATATTTGTATATTTGTACAAGTGCGTATGTTTTTGTGCTCGTTTGTATTTCGTTTTTGTATTTGTGTTGAACGTTGGAAGTTGGAAGTTGGAGAACATAAAGGTCAAAAGTTTCTCGTTTGCAGTTGAAACTTTTTATGCAGTTTTTTCTTTACCAAGCGTGTTACTGCACACAGTACGGAACGGCAGATGTACACATAGACTTGCACATGCATGCACTCACTTGCACATACTTACACTTTGAGCTTTCGTCCTGGTTGTGCACTGCGCCTTGAGTGCGCCATATCCTTTGGTACGCCGTTTTCGCCACGTTCCAGGCTAAAAGGTAGTTTTCATATTTTTGGCGATAAGCAGGGCTGTGTGTGTGCCTGTGTGTTTGTGTTTGTCTGTGTGTTGCACTTAGCCATCGGAATGGAGGGCGGCACTCGGCTCAGGTGTACCCTCCCCGTGAAGCGAAGCAAGAAAGACGAAAAGGAGCAGGATTCGCTGCAGCAAATGGCAAAGCATAAATTTATGTAAAAAGATCTGTGATTTATAACGGCAAAGAGTTCAAAACTTTTATTTCGCCTCGAGTTGCGATGACTGCTGCCCTCCGTTTCCGCCCCCTGCTACACTGTAAGGACACTGCACTCAAATGGAGGTGCTTTTTGTGGAATAGCAAAGAAGCTTAATAAATTCAATAAATGACTTTTAAAAAAAGCTCATTGTTTACAATCTATGCAATTAAAATATTGATAATTTGTATACACAAGCCATTTTGATGAAAATACCTTGGAAGCAAAAAGAATTTAAATATTAGACTGTTAGTTAATATATCTGCAACCTGAACGAACTGAGTATTCATTTTATACTCGATTTAGTTCAGGAATAATATAATATTAATATATTTACTCACTTTCTCACCTTCAGCTGAATCTTTGACAACTGCCGCTCCATTTTCTCACAGTGTATGCTTAATTTATGGAATTTTAGCTCGAACGCCGCCACAACTTTTGCCTTCTCATGTTTTACGTTCGCCGTGAGCTTAAGCGTTCCATTCCTGTTGTAGTCGTCCTTGTTGATGTTGTTCTTGTTGTCGTTGTTTTGCAACTGCGTGTGCCTGTGACACGTGAGTGTGTGCGTTGCTTCGTCTTCTTCTTTTTTGCGGGTAGAAGGAAGAGGTGTCTGGAGGGGCGTGAGGCAAAGTTGAAAGTTCCAAAAGCACATAAATCAGATGCACTTTCGGCATTTCCGGCTTCCAAAAAAGAACGATAAAGGCAAAAGCCGAAACGCAGCTGGCCAAGGACTCACAGAGCCCGGAAATTAGCCAACGATTTTGCAGGTCAGCGTCAGAAACTGCCCCACAGCTCAGACAATAGTCCATTGGTAGGGATGAGTAGGGGGATGGAGAAATGCATCGATTGCAGTTATTGCAGTCATTTGTGAATCAGTAAAGGCTTTTCCTCGGTCTACAGCTGACAAATTCGAGCCATTTCCGTTAAGTATCTTTTTTCTCTCAGCATGCGAACTGACTCTAATGACTGACGACCAACGTCAAAATTCAATTAGTCGCTAGCGAGAATCTGAGGGAGTGAGGGGCCACTCATAAATGATGATGAAGTCGCTGTGGGCGCTGGAAATATAAAGCAATTTTGCTAATTGCCATTAGGAATTTTTCGGTTCACTCTTTTGGTTCCACCTTCCACTATCTGTGCCCCCATTTAGCCCAAACCCTCCCACCAATCGGTGCGTGCTGGGCTAATTGAACGACTTGCTCATTAGAGAAGCATGCGGAGCTGGATAGGTTGGAGAAGTGGAGTGTGAGCGTCAGCCAAGCGATGCTATAAATTACGCACTTAACCCAGACAGTCAGACAGTTAGTCAGGCAGTCAGACAGTTCTGCAGTGAGTGTGTCTTAAAGATACTTTCGCTCATATTTCGCTGGGCTAGAGGAAACGATTGCATCGACCTAGAACCAATTTCCCAGCATCGAAGTCTCCAAATCCCTTTTGATCCCCTCATATATGAATGTCATAAAAAATTAAGCGAGTTGTCCTGTTGGTCTGTTGTTAAGGACTTTGGCTAAAGCCGCAGCTCCAGGAGTGCCGCATCTGGTCAAATATTTGCTCAAGCTTCAGAAGAATCCACTTGGCATAATTTTATTTTCCATTCTCTCCGCAATTGTGCCTTCCCTAAGTGTCCATTTAATTTGGTTGAAGTATATTTAAAAAAGAAATACTTATATCATAATAAAAAAGAGTCACTGGCGCGTCAGCTGGAGGGGAGGAGGACGACGAGGACAAGGACCTGCTGACAGCTTTTTGTTTGCCATTGTCTGTTCGACACGCGACAAGTGAGTCCTTTACAGTTCGCACCCCTCGTCCGATGAGAAGGGTCCCTTGCCAGCGGCCAGGGTGTGAATGCGAGTGCAAGTGCGTGCAGGGTGTGCGACAGTAGCTTATGTTGTTGCAAATCACACTGACAAGATAATAAATAAATATCAAAATATGTCATAAAGAGATTTTCAACAACGGACACTCAACTGGTTGTAGCTCATTCAATGTCAAAGTGTTGCCCATTCATTGTTTGGTGTAAAGCGCCGTCTGCGCTGAAACTGAACATACGGTGTTTTTCACAGTCTATGGGCGAGTTAAACTAAGTATTTTACCATTTTAAATAGGAGTGCACACTTTTTAGTAAATAATCATATTAAGTTTATAAGCAAAGTTCCCAAAAGTGACCGTAAACGAAAAGTACTTTACGACTTTTGTTTTACACCACACACTATCAAATACATGAACATGGGGCAGCTCCCAAAAAAACTTGCCTTAGGAAGCGAGTGTGAAACTCCTCTTCCTCTCTGCCGTTCACTTAATGACAGTCCGACAAAGTGCGAATCAAGCTCAAATGCCACTCAGTCACTCTGATAGACTTATAGTCAGTCTATACCCACGTGTGACTGTGGTTGGCAACCCTAAAAGGGGTTAAGCGAGGAAGGAAGACGTCATCAGATATCAACCCCAAGGACTGCATTACCAGCGTCAAATTGGAAATGCTTGTCATATCCTTCATTTATCCATGGCTTCAGCCATGGATTTTTCATTTTTATACACACACTCGCATTTATTTCATAAATTATTTGTCACAATTAATTGAACTGTGTATGGCACAGGTTGTCGTCCTTACTGCCAGATGAGATATATTTCCACACACATTTTCAACAGTTTTTGTAAAACTTTGTCACCACTAAATGTGCGGCGGGTGGTTCGGTGGGTGGGTGGGTGGTTGGCTGTGTGTGGACAATTGCCTGCCACCATGCAAGGCAAGGGCACGATAAAAGGATGAGCCTTTATGCTCGTTCTGACAAATAATAAGATGAGATACGACATATGTGCAAACAACTTTTGTGCGGAGCTTCATATAATTGAAAATCATACACATATTTATACACTTGTATACAGACATATAAATGTATATCTCTTTATATATACATACATACTCCGCACAATTGACTAAGAAGGGGGACCCTTCTACAGCGCCGTTATGTTTTGCGGGGCAATTTAGAGGCCAATATCCTGCTGTGAAATATGTGCAGATTTCCGGTTGTTCTTTTGGCCATTGTTCATCGTCCTTGGGTTGCATTAGGCGTCGGATTTAGCGCTCTGAAATGATTTATGATTATGACAAATTGTTGGCGGCAACTGAAATCAATGCCAACCTCGCCCAGCGTGCTGGATAAGCGAGTCTTACCCCAAACACGGAGTCAGCTTCAGGGATGTTGCGGGGTAGTAGCTTTAAGAGTGTCTTAAGGCAGCCTTAATACTTATGAGTTACTGTAAAGGATTTTTTCTCTTTCGTCAATATTATTTCCTTGAAATATAAATTACTTAAATTAAAAATTTGCAAATAGTCATTGATATTTTTTTGAGGTTTGATAGTCTATTTTAAACTCATTCTAATTGTAGTAAAACATATAGAATTTAATGTTAATGCAATGTAGATCTCTTCATTATTGTGGAAGAGAAAAATCTATTATCTGTTTTAAATTATATTTGAAGTGTATGCAGTTCGATAAACTCTATGGTCAATATGTCCACATGTAGATAGGTGCATCAAGAACTTTGATTGGATTCGATATAAGAATCGTATATCAAATGGACTGATATCAATAGAACAATCAAAGCAGGCATTTAAATATATTATTTTCGTTTTAATTTCAAGATTCTATTGTCCCTGCTTGAAGATCTGATGAACGACAGCGAGTCATCATTAAACTGCACGGAATACTGAGTGGTAAATAGTGAATCCCAAATACTGAATAGTTAATAGTGAATAACGAATGTTGAAATTAAAAAAGTTGGAAATACGAGCGAGCTAAACAGAATTGAACTGAACTGCAATTAATGCTGATAATAATCAAATAATTAACTTTCTTAATTGAAAACAATGAAAAGAGTTTTATGTCTTTGTGTTAGATATGTTTTGGTAACATTAACACTTTACCTAGGGCGATGCAAAGCGTCATCGTACCTGGCCTGAGACATAGATGGAAACGAGAGACTGAGATGGAGATGAAGTCTATTAAATTTGAGGTTCTTTAAAAATGCATTAAACTGCCACAAAGACAAAAGGGGCCAATGAAAAGACTAGGGCGCATGCCTCAGGTTAGATGTTGTTTATTGCATTGAGCCTTTGTCTCCTATACTAATAATAAAATGGGAAAATATACAATTTTATCCAAGGAAAAAGAATAAAAATCGATGCCATAAGGCGGCACTGCAATAAAAATGTGACAAGACATAAAGCAAATGTCCAAATATACACAAACACAAACACACACACGCACTCGGTCAAATGTGGCAAGAAACCTTGTTGCATGAACGACACATGCGGCACGGTGAGGCAGTGCCTACGAGAACGGGGCAGGGGCAGAGCGTAGCTAGAGCATTCGTTAGACTGTCAGCAGGACGATGAGTTCCACAAGGAAGCAGACACCAGCAGAAATACAATAAATTACTTGACGGAAAATATTGATAAGGTGACACACAAACGGGCTCAGACTCAGACTCAGACTGAGACACTGTCCCAAACTCAAAGCCAGACATGAGATGACACCCAGTTGATTCTAGTCCATCCCATGTCGCCACACAGCCTTTATGTGGCCTTGCTGTTTTTTATAGCCCTCGTCACCTTCGTCTTACGTCTTTCGTCTCGCCAGTGTCGCCAAACATGACGCATGTTCCGGTGCCAGTGGCAAGTGGTCCAAGTGGTCATCATGCCCAAATGAAATGAGTTAAATGACGCAGGTAAGCCTGGCTGCATATGCTGATAAGCGTATCTAGAGAAGTGTATAAAAAATAGACAAGTTAAACTAACATTGTGCAGACGATTCTTAAAATCTTCGCTCATTTGATTTTTATAACAATGATTTTAATTTTCCAACACATTGAAATCGTTAGTAAGGTAAGTGAATTTGAAATGAAATAAATACTATGAATTAAATATACAAAGAAGGAATAAACAATAATAAAATGTGATCAAAGGAACTAAGCAAGTGGAATATTTCTTATTTTGTCATTTGTTCAAAATATTTTCTTCTGGTATAGTTGGAGTTGCCTTGTTACAATTCTACATAGTGGGTATCTGGTATAATAAATATTAAATATTAATTTCGTAAATTTCCATAGATAAACATCAGCCAAGTCTTAAAAACTATGAATATTCAGATTGATTCATAGAAATCAGTGTATTGGTATAATGTGAAACTGGTTTTGATATTGATAAATGAATTGAAGATACTCGTGTTTAACCTCTTGGAGCTACAATTACAAACATTTAAAAATTCCTAGCATTAAGAGATCCGTGAATGATAAAACAAATTAGCACCTGAATAAAATTGACTTGAGAACGACAGCTGAGAGTTTGTGGTTGGCGTGTTTGAACGAGTTGTAATAAGCTCATAATTTATAAATTCAAATTGATATTCAACTGGCATAAAAATGCAAAAATAATTCCCATGATCGAGTCGACGCACAAATCACTCGGCTATGGCTTTATGTCGGACTTTGAGGGGCTCCCTCCATGGGCCGTGCGTAACTCTACACAGAAAGCTAAGCTAAGCGAATCGAATCGAATTGAATTGAAGCCGAAAAATGCAAATAGAGTGACAATTTCCCAGCACGTTCAAACGGAGGCAAACTCATTAATTAAGTCAGCGGCGGCGTTGGCTTTCCATAGGTATTTGCCGTACAAATGTTTTAGACTTATGAGCATAGAATGAAGAACTACCCGACCAACCAACCAGGCCAAGTCAGGCGACAACTTTAGCAATTAACAAATTTATAATTTCCAAACGTTTGAGACAATGAGACAGCCAGCCAGGCAATTGGCGACGACGACAACGATGGCGGCGGCAAATTAAAATTACAGACAACACAATGAATAAATAGAGATACATATAGACAGATAGATGGATGGATAGATGGATTGATATACCCCCGATAGAGTCTTGAGCCGCAGAAATAAATAAAGGTTCAATTTTATGTCATAAAAAAAGCGTTAGAAACGTGATTGAAATCTGTGAGAAATGCAAGGTAACTCGTCTTGGAGAGAGGACAAGACTAGGCGACTCGTCGAAGCGGAGGCGCCTCGAGGCGACACATATCGCACCACGAACGTGTCAGCCACGTCTGCGCATGCGCAGCCAACAACTACAGCAACAGCACCGGCAATAGCAACAGCAACAGCTACAGGAACAGCAATGACAACAACCATCTCGCACCACAGCACAGCACACAGCACACCACACCGCACCGCACCACAGTGCAGCGTGTGTATCTCGTATCTCATACACCGTTTAAGCTAATTGCCGTTGGCTGCGTAGCCTTCTTGTTGTTGCTTTCGTGTACGAGAATATTGTTGTTGTCATTTTCGTTGTCGATGTCGTTCGTGTTGTTATTGTTGTCGCTGTCGCTGACAGTTGAGCAATAATAATTGTCAAAGCTCTGACTTAACTTGACTTATCGCTTCTGCTACCTTCTTAAGGTGTTTCCTCGCCCATTCGGACTCAATTAAATTGTCAAAAGTTGCCGCTGCCATAGTCTTTGTTGCCGTCGTTCCCAGTGCCACATGGCGGTAGCTTGTCTTATGGTTTTATGGCGCCAAAGTTCCCAAGGGGCAGTCGTCTTCAATAACAATTAGCAGCGCTTCAAAAGTATATTCAAATCGCTGTAAGTACAATATTTATACAGTCATAAACTATTGACCCGCTTCATTGAAGCTATCGCACGGCCCCAAATACGCCATTAAGTTGTTTATGGCCCTCTTAATATGCATGTCCAGGAATTTTAGACATTTTTCGTTTCATAGTATAGAACAAATAATAAGCTTATAATGAAAGATAGCATTTATTATGATATTAGAATTGTAATTAACTTTTGATTTTATTTTCAATTTTCAAATGTTTCTAATAAGTTTATTTTATCATTTAAAAATTTAATTTAAATTAAGTAAATTTTTTTTTCTTGAGATTCATAAAAGGCGCCTTGTAGGCTCCACGGGATATCAATTTCGGCTGCATATTGAAGATGCATGATATTTATGATATTTACCTAACGCTTAGGGCAATTGCGGAAAAATTTAATAACGTAAACAGAACTAAAAGAATAAGGAACATAAAATGTGTGAGACAGAACAGTACATAGTTGCAGTTGTAGCTTCTACTTTCAATCGAAATTGTAAAAATTATTGTTTACATAATATGTAAGAAATGTGCAGCCAGACAGGCAGACGGACAGACTGATAAACAGACAGACCTGGCCAGGCTATGCACTGACGAACTGAGTGAGTTGGAGAGGAGACTCAGCTCTTGGCCCTGATGCTGGGCAACAAATTTGTTATCATCCATCCGATGGTTGGCAGGCAGCTAGGCATACGTTTGTGGGTGGGAATGGAAGTGGTAAGAGAAGTTGGAGTTGTAGTTGGAGTAGGAGCTTTAGCTGGCTGTGATATGGCGCAAATGAATTGTATTGGCAGCTGGCAGCCGTCGGAATCGAGGAAAAAAATAGCTGAATATTTTATAAATTGATGTGACTACGGATGTGCAACGACACTAATTAATTGGGTATTTCATAAAACCAGAGAGTGTCTTATGCTGCAACTCTAACTGCGATTAACACACATACAGTTGCATACATATGCAGGTCCCCAGCTGTAGCTGTATCTACAGCTGTATCTGTATCTGCTGCGTTTGCTACCGAACTGTTTGCTCATGTTTGCTGTCGTCAGCTGCTTCTGCTGCTGCTGTTGGCTCAAGCGAATGTCTTACTTGGACGCGGATCGGTTTGGCTTGGTTTGGTTTGGTTCGGTGCAAGCGAGCCGTCGATGCTTGATTGCTAATTGCAATCGGAGTTGTCATGCGTCCCGTCCCGGTCTGTCTAGCTGATTGCCAGCGACATAAGCACAGGCACTGGCTATGGCTCTGGATCTGGCTTTGGCTTTGGCTCTGGCAATGCCATAGGCGCAAGTCCAGGGCCAGACTTGCAGCTTCAGCCAGAGCTACGACTGCAGCTACAACTTTGGGCAACGAGCCAGTTTTTTAGTGTTTCCGTTTTCATTTTTCACTCTTTATCCCGGGCGGGCAGCTGACACAACTAGAAAAAAAATTGTGTGTAACAACAAGTAGATTTACAATTTGTGATACTTCCCGTACTTCAACAACTAAATAAATATCCATCTATCGCTTCCACTTCTGTGTGTGTGTGTGTGTGTGTGTGTGGAGTTCGCCTGCGTTCAAAAAATCATGTCAGGCGTCAATATGAGAATCTTCAAGTGATTTGTTTACACGCGGCAGCGTCTATTAACGAATTTATGGTAAACAAAGGGAAGTCGTTTGTTCAGCCCTGCCACCCCAACCTAGACTCTCTCCCGTCTCCCGTCGCCCCTCTCTTGTCTCCATCTTCACCTTGCCCTCCCTAATTTGGCATTGGACTCTGGGCAGCTAGCTCCACATAGATCTCCAGTATCTGCAGCTCGAGTATCTCATATGCCAACACCGACAGCCAGAATCGGGCATACACAAAGATACACTTCATAAAATATTAATTGGTTGATTTATGTTTCTATTTTCCTTTTTATTGAAGCGCATGTGTCTGCAACAAACAAGCACAAGACAAGAATAAGAACAGCAACCTGGTTACATTTTGTTTATGTTGCAGTGTGTAGCAAGTGGCAATGCATCTAAACAAGAGTAAACTTCTTGCAATCCGAATAAACAGTATAGCCATTAATTCTGCTGTCTGTATTTCTTCTTGCAGATGACACTTTATTGCGTTAACAATTTAAAAGCTGCTCTCAACAAAGTTTTAACAATTAGTGCTTTAGTTATACATTTTGTATTGAACTACAAGATGTGTATGCATTTTCTTATACTCTAAATATAATGATACCAATGAGACCCATATGAATTAATCTGGAAATTCCTAATGTCTCTCATCAGAATTTTCCTTCCTTTTCCTTTTTTTAAATCTGTCATTATTGATTCACCTTTTATTCATTGAAATACTCTTAATAATTTCTTGAGGACTTAGTGATGATTTAGTGATGACAACTGCTGGGTTTTAAAGCGTCAAATATAATTATGCTAGTCACAATTATGTATGGATAGATGAGACATCGGATAAATGCAAATTGATTCTCACATAAATCGAGACGTTTAGCAGTAACTAGCGTATCTAATAGGCGTTGCCGATAATTCATCTGGCAAATTGCCAACAAATTACAAATTAATTTGGAGGCTCAACACGGTGCGCGAAGGGCATTAAAATTCGGATTTGACGACGCAAATCGAGCGAAATTAAATATTCAAAATTCTAACAAAATAATAAATATCGTGGAACTAATTTAACTGCCGCTGTTCCGGGTCTTCATCTGAGTAAATATTTGCATAAATTAGCAACGCTTCGACAGACTCACGTGCGACCAAGCGACGGAGCGTCAAATGCAGCCAATGGCAATCATCCCGCCTCACTACCATCTCCCTGAGATCTTGCTGGGATGCATCCCTTGCCGCATCCCGAGCAGCGACAGTTCTTGTTTGTTTGTTTAAGCCATTCGCTGCCGATGTCGCTGTCGTTGTCGCAGTCCTTGCCAGGATGTAATCCTGCGGCAGCGTGACCAATTAATTTGATTGTAAAATGTGAAATTCGTATTAAAATCAAATACAACAAAAATGACAATGCGTATGACGGGAATATTAAAAAGTTGGCAAAAGCCACCACCACTACCACCAGCAGCTGGCTGGCACCAGCAGCAGCCCCGGAGAAGAGGAAGGAATAAAAAGCATCCCGAGCACATCTCGACTCGACTTGCCTCGTCTCGTCTCTTCTCTTCTCTTCTCATATCATCTCTTCTCATTTTCATCGTTTCTCTGACTTTAAAGTCACGCACGGAGTTTGCGCGATTTTTATGATAATTTCTTGCTGCGATTGGGCTGCTGTCGCCATTGCTGTGGATCCCATCCCAATCTTGTAAAGCAGGCGGACTCGACAATGTATTTTTTGGGAAGGGAAACAAATCAAAAGGGATATTTCACTTCCTTTCTTTTTTAATAACAATTCCAGTTCATAGGTTTCGCTTTTTGATCGAATCGCTAAACTGTGAAAAAAGGTTGCTCATTTTTTGTCTCTACCATTTTATGGGCTGTCATCGAGAACAGGTTTCTTTGTCAAAGTGGCAAAAGTTTACAGCTGAATAACTGATTTGCATATTTCGTAAAATTAACGATTTGAAAAATTGGCATAATGTTCAAGAAGAAATCAAAGGATTGTTGCATTAGCCCACAACAGAGGTGGGAAGCTCAACTTGTATTTAAATTGTATTTTACGAGCGGAAGCATTTAAATATGACTTCCATTCAAAATAAGTCTTTAAAATGTATAATATTTTACGATTTTAGATTGATTCTAAAGTGTTTTTGGAGAATACTCAAAGTTTTCTCTTTATACAATTGCAACTGCATTGGATTGCATTCAGTGTTTCAAAAGCTCTCTACTTAGAACTCATTTTCTCAACTTTGTCTGCAAATACATAAAATAAGTATAGCAGCGAGACATGTCTAATACTTGGCTAAAGTTATGTGCCATTTTGCACGGCATAAGAGGCACGTCAACACGAACGAGCCACAAATAAAATTCTTTTATATGTAGTCCAATAATATTTCCATTTGGCGAATTGCCGTCATAGTCATTGCCTCTCAGTTTTTACCATTTGCTATGAAGTGTGATTGTGATAACTCCCAAGGGGGCTTATCTAAAATGAACTTGAAAGATAAACTAAGCAGTAGCGTTGTGGTAAAGGATACACGAATACAATATATCCTGCTGCCTCCAGGGGAAGGTATACTCTGTATACAGAAAACGCATCTATATTTGGAGTTTGTGACACTCTTACAGTCAATTCATTTTTTGTTAATTACTTTTCCTTTTATCTACACTTTTCTGAAAACTGTAATATCCTTATTACGCCTTGTTTACAGGGTATTAACAAATCGAAGACAAAGAGAAACAGAAGAGTCACTTGAACTGCACTTTTCATGTGTGTGAAAACATGCCATATGATTTTTTATGAATGTGTCACAGGACAGAGAAGCAAATCAACAGACAGGCCTGGCAAGAAAGGACAGCACAGGATTCGGTCGCAAAATCTGTGTTGTTGCTATTCAAGAAAATTGTTGGGGAATTGTTATGCACAGTTCGTGACATTGAAAGTCACCTGAAATTCCAACAAAAATAGAAAACATTGACTGTGCTAGACTTAAGACTTTAACTAGAGTTGCAAGTGAATTGCACAACTCAACCCCTTTGGAGTAAACCCTTCTCTTCTTACTCTTTGAGTTTCCGTTGGCAGTCATTGTGTTTGAGGCAGGGTCATTAAATCATTCATTCCGAGTCATTTAATAATTTCTGCCAGCATCGAAAAAAGCATAGGAGGAGATTGCGCGTGGCAGTGGCCATAATAATTCATTAGTGCCCAGTAGCAGCAGCTAGAGCCGGACCAGGAGTAGAATAATGAACAGGAACAGGAGCTGGCACTCATAAATGCTGTGCAGGCGAAACAATAACTTAAACACCGAGCAACTCCCACACCAAAGCTGACCCACAATGTGGGCACTCGCCGAGGTGAACTTCAGTCATACAAAGTAGAAGGTAGAAGTAGAATGAATTGTATTATTACGAGGGGCTTTTACCATTCTGAAAGCAACGAATGACCGAAACTGAGCAGAAGGTCAAAAATGATAAACGGATATGAATAAAGGATATTTCTGTCCGTATTTCCTATTGCGAAGTCTTCTGCGATTGTTACCAGAACTGCCATTGTCGTTGAATAATTGCAAGTCGCAAACGTCCGCGTTCTCTGCCATGGAGTCTTGCGAGACACATAGCCAGGGCGATGGCCAAACACAATTGCAAGTAGAGGGCCAAGGAGAGAGGAAGAAGGAAAAAGCAGAATGAAAAAAGTTTAAGCTGTCAATATTTTGACTTTTCCTGCCTGCTTTTGTGAAGTGGGCGTATAATTAATGGATCGGGCGTTCGCAGCCCATCAATGGCAAAATATTGTGAATGTGAATGCGAAATGGGGCAAAAAGGGTTCAACATTGGAACATTCGAATCGATTGCTTTATTTATGGAGAAATAAATTGAAATGTCAACCGGGTGGGTGGAATATCATATTCCTTTCAGGCAATGGCATAAAAGTATGAAAGCAGCGCATTGTGTAAGACGGCAATTGCAAATCACAGTGGATGAGTGGGTGAGTAGTTCAGTGAAGCAAACTCTTCGTTTGTTGCAGTCCCGAAAGCTGTACACATATTTCTATACAAAACGGGGCAAAGGTTCAATTACACTTTCGAACGGGATCGACTTTCACACTGCTCCGCCCCTTGAAAGTCCCAACAATGGGCCAAAGGGCGCATTGTCCAGCAGCCAAAGTGGCCTGACATTTGTCTAATGTAATCGAAACAGATTGAGATAGATACAGAAAACTCTTAGCCACATCGTCACAGAGAAAAACTGTAAAAATAAAAGCTGAATGAGAAAACTTTAGTTAGATTATCTTGACTAACGAATGTGCCTTAAAATCTTCGGTTTGACTCTCAGGGTTATAGATATAGTATAATGATGATGTGTATAGTATAAGTGCAGCTTGTGTTGACGAACAAAGGCTATATCGCAAATTCATCATAGCAAGGTAGACTCTATAAATATTACAAATTTATTTTATTTTTTTATATGGGCACGGCTTCCGACAGAATATTATATATAACAAAACACATCACTTGTGGGCCACAACATTAATTTATGCCTCAATAAATTATAGCCTCATTATATGAGACACAGGTGCGGGCTGTCGTGTACTCGCGTACTCATAACACGACACATAAGAAGCCATAAAATCGAATTTCATATTTCATATTGATCGCAATCATGCAATTCGACTCACGTCGCTTCAGTAGCCTCGTCGCGCCCACATAAAGCACTCGGAGACCACTCCGAATCGGTGTCTATATCATCATCATATTCATGCATTTAAATCATAAATTCATGATTACTGGCAACACTCAAATTAAATTCCAGGCAGGCTCGAGCCACCGCTCCCTGCAGACAGACAATATTGTTTTGGACACGAACTGAAACTGGAACTGGGGCTAGTACTTGGACATGGAGTGACGATGGGGTTTTGCCAAAGTCACATTGAGCGCAATCATAACAATTTTTGATGTATTATGCGACAGATACAAGTGTTCGTCTTGCATGATAAGCAGCTTGGCTTTCACTGAACTTGACCAATTCAGCTCGAAAACGCAAAAGAAGCTATCGCCAAATGCCAATCTTGTGATATTTTATTTGAAATTACAGCTGATACTGAAAAGTACTCGAGTACACAGATTAATAAAAATCATGTTTATGTTTTGTTACTTAATTATTATGATACATTCTGCTGCTCAAGTTGCACAAATTAAGTTGACACTTTAATTTAAAGACGTACTCTACATGTGACCGCAATGTGGTTTCAGAATACACGAAGAAAGTTCGAATGAAATCAAACTCGTAATTTATAAAACAAATTATGGTATTATGGTGGCCATTATAATAGGCATTGCTCCACTTGTTCATTGAAAATATAATATGAATTTCAAAATATGCAATCGAGCTGTCGCCCTGATTGTCCCGGTTTTAGATGATGCCGATGGATGGGACTCAACAATTGTCACAATTGCCAACTATTTTGCATGACAATGAATTGAATTGAAAGTGAGGCATATTCTATTCAGAATGGACATAAATGAAAATTTTCATTTGCACAGTGTGGTTTTTATTATGGTGAACAATATTTGCCACTCATATGCGGCCAACAATAGCGTAGCAATGCAATGCAATGCAATGCATATTTATGAGCTCTGCAATATGCAACAACGGTCCCATTTATGTATGCCTGTGTGTGAGTGTGTCTGTGTAGATTGGCAATTTACATTTTGGCCAAGTGCCTAGCCTAGAGACAATTCCTCATAATTCCCGCAATATTCGCACCACTGGGCCGAGCTGTTTAGCTCTCTCTTTTTTATAGCCTGTACAAATGCATTGACCACAAGGGGTATATGCATTTCAAACAAACATTTGCGCTTTCTCACAGTGATGGTCTGTACTGTTGGGTATATCGCAGTTTGGCATATATGAATATATTATTTCATACTTTGTTTTGCATTTTGGTTGTTGGGATTGTGACACTGTGACTATTGTTTTTGCAGCCACATGTTGCAGCACGTACTTGACGCTTGGCAAAACTAAAAACAGATTCTGAATTGAAAATGAATTACGCTGAAATGAATGCAAAACTTTTATCACAAAGTGAAATCTATAAGCCAAACAGGCACGCACACATGTGAGTATTACACAGTCCTCAAGCCGCTCTTTCTTTCTTTCCCTTCTGCATCTCCTGCTCTCTCTCTCGCTCTCTCTATCTCGATATGAATGAGACGTGCTTATAAAACAAGTTTCTCAGCAGTAAGCAGATACTCAAATATATAAAGAAAATAAACTTGTGATTGCAGTTTTTATGATTAGCTTTGAATTAATTAGTGAAAAGATTGAAGTAAATTTCAGTTGCACCAATATTAAGACAGGTGCAACTTTATATACCTTATATATGTGTGCAAGTCCCAATTAGACTTCCACCACAGTTGCCACATCCATGCGAAGATTCGTGTTGCACTGAGCAAATAAATTTACCGCATGCAAAAATTTATACCGCCAACTTTTCTCATTAAATTTTATAAAAGGAGGCATATTTTAAACTTTTTCGACAGTTTCGCTATTTTCTCACCTGCCCCGACTTGGTTATGTCGAAAATGGGAGAGGAGCCTCGGAGAGGGAGAAGAGGCTGATAGAAACGGAGGCTGTTGGATGCCTCAGGCACTGCAGTAGTTTCGAGATGCGCTCAAGCGGCAACGAAACTTAATTTCTATTCATTTGCTAAAATTCATTCGTACACACACACACAGAGTCAGACTAGTGTGGTACATACAAATGAGCAGGTGTGTGTGTACATGTGAAAGGTAAGAAGTTGTGCTATCTGCAGTCATATTGGCAGCGGAAATTGAAGCGAAACTTTTGTCTTTAGACTCGTGAATATAATTCCACGACAGAATGGATGAAATTAAGAAAACTAAAGGTAAGCAGATTAAAGAACATAGGCCAGCGGGAGAGCAAAGCAGAGTGAACAGTCAGTGGTGCAAGAGCGGGCAAGAGAGCCTGGCAAAAAATAGTTTTCCAATTAAACTTTATCCTTTTGCTTTAATTTACTGGTTTCATGCCTTGTCGCCTCTTTTAACCGCAATAGCACCAACAGCAACAAAATCCCATTTTAAAGTTTTCCATTTTCCGTTTTGCCTTTTCATTTTTCTGCAGCATCTCCTGGCCGAGATTTCTTCTCATTTTCTTCTTAAGCAGGGGCAAGTGGCATCCTCGATTGACTTTGATTTTGAATGCATCTACGGATAAGCAATACGAATACGAATGTGAATACTCGAAATCAACAGACTGTCGAAGACTTGCACTAAGTAGAGATAAAAACTCACTTGGGTCAAAATAAACAACGGGCTATAATTATAAATGCTCGACTACCAGATACCCATTGACCAGTCTTTTTATATCAAAAAAATATATGCAAAAATATATATTAATCACTTACCCTTATATTAATTAGATTCAATTGATTATTCTTGACTATCATAATCGTGAACAAAAATAACTTGGAATGAAAATATATGAAAACCAATTTGTTTAAATGTATAAAACTCACTGGCCCTGCTCAATGGAAACTGGGTATAACAAAGAAACAGAAAGTCGAACGAACTCAAAATATCTTCACGAGGACAACGACGAGAAGAACGAGAAAAATGTGAACATTTTTCTCCCAGAATTGTTCCATGTATTCCAATATTAATTTGGTCAATTTATATTTTATTTGGAATTTTTAAATTGGTAACGTTTTTGAGCCAAAAAACATATCGCGATGACCCATCGGAAGCCAACCCAGCATCATTGGCTGTGTGTGCGTGTGTGTCTCAGTTAAGTGGCTTAAATGGATCGACTGCTTGCAAACGACGATCGTCATAAGGATGAAACGGGAATAAGGCGAGCGAGCAAGGGATGACAACTCTACACTTGAAGACAATAGAAGAGATTATCAACAATTTAAATGAATTTATAGAAATTCTCACATATGTTATGTAAGTGTTATGCATGAACAAAAATATTAATTAAAAATATTGTTTCTATTACAATAAATATACATATTTTTATTTATACTTTATTTTTTATTCTTTAATCTATATATTGTTATTATGATGATAAATGATAACATGTTTATTTAAATGTGATTAAGCTCAACATTGTGTTAAAAAGAAAAACACTTACCTTGGTGCATTTCTCTCAGTGTTTTGGTGACATTCTCCCACACTGTGCGTTAGATGCAAGCGATCTGCAACTCAACATGCCCCATTGTCTCGCATATGGTTATGATATTGTTGCCGCCTTGCGTCGCACATGTTGCAAGCCACATTCGCATATGAATACTCGTACATGCGTCTAAAAACTGCTGCGAATGTTGCTCCCGTTCATTTATCCTTGCCAGGAGCACCGAGTGCCAGAGCGCTCATCTGTGCTGTGTACAGTAGCATGCCAGATAAATCAATGTGTCAACACCTCTTTTTGTGCTGTCAGTTTTTTATGGTTTTCGATGATATTTCGCCTATTGTCAGGTCGACGCACGCGGCCAGTAGCGAGTTGCAAGTTGGCCGCTGCCAGTTGCCCTTGTTGTCAGTTGCTGACCAGTTTTGGGGCCATGTTTACCCATTTGGTTAAATCGCACTTGGACGTCGACGGCTGATTCTGACTCTCAGTCGGACTCAGATGCAGACGCAGACGCAGACGCAAACGCGGGCAGCTGACATGGCCATCGCTCAGCACTTTTTGCCAATGCTTGAGCGCTGCTCTTTAGCTTTTTAGCACAAGAATTATGGCTTCCCCTGGTCACCACTGGCCACCATTGGCCCCACTTGCCAAAACGTTTCGAACGATGCGAGGCATTCACAGCCGCTGCAAAACTGCTGCAACTGGATCAATTTCAGTGGCAAACGTGTCGTCGTCAACGTCGCAATTCCTCTCACTCTCCCGTCCTCCTCCGTCATCCAGCGAAAACAGCGACTCATGCAATCGAATGCTTTTTTTTTTGCCAGCGCTTGTGAAATTTGAATTGGCTGATTTTTTGCTAAGATTTATGGCAGTCTCGTTAAATTTTAATATAAAATAAAAGTTTATAGAAAATCAAGAGTGAAGCTCAGCTCCAGCTTTAGCCTCGAGTGATACTTCATTCATATCTGAGTTGTATAGAGTCCCTCCTTAGTGGAATTGACATGCAAAGCGAATTAGTAGGCCATAAAGCTGGGCAAGCCAAGCCCTTGCTGAGATCGCACTTAAATTATTATTACACGTAATAATATTTCCATAGAAGGTACTTATTAAACATATAATAATGATCAGGACTGGTCATCAGCATCCTCTAGTCTCAAACTCGTTCGTTAAAAGCGCTCGCAAGAAATCCCTTGGCAATAACCGACTGAGAGATGGACAAGTACACACGATATTCAAATAGAACCAAGCATTTAAAGACAGTGAATACATTTGGTGAGTAACAGCAATTAAGCGCCCATTGAAGACGATTTCCACATCCATAAGATCAACAGCAATGTCCCAAAATTGTACTTCTATGGAGTTATGGCCAGGGACAGGGTAGAGCTGTAAGCGGCGGCAACTTCCGTTTGTAGTTCGATGTTGGGCAAGATGTGCGAGTGGCGATTAGCCGAGATAGCTCTGAGCTGGGGTTTATAATAATTTCAAATATGTTAAACAAAAAAGCAGCAAGAAAAACATTAAAAACGAACATGGAAATTATTGTTGGCCCGGGCCAACACTTGAGGCCGATAAAAGTTTTTCGATAGGGGCAGTGAAAATGCCACAAACAGCTCATTACAAGCGTCAAAACAAATTTATGCAAATAGCAGGCAGCAGCTGCTGTTGCTGGTAGCAGCACTGGCAGCAACAATAACAAACAGTTGAAAGAGAGTGACCATAGACCAACTCCAAGCTTAAGCTCAATTTGAAGCTGAAGCTGAAGCTGAAGTTGAGATCTCTGCCTGTTTGGAGGTTGAAGTCGTGGCAATTAACATTGCGCCGTGCGTTGAGCATTAATCATTTTAATCGCAATTTATGTGTCGTCGACGTCGTCAACACCAACTCGACACGATAACGGCGGCAGCAAAAGCAACAACAAAAGCAACCAACAACAAGAATTTCCACTACAGCCTCGCCTCGCCATTTTGGCCACAAATGAGCACTAAACGAGCAACGGCCTCGGCAGATTGGCATCGAAGTGAAGAAAGCCAATTTTTAAATTGAGTTTTTCGGGCCACACTCGGGCGGTCTTTCAAAAGCCAAAGCCGCACGCATTTTATATTTTTTCTTGCCACATTTATTCTTACAACCCTCTCACAGCGTCCTCACACCTACATATGATTCATTTATCTGTGGACATCTCGTCAGAGACGAGTGGTGTGTTGACACCGAGGCATTTGCCCCGATCAAATTATGTTTCATAAACGATCGCATTTATGGTGTTGACAACGGCAATGATTTGTTACAGTTCCCGAGTTATTCGAACTTTTTTGAGATTTCACCGGCTGATTGCTCGGGCTCGGGCTCTGACTGTTTGGCCTTTGATGGCTTCGCGCTAAATGGCAAATTATTGTTAAAGAATCAGGGACAAATCAGTCACAAAGTTTGCTTAATTGGTTTAAAGCGATTGTGCGAGCAAACTGGTAAATATATCTTGCAATGCCATAATGTGATGTAAAACTGGTATGCCAATAACATACGTGGTGCTTTAATTTATTCATATACTTTAAATTAGTTTGCATTTAATATACATTAACATTTTTTCTTCAGCATGTAATGCTAGTCCAATAAATTACATATCAGAGACAATGCATATCAAATTCGATCACCAATTTTAATTTTGACATAGAACAGACAACATTTAAGCATTCATCTGGAACTTCAAAAAGGCCTGCCCAATGTCTAATTTCATTGTTGTGTAAATTCTATTTATTTCTTATTGTTTATGGCTGGTTTTGCATTATTCTCTATACGTATGTATGTTATATACTTATATTGAACTATTTAACTACGTATAACGATTCATTGGGCGTGATCATTCTGATTGCTCAACCCCAGCTGAACAATTGGTGGTACAGAGAAAAAAAAAATCGTATTGTTGCTGTTATTTTCGATTTTTATATTTAATTTAGTATTTCCGATATTAAAATCGAAAATCAAGCAAATACAGCAACAAGCACAATTGATTTAAATCACCTGCACAATAATGTAGTAGAAGCTGCACCTTAAATTGTTGCCATTGTCGTTGTTACTGTTGCTGTAGCTGTTGCTAATGCTGTTGTTGTTGTCGTTGTTTACACAAGCAACACATTCGAAAATTTATAATCACAATAACAGCAAAATTGAACAATAATATTTGTTAACGCTCGAATAGCGACGCGCCCAATAATTTTATTGAATCTCAAATGTAAACACATACATATGTACATATGTATATTCATGTGTTTGTGTCTGTGTGTGTGTGTATACAATACATAAATAGGAAAGCCAACCTTAATTTGAAAAGCAAAACAAATTTAAAAACAAAAGTTGCAGCTACCGCTAAGAGAAGCAGATACAGATGCGACTACGGATACCGATAGCGATACAAATACAGATACAGTAGCGCTGAGTGTAAAATTTATAGAATGGTTGCTTCGATTTGCTTCGCATGAATTTCGATTCATATAAAATTAATGAATATTTAAATTGTGTGACGTTGCTTCATGCAAAATGCCGCCGGAAACGCGCTTTGCTGGAGCCACCTGTATCTGTATCTGTATCTGTATCTGTATCTGTGTTCGTATCTACATATGTGTATCTATAGTTTGTTGCTTGGACTGTAGCGATTGGCACGCCGGATGCTTACTCACACCCACTTCGCCACACGTTCTATTTTTTGGCATACTCAGATTTTGACCAAGGTTTTCATTCAAAACAGAAGATGGAAACTTGTCTAGATTTTCCGTTTGTTGACTGCGATTGTGAATGATTTTAGTGAATGAGTTTCTATCACAATATACAAACAATCTTACAGTTAATAATTTGAGATCTTACAGATACACACCATACCACACGCACTCTACACATTGCAATCCCTCCGCCCCTGCCTATGCTTCAGATACTCCAACAACATTGAATGGAAATTTCATTCATTTAGCTGCCCAACCAGATCCGATAGCCGGCGACTTGGTGCTCTGTGACGTCAGTTTAAAATGGCAGCTGCGTAGCATCCAGCATGGAGTATGCATGTGAATATGGATATGGATATGAACATGGACATGGACAGGAGAGTATGGCATAGATCAATTGTTGTTGTCAGTTGTTCGACGGATTTGTTTGTTTATGTTTTGCGTATTGCTGATCTCTTTATGAATGAATGAATAATTGCCGTCGTGCCAGTTTTGTTTTAACCATTTTGAACGATTAATACATGGCCCTGCCCTGTTGCGCCTGTCCCTGTCGTCCACCTGCCAAATGTGTGTTTGGAACACCTACAGATATTGTTAGCAGGGCCCACACAATTGCGGTTCGTCTGTTTAGAGAGGTGAATTATGCAAACGTCGACTTGGACAGCAGCGATGGGTCAACAGCATAATGGATTTGCGCCCTACCCTGTAATAAAGCCAATGAAGGGAGATAGGTTTAGCTTGCAAAACTAAGTAGATAAATACCTATGTATATAGAGAGAAATTTAGTTATTATTATAAAATAATAAATATTGAATACAGATAATAAGTAATTTTAATCAATTAAATTGATTGTGAACTTTTAGTTTTTATTTCAGAACTAAGACTTGTTTTATATATATAAATCAGAGCGATCATTTAAAGATTATTGTTTTAGAAATGTTAAATTCCTAAGTTCAGAGTTACATTAACATAATATATTAACAAAAACTAATATAATACAATAGTATAAAATATATTCACAAAATCTTCAGTATGCAAGGGTATTTTGGTGTCGTCATGCCCAAGTAAATCTTCTTTCCTAGACATATTCACATTAATCTTCGATTGTTTGAAGATAAATATTGCCCCTCTCTTGGGTAAAGGCAAGTCTGTTAGTCTACAATGAAATACAGTTCATAATGTCTTAGCAAATTAATACTTTACCAAATATTAATTTTTTCGTTATTATTTTCTTAAATTATATTTATTTAATCTACATTTGCAACTTCATAGTACAGCAGCTGAATGTGAAAGTTGTTATTTCATTTTCCTAAATGAGATAAACCTTACGCAATTTTATACGTCTGAATTATATTTGATATTAAATAAAATTAAAAATTTAAATTTTCCCATAAAAATGCTTTGATGTAAATATTGCTGTGTGAATTTTTACAAGTTGGCAACATGTTGACTTTGTTGTATGGCGATCATGTACTGACAATAATTGCCGCTAAGCTCCAATCGTAACCACTCCACTCGCCTTCTCACAATCTCCTTACCCTTTCGGCATTCGTCTGCTCTGTTAGGTTGCAACTTTTTGTTGCAATAGAGAACAGAAACGCTGCTGCCTTCTGCCTGTTGCTGCCGCTTCGAAAAATTGTTACTATTGTTCGGGCGACGTAGTCCGTGTCGGAAATGTCGCCAGAGTCGCCTTCGATTGTCTTGTAGACGATGTTGTTCGAATGAAATTCACGGCTTGTATTTTGTTTATTTTTTGCAATTGGTATCGTTGGTGAGCCTGTGAGTTGGTATTGTTCTGTGGGTATAGTATGGGAAATGGGAAAAGCCTCCTGATGATAGTTGGCGAAGACTGCTAATGACAATCTCATAGACGTATACTCAGTTTGTCCAAACTGTTTGTTGACTGTCCAAACGAACATGATTTGAAACACAATGTTGCAGTTTTTTCCTTAATTTATTTCGCTACTATCTGCTGGCTGCTTCGATGCTGTAACAGAAGCTGCACAACCTTTCAACCCGCTTGCCATCGGTAATCGCTACTTCCAATTGCTAGCGGCAGCTAGTAATAGTTGATCATGTCCTATTGCAGTCGCAGTAGCAGCAAACAGCAAAAGCGTCGAGCATTTTAAGAATTTCCACGAGTTGTGTTGCGTTGACAACAACTTTGCAGCAGCAATGACAACAACAACTACAACAATTGTCGCCGCCATCGGTATTAGCAACCTGCTGACCTGCAGCAGCAGTAGCAGCAGCAGCCGTTGGCCAACTTCAAAGTGTCCGAGATCGGGAGTGCAACACTACCACATACAGACACAGCAAGATCAACAGTAACAGCCGTTGCAACCAAGACCATGCCCTTGCCCTTGCCCTCGCCACGCACACTGGGATCAAATCGATTGCCAAACAGTAGCCAAAGTTGTTGTTGTTTGCGGTTGCCGCCGTCGTTGTCGCCAGCGTTGTTGTCGCTGTCGCTGTTGCTGTTGCTGTTGCTGTTGCAGTCGTTGTAACATGGCCAGCTTTGATTTGTGCCTATTGCGATTCTCTAATTGTAACCTGAAGCCAATATAGAATTGAGCTTTATCCTCATACTGCTTCAAAGTAAACAAGTGCACATTAGAGTTGCAGGACAAATATAATTTTCCTCAACAAAGCTCCATCTCGCTTACTCATTATCATTCGCCCTATCCCTTTATATTTTGTGTGAAACGAGCATTAAGGATTTCTTCCTTCTCACGTTCTTGGCCAGTATAATGGAAGTCATGACCAATACAGGTATAGAATTGCAACCATATTTAAATTATGGAAAACATAAGCGAACATTTCTTAAGCGACAAACATGAACAAAATCAAAAATTCCAACAAGTTACAAAAATAACTCGTAGCAGTTGCCCACTTAAGTCCAAAGGAGCCAGGCCACAGAATGCAAGAGCAACACAAACAGCAGCAGCAGCAACAGCAAAAGCAAAAGCAACAACAACAACCAACCAGTTGCAGTGGATCTGTAGATGAGCAAAAGGGCAGGCAGCATAGAAGAAACGCAGAAGAATTTGCGCTCATTGGCCAGAGGATGAGGTAAGCACTGAGGCTAAAACTCAGACTCAGACTCAGACTGAGAATAAGACTGAGACTGAGACTGAAATTCAGACTCTGTTTGTGTATCCTTGTGGCTGACTGGCCGCGACAAATGAAGCTAACAACTCGGACGGCGTCTGGCAGTCGTCGTCGTCGACATTGCGATTGGCTTGGCTTTGGCTGGCAACAACAATTGCAAATAGCAACGACCACGACAACAACTTCGAGCGAACAACGGCAACAACTTACAACGACAATTATAAAATGATGACAATAAGAACAACATGCGATGATACTATGTGTAGGCAACGGGACGCGGTTGCAACCACATCAGCAACAGCGACTCACTGAGCCTGAGCATCAGCCTCAGCCTCATCCTGAGCCTCAGAGCCGAGTGCGCATGATACTCTCACGATCTGGGCGATTGCCTGGCTGGCCCCGGTACCAGGGTCCCTGGTAATGCCGAGAATTTGCCAAAACAGCCCACGAGCTGATCCCAGTCGCTGCCAGTTGTTGCAGCTCTCTGCTCCTCGGCTCGTCTACTCGCCTTGTTGTTGTTTTTGTTGCTCAGCCAGCGACAAATGTGTTTTCGATTGGTGGCCCTGGGTTGCGCCACGGCGCCACAAGCCGCAATAATGTTCACAGACTAACAGACGGACGGACAGACGTACACAGCACCAGTTACAGGCCCGAAAAATTAAAATTGTTGCAGACTGCAACATCGCAGCGACGCCTTGGTAGCCTGACCCCTATTTCCCGTACCACCCCCTCAAGAGCAGCCGTATTCACTTGTCGCGATTAATCGCCATAGATCGACGCTTTAGTTAATTTTTGTGTGTGGGTGGCTTTGGCAACAACTTCAGCTCCAGCTCCAGTTCCAGCTGATCTGGTTTCTCTTAATTGTTGCGGCTTTTATGAGGCGGCATAAGCATTGGCGGCTACGTGGCTTGAGAATTGACTAAGCGTTGTCTTCTTTTTAATTGGATAGTTTGTCATTTAGCTAAACAAACGATGTTTGCCTCTTTGAGCGAGATTAACAAATTAAACGATTATAACTATTATCTAAAAAAGTTACAACTATTTGTAGACATTACAAAAAAAAATTTAAAATGAGTTTCCCATTTTGAACAATAACACACTTTAATTTTTGATTGAATATTATGTATGCTATAACTATTATTTTATTTAAAAACAAGTAGGAAAAAATATTTATAATATTTTTTAATATACATTGGCATAAACATATATGTATATATGATACTAGACTATAAATTGATTCATTGCTTGAGCCACTGTCTTAGTTATTGCTACTGAACACGATAGAATTTGTTTATAAAAATATCAAATTTGAATGAGGTAAAAATATTAATGTCGTCTAAGAAAAATTGCAAGTAAATTTATAACAAATATACAACTGGGTTTATGTCATTTTTACCCAAGTTGAAGTTAACAACCATCAAGAGAAATATTTAAATTAGTTGGCATTCTCCGCCGATTGACCATGTTTATTAATAAATAACTGAATTTAAAATATGCATAAATCTTAGTTAATTACTCAATGACTATATGATGATTCAAAACAAAAATGAAATGTTCAAATATTGATCCAAAGAGGCAAGAAATAAAATAAACAAAATATAAAACAAAACCATCCTAATAACGCTTTGAAATTATTTGACAAATGTAAAATGCATTGAATGAGGTAAGTAAGGTAAGTGTTAAATTAATATTTGGCCTGTCAAGCTTTGCTACTCGCAGTTTGCAATTAAATTGAAAATATGACAATTTCTACCAGGGGAACACAAATACTACGTGGCCATTAAAATAAATCAGTTGCACCACGTGGTGGATCTTGGGACCTTAGGATCCACCATGTGCTCATACATCGCAAGAGCACAGTGAGAGAATGAACGCAGAGAGAGAGAGACAAAGCCAAATGGCACTTGCGGGTTAAATCCACCTGCTTATCTATTATGCTCCACCTTATATATATATTATAGCTTAATTCAATTTAGTAGTAATAGTAGACACGACTTCTACCCTTTGGCTAGGCGAGTCTAAAAAGTTTAATAAAAACCCTTTATGTAATTAAAAATATTATTTGTATTCTTACTTGTGATTAAAACTTGGTAATTAATTGTAATTATGAATTACCCAATCGAAACCGGTTAATGCCGGGGATAATTGAGTATTATATTGTAAAAATAAACGGCAAGTTGTGCATTGAACTGTCACAATCAGTTAAAGAATGATTATAACATATTTAACAAGCGATCGTTGGCCACAAGTAAGTACGAGTATAATAATAAATAAGCTAACATGCGAAGAGCAGACTGAATTTGCAGAAGAAGTTGGAATGAGAGTTAGACTGATCGTGGGAGTCCTTTGGGCCAGCCTGCTCCCAAACAGGTAGTCTTTGTCTTTCGACAAGCAGATTGGTTGCTGCAGTTGTATGTTGAACGAGTTGTACTCGTAGTCGTATGTATAATAATTTTATTTTATTTTACTTTTAATCTCGATCCCAGTACAGATCCAGAACTTGATCCCGCTCCCGATCCCAAAAGCGACAGCAACAGCGAGCCATGCGACCGATCGGATCAATGGGGGGCCTGGAGAGCTGGCAAGGCGGGCATCGTCCGATCGACGTTGTCGAATGTTATGTTGTCACGATATCAAAGCATTTTAATTGGCCGATTTATAGATTTAATTACGTATTCATGCGAAACATCGAATCCGTGATTCGTAAAAACACACACCGCGCATCGACTTACAGAATGAAAAGAAGAGACACAATGCGAGAGGGAGCAGCAGCGAGTTAAGATTGAGAGAGCGAGAGATAGAGTGTGAGCTTGGCAGATCTTTGGCTGATCGGAGTGCGAGCAACGCAGCAGATCTTAACGATCTTGGAATCTCCTGGTGCTATTAGAGTGGCCTGGCCTGGAGAACGACCGCAGGGAGGCAACAACATGATCTTCTGGCTACGATCGTTACCTGCCGAGACCAGTTGCTGTTGCAACCAAAGCCAATGCTACAATCCTACTGATGTTGGAGCTCAAGTTAATGTCGCCGTTCGTTCAAGAGTAAACCGAGCGCCACACGACGCCAGCGTAGTCCGAAATTCTCCAAAATGGAAAGGGCAAGCGAATGCTCTTACATATTCATTTTGATTCGAACCGAAGCGAAGTAAAACGACGCGGTGCGTAGCAGCTTCGGCTTCACATTTCGTATGCGAAGCATATGCAGGGGAAAGCCCACTGTCTCGGCACCAGCCCCGAGCCCCACGCCTCAATCCCCGAGCCCCAAAGCCCCAACTCCAACTGCCGTCGAGGCGTGCGCAGTGCCATTTATGAAAACATTTCGGGGGCACATTTCATGCGCCGTTTTAATATCTTTATTGGTCATCATCGTTGTCATTAAAACTGCGAATAATAAAATCATAAAGTGCCTCATACCTGCACTCGACCCCCCCACCACCATTCCATTCTCTTTCGTTCTATTTCTCTTTCTGATGTTTTGTGCAAAAAGCGAAATTATTAAATTTTTCGTCTTCCTGACTCGCATTTTAAATGCCTCGCACGCATTTTAATTTTGTTGCTTCGCTCACGTATCCACAGCTGGGGCAGAGGCCCAAGTCAAAAGTCGCCAGTCGCAAGCCTCAAGATACATGACGCTTGCTTCGAAAGTCCAAAGGCTTCCAGCTTTTTCAGCTGGGCCCCATAATTAGAATGAGTTCACTTGCTGGGCAGCAGAAGCAGAAACAACAGCCAGAAACCATATATTATGCATAGTAAGTGCGATCCCCGATCCTCCCTGATATTCCGCTGTCCGCTGTCCACTGTCCTACTCGAAGCCCATAAAGCCGACGAAATTATTCAATACTAGTGAACCGGCGAACTTTGTTCCGCCTTCCTTCCTTGGCAATAAATAAGCATTTGTTTTTAATTGGAAAAAATACAAAAAAAATTAAATCTATCTCTATCTGTATCTATCTTTATCTGTATCTATCTATCTCTATCTGTATCTATCTATATCTGTATTTATCTCTATCTCTATCTATATTTATCTCTATCTCTATCTGTATTTATCTCTATCTCTATCTGTATCTATCTGTATCTATCTGTATCTATCTGTATCTATCTGTATCTATCTGTATCTATCTGTATCTATCTGTATCTCTATCTGTATCTCTATCTGTATCTATCTGTATCTCTATCTATCTCTATCTGTATCTCTATCTATCTCTATCTGTATCTATCTGTATCTATCTGTATCTATCTGTATCTATCTGTATCTATCTATCTGTATCAATCAATCTGTATCAATCAATCTATCTGTATCTATCAATCTATCTGTATGTATCTATCTGTATCAATCTATCTGTATCTTTCAATCTATCTGTTTCTATCTATCTGTAAAAAAAATTAAATACATTATTTTTTATTTATTTTTTATTTATTTATTTTATTTATTTATTTTATTTATTTATTTATAAAAAAATTTTAATACATTATTTTTTAATTATTTTTTATTTTATTTTATTTATTTATTTTATTTATTTATTTATTTTATTTATTTATTTATTTTATTTATTTATTTTATTTATTTATCCATCTGTATCCATCTGTATCCATCTGTATCCATCTGTATCTATCTGTATCTATCTATCTGTATCTATCTATCTGTATCTATCTATCTGTATCTATCTATCTGTATCTATCTATAAAAAAAAATTAAAAACATTATTTTTTATTTATTTTTTATTTATTTATTTTTTTTTTTTTTTTTTTTTTTTTTTTTTTTTTTTTTTTTTTTTTTTTTTTTTTTTTTTTTTTTTTATTTATTTTATTTTTTTATTTATTTATTTTATTTTTTTATTTATTTATTTTATTTATTTATTTATTTTATTTATTTATTTATTTTATTTATTTATTTATAAAAAAAAATTAAATACATTATTTTTTATTTATTTTTTATTTATTTATTTATTATTTATTTATTATTTATTTATTTTTTATTTAATTTAATTTATTTAATTTATTTTATTTAATTTATTTTATTTAATTTATTTTATTTAATTTATTTTTTTAAATTTATTTTTTTAAATTTATTTTTAAAAATTTTTTTTTTTAAATTTATTTATTTAAATTTATTTATTTAAATTTATTTATTTAAATTTATTTATTTAAATTTATTTATTTATTTTATTTATTTTATTTATTTTATTTATTTTATTTATTTTATTTATTTTATTTATTTTATTTATCTTATTTATCTTATTTATCTTATTTATTTTATTATTTTTATTCTAACAATCACTCAATGAACGATGCACAGCTAATGAAAAAACATACACGTATAATTTCGATTTCGGATTTATTTATTTTTATTAAAATAATAATCACTCAATGAACAATGCACAGCGAATGAAGAAACATACACGTATAATTTCGATTTCGGATTTCAGAGCCTCCTTTGGTGTTGGCGTTTGTTGCTAAAAACGATTTTTTCAATTTAAATTCAGAGCCTCCTTTGGTGTTGGCGTTTGCTAAAAACTGTTTTTTTGTATTTTCCGGTTTTTGCAAAGATTTTCACGGGATAAAAAGTATCCTATGTCCTTCTCCGGGCTCTAAACTATCTCACTGCCAATTTTCAGCTAAATCGGTTCAGCCGTTCTTGAGTTATAAGTTTTCGTAGATTTTTGGGGTTGTTCTTTTATATATATAGATGACAGTCGTACATGACAGTTGATTTCTGAAATTTCATCATAAACGTCAAAACTGAATTGTCTTGCTCGTAGATCTTATCCATGTTGTCGTTTCGGCCATTTCACGGTTTCTGGGACAGAAGCCACAATTGGCTAATGGCAGCAATCGTCTGAATATATACTTCTCATACATGTATTATATATGCATATCTACATATGTCGACTGTAGGCATAAATTATAATATAAAAGCCATTCCCATTATGTATTTTATGCCCAAGAAGTGTCAGCCAGGTGATCGTAATAATATATTTTTGTACATTTTACTGTGCCCATTTCACGAGCTCTCGACCACTCAACACGTGAGCTGAAAGAGACAGTGCTCAGTGGTCAATGGTCAGTGATAGTTAAAGTGCAAATTTATAAATTCAAATTGAATTACATTTTTTGAGTAAGTTGTGCGTAAACAACTTATTTTAAAGTCAATTAACCATGAAATTATGCTTACATACAAGCAGAAAAACAGAAGTCAAGCACTCTGCTTGACTGTGAAAAACAAGACACTAGATTACCACAATATAACATATGTCGAAACGTGCTTTATTGTATTTGTTATTTTTCCTATACTAAACTTAATAAATAATTTATGAATTACTTCTACAATCGAGATGTTAATCAGCCTATAGTATTTTTACTACAATTGTGAATACATTGTATTAAAATGTTATTATATACATTAAACAGCTTTCTCACGAAATTTGTGACCACATCGAAGACAATTAATGTCTACATTTAATAAAAGTGTTAATAAAAATGATACTTCCGCAGCTCCTGTGAACCAGTTAGGAGTCTGTCAGCGCCTGCTGAGTGTCCTGCATATCAAATGACAGACGTTGGGGACGGGGGACGAGAGGCTCTTGAAGTTTTCTTCTGTTCACCGCAAGTTGGCATTCGAAGCGCTGGGAATTTTGGCAAGTTGTGGCTTCGCAACTTAAGTGGCATTTAAGCAAATTGACCACAAAGGGGTTATGCCAGAGTTAAGAAATGCAACACACGATACAGAGGGAAATGCTGTGTGAGCAGTCATATTAATTATGATGCGTACTCGTACTTGTATTAAAATACTTATCGCTGGGAAACGAAGCTCAATCAATGCTTTCGTCATTATGCAATAATTCGTACTCAATTTTCAGCGAGACGATCAATTTCATTTGCATCCGGTAAACAACTGCTCCCTGCTTCCCGCACCGTGCAACGCCCTCATATCTTCAGCTTTGACCACAGACCCGGGACAGATATATTTACAATATAGTATGTGAATGTTGGACATCGTTTTGTATTTTTTTACTCTGCGGATATGAATGCAATTGTTGCCCTGTTGGCCTTTTGTTGTGCTCGTAGTTTCAGTTGTTGTAGTTGTGGTCTTATTGTTGTTCCGAATCAACATTATATTATACTCGTACACCACATGAGTGAGCTGGGCGCGGCGACATTTAATGTAAATCAGAGGGCGCACATTAATTTCTGAAGGAAGTCGCACGGTGAAAAGTCTGTAATTGAATATGATAACTATGCACGCACACAATACATACGCACATACGAGGTCTGCTTAATGGACTCTTGGACATGGGTTTATATGAGAGGTCAACTGGCAGCTGACAATTGGACTTGGATACCAAATGGGTTAAGTTCGGCCACAATTCCAATCCCAATCCCAGCGGAAATCAACGTCTTTGATTTCAGCATATCCATTTCGTGCTTTAACTGAGTTCGGAATTGCATGGCTCTGAACTGGGCGTGGACGGGGGCTGGTCACAAGTAAACACACAGAGGCAGTGAAAGAAAGAGTCAGAGGAAGAGAGAGAGAGAGAGAGACAGACACTGACTGACAATGTCAAATGTTTGCATTGCGAATGTCTCACGTTATTTGCCAGTTACGCCGACTGGCTTTATGTCTGTTTAATCAACGACATCAACTGTAAACAACGGTCAACAACTCAATCGGTCGAGACGGAGACGGGGACGAGGACAGGGAGGGGGGCTTGTTATAGAGGACTCACTCCTCCCGCTCGCTGGTGCATTCACTTCTGTATACAATTGGCCCTGCTAAGGATATTTTCGTTCATTTCAGGTGCAACAAACATCTTGGCTTCTTGAGCTTTGATGAGCACAAATATTTGCACTCTCAAATACATGCCGAAAACCAACAACAATTATGCACACACACACACAAACATACGACAACACACAACCTCATTCATACATGTACATATCTGTCAATAATACACATAGTATACATTAATATTTAGAAAGCACGTGGGTTGCCACAAAAGAAGAGCAACCAACTAACAACATAGCTTTGTTTTCTTCTTTGACGCTAAAATATAAAGTTAATATAGTGAAAATAATCCAATCTAAATATTAGTAACAAAAAATGTACATATCTTTCATATAAAACAATAGAATATACAATAGAATCTAAAGATCTTTAATAAGATTAATTTTTAATTATGCCTAATATTAAAATATATTTCCAGTTAAACTTAAGTTATTCCAGCATAAATAATTTTTATATTGTATCTAAGAATAGAACCTGCTCGGTTGTTTAATTTAAAATATAATAGTGAAGAGTTGCCAGTTGATTGGAACTCTTAAATTGACCCAAATAAATATCTTATCACTGCAATGCAGATTGCAATTCAAATGCATTTGCATTTTTCATTTCAATGTAAATGTAAATGGAAGTGAAAATGAAAATGAACAAAATTCCACATTTAGTTTTCACAGCAACTTTAATTGCGGCTCTGCATCGATTGAATGTCATGCGATATCATCATCATCATCGGGTTCAACACACAGCATAGAGCATTTGTGAGTATCACTCATAAATACGAGTGTGAATGAATATAAGATTCGCACTTGTCGACAATTGCAGCAATTGTTGATGCTGTTGCTGCTGATTGCTCCATTGTGGTCTCGCTCTCTCTTTCTCACTCTCATGCTCTCACTCTGTCTGTTTGTGAGTGAGTGTGTGTGTGTGTCATAGCCACACAATAATAACAGTATATCAGACACGACAACAACAACAACAACACGTTTGACAAACAAGAAATAGAATATTATTTGTTGGCAATAACTAATAGACACATGCAACATGACCGTGTTGTAGCTGCAACAACTACAACGACAATTGAAACTGCAACTGCAACTGTCGAGCCAAACATGAATTTAATGATAAACATCACAAAGGCCAATTTCAATGCTTACGCTACACCTCACCACTCCGACAGCCATATCGAGGATAATTTGGAAACATTTACACAAGACATAAGCAAATACCATGTGTCTGTCTATCTACATAGATGGTGTGTGTGCGTTAGAGAGAGCTAGTTTGCGGCTCTCAATATGCAAATTTTGATACTGACGCACTGATATAACAATCAATATTTAAATTGCCGACCTCGGTTAGCCATCTGTCCTGCGCTTTGATTCAAAAGCCACCAGGAAAACCCGACAACAAGCCAAGTCGTTCAATTGCATCGAATTCACGTTAGACAATATACCAATTGCAGCCAAAACTAACTTCTTATATTTATTTATGTTTTTTAAATTTAGTTGCTGAACTTAATATTGCTAGTGGAATATTCCAAAATACATTGCGGATCTGCGCCAATTACAGAAATCGCCTTAAAATTAATTGACTTTAGCTTTACGCCTTGCAGTCCTTCGAGTTATTACCTTTCCTTGGAGGTCATTAGGATTAAATATTCCCCCGAGTTGCCTAAGCCCAGTATAATAACCAGAAAAACTGTCAATGTCATCGATATGCTTTGACTTTAGCTGGCAGATACAGCCGTTGGCAAATTCCCTGAGTAACTGGCAATTGGCAAGTAACAAGCTAATTATGAGAGTTTGTCTAATAGGCTTAAAAACGGTGAAAGCCAAGTAAGCGAGCAGCTAAGGGTCATGGTTGAGCAACAGTCGACTGGGACCAAGAGATGCCCCCTAGGCAAGTAGAAATGAGGAAGACGACGAAAAACAAAAAGAAAACAACTCGGCAGACAGAAGGGTTAATTAGAAGGATAATTAGTGCGTAATCCGATATGTCAACAATGTGCGAGGCTTGGGACTTTGGTGGAGTCAAGGAGTCGCAATTGGTGTCGTTGTCGTTGGCGTTGCTTTGGTCGTAGTAAAACGAGACGCCTAACGAAATTTGCCAAGTAGAGTCAAAGACCAAGACTATGAGAGGCATGTGCAAGTGCCTAGAAAATTATGATGAACATTCTTGTAAAAGTGTCGCCCTAGGGCTTCCATGCAAAATCCAACACAACAGCAAAATATCCCTTTCATTTCTGTATTAAGAGCGCAGCTTAAATTCTAAAGACCTTGTTTTAGTGTCGCTTTACATGATGCACCAAAAATTATGAATAACAACGCGAAGCCGCGATGCGATGAGGCAGTCTCATCGGATGAAGGAACCGGATCGCGAGAACGATCCTTTATGGCATTGGGCGCCACCCAATTAAAAGGCACTCGATGGCCATTAAATGTCGACGTCCCACAACATTTCGACGTGTTTTTTACAATTAGAGAATTATTAAAGTGTCGTTAAACTGTTGGAGCTCCGCATATGAATCATGGCATCTTTTATGACGGCTGCCAGTGCCAGTGCGCTCGTGAGTATTTATGACCTGGCATATTGGCAGCAAGAGCATTAGCAGTAGGAGTCAAGGAAGGGGCCTTCGAGTGGGCGAATGTCGTGAGGAATATGAGAGACGCTGAAAGATATGATAATAACTTTAGGCTCTATAGGAAAGAAAGTATTGGATGTATTCTTAGAACAAAACACAAGTTACACAACACTAAGCAACTCGAATGTATATTTAAAGTTACAATACATTGGCCTAAAAAACTACTACTACCCAAATTGTATGATAGATTTACGAAATTATAGGGCAGGAAACTTTAGCGCTTATATTAAAAGAAATTGTTTCTCAATTCACTGGTTTGCCGTAAATAAAAGCCTTTTGATAGCCAATGCCAAACTTTGTGTCTCCGACGGGCTAAACGTGATTTACATCCATTTCGAACAAATATTGAAATATTATATCCATATTTATTAGGGCAGTGGCTATAGCAAACAGAAGAGGAAATTGAATCAATGAATTTAGTGCAAGCATCAGCAGAAATTACTTTTATGATAAAAAAGATACTAAAAACGAAGAGAAGAAAAAAGTTACTGACCCAGCAACCCCCGCAGGAGTATCTAGAGTAGCTAAAGTAGCAGGCGACGAAGGACGACTGGCGAAGGACAATGGAGCTGAGCATGGGAGTGGAATGGACAGTGCGGCTATCTCATATCATAATAAGCGCTCATCAATTTCCATTAAATTTAATATGTCACTTTTGGCTCAATGGGACGTGGAATGCAGAACAAAAGTAAAGAAAAAGAAACAGAAGGAGACAAGGACAGAGCGATGATAGTCAGTGTGCTTCGTGTGCACATCATCATCGTAAAAAGCGTATGTGGCCATAAAAAAGCTTTTTCATAATTTCAAAGAGAAGCACTCTCAAGACTCCGCTCGAGGCAAGTGCGCCAAGGCGGAAATAAAATATGATATGAGCTTGTAATAGATTTCTATCACATTTTGAGTGCACATACACAATCTGAAGGATGGACAGTGGTCTGACCAAGGGCAGAGTCCTGCGAAAGGAGATGGAGTCATGGAGGATGGGTGTGGCTCGGGTCATTGAAACAAATGAGCGTGCTAAGTGAAAGTTTTGATTTATGCTGAAATAATATACGCCTGGGAGCGAAAGGACCTTGGCTAGGACACTCTACTGACACTCGCATGCACTGTGCCAACAACTTCAAGGAATTCTGCACAAATTTGGCCAGAACATGCAACTGGCTAGCTGGCCACAAGTCAATTTAATGGAAAAGTGCGACTTTAGACCCACGATAAAGGAATAACACTTGGGTTTGGTTTTCATTGGAATGACTCAGTTCTCAGCTCTGGGACGGACTGATACCTGGGTGGGCTATCAGTTTGTAAATCAAAATTAATTAAGCGCAATCAAAACACAGCTGAGACATCCAGCTGGGACATATTTTTGTCTCCACGTTCATGTTTTGCATTTCATACTTCAATAATTGCGGAATATGGCCCCTCCACTGCACCTCACTACCTACCACCAGTCCCTTTCGGCTTCCTTTGCTAACGGCCACCAATAAAACTTTTATTGCACATCAACAACAACAATGATATGGAAGAACAACAACGAACGACTGCGAATGGTCTGACACATAAAAATTTTGCAGCTTTCCAAGGAATCAGAGATAGGTGCGCCAAGGGGAGGGAGGGATATACTCAGGGATATACGCAGGTGCCTGCAGTGGCGAATGTGTTTTCCATAATTGATTAATTAATTCATTGTCAGGCCCATTTGCGAAATGTTCCTCGATACTGTTAAGCACACCTTCCAGCAAAACAAAGTCATCCAAATTGATCTTTAGACTATGATAGTTGCATGTTTTTATGGCCGACAATCAAGCCATAAAAATTAGTCCAGAGAAGCCAACCCAGATAGCTAAAAATTCAAATGAATGATAACTAAATACTCGATGCATTTCCATTCTATTCGATTTCAAGACAAGCAATGGAATTGCAAGTTAAATAAGACAACTCAGGAAACTCAAGTGAGCTTAAAGTTCTTACATATAAATATAGAGAGATAGTAAACATAACTAACGGGATTCCGCCTTATAAACTGTATTTGTTAGTTCTTTTTAGTGTGGAGGCACAGCGACAAAGACAAAGATGAATCCGCGAGAGCAGAAATTGTGGCACTTGATATCCATAAATACGTCACAATGTGAAAGTCGATGTGGCATGCAAAGCAGTTCACTTTTCTGTTTTTGCCATTTATGCAGAAGACGGGCTCAAAGTGGCATTGCTTCTGCAATTGTTGTGGCCGCAACACTTGTGGCTGCCGGCTGCCGGCTGCCAGTTGCCAGTTGCCAGTTGCCAGCAGATGCAACATGCAACATAACAGACTGAAGATGCAGTTCGAGACGGAGAGTGGCATTCAATCTCTTATGAAATGGATTTTGTCATTTATTTATCGCTTTTCTACACACAAATGAAATCTGATTGAAATGTGTCTCTACCTCTCCTCTCGTTACCTCACTTTGTTCCTCAGCTGAGGTGGGTGAGTGTCAACACACTGGGCAGAAATTTGAATGTTCCTCGAGTGGCCGAGTAACTAGCGTGGAGTTGGGCATTCAAAACCAAACGAGCAAATGCTAGCGGAAAAACGGTTGATGCCTAATTTGGACGCGAAAGCAGGCAACATCAATTTGGCCAATTATATTGACACTTTCGCTTGGCCATTGCCATTGCAATGGCCTGGAAAGGTGGCAAGAGGAGGCTTTAGGAGGCTTGAGGAGCTTGACCAGGCGGCAATCGCATCAATCGACAGCCGACCGCCGAATACATTTTACACTCATAGCCCAGAACAATGTCCGACAAGCTGTGAGCTGGTCGGCAACTGAGAAATTGGCATATCTTCGCTTGACAATCAAATCTCGGCCTTAAATAGACGCAGCTGGCTGGCGGCTCACTCCATGACACACAGTCTCCGACACTGTGTTCCTCTCCGCCTCGCGGCCAACGCCTGTAGCTGGCATTGGTCATCAATTCGCTCGACTCTCGATGATGTCGCGATGATCGCAGCAGTCTCAGTACCGGTCGCAGTCCCGGTCCCGGTCTCAGCCCCATCTGCATCCTCATCCCCAAAATGTGTCGCGGCCACTGAGACGCAATCTTTGTGAGATCAGCCGCAACTACGTTGCACGCTGCTTAGATGCAACAATGGCTGCGGCAGCGATCGTGACACAAGTGCGATGCTGTAAACGACACCTCACTCAAGTGAAAGAGAGAGGCAGAGACAGACAGAGACAGAGCGAGCAAGAGAAGAGTTGGGCGGCTGGTCAGTGGTGTCGGCAATTTTTCAACACCAAGCAGCACGCGGCTGTCTCATAGCTGCAGCAACAACACCACAACACCGCGACACCAACAGCAAAAGCAAAAGCAACTTCAGTACACCAGATATCAATTCGGTTATAAAAATTCTAACTGGAGCAATTGGAGTGAGTGTCGACGCTTAAAGGATCTCGTCGGCTCCAAGTAAACTTACAAATTTGTTGCAACTGACAGTTACTCTGTTTCAGTTGTCGCACCAACAACCATTTCCGCCCCACCCCCCTTAGAACACCATCTCTTTCAGAAGTTGTCCCGTCGTCTACATTTAGTCGTACTTCAGTTGGCCGGATAATGATCGTGAGAGAATTAATGCCACTGATTAGTCGACTCGTCTGGAATTTTAATGCAATCAAAGTGCTAGTTTGTGTTCTTTCTTAATTATTGTCGCACATTCACGTATTAAACTTACGATGAGAACTAATTGAAATTGAAGCACTTTGTATTTGGATTAGCCGAATCCGAATCTCAATTTACAATATTGATACACTATACCTAATTTTAAAAGCTCAAAACCCATACATTCAAATAATATTTTAAATCGTATATAAGCTTTTATCAAGCTTCAATACTCCGATACTAAAGTATATATATATAATATATATCACTTATATGTTTCTATTTCTATATGATTATCAAAAGATCTAACCTGCTATCTGCTACCCTGATTTACGAGAATTAATAACACTCATAAATTTTTTACATTGCTAGAGTATTAATTTTTGGTTCTTAATGATTCTCTAAAGTTTAATAACGATTTGATAATAAACATAAAAGTCAACTAAAATGTGTGTATTAAACCGACAATTTCCATTAAATTCATACAAATATCTTACTTTAATTGCTATTCAATATTTCTACTGCTTGTAAGTCCGACATACGACTATTTACTTAAGCCGCGGCAGTGGCCAAGTAAATTGTGGTATGACTTTGGCTTTGGCTTTGGCTTTGGCTTTTGCTGTATTCTCGAACCGGGAGGTGGGCATAATAAAGGTTTGAAGTCGCGCTAAATTGGTGATAAAGTTGATGCGAGCACGATAAGGCCATTATAAATGCATTTAATGGCAAAATATTAAATGTATCTTCATGTTGTTGTCGTGCTTGACTGCCTTCAGCTGGCAGTTCCTTCTCCACACGCTAGACTCTGTCTGCGTTGAGAGACCAGATCCCAGCCACCATGTACCATGTCCGGGTGTCAGGTGACTGCCAGCGATCTTGTTGCTCCGTCTCCAAATTCAACTGGTGCTGCTCCTTCGCCCCCGTCGATTTGACTGAATTTATGAAGTTGTTTGCGCTTATTAAATTTTAAGTTGCACACTTTTCGCGCCTTGGGCCAGACATGCAACTCGACACACCACACACTCCGCACTTGGCACTTGGCACTGCCACTTGCCACTTGCCACTTGGCGACAACGTGGCGTTACCTCGAGATGCACAGATAAGATTCTCTGACTACTGACTGGTTCCCAAACGGGGACTGGACTCGCAATTAGCAATGCCGCTTGAAATGTGTTGAAAGATATTTGATGAATGGATAGCGTGCCAGGCGCTTGAGATATTCGGAAACACCTACTCGAAAATTACACACAAATGCAGTGTAATAACTAAAAAATTGGGTAATTATAGTGCGAAGTTAATGATAATCTTGAGATAGTAATTAATAAATGAGATCATTAAACTATATTCAATTAATAATATAAAGATAAGAGGAATATGCGATAAGAGTATACTGTCAAAAGCCTTGCACTATTCTCAAAACTATTCAATCTAATAGTTTAATTAAAATTACCGATTAGAAACGAAATTAATGAGCTCAAATGTGTAATACTTAAACTATACCTAAAGCAACTGACAGAAGAGTACATCGCACATCCCAATCAGGGACATCGATTTGTAGTCCCAGGTCTATTACATGCTTATGTACACAATATATAGTGCGGTGGACAGCCAAATAAAGATGTTGCATTGAATGAATTATGAATTATATCACACGCTGCCAGCCAAATTTGGGCAAATCCGGAAAACAGATACCAGTTTAAGAATCCGAGTAGAGTAAGATGAAGTCAGAGGTCTGTTTACTGTGTACAGGAGTACATACCAGCAAGAGGAAGACAATGCCTCAGGTTGGCTGTGCTTGGCGCTGGCTAAACAATGACAATGGCCATAAGAAATATGTAGAAAGAAGGCCAACAACAACAACAACAGCAACCACAACTACAACTACAGCTCCAGCTATAGTATGGTAGCTAAGAGACGGGTGGGAGGAGGCGGCGTGGATATGCCAAAGGCAACTGTGGCATTGTGTCGTCTGTTTGGATATCTTCATATGGCCATGGTGGCCGCCACGCTGAGCATTTAGTTGCATTTATTTGTTGCTATTAACTGGCGCGCTGACGCTTATCGACGCCAACTTAGCAGTTGGTACCCGATCGGATGCCGGGTCCTGGCCAACAGCTTCAGGCCTAGACACGGAAAAGAAAAGCGCACGCGGCGAGAACAATTGCCAGTGCAAACGATGCCAGACCTAACAGCCGCCCCCGCCCTTGCATATGGCCATGTCCAGTGGTCCATAGGTCCATTGGTCCATTTGTCCAGCTGGCTCTGGAAGGCTTGGGCTAGTCGTGGCTCACGTAGTATTGTTATCGGCCGGCAGAGATGTGCCAGAGTCAGACTCAGTCTCAGACTCAGATTCCAAGTCGGAGCCAGAGCCAGAGTGTTGCCCAAAAAAAGACCAAGTATATTCTTATGTTATATTTCTCGTTCGATTCTAAGCCTCCAAGCTGTATTTGCCCAATGTGCCCATGTCCCATGTTGTAGCTACTGTGCAAGGCAATCCACAAACCAAACCAAACCAAAAAAAACAAAAAACAAAAAGAAAGAACGGCATGTTCATATCTCAGAATTGGTCTGCGGCCAAGCTTAGCAGCCAGCGAGGGCTGCCGTTGTCCATGCCCAATCCCATTGTGACCCAAGCGGCCCTGGGGCGCTGCATCTGCATCTGCCATGCTTAGCTTACCTTACTATATAATGTGCCTGGTAATGCTCATCGTAATTTTTCCACATTGACGCTGCTTTTTCTGCGGTTTTGGCCATCTCGCTGCTATAATCTGCATATCTTCATTTGAGTCTGCCGCTTTTGCTCTTAAATGCTCTGCGGTATCCCGGTATCCCGGTATCCCTGCCGCCTGGTCACCCGTTGCAGTCCCACTACAATTTCTTCCACCACCGTTCTCCGTGGTCTGCTGCCCTGCCTATTCTTTTCTGCAGTGGCGTTTTTAGCAAAATAATGAGAATCATGATTTCTGCTTCACTTCGGTTTCAACAGCAACCAAACCGCCTGCTATTCTCAGTTCTTACGCCATTTTTTCCCTTTTCTTTTCGGACGGTTTTGTTTTCTGTGTGTACAAATTGATATGCAAATTTTTGAGTAGCACTACCGCTTCCCAAAATGCCCAGAGACTCCTCCGATCGAGGCAGCATTTATCGTTGCTGCAAAGGCTTCTGCAAACGAACGTTAATTAGCTCCAAAGTGTTGGCGACCCGACAGCGCCCCTCAACGTCCTCCATTTCGATTTAGAACTGGAACTACTTGTTGAAAACTATAGCTGGCGAAAGGAATAAGATCTCTATAACAAAAAGTGACGGGCAGTTCACGCTTTTACAGAAATCAATGCGAGTATTCATGCGATATACTGAGAAATTTCATTTAATTAAATTACTTACTATATACAATTTTAATATAAAAGAATAAGAAGATATTTACTTGAGTTGTCGATAGATGGATATCATATGTTTCTTATGTAAGAAAGGTATATGTAATTTGAAAATGGCATTCATAAACACTAATGATTAGTTTATTAATGAAATAATTAGTGTAAACGAATGTGAAATAGACACTGGCCATTTGAAAGCAATAGCCTAAGTTTGATTTACAGAACGGTTGATGAAACTCCCAACATGAGGTATTGATACAGTTTACTTAAATAGCTTTCATTCAATTGGTAGACCGTTTTTGCTATGGATGGTTTTTATTTTTTGACTGTTTAAATAACAATCGGCGGAAACAGCATAAGTAAATAAATTAAAAAATCTTTTCAGAATTAGAAATTGCGAAGCCAATTGTAAATGTAATTAATAATAAGAATCTTAAATTGAATATTAACAAGATTTGTACTATTATTGCTAACCTTGCTGAAGTTATCTTACTTGTACTTTTTGAAAATTGGGTAAATTAAATGACCTAGAGTCAATGTATTTACGATAGTATCAGGATAGATATTAATATTTTTAATACTGAAACGAATTTATTAATTTATCAATATTTAACCAGAATAATTGAAATAAGTAATTCACTCAGAAACCACTCAAAGAACCTCCCACATCCGCGTTGCTTTCTCAACTTTGCTGCATTCCATTTTGATAAATCCACTTTAAATACTGTTGTCTAGTCACAGCCCCCACATTACTCTTACTCCTATCCACGACCAGTCGTAGTGTGTGCACCCAGCGGATCACAACATGGCCACAATAATCTTGGCTTTTCCCCGAGTTTGTCGTCCCTCTCTCAAGAACGTCCACTGCATGTTGAGAGCAAACAAGTTTCTGCACTCGCATAATCTGCATGAACCATAATTTTATTGAGAGCATGCCTGCCAATAAATAACTCGACCCTGGAATCCACTTCATGCTCCTCTCGTGCAGCAGCCGTGGCCATTTATTAATATGGAAATCTACAGAGAAGCCGCTGCAAGTTGGAAGTGCTTCTGCCTGCTTCTGTTGTATGCGTCGCGGCCAGTTGCCAGTTGCCAGTTGCCAGTTTCCAGTCGCCAGTCGCAAGTCTCCACTCGCAGCCTAAGCACATTACACGATAGCGTCAAATGGAAGCCGATGGAGCATGCCACTTGGTGCTCCTCCCCCTCTCCTCCTCTGTCTCTCTGTTGTTGGCCGTTGCCGCCATCGTCATCATTGTGGTCGTCATCCACCTCGTTCTCATTGTTATCGCAATGTTTCTGCCCCCGTCGTTGCTGGCAAGGCTGATTCAGCTTAGGTTGGAGTTGGAGTTGGAGTTGGAGCTGAGTGCGAAGATGAGGCTGCAGCTGGAGGTCGGGAGTTAAACTGGCGGCCATCACAAAGGGATGGCGACAAACGGCAAACTCGAAACGCAACTTCCATTTCATGTTATCCGCAAAATATTCATTTTAATATCTCTTCAATCCAACGACGAATGAGTCTGGAAACAATAGACCCTCCTGATATACACTCATCCACGCTCTGATAACCATAAATATCGCTAATAACCAATCCCGTGCACTGCTCAAAATGCAAATTGCTGCCCCTCCACACGTTGTCTTTGACCAGTCGCCTCTGGCCAAGCTCTGTGGTTGGTGGTTGCATCGATGTATCCAATCGGCCATTGTCCTGCACCCTTCCCTTGCCCTAGTGTTTCCTAGGCTTAACATATGAAATGTTATGTCGAGTCTCCACAGCCCTGTTGTGTTTCCCTGCCAGTCACCTGTGTCGCCATAATCCCCAGCTAGATAGACAGACAGTGTCCATCAACCAGAGCAGCGAAAAATGGTGTCTATTGTGGGGACACATTCGGGCATAATCATAATGCACGCACTGCCTCCTGTCCCTGGCGCAGTCGAATCCCTTTTCATTCAGTGTTGCATCCCCTTTAAGTATTGCTCTTAATTGCAGCCCTGTCTCCCATGCTGTAAGCAGAAAACGGCAATTGTTAATTTGCAACCAGAAAGGCTACCTCTGTGGTCCCAATGGTTTTCATTTTCTCTCCACCAATGCATTGGCGACCACATCTTCCGCTCCTTTTAATAAGCGCGCATCCCTTACAAGTTCCAGTAAAGCCAACATTATGATATGAGTGAAGCACTTTAAGACCTTAAGAGTAAAACATAAAATTGAACAAATAGAGACAGGAATATAAATTTAAGCCAATATGACTTTTAGCTGAACAAGCTAATATTCACTTCATAACTACTTAATATGAATTTAACGAAAATCTAAATCATTGTAGGGGATCTTCAACTGTGTAGTTTAGGTTACGTAAAGCATACAATTTATTTTCTCGCCCAGCAAATACATTTGTAATTAAATTATTTGAAACCCTTGGATCGTAATGTTATTTGTAATTGGCTCAACCTAAATGAACTATGAGGATAGTCGTTGTTAGGAATTAATGCATAAAATAACATTGGTCGACTAACAATTTATTAAAAGTACCGTTTACTTTGTCAAATTAGAATATTATTTATTTAGAATGTAAATATGAACAGTTGACCACAGAGACTGCAAATTGCAACCGCACTTGATGCTCTGTGTCTCTCTCTCTCTCACTCCCTCTCCCTCTCTCTCCGTCTTCTGTAGTGTGTTAAATGCAAACATTTAGCGTTACGCACATTTGTTTCCTTTTTAGGCCCCACTAACTCCTCCTCCCTGCCACGCCCCCTCCATGTCTACCTCATGTAGATGCGGGTTCGACGACGTCATTAATATTTATGTCATTCTATGGTAGCAGCTCTACCAGGTCTGGACTGGCCTGTGCTCACTTTCATACTCACAAACTGCAGTTGCGAGTACATTAGAAATGTAATTATTATTTTAATTGCAGTGCAGTGCTCATTTTGTCAACTGTGTGAAGAGTAGCAGAGTATAGGAGGGGCAAGCGGGCGGAGTCCGGCTGATCCACAAATAATAAATGACCGAAAATGTAATTGGCTTTAGTCGCGTCCATTTTGTCCATTTGCTTGTCGGTTAACCGACTCACTGTAAATATGAATAATTTCGTATCAAATTAGTATTCAGTATTCAACATTCACAAGCCACTCGAATTGCCACTCCCCATTCAAAATGGCTCATCAAAAAATGGAAATGAAATTCCGAAAGTTGAACGTTTGTCTGATTTATATCTCAGCTATTGTTTCCAATTGTTTTCAAAAACTCGAATTGCAAATCATCTTTCTTTAATTATAATGATCCTTTTTTTTATTTTACAGCTCAACTTCGGTATCGTATATGGAATATTTCTCCATAGTATAAAGTACAGTTTACATCTCTCATTGTATTTCAAAATAATCGGGTATTATACTTTTTCTACAAACGGTATAATTTTATAAAAATAATTAACAGGTATATTATATGCCTCCTGTCTATATTCATAAGTACTTAGAGTAATATATTTATTTCTTAATACAAATTGGTGTCAATAAGCTTGATATTATTGTACCATATCTTCTTATGTTACTTTTTGAGAGATTTTGAACGATTTCCCTGTTATATTGTATATTATTTTGAATGATTAGTTGAAGTACTCAACTTTCAGGGTCTTATCTCTAATATGCTCTTCTGCAACTGCGACTGCAACTGTAACTGCGACTGCGGCAATTTGGAAGCAAAATGTACAACTCAATTAGAATTGCAAGTGCAACTGAAAGCGTCGCCATCTATAAAAGGAATACACATTCACACACACACACACACAGTCGCACACACAGTCGCAGAGGCAAGGCTGAGATCTGTTATAGTTATATACTTGTCCGGTAGCAGACGAATGAGCGGACATGCGAATGTGCAAAGGCAACAGAAAGAAAGGAAGAACAATGAAACAAGAAACATAAATTCAATATGAACTTGTGAGAAGAGGAAACCAAATCGGACTCAAGCTCTAGAGAGTCTGGTTCGCTCCACTTGTCGCCATTGCTGGCTCGGTCGCCAGTGCTCGGCAACCATCTCATCTTCCAAGTCATTCGCTGTTGTCATTCCTTTTAATTTCATTTATTTTGCAAAATACAATTTAATTTGATGTGAATGCAACTGACAACTGGCAACTTGCAACTTGCAACTTGCAAGTTGCGACTGGCAACGATGCGAAGTAAACCAAAAAACAAAAAAAAATTCGATACAACGACAAAAAATGGCAAAGAAGCGAGCAAACTCTCTTTCCCCAGAGCTGGCGACAGTTCGCCGCAGTTGAGGCCTCCTTCCATAAGGCAAATATTGAACTACAATAATCATCAACATCAACATCGACATCGACATCCACATCGGCATCGGAGACGGCGACGAGCAGAGCGCGGCCATATCAGCGACATCCCCGTCATCGGTCGCCATTTCGTGAAGTCGTTCTCATCATCGTCATCATCATCGTGGGTTGGAGCTGCACTAACACACATAGAGGGTAGCGTGAAGGAAGAGGGAGGGGAGCAACTGAAGACAATCAAGCGCAAAAACGAACGAGCAATTGTGGCACACGGATGAGCCAAGCCAATGATTGTCATGAAGATAACAAAAGTTGCCTTTTTGCATACCAAACATCGCCAGCAACAACAGCCTGTGCACCGCAGCAACATGTTGCTCAAAACTAACAAAGTATTGATTGCGCCGATTGCAAGTGGATGTGGATCACTCGTCGTTGTCGTCGACAGCAACATGAATTGTCATCCAGCTTCAGCAGTTGTAGCCATCAGTATCAGAAGCATCAGCATCAGCTGCATCCTCATCCTTCACATGCAACAAAAGTCATTTAGTTATTGTTGTTGCTACTGCTGCTGTCGATGCTCAGATGCTGAGATACGCCGATGATGCCGACGACATTCTCATCCGCTTATCAAACTCCAAACAAATCATTTTGTTGGCGGCCTTGCCATCTACTTCACTGATGGGCCCCTTGAAGCCCATTTAGTAGATCGGGGCTGAAGCAAGAACTGGTTATGCCACAAGCGCACCAAAATATATGCAAGCAAAGATTGCTTCTCAATGCCACAGCCTTTTAAAAGAATCCCTCAGGGAGTGGAGTATATTAAATAGAAGTGTACAAGTTCAGATTCAAATTCAAAAAGTAGCTTTTCAAAATTAAAAGAAAAAATTACTTAAAAATATTTTTAGCTTATTAAATGATTTAAATACTTTAGCAAATGCATAATTGTAATTAATTCTGCTACTCGTAACTATGATTCTATAAATGAAGAAATGAATATATAGTCAAGTTAAGCATAAACATTATGTCAATAAATAAATTATTTGTGAGTAACAATCAACATTCGCTCGACTCGAAACTCATAACTATATTTAACCAAATCTCCTTTGTTAGATATCACACTGAATTTGTATACACAATAACTCATGTGAATTAAATTGAATAGACCGCAGCACATTTACATTTTCCTAAATGGGAGAGACTTTCCTCCTACCGAACACCAAAATGCATTGCCCATAAACATTTTTAGTCTATATTTAACCACAACGGAGCTGGAGTTATGGTATTAAATGCATAAAGTCCCAGCCGACTGAAGGCTGGAGAGAGCCGATGTAAACTATGATATGTAATGATGATGATGATGATGCCATTGACTGTGTGCCGTATCAGAGGAATTTCGATGCGAGTAATGATGTAGAAATCAATTTAATTTGCCGGAAAATGATGAGTTCGAAAGGTGTGAAAATACCTACAAGAACGCGAGACCGATTGATGAAGGCGCTGAAAATATTGTGCTCCTTGCCACAACCACAAAAGAGCAGATATCGCTTGAAATCTGGGCCGAGTTGTGCCACCCAATGTGGCAGGCTGGCTGTCATTAGCGGTATTCAAATCATAACATAAATACACTTGTCGTCTGCCGAGCATCGGGAACTGAGCACTGAGCATCGAGTCTCGAATGTGGAGTGCCAAGAACTGAGTGTGGAGAGCACTTGGAGCACTACTCGTTTAGATTATGACAGCAGAGGTATGGGAGCAGAACAGAGGATAGACTGGTGGATGGCGAGACTGTCTGACTACGAGACTGGGACGTCTAATGCTTAATGCTGTAAGTAGATGTTGCCGCCAGCCTGGCAACTTGTTGGCTGCATTTCATTTTGATAACTTGTCAAAATAGGTTGTCGACTCGCGAGGGTCGACGGGACGTATGATAAATGCGGCCAGACAGCGAGTCAGCCACTGACAAAGTGTTGAATGTTATGCCACTTTATTATTGCCATTAAATGTTGCACACAAATTCCGGTACTGCCAGTACAGGGCATAGACACCTTCAAGTTTGCTGGCTTTGTTGCAGGTTGTCTTTATGACTCTGCTGGGGGTGGGTGGGGGAGGCAGACGCAGCACAACTCAGGTCGCATAAACTTGTCAGGCAATGTCATAAAACTCATCCCTTTGCCCTTCACATGGAATATGGAAACACTTTGGGGACACGATTCTTACCCAAATCCCAAACGAGAACCGAACCAAATCGCCAGGAAATATTTGTTCTAATATTTGAGCAATAATGCGTGTTGGACAACCCCCATCACGGCCATAGCCCAACCCTACCCAACTCAAGTCCTACACAGCCCCTCCCAATCCATTTTACCTTAAGTCTGACCTTTATTAATGCCAGTTGGCTTTATGTGCTCCAGCTGATTGGAATATGATATCGCAATGGAATTGAGTTTTATGCGCGCTCAGCATTTATTTATTTACAAGCCCAAATCGATATCCTCTCTTCCTTCCCCTGATACCCAAGCGAGACCAGCCTCAACTAATAAAGTCTTTGTGGAGACTCTTTGGCTGGACATGGCTTAATTTGTTAGACGTTATCGTTTCCGCTTTAAGCTAACTGCTCGCATGGTTGCAACAAAATGCATTCGCTGCAACTGCAACAGCAACAGCCACCGACAACGGACAACACACAACTCGTTTTGTGCCAGGACAGAGCTGGGAAGAGGGTGAAGGAGCGAGCCAGTTAAAGATGCGGTAGTCACGTGCACTTTTCCAATAAGCCAAACTTATTCGCATGTTGTGCGATCGCTTGGCTTATCAATGTTTGCGTGACCTTGCAATGGAGTGCGAGAAGGGAAGCGAAAAAGGGGGGGGAGGATTCTGAGGCAATGGCATTTAGCATGGCATAATATCAAGGTCCTCTTCTAATTATTTACTTATTTTATTGAAATAAATTTTCGTCTTAAATTTAAAACTTTGCAATGTTCCGAACTGGTTAATCCGCTTATATTAAATTACAATTAATCCACTAGGGATTTCGAGTTCTATTAAAGCTGTTTACAGTTACATTAAACAATAAGTATAAGTATAATACGAGTTAAAGTAAGGCAGTGATGAAAGTACACTAGTTCAAGTTTATGAAGACACTATGTTTGTTTAGTGGAAAATGTTTAAATGTTGTAAACTATGTGAAATATTTCAATCCGTGTGGTCATCAACAGACAACTGTATCGAGAGCAACAATAAGAGGCTGGCAAGGACAACAACATGAATAATCCATTTTTCGAGACACTTGTAGCCTAGTCCAGCCCAGAGCAGCCCAGACAGAGCCAACTATCATACCGAGAGTATATAAGGATGGGCGGCATCTCGTAGTCGTACCTCAATTCGTCCGACTGTCGATCGCTGGGCGCTTGTCTAGATCGTGGCCACGCATGCGGCAGAGCTGCAGGAGCTGAAGGTGAAGCTGAAGCTGCAAGTAGTTAGAGCAGCTGAAGTTGCAACAACATCGTCGTCGTCGTCAAGGTTGCCAGCGACACCAGCGCACAGATTAAAGATTCCACCATAAACAAACAAGCGAAATAATTGAGGCAAAATTGAAGCAAACTACTCGAACTCGCAGCATGAGGCAAGCTACAACAACGGGCAGCGTGGCAACAACAAGAACCACAGCACTTTGCGATCTTGCAATATGGATATGGCCATGGCAATGGGCGATGCGGCTGCCACAAGCTGTAAACCAGTTCCCAGTGCAACAATTAGTACGGAATTTGTGGGTGCCATAAAACGCGCTACACGATGGCCGCATGTTGCGCCATCGCCATCGCCATCGAGTTGCATGCCGTTTCCCCACCATTTTCATTTTGATTTCCATGTTAATTTTCATCTCGATTTCCCACTTCCACTTCGATTTCCATTGCAATAGCGATGGCCAAAGGTACGACAATAAAACCGCAGAGTCTATGGGGTCACCCACTTCACTTCAAATAGTTGCGCCTAGCGCCAGGAAACATTCATGCCACACTCGCTCTCGCACTCAATTAGACACACTTCAAAGCTACCTGCGATCCATCAAACGAATAACTTTCCCTCGATCATTCATTTGCCATTTGCTATTTGCTTTCATAATTCTTCATATGCAGACGAATCTTAATTGCGCATTGAGATCAAACAGATTGCATGCAACATAAATATGAATACTACTCGTTCGTCGTACTTGTCGAATCATCTGCCAGAACTTCAAGCTGACAAATGTGCATAATGCGATTGGTGCACTACCAGATATTCTGCAAGTTTACAATTAATATTTGTCTCCAATTTCATGAAACATTTCCAGAAAAGAGAGTGCCTATTGTACGTTCATAATTCCAGGGGTATGCAGCATAATTATAAACATGGCAAATGCCGTCTGCATAGAATCTTGATCTTGAAAACGCCGCCTGACTGCGTCCCAGACATGGCACAATTTCTCATCGCTCATTTCCACGCAGGAGGCCATTATTCGTTAGCAATCTCGGCAGCAACTCCTTAGCCATCTTTCTCCCCTTCCAGCCTCCTCATAAAGCATTTAATGGCACGCATTTTCGTCCGGCGGCAGCCTGTTAATAGTTCTATAGTTCTGCTCCAGTCTGACACTTTACGGGCCGTGCAATAAGTCTGCATATGAAATATGTGCGTCCATGAAATGAGGAAAATTTCTATGGAAATTCGCAACATTGTGGAAAATGGAAATTTTAAAAATGTGCTGTGATTTACCAAAAGCAACGCGTCCAAGTAGTAAACTAGTCCATAACTCTAAATTAATTAACGTTTATTTCAATAGAGTTCAACATAGAACTGCACTCAAAACTGCATGTGTGATATTTTTAAATCCTTTCAAATTCGACTTCATCGTCAGTCCAATGCCCAGTCGTCATATTTAGGGAACGCACTTATAATATAGAGCGACATTTACTTGCAGCAGTCTAGCAATTATAATTTGCCACAACACACAGCCAAAATGACAACAACCTAATTAACAATGACTTCACTGTGATGTAAAGAAAAACATAAAATGTTACAAGACATGACAAGCATTTGGTGATTTTGATATACTTTACAGTTACAAAATATCCAATAGTATAAATAGTGAGTGAATTTCTTACTAATTCTCTCATTAAAATATAGGTATATCAAAATAATGAGTTGTAAATCGCTTATAAATTTACATATAACTTTTAAATTCAATATATATTTTCTTTCAGTTTGCAAAAGTATCAACAGCTTATTCGTACTTGAGTTAGCGCCAGAGTCAACATATGTTCGACTGATGCCACTCCAATTGTCGGTATGAGGGCGTGCCTAAACAGCCGTGGGGGGAGGATGAAAAGTATGATGAATGGGATACGCGTGGCACAACAGACTCCTGTGGAATGCACTGTGGGGCAAAAATTCCCTTTTGACATTCAATTTTTTTTATTTTATTTATATATATACTAAATTATTTGTTAATAATGTAGAAAGCTGAAAAGATACTTAACTTAACCATTACTTATTTTTCCCAAATTTGCCTTTGAAATTTTAATTTAATGCCTTCATGCCAAATAAAATTGAAATTAAATGAGAATTTTGGGAAAACTCTTCAACTTTAAGCTGTCAATTTGCGTCAATTTATTGAAGCGTCGGAATCTGCAAATGAGGGGCAAAGAGGGTATGGATAAAATGGAATAGAAAGGAAGGGGGAAGAATAGAATAGAGGAAAGGGGGAAGAGAGAGTAAGGGATAGGGGAATGAATGCCACACACATCCGGAAGGAATAAAAGACATTTATTAATTGTTTTGCAATTTGCACGCTGGCTTTATTTTTGATCATTCGAGTTTCGATTATCGATTTGTGATATCGACCTTGAGTATCGATATCGAATCGATGTCGTGATTTTGCTTTTTATATGCAACTACCACAGTTTACATAAGGTGATCTACTTTTGTATATATGTATATTTATTATGTTTATCGTAATCGTTATCGTTATCGTTATGTGTAGCCATAAAATTAGTTAATTGTGTGTGAAAGCTGGCAGGTGTCGATGCAGATATTGTTATCGATATCGTTATCGTTATCGACATCGATCTCGCTTACTCGTGTGCTAGCGTCTCATTTTCACGCTCCGAAATTTATACAACTTATCGCTAGACTTAATGCATTTAAATGCCTTGAAGATCGCTATCAATTACTCGTACTATATTTATATAGACACAGATGATATATCCCATATACTAATATATATATATGCGTGTGTTTGTGTATATGTAGTCGTATGTGTATACCTGTGTGTGTGCTAGATCAAGCTTAGCGTAGTTTTATGCTCAAGATATGTAGTCCACAAAAACCATGTGTGTTCCAATCGACCAAAATCATTCATCGTCTTCGGCTACTTCTCCGCCCTGACCATCGAGTCGGACAGTTCACTAACAGCCGTTGCGGGATCCACATCCCCGTCCTCATCTCCAATTCCATCTCCATCGCCTTCGCCATTATCGTCCTGCTCCAGATCTAGCTCCACTTCGCTCTGGTTGCCAGTGCTCTCATTTTGATTGTTCTCCACCTTGATGCTGGTCAACGGATGCCAGATATTGTTCCCCACCGATCCCTCATCCTCACGTGAAGACGGACTTTGTGCCGGCTCCGATGTTGGCGATTTGCTGGTACTTCGTCGCTCCATGGCATATGGATGCGGATGCTGACCAGCACCTAGGAAGCCTGGAAAGTTCAGCAAACCCGGTGGATATGGATACTTTGCTCCGTTGACAAAATGCGGTGGCGGAATGTTCCCAAAGGCCCCAGGACTCAGTTCGCCGGGCTAAGAGAGGAAAAAAATTGAAGAAATTGCAAGTGAGACTCCCTAAATCGTGAGAGAGAGGGGGAGGAAGGATAATAGGGAAAGGGAAAGGAGGGCGGTTAATCGAGAACTCACCTTGGGTGGCATTCCGTTGAAAAAGGGTGGTAAATAGGGAAAGAAGAGCTCAGGTCGACGCTGCATGAATTCCTGCTCGGCATTGGGTGCCTGACCAGGTCCTGGACCCGGACCAGGTCGCATTGGCAACTCCAGCGACATGCGACGACCTCGTCGCGAAGTGGGATTCGTCCACATGTGGGTGCCCATATGAACCTATAAGGAACGAGAAACAAGAGCAAAAAAAAAACGCGACTATGAAGAGAACACTCAGGAAAAGGACCAGTTGAAGCACACCTTGAGGTTACCCTTGGTGGTGAAGGCCTTCTGGCACACATTGCACTGGAAGGGCTTGTCCCCGGTGTGGGTCCTCATGTGTATCTGCAGTGCGGAGCTCGAGCTGAAGTTGCGTCGACAGACGTGACAAAAGTGCTTGTTGTTTATCGGGGGGTCGAGACTGGAGCTGGGCGGCCCTGCCGACATCAGTGCCTGCTGGAAGTCCAGCGGACTGGCTGGAAAGCGATGAGCATCTGTGATGAGCGGAGGATGAGCTGAAAGTGTGCTTGAGGGGCGAGTAGGGGCATTGGCTCTACTTACGGAGCTGCATCTTCATCAACGACTGCTCTGCATCGGCAGCACTCTCCTGCTGATAGCCCCCGCTGGTGGTGTTGGGCATATTATTGGCTGCAGCACTTCCCTCGCTGCCAGCCTCCTCGGCTAGCAGCTGCTCGGACTCGGGATCCTCTTTGATTTGCGCCGCAGTGGGAGCAATCTGCTCCGCTGGCGCCAGTGTCATCTCCGGCATGGGAGTTGTCGACGGTGTCGGAGTCGTTGTCGGCTTCGGCTTCTTGGCAAACAGATTTGGATTGAGAGTGAGCTGAAAAAGGTGATCCGACGATCAGTTGGGCCACTCAGAAGGGCGCTAATTTCTTAGCATTTGCCAGTTAATGTGGCGTTCATATCGCTCCAACAGACTCAACTCGACCCGACTCTCCATTGCCCCATTCCATTCCACTTGTAGATCGGACACAGACGCGCCTCTTAATTATCTTATTTCTTATTTTTGAACATAATTTACAATTTTTCTATGCCAACTAATTATCTCTCGCACAGACAAGTTGCCGCAGCGGTCGGGTCTCCTCTCATATTTTTATGGCAAAACAATTGGGGACTCGCTGCAACAGACTTGCCCCACAGACATCAGCTCGAGGCTCGCGACTCGCGACAAACAAAAGATTAAATAATTTTGCATAAAGCGTAACATAATTTATTTGCATTGAATGCATCGCACACACCGCCACCGATCCGGCACACAAACGCCCCCCGATGTTGCCTCTGCCCCTGCCCCTGCCCGTGCCCCTGCCCGTCCCCCAGCCCGAAGCATAAGGCATGAGGCATAAGGCGTTGCCTTGGCCATCCATCTGGTTCTATTGCTGGCCTGGTCTGTGGTACAAGACCAACTCGTAAATTTCGCATCATCATAATGCATTCTCGTAATTACTTACAATTTTTGAATCATTTAGGAATTTCTGTCGCTGAAGATGACGCCCCTACACGGCCCCCCCTCGCATTGGCAACTTCCATGTGCCATGTGCCATGGGCCACGTCTGGTGGAGAGATCATCAACAAGATGTTAAGCGAACTGATTTCGAATGCATGCTGTCGCCAGGGATGCCTGGCCAGGGCTGATTACTGCCTGAAAATGTTATGACATTTACACAGCAAATGCACTTCGGTCAAAACATATCAAAGCAACAGGACCGGTTCAACAGGCAAAAGGGCGCCCAATAGCCATTCAGTTCTACAGTACTACAATTGATGCAGAAGTACTAGGATTAACTTGCTGATTTAATCAATAAACAGATAAGTCTAGGCCCCCCTCAATGCAGTACTGCGTCATGAAGGCACTCAGTATTTTGGAAATACTCCAAGAATGTAAAATATAATGAACGATGTCATTAGTCATAGAGACAATGTCGCATTGTGCGACAAAACAGAGGCAGAGGCCAGAACCACAACCAGAAACAGAAACCGAAACAGAAGCACTGACTGGGCCGAATGGCAAAAACATTCTCAAATATTAATACTCGCATTTGTACTTAAATTATGGGCAGACATTCCCCCCCGTCTGTGTTATGTTGGCATTCCTAATATCAAGCTCGCAGGCGAACGCACTTTAATAAATAATTGGCATTGTTGTGCGATGTAATCCCAGTGCTTTTGCTTTAAGAGAATCAATCTGAAGCTGATGCTGTTGCTGATGCGGTTGCTGTTGCTGTCGCTGGTTGCTTGCAAGCTCTTTGCTGGGACCGTCAAGTGGAACGGCAACAATTAAGGCAAACTATGCAACTCGCCACGATTTCCTCATAATAATGTCTCTCTCTCCCTCTCTCAGTCTCTCTCCCTCTTTCCATAGTAAGAGATGAGCAATTAATAATAAGCTCATAATTTGTTTGGCCTAAACAGGAGCTCAGTTAGCAGTTGCCAGTTCCAGCTGCACTCCATATAGGGCAGACCAATCCGGACCACTTCCAAGAGCTCCTCAGGCCATAACAATTTAATTAATGATGCTCGGCCAAGGCCAAGCAATCCACACATCTTACTTGGTCATTGTTTCAGCACAGCTGGCAATAGTTCTCATCATTTAAAGAGAGAGAGGGAGGACCAGGTGAGAGGATGAACGATAGCTTTAAGCGTAATTATTACTATGCAATAATTATATTCTCTATTCTATGTTGCAATATAACTTACCTTGGCTCCGTGTGGCGACACCGTCTCGTTATTGTGGGTGCGGGCCGAGGAAATTGTGGCTTCTTTGGCATGTTCGCATTGCACATGGGCCTCCAAGGCGGCCAGACTGGGCAGCATCTTGAAGCACAAGTTGCACACATTGGGGGGCGGCTGCAGACCTATGTGCCAACCGGAAAGGTTGTTGGGGAAAAAAGGGGCAACTGATATCAGATGATTACTCAGAGGAACACGTGTGGACGCGACAAAATTGAAATCGAATTCGAAACTTCGATATAATAAATTTCCATCAGAGTAAAATGTTGTGACATAATGACGTTGCGATCTCACAACAGTGCGTAATTCATTGAGGGACCCATTGCCATGCCCATCCCCTTTCCTGTTCAGACCGATCGTGATGTATTGGAAATGCGCGAAAAGTTTATAAATAAATTGCGGAATTTTGGCATAGCAGATGGGGAGTGGGAAATGCAGAGATGGGGAGATGGGCGGCTTTGTCTTGGTCCAATTGAGTTATGTCGCGCCAAGTGTGCAGATTTATAGCGTCCCTCGTGCGTCTGTCGCTGTTAAATCGTCGCACAGAGGTCAAAGGTGGCAGACAAAGCAGCTTTGTCATCTTGCGCACTGTCAGACGACAGTTGACTTACCCATAAATCCGAGCGGTCCGAAGGGCAACAGCGGAAACTTGGCATGTGCCTGTCCCAGGGCATGCATCTCCTCTCGCGCCGCGGCCATCAGCAGCAGATTGGGAGGCAGCAGGGGCATGCCGTGCATGGGTAAGCCTGCTCCACCATTGCCAACTCCAAAGAGACGAGCCGCCGCCGCTGCTGCTGCCGATGATGGTGATGAGAGATCCATGGGCGGCAATTCAGAAGCGCTCTCGCGTCCACAGCCATCCAGATCGGATCTGGAACGTTCATCGCAGCACTCATGAGCGGCAGATCGTCTGTCCCGGTCCCGGTCCCGGTCTCGTTCTCGTTCTCGGTCCCTGTCGCGGTCCCTCTCTCTGTCCCTGTCCAGAGGCGTGGTGGTGGTGGCGCTCGAATTATCACGCGAATCGTCTGTGCTGTCCATGGTCATAAACTCATCAAAGTCTCCACCCTGCGACGACTCGGACCGTTGTCCGGAATGATCCGAAATGGTCGTGGAAAAGTCCAGGGTGTCCGATGTGCCCAGCGACTTGTTCGAATTTTGATCTTCAATGCCCAAACGCTCCACATCCCCAACGCCCATATGCTGGCCCTGTCCTTGACCCGGACCAGCGGTGCCATCGTCCATGGTATGGATGCGTATGTGCTGCTGGAGGATGATTCCATTCGAGAACTTCTGGTGACACACCGGACACTTGAACTGACTCCGCATAGGCGGTTTGATCTTGTGTATGCTCATGTGTGCCTTCAGGTTGCCCTTGGTGGCAAAGGCTCGTCCACAAATCTTGCAGCGAAAGGGTCTCTCTCCGGTGTGGGTGCGTATGTGCATTTGCAGTGAGCTGCGGCAGGACATGACCTTCTGGCAGAAGATGCACTGATTGGGATCGGTCAGCTTGTTTTCAATGTTGTCCACCAGTTGCTGCAGCTTCGAAGTCTCCGATGTCTTGTCGATCTCGATCAGATCCTCCCAGGACTTGTCAATGATGCGTTCCATCTGGGCCAGTGAGTAATCTCCTCCTGCCGGCAGCCCCATTGAGCCATCCCGACTAGCCGAGGAGCGACGCACGAGCTTGGCAATGTGCAGATGCTCGGCATGCTCTACAGCGCGATCCTCGCCAGGCGGACTGCCCGCATTGCTGGTTTGTCGCTTCCGCACACTGCCATTCCGACGGCTCGAGGACGTGGGTGTTGACCGTCCTGGCTTTGGGCTATCCTTGGGCTTTTCCTTGTCCTGTTTCTCGGGTGAAGCATCCAATGGGAGTCCACTCTGGCATCTACTTTGATCTGGCAGGGGCTTGGTTGGGGTTTTTGTTGCATTTGGGTTTGCGTCTGGGTTTGGGATTGGGGTTGGTGTCCGAGCACGCTCTATGGGCGATTGAGACATCTCCCGAATGGGTTTGCTTAGATCCTCAGCCTGCGGAAGCATCTGCTGTTCCTGCTGTTGCTGCGACTGTGGCAGCTGAAGCTGAAGCTGTTGAGGCAGTTGCTGCTCCGGGGCAGACGGATCTCTGCTAGGTGGTGGTGGCGGTGCAAGGGGCGCGGGGGGCACAAAGGGTAACCGGATAGGTGTCAGAGCGGCGTACTGTTCCGCGCTGCCCGTGGATGCTCCTCCAACTCCAACGCCAACCCCTCCCCCTCCATTGACCACGGGCGGCAACAGCATGGGAGGAAATATCTGAGTGTGCCGCTGGTAGTGCACCTTCAGATTGCCTTTGGTGGTGAACTTGCTACCACAGACATTGCAATGGAAGGGTCGCTCGCCGGTGTGGGAGCGCAGATGGATCTGCAGGGCTGAGTAGCTGCCAAAGATCTTGCCACAATACTTGCAGCGATGCTTGAAAATCTCGCCGCGACTCTGCGCCTCTTTGGAGGCATATTCTGAGTACTCCTCCTGCATCTGGGCGGCATGCAGGCTCTGCGATGCAGAGTCCAGCACCTCCTCGGTACGGCGTTGCAGCATCTCCAGGCAGTTAGGCTCATTGGGCGCTGGCGGCGGGTCGTGATTGGTGATGATGCTCGAGGCCAGACTGGAGCTGATGTCGCACATTATCGGTTGAAACTCATTCTCCAACTCGGGTTCGACTTCGGCCTCAATCTCGCGCTCGTCCTCCAGCTTGATGGACTCCCTCTCCCTCTCTCTTTCAATTTCTCTTTCTCTTTCTTTATTGCACTCTTTAGCTTTCGCCAAGTTCAAGTCATGCCCTTCAGTCTTTAAACTCTCGTTCCGCCGCTCATGCTCCTCAACCACCTCACCATTCTCCCTGGGCTTTTGCTTGACCAGATTTGGCTGCTCGACCTCTGCTTCCTGCTGTTCCCCCTCCTCCTCCTCTTCTTCCACATCGTCGCCCTCTTCATCATTGCGATCCCTCCGATTGAGAGCAGCAACCACGCCACCCGCCCGCTTCAATTGACTCTGTAGATGCTGGATGAGCTGCAGCTGCATCAGATGCTGGCGCTGCACATTGAAGATGGTCGACTGGACCATGGCCAGATCGCTGGGATCGGCAGCTCCCGCCAGCGCAGTTGCTGCGAACTGCGCCACCGCCACTTTGGTATGTTGTAAAGCTTCGAGTGCCACATGCCCGGATGTGGGCAAACGATTGCCGGCACCTGAACCTGAACCGGAGATTACGGACAGATCAAGCGCCTCATTGCTGTTCTCCGGCTGCTGTTCCTCACTCAACGGCGGCAAGGATGTGTCCAACGTTGCTTCCATTGGTAGCTCACCATCCGCCCTTACATCCAGACGAAGTTGTGCCACCTCATCCGCTACGCTGCCATTATTGTTGCTGTCCGCACTGAGTTCCTTGGCCAGCAGACTCTCCCGCTCTGCTCCAGCTGCCGCTCCTGTTGATGCGCCACCGCCACCGCCACCAGAGGCACCACTGCGTGTCCCTGTGCCCCTGTAGTTGATACGGTTTCGAAATATTGAACACATTCTCCACTGGATGGCTCCACCTGATCCGGCTGCGGCTCACAAGAGCAGCTGGAAGTGAAACGGATTTTCAGGAATAGTCTGCGTCTAGTTGAGGCTGCGGGTCTGGTCTGGCTGCTGATCATGGGCGCTGTAGATGGATATAGAGAAGATATCGGATTAAGAGACAAAGACAGAGACAGACATTGCGATAGAGAAAGGAAAACAAAGCTAGTCGATTGCCGGTCACGTAAGGAGGGTCCGGGTCGGCCCAGCCAGACTTTATGATAAATTTTTGAATATATGAATAGCGTGCGGTGTCGCAACTTAAAGGCGATGAATAAATGAACAGATTGCATATTATTAGGGGCGTATAACTTAATTTTGGCCTACAGAACGAGCCATCGAACCACTCCCTCTCCACATGTACGATTACAATATCTATCTACAAGCATATCTATATATCGATATCGCCATCGCCATCGCCATCGCTATCGCATCGCATCGAGGTATCGGATCAATGTTTTTGGACTTTCCTCATCCAAGCGGGATTATTGAACTGGCCGAAGCCAGTTGCGCGTTTTGCATGAGGCTTCAGATTCAGCCTGAGCTTTGAGTTGGAGTTTGAGTTGCAGTTGGATAATTTATTGATTTATTACTTGGAATCACTTAGCATAACTTTGCTTTGGTCCCATTCGATTTCGATTCCGGCTATAGCTAATTTACTTGTCGACAATTTCAAACTGCCTAGGAATAGGACGATTGCGATATAGTTGTCGCGTAACACACGGAAATACTGCCACAATTACTTCACCCGCGCCCATCATTCAAATGAATCAAATGAATATCAGGCAAGCACTCACAAGTGCCGCTTCCCTATCATATGGTAAGACTACGCCTGGTATTCTTTTTGTTGATTATCCAACTGCTATTGCCAACTGTCGAGAGTTATGAGCTATATCATTATCAACAAATTTTAATTATAAATATACTTCTAGTTATTACTGTATTGTAAATGCTGATCCACAATATAATATTTATAATCTAAGAAGCTATAGATGCTTTCTTCTGCTCTTTATATTTTCGGATGGCACTAAGTTATTGTGGCCCCTTTATTAAATCAGCATGATGTAATAAAATTAAGTTTTCTGGATCTTCATTCATCTTAGGTGGACATATTTATATAGACGACAGAGAGGACTGTATGAAGTTGATTGTTTATGATAATCTAATCTTTTTTTTCATTCCTCTTACACTTTAATTGTTCACTAAGCTTATCAAAATTAATTTCTCACAGTTGTAAATGTTTTGCGATTAATATTCGAATTTTATTACAAATTGTGAATTACAAATAAAAAGGAAAATGATAATTAGTTTACGAAGAGTACATAAATATCAGGCTAGAATCGATTTCAACATAATTCCGTTGAATTTGTGAGTTTCTGCCATGCCATGTTGAACGAACAGATTCGTAATCTCAATGGGAAATTGGGCAGAATATTTCACAATAATCGATGCGAACGTGTGCTAAGATTGGAGTTGCTTCGGGAGTGAGTAGCATTCGCATTACGTTCGATTGCTTTATGATTATTTCCCGGCAATTAAGTGAATTTATTGGCAAAGGTAAACACACACACACACACACACGGCCCAGACTCCACTCGCGGATAAACCATACGGACCCGACCAGACCGTGTAGATACTTGAATCGTATGCTCGTAGTATTTATATCGATTGGGACAGGCCGCACTCGAAATCAACGACGCACACACATCGTATAGTATTTCTATCAATGGGCTCATCCGAAATCAATTTGTTTAATGCAGTAGTCGACGCGCTTTTCCCACAGCTGAGGGAAGCAGCAAAGGGCATGGCATTGCGACTGAGATTGTGGCATCTTGTGGGTGGTTGGGCGCCAAGGGCGCCTCGAAAGTGTTGACCGAGACAAGAAAAGCCAGTAGCCACAACTTATTCCACTTGAGCTGATTTCTTGAGCGATTTACGCACAGCCAAAAACATAAAACTTGTGCAATTGCCTTCAGCTTTAGGTTTCGTAAGGAATCCGGAATCGAAATCAAAATCAAATACAATACTTTCGTTCTGTTTCTATTTCTATTTCCTTTGTCATTCCGCGTGCTTTTTTCCAAATTGAGTTTCCTGTCAGCAGGTGGTCCACGAGGTGGCGTTCAACTTGAAAGGAACTCTAAATCTTTCTTTTTCAGGTCTCACTTACGGATCGCCCGGATAAATATTGTATCTGAGAGATACAACAAAGCGTCAATCATTCAATCGAAAATTGGCTTTATCCACAGCGGATACGGATCAAAATTCTATGCAATTTGCTTGATTGATTGATGGCACACACAAGCACACAACTACACCCAAGTGCACATAAATAGCTCCACTTGCACCCAGTAGAGGCCAGTAGCGGCTACTACTTATATATCCGGCTAGAAATTTGACTGAATGAATGATTTGCCCACAGCGTGGCTGTAAAATAAACAATTGATTAAGTGATGGCTCTATGCGTAAAGATATTGATTGAGATCTGTTGTTCTTCTACTCGATCGAGGCAGAAAGAACAGCCAGCTAATAATGATCGTTCATCATTCGCTTCTTCACACAGCCTTAATAACACTAGCTAACAAATATAGATATCTTAAAAGACTTTCGTAATTGGTGCATGATTTTTAAAATGTAAGGAAATTAAAAATTGTTAATTCATTTAGATTAAATATAATTGTAACATTGATTATTGGTTTCTACCTCAACAAATGCATAAATGTAAGCTTGTCACCAAACACAAGCACTTTCAATCACATTCAATTCAATCGAAACGACAAAAAATACACTTTGATGCTTCTAATGCTTGTTACATTTTTATGCCCTAAACTAAACTACCCTGTCTCATAAATACTAAAGAATAAGGTATATTTTTTTAAATTTTAATTTACCCTTTAATACTCAACTTCATTATTTTCAACACAATGTATTAAATTATTCTTTTATATAATATGCATTTATATTTTAACTGGTCCAACTAAAAATTAAGAACTATTAAGATTCATTCATTATGTTTTCCATCAATGAAAAAACGGCAGCTACAAAATAAGAATTGTTTGCGCCAAAATTTATGAGCTTCATTTAATATATGCGATACAAACACATGCGAGTAATGAGAATTGGATGGTAACGGGAGGGGAAGGGGAGAAGCAGACGTAGACCTGGTTAAAATCAGATGCAGTATTTAAAAGGCTAAAGAGAAGCGGCAGCCAATGAAGGCTCAGACCAGCACTTCAACTGGAACTGAGCATGGGAATGGAAATGAAAATGAGAATTGAAATGGGAATGGGAATGGGAATGAGAATGGGAATTGGCATGGTGCTAGAGCTGGAGCTGGAGCTGTAGCTGTAGTTGTAGCTGTAGCTGGAACCGGATCCAAGCCGAACAAAATGTCTGCAAATTTATTAAGCTGAAAAAATTTTATGAGTTGAATTGGTATAATTTTCATATAATTTTTAAGAAAGAAACGAAATGGAACGGACGATACGACGACGGCGAAGTAGCCGGAAAGGGCTCGCATTGAAGGCGGACAGAGGGGAGGGAGAGGCAGCAGAGGCCGGTCAACCAGTTGAGCAGCAGACGCCGCGGGTGGCTGTTGCAGAAAGGGGCGGGCAAAGAGGGGAGACGAAGCAGACCAAGCGCCACACACACCGTACGAGAAATGGACGTCGCTCGTTTATGAATATGACGGTGTGTGTGTGTGTGTTAAATGCAAATGTCTGCGTGTCAGCTGGCCGAAGAGCAGGAGAAAGAGGAGAAGGCAAAGCAGACAGGGAGAGTACGAGGGGCGAAGGCAGAGACGGAGGCATTCACAAGGCAGGACAAGCCGAAGCAACAGAGAAAGAAGAAGCAGCAGTAGAAAAGGCAGACCAATGCCAAGCGGGCAGAGGAATAAGGGGAACTGGACACTCACACACATGCACACACTCACACATGCACACACTCTCAGACCTGGGCCTTGTCGATGAATTTGTATTGTCTTGCATTTGCTTTTGGGCGCTATTTTGTTTTTTGCTGCTCCGCTTTCGTTTTTATATTTTGTACGAAAGGAATAATAAAGGCCAGTTACTTGTGTGTGTGTGTGTGTGTGTGTGTGTCAGCTGGGCAAGCAGGGGGAGGGGGGAGTTGGAGGAAGAGTTGTTAAGCTGCCATTGCAAACAATTAAAATCATAAGAGACGCACATAAATTATTCATGGCTTAATCTAAAGTGGACAATCTATGCAAAGTACTCTTAACACACACACACACACACACACCCCACATTCACTACATATGTGTTTATACATTGTACATACACAAACAACCACTTGTCTGTTCCCTCCCGCCTCTCTCTACAACACCTTTCTCTAATGTTTACTTTATTTTCGATATTTTGGCATTCCTTTCGTCCTCTTTTGTTAATTACTCATAAAAAAGCCCATTATTAAATTAAACGATTTATTGTTCTATTAATTAGTACATATTCACATCACGGCAATTTAAGCTTTAATCACATTTCTAATGCTCTCATAAAATGTTCAAATTTATGCCTACTAGCACAATAAATGTTTGATATATATTTTAATAAGTCATTTGATTAGTTGCATGCGAGGGAGTCTCTAATTTAATAAGTTTCTTTTTCACTCCAAATTCTCTCATCGATAGTTGTACTTTTAATAATATTATAATGTATACAAAAATATTGTAATATTGTATTGGCTGGAAACATTTGATTTGGAATGATAAAAAAGGACACACTAAGACTGCCGGGTCAAGGACATTGCTAGCTTGTTTTGTGGCATTCAAATATTCGCCTTAAACTGTTTTCAATTAAAACCTTATCCGAAGTAGTTGTTTAGTGTGGCATATTGCATTGGCATGCCTCAGAAATATGCCTGTTTCTGATGAGCTGCAAGCAGGCTAATCAACAGCCATGCTGCAGATGCATTCACAAATAAATAGCTGTCTATCTGTATCTGCATCGAGTACTGATAGATTCACATGAGGCGTGCGCGGATTTGTTGGCATATTTTTGGCATGCAGAAAAATTCAACGTGGCCACATTACAAATAGGAAAAAAACGAGAAAAAAAAGAAAAGGGAAAATATATCGCAGAGTATAATACAATCTTTTTGGCTTCTGGCAAATATTTGGACAGCGCGTCATGTGTGTTAGTGTGTGTGTGTGTATGTGTGAAATGAAAATGATGAAAATTTACGAGGCTAAAGCTGACAACAACAATTGTGTGGCAAAACGTAGATACTCGTACAGTCGAAACTGTAGACACTTTTTCTATAGACGCGCACATTTCTGTCATAACAAAAAAATATTTTGCCCCTCCCTTTGCGGCACTGCACGCCGCCCTTTCGCCACATGTTGTTGAATTTATTAAAATGAAAATAAATATACAATAAAAATGCGAAAAGCATAAAATACAAATAAATATATAGTCGTGAAACATTTCGAATTTTATAAATGAGGAAAACTAAATGAATTTATTGTCCGTCAGCGCGAAAGCAGATCATCATGATAATGATTAAAACGATCATGATTAAGCTCGGCGACAATGTGTACGTTCAGATACAAGATACATTTTGCTTTCTGCCTTTTACTTTGCGACGTTCGCTGCGATGAAATCGCACGACTCATAAATTAATTAAGGCAATAAATGCATTAGGCACATGTGGCTGGGGAGGGGGTGGTGGCCAGGGGAAGGGGACGAGCTTGTTGCAGTTGTAGTTGATGTGCTTGATTGAAAATTAAGCTCATCATTTCCATCTCAATCTGTTGCTGACATTTGACTGCAGTGTGTATCTACAAGATACACTCGCTCGACTCGCATCTGACACCTGTCATCTTTTCGTTCGACCTCTGCACCCCCTGCCGCCCCCTTCTACACACTCGAAGCTCTCCCACACACACACAGTGGCACCTCTTGTTGCACACACACACTCAGAGAGAGGCACACGCACTTGGAGCAGCATCTCGTGCTCATGTCAAGACCTCAATAATCCCCTCCCAATGGCGTCAGCCCCCGCCGCTCCCCTGCCACACAGCTGGGGCACAAAGTAGTTGTATTTATGTTAACTTTGACATAAGCCCGACATGCAACATTATGTTGCCGTTGTTGCTGTTGTTCCTGTGTTGCTGCCGCTTCGGTTGCATGTCTCGCATAAAGTGTCAATTTTAAATAATCGCCACTCAGGCAACAACTGAGCCTCGCACAACACACACCAGTGGCAGCCACAACTACAATGCCCAAACTCACACTTCATTAGCTCAAGGAACTTGCTGCAAATCATGCCTAAAAGATATATGTTGCATATATACTAATATCTCTTATATAAAGTTGAAGATACTTTTATTTATTGTTTTATTTTAGACAAACTCAAGGTTATATCTTAAAGCTAGCACTCGAGTTGTGGACAAAACATTACTATTAGGTATGTTTATGTTATATATATATTTATGTCTCTTATATAAAGTTAAAGATGCTTTTATTTGTTGTTTTATTTCAGGCAAACTCAAGGTTATTATATATTTTAAAGCTAACACTCGAGTTGTGGACCAATAAAATAAACTGCAGCTGCTTAGTGGGGCTTTCAGTCGACGGACAGACAGACAGACGGTTGACGAGCACCATTAGCTCAGATTATATATGCTGTTGGGAATGAATTGCACAACACTGGCATTAATTATTCCTTCGAATGGATATAGCACAAAGTTAAAGGACATGCAACTAGAACTATGAAAATTACAACTGAATTGAAATGAAATTTAAATTGCAGTAGTTTATAAAACTTGTCTGACTTTATTTGGCATTTTTCTTGACTTAATGTTGTGTTACATTGTTGTGTTCAAAATCGAGTAAAGTCAACAATTAATTTCTGCCATCCAATGTGTATTTTGTCTAATCAATGTTATTTGTGCAATTATTAAATGTTGTAGAATATTGTGGACTTTAATAGTTTATCAATACTCACTTTGTTGGCAACTTCAGTTGAGTTTTGTTTTGTTCTTTCGTCGCTTCTATGCACTTGTTTCTTTATTGGTTTTTGCTTTCGCTTTATCGCCTATCCGCTTTTGTGGGACTTATCGAACTCACTTTTTTATTTGGTTTTTTGGTTTTTGCTTGAATTTTGCCGACGGCAGCAAAGTTGTTGGTTGGCGTCGAATCCTGCGAAGGATTTGATTTGTTGTTGTTGCTTTTCTTGTTGTTGTCTCTTTAGTTCACTTCACCTGCGTCGCGTTTATTGCACATGTTTCAATTGTTTTAGTGTCGCTTATTGTTGTTGCTGGTGTTGTTGCGGTTGTTGTTGTTGTTGTTGCTGCCATTTGCATTTTTGGTGCTGTTGTTTAATGCTTTTTGCATTTTTTATGATTAATTAAACACGCGCGACCACAAAGAGTGTTGCCCCCTCATGACAGCGCACTGCACTCGCCCCCTCCCACTCGCACTCGCACACACACGCACCGCACACACACGCACACGCACACATACGCACGCACTGGAGATGATGCGGGAGGAAAAAAAAGCGAGTAAAGTGCGTGCGGCGACGACGACGACGGCGACGACGGCGGCGACGGCAGCGGTAATAAAAACCGTTAGCTGCTGTTGGCCACTGCCAACTGCTGTCAAAATTTGGCAATAATATTTTCGATGTAGTTGTTGTTGTTGCGGCTGCTGTTTATGTGAATGGCAAATTAGCTATAAATTGGCCACTGGCAAGCGGAAGGCGGCAAGTGGCTAGTGGCAAGTGGCAAGTGGCAACCTGCAACTGGCGGCTTCGAGGCGGCTGACCAAAGCAAAGCCAAGAAGTGGCTTCTGCTGCCTACTGCCTGCTGCCTGCTGCCTGCTGCCTGCCTCGCTGGCTGGCTGAACTGACGCTGTCGCTGAACTGGCGCTGTCGATGGCGCTGCCGTTGTCGTTGCAGTTGCCGTTGCCGTTGCCGTTGGCCGTGGCGTTGGCCGTGACTGGAGCCGAAGCAGAGAATGTCCTTTATGGATTTAACGAGCGTGCGGAGCAGCAAAGAAACGGCACAACGAGCGCAGCAGCAGCAGCGACAGCAGCAGCAGCAGCGAATCGAAGTGTCGCTATCATTGTTTGGGGGCAGCATTTGCGCTTCGTGCTTCGTTTCGTTTCGTTCTGCAGTTGCAAAAGCTTGGGCTGCGCACCAGAAGCGCGCGCGCGAGAGCGAGAGAGAGAGCGACCGTGCTGGCCACTCAAAAGTGCGTGCAACATTTTCGAAACTCAAATTGCTTGCTAACAGTAGGGGGAACTGGTTGGCGTATAAGACTGTTGCGACGCTGTTATGTTAATATACAATGACCTAACATTTATAGGCACTGTTAAGCTGGCAGAGCACTAGCTGTGCTCCTCTAACGCACGCACTGCGGCCATTTATGATAAGTCAAAAGTTTACGGTTCAGCATGGCTCTGTGTGTGTGTGTGTGTCATAAATCAAAAAGAGTCTCGCTCGCTCGCTCTCGCCGTCGGCTGCCGAGCACTCGCTCTCTCGAAGGGCCGACGGCGCACAAATCGATACCGCAAGAAGCAGCCAGCGAGCAACTGTCCGACAGAAGGCAACGTCATCTTCGGTCAGAGCGCAGCCAACGATTTTTATTTGCGCAGCGTCATCGTCGTCGTCGCCGACAAATAAATAAAACGCAATGCACAAGCAAATTATGACAACTTTAGGCGGAGCATAGCGGCAACAACAACAACAACCATAACAAATACACAGACGTTGACGTCGGCAGCGCTGCTCGCATTTTTATCTCGCTTTATGCTTCTCGTTGGCTACGCTCAATCATATTTTTCCATCATTGCGAGTGTGTATGTGTGTGTGATTGCTTACATGTGTGTGAGTTTCTTTATTTATCCATATTTCCTTTATGTTCGTCTTGTTGCTGCCTCTCTTCTCTTCTTCTTCCTCTGCCGCTGTTGCTTCTTTCCTTGGTCCTTTGGCAGCTTTCTGATTCAAAATGCCGTCGGAAAGATTCATTTGTACTGATTTTACTTGAGAATATTGAAAGTTGAGCTTGAATCACATTTTTTAACAAATTTACAATTTAGTACTTTAATTAATATAATTTAAATTCTTTACATTTCATATTCAGATATATGTAATTATCCCCTATTGGAATTATTCACATCTCCTGCTCGGAAAAATTGAATGTTCGATTAATACAAAATATTATTTCCTTATTTATATTCATCTGATTCGAGTTTAATGTATGCTTGGCATATAAAGATGAGTTCGTCTTAAATCGCCTTCAATGCAATGATCGATTGTTGAAGAGGGAAAGAGGGAGGATGTCGAAAATACCCACATAGCCGAATAGCTGTTAATCGCCATGCCGATGGGGTTTGTGGCATGAATTATGCATGCCACGGTAAGAGACAACTGGCATCGCCACCAATTGCATTTCATTTGCAGCTACATGCGTGTGTATCCTCCAGATACATATGTATCTGTAGATGCATCTGCAACTGCAACCCTTTCCAGTCGTTGCCCATTTAATCTGAAAGTATTCGTGTGGAACATCTGCCCGCTGCGTGCTTATGAATTACTGAAAAAAAAAATAGAAAACGTTATACTCGTAGAAGCAACAAACATATTTAACGCATAGCAACAAATTCAAAATGGATTCATGGATGAATAAAAAATGAAATGAAATGATAACAAACAACGAGCAACGAGAGGGATAATAACTACCCCGTAATTGAGCCTCGTCCCTTCATAAGCATTAAATAATAACCCTCTCCCTCAGCCCTCCTCCCGTAGCAAATTAGCAGCCTTCATAGCATGGTTCTACTGCGGAGAGCAGCAGCCTCTCTTCTTCGCCAGAGACACTCAGTCTATGGCCAGCAAAGTTTCCCAGACATAATGTCGTTTATCATCAAGAAGCGCTTCCAATTTCTTCATATTATCAACGTGGGCCGCTAAGAGTGAGACAGCAAGTGGAATTTGTATGCAAATTGAAACCAGTTTGAAAATTTTGATGACGCCGATTTGTCTCTACATTCATAAAAAAAAAATAAACTAACAAAAATGGAAAATGGAAAATAACAAACCAAGGAAAACGAATGAAAAACCCAAGCCACATTTCTCAGGTGATCGGGAAATCAAAGACAAAGCGAAGCCGACCAGAACACGATCAACAAAGCGTAATTAAAGTCGGAATAAATTATTATATACATTTGGTGGTAAATGCGACAAATGTCCAGTCCCAAAACCCATTCCCAATCCCATTGCCGAACCCAACCAATGCAGAACATCGTTTATAATTATCTAGCCAAACGTGAGTTGGTGCAACATGCCACAGTATTGTCGGTGGGATCAGTAAAAAAATCAGGCATTACTCGAAGTGGAGTATATAGATTCAAGGAAATGTTAACCCCATTAAAAGTAATAGAAGTTATTGTAGAAGACAGTGACTTGAACGATATTTTAAATGCATCTTCTATTCATATGCGAGAAATAAATGCAAATAATATGATTAAATAAATCAACAGTTACCTTCTCAGTTCTCTACTATAAATGCAACTCTGTTTCTCTCTCTGTTTCTTAAAGAAGCTTCTGATCGTTGCATCACACAGTTCGACACTAATGTGAGTCTCATCGGCACTCGTTGACTCATTAAACATACTTTAGTTTTAATTGTATGTCCAATTCAAATAAAATGTGTGTATTTAAATGACAAAGATCGTTAAGAGTGCCTCCCACACATGCAACTATAACGACAAACTTCATATCAACTACGAGCATAATAAAAATCGAAATACACGTCTCTTGGGTCGAGGGTTTCAGTTATAATATCACGTTCGTTTCCACTAAATAGCAGTTGAATTCAAACTGGAATTGGGTATAGAATGGAAAATAAATTTTTTAAATAAAAAAGGCCGAAAGCGCACACTCGACTCATTAAAAAGAAGTACTTTATACTCGCTTCGGGATTGGGATTGAATTATATACCAAGACTGTGATTCCCATGCAGTATACATATATCTCAAAAGCGAACCCAATTCCCTTATTTCGAAAGGGTTTCTAATTTATATGACCAGTGATTTATTTATACTGCTGACAATTTTAGAGTGACGTTAATATTATATTTCAGAAAATAAAAATAAAACTATCAAATTAAACAAAAATAATACTTAAGAAGAAAAAATGAGACAACATCTGTTAAAACTAGATTGGAACCAATGTTTAAATTTGGCATATAGCTTTATCTTATGTTTTTAAAATCACATGTCCCTCAAAAGAAACTCACAAATTGCCACATTCAGTTATTCACAAATTTAAGCATTGCATTGTTTGGCTTTTCATTATAAAAGCAATGTTTTAGTGAATTCGAATTATACTACAAATCTAACTATGTTTATTAAACTTTTTTATTGCCCTTGCAACTTTCCCAATCCCAGAAATATTCAAGAACTACTTTACATTCTACACAAACCAAGACTTTCCACAGCAAACAGTTGGTAAATCACATCTGCTTGGGTTCCGTAATGGATCATTTCTGACTGATGGGCACACATATGGCAGGCACGAGCCGAAAGTCCCCATGAGTTGGGCACTGAGAGGATTTATGATGATATTGTTTATGAATCGGAATTACAAATTGCAACGCCACATAAATATGGAGGCAAGTATTTGTTGAGCGGCTATAAAAAGCAAAAACGGGCGCCCAAAGCTGAAAATTGAATTGTGAGTGGGACACAGTTTCCATGGTGGAAAATCAATGGAAATGCTTTAGAATTGAGAGCAGTCGCAACTTTAAATGGGCCACATGCAGCAAGGAGACAAAGAGGGTGCCTCGACTTGGACATAGTGTTTGGTGGGGCAGCAAGGATACCCATCTCACAAGGGTGCCCTACAGATACATTTGCCACACAACAACAACATGTCTGTCTGACTGCCTGATGTGTCTGCCTGGGTGTGTTTGAGTGTGTGTGTGTATGTGTGTATGTACAACTGTTGCTTATTTACCTAAGCGTCAGGCAGCAAATTTAAGCCAACATCGTTGTGTTGCCTGCCAGTGAGACCCCAGTATTGCCTTATGTCCTCGCCCATGTCCTAGCCCACTTTTGCATCCTTTGACGCCGCTCATTGCTGTAGAATTTTCTTAGTTTTTGCTGTATTTTTTTTGCTTGTCAATTGCTGCAAAGCTTTTGCATCGTTTAAGTGTGTAAATGTTTTCTCGCTTCGAGTTCAGAAAAACAAAATTTCCTTAGCTTCCTTTTTATTTGGCAGCCACTTGAATTTGCTTATTTGTGTATCTGTATCTGTATCTGCGTGTCTGTATCTGTATCTGTGTGCGTCTGAAGGCTGTTGACATTGGTTTCGAGTTTACAAAGAAATCGATTAAACAGAAAACAGAAAATCGAGTAAATGACCCAAAGTGACAGCTCCAGTGCCGGCACAAGGTCAAGTCTTAAATTTGTGTTAGAAGATTTAATTTATTCCCATGCAGACTGGCTAATAAACAAGTTGGCTTAAAATAAATACAATAAATGTCTTGCTGCTTAAAATAATACATTTATTTATTTTCGAATACAATTTTGTTTCAATTTCTATATCGATTAAAAATATAAAGAATTTGTTTTAATTGTTTCTATGGTAGATATATTATATATATTATTTGATTACATGGCAGCTGCCCTTGCCAAAAAGACGAAGCATTATCTACTATTATAAAATATACTATCTTTAATACTGAAATTGAAGAGTGAACAGATATTTCTATCTCCATCATCAACTCCATCTTTATCTCTCGACTTTAACAGTCGCCAAATGAAAATTTAATGACAATTGTTGCATTTAAAAGCTGCCCCATTTCGAGAATACTTTGCTTGGAGGCCAATGCCGCATCCGGCAGCCATGCAGACTATGCTGTCTGAGTTGGGGATGGGCTTGGGCTTGGGGATGGGTGGCCGACAAAATCGATAGGATCCCAAATAGACATGTCTGCTGGCGTTTCTTTATGTTCGGCGGGTTCCCGCAACATCAACAAGATGTATTAGCTGCCTTCATTATGAGGCAGTAACCTTCTCCCTCCCTCCTCGAGCACTAGGCGAAAGTGTTGTTCGTCGTCCGTTGTCCTGCCACATCGATATACATATGTATGTACATGCTCATATATATATACATCTCGCTTGCTATGTATATGTGCGAAGGACCTCTCTGTTTTTGGTGACAATTTCCGCTTGCTCTAAACGAGCTTCGTCCTTGCCAACTGCTGCTGCTTCCCCTCTCTATCTCCTGCTGGTGCCCAAAAAAGCCAAACTAACTTTGTGCTCGCTCAGTCAGTGCCTCCATGCCTCCCTCCTCCCTCCCCGCTGTCTGCCTTTTTTGCCGTCGCAAGAGTCTCGCAGTTTCACTTGTTCACTTGTTGTATGTGGGCGACGCTTTCCTCGTTTTCCCACTCGAATTTCCATTGCGTTTGTAGGCGAATCGCAGTCGTTGTCTTATATACCAAATGTCTCTGGTTTCTCTCTGTGTGTGTGTATGTGTGTGTTGGTGTGACATATATATGTACGTGTATGTGTGGCAAAAGCTTAAATATTCCAGCAAGCAACAACTGAACTTTAAGTGTACAATGTAAAATCAACAAAACTGCGGGCACTTTTCCCCTTTTTCCATCAAGTTTTATTTTTATGTTAATCAGGTCAGTGGCACGCCTCCATCGTCCCTCATGTGGCGCCCTCTGGCGAGTTCAATTGGCACACAGTTATTGCCAGATGTCGAACAAGGTCTAAACTCTTGACTGCAGTGTGTTTCTTCAATTTTGTTGCAATTCCAATATAAAGAGTTAAAGTACATGAACAACTGAAAGCGAAGCAGCTGGAAGAATTGCACAACAGAGATAGAGAGAGAGAGAGACAGGGATGCAGCTTGAGTTTCCTCTTGATCGCGCTCTCTCAAGCGAGCTATTTGTTTAGGTGATGTGACATAAACAAAAACACACGCCAGATACACAAACACACACACACATGCAATCACACTATTGTCATGGCGAATATTCTTTTATGATTTTAATGCGAATTTCATATCCTGCATTGAGATCAAATGCTTCAGCTCCTGCGGCTGTTTGTTGCTGTGTTTTCGGGTTCCTTTGTCTCGTCTTCTGTTGTTGCACATTCCTCTTTAATAAATACAATTTTACATATCTATGTCTTTATGTGTTTATTTATTGGTTCTTTATTCAATTATTTTCCAGCTTATTTATTTCTTCACGTATTTATTTCTTTTGTCATGTATTTAAAGTCTATTGCATCGCAACTTTATCATATTCTCATCAGTGCATACTCTTTTTCAAGATTAAAAGCTTTTCCACCCCACATCAATATCGCACAGGGAAAACAGCAGCTTCTTCATGCCACACTCTGAGGTATTAATTATGTATTTATGCAAATTTACCGGGTGCCATGTCGAATTGAAAAGTTGCAAAGCGTCGCCTCCATATTGTCGCATCATTTACCATTTACGAAATTGTTTAATTCAATTAAATAATTATATGCATATGTTTTTCTAACGTGCATGACACTCCCACACACACACACACACACATGCTGATGGGGTACATTAAAAAAGTCGCACCACCCGCACCCTGCCCCACTGGCACCACACAGTGGCAAATTACGAGCAACAATAAAGTTCGTCAACGTGGCATGCAGCAGGGGTGGCTTTGGGCGGGGGTCTTGAGGGTGGCCGGGAAGTGTGTGTTACAAAAGTCTTAAGCCAGTCGAAGGAGTGTGCCCTCAGCTAATTCCTAAGTACAGCTAGTGTGTATGTGTGCGTGTATGCGTGTGTGTGTGTGTGAGTTTAAGGCGAAACACGAAATTCATTTGCGTAATGCGTAAGCTTAGTGGGGTATAGGGAGAGGGCGGGGGTTAAGATGCGGGTCTCTAAATTTGACAGGCTCATATGTAACTTTATGCACGGATTTTCTCAGCATTTTTATTGAGCAATTTTTAAAGCCATAACCGAAATTCGATTCCAAATGCAAATCCTTTTATGGTGCGGCACCTTAAGAGAGATTTTCCCCGTCGTATTTATGACCCCTTCGTGGGGCAAATGAAAGGAAATGTGAAATAGTTGATGTGCCGATTCACACACCATTAGCTCCAGTCCCCTACCCCCCTACTACTTCTTGCCCATCGTCGTCATCATTTGAATGCAGTACGACGAAAGGTAAGTGAATAATGTCTGTGTTTTTCTCTTCTTCCTACACATTTTTTATTTAATTTTCATATAATTTAGATTTTGATTGAAATTAAAGTTGAATCCATGTTTTGAATGCGTAATGAACAAGTTTTCAATTTCCCAAGCGAACTTCAACGATTCTTGAAATATTTTTGATACCTTTTTAATGTGCTCATTAAACACAGTAGCGACGTTACCTGAATAAGTATGAGTGTACTCGTTAATCGTAGTGAAATACCATTCAAAGCCTGTGTTATTCGTTCTCCTCGTCCACTGCGCTCAAGTTGTGCAATCTTTTTCTAGATGATGAGCTTCTTTAGTGCCAAGAAATATCAGTACAAAATCGACTAGGAATTCATTATGTTGCAAGTATTTCAATTCCACATAAACATCACTTATACAATATAATTAATGTAAAGGTGCATGTACTATTATGTTATAACTACTAATAAAAATATTAATATGGAGTTGGGTGTCTTGCAAACAAATGTATATAATATATACTAAAAATATTTAAATATAAATTATCATTGATCATTAAGAAAGTGAATTTATATTAAGCCAAGAGAAATTCATCTTAATTGAAGTTATAATAGATTCTATATAGAATTTCATTTGCACTTCTCAGACAATTGATCATTCCAGGAACTTCTCCCACCTGCCACAACTGAATGACATATAGTCGAATTTGGACTATGCAATATATTGCTGCTGGAAAAGGACAAATTGTAATGGATATCATTTCATTCCGAGCTGTACTTTTGGGCCACGTGGGACGGGGAAAACAAATTTCCCGCACAGCAGCCATAAATTCGAGGCAGATAATATCATATTTCCAAGGGGCGCCAAGTGAAACCACGTTGGGAAAACAATTATTGTCAAATGGATGGGATTATGCCGATCTATACGTAATGTAAATTGGCAAATTATCCAAGAGAGAGATAAATATAATAATGAGAGGACAAAAGAGAGGACAAAATGAAGGACAATTTTGGTTAGAAAATAAAAAGAAATACAGTTCTTGGGAGCAACAATGAAATAATTGATATGTAAAATAATATTCTCTTATTCGAAATCTCATACAAGCCAAATCTCTGATGATCCTTCCCAGTGTGTGTGTGTGTCGCCATTGTTGATTCTGATAGCATTGTGAAGCCTTAGCTCACATGCTGTGCCCCTAATATAATAATCATAATAAATCCTTAATAATTTCTTCAATCTTCAAAAGAAAGCGACGACATCACAGCATAGGTATTTAATGGAGGGATCGCAGCGAGTATTTCACAATTGTCAACTGGGATTGGAAGCGGGCTTAATGAATTCGAGCTCAACAAAACGACGGTTGACAAATTTCTTGCTAGCGATCCTTGCTGATCCTCAGTACACACACAGGGACACACAATTTCATTAGGTTGCACAAACAACTCATCCGTCTGGTATTCTGCTCGCATTGTTCAAGATATTGCGGTTGATTGCACACGATTTGATACCGAGCCCAAGCCTGAGGCAGAGATCTATTCTTCATTCCAGGCACTTTTAGCTAACTTTTCTACGAGTGCTCTTCAGGGGCAACAGTAGCTCTTTGTGCTGCATTGTCAACTGCATTTTGCGGCGCAGCAAAGAGGAAAATTTGTCAACACATTCGCCTTCGGGTGGCTTGAAATCAATTTGGATTCGGGATCTTCTTAGATCTTAGATCCGCATATGCGCCATATGCGATGGCAATTCCATGGCTCAGGGGTCTGGTTTCTGGGGTTTCGGTTTTGGTTGTTGGCTTCGACCGCTTTTTATTGATATTTAATTTATGTTCTATTTATTTCCGAGTTTTTCGCTCTGTTCGCTACGTTCGTTGTTGACGACACAAATTACATATTGACACGCTGATGGTTTTTTAATATGCACACACACACACACACATACACACACATTGACAGAGGGGGACAGCCGTCCATCTGGTGGGCTTGAAACAATAAAAATTAAATTCATTAAATGAATTTATACATTTAATTTATTGGCGCGACTCTTTATCAAAATTTGATAAAACAGAATGCGAGGGCATGGTTAAATACTACATGCACATAACGAGACTGTGACTATGATGGGTATGGGTAAGGGTATGGCATTGGCTTTGGCTTTGGCTTCAACTCGTGCTTGGGCTTCATTGCACACAGTCAACGTCAACGTCAACGTCGACAGCGACGTCAACTGCGGCGCTCCCTTTCTACAGACATTAACAGATGCGGTTATGTTGGTTAACAAACATTTTATTGGCAGTTCAATTTCGATTTTTAATTAAATCGTGAAATATCTCTGCTGTACATTAGTCGAACAGCCCTCAACATCTATTCAAGATACTCGAGAGAAATACTTTCTTCTCCCGAGTCGGCACTGAGGTCTTTCTCTAGGCTATCCCTAACGTATAAAATAATATCTAAATATAATACGTAGCATCCATATTAAGACTGACAATACAAACAATATAGCTTGAATCCTAAATTCAACACCATATGTAATTGTGATTCAATTATTTCAATAATAATAATATATTATATACATATGTATATGCAAATATGTAATTTATTATTCTATTTATTCATTTCTTACTTTTTTGGTTTCTCTCCACGCTTTGCAGAGCTTCTTTGTCAATGTCTCTCTTATGAGATCCAATCCAATTAAGGCGGAAAATGCATTTATTTGATATTGCTAACTAACTATAAAGTGAATAACAATAACAACAATTACAAGAAAAACAAGCGATAACAACGAAAACGAATGCAAATTAAACGCCTCGGGGCAGGCATCTTTAGGGCTTCACATATGTGGATCTAGTGGAGGGTGGGGGGTGCGGAGTGTGCTCCATATAAATGTATACTGTACATATAGCCTTGTGTGTATAACTATTTTTCTATGCCTTGAATTAAATTCGATGTAAAAAGGAAAAAGCGAATTAAAAAATACAATGGAAAATGGAGAGAAGCAGAGAAACAAAAGCATCGATACAAATGCGATTAAATTACAAGCCTTAACAGTATTTATTGTTTTTGCCACTGCAGAGGGAGACAGAGCGTGTGTGTGTGTGTGTGTGCGAGAGAGAGAGAGACATGCAAATTTTTACAAAGTCTGCAAAAAGCTTAAATAGGAAAATTAAAAATCGATAACATTAAATTGAGCTATCGCTGTGGGCGTGGCCAAACGTAATACTACAGTGCAATTTTTATTTCATGCTGTTTGCTTATTCTTCTTCGTCTTCGTTGAGTAAATAATACCAAAAAGGAAAGCAAAAAGTAAGAACTTAAGCGTATTAAATTGGATTTGCCGTCAAAGCTGCAACCAAACATGCGACAAATGCGATAAGCATTAGTATATGAGTGTGTGTGTTTGTGTGTGTGTGTGTTTATTACATCTAATATTACACATAAGCATTACTCTATACATATGCATGAGCTGAATTTTCAATTTATTGCAATTCAATTCGATATACGAAATTATGCAAAAATGCCAAATGAATTTACCAGTATTTGCCGCCTCCCCCCTGCTTGTCCTTCTCCATAGTGCTATGCGGTGGGGACGCCCCCTACAGAGGGCTTGTTGTCATCAATTTGGCCGATGACATTAGCCAAGATGGAACAAATGGAAATGCATTAAATATTGATTTACGATCCTATTTACGATCATAAATTTGTAGCTATTTAGCGGTTGCACACACACACACACACACTGAAAAAACCAACAAATTGTCAACACAAACAAAACATCAACAGCCGCTGCTCAATGACAACAAAAAACTGAAATATTACACTCGAATATTAAAAAAGAAGATATTAAACGAAGCGAAACGGAAGCAGCCCAAGAACAAAAATCAACCAAAAGAAATGAAAAGAAAAGAAAAGAAAAGAACAGAGACAAAAAAAAGAACGAAAATAAAACATAAAAATAGAATTGACGATGCGTTGACAGTTGAAGGTACTTTGCGGGCATGGGCATTTGCTGAGGGTGAGGGTGAGGGAGCCGCTTGACTCGCCCGCAGGATACGTGTCCCATATAGCATACAAGATATATTAATGTTTGTGCAACAACAATGGCATTCCAATAAGTGCTTCTGATGTGACTCATATCTGTCATAGTTACTGCCGACCCGACAAGTCAATGGAGGTAGACCGACCGATAGAGCAGTTGCCCTTTCCGAACTGATAAAATAATTGCCCAAAGAGCGAAATAAAATATAAGAAGTACTTAGATAATTATTAAAATAAATTGCTTTATTTATTTTTGTATTGTTAAAAATGACGTAAGCAGCACATACATTCTTTCTACTTCAAAACTAAACCAATAATTGTGAAATAAAATGTATCGAATTATGGCTAATAAAGTACATTTTTTAATTATTAAAATTTGTTAATTATTTATGGTAATTTATTTATCAAATGTTGAACATGTCACGAACAACTCATTAGTTCTTTCTAGTTGAAAACTAAACCAATAATTGTTAAAAGAGTGAAATAAAATGTATCAAATATAAATGTACATTTTTTTCATTATGGCTGGAAAAAGTACATTTGTATATTATTAAATTACATTTCTTAATTTATTAATCAAAACTAATTCTATTTATTTCAAAACTAGTACAACAATTGTCAACTAAAATTTATAGTTTTACGTTATGACGTAATAAGAAAAGCATTTTGATTATAACGAAAATGTATTACTTTGTTTGTTTTTCAAGTGTTGTAAATGTTGTTTAAGAACTGTTGAATTCTTAGTAGTCTTATTTAAATACAAACTTTCGTATCCATGGCACATTTATGATGTACATTTCGTACACGTCGTCAATAAAGTTCTGGTCAAATGTCAATCGCACACTTGGCCTGGGGGTTCGAAAGTAATACTCGTATTGTAAAACTGTAAACCGAAACAAACAAAAGAATTTTTTGAATCAAAAGCAATAAATTTGATGACATTTATTGGTTTTTGCTGCTTGTCATGAGACAACAACGACAACAACAACAAGGGGCAATGAAGCCTTGCATCATTTAGAGCCAGCTTTATGATAGTTGACTCCTTCGGCACAACTGGGGGATGATCATCCAGTCGGATTTCGGTCTCAGTCTCAGTCTCGTGCGGGTGTCATTTTCGAGCTCAGTGGCACAATTTCAAGAGGCACTTGAACAGGCTTCCGTTGGGTCGGGCCTCGTCATTAGCCAAGAGTGAGAGAGAGAGGGAGAATGGTGGCATGCGGCAAGCGGCGCGTGCTGTCGTTCAGCCACCCCCCTTCTTATTTGAGCCATAGAAGTGCACCCAGAGCCAAATAGTTCTGTTTGACAGTTGCAGGGAAAACTCTCGCATAATAACAATAACAATAAACCGGACATCCGAACAATGCTGGACAATGGCGGGCGGAATTGAGGTGGAGAGACCTTGGACCTTTGAACCCCTGTAACTGGACAAAGGTCAGCAGTTTAAATTGTGTCATGTTCGCATTGCAGACATCTCTTTCGTACTCCTCCTCCCGCCACCATCCAGTCTCTGCAGCCGTTCCTTCAGTATCCTGCGATGCATTCAAAAATTGAAATATTACACATTTTATTTGAAAACAGCTACAATAACTGTGAATTGCACACAATAACCATTGGCAATCTTTGCCACACTGACAGATGACCCGACACTGCTACAGGACATTATTTGACGCCCATTGGGAGCCAGGCAAATCGCAATTTTAAATTCTCGGCCAGTGCTTGCTAATGTGCCATCTATGAGTGGGTTCTGTCACTTCCGATGTCAATAACTGCCCTAATGACATTATTTTCACTCTCGCACTGAATCTATATTTTCCCTCGTTCCCATTTCCCATTATTCCCAACTGCCATTTAATGCGAAATGAGAACTAAATTTTTAAATTATTACCAAAGTTTCCAAAGAGAAAAGAAACTATGAGATATTTTCACATCACTGAGAATGGTAATGGTTAATGAAACCCTTGGGAGATTATGGTTTAGATATCACATAAATAAGTAAATAAATAAATCTATGAAACCACTATGAGAATATTGAGAGAAAACCCCATGCAAATATAGCAAGCAAAATAGATTAATATTAGATCATATTTTGAAAATTATATATGGTCACTTATAAGAACAAATATTAGTAAAGGCATATATATGTTTGTTTAGTATTTCTATCAACTCTAATAAATTTAGACCTAATTGTGCTATAAAATGCGATTGCTATATGGATTTTATCATTGCTTTATTGAGATTACTTCCAATAATTAAAAATTCAAAGAATTTATCAGCTCCTCATTCTAAAAGAGAAAATTAAGAATTTATTATGGCAATTAAATTGAACAGCCTTTCATATTTTAGCCAATTAGGAAAGCGAGCAGATCAGATCATTGGAGCAGCCAACGGGCCGCACTAATTGGCAGGCATTTAACACTTTCCCCTCCTTATATCTCGATTGTCGAGTGGAAATTGGAGGCACTTTGCTTAATCGTTGGCTGCCATATGATGCCAGCTGCGCTACTGGGACTGAGACTGAGACTGGGCCATGGAGATCATCATCGTCAACATGAGCAGCGATCAGTGAAAGGTGATGGGAAAAAGGGGACAGGAACGGGGCTGAGGTAAGGGGGCAATGATGTTCCCCCACGCGGCAGCCAATGCCTGATGATTAATTGCCCTGGAAATGTTTTGTTTTCATAAACAATTTTTTAATAGGCCTGTGCATGTCTCTGTATTAGTTGTGGGTCTTGGGGTGAGGCTGGGGACGGGAGTTGGGGGCTTTTGGGTTCACAACGGTGTGCGTGTGTGGGTGGGGTCAAAGAGTTAAATCGTTTCGAGTGTATCTCTTCGGTTGTTTGGCTTAATGTGAATGACTCCGTTGACTCCTCGGCAGTTTTAGATGTAGATGTAGATGTTGTTGGTGTTGCTGTGAAAGATGCTTTCATGTTTGGAATTTAAAAAGAGTTGATAAATCAAAATGTTTTGGAATAACATTAGGACGCCCCCAGGCCTAATCCAAGGCCCTGACAAATGTGCATTGTTTGGGGGCAAAAGGAAAGGTGTTAATTGCCAACAATCCTCTGCAGAGAGCCTAACCTCCAGATACTTTTGATATTCATATTTCTCAGAGACCCGCTAAGAGAGATTGAGAGAGGCCGAATTCTATAAATAATGATAAATAAAAATAACAGATCTCAACAGGAAAAACATTTGAAATGCAGCAAATGTACTCGTGGATCAGGGAGGGGACAGAGAGGGGAGTGGCAGTGACACTGAAGTGGCGCGTGGCGTGACAATAAAATTTATGAAATTTTCTGACGCTCGACACATTTTCACATATTTTCAATTAGAAATAAAAAATGCTCTTAACAGGTGACAAAACAATTTTACGGCCGAGATCCATGGAAACCGCACGAATGCAGTTTAAGTGGATTAAGTACGGCGCAACTAAAACTAAAACTGAATCGAAAACGAAAACTAAAACGTTTATATCGCATTTAGGTTGTAGATACATCATTTGATGGCTTTTAAATTGCTGCTTCTAAAAAGCAGACCGCGCATTCTGCTCGTAAATCTTTCTTGTTGCCGAGCTGTTCAAATATTTTTGACCATAAAAAACTATGGATCTCAGGGGAACAGGTATACTCGAGTATTTGTACAGCTCTTGGTTGGCACAGCGGTTGCATTGACCCAAGGACAACTGTACACTTATCCTTTGCACAGAAACATCAGCGTTATGAATATGAAACAATTATATATTTATGAACCTCATAACGATGCGATTTATGAGGTCATCTGCTTTTGTCTCTTCCTTAAGCCCTGGCGGGACATTGCCTTTGTTTCCTTCTCTCAGAGTGCGCCTGGCTAACAATAATATCTATAGACATTTTACTATGTCCTCTGGCTAATGTCCAGGAGGCAAGAACTTGTTTTTCAGGCAGCTGTTTGTCAAACAGAGGTCACAGTTCATATCTGGGTCAGACACTTGAGATTAAAAGCCATATTTTGTTGAATGTTTGAAGGATGAAATAAACAAGTATATTTATGTACGAATTTTAATATTTTGAAAAATATGTAACAAAAATTTTGTAATATAATAAGAAAATAGTTCTACACAATAATTAAAATTAAAAATGAAGATGACATAGTCGAAATTGTATTAGTTGAAATTAAAAACTCTAAAAGTAATTGTCAAGTAATTTAAATAATGGAAGACTTGAATATATAAAATTACATTTTGTTCAAATAATACTTATTTTGTGGAGTACTTAGTAGTCTCAGCATTGACTGTCTCTTAATGTTTCTCCTTATAGTCATGGGATACAGAGTTTGCTTCATTCGTATTCTAAGATTTCAGTAGCACATGTCTTGGTAAAAAATTAAAATATTTTAAAAAAATAAAAATTTTATTGAGTGCATTTTTTTGGGTTCGAGCAAAGTCACGATGGAGTATGGCAACACAGGTGGTTCTGAATTCAACTGGAACTATAGCATGGGAGGCAATGGAGGTGGCGGAAGCCAGGGCTTGCCCATCTATCCTCAGGTGAGTTTACTGGATCGAGTATCTGGACATACTGCAAGACAAATATACCTTCCAAACAGATGGGGGGACCAATAGGACCGAACTATGGTGGCGGACAACAATGGCTGCACTCCAATCAGGCCAATCAAGGCCAAGGCTATCAATCTTCGATGCCACAAGGTCAAGCAACTCCCAGCCCTTTTGATGATTACAACCAGTCAATGATGCGCTATTCAAATCTACCAAAATCGGATGTGTAAGTGCATTTGTGAATCTGCCAGAATAAATCACAATATTCGCGGTTTCTGATCCTCAGTGGCTCTATGGCTCAGATGCAAGAAGCTCAAGGAGGTCAAGGAGGTCAGTCAATGGGCATGAGCGCCATGGGTAATAGCTATGGCGGCTATCCCGGATCCATGACACGCAATGGTAAGTCGCGAGTACTTAAAGCTCATATGTTAATGAAACTACTTGCAGGTCTTGGCAACCCTGGCGCTGGCATGGGACAGGGCGGCAATAGCGGTAATCAATATGGTGGTAATTGGCAATAATTGTGCTAGTCGGCATTTCCCGTAGCCCCTGTTCACCTTTTCTATTCCCATTCACGTTCATCAGTTATTCTAAGATAATGCATTGAATAAAGACTCCTTTAGTGGCAACTACATTGTTGTAATCAATATTCAAACGTGCCCTGATTTTAACCGAGGTCAAAGGACGGCTATTAACCTACAGCCTACTGGGTGTTGTGACCTCTGTCAGCGTGGATCATGGATGGCCAGGATGGCCAGAAGGAGGGATGCATAAATTACATACGCAATGCGTTTGTATGTATAAATTATGATGATTCTATTAGTTAGCATGTCATTTGGCAGCGCTGCCATAAATTACAAGGTTGCAACAACTGCATGTGCCACCGCCAGGGGCACTATTAGCATGCGACCAGGGGGGAGGGGAGGCAGGTTCTCTGCTATGTGCATACACGTGTATCGCGCTGCACATCCTACATCCGCCTCGTTTTTTCCGTTTTCTCTGAGAATTTTTTATTAATAAATTTCCATAGTGCAAGAGCGCGCGTGTGTAATGATCTGTCGCTCTGGATCATGGTAGTGGATTAATGGTAAACCGAACGCATTTTTCATCGAACATTCGACATTCGACTGCATTTTACTGCATGCTTTTCGTTTCTTCGTTTTTTTAGAACTCTTGTTTCAAATTTATGTTGCCCGCCATTTGCCACGCTGCCACGGTGTATGCGGCATGCGGCATGCTCCATGTACCGTGCGTCGTGCGCCGTGCGCCGGGTTCACTCAACTATCTGATGGCTGCTCCAGTTATGCGACCATTTCGTTGTGCTCCAAAAATCTTCGGGACCACCCTCACTTCCCCTCGCCCCCTGTTGGTTCAGTTGGTTCCGCAAAACGTGCCTCACACCTTGTGTCACCTCGTCCCATTAATGCAAGTCACGTCCCCGGCAATTACATTCGTCAGATATGCAGAAGAATAGAGCGACTTACACTCCAATTCATACTATATAATACTCTAACGAAAGACATCACACTCTAGTTAAAAGATTGGTCACACTTGCTTAATGTCACAATTCAATATTTATAATAATTTGGCATTATCGAATTCTTAACCATTATTCACTATTGATTCAAATATAAGGCCATGGTGTTCTTAGGCATTATTGAACAATGAGAATTAATTGAAAAAAATAAAATATAATTTCAAGTTTTCCATCAATTTGTCAGTAATTTAGTTAGCTTCCTTAATTTAAATTATTTATTTAGGCAATGTTTGGAAGATAATTATATAGTTCTCCAATGTTAAGCCTACACCCGGCATCTTAGAGTATACAACTTCGATAGAAGCTCTCAAGTTCTTGGACAACTAGTTCGCTTTTGTTTTTTAACCCAAGTCTCCCGGTTGAAATAATGGGATATGGCAGGGCGGGGGAAATCGTTGATTGTGTTGTTGGTCCGTCTCGTCTTGCCCTTTCACGTTGGAGTACTTGAAATTTCTTGGTGTTATTTTAATTTGTGTGTGTATTTTGTTTTTATTTATTTTTTGGACTATTTCTCAGCTTGTGCGTGTGCTTCTTTTAACGAATTTGTTTTCTATGCACTTATTTAATTGTGTTTTTATTTTTATTTTATATTTATTATGTGCTCTTCTCAGGTTTTGCCTTTTAAAGTGCCACATTTAAGGTAAAATGTATTTTTAATTTATTTTGTAGCCGCCTTTTGTCGCTTTATCGAGCTCATCGGGTTCGGGTTCGGGTTCAGAGTCGTCATCGACGATAAGCACGCACCACACTTTTTTTTTCAGTATTCAGTTTTCTGCTGGTTTTTTGGCTTTTGAATTTTAATTGAGTTTTTATATTATTCGGTTTTAGTTTTGTTGAACTGCCTTCATTGCGGCTACTTTTAGTGCCGTGTAATGAAGTTGGTTTTATGGGGCGGTACATTAACATTTTGTAGCAGTGTAAGTATTAGTTTGAAGTAAACTGACCGTTAAACTGTGAGTACTCACAATGTCCTTACAGTCAGACCCCATAAACCTCCTCTGATTTGCATCGAAACGATACGAGCTTCGACGAATCTATTTTTGTAAATATATCAATCGTAAATACATAAATATGTCTATATACTTGACTGATTCAATTCGGTCTGATGAATTTGCTGGCAAAAAAATCATCGGTGGTCTATAAAATCAACACTTTGGTTAGCAAAACAAACAGTTGACATCAACTACTAGTTATACAGCAGGCCAACAACATTGATTACAGCAACACCTGCCTTTCTGTTGCATAGATATAGTGTTGAAAGGGGCGTGGCACACACCCACAGACAAAGTGAATGACAACAAATGGCAAAAATGTGCAGCATTTGTAAAACATTTTTGTTGAAAACCGCAAAAATCAATTGACCATTGAAGCACCACCTGATAATGTGTGAGTGTGTGTGTAATTGTGGCATTAATATGCAACTATTCACAGTGACTTTTCTATTGAATGTAATTGGATCATAAAACATTTGCCGTGCTATCAATTGCCCTATATGCTCTGCGCATTCATCAAAAAGGGGTATGTCGAAGTAAAACGCAATGTTTAGCAGTAAAATTGTATCGTACAACACAGGATATGTCAGCAAAGGGGTTTGCGCCATTGCGTCTACTCTTTTTTTGCTGCCAGCGACTAAATTTAAAAGTTGAACAATGTTGACAACTCTAGCGGATTGACAACTCTATTGGCTGCCCACCCGTTGTGGCCAACTGCATTTATCACTCGCCCAAGAGGGCGGACACCGTCACAATCCGTTGATAACGGCGGGTGGTGCCCGGCTGGCCAGCGATTAACCCGCCACTGACAACGGAGTGGTGTCATTTTAAAGTTGCCATTAACACGCTATTGTTTGGGTTTTATGGCCCAGTTACAGTCGCAGTCCCATTTCCATTCCCATTCTTAGTCCCAGTTGCAGTCGCATTGGCAGCCGAAGTCCCAGTCCCAGTTCCTCTCCCACACCCGACCTCTGTCTTTGTGTCTTTCCCTAACCCCCTGGCCGATCCAATTTCTTAGTGCCCGATTGATATGTCCGGTGGTTATTCTGAAATTAGATCCTTTGCTGCTTGGCTCATGGACTAGAGGGGTCGGAGTTTATTTACAGCTAATGGTGGTCAGTGCGAAGGTCTTTCAAATGCCCTTCGAATCCATTGAATTACTGAAATACATGGAGAATAAACCATAGTATTAGAGCACAGCTAAAATCTATCAAATTTAAGAGTTACTTCTATAACTCTATCATTTCTACTTTTCTACAAAAGTTTTAATTTAAGTTTAAAGTTAAAAATAGCATAAAATAATATAAAAATGTTTGTGTATTTCGTATTTCAATTCTCCTGACAAGGACATTTTTATTTGTACAATTCCAAGCCCACATTTCATATCTTCAAATTTCTATCAAAGTCGTTTTTCTGCTTTTATTGCCGTTTAGCTTTTACCCCATTTTTCTGATGGATGTTTTCATATCAAATGGATGCGATTATTTTCTTTTTAATACTTGAAACTGTAACGAAATTTGAAAATATTTCAGATTTCACCAGTACTCCAAACATTTCGTTGGACACACCCTTTAATGTGTGTAATTGAAAATATAAATTAAAAGTGGCATTCTTCCCATACGCGAATTCGTAGAAAATAATCAAGAAATATTTCGAATCATTTGTAGCGATTCAGTTTTGAAGCGCATCAACATTATTTGTATTTTATCTTATCTACGAGTATTGTTTTATTTTTGCCCAAAAAGGGAGCAATAACTGGGCAAAAAGGGAGCAATGCTAACAATTGCGCTAATTTCGAATTAAATTTTTAATCTCAGCCATCGGACAATACGGACTGCAATCAATGTAGACACGCACACATCCGACTACTTCCACCCACATGGATGTGATGTATCTGTCTTGACGTGACAACCCTGCCTGCGGGTCAGTGGTCAATGGTCAGGGGTCGGCTGACCATTGGTCTTCAGTCAATCGCCCTCTAGAAACAACAAAAGAGAAACGTCAAAATTAACGAACGATTTTGGCGATTTAACGCTCAAAAACTCGAATGGAAGATGAAATGCGATGCGCCACAAGTAAGTGTGTGTGCGGGGATGTACATGAGTGTGTATGTGTGTGTGTGGAGAAAGGCGAGTAGTAAGCGGATTTGGAACGCCCACAACAATTTGTAACGGGGCAGACAATGTGTGTGTGTGAGTGAGTGAGTTTTAGGTGCCACATAGTAGTCGAGGGACCAACTGCAGCAGCAACAGCAGCAGCAACAGCAGCAGGCGGTCAGTGCGAAGGGTTCAGACTCGCAATTCATGTTCTTAATTCCCAGTTCGACACGCGCCACTTTTCGAGCCTTTTTCAGTGTGATTCGTTTTGTTTGCCACTTTTATTGACGCCCAAATCCCAGACAAAGTCACTGGTAGCCAGCCGGTCAGTGGACAGCTTCTGTCTGTCCGTCAGTCCGTCAGTCCCTCTGTTGAGGCAACTCCCGTCAGTCCAGTCAGCAAGGTGTTGCCTTTGTGCCTATTCATTAGTTAGACTAGGCGATCACCTACGCCCCGGACATAGAAGTGTTCGGAAGAGGGATCTGCATCAGGGGGATTGGAATCACGGAGTTTTGACACGCGTCAGGCACGTCCTTTCGTCCATTCATCAGATGCATTGGAAACAATTGGTTATTGTGTCGGTTTTACAGTGTGCATCAATTGTGAATTGCTTTAATTACTTTTGATTGAGTTTTATTTGGTCTTCGACGATTGCTCATGGTGACCAGCACTCTTTGGTTTTATCTTTGATCACAATAAAATGGATTACAACTTGGTTGGCCATTAAAATGCAATTGTTTTGAAAGACAGACTTATATTTCCGTCTCCGGCTTTGTATTCGGTTTAGTTGTGAGTCATTGGAGAATAAGTAACACTGTCATAATGTGAATTTAAATAACTACTAATCTTCTTTATGTAATTTTACTATCCACATAATAAGCATTAAAGTAGTTAAGAAAATCTGCAATACATTCGGATTCTAAGTCTAAGCAACCGTGTACACATGTATATATAATATATAAACTCTTTTTGCTACTGCAGAAACTCGTCAGAAAATGTGAATACTCGATAACAGCCTATTCGGCAACCCTTTTGGGTCGTAAAGCAGAAAAGTGCATAAAGACGTCAGGCAATCTCATAAACAGAAAATAAAATCGAATCGAAACATACTCCGACTGGCCATATCTATGCATAAATTGTGTTCCGTGGAATGGGTACTCTAGACGCGGATTGAGAATTGGATTGGGATTTAGGAGGAACCACAGAAGCCACGCCAGCTTGGCATATCTTATTTCATAAGCAAATAAGACATAAAGTAAACTCAGAACTGAACCCTTCAAGCATGTTATTCTCCCCAGTTTCAGAAGGCAAATACTTGCGCTGAACACATGTAGATAGAGACAGGTATAGAAAACATAACAGGATAGAGAAAGATAGAGATTTGTATATATATATATATATAGAAACATGCACGCAAAGTTTACGCAGATTTTGCCGCAACATCCTTTTGGCAGTGAAAAGCCAACGCAGCTTGCCCAAAAACCCCATCAAAATTCTGGCCACAGAGCATGCCGCATGGAACGCCAGCCCCATCCATCCATCCCCCCTCTACCGCCATGTCCGCCACCATTTCACGTACACAGCCCTCGGGGGAGTTGCCGCAGCGAAAGGGTTGCGCCTGCACCTTTACAAGACAGTTAGATGGAACGATAGAGAGTTTAGGTAAGTGGGAGGGGAACTACGCGAGTTGACAAAAGATTTTGACTTTCGCCTTGTCGCAAGTTGCGCTAAAACTTCAACCAAAAATATTTTGACGGCAAACCGCCAAATGTAGGAGGAGTGCGTGACGACCCCGCCAATGCTTCGGATTCATGAGTTTCACAATAATAAATACACAAAGCAAAAGAAGTGTTTGTTAAAAATACAATAACAATTAGAATGCAATTATCAGAATTTGTATACTAAAGTTACATAGTCTTCAAAGTATATAAATGTATAATATTATAAATAAGAATATTATGTGTTTATGTGTGAGCTAATTACTCAATCAGCAAATACATAAAATATTTCTAGCAGTGTAGCTGCTCGAATAGGGGGCTGTTGGGTGGGCCACTCTTGCTTTGGATGAACATGTCTGCGCGTGCTGCGCCATAAAAGTTAATAAACTTGTCAAAAGCCACGAGGCAACGATGCGTGCGGCACTGAATTGAAACTGTTGCAACTACAAACAGTGGCTACTTATTATTATTGTTGTTGTGCTTATTGTCGATGTTCTTGTTTCCTTTGCTGACCAGGGACTAAGCACCTTTTGACCTCAGCCAGCTGTTAATCGATTTCCATGACCGGCGGCTGTCACCTGCGCAGTCAACAAAGGATTACACCGATGTGGATGTGGATGTGGACGTGCATCTGCGCAAAGGGGGAACTAAGGACAGGCTGACTAGTCTTCGCTGGAGGCGTTGGCTGTGACGCCTGCGCAGTGAGGAGAGGAGAATTTGGTTGAGTTGAGAGTCGCATAAAATTCAAATAAATTTCCAACTCGTTCGCTTGCATTGTGCGAGTTCCATTTTTCATTTGTTAGTTGGACATGGGTTTAGTATTCGGCAGACGGGGGGTGAATGAGCATTAACATTCACGCTCACACTCGCATGCACACTAACACAGTATTCACACTCACACTTGCATTCAGACATCAGTGGAGGGCTTCCTCTTCCTTTAGCAATTCACAATTTTATTTTCATTTTATTACACGAAACAAAGACAAATTACATGAAATATGTGCCCCGCACTGTTGCACCAACCAACAGTTTCGCTCTATCTGTAGATCAGCCAATGTATCTACAGGCTAAGTATATATGTATGTATATGTGTGTGAGTATCTCACTCACGTGGCCCACACCTTGAGCTTCGTCTGCGTTTTTATGTAAATTGTGCCGTCGGCAAGCCAAAACATCAGGCAAATACCCATTAACCAAGTCAAGTAAGAGTCATAGTCGGAGATGGAGATGGAAATGGAGACGGAGTCGCGTTGAGTTCATCGCGCCTGAAATTGCTAAAGGAAGTTGTTACTTTGTAATTAAAATTTGAGATTGATTAACTTATTGTTCGTGTGAGTTTTACAACCCGAAACTATTGCCGACTATTTGATGGTTTGATTCAACTTCAGCCTTTGATGGCTCCTCAGTCAAAGTGTCAGTCCTAGTCCCAATCCCAATCCCAGCTCCAGTCCCAGTCCAATCGCAGTCTCGGTCTGGGTACAATTAATTTTCCTACCTCTTCTTCCCTCTCAGATACTTAATGATTGCTCTATTTGGGTTATTGAACTTATTTTTAAACGGTCCTCAAATCTTAGCTCAACTTAGCCTATGTTTTGCCTTTAACTTTGCACAATTTATTGCTTTGTATTTTAATTTTAGTTTGATTTATAATTGAGTCGATCTGATGGAAGGCTATTTTCACGTATATGTAAATACAAAAAGATTACCTCAATGTTGTATTAGATTACTGAATTATTTTCCAAACTTAAATAAATTTAAAGAGTTCAAATTGCTTTGTAGAGTTTATGAAGGATGCAAGCCAACATAAAAAGGGCAGGCATTCTGTTTTCATATCAGATTTCATTGATGACCTTTAGTTGAGGTGTTTTGCAGTGTTTTTCGAATGCATAACATAAAATCACTTAAGGTAAAAGCCAGCAACAAGCACGGGTAACTGGGCATAAATCTCGAGATTTATTATTCATATGGTGGTATTTTGTGGGCTGTGTATGAGTATGTGCACACTACTCGATTGATGTTCAAATTGAATTCAATTCAATATTTCTTGACGACTTGTGGGTGCGGTGAAGAGGGTTGGGCCGAGGGTGTCACGTACTGGCCGTATTATAGCAAATAAATGTGCTTTAGACTAGCTGCCATTTGGGGGAAGATTATTGAAAGAAGAAAATTTAAAAATTGATTTTCATCTGGAGAATGTTGCAAGAATGAAAATATAAAAGGATTCTTCATATCCTGCCTGCTACACAGCACCAACGGATTCAATTGGAATTGATTTTTGCACGTAAACATAAATAAAATATGAACACACTCGTGTAGCTTATATGTACATCCAGTTCGATTGGAGTGGACGGGTGTCCAGTTTGCCCAGCAAATATTTTCACAGTGAGCACTCTATGAGCGCCCTTCTCCCACTCTCCTCTTCGCCTTCTCCTTCTCCTTTTGAGTGTTTGGCTGTCCTCATCAGCAGTCCAGTGGCGAGCTGGTCAAATAAAGCCGTTAGTAAGTATTTCATAAGTCGCCAGCGATAGATAGACATCGCAATGCGAAAGTAACGGAGTAAGAGAGAGCAAGAGAGAGAGAGATATACCGACAGACGCTCATCCTGGCAGATAAGCAATAAGCCCTGAGCTGATGGACAGCCCAACTTTCATCCCGAGACTCGAACCTGGAGTCTTGTATTTAGAGTCTAGAGCCTGGAGCATCCAGTTCCAAATTCATTGGCACACGTACGCCTAATACAAACAAGGACATGAGCTCCGTTCGTGACTGAAAAGTTTTTCTGCACTCGATCCTGATGCGGATGAACTCCTCGTACTTTTTCTATTTTATTTCCATCATTTTTATTTTAACTGTGCGCTCTGGCGAGCACCGTCCGAAACTTTGCTTCAGATAAAAATTTCTTATTTATGGCTTAAGGTTCTCAGCTCGAGAGCTTTCCTCCAAAATTACAGCCCCCACCCAATCAGTTACAATTGGCGCTGCTCTTAAATACAAACACAAGTCCTTAAAGCTAGCTGCTTTCTAAATGAGCTAAATGAACATTTTAGACTGTCGCATTATAAGCAATAGTCAGCCATGAAACATTAAATTTTAAGTGCGTTTAGTTAATGGAATGTGTTTACAATTAAATGAAAAACAATTTTTTTTATTTTAAGACCATCTAAACGAAATAATGTATATGTTTATCTCCTTATTTTTTAAATTATTATTAATCATATATTTTTTGAAACATTCATTCTAATATAACTTCAAAGTAAATAGTTTTCAGAACATGTTTCAGCTTAAGCTGAAATAATAACAATTATTATATCTTTCATCTTCTTAATCGTTGAAACCAACTGTACTATAAAAACTATAATTAAACAAATATCTCACGATTGAAATTAAAAGGCATTCATTCCATTGAATTTATTAGTTGTCGATTACTCAACATCTTAAAAAAAACAAAATGACGGCTTATTTTTATTTCGATTTGTCACAATTAAAATGTTATATAAATACTTATAAATACTTATGTAAATACTTATTTATGCATTGGTATTTGTATATTGAATGTTGTGGGTAATTTTTGAAAGCGACTATAAAATACTTTCTTATAATGGCTTTTCAATTGCACTATTGAATAAATTCTTTAGTACTTTTTTCAACTTTTATTATAATTGAAATTGCCGGGCATCGATTAATGCCAACAAAAATAATTCAAATAAATTAAAATGCAATTAAATAAATCGAACGAACGAATAAACGATTTGAACGCGACACCCGATGAGGTGGGATTTTGTGATGGTTGTCGTAAAATCAGGGGGGAGAAACGATTGGCGAAGGGTGAAGAATTGCAAAATTGTAGACGTGCAATATTTTTTATGTGCTGATTAAAAAACATTCCTTGGGTATTGGCCAAAATATTCAGCAGCAGACAACGCTTCGAGCCATTTCATTTGCATTTGCATTTACAATGCATTTTTTGGTTTTTTATAGCCACTGCTGCTGCAACTGCAAATGTATCTGTATCTGATTCTCATTCTGTATCTGTATCTGTATCTGTATCATCGATTCAGATTGATGGCTCGGCAATTGTTCTTGTTTTTCTGTTTTCATTTAATGACAGCTCATTGGTCTCTGTGAAAATCAGTGAATCGAAAGGGCAGCAGGAACAGAAGCGGGTGACGGAAACGAAATCGAAATCGAAATCGGAATCGGAGTCGGGAGGGCCCTCAGTCATCAGCGAGTGAGTCCGCAATTAAGTGTTAAAAATATAATTATTGCAACTACAGAATACAACGAAAGCAAGGCAATTGTAAGTGCGATTCTGTCAGCAGTGCAAGAGTGAATCGAGAGTGTTGCGTCGACTTGCCACTCTTAAGTGAGAATGCCACAAGTGCTGAGTACCGCGGCATGCCCCAATGATTAAGCAGGCTAATTTCTGTACACATAAATCACTTTAAAGTGCGATTGGAAAAAAATGTCAAGCGACTCACTGCATTATCCTCAAACAAGGCCCCGAGCCGTATAAAGAATTTTGAATTTATTTTCTTTTTCTATTAATCGAGTCTGTCGGTCTCTAAATGTCAAGCAACAAATGCAATTACAAATAAATACATTATATATCCGATTTTATAGACAAAACAATTTGATTATTTTATACGTGTCCATTTTCAAGCATATCTATTCTAAATCATTCTCTTCCTTTTTTGTTTTGTGTTCTTTGTTGACATTTTGGCATTTGGTAAACAAATGTCACACTTTGACAAGGTTCGTCTCTCATCGAAATATTTAAAAAGAAAATAACATTGTATGCATTGATTAAAAGTACTATACCATTTGCTATCTTCACGTTGATTATTCAATATTCAAATTGTAAAGTAAAAGTTGCAAATTTGTCTGGCAACGAAATCTTTTGACTCGCACAAAGTGTTTTTGTAATTTAAAAAGTTTTTTTTTTGCCAGTTGTTGACCAGATTTCTAAACAGGTATTAAATACCCATAAATAGTTTTAACCTCATGAGTATATAAAATTATATGAGTGGAGATTTAGTAGTATTTGGTAATTAAGATGTACAATATAAACGGCGAAATTGCTATATGTTTTAAAGAAAAGTGAAAGAAAAATAAAAACTGTGGGAAATTTACACAAGTCAGGTCACACAGTGAGACATCGGTACAATGTATAAACATATATGAGGAGCTGCCCTGAGGAAGTAAGTAGGGGAACAACAGTAGTGGACATAAGTACGTGTGTGTTTCGAAAGACATTTAGTTCAGTTATACAAAAAATGCGAGCTATTGAAGTCGTTTACAGCTTTATGTTGCATATTTATGTAGAAGCGTGTATTGTATATACATATAGATTAGCGAGTGTGTGAATGTGCGTGTTAGTTTGTATGTAAGCATGGGTAATATATTTTAATTTCGTTTTTTATTTCATTTTAGTTGGCAATAATCAACGAAGGCGCGTTTTGCATAACAATTACGAGCAGCAATGAGACCGTCGCTTTCCCTTCTTCCCCCCCAAGTGCCCATGCATAATTCTAATACCAGCTTGACTTACTCGTACACTCAGACTTATTCGTATACACATGTCAGACGCACGTTCGAATTAGCCCAATTTCGTGCGGGCAACAAAATATGTAAAAATGTTCATAAATGAAATGTGAACAAGTTTACTTAGTGTGTGCATGTGTGGGTCTGGACGGGGTATAGGTATATGTACATAGGTATGGGTCTGGGTCTGGGTCTGGTACTGGTATCTAGGTCTGACCATGGTGGGAATGGTGGCAATGCGCTCAGCCACTAACCGTTGCGATTAGCTACTCGAATTCGCGCACACGTACTGGCCATAAAAAGGCGTTTCTAATCTACTATCAAATTTTTGACGAAAATTGAATTAATCGTCGTTTTGCTTAGCTCAACCCAAAACCGAACTCCCGTATCTCAAAGCAAATATCGTGTGAACTAAACGAAGAGTACTCCAAATCGACACTTGGAGCAAGACAATCATGTAAGTGTTGTGTGTACTTTAGAGATTCACAATGCAGGCTCTGTTCCCACTCGAAGCGATTTGTGACTTTCGTTTCAAAGAAAATGAAAACACTGAAGGCAAACCATTTCCGCTCTCAACTATTACGACTCTTTCGGCACAAATGAGGGCTGTCTTGATCACCTGCAATTTGTCAAGGTATATAAAGATCTCGGCTTTGACTATGGTGCATAAAACTCATGTGCGAAACATAAAACAGAAGAAGAGGCTTCTGCCTTTAAAGCAGGGCTGCAAAACTAGCTGTAAGATCTGTAAAATGTGTAAAAAAACAAAGCTAAAAGCTTTTGACGTAATTGTAATAAGGACTTCAAGATGCCAAGATTCAATCAAGATCACATATTTCCAACTGGCAACATCAATCTTGTTCACCCCTGGGAAAAGCAATAGGGCTTCATAAGTCATAACTAGGCGTAACTGCTGACCTGCATGAAGATATTTAATGTTCACATTTTAAGTTAAAAGTCCAAAGACAACGTCGTGCTCCGAGTGGGTGGCTTTGGTCAACTGTGAGAAGCAAACTGATCACAAACTTGGGTTGTGGCAATGGTAGGCAAGAACGTTGCAAATTAGTAGTCTTCAAGAAGTGAAGCTAATTGCAGGCATGATGGCAAATCAGATCCACAATGTTAAGCAAGAGCAGAGGTGAAACATTGACGAGCACTTAAATTTACCAGGAGGCATTTAACCGATTTTAAAATATGTTTGGCACAGGTTTATGACTTAGGAACAGCTGCCCAGGATAAAGACAAGGACTATGAGCTATTAACTACAGCCTAAAGCAAGACTTTAAGTTTTTCAAGGGCTCTTACGAATGCAATTTATCTCGATTATGGCCATTTGCTGATTTGGAACTAATTAGTTAACCAAAATCCGACACGTCCCACACTCCACATTCCGCATATTGCCACATTTATGGTTTATGTTTTGGCTCAACAAAAAAATACATATTGCAATAAATGCTAAAAGGTTTTACATGTTCATTATTTTGCTTTGTAGCTCGTTCCGCAAATACTCATATTGTGCGATTGTGAATCTAAAAGTATTGTATATGAATATGTTTTTTAACGCTAAGCAAATGACCAGCCCCTATGACAGAACCGTAAAGTGTTTCCCACGCTTCGCATCAATAACTGCAAATGTAATTCATAATTTAGTAGAACATATTCGAGTGTCAACGGAGCGGGACAAGATTTGTTTGAGCGAAACAAAGGTAAATCTAGAAGACTTGAAAATTTAAAAAGTAGCATTCAGGAACCTAGTTCATATATGATTTGTGTTATGAGGAAAGTTACATTCTTTTACAAACAGCACAACATCTTTTGCAACAACATTATTTTTAACAATGTCTAATAAAAGAAAAAATACTTAAATTTTGTATAATAAGAATAAGGTTTATTTTCGAAAAGGCTACGAAATTTTAAAATACAAATGGTTGGTAAAATGATAATCAGAGTATGTCCTCTTATAATGCCAATTTTATGCCAATATTTAAGTTGAGTCACAAACAATGCCCACTAACATCTTATAAATAATTATTACTTTGTTACTGAAATTATTGCTATTAGAACGCGCTTGGCATTTATGCATTTGTAATTTAAACGGCAGACAATGTTATAGATAGATAGATGCAATGTATATACTCGAATCGTATACGGATTGTCATAACTCTTGATGCCGGGGCATAACTCACGGTCTGCTGACAACGGATGGAAGGGGAGCCAATGGTGGGGGTTTACTTGGATGGTTTCAAGGCGGTTTCTCACATACATGTGGTTGCCAATTTATTGGCGAGCTGCATCGATTGCTGCTCGATAAACGAGAGTCAAACCGGGTATTTGGCTTGGTAGCGACAAGTTATGAATATAAAATATGCACAACTATTCAAGTCGAACGTGAACACGAGCGTAAACACGAATAAAGCATGTCAATGTAATAATAAAATATAATACGGAAAATTATTAAACAAATGCAAACTGCAAAATGCAAATCAACAAATCAACAAATAGCAAACAGCAAATAACAAACAAACGACCGATCGCTGACCGTGGACTTATCTACAATCAAAGACTAGAAGCAATCGCTTTAAAAGCTCCCTACCTATCCCCAGTCCCAGTGCCAGACCCAGTCGCAACTCTGAGTTCCAGTCTCTATCGCAGCCCACATGAACATTTTGTCGTTTTCAAGCTGAGTTCCAGTTTCCAGTTTGAGTTTGAGTTTGAGTTCGATATGCTGCATGAACAAAGTTTTCTTTTTGTCTGGGCTGCCGCTTAATTTGTTTGTTCTACAAATCGTTGATGCTAGAGCTCCGATAGACCCACCTCAGCTATTGGTGTGATTGTGTGTGTGTGTGTGGGTGTGTAGATCTGCATGTGTGTGACTTATGGTCTTGAGACTGGTTCAATATGGAGTTTTCGTTTTAATAAGCTGCCATTTCTTGTGGGTGGAGCAACAAATAATGGTAAGCAATTTGTTCCATAATATAAATGAAATAATGTACATTCGGTTACTCTTTATTCGTAAATACTCAACTTAAATTCCAGTTCCGAATCGAGCTCTTTATGGCAACCGAAATCATATTTAAAATATCGCATTTTAAATTTAAACACGGAATTCCATTGATGAATTGTCGATGCTGTTTGTTGAATGATTTTTTTAGAGTCTTGAAAATGGTTTTGCTGGCGCCTCAACTTATCGATGTGGTCGTTTGATTTGGAAAGCAAGTGGCTTTCAGTGGCTATCAGGTGGCTTTCGTCTGCTTTTTTTGTGGTTCGTACGCATTCCGCAGAATTCCGCGTCCAAATTGATGGCGCCAAAATTCAGTAACAATCGTTGTCTTGGCCTTTACTAACTCAAGTCGACTTCAGTCTTCAAACGAGTCGGTCATTCATACACATACTTGTGCTCGTAGTCGTACTCGGACTGAAGGAGTGGAGTGCCGCATTTGTCCCATAAATGTCATTGGCGAAGCATTCGCATACGCATTTCGTCTGAGTTTTTCACGTCGACATTGGACTTTGGGACATTGATGGGGGCCGTCGTAATTTATTCTAAGCACAGCCATGACCATAATATGATTTTTGAATATTTGATTGAAAAAGTGTCGCAAAAAAGAAATTAAAACTATGTTCTGGGTGTGCTTTCTCGGTTACTGGGCTTTCGGTATTGTTGCAATTTGCTTTTTCTGTTATGCATAGTCGAAATGTTTAGGGCCACTTTCATAAAAGTTGTATGCACCAAAGCTCAACTAAATGTTGATAAATGAAACGACTCAAACCCTTCCACAACACGAGGCCATCTTAATTACTTGATCCAATGTTAGTAAAGGTGTCAAATAATGGAATCTGTCATTTGAATGTCATCATTAGGCGCCTAAGCCATTTGCTTACTGTCGGTATCCGTCTCGCTCTAGGTTTTAGTTTCGGTTTCAGTGACAGTGATCCGATTCTGATTGCAACTGCGATCATTAATTATTTTATTACGGAAATCAAAATGTCAGTTACTTTTCAACACGTCGCATTCAAAATGTTTGCGTTTCTCTTTTTTCCACATTCTCTGATGGCTGAGATCTGGCCTCTGTTTACATAATGTGGAAAATTAATGATGAATTTCTTTGCCCTTTTGACTCCGAATTGTTCTATGCAAAGTTCAAAAATGATAAATCGTTGTGCAATTCTGACTACAGTATAGGGTAGAATGACTGAAGTAGTCTACATTTTATTGAAGCATGACTTACTAACTTACTACAACTAAATATAACTCTTCTTTAATAAAATGTCTGGTTATAAGTAAATTAATTAAAATATATTATTGTGTATTGTGTATTTTAATGAATCGCAAAAATTAATTATATTTTTTAAAATACGATTTTTGGTTAGTTTAATCTTAGCAAAGAGAGACTGCATTTATGAGATATGTTAATAACCAGTCTATCTATCTGGGTAACCAGACCCTCTCTTTGCTCAAAGCCTACCTCCTGCTTCTGAACAAGTAATCTGAATTTGCATAAACGTCGCACAAAAACCACGCTCCAAATTCAACACGCAATTCTACAGTCGAAGTTGGAGCTAAAGCTGAAACTAAAGACGGTCCCAGAGCTGGCCCTGAAGTTGGAGTTAAAATCAAAGTGATGCCAATGCCAGGACGATATCTCATGTCGGCAACATTCAATGTGCAGGCATAACAAATGAATTATTGACGTTTTTAAGCAATATTCACCAATATTCAGACTGGCTCGGAGAGAGTGCAGTGGTTGGAAGAAGGAGAGGTGAGGTAAAGGTAGAGGAAGGGGAAGACAGATATGAAAATTGTCAACGTGGGCTTTCATTTGCTTAATTTAATTTCGCATTTCGTTTGTCGCCTTTTTGTATTTCGCATCTCTCATTTGTTTTAACGAGGATGTGGCCCAAAACAGAGCGTCTGACTGACACGGACAGCAAGACAGACGGATCCAACTGCTCTTGGTCGTTGTTCATTTTCTTGGATTGGGTCTGGAGTCTGAGACTGGATTTGGGTATGGTCTGGCTCTGGCTCTGACTCTGGCTCTGGCACTGGGTATGGTCGTAAAGTGACGCTTCACTCAGGTAAACAGCGAACATCTTCCATAGTATAGTATGTAAATTCAGTTGGATGTTGAAAGAGCTCGGCTCATTAATGAATTTAAATGGTCTCCTTAATAATATTTAACGGCTTCTTTGCAGCGCTTTATGATGACAATATTTTTGAAATCCCCCTCCCCATCAACAGTCACTCCTCCCTGCATGTTTGGTAGTTACTTAACATGTATGGGTTTCTCTTTCTTAATGGCTCTGCATCAGCATTTGACAGTTGACAAGTTCTTTTTGTGTTGAACCAGACAGGCTGCGGCAGGTACGTACGAATAAGTATGAGTATACTCATATGTATGGCATGAATTGGGCGAGGAGATGCATTAAAGCATTGAACTTGTGACGAAGGAGAATTAATAATTCCCTTTCATAAGGGCACTTGGAAAGTTTTTGGTCAATTGGTAGCGAAATCTGTTTGGCAATTTATCCCATAAATTCCATTTGATGTGCTGCCCCCTGATGAGTGCCAAGTTGCAACATATCCTGTTATCCTGTGGTACAAATCGATTTTTGATTGAGTTCATTAGATGGCAAGTCGCAGAGGCAGCTAAGACTGATATTATCGCCATGTGGCATAGACACACACATGCTATAATGCCTCCCAAGAGGCGAGAAAGTAGAGTGGGGACTGGGAACTGGGAACTGAGGGAACTGGCCACTTGGCGAAATCATTTTTGTTATTAGCGAAAATCGCGCTGAGTGATTTACTTTTACTTTTACTTTTGTCTTACTCGTTTGAGCTGGACACGTGGAGAATGTGCTTTGATTTCTGCACATGTCTATCAGTTTCACAGGCCGGCCATCGAAAAGCAGAGTAGAAGGAGGAATGTGAGCAGGGGATGTGCTATCTTGTCTGGAGCAGGCATCTGCCATCGACCAAGTGCCAAGTATTTGCGCAAATCCTAATTGGATTTATGTGTAGAAATGGATTACAGCTGATGTCTTCCAACTGGCTCCGCTTGCCTGCTATTAATTGAAGCTGAAGCAATTTTTTTACGGCAATATGGAATCACTGCAGGACCCGTGGCATATGTGCTAAATATTTCTTTAACTGAATGAAAGAAAGCTACTGCATCTCTGTTCACAGTTATCAATAGTTTGGATACACAATTTATTGTCATCTACTCACAGTTCTTATCTCATTAGATTACAAACTTGTTTGAATGCATTCCATAAATGTATCGTCTGCTGCCGAGAACCTTTAAAATACTTGCACATAAATAAGATTCATGTTATTCTACGGGTATTATTAGCATCGACGAGAATCTATCGAAGAGGGACCAAACGAAGCCCAACTAATATGAACGCTCAGATATTTATGACATGATATCATCTAAGGCCACTCACAAGTTAAAGTTCAACGAGATTCCCAGAGACTGCCAGAATGTCTGCCATACGGAAAAATGTGTGCCTATTAAAACGAGAAAAGATTCAAAATCCAAATCAAAATCACAACCAGAATGAGAATGAGAACCGAGAACTGAGAACCGAGAAGATGCAAGAATTATGCCTTTGCATGAAATGAGTATATAAATATTTTATCAGTGGCCAGAAATCAGATATCTGTTTGATTCATAGAGCTAATTTATGGCTTCCTTTTGTTTCTCTTGCCCAACTAGTCAAATACGACCAGACCAACAGACACCAGCCCGGCCGCAGCTACAGCCTCATTATGAACACACGAAAATCAATAAAAATATATGCCACAAAATTTTGAAGACCACAAAGCAACCACGTCGAGAACGGAACCTAACGCATTCCTATCCAGTCAATAGCATAAACAACAAATCCCAAAATGATCCAAATGATTTTACATATCTATGAGTATTTGAGCGGATCTATTTCTATTTCTATAAATGAATTATTTAGAATCAAAAATTATGCATCTTATGTTGAACGCAAGCAAAACGAAATCAATATTGTCTGTCGCATTTAATGACAATCGTTGCCTGAAAATGTGGCATCTCTCGATATCTTTATAAGACCGGAAGGCAAAAGCCGAAAAAGTGGAAAGCGAATATTCAATTAGCATTAAGAATTGCCCATCTTAGCCATCTTTCTGTAATGCAGCAAAGTCGCATCTCATTGATTTTCTCATGCGCAGCATAAATTTAACACGTGAAATCTGAAATGTGATAGCCAAGCCAGGTTAAAGTCGGGAAGACACTATATACCCTATAACATATCAAGGGACAAAATAGGGAGTATTGAAGTATATGAGCAGAAGATTTCCACCCAAGATATATGTATATTATTATTATCATAACACTTACTGTGAAACTTACAATATGCCTATGAAATTGCCAATCTGTTGTTAGTATTCAGTTACAGGGTATTTGCTGGTAAATATATTCTATTTACATATTATTGTTTGTTGCCGTTGTCTGCATCGGGACCGGAATAGGGATCGGGAGACATGTTGGAAGATCATTTGCACCTCGGTTGCTGGCAACAAATCTTTGCTTTATTCAATCTGTGTCCATGCGTAGGCCGGACTCACATTTGCATAAGGTTTTGCGAGTGGCATTCGGTCTGGGCCACATTTATGAATCAACGCCATGCACACCGTTTCATTCAATAAAACACGTTACTCCCCGCGACCAGTGTCCCCTTATTTTGAGCAATGTTCAATGCACGACAGCGACAACTCGTTGTCGTCGTCGCTGATGCTGTTGTTGTTATTGTTGTTGTTGCTAATTCTCAGCGGAACATAAATATTTCGACACTTTTGCATGCGCGACAAACATGTGCGAAATGGCATAAAAATATGGCAGCTTTGGACCTGGACCTGTATCTGGACCTGGCCCCGCTTCAAGTTGTCGCTGATGGTCATTTAGTAGTCAGTATCAGTTGAACGAGCTGTGGGCTTAGGGGGAACTTTTTTGCTCCTATGCCTATGCTCATAATTCATGCAGCAAATAAATGGCAACAGATTTAGGGGCCGTACCCAGGATCATGCAACTACCCACGACAGCCAGCCTACCGGATGCAGATGGAATCTATTCTGTAAATTTGTTGGCTGTGTTTGATTTGAAAGTTTGGATTTTAAAGGTGCATGATTTTCCACCAATTGTTTATTTTGTCTTTTATCAAATCAATTTTGCTCGTCAAGTGGAGCTAACCAAATCAGAGCTACTTAACCCAAACCAGTAGCATAAGGCAGTCAACACAGAGTGCCACCACAGGCTACTGCTAGAAGGCTAACAAATGTAATAACCGATTAAAACATCTCGAAGCGGAAGATTATCACAGCAGGCGGCACAGCCAGAGCATTCGATACAGTATCGGTCGCTGGCTACAACGAGGCATCGTCATCTCCATTGTAGATTTCGATGTCGATGTCGACTTCGTCTCCGGTAGCTCTCGTTGGCGCCTCTGGGGTTTACACCTTTGACTTTGCCTTTGCTCTGCATGTGGTCTAAATGTTTCCAACTTCAGGTTTTCCCTTTGCCTTCTTTTGAATTTCGAATGAGATCCGAGGCAAATTCGTTGCGGATTATTTCATAATTCACGTCGGGCAAAGCAGGTTTATAAATCTCTTTAATATTATTTTGATAGCAGCCTAATTGGTGTAAATATTATTTCTGTGGTTCTTAATGTGTTATTCGAATATCAGAAAAACACCTTGGAAATACTCGTATATTATATGTATTCAACGCATTCAACAATTGCAGACGGCGCCGGAACTGATTGTTTATTGTTCAAGTTGTTAGGCGTGTTTATTTGAAAAGCAATTAGAATTATTATGAGCAGTATATTTATTGCCATCCAATTGCTCCATTGTTTTGCCATCGAAATTAATAGCGATAGCGAGCGAAAGAGAAGCAAATGAAACAATAAGCAGAAGGCTCAACTTCCAAACCACAACTCGACTCCACACTCATTATCAATCCGCTAAAATTGCAGGTGGCTGGCTGAAATGGCTGTTCCTGAAATTATTTACCAGTTCCAGTCCCCTTGTCAGCTGAGCTTCAGTTCCAACTGAACATTGAGCAAACTTGTGATCTTTGCTTCCCATAATTTAAATGTCAAGTTTTGTCTATATTCAAAATTGTTGCAGTCTTTGCTTTCTGCTTCAGTCCCACGGATTGTCCGACACTTCTCTTAGGCCATCCTTGTAGCTCTTGTGTTTTCGGTGTTATACTTAGTATGAAAAGAAAATTGCTCTTATTTGACGCGAATATTCTGAGTCGGCAATTCCCTGAGACTATACTTTAATATGCATTTGATTACCGCACACCAAACGTTCTTCGAGCCTCAAAACTTTGGCATATTGTATTCGTATCTCATTATATAATTATCGCAGTTATTATAATAATATAAATTTAGTTTTGACATTTGTGTTGATTATACAAAAAAGCTAAATACCACGTTAAAAAAAATTAGAAATCTCTTTGAAGAGGATAACATCCTCTTCCTTCCTCTCTCGTATTATAGTTTTTCTGTGCATTGAGTAGATCTGGGTACATATATTATAAAATACGTTTCAGCTATTCTAACGATCCAGTGAAAAGTTCGTGCCTTTGGTAATTTGCAAAGCAATTTCGATCAAGCTATCCGCTTCGGTCCCACACAACGGCAACAACTGAGGAACAATTTCGTAGTATTTACAAGTCGGTTATTACTGATATTCGCGGGCGCTTTAATGGCACCATTGTAATTTTCATGTAACTGTTGGGTGACTGGGGAGAGGAAATCGGAGAGTGGAGTATGGAGTATGGAGAAAAGAAAGAGTAGAGTCATGAGGGGCACGTGAACACGAAATGTGCGCCAGGCCATGATGATAATGACAAATCAAACGATGACATACAAAACGGTCGACCTGGAAAATTGTCGAGGGGCGCAGGCGAACGGATGATTGGACATTTGGCTGGACGGAATGAAACGGATGGAAGACACGACGATCATGGAGATCATGACGATATAATTCAACAGACACGCTGACTGAAGCAGGGGGTAGTATTGTGCCCCCAAACCCAAACACAAGAGGAAGTGCAACATTTGTTTTGAATTACAGACATGCCAAAACATAACAGAATACTTTTATATATTTGGAGTCGAGTCGCTGTCGAGGGTGCCAGTTGTTGGCCAAATAATTATCTGCTTATACGTGTAAGCTATACATGTCCACGGAATTCAGCCAGCATTCGCGGAAAGGATCGCTGAGCTGAGCTGAGTTGAGCTTGGATATGCTGATCCGGCTGTGGCAGGAAGAACATGTGCCGCAACTGCAACAACTACAGGTTGAACAAAGACCCTGGGAACCATATTCATATCGTGCATCATCTACTACAGTCGAACATTCCATTTTGCGACAGTTTCCACAGTTGTCCGGGAGCTCCGGGAGCGGGAGCGGGAGTGGAGGTGATCGTGGCGCGGTCTGTTGCCTCACGCTTAACGATATTCAAAATTCATTACAATTGATATTGTTTCGAATGCATAAATACAAACAAATGGGCATGCCAGAGACCGTAGCTGACCATACAGCTCAGTCCAGCTCCTCAGACTCTCAATTCGAGCTTCAGTTTCAGTCCCAGCTCCAGGTACAAGTTCAACTCCTGCTCGATATCAGCGACCAAGCATCAGCGAACTATACAAGAAATAACAATCTTACTAATTGGGCGATTTTAGCATAAACAAATGTATTTTAGCTCTAACTAAAGTCCAGCTCAGCCACAAAAGCCAATCGTTTTATACTCATCCAGGAATATTTTGCATACGAGTCTCGAGCTGAAGCTGAGGCTTCTCTGGGCTCCGCTGTGCCCAGACGAAACGATTATAGGAATGACAATGAGAAACATGAACGGGAACTGAAAAAAATAGTAGCGGATGCTGGTTAGGTTTCTGACATTAGAAGAACATTAAGGAAGCCCACATGCATGTTGTGATATACTCAAAATTTGATGCAAGTTGCTCACAGAATTTTACTTTGTTATCTACTAAAATTATTTCCAATTTGGGCTTAGCTCTACACTTTTTCAAATCTGTTCTCGTATTTAAAATTTGTCATAATAAAATATTCAATAAGTCTATGATTGATTGACAAAACCCGTATTTGAAACTCTTACACTTCTAATACAACTGAGTGGCAACTGAGTATTAATTTGTAAATATATTATCATATAACAGCAATCAGATCATGAAAACTTGCTACCTAAGAAATTATGTCTTCTGTAAGACAAATCCCTAATGAAGATTCGATTATTTCTCATTAGTCGAAAGAATCGTCGAAGGAGAAATAAAACCATTCATAATATGGCAATCAGTTGCTGCAACAGAGTCTGGGAGTCATAATGAACTCTTGATTTTCTCTTATAAATATTTATACAAGCAATGTAAATGCATCTGTTGTTAGTAGACGCGGTAGCGCCACAACTTGTGGGGCCACGTAAATTACAAATTCTGAAAGAGTTGAACGCAGGCAAAAGTACAAAAAAAGCTTGAGCTCCTCATTTGGTAAGCCACCAACTAGGCGCACCACTGCTGAGAGAATCGCCATCCCAAGCACAAGCATGCCACTAGCTGTAACGAGAGGCAGGAGAGGAAGGGGCATGTGACAGGCCAGACTGGAGAGGCGGAACGTTGGCAATTGGGAGCGGCAGCTTATGACGGCTTCAAACGGCAGCCGAACGAACGCTTTTCGTGTCGCATAAATTGCAAAACGCTTTAATAATTCACCTCTCATCGCCGATATGGTCAAACGGCGGCTCCATTGGTGGCACTGTGGCATTGTGGCATTGTGGCATTGCCAACAGAGTCATACAAATCACAGTTATGATTATTGCTACGATTAAAAACTGTCGCCCGCGTCGAGTAGCATTGATTTAAAGTTGGAATTGGAGTTGGAGTTGCAGTCGCGACATTGTCTGCTTGCAAACTGAATGGTTGGTTTGCTGCAACAGAAGTTGCACCGCTGCTGGTGGTCAATGCGCGTGCAGCACTCAATCTGTGGTAAGTCTGTGCCGCGGTCGCTGGCAATGAGTCTATTCCGATTCCGACATTCATGTCGCCGCTGTCAAAGTTGCCATAAATATCATCTTTTTCGCAAATCTCCAGCTGAGACCTGAGCACTTGCTGCCTCAGCTACTGTTCCAGCGGCAACTAAGAGTATTGCTTGAGCAACTGCGTCTGTGCCCCAGCGGTGATTAATTAAACCGAAGCGATCTCTGTGCTGCTCAGCTGCAGCTCATGATTTATAATGACGAATTTATTTAGGCCTTACCTCCTTGCGACTTCTGACTCTAAACAGTTCGATTTCATTTATTGCCATTGCCGTCGGCGCCTTTTTATGCACTTTTCCAGTCTCAATTTAATTCAATTCAATCAAAGATGCCAACAACAACATACAAATGTATTCAAGTATATAAGTGTATCGATTGAGGGCTTTGATTACAAGTGCAGTTGATCCTATTATTTAATTACAATTATGAATCGAATATCTGTTGGAATTCTGTGTCTCCTAAGTATATTAATGCTCGTATTTACTAATTTGCATCTAATTTAAAAAAATTATTAGGATGATTAGGCTAAAAATATTTTCTGTATTTATCGTCATGCTATTTTAAGTAAATATGTTAAGTCTAAGATAATAATTCAATACTTCAATAATCGTGATCAAATAGTATTATTATACAGCAAGGGGTGGATGTTAAATTGATTTAAAAAATATTCTATATACATACATATGTACAATTGTACAACTATTTAATGGCGATAGTCATAACATTGAATGTTAATGCTGTGTATTCATTGAATAGTAGCAATGTAAGCCATAAGAGTAATTTAATAACATACCTATCATATTGAAAGTAAAGATTCTTGGAAGCAAGTGGAGATGACTAAGGTTAGTGACCGATTGAAGCAAAATGATAGCTGGGTGCAGAGGGGGAGAGAGTAGAGAGGGCGGTGTGTCATATTGAGTGAGCACAAACAAAGCGAAGCAAATAAAATTTGTTAGCAACAAAATTACAAAAAAAGAAACAAATTGCACAGACCCCCACAGACATTTCGACTTTAGCTAAAGTTTAACAGACATCTTACATAAGGAAAATTATATGTATGCGCACTCACATACACAAGCTCATATTAAACTCCATTTTAATGCGATCATGTTGCCTGCCATGGAATGGGAATGGCAATGGGAAGAGGGGTGGTGGGTGCTCCGGGGAGTATGCGACCCGCTGAGCAACCCGTTCAAAGGCCCCGAAAAGAGTTAATTTGCATAATTACGTTGGCAGCGGTGGCCGGGAGGTGGAAAGTGGGAAGTGGGAGGCGGAGTCCATGGTGCATAGCCAGCCAAAGCTGCAGCTTGTGTGGGAGGAGACGAAGTACGAGCAGCACGTCATAGCCAGAGGAATGGGGGATTGGAGTGGGACCGAGGCACGACATGAAACTCGAAATAAACAAAAAATGAAGTCGCTTTATCATTTTTAGCTTGCGGCGCTGTTAACCCAAAGTGTGGAAAATAAATGTATGAAAATTTGCATACGAACTTCGAATGGGTATGGAGGGAACCCCTGCCACCTTCCTGCCCCCAGTTGAATGGCGGATGGTAGTCCGTTATGTGGTGCCATGACTGGTCAGGGCCACTTAAATTCGGCAACGCCCCCTCGATAGACAGAAAGTCAGAAAGATAGTAGAGCCATTGACGTCATTCAATTTATTTATTTATTTATTATTGTTATTATTCGAAAAGACATAAGTGTGTGGAGAAGGGGGGAGTAGGTGGCGTACATAAGTTTATTGTTGCTGGTGTTGGATTATTGCGGTCTGTGTTGATTTAATTAATTAAATCGCAGTTGTTTTTTTAATTGATTGACAGATTAAAAACAAAACCAATTAACAATTTTAATACAAAATGACAACCACATAATATGCTGTAATAAAAGCGGCATGCAACAGACACAGCAGCTGGAGGGAGCTGGAGAGCGCTGGAGGGGACGAGGCAAGTGGCCACATATATGTGCCGTATATGAGATGTAAACTCTCACACTTATTCCCACTTGCAATGGTATGTCATAATCCGTTATTCGCATTAAAAGCGATTTTAATTAATGAAATTGCTCAAGGGAGCGCCAAATGGTGGTCAGCATAGGGGTGATTCAATTATTTCAGTAAAATTTAAAAAACATAACGTCGAAAAAAATCCTATTAGTAGGCTTATTTAAGCTTAAACATAATATTATTTGCAACAGTATCGAAATTTAAATTGAATGAACTTGAAGACATTCGTGGTGTTTAAGATTTACAAGATTTTAAATAGCAAAACAAAAACAAAATTAAATTAGTGCAAATTAAATAGTCACAAGTTGATTACTGAAATTAGCTGCTACTGCGACCATTCCTAGCCAATACAAATTCAAAACGGTAAGGTTCAGCATAATACTTCCACACAACATTATCACACCATTGGAGATTTTAAAGTAGTAATCATTTGTCAAATTGTCATCGATTTGCAATAAGCGAATTTGGAATTCGCACAACAAATTGCCAATAAATATTCGAGTAAAGTGACTATCGGTTAATTAAAATCGATAAATTTGTTGGAAATGACATGGGAATCAGCATTATTGCAGAAGAAGACTTTAAAATTCATATAGATTTTAACATACAAATAACTACTTTCAATTAATAGAAACAAAAGCGCATAGACGCGAACCGAAAATTGGCAAAGTGAGACAAAAGAGTTATGCATAACAGATGTTTGAAGCAATTTGAATAAACAAATTCCCACGAATAACTTGAGTCAGCCAGTCAGTCAGTCTGTCAAGTGAGTCGAGTCAGGTTATATTCACACAAAAACCAAGTATAATCACAGCTCATTTAGGATTCATAATTTCTAGTTAGAGATTGACAACGCGCCGATTACGATGTGATTTAGAAACCAAAAAGCCAAAAACGAGAGGAGACTAGACTGAGGGACTGAGTCATGTACCAGTTCCAGAAGAGAGTTGAACAAGTTCCATGCATTTCGTTTGGCGGTCTGAAATGTGGTTCTCGTTTCGGCATCGAGCGTGCCAATAACTCAGATGCCCTCCGATATCCATGAGAATGGATATATTTAGTGTTCTTAGTCTGGCCATTTCATATGCAAAGCAGTGCCAACTGTTCAACTGTGCAGCAGCAGAAGCACCATCAGCATCAGCAGTCGCATCCAACATCGAAGATGTCAATAAATCTGCCGATTTGGCCTTGTTTTGCATTTCCGCTAACAGAAACCAAAAGCCAGTTGTAGACTCGCACGCAAGCCACGCAGAAGTGAGAGAGAAAGAAAGAGAGTGAGGGAGGGAGGGAGGGTGGCGAGGGGAGAATGAGAGGCAATGCTGGCTAAAACTGGTCAACCATCCAACAGGAGATACAGTAGCCCCACGTCAAAACGAGGTGATTTAGAATTGTCGAATTTTATTTAAATTGGATGCAAGCATGCGAAATTTATTGTAGAAAATCAATAAATAAGAAAATCACAAGCGAAGCGAAACGAAGCCGTCTGCTTCGAGTTTGGAACATGGCAGGCTGTGGAACGCATACGTGTATGCGTACTTATGATGATCACTGTGTGTGCCTTTAGCTGGTTCTCCTTCTCTCGCATTCACGATTTGCATGCGAACTCGGTACAGAGCAACCTACATATATAGAGGGGCTTCCCTACCTGCAGACAAACTTGGAGCGTGGTTTTGATAATTTTCTGAGTCTTCATTATTTTATTTCTTCTCTTTACTGCTGTTTTATTTTTATTTCAATTTTATTTTATTGAAAACTGTTCAGTTCATTAAAATTTTGTTTTCGGCTAATAAATATATCGTATTCAGTTTTGTTACATTCGGGTATATTAACTAATTGAGTCAATATGTGACTTATAAAAAGAGCTGGGAGTATTATTATATTTAAAATTTAAATGTACTTATTTCACACAAATATATACAATCATATTTATCAGTCGAGCTTGTCAACAATATTTGCCAAAATTCTTCAATTATTTGCAAAAGGAGCATATGGAATTCGGTTTCTTTTACCAGTTTGTTCTTTACATTTTGTGGTTTTGGGCAAAGGACCCTCGACATACTCAAAATCGATGGTTGCGATAAGAGAAACAAGTCTGCCTCGCTCCTTAAAGCTCTCGGTTCGTGTCTTGTATCTGATTGTCGTTGACATTTAAGAGTCCCTGTTTAATTAGCTTGAATTAGAATTTCCGTAGACCTCGTAAGTGTTTATTAAAGCAAAGAGAATCTTTCAATTGAAGAATTTAGCTCGTAAATTTTCAAAAGGGAAAGTTAAGCTATAAACAGGATAGAACAATTATTAATTTCACGCACCTTTAAATTTATTTACTTTTTATAAGTTGCTCCAAATATACACATATGATAACTGCCCCATTTATAATGGCATTAGCCTTTTATCATTTTGGTAACAGCATGTGCATTGCCAGAGGCGTTACCCAGCACAGCTGGAGTTCCAGCTCGAGCTCGATTTCGGGAACTGTCTTAGTATTGAGGGGTTCGTTGCATTTCTAATTAATGTACGCACCTATAAAGGTGTTAAATGACAAACAAACCATGAAATTCTGATAACACTATAACAATGCAATAGATATGTATAAGTATAGTATGTAGAATATGCAGAAGTAAACATGGCTTAACAGCAGGTCAGAAGCAAATGACAGAACCCTGTTAATGATATACGATATAGGAATGCAATACGTGGACATCGGACAGTGAGTTCAATGTGTTCACCCACGAGCAAAAGGGGGAACAGGTGCATGATGTTAAGGGAATCGCACTGGGGGATCACAATGTGCTTATCGAGTTGTCATTGTCCTGGGCATGGCAACCCTTGCAGTGCCACCAATTAATACCAAAACGATAAAGCCGAATGGCAGCGTAAGAAATGCGCAACATGCACTTAATTAATATAAGCCTGTGGCACATTCACTCGATGTCCTTTCACTGCCCATGCGCGAGTATAACTTCGACTTCCGCTTGAACACTTGAAGCTGCGGGCTAAGGATCACAAGCTGGCTCATGCCAGAACCAGCCAAAGGAGATACTTATCATGGGTATTTGCAATTCTCGCGCTTGTTTCGCTTGGCAGGAGCATGCTAAAGGATGTTGTCCTGCTACTGCTACCAGCATTTAAGCCTCGATTAAGCTGACCATCTGATTTATGGCTGACAGGGCCAGCTAGATGGCACATCGCTTAGGCAGGTGGTAAATTGTCAAGTGGTGATCATTTGGATCCTTGCGGCTGCCCACGCCACCAACGCTTATACAAGTAGGCAGATAAATCGCGCCTCGCCCAATGGCTCAGTACTGGCGGCATCATCATTTGGAGACAGTTCCACATTGCATTGCGTCGCCTACATGGACTATCGCCATCAGCGCATTCATAAATCAAGCGCCTAATTAATGGCAATGCAAAGTCTGATAAAGCGACAGAATTAGAACTCACCCATGTTTATCAATTATATTTTCTCGTACTTAATTTGTGGGTCTTTCATTTGCCGCCCGCCCGGCCGTCCAGCTCTGTACTCCTGCTTAGCTCTCCAGCACAGCTTCCAGCTAATCTGCATGAGTTATTCCCGCAAATATTTCCATATCTGCATTGCTCCATTGCTTCATTGCCTCATTGCATTTTCAACGAGTTTCTTCCCGGCTCGGTCTATGCTCAGTCCGAAATTCCACACTTGTTGCCTCCAAGGCAGCCCAAGAATGAGATTGCATGACAAATGCGAATGTAAATGCATTTCTTACCTCAACAAATGAATTCGAGAGTGCAGAATATTTTTAGACTTAAATAACGATAATAAATGGGTAAGACAGTAGATTTAATTGCTCAACGCTAAAATGTAATAATAATTGTAATTTTGATATAATTAAAAAGGCCGACTTACTATAAGTATAATTAAGGCAATCCCTCTTGCGCTGTTTAATTGTTCTTAGTAAGAACTCACATTTTTCCTAATGTTTGCTATGAATATATCCACTTTAATATTCATAGTAGAACAAGTTCCTTATCACAGAGGAGATCGGTACACTTGTCAGAAACTATACCGCCTTTGACCATTTGGGCCATTAAAATGGTCTTTCCAACGCGAATACTCAAATATGTGAATATCTGATTAACGAAATTGCTGTATACCCTGTAGATCAGCTACTTAACTTGCAAAACGTGATGTGGCCAAAGGCGTTACCATAATTTGTCAACACCCCAATATTTTACGAGCACTCATTGCGATATAATTGGGCCTCAACGTATGAACGTATGAGTGTACTCAGGTCTTTTGTTTTGCGATTCATTTAACATTTCGCATTATTGCGCATCATAATGGCTGCCGTTCGTCTGTCGCGATTTACGGTTAAAGGCGAGGTACCCACCAAGCCAATCCTCACCTCTGCACCTCCAAAATATCCCCTGGTCGAGACATGACCAGGCTTATGTTTTATGTATCAAAGCGAGCGACTGCCAAAGAGCTGTGAGTTGTGTGTAGCTTAAATATACAGCTACAAATACAAATACATTTAAAAGATACTGGTACAAGCCCAACTCATATAAATAAAAGAATGTACATACTCGAGCGTATATTGTAACTCGAAGTCAACCAATCCATTGTGTCAAATATAAATCAGATCATTTTTCCGCATGAAACAAACTGCGAGTGCCTCATTTTTGTATTTTTTGTATAGTACCCGGTAACCAGGGGCTAAAAAGGTATAATAATTTAATGACAACTGAAAGCTAGATGGAGATATCCCCAACTTGGGCAGGTGAGTGTTGTGTTTCTTAAATATCACGTTTGTTTGACAACATTAAAACAAAATACATCATTTTAATATAAAATACATATATTAATATGAATATAATTTCCAGTTATCCAACAAGGGTTACCGGGAATCCCATAGTCGAATACATTAGCTTTTTATTTGCTTTATTTTTTATTTTATGGCAGAATTGGCATAAATTTGGAGGCGGAGGCAAAGATGCCTTTAAAATATTTTTGACAAACATGTTGGTGCGTCGTAATACGTTCAATGGTTTTTGAAAGTGTTTCCAGTTCGTGGCTGGCCGATGGCAAAATTAAAATTCAATGCACAATAAAACGACAAAAACGAATCAAAAATCGTCTCGAGTCTATTCAAAAGTCATGCCGTATCCGAGTATCTGACAAATATCCGCAGCAAAAACTATACAAACTTATGCCACTGGAACAATAACCAAAAACAACACATCAAAATGTGGATCATTCGTCATTGAGGGAAGGTACAAAACCCCATCATTTTGTTTGGCAATAAATAAATTCAACACTCTGCTTTGGCACCTTATTCACATTCAAGTTTGCATATGCGAGTATTATTGGTGTAGTTAAATTCGTGGATCATTTTCAGCTCCTTGTACATAACATATGTATATAGCGTATATTTAGATTTTATATTTTAAGTAATTTTTGTATACGTACTATTTCATTTTATTCTTAAAAGATATGGTCTGACTTGGAGCTATAGGAGTCCTTAGTTGTGGCCTTAGCTGTAATTGTGCTTGAAATATAGTACTATTTATACGAATGACATGTCGGTCCAGCTAATCAAATAAAGCAATCAATTTATTCGTATTTATTTTGTAGAGTCTATAATATGGACTATTAAAGCAAGAGCTCCGATTATAAAGTGCAAGCTTAAGTCATTTACTTTCGAGAAATTCCTTAAATCAAATCCGATTAGTAAGTTCCTTTGGCTGCCGCATGAACTTCAATCAAATTTTTTAACTGAAATTTCGTAAGCATTTTGATTAATTTTGCAGCAGTGAAAAAGTGCGATAAGCGAGTCTTTTACCATACAAACGGCATACAAAATACAAGAAGTGCTTTCAACAGAGACATCTACAGTATAGGAGTAGGACATACAAGCCAAAGGCAGGTGCTACCTGCCACAGTCCAAGTCATAGCCGTAGCTATGCTGAGCCCATTGGCTAGGGGCTTGGCGGTGCTAGGCGGCAGATCCTTTGACGAATTGACCAGCGCGATTCGAATCAAAGGGACAGGGCAGCTATGGGGCACTTTTCACGTGTCCTGTTTGTATTGCGCAGAAGCAGAATCAGAATCAATGCTTTGCCCGTGGGATACGTAATCCGGATTTAACCATTCAGAAAGTGTAAATGAAAAATCTGTTTTTGGAAGCATTTTAGCGTGAAAATGCAATATTGAATTCATTTAAATTCAATAGCGCTTGATGGGCATCGTCGGCGGCGCAAAAAGCAATTACATGACAGCCAGCTCCGACTCTCGCTCTTTCTCCCGCATCAGCTCGAACTCCAGGTTCAGCTTCAACTTCGTACACCCAAATTCATTACTTATGAGGATTGGGTTTGGGGCGATGTCAGGCCAAAGGATGCGATATATAAATTGCCACAATTTTTTATGTAAATCAGAAAAAGAAAGAGGATATGTTGCGTTTCATTGAATGGGTATTAATAATAAACGTAAAATGAAATGTAAATAAAAATAACGAGAGAAGCTCGCTGGAAGGGGCAGAAGAAGAGGAAGACGAAGGGGAAAGAGCAGGATATGTCAACGACAAGAGTAACAACAACGGCAACAAGCAGAGTGAACAACTCATAAATTCAGCCCACAAATAGCCGAGCGAGCGCAAAATCTGTCACCTATCAAAAATACCCTAAAAGGGCATAAGTCTACTCTCCCCTCGCCGCTTGTATCCCCCCGCCACCATGGACTTGGTGATTGCTGCGCGTGCGCAGCCGACGCGTCGGGACAGGCATCGCGGCTGACAATCGATGACAATCAATGTTTGCATTGCATTATTATTATTGGAATAAATGAATAAAGTATCATGCTCCGAGTGGCATGCAGTGACAATGGCCACAGCTCAGGCTACGATCGCAACTTCAGCTTCAGCTCCATACTGTTCCGGTTCCCCATGTTGCTGTTGCCGATGCTGTTGTTATCGTTGTCGTTGTTGTTGTCGGATTCATGGGATTTATATATGTATGCCACAACATCCACAGCAACAACAGCCAGGCAACATCAGCATCAGCATCACCTTCAGTTCAAGCGAATTGTCAACGCATCGCATAGCAGTCAAAATCGGCATCAAAAGTCGAGATCGGTAACAAGATCAGCAGAAGCCGCATCCCAATACGGAACACAAGCAGCCAGCCGGCCGCTTAAGCAAAACAAAACTAAATCGTTCCACATTCCGTCTTCTACTTCTTGTTCCTCCTTCCCAACGTTCTTCCCCTACCTTCCCAATACCAAAGAGCAATCATATTTTGTACTCCGCCTGCCACTAGATTCAGTTATTGAATACTTAAACAGTGGGTCTAATCAACTATATCAATTGATTTTGCTAGTAATTAAGTTTAACTTAACTACGAAATATGTATATTTATTTGTGCTGGATACTTTTCAGTATGATTATACGACAGGTAATAAAAAGAAAATTACAAAATACAAAAAGTGATTTATGATTAATATTTATAGTTTCGTCAGCTACAGTTTATGAGTTTTATAATTCATACCGAACAAAATATTTCGAGTTGCCAAGTGAACATTAACATTTTAAACCTTAGCTAGTTTATCTATCAAGAAGACTTCTAACCACAGTGCATCCACAATTTAAAGGTATGAAATGAAATCCGCAAGAGATATCTGCGACAAACAAACTGCATATGATTTTGATTCTCAACACTGAATTCCAACGAGCATCGATACCCGCTAACCCCCAACGCGTTTCCAATTCCAGCTCCAGAGATTTCTATCATATTTTGCATAGAATGGTCAGATTAGAAAACTACGCTGGGTTTCAGTTTCAAGCGAGTCTCTGTGTATGTCATACATATGTAGCACATACGATGCTTGTAGCTCAGATGGGATCTGTACGCCTCCGATTGGATCGAATGGGATCGGAGCGAAGCGGTTAGCCAAACTATTTTAATATTTGAGTTTGGAGTCTGGGACCTGAAATTCAAATCGTTGTTGTTGCTGTTTTAACAAACACTTGGGCTAATATTGCGATCGAAGACAATGCGACGCCTGTGCGACCAACAGTCCAGCAGTCCAACTCTGCGGCAGATCGGCTGCCTCTTGCCACAGTGTTCCCCATACAGTGCTCCCCAGACGATGCGGCCCTTTGTGTTTGCCAAGAGGCGACAGTCCCGCCGCATTGCCAGACAGCGTGTCTGTGCCACAATCCAATGCTGCTTCATTTATGCAACAGTCAACTGCTTGCTGCTCTTTTTACGCTTTTGCTGTTCAACAATTTCTTCAACACCTTCTTTTTGTCTCTTGACGAGCCTCGAAGGATCTGGCTACAGATGCAGGGAGGTGGGAACGAAACATCTGATCACATTCACAATATGTATCCGTGTGAGAAATGGAAATCCCATTTTGGCAACGTTTGTCGCGGTCCGCCAGCAGCCGCCATGGACAATGTCGCATCGTGTCGCGTTGCGTTTGCGTCGATGATGAGAGCAACCAGGCCGCCAGTTTGCCTTGCATATTTCTACTTACAAGCTGTTGCCCAGACATCAAAACTGAATAATATTTATGATCATTGCGATATTTTTACGTTTTGTTTTGTGGCTGTCGCTGTTGTTCCTCTGTCCATCTGTCAACCGAAGCTGTTTGCTGATGCTAAAGCTGAGGTGACGCTTCTCCAGCTCGTCTCCTTGGACTTCTTTGGCTGCTGCTTGGAATGCGGTTCTTGGTCCGTAGCTCTGATTTACAGATATGTCACTGAGCGATTCAATGCAATTCACATGCATTCACACGACACTGCTTGCTTTAGACTGAAAGTGTCGCCAATTTGAATGATCTGCAGTTTGTACTATAAATCAAATCAAAAGCACTTGTGCTAAACAAAAATAGTCATAAACAATGAATTTCGTCGACTATTAAATAATACGGCTTTTCGTAAGTAGGTGCAAAATTAAATAGTACAATTCTTATTATAAAACTTGTGAATAATATTTTTAATAGATCGATCTCAGATACCAAAAAATAGTATATATTTCTGGGATGCATCTAAATATGAATAAAATCTCTTAATTCTCTGGGAAGCAACAATAGAATCATTTATGTAAGAAAAAAAACTGAATCGCATTTCCATTAGGATTTTAAGTACTTAATAAACTACCTTATACTCAAAGTTCCCTCTCAGTTTTGCCTGCAGTTATTCAATTGACTTTTCAGATTCCAAGCTGTCATTTGCAGTACATAACCTAGCCTGAAGCGAGTTTACTGCACTGGCACTCCAAGGACTAGGGCACATCCCCTTCTTTTATTCTCAATAAAGTTTTGGATTGCGCAGGCCTTATGGCCGCCCCTTTTTTGAGCAGTTTCAACTACAGCGTCGACGACGAATGTCAAAAACAATAAAGGAGGCAAACGCGAATGTGCAATTTTTATTGAAATTTTATAATTGAATGACACAACACACCTGAAGCCAGAGGCTACATACCACCCGTGTCGCCCACCCACCCCTCTACTTTGGCGTATCAGCGTTTGCAATGTTGGCATTGTAATTGAATTTGACATTCGATTGTCACAGAACGAAATGGCAAAATGAATAACGCGGGTGTTTGTGGGTGTCCCATTGTGCCCATGGGCGTGGCATATGTAGCACATACACACACACACACAGGCTTACTTATCCCCATAAACTTGTCTGCAAGATTGCGAATGTCGCCTGCCAGGCGAGTATTTAATAGACAAATCTCTGAAACAGAAAGCTAAAGAGACAATGCTGAATGGGGATTCTAGCTGGAGAGGGAAAGGTAGAGATGAAATGAGCACAAGCTCAATCCCAGGCCCAAGCAATAAGTAACAAAATAATTGAACAATTATGTCCAAATGTCGGCCTGCCACTCATTATGATAGACAAAACAGGGCGACAGGCTGACGAGCTTAAGCGTGGAAGGACATTTATAATTACCTCGGGGTATTTGGAGAATAATTTGTCCGTCTATCGCTCTCTATCTATCTATCTCTATCCTCTCATCCCTTGGCTGCTCTGTCTGTCTGCCCAAGTTTTTGTCTAATGGCTTACAGTGAAAGGAAAATCGCAAAAGAAAATATTTTCTGGCCAAGTGTCATCGCGGCGAGATTTTTCCGCTATCAACCACAGCAACACCCACGCACCAACCCCCTCTCCCCATCCCACTTCCCAACCATCCCCTACTATCTTCCCATGGCTAACTTAATGAGCCAGTTTCTGCTGGCCCATGACCAGGTCCCAGGGTTTGTTCGAAGAAGCCATCATCAGCAGCTTTTGTCCATTTTTTTTGTCTCCTTCTGTTGCTTCTGCTTCTCAGTTCGATGTTCTCTGCTTTTGCTTTGTGCGCGTTTTTCTTGCTTTGCCAACTGAAAAATGTTATTGGCCGCAATTTATATGAAAACTGCGAACACGTACCACATTTCTCCCCCCTTCTCCCTTGAGCCTGGCAACAATAATTTGGTATCCGCCCTGCAAGGAAAATGAGCAAATTTTCTAAATGAATAAACTTTGCCCACTGCCAGCAGCGGCGTCTCGAGGAAAACAAAGGGCGCATCTCGATGTCGCCTCGCATCTCATTGTCAACGTCGCTCTCTCTGATGAAGCCAGATCAGAGGGAGAGATGGAGTTGAAGATAAAGAAATATTACCACCGACTCTGGTGGTGGACAGCAGCGCCAATGTGGCTTGCCACGGACCGTGGCATCGCTACGTGGATTTCCAGCTACGGACCCGGCCACGGCTCCGGCTACTTGGGACATGAGACATGAACGTGAACGAAGCTAATTCCCATGACCTCGCAAAAATTAAGAAATTAAAAAATTGCCTTTGGCGTGTGCTGACAGTGCGGAAAATTCTCAGGGTGTTTTTGGCATTTCACAATTGGATGGCAGGGAGTTGAATAATTGCATTCTCGCTGATGATGATGATGATGATACTCGTAGCTTACAGCTGCACTATGAAAATTAAAGCGCCTGAAATTTTCAAAAAACAAAGAGAATTTAATTTATTTGTTTAAGCTAATTGTTCAATTATTCATATATTGTGTGTATTGTACAAAAGTAAGTATTAACTATAGTTAAAAAACTTTCAATAGATCTATGATGTTTCAGACTAAACCGTTTTTATTACCAGAACGTGGTGGTTCAATCCACAACGGATTGCCTATACATATGTTTCTTGTACAAACGACAGAGTAATTCAAAGTAAATGGCCGCTATCCAGGTTATGCAATTATATCAGGGGCTCGACTATGAAGCATAAGCATGACAATCTGTCAGAGTTCATCATTAAATAATAATCAGGGAGTTCCCCGCCCACGGTACCAGTATTTTAATGGTAATTTGTTACGCCTAAACGTGGGCACGCGTCCCTAATCTGCATTCTCTGACTCTTCAAGGACTATATCCCCCTCGCTGTTGGTCTCTCTCCCACTCTTGTTTTTGTCGCTGTCTCTCTGGCGGCAAACTAACTTACAACTAACCGCAGGTAGCACGCAATGTCCAAGGACGTAGAAGCATTTCGTGACTTTATGGCTGACGTGTCGCGGTTGTGGCTAGGGGATGGAGTTGGGATTGGGAATGAGCCCTGTCAGGTCCTTGATTGACTTGGTGCCAGGACATGGGACTACTGGAGCCACCCCTTGTTTGCATATTATTTAGTGGCGTTTGCATTCGAAGTGTGCCAGAAATTACCTGTCCGCCGGCAATTAACTTTTTAACTCATTTCTGTAAATTGGTGTTGCACGACACCACTTCCCTCGTCCTTATCATCGTTGTCTTCCGCATTCGCTCTTCAACGGTATTGGCAACTCAAAAGTTTGGCTTCATAAAAGTGAATGAGCTTTGGAGCGATTATGGCCAAAGTTGATGGTACTCCAAGAGGTTATCAAGAAGAAGACGATCAATCAGAAAATAGCCAGGTTACCCACAAAACCCGAAGTATCGTCTAGTCAACACTTTGCAAGGGGCCGTGATTTGTTTTGTGGGCATCCTAACCAACCCCAACCCTTACCCGACCAAACAATCGGAGCATATGTTAATTCAAGTGGAATTAATTGTTTCCGGTGTTTAAGTTTTTCCGCAAAGCAAATTTCCATTCATTGCTGCCGCTGAATTGCTCCTTCTCGTTGCTCCTGTTGCGGTTAGCCGCCTCCCGCTATAAAGGCATCCACCGAACGCGTCACGAATAGTGCCCTCCCCACCACCAGATCGAGCACCAGCACCACTTCCAGCGCCCAAAACCCACTGGCCGCTTTGGCCTTCGATGAATTTTTGACTTTTATATTTGATTTGAATTGTTGTGGTCGGACTCTGTTTGCCTTTAATGAGGTCAGCCATGTGGAAGCAATTTCCTTGGCGCAACTTTTATGTATCACGTCTAGGTTACCCGAGGGCCAGGAACCGGGCAAGTTTTGATTACAAAAACCGTGTCGTAAATGCCGGTAACGATTGCCTGTACACGTATGTGTTGTGCTCGTATTTTCAGTAATACAAGAACAAAAGCAGGTCGAAGTTTAGGCTCAATGTCCATAGGAATTTTAAAATTTATATCGATCGATTGGAATGTAGAAGAAATATATCTCACGTATAAGCACTGTGAAGGAAAATATATTTTCCGATTTAAATGATTTATAATTTGTACTCTTAGCGCTTGGTCTTTATAAAAATTTTATTTAATTGAAAACAATATGAATAGGCAAATGCCATTGATAATTAATTTTAAAGTTTACGCAATAGTTGATATTAAAACTTCTGCTAACTGTCAAGGGTAATTTTATTAAATAAATATTTTCTTTTGTTTTCTTTCTATCTTTTGACTTGTCTTACATTTTTTATATGTCCCCAATTTTTAAATCACTCGAAAGTATATGCAGGTCTCGTCATACTAATGTAGCATTGGTAATTATTATTGATATGGTGGTTGATGCGCTTTTAATTAAAAATTCAGTTATTTGAATAAGCCTGGGAAAGTGAGAAACAATTGGAGTATAATGCTGTAGCTCCCTCCTAAACATTAATATAAGTATGTACATATGATGCAGCAAGCAGGCTCTGTCCTCTTGGATTTCTACACACCACTTTGTTTTAATCTTTTTTACTGTATTTTATGGATCATTTTATGCTCATTGGAAATGCTTCAGTTGTGAATTGTGATGAACATCGGAAATCAAATCAAGTTTTTTGTCAAATGAAATATACACAAATTGTTGTTAATCGCGCATCGCTGCATATTGCCTGGCGGGGTTGAAAGTGGATCGCAAAGCAACCCTTTCCCATCAAAAAACTATCTTGTCATCCCCTCCTCCCGATCCTGATCCCGATCTCATTGTCTCTTGTCGCGTCCGTGTTTGCACACATGTCATACGGCGAATTTTGACAAATCGCTACAAGCATGTTAATAACAACTACCAGAAACGTGAAACCTCGATGAAAAGTCACCCTAACCCCAAGATGTAGCCGTCTACTGGTCTTATACAAACATTAGCTCGAGGGTAATATCCTGGTTGGGCTGGTTCATCCTTGATGCTTGACTAACTGCAGGCATTGACATTTCAATCGATCATCGCAGATGTGTCGTCGAGATTATCGAATGCGTTTCCAATGACAACACAAGCATAATGTTGAACTTCGAGATATCCTCTAACTTTGCATATATCAAAATCTATCTGAAAAATACTGTTAAGCGTGTGAGATCAGATTAATTGATTGAACTTGGATTACTATAAAATAGTTCAGATATTGTCGAAATGTTTGTCGATAGGTTCATGTGGTTTAATAAAATGAGTATCTTTCTGATGTCGGCTTCTTATTGCACAAAGTTAGCATACCCTCTTCATACATTTCAAATGGGTAGAATATGTAGACAATATGTTAGTAGATACATAAACAATATGTGAATGTGCAAATTTACGCAACATACATATGTAGATGAACAGATAAGTGACATCAATGTGTATTACACTTAAAGTGAAATAGATAGATAGATAAATAGAAGTAATTTTTATAAAAAAAATAAAACTAAATGGAATTTAATATACAATATCTACAATATCATTCTAGTGCTGCCGAGCTATTCACACTTTATTTAGACCATCTTTCTTTTTGTATATAGTGCTTTGGACCGGCAATTCTGCACACAGTTTAATTTAATTAAATTTTATTTCTAGAAAATGGCTCACCATGAACGAACATTTATTTTAATATTCACAAAAAACTCATCAAATTCAAATGGACTTCTAGAGGCAGGATAAAACAGGTACAGGGATTGATTGGGGCCATAGTACAATTGAAATGCAACATTGATTTTGAGTTGCAGACTAGAGAGTTATTAAGGTGCACTTCGGCTGCTGTTTGTGCAACTGTGAATCGTGTTGCAATGTCGACTTTTTATAGCAGTTATTGACACGTAACAATTGCACTGTCCCCGACCTCTTCCCCCTCTTGCCGTACCCAATTCATGACACAATTTGCGCTGACGTGTCCATAAAATGGAAACCAACCAATCGTCCAATATACGACTGCCCCTACATAGTCCTTCACAAACGATGAGGATATCTTCGCATACACCTTGGTATACCCTTATACCTAGGTTATCAAAAGATTCGCAAATAGTGTTAATCAGATTGATCTCTATATTTACAACATATTATCTACATCCACATAATATTATTTCAATATAATATATATACAGCACATTATTGTCTCCCTATGCTACATCAATCTGTGTTGATCTGTAAGACAATCTTAATCGATTAATTTTATTTTAATATATCATTTTAAGCAATTAATCTTTTATCTAAAACTTACTTGAATGACTTAAACAATCAGACAAACTACAGGCTGTTTAATAGTATTAAGAATTGAATGTCTCTCATAAATGTTTTTATGAATGATCTTCATATTCGATTATCCAAATCAATGCTGTAAATTTTCCATTATAATATTTCTAACAATTAATTAAACTACACACAAGCATAATGAAAGTCTACCAATTTATTGGTTTCATAAGAGTACTTGAATTTCGGCTCTCCGAAACAAAGTATAAAAGTCTGATTTGTTTTTTATTTGCTTTTACTGTCCAAGTTGTCCATTTTTTAGCGCGTTCGTTTCCGCTGATATTCAATTCTGTTTGATTGCTGCTGTTTTTAGTGGAACAATTTGTCTATTTTTCGCACGATGTTAACATTGAAAAGTCCAAAGCGCGACAATATTTCAAATCGATTTTGCTATAACCCGAAAATTGGACTCTGTCTGTCAATCCCAGCTGCAACGATGACTCTTCAAATTGGCACCCTATTAGAATAATTGGAAAATCAGCTAAAGTCACGTGACTTGGCAGTCTATTCTCTCACTGACAAGCATATAAAGAACCCTCCTTTGGGTTGGCTGACATGCCAAGTTCTTGGCTTATTAGCAAAAATTATGAATGAAGTAAAGAGTTTAGCGTCGAGTGGTAAGAGGATTATCATTAAAAACGTTTAGAGCACACGCTCCTGTATCAATGGTGTCGCATTCTGAGCTCGTAATCGGAGTTGAGCCACGTTCAGCTTTAATTATGAAATTAAATACAATTTTAATTCAAAATTACCAAGGCGATATGTATTCACGAGTCAACTGCGCAAACACAAGCAACCAGACCAGACAAACCTTGTCTTTTGGTGCTCCTTCTTCTGCTTCGAGGGTGAACTGCTATGTCATTGTTCTCATCATCTCCCGGTTGATCTGAATATTTCGCCCATCATCCTTTTGCCAACTAATAGACAGTAAAAACATTATTCAATATGTAAAAGTATCTCTTCCTGTCTCATGCTTCAGTTGATCGATGACGTCGTTGGTGGCTGAGCTGGTAGCTGGTAGCTGTTGGTGTTGTAATTCCACCCTTAACTGACGGGTGGGCGCTAAAGCCACCACTTTGCATGATAAATTTAATTCCGTTTCTATTTTGATGGCACTTGTCAATTCAAATTCTTTTGTTCATTTTTTTGTATTCTTCTGTCGCTAAAGTACACTTGGAACTGCCACGCCTCCAGCCACCTCCCCTCTTTACCTCCGCGTCTGCTCCAGTGCGGGGAAATACTGCGAAAAGTTGAGGATTTTGACGCCTTAGAGTGCTGACATGGGGCAGGATTGAAGGGGAAGTTTAGTGCGTCCATTAGAGAGTTACGCACACCTGCAAGCGAATTAATGCAATTGTTGTTATTGTTAACTGTATATACGGATTCACCAGAATCGGCTTTCAATTGCGCCAGCAGGAATGATAGCTGGTCTGAATGGAGATTTTGTAATTTCCATATGAATGAATAATTTTTGTAAACACAGTGCTGTTTTTTTTATAATAAAAAATAGTTATAAGTGGTGCGCCTTGGGCAGGCATCATTATTGTTGTTGCCTGATGTTCAAGACATATCTGCAAGATCTCTTGGAAACTGCCACGTTGTCCAGCTAAAATACCAGGCGAACATAATAGAATAGCAGGTGGATTCACCCACCACAGCAACGCTTTTGTTTTGATCCACTCAGAGTGCACTTCCGATGTATGAGCACACGGTGGATTCTATTATAGGAAGTGTTGATATATATGGAACATGGCGATAGTAACTTCGTCTACTTGCCACCTGCTACTCATTTCTGTTCACCTGATGGAATATGTTAAATTTTTATATTTTAACAAGCAACCTTTGGGTATCAAAGTTTTGCGAGCTGCTTGAACTAATCTGTTAATCTTCACTTACCTAAATTCTTTGACTTCAATTTAAAAGTCACCAAATGAAAACAAAGTCTTTCCATTTAGTTTTTGTATTATTTATTTATATTAAATTTGTTAAAAAGATTCAAATCTTTTAAAATGGAAACAATATTATTTTCAACAAAAACAATAATAAAAATTATACAATATTTGTTGATAACTATACAATGATTACTTTCATCAAATTGTTGAACAAAAAATAATGATAAAAATTAAATAATTCTAAAATTTGTAAAATCTGCTCACGCATTTTATATAAATGATGGAAAATATTTTAGACATGCAAAATCACACGAAGACCAATAGAAACTCCAGGGGGATAAAAAGATTTGATGTTTCATATTGTATTGTTTATTTTAAAACAGTTTTTTAAATAAGAATGCTTTGAGTAGGGAAATATCTAACAAATTTTTTATAGAAACATATTAAAAATAACAAAAGTATACGAGACTCACACATATAAACTTCAGCCTTATCTGTGAATTCGGAATTGGCCAGAAATTCGGCTATGATTTAGGCTGACCCCGAACAGAGGACAGTTAATTCCCAGGAGTCCGACTGCTGCTCGAAGGGACGACGCATAAAAATGATGACTTAATACAGTACAAAATCACAAAACTGATGGATTCCTCTAGGGTGTTTTTTATTTGACATGGACTCTGAGTTTTGGCGGGGCAATGCCTCGGTAAGTTGCGATTATTTTTCGCTTTTCCATGCTGTGCTGTGTAAAAGTGACAGCTGCCACTTGGCAGCAGGACCCGTGGGTGAGTGGAAAAGTGGACAGTGGCGTTTATTAGTTATTAAACGGCGTGATTTATGCCATTGCCAGAGACTGGAATTGGAATCGTGCTGACAATGCAATTGGCCAGCTATGGCGCATCTTAATGAGGTGAAGGCAACATGCAGAGCAGCAAAGAGCAAAGAGGGCAGAGGAAGGGAGGTAGTATCTGCGGTCTGTAGCACTCACTTCATTTAAAACGCCTGTTAAACAATAATACCAACAACTGAAATGAAAATTAAATGCACCGACAGCAAGACCAACCAGCAGACAAGAAGACAAGTTGTCCTTCCGCATCCTTGACACCGCCAACTGTCGCCCTCTCTGATGGGCCACTTTACAAAAGAATAAAAACTGATTTTGTTTCAATTTACATGAAAACATACTCGTCTGTCCGCCTCCCCACTTCCAACTAGCCCTGTCTCAAATCTGACTGCAACAATATGCGCGGTCGTCTGTGTTTCGTGCTCTGACCTCAGATTTTCATGTCACAACTTTAAAAAATGAATAAAGTGCCAGCCCCAGTAGAAAACCTCACTCTTAAGCTGGTCCGTCTAAGTGTTCCCGAGACTGAATCTCTGCCTGCCTGGCCATTTGGCTTTGTTTAAATTGAGCTGCACTGTATGCTTCTATTTGTTTATACTTATTTCATTTTCACACTCCCCTATAGCTACTCGAGCTCGAGCTTATGCTTACCCCACGACCCAATATCTAACTCGCTTTTACTTTGACGCCCCTCCGCCCTTCACGACTCATCATCGTTCTCATCATCCTCATCATGGCCAACCATTTTTCGTTTGAACTTCGCTAGTCACTCGGTCTGTCTTCTCAGGTTACTTTATTTTCCTTCGTTCCATTGTTTGTTTTCATTTCCGTTTCACTTTTCGTTCCGTTTTTTTGCCCTTTTGAAAAACATACTTTGCAGTTCGTTTCTCACCCCATTTTTTAAATTCAATTGCGGAGTGCCACAACCCCCCAAAGTCACCCCTTTGCCACACCCGCCCTGTGGCTAATAACTGCGCCGTCAATGCCCTAGCACCGTTTGCCCTTTTCCGTGCCGACAAATTATGGTTTAAAATTTAAACACAAATTTGTCAGTAACTCGGAAATGGCACGACAGGAAGTCCCACATGGGAAAGTGTTAATAAATCTCAGAAAGGATTCGAAAATTAATAATTACTATTAATATCAATATTTTCTGGAAGATATTTTAGTGTGTAATCTGTATTAATAGTAAACATTTCTTTACAAATATTAAATTTTAATATAGACTTTGGTTAAACTTAATACAATAAAAAAAATTAAATTAATTATTATTTTTTTAGAAAAACGAATTATTTATTCATGAATGTTTTTTAAAATTGTAAAAGTTAAGTATGTAAATTGTTTTGGTATTTAGCTATTTTTATTTGAACTCATAAGCTTTCTTTATATTCGATCAAGCTTCTCCCTTATAAACTTAAGTTTTTACTATTATATGTCTATATAAAGCAAACTGTATATGTACATATAATATAGCGACTGAATACATACCTTACGAGGTTTGAATTATTTTATTTTGGTTCACACCTACGGCAAGTAAGACGGTCTTATACTCGTGTTACTTTTCAGATTAATCCTTTTCGACGAAATCTCGCACGTGCGTACAGATCTGATCACAGCCAAGTCCAAAGACTACAAGGCGTAACACGCGGCAGAGGCGGAAACCAAAAACGACGCCAGACGATTTGTGCCACCCCTTCTACCCCTCCCGCTTACTCCATTCAGTGTATAAGAAGGAGGGACAGTTGCGCTCGATTTGTCATTTTCATAATGGGCACAAAGTCAAGCAGTCGGAGCGTGTCTATGGCGTAATATTTCAGGGATTATCAGACGCGATACACGTGCTAGGAGAGATCACTATCGGGTATATTTATGTGCATTTAAGACATCGCATAAGCAGAGAAGACAACAATCACGCCCTTGCACCCCAAGATATCAACCCAATCGTGAGTCCTGCAAATGGCACGTAAACCAAATCTTAAGTACAACTAAGTCCAATGTCACATTGTGTTTATTAGAAATCATCGGAATAATCGTATATCCTTTTGTAATTTATGCATAGCACCTATAGCGAGCCAACTTGGGACTGGCTGAAAATTAGGAATGAGAATCGGTTCGACTGTCACTTCTAATTTGGGAGCAACGAAGCCAAATTGATTGATTTATTTGGGCAATTATGTGCATTTGATTAAAAATTCAACTCGAAGTCACGCCGTGCTCGCTAATAATATGCAGAATATGCCCGTCCAGACAGAGTCCCGGTCCCAGCCCACTTCCTAGATAGCCCTAGGAATGACAACGGCAAAAAAGCTGAAAAAAAACAACATAAATCCCTGAAATATCCCACGGAGCTGGGGATTACATGGCCATGAATTGAAAACCAATTGCGCTTGGAATGAAAAATCACGCTAACAAACACAACATGGGGTGACCCGTGTTTTGTAGAATGGGAATTCAGGAATGAGCTGTACAAGTTGCAAATGGAAAGTGAGAAATGGGGAGCAGCTCTCAGCTTTCAGCTTTGGAGCTGGGATGCGCCTATTTTGAACGTCGCAATTTGGACAAGGGGATTTCTTTGTTTTCGCTTCGTTTTAATTTTGAGTAACGAATAAATTAAATCGACCGACAGTTGAAATAATTACCGGATATTGGTGACGTTGATTTAGCTTATTTTTATACCCCATACCCAATGGGTATGGCGGTATAATTATATTGTGGCAACCGAAAATGAATGTAACAAGCTAAAGAAAATATAATACATATTATATATATGTACATTCATATAAGAATAAGTGCTTGTTTCTTAAACTTATTATTTTTTGTACACCTGAATGGACACGAAAAATTGTGTGTGTAAACCGGAGCTTTTATTACAGAAAAATAATAATGTTGTATCCTTAACATATAGTTCAGATATTGTATATATCCCAATTGACTATTGCTGCTTATACCGAACATGCAAAGAGCATACTTTTAGGCTATATTTAACTAGAGCCAATAAAAATAAGTATCTTTATTTGTGGAGATAACTATCATCATAGATGCGACATCTTTTCCTGTACGACATCTTATCCTATGATATTAGGAAACACTTTTAAATCAACAAACGTCTTACTCACTTGAACGTCTTAACTTTTGATACAATAATTACAACTTTTTCAAACAATAATAATCGCTGCTCGAATTTCCCATAATTGCCAATATTTCGTCCCATTGCATTGTTACATTCTATTTGTATCTATTTCCTAGACATGACTACAAATCAAAATTGTCTTGTAATAAATTAAACAACTGCTAATAATTACTTTGACTGCAGCTTTTCTGCTGTTCAGCTGACTTTGTTGGTAATCAAAATAGTCCAGCTCAACCCCCCAGTCCCAATCCCATCCCTTATACCCTCTCGCAACACTGTCCTCTGACCAGCAAGAAAAATGTAAATGAGTCTCCAGTGACTAATAAATTCCCAATTACACGTCGACTTGACCGGGAATCGCCAACACATGAGGTCCCCAGATCGACTCATATAACAGCACAACTCCTACCCCACCATCTCCGTCACCATCATCATCTCCGTTGCCCCCACTTGAGTAAAAAGCAATAAACTAAAAAGCATAAATTTCTGACGCACCAAAAACGACAAATCCATTCACTTCCCGAACCCTCTTCTCTTTTCCTTGTCACACACAAATTTCACGCAATTTTGTAGTGACCATTCAAGGAAAAATCATCAACGGCAACAGTGGAAAATCAAACAGAAAAACACGGAAAATCACAATTACTTGCATCAAAATATTTCGTATTGTTAGAGGGTGAAAGTTCACAGGACATCGAACTTGCCAGCCCACTTGAACCGATGTCCAATTACTGGTAGCGCTGATGGGCATAAATGCAAACATCTGTGACCCCGTCAGAGTAGCGTGAAAGGCCTCTGGCACTGTCCGCGTTCGTTCCGATCTCCATCCTTCTAATAGTGTGGAAGATTGATATCCTGCGATATCAGATGTTTCTCCACAGCATGCTTTTAACGCTAAATTATAATTGTAATAGAAGTCATCATATATGCCATTTGCACAGAAAAGTTGCTAGCTTCAAAAAGAATAACAATATGGAATCCCCAACTTTAAACCATTACACACATACTATATAGAACCAAGTAATATTCATACTTAGTTCGAAAAGAGGTAATGAGAAACTAATTGTTACATTTTAATCATTTTTAGATCATTAAAATAAAAATAACACCTTATTTTCTCCGATGCAAAAAGCATTTAAATTTAAAGAAGCACCTAAAACATTTTTAGATAATTCTGAACATATTTGAAGATTATATTTTTATGATCGTAACAATTGAATTTAAATCTAGTAATTTGACAAAATAGAAATGTTAATAATCGAGTTTCTTATTTCGTATATTTTTTATATCATTTAACTTAAAGAGATTCATTTATGATATTTGAATATAATTTTTTCAAGTTATATTTTATTTTAATTGTGACAGTGCTCATAGTATTAACAAGAATGTTGACTATTTTCAAGCAAGAGTTCAGAAGCATAACATAAGTTACTATATAACTATATATACCGTAACATACTCGTATAAATGCAAGCAACTCCAACACCCACGTACATAAGTACATACTGCCTTGTTGTGCCTCGTTAAAATTCCAACGAAATCACAACAAAATGGAAAAGCAGAAAACTCACACAAAAATCGTTGCGACTTTTCAGACTCTTCTTCATGTTTTACGATTTTTCGTAACCATTTTCAGCATGAGAATGAGATTGTAGGTGTGTGTGTGTGTGAGTGCCAGCTCATTTTTGTATGCAACGGCCAAAGTTGGTAGTCGGTAGCCCCCAATGCTGAATACTCGCCTCATTCCAATGCATCGCATCCCATCCCATCCCGTACAGCCCCCATGTAGCCAACGGATTGCTGGCTTCTTTGTTCGTTTTATGCCTTTTTGCATACTTTATATATATTTGTGCAGAATTTATGTGTGCTATTGTTTTTATGGCATGCACCCATTTTTCCATATGCCTCCAGATCCCTTCCCATTCCCACTTCACCATTCCACATTTCGCCAATTCATCCCATTTGCCATTTCACAACGTAGAACGAAAATCCAAGGCTGAAAGGCAACCAAAAAATGTTATCCTTGCTGAGTGTATCGGCGTCTATATGTTTGTATTTGTGTTTGTGTATTGTGCCTGCTCTGCTGGCACTTTGCTGCAAATTATGGCACATGCGGCAAACGGCGTGCCTTGTAGTCAGCATTATGTCTGATCCTTTCGTTCTTATATGCATATATGCTCCAACTTTCTTTCTCGCTCACTCTATCTATCTCGTCTCCTTATCTACCAGTGTCTCTGTGTCTGTGTGTTGCCACTTAAGCTGCTTATGTGGCAAATACATAAAATAAAAAGAAAATCCTCGCATAACGAGCATTTCCTTCTGCCATATTTGCGTTATTTTATTATCATTTTTCTTCGTTGTCGTCGTCGTCGTCGTCGACGTCATTCGTTAACACACTTACATTGACAGATATACATAGATATATTTAGATATACATATATATACATACGTACAAAATGGCGGCATCTTGCTGGAAATGTGGCTGTGTATGTGCTTTTATATCTGTCAGATATGAGTTGCCATAAACTGAAATACATATACAAATATAAAACCTATATGTGTTTGTTTGTGTTAGTGTATTTGATACAAATCCAATTTCTGCATGCTACAATAAAACTCAGCCCTCGAGTAGAATGGGCGGAGCAGCTGCCACAGTCGCCACCGCTGGCGATAAGCAGGCCAAAATGGAGGACTGCCTTATGAGGCGATTTAACGGGATTCCATGTGCTGATTATGGGCATAAATACGAACCCCAAAAACGAAATTTAAATAAACCGATAAACGAATCCCGAGCTAAGCCCCAAACGTCGTCTCCATCTCCATCTCCGTCGGTGTCGTCGTGTTTATTGTTGTTGTTGCAGATACAAAACTAAAGACAAGCAAACTGCTTTAATTAAACTCACAAAAAACGAAAAAGAATGAAAATAAAGTAAAAAAAAAAGAAATGGAAAAACAAGCGAAATAAAAGAAGTCGTCGCCAAGGACTGCGCTCCACATCCAAAGCACACGCATCGCTTGTTTATGACCCGCAGCGGGCGCAACGATCAGATACAATATCTTCACCTGACTTGCGGCCACAGCTTTTGGCCGCTGATCGCAAGTCGGCTCAGAGTCTGAACAACTCGCCACTCGCCACTTGCGGTGACAATTTATGACGTACAACGACTGGTGAAGCACAAGCAACACCACAACAGTAACAGCAACGTCACGATGTGGTAGCCAGCCTGCGAGTTGCAAATGCAAATGCAACCAATGGCTGCGGACCTTATGAAAATCATAAACATTCGCCGACTGCTGGCCACCGACCAGATGACATCCGAGCAACGAATATGCATTTTAATAAAATATCCTAAAAGCCATATAAATCACAAAACGAACATCAGCAAACACCACACCACTTCCCCTTGTTCAAATGACCATCTCAGGAGTATATATGAGAACTGCAGCTTCGGTTGTCACCTTTCCCTCTCTTCTCTTCACCATGCATAGGCCTGGTCTTGTGTCATATGTATCCTTTGTGGTCGTCGTGTCGTGGCCTAATTGAATTTTTATGACCCATAACGGTTTGTTTTGCTGCTTCTTGTCCATATAGTTAAGCATAATTGTTGTAATATCATTAAATATTAGTTGGCCCGCCACTGCTGTTATTTAACGATCATCCAAAAAATAATAAACATTTGTGTTCGTGTATAAACGCATTAGTCTATTAGAAGTAAAAAGTTAAAAAAAACTCTGACACTTTTTTTCAAAAACGCAACTCTTAAAAATACTATTTAATTTACCTCTTGTTTAAAAAAATTAGATTCTGGTAAATTTAAAACATTAATTGATTAACATTATTTATATAATTAACAGCGATGGGATTAAGATTGGTTTAGTTTAATTTTTTACCAAATGTCTATGCCAATCAAGTGTCACCTGTCAAAACTTTTAAAATCTGACTCTTTCGTCTAGACTTGATCAGCCGCCGGCAACGTTTAGGTCAATTATCAGGAGTTGACCAGCAGTTAATATAGAATGATGCCAGGAAGGAAGCACCATCCTGCTGCAACTATAATTATGACATATGACGGGCAGTTGAGAGGTTGGGGCAACAGGTAGAACCCTTGTCAAAAAAGCAAGATATGCTCGTGTGCCTTGTAGAGAAGCATCATTAAAATTTGGCACTAACCCAGACAAGGCTTTCGTTTCAGCCTTCGTGGAATCATCGTAAGTATAATGATCTTGACACATTTGGGTTGCCAATTTAAAAGTCAGATGACCCGGCTGGCAGCAAATTGGAGCAAGTGTTAGGCGTATATCGAAGGCATACCGAAGATGTCTAGTCAGCATTACTTTTCGCATTGCCTGCTGCTGTTGAATGGGGGATTTTTATGGGCATCAAATAAAATGAAAAGTAAATACCAAAATTGAAACCATAATCAACATTGCACATTGTATCGTCTCGCCGCCCCTCGAGCAAACATTTAACGATAACACCCAAAGATATCAAAATCGAAATATCGTTAGACATCCCAGTTTCAACCTTCCGCCCTTTTGCAGGGCCTCTTCGTGTGTACAAACTGCTTGACAAGCATAACAAACACAAAGTACACGACTCTGGCGCAACATGACTGGGTGTTTATGTGCTCTTTCTCTCTCTCGCACTATGTGCAACGTTTTTATGAGACCAACTCCCACAAAGACAGCCCCAGACCCTCAATCAGATCCTTCCCAGATCTAAACCCAAACCAGCGGCCATTCAACATGGCGTCGTTCTCTGTTGTGCTTCCCCTTTGGTCCTTGTGCGATATAAACGAAGTTTAGCAAATAAATAAAAGCGTTGCCAACTCCCACTCCCAACCCCTCGATTGGGTTGCAATATATCGCGTACGTGCCGGCATGCCATAAATACGTTACGATATGTAGATGTATGGGGGTCCGTACGCCAGCGTGTCTGTGAGGCAACAGAAATTATATTTCTGTTTATATTTGCAACGAAATATTTTGCACTAAACCCAAATCAAATATTTTTAGACTTATCTTTAAGAATATACTACTACTATTATATTTTTTTTTTTTAAGTCATCAAAGAACTTTAGAATGTGCCACATGTCACCTGGTAAAATGTAAATGTGATTTCTATAACAAATGCAAGCAAAGCCAAGCACCAACCACAGCTGCCACTCAAAAGTTTCAACTGCAACTTGCTGCAAAGTGCCCAATCATGGACAAGAGGGAGTATCCAAAACACCCTTAGTGAACCTTTAGCAGGCTGCCCATATCTCAGAATCATCAACCACAAAAATAAAGCACCTCAAAAATTCACAACCTCCTGTGAAGAATGATGGTGCTTATGTGAGTACGATTAAATGTAAAACTTTTGTATTTTGCGGTACTAAAGTTGCATGAAACTAGGATACCTGCAAAATAAGTTTGCTCTTCAAATATAATAGTGCGAAAGTAGTTTAATTATTATTGAAATATTAATTATATTCGACATATTGCGGCCATAAAAAAACTCTATTAAATAATGTAGTATACTTATTGGGCGGTCAGAAAAGTACAGAAATATGGCGATCCATTTTCTGAGCACCCAAAAGTATGCAATTTTTTCTTAATGTTGCTAATGTTTTTTCTTTTCTTTTTAATTTTATTAAGGCATACGGGGTTTACTACTAACTCCTTTGTAACATTGGCTTCTATTAATTCAGACCTTAACGGCGCGTCGACTAACTGTAGTTAGCTGTGTATGCTAATGTTTGATTCATATACATTCAATGTTAATAATTTTTATATTATTCAATTTAAAATATGCTTCAGGATCTGATCTAAAATACAATTTATTTGTAGTATGTAGTAGACTTCGTACTAAATAAATATAACATCTCTCAACTGTAGGTAACACGATAAAACAAAAAAAAAAGACATTAAAAAAACAGGGGCGTGGCTGGGACATTGAGGGAAAACTTCTTATCCTAAGCTAGTTGCAAGCCAACAAATTTAAAATGTGAAAAGTTTGCCAGCATTTCTAGGAAATTGGGGAAAATGGGAGACAGCGAACCGAACGAACCGCAGCTAAAGAGATAGAACAAAGTCGTCTGCGGCAATTCCGTTTCTTTCTTTGTCTATATACTCAAGCACACAATAGATATTTCTATACGTATACGTGTATTTGTAAGTGTGAGTATGTATTTACTTGAATAAAAGGTGCAAACATGACGCAGATACAAGATACGGGTAGATGAGGAACTGAATGATTTGATGAGAAGGTAGCAAACTGCCGCTGAGATTTTCATTGTGGTTTCGACTTCTTTTGATAAACCTATTTTCCTTTTTCCAAGTGTTCGCTGCAGGTGAGTCCAGTCACCCTGCTAATAACTTCAAAGGTCTACACCACAGAACTTAAACGCCATTTTGGAAAGGCTTCCTTTGGTTGACGCCCACAAAATGAGTGAGATGGGGCATGTTATGAAATATGATGAAATATGAATTGTTGTTCCACCCTCAACCTCAAGATTGCGCAATCGCATACTGAGCTAAAACCTGCCCTTCCCCTAACACACCCAAATCATATATTAGATATAGAATGACATGCCAATGAAATTGCGGCATGGCAACTATTATTACAACAATGCCACAAAATGATGCCTGTGTCCAGCCATGAGAGTCATCAATCAAATTCACTCAGAGGTAGACAAAGAGAGGAAAAGCTCTCGGATGACCAACCAATCATCCAATCATCCAGCTATCCAATCTTTCAATCGCTCAGGCGTAATGCTCACTCCGCTGTCTCAGCCACAGAATGGAATAGTAACAACAACAATTTTCCAATTAAGCGACCAAAAATTTGAGCATATGATGATTATTGACGATAAGAGCTCAATGATGATGATGATGATGATGAGAAAGAAGAAGAATAAGCAGCTCCACACTCGTTAAATGTGCAAATAAATCGCACAATTGTTTTCCCTTCCCCTTGCTCCTGTCTTCCTTCCCTCTGGGCAAGTATCGAAACTAAAAGTTATCTGCGGCCGAGCCAAAACAAAGAAACTTTCATTTCCAATTTTCTTGATGTATTAAATTATTTACGCCCTCTTGAGCACAGGATTTCGTGTGTGCGTGTGGCAGCCACATGAGTATAGTCTACTCCTCTACGTATGGTATATACTACTATATGGTATATTGTATGATAAGTACATAGAGGTTGATGTCTATTTATCTTGCTTGAATGTCGTTTCAACATACACAGATATTTTGATTGACTTTGGGTGAATCTGTGAGCACTGGAGCATGGATTGCAATAGCATCATACAAATGCAGTAGAAGCTAGACGTCCAGATTGGTTTCATCTTTCGAATATCAGAACTATATAGACCTATATGTGAAAAGCGAAGACCTCGTTTAACAATGAAATAATGCATTAATCATAGTAATTTTTGTTAATAACAAAAGAAATGTTGAAAATAAATTAAGTAAATAAATGAGAAAGCATCCAAGACTGTGATACTTTTTAATGTTTTTATAACTTATGTAGAGTAATTAAAAAAAATATAATCAAATGTCTTATGTCTTCTAATGTCCACTTTCCCACTTAGAACTATTGAAAACAATTTTAGTTTCGATTATGATTTTGAATAGTTGTGTTGTGGAAAGTCTCATATTCTTTTAATGACAATTAACTTTAAAAGAAAACTGTCACCATAAGACTTCAAAATTTCCCCCCTCCAACCGCACTCAGACCCCAACAGACAGATTTCATTGACGCTGTATATCACATTGGCAAGGCTCATGCGATAATTCCTCAAGCATAAAAAGCGAAAAGAAAATTTCTTAACTGTATTCAACTCAATTTCACCCAGTGGGCCAGTGCACCAAATGCGCAGCCAAGTCACAGATATATGGAATCAGCCGTCCGCCTAATCAATTTACACTTGAGAAGCATCAATCCCCATGTACAAATGCGGGCTAGTAACCACTCGAGCTTTAGTTGCAGTTCCAGCCGCGGAGCTTAATCACTTTATGACACGCATCATAAAAATGCATTAGATACTCTTGTTGGGGGGCATTACACCTCTATGGAAATTCACAATATATTATATACATACGAGTATATGTATATAAATATTTTTCATTCTTTCTTGTACCGTTTTAATTTATGCAGTTGTTAGCCATGGCTATTTATTTGTTTGATTGAGATAGTTCTACTAATCTGATTTCCGGCATTTCACAACGAAGAATTGTACTAAAACACAGCAAAAGTAATAAACTACACACTGTTTGGTAAAACACCCAATTGTGTACTGTAAAGCCATTAAAATTAAATATATTTCTTTTAATGAAGATTTTATAAACAGACAGGAATCTCTCAGGATTTTATACATATTGCTATATATATAGTTCTCCTTATTAAGCTGCTAGTTATATCGTCCTAGAGTATATCTTAACATCAAAAAATTTAGTTTACTTTAACGACAGTTAATATCTTTCACGTGAGTATTTTAATTATAATATTTGTTTTGGTTATGAATATGTGAAGTAACTCTAAGTACATTTGTATATTATAATATTTACAGATTTTATTTTGAAATACAATTCATTGAATACTTATTGAATTATACACATATAATTAATCATTTTTAATTTTAGTATCTTAGAGAGCATATTTTTTTATGCACAGTAATAAGATAAATCTGAACAAAATTAATTTAAGTTAGATTTAAAGAATTTAATTAGTATATACTTGCCAAATGGAAATAGAAATATAGAGATGGCTGCATGCTCTTTGCTTTGGGTCCTTACAAACAAAACCCTGCATTAAAAAAACTTAAATACCCATTGCCATTATTATGAATAGTATATAAAAGCAAAAGAAATTGAAAAGTTTTATTAACGATTGTTTGGAGAAGTAGAGCTAGATGCAGTGCTCCAATATGGAACTGGGTAACTGAATGAACAGCAGCATCCCAACCATGGGTGAGTAGATAAATAAAACATGTCAGAGCCATAAAGACGATTAAAGAAAAGGCCAAAAAATATGGCTAATTTTAATTGGACAACAACAGTGGCAGCCGGTGTTGCTTTTGCATTCCCCTCTCAGCATAGTAGACGCATCTCATTGGCGCACGCCAATTGTTTCCATTTGAGTGCTCAGATGTGGTCATCCATGGATCGCAATTTATAAAAGTGACGGGCAAACAGCGATTTCGCTGCAGTAGCATCCAAAGATCGCTGGCGATTGGCAGCATTGCGGATCGTGGATTATCATCGCAATATATATAAACTGCAGAATGACGCGTCTCGAGTGGCTGTTGCTCCTGGCGTCCGCCGTCAGTATTGGATCTATCGCGGATGCCGCTGCTAGCCAAATGCGACGTCGCAGACATAGCATAGTTGAGCCGACGATCTCTACAACGGACATTCCTGTAAATGATTGGGGACTTGGGCCAGAGCTGGCGCTGGTGCGTCGGGTCTATGATGATTGCCAGGATAGAAACGACTTCATCGGCTGCCTCAAGCAGAAGGCGTTGTTTGCTTTGTCCCGAGCGCTGGACCAGGACTCTATTAAAATCATGGATGGCTTAGTTTTGGAAAAGCACAACCAAAGCGATTCCGAGAGCATCATTGGATCGCTGACGGATGCTAGGCAATTCGGTAGTCTAACGCCCATCGACCGTGCCCTGCTCTCCAAGGCCGACAAGTTAATGCGCACGCATGCGGTAAAGTTCGACATGGACTTGGATATGGGTGTCAGTGCCGATGTAGGTCGCGGCAGTGGTGGAAAGAAGAAGAAGAAGGGCAAGGGTGGTGGACACATGAAGTATGTAATTGCCGCATTATTAACAGCGATGGGTATCGCTGGACCAATAGGCCTCAAGGCGCTGGCTGCAATTGCTGGAAAGGCGCTGGTAATCAGTAAGGTGGCGCTGACTATAGCTGGGATAATCGCACTTAAGAAGCTGTTCTCTCACGATCACAGCGAAGAAACCAGTTTCCAGGTGCACGCTGGAGACCACAACAGGTATGATCTAGTTTCCCTAGCTTGCATAATTAATCAATCAAAATGTTATTCTTTCAGGCGCAACACATATGTAATTAGGCCCGTATCTAAAACAAATCCCAGCGTGGGCGTAACAGCTGCCGGCGGTAGCTCTTCTGTAGATCCATATCGCTACTACTACGAGTACCATCAGCAGTAGGCAAAAAACTTAAGCTTTTCAGTCTAAATTGCGTGTGTATATGTGTGTGTTCAGAGCAGATGCAGCTAGACTACCAAAGAACACAGCCGAACCGAAGCGATTGCAGCGAGATTAAACCCTTGACTCCATTACGTTGTGTCCAGACTGGCGCCTAACATATATCATAGTATTAAGAAATAGTATAAATTTAGGTAAATAATGGTGCACTACAGATATTGCACCACCCAATTGTTTTTGAAATCGTCACAACATAATAAACAGAAGTAAGTCATATTATAAATCTTGCTTAAACAAGAGACAACCAATAACTTGTTCTTAATGCCGATTTCCGAATAAATCCCTAAAGTTAATTCCCCATAGTTAATAAAAGTCTACACAGTAATCACTTTAAGGATTATCATTTTCCTTTCTAAAGTGAATAAAATACTTTAATATTTTTAATGTTAATTAACAAATGTTGATAATTATTAGAGGCAATTCAATAGCCTTTAACAGTGTTAAAATCTTTAAAAGGAATCTCAATGTGCTTCAACAGCAATATGAGTTAACTGGAATCATCTGATATAACGTAGGATACATTTAGCAGTGTTTAAACCTTTGAAAGGAATCTCAATGTACTTCCACAGCAATATGAGTTAACTGGAATCATCTGATATAACGTAGGATACCTGCTTGGCACTGCGTCCAGTCTTGACGGCACTTAGAAGGGTCTGTTGTCTACCCGACGAACGCTGCAAATCATCAAAATAAAGATTATGAAAATAAAATACAATCTACATAGTTCCTAAGAGAACTTACGACTGATGTATCTGTTGAACGGCTGGTGGATGTTGCACTGTTTGCGGCAGATCGGCCGCGTCCACGCGCAGCAGCTCCTCGCGCTCGTCCAGCACCACGGCTCTTTGACTCTACAGGTAATGGGGACACACCCACATTGGACTCAACTCTCGACGTACTTCCATTAGTAGGTACAGTAACATTCCGCTTTATACCGGATGCGTCCAATGCTTTTAATAGATCATCGGCGCTGTAACGGAGTCTAAATTTGGTCAACTCTTCATTGATGTTCTCATCATCAGGCAAAGTTTCCATCAAGTGCTCGACTGCTTTCTCATTATAATATCTGTAATTAGTTTAAGGGCATCAATTGGTGTTGCTTTAAGCCTGAAATATTAATAGACCAACTTGAAGATATTTTCAGCTGCACTATTATCGTCACGATCCACCAAACGATAGGTTATCTCTGCTAATGCTTTTGAATGCATCAACTTAAGCGGGTTCTTTGACTTGGCTTCCTCAAAATAGTTATCAACGAGTTGTTCGACTCGTGTTGTGTTATCCACCTCCTAAAAATTAAATATATGTATTTTTCGTTAGATTTATGGAAATTATAGCTTCTTACCATAGCCCTCTCCATTGCTTCCTTGTCCACGCTAATCTTTTCGCTCTTCATCCGCTTAATAAGTCTTTCAAACTTAACAACATCCGCGGGATTGGCCACGCGCGTGACATACATTTGACTGAAGCGAATAGTATTGAACATGTGCGATTCATCAGTGTACTGTAAGCGCAGTCGAATCAGTGGCTCCTGTGGCTGTTTTGGGTGCCCCGTTAGCAGCTGCTTAGCTTTCTCAATCATTGCTTCTACGCGATCCTTAGCGAAATTGTACACCTTTGTGGACGCATCACCGTCACCCAAATTTAACTTATCCACCCAATCCGCAAGGATTATAGATTCAAAAACAAATGGGCGCACTGTTTTTAGTGGCAACGGCTTAACATGAAACTTTGTTTTGTATATCTCCAAGATGCCAACATGCTTTTTTATGGCTTCCCCTTCAGACAAAGATGTGGCCACCGATGAGCCGGGCTGGCATACATAGAAATCCTGTAAGGCATTCTTTTCTGGATCAATACGGCAATCGTGCTCGTGGCCCCAAATAACCAAATGTAAAAACGAAGGTAACGCTTCCTCTGGAATATAGTTTTTGACACCACGATTCATGGCGCGGTTTTGATGAATAACCATAAGATGAAACCAATCTTCTGCAGATTCATTAGGTCCATTAATGAACACTTGGTAGTCTTTAAACAAACGCGCCAAGCGGGCATCGTGTATGTGGCTTAGTCCATACAGTCCCAATTTACTTTCACCTTTGCGAATAAGAATAGGACTAATCTCCACTTTTGTAAGATCTGTCCAGCGCCCAAAGTAATTCACCAGCCCCGTTGTGCTTAACAAATCCAGCGAGCTTAAACGCCCAAAACCACTTGGATCATCATGATTGCCGTGTATCGAGAAGACTGGTATGGCAATGTTCAAATTAGGATCTTCATAATTCACTGATTGATTGATAGCGTTATGAAAACAAGTCGACTGATCACTTAGTATCTCAAAAGACACTGGTTTATCACCAAATGTATAACGCCTTAGTAATTCAATGCATCTACAAGAGAAATTAAAATTCACTATATATTTCGGTTGTTATTTCACAACATTTCACATACCTATGCATTGCATTTTGGCTGGGTGTAGCATCATGAAACAAGTCACCACCTAGTAGTATCATATCCACATCTTCATCCACAGCCATTTGTAATATTTCTTCAAATGCTGTGAAACTATCCTCACCACGCACAGCGTCCTTTTCGGCGTATCCCAAATGATTGTCAGTAGCAACCATTATGCGTATAACATTCTCAGGATCTTTGTCAGCTGCACCGCCCTCTGCCATTCTTACTTTGTTTACTAAGTCAACAAAAAAAATAAGGTTTGAATTCAAAGACGGACTCAAACAAACATATAAATTAATTTATAACTCCTTAATAATTTTGTGGGCCGCCACCGATTCACAATCAGCATGACCGCAAGTTAAATTTTAAAATATACTTCCAAACATCTTAAAATATACCGGAATATACATTCCATAATTACTAGTTTTGGTTACACTTTATTAAACATGGCACAATTTTCGAAAAATGAAAGTAAAAACGCAAATTGTTGAATTTATTGATTCCATGCTTTTATCAAAATGTATAGATCCTATTAAACATTTTTTTCAATTTTTAAATGAGAATGGAACTAATCTCCACTTTGGTAAGATCTGTCAAAAGCTCATAGAAGTTTTTCAGGCCCATTGTACTTCAAGACCATAGATTATCATTATGGCCGCATGTGATTAAGACTGGTATGGCAATGTTCAAATTGAGATCCTCATAATTCACTGATTGATCGATAGAGTTTTGAACATAAATCACTCTCTATCTCAAAATACACTGGATTATCACCAAATATATAAACTTAGCAACTATTTCACCACATATGTAAGTATGAGAGCGACAATTATTTTAGTAGTTGCAAGTGTCGATATCATGAAGTAAATCTTGTAAAAATTGAATTTTTCTTAATTTTATACATACTTAAAATTGCATTTGTTTAGTTTTTCTAAATTTTAATTTTCTTATAAATAGTAGTTCTTCCACTACCTCATAAAAAAAATTTATTAATCTATTTGTTTATATAATTATAAGCTTTCTACGTGTGTACTAATCAGTTCAAAAATGAATATTCCATAATTCCAATCACAGCCTCCCTCTAAAAAAATTTTTTTTAGTCCATGCTTAATCTAAGTAAGGCATTATAACTTGATTGATTACTTTCCGGTTGGTATGCCACGAAAGATGATGTACAAATGGTTTCACAATAATTATTAACTTTTCTGCTTCTAACAACGTTTTTAGACCGATCGAGTCATCCATGAATATTTTTCGCTTATTAAACGGAACCACATCCAATGATGCATTGAAGTAACTGAAATGACTAATAGCGCATAATTTTAAAATAGTTGCGAATTACTCATTTGATCAGAAACTATATGTATTACCTTGACTGCCATGGCGTTATCACACCATCGTTAGGTCCCCCGATTAGAATCAGCTTGTCGAGACGCACCATTCCCATTTTGAAAGAAGTTGAGTTCGATGTAATCTTTTCGTTGTTTATTAACGGCAAGAATTCACTATATTTCATGTATAACGACTGCTTATGTGGGTCATTCCAATAGCCACCAATCGATGTGTGTTGGCCTACTCTAGAATAAAATAATTCAAATGCCGTCTTCGCCGCAAGATCCGGAAATATAAGATGCAAGAAACTTGCTGTGAAAGGAAAAATTCAACATTTAATTTGATATCCAATCTACTTTAGGATTAAAATGCTTTGAACATACTTCCATATTGTCCTGCCTGGGGAGATGATAACGATATAAAAGTTTTTACATTGTGATTTGGTAGACTTTGTATTGCTGCCCTTGCTAAGAGTCCTCCTTGGGAATATCCTTTAAATTTGACAAAAATTTCAATGTTTATAGAGCTGGCAAAATGCATATTTCAAACTTACCTAGCACAATTATACCATCTGGATGTAACTTCCCGATTTGGTCTATGCCAGAATATATTATTATGAAATGAAAATCAAAGCATATAGTACTAACTTACCTATGTAGTCTCTGATCTGCTCAACTTGCCACCAAGCGTTCTCTAGGCTGTACCAACCACTAAATTTATCACAATTATACACCACAGTACCGGGATGATGCTGCAACAATTGAAAAAGTTGGACTTTGAATTTGTCACCTAGAAAGTCAACAATAACAAAGGATAGTTTGCATATGTGCATTAGTTATATACCTTTTCGATTTGACGCACTAAAAGTGTCATTGACTCAGCACCCGAAAGAACGCCATGAAGTATTACCACAGGTTTGTATGCAATCGATTGAATAAAATTCACGCATAGTAATAAAAAAATTCCAATCCACATTTTAGCTTCGAAGTAAACAATCATTGAACTAATTTACTTTTTACGACTTCCGAATACGGCAGTATTGTTTTCGGATTCTTGTGTTTGTTTGCTTTTTCGACTGCTTATTAGTGTGACCACACGTTAAATTGCAAAATACTAAATAAGTAATACCACTATATAACATACCACTGGTATTAATAAGTGTGGAGCATCGATATAAAGTATGGAATTAATATAGACGCACTAACCATATAATATATACACTGCTGGTCTTAGGTTAGACGCACCATCGTTTTTTTTAAACAACATCAATTATTTATTATCATGCTTGTTCTAATTGTCCAAAATGCTTTTCTTATCAAAGTTCGAATCTTGTTCGAAAATAAAATGCTCACAGCTGGTTGATTTGTGAAAAAATAACTGTACATTCGAAGATTCTAGAAACTTCACGTGTTTTCAGTTGGTCATTGAATTAGACGCAGTTTAAATTTCTTCGTATTGCGTGGAGAAGTGTAAACTTTTGTATTGAAGAATATCAAAAATAAACAAATAAAGTGTTTTCAAGCTACATTTGAAGAAAAAATGGGAAAAGCTGCTGTTATGGACTTATTTGAACGTCGAAAAGTAGACGTCCTTCACTCGCAAGGACTGTCCAATCGGAACATTGCAAAACAAATATATCGCAGCTCTAGAACTGTTGACAGATATTTGAAGGATCCAGAGGCATATGGAAATAACTTCAAAGGGAAAAAAAGGCACTATCAAAACAAGCAGAACGAAGAATTGTTAGAATTGCTTCGAATTCGACTAAGTCTGCTGCTAAGATCAAGGAATTGGCCGGAGTAAAAGCAAGCCTTTCAACTGTTCAGCGTACGATCAGAAATGCAGAACACCTGAAGCGTCTAAAAATCAAGAAAAAACCCCCTTTGAATGCAATACGCAAAGAAAAACGGCTTCAATTCGCGAAAGAATACATGACGTGTACTGTCCAATCTAACACTCGACTAAATTATGACAAATAGTAACGCCAACTAATAAATAAAATAAATAATAATAATAATAATAAAATAAAATCCAAATACTTTTTTTATAAAAAATAAAGTCAAAGTGCGTCTATTCTAATGACCAAGAAAAATTCAGCTTATTTTGAGTAGCTTTAACAAAATGTTTGAAAAACACAATTATGGTTATTATGTATACTCATTTGAATATTATATTTAAATTATCATTAAATAAGAAATGTTTTTGCATATCAACTTCTTTTCTATCGTCATTTAATAAATAAATATGAAGCAAAGTTGTATGCAACTAAGCGTGCGTCTAACCTAAGACCAGCAGTGTATATGAAACTCGTGCTCTCCGTCTTGGTATCAGTTCAAGACTGGCAATAATAATTTTGTTGTTTGAATGGCGCCGCTGACCGACTCACTCGCTACCGATTTTGAAACAACTGTTTTGCTCAATACAACATGCAACAAAAGTGGGATCCTCGAGTCGAAAACACAAATGCGACGCGTCGTCAAACAGCGACATGTGATTCCATATCTATATATTTTTTGGTTAGTGATAGAAGGTATGCAGGTCAAAAGCATACCTAGCAAAATAGCGCATATACACATCTCTGCACAAAAATATAGTAGTACGTGGATGTATAGTAATTTAATTTTGAATTTGTTATATATCATGATCTGAATTATTGCTATTATTTAGCTTACGCATTCACTAGAAATTAAAAACTAGTCTCGACAGTGAATTTACATAGCTACTGAACTACATATAAACAAATATCCTTACAAAATAAAAAACAGCTAGATAAAGTTTGCTCTTTTATTCACTTTGAACTTACACGATTTTTGTTATGTACTTTACACTATTGAATCTTGTCTTAAATTTAGATCTACATAAGTGAGCCTAACGATTGATACTAAATTGTTGCGGCTCACCCAATAAGACTGACTGAGCCAATGCGCGTCAGATTAATTTGTATTCATTTTTACAATTCGTCTTTATGCTACGATTTCAAGGTATTTTATATGTTTCAAATATGACAACGCTTAACAGTTTAGGCCAGTGTGGTGTAAAATATAAAAGAGTTTACTTGAATGTAATTCTGCAGCTGGTATAACTTTATAACTAGTAATAGAAATCGTCGACCAGATCAGAAGACGCTTCACCATTGGCCGGCAGCAAATTTCACCCTGCTACCTCTTCGCTAACAAAATCAAGCTTGACTACCTCCGCGGGCAGACATTCCTCGACGTCAACCTCATTTTCCTGAACATTGATCCGATTTAGTGTCATTGAGACATCCGGCCCACACTTAAGGCCCGCACTTGTGGTTGATGAAGGATTTGATGTAGTGCTAACAACGTCGTCAGCGACTACAACTGCTCCAACTGTTCCACTGGTGGACAATACTGTGGTCGCTGCAGGTACAATAATCTGCTGTGTTGCCGATGTTGCCACAACAGCATGAGCTTGCTGATGTTGCTGCGGTTGCTGTACTGCCACCGCTGTAGTTGATGTAGGTTGCTGTATAATTATGTTCTCTGTGATGGTGGGCGTATTGGCCGTTGCGGCTGCCGCTGCCTGTGCAGCGGCCAAGGCGGCAGCTTTCTGCTGCTGCATTTGTTGAAACTGTTTGATTGTCACGGTTGTTGTCGTCGTCTGTGGCTGCAGTACGATTTGCTTCGGCTGCTGCTGTTGTATTATGTGTGACTTAAATACCTGCTGTTGTTGAACTACTGGCAGTTGCTGGACTGTTTGTAACACATGTTGAACCTGCTGCACAGGCACCTGTTTTGCCGGTATGCCAGCATCCTCAAAGGCTTTTTTCTTAAGTGCCTGCCGTATTTGAGAGCTGCAAACGTCAAATGGAAAGACAATGATTACAATAAGGTACTTGCCTTAATCATGTTCTCTCGCTATGTAAATAGACTTACACTGTGCGAGTTTTAATGCTTAAACTGATTTTGCTAAGATCGTCCGAGAAGCGCATTATGGACGAGTGTAACATGTCAATTTCCTCGTCTGTCCATTTTCTGCGCGCGAGCCGGCATAGCGAGGGAACATGAAATCAGTGCACATAAATGTTAGCGCAGATTTCTAAATAAAGCATTACACACTTACCCACTGGGTGATTCGGCATTTGGATGCAACTGCATAGTCAAGTCTCCGAGCTTGGTAAATGCTTGTCCCGCGGCCGTGAAAATCTCCCCAACCTACGTAGTAGACGTGAAGATAAAATTAGGATTGTTGTGGCAGCTGTCGTAAAGAGTTTGCATGCGTTGCAAATTCAAAACAAACGCGCCCTTTCCCCTCATGAAACAAACAAATTGTGCGACCATTCGCACCCGAAGGAGTGAGACAAAATGTCAAGACAGAGCCGCCATTCTGCCGCACTGTTTAATAAGGTCACAATATTTCCAAATAACAATCACGGGGTAATACGCCTTTTACGGTTGCACACAACATACCTTTGTTGCCGAATTCATGGCCGACTTAAACAGAATAACTTTTTTTAATATAAGATTTAATATGGTTGTGGCGGCCGGTCGATACACGGGCGACAATACATCCCTGCGACGCGATATTAAATGTATTGAATTTTAGTATCAAATTTATTAAATATATCGATTGTTTTTGTTCCGATAACATATCGATTAAGAAATAATTGCAACGCTCACTTAATAAAACACTTAACATTAATATATTCAGTACAAAGTAAACAACTTTTAAAATACTATACAAAATCACTCAACATAATAATACTACGGAAAAACAACTTATTTCGAGGCTGTTCAGGCAGTACCAGCGCCGTGACGCAATTGTTCTATCTCATCCTTTCGCAATTTCAGCGCCTTCTTGGCGTATTCATACTTATTGTTGAGCGTAGCTATCTCCTTTTTTTGCGTCTCCAATTGGGACTGTAAAAGAAATGAAAATTGATTTAAATATGTCGAATTGTATATCATTCTAAGTACATACCTTAAGCGCATTAATTTGACCGATTGTATGGGAAGAAATATTAGAAGTAGAGCTATTTTCAGTCTGCTTTAATTTATCTTCCAGATCTTTAATATGATTATATCGATGGCGACATATCTGCATACAATCGTTCAACTTGTCTGTTGTCTTTTTTAGCTCAACCTCCAATTCGGATTCTGTTTGGGTCTCAATACTTGATTGCTTGGGTTGTGCAATTGCGTTTTGAACATTGGTGGAGATAGCGGCAGATGCACTGTGTATGTTAAGTTTACTTATAAGATCCAAATTCTTGTTCTTTAATCGCTTAATCTCATCTCGCGACTTGTGCTGCTCATCCTGTAGACGCTTCTTTAATTGAGCATTTTCATCTTTTAGAGGATGATTCCTCAACTCAATGTTCAAAGCTGTCACTTTGCTCTCTCTGACGAATAGCTCGAATTGGCATTCCTTTAGCTTACGATCAAGATCCATGCAATTACAATTGGTATCTATATATGTAATAAATTTATGTAACTGATTTTTTTAAAACTTTAATTGTCCGCATTTAATTCTTACCCACGGGGTCTGTCATACAGGCCACATGCCGTGAATCATTCCAATATGATTGCCGTCGCTCGTCGTATATGCTGATGCGCCTATTTCGCCGCACTTCAGACTCCGAAATTAACGATTTCTAGGTAAAACTGTAAATTATAATTTTGAGCTTGATATCATTAACATCGCCGAACTTACCCGCGGCGGATGATGATCACGATCCAAACTGTTTCTTGGACATGGCGATGTATGTGATGTATTTGAATCAAATGATATATTGCTGGAGTTAGTTTTTGATTTCAAATCCATCTCCAGTTTTTGGACAATCTCATTTGTAGTGCAAAGTTTCTCCTCCAAGTTGCGTTTATCCTCCAATAGACTAGAAATTGTGGCATCTAAACGTTTTCGATCTGCATCGAAGCTAACTTTGTTGGCTTTCTGTAATTAAAGCAAGCATTAAATAATTTCCATTTAACGATGTAAATAATCAAATGTATATCGTATGCCTACCAGAGTAGAACGAAGTTTGTCGTTTTCTGTTTGCAATGATGTAACTCGACTAACGAGTTCAGCATTTTTTTTATTATGTTCGGAGGCAGCCGTTGCATGTTGGGCTTCAAGTGTTTCCAAACACTTTTGTAATGAATCGCATTCGGCCTGTTTTGCTTTGATCTGCATCTCTGCTTGCTGCACAGACTGCTGCAACGAATCACTGGCAACTCTTTTCGTCTTTAATTGAGATTCTGCTTGTCGCAAGGATTTCTGCAATGAAATACATTCTGCTTGCTTTTCTTGAAGCTGCGACTCTGCTTGTTGTAACTTCTCATGGACCGTTTGAGTATCATTGAGCTGACACTGTACTTGTTTCAAAGATTGCTGCACTGCATCAATGGCGGCCTGTTTCGCATCTATCTGCGATTCAGCTTGTTCCAAAGACTGCTGCAATGAAATACATTCTGCTTGCTTTGCTTGAAGCTGCGACTCTGCTTGTTGCAACGTCTCATGGGCCGCATGTTTAGCCACTAGCTGACCCTGTGCTTCTTGCAAAGATTCCTGCACTTTATCGAATGCGGTTTGTTTAAACTTTAGTTGCAATTCTGTTTGTTGCAAGGCTTGCTGCAACGAATCACACTTCTCCTGATTGGCTTTAAGTCGCGATTCGGCTTGTTGCAAGGCATGCTGCAATGACTCATATGCCGCCTGATTAAGCTTAAGCTTTAATTCCGCTTGTTGCAAGCTACTTTGCAATACATCATAATCCGCCTGCTTCAGTTCTAGTCGCGATTCTGCTTGTTGCAGCGACTGCTTCAATGTAAGTAACTGGGATTTCGATTGCTGCAAGAATTGTTGCAAAGTATCACATTCCGTCTGTTTAACACTTAGCTGGGATTTTTCTTCTTTATGTACTGAATCCCATTCTGATTGCCTAGCTTCAAGTTTTGACTCGAGCTGAACAATGCTTTGCTGCAAGTTTGCATTTTGTTCTCTTTCCTTCTTCAAAAGCTCGTAAGTGCCCAATTCATTTTTTAGTTTCACTGCCAATTCGTCATTCGATGCCTCTAGCTCGATATTTTGCTTTAACAACGCTTCCATTTTAATGCTAAGTTCGGATCGGGAACTAACTAAATCCTCTATTTTGCGATTAAATTGATGCGCCTGCTCGGCCATTTCTCTCTGCAGTTTCATTAGTTTTTGTTCACAGATGGCTTCCACGGATTTGACATTAATTTTCTCTGCCTGATTGTTATTTAGTTTCGCTTGCAAACTTTCCAAGGATGTCCGTTGGGTTGTCACCTCAGTTTGTGCCAGCAATAATTCGGATTCGAGATCTTCTGATTTCTTTTCCAAGAACTTAGTCTGCTCTTTAGCTTTTGTCAAAAGACCTTGCAGTTGCTCCTGCTCCCTAGTAAGTTTCTCAATATCCTTTGCCATAAGTTTTGCCTGTGTTAATTCTTCTTGTAGATCACTTAGTTTTGCAGTATATGTTTCAAATTGCTCGTTGTACTCAGCCTTTGCTTTAGTGTTGGCTTGGATGGCCTCTTCCAGTTCAAGACTCAATTGGCTCGTTTCATTTTGTCGCAGATTCCTTTCAGAGTTCAATTCTTGGGTCAAACGTTCAATTATCATTTTATTATCATCTACATCAGACTGTAAGGCGCTCTTTTCTTGCTGTAGACTGTCCAAGATTAGTTGATGCTCATGCTTTAGCTGCTTGTTGTCACACAGTTGCTTCTCGTATTTCTCATGTAACTCCAGGAGCTTTTTTTTGGATGCCTCGAGATCACTATGCACTTCAGCGTATGCGTACACTTTCTCACTATCTTGCTTCATGAAGCTTAACTTATCTTGCAGTTGACCAACTGTTTTCTTACTTTCGTCGTAGAGTGATTCCAGCTCGTGTTTTTCGTTAATTAATTGCTCCCTTTCTATAGCACTAGCCGCTTTAGCAGCCAGCAATTCCTTCTCACTATCAGAACTCAGCTTTTCCAATCGATCTTCCCATTCGTTATTGTACTTATGGAGATTCTCTCGGTAGCGACTCTCGCTGATTTCAATTTTTTGCAAAAACTCAAGATTCAGATTATTAAGCTCATCCTTATTCAGTTTCTCCCGCTCATCGAAGTCATTCTTGGCTGTGTCGACAGCGATTTGCAATTGCTGAAGACGCTTTTCGTATTCTGTCTTCATGCTATCTAGATCCGTGGCTAGTTTAATACGTTCTTCCAACGCTTCCTCTGCTTTCATTATACGCTCTGTTAGTTTAGCATTGAATTCTTGGAGCTGATCAATTCGACTGGCATCATCGGCCAATTTTGCAGTTTGCATTTCAAGCAGCTGTTGTTGTTGCTGAGCATTCGAATGAAGTTCTACCTGCCGAACATCCATGGATAAACAACGTTCACTCAACTCCTGTATCTCCAATTGCATCTCCTCAATAAGTTCATCCTTTTGTTGTAACAAAGCCAGTTTCATTTTGATATCAGTCCGAAGCATTTCGATTTCCTCATTTAATTTTTGCAGTCGATCTTTCGAAACTTTCATTTCTTGTTCCTGCTCACAGTCAGGTGTAATCACAGTGCTTGTGCTCTTGGAAAAACTTTCATTAATGGTGGTCTCTTTGACCTTCTCCTGCAGTTCTTCGCAGACTATGGTCATTTCAGCATGCTGTTTCTCGAGGGACTCGATCTGGCGTTGATAGTCCTCCACTTTGTTGACTATGACCGATTTTTCCGATAGTTCCGACTGTAGATCCGTCACCTGATCACGCATCTCATTGATAATACACTCGGTGGCCTCTAGGAGCTGATTTTTCTCATCAATCTCTTTCTCTAGTTGTGATATATGAGCTTGTAGTCGATCTGTCTCTTTTTGCAGCAAGTTAAACTGCGCGCGCAGACTATCGTCATCCTGCACACTTTCTAACAGCTGATTGGAGAGATCGTCGTATTCACCTTGCAATTCATCGTATTTGGTCGTCATTTTAGACAAGCTCTCCATGAGTTCCTCATTGCTAGTCTTCAACTGCTGCGCAAGATCATCGTGGTCATTGGAAACAGCTTCCTCTAAAAGTTTCAGTTGCATTTCCTCAACACTTTGTTTCAATCTGCTAATTTCACTTTGCAAATTTTCATTCTTCAACTTTAGATTATTGTGCTCCTCTTCCGTTGTAGCAGCTGTACGTTCCAAGACTTCATAATCCTGTTGCAAAGCGTTATACTTTTGCTGTATGATATTATATTCCTCTTGCATACTTTTTATAATCTGCTCGTGTCTCTGTTGTGCCTGCTCAAGATCGTTAAATTTACCTTGTAGCGCAAACTTTGCTTCCTCGGCAGAGATGACATCATGGCTAAGACGGTCGCATAGCTCCGATTTCTCAGCCACGTCACTGGTCATTTGTTTGTATGCATTCTGCACGGTTTCCAGCTGAGCACGTGTACTGGCTATATCTACGCGCAATTGTTCGCATTCACAATCAATTGCCAGAGCACTATTTTTATCAGTAGGCTTATTGTTATATTCCTCTAGCATACGTTCCAAATCTGAACATTTCCGGCAGATGATCTCACAGCTCGTTTCAAGAGCCGGACAAATGGATCGCATTTGATCATCCTTGCTGTTGCGCAGTACTTCATTCGATAGATCATTGAGCGACTTCTGCAGATTCTCAATGGCGTTGTCCTTTTCCGACAGCGCCGAGAGGAGTTCATTTTCTCGTAGTTTTGATTTTGATTTGTGACTTGAAAATTGAAACTGCAGTTCGACGGCACCGCGATTCTCCATATCCAATCTATCCACGGTTTCCTTAAGATTCTTCAATTGTTCCTCGTAATTTGCAATTTTCGTGTCAGCTTCCTCCTTAGACTTCCTCAGATCATCCACTTCCGCTTGTAAGGATTCCGAGCTAAAAGTAATACAAATTAGTAATATACAAAAACAAGCTTTGGATATTATTAAGTGCGTTATGGAATAACATGATGTGTATGTAATATCAACTTGTAATAGGACTTGTTGCTCTATCATTTAGCAAGCATAGAAGCAAAATGTTTAAAAATGGAGATATGTCAATCCAACTCACCAATTTAATTCTATAGTATATATAGATATATTAAATTCATTTTTATAGTAACGCCGCGGAAGCACCTGTCCATTAAGAACTACATTATTGTCAAACTAGGTTTTCTCTTTTTAAACAATAACATTTATCCACAATTTTGGCAACTTCTGTCAACCTAATACTATTTACCAACCTAAATGATTTACTTTAAAGCTTCTTAAAGAAAATTCCTTTAAACATACAACATGCCCACTGCAGTTGCATGCTGCATTTGGGTCCATTTTCCCGGACAAGTATTTTGACAATTATAGAAAGCTCACTAAAAATAGCAGCTGCAGCTGTTGCCTCCAGATGATTACACGACAGCATTAAAAATTGCGGTTGAGCCCTACAGTAAACAAACACAAATACACTCGCAATCACGCACATCCATAGATGCAGCGCATTGTTGTTGCATGCTTATTTTTACTCACATGCTTCGGCTGTAATGGCCTAATTTACTTGGGAGAGAGTTACATCAGAGTAATGCCTTCGCCAACAAAGTCGTACGCGCCCTGAGCTCGTTGGAACGGAACGTCGTTCGATGTTTGACGTTTTGCAGTAGAAATACGATACAAAACTTTGCTTATGGGTTCATTGTATGGAATAACAATTAATCGACGAAAGTGTTGAGCGGCTGAGACGTCATTGAAGCTAGTCGATTGGAAAAAGGTTTTGCTTATCGGCAACGTTGCTGCCATTTAAGATCGTTAGGTTGATTGGAGAGCCAATACCATTTCCATTCGCGAAACTTGTTCACAACACGCATACTTATATTCCAGTGCTATCGAAACAACAATACTAAGTATAAATGAGTCTTTTCTATAATCAAAAAAAGTTTTGTTTATCTTTTCGTTTTATTTTGACATTGGGTTCGTGTGGGCCGCTCTCACTCACGTTGTACTTTGCTCAACTAAGTCGGAATGACGACGCATAGCGAAACATGGTTGGTACAATAGAAGAGAATCTTAACAGAGTTCACCACATGTTGCTTTCACGATTCTGTCGAGCACCTGTTGTGTGTGGTGAATTCTCTTTTTCAAATAGCCAGCTGGCATAAAATCGTAAACAAAGTGTACTAATACGCTGCTTAAAGCTTAGAACATTTGCAATTGCAATAGAAACCTTAATGTATCTTACATAACTCACCGTTGCAACAGACTCAGCCGCTCGGTCTGGAGTTCATTAATTTGAGCTGTTGCCGTACATAACTTTTCCTTCAGTTCATCCCACTCATTAATATGTTGCTCAATCTTGGTGAACGCTGCCAGCTCCACAAGTTCACGTTCAAGCAACTCTTTACTACATTTGCATATTTTAGTTGATGAATGTATGAATGAGTTGATGAAGGTATTAGTTAATATCTGAATATCTGAACTTACCCTTTAGGACCTAATTGAGCCAAGGTTGGTGTGAGAATTATTTCTCTCATTCTAGATTGGCTAATGGCCATCGGACTAATTGCCTGCTCAAAGTTTGGCTCCACGACGGATATAACTTCAACTTCGACATCAAGAGATTTCATGATATTTACAGTTTTGGGTCCATTTAAAGCACGTGGATTTGGATGACAACTCGTAGGATAGAAGTTGGGTTTCGGCAAATTTGAGTGATTGATTTTGATTTTAGTCTTATTCGGGTCATTTGTTACTGGAGCAGGGACTTCAACCGTAGATGTGGATTCAAGATTTGATGACGCTGGCGCCCAAGTACGTCTGCGATTTTTATTACGATCTGTTATTGTATTGCTTGTAATTATCTTAAGTGTATCGTTTTTAATTTTCTGTTCTAAGAAATGCACTTGAAGTTGGCTTTCATTTTTAGCTTGCTCCTCAGCCAAACGATCCTTAAGCACCTTTATCTCACGTTCTAATCGCTTCATCATTGTCGCATCTGACACAATTTCATTTAATTGCGGCTTCAAACGGATTTTCTTAGCTCGCATAGCAAAATTTAATGTCGATTGTGATTCTTCCATAATTGACGGACGAATGGTACAAATTATTGAGGTAAACGCGTTACCTCCAAGTGAAGCTTGTAGAATACGTGTTAACTTCGAATCTCGATAATTAACATATTTGTTATCTTCGTTTTCCGCCAAGCTTTTAATGACGTTGCTCAAAAAATGAAGACTTTTGTTAATATGACTTCCTTCCTTTAATCGCGCTCCACGTGCACCCGTCTGATCGGCACGTTCAGATCCAGCTAAATCCACCAGATTCAGTATACTTTGACTAACTGCATCATCATCACTTCGCTCTGCTTTACGTGATTCAATAATCTTAAAAATAAAATAAATATATGAATTAAAGAATAAAATGTACACGAATGATGTTCGTACTATTCGAAATATTGCATGAGATCGACTGGAGCGCTCATTCATGTTGGTTTCACCGACAGTACGTTCCTTGTTGCCTTTGCGAAGGAAATGCAGTAAGTCTTCCTCACTGGTTATAATGCATTCTTCACAATTAACATTGACCATTCCGTTGCTTTCATATATTTTAAGATCTTGATTTTTTTTGTTGAGCAAATCACAGATCTTTTCGTTATATATCTCGATGTAGCCCACGCGAAGTAAAAAATCTCGATCGCAGTTTATGCTAATCTGATTAAAAATTTCTTTTGCCGCCAGCACCATTACCCCAGGATTCCCCTGGTCTCCCATCATGGTATACGTTTTACCTAGAATAATACAATTTGATGAAGAAATCTATTTGGTTGCTCTTAATTTAGATAAAGTAACCTAAAAATAAAATTTCTATATTCACAGGCATATGCTTACCTGAAGATGTTTGGCCATAGGCAAAAATAGTGCCATTGAAGCCTTTTACGCAGGCTTCGACAATGTGTTTTGCCATGCCATCAAAAACTTGTTGATTATTAGAATCTTGATCATAAACATAATCTGAAAACATTATATACGGCCATCTTGAGATTTGTTGTTGTTGCCACTGTTAGTACTGAATGTCTTACCAAAAACACAGGGATCAGCTTGGCTGTCTAATGGTTGAATAGCTCGGCTATCCTTAACTTGCCATAAAGTCGGTAATTCGGGCTCACATGGTCGCACCTTGATGCAGACTTGAATAGAGCTTTTTGCGGCCATATTTTACAACACAAAACAACACTTATTAACAATAAGAATTTAGTTTTACATGAAGAGACTTATTTATTACAGTTAATTCGAACACATAAATGCCGCTTTCTGGATGCTTCTTCTTCAAAAGAGGCAATCACCAAGAAACCAGCGTCAGCAGTGATATCGATAACACGAACATGGGAATTGCTTATCGAACGATAAGATTTGCCGTTCACCCGACGATTGTGTGCCTGATTGTGTTCGTTGACAGGGATGGCAAAGTTATTCAAATTCAAAATTCAATGAATATCCATTTCAACTTATCGAAAATGAAACACTTTGGTTATTCTTCATAACATGACTTTATTGTAATATCAATAAATATATATAACTTTCTAAGCACATGGATCTCTACTTAAATTGCTTATGTAACGACTTTAATTTAACTAGCTCATGTGGATTCTAGCAACTTAATTCAATTCTCTGTGTACATGTGTTTGAGTGCGAGTGTTAATTGTGGCCATTATTTCCAGGAAAGATACAGAAACCGAGTGAGATAGTGATCAAATTAAACATACTTGTATTTACTTATAACTCGCTTTATTCAATAGTATAATTTATTTCTATGCTTTTTTCATCAATATTTATTAAATTTATGCTATATTAGGTGACTCGTGATGAATTGTCATTGAAGATTTGTTCAAGAGATACAAGTTCTACATAAAGAAAGAAATACATTATCAAAATTGCGCGCTTAAATAATATGCAAGTAAATTACATTTAAATTAATTGAGGTAGAAAATTACTAAAGTAACACATGTATGTTTATAATAAGGCAAGTGGGGTTTAACTCTTGTAGAGTTTGTGCTCATCTTCGATCTTGAAACTAACAATAAACTTAAAATAAACAGAGCATATTCAAACTAAATGTACATATTGGAAATACAGGTATTATGACATTGCGATTATGTGGAACACGTGCGGAGAAACCTTTATACGGTGTGCTTGTGTGATCTGAGTATGAGATGAGGTATTTGATTCTGTTACAATTCATTCCTCAAGTACGAATGATTACACTTTCAATTCTGTCTTAGCAAATGTTAACATGTGCCTTTAAATTGAATATGATTTGATTAAATAATAATAATTAAATTTACATTGCTTGGCGAAATCAGGCGGGAATCTCTAGACTTGACTCACAGCTGCGGCTATGCATTTTCCATTATAAATTACTGAAACTGCGCACCCATCCAATGGAGACCCTAAAACTAGGCAGATGTTTGATTCTGCTATAATTATGTTGTGCGTGTTTGTGTATACATGAGTGAGTGTAAGTACGGTTACTGGAAGATATATGTATGTATGTATAGATTGTACGGATAATAAGTACAAGGACTGCACAAATCATTATTGAGGTAGTTCGGTTCTTCCGGCTGTTTTTATTGCGTCAGCAGGAAGGTCGTCCACGTGAGTTCCTGAGATATGGTTAAGCACAATAACTATAGGTATACATATATGTACATATGTGTATACTCTTTGTATATAGGCATGCTCGGATTAGTGTTATCTCCAGAGTCAAATGTAAGCTCTATCTGTGGCATGGCACATCTGAATTGTTTCATCTGATAATATTACAAATTATTTTAAACTTAAGACGGATTAGAGAGTATTCAATTGGGAGCATTCATTCTGTCCGGGTGCGTATCTCCTTCAACATTTTATATACTATTTACAGAGTTGTTTACTCATTTCTCGAGATTCTTAGCACTAACCTTAAATATCTAGATTTAGGTTTATGTTTAGGTTTGCATTAAGTATTGTATAGTATGTGGTTTTCATTTCATTTTGTTAATTTTTTTTTAATTTTCAGTGATTTGAGTTTGTCTTGTTCTGCGCAATTGTTCAATTCTATACACACAACAGGTACATGTGTATTATATTGGTAGCATTTAGGATAAGTACATATATCTAAGTAATTCTCTAAATCTGTATATGTAGATCGATTATTTTGTTGTAATTCCATTATGTTTTTTTGATTTTTTTTGTTTTGTTTTTAAAAGCACAACATAAATTCTACTAAAATGTTTGCGCACTCAGCACTTCTGTATGATTTGTTTCTAGTCCTAGATAACTATCGTAACTAGCGTAACTATCGTATCGTATAGTACACATAAACTGGTATACATGAGGATAAGGCTACTCGTTACAAATGTTCCATTTTGTGTGGGTATACAACTGTTTTTGTTTTCGACAACTTGCTGTCAATCTCTCTCTCAATGCAGTATGCAAATATCGTAATAGGGAATTGTCTTCTATCGCTAGATCGTAATATCTTTTGCTCTCAAATATTATTATGTATTGCCTCTCGCTTATGTGTTGTGCACACCCTCATCCTCCGAGTAATTCTCCTCGGCATCCGAATTGGCCACCTCGTTGTTGCTGCCGGATTGATTGTTGTCCAGTCCCAGTCCCAAATCCATGGGCTCCGAGCCTTCGCGTCTAATTTCAGCATCTGCCTCTGCATCAGCATCGATATCCACCTCATCCGGATCATCAACGCCCCCACCGCCCATCAGGTTGGCGTGCATGTGACCCACGGAGCTGAGTGCCAGCGCACCATTGGCATCAGGCGACAGACTGCTTGGCTGCTGCTGGTGTTGATCACGTCTCATTATCGGTTCAATGGTCAGACCTGCGCCTCCTTGGCCGTAACCACCTGTCGCACCCCCGCCGCCTGCCAGCTTACTTAAATCAAACTGTGCTGGCAGCAATCCCGCCGGCAGCTTGTCCAGATTGTGGCCCATCGCATTCAATTGCGCCATTTTGGCAGCATGTAAAGCAGCTGCAGCTGCATGCTCCTGTGACATACCCATGCCTGTGGCAAGAAAAATATATGATTATCAAGAAAGTATTCGTTCAAGATTAACTGAGCAACTCACCAAACGTATTCTCTGTGATAAACTGCAGATATGTGTCCAGCAGAGATTGACCCGCATTGCTGCTGTTGGGCAACTGAACGCCACCGCCAGACGACAGATCCTTCTGGCCCAGGGCGGCAACTGCAGCTGCAGCGGCAGCCTCATTGCGCATCCGTGAAATGGTTGTGTTCGCATGTCCAAAGTTGCTCAGCAAGCTCTCGTGGTAGCGACTGAGGTCGCTGGCGCTGCTGCCGTAGAGTCCATTGCCAGTGGTCAGATCCTCGGGATCATCGTCAGAGTCCTCGACATCGTCAAGGCCGCTTGCATTGCTAAGATCCATCTTCTGGGAACCGTTGCCACCATTGCCATTGCCGCCGCTGCTGCCGCTGCCTCCAGTGGGAGAGGCACGTGCTCGGAGCTCAGCGGGCGAAATTTTCACTCCGGCTTTGGCCAGCAGTCGCGATGCGAGATCCGGATCAAAAGCGCTGGGCATGGGCAACACGGGCAAGTCCTTTGTGGAGATGCCGCGATGCTGGCGGGACATGTGCGAGTGCAGTGAGTTGCGGGACTTGGCCACAGTTCCGCACAGAACGCAACGATAGCCGGGACAGACGGTGTGCTTGTCCTCCAGATGGGTGCGCAGTGTGTGGGCTGAGCGGTAGATCTTGCCACATTTGGGGCACGGCCGGGGATCTGTGGCCCGTACACGCATCTCCAAAGACCGTCGCGTTACTGTGAGCGAAAAGTAAATCAAATCACGTTAGTAAAATATTTAAAAAAATCGATTCTCTGAAAAACAGCTTATGCGCTAATTTCGTTTCGGAATAAACATGACCATTTCAATACTCCCATGTATTTATTTTGTATTAATAAACCAATTAGAGAACAAACGGAAATTAATTACTTAATGAGTGGACATGTTGACATGTTCATGAACAGGGAATTGTGAACATTTCTAAATAATTTCGAAAATCTTGAGAGTATACAAGTAATTATTTTTATAAATATGGTCGAAAGCATAAATGAAATGTTTAGATGAATATAGGAAATCGAAAGATGGAATTGAAAAGGAAGCTGATTCCGTTTAAATCCGTTTTACATTATTTGAAAGGTTAGTAAATAAATAAAAAATGTAAGGGAATCTATGTGATCGACCTTTGTTCGATTGCTCTTTATTATTCACCAAAATATATTTGCCTCATCGAGTCGTACATAAATTGCAGATACATTAACTAGAGCTAAACATAGGTAATCCCCAAACAATTGGTCAACTAAAATGCTCGTAAATGATACATAAAGTTGTTACGAGTACATAATAATGTTAATAATAATATAATAATATACTTTATAGGCTACACAACTGTAAAATTGTCCGTATCGAAATGGAATAGAATATTCAATAATACCGCAAACCTTTTCAGGATCGTCTCCTTTTGACCTTTAAATCTTATTGAGTTTCTCAATTGCGTTTTAGTTAAGATTTTAAATTGTTTGTTTTGTAGTTTGTAATTTTAGCATTGTTTTACATTTTCATTTTCATTTATTTTTATCTTTTGATTAACATTATAGGAACCTTTTTACGTATGTTTTCGCGCTCTCGTTTTTACTCTCTTGTGTCTATTATGCCTTGATATTTGCCAATGATATAAAAAAAAAACACAAATATAGAAATTCAATCGACAATTTTGAGCTCTCAAATTCTCATCTTGAATTTGTTCTAATAAAACTTTGCAACTTTCTCCCTTGTCTCTCTATGTAATTATTATTTATGTCTGCACTGTGTTAGTGTGAGTGTGTGAAAGAGAGTGTATGTGTTTGTGTTGTATTGTATATTAAACTTTAGTTTAGTTTTTGTTTTTGGCTAAAAATATATTACGCAGGCACATTCTATTTTGTAGTATCATTATCATTATTTATAATAACTAATTATAATTGTTTCTGCTTGGTTTTCAGCTCATTATCTACAAATACATATCTTCAATTATAATTGGGTTATGCTTAGATATACATATATATATATATATATATATCTATGTTTATATATAATATCATACTATAAAGTGTGTATAGTTTAGCTTTCCTATGTATAATACTGGATTTACGAGTTACGTGTTGAGTTTTAGTTGAGTTTCTATTATCAAAACTGGAGTCTAGTTGCCAATCTGTCAATCGATCGATCGATCAGACAATCAATCGTCAATCAATTGCACTAAATTACAGTTAACTTGCAGCTCTGCTACGCCTCATAAGTTAAAGTATTTACCGAGTAGTATCATCAAATTATCATATCATATCATATCATACCATATCATTAGCTTTTCTTTGGGTTCTTTACAGCGTATCTTTGTTGTATGTTATACATATAAAGTTGTACATACGCAGTATGTACTATGTACTATTTAACATAGTAAACTATATTCAATATAGGAACGTAATAATTGTTGTATGCTAGCATCTTCCACTTTCATCAGCATGTATCCCGATCTTCCAATTACATACCAAACCATTCAAACTAATTCTGATTGATAAATAGAATGAAAGCAGAAATCGAAGTGGAAGCAAAAGTCTAAGTATAAATCTATCAAATTCATTCTAAAAAGAGTTGATCGAGTATTGATTAGTGAAACAGTTGATATACTTGTAAATTAAATGTAAATTCAAAAGAGAATCTTAGGAACATAGTTGAGATATTGAAATTGAGAATGAAGCGCGTCATCGGAAAATGAAACCATTAATTCTAAAGTCTTTTATCTGTGGTTTCCCTTGTGGCGAAGATCGGGCTGCTCAATGACGACCAACTACCAACGACCTGGACTGTGCTACATTTGGACTATCTAGGATAGATGCGAGTGTCTTGAGTTCTTCATCTTTTATTTTGTTTAATGGGTTTTAGGTTTAGAATTATTGTCGCCATTAACTGAAAGCAGCAACCTAGAAAGCTTTACTTGGTACTGGTACTGGTACTAGTGCGAGTATCTGCGGGCATTATGTGGGCGTCTAGGCGATGCCAACTAGTTGGCCGCCTCACTTTTGAATTTGAAGTCGGGACCGCCGGCAAAGGGACCGCCGGAGGAGCGCATGGCTTTCATTTTGGCCCATTGCAGGGTATGTTTAATTCGCATATGATTGCGCACCGAGTTCGGATGGGCAAAGCGGCGTCCACACTCGATCACCGGACACACAGGACTATCGCGTGGATAATGCCTGTCCAGATGCTGTCGGAACACGCGCTGCTCCAGCGGCGTCTCGCACAGCGGACATGGCAGCATATAGTTGCTGCCGGAATTGCTGGCATTGCTGCCACCAACTGCACATGCAACGCCACTGGCTGCTGCACTGCCCCCCACGCCTCCTGCCCCGCCAGCAATTGCTGAGGCTGTGACCGAAGCGTTTGCTGTGACGGCAGCTGCTGCCGCGGCGGCCACAGCAGCGGCCGAGGTGTTTTGGAAAAGCTCAGGAAAATCGCGAGAGCGACTCAACGCAATGGTGCGTGCCATGAAGAGATTGGCTGTCAGCTGTTGCTGATGTGACACGGACACAGATTGCTGCAATTCATCCAGGTATTGCTGCTGCTGTTGCTGCTGCTTGAGTTGTGCCTGCGACTCGAGACGTGGACGATGCTCGCTCTGTTGTTGCAGTTGCTGCTGCTGTTGTTGTTGCTGCTGCTGTTGCTGATGTTGCTGGTGGTGATGCTGATGCTGCTGTTGCTGCTGGTGTTGCTGCAGTGTCTGGTAGAGCGTCGACTCGCTGGCCTGCCGGGAGCGCTTCATGGTCAGTGAGATGGCCGACGAGGCAGAGCTGGAGCGATCATCCTGGTTGTACTCGTTCTCATCTTCGCTATCGTTCCACGAGCGTGCCGAGGGAGTTGGCGACGAGTTTGTGGAGCGATTCTTCTTGTACCCAGCTCGACAATGGTTGTTGTTATTGTTGGTGTTGTTATTGTTATTGTTATTATTGTTGTTATTGCTAATGCTGTTGTTGTTATTGGCGTGTCGCTCAAAGAGTCGTGCCAGCTGCGGCCGCTGCATCAACTTGGCCAACTTGCAGGCCGCCGGCTGACGGTCCGCGGCATGTGCCTCATGTGGCTGCTCCTCGGACGGCGTATCCAGTATCTCCTGCTTGATGGCTGTCTGCTGATTGCTCAGGAATGTGCCTGCAGTCGGCGGTTTGGAAGGAGGAGTCAATTTGAAATCAGAAATCAGTTGTCAAAGTTAAGGATTTGTACTATCGCAATTTCTTTAAAACTCGTCTTGTCCAATTTTGCTTACATACTCGTTGGTGTGTGTGCTGTGTGAGTGTGTGTGTGTTTGTGTCGTTGTCTAACTTGTCTGTGCGTGTCAGCAGCAACAACAACAACAACAGACAGAACTGAATAATCCTCCCCAGCTGCATTAACAAATTGTCATTTTTTTGTTCTCTTCTCCAATTTCATTTTTCCAGATTTTCATTGCATTGTTTTTCAAATACTTGTGCCAATTGTTGTATTCGGTATTTAGTTTTTCTTTCTTTTTTTCTAGGGATGCATTCAGTTCTAACAGTTTCAATTGCTTTTACTAAAGTCTCTCACATCGATTTGTCCAGTTCGAATGCCAATTCAGTTCTCTCGCTCTTAACTTTCTAGATAGACATTCAATATATCTTTCTTGCATTAAACATTAATAATAGTTTACTAAAATAACATGTATTGGTTATCATTACTAAATAAATTGCAGGCAGACAAGCAATATTGAAATGTATGATTTTATGATGATTCATAATGTGCGATTACATAATTTAGATATAATTGTATTTACATAATTAATTCTATTATTACGAAATTAAAATATGTTTTGCACCGAAACTCACAAAAGATTAAAATTAAGATCAAGAAGAATAAATATAAATATATTCACTTGAAATGAATGCTACATTCTCATGAATATATTTCTCTTCCCTTCATTAAAGTGTTGGATTAATTGGTATTAATCGTAGCACTCCCAGGCGAATGGATCATGGAGAACGACAGCGGGAGTGGGATATTATGAGAATCCGTGTCGAGAGCCAATTGACTGAAGGATAAAGGATAAAGTGTAGAATCTCTAATATCCTTAGGGCGCGTCACATCGCGTGTCCTAGAGAGATTGTCGGCTGCGTTGAGTCGAATTGTGAATACAGGCCTTATGAATATGACGTGCAAGGGTTGCATTTGAATAACATTTCAATATTCGATAATAATAAATTTTTGAAAGAATAAAACGCAATTAAATGTATAGAGAAATTGGCAGGGCGGCGTCTATTGAGTCATTTGATAGCCTGAGATTTGCATTGCACACACTAATAAAGAGAGAGAGAGAGATAGCTTAGAGACAGAGACAAAGCGAGATAAATAGACAGGGGCGTGTCGCTGTCTCTCATGCATGCAAGCTAAATCCTGACTGGGTTAGGATCGGCACTTAGATTTGGGTTTGGGCTTGGGTTTGGGTTAGGGCCATGTTCTGGGTCATGACGCAAGAGCTTCGCTTCAAAACGAAACGAAACGAAATGAAATAAAATCAAATTAAACAATTTACTTCGGCCTTTGTGCGTGACAACTCAAGGGAGAAGGCAAACAAAACGTTGCATAAATACATCATGTGAAAAATACAATAAAATTGAATAAAATACTTGTACAATATGCACACGTGTGTGTCTGAAAAGTATATAGCATACATGTAAAAGCAGCACATACTCGCACAAATTGCAAGTTGCCCCATTTGCTGCTTCCTGTCTCTTTTGAGCCACTCGATTGGCTGCAGCTGCTCAGGCCAAGACCAGTAGCGCTTTGAGAGCTGGCCAGGATGTGCATGCATATCGAACACTTTCCATTCAACTCCTTTGACCAGCCAAGCACATTTTTGTGCATGTGTCGCCGGCTCAAGTGCAGCTTGTGTACAAGTGCATGTGTGTGTGTGAGCCAAATCAGGCGTAAGATTTTAACCCCAATCGCGGCCATTTTTGTGTGTGGTTGATGCTCAAAAGATTTACCTGCTGCTTGAAGAGGAGCTTAGATGCTGGCGAAGGATTTGGTTTCAGGGACTTTTGCCTGCACTCGCCAGTGTGCAGTGTGCGTTGGCCTGTGCGTAATGCCCAACCCCCTCCCCTGCCCTCTAGCTGCCGCCTCCATTTGCTATGTGCATAATTAATGAAATATAAAATGCAAACTCAATTTCCTCAATAGTTATGCACATTGCCATTTTTGTGCTATTTTTATGTCTTTCACATGTGGCTAAGCATTGGCCAGAGGTTTGCCTCGATGTGACCTCCTTGACAGCAACCAGAGAGGCAACCAATTTGGCATACTTTCAATCAAATTATATATGAAATGAGAAACTTTTTAAAAGCAACTAATTGCTGGGAAGTTGTTAGAGAATAGCCCTTATGAGTTGTTGCAATAGACAAAAACATATGGTTCTGTATATTAAAAAGTTAGATAACCCAAAAGAACTAAGTGAAAAATCTCATATGCATTCTAAACTTGTATAAATTAAAAGCTAAATAGCTTTGCATGTAGTGCATATTTATTTAAGTAGACTAGATTTCTTCAAAGTAGTCCAATGAACCGTACGAGTCATAAATAAAGCTCTGCATATTGGCCAAGCTAATGATTGAAAGTAGAAAACTGAACGTACGCGTCGTTGTTTATGTGCGATTGTATTGGGCCTAAATGACTTGGGCTTGGTGGCCTCGACTCATCAATTATGGCCGCAAAGGCGCTGTTGGCCGCTTTGCTTAAGGTGTCTCAACTCCCCAAGCCCCCCCTCTCAATAAAACCAACGCTTGGCCGCATTTATGTAAGACATTCACACCCACACACACACACACACGCGCGCAGATGGAACAATTGCATGTGGCGCCCCCTATTGCGAGTCTTAATGGTTATTTAAAGTTGCTTCGATTCAGATTGGGATTCAGATTCGAGTCTTTGACTCGCATGTCGCGGTGCTGTTAGCGGTAATAGAAATTAGCTTTATTAAAGATAAAGCCAGCTCGAGTAACATTTTCCTTTTGGCCATTATTTCCACCCCCTCACCGCCCCGCTCGCCAAGTTAACCTCGTTTTGCATTTGGAAAATGGACTTTGGCGCGCAAATAATGAATTTTTCTATATAAATCACTCGCGTCAATGGGCCAGGCCCATTGATAATATAACGTAAAGGGGAAGTGTTACTGCCTCAATATGTAAACATATCAGCGGCATTTTGTCTCTGTCTCTGCCTCTGTGTTGTGCCAAAGGGTTGCACCAGGGGTGTGGTTATGGCCACGTTGCCATAGGTGTGTTTAATGGTCATTTTTCGATGTCTTGCGATCGTTATCACCTCTCGCCGCCCATCTATAGTGTTATTGCTACTATTATTATTATGCATATTTTTCGAGACGCTTGAAGGAACGATGGGGAGGAGTTGGCATTAATTTGGTTGCTTTTGTTCTTATTGGAATTTATTACTTAATAAGTTGAAATGGCTGCGGGTTGCATTTTATGATGGGTCCGCACGTTGTTGAGCAATGGAACGGGGAGAGGAGATTTTTACGAGCGCGGTTTCAGCAAAATTTGGTTGCTTTTGAGTTTTGAGCTGGACCCAAGTAATCCCCTAAAATCTTAAAGATAATAAAACTATAAAAGCAACGAATGGAAACATGTAAGGGGTGGGTCGAGAGGTCTTTTATTAATTTTTATGCGCCGTTTTATTGGCGAATTTGCAATAAAACACGTAATACTCGTCTCAAGTATGCCGAGCAAAAAGTTGCTAACAAATTGGCGACGCACTTTTACGAGCGTCTGTCTGAGCCGACGGCAAATTCTGATTGAATTATTGATAAAGTGATTACCCAGTCAGCTGACCTTAACCACCCCACCCCACCCCGCCACTTGCTAGCCAGCACTATTGTAGTTTTATAAGCGCGAGCCGTAAAAACCGTTGACCGTATTCATTAGATGCCAGTTAATTAGCAAAGACGAGTGTAGGCGAACTCTGCTGGACTAGAGGAGCAGTGTTCAACTGGCAGCAGCTCAAGATTTATCGAAAACCCATTTTAGATTACACAGTCGCACACACACTCCGATACACTGACCATCCAGATGTTGGACGACACACGCGCGGCACAATCCATCTCTGTATTTGTGTTTGTATTTGTTTATCTTAAGGCACATACGCAGCACAAGCGAACTAAAAAAGAAGAGACGGTTAGGGAGGGGGGAGAAGGGGGCGTAACTGCCACTGCGACTGCGACTATCGCTGGGCACGTACGGTGGTCCCAAACAAAGTCACAAAAAAAGGCAAAGACAGAAGAACAAAAAAAAAAAAAAACAACGAAATGTTGTTTAAACTTTGCAAACAAGTTTGCTTGTTTTTCTTTTATACAGTGAATAGGGCGGGGGGAGGTGGACTGCACGAGGCGGAGCTGGGTCTCGCCTTTTCATAGATAGCATTCGAAATTGAAAGCGAAATTGCTGTGGAGAGCATGTGTGACGACAGGACAGCCGTGATATATGAACTGACAACGGGACTAAATTCAAGACGGGTCCATGCCATGGCCTAAATAGTGTTTGGAGGGGGGTTGGGGGGCGGGGAAGTCCGGGTTGTCTCCAAAATAACAAGAGGCATCGAGCGCATATTCCTCTGCTCACATGGTCAGTAGAAACATAAATGCACGGATTCAGACACTCTCTTGAATTAATGGAGTTTAAGCTGTTAATTTCATTACCAGTCCCTCAATTTTTAATGCCTTGCTTCCAAGATTGACAATACCCTAACTAAAAAAGGCGAATAGCAGTTGCTTAATCAAATAACATTTAGAATATCGAAAAAAAACAGCATTTGCTGCAAGTCATTAAAATCATCTAGTACGCTGAGAAGTATGCTACAGTTTCGTTTTGGAAAACGCTTAAAAGTACGCTGCGTTTTTATTGACCGATTAATTTAATCCTGTCAGTAGGTAATTAATTTAAATCATGGAGTTCTGTTCTGTTTCTTGTTTTTCAAAAATTCTTCTGCAACTTAAATTGATCAATTGGTCAGATCCGATTAGATCTAAAAGCGCATTGGCTCTTCGGATATATGCTCGTATTATTCCGCATGCTTTTTTATTTGTTTGCTTGGGGCACTTGGAGATTTGGCGAAACGCGTTTTGCTGTTTTTTTTTTTGGGTGACGAATGGCGATAATGTTGTTTGTTGTTTTAACTTTGAAATGAGAAAAGTTTGCTGCAGAAGTTGGGTGGGCAGAGAAAGCAGACAGGAGAAGTCATAAAGTGAAGCAAGCGATTGAAAAATTGCATATGTCGCATGTGGGAGTGTGAGTGTGAGTATCTATATGTGAGGGCAGCCCAAGGAGTGGCTGGACTATTGTACAGGAAATTAGCCAGCAATAGACACACATACACAGACACACGCACACTTGCATAGTTTAAAGCCTGCTTAGATGATGCCCGCTTGCGGTAATAAATTAGTCACAGCAGAGATGTGGGCCGGCTATGCGAGGGAGAGAGAGAGGGAGATAGAGAGAGCGGGGAGATACAATGAACAAAAGCAAGAACACACGTGCACACATGGACAAACAAGCGGCAGCCACAACACACACACACACACATGCAAACAGTGGGTGGACAGCAGGACCAAAGGAAAAAGTTAAAAAGGATAAATCGCTTGTGTTCATCGCTCTTCGCACATAATAAATGTATCTTTTACTTGCGCAGCGCTCGAGAAGTTGCCAGCCATGCGGCCACCGTCTCCGTCTCCGCCTCCCCTTGCCCCTGCCCCGCCATCCACTCTAAGTAACTTGGCCCCAAGTGAACCGCCCAAGCAGCTCAGCAGCCCAGCAGCCCAACATAGCAGCACACAGCCAAAAGAAAGCTAGGGACAGAGCGAGTGTCTCTCTCTCTTTCTCTTGCTCTCGCTATCAGTCTGTCTCTGTATGTATGTGTGTATGTGTGTGTGTGTGTGTGCGTATATAGTATATAAACTTAACAGCATTTGGCTATCTTTTTGCAATTGATGTATTACACATAAAAGTTTTCAGCCCCCACATATCCTTTTGCCATGTACTCGAATTGCTATTCCTATTCCTATTGCGCTCGTACACTACACATGCGACTGTGTGTGTGTGTGTGTGTATGAGTTGTATGTATGTACAAGACTTCGTAGTCCAAGACATTCACCACGTCCGCAAACAAAACGCACGCATACAATTACAAAACTCTTACACGTATGCCACGCAACGGCCAGGGGAGGTAAGGCTACATTGGGGCAGGGGCAGGGGGAGGAAGAGGGGAAGGGGAGTCTGGGCAACGGGTTGGGTGTGCAAAAGGAATATTGTTAACCGACTGCAAAATAAATACAAAAACTTTTAATGCTCCCCCCCGTCTCCATGTCAGCTCCTGCTCCTGCCACTTCCTTCGTCCGTGGCGGGCGTTGAAAAATGCTCTGCTTCGCACACAAACCACACACACACACACACACAAAACACACACACACACAAAGGGGTGGGGTGGGATGGCAAGGGTAGCGCCGGACAGACATTGAACGTCTTCGGACTCATTGCCACTTGCAAAAGGCAACTACACAAACACATACAGTGTCAGACAGACATGCGATGGGTATGTATGTGTGCCTAAGGACATATGCATGCGAACATCCTCTCCTCTGTCGTCCTTTCGCCCATAACTCATCTATCAATTTTCACGTACTTGGACCGCAGTTGCTCTGCCTTTGCCTTTTGCCTCTGCCTTTGCCTCTGCCTGAGTCAGGGTTCGGGTTGGGGTCGGGGTCTTAAGCCCGGACCTGAGCACCCGAAACGAGGCGTCTTATTGCCAAAATGTAGCCTTTTCCTTCTTCGCACAGTGGCATAAAATCCAGTGAAAAAAATGTAATAATTATTTTGATTTCACTTATTTTGAATTATAAAATAATTCAAATCTTTTCACATACTTGATTTGCCTTGACATAAGCTTTGTATTACTCGCGATTATGCATTTAGGATTGGAAACAAATTAAACATTTGTAAACTTTTAAAATTAGTAACGATATGGAATATGGAACAAAAAAATATCTATAATATTTGCTATTCACCTCTAGTATTTGATATTAATCTCTAATATCTAATATTATATTTAATATTTTTATTCTGGAAAGGGAAAGCACTTGCAATTTGAATAAATTGAACATCAATCATTTGGTAACATCTCTAATGCCAGTTATTGATATTTAATATTTGATATTTAAATCAAATTGCGATTCTGGAATAACGAAAAGTAAACCCTTTTGCCACTGTACTTGGTACTCGAGCTTGTTGGGCTCCTTGGGCGTTGTGTACTTAAAGTTTTCTTGCTTCACGTCTCAACACAAACACAAATCCAAGCACACACTTGCTCTGAGTCTGACTGGATGTGTGTGTGTGTGTGTGTGTGTGGGTTGCACACACGACGGAGCCAATACAACAGAACGGGGCAACAATGAGAGCTGACAGCCCCGAAATGTCATTCTATCTTGGCGGTCATTAGAACGGAGTTCTGCCTCCTCTGCCCTCGCCTCGCCCTGCCAGACCTTGGTTTGTTGGCAGTTTGTCGGCACACACACACATTCAAAGCAATGGAGAGAGAGTCAGGCAAGGATGTTGGTTCCTTGCAAGCATTTGGCTCTTCGTCTTTGGCCAAGATTATCTCCTTTACTTTTGGTGGCAGCAACTTTGTCTTGTTGCTGTTGCTGTTGTTGCTGTTCTATTCGATTCGGTTCTGCATGAAGTACTAGCATTTTACTCTTTTTCCTTACATCTTGAGAGAGTGTGTGTATGTGTGTGTGTGTGCGAGACCGAGGGACACATATTAACTTGGCCATTGTTTTTGTAGTCGTTGTTGCTTTTATTTTAACACGCCGCATGCAGCCCAACACTCACCCTGACTGTCTGTCTGTCTGTATGTGTGTGTGTGTGTCTGTGTGTATGTGTGTGTGCTATTGATGCGGCTAGTTTGATGTATTACCCCAAAAAACGAAATGTCTGTATCGCTTATGCGGGGCCAACACAGAATAGAAATGGGCATTTTGGCATTTCGATTTAGTGGCACACACAGACACATACCACATACAAGCATGTATATGGTATGTGTATAGAGAGACAAACGATGATTACGCCATCGGATGCTCTCATTCGCACACACACACACACACACTCACCTAGAGACGGGCCTCCTTCTCTGCCCCCCTTTGCCCTCTGACGCTGTCTCGCTCATGCGGGCCTTTTTATGGGCATTTTGTATAATACATCATCGACAAACATGTTTGCAAAGTGTGTACGAATATTATATGGGAATATAACTGTGCTTCCTCTTCCTCTTCGTCCTGTTGTTGTTGCTGTTGTTGCTGTTGCTTTTTGCGCACGCTTTGGCTGTTGTGCTGGCAGGGTGGGCCTGATTTAGGCAGCGCGGGGAGAGGAGAGCGGTTTGGGCTGTTGCCGTAGCAAGAACAATTGCAAGGACATGTGCGATGGATGCTGACGTTGACGCCAATGGTGTCGCTAATGGAATGGACATGGAGAGCATAGGGCGTCCAACGTCCTGCGTCCTGCCGGATGGACGAGTTGGCCAGCTGCTGCTGTTGATGTTGAAGCTGAAGCTGAAGCTGATGGGGTTGCATGCCCTGATATGTATTCGCTTTGAATTATACCCAAAAATATACAGCCTAAGCGTCTCAGTCGACGCCGCAGTCGACGTCGCAGCTGATGTTGACGATGGCAGCAAAAAAGTTTGCCCAAAAGTTGTTGTAGCTTTTTGTTGTGACTGACTGTGTGTGTGTGTGTGTGTGTGTGTGTGCGTCTCGGTTAGTTTGGCGTACAGTTTTGTGAATTTGAATTAAATGTACATAGTTTTAGATTGCGTAATTCATTAGTACAGTCAGAGCATTGCTAGACGAACGAACTAACCAACACCCAGCCTCCAGCATACAGCAGCCCCTTCGACCACAGCCTCCCACACACACACCCACACACACATATATACAAACATCGGGCAATGATGAACGATGTGGTCGTGTGTGGTTAGCATCTAAAGGGAAGGGGGGCCAAAGGGACGTTTGCGGGCGTGACAAAAGCAAATAAGCATAGTTCCACTGCTTGATCCCTTGTGCCTGCCTGGCGTTGGAGAAATCGAATGCCAAGCTGCTGCTAGGTGAGCCAAAGGCATCTCAGTTCTTTGGATGGATGGATGAATGGATAGCTGGCTAGAGATCTAAGCCAAGACCGAGTCCAGCTGGGCGCGCACTTCATTCGAGTGCAAAGCGAACGAGCAATGGCCACAAGATGAATTGCTTCAAGGCAGCTGAAGAAGGTAGACGGTAGTGAGGTTGAAGGGCGGCAGATGATAGGAGAGAGGGGAGAGGGGAGAGGGGAGGGTTGTCCACACCTACCGCACACTTGTGCCGCACTATTTATGGTACAATTTATTACTTTATGAGCACGAGAGAACTACGCGTCGTCTCGCTTCGAGTCGCTCGTCCTTTTGCAGGACACGAGTCGAGTGGGTTGAGTTGGGCGACGCTTTGTTTACGGACCAACGATTGTATTTAACTTGCAAGGGGAGCGCGGGACTGGCAAACGGGTGCGAATGAAATGCGATGGTAATGAATGTATGAATTTAGAACGCAACTGAAAACTGGCGAGACACTCGGGCGAGATACTTTTTGCCCACCATCAGTCGGGCTGCTGGAGCGAGGGGCAAAGGACGAGTGGTGGGGGTGAGAGGGGAAGAGGGGACTGCAGGAAATGAGTAAAGGAAGTTTTAGTTTCACATTCACTTGCGGGACTCGGTGTGGTGGCAGGGGCAGGGGCTGTGTGGGGCAATGTTGCCACTGTGGTTGGCACCCAAAGCGAAGCGGGTGAATTGCTCTAGTGCTGTCTCGCTCTGGCCAACATGTGTGTGTATGTGTGAGTTAGAAAGTTTGAATTGTATTGAAATTGTATTTTGTTAAAATTCATGTTTGTTATTGCTTTTGTTGTTGTTGTTGTTGTTGTTTAGACGTCGTTGGCCAACCATTTTGTCGGCCTGTCGCTTTGTGTGTGTGCGCCTGTCTGTCCGTGGCTATGTGTGTGTGTGTGTGTGAGTGACTGAGCGTATGAGTAATTTTATTCGACTACTGTCGAATGTACAAGTGTGTGACTCTGCACGTATACATATATCTCCCTCTCTGTCTGTGTGTGTTCGTGTTATTTTCTGGTAACGCAACTAAAAACTCTTTTGCAGATATTTTCGTACATTGAAGTGCCAACGCGTCTGTGTGCGTCTATGCGTGTGTGTGTGTGTTGTGTGACTGTCTATGTGTGAGTGATTTTGGCTGCTGTTTAGAATTTTATGTGAGCTTCTGCGTCTGTATGTGTGCACAATGTCCAGCTAAATAAATCGCAGGCAAAAATAAATACGGCAGCAATAAATCAATAAGTACACTGAGAAACTGCTTTTATAGTGCGATAAATATATGTATGTATGCAAGTGTACTTGTAAATGTAAGCAAGTACAGTCTATTTTAGCTGTAGACTATTTCAAATTAACTTTCCTACAGCGTAAGCTTAATTATAAAGTCTGCTCTAAATATATCTAATATACATATATTAACTTTGAGTTTAGTTAGTAGACTTTTTGGGTCTTATGAATTTTGCTGGCTTTGCTTTTGCTTCCTCTCAAGCGATCATTGTTAAGATACTGGTCTATCAAGTTTATTTATTTCCTGGCTTCTATTTCTGTGCTATCTTGACTCACTTTGCGGCATAGTTTAATTGTTAAATTTATTAAACTTTATTATAGTGCAAAGCAAACTGAAATAATCTAAGCAGAATTTTTCATCTCCTTAGATAACACATATATATATATTTATGATCAACTACCTCCTATTTGTTCGCTATGAAAGACTATAAAATCAATATATATATTGCATATTAGGCAGATCATGTTTATTTCCACCTTTGAAGCGAGCTCCAATCAAGCATAGACTGTATTAGATCCTGCACCCAAGTTTGACAATCAGAATAAATATTTTTACGAAATTTCCGAGAATAATAAATAACTGTGAACTGCATGTGTTAGAAAACACGCTCTTCTGTCTTAATTTTGCTAAAACTGAATCAACTTCTTCTAGAAGCATTAATAGTACAGATATATTTAGTTTACAAATATCTTGAGGTTTTTATAAAACATATAGTAATAATCATTAGTTAAATACCACTTCATTGAGATCATTTTATATTGTCACTTTGAATGATTATTTGATCAAAGATATTAGAAGTATTCCAACTCCATTCTTAGCAAACAAAAGCCAAAGAAATATACATATGTATGTATGTAGAGGTATGTGCAAAAAATAATAGCAGATATAATTTGCACAATGTTTCATTTCCAGTCCCGGTCAACTGGGTTCAGCTTCGGGAGCGGGAGGGTTCATGAATCGTTGCGTCAAATATATCATCGACACGTTAAATTCACAGACACAAACACATACACACACATACACATACACAGAGTTATAGACACGCATGGCATACAGACACAATTGCGTGTGTGCTTTGGATTGAGGTCCACAGGATTCGATCTCACAAATTGCTCATTGCTGAGGAAATATTTGCAATAAATTTAGTTTATGGCTTCGGTCTGACTGAGACCCGCACCCTACCCCCACCCCCCAATCACCCCCTGCCAGTCAGCCTCCCTCCTGATAGGCGCACGCTGTCAATGCTTGAATTATATGCGAATGTGCGAGGATACTTAGAAATATTAAAATGCAGCTCTCATCCTGTCAGCGTGCCCCCCCTACTGCACCCCCTCATCGGTTGTGCGGTCACTACGCACATAAATAGCGGAGCGGGAGCGGAAGGGGCAGCCATTCGGTTTATTGATGTAATATCCTTCAATTATTATGGATATTTGGCGCATTCCTGCGCATCCTGCGAATGGGTTGAGGCTGCCGAGCGAGCGATGGGTGGTGGGTGGTGACTAAGGGTTTGCCTATGAAGCTGCTTAATTAACTGACCCAAAGCAGAAGCCGCCCCCGCCCGCCCTGGAAATGGTCCACGGGGTTTAGGGAAGATCTGAAGGAAATGAAATGCAAACAAACCATGTGTGTGCCCGCCTCTATCTGTGTATGTGTGTGAGTGTGTGTATATGTGGAGGATAAAGTAAACTCGAGAGCTGTAAGGAGACCTTCTCAAGTCGTTCGCCCTGAAAAGGGAAGAGTTCAGTGCGTTTGCTGGTGGAGAGGGGGGGCAGGGCAGCAACTACTTTCGCATGTGCGGCAATAATTCATCCATTAAAAGGGATATCAATGCGTCAGTGTGAGGTGAGGGAGGAAGGACTGGGGGGAGGGTGGGGGAAAGGCGGAAAGACGAAGACGAAGTGGCAACGGGGTCAAAATGGAAAAGGCCGAAACCAAAACGAAACCAAACGAAACGAAACGAAACGAAACAGCAGCCGCTGCTTGTTCTGCCGTACAACTTCCGTTTGAAAACCGCACGCACACATACGCACATAGACACACACACACGCATACACTCACAGTGAGAAAGACACACACATGCTGGTAATACAATCGCCGGAACTTGAAGGTTGAACGTTTTTGGGCGGTTTGCTCATCGCCTGCTTACGGCTATCAATGGGTTCGAAAGCAGAACCAAAGCACACACACTCATACACTCCCTCACACATACACACACACACTCAGATGGGGGGCGTGGGGGGTGTGGCAGCATCGGCAGCGCTGTGTGATAAGCAAAAATAGCGTAAGGTTGCATTCGTTTCTCGAAGTTCTCGGCTCTGTCAACGGCACGTGGCCAAAGAAAGACGCTGCCAAAGATGGAGGAGGACAACCAAAATGGACTCGCACACACTTGCACACTCGCACACTCATACACTCGCACACTTGGACAAGCGGCATCCATATGGATTTATGTAAATTCTATGGCCCCAAAAATGACCTTTTTCCATGCGGCTGAAGCACTCTCATGTGTTGGTGTCCCAGTCTCTGACTGTGTATGTGTACGTGTCTGTGTGTGTGAGCCATGGTTTGTGTCTTTGACTTTTGTAATATTTTGTAGAAATAAATTCGCATTTGAAACGGATTCGGATTCGGATTCGGCACAACGAAATCCTTAAGCATAACACCGACGACACGTACTTATGTCTATGTAAATGTGTGTATATGTGTCTATGTGTATGTGTGGAAGACCACTTGAATTTAAAATACGACGTGGCAAAAAGGGCTGGCAAACCCAAAAGGCAGCTGCCGTAGCCAAGGGACTAGCCCAACCCCAACCCCAACCCCCGACAGACCGAAACCAAATAGTTTTCAAAAGTTTTGCATTTTGCCTGGGCTTTGTGTCTATATCCGAGCGAGCAAGACTCTATACATGCACATGTATATGTGTGTATGTGATTGTATGTGTTAAGCTCAAGTAGCACAACAAACACACACACACACACACACACACACACTCACACGCAGACTACAAGCAGCAACTACAAATTTTGTTTAAATTTAATGTATATTCTATGACAAAACACTTGCCCATCCTTGGAGTTTTCAGTCCCGTTGCTTTACACTCTCACACACACCCACACTCACGCACTGGCAGTCAGAGTAGCACTCACATATAAGTGTAATAATAATAATAATAATAATAATAATACTGTTTTTCGTTTCAATTTTTCACTTCGCATCTATTTCCAAACTGTGTGCTAAACAATTTCATATGAAGTTTAAGCAGAAAATTAGAATTTTCAAGTGCTGCAATGGGCTTTCAGCTCTGGACGTTCCAATGCCACCCCACCCCTCCCCTACCCCCCTCTATTTGGGGTTTTACCCCTCACTAGTTGTTCAGGCACACAATGACATAATCCCTCATCTACATAAACATTAGAGCCAGAATTTAACTCAAAAGTTTTTAGTTTCGGTTTCGGTTTCATTTTCGGTCCAGCTCTGACGTCGCTGCCCTTTCCCTTACCCTTACCCCCCTCTTATGTAGGCAAAAGTGTCCCTGGCACTTTGTAACTATAAATGCTTGCCTTCTATTGTATCTGTACATATTTACACTGTATATGTAAGTATGTGTGTGACGTGCAGCAGATGTGAGTTTTTCAAATTAATTTGATAACATTCCTAGTTTCTCTCGCTTCTATAGCTGCTGCTTCGCCAATAAATTCTACTAAAAGTGAGTGCAAAAAGTGTTGCATACTTATCGGCTTTGGAAAAATGACAAATAATAAACTTTTTAATGGAAATTACAATTTTATCCTTTTACAATGTAATTCAATAATTACAAGAAATGTTGAAATTTGCAAATCATCTTAGGCAAGTTAAAATCATGAGATTTTTGTTTTTATTTTGTGGCATACATTTAAATTACTTTTGCCTTAATTAAGCAATAATGGAAGTTGTTTGTAATATAATATTTACAAATCAATAAAACTATTTAACAAAATACAAGCAGAATAAGAATCATAAGAAAAGCAAGTGCGCTAAAATGCCTGGAGAGTCCTTTAAGTAGCCATTGAGAGGATCTGATAAGAGTTGAACTATTATTTATGTACATACATTGGACTATGTATCTAAGGATACAGCTGCAAGATACGCAACAATTACAGATACAGAGAGATACGGATACAAAGTTCGAGATACAAAGCCAGAACGCACGCACTGAAAATGTGAAAATGTATTTCCAATCATTTTACTCATTATCCTGGCAAAAGTTTCTATGCCTGATGCCTGTGTCTTCTGGCAACACATTCATGTCCTGCCATCAGAGTGTACACATAAGCAAGGGGGGTGGGGGCAAGCTGGCCAAGTGTGTGCCACAAGGCGCGGTGAGAGTGTAAGTATATATGTGATGGGGGTGGGGAGTCGAGAGTGGGGAGTGGGGAGGGGGATGGAGGAGGTGGCTTGCAAGCGTGTTGGCGTTAATGGTTCTTGATGAAATGAAATAATGGGTGCGTTTATTCACGTAATGTATTTGTATTTGTTACAGCAGCAACAACAACATATTTACAATAATAACACAGCTCGTAAAACGAATGAATAACTGAATGGAATGATTGAATGCCGCATAGAATGAAAGCGGCGCCCAAGCGACGCCAACGCTGACATCGACGCTGACGTCGCCGTCGACGGCTAACAAAACGCTTTTCGTTAGTTTTCATTATTTTCCGCATTTAAGCGTATTTATTCCGTTGTTAATCGAATTTATTAAATGCAAACACGCTAACATCCAACCCCCACACTCACACACACACACACACACACACGTTGTTGGCCAACACGCACACTGAACCGAACTGAACTGAACTGGGCGCGTTTTATTTGGCTTGAGAAATGCTGCTCGCATGCTTATTGCCAGCTGCTAATTTAACGCTCTACGCAATGCCCATTGAATGTCTCTATTGCCAGTCCCACCGACTACGAGTACCGCTATATGTCATCTTAACCCTGCACGTCCTGCTGACACTGGGAGCAGTTACGCTTTGCTCGCATTTAGCTGCATACTTTTAAGCGCGTCTGCAAAATATAGAAACTTGGCTTTCCCAAGTCTCAATTATTATATGAAAGAATATGTACATATGTCTCAATAATACACTAATGCTTGAATTCTGATTATTTTGCAGATTTTTTTGATTAGTTTTTGATTTGCATCCTATTACCAATATCTCAATTGAATACGAGATATTTTACTCATGTTTATTTGCAGATTGCACTATTTTTAAACTATATTGATAGCTAGTTGAATTCGTTAGAAATGCAATATAATCTTTGCTAATTATCTGATCAACTGGCATCTACTGCAGTCTGGCAAATCGCATCAGTTAGCTGGAATGAAACTAGCTGTGAATCTGTGACAGTGCTGAATGTGATTTCAACGAATGTGGCACAACAAAGTGCACATTTGTCTCTATGTGGATGGAGGGTGGTTGTGTGTGGGAGAACAGCTGGCAAATAAAACTGATAGAAAACTTTGCGCATTAGCTACGCCAGCGCCAATCGGTCCAGCCAAGTCCAATCCGAAGTTCCGCTACCCCAGCCCCCTTGTCGAAGTCGAGGCCGAACTCGCAAATCTCAACCCCGAGCCTGACTCGGAACTGCAGTCTGTCTGGGCTCCCTCTAAAACTTATGCATTTGGTTTGCACAAGAAATGAGCAACTGGGCTCATATGTCAATGATTTTTCAACTCCCACATCGTCACTTGGCGCCATCTATCCAGCGAGACGACGGCATGCGGGGTGGGAACACTTGGACGCCTAGCATCAAACTATGAGTAAGTCGGCCACAAGATGGCGCTTTGCTGAGCTGGCATACAGATCATTGGTCTGCCAAAAAGTCTTGCTTTTGCTTTTTGAATATCACCTTTAGTGTATGTTTTTTGCTTAGCTGCTTTCACACACACATGTGTGCCTCTGACTTACACCTCCCTTTTGGTGTTATTATTTTGGCTGCCATTTATTTGCTGTCAATGTTTCGACTGCCTGCCGCCTGCTGCCTGCTGCCTGTCCACCTAACGCCAGCTGCCCCGAAGGCAACATCTACTTCTCGATTTTCCCTCGCTTTTCCTCATTTCTTTTGCTATCATTTTCATTTTAAAATGTCGCTCAGAGATGGCAACGCCTTCTAGAGGTCAGCTCCTACGACTTGTTATTCCGTTCTACTTTTTTTTTGCTTCCATCGCCCATCGTCCATCGTTCATCGTCGTCCTACGTCCTTCGTCCCATTACTGGCAGCCTGCTGCTGGAGTTACTTCTACAAGACTTTTTGGGGCTGGCCACTTTATAAATGTTTCTGCAACGGATTTTTGCAAAGTAAACTTTTTCGCCTTTGTAGTTCTGCCATTTCATTTTTTTTCTTTTTTTTGCTTGAACCACTTGGCCCGCATCTGATTGCGAGTGTGTGACATTTGTGTGGGCAGAGAGGGACGCGGAAGGGTCAGGGAGGAAGGGAGGCTCGGGCCAATGGCGCAAATATATTAAAATGCAAACCCAACTCATATTACTAGTCTAAGCTGGCGTTGCCTAAACGGCACAGGATTCGCCTGGTCTGTCGTAAGACAGAGAGGGAGAGGTATAAACAGGGGTGTAGCTAGAGAAAGGGTAGGGGAAGTCGGATCGGAGTCGGAGTCGGAGGTTAGCTCTCAAGTCCTTGCGCACACATGTGCGCAATTTCCAAGTCCGTTTCGGCCATTCCCAATGTCTTCAAATAAATCGAATGCACAAAAAAGCAATAAAACGAAATAAAATCTAAATATGTATGTATGTATGTCCTTTTTTGTCCTTTTCGGTGTGGGCGGACAGTTTCTCGCAAGCAGCATGAGAAGAGCCAAAGTGGAAGAAAACAAAACAAGCAAGAAGCAACAACAACAACAGCACCACAAAAAAAGGAACTTATCATTTTTATCATTGCACAAAACTTTATCCTTTTTAGTCCAGGCCGTTAATATTTTGGATTCCGATTGCCAAATGGCCAGAGAGCCCAAGCCAAGTGTTAGCCTAGTGGCAAGTCCGTTACCGTTAAAGTTACAGTTACAGTTACAGTTACAGCTACAGTTACGGTTACGGTTACCGTTGCCAGTATTCGGATAACGCTGTCCGGAATTTCAAATGACTTTTTCGATGTCGGACAGGACCGGGTCGATGCGTGCCGGCCCAGTCGAAGCTTATTGAATGTTTATGCTTTATTAAATTTGATTTCTTTGCCGCTCGCTTTGAGCCATAGCATCTGCGACAGGACGACACCCAATCCACCACCCATCGAACGACGACAGAACGACTGCTCGTCACTTCGACTAACCCGCTGGCCCGGTCAACATTTGTTGCAATGATCTATGTGCGCTGAATATTAAATGGCATTGCCGGCTTAGCGAGCGGACTTGGCCCAGTTCGTTATGGCTGGCCGATGGAGGCCAAGCAGGTCCTCAGGACCTCAGGCAAGACAAAGAGGAAAGAGCACGACACTAGTCCTAGTCTAGCACCAGGCTTTACTCCTTATCAGAGATGCTGCGTTGCGATTCGACAAGCACGAAATGTTCCAAGTATTTTCATTTGCAATAAATACAGACAAAATAAAATAATATACAAATCTGTGTAAAAAATTGAAATATATAAAATAGTGAAATATTTCAACCCATCCAGTTTCACACTTGGCAAAAATATTTCATTTTAATGCCTATTGCTAAATGCAAGCTGTCATTTTATTTATTCAATTTTTCACGCCTTGCCAAATATCGGCTCAATGCGTGTCACGACACGTGCGCATCCCTAGTCCGATTATCATTTTAATGCCCGATAAATGCGACATTTGCGATGCTATACAAAGTGCGTGTAATGTGCTCGGCAACGCAAACAAACAGAGGGCAAATCAGAGGAAAGAGAGAGAGATAAAGAGAGAGGGAGAGAGAGAGCTGTTAACGTATTCTTGACTTTTACGTGAAACATAAGGGAAACAGAAACGATTCATATTTGTAAGGGGTTGGCCACATAATATCGAATGGTAATCATAATCATAATAATAGTAATAGAAATAGTAATAATAATCATTTTTTGTGCGTTTTTCGAAGCATTTGCACATACGTAAATGAACATTACGGTCCGGCCATTTCCCCGTTCGCCGGAATATGTTTATAATCGCACTTCAAATGTGCTGGCCAGCCGTTGTCTGGCCCAAAAGCCGAGAAGAAAGCAAACTTTACTCGTTGTCGTCCTTAATGCGACACGTGGTCCTCGCATATTTCTTGACACTCCACAATGGCGATTCGGATTGGGATTTGGATGGGTATTGGAATAAGTTTCTCGTTAAGACTAGTCCTAATGGTTGCCTCGATTTGGGGCGTGTGTGCTTGGCACTTAATTAGTGTTATCGATAGGCGATAGGATAAATCGATGTGACTAAACATTTGTGAGTTTCATTGCGCAATTTAAATGATAAACGATAAGAGAACTACTTAAGAATATAATTTATATATGCATATATATTGTGAGTGAATACAATAAACCGATAACAATCGATATACAGCGCACTTAACTACACTTAAATAATACGTTTTGTTTTCGTGTTTTGATTACATTTTTGTCAATTGTCAATTGTTATTTGTTGATTAGTTGGCCAATTGTTTGTCGAATTTGTAATGCCCTGACGTTGCATCGGCTTATCGGTTTATCGATGGCAATCGATAGTTAGTTACGAGCTTCTTGCAATTGCAAATCATACACAAATCGTTCGCGGCAATCGATAAATAATACACAAGAGGCAAATACATATGAACTCTATTAATCGATAACGATACAAGTGAAATCGCAACTCATCGAGCTGACATACATACATATAATGAATAAAATGCGACTTGAACTCACCGAAATCATTACCACCCAGACCGGAGGGTCCTGGCAGCAGGCCAGGAATGCCCTGGAGACCCAGGAATGCATTGGGGAAGGAGTGCGAACGCTGATTGTCCATGCCATCGAGGGTGCCATCGTGCTGGACATCACCACGATCCGATGGCTCCGTGTCGCTGCTGTTCGAGTCCTCGCCGGCACTCTGGCCGAGATCATGTTTCTGCAAACGAGAAAGGGAATGACAAGCAGTTGGTCAGTGGACTAGTTGATGGGGAATCCTTTGAGAATTGTGCACCTGATTGGCCTGCTGTCCATTGCTGTTCTCCAGCGCCTGACCCAACAGAGACTCGCGCAGCTCGAGGCTACGATCACGATCCTTGGAAGTGTCACGACTGCGGTTCCGGGTCAAAGGATGCTGGCCCGCCACGGGGAATTCACGATCGATGAGCAGGCGTTCCGGACTGATGCCATGTTGGGCACGGAACAGATCGGCGCTCTTGATGCGCTTCTGTGGCGGCGGAGTCAGATGACTCTTGCGACTGCCCTCCATGTCGCTCAGATCCCAGTGGTTGCTGCTCGCCTATAGATCGCAATTGAATAGTTGTGTATAGTGAAAAGAAAGATACATTAGTGTTGGTTAATGCCAGGTGGGCAATCGAATCGAGTGCAAGCTAAATGGAACTGCACACTTTACTTTGCTCTGATTTGTATTTGAGTTTTGATTTGGATTTGGATTCGGATTCGAGTTTCTTACGGGCGACGCTGCGGATGCCTTCAGCTCCTGAATGGCGGGTGTTGCGGCGCTATTTCCGCTTCCGCTTCCACTACCGCTTCCGCTTCCGCTGCCACCCTGACTCATTCCCTGGCCCTGGCTGCTGCCCCCCAGCGGCAGACTCGATGCTGTTGCGGCGGCTGCTGCAGCAACTGCTGCCGTCAATGAGGCTGCGGCGGCAGCTGCGGCTGCTGCACTCGACGCTGGCAGCGATGCTGGCGTCTGCGGCGTGTTGAACGGTGAACTCTGGCTGTGTGTGTTGTTGTTGTTGTTGCTGCTGCTGCTGCTACTGCTGTTGTTGTTGTTGTTGGCGCTGCTGCTGCTGTTGTTGTTGCTGCTGGCATTGCTGAGCGCTGTGGGCAAGTAGTTGCTGATTTTGTTGTGATTGCTGCTGTCCGAGTTGTTGTTGTTGTTATTGTTGTTGTTGTTGTTGGTGCCGTGACTCAGCGCAGCAGAGAGAGCCTTGGAGTAGGGATAGCCGCCATTGACATCCGCCAGGCCTCGTATCTGCAGCAAATGTGCCGTCTTCAGAAAGTCCGGCAACTGCTCATGGCTGACATTGACCTCGCCGTTGTACATAAAGCTGTGGAAGGGGGGGAAGACATGATTGCAGAGAAAGAAAGACTCCTTAGTTAATGAATCAAAACTATTACATCCTTAAGGATTGCATCAGGGATCAATCCTAACAAGTAATTGATTGTGTTTAAGAACTTTCTAATGTTTTCAACTTAAAATTTATAGATGTTATTCTATTTGCATAATATATATAATTTTGAGTGGGTTTTCTATTTTATTGGCTGTCTTTAGCTGATCTTAAATTAATAAATCAAACAATTTTCTGTGCTAAAATACTTCTGTTTTCAACACTAATGGATCCAAAAGTATTCAACTCTTTTCCAAGCCTATTTATTTTAAGATAATCAAATTTTCAGGACACATTCATTATATTCATATTATTACTATTCTAGTTTGCTCTAACTTTAACTATCAGAAAAATGTGTGCTTCTCGCTAAGAGTCGGAGATCTAGGTTATCAAAGTTTAATTGGCACAGCTTGTTAAACTAATTGCTGCAGTCAATCATTGCGTATCCTGAAGTGTTTATCTGGTAATCTTGTTTAATTTGAGGGCACAATCCGACTTACCTCAACAGGTTCTCCACATCGTCGCTGCGCACGTCGCGCAATATGACAATGGGATGCTCGCAGGGATTGGCCTTGAGCAGCTTGCGAAAGTAGGGACTGCAGGCGCTGAGCACCACCTTGTGGGCGGTGAATGAGCGCTCGTCGCAGGCCAGGGTGACATCCACGAAGTCCTCCTCGTCCCGCAGATGACGGAACGAGCTGAGTATGGATGATTGAAAATCGTTCCACTTAAGCGCATAATGCTGCTGCTGTTGCTGTTGGGAAGAGTGGCCGCCCAAGGGGGGCAGGGGCGGTGTTGCTGGCGATAGCGCCGTACCGGCGCCGGCAGCTGCTGTGGACGCCAGAGAGTGCGTGTGCGAGAGCGAGTGAGAGTGTGAGAGCGAGTGAGCGTGTGAGTGTGAGAGAGAGAGAGAGCTGTGGGTGGAGGTCGCCAGTGGCGGTGGCTCCATTTTGACCACGCCCGCGTTGTTGTTCTCCGCCGTTTGCAGCTGTGTGGACTCGGTCATTTATGGGAACTAATGCCGTTGTCCTCAGCGACTCTTCGCACTCTGCTTCTTCTCGATGATGCCTTTGTGCTCCGTCTTAATGGACTCGATCCACGTCGGCCTTTTGTTGCTAATGCTCTGATTTGGCTTGCCTATTGTATTGTGGACGAATGCTTGCTTTGTGGCCGCTTTGTGTGTGTGCGAGTGTGAGTGTGTGTGTGTGTGGCGCGTATCGCAAATATTTACAGTTGCCGTTCCGCCAATCTTGTTGCTTAACTGTGTCCTGCGTCCCTCTGCTAATTGGGCGAAAGTTGTGGCAACCTCTGTCTGCCTTTGTCCATTTTCACGGAACTAGTGGGGCAACAACCATGGACGGAACGTTTGCGGGCAGGCGGGGCAGCTCAATCTGTAATCGAAGAACAAGACAACAACACAAAAATATGTTAAAAAAGAAACGCATGAGTCGTGTCTCTCAGTTCAGGTTCAATTGCCACCGTCCGCAGGGCGGCAGGTGGCCCCTCAGCAGCAGCATCAGCAGCGGCAGTTGGAAACCCCATCATTAAAAACTATTACCAATTATTCATACTTAAGCACCGAGACGACGCTGGCGGTGGTTAGCCAGTTGCCCAGTTGCCCAGTTGCCAGTTGCCAGTCAAGTTGCCCCACCGCGGTGTCTAATGGAATCATTAATTACGCGAGCGCACCGAGCGGGCCACTTGTCGGGGGCATTAGACGCAAATCAATTTAATTTAACCGTTTACAAGCAGCGAACACTCTTTGGGCCGGGCCAGGTCAAGCCACAGCCGATCTCCGAGTTCTGACTTGCAACACTAAATAATTGTACAAGATCATTAAAAGTCCAGGAACAGAAACAGAAACAGAAACAGACGACACGCAGGTTGAGTCAGTAAGTACTCTTCCGCCCATCCCCCTTGCCAACTCAAACACTGATCGATGTGCTTGCCTTCAAAATATTTATAAGCCCATTCATCTGCTCTTCCACTCGGGTATGACCTTTTGGATTATGATCTTCACATGGAAATAGTATCGAAGGCAAGGCGTAACGCCCATTATAATCAAAATAATCACAGAAGCCTAATGCAACAACTTTTCGATTGCAATTGGCGCCTGCATTTGCGGCAAGCTCATTTTTCATGCCACATTCCAAAAACAAAAACAAAAACTCAATTGTGGGTTGCGGTTTCCCGTCTTTTGGAATTTTAGATTTCTATGTTTACATCTCGGGGTTGCCAGCCTCGAGGCTTTGATTAATGATACGCCGCTTTAAATTCGATTATGGGCAGCATCATCATCTTCACAACAGACCCAATCCCGTGTCCGTGTCCGTGTCCGGGATGGCGCACTTGCACTCGATGTACCCATTTATGAAGACGACACCTGAGCTGCACTTTTTGAAAAGCAGTTTGTTAAAAATACTTTGTACTTGAACAAATATGGGAACCGAAGCAAGTTGAAAAGGAAAGACAAATATTATTAATAGATGTGTATGTCTTACTTTAAAGACGGAATATATTCTCACATAGATCGTAAGGTAATAATTTATATTTTAAGAATATGTGCAGTTGATTTTATAGACTCAGAATAACAGACTTTATTGGGTAAACCTAAAATAGTTCATAGTTAAATAAGTTTAATCGGTACTTAGCTCGATCATAATTATTTGCACAAATCTATTGGCATTCAAGTCTTATAATCGAGAATAATCTATGTATATATCTGCTGCCCTTTTCCACATTCAGTTTGACAACTGATGTACAGTTGTAATGAGTTTATTCAAATATAATTTTGCCAGCCAAAATCTACAACATAAATGACAGTTCCTAGTTGCCATTCAAGTGAAGAAGCGCACACTCACAGTATGTGTGTGCGTGTGTGTGTGTGTGTGTGTGTATATTTGTTGGTGTGCGCTAATTTATGAAGTAACCCAAAACAATTTCATCATAACACACTTGCCGACAATTATTTCGTTTATTGAACAAACATTCGCGTCGTATCGCATAAATTCGAAAGGACAACAACAATAACAATAATAATAATAACTACAACAACATAGAGCGACCCTCTCTATCTTTGCAGCAAAACAAAAAACAAAAAAAACCAAAAAAAAAGAAACAAAACAAAACAAAATCGCGGTCCCGCGTTGGTAACCAGACAAATATGTAAATGAAATTGGAACAAAGAGGAAGCGTTTCATGAGCAAGTACAGAGAGGGCATATGTGTGCGTGTCTGTGTGTGTGTGTGGGTGCAACGCAGTTGCATTTATCACGTTCAACACGGACATCAACAGCAGCAGCAACAAGGACGTCTAAAAATGGCAAATCGACTGTCTAAAAAATAAAACATATCAAAATTTGCGTGAAGCAACGAAAAAACAAAGTCCAAATAAAAAGGCCAACGGACCCACACACACACTCACACACACACACACACACACACTGTGAGGAAGGGCGGCACATATCATAATAACAAATAAATGTAAATGATAATAGTAAATAAAAAACGAATTACTAAACAACACACAAAGCGCTGGATATCCAATCAAATGCTTCCATATGCGTGGCAAGGAGTTAAGCAGGGCAGAGAGGAAGGGCGGCAAGTAACAACAGTTGTTGTTAGACAAGTGGAAAGCACACATAACGTACAGCAACTATTTTTGGTAAATTGATACGGCGCCTTGGTAAACGACGATTCGACGTCGACCCTTAAACACATGGGCATAAGACTGAAGACTGGAGACAGAAGACAGCAGACAGCAGTTGGAGTCGGAGTCGGAGTTGGAGGTACAACTGAGTATCATCCTCCACTGAATACTAAATACTTGAGAATGGGACCGGGACTGCCAAAGTATACACTCATATATTCATACGCGTGTACATAAAGCCATTGGGACGTTCCTTATGATGATGATTATGATTATTGCGAGTACTTTTACGATTTGCATTCGAGAATAATTTGATATAGAGACTGATTGTTCCATTAGGTTTTATTATGTTTATTACATCATATTTTGTCACATTTGCTGTAATCAAAATCAAGTTTAGTGTGCTATTCGAATAAAAAGTGCTCAGACTTCTTGGCATATTTGAAGCATACTTTTCAGATTTTGGCTTCAATTAATCAGCAAATAATAAATAACTACAGCTTTAATCTATTATCGCATTTCAGTAATTATAACCTGTTTGAAACCAGAAACTTGTATAGACAACTTGATAGCATTGTTAATATATCCGCATGTTATTGCAATAAAATTAGACGACAATAACATTATGCTACCATTGGACATAAAATGTGTTGTTTAAACTTTAGATTTGAAAAGATATTAAGCAAACAACTTACTTAACAATCTAAAATGTACAGTTCGCATTCTTTTTGCCAACATATTAAATAAATTAAGCGCATATTTATTGTTGTAGTATAATTGTTTTGAAATGCTCGTTGTTGCGGCCTAAATAAAATTGATTAGAAAATGTCAAAATAAATCATTTACAATATGCAAATTTGCATGAAAGTCTGCAAAGATACACAAAAAGCGCACACACATACAGATACATAAAGGGTCGGCCAAATGCAAGCAAATTAGTTAAAAACCAATTAAAATTGCTCATACGCCGCATAGACCGCACATACACATGCCGAGAGGGGAAAAACATAAGCATAGTTTAATCGTAGATACATAACCAGGCTTATGTACAGATACTGCTAGATAGACAGAAAGGTGCACGCAACTGTATCCAAAAATCTAAATTAGAGTGTCAATAAAATACACTTTTAATGAAATAATTAATTAGATTTTGCACATCAACAATCCGGTGCGCATTTGCCAACGTCTATCTCTCTATATATATTGTATATATTTGTATAATATATATGGGTTTTTATCAGCGTATGATGTATGTAGTCCAGTGTGTTTGTTTGTAGCTTTAAGGCCCCATTTCGGCTGCCATCACCTGACTATTCCCTCTTGGCTGGCGCATTGTTTTTGAGGGGATTCTGAATTAGAATTTGCACTTTTTCTATTTCCATATTTTTTTCGTATCTTTTCGATTTGGATTTTGCGTTTTTTGTGTTTTGTATTTGTATTTTGCACAGCGTACGATTTATTCGATTTTCAATTATTTAAATGGTTTTCATTTCGGTCCCACACATTTCTAATTTGCATTTGTGGAGCACCCCTCGCAGTCCACGCCACCCCCCACCCACTGCATCAAAGTGCCACTCAACGGCACAAAAACTAAAATGACTGGACAGATAGATGGACAGCAGCAACAACAACAACAACAACAACAACAACAACAACATCAACAAGAACAACCAGAGCAAGAGCAATGCGAACATAGCAGAGCAGAACAGAACCGAACTGACTTTCCTAATTGCCTCTGAGAATTTAAATTGAGACATGAAATTGAATAATTCAAAATAATTAGCTAGCAAGAAGCCAGTCCTATTTCCAGTCACAGCCCCCGCCCCGACGGGGTCGCGTAATTGCATTAATGATTTTGATAAATGACAAACGCCCTCAAACGTCTTTGACTTTGACGTATGCCACTTTGAGCTGATATCGAAACACCTTAAGAAACTAATCTTAAGATCTGCATATTTGATACACTACTCTGTCTATTGTTTGGCAGATTCCTTTTCTCGATCACACACACATTAAATAGCTAGAGAAGTGCAGAGATGAACAGCGACAGGGATGGAGAACAGAGAAAACTAGTCTGTCTGCTTTGAGTTTAGAGAACAATAGTTTGAATCAAGTTAAAGCACACACAGTTTCATTAGAGAGAGAGCAGAATAGTGCCAAGTTGTCTACACGATCCATTTCAATCGTAGTCATAGCCCGCAAATGACCGCAAATCAAGTCGAATCGCTCCGGCTGCTAATTAAACTAATTGAGTAATTTCAAATTTCAAAGCCGAGCACCAAAAAGTACGAAATTAAATGAGCAAATAGACGAGATACTCGCCAAGCCGATAAAAGCGAGAAATAAAACCAAAACTTAGCCTAAGATGGAGACAACAAAAGTAAAACAAATAAAATACTATATAAACAAGTAAGAAAGCTACAGTCGAGTTTGCTCGACTGTGAGATACCCGCCACCCAATTTTACCATCCAAATATTATATTTTTCAAAATATACTGAAAAAATACTTTAAAAAAATATACTAAAAAATACCAAAGTAATATATCAACATTTTCTTTGTTCGAAATTATTAGCTTGGCGGCACTTTAGTTGGTTTATTGAACACCATTATTATGTCGCGGAGTGTCATAGCAACTAGCTAGGCAGCACTAGCAGTTGCACGTGGTAACGCCTTATAAAAGTAATATCTTAATAACTTCTGTGTTTTTTATCCGATTGTAACCAAATTCGCAGAGATCATTAAGATGGTGATTAGTATTGTCCGTACCAAAATTGAACGTTCTAGGTTTAAAACGACGCCTGCAATTCGGTTTTATTCGATTTACGGGGGCGGGAGGGGGCGTGGCCAAAATCAAAAACAAACTTGATCTGCGTGCAACAATAAGACATACTGTCGCGAAAAATTTGTTGCTCTATCTCTTATAGTCTCTGAGATCTAGGTGTTCATACGGACGGACAGACGGACAGACGGACGGACGGACAGACGGACATGGCTATATCGTCTCGGCTGTTGACGCTGATCAAGAATATATATACTTTATGGGGTCGGAGATGCTTCCTTCTGCCTGTTACATACATTTTCGGTCGGCACAAAGCCATAATACCCTTCTACCCTTTGGGTAGACGGGTATAAAAAGAAACAACAACAAGACACAATTCTGAAGCGCCATCGAAACCTGAATTGAATGCCCCACTTGTGGACTGGCAGGTGAGCAAAGCTAGGTTCCTGCTCCAAGTCCCATCACTCATGTGTTAGCAATGGGGACCAAGAGATTATAATGAGCGGTTCGCTTATTTTATGGCGCAATGGGTTTGTTTTTTGTATACCCTGTAAACTAAGATGAAGAAATTTAGTTAGTAATAAAAGTAGACTCTCTCGAGTGCACCCACATATTCAAAGAGGCAAAGATACTTTGGTAACCTGTACCAATTAATTTCCAACTTTAAGCAAACGGCGCACTTAATGGGACGAAGCAGTTGATAGGCATCTAATAGGCCGCAATTAGCAGCGCATCCGAAACGTTTCGCATGGCCAAGAAATGTGGCCAAATGTATGCAAATGACGCTAAGCACCGAACACTACAAAGAGTTTTCAACTTTCTTTGGCTAGAGATACTTTTGAAAGATTCAGATACGGCGGATTCATTTGTCGCTGCACGCTCAGTGCTTTTGATGGGTGTCAATGAACCTTCCACAAAAATTGGTATTATACTATTGAGAAATGGACAAACAAATGTAGAAAATACGCACAAGAAACCAGTCACAAAACAAAGATACTGATGCAGATACATATACAGATACAGATACACATACAGATGAAGATACTAAAAAAAAGAAGAGTAGACACAAAATACTAATACTAATAATAATAAATATGAGCATACCAATAACTGAGTGGTATTTAAATTTACATAAACTAACCATAAATTAAATTAGCCTTAGCCAAAAGCCGCAGTCGAGTCTGAAGAAGTATCTGTGAGATACAAACATACATACATAGTCGTACAGACGTATGCTGCATCATTATTCGAATACAATTAACGCCAAGAGAGAAAGCGAGCCAGAGAGCATGTGAGTGTGTGTGTGTGTGTGTGTGCACCAAGAGCAACAACAACATGAGCAAGATTCAAACTAATTTGTTTTAGTTTCAGTTCGATTTTTCCCTTCTGGCTTTGAGGAAAAACAATAAAAAAACGAATCAAAGTGAAATGAGCACACACACACATACACACGCAGATCAGGTACATCTGCACATACAAATACATATATTCATATATATGAGATTATATTAATGTTATTGCTCTTCTCACTCGGAATTGAAAACATCTTCTTCCACTTCATCTTCAAAATGGCAGAGCTGTAAGTGTCATTGCCTTTCCATCTATCTCTCTCTCACATGGTACGTCTGTCTCTGTCTACATATACCTTATAATAATACATTATTCGCTTCGTTTCAATTTTTTTCTTTCATATTTTATTTCTCATTTTCTAGTTCGTTTTCGCTTTGCGCCGTCCCACAAAATCGGATCGGATCGGTTAGTTACTCTGCCCTTTGTGGACGCTGGGGCTGGGACTGCTCTGATCTCTCGCTCCGGCTTGGGAGCTGGGGCTTTGATTGTAATGTGCTTATGGCCAACGTAAGCAACGAGCAATGGCTTGACTTTGTATTGGCCAAGTTGTAGCTGTTCGCGTTTTTGTCATTAAATTTGCGTTTATTTCATTGGTTAACTTGTTTTTTTTCTCGTTTTCTCTCTTTTTCTTCATCTATTTCTATTTGCTTGTCTCTCACTATGTGTGTTGTTATTGTATTGTTTCGTTTTCTCAATGCTTAATTTAACGATCATGTTTACATACTTGGTCCATCTACTTCGCCCACGGTATTTCATTTAATTATTTCGATTGTATCAACCTTTGTTTGGCTCTTTTTTATGTTGATCAACCCAATTGCAGGTTTATCTTAAATATCAAATATCACCAGTTAGGCTTGTCGACTGTATTGTATTGTATTTACTTGACTCTAGTTTATCTCACTTCTTTAGATGTTGTCTATGCTCCTAAAAACATACTGCAAACATTCTTAAGGATGCAAGTACAAAAGTATGTATATTAAATTCGATATAATTAGTGCTCAACTAAAGATTATATTACTTAAACGATTCACCTGATAATTGTACAAATTGAAGGACAATTTTCGTAGTATTATTCACCACATTAATTTAATTTTAACTGCTTCATTTATTTGCCTCATGTGTTTGGCCAATGAAGTTATTCAAGAGACATTTCAATGTTTATCATTATCAACAGATGCTGCAGGTTGTCCATTTAAATGTGAATCTGAATTGGGAACTGAGCCAGAGACTGGGGCACTATGCCATTAAGTGAACTTTACGAGTGTATTCAATTTAATCGATAAGCGAGGCACTTGGCTTGAATATATCGACGACTTGGGGTTTTTGCTTTGGCAGTAGGTTAATTATAAAATTAACATTAAGCGACTGACAACTGGTCAGCCAAGGTATCGCCTGCGCCCCTGTCCCTGTCCCCTATCGGCGCCTGCTCTAATTCGACAATGCCAACACATGCGCTGATTTGTGAAGCGGAAGGTGTTTGAAGCATCCAAATATATACTTTGCTTCCCCCTTCCCCCTTAACCCACCAAGCGGAGAGCGTTGTCTACTCGCATGCTTTCAGTTCAGCCGCCCCCGTCTCTGGCCTTGCTAACCACGCCCCTGGTACTCGTTCGAGGTACGATAAATTTCACATGACATTATTAGGTGACTCTTTTATTTGTTGCTGCTGCCGTTGCTGTTGTTGTTGCTGTGATTATGTCATAATTTTAGGAAAATGAAGCGCTCAACCAAAATAAATTAAAAATTGCTTTCATGCATGAATTGCTCGCGGTCCGGCAGCAACAACAACAACGAGAGCAACAACAGCAGCAAGTACCCTGCGAATAATCTTGGGGCATGTGAGGAAACTTCATTAACCGCAGTATCCAAATATAACGTCAGTACCTCAATCGATCGACCCATCGACCAATTCAACTGACGTCTAATGGAGCTCCAATGCTCCAAAGTATCTCAGCCCGAAGGGGACCCCAAGTGTTTATGGTCGATTGAAAGTTTATAATGGATAATTTGCCGATGCTCTCATTGCCCCTCTTCAAAATTGAATTGAAGATTCGAAGATACGAATTCAAATTCAAATTCAAATTCAAATTCATATTCGAATGAGCAATGAATGAAGTGCGCAATATTCAATTAAAATCGTCATTATTATTAGTAATTTCCTACAGACTGTAGATTGTGGACTGAATATCTGCTGTCGATCGTTCGATCTTCATTGATTGATACACTCGAGTGCTATGTGTGTACTGCACATGCTACTTGCAGCTTGTTGTTGTCATCTCCATACCGGATAAGTTCATCAATTTTCAATTTGTGTGTATTAAGGCGACCTCCCACACCCACACCCACAGCCAGACCCACAGTCAGAGCCAGAGCCAGAGCCACAGCCAAGTACTGATCACTTGTCCCCATATTTCTAGCATAATGAGCCATTATGCAAAACTATATTTTCGCTAATGAAGTGGAAAATTTCCACGCACGGACGTCTTTATTAAAAGTAATTAAGTCGTTGCAATTTTCATTTGTTGCTCAGGGTGCCGCAAGCGATCTACATTCGTCGCGAAAAGGAGTAGAACCAGATACAAATGTATCTTTTCGAACTATCTAGTGGGAGATCCATCAGCTACTTTCTTACAGATATAGACCCCATGTCATGATGCTTCCCTTGGGTGTAAAGTTTGAATAAAGTAAGTATTAATTGTATCTAAATTTGTACGCAGTACATTTGTATCGCAATAAAATTTATAGTTATGACATTTACCCAAACATCTCGCATTCCTAAAAATATGAGTACAATACATACATATGTATGTGTGTGTGTGTGTGTGTAGATTTTAAAAGCATTTTACCCCAAAAACAAATCATTTGCTTTGGCTCTATTGTAGTTCTGCTTCCATAGCTGTATCTGCTTGATTCTTTTTGTCTTTTGCTGCTCTATCCTGTTGCTGACCGAATCGAATCGAATAGAAGAGAAGAACAGAACAGAACAGAACAGCACAGAAATTGAACTCAAGTGCAGACAATTGAAGCTGCTCAGAAAATCGGCGCGCCGGTCTTTAAGGAGGCCATCAAGGGGCGTACTGTGTGCTGTGTACTGTATGGATGGACGCACCCCTTTGATGCCAAGCTATGTGCTGTTTGCCATTTGAAAATACCACGTAAAACATAGTGGCATTTAAGAGATGCGATCAGTTTGCAATGGAAAGAAAACACATGAGATTCGTCGACAAATCTTGAATTTAGATTAATGTAAAATTATTTAAAATTACATTTGTAATAAATATCTAATTAATTGCTATTTTCCATTCATCTGCAATAAATACTATTTATATATTTTCTATACTCATCAATCATACTTTTTTGGCACTCCATTTCTTATTTATAATAGAAAATTTAGCATTCAGACATTCATTTTCTTTAAGATACCTGAATTCGGCTTAATATTAAAAATACATTAAGGAATTATGTTTATTTCAATGTGCTGTAATAATTACTATTTATGTTTTATGTATTCCAAATTCAAGTGTCAATTCTACTTTGCTCTAGATGTCAGATTTCTGTTCTAAATTCATTTGTATCTGATTGCACTTTTCTCTCAATGTATCCACTCAGTGCAGCTGCTGTCTACAGGGTATCTTGTCGTTAGCACAAAGACAACTCTCACGTTTCGCATACAGATTTCAATTTTGATTTGATGATTTGTTTACTTTTTGCAAGCAGTTATTAATCGAGTCGCTGGCCAGTCGAGTACTCGCGACATTTGGTTAATTGATTTCAATATTTCGAACGGATGGCATATGCCTCTCCCCACCTCCCCTCACCTCACTTGCTTAGCATTCTCGCTGATGTATTGTACTCGCATGTAGTACCTCAACTGAGATCGTACCGCACCCAGTTTCCCGTCACAATTACACCAAATTAAAACTTATATTGCGTCGCTCTTTGATTCTATTAAGATTGTTAACCGGGCAGCCCCGGGTCTGCACCGAGGGGTGCAATTTCATTCATATTTAAACATATTAAAAAAGCATTTCAATTTCAATTAGCGAATTGATTTGACTCTGACTTTAAACAGTCTACGAGTAGCTGTACTTACGTAAAGGGCTGCTCCAATGTGATGTGGTCTGCAAAGAGAACAATGGAAGAAACATTTCAGTTCATGTTAAAAGTGTCGATAGATAATACAATTTATTGCCGCCCTTCGATAGTTCGATTCGATTCAATTCGATTCAAACGTGACCGATCCCAGCCCCGACCTTTGACCTTACCGTATGTCTACCTGCCTGAAACTCGACTCTGTCTAATTGCAGTCACTTAGCACTTGGCTAAAATCTTTTGGCCCAAAACATCAAAGTGCCATCAACAATTGCTGTTGATTTTCCTTGGATTTTCTTGATCCCAAAAATAAATTTCCTGCATGACAGCGGTCCTTTTTGTCTCTCAAAGTACATGTTGCACATTGAAATAAAATGGGATTCGAGTTCACAAAGCAAACAGCAATTGTTTTGACTTCTATACTTAGAGCTCTGCTCCGAGCTGCATCTTCATCCACTAAAGCAGTTGTTCTGCATTCTTGGTAACTAACTCAAAAATGGGTAATGAATATTCTCCCTCACTGTGAATGTAATTAAGTGCAAAAAATAAATATTAACTATAGGAAATCTTACTCTTTTTTATACTGTTCCTTATTTAGAATCTGTCTAGACAATAATTAAATTTTAACAGGGTCTATAAATCGATAGATATTTTGTCAAATTGGCATTGAGTTGCAAGCAGTCGAGTTATGATTGTCAAGTACCAAGAGTCTTAGTCGAGGCTCTGCTGGAAGTGCGACTTTTGTTTTAAAAGTCAAGATTCTTTGGAGCGCGAGGCAGGGGAAACAATAAGCGAACTAATTACAAATACGCGTGGAAATTTCAAAAATCTTGGCCACTAAGAAAAGGGTTCTCGCGGGTGGGTGGAGAGTGGAAGGGGAAGGAAGGGGGGAGTGGAGGGCAATGGGCCGCCAAATGGAGCCAGCTAAAAATTATGCGCTGCAATTTTTATTGCTTCATTGTTCTTTGCGGCATGTTTTTTTACTTATTTCTTTCTCGCTCTCTTGTTATTCTTGTTGCTGTTGTTGTTGTTGCTGACTCCTGACCGAAGTGTGGGATGTGGGGAGGGATGGGGCTTTCGGGTTCTTTGCATTGTTTGGACGTTTTCGGGTTAATGTTAATTACCAAAACTGCTTTGGCACTTGGCTGACCGAGAAAAACCCAAAGCAATTAAAATTTTTATGACGCACTGAGTTATTACTTCAAATCCACAAACTTGAGTAATGCCAACGCCTCCCCTTGCCCCGTACTCTCCCCTATCTCTGCAATGCCAAAAAAGGACGTGAGAATTTTGTAACTGAAAGGGAAACTGTACTGCCAATGGCAAGAAAATGTGAAAAAGATGCGCTGTACAAGCCAGAGAGATATTAAAAAGATTTATTGTTTTATGATATCCAAAAAAAAAAGAAGTAGTAGAAGAAGACAATACATAGGCACACACATACAAAGGTAACTAGCTACCTGCGTTGGCAGGAGGTCAAAGGTTACGCCGACCGCATCGGATCACATTGCGCTTTCCCTACAATGACGATGATTGAGGTGGAACCTACATACATAGTCTCAAGTCTCTTTAAACGAACACTCCAAACATCGAAATGCTGTAATTAAAGTCTAACTGTCAAAGTCGAATAAATTTATTCCACTCTCGGCCATGTCGAAATCAGCAATCTTAGCTGGCCAGCTTCGTTCGCCTCTTGGCCATCCGCAGTCGTATTGATCATGGCAAATCGACGATGCCACGACTTCTTTTTTACTCTCATCGCATTTTTTCTACAATTCATTTGCATAAAACGATTCGAACTCGAGTTTGTTAAACAACAAAATGTGTATACTATTAGTATGTCTTCTTCAACTTGCATGCAAGTGAAAATCTTTCTACCAAATATATAAAAAAAAAAAAACCGCAGATGTGAAAGTTTATTAATTAGACAAAAAACAGCAATAAACAAATGAAGAGTTAAAAGCAAATCTTACAAACTTTAAATTATGCACACAAATCTTCACTTACACTAGCCAACTATTACACTGGTCTACACGTAATGGAGTTGACTTTGAGAACAACATTCAATTGGCAACTTGTTCTGCGAAATTCCCACTCTATGAAATGATTGAAGGTTGTCTGGGAGAAAGTCAATAGGGTTTTATAACAATGCAATGCATTAGAGTTTAACTAAGTAAATTTATATGTATTAAATAATTAAACTGTATATCCTGGCATAGCCACTATAGGTATTTAATGAATGAATAGAATAAACAAAAATGTAATTTATGAAATATATAATACTTGTAAAAGTAAACTGAAATAATTAAACGGATCAATGTGATGTTATAACGATTTGCAAAGGCAACATTTGAGTTCACTTGTGTAAGGTGTATTGAATATTCCAAGTAATACTTGTAATTAGAGCTAATAAAAGGACGATAACGAGAGGGCAACCTTTGGGGATGGCAGGCTGTAACAAAGGATTGCATGATAAGGACGCATATCAATTACAGTTACACGAGTTTTGCCAGCCGAAAAAAACAATGCGATTAACATAAAAGGGCAGCGATATCATACCATACAAGCAAGAACAACAACTAAAAGTAGTTAAAAAAATGTAATAGGCGTAATAAGAATAATTGGCGCTATGTCCGAACAGTTGTAGGTGATCCACAGGGTTGGAAGAGGGGGGGAGTAGTGCGTGTGCTTGTCTAAGGGGTGGCTTACTTACTTCCCGGAGGGGGAGCGGGAGAAGCAACAGCCTGGAAAGCGTTGACTTGTGACCATTTCATAAATACCGTTATAAACAAATTACGACAGAAATAATGGCCCAACAACAACAGCAAGAATCGTAACTAACAACAAAACAAAACAGAACAGTTGGAAAAAAGGGCTAACAGGGCAAATAGGACTCGCAACAAATACAACAACACGAAATTCGTTTTTTATTGCTCACATTTACACATGTACAAGTGACAGCACCCACTAGCCGACCCCGCCGACCCCGCCAACCCCTCGCTCCAACACACACTGAGCTCAAATTATGAATTTCTAATGAAATTAAGCGTAATGGCCAACAAAAGGAACTCTACGTATGCCTCCCGTATCCTTCTCGTAGGACTAGGTAGGGTTACCTCCCGTCGCCAGCTGACAGGGGGAAGGAGAGAGAGGGGAGAGCTCTGGACTCGTAGGGTGTTTATTTGACGACGGGTCACGACTCGACCGACACATGCTGACCGAGAACAAAGCTACGGCTTGACCCCGCGAAGAGATCCCCAGACCCTTGGCTTTGCAGTCTAGCGTAGTGTAGTGTAGTGTAGTGTACTTCCAATGTTGCGACTTTGAGGTGCAATTAACAGGCGCAGGGTTGCCCCCGTCTCCCTTGATATTGCTTTGCATCGCACATTGTAATTTTTGGTAATAAAAAATGTCCTCCTTCTGCTCTTAAAATATTGCTGCTTGTGTTTCCTCTTCATAGTTTGGCAGCTCCTGGCGGGCGTGTTGCGTGGCCAGCACAACGCCAGGATAATTGCCAAGCATTTGAATATTCAGCAGCAATGTTACATGAGACCAGTCCAGACCCCACCAATCCAGCCTAAGCCCCAAGCTGGGCCAACGACTCATTTCAAGTACTTGGAACACACAATTCGGTGCGATTTATTTGGGCTTTGGGCGTATCGTGTGAATCACCTTCCAGTTACAACTTCACGGAGTCAACTGTCCAGTTAAGCTTAAGTAGGTATTAATTTCTCCCCAGCGACTGCCCTCACCCCCCCGCTTTTACCGCAGCAAGTCTCGCCCAGGCCGCGATTGCATTACCACAAAACTTTTTGCTGCTCATCAATGCGCAAGTTTTGGCGCTACCCAGGAGATTGGGGAGTGTGGGGGAGGAGGAGTGAAAGGGAAACGGTGCTGTGCGGTGCGGTGACCCCGCCTAAGTTTGTGGTAAGACAAACGAGAGAGAGGGAGAGAGAGAGAGGGGGGGGGGGTAGAGAGAGAAACGTTGGACCTTAAGCAGTTAGTCACAAATACAATCGCGTAATTAATTAAGCACGTCAGCTGGACTCTGGACACTGGACACTGGACCTGCTCAAGACTGTCCACCATTAAGGAGCCAACACAGCACAGTGAAGCAACGACAAATATTAACAAAATCCCAAAATTGAAATAAATATTATTTGTACAACAGATTATGTTAAAGAAATTAATTAAAATTGTATTACTTAAAATATCAGACTTTTTTTTATGAATTTGGAGAATTTGCTATTTATAACTTGATTAAAATCAAACTATTTTATATTTGCAAATATTATTTAAAACTCAATAGAATATTGAACAATTAAAACTGCAAATATTTTATTGCGCATAAACCTACATACCAAAAAGAGTCTTATTCTATACTATTACTCATGTTTATGATGCTTGGCCCACTGTGCGGCAGTTGTGGCTGTCAGCAAAGCCTCATGCTGGGCACGGGTTTTTAACCTGTCCCAGGCACACGTCGTCCTCTGGGTGAGTGAGGTGGCGGTTTGGTGTGGGGTTTGTGGGGATGGGAAGTGTGGGGGGCCACGCATTGTATTGGCCAGAGGCAAACACACCTCAAATCGCGTTTTGTCCTTTATCAGGTAATTCACTTTTTAACTTGCTCTTCACATTTCATTTTGTAATTCCACCTTTGAATGCGCTGACTGTTGGGGTCTCTTTTTATTTTTATTTCCTTTTTTTGTAATTGTTTGCCATTAATTACAGCAACAACAAAGAGGCAGAAGGAGACGTAAAGTACAACGAGCAAAAACAAGACCAAGGCGACGAGGGAGAATAACGATAACAACAACAACAACAACACTTGAAGCGCAAATATTTCCGCTTGTGCTTGTGTTTAATTTTATTTATAAGTCGCAATGACACACCTTCCATTTCGATTTACGATCTGCCGCATTAACGGTTAATGAACAGCTTACCAAGCTCTGGTCAAGCAGAGAAGACGTCGAGGGGGTAGGCGGGTGCTAAAACGGCATGTAGTTGAAGCAATTGCCCTTAGACAATTCTCTTATTCGGTTGCAATGCTTCTAATAGAAATCGTCCTCTCATTCGCTCCATTACGCGACGACGCTACGACGCGACGCCCACACTCTTGGGGCGAATTCGAACACGTTCGAGGCAACACGAAGTGCAAGAGCGACACAATCCGAAACCACACTGGCTATGCGTGCGTGCATGTGTGTGTGTGTTGGGTTAACGAACATTCATTCATGTTGCTTACTCCAACGACCGACAAGCAACGCAAGCCGGCAAAGCGGCAAAGAAAAACAATAACAAACCTCAGCTGAGGAAACTGGGCGAAAACTTAAGAGTCAGCAGAAAGAGAGAGCTAGAGAATGTGCAAAAGTAAGATAGAGCGATGTAGAGATGGAAAAAGAGAGAGACGGAAACACAGAGAGAGAGAGAGAGAGAGAGAGCGATTGACTGCAGTCAGCGATTGCACAATTGACTAAAGAGCAGCCCCGTCCCAATGGCGTCTACATTTTTGAAGTTTGAATGGTCATAACATCTCGGCTAAAACTGCAAAACTGCTACTGCAAATGCTCAAGTAAACAGGAGTCGTATACACAATAAATATGTGAGTATGTTGGTAAATATTTTCTGCCGATTTACTGTCTGTTGGCATTAACCAACTTGGCATTTGGCGTGCAGCCAAAAACCGTGGCTGCGAATCAATAATTTCATTGCTGCAGAGGAAACGGCTCGAAAGACGGCATTTCTTATTGGAATTCCTAACCTCGGGAGGGGCAGCTGTTAATGCCGCGAAGCGCAGAGGAAAACAAAGAAAGGCCAAAGCCAAAATCACTATTATTATCAGCATCATCATGAACAGTTGCCATTATCATCAAGGGGTTTCCCCAATTTTGTCCTGTCTGCCGCTGACAAATGCGAAACAAGAGCAGTAGCAACAACAACAAAAGCAGCATCAAAAGCATAAAAATCAAATCAAATAAAGCAGAGCAAAGCAAAGCAAAGCCAAAGCTAAAGCCATGAAAAACAGCGAGCAAACGAATTGGCGAGGCGACCATGAAAAGGGAATAGCAGTGTCATGGGGGGAGGAGGGATGGAGGCGAAGAAGAGTAACAGCAGCAGCAGCAGCAGCGAAGCGCGTTGAAAACAAAACGCCACAAAACGCAGACAGCCTTTGACGTCGACGCCGCTGCCAACGTTGACTCGACATCGCGAGCAATGACGATGACACGTGCTTTTTTCAGCTGTTTTGTGGAAAAGTGGCAAACAGTGCGAAAAAAAGGACAAAAACAAAAATCACAAATGAGAATATGAGTGGAGACAGCCAAAGCTGGCAAGAGCGTAAACGGCAGAGAAGGCGACAGAGATGAAGAGAGAGCGAGAGAGAGAGAGCGAGCGAAGCCAGCGACAAAAGCCAAATCAAACAGCAAATAAAATGGAGAAGGAGAAGAAGGCAGAAGACACCAAGCCTGCAGGTGGCAGCACAGTTGCACTGTTTGTGTGTGTGTGTGTGTGTGTGGGTATGTCTGCTTATTCAATATGTATGTATATGTACACCCATACATACACACACACACACACATTCAAGTGTATATGTAGATGACTGGGGCTCGGGCTGCCGACAGACAGCGAAGCTGACGGCGTCGCTGGTCGTGCAGTCTTTTTGGCGCGTGACGTTGACTACTGTGTGTGTGTATGTGTGGAGTGAGGTATTTGGAAAAGGGAAGAAATGAGAGGGAGGGAGAGGCGAGGCAGGCAGATGGGCAGCTGGCAAATTGCATTATTATGCGAGTGTCTGCAGTCTGAACTGCAACAACAAGAACAACAGCAATAACGCTAGCCAGAGCGTCGAACACACAACAAAAACAAATTGCAACAAAATACGAAAACAAAAACAAAATCGGACGACCGCCCCTTCATGCAGTTAGTTGTGTGGCGATTAGGAAACTGCAGGCGGCAGCAAATAGTTCAAAGGGGCCTGCTGTAGGTACTATACGTGTGTGGTGTTTTTACGGCGAGGGGTGTGGGGGGCAGCCAAATAGACATTACATGCAGTTTTGTTCAAAAATTAATAGAATTTCATAAGCTTTCGGTTCTGTCTGTCCCATTCATGTGCGCTTTACTCTCCATTCGTTTGCCGCTTTCTCTCTCTTTCTCTTTTTCTCGCTCACTGAGTGTCTGGCACTCGCTTGCACTTGCTAGATCTGACAGCACCCACTCGGCCCTCTCGCTTGCACACTTGCTCGCCTATTCGCTCTTTCAAATGTTAATTTGAATTTTTATTAGGTTTTAGGCTTTTATTGTTGTTGGCCAATGCTGCTGCTGTCATTGTCATTGTTGTAGTAGTGCTTCTTGTTTTTGTTATGTGTTTTATTTTCACTTAAAACTGCAATTGTTGCTGCTACAGCTACTGCTTCTGCTGCTGCTGTTGGCGCCGACGTCGACGCTGCCGCTGCCGTCGTCGTCGTCGTCGTCGTCGTTGTCAACGTCGAGAGTGCGGCTGCGTTAGAAAATTGCATTTGACAATAGCAATAGCAATAGCAGCACACACACACACACATATCAACACACGCACACATGTGCGAAATAATTTTTAGGTCGTGGGCTTGGTTAGTGGGCGGCTTGATGAGATAAGGCCAGAGGGGGGCACCAGGGGGCTAGGCACAAAAAATAACCTTTTACGGATGCAAGTTTCTAAAATGTTGTTAGTTTCCCATTTATATATATATATAGCAAGTATGTAAAGCATGCATGAGTATTTGGCTAGAGCAGTCCGCTATGTGATTATGTCAGTTAGCAAATACAAGCACACACTTGTACATATGTATGTGTGTGTGTGAGGAACTGTCAAGCGATAAGTCTGCTGGCAGCCCAATAATATTCTGGCCACTAGAAGCGGATAATTCTGTTACGCATTGTGATTAAATTTGCTTTTTGGTTAACACAAGTACAGTTACTTTGGCTCAAAAGTCACTTAACAAAACTAACAAAATAATGCGCTTAACAAAATGCTTTATATTAATTACTTATTTGATAAATATATCAACTACTACAGTTAAGCATAATAGTAAATAAGGAAGACATTTAATACAACATAATAATAGTACAATAAAATATAATTTCATAGAATATGCAACAAAGGGAAATGCTTTTGTTATTACAAAAAGAATTTAGTAAAATATTGCACATGTTTTTATTGGAACAAAGCAGTAAATTGCACTCTCCATTAACTATAGCTTAGCACTTCAAGGTGCCCCATGAAAAGTGGCCAATCATGCAGATAGAGGCCTAAAGGAATCTGTTGTTTCACATGGCCAAAATGAAACAATCGAAGAGACCTAAGTACATTTCATAATTTGGAATTTTTGAGAAACTGTTTGTTGAGGTAAGCGACAGCCAAGAAGCATTTTAGCCAAGTCATGAGCGAAAGGGAGGCGCCGCAAAGAAAACAATTCAAGTACAAATTTGTCCCTTTTCTTGTCCTGCCCAACTGCAATTACATATTTGGGCAAGCAGCAGGACAGTCAAGGAGCCAAAAAGGAAAAGTCATTGAGCTGTCAGGCGACGTGGTCGGCGATTTCAAATCTCGTTTACCGACGGCATGGAATGGAAAAGAAACACTGCCATTTCCATTTCCAATCCCACTTCCAGACCACATCAGACTCACTTGTGGCCACTTTTTTGGCCGGCACTTTGCATTTTTCATAAGTTTGAGACGGCTTATGAGAGAAGGAGGCCAGGAGCGGGTCAAGGGGGCCGCCAATGGAGTCGGGGCTAATGGCTAACGACGAAGACGACAAAGAAGTCGACGGCCCATTTTGTACCCTTTTTCGCGGGCAATAAAAACATTTTCCTTTCTTTTTCAACAAAAAAATGAAATGAAATAATGAATAATATGAAGAAAAATACTTGGCTTGTTCACCAGAGATTGTTGTTGTTGTTGTTGTCGAAACAGAAAACGCATTAAGTGCGCGGTTTTTCCATTGTTTATAACGTCAAAAAGGGGATAATTAAGAATGCTTATTTATCTAGAACGGCGACGAATGTGGCCCATTCCGGCAGTCCTTGACCACAGCAGGGGGGGACATCACAGCATAGTCAAAAGTAAAGTTTTCCTTTGCTGTTTTTCTGATAAATTGTGTGCGAGAGAGAGAGGGAGGCGCAGAGAGAGAGTGTGAGAGAGAGGCGAACTCTGGCCTGGCTTATTGCAAAATCAATAATACTGAAGAAAGATGTAAAGCAGCCACGTTTCTTCTGGCTTCTCAATTCTACAGCTAATTAGCCACGCAAGTTGCTGAGTTGCAAATTACAATGCGGCATACGGCATGCGGCATACGGCATGCCCCTGGGCCCAGCGCACACGCAAATCACTTGTTCTTGTGTAATTAGCCCAGCTAAGGCTCGGCGATATTTTAGACCTGCAAAGTGAACTTCGACTCTGAAGCGTAATTAACCGAAAACCGATCACGTCTTACAACATACCGTGTGCCGCCCCTGAGAGCCGCCTCCAGGCCCCCTTGAAGCCCTTCAGGTGAGTTGCCCCCCTCAGATCGCCCAACACAGAAATTCGCTTGGAAATCTTCTCGGTCTCGTTCAATGACCAGCTCTACAATTCTCCCCCCTCCTCGGGCTGCTGCCTTTTAGCGGGTTATTGATTATTAATTTTTGGTAACTTGTGTGTGTTCCCAAACATTATTTCTTGTTCCCCCTTTTGGCCCAATCTTTTGGTTTTTGGTTTTTGTTTTCCTCTATTTTAGCAGTAATTACAGCAAAGCGTTAATTGTTCGCCTCCTCTCTCTGCATTCTTCAACATTTTCGGGTCTCTGTTTGCTTTCTTGGCCAACAAAAAACCACATTAGTCGAGGCGAGAAAACTACACTTACGCAGCATCTAGCCAACTGGCCAACTAGCCAACTAGTCATCCATCTAACATACATGTATATATCGGAATTGTTCGTCTATTCATTATCTGCCATTACCATTATGCTCTACAGAAATTGAGCTGATATTTTGGCTGCTGGGTTTTTGATTGATGAACCCATCGCTCGATAAGTGCAAGGACAACAAGGAAGGCAGTCGAAACATTTCACAAAGTGTTGCAATTGAAGTTGATTATTTTAATTGGAGGATTGCCTTGTTTAATTCTCTAACTCGACTGCACTTGAAGTTAATTTATAAATAATTATGTCTGCATTAAGATATGCATTAGTTACATTTGCATTGTAAAGAATTCCCCAATTGAAAGTAGAGTTAAAACAGAATCGAATTACACAATTTGCATCTCGTTCATAAATAAATAAACATCTTTTACTTCCACTACAAATCTTTAAGAAATCTAATCAAATTAAAAGACTTGCTTGTTGAAACAATAGTATAAATTACAGAGCTTTGTTGACTTACCAATTTGATTATATCTCCTATATTTTCTGAGAAGTCTGCTTGAGATTTCTCGGCTTCTCTTCGTTGAATCCTTCAAGGAATAGCGAGTGCAGTTCTAGCGCTCTTGACCTTTGAGTCAGTTGTAGTTTATTGGTCAAATATAGCTAAGCTTTGTATTGAATTTGAATGACACAATTGCAGCACTATTGCTTGTTTTGAAACTCGCGATTTGTTTATTATTTTGTTTATTTGTTTTTATGCTTGGGAGTATGTAAATTTGTTCGACTTTTCCGATTACGAATTTGTTGTTGTTTTTGTTGTTGTAGTTAATTTGATGCCTTTTTGCTGAGGGAGATGCACAAACACTGCAAACTGAAAAGGCTGTAAAGATGAAGACAATCGTAAGCAATCGCAATGAGGGGCCTCCCAGTGCACAATAAGGCATGCGACTTAGAAGAAGAAGAAGCAGTAGCAGAAACAGAATCAAAAACAGAAACAGAAGCAGAAACAGCCGCAGATGACACTTTGTGCATTTTCTATGCACTGTGATTTGTGATTTAGTTGTGCTTTTTTGTGCGAGTCGCTTCTTTTGTCGCTGTGTTTTGTGTGAATTTTGCTTTTATTAATAAAATGCACAACTTCCGTTATTAATTTTGCAACAGCGACAATTGTTGTCGCGGCACTGTAATTGTGTTTGCATGCAAGTGCATGTGTGTGTGTGTGCACGAGTTTGTGCTTGAACGATGACAACAACAATGACAAGCGTTGAGCGCGATGTGTCACCAAGGCTCGCAAGGGGAATCGAAATCGTAATCGACAATCGCAATCGCCATCGCCATCGAATTCGCATAAACAGATTGCACAGGGCCGCAGCTAGAGTGCGGGTTTCACAACGCCTGGCCTATGTTAAGCCAAGCAAGTTGCGGGTGGAGCCGCTGCTGCGCTCCTGTGCACGCGACGATAGCTTTGTTGTCGACGGCTCGCCGTCTGCTGCCGATGCTTCTGCTTCTGTTGCTGCCGCTGCATTCATTCATAAAAATCAGGTTGTAAAAAACGCAAAGGCAACGCTGATTTTTATTTATTTATGCCAATTTGCCGCTGCCATTGTGCATGTGTATGTGTTTGTTTTTGTTTTTTTTTTTGTGATGCTAGTGTTTATTGTTTCTGGCTAGCCACAGGAGGCAAATTGTCACTGAGTTTAGTTGTTCATTTTTATGAACATTGTTTTCGCTTGCATTGGAAACAACAACAAACTGCAATTGCATTTTCACTTAAACTCTGTTTATTATTATTAATTCATTCATTTCATTTGGTTTTTGATTTTCATCACTATATATGTTTCCTGCTTGGTCGCGCGTTGCAATTGTAATTGCAAGTGAAATGATTATCCAATTGCTAGCGAATTTTGGACTTGGCCAAAAAACCAAAACAAATCACAAATAAGACAAATCGAAAATTAGCCGCACTTGAACCACGACACCTGCTGCCCGTCTGATTGCTGGAAATGTACTGAGAACGCCCGCGTAATTTTTTTTACTTGCTCTTTCGTCGTCTTGTTGGACTTGATTCGGCTTGTTGGAACGAGCACTGCGTTCGGTTGTTACGAATGCCCGCTTCAAATCGTAATGCCAGAGCAAAATGTTGCACGCCCAACCGAAACTAGTTGCAAGTTGTAAACGAACAAGCTGTTGCAGATATGTTTGACAGTGATGTTTGACGAACCTGAACACGGACACCGCAACTATAATACGTAATTGAAATAAGGTAAGATATTAACTAACTATCTTTTATTGTTGTTTTATTTATAATAAATAACTGTGTACTTTGTGAACTGCAACATTGGGCGTATAACTATGTGGAAATATTTCTTTACATATTGTTATGAAGTAGTTTTGCTTACGATATTAAAAGTGATTTAATATGGACTAGATTATTTAAGACTGTTTACAGGGCGACAATTTATTATTAATCAGCAGGTATTATATAATTTAACATACTTGTCTTCTACAAGCCTATTACTTATAAAAGTTGTATTACTTTTATGAAATATTTATTGAAGAAACTGTTTCTACATAAAGCATGCATTTCTATAATACAACAAAACAAACGTAACAAACATGAATTTTAAATATTGAATAACAGAGCTAATGTTGACACTGTAAACATGCTGTTAATACCGCGTCAAACATGCTCGATGCTGGATACAATAGATAAGCGAAAAGGTACAAAAATAATGTACCGAAACATGTACATTTGCAGGTCTTGTAGATGATTTGATTTTGTTGGTAATAGTAGTGTACGTATTGTAGATTAGCAATGAGTATACATATGTATGTGTATGTTTCTTTCTTGTCTTGTGTTAAAAGATATATTAGATAATTAGTAAGGAGGTTTTCGAGTGAATTATAATTGAAACCGTGAGAACTTGATTCGTTAGTTAGGGAGTGTGTAATTTTATCTCATGAAGATATTTTAGATGCAAAAGCTATAAGGATATATGTAGAATCATTTGATAACTATACTTGAGGTATAACGTCATCAGAATACGCAGAATTAACACAAGTATTTGAAATAAATTTATAATCGCAGAGATGGGCAATAATAAACGAAATAAATGCTTAAAAATAAAACAAGTGAGCAATATACACACATATGTCTAAGTTTATGCACAAGGTGTTCTGTTCTCAGCATTATTATATGCGACGAGATCAAAAAACAACCACAACAAGATGCCAATAAAATTAATACACGCATTGGAGGAGAAAGTAGAAGAAGAAAGGGATGGTTATTAAACCAACAACTCTCTCTATCTCACTAATTAAAAACTGCAAATATGATAAGAATGTTGTAAAGGAATGTGCATTTTTATAAAAGTCGTTTAGATAAAATAGTTGTGATCTTCACAGCTGATTAAATGCCAAATTTGAGACTCCCTTAAGAGTATTTAGTTTATTTCCAATTGTATAAATAAACTCGGAAAACTAGAAGAATTGTAGAAAATTAAAATAAAACCTCCCACGATCTAATAGTACAATATTTGTTTTCGTCAATGTGCGTCGAGTATTGAAACAAAAACCAAAAACAAGCAGCATAATAAAGAGAAAAAAAAACCAAATTAAATTTGTGTGTACAAGTAAGATTTTAAAATTTTGTGCCACACTTTTTTTTTGCTTTTGATTCTTTTCATGCTATAAAAATATAAAAAGCAAAGCGAAGCAAATAAAGGCAAACACACGAATATTTTAATTAGAGTATAGATAAAAACTGACAAGAGCAACAACAAGAGGAACAAACGCGTGAAATGAACAAACAGCAACAAATATTAACAATAATTATAGCCGAAATCACAACAGCAACAACAACAACAATAACTACAGATACAGATACAAATACACTAGATGAGATACCTACGTATTTCATATAAATTTTCGAGCTTTCCACAATTTTTATAAAAATAAAATTCCACTCACACTAACACACATGCACACACACACACACACATAGGTCTCGCAATAATATGACAGTGATTCCTAGGGAAGTACCTATGATCCCAAAGGGGGGGTGGGGGGTGTGGCATGTGATAAAAATAAATACAAATGTCGCCGGCATCAATAAGATATAAATTAAACGTGTACTACAATCCCAATGTTAATTAGGAACTCACGTTGCAAGGCTGCATGCAGCATCCAGCTCCGATCACTTCATAGCACTCCCCCCCCCTCCCCCTCTGCGCCCATGCTTGGCTGCCAGCATTTGACATGCCGTCGTGTATCTATTAGATACATTAGCCGCCGCATGCGATCGCTGCAGCGATGGAGGGGGGCTTGCAGCATGCAACACAGACGTTGCAGCATCGACAATTTCGTGTTGTTTCTCTCGAGTAAATTTTATATTGTTTTGTCGCTCTTAATAATGTTCTGCCGCCTGTCACCTTCCAGCTTTCTGGGGGAGGACCCAGCGACCCAACCCAGGCGAGTCGACCAACTTTATTTATGCCACCTCATGAGCTTAATGACTTCCTGCAACAGCCACAACCACAGCAACAGCAACAGCAGCGGCTGCCAAAATAGCTTAAATTCTATTCTAAAGTGGAACAATTATTGTCAGCTTCAAAATGTATCTTCAGCTATTTCAAGATACACAGTTGCGAGTAGTCCGAGTACAATTCGATTGGCTTACCACAATGCAATCTATGAAAGGCAGCCATTCTTCGACTCTAAAGCTGATCGAATTATTTATTAAATCATTTCTGCATTCTTTATAACAAAACGATGTGGTGTTTGTAATTAATTTACTTTATTTTAAATGTAGAAGACTGCTATTTTAGTGCCTAGGAAATATATTGTATTAAAAAGAAAGATATCTCTATCGCAGCCTGAAGGTGTCAGATACTGTGGTTGTAAATTAAAATGTAATCCTGGAATTATAATATTATAAAAAATAATAATACTTAATTGTAATTAAACCAAATGCTGATTTAATCAAATAAATAATAATATGAATACAATTTAATCTTGGAATAAATTCAATTAATAAATAATAATAAAGTTAAATCTGGGAATTTAATCCAATTTCAAATAAATAAATAACTAATAATAAATAAAGTATTAAATAAATAAGTGTACAGCCAAATACTGTAATTAATACTTATTTAAAATAAATGAATAATATTGTATGAGTATTAATTAGTTGCTGATAGAGACAGTCAGACGGGGATTGATCAGAATATATGGAATGAATACTGTGGAATAAAAGGCATATACAGATGCTACTTAGACCATCAAAATACATGTCGATTTGCAGAGTGAAACTACTTGACGATCTAGGAAAAACTAGTCCACAACAGTACTGAATTAGATGCTCAAAGTTAAGAAGATTAGCTGTACTGAAATGGATGTAGAAGAGGGAGAAGAAGAGGGAGACCTCCTGACCAGCTGGAAAGCACGACCGGCAAATGTCATTTCATTTATCACTCGTGAAGTTCTGTCTCAGTTCCCAAGAAAGTGGAGGCGGTGTTGCCACAGTGCTGAGAGAGAGAGAAAGAGAGGGGGAGCGGGAGGATGAGTTATTAATGCAGTAAAGAAAATGTACATGAACAGCGAAAGCTTTCAGTTCCGGTGCGAGTGGCGAGTTATCAATATGAAAAGTGGAAACATGACTATGAAATTATATAAAATTGTCAATAGAGTACAGGAATGTGCTGGCATGGACAAGTACAGAGTGGGGGGGCAGGGGAGCCAAGCAGATGCTTTGGAAAATGGGTGGCGCTCTCGGCAATGTGAAATTACGCCTCGGCATTAGATTGGATGGAATTATGCTCGTGTAAACGAGCAATCAGCCAACGGAGGCGCAATTAAGACCAACACACACACACACGCACACATACACACTCAGCGACAGCAGCTGGCAGCTTCGAGTGCTGTCTACCTAACTCTACCTACACCAATACAACGGCAACAACCTGACGCGGCCTACACAAGCAGAGCGCGTCTCTGTGTGTGTGAACAATAGAAACGATCGAGACAGTCAAAAATACACACACACACACACAGCCATGTGAGCGCAAAGTGAAGATGATTTCGACGCGACGCGACGCGAAACGAAGCGACTTCGAAGTCGACGCTCACCTTGCGGCGCACATCGCATGTACATGCAAAGAGTGCGAGAGAGAGACGAACCATAAACTACTTAAGCAAAGAAATGGAAGAGCCAAGAGCGAAGAGTGCAGAGAAGACGGCAGTTTTTGATTTGCGCTCATGAGTTGCGTTGTAGTTGTTGTTTTTTTGGTTGCTGCTGCTGCTGATACACGAACCATGAATTTAATTATGATTAAATTTTATTTTTTATTTTCAACAAACGCACGCAAATAGACACTAATGATTTTACGCCTATATGTGTGTGTACTCTATGTACACACATTCACACACACACACACACATATTTGCTTATTATGTAAAATAAGTTGGCCAAACACTGGAAAGATACTCGCGAGATATGTACTCGCCGTAAATTCGCCGTGAGTGCATGTGCTCGTATGTGAGTGCTTGCCCCTTCCATTATGTAAAACTATCAGCGAAAACACTCTCAAAATGGCGACGATCGCATTTAGCAAGTACAGTTGTGTTATCGATAGCTTCGATAACCAACTCGACTCATTTGCATAAAATTACTCTCATACTACGCAATGAGCAATTGCCAAAGTTCCAGTTCCAGTTCCAGCTTGCCGATATCTAAAAAGTAAGTGGGTGTACTGAGTAAGCCCAAGTGTGCCTAAATACATACAGACACACACACACATATATACTATACTACTTGCTTAGCTAATTGATATAGCCATATGAGGCTGTTCTGAATTTGGATTTTCGCCTACTAAAAGATGGAGCTACCAAAAGAAATAAATAAGAGAGCCCTTCTTGCTCTGGCTGCTTTTGTTTGCACAATAGAATTTAATTCAAAGTTATAATTAAAACAATTTCAAAATAGCAATTAAGAGCAGCAATCTTTACCTCTAGTTTCACTTTACTAATACATTTACTTCGTTTGTAAAATAAAGTCTGGAATATCACAAAGTCGATTCGATCGATTGTTGATCATTTTAGCGATTCATATGTGTAAATTAAAACAGAGTATTAAACCAGTAGGTCAAATTGATTTTAGTTGGCACCTTGAATTGCTATTATGCTATTTCTTTTTATTTATTAATGAATTAATTTCATTTAAATTGCAAAAAGTTTTGAACAAATACTAAACAGCAATTTAAGAAAAATGTCTATTGTTACATATATTGTAAAATTAGTATTAAATGAATAACTATAAATTATATTATAAATATAAATATAATATATAATCTAACATAATAAAGATAATAATAATAAATACATAATATAACATAATATAAATATATTAAATGTATAATTAGAACAACAAAAGATCTGTTCTATGAAGAAAAAAAATTCCTATTGTATGTTGTAAAATTAGTAAGAAATAAATAACTTTAAATTAGGCATTTCCACAAAGAAATCAAGCAAGGAGAACAAAAGATTAAATTGCATTTATAAGCAGCATGACCTGTTTTGGAGTTTTGGTTTTAGTTTTGGTCGCCAGTTTGACACATAGGGCACAACGGGTTGTACTCGAGCCATCGAGCCATCGAGCCAGCGAGGCAGACGAGGAAGAGTTGAATGAACCTATCGCTGCTCCAGGTCCCAAGTCTAACAGTGTGTGTGTGTGAGTGTGTGTTAATTACTTCGACATAAACGTTGGCAAAACGGGCAAACAATAATGATTGCGAAAATCAATCAATCATTTTGCATTTGGCCAAAAGTCTTTTGAGCTTCCAAGTACAGCAAGTTGGTAAGAAAGTGCTGTTGTTGCTATTGTTGTTGTTGTTGTACGAGTACTTTAGTAGCTCAGGTGGCATCCATCGATTTGTAGTACTCTTCCAGTAAACGCTGAAGATGCTCCAAGTGCAGATGGTCGCATTGACAAGCTCTCACATCGACATCGACATCGCCATCGCCCCCTGGGTGCCATTTACTGCTGACGCTGCAGCGTCAAAAATTCAAAAAAGATACAAATAAGCACATAGATATTTAGATACTTTGATACATAGATACACAGATGCATGAGTACACAGACACATGAATACACTTTGTAAGCAGCTTGAGAACAATGCATTTGTTTTAGAGTCGCATTAAAATATCTGCAATCATTAAAATTGCGCACGCTGACATTGTTTTTAGGCTATCGCTTGGCTTTGTTTAGAGGCCTATTGCAGCTCCCCACATCCCCCCTCTGCGGCCCCCTCTGCTCAGCCACCACTTGCCAGTCTTTTGTAAGCCGTAGCCGAGTCCAACGAATTATGATGCGATGATGCCTCAATGCAGCCTGGGGCCTTGCCACAAACAATAAACAAAACCCTTTGGCAAACAAAATGCAGCAAACAACTTTTTGGGGCTTGCAACGCATGTGGATGAGTCATGTATCTGAATACGGGGAGGGAAAGAGGGGTGTGTGTAAGCTTGTGTGATATAAATCGAATAATGGAAGCTAACTGCAATTGTTAACATTTCGTAGCGCTTCAAATACTCGTATAAAATACAGGTCTATTGAAACGAGCATTGGGGCTAAGTAATCTAGTTATTTAGTCACTTTATTTATTTATTTCTCACCTCATTTAATGTTACTTTATTTACATAATGAAATATATTTAGGCAATTGATTCAAGCTAATATTCTCTGCTCGCAGCAAATCCAGGAAATGCAGTTGGAATCAAGAAAGTTTTGTATCTTCTCATTTGTCAGATACAACATTAAATTGAAGGCATTCAAAAAGTAATGTTTAACAAATGTTTGACTTCGTCCAAGTGATCTTCAAAAATGTTCAAACAAGACGTTGTCGAAGACGACAAGATCTCGTTCCTGCACTCTAATGGTGGAAATTGAGTTGATAAGCTTATCAATTATTGTGCATCGAGTCGAGAAGAACAACGCAGTTAAATGTTCGTTGTCTTCATTAAACATAAGAATGAAAATTAATTAAGAGCGCAATTCGAAAGTTATAGTTTTAGACAACGATCTTAATTTGTTGAATAAATATGTTTGTCAAAAATGTTTTGCTGTTCATGTATCTATTTAGCAGCTGCAGAATTGTTTTGTTTTAGTTTATTGAACTTTGATTTAATTATTAATGTAAATGAAAATAGTACAATTACAGATGCAGGGTATTTTGCAGTCGAGCGTACACCTAATTTGTTTTAAATTGCTGATTGCGAAATGTTATTTGGGTCAGTCAAGAGGAGGTCATCAATGTGTTGCCTACTTTTCAGATGCACTTCCTGATTATCCCCAATGAAAGATGTGCAAGTAAACAGGATGCAAATGAGCGTGTGTGCGTGTACTTATAGTAGTGTGTGTGTGAGTGTGACCCAGAAACCTATTTGGTTGCACGAAAGTCAATAGAAGCGCTGTTCGACTTCGGCTCTCACTTGACTGCAGCTTGGACACGCACAGACGACGGACGCCACGAGAGGATTGTGGAGTAAAGTGGAGTTGACTTGAGTGCGGATGCACCGGCCACTAGCCAGCTGCCTGCCACACCCCCTTGCCGACCCAACACGATGCATCGACAGTCGACAGTCGACGGTCAGCAGTCACCATTCAACATTCAACACTCAACACTCTACATTCAACGTCAGCCCACAGCGCGCACTGATTTGAATAACAGTGGTGATTTGCTGGACGGGATTGGGCATGGGTGCTTGGGGGGAGTCTGGGTGGTGCTGCGGCGTGGCACGTGCTCGCGTGCTAGCGTGTCGCCTGCGCAGAATCAACACTGCGCAGTGGAAGGCTCCACCATGGTGTGTGTGGAAGCCATTTGCGAAAGTTGCAAGTGGCACGAGCTTTTGGGATAGGTCGCGCCTTGTTGTTGGCAGCCAGCTGTGATGGAGCTTTGGTTGTGAACATGGCTGGCATGTGGCAACTGGAAGCGATGGTTGTGTCTCGTGGAACGCAAGACACACACGACAGACACGACACCCAGCGGTGTGGCAAGTGTGGCAGCCAGTGGCAAGCAGCGTCACCCAAATTAGTTGCCAGCGTATCGCCATCGCGTTTGTATCTCAGCCAAGTGTCCACGTAAGCGTTCGCACCCAGGGTCGCCCCAAAGTATATGTGTGTGTGCCTGTGTCTGTGTGTGCGTGTGACCTGCCTGCCCCTGTCGATATTATTCTATTAAGCCAAACCCCTGAGCCCAAGTTTTGAGCTCGACCCAGACGCGGTTCCGGTTAGGCGGCAGCCAAAAAAAAGAAAATATATATATAATATATAGCATATATATAAGTATAGTGGTGAACACAACGTGTGCGTTGCGTTGTTTGCGGTGGCAAGCGTGCCTTGCAAGTTGCAAGTGTAAGTGTAAGTGATAATTGTGAGAGTGACCCCAAACCCCTGTCCGCCTGCCCCCTCCCCGCCCTCGTGCGTTCTCTGAGAGCAGCAACAAAGCTTGGCCCAATGAAGAAAGTAATGTGGTGATAAGTGAATGTTGGCAAACCCCGGGGAAATCATTAGCGAGTGGCCAAAGCTGTCCCCTTGCCCCAATGTGCCATGCCCCATGTTGCCTCGTGTCTCGTGCCTCGTGCCTGTGTCCTTAAAGCTGCGCTCGCCATTTAAAGCAAAGTTAGCGCGTGCCGACGTTTAATTATGTAAAAGCCACAGGAGCAACGCACACACACACACACACACACACACACACATACATTTCCAGATACAACAATATCTGTTGTTGCAGCAGCAGGTCAGAGGTTAGCTCTGTCTGCTTCTTGGCCCATCGAAATTTCATTCTTTTAAATACAAATTGATTTTTCTTCGTCGCTTTGCTTTGCAACATTTTCACATTTTCACAGCAACATTGCAGTTGTTTTCATATGTTTTTTGTTTTCGTTCTTGTCTTTGATTTATGCTGCGACCATCTCGGGCGTATACGCAATGTGGCGCAACCCCCCTCCCTCCCTCCCTGCCCTCCCACAACCGAATAAACTGCTGCAATTAAAAGGAAATTGTTGTCTGCCATTTGCCCACTTTGGTGTAGGGTGCCGGTGTTGTTGTTGCTTTGCCAAGCACGCGACAGCAGCTGCTCAAAGTGACAAAATAACAACAACAAACGCACACACGCACACACACACATACGTGCTGTATGTGTGTGTGTGTGTGTATGCGCTTTTATGCAAATTGTATCCTTTTTGCATGCACGTGCTTGCCAGAAAGTTATTTGAACAGGCGAAGCAGAGAAGCGAGTGAAACAAAAAGCAAAAGAGAGAACGAAACTCAAGAAGGAAGGCAAGAGAGAAAAAAACTGAAAATGAAAATGAAAAATCAATGATGCTGTCATGTAGCTAAGAGCAAAGCAATAAAGCTGAGAGACTCCCCCCAAACAGACACACTAGTATGTACAACTAGTACACACAAATATGTTTGCTACAGATGTGTGCTTGTACCAGCAGGATATTCAGGACATGCTAAAGGGATTGCTCAGCCTGCCCCAAGAACGCTATGCGCATTTTACAAATTTGAGCTAATCGATATACGCTACTATAATATGTTGTAATATTATATATTATTCAACATCTCAGTTCTTTATTCAAATATTGAGACTAAGAAAACATTCTTGACCATATTATTCAACTATTGTGCTCTATTTGCATATTGACAACAACTTTCAGTTGAAGACAATTGCAATTTCCAATTCCAATTGAATTATTATTATCAACAACTAGCTCGGAGTGTTAAGCCAACTATATGGTTTGAGGATACTAGATTATCGCTGCTTGAATTGTCAAGGATAGTTCTTTCATTGCATAGTTGCTTCAATATATCATCCAATATACATCAGTATATCAGTCCTTTACTCAACTATTGTGCTCTATTTGCATATTGACAACAACTTTCCGTTGAAGACAATTGCAATTTTCAATTCCAATTGAATTATTATTATCAACAACTAGCTCGGAGTGTTAAGCCAACTATATGGTTTGAGGATACTAGATTATCGCTGCCTGAATTGTCAAGGAAAGTTCTTTGGATAGTTTCTTCAATATACATCAGTATATCAGTCCTTTACTTAATTATTGGGACAATGTTATTCAACTATTGTGCAATTTTCAATTTAAATTATAAATATGTTCAATCATCATTAATGTTAAGCAAACTGTGCGCTTTGAGGATATCAGATTATCCTTTCCTGACTTGTCAAGCATCTGATTGGATAGTTTCGAGAGATAGGACTTTTCGTGAGCAGGATCTTCTTATAATGTAGCTATTCTGGGCTGCCAAATAGTTCAAGTTTGTGCACGCATTTAGCCTTGACGGCATTTGGAGTTTTAGCTGGCCATTATTTGAGGTTTGCTGCCAAGTGGGACATTCAATGCGAATGAATTGAAGTAAACTCATAAATTTACCATACGGCTAGCACACTTGTGTTGCATGCTACACACACACACACACACACATATGCAAGCACAATTTGATCAACAATGGCGAGGCATTGCAGTCAACGACACCTGGCGGCAGCAGGTGCCGGAGCTAGCCTGCCAGGCATTTACTTATGCTTATGGGTTAACTGTGTTGTGTTGTGCTGTGTGGAGTTCCGTGCAACATGCGCCACTCTTTGCTTGCCACACAAATCGAGTACGAGTACGGCCCAGCTGCCGTGCTATGCGCAACTTTATTAACCCCGTTTACAGTAGGTGGCATCCATGGTGCTTCGCTCCTTTTGTTCCAACCGACCACTTCGATGTTGCCTCGCAGCCCTCGACTCCCTCTGCTCCTCCTTGCACTTGCTCGCCCGTGCGTCAGGTGGCAGATTTGTTCTTGTTGCCGCAAGTGCCACCACACTATGCCCCATTTTTTTTATTTTGCTTTGTAGCTATCGCGGCAAGGCGGCTTTTAGTTAAGAACTTTATAATTTCATCAGGCGCGCCACGTAGAGTCAAGTGGTGCTACGGAAATGAGGTTAGTCCTCGCTGCCACAGCTGCAATTGGTTGCAATGTGACAACTTGCAGCTCAGGATACGGCTTGAAGTGAAACTGCAGTTCAATCTCTTTTTATTTTACCATCTTTGCTATCCCTCTGAGTACCTAGACTGCTATATCGATGCTTGCTCTTCTTTCAGTCTGAATTCTACAGGAAATTTGTTGCAAATCAGTCTCTTTATAGTAGACTATCAGAACTGATTGTAAGGATAGATTTGAACCAAATTGCACTTGAATTTATTACACTTACAAATTGATCACATAGTTACAACCCAATTAGATTGACAACAAGAACAGTTCATCATCAATTTACACCAACAATTCACACAATTCCTGAAACAACAGAAAGCCCAGCATCAAGTTCGAAAAGCAAAGGAAACTGGGGAAACCCATGAGATTCCTCTTGAAGTGCGCCAATATTTTTGAGAGTGTCAATGTGAATAATAAGGAATAATAAGGCAAAAAGCAAAACGTAGCACGTTTCGGGAAAAGATCGTGTGATGAATGCGCGAAAATCGCAGGAAAATTCCCTGTCCCATTTGGATGTGAATTACGTCAGTTTGGCCAAGAGCCACGCCCTCGACAACGACTTACAGCAGAGTGAACTGTTAACGGCTCAGCAACAGGTAAGAATTTAGCCAAACTAAGAACTTAATATATATAGATCTACCTCTCGATTAGGCTTGTATGTAAATATGGGCGGGCAGTGGCTAAGACTGAGCTTTAGTTATAGTTTTGTTGGCAATTCCAATAAATTCGATTGAAGTACGCATTTATAAACATTCGCCGGATTTCAATAAATCGCTGTTTGGGGCACACAATTTATGCATGTGGAATCTTAATGAAGATGGGCCAATAATCATTTTTAATAGCTGCTCGGGCTGTCCATCTGTCCAGCTGTTGTGTGCGAACTCTAGCCGGACCGCAATATTCAAATTTTATTGTTTTTATTTGTTTTGTCACTAAATTGGCAACTAAACCCAGTTGAACACTGAACTAAACAGAAACTACTTACTTTGTGTTGTGGTTTATGTGCCGGCGACATATCTCTGGCTTTGTGGTGCTGTGAGGCTGCTGTGCTTGAGACTGGCTACACCACCAAATGATATCATGATCTATTTTTAAGCCAGCACACATACACTTAACAACTAGCTTGGCTAATAGGCTCTATTGATTAGCATTTCTGTCTTTATTGTAATTGCCATTATTGAACTGAACTGGGAATTATGTTAAAACGTTTGCTTTTTATTTCTTGCTTTAAAATTAATAACTTTTTGACTTTGTTGCCTTTATAAATTCCCGAATATGTTTATAGCATTTGCCAACAACGATTACTTCAACAAAGATTTCCATAAATTTGTCTCCAAATTTCAACACTGTTCTCAATCTGTATTTGCTTATATTTTTTGCAGTTTTAAAATCAATTTACATAGTTAAGAGAGTGTTTCATATTCCCCAGTAAATTTCCACTCATCGAGTTCGCAATTTTTGCTGTAAGATTCGCTTTGTACCTTAAAGATACTTGCGATTCTCATCGAGAGGTAAAATATATGCAAAAGTTTTTTTTAAGCATTTTAAATAATAAAATTTGTTTATTAATGATTCAATACTTTTGCAATTTTGAAATGAACTAACATAGTTCAGAGACTGTTTCATATTCCTCAGTAAATTTCCACTCATCGAGTTCGCAATTTATGCTGTAAGATTCGCATTGTATCTTTAAGATACTTGCGATTCTCATCGATAGGTAAAAGATATTCAAGAGTGTTGAATCAAGTTTTAAGCATTTTAAAAAATACAATTTGTTTATTTGTGATTCAATACTTTTGCAGATGACTATTTAGATTGTGATTCATATTTCTAAACGATCATTCAAGATTCTTCCTGTATCTAAGACAACTTCTGAAGGAATCCCCATCGGCCAAGTATTCAATACATTTCCGATAAGATATAGAAAGAGGCTTAGAAGCAAGGAATGTGTAATACAGTTATGTAGTTGTCAGTTTACTAAGCAGCTGAGTTGAGTGGAGCGAACGCACTGACATCGTTAAGTGTCAAAAGCATTTGGGATGATCCAAAAAGTGGCACTAACTAATGACGTTAATGATGCCGTTGCTAATGGCCAATCGTTGCCAAGAACTGGTTCCAAACGGCCAAACGGTTAGTCGTAATTGCGGGCGGGTCGTCGGAGGGGCGTGACAGGCACACAACACTTCCGCAAAACTTACGCAAAAAAAGACAAACAAACCAGTACAAAAAAATACAAATAAATAAATAAAACAAGAGCTTAAACAATGATCTTAACTCTGTATGAATGTAGTACGCGATCAGCGGTGGTAAACGAGGTGTAGATCTTTGAATAAGTATACAAATATTTTGGCTCGCCACTAAACCAGTTTCATATCGCCCTGTTGATGGTTTAAATAATATTCGAGCGATTCGATAAATGAATTTAGTGCAAGATGAATTTAGTTTAGACGCAGTTACGAGTATTATTTGCCTTGAATTTCAATTAAGGCATTTCACATTGACAACATTTAAAGTTGAGTGAAATAATATTTTCTTCTTTCAGTCGCATCAATGTGTTTTTGTATCTGGTTCTCTGTATTTCTATCTGTATCTGTATCTGTATTTGTATCTGTATCTGTATCTGTTTCTGTACGTGATTTCATGGCATGCCGGCGGCCACTCGTTGAGTAATCGAATTAATAATGGCCTAAAAATTACATTTCAAGTTATTTGAATAAATTATCAATTATACTAGAGCGTGTGCGTGTGTGTGTGTGTATTATGTATGCATAAACAACTAAATGGTAAAGCTAAGCCCATGGAAACTGTATCTAACACTGGCCAGATCATTAACAAGGGAAACGGCAGTTTGTTAATGTCTCTGCTCAACTTCAACTTCAACTTGGTATTACTTGGACCTTAGTTGGATTTGTATTTGTACCCGGTAGCCAAAGGGTAGAAAGGTATGATGACTTTGCCACAATGGAATTTGAATTAAACATCTGCAATAAACTCTCTGACATCAGACTGTCGAATTTTTATTTAACAAAAGGAAAACTAATTCGGCTTTCAAACCTTCCTTATGGTCTAGTAATTTCAGAAATAAGTTAACTGGAATTGCCATAAAGCATAACAAATTGCATTTCAAGCAACAAAATAATAGCACAATATTGAAATGAATTCGCAGAAAGGCAACTTCATGGCTTCCGTGAGCTGCAGGAATATCAAAAATGAATAAATACATGAAAATTGCACATGAATTTCAGTGACCCTGGGCAGTCTTCGAGGTTTATATTTTGTTTAGGTTTATATTTATTTCAATTTCGAAAGAGCTGGCTGGCAATTGAGTGAGCCCGTTAATTATAGAGCTCGATCAATTATTCATTTGCCAGATTACCTGAGAACTGAGCGCAAACTGAACTTCACTTAAAATGATTCTGCGAAATTCGCAATTCATTTTGAGAGAAGAGTCTCGGGTCTGTTCGCAGTCTGGGCTCATTTCAATATTTTTATTGTCTGATTGAAGTGTGACGTGGATGCAGATGGACTTGGCTTGGAGTTGGACTTCGAGTTGAAGTTGATGCTGGACTTGGATGTGGATGTGGAACTGGAAACTGGAAACTGGTCGGCATTTTGCCAAAGAGATTAATTGCTAGTCGGCTGCGTTTCATTGATCTGCTGCAAGCGGGGGAGGCATGCCACATGATCGCCATGATGTTGCACAAATGGCTCAACTGCATTTCCGTCTTAATTGTGCGACTTATCATGAAAATGATCCACTAAGCGGAGTTCATCAATCTTTCGTCGTAAGCTCTGTCTAGTTGCATCCTCGATTATGCCAAAAAGTCAACAAACTTGCTCTCTTAGCTTACCTGAACTAATTGCTGGCGCTATTTGTAAAACCCCAAGGTCCTGTTGCTGACCACAATTCGCAAAGCTAACTGGCATAAATGTTTCAGATATGATACTTTCCAGCAAAAAAGAAATTCGTTTTAAGTGGTTGGAGAAAAGTTAAAATCGTACTATTTTTTAATATATATAAAAATATAAGATTTTACTTAGAAGTTTAACAACGGTAATTTAGTCGACTTTTAGATAAAGCAATTGAAAAAAGGAACGGATAGTCGTTTATGTGCAATCTTCTCCCTGATAATAAAATAGATATCCGGTCTACTTTTTCATAATGCTGCAACTTAGCATATTCTTTCTTGAAGTATTTCTACCAAAACACTTGACAGTTCGTCCACATAATTGGCCAAGACGATGCAACTGCAAAGTAATTGGGCTGGCCATGTAAATGGCCTTAAATTGGACGCTTCGTTGGTCGCCACGAAGCGCTGACTGACCGCACGAAAAGTCAGCACCCCGAAACAGACTGTGGTGACGCTTTTCCAATTTTCCAATTTCCACCTGCCCGACTTGAAGGCAGACAGTCAAATCCAGTGATGACGTCGGCCACCGGCACAGGTGAAAGTCAAGCGTGCCCCCTGCACCCTGCAACTTCTCAACACCCCCTTCCCCCTACTTACTTACTGCCACCGCGGTCTGTACCTGTCACAATGCGCCTTTAGCCGTTGCCTTCAGCCATTTGCCGTTTGCGTGTGAATTTTCAGTCGCTCTCGATGTCTGTGTTCAATTTTCCAATTTTCGTGTTGTGCGCTGGTGTTCAAATTTCAACAAAAAATACGCTTGCACTCACATACGCACAACACACGCACACATACACATGAGGGAAAACACGCAACTGTAGACTGTAGTTAAGCCCGGCCAGCAGGACCGGGTCGGGAAACAGGTAATCGAGTCCTAGACGAAGCCACAGGCCGCAAATGAAATCATCGAGCGCGCCTCACACACACACATACGATATGATGTCGACAGTGGTCACGGCCGGGTGACAAAGCCACAGGTCTAGTCCGGCCCCGACCCGCGCCTCAATTGAATAAAATCGATTTTGGACCGCAGCAAAAAGGTCAAATGCATTGCTTAAGCAGAGACAAGGGAGGGGGGAAATTCGATATATCGATAAAGTGGACAAATCTAATTCAAGGCCAAACTGCATGCGCTTAGGCAAACATCCTTTAGTTGACCAGCAGCTGGTCAAGTCCTTCTGTACACAAGGACCACTCAGAGGTTCCCCAACAAACGAGCAGATGCAAATGAAAATGTGCACGGCTTATAGGTGTACATGTGATGTGACTGTATGTGTGTGTGTGTGTGTGTGGGAATTGTAATTAGTGGCGCTTTCCCAGTTCCTTTGCTTGAGCACACTTGACACAGGACATTCGTAACCACTCTGACTTCTATATTACACACACTTCCAGGCACTGCAAATATGCCGAGCTTGCATGGTATTGAGTTCGCAGAGTTAAATATTTATTTTAAAATTATATTTGAACAAAGCATAACATTTTCTGCACCTTTTGATTACAATGATTAGAAGTCTGAATCTTTGTCTTTTGTTTCACACAACAGCTGAATAAAATTATTCAGCAAAGGTGTTGCAAAGAACACTTTCCTTCACATCTATATGTAGATGAAGAATTGAAAACGTTTGCGATTTAATAAAATATATTTGATATCAAGTTTCGTCATTCCGCACCATATTCGGGTCACATTTATCAAAAGCATGAGCAAATATGCAAATTTGTTGGCTCTGCACTCAACCCGAAAGTTGAGGGCACTTTCCCAAAACTTGGATCATACTTGACCCTAAATCATCTGATGTCTGCCCTTCTCCCTGCCACTGTGGTAGTTTTCAAACGGAAAAGGAAAGACAAAAAAAAAAAAGACTAAACAACAAATAGAGAGAAACGTATTTGGAAAATTATTTGGCATTGTTTGTCGCAATTGTTGTCATTGTTGTTGGTAGTAGAGTGGCAAGTGGTGGTGTTTCCACCATAATTCTTTTAATTATATGATCTATTACATTAGACACACTGAATGCGTACATTTCTCGCACACTTGTAACACATTTTAGCATATTTTATTAATTTAAATAATTCAACTCGAACAGATCCGAGAGGCCAGATAAAATTTTAGAGAGAGGAAGAAAGATACAGAGTACGGAATACGGAATACGGAATACGCATTTGCTCAGCGATGAGTGACGAAATGTACGACAGCCGCTTGAAAGTCTCAAAGAAATAAAATTATGAAGAAGAAGCAGTTGAAGACGAGGGGCTTTAGAGAGCAAGAAGAAACCCAACGAAGCGTCCAAGCGACCGCATCCACCTCCGTTTAGATCGCTAATTAAATTCAGTGGAAAAGAGGCGCATTTACCGACAAACCTACCGAATTTCATTTTAAATAATATATTTCACTTTTTTCTGTAATTTGTTTATTATTTACCTGCATAAGCGATTGCAAGCAACGACTACAAATTAACCAACGCTTGGCCGCCTCTTCATTTGGGTTGCTTCACTTTGCTCTGCTCTTGGGTTTGCCTAATAGCTCTGATGGATTCGTCGACATTCGCCTTGACACATGAGTAATGGTTGTCTAAGCGCCGATTGGGAACCATGGCAGCCAATTGTACATATATGCTAGAATATTAATTGAGAGGGGGCAGCACTAGTTGTTGGCTAAAAAGAAGGCCAATATACTGGTATTGATTAAGCCTTTGAATTACCTGTATAGTTTAGTTGTATATAGAGTCGAATGTTACGTTTAATTTTTAATTTCAGATCAATATAATCTACGAGTAAGCCCTTGAATTTCCCTTATACTTTAGTTCTAGATGGCTTTGTAGACATAACTCTAGTGCAAGTCTCTCATAAGCTTATTGTTTGATTTCACCATTTATTATTTATGTGCTTTTCGCACTTGCCCAATCTCCTGGTAGCATTTATCTAATTCTATTCATAATATCGTTAGGTCCCTTGGCTCAGTCTCTTCTGGGAATGCCTCGCTCGCAACTCAATTACAAATCTGATACCGTCTAAGCGCCAGTAGCATATGAATAAAGCGCACTCAGCTCTTGGGGAATTGGGAGGAGTGTTACAGCGATATTTGCTGAGTGCACACGGTACACACACAAGGATGGAGGCCTGGAGTCTCGAAGGGTTAGAAGTGACTCGCTGATGGGTTTTAAATGCTGCTAATCCGTCAATGGTGCTGCAGGTGGCGCGTGTCAAGTGATTAAATGTCAAGTGGTTAGACGGCTAATAGAGAAATCTGTGCGATGCGCTTTGAATAATTATATCTGCCTGGCTACTGGCGAGCCTAGGAAATGAATGAATGAATGAACGAATGGGAACCCAAAACTGTGCAGGCAAACCCAAATTCAATACTCAAACAACACCAGAAGTATCTAGCTGGCGTTTCGACTCTTGCACCATGATCCTCACGCGCCATCCGTCATTCCATCACATTGAAATGTTGATGTTTTGACGTCACATCATTATCTGTTCTCGACCTGTGTCTTTGTGCCATTGTCTTGGACAGAGTATAGTAGAGTGGTAGCTCGTCAAACTGAAAACTAGACGTCATTACATTTGTGCCTCATCATCTTGTCTAAATTAAAGAGGGGCAATAGAATTACTTGAGCAGGTCCCCTCATTTGCTGCCATTGATACCGATCTGTTGTAATTTGGATTTCAGATTGTACAAAACAGCTCGTTTTGTTTTAATTTGACCCCCAAACTGTAAGATATTTGGGAAAATTGTTGACATATTGAGTAGGGTTATTCAGTACAATTGCTAAGGATTTGTTAAGTGAAGAAATAATCGTATTATTTATATTTTAACTAACCACATTTAAAAAGTTATCTAACTGGGAATACTGAATTTCATTATTATACAATTACTCATCCAAAAGTCATTGTTAAATATTTATTACGAAGTCACATACACGTACATTGCTCTATAAATCCGAGTATGCATACATGTTGTAATTAGGTTTTATTGTCCGGCCAAGTGTGGATGTCGCACCATGTTCAACTGAGCCAATCAATCGACTTGTTGTACTGCTGGTAATACGATCCTGAACAATACTCTGATGTCACTTTGCCGAGGCAGTAAAGATTTAATCAGTGCAACGTCGCGTCGCCACACTATGGCTTAACCCTAAAACATTTTGACCCGACCCAATCTTGAGGAGAATACATCTTGTTTTACAGCCAAAAAGAAAGTGTGAATCAATTAGCCTCCAACCAAGAGCCAAACAAATGTTTACTTTGCCAAAAAAAAAAAAAAAAGAGAGAAACAATTACGAGAATTTTATTACGCTCGATTTTACTACTCAGACCCGAATTGTTCATCATGTTGTTGTCATTTGTTTGTTGTTTGTGTTGTGTTGGGTGTTGTTGCTCATTGTTAATGTCGTAAAACTGTTTGCGGCTATGACGCTTCGATGGCTCGTCGTTGGGTCATTGGGTGAAAGGCCCGGCGATAAAAACCTAAGTACACCACGCCATATCTCTGCACCAGCACCAGACACCACTCCAATTCACTCCACGCCACAGACTGGAGATGTACGAGCCATGATAAGAGACAGCCCGTGCCAGTTCATCAATTACCTTAATGCCGAGCAATTGGTCAGATACTTTAGTATTTGAATCGGAATTCTGCTTTGCATTTGCCACAACTGCGAATGTGACTCTTAGCATCTGTTTGAATTGATTTCTTGATTAATTCGTGTATTTAACATCGTTTAGTTCATGCCTATACAAACCTAGTCTTGACCCCCTTTACAATAACAATAATCCGCATTTGTCAAAATATTTGTTACAAACCGAATGCTGCGTCATCAACCCGGCATAGTCATCATCATCGTCATCGTCATCGTCACGGTACCATGATGCCAAGGAGAACCGACTGTTTGGCACGCGTTCCCGCTGCCGATCTGCCTTCGATCTGCTGACTGCTCACTGCGGCAGCACCAATTGAAATGATTAGTTTGAGTTGTCAGGAACTGACACCAGTTGTCATCTAGGCTGTCAAACATTTTCGTTTCGCTCGCTTTGCCCTATGAAAAATTAACAAATTTTCAAATTTGTTTGGCTTCTATGAGAGATATTTTAATTCACATGTTTCAAATAGTGCTTTAGGACTGATCAGTTATGTACATAAATTATGGTTAAATCTTTCTCAAAATGTTGACATTTTTTCAAGAAGAGTTTTTTAAGAAATTGCATTAGGATTATTGAATTGTAATATCTAATATACGAGTATGTATACTTAAAAAGCCTGAATTGAATTTTGTTTTATTTAATGTAGCCAACATTTTGTTTGTTTGAAGAAATATTTTAGGTCGATAATTAGCCATAATAATATAAAGTATGAATAATTGGCTTCCTATCTTCATAGTTATATCTAGTTTTTTAATTTATATAAATATTTAAATGTCAAAAACAATCAAAGTGTAAGGGAAAAAAGTTCGAACATCAGTGGGAAAAATGTTAATTAAATTATTCTGTGCAATGCTATAGCATTGAGCAGCTATAACTGGACTTTGATCATAACTGAACATAATTACAGTCTTGAGACAAAGACCCAAAGGCGGATTCACTAGACACTCGGCCAGAGCGACGGGTACAATCGAATTTTATAGAGCTTCAAAAAGAGGTTGTACTACAATAAAAGTGCTTTATATAATTTTCCCATAGCTGACCAATGCACGGAACGGAACGAAACGGATCTTTATTTATGGCATAATGATCATCATCGGACTCCCAATAGTTCCCTCACCCTTTGAGCAACTGTGCCAGGGGAAGAGTCGCCCGTCTGATCACTTTACGATCAACGTCTGTTTGTATGAGTGTGTCTGTGTGTGTGTGTGTGTGTATACTGGGCATCATCATCTGTGGAGCCGTCTCTCTGGCCAGCAGCTCTTCGATAATTCTTTATTATTTCTTTAAAACTTCACCTTTAATTAAACACGAAACAAAATTATAAAAATGTACCTGCTTTAGCCGAGTCCGAGCCTGAGCCCGAGCAGCTATCCCAATCCCAAGTCCAAGTCCAACTCAAAGTCGCATTCGCAGTCGCAGTCGCAGTCGTTGTTGTTATTGTTATTGCTGGCTTCTTTCTGTTATATCAAACGCTGCCCACGGGGGAATTTCTACCTGCACAGCGTCCCGCTCATCTGCTCTCGTGTTCGCCCCGTTGTCTTCTGTGTGTGTCCCCAAATTCGATCAATTTAGATACAAACACCCATTTATGCATCAGTACCTTTTATTAAACTACTCGTACAGTGCGACTCCAAGTGTCTATGTATGTGTGGGTCTGTTTCTGTTTCTGCCGCCGATCTTGGCAATGCTACGTGTTGCCTTAATAAGCCTGTTAATGGAATATTAGGCAATGGCAGAGTTTCAATTCGGTTTTTTTTCGGTTTTCGTGGACACAATCAATATCAATACGTGAGAGAGAGAGAATTGGAGAACTGTGACAGAGATGTTGTTGTTGTTGTTGCTGAACTAGTGGCCAGCTCTGAGCATCACACGATCGAACCAAAGATTTTAGTGCTGGAATGCAATAAAATTTTTATTTTTTGTTTTGTTCGATTTGATACAAGTTTTATAGTTGGTCTGCTTATTGTGTGTAGGAGATACACACACACACACTGTCACACACTTAGTGTATGTACACCGGCCAGCATATAAAAGTACAATCACACACACTGATAGGAGTAAAACGAGTCTACAAATGGATGAAAAAAAAAGCGGCAACTTGCACACATTTTATGTATGATATTTGTACACTTAAAGAAATATCTAAATGACAGCCAAAACATGGAAAAAACGTTAAAACTTCTAGCCATCGTTAAATATTGAAACTGTTAAAAAATAGTAATTAGCTTAACAGTGATTTAATACAATCTCCACAACTGAAATATAATATTACACATGTACGTTATTCATTTAGGAATTTTTATTTTTGACAGCCTCAAAAGTTAAATAAAAATTTAACTTTTAGCTTGAGAAATGATTTCAGTTCAAATGAGAGAATCAAGCCTTTTAATAATTAAATCATATACTAAACCAATACTTCTATAATCTATTTATTTATGTGGAAAATTTGTAGCTACATATATTGTAAAATCCGCAGATATCTTGAATAGAAGATGGTAGCTTTGCTGGTTTTCAATTTTTAAATGAAAAGTATATATTTATACATAAATTAGTTATTTAATTCTGATCGAAAATTATGTGAAAAAATGATTTAAAGTTTGGCCTCTGTTCAAGATACTTTCCCAGTGTATTGCGATGCTTCCGCCTCCATGTATCTAATTCAAGTCTTTGTCATTGCACAAAGCATTAGTGACTGTTTTCTCCAGTTTCAACGCCATGCCAGTGTATTCGCCTCTCTCTTAGTCGGGTTATTGCTAGCTCTTTCATTGTCGTTGTAATAAATATTTGATACTCGCACTAAACCCGAATTAACATAATTTGATCGAGCGGTTTGCTGCTGAGGCCGACACTGACAGCGGTGCATTTTTTAATGCCCGCTGGACGCGTCGGAAAATTATTACATGGAAGACGATACCTTTTCCCCTCGCTGCCTCCCTGACGCCCTGTCTCCCTGCCATCGTGGTCATAATGAAGAAGATGCTTTCTTTTTACTTATCTATCGGCTAGGAAGATCTATGTATTATGATCATACTCTAACACAGACAGACACACACTGTGGACACATAAGTATACCAACTAGACAAATGTTATTACCAAAATGAAAGAAGAAAACTAAAAAGGAAAGAAAAGTAAAGAAAGGCAGCGACAACACCGAGATCTCTGACTAAATTTATTCAAAAGCGATTCAAAAACGTCGCCATCGCTCTCCCCTTTCATTCGTTGCTCGAAGAAGACTCGTTAAGAATAGATTTTGGATATACATATATATACTTTTTTTGGGTAATGCGTGTGACTGCCATTAGAGTAAAGTACTTTGGATAGCCGCCTTAGTCGGTGTCCCCTGTCTCCTTCCCCCATTCTGATTCCGAATCCCAATCCCAATTCCAATTCCAATCCCCTTCCCATTTCTATTACCATTTCCAATCTCGTTCCCTTATACAGCATCAGCTGAATCGAGCTCTTGCATTTCTTCGGTTTTGGCTTTCTTTCACCTACAAGATTTATCGCTTTGTATTTGTATTATTTTTAGTTGTCTTTATGTCAGCTGCACATTTCCATCCAACTGCTCGGCCGTGTACATGCCCCTATAGAACACCTCTTAGATATGTTAGCTTTCATAGAGTTCTCTTTCAGTGGGTGAAGTGGGAACATTGGATTGCTATTGTAGTCGCATCCAGGCTACATAAGATCATTTTGCTTGGTACATTTTCCTCCCTAATTGTGTCCCCCACTTTGTGTATATATTTCTATTTCGTTGCATGTTTGTTATGGCTTGTGTTGAGTAGAAACTTAACTGTGGAGTAGAAATGTGTTCAATGATTGTATTATCTATTAATGCTTGCTTACTCAAATCAAAGGTATAAGTATTGGCCATTTATTTAGTTTATTATTGAATAAAATCACAATTCCAAATGCCTTATATTAATATTATAGATTCTAATTAAATGCCAATTTCATACAATTAAGTAATTGACCCAAATATGACCCTTTGGCGTATTTAAAGGGCAAAGACATTTCTAGCACATCTTTAAGTCGATATATGTAAAAGTCGTATTTGTGAGTTAATGTACTACCTTCTTGACTCTTTGCTATGTATATGTATTGGTTTTGTTGTGGTTTAGAACTAAAAGTGTGAAGTTTGACTACAAAAGAAAATGAAAGAACCGTTACAGTGTAAGCTCTATAGATATATAATATTAAAGTGCCATTCTTTTCGCTCGCCATTTTGGGCAAATATGTGGAATGGTCGAAGCGCGTGAGATCACAGCTAGGGGGAAAGGGAAAGAAAGAAATAGAGAGAGAGAGAGAATAATAGTTTACTTAACTTTATTGTTTAGTTGGTCGATGTGCGGTCGCGACTAGCCTTCTCGCTAGTTTCAAAAGAAATTATTAATTAATGTACGAGACTCAAAGCTGAATTGGTTCTTGGCCTCATCTTCATTTGACGTGGCATGCCCCCTCGGACCCCACCGCACCGCAGCGCACTGCCAACGCCCCGCCCAAATGAACGCCCAATGAAGCCCAATGCCCAGTGCCTCGGTCATTCCCATTTTGTTATTCCAGTTCATGTTATGTTAATCGGCCAAAGAGAAGTTACCAAAATACTGGATGATGGCTTTTAGAGACATGTTCTCTGTATAAAATTAAGCATCATTTGATTGCCTTTGTCGAAATCGCCGCTAAGAATGTTTGGTTTAGTTGTCGCTGTTGTTGTTGTCATACTTGGTTGAGTTTGTAGTTGTGTTACTTTTATTATGTATTTCTTATGCTTTAGGACAGTTACTCACACACATGCACAACAAATTTAAATAGAAATTTTTGTCGCCGAATTAAGCCGAGTTCATTGGACTGGACCTACGGCCACATTTTGCCGATGACGACAGAAATCATTGAGCATTTATCGTATCAAATAATGTAATATTCCCGGAATTCAGAAAGGATTTCAATTTCTATCTTTTTTTGTCCAAATTAACAAACAGTTTTTGCACTGCAGCTGCCTCTTTGATAGTTCTGGCCCAATAATTGCAACTGATAAATCCCATGTACGTGATTTCCAACTCAAGATAGTCGACATGCGTCCTCTTCACATCCTTCGGCCTCATTTCGATTCTCGGAATCAAAATTGGGATTAGATTTGCAACTCGTTTTGTTAAGAGCACGTTTCGGCAAGTGGAAATGTAAAAAAGTAGTGAGAAAAACTCAATTGTTTTCATCTGAACGTGAGTGTGTGCCTTGACATGGATTTCTTTATGTAATGCCAAAAATGCTCATCTGCTGATCCAAATGTTTTACATTCTTTACTGTTTTATATGAATTAAATCGCAAATACTTGTGTACTTTATTTATTATTTTAGAATACATTTATGGATCTATATAATATATAATAATATTATACGTAAATATGATAGATATTTAATGAGTAAGTCTTTTAATTTATTTATATCTTTTAAAATATATCAATGAGAAAAAGGTCAAATAAGAACTTCGTTTTATTTATTTCCAGGGTTCCTCTCCTACTCTGACGTTGATCACCTCAAAGGTAAGTCCACAGTTGCCTGTTCAATTAGCATTAACAATTAGTGCATGGCTTACTCGCTTGGCTAGTTCAGCACTTGGCAATGCTAGCATATATTATATTAGTAGTGATTCATTGCTGCAATTAGGTTGACTCAGCGTAGTTGCCGCTGGCGATGCTCAGAAAGCGAGCAGGAGTTGCTGCTGACCAGGATTTGGGTCTGCAGGTGACTCATCCGACAGGAAGTGACGGTGGCGATTGGGGCATGTCTGCAGTGCGAAATGTTGCACCAAGAGCCAGCATGTGAAAGGCACTCGCACTCACATACACGCACAGACACATACACCTATTCGAAACACCCGCCGAGACTACATAAATACTAGTATCTTAGCGACTTCAGTGTTAACTTTAAGCCTGTTTTACACTCGTAAAAAATATAGTTTATTCTTGTGGATGGGCAGCAGTGTCACCGGCGTCAGTTGTAATGGGTCCTGGGCCAGAGATTACCTGGCGGCAGATTACAATATCGGGTAATCGCATTGCTCAAGTCGTTAGAGCCTGAGAAATGGCCGCACACTCTGCGAATTCTGCAGAAGAAGAGTTTGCAGATGGAGGAGAAGCGGCGGCACACTGGAAGTGCTGGTGGAGCGCAGTTGGCGACCTTGAAAATGCAAACTATGCCGCGAGGGCGCTACACACTCACACACACACACACAAATACACATGTAGCACTGGTGCTTGGGAAAGGAAAACACAGGCCAAGAGGGGCAACACTTCGAGGAAGGCAGAGGCAACCAAGTTAAGTGCTGTGTGTGCGTCCTATGCACAGATACAATGGCAACGAAACGAGTTTCGCTACCACCAAAAACTGCACCAGTATCTGTATCTAACAGATACGCGAACTGAAATGAAATTTCGCCTGCGAAACCTGAAGACATCAGAAGAGAGCGAAGAGATCGAGGAGCACAAAGAAGAACACGAAGCAGAAGCAGAAGCACCGCAAAGCAAAAGTCGGTCTTTGTGCCAATAGAGCTTAGAATGCGGTAGGACAACAGTCAACACTCCTCCTCGTGCTCCTCTTCTGTGCCTTCTACTCATTTTCTTCTCTTTTTTTACTGTGCTGTTGTTGCTGTTGTTGTTATTGTGGCGCGCCGCAGGAAACGACTACGTTGCCAAATTCAGACTTTGATCTTCGTATTCTAAACAAATTTCGCATATGTTATTGCTGCTGCTGTTTGTCCCAGTCCCAGTCCCCATTCCCATTCTCAGACCCAACTTACACTCCTTGCATGTGCGAACTCTCGTTGAACAAGGCGGCGATATGCAAGATTTAATTTGACTCCGTCATTTCGACGTGCGGCACATTAAAATTTAATTAAAATCATTTGTTTGTTTGCAAAAATTTGACACATTTCAAATGTTTTCAGAGCTCTACTCCAATTTCTTGTTACGAATATTAATGCCCATAAAAGGGGTATGATAATGCAAATGTGTTTTATTATTTATCAACTTACATTGATTGTCTTGTTACACTGTTGTTGAGTGTTCTCGACTGTAAGATACTACTGCATTATTAATTACTCATTAATAACTCAAATCAAAATAAATATTGACCAATTCGAATTTGTTCTATATAAAATTGTTTCTTGCACAATAATTTGCTGTATTAATCATTATCATTAAATTCATATTCCCCTTATGGTTTCCGAGGTATAAATAAGTAGCAGCCGGTCAAGAGGAGTTGAGTAAATCGCCTCATCAAGAATATAAACAATTGATTTAACTTCAAGTATTTGAACACCACAAGTACTGTGTTAGCATAGTTGTATAATCTAATACTAAAGTGATTTTTATATTTTTCGAACTGCCACAAATCGAAATATCTAATATTTTCTGGTCTAGCGTTTTAAGCAAATTTAATTAGTACACAAAGCTAATGAAAATGAAATACAAATCTAATAAATCAAAGTACGTAAATTGAAAAGAATTGCCATATTCCATATAGCTATAAAAACATGTTCAAGCAATGCAATACGATCAATCCAAGCTTCCAGGAATACATTAAATACAACAGTACGCTCATGAGGATGGGATGGGCAGAAGACAGTGGCAAAAGGGCTCTGGGAGAAGGTCATATCCAGTGACAGAAATGCACTGAAGTGCTATACATATAAAGATCAGCGTTTTATGCATCCTTAACTTACACTCTATTTTAATTGCCAAGAAATGCTCACAATCACAGTTGGTGCCTCGCTTCCACACACCGACCGAACGACCCAAGATCCAAGATCCAAGACCCAAGACAGAAGACCGATCAACCAGGCGTCCAAGCGACCAACTGATCTTATGTGCAATTAAACGGCAAAAAGTCCGACAAGCGTCAAGGGATGGGGTGTCAGTAAGGGAGAGGAAATAGGGAGGCAGGTACAGGGACAGGGACAGGGACAGGGGCAAAAGCAAATTTACGTCCGCTGTCAAAAGGCAGCGACGTAGCGTATTTAATATTTTTCAGCGTTTCTTACCTTTTCATGTTGTGTCATCATCATCGTCAGGCGTAGCCGGAGAGTTCAGTTGCAGCATCAGGGACGAGTGGAGAAAAGATACAGAAACAGAGACTCGAACACTCGCGCTCGCACTCGCGCTTATGATGGTGTAGAGTGGTCAATCCTGTTCCCTATGCTCCTGTGTGGCTGTGCGGCTGTGTGGCGAATGGCGAGGGAGGGGACAGCGAGGGGATGTCGCGGAGGGGTACAAATTTGTACGCTCAACTACAAACTAAAAAGTCTTAAAGTCTTAAAAGCATTTGCAGAAACGAAGGCAAAGAGTAAACACAATAAAGGCATAAAAATTGCGAGTGAGCAAACAAATAAAAGGAAACACAACTGCGTGGTCAGCGGCTGAGGGGGAGACTCAAGTGGGAGGCTGAGGATGAGGACGGGGAATACAGTTGGGGGCATGGTGTATGTGTGTATGTTGTTTTGTTGCTCTGCTGCTCATTTGCACTTGGAATACAAAAGATACATTTTCGTAAGACCATTTTGACATGACAAGATAACGACAAGCAATCCGACCAAGTGACCAACCAACCATCCAGTCGACCAAAGGGACAAACGCAGGGGCACGAGGGCTGGCTGATGTAGACTTGGGGACCTGCGCCTGCTCATTGGCTCCTTGCCCGACCTTTTGCCTGAGTGTTTCGTATTTTAATTTTCATTACGGCCACAAAGCAAAGCTGGTAAGGTTCTTGAGAAGCTTCGACGATGACGATGACGCTGACGGTGACGGCGACGTCGACGGCAGCGCATAAAGTCAGCGCAAGCAGAGTAAAAGTGAGTATTTCTCAGAAATTGCAAATTATTTTTGAGCTGAGCGCCTGCGCCTGTGCTGATGATGCTGATGCTGGTGCTGGTGCTTGGAGTTGCCTCGTCACAGTCGCAACTGGCGCAGCAGCAACGGAAACAGCAGCAGCGGCAGCAGCAGCCGCCGCCAAAATGAGTTAGCATCCCAATCCCAATCCCTCCTCGGTGTGTGTGATTCTGTTGAGTGCCTGCGCAAAGCGGCAAGCGAAACAAATGCGCAGATACTTTTGCCCCCATTCACACACCCGCACCTCCCTCAACCACGGCACACCGCGACTCTCAAACTGGACGCGACTCTCATCGACCATCGGGCGTTGGGCATTTTGCATCTGACTATCAAGTGCTCTGGCCTCGACTGTCTTCTGCCCGCGTCGCTCCTACCATAAAGTCGTGTTTATGCACTCTCATAAACATTTTTATTTTAATGATTTTTATTATTGCGCACATTCGTTACTTTTTATGCCGGCCGAGAGGATCATTGCCAATGACTTCGACTGAGTAGTAAGTGCTCGCTTCCCTGAATCTGTAATCATTGTCCTGATCTTGGCACTGAGTGCTTAGAAAACTTCTACATGAATATAGAGTTTCTCTAACAACTTCAGATCCTATATGAAATTATAGATCGTTTTATATATTATTATTATTATCATTAGTTCCTGCACAATTAAGAGATCTAATGTTTAACTAACTTTAACTCAAGCCACTTTTATATAAAAGATAACTACATTAACACCTATCCTAATCAGTTCAGTTTTCTATGATAACAACAATTAACATCCCTCCACAAAAGGAACAGCAGATAATCCATAAACGACTCTACACAGATCTCAGTTGTTTCATTTGTTATTTTTTGATATAGTTAATGTTATTTTTCAACATTATTTAATGAGTTTTTTAATCTTAAGTTTAAATTAATGCTGTGTAAGTATTGAATATCAACTTTGTAAATACTTAAGACCGTCAGGTTAGTTACACTTTTATATAACCTATTAAGAGACTGGACATGAGAATCAGAATTCACAACTGACAAACTGCGTGAAGGCCCTTGCATATTTCGAATCCTTAAGCGACTGTAGCATCTCAAAATGGAGACACTGCTAACATCTCAGTTGTTGGCCCCGTTGTTGGTTTTGTTGCCTGATTCTCGTCAACATACCGAAACCATAAAAATTAATTTACGTTCGATTGCAAAGTTTTCGCCTGGATGTGGACAACTCCGACGCCGCCATCGCCATTGCCGCCGCCGCGTATGACACATAAAATTCTACATTTACGACCCCTTAAGATTCAACTCATGTATATTGCAAATCTGGGAGACGTTGCCAACCGTCGGCTTATCCAATTCGGTTTCATTAAAAACTTGAGACCCATAAAATAGTCGACTTGTGGAACCTAAAAACAAATATTCCCCGCACTATATTTATATCCACACTTTTAGTGAGATTTTGCTAAATTTAAGCAGTTGAGTTTATTTACAAAGCGTAACTAAATCTAACATGTTTTTGGTACAATAAGTAAATATTCTAAATTCCCATCTCCACATACATATATGTAATCAAATAAAACTCAGTTAGCGGGGAGAAGGTCCGCCCAGACGTGCTACGGTCTGTTGCAGCTTGAGAATCTCAGCCTGTAGATCTTTAACCGATTGGTTATTTTGGGCGACTGCAGGCTTAGATACGGGTGAAGGCACAGGAGCTGCGATTAGAGAGATTGCGCTCGCAATGGAGAGATCTGGATGAATTTGTGGCGTGGTCACATGTGCACTGCTTGCCGAAAGCGTTGCCGTAAGACTATTCGTTGCAACTGGCGTGATATTTGGATTAGGGGCAACAGAACTCATTGCCACTGTTGCAGCTGTGATCGGTGGAGCAGCAGCTGAAGTCTGTCCGATACCTCGATGTGTAGTTATTAATTTTTGTAACTTTGCTGCCGCACTTTCCCGCTGAGAGTCCAGCAGCATACGCATTGCCTCCTGATCCTCTGATTTCGCTTTTTCCATAGAGTCGGAACCCTCATCAATAAACACGTAATTGATGACGTGGGCATGTGTACCCGGCTTAATGCGATATATAGGCTGACCGTCGCCCGCACCGGCCACAGATGCCAGCGATGGAATGTCGCCCATTTTGGCCATCTCACCACCGACCTGGAATATCGATGTCTTGCCGTTGACTACCAGCGGCTTTGGCATAATGTAGGGCGCTGACACAAACTGAGAGCACTTGCGTTTGGTCAACTCCACATATTTGCTCACCCGACAGCCATTCGTGCTGCAGGCTCGCAACGGGGCGGCCATAGAATCCGCACCGACGCTACTTCCACCAGACGAAATTATTGTGGTACTGCTAGCTGCTTGCATCTGCAATGTCAACAGAGGTCGAGGGTTGGTTAATTCAACGTACTGCGATACACATATTAATATTTACTAATTTTATTACATTTATATTCACAATTGTTTTAATCTTATCTAGTTTTTATTTAAGTTTAATATTTTAATTGTTGAGACAACAACGCGTCTTCGATTTTTCACAAGCAAAACACAACAATACACAGTTCGGTCACACTAATAATACTCTCTGAGAGCGTCTGAGTGCCTTGCTGAAATGAGCTGAACAAGTTCAACTTGTTCTTCATTACATTTGCTATATATTTTAATTTTATATTACTTTAAGAAGTAAGTAATTTAAGTACGCATTTTTTTTTAAATTTTTAATAAAATATTTTATTAAAAATACTTAAAAATATAAACGGTAAAAAGCAAGCAACAGAGACTCGTTCCTAAAGCAAGCAAATGAGTTTTTATTCTGCTCTCAGAGAGAGTCGGCGACTGCGCACGGCCGCATATCGATTGCTAGCGCTCGATAATTAATCGGGACTTTGATTGGCGGGAACCCAAAATTTAAAATATAATTACTCTAAGTGAAACACATTAGCAACAAAGTACTAAGGAAAGATTATGCCAACGATCCAGCAGATAAATAGTAATCTACATATGATTGTATTATATAATATGCATGTCTTCTATATATTATATTAACACTAAGCTTAAAGACACGTGTACTTACATACACATGTACATATGTGCGGAAAGTACATTGACCCAGAAGACCTCGAACAGCGATGGCTGAGTATTGCTTCTACAGACACCCGCTTCATTTACATTCCCGAGTACTTTAAAAATGGGCATGCAACGCCACAGTTGAGTCGTTAAAAGCACTGAAAACGGTTATCATGAGGCGGTCGAGACCAAGGACGGTCCAGTCTGCCAACTTCTTTAATTTCCACGTCCATCTTACCACCATCAGTCGCTCAAAGCACTGACCAGACTTGCAGCCTCATTGTTAGCTTATATGAAATAATTACTTTAGCACACATTGACTGACTGACTGAATACCTTCTTGCCTGACAGTCAGACAGCCAGTGTGAATGTGTGCATCCTTAGTCATGGACAATATATCGACTCGCATTAACAACAACAACACAAACAACAACAAGAACAACAACAAGAACAATAATGAGAACAGCCGCAGTTGCAATAAAATCCTCCGACACATCCACGTCGCGCCCAGTTCGAGAATAATAAGAAATGAAATGCCATTTATTAAGCATTAATAAGTGCGAGCGTCCAAGTCCATCCATCCATTTGCGCTGCACTTGGGCTCTTGGGTACGCGCTTTCGACTGGGGCTTGTGCTTACTACCAACCGGCTGCTCAACTGCCTGCCTCTGACTCAGTCTGTGTTTCTGACGATGCCTGTGGCCAGCTTTAACTCATTCGTGCCACGCAACTGCCAAGCTGTGCACCATTGCCACTTTGTTGATGTTGCCTCACGGGGTATTCTACCTTCAGTCTGCTGCTGCATAATACATTATTCTTTTGGCTATCAAATTTTATTAGAACTTCAAATGACAATATTAATAACGTTGGAATTATTCAGTATATTTTTGTTATTTCAATTTAAATATATAATATGTACTCGTAGTACCTAGTACATATTCACTAAAATTGCATTTATTAGTTTATACAGTTATACCACAATATATAACATGAAACGAGTAAACTGTGTTTTCTATTTAGAGATGCATAAATCATATTTTAGAAATTTGTTTATTTAATTAAAATTCGCATGAAGAGCATGAGCCCAAAATAAAAACCAAAGCATCGAATTCTTAACTTCTACCTTTGGAGAGTTCCTCGCCGGTAACTTAATTAAATTCCATTGCGTTTGGGTTAAAAATGTGTGCAACATGCTGCAATTATGAAATATGAAGGGAACTGTTATTAAAATTCAGGAGCGACGATCACAACGGAAATGCTTTACTCCCAAATACAACAGAATCCCCTCCAATATTCGATCCCTCTTGCGCTTAAATTGTTTTGAACAGTCGATTATATTACTTTTATAAAGAATTCATAAAACAAACTGACAGCAATAGAAAAAAGCTGCAAGGCTAAAAGCATGAAAAGGTTGAAGCAAAAAATAACATACTTCTTTAAATTTATAACTCAAGTTCAATTTGATGAGATACAAGAATTCGTCATTGTTGTGAACATATTTAATAATTGATAGAGAAATATTTTTAAAATAATCTTTACGAAACTGAAGGAAATTCACCTGAATCTTTATCTGTATAAATTCAAATTACTATAATTTTACAGTGTCAACCTACAACACTTTTATTTATCAAGGTATCAAGTCTTCCTTTTACATTTACTGCAGCGGCTTTAAGATACCCCAAACAGAGGATGGGCACCTTTCCAAAAAATATGATTCGGACGTTGCAATTTTGTGCCACGTCATTCTGTTGTTCTGTAAGGAATTTGGCATTGCGAGTAACATTATTTAAGAGATACTCAGTCTTGTGCAGTTCATTGAACCAATGAGTAACAGTGCAGAGAAGAAAGTGCTTTTAGTTGCACAAAACGTAGTAACGACTCTTCCTCCTGTTATTTAAAGTGCAACTAGCTGTTGATTGCAGCAAATGACTGTCTGGTCGCTGTCTGCGGCTCGTAAAAACAAAATACAAGTCTTTTTGGTTTTTACTTTGAGTAGCAAAAACAACAATATTGGAATTCTTCGTCAGTGCAGATACCAACACATGGCATTCATTTCAAGCCGTAACAGCAGTACAAGCCTTCGAAGCAACCACGAAAAAAATTTTAAGGCAGTAGTATTGAATTTAAAGACCACGCAATACTCTTTATAATTTGAGACCACTCAAATGTACCAATTAATTGACTCCTCTTAGTAATCGTTAAGAAATAGACGATCATTATTCGTATATATGATCGTCTGCTTTAGCTTCGTTGAACTGCACATGAGCAATAGCAAAACTGAAATACACTCATCGCCAAGGGTATTGCTAAAGTCGGCAATAAGCTCAAGGGGCTCCAACGCTGTACTTGTGCTTGTTCAAGTGAACAGCAGACAGCGATGACGGCAGGCAGACAGGACAGCCTGGCATCGTCTCGCCACGACAACTTCAACATCAGCAACAACATCCAATACAAACTGCGCATGCGTAGCTGTTAGATACTCGTAACAGGCGCTGATATGGGTACAGATACAAACACAACTACAGCTACAGATACAGATACAAATGCAAAAGCACGTGCAGTGCCCGCGGGAACGCTGAAGCAGCAGACCACGAAGCAAGCTCTAAAAAGGAAACGACCAAAAAAAAAAACAAAAACAAAACAAAAAAGGAAACCAAATGTTTCAGTTGACCTTGACTTTGAAATTCTCATTGCAAAAACCAAAAAATGTGCACTGCACACGCACACACACACTCTCCTAAAACACACACACACACACGAATCTTTGACTCATATAAGATGTAGACATTGTGCATTTATTGTTTTTGCCTTTTCGCATTTAATTTTGAATTTAAAACGCTTGGTATTCATTCAGCTAGTAGCCGTTCTAGGTGAATATTGACTGTACCTAGTAATTATACCCATCGATTTCTTGTTACCTTTTCAGATGAGTGCAGTTCCCATCGCCAATTCACTGAGTTCAGTTAAAACCCAATTTTCAGCTGAATAGAGAAAACATTGACAGTAACAATCCTATCCATAAAATCAATATGAGCACATAGAAGGCCCCACGACTATATGTATATATGTATCAATATATATATGTAGTAGACAATACGAGTACAACTGAACAAACCAGCTGATTTTGTACCTCCCAGAGAATTGCGGAACCACAGGTACGCCCGTTATCATACTTAAATGCAGCTAATATCTCATCCATCACGTCTTCTGAAAATCTAGAATATAGAACTATATTTATGTGGATAGCTTACTTAAAGAAGATATCATAATTAAAATCGACAAACAGGTTTTCATTTAATTACCCTTTTTGCACAACACATTACACAATAATAATCTGAAGATCTATCTTTTAAATCTTTTATATGATAAAATATAAGCTCAAATTGACTATTAATTCAAAAATTACACATTTTTAATCAGTGAAAAAATTTGAATTTAGTGTGTTGATTGAACACTTTTTTTTTAAAGAATGTAGCATCTCAATTTGTTATTTGTACTTTAAATATTAATATACTCAAATCTCGTAGTCTCAATTTGTCAAAATGCTCCCTTTGAGTCGCCATTTCTGTTTAAGTATTCATCGGATGGGTTGACCCAAATTATGTCCTACTACAATGTCATGCGAATCTGAAAGATAAATTACTACACTATGCACTATGCTGTTACGGCATATCCTTGTGAAGGAAGGAAATTGCGCATAAATGGCAATTGACACCAAAGTCGAACTAATGGGCCACTTACTCGTATAACGGCGCCTGCAGCGATCAGGACAAAAGGATGCACGCCGCGTTGTCCCCATTTCGATCCAGTTTCCTGTGCAATGTTGGCGTTTTGGTGGGAGGGCAAGAGGCTTGCACTCATGTTGCAGCTGCCGCTTGGCACACGACAACAAGTTGTAGTCCTCTCGTTTCGTTGTTATGTCGTTTCGGTTTGGCTGTGCTTGTTAGTCGCGGCCGGAAAGGTGTTGCCTCAGACAATAAACTAATTAAATTTAATTTAAAACAGACTGTGGCATTTCATCAGCCATCCTGTCGGCCAGTAACCTCTCTGGCCACTCGGACCAACCGCACGCGCCGTCGACGTAGTCAAAACCCGAACACAAACGCAAACAAGAAAAAAATGTTTCATATTTAATTGGCCGGCTGTTTGTGGCAAAGCGGCAAATGTGGCAATGTGGCAATGTGGCACAATGTCTTAAATTACCAAGTGAATGGCAACACATTGCATTGCAACGCCGCCGACACTGATCAAATTAGAAGTAATAAAAAAATGTGTTAGGTGCGGCAAGGGGTGGGGTCATTCCCCACGGGACAAGGGGTTAAGCCATCACTAAGTACCGCGACATGGTCGCCGCTTGTTTCATATATGTGCAAATAAAGTTGTGTGTGTGGCAATAGCAGCTGCTTTGCCTCTAAGCACCGGCAGCTGCTAACCGGGAGTTCAAATGCAATGCTGAACTTGCATCGACTGTTCCCTTTGCGCTTCTTTTCTAAGTTGCGTTCTAAAGCTCAATCACACAAGCAAGTAAAATATTTGTTTACCGTTATAGGTCGACAGGCAATCAAAACGACGTTGCATTACCTGTACCTGTACCTGTACCTATACCAGGGCCCGTGCCCGTGGCCGTACGGTGTCGTGCCCTACTGCCAAGGCCAGCACGCACACTAAGCCCTATGATTATAATCAGAATTAAAGTCTCGAAATTGGAACAGCGCTTGCCACCGGTCTGCGAGATCTGCATGCGGATAATTGCAGGTTCGGTTCGATTCTCCATCGATTTTAAGCTTACCCAAATTTAGAAGTTTGCCGCAGTCTTCTCCGAAAGATTCCCCCTCGTCTTGTTCATTTTTACGCTGCGGGCAATTTTAGTTTATGTAGAGCAGAATCCTATCCCAAATATTCCCTCCACCTCACTTCATCGCCTTAATTGGCCCCCATTCCAATTCCTTTTGTGGCATGACAATAAAATTTACGATCAATTGCTTTTTCTGCTTATTTGATTTGAATGCAAACTGATCCGAATAAACCAATTATTAATAAGATATTCCTTCAAATTATTCAAAATCAAATGCCAATTATGACTGACAAATGCGAATGCCTTTTGCTTTATTCAGCAATGATTTACATGTGTATTGAAACCGTTATCGAAACACAGACATTGTCCTTCAGGAGTGTCTATATATAATAGACAACGATATATAGACCTTTCGTTTCCTGATATACTACAATTACTGATGGTTTTCAAATTGGAGCGATATCATATCGGTTTTTTAGTCGACAACTTTATTAAATTGACTTATTTAATAATCAATGTATTTTGCATAACAATTTGATAATCAATTGGAACTTTATCAAAGCTGAAAAACAAATATATCTTTTCCATATCGAATATTAAATACCCTTGAGGAGTAAATCGAATATAAATATGCCTTGGTTTTCCTTCATATCTCATGAAACAATTGAATTTTTCATACAAAGTAACAAAAGCTCCACCTAACGACAAAATCATATTTATTTAGCGCCCTCTGCTGAGTAAATATTAAACCTGAAAATATGATCTTTGCGTTAAAAATGATTTAATTTGTGCCTAAGAGTATGCAACTCAACTACAACCTGATATTCAAAAACTATAGACAAGATCCTATTTTATTTAAACGATGGAAAATATTTTCTACAATTGTTCATGGCTTGGAATGATTTTAATTATCTTTTATGGACAATAAATACACAGTCTAAATGTAGAGTTTATAATAATATATTTTTCTAAATTCTGGTCGTAAATATGAAATTTGCTGCCTACCAGTCAAGAAATTTGAACAAGATCGCTTGACAGTTTTATACAGCAGATTCAATCTGTCTCTCCATGAATGCGTTCAAGCTTTTCATACTCTGTGAAGTCAATTTCAGTCGGGCATTAAAAATATAACATTTATTACGGTGCGTTTATTCTCAAATTGATTGGCTTGCATTTTGCTACAACTAGTTCGAGAAATTCCAAAATTTGAATACAATAAAAAAAAAACAGAACTCTTGAAATTTACTTTAAAATCGCTTACACTTTGCTTATAGCGACCAACAACTCCCACACTGATATACATATTTTTAAATATACATATCTTTATAGTAAGATATAGTAACATATTTATCTTTCTGCTGCTTCAGCAATCAATTCGTCAAGAAATGCCCACTTGATATTTGTAATTTTGTCGACCTTTAAAAGGTCTTATCTAGCTGTTGTGATTAGTCAGTGTATCGCCAACCGGCCTGAGTATCAGACCATGAACCAATCGCTGACCATGAAGTTGATAGTTGCAACTTTTATCCTCGGATTTGCCGCTCTCGCTACGGGATCCTGTTCGGCTCCTGCACCATCATATGAAGCTGGTGTACCGTCTCCGCGTTGTCCAGAGAACTATCTATTCAGCTGTCAGCCGAATCTGACGCCAGTTCCATGCAGTGCCCCAGCTTCAGCTCCAGCTGCCAGCTATGGATCCGCTGGAGCGTACAGTGAAGCTCAGCCACTCTATACCTATATTCCCCATCGTCGAAGTGCATTACGTTACTAATAGTTGGATAAAGTAATATTCTATTATCGACGACGACCCACGCAAATGGATTTAACAACTATTCGCTTTACCAATTAATTCTTTATTTTTAATACTTATTTTATTTGTATAGAGCTTTACTTAAGTATGCTAGGTGATGACACAATATGAAATTGGAATAAATTAGTATTGACAACAGACAAACCATATATTATATGTGCTATATATTATTCAAGGCAAACCAAGAGTGCAAGGATTTTCCTATGACAACGCAAGCTAGGAGTTTAAAGATGCCCAGCCTGGCATGTTCTCTCTTAATGCCTCGTCGAGCTGTACACACTTCACTTGGGGCTTTAAGAAACAACTGTGGGCCGCTTAACAGCGTGGCGATCATCCGCCGAAAGACAGCTGATTCCTCTCCCTTCCTCTCCTCTTACCATCAATAGATACATTTATGCTTCGGCTGCCAAAAATAATGTCGCCGTGCGTCTACAATTCGGCGGCATCTCGACATCGACATCGTCATCTACATCGTCGTCTACATCGCATCCACTCAGTCCCAGTCGGAATTGCTGTCTTTGCGTTTGTGGTCGATCGCAGCAGCAGCAGCTCGTTGTCATTGTTGCTCCACAATATAAATTCAAATTCAAAATTGATCCTAAATCCGCATAGAATATACATAAGTTCAACATCAGTTCGTGCAACTGATCTCTTCGTGGAGATTGTCAATGCCACATGGAGTAGTTTTAACCAATTCGATAGTGTCGCGTCGATTGACCTCAAAATTGATTTTATTGCGCGAGTGTCCGTGCGTCTAATTGATTGTGTGTGTGTGTGTGTGCGTGTGTTAACTCAATGTTGACCATCAAGTCGATTGGCTATTTCGCCTGAGTGTTTGTTTATGTTTGAATTAATTTATATTTTTGTTTCTTCGGCCGAAAATGATTGCATAATTTGTTTGGGGCCAAGTGCCACCATCAAGTGGTTCTCTGTGTGGTGATAAACCAGCTGCCACATCAATTCACACCTACACGCGTCCCCCTGCCGCCCGAGTCACTCACCACACACTCCCTCTCCATACACAAAATAACACCACAATCAAAATGAAGAAGCTGCATCTCGGCGGCAAGCATAAGACGAAGTCTTATAAACCGTTTCGGAATAAAAACCGTCGGGTAAGTGTAAAGAGAAACAGGACTCAGATCCGTCAAATCAACACAGACATAGCCATAGACATAGACCACCCCTCAATACCCCATCGGACTCCCTTCTCTTATTGCCGGCCCGGTTCGTTTATTTTTATACATTCGCTCGCTAACGATCTTGGGCGCATGTTGGACAATGCTACGTCACATTGTTGCTCTCTTTTTGTACATTGCTTATATTCTATTTCTCTTCACGTTTAATTCATTTAGTGATTTTACTGATGATCCATGATGTATGCAGATTAGTCAGGCCCATTCTGGTTTTTCCATTTCCCACAAATGATGAAAACAGATTTTAATTGAGCAACAACAAGGAAATATTGATATGGATGAGTAAAACTCCATTATGTACCAATTGTAGGTCATGAATCTTTGAATCTTTGTTCATAGTTGTATTCATTTAATTTTAATTAGTCTAATTTTCCACATTTAATCCATTTGATCCAATTCGCACATGTCTGTCGAAGCCCACTGGCTACAATATATCAGCTGTTGACAACGTCAACATGAGCAACTACATACATACATATGTATATTGATAGTAAAGTGCTGACAATGTAAAAGCGTGTTAAGAGTGGAGTCATAGGGCGAGAGGTCAAAGGGCAAACAAGCAGGGGTCAAACTCGCGGTGCTGTCGATTGCAATTGCAATTTGCGGCAACAGCAAAAAGTGACCCAGTCGTCAGGTTGTGACAAGTTCATTACTCGTTATGGCTGCCAATTGGAACACATCGGAAAATTAACTTAAAGAGTAAAAGGTAAACAATAATTCGCTACAGATACGAGTGCTTTTGGCCGGGGAATGTGACCCAGTTGCTTGAAGAGAAGTCGGTGGGTGGTGGGTGACGGGGGGCAAATGCATTCGCAAATGGCATTCGCTATTGCGTTTGCTTTGGCATTCCCTCACATACAAAGCACCACACCAAACAATCATCGCAAAGAAGAAAAGAAGAGCTGAAACAAATGCAAAAGCAATTGAAGAAGAAGCACAATTTTCCAAAGAGCGCACTCTCCGTAGAGCATGAAAATCTGACGCATGCGCATAAGAAAAGTGTAGACTTTTCCACTTCAGTTCTCTCGCTCATCTGTTTTTCCTCCGTCTCTCGATATTCTTGTCGCTCTAGCTTTCTATGTGCTCCATCTGGAATGCAATTCTTCCTCTCTCTATCTCTTAACCGCTGTGCTAGTGGCAATAGACTACGGCATGTTTACGTTGTACCGCACACTCTCCTCGAATGTATGAACAGCTGGTAAACATTTAAATAAATTTAAAAAAACAAAAGTAAGACCAAGTCAGATATGAATATTATGAAAAAGTTGTTAATATAAATATTAAAATATTAAGGTATTTGTGTATGGTTTAACAAAACTGGCTTTAACTGAGCCTGCTCATCGAATAAATATGTAAATGAAGACTAGAACTTATTTGACCCCTGAACTTAAGGATCATGAGTTCGAAATGAGGTTAATGATTTTAACTTTTCTTAATACTTTTTTAACTTTTCTTAATACTGAAATTTACAAATTAAAATTTTAAAAAAGACAGAATATTTAACTGAAACTCCAAATGTTCAGTTCAGTTTCTTCTTCTATCAATTAGCATATATTTTAAAATATAGTCTTGATGGTTCAAATTGTACAAAGGAACGTGTAAAGAAAACAAATATGGCTGTAGTCGAAACTGCTCGACTTATCGGATCAATTTGTAGGATTTGTTAAGATTTCTTTCACTATTTTGTGCTGTTTATTGAATGTAGAAATCTAAATGCCAAATTTGGTTCAACCTTACAGTCATGAAGTCCACGTACTTAGACCATTAGACGGATGTATAAACGGATATTAACTCGGCTATTGCTGCTGATCCAGAATAAATTCTTAATTGGGTCAGAAATGTCTCTTTCCGGCCGTTGCATTATCTCGAATAAGATTATAATACCCTTTTGTTTTCTCGAATAGGTTCAAAATGTTTTGAGCACTATCTAAACTCTTGTTTACCATTTTGCTTTGTGCAAGAATATATATATATGATATAGAATAGAATAGATGGTATGGTACAGAAAAATTACTAACGCAATTTTCATAGAGCTTGTAGAAATTCTAAATTGCAAATATTGCAAACAATCGGTAATCATGTCATTTTAGTTTATATATTTTATATTATAGTTTTAATGTTCTGAAATCAAACATACAATGTTAGGATATTAAAATCGGTATCAAATCTGACTTCAAGTTAAATACAGCAGCATACTGTGAGCTATCAAGACATGTATATAGTATGTATGTAAGAGGAAAGCGTGGTTTGCCAACAGGTGGACGACCTTTAGCTTTATTTAGACAGTTATCGATTTTCCACGCCCAACAACACGTTGGTCGCAGCAAAAGTAACGTAAAATGTAGTACTTGAAATACAAATGCAATTTCTGATTTTATAGAGTATTTATGTACTAGATTGTGTCTGTCTGAGTGTGTGCTTGTGTGAATATGGGAATGCACAGTGTAGCAAAAGCGATGGCATTGCACTTGAATCTCAAAGGTAGCTAAAAGCAAATATTTTGTTTACATTTCATATTTGTTTTTTTCTTTTTGTTCGCTGCCAATTGAGCTGACACTCGCAGATATGTTCGTACTCGTATAGGTACTCGTTGTCAGCGTATTCGGACTCATTGAATGTTCGTATACGTATTCACATAGTGCAGGATTTGCTGATGAGTGGGAGCGGAGCAACAATATTTACGCACTGGAAATTAAGGGAAACTCTACACTGTTGTCGTTCTCCTTTTTTTTCTTTATTGTATATTTCCCGAAATGAAACACAATTTTTCGTATTCCAAATACAGAAACGATTCAGTTAGTGTGCGGAATTGAGTTCGAGTGAATGTTGAATGCGAATGCGAAAGGCGACTGTGAATGCGACTATGAAAGTCGTGAACTAGACGAGGGGGAACGGTATATATGTACATAAATCGGTCGGATCAGAGTGAAACCTAGCTGCAATATCCATAATTAAAGTGCGATAAAAACATAAAAGGAATACTCCACACTCCCTACACTCCTACATCGCTGTGAAACAAAGTGAAAAAGCCAACAAAAACAGCCACGCAAGCTAAAACAAAAAAAAAAAAAAAAAAAAAAGGCAAAGCCAAAGGGAAAGAAATAGCAAAAGAAAAAGGAAAATAAAGTCGAATTTTCCCCCTGCTCCATGTGGTTGGTTCATTCATTTGGAGAGGGGTTTTCCAGTAATTTGCGTGCCTGCGATATACTGAAAAACTGAAATGCGCATCGTGGGTCAAATGACTGACATACAAAATACCTATTTTTAAATCACAACACAAGCATCCGGAGGCGCCAATACGGTATCGAATCGCGACTATACGGCGTAGAAGCGTAGAAAGAAACAAAAATATTTCACAGATTCACCAGGGACTTCACGAGCAGGGGGTTCGTCCCCTAGAAGAAGTCAGTAGCGGCGGAAGTCAACGTGTGTGTGCGCCTTTCCAGTTAAATTTTGCCATTTACCGCATACCATCATCATTCATCGTTTACAGTCACTGATTGGGTCTGCCCTCTGGTTTTGAACACTTCCCTCTCTTTTGCTGCCGCCCAACGGTATCGGTATCGGAATTAGTCTCAATCGCGTTCTGTCTCTCTCACACCCACTGCCGCATCGGTTTTGTCAATTGCCTAATGCGGATTGCAGATTGGCGCTAGACGTCCAAGCTCTGAACAACGGCAGCGTGCCACAAGTCGAGAACGGCATTGGCGGGTGGCACTGGCAGTGGCAGTGGCAGTGGCAGCGGCAGTGGGCGCGGCAAATCGTCGAACGCATCCTTAAAGCCTTGCCACATTCCTTTGGCATTGCGTGTTGGCGCGTCATCGTCATAGCCATCGACGTGGTTGCCATTGTCGTTGTCGTCATCGTCATCATCATCATCATCATCATCATCGTCACCATCATCGTCACCATCATCGTTCCCGTCCAATCATCAGCTCTGGCATTGCCAGCCAAGTTTGTTGTTTTCGCCGTGTGTGTGGAAGACCATCAAAATATCTTCATTCGAAGAAGATTATCGGGCTGACAGGCCCATGGTGCAGCGTGCATCATCCTCAGATGCTCCCTCAACTCAGGGTGGCCATCATCGAGAGTCTCGATTTGGCCTTGGATATACGTCATATCAAAGCGGATACAATAAACTATTCACACAGGTGATAAAGCAGTAATGCATTCCCTCGTCATTCACTTCATCCAACAGAGAAAGGCAACTTGTAGAGTTACACTTTAGCATCTTTTAGTGCCAAAACAATTGTGTGTATAGAAAGTACCTTTGGCCCCATATACATTTTAGTTTGCCCTGACCATCTGCCTGTCTATCCCTCAATCAATTTGTAAAGAAAACAAAGTTTGTATACAAATTCATTACTTATTAACAAAGCTTGTTTGCCTAACCAGGCAAATGGATTAATTTTACAAAAACACAACCATATGTCTCAACAGATGAGAATAGAAATTTACAAAATTTATTTAGTTTCGTTTATATATTTCTCAGAGCAATGTTAGTTTTATTATTAAAACATATGCTCATAATGACCATTATTCAACAAGTTCCTAAGCATCTGTTTACGATACTATAATAATACTGAAAGTTATTCAATAAATATTTTAAAATGGGGAAAATCAAGTCAAAGTAAACCGTTTCTGGTGGTTGTCTTCAAAAACACTAAATAACCTTTTAGTCTATTAAAAGATAGGATAGATAGATAGATAGGAATTTCAATATATTCGGTTTGGCCAAAAAAAAAAAACAAAATAATATTTTGCGATTAAGCCGACTTTATTTTCCTGTCTTTCTGATTTGTTCTTAATTTATAAATATATATATTGACGATAAAGTCTGGTAGATACTTTATTTTAAAATTCTATGGTCCATCTCAAAACAAACTAAATTGTTTCATATCCCAATCCAGAACCAAATGCAAATACTCATATCGTATTGTTATTTCACTTATTAATAAGATCTATAAATAAATTACTAGATTATTTGCACAATAATCAAAAGTTGTATCTGGTCACTGAAAATGGGGCAATAACTTTTGTACTCATAGTACCATCTGACCCAGAAAACCTGGCAAAAATCCAATTACTCGATAAAGTCTCTTTACAATAAGAGAATACAACGAACTGCGCTGTTACTTAGCCAAAGAATGTTGTACAAATATATAAATGAAACAAAAATGCGACACGTTGCGCTGAATAATTTGTGAATGATTGAATTTGTTGCTTTTCTAGGGTTCTGCCGACTCAAACTACTCACAACCGTCATCCGATCTGTCGCTAGACGAGGAAAAAGAATCGCTTCGGCGAGAAAAGGAACGTCAGGCCTTAAGCCAGTTGGATAAAGCGAGGGTAAGAGAGTTCATTTAAATGGATGTAAAGAATATGTTTTACCGTTATCCCATATCCAATATCCGATAGAGCAAACCAGTAGCGTTCGCTGTGCGAACCAACGTAGCATACGATGGTGCCATCGACGACGACTCGCCTGTACAGGGTGCTGCAGTTTCATTTGATATGCGGGAGTTCCTGCACATCAAGGAGAAATTTGACAATAACTGGTGGATCGGCAGACTGGTTAAGGAAGGCTGTGATGTGGGCTTCATACCCAGCCCCGCTAAGCTAGACAACATACGTATGCAGGTACTCTATATTTAGTCTGTTCCCAATTAATTATTCGAGCTAATCGTCATTTTCAATTATTGTTGCAGAATCAAACTAGACCCTCAAGACTGTACGGCACAAAGGGCTCATCTAGTGGGAATCTAGGTGCGGGACAAGCAGGTGCGGAGCCATCACGAGGTAGCACACCCCCCACACCTGGTATGACACACATTTCATTCTCCTAATTTCTTTTGGGCAAGGTTTTATTTTGTACATCGTATATCAAATTGATTTCTAATCCAACAAAACTAATATATAATCTTCTGTTGTACGAGTGTTTTAATATAATGTTTACTTTTTTTGTATTTATGTATGTCGTATAACGATCTTTACTGACGAGCCCTTCGTATCGAACCGTAACAAGTGACCTCTATATATACAAATATATATTTCTAGTCAACAAAAATACTTAAACAACAATTACTACAACAGTATCTTTAACTTCTATTACGACTATAATTACTTCTCCTACTATTACAATTACTATCTACTCTACGATCACCTTTATACGACTACTTTCACTACTATTACAACTACTTCCTCTTGAACTACTGCTACTTCTATAAATACTGCTGCTCCTTCTACTACTACAACAACTAACTCTACTAATACTACTACTACTAATATATATATGTATGTACGTACCTCACATGAGTGCTTCTGAGTCTGTGAATACTCGATGCCAACAAAAATATTTCAACCCAGTTACCAGTTACCGTGGATATCCAAAAGAGTCTCCATATATAATATATATATAACTATCTAAATCTGGATCAGTCGATCTACAACCAGCCAAGGCCGTCCGACTTGATTATCAATCCAAATCAATTTATCATTTAGAGAAACTTCAATCTGGCAAGCACTAAGATACAAAATTGCTGTAATTTGTGTAAAAGTTTTGAGTTCTTTAATTATATATCATTGAACATCCCCTCACGTTATGAAACCGCAGTGAGGCAATCAAACCATTAGCATTTGTGTCAAACGATCCAGTTCCCAATACCAATACCAACAATGACTAAATCCTTAGTTATTCAACACTTAATTTCTGCATGACCAACACTCAACTACCAATTGACACAGAATGCACCACAATCATAGTGATACATATGACCATATTGCTCACTTTCTTATAGAGCACGTTTTAACATGAATCATTTGCCCGAACTTTCCTACTACAAATGAAATGAAAATCTAGACATAGAATATCCTATTAACAGCACTCAACTCTCTTTTACCTACACCAACTAATACAACAACAACAACAACTATCACTAACCACAACAACAATAATACCTGTACCAACTGTGTGAAATAAACGTCTTCCAAAGACCCCTATAGTACAACACCACGCAAGAAACAAGGTTTGTCCACGTCTGCTCTCACTTGGTCATAATAATATCCATTTGAATACCACGATTCGCTTTTGCTCGTCATGACCATAAAAAACTTTATATTGGTTGCGCTCAGTAAAGCTATAGCTTAAGTAAATTCAATGGCGTTTCTCACCTGGAGATGAGCAATTATTTATATTGATATATCATAGAGATACAGCTTATGTTAATCTTATATTTGTTCAATTTATTGAAATGTCAACTAGATGCAGATAATGTCATTAAAATTGCTCTTTAGAAACCAAAGCTTTAGCTATAAACCGGCATTTTGAACTAGTATGTTTAATAATTACGTATACGTAACGTATATAACGTATACAACAATTTAAATCAAAATTCATCGCAATTTTAATTATAATTATTAAAATAAGCAATTTATATTCTTAATTATAGAGTACTCAAAGCATACCTTTCTGTAGTTCTTTTGCCAATTGAATTGTATACATACTAAAATGATATTCAAAGCCGTTTTCAACAATTTACTTGTAGTATTGCCGTTACCAACTGCTTCCCTTAATCATGGCTTGTAGTGCTCATCTCTAGATTGCTCTAAAATTTCAAACACTCATTCACACATACTATATCCCTAGACTTAAGTATTATATATTTTTTAGAGAGAATCTCATCCTCGAGTCGGCATTTCAACTGCATTTGGCGTCGCGTGGTACGGTTGCAAAAATTTCAAATAAAATGATACCCATCCAAACACAAAGACACACCCACATACCCACAATACAGTTGATTTATAAACAATTTGGAATAATTTTATGTTTTGTACAAAACAAATGTGTTGAAAAAAGAACACAAGTTTTAGTTGTAAAATTGGCTTGGCAACTCGTAGCGCTCGATCGTCTTTGGTAGAAATCATAAATTCGCTCATCCGTTGCCATTATCTTTCTCTCTCTGCCTATTTTGCCATGATACTAACAAATCAGGTGACGAATCAGATTCCATGGGACCAGGACGACATGGCAAAACACCATTGGCCTCGCAACCCAATAAGGAAAAGCGAAAGCCATTCTTCAAGAAGCAGGAAACCGCCAGCCCCTATGATGTGGTGCCATCGATGCGTCCCGTTGTTTTAGTGGGTCCAAGCCTTAAGGGTTACGAGGTAACCGATATGATGCAAAAGGCGCTCTTCGACTTCCTCAAGCACCGTTTCGAAGGTCGCATCATCATCACGCGCGTCATGGCTGATATATCCCTGGCGAAGCGTTCCATTATGAACAATCCATCGAAACGTGCCATCATGGAGCGATCAAGCAGTCGTTCCGATTGCCTAGGCAAAGTGCAGGAGGAGATCGAGCGAATCTTTGAGCTGGCCCGTTCACTCCAACTGGTCGTACTCGATTGTGATACAATCAATCATCCGTCACAATTAGCAAAAACTTCATTAGCGCCAACAATAGTTTACTTAAAGATTAGTAGTAGTAAGGTAAGCATTTGAATTATTATAAAATACTGACATATTATTAACAACAAATATCATTGTATTCCCAAATAGGTTTTACAGCGTTTAATCAAATCACGAGGCAAATCCCAAGCTAAAAATTTATCCGTACAAATGGTTGCCGCTGAAAAATTAGCCCAATGTCCACCCGAAATGTTCGATGTAATATTAGACGAAAACCAATTGGAAGACGCCTGCGAGCACATTTTTGAATATTTGGAGGTAATACTTGAATTCCCATTTACCCAGACTTTAGGTATTTTAAATGTATTCTTATACCATTCTCTTCAATTCTTTGTAGACGTACTGGAAGGCCACGCATCCAGATCTTCGCTCAGGCACCGTTCCAGCTGTTGCCAGACCGCTGCCATCTCAGGAGGTATCGTCCTCACCTACCGCTGATCAAGCTCGCTTGGGTCCAACACCACCAGGTAAAGTCTGGGAAGCAGTGCCATGAATTTATTCAATGAACGCATTGTCATTCTCATACGCGTTATCGTTTCGTATCGTCTCGCTATCGTATCGTACTATTTTCTCCCCTTCCGTTCGCCGTAAAATTGTTAAGATATCAAATTCGAATATCCACAGTCTCATCCACAAAACGTTTGGCAATTCACAAAAAAAAAAAAATATATATATATATATAACAAAAAAAAAATATGATCAATCAAACAGTCCATTATCACATTGAGGAGTCATAAATTAGACTTAAAATTGACAAGAATTTATACAAATGTTTCGCTATCGGTTATGAGCACAATTTCAAATACTACATATACATGCATACATACTATCTTACATTTACAATATACGAATTATCACAAATTTTAATTCCATACATACTTATAACATACTTTACATCATTTACTCGTACAATTACAATTCTAAAATTTGTCTTTCTCAAATTTGAATTCCCATGACTGTACCGTATAACCAATCGATGCTTCTTCTTGCTCTCTCTCCGCATTCGCGTGTCGACGCATTGCATTTTGCTTTTATCGTTATCGATGCCAGTCGATGGCGAGGAATTTGATGAGCTCGAGCCCCGCATGGCAAGTGTCGAGCGTGAGGGTAGTCGGGAGCGGGATCGGGAGCGTGACAGTAGGGAAAGAGAGCGTGAAAATGAGCGCGACTACTGGGATAGAGAATTCAACCGTGATCGCAGCTCGAAAGACAGAGAAAGAGATTTGGAGTGGGAGCGCGAGAGAGCACGCGAATGGGAAAGAGAGCGAGAGAGGGATTGGGATAGAGAGTTCGATTGGGACCAAGGTAAATTTAACTGTTCCACATTTTTATTTGGTTTATGTATCTGCATAAGTTCAAAAGAGCAATTTTTAAATACGGCCATCCAAATTCTTAGTATCGATACTTGTTTCTAGAAATATTATTTTAGTACACAATTTAAAAACTTAAAGATTGACTTAATACTGTTAATAATTATTATTATTATTATTAAATATTTGCTATAGAATTTTAGATATACTACTTATACAAAACATAGTTTTACAATATCCTACCTAGTTCAGCTTTTCGTTCATGTCATATCACAATACGTTTCATTTATTAACTCGTACGAGTTCCATATACATATGTATGTACATCATGTCCCAATCTCAATAGTAGTTTGTATATGCAGACTTCAACCCCCCCATATTGCTTTCGAAGTTTACATCTTACACGCTGAAAGCACGGACTTTCTCCTTGACCCTGAAAATAAAGTAAATATTACCGTGGAGATTGAAACTCTTCAGAAAAGTAAACCCGTTGTGTCAGTCCGTTTAGTTAAGCTCCATGCCAATCATTATTTTTATTTAACTGCCCTAATCATTTGTAATCATATGCTGGTTTTAATGAATTAAGTACCTTGGATTTTTTCATTTATTTTCTTTTTATTTTTATGCAAACACTTCACAGCATTCACAGCACGAGACATATCCGGTTCCTTTTCAACAATGCTATAATCTGAAATCCAATTACCAAGATCAACACAATAGCAAAATATCAACAAAGACAGTACAAAAATAAAGACAAAACAAACATTAACCGAATATCCAAACGTTTCAATCGATTGTAACCAAAAATGAGAAGTCTGTTCCAGTTTAGATACGTAACTCATCGACGCTCAATTTGTCCCGATTCCGAACGAGGTGCACAGAGACCCAATCAAGCTATCTGTTCTTCTGTTCTATCGGGAGCATTTCGAAGCGACCCATTTATTAACAATTAATCATAGTATTTAAGATTCCCTTTTTCTTGACTTATTTATTCTTATTCTATTTTTGGCTTGAGTTTGATTAACAATACTAAACCATATTTGAACTGATCTTAAGACCATTCTCTTTAGATATGTATTTATCACAATATCGTATGCTTCTTCAATACATGAACCATATTCGTAAACACCATTATCGTATAACTCGTACAAATTTGTAACATCATTAGGCCCGAAATCGTCTCGTATTATTGTCTAAATGTGCACTTGCCATATTTTGTACTCGTTTCTAGTTACACCTGGCGTCGTGCGCCTCTAGTGTCCACGTTCACGTCCTCGTCCTTCTACTTGATTCCTACATTGCTCGGAAGACTCAGCCAGTACAGTCCAATAGTTGTCGATATCTTGTGTTCTTTACTTAATAATCTATTGCCATTGCCATTTCAAACTTGAGTAAAAATAAAAAAAAATTAAAATAATACAAAAAACTTAGCAAAAGCTCACTTCATTCAAATTGTAATCGTTATTTGTTGGCTTAGTGAGTATGGACTCCCCAAAAAAAATGTGTTTGTTTTGGTGTTAACTCGATTTCTGTTTAAGTTGTTAAACCCCATCCATTTATGGTTTGCCCCTTCCGCATTTTCCAATTCCCACATTGTTAACTTTTATCAAATATCTAATAGTAAATACATATGAACACTTAAAATTAGAGGCAAGGATCTATTAATTTTATTATTCACTGACTAGAAAACTCTCATGAGTTTAGTAGCCTTAAAATATTTTTTAAAAATGTAGATGGAGTTACCGATTTTGAGTTTATTAAAAAATAAAAATATTTATTTTAAAAATGATATCAATATTTTAAGCCTTCAATAGGCATTTTAATTTTTACTTTACAAATCAAGAATCAAGTTATTTATTTTCCGAACGCTTACTCCAATAGCAAAACATATAAATAATTAACGGATCCGTAAAGAGAGCAATATTATTTCATTAGTTCAAAAGATTTGTATATAGTGTCAACGATATCCTTAGATAGTATAAATGTATTCGGTAACTACAAAATATATTGTACAGATATCAAACGATTTTAGATCGTTACTAACAAATGCACCTTATTCAGTTTCGGAATGCCGAAAATGCTTAATAGAAATTCCATACTTGAAACCTAATTCCATATACCAAAATCCTAGGCTGTTAAACTCAAGTTTTTCTGGAAGCCCTAACAATGAAATGGTTGTAAAAATAAAAAGGAATAGCTAGACCACAACAGTATTTGCACTCCCATATTACTAAAACGACTGTTGAGTTATTTATTGAACACACTAAATATGTGCTGTACATTTACTGAATATTTGATAAATACATAATAAATATATTAAGTATATTTGGTTATAAGTATAAATGGCTTTGGACCTTACAATTTTGATGCTTTTCGAATGCTTTGCTTTTGAGTTGAATTGATTTGATTTGACTTGCTTCGGTTTGGTTCTTTTGTTATTTGAACAGCTTTAACTCGATTAGTTTACGTATAAATTGATTAACATGAGTTTTGTGTGTTGCCCGTTTTGCAGGAGGTGCATCATACCACCACAGCCGTCGCCAGGCATCAGGACGTCACCAGGAGCGCAGCGGAGGCAGTGGCAGTGGGGGTGGAGGCGGCGGTATGGGTCATTCGTCTGGCTATGAACGAGATAGGGAACGTTATGAGCGTCAAGAACGAGAGCGACTGCATGCACGGGATCGGGATCTGATGCACTACGATCTAAACAGCGACGAGATGCTGGACGAACGCAACTTTGAGTACCCAGCAATGCGAAGCGGGCCAAGTGGAGCTTCCCATCATGGTCATCTATCGCGAGGCGGTCGACTCCTGGACGATGGCGACTTTGAGCGAGAGGACCGACTGATGGGCAGCTCGAGAACACGCTATGGACCCGGACCCTCGACTCGAATTGACGATCCGCGAGATGTGGCAAGAGCGGCAGCTGTTGTCGAACGCGATCGCGATGAATACAGTCCGCACAGAGGTGGTGGGAGTAGTAGGAGAATGCTGAATGCCATGTAGGAATCGTGGATATAGGGGTGGGATCAGATCGATTCGAAAGCGCCAGGTTTGATGGAAGCACGTGACAATAGTTTTGATCTTGACATAATACACAAATCTAAACCTAAACCCAAACCACTGCACTTATACAGACAGCAATCATTACCAGAACCAGAGCCAGAACCACTACCAAAACTAGATCCCGAATCACAACTCAGAACACACTCATTCCTGCCTAGACAACGCAGCGGCCAGTGGCTGTCATCCTCGTCGTTCTCCCTGTCGCAGGCGCCACAACGGCCCCGCGAACACTTCCCACTTCGACACCAGCCACTGTCTTATCCACAGGCACGTCCACACTCGTACTCGCACCAGAACACAAGCAGCAGTCGCATCTACACAAACCCCTCCTTCACATCCACCTCTACGTCCCAACTATATCCCAGGGATACGTACCAAAGCACCTCATTCGTCACTCCGCAGAGCAACATCAATATAAACAGAAACATCAGTAGAAACAGAAACAGACCCATTAGCAGCGGCTCGAACTCAAAAACACTGGACTACGATTGGTCATCGTCATCATCCTTCACGAAGATCGAGGCGGTCACGCATGCAATACGTAATAAGATCATTGTTGAAGAGGACGAGGAGGATATATTGAGCATGGATAGGTTTTATTGAAGAGATTTCATCGAGACACAATGGCACAAATATAGAACTTTCTTTGAAATGAAATAGAATATATAAACGAAAAAGGATTTGGAACGAGAGCAGGAGAAGTTGCACAATATGATTAGTTGATTCGATGGTATTTTTGCTTGAGGTAAATCATTCAAATTTAAATCTAGCTTATTAATTTCTGTGCCAAAAATGAGAATTCACATAAAGATGAGTAAGACGAGAACACAAAACACACATTTGTACATTTCCACTAAGGTGTTGGGGCTGGACGAAGTAATACACTTACATAGTCGATAAAGGATAGCACAATGCTAAGTGCAGCCTTATGTGTCTTAAATACTTACTATTGCTAAGTGTAATGAGATTTTATTTAACGAGGAAAAATTATTAAATATAGTATATAAACGAGTATGTGAATTTAAAAGAAAACTAAGCTTAAGATTTACACCTAAACAACAGCAACAATTTGTTAATGCATTTCGCCACAACACTTGACGGCTGAGCTATCGAAGTTATGGAATGGGATAGGGTGTTTATTAGTCAAGTTGAGTTGAGTTGGGGTCGTCATGTGGTGGTTTGGGTGGGAATCATTATAGTTACGGTTAACCGTATATATTTTATGCATACGATAAACTAATTAGTAAGTGGCAGCTTTAATAATTTAGTAAAAAGTACTTATAATAATCTAAGTAAAGGCAGACAACAGGCACTCACACCCACAGAGACACACACACACACACATACCCAGCATCTGAAATTATATCGATGGAAATCTCTATAATAAAGCCATCTATACTCAAGCTATAAACAGTTTGATTTAAGGTCCTTGAATAACACTTCTTTAAATATCTCTCTTACTAACCTTCAGACTTATGCTTATCTTGACAAGGAATCGTGTAACAATTCTTGTTTTATCCATTTACTATAGCTGTTCTCTTTACACCTTCTTCTTTGGCTAACCCACTAATCTTACATTAACATACATATAATTTAATTTCTGCCTAGTTAGTTGCTTCAATACAGCAATTACTACTACCAGTGCCTTAACAAAACAAAAAACAAAACACTAAACAAACAACAAAAACCATCAAAATGTTTAACACCCACACAGAAACACACTTTTATTCTCCTTGCCCTCAATATGTAGAAGTTATGTACATGAATTAAAGATATGCTTATTACGTTTTGCGCCAATGTATGATTCAATCATTAAAGCATTCAACAAAAAATACGGAGAAACTATTGTAAGTATGTTTTTGATCTGGTCCATTCCAAAACGAGCACTCTTTTTACAATTCCAACCACCTGTCAGAATTGATCCAACGGTTTTTCGAAATTTAAAATCAATAATAAACACAAAATAAAACGCACTGAATTCAAATCGATCGCGCCTTTCGAATATGAAAAGAGTTGACTGTTCTTTCCCAACTCCCTGCACTTCCAGTGCTTATATTGAGCGCTACTAAATAGTTACTTCCACTCCTTAACCATTATCATTCAGGCTAACTACGTAAAATACGAGCTTTGTTCGAATCGACCTCGCAACAGGAAAAAATAGTGCTTACAATTGCTTGATCACTGCACTCCCCAAATACTTAGCTGATGGAGTTGGTATTTTAAAAGTTCTCGATTGGTGTACCGATGTCTTAAGCATACTCTTACCTACTTATCAAAGTTGTTTGAGTATTTGTTACAGCAGTGCAAATTAGACCTATATTGTGATATTTTTCAATATTCGAAAATTTGGAAAATGTTATAGAATGTGCTTTGAAAATATCGGTACTTCAGACGATGCTTTTCTGACAACTAAAAAAAAGCTAACAGTCCATGGGTATAAGACAGGAATACTTAGAAACACTAGAGAGGACAGCAGGAAAGAATATTGTGACACTTATGAGCGTGGCAAATATTTGTTAATAATATCAATATTAGCCAGAAAACTGACATTTTCATATAGAAATTTGTTTATAATATGGTTGCAAACATAATGGAAAAATTGTTAAGTGTTCAATCCTTGTAAAACTCCTAGGCAAATGTGCATATTTATGTATAAACAAACACACCAAAAAGAAAAACTATGTAAATGCAAAAAAGGAGAAACAAAAACCAAATTAAAACCATGCAAATGCAACTACAAAGAACAAGTTAGATTTTAACATTGGTTTTACAATTGACCCATCTAAAACAGATCAAATCATAATAAATATCCTAATGAAACAAAAAATAATATATATATACATATATAGATATATGAGAAAAGGAGCCTAGTCGAAAATAGAACATCGGGATTGTGCTCACTTGCATTTTGTGCAGCTTATAACAACTACAAATACGAATACCGATACATAAGTACATGAATACACTCATGAACACATACATAACATTAATACTACATAATTAATAGACCTGCACTTTAAAACATTTTGTATCACTTGAGAAGGGGATTCGACCCCGATGCTACGACTGCGGATTTGATTGCTGGAGCCATATTTATAATAATATTATTAATTATAAAATAATGATAATGCAATGAAACGCCGACATTTCTTGTATAAAGTGGCTACAAATTTATTTATTAGCTATAATAAAATATATTGAAAATTACTTTTTAATACTAGCTTAAAGTTGAGAGCAAATACGATGCGATGAGAGTAAAATAATAACAAAATAAACAAAGTTACAAGAGATAAATAATAAAAAATATATACATTTACCAAGTACGAATATAGTATAATATATGTATGTAAATTATACAAATATACTCATATGAATACATGCATGAACTGTATTGAATTCGATTCACAGAACTGGTAAATCACAATAACATAAAATATAAATATTAATAAATGTAAATGTATCCTGCTATAATTAACAAAATTTAAATAAAACCAACTTGTCAAGTGGAAAGAACTTTACAATAGCAACCTAATATGAATATTGTTAAATACTATCTACAATGCAAACAACAAATAATTATAATAAAATTATAATATAATTGGAAAGTTGTTAAGAGCTTGGTCAACTTTTCGAATTATAGAGTAAAAAATTATTTATTTTGAATAAAGCAATTATTTCGATCCAAAACAAAAACTTAACATAATAATAAAAAATAAATAGCAAAAAGAACAAAAATGTATTTAAATTTGTTGATGAACTAACTAACACACACACACACACACACTCACACACACATACTAACACAAGCAATTTTATAGTGGACATCCCCTAAATTACTTTGGGGCTTTTACATACACTTCAAATACAAAACTTAAATTTAAATTTACTATGTAAAGAAGACTCCCTCTTATTTTTAAGCCACTTTAATAAATGCAAATTTTTTGTTTGATACAAATATATGTGAAAATTTCTAATCGAATGACAGAGAGAAATGGCAAATACTTATGCACGCCTGAGATTCCGCATTAAAAAAAAACTAATTCCAACTATTATTAAAAAAAAGCAAAATGGGTGAAAGAATTACCAAAACCAAAATCAGAATATTAATAACTATTTGTGCAAAATATCAATCCAACTTTATATAAAATATTTTTTACGTACATACAAACATATGTATATTGTAAAAACTGATAAATTTAATACGATCGTATGTAAATAGTTAAAGACATCTCAAATTGTTTTTATCAATGTTTGGTTGATCAGTTTAAGGGTACAACAATTGCAAATGACCATTTCTGCCCTGTGTTTATGAGTGTTTCTGTTGATTATTGTTTGATAAGTTTCAATCATTTTATTTATAATATGATTAACATAAATACGAGTATGTAGTTAAATGAACGCTAAATTGCGAATAAACCCAATTAAAATAAATTCATATGTATACATTATTTGAAATGGTTGGGCAAAAATATTAATTTATTACGACTCCCTCTCTGCTTTCTTATCAATCGTATATTCATTAAATCGAATGTTTACTTCTTGGGCAGCTACTTACAATTGTCAGTATAGACTTTATTAATTTGTGATTTAATGATGCCTATTTTATGAGTAAATAAAGCTATAAGGAATTGATAATGGACACCAGGGATACACGATCAAAAATCCAACTCATAATCGCACACACAGGGTTTGTGTTAATATGTGCTTCCCTACGTTTGCATTCCATAATCTTGGTAGTCTGGATACAACAGAGGAACATATTTTCAACTATTCAATTAATATAACAATAGCTATAATCATATCAGTGTTTAACCTCAAGAGATTTCCGTGACTGAATTTAAACCCAAGGGCAATTGACGGGTTAAGCTTATTTTTTGCACAATCTGACGTATTTGCACATGTACTGTACATAGCAAACATACACAAGCATTTACTTATACATAGGTATGCCTTCGTTAAAGTTTATTCGCTGTGAGAGAACTCTCACTACACACATCATTTGGTCTCAGCTCTTGACTATCAAGTTCGATCACTCTCGTTTACTCAGAGACGGAGCAGTTAAAGTCGCTGTCCGGCCGGTTCGTCGGCCACCGACTCTCACAATTCGAATCAGTTATATTATCAAGTTCAGACTGACAAGTGCAGAACCCTGCTCAAGGCGCGTGTGTGTGTGTACGAGTGTTTTTCAAAGTGCTTATACATACATATATTATTCAAGCCATTCAAGCCCTACAACAACACTTTGCCCTCACCAGTAATTGCATTTATTTTCCTGAAGTATTGCAAAAATGCCACTGAAAATTCAAAACGTTCTCGTCTGCGATGCAGTAGATAAATCGTGTGTAGACCTTCTACAAGAAAATGGCATTAATGTAAGTTAATAAATCAGTTATGCAACTACATAAGTATTTATAAACCTTATAAAATAGTGTATACAGATTTACACAAATCTTTATTTACTGTGGTTTGGGTTTGATTTTTTACTCAGGTTACGTACAAGCTAAAGCTGCCGGTTGACGAGCTCTGTAAAGAAGTAAAGGTGAGTGCGAATCAGATTGCTTAATAGATAAATACATACATACATAATTGTTTTTCAAAGTAAATGATTTTGTGACGTATAGAGTTTGTTTAGAGACATATACATATCAATGCAGTTATAAGTAAATAGTGCATATTGTTTTTGCGCTGGCAACACGTGTAATCATACCTTATCTAGCATTCGAAAGTAAAAACAAACCCTATCTTTAATACTTGTTTCCGGGCAATAGAAACAGCCTGTTGTCAATGCAATTTATTTCATATTCATTAATACAACTTACATATTTGGTTATTAAATCTATTTCAATAGTCTGAATAAATTAAATTAAATGCAATATTCTTTAGTTTTAGTTTCATAAGTGAATTGACAATATTTCATCAAATTAATGCATAAAATTCATTCAAAGTGTTCATAAATATCAGTAAACACGATTATCAGCAATCGTTATCTGTCTAAACTACAATTTACTGTAACCCTATAACACACTAATATTTTTACTTAAAAATTATAAGGAACTGTTAAGATATTTGAGTCCATGTATTGGTAAGGCCACGCGTATTTGTGAAAAAGCTCTAAGAGTTTTAAAAGCTCCGGAAATTAAAAATTCAAACCACCTTTTTTTGTAGGTTTCATGAAGAAAAATCTTATATATGAATGTAGGAATTTCATTATTCTTAAAATAACAGCTTATTCTACTGACCAATGATGGGTTAATGCTTTCTATCAGTCATAAGCTGTTTAGACCAGTCTTTGGGTGTCCAATGCAGACAGTTAAAGTCAATTCGGATCTTACGTTTCTGCATCGCTATACGATGTTGCTCAATGGTTTTGTTATTGACACAAACTATGTGTTCACCAGTGATGTATTTAACAAGATTAAGGCTTTTCAATGTATAAATAACATCGTCATTCTTTATGCCAGTTTGCTCGCAAATATCATTAATTGTTGTACTCGGTCTGCCGCCATTCAATTTGGGAGCTTGGTTAATTAATATCTCAAGTACAGCCTGCGCCCAATAAGATCGATACGACAACAGACCCAGGTCAGATAGTGGCTTCTCTGGCGAGCCCGTTTTGCCCTCTAATTTAGAAAGCACGTAACTAAACTCAATGAGCAGTTTGCCATAGCCGTTGCGCTGATATGGAGGCAATGTCAGAAGACAGGCTAAGTTATTATCATGAAGGCTTAGTTTTTCCTTTGAAAAGTAGCCGACAATATGGAAACCTCTTGAATCAAACTCCGACATGACGTAGAACAGAAAGGGATCCATATCAAAATCAATCGTTTTGTGATCCAAAAACAGTTTTGCCAGCAAGCATAAATTTTGTGCATATTCTTTATTCTTACGACCATCGATTTCAAAAAAGGATATAGTGTCCTTGCGATAGACCTCGTTTCCCGGCGGATGCTTCAATCTACACTTGGATAAATGGCGACCCAAAGTTTCATGACTGTCGCAATACTTCAGACAGAATTCGCACAAGTAAATGCAATCCTTTTGACAAAGTGGCTCTGGATATGGCGAAAAGTACCACGGCCTGATTCGATATCGTCCTAGCTCAATCATTTCCACATTCTTTAGAAGCGGCACTTCATTATTCAGTTTATTCATATTACCTATTGGTGGTTGGTTTAATTTGTTGCCATCGTAAAATTCTTTTTTAATAATTTTTGATCCTGATTGAACTTGACAAATTGGTTGAGTCTTATTAATTTGATTTCGATTCCTATGACTTTTAGGCGATAGGGGAGCAACATTTTTGGCATTGGCATTCTGTTGCTTTAACTTTTCCAAACATTGCGGTTTTGCGACGCCAGTGCTTCTGTTGCCTTGATTGTCAATACGTAATATTATTTGCGATTGATGCAATCTCACATTATCCTCGGTAACCCATTCATCAAGTCGCTTGTTACAATCTATGTAGTGCACGTAGAACTTTCGATTTTTTTTCACCTTCTTGATGCTAACGATCTCGGCAAGTTCCCAGTTGCCACTTGTTTGCCTGAAGACTTGTAGACGGCAGCCTACAACCAGAGTCGATGCTAAATCACAATTTGTTTTCGAACTCATCTTATTATTCACATTCAAATTTTGAAATATAGTGGATAATTAATACAATATTTGATTTTTATAAAAATATATAAGTTGCTAACGCTTCGATCATTGCCAGTAACCTGTATTGGAACTAGTTCAATCTAACTGCATTTGTAAACGAGACATGAATTAGAAAACGAATGTGCCAACTCCCTTTATTTATTTGTTGCTAAATGAGCCTCTTAAAATATTCTAACCAAAAAAAAAAAAGATAAATTTACTTAAAATTTAATTTCATCGAAAAATACTATTATGATAACATTTTTAAAACATACATCAGTTGCTTCAAATCTATGAAGTTGATCGACAAGTCTGATATTATTGCGAATAGGTAAATAGACTATATATATTATATAGTATTATACAGTAGCGTTTTTGAAAACAAGATTTAAAAAATGCATTGCGCGACCACGTATTTAACAATTACCAATCTAAAACTAAAATAGGATTTCTCAAAAATTACCTTGTCCAAACATTATGTTATCGACGCAACATCCTATCGACCATCAACCTCCCCTAATCAAATCTGATTGAATCCGTTAAACGAAAAAAAATGTTTATTGCATCAAAAATTGGAAAAAATTACATACAAAGGAAATTGCATTTTTTTTAAGGTCATAAATATATATATGCTTTGACTTCAGCCTTTATTTGACAAAGGGAAAGTTAGATAAAAGCAAATTCACATCCATACACACATACATATATGTTCACATATACATAACCTCCAGCATATATAAAAACTCCATACCTAGCTATTCAACTCTTATTTACCATAATAAAATTTCACAGAACTTTGACGCTGCGATTGTGCGTTCGGATACAAAAATAACAGCGGAAGTGCTTGCAGCTGGAGCTGGTAGTTTAAAGGTTGTGGGCCGTGCAGGGGCCGGAGTGGACAACATAGATGTGACTGCAGCGACGACGCATAATGTCGTTGTCCTTAAGTAAGTATATGTTTCCCTTGAAAGACTTGTCAATGCATGTCATCCGACATGAGCATATGTATAAGGCAAATAAGTTAATATCGACTGAGAAAATATGTAATACCATGACTCTAATAATCTAAGAATCAAACTGTGTTTAGTTAAAGAATTGAATGAACCTAACTTCATTCTAGTAAGAGTCTTCTTAAAGCAGATGCAACTCCTGTGTGCGAGTAAATAGCGCATCACAAGCAACCGATTGGCTAATGAAGTGAGTGGGGTCGATTTAGATCCCTTGACGCGCATAATTAGACGTCCACATATTTTTGGGTAGTGTTGTGCGAGGTCCTTATTGCCATTGAGCCTGCCTGGATTGAGAGGGATACAATGCGAGTACGATATTTAGACATTTGCATAATGCTGTCTAGTCACAACAAGTGCCTCCACCTCTTTTTTTCCTTGTTTTTGGGCCATCACATGGTGTTTTGTGTATTTATCTTAAATTTTGTTGCTTTCAGCACTCCGGGTGGCAATTCTATTTCAGCTTGTGAACTGACGTGCATCCTAATTGGCGCTCTCGCGCGTCCCGTTGTGCCTGCCGGTCAAAGCATGAAGGAAGGTCGCTGGGACAGGAAATTGTATAGTGGCAGCGAACTTTATGGCAAAACTCTCGCGGTGCTTGGCTTGGGCCGTATCGGACGTGAAGTGGCCATTCGCATGAAAACCTGGGGCATGAGGGTAAACGACCAGTTAGAAATTGTTAGTTCTTACTCTAGCTAATACTTATCAGGTCATTGGCTATGATCCTATTACCACGGAGGCTGAGGCCAAAGCCGCAGGGATTGAAAAAATGACCTTGGAACAGATTTGGCCGCTGGCCGACTATATTACCGTGCACACTCCTTTGATTCCAGCTACCAGAAGTAAGTAACACATTAACGATAAAATTCCCATTAAGTAACAAATCTGATTCCTTTACTTTTATAGATCTCATATCCACGGAGACTTTGTCGAAGTGCAAGCAAGGCGTCAAAGTTGTCAACGTTGCCCGAGGCGGTATCATTGATGAAAAGGCGGTTTTGGATGCACTTGAGAGCGGAAAATGCGCTGGCGCAGCTTTTGATGTGTTCCCCGAGGAGCCACCCAAGTCAGAGGTTACCAAGGCACTCATCAATCATCCCAAAGTCGTGGCCACACCTCACTTGGGCGCAAGCACCGCAGAAGCTCAGGTCCGTGTGGCCGTCGAGGTTGCAGAGCAATTCATTGCCCTCAACGGTACTTCTCCAAAGTACACATCTTACATGGGCGTTATCAACAAGGAAGCTCTTGCCCATTATCAGTAATAGCATACAATTCAACCCATTTTCAATTGTTTAAAATAACATTGATGTTGAAAAACAATACCCTGATATACATACATAAATACAATTTTGGTCGTTCGAAGTGCATTTAAGATTCAATTAATCAATTATAGCAAACAATTTCTATGATTCTATAAATAAAGACAATTATTGTTAAAATTATTTAAAACAAATTGAAAATTTATCTGCAATAAGAAAAACACCCATAAGGGTAATGTGCGAACAGAGAGCAATAATGTAGATAGTATTGTATATAAATGAAGACATCAAAATGGCTTAATGTAATGTACGTACAAAAGTACATTATTTTTGTCTTATTCCTAATACTGCTATCTCCTTATATGTTTTAATACTAAATATACAAAATATGAAGCGACATAAAAGTGTCAACTAAATACATGGTAGCTTGTAGTCGGTCTTTGCTAAGTGGACGTCTTAGACACAATAGAATGTTCAAGTGGCAGAAAGTGAGTTTTGAGTGCAAATATCACAAAAAGTCTCAATAGCTTGGATTTGAAATAAAATACAGTGAAATGTAATGAAATAGAATTTGACGAATATGAATATAATTTGATTAATTTCCTAGACATAGCAAATAAAATGAATGTAATTCAATTCACTCAAACACCGATGAAGTACCTTTCTGCCACTCACTTTTATCAATATACGGATTCTCCTTTTTAGTCCATGCAAACAAGTATAATATGAATATCCGGACGTGTTTAATTTACTGCAATACAATTTCATTGCACTTCTTTAAATGATTTTGAAACTATTCGATAGTAAATAATTTGCATAAGTCTATGCTAATCCGTGCTACGTGTCCTTGAGCCAGTGCTACTGACCAATGTCAGCAACAATGAGAATGGAATTGCCAAATAGTGAGTAATAAAAGCTAGATAGTGGGCGTTAAAATTCAAGAGCATTCTCCAAACTAATCCATGTCCTTGAACCTGTACATTTCGTCAGTGGCGGAGCTCCACCAATCCACATTAGTGAGACATGACACTAAAGCATGAAAAAGGCAAAGGAATATTAATATTGCAAATACAAAAAATTAAAAAAAAATGTTGATAAAAATAGTTTTAATTGCGTGCGATTGTTTACCAGTAAGGAATATGGTATGCTCTTTTCTAATAATGTGAAAAGCCAATGAAAATCAACCAATATTCGTAGTCAACTTTTTTAGAAATTGCTACTAGAGTCCTAAAATATAATTTGCATTTTGTCTGTCTTAATTGAAAAAGCTGGCAGAACGACACTTGTTTTTGGTTCTATCAGTCAGACCCTTGAACCTCTGACATCGGAATCTAACTATACGGAATATAGACACCCACACTCAAAAGCTTAACCTCTGTAACAAACAGTAGCAGTAGTAAGAGCAGCGGGAGGTATCGTGTGCAGCTTCTGTCAGTCAAACGCCCCTTCATTTTGGCGCGCAAAGCGCCCACAACCGCAACCCCCGATACATATAACGAGCCGTGTCTGATGCCGGAACCGATACGAAGCTGCAGCAACGAAGCCAACGCCATAAAAAGGACACAGCAGCCGTTTGCCGAGCCGCAGTCTGAATAGAATATAGCGTCGAGCAACAACAGTAGCAGCAACAAGTGCAAAAATAGCGGAAACGGATCGAAATTTCTTGAAATTTAAGTCTCAAATGCGTCACATACGAGTTCTTGTATTCGGCATGGCAGTGTCCAATTTTTAGTACAGTTCTTAACTTGTAAAATAGGCAAATACCTTCATTCTTCATTCTTTAGAGTCGCGTTCAGTGCGTATAATCCAGCAACAAGAACGTGTTCATTTTCATCGACGTTAACTTCTCGTTTTACTACTTTACGAGCGAGCAATGTGTCCGGTTAACGCGGCCAACAACCGCGGTATTCCTGATATTCGCCTTATTCTCGTGGCCATCGCAGTGCTGTCATGTGAGCGTAACCATTGCATAGCAGCCACCAAAGATACCATAAATATTGGATTCCTTGCAGAATACTCTCAAATGCGCGTAAGTCCTGATTCATTCTTTATTCGGTGTACACAAAATGTTCAAATACAATACATTTATATATGTATGTAAGACTAATTCTAAAATATATGAACTAAAAATCATGGGTTTCAATTTTTAATAAATTATTAGAGAATTATCCAAAAATAATTTTGTGGCATCCAACTAATTTTTTATTAACAATTGTAAATACTTTTTATGAATTTGTTGGAAAAGTTCAATATTCTGTATTTTAAACATAAAAATTAATCGAAACAATGGCCTTAAGTATTAACTTACAATAATCAAAAAATAGATAAATAATGGCAACAAACTGAAGTGCAAATAAGATCTAAATGTTTCCAAAATTATTGTGCTATCTAATTAATTAATTATTAATTGTTACCAACTCGTATACTATACTTCCCTAACAACCAAATTGCATGCCATTTACTCTGTTCGATAGTTTTTCTTCTTCCTTTTTGCTTGACAATAAAAATTTCTCGTTTAATTTACTCAGCTTCTTACTTTAATAATTATAAATTTTCTACTTCATTATCTATTCTGTAGATTGTAAAAATGTCAAATTGACCTCTTCATTTTTTAAGAGTACTAACTTAATATTATATTTACATTGAGTATCAAATATGAAACAATCTGAAAGTTGATTATCCAACTCTCGTATATTCATCATACAGCTTTATTAGTACTTGAGTCCACTTTTGTTTTTTTTTTTATTTATTTTGAAATTAAATTAAAATGTCAACATTCCTTACCGCAACGCTAGGTAAATAGACTTTAAGGTAAAATAAGAGACAAACTACGCTTTACGGTTAAATGTCATGACAACGCTGCGGACTTACAACTTCCTCTTTTCCCATTAAGCTGCATCCTTACCTTTCCTCCATAATTAATTCACATATTACCTTTTACGGCGATAAGTCACCACAGCTCTTGAGTGTCCAGCAAATACAATACGACCGCAGTCGTACAAATATAATGGAAACAAAAGCCTTTTAAATAGAGCTTAATGCATGCATGCATAAAACACAATTAAAAAATGCAACAATTGCAATTAAAAATAAAAATGTATGAAAATCTCTCAAAGGTTGTTGAATGTTAAATCCAACAAACAATATGAGTGGTGGCAAAGAACAGCAAAAGTTCCCGAAGCCATTTTTTATTTAAGTTGATATTTTTGAAAGTTATTTTAACAATATAGTTATAAATAAAGTTGGCAACTTTTTTCTTATATACATGAGTGCAAAAATAAATTATAAACTTCAAAGATAGATGTTGTACCTGTGATTAATATCGTACAACTTACAGCTACACCCACATTATCCACATAAACAATTCATATATTTCCCAAACTAATCAATGACTATTAATAGTTAACGCCTTCTCATCAATAGCAAAAGTTTTACCTCACACTGTAATCAATCAAATACAAATTGAGTGAATATCTTCAGATACCGAACAAAAATATCAACATTTGAAAAAGCTTTCAATACAAAAACAATAAATTTAGTACAAATTTCAAATTACATTTCGCTACGGGTACAAATAGAATAGAAGGATAGTATGTTTAGTTTAACGGATATGGTATCCGCGATGAAATCACATCCAGTAGGCTGTTTATTTCTTATACTGGAAACAACATTGGTACTGGGTGTGGTGCAACCTTTTAATGAGCTCACTTATCGTGACATGCCGCGGGAACTAGCATACAGTCTTTTATATACAGGTTATGCCATGAGTACATTTTACTATGGATATGGAATATTACAGTTGAGAACCGCTGGATCATGTAATGACTTTCTTTGTCGGTTATGTGGTGCATGCATCAAAGTTTGGAAGCTCTTCAGTTTCCTTATGCTACTGCCTTGGAGTCTGAAAGTATTTGAACAACTGGAAAAGATTACCACCCGCCTTGCAATTTTCAAACCCAACATTGAACATCCATACATGTATTTGATTTTCGGAATATTGGTTCTTGGTGCTCAACTGATATTCTTTAGCTTTTCATTTATTTTTAGTATAATCCATAGCTATAAATTGACTTCTGCCCTGCGTATAAATCAAAGTAGGCACAATCAAGAAATTCGATCTTATGCACAGGCCCTAAATCGTTCACTTGGCTTTGAGATGATTCACATTCCTCGAAATTAATAAAAGTTTTGAAATCTATGCAATCGAAATAATTTCATCTCACAAAATTTTGTGTTTTTCCTTAAATGTCAGGTTACACTTGGTGGCCTTCCTCTTGCCGTAGAGGATGTCAATAAAAATGTTAATTTGTTGCCCGGAAAAACCCTGACCTTTACCCCTTTTGATATAGGCAACAAAATGAGTGCATATCGAGTGAGACCATTAAGGTAATCTGCAATTATCATGAAGATTTTAGCAATTAAATTTCGCCCAATTAAATCTAGATTTATGACGGAAATGAGGGAGAAAAAGGTAAAAGCCTTCATCGGACCCGATGAAGGCTGCACAACTGAGGCATTACTTGCATCTGCCTGGAATACCCCAATGTTGTCTTTCGTAAGACTTGACATAAATATGTACATTAATTCATATAAAGTTCAGATCCTATCATATTTTTAGAAATGCTCCGACTCAATTGTTTCAAACAAAAGCACTTTTCATACATTTGCACGTACCCTTGCACCAGCATCAAAGGTACTTGTAGTACTTAAATCTCATCTACTATCATAATAGTCTGGTTATATTTAGGTTTCTAAGAGCGTAATAAGTCTGCTTAATGCTTACGATTGGAAGAAATTTGCCATTGTTGTTAGTTCCAAACCAATTTGGGGCTCTGATGTAGCCAGTGCTATACAGGTGAGAAATTGTATGACATTTTATTTTTTGAAAAGAGCAATCGTATTAAGTTATAATAACAGGATCTGGCGGAGTCGAGAAACTTTACCATTACTCATTTTAAATATATATCGGACTATATACCCATTAAAAAAACTTTGTCACAAATTGAGAATATCGTCGAAGAAACCTATGCAACGACGCGAAGTAAGTTATAGTATGATATGTAGTCGTTTCATTTAATTCAATTCATATTATCTATATTAAGTATACGTATTCATTGGAGAGCACATCGCCATGGTGGACTTTGTAAGATGCCTGCAAAATCGAAAGCTTCTGGAAAGCGGCGAATATATTGTCATTTCTGTTGATGATGAAATTTATAATGCGAATCGTCGCGTTAATATCATGGAACGTAGTATGTTTAACCACTCACAACAGTTGCCTTGAACTATTCTTGAACTCTAACGCATGCACCATCTTATTGCAGATTACTTAGATCCTTATATTAGAAAAGAAAAGAGCAAATCCCTGGACAAAATCTCATTTCGTTCAGTTATAAAAATAAGCATGACTTATCCACAAAATCCTCACATTCGGTAATTTTTATCTAGCTTATTAAAATTCCCTTAATCGACTCATCAATATTTAAATTTGGTTCGCTTTTAAATATAACCACTTTTTTTACCCTTACTTAAAAGTATATTTTTATTATGTATAGTATATTTTTAGTATTTATTTTAAATAACTAAATAAATTTCCAGTGACATCTGTGCCAAAATAAAGGAATATGCTCGAAAATCGCCCTTTCTGGTGCCCTACCATCAGCGTGTTTTTGAAAATATATCTGTATGTAATAATGGAATTATAACCAGAATTGTTAAACGCAAAAGTGATCTATCTAGGTGCCAATTTATGGCCTGCACTTGTACGACAGTGTAATGATTTATGCGCGTGCTATAACCGAGATACTACAACTTGGAGGGGACATTAATGATGGCAACCTTGTAATGAGCCACATATTCAACAGGTCCTATCATTCCATACAGGGTTTCGATGTGAGTAGTATGTTTTCTATGAACAACGAGAACTAATCGTTCATTGTATACCAAGGTATTCATTGACACCAATGGTGATGCAGAGGGCAACTACACTGTGATCACATTACAAAGCGATGTGAGCGGTGGCAACACTGGCAATTCCTTAGCAAAAATGTCAATGCTACCCGTTGGATTCTTTGTCTACAATAAGGATTCTGTCATACCAGTAAGAGACACATTAGATTAATATTTAATATCTGTATAATAAACAATATAATTTTTATTAAAAGGAATTTCGTTATATTAAAAACGGTCGACCCATACAATGGCTAAATGGTCGCCCGCCCCTTGCGGAGCCAATGTGTGGATTCCACGGGGAATTGTGTCCTCGCAAGAAATTGGATTGGCGTTACCTAGTAACAGGTCCACTCTGCGCATTTGTCTTAATTGTAGCCATCGCTCTACTGCTCAAGTAAAGCCAAGTTATTATAATCTTCTTAATTTCAAGTTCGTATCAATTTTAAACCAAATTTATGCCGAAATTGAATAAAATATAACAACTTTATTAAAAAAAATATATATATGCTAAGTATCGAGATTATTTCGGAATGTATTTAAAATTGTCATTCAGTAGAGTTTCGAATATATTTATCTAAAAATATTGTACAAATTCCCTCACAGGCATTATCGCTATGAGCAAACTTTGGCCGGCTTACTCTGGAAAGTAGATATGAAGGAAGTGACTGTAATCAACTTGGGAGAATATAATAATCCTACCCATAAAAATATTGTAAGAATAGAATATCATATCATATCCTAAAATATAATTTTTTGTACATATTAAATTCTAGGTCCAAATATGTCGACAAAGTATTCTTGTTGTTGGAGAACCAAATAAAAGATCATTCACAAACATTGGTATGTACCACAACATATAAAACATGCACTTTTTTTCGATTTCAAACCCGCATCTTCAAATTTCAATATCTGCCCATATTAACTTAATCTTGTAATAGCCCTATTTCGTGGTAATATTGTCGCTATGAAGAAAATTCATAAAAAGAATGTGGACATAACCCGATCGATTCGTAAGGAACTCAAATTAATGCGTGAGGTAAACAAATAAATGTTATAGTATTATTTAACTAAATCCGAAAACCGCTTTTAGGTTCGACATGAAAATATAATTAACTTTATTGGTGCATCAATTGATCATGGATCGGTAATAGTATTTACCACATACTGTGCCAGAGGTAGTCTGGAAGATGTTCTCGCCAATGAGGACTTGCATCTGGATCACATGTTTATATCTTCATTGGTATCAGATATATTGAAAGGCATGATTTATTTACACGATTCGGAGATAATATCACACGGTAATCTAAGGTCGAGTAACTGCCTTATCGATTCACGATGGGTATGTCAAATTTCCGATTTTGGACTCCATGAATTGAAAGCCGGTCAGGATGAACCCAATAAGTATAGATTAGTAGCGTTTTTTAATAAAAATACAAATTCAAATTATTCATTGTAGAATTGAATTAGAAATGAAGCGCGCCCTCACCATGGCTCCTGAACTTTTGAGGGATGCTTATAGACCAGCGCGTGGCTCTCAGAAGGGTGATATTTACTCCTTTGGAATATTACTGTACGAGATGATTGGACGTAAAGGAACTTGGGGAGAGACAACGTATTCAAATGAGGGTATTATGTTATTAATAATTCGTTGGAATCATCTATACATATTGCAATTCTACAGAAATTATTGAGTTGGTCAAAAGTCCCGATCTACTACAACATGGGGTGTTTCGACCAGCACTAAGTTACCTCGATATACCAAACTATATACGACAATGCCTGCGTCTTTGCTGGGAAGAAGATCCCGAAGTCCGACCCGATATTCGACTTGTTCGCATGCATCTAAAAGAGCTGCAAGCGGGATTGTAAGTTTCAAAAATATATATTTCGTTTTTCCATAATGATTTCCTTTCAGAAAGCCAAACATATTCGATAACATGTTGGCAATAATGGAGAAATATGCTTATAATCTGGAGGGCCTTGTGCAGGAACGTACCAATTTACTATACGAAGAGAAAAAGAAAACTGATATGCTACTTTATCAAATGCTACCAAAGTAGGTAATTATAATTATAGAAATCTATTTTTCTAAGATATAATCGCATTTTACAGAACGGTGGCAGAGTTATTGAAAAGTGGTGATCCAGTTAAAGCCGAGTGTTTTGACTGTGTTACTATACTCTTCAGTGATATTGTTGGTTTTACTGAACTCTGCACTACCAGCACTCCTTTTGAAGTCGTCGAAATGCTGAACGAATTGTATACATGTTGCGATTCTATAATATCTAACTATGATGTTTATAAGGTAAGAGAACTAAAGATTACAATAGTTTAAAAGTAGCGTTAATAATAAAACAAACTTTATTAGTAGAAAGATAACTTAGAAAATCAGTTGTTGATTTAAGCGAATTTACCAATTTACTTCAATCTAAACCAGCGTACATAAAAACAATTTAATATTTATTAAATATAATAAATATAATTAAGTAAATAATACAGAAGCACACTGTCTCTTTGTTAATCCATGGAATTGTATAAGAATTCAATCATATTAAATATCTGCAGGTGGAGACGATTGGAGATGCTTATATGGTAGTGTCTGGTCTACCATTGAAAAATGGCAATCGTCATGTGGGTGAGATAGCCTCTCTTGCTCTACATTTAATGGAAACAGTTGGCAACCTTAAAATACGGCACAAACCGACGGAAATGATGCAATTACGCATTGGCTTACACTCTGGACCTTGTGCAGCAGGCGTGGTCGGTCAAAAAGTAGGAACCTCGACAAGTAATCTGTCTGCCAATATCAAATTTAACAATATTCTTATAGATGCCTCGCTATTGCCTATTTGGAGACACTGTCAATACGGCCTCGCGCATGGAGAGTACTGGAGAGGCTATGAAAATCCACATCTCAGAGTTGACCTATCAACTGCTGCAAAATATTGGGGGATACATTTGTGTCGAACGTGGACTAACCAGAATTAAGGTAACCATATCATTTGACTAAATATAAATAGCTAACAATTAAACTGTTGCACTGCAGGGCAAAGGCGATTTACGCACTTATTGGCTGATCAAGCGACTGCAGCCCGAGAAGCGATCACTAATGATCAACGACTGGGCACCCGATCTCATCAGCACTGTGGATCCATCTAATACTTGCAGTACGCCGAATCGAGGCGAAGATTCAACCCCACTACAGCTGAAGAACTTGCGTACAGGTGCTTGTAATTGCGCCACTAAATCTATATATAGCCGTCGATCTGATGACAATGTTACCACCACACTCGATCCATCCGCCATACAGAAAATCAGCGAACCCGTGCAGATCAATTGCAACCAGTTGTGTGTGTGCCGTCTAAAAGGCAGTCAGGTATTTAACAATCGAAGTCCCCGATCTGCACCCAGCATTACTTTTAGACTATAGGTTTCGTCTAGTAAAGTCAACTTCAACCAACACGTCATGGTCGATTTTATGACATAAATTTTAAATGGATAGAACATTTCAATGCAACTCAAACATTGACAAGATAGTCTAAATATTATTTTCAAAAAGCAGAAAATTAATTTCTAATATCCATAATGTGCAATTTGCAGTTACATATCTATAATCCATAGAGCTTATTTAAATGTTCAAAAAACATTTTGAGATCGAATATCATAGATAAAAAGAAAATTGGTTTTAACCAATGACTTTATTATTAAAAATGTGTATTCAAAAATTAAATGTAAACTGAAATCATTTGCTGAAACTGATCAATTGTTAATTTTAAAGTTATTCTTAAGGGCCTGCCAGCATTCATAGTACTGAGCATCCAATTTCTGGCATGTTTGTTCGCCCCATTTGGTCACGGCCAGACTGAGGGAGGACTCGAACATAAAAGCCTATAATAAATGAAATAAATTAATAATATTACAATCATTTTTAAAATCGACAAAAGAAGCAGACCTGAGTTCCTTCAGCTATACGTTCGGCTTTAAGTTCAGCATTGGACGCGCCCTCAAAGCACTTAACATCCGGCCCATGGGGTGTCATAATGGAGTGCAAGGTGGCACCACCTGCAGCAAATCCATCTTCCTTAGCCTCATATCGACCCAGTATGAGCCCCATGAATTCGCTCATGCAGTTCCCTGAAACATATTTTGATTAATAAATCAATTGTCAATATTCAAATAATGAGTGGTAATTACTATGGTAGTATGGCGGACGGAATGTATGCTCCTGCACAGACCAACGGGGCGGAAAGATTACGAAATCAGCAATGGCAGTTCCAGGTTTTAAGCTCGGGCATGTGAGAACTGTAAAAATACTGGGATCACAGTGATCAAAACTAACCGAATTGATGACCATAAACTTGGATAGATCGTATTTATAGGGGACATAATTTCCATGCCAGGCAACCACATCGAAAACGCTGTGATTCTGAGTAGCCACAAACAAACTGCCTTGGAATTTGGATATTACTTGAAATTCTGCAATCAAAACAATTATTATTATTAATCAATTTATAGTGAAATAGTTGAATCAAACCTTTTACACTGGCATCATCGAACCAAGCGACAGGGGTTTCAAAGTCCCTCGGATTGGCCAGACCATTTGCGCCAATTGGACCCAGGTCAGGTAAACAAAAGTGACCATCGTACACCTCAAGCATGTAACCTCTGAAATGAATAAAACAGCATTGAGAATTGAATAGCAGTTAGTACTAAAAGTCAGCGAAATAGTAAGATAATATTAATAGACAATGGTTCTTATTTGAATCGAGACATAACTTTTAGCCAACTTAAGTGTCTGAACAGTATGTTGTACGTTTATGTTATTTTCAAATTATTTGTATATAAATTGTAAAACAAACTAAGAGGATAATCTAAGTGCCTTGAGCGGAAAGATGCCTACAATAATTTAACCATTAAATTTTAATGATATCACATTTAGTTCTTGTACACATACCTACTTGGCGAGCTGACCTTTACAGCAAATCGTATGCCCTGGGGAATGACACAGATCTCATTTGGAGACACAGTCATACGACCTAGCTCAGTTGTTATATCCAAAACCCCTTGTTGTGGCACTGCAAGCAAAATAATATTGTATATATTAATTGAACGCAAACAGTTATGCCTTTGGTTATTCCCACCTATGAGCAGATCACCATCACTGTTATAGAATGCAGCTTTGTCCATCGAAGCGTTGCAAAGATAGATGTGGACAGCCAAGCCATGACGTGTTCTTGTATCGCCTGCACCACACACAGTGTGAAGTCCTTCAACAAAGGTGACTTTCCCTTGGTTTGCGGCAGGTATGTCAAAAGGTTTCCAGCGCATCTAATTTTTGGCATAGAAAATTAATGATAAAAGCTCATTACGGAATTGTTTTAATTTACCTGGTTTGGATTTGGATGCTGTTCATCCCAATTTTGACTCAAATACTTGGAGCCGTCGTATCGTTGAAAGGGCTTGTGCACCGCACTGGGTAGTTTTCTATATAGCCAAGTTCGTACATTTTCAGTACGTGGCGCAGTGAATGCGGAACCTGACAATTGCTCCGCGTAAAGCCCATAGGAACACTTTTGAGGGGAATTCTGTCCAACGGGCAGTGAATTAGGACATCGTTCGTCCTCTGATGAGAAATGTGAGCCAAAGCCCGATTGGTACTGCAACATATCGTTAATTTTAATAATGTTGCACATTACATAAACAATGAAATAAAAAGGTTTTAATCTACTCGTTTATGGCATATAAATATAAATTATAAAAATTATAAATATACAAAATATGCTCGTGCCGAGAAAAATTACATATGTATGTACGTGCATTAATAACAAATCAAATAAAGTTTTTATTTGCAGCCCTCATCCTATCAAATGTATTATATGTACACCTCTTATCCAATCGACAGCATACAAGAATCGGCACTTTGAATTGAATTTTACTCTTACGTTGGCACTGAATTTTAACTTTAGGTTTGTGGCTATGTGAAGAGCGTAATAACTTCAGGCTCTGGGGACAAAAGTCTAGTCTATAGATATGGCAACCAGTCACTTTACGGGTTCTTAGTTAATAGTCGTGTTAAATTAAACTTTCAGGCACACTCAAATTAACTCAATATTTTAATATCCTTTTCAAAAATTTAAAATTGTATAATATAAATATATATTTGGCACGAAGTTGGATTTACAAATTTATAAAATTCATTTTTGTTCAGCGTCCATATCTTATAATAGATATGTTAAATTTTGTAAATTTATTATAATTGATTATATGTGAGAATTCCACATGTAAACATGGTAAATATTTTTTGTTTATGAAATTGACACACACTTTGAAACTATGTTTATACGGTTTATTGATTACAAATGTTTTCAATTCCATTTCACTAAAATTTCACTTTATATCTTAATATATTTCGTAACTCCGAGAACATTTACAGCTTCAGTTATTTCCACTTATTCTTCACGATTACCTTATATTGCGACATTTGTAGTTCCCTAGCTTACGGTAACAGTTGCTAAAACAGACTTCTATTCCTCTGGCAAAAGCACGACTATTTATATGATCCGTACAACCAAGTTACTTATTTTATAGGCCACCACGTATCATAAACATGAAATATAGGGTATATTAACCGGGACATCCATCAAAAAGGTTGTTAATAGGACTTTACATCTCTCATTAATATTGAAATATTTACAAATTTATCCAAATGTATAGAATATTTAAAATGTTTGGAAAAAGGATTAAAATAGTGAATATGTTTTTATAAGAAAATAAATATGTCATAGTTGGTATCTAACAGGCAAGTCTCAAGAACTAAGTTTATCTGGTTTTGAAATTATAATCAAATGGACCACTAGAGAAACTAGGCATGACAATAAGCCGGTCCAGAAATTCTGAACATCACGTAAACACCTGTTCCCCAGGTATTTGTTTATGCATCTTTATCACAGCCACACTTCTCTGGCTTGTTGTTTTTGTTGTTGTTTATTTCAAAGGCAAGACTTTAATAATATTTTGCATAGCAGTTGGACTGGTTCTATTTAAATATTGTAGTGGATCAAAACAAATGTTTTAACCGGTACTATTATACACTTTCAGAGGGGCTGTGTGTTTTGTTATGACATTTGTAACACATTGAAGGAGGTGTGTCAAATCTTAAAATAATAAATACACTGCGCTACTTGGGATCTACACCGAATATAAAAGAATATATCTTTCTCATATTCTTATGGCTTTGGTCAAGTCTTGTATCTTAAATTTATCAATTGACATCCAAAATTATGGGGTCATCGAAAGAGCCAACACTTGTAAAATTTCGCTCTAAGAATCAAAGAAAAAGATTTTACGATAATCAGCCAAATTAGATTTGGAAGATTAAAGATTGTATTGAATATGTTCAGAGAAACATTTTATAAATTTCTATTTAGTATTGTAAACTAAATAACTAGTTTATATATTTTATTGCGGCAAAGTCAATTTCAAATTATGATGTAGGTATTACACTTTATATATGTATGTCTGTAAGTTTGTAGGTGCATGTGTGTGTGTGTGTGTGTGTACTATATTAAAATACTTAAAGTACCTTTGTGCATTAATTAAACCTAGAATAGTTTATAGTATAAATTAAATGTTTAAGGACATCAAGCACTAAATATACCCAACATTGGGACTGCAATGCATATGTATCTGTTTATATCTTTAACTTTAAATGTATCTGCATTTGAATTTTGTTTCTGTATTTATCTACATTCTGGATATATTGCAAATATATCGAATTTATTACAAATGATCAGCAATGCAGTATAAATGTCATTTCAAACTAATTTTAAATGAATGTTCCATTGAATTAGTTGTGAGTTTTCATTGTGGAAATACTGATTATTGTTTTCCATTTTCCTTATTATTCTTTTCCGTTTTGCATTTTACAATCTTAAATCGAATGCAACAGCAACTTAGAAAGATGATTTACAAAATGGGAGTCATATATAGACGTGGTTTGGAGGATGGGAAGAGATTCGCTTGATTTATTATTGACGATAGAAGATAGATACTGCTGAGGAAATACTGCGTTCACTGGGGCATACGCTCGACAGGAGAAGCGCCCAAATCGCCTATCCTAATCGTGTGATAAATTTAAAACATCATCCCCATTATTTTTGGGTATCTTCGCTGGTGGCGGAGCAGCCAAATCGGCAACGGATGCAAATTCCATACGTTTCTTGGGCAGTGCGTTGCCCATCAAAGCACCAGGTGGTGCCAACTCCCCATATAGGCGACTAAGATCTGGTGATGGACGTCGATGCGATGAACCGCTGCTTCCATCGGACAGCGCTGGTGAAGGTGTGTTTGAGGGCACACTGGATATAGCCAAGTCGACGGCACTAAAATTATATTTACTGCCAGAGTTGGAATTGCCACCGCCACTACCACCACCACCACCACTGATGGACTTGGTAGGCGTAAGTCGTTCTAGTGCCGGCGACGCTGACGATTCTCTGGTACGCGCTGACGATGGTGTTGTAGATTTGGGCGGCTTCATCATCATGGCCGAGAGTGATTCCTGTTGTATCTTAAACAGAGCCGATGGTGACATGAACATGTTATTCGCCGCTAAAGTTGACTTGGACAGCGGATCCGGTATACCGTATTTGCCATGCTGCTGCTGAAAGAATGCCGCATAGTCCTGCATTTTCTCCTGTGCCAGTGCATTGTAATAAGCAGCCGAATTGGATAAAGTTGACGGTGATGGCACGCCCGTTGCTATTGTGGCTGCTGCTGCCGCCGCCGCTGCTGCTGCTGCGGAGCTACCACCTGATTTTGTATTATTGCCACCACCAGCACCCGATGGCGCCGCAAAAAGTGCATCCAAATCAGCAGCGGCCTTATTCTGACGATATAACAACGCTTTAATCTCTGAATCATGCTTCTCCAGTTGCAGCAATTGATTTAGCATATCCGATTGCATGTCCTTCTGCTTCTGCTTGAGGCTAACTGCGCCGCCACCGCCACCTGCAGCGGTTGCCATTCCACCAGCACCAGCAGCTAACAAGGCAGAGAGCTCATTATGAGCTCCACTCATATGTTTGTTCCCAGTGGACGCCATAGCAGCGGCAAACTGATTGTTCGGATCAAACAATTTCGTATAGGTCTGCAAAAGCGCTGTGTAGTCCGCCTGTGCAGCTTGTTGTTGTTGCTGCTGTTGTTGTTGTTGTTGCTGCTGCTGCTGTTGTTGCTGCTGCTGTTGCTGATGCTGTTGCTTCTTGCTGGTGGTAACTTGCGGCGGAGGTATTGACGCTGCTGCCACGGCAGCCATGTGTTGCTGTAGGAACGCATTGAGGTCATTGCTTTGCTTGTTCTGCTGCTGCATGTAGGAATCATAGCCCAGCAGCTTAGACGCTTGTATTAAATTATTGTAGTCGGCATTGAGTGCTGCGGCCGCAGCTGCCGCTGAGGATGATGATGATGTAGCTGATGTGGATTTTGATGATTTACTGCTTGTTGGATTTGCCGCTTGTTGATTGCCCGTTAAATAGCTCAAATCGGATCCAAAGCCCAAAGTGCCTAGTGTGGTGGCGCCCAAGGCTTCTGCCTGCTGTAGCAGTAGCGCTGCATATTCAGGCGAACGTATTAGTTCGCTCATCTTCAACGGATCGTTCTTGAGCTCATCTAGTTCTTTCATGAGCTTTGTTTTGTACGAATTCGACGATGAGCTTGAGTTCGATGACGATGACGATGCTGAGGACTTGGAAGAGCGTTCCATTTTTGATTTGCTGCCGCTATTGCTGCCACTATTGATACTGTTGTTGCCGCCGCTGATACTGATGGTACCGGTGTTGGCCGTGGACAACGGCATGTTGAAGCTGTTAGAATAGGCAGCAACTGCAGCTGCAACATTGGGATCACTTAGATTACCCAGTGTTGCCGAATTGTTAGACTGCTTTGAGCCGCCCACCTTAGCGGCTGCAGCGGCCAATTGATTAAGAGATGAGCTGCCATAATCCTTGCGCTGTTGCTGCTGAAAGAGTGCAGCCAGATCCGTTTGAAGAAAGTTGGGCGGCAATTGGCCAGCTAGCTGTGCCAAGCTAGCCGCCATCAAATCATTGGCCGTTGGTAAACACGCAGCAGACGGTGGCACCAAAGGCGTGCTTAACGCATCATATTTATTGGGCGTCAAACTTGGACTGTTACGGGCAATATCGCTAACACTAAATTTTCCGGGACTTGGCGCTGGCGAATTACGTGTGCGGGATGTGTGCGACGAAGCATCGGACTTGGCAGGCGAAGGCGAGGCACGCACGGGTAGTTCAAACTTTGCGGGACTGGCAGCATTTGATGGTAATTGAATATTTGTAGGACTGTCACGAGGTGAAGCGGATTGCACAGCGGTTGCTGTAACAACACTATTCACTGACGGCACCTGTGGCGGCAACAACTGATTGGCATTGGCATTCAGCGCTATGGGTGGCACCACAGAATTTTGCGCTGCGGCTGGAGCGTGATTTGTGGGATTTGGCGTAGCCAGCGGTGACAACATGCGCACTGGATTCATATTAAGTCCTGATGGCATGCAAAGCTGTTCCTGCAGCGACATTACTTTAAGCTCGCTGGCTTTTTGTTCAGCCTGCAGAGTCGTTTCTTCCTCTGTTTTACGTGCCACATCCTCAACTGAATTTAATTGAATAAGCTCACCCAAGGGTTCTTCTTTGAGCTGATCCTCCAATTTAATGTCGTTAATAGACTCCGACTGGGTCTGAGTTTCCATTTTTACTATTAAATTATTGTCATCATTATCAATAATCTTAATAGTTTTCGGTGGTATAAAATCATCTTCCTGCTCACAGTCTAGGACGGCACATAACCAATTCCACAATGCCTTATCGCTCTGTTTCGATGGAAATTTAGGATAGAGTGTGTTTTTTAATTTCTCGTTGTAGGTGACATCGTTGTTGTAAATGTTACGAAACTTGACAATCTCGCCGCGATACTGAGTATAATAATCTACGCAGGACTGAATTTCAGTGCGCACCTCTTCTGGTATCTCTTTATCGGGCAGCACCGAATATTGCATTAACATCGGTCGACCATATTCCATGGCCTGCTTATTTTCATTTGGTGGCACTATCCATATACACTTCACCACCGACTCTAAAGTTGGATTCTCCTCATAATAGGGTGCTACAAGATCAATGGAATCGATTAAACGCGTACAATTCAATGTAATAATATTGGCAAACTTACACACAATGAGCGAAACGCATGGTGTGTATGTAATATCACTTGCACCACGCATACGTATCTGATAGTCCAGTTGTGAATCGCAATCACGAAGAGTGGGCTCAGCTTGAAACTTGGGATGAGAATGATACCAGCCAACAAGCAGTACTTGATCTTGTATCATCATTTTTTGTATATCACGCTCTACTTCTCCGGCTCTTTGCCGATCGAAGCGTGTATTGCGGCATGGATATGTCTTCGTAATTGTCAAAGCTGCGAATCAAAGCAAAACATTAGTTTCATTGTAAATAAAATGGTAGAAATCTTATGGCCGGACTCACTGTGCGTGTTCATATCCCATGTGCCTCCTAAATATCCGCACACTTCGCGCACAGTCAAATGACAATGAAAGTCGGCCAGTAGCAAAGCAGATGATGTTATGGTTAAAAGAAACGGTTGCAATTTGCCAACAGATGTGAACGGAACGGCCTCAATTAACATATTGGCATCGCTGAAATATAGTATTTCAAAATAACAATTTTATACCATTTTTCTTTGCTTTCAAAACTTACTGAATAATATTGCGATTGGTCACAGTGTTGTGCGGAAATACTGTGCGTTTGACAACTAAATCTGGTGAGTCTGTCTTTCGTTCGGAATCTATATAACAAAAATATTATTAAATTTTAAAAATAATGCACTTCAATATATATTTATGTTTCAAGGCAGGAGAAATTCAGGGTATATGATTAAGAATAATAATAATAACTTGATATTGTCCATTTTAATGATAATTATTATATTACCTAGATCGCCATCTTCTGGTGTAGACTCCTTTTGCAATGCACATTTCCGCAAATAAGTATTTTTATAAGCGTCTAGTTTTTTCCCTCTGTATTTAACAGAGGCCCAGCCGCATCCACTTTTCTTTTCAGGATTTATAATTCGCTTACAGTGCATTGCCCAGGCACTGGGCGTTAGAAATATGGTTTCAGTCTCTTGAGATTTAATTTTACCGTCTGGCAAAAGATCTCCCACAAATTTTTGCCCTAGGTAATCTATTGTCATTAGCGATTTTCCAGCCTGCAGAACGTTTGCAGACATTAGAGTTTGGAGGGTTACTGTTCGACCAGTGCCATTGAATCCCTCGTAGTTCTCCTTTGCCTGTTAGGAAAATATTTAATTTTGTTTTTAATTAACTTGGCGTTTTATTTAATAAACTTAAAAAGGTACGCAAGTCACACTTTTCTGTTATAAGCAAGGCTTTCCATTTGTTTTCTTACCTCGTCTTCGTTCTCGTCATCGGGGACATCACTGTCAACATCTTTTTCACACAAACTATCCTCCAATATGGAAATCTGACAGGGCGCAGCAGCTTCTGCAGGAGTTGGCTCGGTATCCGCTTCTGCCTCAGCTGCATCCGACACAGACATATCGCGTTCCCCATCCACATCACTTACATCGTCATTTGTTGTTTGAGGCGGCTGTGGTATTAAATCGCCCTCACCATCACCCTCTCCATCAGTGCTGCTGCCCATTTGGTTTTCACGAGCTTCTAATTGGTCGCCATCGGGCAATAAACCATTTTCCACACCGTTTTCCATGCGCTTATGTCTAGCTTTTAAAAAAATTCCCTTTAAACTTTACAATCCACGATTTTTATGCCGCAGAGCAGCCGCAGAATTTATGTATGTGGTAGCAAATAGAGGTGCAAAAATATCGATATCGCAAATGTTTTTGTTTCGATATATACTCATCTCTATAAATATCTTTTAAACATAAATTGAAAATATAAAAATATGTATTTATAAAACTAGATGGCATACCCAAATTTATTAATACCCATTTTTATTGAGAGAAAAAAATATATTTATCCGAAAACTTTTTTATATAATAGAGAGAGAAAAAATACTTACAATAAAATGAGCAGTATTTTATTACAGTTTATTTGCAGTGGTACAATATCGAATACATATTTTTAATCGAATCGAATTTAAATATCGAAAGTTATCATCGGTACGTCTCTCACTGAGCGCATTCACTCACATATTTTTACTAGTAAACAGTTTGGGATATCATTGTATATTAATTAATATGGATTTTCGTCGACAATAAAAGACATTCATCTGATCGATTTAGTCACCCTAGAATTGAATTTAAAACATTACACACATAAATAGAAATGCAACCGATTACTCGAGCTACCGTGGACAACTTCTGCATTGTTTGTTTGCAAGATTTGCGGAAATCCGGAGACACAAAGCATCTGTGTCATGATTTAAAAAATGACCCACATCTATTACGCGTTCTTGAAGCAATGGCAAACGGAGCATCATCGGAAGGATCGTTAATGAACTTGGCAATGCCAAACCAATTGTGTGATACGTGCAATACAAAAGTTACCATGTTTTGTAAATTTGCTGAAATGTCCATCTGTAGTAGCATCGCACTAAATGAAATTACAGCAGACGAACACGAAACTGTGAATGAGGCCAACTTTAATAAAATATGTGCGACATGTTTTAAAATAAGGCCAGACATTGCACCCTCTTCCTCACTGGATCAAACAGAGCTGCAAAATTTGTTGCAACTTATATTTATAGGAATGCACAATACGAAGTTAACCTACCATATCGTAAAACCCAGAAACTTATGTGAACTTTGCTCTCAAAAATGTAAAACTTTCCTCGAATTTCAAAAACGAGTAAAAGAAAGTCAACACTATTTTGAGTCAATTTTCTCAAATAGAAATTATAGTACAAGCATGATGGGTAAACAACTTTCTGAAAAAGACGTAAGTTAATATCTTTATATGTCAATTGTTTCGTAATATTTATATATTTAATTTTAGCGTGATTCAGCAGAGAAAGAAGATAATTTTGACAACAGTGAATCTGAAATTGTTAATATTTCATTACAGCCCATTAATGAAAAAGATGATCCGTTTGAATTAAGTGATGTAAACTCAAAATACTCCACTTCAAGTAGTGTAAATGGCAAAGATATTACATTTCATCGCTGTGATAAATGCAATCGATCATTTCGTAAATTATTCTCTTATAAAGAACATAAATGTCGGGTCCAAAAAAGTGAACAATCAACTGGTACTATCGATGGTGAGAAATCCGCTACGGAACTATTTACATGTATTATTTGCCTGAAGAATTACAAGTCCGATGCTCTACTGCAAACTCATACTTATCGGGTACATTGCAAGGCTGATAATATGTGTCCTTATTGTCAACGGGAATTCAAACAGAAACATCACCTAAAAGACCACATAAGATCGGTGCATGAAGGCATACGACCTTATAAATGTAACTATTGTGAAAAATCCTTTGGATTACAAAAAACTTTACGAGTACATTTAATGCGCCACACGAACGAGCGTCCATTTCACTGTGATATTTGCGAAAAATCATTTCGTCAAATGTCCGAATTGAATCGTCATAAAAAGAACCACTCGCCGGATATACTGATTAGATGCCCGATCTGCTCACAGGGCAAGAGGAGTCAAGACGAACTGGATGAGCACTTAACGCGGCACAAGAACAGGGATGGATACCAATGTAGCAAGTGTGGACGAAAATTTACAAAACTATGCCACTTAAAAAACCATGACGATGCAGTGCATCTAAAGTTACGTCCATTTATGTGTGACTACAATGATTGCGGAAAGTCATTTGCGGCTCGTAAGACTCTTCAAATGCATCAGTTAACACACACTGGTGACAATTCAAAAATTTGTCATATTTGTAATAAACAGTTTACTTGCAAAGCCAACCTGTTACGACATTTCTACGTACACAAATCGGCTGTTATTAAGCAGGAATCTGATACCACTGCATGAACGCAGGATCAAATGGTAGATGTTGACAGCAGATGTACCTAATACGAAAAAGTAAATTACCGATATTATTATATCAGTAAAGCACATTTGTAATTTATTTATTTTTAATTTTGCTTTTTTGAAATAAACTGCAATTCCAGTGAAATAAATACTATTAAATAAATACTAGTATTTAATTTTTCTATGCTGCCATTTGAATGGCATGAGAAAATACTATCACTTTATTGAACTATCTTTAGAGTACAATAGGATATCGATATATTTTCTTGTGACGATTGTTTTTTCTACAAAAAAGCGCGCACTGCAAGAGGCCGCAGCATTCCAAACTAGCAAATTTGTACAATTGTTTATGAATAAGTAACCATGGCACTCTGGGTAGACAAATACCGACCACGGGAATTATCCAAATTGGACTATCATAAAGTAAGTATTTATTTTAATTAATATACATGTATATTAACAGTAATACTTGAATATAGGATCAGGCCGAAAACCTGCGTAATCTTTGCAAACAAAGCGATTTTCCTCATTTAATGTTCTACGGTCCATCTGGAGCCGGGAAAAAAACGCGCATAATGTGCATGTTGCGTGAGATGTATGGTATTGGAGTGGAAAGGCTACGCAACGAGACCATGAGTTTTACAACCCCATCGAATCGTAAGATCGAAGTAATGACAGTCAGCAGCAACTATCATTTAGAGGTGAATCCGTCTGACGCTGGTATGTACGACCGTACAGTTGTTATAGACCTGATCAAACAAGTGGCACAGACTCACCAAATTGACATTAACGGTCAACGGGAGTTCAAGGTGATTGTTATTTCGGAAGGAGATGAACTGACCAAGGATGCTCAACATGCGCTACGTCGCACAATGGAGAAATATGTTGCCACATGCCGTATAATATTGTCTGTAAATTCCACTTCTCGAATAATCCCAGCCATTCGATCACGTTGCCTGGGCATACGCGTGTCTGCACCTAGCGAAACCGAAATGGCGGCCGTGCTCCAAAGCACATGTAAACGAGAAGGCCTCGTATTACCGCCTGAGCTGGCCAAACGGGTGATAGATAAATCCGAACGAAATTTAAGACGTGCTTTGCTAATGCTAGAAGCATCTAAGGTTCAGCAATATCCATTCACAGCGCAACAGGAAATAGCAGACTTGGATTGGCAAGTGTATCTTCGTGAAACGGCAAATCAGATTGTGAGCGAGCAAACTCCAGCAAAATTGGAAAAGATACGCGACCGTTTGTATGAATTACTCTCGCAAGGTGTTCCTCCCAATCTTATCTTCAGGGGCCTAGTGGAGCAACTGGTCAACAATTGTGATATGTCAATCAAAGCAAAGACGCTGGAATATGCAACACAATATGAGCATCGCATGCAAAATGGCTCTAAACATATATTTCATTTAGAAGCTTTCGTGGCCCAATTTATGAATATTTATAAGAAATTCCTTGCTGAATTTGTAATGACAGACGATTTTTAAATTTATAATTACTGTATTTTTTTATTATTATAAATGTGCTGCATGAAAGTGAAGCGGTTAACCAAAAATGTGTTGCTGTTGTCGGTTCTCTCTGTCAGTTAGAATTGCTAGTTTCATTTTATCCTCTGTAGTGCGTTTAACAGTCTCTATATACCTAGAAACCTCTTCCTCTAGCCTAACATGTGCCTGTAAATAAGATAAATAATTAAGACGCATTATCAACAGAACCCCTAATTTAAATTTTACCACTTCGTAATCAAAATGCTCTTTGCCATTAATCTTCAAGCCATGCATCAGAAGATCAATTGTATTGATGGGAAATGAAAGCTGCGGGTTCGTCACATTTACAGAATGCTTAAAGTCGAAATATTCACTACCGGCTCCCAGCATTCCGCCAATCATCTCGCATGCCAAATCGGCGGCATCCAGCAAACGATGGTGCTTCACAAGCAGATAAAGCAGTTCTCGTGAATTAGCCAACTTGTATGAGTCGAACAACCATTGAGGAACAAACGAATTCAATGTTAGTATTCTGTTAACAACAGCTTTACGAATTAAAGTCGATTCGCTCAATTCATTGTCAACAACGAGTTTCTGCAGTAACGACCAAGCCATATCCGACGCATTATTACGGTGTGCCAGGTCTAGAAATAAGATCAAGTTGGGATTAAATATTAAATATATAAATTGCACATTTTACCTGCCAAATCATTGTTTTGCAACCAAGCCCAAGCATCTTTTGATTTATCCTCCGTAGTGCTTACACATGCGGCTGTCAGACTCTCAAATATAGGTAGCACTGAGAACTCATGTCCACGGGCAAGTTTGAGACCGGCTGTATATAGACCACAAGTGGCTAATAGATAGGAAAGCTCCTCCGCGCTTGACAATTCATAGGCAACCATATCCTTGCGATGATACGAAAGCTCTCTTAAAGCCTCCGCGTGCAGTAGCTCACGACGTATGTCGGCTAATTCAAGTACAATCACATCTTGAACACTGCTAATATCCTGCTTCTGCGTTACTTCATCATCTTGGTCCATTATGACCTTTTCATCACCAATTGTCGGCTTAGCAATCCATCTATATCGCTTATCGACCAAATGTAAACAGTTGATACAAACCAAAAGTGATGAGCAGCGCTTCTGCAGTGCATCGGGAGCATCACTGTCTACCTGCAAACGCATCGCCTGCTCGTACATAACAGTTGCAGCTGGGTTAAATTAGATATAAAGATATATTATGAACATATGTATATGAATAATCCTTATTCAAGCTATACCTTTGCGCATATTTCCTTTATTAGCATGAAAAGCATAAAGAAAGTTGTATACTTCATTTTGATCAATGCTTAGAGACCGTGCACGGGATTCCACAATATTTTCAAACTCCTCTTGCAAGCAATTGTAGGGTAATTGCATAAGCAGATCAAATCTTTTACTTTGAAATAGCATTATAACCAACTGACGTAAGCAATCCTTGCGTCGCGAAATATCAGCATTGTAGACCAGAGCATGATAGGCTTCTTCATAGTGACCCAGCTTTAAATGATTGTTAAACACAATCGATTGGAACATGGGCAGCTGCGGGTCCTCAACATGCAGCTTGCTCATTGCCATCTGAGCCAATTGTATAACATAATCTGATGCCGAATGTTGATCGAATAATTGTATAACTTTCAAATAATAGTGCACCAGCGCTACTTTGTAGTCCTCTGTTGATGGCTCAACATTCTGTCTCTTGAGAATAGCTTCCAGTTTTGAGTATAGTGGCGTATTTTTTAAAACTTGTTCAAATAGAAATGGTTCCTTAAGCACATTCTCAGCCACTTGCTCAAAAAGAAAAATAGCCTTTTGGGGTTCACCACAATCTAATAGAGAAACTGCTTTCATAAAGCATCCTATAAATAGAACAAACGAAAATAAGTACTACTAGTATTAGTAGTAAATGTATTGTTAACTACATACGCGAAACAGCTTTCTCATCACACCAGCCAAATAATAAACGAACATAGTCCTGAATGATAATGTGATGACAAGTACCAAAAAGCCACTCTGGAAATACTTCATTCCAAGCCTCAGGCCAACTGCAATTGATGTCAGATATAAATACATTCAACACTTGACATAAACTTATATGCAACTTACAGCATTTGATTAATAAAACCAACAAGCTGAAGCAGAGTCTCACGCATTGATAATTGATCCAATGGTTGATTGGGTTCCTTAAGCAGAATCGAGAGTGCGCTAAACAATCCTTTCGATTGCAAAAATAAGCACAAAAGCGTTGTCTGGCTATTTAATCGCATTTGGCTTGAATAGGGACGAATGTACCCACTAAAGAGTTGGGCCCGTGTTAGACGCTGTATCGACACTTCGCTGTATATGCAATAATAAAAAAAAAATTAAAAATGTTTTATGATTAAGAAATTAATTAATTAATTTCTGCGTTGTCTCTCTTACAAGTTAGCTGGCGTATTACGAGAAATTGGTGTTTCCGATATCCAGACTAGGGTATAATAGGAATTCAAAAAGTTAATATTTGTCTTGATGGAATAGTTCTTGCGACTAGGCTGTCCATAGAGTATATACTGCAAAATCAAAAGGTTACGACAAACAGCGAATCTGAAAAAGTTTATCATCAGTAAATTAAATTGAAGATACAGTTTAGAAAATAATATACCAACCGTATCATCGCCATTTGCTTGACCGTCTCTGCTAAAATGGAAATGCCATACTCACTGCCGAACAAAGCTCCAGTTGATTGTAAAAAACGCGTAGACTTGGAAATGCCGTCTATAAGAAATTAATTAAAAATAAATCAAAATAATTATAATAAAGAAAATAATTAAATGAGGCTTACTAGAGGGATCTGGACATGCATCTTGGTCAACAATAGCAAGTACATCAAGCAGCATATTGATGGCAGATTCTATGTTTGAGATTGACTGAAGTTTTAGAAGTATTTGATCGATAGATCTACGTGGCAGTGTAAGGGCATTATAATTATCTAAGCTCTCGTCGCCTGAAGTTATTTGAAGCAGCAGACTATTAATTACATTTTCATCACGTTGGTACAATTTTTTATCTAATTCAATTTTTATATCTTCCGCAAGAATTTTCTCTAATTGGGTGATAGCCGTCATAAGTTTAACAAAGCTCATTGCCGCTGTGTGGTCATTGCCGCAATAAGAAGCCACAAATTCTATCACGTCATGTGTAAGCTCCTCTGCAAGCATTAAGTGTTCCAGCATTTCACAAGGGCGCAGTAAAGCAAATGACTGCCGGCGGACAACACAAACAGCATCCATAGCGCCAAGAACTGCTAGACCTATGGGCTCCGAGAACTTGACGTGGTACTGCTCACAGCAAGAGTAGAACCGATCCCACAGCCTGGTCGCAATCTCTAAATACTCTTCGTCGCTGACAATAAAATCTTTAAGTTCACATTGTATCTCATCTTCAACGGCTTGGCACACCTGTTCCTTAAGCATAGTTGTTGTCAGTTGCTTGATATCGAATTGCAAGTTTACTCGTCTAAACATCTGTAAAATCGAAAGCCATTTTATATATCCGATTATCGCAAAGGAGAAATAAGAAACTAACGTATAGAGCCTTTGCGATCACATTATGATCAAATCGACCAGGATGAAATATATAAGAGGTGTATGCCTCGCGAGGATCCACGCCCTGCTCTATCGTTAGGGAATATCGGTCTGGCGGTGGTTCCAATGCAGCAGTTACCCATTTAATTGTGCGGTTTGCCCCCAAGAAAATCGCTGAAATATTAAAATCTCCCTCGGCGTTGCTCCACAAGGTCCAAATATGTGAGGACGTTGCATCAAAATCAGCTAAATCCATTTGTGGGGCTGGCACTTTATGTTTCACAGCTAAGCTCATTGTTTTTGTATTTGCCTCGCTCAAATTGCAGACAATGTTCAGGCAAATAAATTCCGCGTTTTTTTCGTGTGACAAAAATACACAGAAGCTTTGCTCATCAATTTTACGCATCAGACTATTAAGAGCTAAAGAAAATACATTTTTAGAGTTTATTAACACTCTTGGAATCATTCAAACTTACGTCCTTGCGCTCCGTGTGATTCGGCACAGCTAAGTGAAGCAACACTCTGCAACGTAGAGACTGACCACAAGCGAAGTTCATTATTTCGGTAGAGCACCAAAAGGTACAACTCTCCTTCAATGTGACTAAATGACATAGAAACAGGTGCCTCAATATTATCGCCGCGTCCACTGAAAAAATTAACAAATAAAATTTCGGAAAATAACATTTCGATTGTATAGACTTACGTCAAAGCTCCTTTTAAGTTGGATAAAAAACGTGGCATTAAATTGGACTCTTTAACCTCATGCGATACTGTGCTACCGGTGCGACAATTCATAACGTAGAGCATGAGCTTGGACTGGTAATCGACAGCGAAATAAGCCTCAGCGCCGTTTTTAGAAATGTCGGAAGCTGCAAGATAAGGGACATTGATCGACATGCTGCCGTCTAAAACATAAAATGTGCTGTGCTCTTTTTGATTCAAGTTCACATCAAAGAAAACTGAATGTTTTTGGACATCTGCCGCAATAGCACCAGCAGCTGATAATGCATCATTATGTATGGGAAATACAATTCGATGTACACTGCTAACGGTGACCACAAGTAAGGTGACATTGTTATCCTGCTCGGTGAGTGAAACATTCAGTACTGCAGAATCAGTAAACCGAAGACGAAGGTGGTTTTTTAGCAGCGTTACATCAAGACTGACTTCGGAAAGTTCAATCACATCCTGATAAGTGCGCCTAAAATATAAATATTTCAAAATTTTGTAAAATGTAAACTAAAATGAAAATGCTTACCAATATATGAAACGGTTTCTATTTTGATTGTTTTTTAAATTGTCATAACAAAAGGTACCAGACTTTCCAAATGTCTTTATGTCCTGCAACGTACTTTGTGTACCTAAATTAATCAATTTTGCAGAAAGTGAAATAAAATTAACAAAGACATGATAATCTGCCACTGCTACCACCAACTTACCAGTATTAATTTCAACATCTGTCCATTCCTCTGGGCTCAAGTCTCGAGGTATGACCTCTCTATAACTCATATTAGCATTAGTATTCATTTTAAATTATATATTTATTAAACAATTCGCAAACAATCCAAAATAATAAATACATATGTACGTATATGCATTTACACCGGCACAAAAAAACACGCGCGTGTTATCGGTTAGCAATAATCGATATAGAGATGCAGAGTGTTGTGCTAAAATTACTTTTAGTTGTTCTAATGCTATATTTCCATCACAATCTGATGCACATTTAACTGGAAAGACGGCATAAGTGTAGCCAAGCCTGATCATAATGAAATTGTATATTCCGGTATATTTTTGATGGTAAAAATGTATATTTTTAAATTTAACTTTTGGTCCCGCTGATTATATTTATAAACGCAGAAGCGCATGGCATTTGTTTTGTTTTGGTCACAAGAAATGAATATTAATAAATCAAAATTGTAAAATGACTGAAAAAGCAATGGACGTAGACTGTGATACAACTGCCTCATCGCAAACCAATGATGATGATATCATAATCTGTCTGCCTGGCGAACGCCTGTGTCGTATAGAAGACAATATCATTGTTGGTGAGGGTACCTATGAACAAGGCGGCTACATATATGCTTCCAAATCAGGAATCGTAAATATTGACGAATCCACTGAATCAGTATGTTACGTAGTATTGAAGTGGATTATCTCTTCAAATCTAGAATAACATTTTTCTTTTTTCAGTGCCAAGTTGTCAGTGTACATAAGCCAGGATTTCATTTGACCATTCCGGCAACTGGCGATGTTGTAACAGCTCGCGTCTTAGTGACGACGCCGAAGTTCGCTAAGTGTGCTATTTTCTGTGTCAGAAATGTGTTACTCGAGAGTAGCTATAGAGGTCTACTACGTAAAGAGGACGTGCGAGAAACTGAAAAGGATCGAGTGGACATCTATAAATCTTTCAAGCCCGGCGATATCATATTGGCACGCGTTATAAATCAGATGGAACAATCATTTACGTTAAGCACAGCAGAGGCAGAGCTTGGAGTTGTGATAGCCTATGCCAGCGATATACGTAAAAATCGTATACCAATGGTGCCCATAGGTTGGGCAGAAATGCAATGCCCAAAGACAACTATCAAGGAACCCCGAAAAGTTGCTAAAGTTTTACCAGAAAGTTCTATTAAGACAAATAAATAAATCATTTAATTTTCAATTATTATTCTAAAGATATTTATTTCGTGTTGTGATTTCATTAAATGCTATTATTCACAATTATAATCAAGATAAAGCAAATAACAAGAAATGAGGACTTGTCGAAATCAACATATTTTGAATTATGCTGCCAACGAACATCACATCGCGTGTCGAGTTCTGTTGCTAATTCTGAATATGTATGAATATACGTAAGTATATTGAAAAGTATGTATTTAGGTTCGAGGGTCAATGACTAAGTTTATGCCACGTAAATGAGTTACAGGTGTGCACAACAAATATTTGGCTTGCGTGAGCGGACATACCCTTTAGCACCATCCCCTCGAGACCCCCCAGCCGGTGTGACGAGTCCAATGTAAAGGGATGGACAGCCAATAACTGTTTGATCGATATGAGCGCAACTCGTTTTGACGATTACGATGCCGGTTAATATTCAAATCAAAATAAATAAAACCAATATGATATTTAAATGAAGCCAAATCATAGCAGTTGTAGCAGACACTGTCTTCGTATTCCAAATGACACGGCATCTTTGAACAGCTAGAAATTGCTCATTCACATCATAACAACAGTGTATGTAAGAACAAAGAATTCGCTCATAATGGTTCAGATATCACAAACGGAGGAGGACATTAAAATTTCCATTGAACTAAATAGACTGGTTATTCGAAAGCCAGACGTTGTTCTCCTGCCGCAATATTTAAAGTTTAATAATCCACCAATATTCTTTGAGCGTCATTTGGCTCAGGAAATTGATGAAATGGCCAGCTTTTGTCGTATTTTCAAGCATGAGGCTCGCATTGTGCTGATCAAGAAGCAACCAGGAATTTGGCCAGAGATGTTTCAGAAGTTGAGTAAAGAGGCGTTAATGCAAAAACGTCTCGAAATTGCAGATCTAATTGTTGAGCGCAATAAAAAACGAGATGAGATGGCTCTGGAGCGTTACGAGAACAAGCGACGGGCCGAAATTGAAAAGGAAGTCAAGCGTGAAGGCGACATGAAAGATCGTGTGAAGAAGTTTCAGGAAAGTTCTTGCCACGAAGCACTTATGGTCGGTGTGCGCAAAGAAACCCATATGAAACCAAATGGGCATGGTACCGTCAACGATAATAACAGCAATCGCCAACAGCCGGCATCGGACTTTCGACAGCCAACACCAGTGGTGCGATATCAACCACCAAATGCCATGTCAGCCGTGCGTGGCAATGGACGCATAAGCGTATGCTTCTCCAGTGAGCACCAACGGGATACTCCAAAGCGTGAGTCTCAGGAAGGCATTCAGATGCCCTTTACCGTGCACGATAGAGCCAATCCTAATCCGATGGCCAAAGAAAAGACACCGATGGAAACTTTGGATGAATAAAATGGTCGAGGGTCGAGACAATCATTCAGGTTGGGGTATAGGTGTGTTCTGCGGCATTGCATAACTTCCGTATTAATTATTTAAATAAAAAATTAGACCTAAGCGCACGAGACAGTATATCAAACAATTCAATTGGAATATTTTTATTTTAAATTAGATAAAATATACAACAATTATTACAATATGCATATACCCATTGTTTTTAATAAGCTTTTCAAACAAATAATTATACATGGTATGTAGCTATTTATAGATGTATGTAGCGAGTACACGTTTAGCAGAAGTGTTGAGTTGATTTAGATTAAGATAATACATATATTATTTATAATATTTGTGTGAATACATATGCTTACGTATGTATGTAAGCTAAACGATATATGCTTCGTATATTGCGGTTTCATAGCGTGTTTAAAATGCTCAAGATTTTATATAATAAGTTTAATATTTATGTATTTACAATCATCCTAAGCAGGTGCTTGATGTAACCGGATATTTTGCAGATAAATATGCCTGTTTCTGTTACATTTTTTGTTAATATTCATTATTGTATTCGAGTTTATAAGAGTTAAATATCGTTTTGTTATATTTTTAATATCCAAATTCCACCACTGCGTATTTATATATTTTACTTCCATTTTCTAATGGTTGAATACAAGAGTTAGCGATTAAATGAGACGAGTATTAATTCCCTCACGATGCTTAGGCTTAGCCATGCTACGAATACGAGTTCCAATACGTTTGTTAAATGTTATATGCGTATGTTAGATTTCTTTAGCGATATAACATATTCTACCATAATTACTCTTGGTATGTGAATGCATGTAAATATGTACAATTCGTTTAATATTTTGATTTAATGTTTAGTATTTAGGTATGCTCATATATAAGTATACTCTTATTATTATGGTAAAAAAAAGCTTTGGCGCTTTGAAGTAATCCAATTGCATTTAACACTGCATCAATTATCTTTGGAATTACTTTTTCTTTTTGTTTTTTGCATTCTTTTCCGGCTTGGCCGAAGCCATCAGGGATCAAGCAGAGGTCTCATTTGTTTCTATCCAACCCTCACTATCATCTTCGCTATCTGAGTCTTCTGACTCTGATAGCTCGATAGCCACACGTCTCGCCAAGATCGAAGCCACATCCAGCATTGCCGTGTTACGTTCAATTTCCTTTAGCTCGGATTTCTCGACCTTACGCAATATGATGCCTAATATTTTAAAATTATATCAATTAGAAACATTTATCAAACTCAAATCCATTGTATTTACCATCTCGAATAGATTTCATCAAATCGTTGCGTGGATCATGGAATGGTGGCTGCATCTTTTTAGCGCTGATAATGTGCGACCCACCGTTCGGTTGGGATAAATGCAATTCACCATTGGGTAGCACTTTAGGCATAATTTGGTGTGGATGCGGCTGCGGTTGCATTTGCATAGAGCTCATTAGATCGTCCACAGGCGGTGGTGGTGGTGGCGGCGGCGGTGCAACATTGGGCGGCGACATTTTTGGAGAGTGCTTAAGAAAAAACAACAAATCAGATACAAATTCAAATTGGAGAGTAAATATTACAAACCTGATCGGGCACTGGTGGCGGTGGTGGCAAATCATTCAGCGAATTTAATTGATTGTTGTTCGTCATCGTCATGCTGTTAAAGGTGTTATTTAGCTGCGCCATAACCAAATCATTAGCGTTCTGTGCACTGTTGCTGGGTGCCATCAGCGGAGAGCCAGCTCGCGATGTGCTGTTGGTGCGACCCAGAAGCTTGGCCGCCATGTGACCGCTAGGAGCTCCATTCATAACAGGCAATGGAGACACCGCGTCTGGCACTGGCGGTGGCGGTGGTAGCGCATCACGACTCGTCGACATGCTGCGACCGCGAGTGGGTGTATTTGCATTGGATGTCGTTGGCGTGCCACCGCCGCTGCCATTCGAAGGTGGCGCCGGTGGCGGTTGCGATGGTCGTGGTTTATTACGCGATGGAGTGCCAGGTCCATATATCGGTTCTGGCGATAGTGCACCTTGCCCGCTCTGTCCATAGATTCCATGCGACTGATGGTAAAGTGCTCCGTCATACATTTGCTGCTGCTGATGCTGCTGCATATGCATCTGTTGTGGGATCGACATGCCATTTGTTCCATATGCAGCATATTGGTTAACCGCCTGTGGTGTTAGTTGCTCATAACCAGTGCCATCGATCTGCTCCGATTGGTAGCTGCGTCGCAACTCAATCGAGTTTGGCCGCTGTGGCCGTGTGTCATATATGCCCATGTCTAGAAAATATCCAACAGTAAATGTTAACAAAGTCATAATAAAATAAAAAAAAATAATAAAACTTAATATTTATCAAACAGAAATTCGAATCAAAAACATAAATAAAAAATAAAGATCACAAAAAACACATACACAAAATATGCAAAACAGAAGAACAAACAAAGATTGCAGGCAAAATTTTGAATTGTTATGCTCTTGAATTGAGAATGCAAAAATAATTAAGAACATCTGAAATGATGAATGAGTAATATATAGTACGTTGTATTAAATAAAAAAATTTAATTCTTATTATGAGTGAGGCTGGGAATTGCAAGCGCGATGCTTCTAATTATACTGATCTTGACCCCTCCCAGACCACAAAACAATTTTAGCACGGAAGGAACTAAAATTTATGACGAGACTTTGTAATAGTCCTGATTTCATTATTATATTCAAACAGAACGTTCTACAATGAAATGTTTGTTAAAATATGTATATAGTTGTAAACATTCCTTAATGCGAGTGCAATTCCCGATCCCATTTATTAGTTGTAGAAGTTAAGAACAGAATTACAAAGAGAGACAATGTCTTCTATTAACAGCGATAAACGCCTCAAATTGGCAGATAGAAAAGATAGGGGTTTTGCTTATCTAAAAAGAACTGTGTGTAGGATCAGAGCGAACATGAATAATGCAAACAGTTGCTTTTTTATTGGGGTAACTACAGCGTATGTAAATATTTGTACTTATATAAATTCCATTGAACAGCCAATAAATCTGATATTGAGAGCCAATTACGGGTGATTAAATTAACTTTTGAATATATAATTTATAGATTTTCTTATACTGTAGAGTACAAATGTTAAGTAATTGATCACATAACCCGAATAGATCATCACTTGTAAACGCGGGAAAATTAAAAAAGTCATTGAAAGAGCGTTAAGTACACATACAAAGGTGTTGTATACATAGATTATTGTTAGACTATTTTACGGGGGTCTAAAGTGGCAAGTGATAGTTGTAGTACGATAGAGAAGTAGATGAAGGAACATTTACTCAATTACTGTTGCTCTGACCTGTAATAGCGATAGCCGTTTGCTTTGTAAGATTACTGTTATTCTCCAAATGTGAGAGCATATTATAGGGCTTAACAGAATCTGGAAATGAGATGATCATGCGGTGTACGGTGTTAAGCTACTTCAAGTATTTATAGTATACAACACAAAAACACAAAACGTATAACAGCAGATCTGTGGATCTTGAAATATTTATGATAGTAATGAAATCAAATGGATTTCCTTTATATAAAGCCAATTAATCAACAAATCTTCAAATTTTTAAAGACCTTTTCGATAATTAAAAAAAGTCTATTGTCTATTGTGGTAATTACTCTCTATTAAGTAAATGGCACGCTGATATGAATATTTGAATGCTATCCTAATGATCAGTAAATGCATTATCCTTTTTGCCTAATCTTGGACTTCCAACATCCAACAATTACAAAAACAATTTCTGAGCATGAATCTTAGAATCTGGGTTTATGATATGATCAAATAGATAGTTCTATATGTGGGAAAAAAATTTACAAATGAACAATGAATCATATCGATTGCAAGCTAGCGAGCGATTTGCAAGGAAATAGAATGAATTTCTTTAGGTACAAACAATTTGGATTAATATTTCGAATATTTTGTTTTAAACCAAAATGAAAGCCAGGAAGTGCGCAGTCCATGACGCATTCATCTGCAGCGCGTGCGCTGATGCCGTACCTACGTCTTGGACATCACCAATATTTGCCAGCTGCTGTTGGAGTGGTCTTCGACGCGCCAGAGTCCCCATCTGCAAATCGCTGTCGGCGATTACAGTTTGGATTTCAACTAGTTGCGCTAAATGTGTGCATATAGTAGTACATAATTAGGAGTTAAAAATGTGCATTCAATATGGCATGGATATTAGTCAGAATGTTGTTCTGTTTACGCTGCCTGGAGGTAATTCCATTTATAGATCAAAAATGGTAATTTCCAATAACAAAAATTCTATCAATAACCCTCAATTATGTCAGCACATGGCTCAACTCCAATTATATTTAATTTAAGTTAGCTTGCTCTTGCTAGACGTTTGTAAAAGATAATATTGTGCCGATTCTTTTGCTCTTCACATGAAAGTTTTACTGGCATTTCTGATAGACGTGACAAAGATCTAATATTTGAATACATACATACACTTACGACACATCTTATGATCTCCTAATACATACATACATATTAAGTAGCTATTTTGACAAGATTGGTATACTTACTGCCATATCCTCCCTCTTCACTTGGCATTGCATTGGGTGTGCGATAGATAACATTGTTAGGCATTAGAGTTTCGCCATGTCCTAAAGCGATTTGTCGTTGCTTTTCGCGTGTATTGTGTGGAGTTCGGACACGTTTCTTGTGTCGATTGTTGGGTCCGTTGCCTGTGCCCTCTTGTCGTGGGCGATGCATCTTTTTACCCTTGTCATGCATGACGCGCTCTGTATCCTTGATCATTTCCTGTCGCCATAGCTCGAAGAAGTAGTTAGGGTCCGTGTAGAATTTAAGCCCATCTTTCCCATCATCACGATATACATTGAGCTTGTCCAGTGGCGGCGGCTTGTCGCACTGTGCATAAGTCTCCAGCATTGGTGCGGGCATTGTCGAGCGTGAGAAGATCTGCTGATCGAATATCTTAGCGGATTTAAACGCCTTCTTTCGAGTTATATCGGTCAAAGGTACTTCCTCCACGGTGCTATCTAGTTGAGTAACTTTAATCGCTAGCCGATCAATCCGAGCTTGCAGAGAATTGGCGCGATCGCCAATGTTGCCCACATCTCGCGCCAATTCGCCAAAAACATCTTCAGCGTGCTTTGACAAAGACGACAGCTGTCTTATAATATTTGTCAGCGTGGTGTTTGTCACCGTCTCCAGTTCCACGCACTGCAATTCATCCTGCTGATAGACAGATCGCGCCACATGAACTGGCTCAATAGATCGCTTTGGTAACGGCATGTTTCTGTGATAGGTTAGTAAAGTTCTCCAACTAAGCACTTATCGCCACACTGATTATCGCAATTTCATTGACTGCAAAATAATTAAAAAAAAACAAATGTATTATTATTTTATATTATATTATGATCACATACAGGGTGCCGATCTTTTCTTTGTTCTTTGTATAGAAACCGGTTCTAAATCGATCCTAAATTTGGCACGTTCGTTTCGTTCACTGCATTTTAAATACAATCAAAGCCAATCTTAACCATTTCACACAATTTAATTGTGTAGGTACATTTTCCTATTCCGAATAACGAAGCTGCAAGTGTTTTCTCTTTTCGCAAAAACAGCGGCTTGGCTGCAGTTTGTTTCGTCTAACCGCACTATATATAGTAAATCTGGATACACAATTGACATATTTATCAGCAAAATTAACTTCACATTAAAATTATTATATAAATAAACTAATACACCATAATTATTTATAACTATTCACAGATGTGTTACCGGCTCAAGGTAATTTAGCAAAGCCAAGTCACCCTATTCGTTGGCAATTCGCTTACTACAAACCAATGCCGTTGGTCTGGACCACACCCACGAGATATGAACCACATTTTTGATAAGCTCACAACAATGATAACTCACCCCATATTTACTACAGAATAACGATCGACACCTAACCATCCGGCTTCTTAATTTGTTGTTTGGCATTGGTACCAAATAAATACGTTTCTTGATAGCCAACCGAAGCCCCCTCAAGCTTACGTCTGCATAAGCGCCCATACTTATACAAATGTACATACATATATTTATATATGCACGAATGTTAGTTTTCGTCTAACGAACGCAACCCCCCATTTAGAACTTTATATAAATCTCAATTATAATTCACACGCATTGACAAACACACACTCATTCGTATGCACTCACACATTACTTTAAAAATTATCAATTTCCTTTGCATAGTGCCAAGTTGCTAAACTAGATAGCACAAAATTTCAATTGGTCACCATCACCCCCTCGCAACTCACCGTGCTCTACACACTTTTTACTCTCAAACACCGATATCAATTGAACCCTTTTGGGTGCATAACACAGCAATTATGTGTATGAAATTTTAGTGAAAGTTAATTCCTTTACACTAAATTATTTATGTTTAAACTTTTGCGTTTTCTTTTGTGGAAACAGATAGATTTCCACACCTTTATTGTAGTGGTGCACAATCAGCGTGACCGCAAGTGGAATTTCTAAATATACTATTTTGCTTCGAAAGATTTGTGAAATATACCACTCCCAATTACTATTTTCGGGTCACCATGTTAGAGATGGTAAAAGTCTTCCAAAAAATTAGTTTTTTAAATTGCTAATTGTTTTCTTGTTTAATCTTACTAAAGAGTGTCTACTTCATTTTTGTCATGTTAGTATTGATTTAGGCGACAGTTTTAAACTGATTCCTTTACCGTTCAAAAAAGCTTATTAAAAATTCAAGAACCAAATTTGAGTTTCAAATTGAATGCAGGCTGAAGAAATAGGTTATCTTATATTGTATTTAAAAATATACCAAAATCTTAATCTACTCAAAAATTTTATATTTTGGGGCCGAAAAGTATATTATTTTAATGACGACATTATAAATAAATGTAATAAATACAATTGGAACTATCGAATTGAGTAAAATTTCGAATTGGAATTTCAGCGACGATTTCGATGCCATGCATATTAATGTTTTATATCGATGTCTATCGAGTATCTGAAAATTAATTGTACTATTCTCCATATAATTATATATTTAAATAAAGTATATTTTTATAAATATTTTTAAAAGTAATCATATTTGAATATAAAACGATAGACTTATTTTTATTGTTATTATTATTTTTGGGCAATTATGAATTAATCGATAACTCTTAGTACACTCTCAACACAGACGACCCTGTTTTATTGCATTTTAGAGGGGTAAGGTCTTCACATTTTCCATAATTTTGTGGCTGCGTAACACTTAATTCTTATATTTTAGACTATAATACAATGGCCGGCGTTGCTACAAAGGGATCCAGTCTAATCAACAGTAAGATTATTGCCCAATACTAACTTCGTAGAACAATAGTAACATTTTTTTTTTAAATTATGTAATGATTATTTTCGACAGGGCTTCTTGTTCAAGCAAGACCACAGTTGGATGTTTTCTTAAAATATGCCAAAGTGGAGCTTACACCACCAACGCCCGCCGATATTCCAGCTATCCGCCAGAGCATTGGAAATATTATCAAAGGTGCTAAGACCGGATCCTACAAGAACCTGTCAGTAAAGGAGGCTTGGTTGAACACACTTGTCACCGCCGAGGTCATCTTCTGGTTCTACATTGGCGAATGTATTGGCAAGCGTCATATTGTTGGCTACAATGTCTAAATTTTCCGTTTCGAAAAGTTAGTGTATGCTAATGCTATTGGCTGCACTTTCGATAAATTTGTGAACGAATAAAAATTTAAACACTAAATATGTTAAATAAATACGAAGTGTAATCTAAAGATAACCCAATACGTTTTTGTGAAATGTGTAAGTGCGACTATTTACCACATCTGCCAAATGTCAGAGAACACTACTATCCAACCAACATTACCAAACCTATGCGTTCTAAAAATCGAGGGCATTAATGTATGATCCACCACAAATATGAATAAGAACAACAAACCAACATACCTATCTTTCAAATTAAACTACATTTTTTTTCAACTTGCTGGGTTTATTAATATTAAATCAAGAAGTACATTCAGAAATGTAACCTTTTAACTGCGCAACATTTTTAATTTTTAAAAGTAATAGAACTTAAATAGTGTCTGTAGTTATTCATTCGTAGTACAAAATTAAAATTCATTAACGACTCATAATTCAATGAAGTATTTAGGAATGATTCAATCGTCTTTAAAAGGATTATAAACTTTAAAGATAATAAAATTTCTTCTCAAGTGCATTTTGTGGAATCGCGTGTATATTGGTCGCCACAAGCGTAGCCAGCTTTTTAGCATACTGACAAACAGCTGGAACGCGCGTAGTGCCTGACCAATTATAATATAAATGACACATTTTGTAGGTAAGCTTTTGAATTTGATCAGGACTTAAACGAATTTTGCTATAAACTACATTGTAGCAAGTTGGTGAAACTGAGCCCTGACGGACCGTCTGCGATACTATATAAAAGTCATATCGTTCGGGCATTGTGACCACATCATCAACAACAGTTCCAGGGGGTGGATTTTGATTTGAAGATGTAAAGAATCGTGTGTTTGATGCCTTGGTCACCACAATGTAGGCGAACATTGGTTGTGTAGTGGACCCAGCACGTTTATACTCAGACTCAAGCTTTTCCACAATGTCCTTAACCTCATATTCAACCAAATGTTTTAGCGAACCCGAGCTCACACCATCGCGATAAAATAATATCCTTGCTGGTAATTTTTGGTGCTCGCGCTGATATTGCCTGAGAGCCTTTAACATCATCGGCCACAAATTGTTGGCCAACACATCATAGGCGCTACATTCAGCAACTGTACTAAAGTATGTCGAATTTTGTTGTAGGTCCATCGATGCAACCAAAGCTCCATATGCCTTTGACCGATCGCGAGAGCACTTTGCTATATCAAAACCAATTGTCATCAACCCAGACAACGGCAAATCTATCATCCACGGTGTGTAACCCAATTTGCAATTAATTTGTATAGCAATTTTGGTAGCAACAGACATTCCCTTTTGACAAACTTTTGTAGTAACCACCTGGGTAGGAATTGCTTTATCCACACAACCTCTCTTTTTGATTGACGAATATCTAGTAGTTTTGAATTCAAATATTGTAGTTATTACTTTATATAATTTGTAGCATTAGAACTAACCTTTCTGTATTGTTATTTGGCACAAGACATAGAATAAGTTTTGGATCCATGCGAGCACAATCGTCAAAAGCTTGAATGTAACTGCCTGTGCGATCATCGTAAATCATAGTTCTGCGAATAGTTATGGATTTTATTTGACCCTATCGTAGTCCTGAAAAATGTACTTACTCGCGAGGACTTCTGATTTGAAATCCCATGCCACGTGCGACTTGATTTAGATTTTGCAGTAGCGACCGAAGCTCACGAGAGCAGCGTTGTGGGGCGATAACTGCCCAACGATCGAGGCCCTGGCTTGGTGAAGTAAGCATTTGATTATCCCGAAAATAACGCGTCCAATCGGCCTGATCTCCAGCTGAAACTCTATCATAGGCGAAATATAGTCTTCTTTAATATAATTATAATTACGAAATTATCCACGCGATTTATACCGATTAGTTTGGAATATAATTTTTTGGGGTGCAATTACACGTCCTTGTATCTGAACCAGATTCTCTTCGAGCTTCATGTTCCAGTTATTCAACACCTTAACACTTTCTGCTGTTGTCTGCAATCTTCTATTAAATGTGCGCAAGCGATCGATACGCCTTGCTGGGTTTAGTTGAGTGTGATTCGACATGGCACGTTTGAGTCTGAAAATTAGTTTGGGTTAAATGCGTTTCGCATATGAGTCGAGCAAGAAATTTACTGGAAATTGGCGCGCATGCTATCCGTGAGCCCAGTTACTCGGCACAATTCAGGAATAAGAACAACCAACTCGTTAGCATTGGTATTTTGGGCTTTGTCTCTGTTCTTCGAAACCAGCAATGGTTGTCTATGATCTCGAATACGAATGTTATATTTCTAAAACGAGTAATGTCGACAATACATATAAATCACATTAATTATATTATATACTCATACACTGTGTACTTACCGTCAAATAGTATTCTACAAAACTAACGTCTCTACCCTTGCAATTAAATGTAGCTAGCGGCGATTTGGCAAAGTCAACATCATTAATACGATATGTTTTGTTATTATAATCTGTTAACACAATTAAGCCCAACACATTCATTCGAAATTCTTCCTGATGGCGAGCAGGATTCTGGGAGCTACGAACTAGAATGTCGTACACTGTTTCGGTACGCATTACTTTATGTGCGATTTCCGTACACAACATAATATCTTTTTCGTGTTGACGTATTGACGTTTCATAGCCAGGCCACAGTTCTAAGGAAAACTCACGCATAGATACCTAAATATGAGCAATTTACAGTGAAATAGGTTTTGTGTTAAAAAAAAGTATAGCATTAACTACCTTTGCGTGTGGATCAAAAAGATTGCGTCCGACCTGTTCCAGATTGAGACCCTTCATAGAGCGACGCAATATCAAATTCAATACTTGCAAAAAGCGTTCCTCAGCTATAGATATAAATCCAACAAACTTGATTGTAATTGTATAGTCAATTTCCTGCTTCGATTTAACCTTTAGGACTGTAACATCTTCCTCAAATTTCTTTGTGGTAAACAATTGCTTGCCATCGAAAAGATAACCTGTTCCTAATGTTGGAGCATGCTCTGACAATATACCACAGCGTACTCGTACAGGCTCAATCTCTGGCGTGAAATCGACATGGTAGTGAACAATGCGCCATTTGGGTGTAGTTTTTAAACGGAAATAGTTCGTCACTAAACTGATTTTAGAACCATCTGTTCCAACTTTTGATACCACATCATCCGGTCTGGTGTGAACGATATCAAAACGATCATTACGTTTTTTAGTTCGATCACCACCATTTCCACCTCCACCTGCTGGACCACGTGAAGCTTTCGTCTGAGAAGCTGCAGCTTCGCGAGATGTAGAAGGAGCCGGGTCACTGGACGTTGCGATACCTTTAAAACCAGAAGCTTCCGCAGGATGAGTACCAGTTTGACTCCTAAATACTTTCGAGTGCTGTTTTTGAAAAAGTTTAAGTGATAAATAAAAAATAAATAGTTATCTTGTGGCCAATAAAATGATTATAGGACTATATAAATAAGCAAGTTTTTTTTTTTTCATGTCATTAGGAATACATATGCATTCATGTGTCAATACTTAGGTCGATAATTTATAATTTAAGTTATTTGTACAAATGTTCAAGAGTACTTTGAATGCAGAAAATATGTCTTCATTGTCATGTCATAATAGAAGAATCTGTATTCTCTTAATCTCTCAAAACACATCAATCTAGTTTCGAATCTACTCTTTTTTATATCAGAATTGTTTCTTATTTCAAATTTTAAGTGGCAATCATGGATCCAGTTAAAACAAACATTCGGTATATTAATAATTTCTGAAATTTTAATTCCGATCGTAAATAAATTCAAGAAACATTGTGAACATTAAAATTCGCTAATCACCGTTGGATAAAATTACGCATTCAATTTATATTGGTAATTGTCTAATAATTCCCGTATCACTTAATTTATTTTTATAGGTCGAGCTTGATTTCCCACAAACCAAAAGGTTGGCTGTCAGTCTTGAACTGAAATCACAATGGAAAGCATATTTCACAACATACGATAGTATGGATTGAGCTTGTCAATTTGCGTGCATTGCCCAGCATTTCATATTTTTTAATTCAGAATGTCTCATTTCGACAGTTGACTAGTTAATGCTCTTCCTTGTTGCCATATATGATATGGCATCAAGAACTTGGAAATATGTACATATACAGCTGATATTATTTCATTCTCTTCGGTTTTGTATGTATGCTTAGATTATTATTGTTGAATGACCGTCCCCATGTCGGAGTTGTTGATGTTGATGGTTAAGCTGTTTGCTGGTGCGTTTGTTGAGGTGTTGTTATTATAACTGCCTACCCAAAGGGTAGAAGGGTATTTTAACTTTGTGCCGACCGAAAATGTATGTAACAGGCAGAAGGAAGCATCTCCGACCCCATGAAGTAAATATATTCTTGTTCAGCGTCAACAGCCGAGACGATATAGCCATGTCCGTCTGTCCGTCCGTATGAACACCTAGATCTCAGAGACTATAAGAGATAGACAACAAATTTTGGTAATTGTTAAATAGCTACTCGTGTGAATTGATTTTTTTAATTTTATTTTTCCTGGATAGATAGCTTTTCTCGCGGAAATGCGTAGTTTCGTTTTTTACAGAATTTTAAAGTTTAGGAAAATACCATGTATTTTGTTGTTGGCAATTCACTCTATTTTGTATGTACCGGCCGCTAGTTGTTCTCTCTTACTCTCCTTTTTTTTCTACAGTGGACAAAATCGATTTTATGCAAACCAAATATTGCATTCATACAACATGTTGCGTTTTTTAATGTGTTGAGGAGGTGAGAAAATAACTCACTCGGAACTAATTATTATTCGCCATCTTCATAAAATCATCTCGCATCTCGCTCATTATAACAATTTTTACATTGTTAACGTGCGGTAAATTTTAATTAGTCAATTACCGACATTTAATTCATACAATGCAAACTATGCTATGCAAACAATGCTTTCTGCTTTTCTTGATGTGTGGTTTGGAATGCCTTATTAGAAACTATGTTCTCTTGTGACAGCAATATTGCTACAAAACCGCAACCTTGCAAGTTTTTATGTATACAAGAACTTATTCTGTTGCATGTATAGTGTATATTGTATACATAGTTCTTTGCTTATTCCTTTTCAACTTGAGAAAGATTAAATGGCGGGCAATAATACCGTTTCGTCTTGTTTATTTTTGAACCTCCCTTTAACCTATGTTTCGCTTAAGCTTAAATTTTTTTCATTCAACTTGGATTTTCGGTTAACATTTTCTCCACAATTATTTTGGAGTGAATGTATTAAATAATAAAAGGGAAAAAAGAAATATAGCGGAATTCTTATGGAACACAATCTCAAGTGGTAGAACAAAATACGAATTACGCTACACATTGAAATTTGAACCGGCAAATGACGCCGCAATTAAAAACACAAGCATGCATATGTATATGTATATGTGTATATGTACATACACTTATATATTCACATAGGACGTACATATGTACATAGATAATCCATATGTATGTTGAATGCATATTGTATAAGTATGTATAAGCATGTTAATACAAAGGCATATTCAAACAAAGTCTGTATTGTGCTTTAACTTTATACACACAACTATAAACAGTTTTCTTATGCAGTTACAAAAATGTATGGAAGTTAATGCCCATAACCTTAATTTACATGCAAAATAATTAAATATATAACTAATTAAAACTTACCGGCTCCGGCTCAGTATCAGAATTGTTTAACGGGCGACGTCGTCCTCTTTCTTGATCTCCCATTGCACCTCAATTATATTATAAAATCAAAAGCAAATATCACTACAACCGTTTGATCTACTGCGTTACCCGCAAACTGGGTGGTCACCGTTCAAATTTAAGCTGTTTCTTCAAATTAGATCTGGAAGAAACATCGACAATGTATCGATATATCGATAATTTCCTATTTTTAAAATATCTATATTTTTCAACATCGATGTTTATTCATATTGGATCTCAAATAATGTTTTTTTTTTTGTTAAAATATAAATCTTAATTTATTTTTCTTTAATATTTAAAAAAAAATAAAAAATTACATTTTTACAAATTTTTTAAATTTTTTCTGAAATCATCGAAACATTGATGTACGCACTAACCATATAATAGTGATGTACGAAAACATCGAAGATTTTTCAGCTATACTTCTAATAATTAATTGCAACAGCGTGATCACAAATTAAATTTCAAAATCTATTTTAACTGCCTAAAATATGCCGAACCATCCATTCCATAAATAATAGTTTTGGCTACCCTTTATTATATATAATCACTAAGCATATAATATCATAGAGGCAACACTCGACCAAAAAAGTGATTCCCCTGGTTTTGTGTCTTCAAAACTCAGGCGAGCCTACACCAGCCGAATCGTCGCGCTTTTTCTTTGGCATATTCTTTGCCTACGAAACAGAACTTTCTCACTCGAATAACTTGTTTTGGTTCTGAAACCTAAGCTAAGCTTTAGTTTTATTATACATCAATAAATGTAACGAGTTGAAAAAATACTGAAATAGATTTAAAAGGAATTTTTAAAATCCCTCACCAGTTGAAATGACCAAGTTATTCATCTCTGGTATATCTATGGTATTTTTAAATAAAAACTGTATATACTTGCGGTCACTCTGTTATAATATTTTAACTTTTGAAACATCTATAAACAATAATTTAATAATGAAGGATGTTAAAGTATTTGAACGGTTTGTAAGGGATGTAAAGTATGTGAATGATTTGCGGCAACTGCAGCATATTAGCATTAACTGCAGCAGACAAAATAGACGCATTGTTAGCAAAGTAAAACATAGACGTGCCCGTTTCCACCCAATGGAACAAATGAATGAAATAGAGTTTCGTAAAAAATACCGCTATACAAAAGAAAACATGCGAAGAATTATTGAAATAGTGCGAGATGACATCGAAGTTGACTTTTATCAACCCATGAAAAGAAATCAGGTCCCTATTGATTTACAAATTTTGGCAGCCATCCGTTTCTTTGGTGGTACTGAGGTAAGTAACTCACTCCACTAACAAATGTATACACACATTAATTTTAATTTACCCTCTGCCTCAGCATCCGCAACTGACAGCTACAGCGCATGAAATTACTTTGCACACAATGGCAAAGATAACTCGACGTGTTGCTTCAGTGTTATCATCAAAGGCATCAAGGTACATTAGAATGCCTGCAACGCTCTCGGAAAAGGAACGAATGATGCGTTCATTTCAATCACTATCGAATATGCCACAAGTAATTGGGGCCCTTGTGCAAACTACTGTGCGATTGCAACTTGAAGCTTCACGAGCCCAGGCTAATAGAAGTTGCCACAGTGGATCTGTCGACTCGCTAGTGCCAACAGAGCTTGTACATCTTCAATTGGTTTCGGATGCCGAACATAAAATTCGAGATTTGGACATCCGTCTTTCCGATGAACTTGATTTGAATACTGCTCCAGAGCTTTTCTCATTATCAAAAATTAAGGAACGTTTTGAACAAAATGAATTTCGTGGACGCATTCTTCTGGGGAATGATTCCCTTTCATGTTCTTCCAGCCTATTCACTCCCGTTCAATATCCCCGAAGTAAACCTGAGGAACTCTACAACAGTGCTCATGCTGTAACCTTTGCGCCAGCTATAAAATGTCTTAACGTCTGGTTCCGCAGATTTGGAATTCTCGGCAGTGAAATTTTGGGAACATTCGGCTCTGCAAAACAAACAATTACCGCATTGGCACTGCTGCATAATATGGCCATTGATTGGAGTGATCCCAGCATAGGTAAGAGTTTTACTGATGCCAATCATTCATATACAAATGTAAATACATTATGCATATATACATTTTCAGATGGCGAAAGCAGTGTATCGTTCTATAAATCAAACTTCCTAAATCATGGTATATCAATTTCGGAAGAGCAAGGCAATAGAAAAGAATTTATTAAATCTCATTTCGCAAGAAACTAAACGTTTAAAATATTTCTTTAAATCCGCCTATTTTAGTTCATGAAGTATTATTAAATCATATAAGAATTATCATAATAAATGCATTTATCATATTTCTTTTAAAATTCCCATGATCCATTTTATTTATAGATGGGCGAATTTGAATTGGTTTCTGGAAATAACACTTTTTGAGTTAACATTTTTTTTTTAATTTTGGGCTTAAAATTAAAAGAACAGAGTGGGTAATATGGCAGCCCATGGTCAAATATTAGCTTATTTTTTATGGAACTAGTTCGTCAATGAACTACACGTGCTGAAGTGTTGGTTTTGCGTTGTTTTCTGCATCAATTGTGCGCGCGGTTGAATACAAGTAATATTTTGTGCAAATATAACAAAAATAAATAAATAAATTGTAGCACTGAAAGCTACACTGTTTACGCGTTAAAGCAAAGAGTACAGTTTAAAACCATTAATTAATAAATCGACTTTACGATTGATTCAATTGAGAGGGTTGTGCTCTGTATGAACGGTTTTAGCTAACTCTTGTTGGCTCTATGAGAATACCTTGTGTGTATTTAAGAAATCAACTTAATACAGAATAAATGATTGGGTTTTAAAGATCTAATCCGCAATTGATGTTTGCATGAAATATTGTTTTTATTATGAACCGCTAATAAACAAAACGAGAAAAGAATAACCGAAAATGTTATTGGCATAACAGCGACATGTTATATTGTGTTATCTTTAGATAGGTTCTCGACCTAACAGAATTTTTACAGTAGAAGCAAACGCGGGCTGCCATGTGTTTTGTGTTTTGCTACAAGAAATGTGTGTTTGTGGATACACATTGATATTAACATCAAAATTTTTAATTATATTTTCCAGTTTCAATAAGAAACGCGTTTCATCATCAAGTTATCAAATTACAGTCGCATGTATACATAAATTTTGCCAATCAAACACGAAGTAATAAGCGGACCTAAGTTTTGTAAATCTGTGTATAGCTCATTTCGTTCTTATTTAATTAATTTCCTTGAAGAAAAGTAAAACGGTTGCAATGGTCTTATGTATTTGTTGATGTATTTCATTAAAATTTAGTTAAAATCGTATATATTGTGACTTGCTAAACACAGTGGTTGAAGTGATACTTTATTTACACCTTGCTAAGGATATGTTTGTGACCTACATTTAACTACCACCACATACAGCTGATACTCTACTCTACTTGCGAAACTAGCACAAATCATCAAGCTTGAAGGTCACGGAACTCGGACGCGGTATGTTTTGATAATAATAATTTTGTTTAGTTGAATTTAATGATTGTATTTATGTATTTATTTTCGCTAATTTAATTTATGAACACGAACTTAGTCAATTGGTATTGTAAATAATAGTTATGGGTCATTCAACTTAAATTAAGCAATGACCTTGGCTTTATTAGTAAGCTTAAATCTAGAAAGTTTGCATTATTCAATAATATTAATTTATTTATTATTTATATAATTTCCATGTTAAGATTATATATTTTTTTAAGCCAAATTTTGTATTGAATTGAAACAAATCGGTAAAGATTTAAGTTCCTAACAGTTTCTGGGACAAACGAACAAGTAAATTATATAATCCTTTAAACAATATTGTACTCTTCTTTATCCGCCAGGTGCATGCGAATATGTTATTCTAACATCACATGTTGCATATGCCCGGCTACTTAAACTTTATATTAATATGTTTATGTATACCGCTTCCGCAGTGTATGGGAAAGATATTAAAATGCGAAGTCAAACAAAAAATATAACAAATAACAATGGCAGTAGTAACAACAACAGCAACCTTAACGATCCACATATACCATTTTGCAATGTTGATAATGGAGTAGATTACTATGAAAATCTGGAACTACCCGGACCGACCTGGAACATAAAGAGTGCAAGTCGCTCATCTATTACAAGCCCGTCAAAAGCCAATGTGGTTAGCAGACAAATATACAGACCTGGCTATTTAGTACCTTACTCGGAACTGTTGCAATACTCAGATCCATACGCCAAGTCCTATGCACCTCGAAAGGTTTCAGGTGCATCAACGGGGGGTAATAATAACCATCATGCTTATCAACAGGTGCGACAACAAGTTGAGTATTATAATGATCCACACCACAAGGTGCGTCAGCATCCACATAGCAATAGTGCACCCGCCAACCAGGAAATGACCAAGTATTCCCCGCATTCGTTGGAGAAAGATCAACTGAAACGACAGATAAGAGCGCGGAGTAAGTCTGAATTTTTGGATGAGAGCTCGATGTACTCGCATAACCGGAGACAACCATCTTTGGACACTTCGTGGACTTCTGTAATGTAATTGTTAAAAAACCCTTCCCTGCAGCTTTCTTAATAATTTAAGCAACTCATTTTTAGTTACTATATTTAATTATACATTTACCCCACACATATACATATATCTTTCGTATATGCATATAAACATTAGTTAGTAATAACCAAACACAATTTCTATGTTGAACTTCAAACTTTTTCTCCCTTGGTTATATTTGTTAATATATGTAAGTGTCTTTCTTCTATTTAATTTGAAGCCCGGAACAACGCCGATTACATTCATCAGATCAGCACTACGAGCATTATTTTTCATATTTTTATAATCGTGGTGGAAAAGAGCAATTGTCCAAGCACACTCCGCATACCTCGCACACGGTGTGCAATTACAAACCTCAAATGAGCTTATTTCAAGAAACGCCGAGTAAACGCTCGTCAAATGCGATACGCAGAAATATACCCAATGATAATAACCAAAATGTAGAATATGATAGTTATATATTAAAAGAAAATAATGAGATGCCGTTCGGTTATAACGATAGCGATTGGAATGATTCACCAGAGGATGATTGCCCTGAGAAATTGATATCGAAGGGTAATAATGATTATATAACTAACAGCGGTGTTTACGATTCGAATGAAATTAATGATGAACAATTCGATCCAATTATACTATCCCAACGTCGATTCGTCCAGCATAATGAAATCAATGAACTGAAGACAACTGGAGAATCGTTGACAGTTAATAATAATATTAATCAATCGAATAAAACGCACAAAGCCACCGAAGCCACCAAACAAGCTCCTCGGTTACCATTGACGCCGAAAAGAATCCGAGGTGGACAAACGACTGTCAAAAAGATACTGCCTACCGTACATAGAGTTTTGTTGTATAATAGTCAAAGTCCTAGATTGGCACGTAAGCATCAATATCAATCGAGTAATTCACGCAATCAAAACGTAAAACCGCAACATCCCAAAGGTCACAGTCACGGTCAAGGATCAGGAGATCATGTTACTAAATATATTTTTGAGGACCCTGATATTAAAACCAACGAATACCATGATGCCGATTTCGATAATGATGACGATCTAGACAACAGTAAGTTTCTTTTATCTCAATATATCCCAACGAATTGTTGACATGTATTTTATTAAAATTGTAGTATCAAATTTTGATGAAAGCGATACAGTCAGCGTTAGCTCTGATACTGAAGATGGATATAGAGCGCATGCCTATAAAATGGCCCATTCAGGGGATCGTTTATCGTCGTCCCCAAACGACTCGTCGACATTGCTGATGTCTCAGTCGTCCGATGATGATTTACGTAATCCGGATTCCGTATTAGTACCAAGTCTATTTCCCTATGTTCCACCCTATTTATCCTTTTCATCGAATACCCAAAAAGGACCCAATGTGCCTCCCGACTTACACAGAGTACTAAAATGGAGGGTGACAAATATAATGCCTAAGGTTGTGCGTCTTATCCTGGCCAATAGCGGCATGCGAATGCTCAAAAGTAAGCGCTAATTGATTAATTATATTCAATTTAATTGAAATTAAAACTTGATATAGAAACCAACGACTGGATGGGCGTTTGGGGCAAGCATTTAAAATCACCCTGTTTTAAAACAATTCGCTCATATCAGAAGATAAACCATTTGCCTGGATCATTCCGCATTGGACGCAAGGATTCCTGCTGGAAAAATCTTCAGAGGCAAATGAAGAAACACAGCAACAGAGAGTTCGGCTTCATGCCACGTACCTACATTATACCAAATGATCTGTGTGCCCTCCGCAAGCGTTGGCCAAAGTATGCTCAACGAAACACCAAATGGATCATAAAGCCGCCCGCGAGTGCCCGTGGTGCTGGAATCCGCGTTGTAAATCGTTGGGGTCAAATACCCAAAAGGAGACCTTTGATTGTGCAGAAGTAAATCGAATGCAATATTTACAATAAAATATTTTCAATACTCTTCATTGGATTTTCTTTCAGATATATTGAACGGCCACTTTTAATTAATGGAAGTAAATTTGACCTCCGCTTATATGTTCTTGTAACATCGGTGAATCCTTTGAGAGTGTTTATGTACCACAATGGCTTAGCAAGATTCGCTTCAGGTAAATTCGAACTGGATGTTCATTCTGTAATTGTGTATTTGATACTACTTTATTTGCAGTTAAATACAGCGCCAAGATTGATACTTTAAATGATCGCTGCATGCATTTAACAAACTATAGCATCAATAAGTTTTCGTCGAACTACTCAAAGAATGAGGACGTTAATGCCTGCCATGGTCACAAGTGGACAATCAAGTCCCTGTGGACATATTTGGCCAATCGTGGTGTTCGTACCGATGGACTATGGGAGGCCTTAAGGAGTTTGGTGTTACGTACAATTTTGGCTGGAGAAAATGGAATAAATAACATGATACGATCGAATGTTGAGTCGAAATACAGTTGTTTTGAGCTATTTGGCTTTGATGTGATATTGGACTCGGACCTTGTGCCATGGTTATTAGAGGTTAACATATCACCTAGCTTGCATTCAGAACTGCCACTTGATGCACACGTTAAGGCACCACTGGTTCAGGGCGTTCTTAACACAGCCTTGTATAATGTTAGTTGAAGTCTTTATAGATATTGTAAATACTTTTCATGGGTTAATTTCTTTGCTCGTTTTAGATACCACCAAAACTGACTCAGGAAAAACAAAAAGAGCTTGCCGCCGAATTTCAATTTCCATCTGAAACACACATGGTTTATGACAAGCGTCTCTACATCAACTATTTGTCGCGCGATGAGAAGATCAAACATAATATTTTTACACGCAAATCAATGGATAATAGAGATGACGTAAATTACTATCACACTTCTAATAAAAGTTGATATTAATATTATTTTTTTTTTTTCATTTAAGTACATTAATGCAATACTCCAGCAACTAACACCAGATGATGTGCGATGTCTTATTATAGCCGAGGATGAGTTAGCACGTTGTGCGCCACTTGAACGCATTTTTCCCACAGATCAAACCCACAAATATCTAAAATACAATGATACACCTCGTTATTATAACCGTCTGTTGGATGCATGGGAATCTCGCTATGCAAATAATCGTACCGAAGGCATTGCTCTACTACGTGATTATTGCCAATCAAAATACCATTTACAGGTTCCAGTGCCACCTGCCAAAAAGGTAAATTTCAATTCAAATGTTGATTTCAATTCTGTTACAAATCATGTCACACCCAACACAACCTTACACCAATAAGATTTAATACCAGCTGGGGCAACCAAATATATAGACCATAAACACGACCATCAATGTTGTCAGCTGATCAATAACAAACTGTTTAATTACAAATAATTTACGTTCTTAACTCTATTAAATTTGAGGGCTGTTGGCGAGCTATACAATCATTTTATTGGCGCTGTCGTGCTCTTTACTGTCGTAAGTTCTATCTGTTGACCCCATAGATAAACTTCGTAGGCTCGACATGAACACAGTTTGCAAACCTACTAACGAGTATTTTTAGGTAGCATAAAAATAATAATAACTTTTTTTTTTACTATTGACATTAATGTATGTAGAGAATATAAATACGAATTCGAACGTTGAATCTCATAAATAAGTACTACATGTATATTGTACTTGAGTAACAACAAAATTTGTTTGTTTCTACAATGCGGATGGTAATTAAGTTCTATATACATAGTTCGTTGCAAAGCAGCATTAAAACAGCATAGTCTTGCATTTAACTATATAAAGTAACTAAAACCCTTTTTTAATGAACAAAACCAAAAAATAAAAAATATCTGTTTTTAATTATGCCCTGTACCTTTACCTTTAAGATAACTGAAGTATTGGAAAAATTGTCCAATTTAATGATTATCCGCCTAACAAGGCTACAAAGAAGGGCACAGGGTATCAGCTAGTCGAGCACTCTCGACTGCACTACTATTGTTAGTCGTTAATTTCGTGTATAGGTGAAAGTATATGCATAATTAAAGTAAGAGAGTAATTCATTGCAAATAGCTTATATGCAATTTCGAAATTGTAATTTGAACAAGTATTTGATTGGCAAACTTTGTAAACTATATAATCAATTATACATTAAACTAAAGTTAAAGAGCATTTATCTTATATTGTTATGTTATTTTTTTTTATAAGTTTATAAGTAGCGTTAGGTGCGGCTATTAATCCATACGCGTACAAATATAACAAGATAGTTAGTTAATAAGTATTTTAAGTTTTTATTTGACAGCAAAAAATAATAAAGTTAAATTTTAACGAAAAGCTAAGATATTGTGGGATGGGTTACAAATAATTCTTTGGTATATTATCTTTTTAAATTGTATTCCACGTTCATACATATTACTTTTTACGTACAATCGAACACGTACATATTTTAGACTCCGACTTTTTTTTCATTAGATTTCAAGTAGTGCATTGCAAAAAACAAAAATCTTTATATCTAATGAGGTCCCATAATTAATAGTGTTAGCATTTTATAAATAAGTAATTTTTCTTTTTAACTTCTGGATTTTGAGTTCCATTCCTTTTGAACTACTATTAAACTCTAAAATATTATTTAAACTTCATTAATAAATTATTTATGTATATACACGAATGTATTTTTTGTTCGTTGCGTTAATAAATTTAGTAATGTCAATCAATTTACAACAATGAATGTTTTGTAATTGTAAAATTGCAGGACTACTTCATCAAATTAATGAGATGGATTTTAAAGTGATTACCGCAGCTATCGTATTTCTATTGGTCTTTTGGTGTTTTAATATAAATTGTTTTATTTTTAATCGCACACATATACACGTGTATATACTTTTGTGTACATACATGCATACATTTTCTAGTAATCTAAGCTAGTTATAAATTGTACCTCATCCATTATACAAATATTTATTTTTATATACAATATAATTTTCTTAACTGGTTAATGATTTTGTACGAAAGACTTAGTTTTTTGTGCATTCTAACTAAATTATGTTAGCTCCATTTGTAGGATATCGAACTTGAATGACTGAGCGATGTAATTGATACAGTTAAGCTAATTATACTGTAATATAAGTATTTAGATGAAATTCGAGCTAATATCAAAATATAATATTTTAAGATTTTATATTAGCATTGATTTTTTTTTAATGCATACTTATATCCAGTTAATTAAAAGTCAAATTGGGTTTAACTTAATGAAAAATTGTTATTTAAAAAAAAAAAGCGAGCCTGTGATTTGGGGATATTGTAGATAAATTATTAATCTTATATTATAAATTTACCGCCAAATTGCTCTTTTTGAAATCAAAAATATTTCACCGTTGCATTCCGCGTTAGTTTTCATAATAATCAAATAGAAACAAGTCGAAAAAACCCTTAAACATAGTTGATAGCGTTGAAACAATTGTGATATATTTTCTATTTTTTTTTCCTAATAGCGTATAGCACAATTTTAGCCCAGATAATAATGAAAAATTGACCATTTTATTCTTATTATAGATCAGTAAAATGTTGCATCGTAATTTATTGAATTAATAAGTATAGCAAGAGAAATCATTTATTATTGAAACCTACTATGCCTTTTGGTTATGTACAGGGATTTGAATAATAGAATATTTGCATCAAATTATTTTTCATATAGAACAGTTTAAACGCAATATCCGGTTACAAACACTAGATTTACGTTATGTTCTGTAAATTTAATAAAGATAGGTCAATAATATGATTGATTTGGCCGTTAATGTTAATGTTTAAAATTAAAATCTAAAACCTGATTGTATAAACAAATGTACTTATTGTGTAAACTATAGTTACATCATTGAATTGTATAATCAATAATTGAACATTTCTGTGACATGTTTCTGATGTAAGTAGTTACATATATATTATACTTATATATATAAGTATAATGTTAAATCGATTTTACGATATTATCTATGTACTACTTAGCCTATTTGCCAACCTATCTACAAGTAACAAGTACACATATGCTACGTTTATAAATTATAACCAAAATAAGCGTGAGTTGGCACATATTGAGCATGCGATCATAGCCGGATGTTTTAAACTTTGTAATTAAAAGTTCAATTCACATGTGTTCCTTTAAATTTTCGTATTGTTTATGCTACCAGTAGAATTTTTATACTGATAGTCACAAGTTAGAATTATTGTCAATCTCATAAAACACGACTTTGCATTAAAATAAATAAGAGAAACACATGTGAAAAGTTATTATCTTGTAATGATTTGGAAAACAATTATAAAATTTATGTATATAGTTACATATTTTTGAAATGAATAAATCTGCACTCAGATGTTTTCAAAACAAGTAATTATATTCTTACAAATAATAATATTTAGTTTTGATAAGAACATCCATAATACGAGTATTAAGCAGATTTTTACATTTAAAAAATACAAATTACCAATAAGGAACTTCATATATGTGGACTATGTATGTCTGTAAGGTAAAATTTGACAAATTTACATGTATTTTGAAATTAATTTTGTTCTGTTCTGCTTTATCCTCTCTATGTACCATTCATATTGCTTACCATTATCGTGTTATACATATATTTACTAATATAATTTTTAAAATATAGGACTTGAACGTTAGCCTGGATGAGAACTCACTATCTACAAAACCAGTAGGTGACCAGAATGAAGACACAAATACATGAAACAACGTTCCACTGACATTAAAAACAATAGTAATTCCGAAAAATGTCATTAAAACAATCAACTGGCTTAAAGAAAATATTTGTTTAGGTAAATTTGAAATATTTGACTTATTTTTTATATTATTATTAATAAAACATATGTTTCTTACAGATTCACACATTGTTCATCTCGTTATATGAAAGACTGAACATAGGATTTATTAATTACGTCACACACCGACGCCGGTCTATTCATAAAATTTTTATTAAGTCTATTTTTAAGGCTTAAAGCATATTCAAATGTGTTCGAAAACTAAAATTTTATGTAATATTTACTAGAATCCAAATTTGAATGTGCATAAAATAAAAATTTGTTACAAAGATTTGTTAAATGTGCTATAGTGCTACATAATTTATGAAATATTAAAACTCATTAATTAATAAGGTATTGTTTTGTGAATTTTGTATACTGCGCTGGGGTAAATCTTGCACATTCTTATTATTAAACCGGAATGGTTATCACGACTGAGAAATTCTAGGAAGAGTTCAAAGCAAAAAGTCGAGTAAGTCTGTTAGCTGTGAGATACCTGTTACCATTTAAAAAAAATTTAATCAGCAATAAAGATTGAGGAACAAAATATTCTATTTTCCAAAATACACCGTAAAAAACACAGTATTATATCTCATACAAATATAAGGCAATTGTGTATTAAAATTGTTAGCTTGGTTGCACTTTATTATCGAATATCATTAGCTGCAACCGCATCTGATGCGGTCTGAAGTCATTTCTGCATAAAAATTTGCAGAATAATGGGATTTTAAAAATGTGTCATCCTTAGTCTATCGATAAATCATAATGTATGTACATATGTACATATGCAAACTAATTAAAGCTATTTGCATAAATGGTACTTCAAGAAGAAATTTTAAAAAACATGTAAATATGTACATACATGTGAACGTACAAACCACTATTTTTGTACACTATGTACATACATACGTATACATATATACAAACACATGTGTTATTCATAGGTAGAGAACTTTTCGATTTTAGCTTTAAACGAAGATGCAGATAATACGAGTAAAAAGGTCCACATGCAATACACACACACACACAGAAAATATTGATACATGTACATACATACATATGTATGTATGTCAGACTAAAAAAGAATAACGGCAAAATTTTGTTCTTTTTCTTAAATGCTTGAAGAGAAATCTAAGATTGAAAATGCTTATTATGCATTTTCTGTCTCTGATTATGTCCATCTGGTGCAACTCGATATGTGTACATATTGTACATATGTAGATGTATGTACGTAATATATGAATGAAGCTTCATATTTACTGTTTTACACACACAAATGCATGAGCAAACATGTTAGTTTTTGTCGTCTCTTTTTGATTTTATTCCAAAGATTAAAGTTAATATACATATGTACATATGTATGTATGTATGAATTTTCCCAATTTTTGTTTATAGGGCCAATCTGCCCAGTTGCAACAAACACAACCATCAAGTCGGCCTGAAGACGGCCAAGGGACTATGAAGCCATCTAGTGTCCCAGCTCATCAAGACTCTATTGATGGTGTCGAGAGAAAATAGCCCGTATGAACACCTACATATGTTCATATGTACATACATACATGTATGTATGTAAATCTCAGAGACTTTAAGAGGTAGAGCAAATTTTGAGCACAGTATGTGAAGGCAGATCAAGTTTTTTCTAGATCTTGGCCGTCTCCTTCCAACCCCGCAAATCGAAAAAAACTTAATTGCAAGCGTAATTTTAAACCTAGAGTGTTTATTTTCGGTACTCACAATAATATTCACCATCTCAAAGATCTCTAATTTTCTTAAAATCGGATATTAAACACAGAAATTATTCAACAAATACTTTTATTGAAATGTATATTTTCAGTTTATTTTATTTAAATATTAAAAAAATATGTATATTTCATTCAGAAAAATGGATGGCATATGTATAACTGACAGTCGAGCAAACTCGTCAGTAATTTTCTTGCTTGTTTTCAATTAATTTTGATCTGTTTACATTTTTCAACGTATGCACTATAATTTCTTTCTTATTGGCTTTAGATTGACTAAATATTTTATACTGCTCCAATTTTTTTAATTAAGTGCCGAATTATCAAAGCTGCACAACAAGTGATAGATTAATGGGTTTTTTAAAATGTGTCATCTTTAATGTATCGATAAAGGGTACTGTCCGGAGCAGCCATATTTTTTTAGTTGCTTGTCGACTTTCAAAGTGTGAAGACGTTTCGAAATAATATGAATAATTTGCCGGGAAATTCGGGTCATTCGCGTGGATGGGGACGCGCTAAAAAATCCAATGCAGAATTAACACGGGGACATCGTCCTCTACTGGTAAGTAAAAAAAGTATTTGGTTTGTGTGTGTGTACTAATGTACTCTTAATAATATACTATATAAATATGCAATCTAATTAAACCTAGTTATGTACATTAATGGTAATTCAATAATAAAACGTATAATCCTATGTACAATTCCTAACCATTTATGTGTGTATATTAGCTTATAATCCATACATGTGTATGTATATACATGCGTATATTAACATATTTTTGTACGTTCATATAGAGAAATACATACATATGTAGAAAAATTGTAGAATTTATCTTTATACGAAGATGCAGATAATAAGAAGAAGCAAAGGTGCACATGGCATACACACATACACTCAGAAAATATTTATGTGTATGTAAGTTCATAGTATTCAAACTGTGGACAGGCAAAAAAAAGTAACGGCAAAATGTTGTTCTCTTTCTTAAATGCTTGAAGCGAAGCCTAACATTGGAACTTTGGTTATTTTCCACTTTGTGTCTCTGTTTATATCCATTTAGTGCAATCGTATATGTTTACATATGGATGTATGTACGTAATATATGAATGAACCTTCATATTTGCTATGTTACACCCAAAAATGCATGACCAAGCACGTTAGGCAGATAGTTTTTGTCGTCTGTTTATTATTTTACTCCAAAGATTAAAATTTATTTATGTATGTATGTATAAATTTTCCCAATTTTTTGTTTATAGGGCCAATCTGCTGAGTTGCAACAAACCCAACCATCAAGTCGGCCTGAATTCCATTCGAGTGCTGCTCAACAAGGGACTATAAAGCCATCTAGTGTCCCAGCTAATCAAGGCTCTATTGATGCTGTCGAGGGTAAATATACATTTATACAATATATATAAGTACATATATGTATGGCTGTTGAATTCGAATTAAATAGGTGATCCTCGTGGCTCGGTTCGCGGACGACGTTTAATTAACGATATTGTCCGTTCTCGACCCAGTAGTATGATTTCTAAGACGGGCACTACAGGCGAGAAGATAACAGTTCAAACCAATTACTTTAAATTGCTAAAGCGTCCCAATTGGTCACTTTATCAATACAGAGTGGATTTTTCTCCTGATATTGATAACACATTTTTGCGTCGTGGCTTGTTAAAGGAGCACCAACAATTATTTGGTGGCTACATCTTCGATGGATCTGTTTTGTTTTGCACTTCCAAGTTCCCGGAGATACCTAACAGTCCCTATGTTTTGGATCTCTTGACAAAAAGTCGTTCAGGCGAAAATATACAAATTCAAATAAAAAGTGTTGGTATCGTTGATGCTATGGATTCTCAACAGTTGCAAATACTTAACTTGATCTTGCGCCGTGCCATGGAAAGCATGAAACTTCAACAAGTCTCGCGTAATTTTTTTGATCCGCAAGCCAAGGTAAGCAATTTAAATACTTATTTAATTAAAAAATATATACATTTTAAATACATATACATAGATTGTCTTGGATAACTATCGAATTGAATTGTGGCCTGGATATACCACTTCTATTCGCCAACATGAATGCGATTTATTATTATGTGCTGAGATTGCACACAAAGTGATGAGGACAGACACTTTGTATCACATCTTATCCAAATGCATTCGTGAAAGTGATGACTACCAAAGCGCCTTTAAACGTGAAGTCATAGGTAGGTTAACATTATTATTAATAGCATTTCACTTCATCATTACTTAAATAATTTATTTACTTTAAAGGTATGATAGTTTTAACAGACTATAACAATAAAACGTATCGTATAGATGATGTTGATTTTGCATCATCTCCAATGGAAAGATTTGTCACTAAAGGCGAAGAAGTATCTTTCATAGACTATTATAAGAAAGTAAGTGAAAAGATTATTAAACTTAAATGCTCATATTTATAACATATTTTATATTTAAAATAATAAAGCGCTATAACATCACCATAAGAGACTTTAAACAGCCGCTCCTAGTGTCTCGTCCAACTGAGAAGAATCTTCGTGGAGGCATTGATCAAATGATCAAGCTGATTCCCGAATTGGCCCGTGCTACTGGTTTAACGGACGATATGCGATCAGACTTCAGATTAATGAAAGCAATGGGCGAGCATACGAGAATGGCTCCAGATCGCCGAATTGATCGATTGCGTGTCTTTAATCAGCGCTTGCTGAAATCGGACGCTAGTATCATGTTAAAGTCGTGGAATATCGAATTGGACTCTGCTCTTGTGGAGATACCCGCTCGTGTGCTCCCAGCACAAAAGATTGTATTTGGCGGTCAAAGACGTTTTCTTTGTGATAGACGCGCAGATTGGACGCAGGAGTGCCGTAAGGATTCGATGTTTACAAATGTGGACATAAAGCGGTGGTATGTTATAACCCCAGGTCGTTCAAAACGAGAGGCGCAAAATTTTGTTAGGATGTGTATGCAGGCATCTGGAGGCATGAAGCAGCATATGAGCGAGCCTAGATAGTAAGTATTTTAAAAATTGCATTTTTTTTTTGTACGTATTAATAGTATTTATTTGCAGTGAAGAAATTCCAGATGATCGCAATGGTACCTATTCGCAAGCGATCGATAATGCAGCTGCTAAAGATCCTCAAATAATAATGATAGTTATGAAGTCGCCCAATGAAGAAAAGTGAGAATATTCTTTATTTTTAACATTCTTGTACTCAATAAAAATATTTTTGTCTGAGTTTACAGATATAGTTGCATTAAGAAGCGAACTTGTGTTGATCGTCCAGTAGCTTCGCAAGTAGTAACACTAAAAACAATAGCTCCTCGTCCGGATAGAGCTGCCGGCCTCATGTCGATTGCAACAAAAGTTGTAATTCAAATGAATGCCAAGTTAATGGGTGCGCCTTGGATGATAGAGCTGCCAATTAATGGATTGATGACCGTTGGATTCGATGTATGCCACTCTTCGAAAAATAAAAACAAGTCGTATGGTGCTCTTGTGGCTACAATGGACTTGAAAAAATCTACACGTTACTTTTCGTCAGTTACGGAGCACATGAAGGGTCAGGAGTTATCGGAACAAATCGCACTAAATATGACTTGTGCACTGAAGGCATACCGTGAACATCACGGAACTTTGCCCGAAAAAATAATTTTCTATCGTGACGGCGTAGGTGATGGTCAGCTCCATCAAGTTTTTAACTCCGAGTTGAAGTTTCTTAAAATGCAGCTGGACAGCATCTATAAATCGGCGGGAAAAGTTGAAGGCTGTCGTATGGCTTTTGTTATAGTGTCCAAGCGAATTAACACTCGTTACTTCATTAACAAACGTAATCCAGATCCCGGAACAGTCGTCGACGACGTTATTACACTGCCTGAACGCTACGATTTTTACTTGGTTTCCCAGTCTGTAAAACAAGGAACTGTTTCTCCCACTAACTACAATGTAATACATGATAACATAGGCTTGAACGCTGATAGAATCCAAATACTGACATATAAGATGACTCATATGTACTACAATTGGTCGGGGACTTGCCGAGTGCCAGCCGTTTGTCAATATGCTCATAAGCTAGCATTCTTGATAGCTGAAAGCATTCATCGCGCACCCGCCACGGGTTTGGAAAATCAGCTTTATTTCTTATAAAACATTTAATACAATATTGAATATTGAAAATAAGTATTATTCATAATTTGTTTTCACAGCTTGACTGAAAACGACCTAATCTTGACATGAAGTTACTAGAAAATATTTTAATTTGATTCAAATGTTTAAATGCATAGTTTTCAAAAATTTTGAAAAAATGCTTTGGAATAAAGATTATTTTTCTATATTCATTCTTTGTTATACAGTTAAGTTCAGTTGGGTTGTTTCGGGTAAGTTCGATTTATACTTGAAACTTTTAATCTGGGTATAGTATATTCGTTTTCGTAGATTGCAGTCATTTGTTTTTTCCGTTTGCGACATCAATTATAATTTATTATTATTGATTTGCTCACAAGTCTGTTAATGTTTAAAATGAAAAACTAATAGCCGATAGAATAAACAAATTTATGGATATCCCAACATTCTACAATGGGTGAATACATTATTGAAATGTGCAATCAATTATTTTCCAATTCTTTAAATGATGGTACGAAAATCATAATTTCAAAAGTATCAAAGGTATTCGTTCAGTTAAATTTTTTTAAAATTATTTCTCCAATTTGAAAAAATAAAATATTGTTTGTTGAGTAATTCTATGTATATTTTCCGATCATAACCAAGTTTCCAAAAATCATTTGTGTGAATGAACATATCAAAAATAATAAGCAGTCTACATAACATTTTACAAAAGAAGAACATTCTTAGTTGCGGGAGGAGAGGGCCAAATAAAAAATTGTAGATGCATTCAAAATTAAGAAATGTCTTCAATTTAGGATTTCGGTTTTATAGTCTCTGAGAGATAGGGGATCATTGCTATTCATGGGGCTGTTCGGGGATTTCCCCCTCTTTATATAGCTTATCTGCATGTTTTTAAATGATTTAAGTTTCATCTATACTGAATTAATAATGTTTTTTTTTTGTTTACCAACCGCCAGTCTATTAATTAGTTAAATATTAAGACTGATGATTTCGTTATTGATATTAATCTAAAATTGTTTTTTCACTAATAAATATTCTAAATATATATTAGAATATTTTATATCCAAGTCTATTAACAATTCTATTCCCAAACTATGATTTTGAATGACAAAACTTATTTGAACACACTAAGTGAAGAAAATGCACATGTTTTGCGAGCTTAGATGCTGGTAGAAAAATACAACTTCATTCCATTGCCAATTCTAATAAAATTATTTCCAACTAATACGACCGTAAAGAGCTGTGTTGAATTTTCGAAAATAATTTTTTTCCGTTTAAGAGAGCGCGATCAAATTTCAGTAAATGAAAATATGTACTTTAGAGGGTTTACTTCGATATATCCAACAACACAAACAAATTTAGGATTCGATGACATGGTACCATTATAAATGTCTATCTTAAAATAAAGTTCTTGGAATTCCAAATACACTGCGAAATTTACGTTTTAAAGTTGTTTCCAGCAATTTCATTTATTATTAAAACTTTCAAATGAAGCACAATGTATGACACTAAGCTTCAACCTTCACAACGGTCGTCTTTTCCGACACGTACAGACCATCCAAGAATTTACGGATATCCTTGTTTTTCACGGTGGTCGACTGCTGGATGAGAGCTGCTGAGCCAGATACGGCCTCGATGTCGTTACCCTCAACGATAAGCTCGTCCTTTTGGGCCGTTGAGTTGACAACTGTCACACCAGGAGCCATCTCTACCCGACGAATGTACTTCTCACCCAAAAAGTTACGGATCTCGATAACGCTGTTTTGCTCAGATGTAACGCAGTTAATGGGGAAATGAGCGTACACGGCACGCATTTTATACTGGAAGCCGAATGTCACACCTGTTAAGTATAAAAAAAATAACAATACATTAATAGACATCCATTAAAATTTGTACTCCAATAATTACTTACCCTTGATCATGTTCTCAATGTGACTGCACACAGTGCGAACGGCAGCAAGCTCCTTCTTGGTACCGAACCACTTTTCGACTTTCAGGGTACGCTTGTCGGACATGTACATGTCAAGAGCAAGATGCTTAAAGCTGCGCTTCAGGGTACCTCTAGTGCCGGTGATCGTGACAACACGGGCCTTCACTGAGGCTTTGATATCCTTGGGGATCTTGACACACTGATTTGAGTTGATCGTTCGCATTTTGACGACACTGAAAGATTTTGAACAGAATGTCAATAAGCAACGCATTCACAAACACATCAATAAACAAACGAAGTAAGTTTGTAATTGCAGTAGTATCATTCCATTTACTAAGCAATTTTCACACAAATTTTTCATAAACGTAAACAAATTCAATGGGATATCTTTACGCATATTAAAATATCTGTATTTATTAAGTTCAATCAAACAAAATAAATGCACCTATAACAAAATCAATATTATGCCACGCAAATAACACACTTAATAGTTTGTAAAACAAATCCATTGAGTTGATGTCTTAAAATTCAATTTGTGTATAAATTGTTTAGAAACTTACACACTGCAGACCGACCGGAAAGAGGCTGAAAAAAGAAAGGAAACATTTGACGTTTATGGGGAGGTTGCCACACAGTCAAAAGGCATATTTTGGTGTTTTTTAGTGCTGCCAACTTGATAATTTATTTAGCTTATCCAAGTTTCAAGTTGCATAAGATAAAATAATAATAAAATAATTACTACTTGATATTTAACACTTGTTTAATTTATTTAAATCTGTCAGCTTAAAATTCTTATCGATATATCAACGCTGGATTTCAGGTGGCAGCATTGTATCCATTAATGGTATATTACAAGTGGGTTGGTATTTTAATATTGCAATATACCGAAAGTGATTTCTTGGTATTTTTCGAGTATTAAAATGATACAAATTGCCCACTTTAGTATACCTCCAGTCGTACATAAAATAATCAGTAAAGAAATCGTTCAAGTCCAGGCTGCTACGGAATGAGGGAATAATCACTTACTTATAGTGGCCTAATGAAGTGTAGTCATCGTTAGTAATTCTGGGAAATACATTCTGGTATATTTCTTGGGAGTAAAAAGTATATTTTAATATTTAACTTGCGATCACACACTAGGCGGGAGTTCCACTCAATGGCGTGGGTCACGCTCTCTCCAACCGGCGATAATTTGCAAATTTTATATTGCTTTCGCTAGTAGTTTTAGTCGAGAAGATTTCAATTATTATTTAGTGATTTTATTTGAAGGTTTGTTAAACAAAATGAACACAACACCGTCGCCACCTGACGTTCTCCAGACAGCGGGGAATATGTTAGAATGTCACGACTTTCGTGACAGACACAAGCCTGAACTTTTGGAGGTAATTTCAAGAACAAAATGTTGTGAAATGTAATCTTAATGCATTTTTATAGCTCACAGGCGTCAGTCAACATGGCAGGGCTACTATGAGCGGTCTCAACGATTTTGATTACCAAAGTCTAGCTCAACTGACCTCCAGCGATACACATAACCTACAACAACTACGAACGCTCACAAAATCAGGAATACCGAATGAAGTCCTGGAGCATTTTAAACGTAAGTAGTTATAAAAATTACATTATAATAAATTGAACGGATAATTAATTATTCATTTAAATAGATATGAAATGTCACTGCCTAATGGGCTTGTTACCTGAGATTGGTCGTGCATGGTTAACAATTGATTCCGATTTGTATATTTGGACATATGAGCAAGCAAGAGACGTTGCGTATTACGATGGATTAAGTCATTTAATTGTTAGCGTTGGACTTGTTAAGCCAAAGGTGGGAGTGCTCATTAAGGACGTCAAGTACCTGCTATTGCTAACAACGCCTATTGAAGTGATCGTTTTGGGAATAACGTTTAATGAGGAACTCGACTGTAAAGAAGCAGTGTCTGGTGCCAATGGAATACAGCTTATGAATAAACCACTTTTCGTACTTGGAACGGACAATATCCCAATTAATGTCATTCAGGGCAGTGACGATGGACGCATCTTTTTGGGAGGAAGAGATGGTTGTTTATATGAAATTGATTATCATTCCGAATCAAGCTGGTTTGGTAAGCGGTGTAAGAAAATTAATCACTCCCAAGGACTGGTATCCTATATAGTGCCAAGTTTTCTTAAAGTATTTTCTGTAAGTAGTTCATTCTAAAATAAAAAAAAAATTTTTTTTTACTCATAAACGCTACTTTGCAGGAGGTGGATCCTATCGAAAAAATTGTCATTGACAATAGTCGGAAATTGCTTTACGTACTCACCGAAAAGGGCTCAATAGAAGCTTGGCATATCGGAGTGACCTGTGCCAATGTGCGGAGACTTGGAAGGATTACACAAAATGATATTGTCAGTCAAGCAATCAGCCTAATTAAGTAAGTGTGCTGTACTGTTTCCTTTAAGTACTTTTATTAATGTATTCTTCGTTATACAGAACTGTTGATCCATCCATTTTTAAAGGCGTGAAAGCAATTTGTCCTCTCAGCATAAATGACTCGAATTTCCTTCACCTTGTCGCTGTGACGACTTGTGGTGTACGACTTTATTTTTCTACCTCGAGGTTAAGTGCTCAACAGCAACAGTTAAATAGTATTTCAGAGAATTTTAGCGTTGGACAGGCAAACAATTCAATTTCACCGTCGCAAATGGAATCGGAAAGCTCAAAAGGGATTTTTCTATTGCATGTAAGACTGCCGCCTGGATACACACCGAACGCCACCACCAATAAACCGAAACAAGTGCATGCTGCACACTATAGTGAGGGAACAATGTTGATGATAACAAGGCAACAAGAGCACAATTTACTTTGGTCGGTAAGCTCTGCGCCATTCACGAACTTTACATATCTCGTTGAATCAACGACTTTGGAAGGTATAGATGGCATCGTCTGGAGTTTAGCAGAATTAAAGGACTCAATTGTTCCCAGCATAACTTCGATGTTACATAATTTGCGCACGCCGCGCCGTGTCGTTATGCTAACAAACCAAGGGACGCATATTGTAGAGCTGCTGAAGGCAGCTCATATACTTCAGCAATTGTTAATATCATGTAAGGGTCCGCATCATGAATCCGTAAAGATGTTTTTTCAAACCCAAAACGAACAAGAAGCTTGTGTGACTGCCTTATTATTGGCCACCTCAGATCAGCTTCGTGGTAGCGACATTGCACTATGGGCAACTCAAGCATTTATGTTGTATGGTGGTGAACCTTGTTATCAACATTGTATGAGTGCGACCAATCGCAATATTCATAATAATACAATCGGTTCAACAACAATTGTGCCAGGAAGGGAACGAATGCCACCAATGTTCATGTCCACACCCATGCCAAATACAGCAAATAGTGGAGCCATGAGTTCACAATACAATCAGCCAATCAGTCCGAGTAAGAAACCACTTATAGCTTGCTTTATTTGTCAATTGGAACATTTAATTAATTTTCATGTGAATTTCAGTTGCTCAACCCCCACAACAACAACAGCACTCTGCCATACCGGGCAATGATAATTCTATTCTAAAGTATTCCGCAAAACATGATGGATTGTATTTGTTTGTGTCGCGCATGCTGCGTCCCATTTGGAAATTACATTGTGTTGATGAGAATTTATGCTCTAGATTGACAATTATAGATTGCTCAGTTCTTTTGATTGAACTGCGTGCGTTACGAAGCTTTCTGGATAAACACTCTGTGCATGATCTTTCCGGTATGTTGCCTCAAATTATTTTTCCAAGCTTCTTTGATAAGTTGCGATTTTATAGCTAGCAGACGAATGCCGTATGATAGTCATCTGGGCAGGTCAAGTACTGTAATGATGACCAACAGCCAAATGCCCATAAATGAACACCGGAACTTAACGGAGCAGGCACAGATCGAAGAGAAGCGATCTCTTTCTGCACTAAATCAGTTTATTAGTAAGTTAGTAAAATTTCCAAATCAGTGAACTTTAAAAATAAAGATAACGTTTTTGTTGCAGAGCATGCCTGCGAGGTAATGTCACTATGGAGCGTTCTTAGTGATCATCAATTCCAATTGCTTTGCCAGCAATTGTCCCCAGAGCACCAAAAAATGCTCAGATGTTGCACGTTTCGAGATTTGTTGGTAACACGTTCCGAGGTCTGTGCTTTTCTAATTATCGCACTTATCAACTTATACCTCAAAGACAAAGCGGATGTCACAGATGTGTCCGACAACTTACGAGAACTGTGTCCCAATCTATATAGACACGAGGACGAAGTAACTTATAAGGCAACTGAAATACTAATGAGCGCTAAGAATTGCAAATCGGCAACGGAGAAGGAACAAAAGCTCTGTACAACTTTGCAAATGTGTCTAGATGCTGCTCCGACATTGCCACTTCATAGTATTTGCCAACAGTTTATTTCTGTAGATTTTTATGAGGGCGTTGTAGAATTATCTGCGACGTGTGCATCTAAAATCGACCCAGAAGAGATCGGTATACATTATTACAACAATAATGAGCCACCAGAAGATCGTGAGGGTTACACCTGTTTTGTCACTCGGTAAATATGGCTTACATGTGAAAAAAAAGGGTACTAATATTATGAATTTGGTCTCATTTTCTGCAGAATGAATTACTACAAAGAGGTGCAGCTCATGCTTGACTATATTTATCATTCGCTTGCCGGAAGTCGACCCGATCAGGATCTGGGTCGAACAATCTTTCATAATTCCGATATTCAGGAACATCATGATGTAGAGAACAGGTCAAAGCAGACTATAAGGAAGATAACAAATCAGGCGCTGAGAATAAAGGATCCACTTATACATGTGACGATATACGAATGGCTATTATCTCATGATATGAATAGTGAATTATTGGAGCTAGTTCAGCCGTCACTGGGCGAGTTCCTACGACGTAGTGTTAGTCGCAATCCAGAGAATGTGAAATTAATTGATTTGTTGTGGAAGTACTACGAGAAAAATGGTCATCACTCACAGGCGGCACAGATTCTCGATAACCTAGCCATGACACGGAGTGAGAATATTACGCTTGATGTTCGCATTGACTATTTGGTCCGTGCCGTTATGTGCATGCGCAATGAGACTGTCGGCTCTTCTATAACAAATGGCATATTTTTAAAAGAACTTGAGGATAAGGTCAGTCTATATTATTTAATTTAAAATTATGGTTTAAAGCCTTTTTTTTATTGCAGCTGGAGATTGCACGAGTACAGAAATCAGTGCTTGTTGCCATGAATCCACTTGTTAATACTAATCATGAAGCGAGACAAGCGATCAATGAATTGAATTGCGCGCTTTATGATATTACACAATTGTACCAGCATTTTGCTGAACGATTTGACCTCTGGGAATGCCAACTGTCGATACTTAATTGTTCAAATCACAATGATCCATTGTTAATTGAGTCGGTTTGGGGTAACATCATCAACAGTGCCGTGGAGCTATCTGGCTCAACTCAAGAACGTAGCACTAGACTTTTTACCAAAATAGAACTTTTAGTTCGAGAGTTTGGTGAATCGGGTCCATGCTTTCCTTTTGCATTCCTTATCAGAGAGCTGGAGATAAAAGCCTGTCAAATGAATTTACCCGAGGGAACAGTGCCTGAAAAACTTTTTGCGATGAAGTTGGACGTTGAGCTGGTGTTGGAATATTATTCAAGGTTAGTGGGTATATCGTATATATTGTATATGTAATATATTTTAAACAAACCATATTTTCCTAGAATGATCTCTATGAATGAGCGTATATGGGCAAACGAAGGTAACGAATGGCATTTAATTCAGTCGGCTATACGAGTTGTTACACTTCTGGCTGATAATGCACAAGCAATCTGGTACCGATCCAAGTAAGTGACAATTAAATTGTATTGCTTTCAAATATTTTTAACAATATTTCTTGTAATTAGAAGGCGGATCTTGGGCAAGGCACAAGACATAGTTGCAGCATGTTTGAATATTTGTTATCAGAAACCGGATACTAACCGCTTACAGCACTCACTTAAGGAGCTTCAATGCCGTTTGCAACGGCTATTAGGTTAATGCCTCTTTTTTTTTTTTGGCGATAATTGAAGTTATTTTTCAAACAATGAACTTTTAGATAAGAAAAATGGTATAGCTGTTAATTATGACTGAGGTAAATAAATTGTGTGTGTGTTGTTTTATTCAATATTTTAACGTTTTATGATAGTCAACAAATAAAGTATATTTACTATGATGTGTCCATCATCTTAAGGTGAGCTTCTGTTAGTATACATTTCGTCATATGGCATGAACAAGGTACTGGATGTTCTTCCTCATTTGGATCGAGCAATTCAACTTCCAAATTATATTTTCGATTGTCATTTGGGTTGCGTTTCATTAAAATTTGAAAAGCCACGGGAGATTTCTCTTCCAGATTTTCACAACTTTCTTCGGGGAGTACTACAACACACTGTTTCCAATGGGTTTCCGATACGAATGGAGATGTGCTGAGTGTAACACTTTCTGTACCAGGGAAACGTACATCAAACCAGATACAGAAGCCTTGATGCTTGCCGGCAGACTGCGTCGATATTACCTCTTTAAAACAAATCTCATCCAACTCTTTAGGATCCACGTCCAGCAAGTTCATCCAGTGGAAAACGATGCCCTCATGAAGCAAATCATTTGGGTTTAAATGAGTAATTTCTGGTCTCGTCGATTTTTGTAAACGAAGTTTGCTTGCAAACCGTTCCATATTCACACCATCAATGTTTTGCCAATAATCAAAGAGTGATGGAACCGAGCATGGAGAAACAAAAATTGTGCATTCGCTAGGAAACATTTGTCCATCCGGTTTCAGGAAGTGATCTCGAGCATAGAGGACCGAGTCTAACATACCCTCATGCAGTAAATAGAAGCCCATCCACTCTGAGACTATAATGTCAACTTTCTCAGCTGAAGCCGGTAGAACGAATTCTTCTATTTGGGAATGGATTACCTTAACAGTTTCAGTTAAACCGTTCTCTTCAATTAAATCCAGAGCAACTTTGGTTGCCAAATTGGAGGCTTCCACGGCATAGACCAAGCGCGCTCCAGCTTGTGCACAGAATGCCGAAAGAATACCCGTGCCAGCACCGACATCAAGTACAATTTTATCCTTAAATAATTCCTTATTTTTTAAAATGGCATTGTGATAGGCCTCTTGTCGTGGTCGGTCTTTCAGCATGAGCTCGTGCACCTGTTCAAATTGTAGAATATAATTAAGAATGCTTAAGATTATCCTGTGTAATAGTTACCTCCAGGTTTTCATATTCCGTAAAATAATTATTCATCATAACTAAAATAATGCTTATTTAAAAATATCAACAAGCCGCAACAAACACAGTCAGTTTTTATAGGTTAGAATAACATCAACTGGAATGCTATTTAACAGAATCGCTGAACGTTGTTAACAGAATACAAATGTTAAGTTCCACATTTGATTTCGATTTCCTCCCGGATCATCGCTCGATGTAATTATAAGTTTTCGAGAAGTTCGCCTTCCACAATTACAAAACAAGTTTAAAAACAGTGGCGCTGTTAATTGGATTTTTATGGTATATGTAAATTTTTAGCATAATGAAAAATGTCTTGTAATGATAAATAGTACATTTTAAAGTAGAATTTGTGGTCATACTGGACTCGTGTCGGCCACGTAAATTTCATAGTAAATATATGTCCAAACAATAGTTTGTAAATTGTTTTTTTTTATGGTTGCTACAACTTATTTATTTCGAAATGAATTCAATAAATTCATTAAATGTAATAAATATGATGGACGGTTGGGATACTAGCACAATCGAAACTGTGGATGAGGGTCTTATACGTATTTCTGACTATGAAGTATGTGCTTATTATCTTAAACCATTGAAAAAGCGTAAACATTAATCTTCGCTTAATAATTTAGGCAGAAGCGAATGCTAAACTTGAGACCTTGTTGTCTAAGCAGTGCCAAATTGAAGCAAAATTAAGCGGAGTTGGCAAAGCGATGGCTGCACTATTGACCGTAGAAAATGATTCTAATAAATTGAATATGCAAATCGTAAACACGGCTAATCTGGCAGAGTCTGTGAGTGCAAAAGTGCGTCGATTAGATCTTGCAAGGTGTCGAGCTTCTGAGTGCCAGCAACGCGTCCATGACCTAATCGATTTGCAACTATGCAGTCAGGGCGTGGTAAAAGCCATTAATGAACAAGACTATGAAAAGGGTGCAGGACATATTGCCCGTTTTCTGGCAATGGATCAACAGCTATTGCAACGAACTGCGGATGATGTTCAAGGTTCAATCACGTCGGTGAGCGATGCGGTGCAAACTTTGGAGGAAGCTACGGAAAAGATGAGAGAATTGATATCGAAGCGATTCGATGAGGCGGTGCAAAACGATGATTTAGCTTCTGTCGAGAGATTTTTCAAAATATTTCCATTGGTTGGTTGTCATCAAATAGGCATAGAAAAGTTTTCTAGCTACATTTGCCAAAAATTGTCGACAAAGGCACAGAAGGAATTGCGTAATACACAGGACATTGCTAAAGCGGAACGTCGACTTCATTTGGCTTATGCTGACCGTTTGACCGCCCTTTTAGAAAATTTTGCACGGGTGGTCGAAGTTAATCAGCCCATAATTGAAGCATTTTATGGACAAGAGTGAGTACCAATTGATTGTGTATAAAATGTTCAGTATCTTTAATTACCAATATTAGGTGTACGGCTTTGTTAGATATGGTTACAATATTACAAAAAGAATGCGACATTGAAGTCAAGAACCTTCTGCTGGAATTTAATAAAAACCGACAAATTCAGTATCGGATTAGGCAAGTGAATGAAAGCGCCCAAAGACTAAATAATGCATCTGCGGCCAACAACAGTATACCGTCTTTAGGACACTATCGAAAACCATCTGGTGGATCCATAGATAAATTAAACCCCAAAGATATAGACTCTATCATTGCCGAAATAACAGTTATGCATTCAAGAATAGAATTGTATTTTCGATTTATGCGACGTCGATTGCAGGTGAGATATCATTTATTTTAATAATCGAATCCAATACAATTAATTAAATTACAGACGAATGCTGAAAAATGTTTTCAAGACAAGGAACCTCAACAAAATATTTTGAGTAAATACAATCAGGTTGTCACGGACTGCGACTTAAGCCGACAAATGCAGGAGATTTTAAGCACATATTTACTTTTTGAGAGGTGTTTTGTTAATCAAATGTCTTGTTATATCTACTTTAATGTTATTTATTTTTTAGATATTTCATGGAGGAAAGTGTTTTGAAAGCTATTGGTCTTGATACTTATGAAACAGGACAACAATGTTCGTCAATAGTTGATGATGTTTTCTTTATTCTACGTAAATCCATTCGACGTTCTCTAACGACACAATCAATTAATGGTACATGCGCTGTAATCAATAATGTAGCCTCATGTCTTGATGGCGATTTTGTGAATGCACTAAAGGCTCCTTTAAAGAGTGGGTATCCATCGGGATACATTGATTTGGCTCAAGCTTACAATGCTATACAGACGAGCTTGCAGCAGGGAAAGTTACATTCCAGTGATGCTGATCGCAATCGAACAATGTTCATAGTGCAATTAAATAATGCTGATATGTCTACTGAATATATTGAGACGCTATGGCAGACTATGGAGCAAGAGATATCTGGTACATTTCCTGGTATTAGTGCTGTTGAGCGACAACTATTGGATAGCTGCTTGACTGAACTAAAAAATGTCCGCGATGCATTAAAGGCTACTGTTGACTTTGGCATACAGCAACTAAGATCGAGTGCAATTAGGCCACGTTTAAATCCATGGGTGGATGAATTCTTGAACTATAGTCATCATTTAACAGAAGTAAATATTATTATTTATTATGATCGATTTATGTAATGCAGATGTATTTAGGAAGAGCTGTCTACGTACGAAGCTGGTGAAACATTCGTTCAGTATTTTATTGTACAATTGGATGGTCTCTTGAACTCATTTAAAAATGCGCTTAGTCCTCGTAATTACGATGCACTTGTAAGCATATTGGCCACTGAGGTTACTAATCGCTTGGAACGAGCTATAAAAAAAAGCTCATTTAATAGAGTAAGTTCGCTGTTCATAAATGCTGCTTCTGCAATGCAATTCATTCTTTTCAAACTGCAGCTAGGTGGACTCGTTCTGGATCAGGAGGTCCGCGCTTTGGGAGCGTATTTAACTGGAGCAACATCATGGTCGGTGCGTGATAAGATGACACGACTTTCACAAATTGCTACGCTTCTTAATTTAGATAAAGTTTCTGAACTGTCAGAGTATTGGAATCCTGAAAATAACGAAATGCCCTCGTGGCGTCTGACTCCTAACGAAGTCCGAACCATTCTAGTATTGAGGTAAATACTGATTAATTTATTTTCTTCATTCAATGACAATTTGTATATACATTTTAGAAGCGATTTCCGTATGGAGGACATTAAACGTTTACAACTTTAAAATTTATGATGTTTTGTTGGCAGTTTTTCCAACACATTATCAACGATTGTAATCCAATCTTAAAAGTAATTGCGATAACGGGCCTAAACTCGATGCACTAACATTGGGCAATAAATTAAATTAAGCACATTAACATGAATTATACGAACTATTCATAGAATATTGTTTGACTTGATCCATTATGTTCTCCAATAAGAGCACATGATTTGGGGATTTAAATTTTCCTTCGAATGACGCCCAACGCTTTGAATGGAGACGAGGTCTTATGAAATTAAGATTGCAGTGAAGCTTTCGAAAAGCCTCAAAAACGGTGCTTGCACAGAAATACCATATACAATTGGCCATGCCAATGCATTATGAAATTAATAAAGAAGAGAGTTTGTTGAATTCTTGTGTTAATTACTTATTCGCAGTTTTTAAATAAGATTGACTCATTTTGAATTCACAAACTAGCTGATGTTTCTAAATGCACCACACTTTTCAAAATGCGCGCTTGTACACTTTCAGTAGTTATTAACAGCTGTGCGTAGTGTTGCCCAATTTGGTATAATGTTGATAGCAGCTGACTAAAAATACTTTTATGTTCGCGTTTCGTTGTGATTGACAAATATGAGTGAAGTCGAAAATTGACGACGAAACTTATGAAAATATTTAAAATTTTAAGAATAAAGAAATAATAGACCATGAGTGAAGGTGTGGTGGCAGGAGGTGCCGATGTTGCTGCGGGTCAGGTGATAGGTACCAATAAGATCCAGTTTTCCAAGGAAGTAAAGCAAGTCATCGACAAGGTATGCAAAAAAAACTGCACGGCTGGGAGCACCCACATATGCCACGACCTTTAAAGCGATTTGATTTAATTATCGTCAAAAACAAAAATTTAACGTTGTAGGTATTGAAAACTGACGATCAGGATCCTATGGATGCACCTGACTTTAACACTGTGGATTACATCAACCAGCTATTTCCTAATGAGCAGTCACTAGCAACTATTGACGAAACTATTCAACGAATGCAGTGCGAAGTGTCATTGATAGACGACAATATACGTTCTGTGGTGCGCGGCCAGACCAACACTGGTCAGGACGGACAACTGGCGCTGTGCGAAGCTCAGAAGGTAATAAGTTCCCTATTCAGTCATATAATCGACGTGAAGACACGCGCCGAGCGCACTGAGGAAATGGTAAAGGAAATAACCCGCGATATTAAGCAGTTGGATTGCGCCAAGCGTAACCTGACGTCAGCTATAACTACACTGAATCATTTGCATATGCTTGTGGGTGGTATTGAAAGCTTAAATGAATTAATTGAACGGCGATCCTACGGAGAGATTTTAAATCCGCTGCAGGCCATCACTGAAGTTAACCAGCATTTCCAGCAGTACTCGGACATTGAAGAAATTAAGGTAAATAAGGAATAAGGTCAATAAAACATATCTTTAACAGACATTTTCATTACAGAATCTCTCCCAGAGCGTGGATAAAATTCAAGTGACTCTGGCCCAACAAATTACGGAGGATTTCAAGGAGGCGTTTGCCAGTAAACCGTCAGGACAACATAGATTGGGATTAAATCAACTAGGAGATGCCTGCAAAGTGCTATCAGTACTAGACTCCAAGGTAAAGAAGGAGCTGCTAAAGTGGTTCATAGCCCAACAGTTGGAGGAGTATATGCATCTTTTTCATGAAAACCAAGATATTGCCTGGCTGGACAAGATTGATAAGCGTTATGCCTGGCTTAAGCGTCATCTGTTGGACTTTGAGGACAAGTATGGTGTCGTTTTTCCACTTGATTGGGAAGTTTCTGAGCGTATTACTGTGGAATTTTGTCGCCAGACGCGCCAGCAGTTGTCACAAATTATGGCCAAGCGCACGAATGAGATCGATGTGCGTCTGCTACTTTTCGCCATCAACAAGACGCAGGCCTTTGAACAGCTGCTTTCCAAGCGCTTTACAGGAGTCACGTTGGGGGCCACGACGACTGAACAAACGCGAGTGCTTACATTGCCAGCTACATCAGAGGCACCGCTTACCATTACAGTGTTTCATGATCAGATTGGACAATGTTTCAAGCCGCATTTGGACATTTATATACGCAGTATTGATCGCAATCTTTCTGAGTTGCTCGAGAAATTTGTGGAGATGTCCAAGGAGCCTTACAAAATCGCCGAGGCAAAAACGACTGTTTATCCGAGTTCGGGCGATCTCTTTGTCTTCTATAAAAAGTGCATGGTGCAATGCAATCAGCTGAGTAACGAACAGCCCATGTATGACTTGGCGCTAGTCTTCAAAAAATATCTACGAGAATATGCCTCCAAGGTGCTTGAGGGCAGTACACCCAAACTGGTGCCTAATAGTACCAGCAGTTCGATTGGTAAAAGCGTCTCTTTGCTAACGCGGGATATGCAAAACCTTTCATCGGCTGCCGGTCAAGTGTTTCACAATTTTCTGAAAGAAGGCGACACTCAGCGATTTGGACGCGATGACTTAGTGCGTATTTGTTGTGTACTCACCACAGGCGAGTATTGCCTGGAGACAGTGCAGCAACTAGAGGATAAGCTAAAAGAAAAAGTAACTGCAGCCTATGTCAGTAAGATTGACATGAGCGAGGAGAAAGACGTATTCCATCGGTGAGTTCATTATCAATTGTATGACGACACAATTTATATATTTATTTTCTCTTTATTTCTTTAGTATTATTTCGAATTGCATACAACTGCTTGTGCAAGATTTGGAGGCAGGTTGTGAGGCGTCTTTGCAGGCCATGGCCAAGGTGCAGTGGCAGCAAATTAGCAACGTAGGCGATCAGAGCGCTTTTATAAGTAGCATTTGTGGCAACTTTAAGCAGACGGTGCCCACCATACGTGACACGCTCGCCAGCTCTCGCAAATACTTTACACAGTTCTGCCATCGCTATGTGGCCGCCTTTATACCCAAGTTTATTAATGTGCTGTACAGATGCAAGTTAACGCTGTCAGATGGCTCCAACAATGTGCTGGGCTGTGAGCAGCTGCTGCTGGATACGCACTCTTTGAAAACGGCATTGCTGGAACTGCCCTCGGTGGGTTCTAGTGTCAATCGTAAAGCCCCCACAAGCTATACGAAAGTGGTCGTAAAAGATATGACGCGTGCTGAAATGATAATCAAAGTGGTCATGACGCCAGTGCAGCCACCGGCACATTTCACTCAGCAAGTGCTTAAGCTGCTGCCCGATATAACGATAGCTGAATATCAAAAGATACTTGACATGAAAGCGGTGAAGCGAGTTGATCAGCTGCAATTGATCGATCTCTTTAAACATACAGCGTCGGCGGCAGCAGTAAGCGGTCTAATGGAAACAACGAATCCCGAAGAAGAGCTTCCAAACTCTAGTGAAGCACCTACCATCACCACTGAGGATAATGACAACACAGTTGTCTCATCAACGGATTCCACAACAACAGCTTCAAGCGCAACTGCATCGACTTCTACTCCCAAGCGTGCTTTTATCTTTAGCGTAGGCAGTTTTACGGGCAGTGCAGATAAGAATGCCGATGGCAGTTCGCAGACTGGTATACGCAAGCTGGAGAGTCTACTTAAGAAACGGTTTCCCTAGTCAAATTCACTTAATAGTTAATAAAATTACACACATTCCATTAGTTCAGGTCAGTTCATTTCAATATCGTTGCTTATGTAGAGAAAGCTTCTGTAAAGGAATTTCTATTGTTTCATAAGCTCTTTAAGATCCTTGTTTTCCAAATATATAAGAACACATTATTTTTATGGGTATGGTATTTGATTTTATTATAGACTTGGCTTCTTAGCTTTAAAACATAAACTTATGTGACTATATTGAAAGTTGATTTCTCATGTACGTGTTAATGTTCATGGTAATAATGACTAATGCGTTTGCAAACTTAAATTAATAATGCGTTTAGGCTATGTATGTACATGCAAATTAATATCTAACAGAGTGTATGTAGTGTTATTCAATATTCCAATAACGTATGATCTAATTTGAAGATCTTTTGAAAGTTTTGACAGTCGCCAGTGGTAGCGCCCAAAAAAGTACAAATCTCTATAACAAAGGACTTAAGACACGAACTTGCTTACGAGCTAAGCTATTTGTAAATTTGTTATTACACTTATGATTTGTTGTTATCAGTATGTTACTATTGTATGGTTACGTCTGTTGGGTGTGTGTACTGTATGTATACGATATATGCTTTGGTTTAATTCCAGCACTGCAAATGACCCTTAATGAACATCAATGTATAGTAGCTATCCTTATCAATGTGTAGTAGCTATTATATGTATAGAATATATCTATATGCTATATGACTATTACTTAGTAGGCGTGGCAGTCGGCATTCAAAGGCCAGTTAGAACCATGTGGCTAACAACGCCCGAAGCCGACGCCACGTACTATGTATGTACATGCTAAGTAGTCTAGGCTAGGCTAGTCTACGCAAGGGTGGGGAAATTTACTCGCGTAATTTAAATACACAGTATTTATGGATTTCGAGTAAATGCTTAAACTATGATCAACAGCTGATCTAGACGTGCATCTAGACGGCCACAATCTTACTGGGATCGACTTTGACGCGCAAAAAGACCGTGTCGCTTTTGATGAATGGTCGACTGTGGAGAAGCTCGTGGGAGATGAAGCGTGGAAAGCCAAAGCCTAATTGATCGGGTTCGTTGGATGGCCGCTGAAAGTTCTCCCAGGTGGGATCGGGCACAAAAGACTCGGCCACGCCGCCCTGGCCACTCTGGGCTCCCTGCTCGAACAGAGTAAAGGTGATGGAGTGCGAGAATGGCCACTTGAGCAGCGCATCGTATTCGCCCGGCAGCACTTTGATGTAGACAGAGACATGAGTATTCTCGCCGGGACCGTTGCCATTGAGGAACATCGATGCCTGTAGCTTGTAGCCATACTGTGAGGTGTAGAAAGGTGGCGACACCAGCTCGAGTCCATCTTTGCCGCGTGCCTCCGACATCTTGGCTGACCAATCGGTGATCTTCCACAGCAATGTGCCCGTATAGTTGATCGATAGCTTCGATACCGCCGACTTGAGCATTTGGATTTGCTGACCCTGGCGGCTGCTCAGCGCCACCATCATTGACAAATGCGCCGCAGCGCTGTTCTCCAGATGCGCATCCAACAGCTGTCGTGGTCCTTTGAAACGACAGCCAGCTTCCTTGAAGCTGCAGGTCACCGCCAGCGATTGGCACTCGTCACGCAGGTGCGCCTCCAGCTCGCCGCGTGCTATGGGACCCGCATCGCAGCGCTGTGGACAGGCCAGCGGTGTTCTGGGACATTGCGCTGCATGCAGCTGCAGTGTGTCCGCTGAGAATTCCCGCTGACAGTGAGCACAACGTCGCAAGCGCTTGACACAGTCCTTGGACTTGTGCAGTGTCATGCGACCGCGTAGCACACGCTGTCCGCACTTGGCCTCACAGTAGACCGGCTCCTGGCCGCAGCTGCCGTTGTGCTCCTCTAGTCCAGCACCCGAGAATTCGCTCTGGCAGAACTCGCATCTAGTACGACGCATGGTGCAAGTGTACTGCAAGTGATCGGTCATCATAATACGCGGTATTTGTGCGCCACACTTGTTGGGGCATTGTGTGGCATCGTGTTTGCAAGTGTTTAAATGTGCCTTCAGCTTGCGCAGCTCATCGGACCACTTGCAGCCCTGCTTGTGGTGTATGCAAAAGACCAGGGAACCCATGATGGCCTGCTTCGGATCTGGACCGGGATAGATCTGCAAAAAGTAAGTGAATAAAATGACAGTTAATAAGTGATTCAGGTTGAAGTAGAAATTTGATTAAATTAACTAAAATTGTACGTTAAATTGGCACTGCGACGAGTGGAAGTTTTCAAAGAGAAAACTCCCTTTTAGAAGTTATTAAGTATTCTTACTTTAGGAAATCATTGCTCTCATTTACTCTGCGCTTCATTTTGATACTTAAATAACTTAACATTCATTAAATTCTTCATAAATTGTTTACAGTTTATCTATAAGGTACTTATGACTAAATCTTACTTGCTCTTGACTTTGCTTAGACACTGCCAAAAACTCATAACAACTTGGCATCTGCAAATACGGGTGTTGACTGTTTGAATCTGTGAACTACTGCTGCACTTTTATAGGCAACTGCAATGACTCCAGTTTCTGCAGATAAGCAGATATTTAAGGATTACCAATGCTTATCTCTTTAGGCAACTGAAACCTGTTGTTTGTCTATATCAATGTTATCGGGGTTTTCTAGCTGTTTCAGACATTTGCTACCTGCCTCACACCTTTCTTTCCTTTTTTCCAATCGAAGCCCTCAACTATTTACACATGAATGCGCATGTTCTTAGACACACACACACACACACACACACTTTTGGACTCACACACCTAGTTCTTGAGGCATGCACTTCCTGTCTTCCATTTTGGGCCTAGAGTTCGCATGACTGCGTTTTGTGCCTGCATCGGGAAAAACTGGAAAACTTCGTGCCCCCAGCTGTAGTCTTAATTACAAATGGGGAATGGGCGGGTGTGGTTTTGGAGGCGTGCGCTGGTTATGAAGTGTAGCCAGATTAATATTATAAATTGTGCGAAAATATTTACGAGTTGCCATAAATCTAATTACGTGCCAACTGCAGAGACTTTTCTCTTCTGCTGAACGCCCTCATCTCTTAACTAAATTTATTGGGATAACTATTAAAATATGCCATGGATAATTTGAAAGAGACGCAGTCAAAGTGATCAGTCTTCTATGGGAATACATGTGCCTGCTTATGTACACACACACATGTGCACCCCCTACCCCAGCTTGTGGGCTCCTAACCGAGCGTCGCGACATTTCCGGTTGACTCTTTTAATTGACCTTATCTGCAGTTTGGTTTGCAACTGTCGACGGCGCCCGGGAAAGAGCGTGGCTTGACTTTTGATAAATGAACAAGTCCCTCCCCACCCGCTGGCTTGCCTTTTGGCTTGGCTTAGGGTAGACAGACACACATACATATTTCCAGTTACCAGCTACCAGCTACATCTCCATCTCCAGCTCCCAGAGACTACAGAGAATTGTAGAAATGACATCAAAACGAAAGATATAATAAGCAATTAACACATGAGTCTGCTGGAATGGGCGTAAAGCATGAAACAGAAACAGAAAACTTAATAAAAAATAAAATATAAATACATATGTACTCATATGTACAGACCGACAAACTCGTTATTTCTATGGAATTGCCTTTTGCTGGTAATTTAATTTAACGTGAAAACAAGTTTCTGATGTTTTATGTCAACTTCAAATGACAAAAGAGCACTAAAAAAACTATATTATGTTGAACTGTAGCCATCTAATGCAGAGTTCAGGTCATGGACCATTTTGCAGTTATGAAATGGGTGCTACATCTTAAAGATGGATGGGGGGACTATATACTACTCATATTCTTTCCTGTACTGCATCCTGACTGCCTCTCAATGTGCTGGCAACCTAAACAAATGCAAATGTTTACATTGAAAGCAAATGATGAACAGCAGCAGGAAATAAAGCAAAGAGCCTCCAACTTCTACTCCAAAGATCAAAAGCCGCCTGCCAACTGTTTGTCAACGTTGTTTACAAGGAAATCAAACAGTGGAGAGGAGGGGGTACTCGAGATCATTGACTTTTTATTATGGCAATTATTTAAAATGATTTCGAAGTTCATTTGGACCACACAGCGTGGGTTGTGGGTCATTATCGACTTATTATATAATTATACAAATTTAGTTGCTAAAACTGCGTCCGGAAAATGAAGAAATCTATCAAGACATACAAGTTTGTCAATGTGAACTGCCTTGAGCGACTGTTTGGGCGTTTTAAATTGATTGCTTTGAACTCCCAAACTGAAAGCAAACGTTTGCCAAAAAATAGGTGAAAATAAAATAAAATATTCAATGAACTGCAATGAACACTGCCGTGTTATTTTAATGCTTTGTTATACAATGTACAGAAAAAAAAAAATCAAAATCAAATGATTTAAAATTCAATTTGTGCGTGCAAAGCATGAAAACGAAAGCGTGGCCAGACACAAAGCAAAATAATAGAAAAGCACCATCAAAAGTCCAAATTAAAAACTGATATAATTAAAGGAAAAAAACCCCAATCAGCAGCCGAGTGTGTTGTGGCAAATGTGGCAACAGTTGCTGCATTTTGTTTTACATTTTTAAGGCCACTTGGTTGCACTTGGTACCTCATAAAAATCAACTGGAAAACATTTGAAAAACATATTTTTTTCTGCTCTTGGCATGGGTCTAGCTCAAAGTATTCCCATAAAGTTCAAGGCGCTCATAGATACTTGTAAGTAGTTGGGGGATGCTGCTGACAAGTCTGTTTTATTTTCGTTGTTGGCTTTTTATGGCTTCTTCAGCTTGCAGTCGGGGATCTTCTGGCCCCAATCAGACAGCAATTTAATCTTACATATTCTTCTCATGCCAACGCATTGTTTATGCTTTTGTTGAAAGTTTTTCTCGAAGCATCACATAACATTTTTGTTTTGGGCATGTTGGTTTATTAATAGACAATTGATTTGTATGCTTTGAGGGAGGGAGGAAGTGCCTACAACTGCATTTTAGGGGGCAATCTGTTTAGGTTTTAATGGAGAAGTGCTGAACGTGCAGTTAATAATAGCATAACTTTATTTCCTAACATACTTAGAACTTTAATAGTTACTCAGAAAACATGCAAGCCTCATTAGTAGTTTACTTTTTATGGCGACTTCTTGATTGAATCATAGAAATAGAATTCTCTCTATCATAGCATTCACTTTGAATTGTCACGATCTGTCAACATGATAACTGAAAGTTCATCAATGCCCACATATACATACAGTTTCAGCTTGGCTAACAATTGACTGGCTTTGATGGGGTAGCTTAGCACCTTACTTACTTATTATGACTGCATCACGGGCCACTTCCGTTTGCTGCATTGTGTCAAGTTTGTTTAACCAAAATAGTTTTTAACTGCACACAATGGGCACAGGGACTGGGTCTGGGCCTGAGCCATTGACACCACATGGCTCCACGCACCAAATTTTCCGACTCCAATATGTATAGGGAGACAAACAAAACTTGGCATGGGTCTCGGGTCTCTGACTCTGGCATGCTTTTAATAGTACGTGAGCATTGAAATTAGCTGCTCTTTCTTAAATTTCTTCTATTTGCTTTGCTCATATGACGACTGTTATGATGAGCTTGCGATGGAAATTGTGCTAAATGTTTTCATATCAAATTAGAGCGCTTTTGCGTATTTGCTCAGTCCGAAAACTTCCCACAGTCTGTTGTTTCTTCTATGCCGAAACAGCTGTGCGACAGGTTTTTTGTTTGATGATTATGATGAAATATTACGCCCCGAACTGGGCGTAATACTCGCTTCAGCTGACCTAATAAAATGCAACTTCCCAGCTCCAAATTGCAGCGTTGGCAAATTTCAATCGCTAAGAAACAGCTGATGCGCAGTTTTATGATTTTCACAAATAGCTGCAATTGCAACAACATCGACAACAGCAACAGCAGCAACAACAACAAGTACGGTATTTATAGCGATGGTATGGATACAGAGATAATACACCGTATATGTATCTCAAAGTGAGATCCCAGACAGCTGCAAAAATGAAAACAAAACATGGTCAAAGCCAGAAACGAGTTTTCAGCGCGAAAGAGAGCGCAAAAGAGACGGAGAAATTGATAGAGAGAGAGAGGGAGAGTATGGGAGAGCAGCTGATCTGCAAACAGGTAAATCGCTCAGCACCTGCCCGCACACAAACAAACAAGTTTAAACACACACATACTGTTATTGTTGTCTAAATTTGCATGGATCGCTAAATTAGATATATGGCAAATGTTCTTAATTTTGTGCATTGCATTTATTGCCAAATTTCAGCGCTATTGCCTAATTTCAGAGCATTGCAGCATCTCATTTCGTTGCGTTTCTGCGCCGTGTTGCAATTTCATGTCGCAGGTGAACTTTGTGCTGCGTTAGCTTGTTTTTCGTATTTCGTTTTTTGGGAGCAGCAGCTGCTGTTTTGTAACATTTTTTAATGGGGGGACAGCGAGCTGACAGCTGCCTCAGGAAGGCGGAGCTGGGACAGGAAATAAACCAACTGCTGACACTTTTGTTGTTGGCCAAGTTACGACTAAGCAGCGCATTTTTTGGGGTTCGTTGTCTGCTCAAAATTTAATGCTGTTTACGGCAATATTTGCGCTATTGCCACGTTCTTGACCAGGTCCAAGAGAAAACAGTTGACTCAGCTTTTACACACACACACACTAATAAAAAACGCCACATTCTCCACACACGCACACACACTCTTACTCACACAATTTGTGTCATTAACAGCAAGGTGTGAAATGCTAATCAAAGTCAATTTCTAAAGCACGTTTCATGCCAATCCTCGCCAGACTTCATCGACTGACGACTGTGGGAAAAACAGGAAAACTTTTCAATTGGAGCACGTCGATTTTCTTTTTTAATTTGTGGGAAAAGCTGGCGGAAATGCTTCAATCGCATCCGCTGCTCAGTTATTCCAGGCAGCCTGTAAAACAGTTACTTGCAATGTGTGGCATGCGACATATGGCAAGTGGCTTTGTTTTTTTTTTTTGTTGGTAGCAGACGCCTACGCCAACTGGTTAACTGGTTTACCTTTGGCCAAGGATGTTGGCTGCAACTGGAAAAGCAACTTTTCCAGCCAGGCTTAAGAAAAATCAAAACAAACAAACTCGTTTTCGTTTCGCTGGCAAATGGCAATCAAGCTCCGGCTTCAGCGACTACAACTTGCGACTCTTTGCCAATTTGTTGACTTATATAAGCGCATTCTTCTAACGGTTTTGCTGTCCACTTCGCCAGTTTGCCAGTTCGCTCCATTGGGCAGACGACGCCTTTCAACTTTGGCATTTCGCGTCGCTCGCTTGCTCGGATGAGTTCAATGAGGAATGGGGCACCAGAGGGACACCAGCTCTTGTCGCTGTGGATGCAACGACTCGTCGGTAGCGGCGCCAAAGTTGTTAGTCACGATTTTCCATAAGCAACGATTGAAAAGTGTGGCATGTTGTTGTTACTGTTGTTGTGTTTGTGGCACGTATTGCGCTAGTTGCCAACATGTCGTGGTCTGAGGGTGTGGCACCACATGCTTTTGGACATTGGTAACTATGCGAACCCTGTTCGGACTGCAATGGACTGTGTGCAATACAAAACAATGATGACCTTTTCAAAAAATTGCTGGCAATTAAAGTATATTAGAATTTTGCACAGCTTTAAGCCATATTATTGACTTGGAATTGTGTAAACAATATTAAAGTATGATGTGTTTCGATTTGCATAAATGATTCAGAGATCAGAACTCATGATTCACTACTCATAGTTGGTTACGTTATGCTTATATAGACATGAAGTTTTAGCCAAAATATCTTTGAATTAGGCTATAAAGAATAGCATCATTTAGTCAGACTTGTCTATGTCTGTTATTATTAAGTATCCTAAGTTTTCTAATTTATGAGAAGTCTAAGCAAATTTTTTTATTTTTATTATTCCATTTATGCCTTTAACTATCGCATTGCTTGAAGCCCATTTCCAGTAATTTTCCCAGGCTTCAGCCTAACACTTTCAAGAGTTTCCCCATACGATTTGCCCGCTGCATGTGCTCACTGTGACACTGACAATTGTCGACCACGTTGTGCACATGTGTCGTCTGCAATTGGGCGCCCTTAGCGATGTCCCATTCCCATACCCAAAACCCAATCCCTCGGCCAACACAAACATATAGAAGTAGATGTACATACATACACATGTACGTATATTCATAGCGTAGTTCAAGCGTGGCGACATCCTGTTTGTTTTTCTGATTTTTTATGTCTATTTTCCCGCACATGTGTGCCTCTCTCTCTATGTGAGTGTAATGTGTGTGTGTTGCTTAGGAGGTCTGACTGGCAATTTGAATGAAGCGGCATTTAGTCAAACGAGCGTTTTGCCAAATTGCTCTCAACTTGGCCATCAACTGGTGGTCATAATAATTGCAAAACTGTAGTGGTTTGAATGGAGGTCATTGCGGTGACAAGGCATGTATCGTGTATCGATAATCGATCAACAAATTCGATAGTTGTTTCAATGGCTGTCAATATGGGAAAACAAAACTCGCTTATCTAGCCTAGAAATCATAGCGTTCGCTTATCAATTATCGCTGCTGTTTTACTTTCCCATCGAATTGTAACATAAATAAACAGTCAAGCTACCATAAAACGCACAACAAGAAGAGGTTTGTTTCACTGCAACAAATATACTGACGGAAGTGTATCAAATAAAGAGTTATTCGAGAGCTGTTCATAGTAGTGCAGATCGTACTATAGTTTATGCTAGTATTATGCTTCTACTATGTGGCATATCTGTTCTATTTGCTTTGGGAAACTGATTGATTGCTAATGATAAGTGGGGCTTAACTTTATGATAACTGTGCGCTTTGTGCTTCCAACTCCAATTGCAAATGGGTCAATGCGCTTTAGCTTTATCAGGCAAATTGTTTGCACAGCTGTCAAAGCGACAAGCAGGAAGTTTGTGGCCTGATGCCCCGCTCCCTGCTCCCTCTTCAGTTCCCTATTGAAAAGAATAACACTTACAATCTGTTCCAGTTCCGTTATGGGCATATTATTGTTGTTGTTGCTGCCCGGCGTTGGCGAATTGTGTGAGGCAGCCGATGAATGGGATGAGGACACTGTCGACGATGAGGAGCGCGATGTGGCGCAATTGCTGTGACCTTTGGTTTTGTTGCGCGGTGGCGTTGGCGGCGGCACTGGGCTGGCTAGTGTGGAGCAATCCTTGGAATTGCGATTGGGCGATAGACGTGAGGGAAAACTCAACGTTTTGGTCCACTGAGCCAAGCTGCGTACCATTTTGTTTGCTTTATTTAAATCTCAATTGAAACTAATTCCAAAGTGTTTCAATACCTCTGAGTTGTTAAACACTGTTTATGTTATTCAATTTGCAATTTGCAGTTTATTTAAGTACGCATCATTCAGTTTAGTTTCGAGTATTTCACAATCTTGTTCAAGTATTTCAAAACTTCACTCAACTCTCAACGCACCACGCACGCGCGACTCAGTTGAATATGCTTCTTATATTTGTTTTTGGTTTTTGAAATTTTCGAAAGGCGCACGAAATACGAACCGTTTGCGTCGCTTGCTCGATAGCAACTGAAGTGACGCAGTCGCTTTGCCTCAAAGCCAACCCAGGGATGGCGACGACGACGGCGACAGAGGCCTGGTCTCAGCAGCACTCACACATACGCAATGCGCTCTCTCACACATGCGCAACGTCGAGTTGTGCAAATGAGACAGCATAAACTCGCTCTCAGTTCTATTGCACTTTAGAGCGAGACAAAAGAATCATCAGCACAGCAGTACAGCAGTATAGGGAAGAGTTTCTCATATGGAGTCGCAGTCAGTCAGTCATTCGGTCAGTCCCTCAATTATTTTGTTGATGAAATTGGCACATTTGAAAATGTTGCTAAATCAAATTTGACAAATGAACTTAGTAGAGTCTAAACTCAAAACCAGGTAATAAATAGTTGCAGTTACATACGTACATATGTATATGTATTATATGTATAAAAACTGTATTCATAATTAATGTATAATTAATATATCTCAAAGCATAAAAAATAATTATATTCAATTATTTATATTCTTGTTGCAACTAGGTGATTAATGATTAAGCTGCAATTTTATTGTGATTTTGTTTTGATGATAAAATTTGACAAAGCTATGAATGTAGAAACTCCAATTAAGAATTTCGAATTTGATCATGTATTTTATTTAGTTTTATTAAAATATGTCTTGTGCACATATGAAAGGACATTTCCAACAGTTGGCTTGCATATCCATTTTAATGGGCTGTATAAAGCCAACGATTCTGGGTGCAGCCGAAATTGGTAGGCAATACCCTATAATTTGGATTGAACCAACCCCTAACACTTTCCACGCAATTTGGCAACAGGACACTTGAGGGATACATTAATTACAATGTACATGCTGCCATGTTTAGCCAATAGCCTCAATACCAGACGCGGTCTAATGATGGGCAACAAGCCATTTGCGTAGCAATTACGCAAACGGATCCGGAATGGAAAAATGTAAGGAAAAAGCAGCAGCTGTTTGGCTGGCTGTGAGAGGAAGGGGGACAAAGGGGATGCCAATTATAATGAACGCACTTCCGTTGGACACATACCACATACCACATACCAAAGGCCCACGCAGCAACAATCCGAACACACACACACAGGCAGACGCAGTGAGAGAGAAAGATAGCACGCTTTAAGAAAAAAACCGGCAACAACGGCCTTGCCAAGGTTGACTGAGCATGTTGAGTTGGCCCGATGCCGTTGCCGAAAAAACTAGCCATAAAATAAAAGCGGCAACAAGAAAAGTTGCTGCTTCTGCCAAGACCAAGAAAAGAGAGTGCCAGTCATGCTGTAGAGAAAGAGATAGCAAGGCAGAGAGAGATACACATTGACTGGAGCAACAATCTTACGAATCTCTCGCTCTCTTTCTCTCTCTCTTTCCCTTTACATTCGCTCTTTCTGGCTGTACGACTGACTGTCTTGTGGTTAATAGCACAAAAGCCGCTTAGAAGCTCAGCATTGACAGCGATTTCATCTGGTTAGGAAATGGGCTCAGCCTCATCTTTCGTTGGGCTCTAAAAGTTTTGGCGGCGATCCGATATGCTTGACGTCTCTGTTAATTAGTTGGCATTTTGTTACTGTTGTTATTTTCCCATTTTTTGCCGCCAAATTCCAGAGCATCTTGCCATCATATGTCGGCCATGACAGTTGCAGATGCAGTCAATGATGCAGATGCTGTTCTTGCCAATCAGTTGCTATGGCCATTGTCCTGTACCCGAATTGAAAGCAGAAACAGGACATTGTGCGGTCGTCGAGCCTAGCAAAAATATGTGTGTGTGTTGTGTTGCCTGGCAGCTGTTTTATTCGATCGAACAATGCGCTGCTTATTGACAGTTTTTCGAAGGTGTCGCTCGGGGTGAGACAAAGGGATCTGGCAAGGATCGTGTTTGAAAATATGCCAGCTTGTGTGGCTGTTTCCGTTTTCACTCGCCTTGCTTTAAACAAAATATTGAATATAATTTCAAAGAATACACTATTTAAAAGAATGTGCCATTTTGTTTATCATTATAAACTCTCACTAAGTTGTAATCACTTTACTTGTACTATCATAATAATGATATCATGGCTGAATCATTGTTAAGAAAACTTGGCTTAGTATAAGAGAAAAAACTGACTATTCTTATGGAAGCTCATTAAAATACCAAGCAATCTTTTTTTTTACATAATAATAATTCATTTTACAACGTCAATCATTAATTATGAACACAAAATTGTAAATTGTGAATGTTAATTGGTTTCTCAATGAAATTGAGCATAACAAATATTTTAATATTTCCCCATTGATCGTTTTTCCTCTTTATTGAATTCCAATAAATTGTAAATAGTTAACAGTAAAGTCCAAACCAAGGTCAACAGAATGTGGAGTTAACAAACTGAAATATTAACTAATTTCACTTTTGATAGTAGAGCATATCCGCTACCAATAAAATGCTTCCTCTGCCACTTCCAATCAAAAGCTGATTTGCCTAATTAACAGCTCAAGCCGGAGTAACAAACAAGAAGAAGCTCCACGCTGTGGTAATTTTTTGTGGGATTTCTTTTTCTACCCCGCCCCTCCTCTAGACAAATTGGAAGGCGTGCGCCTAACCATTAATCTCATGCATAAACATTTAACATTTAAACAAGAAATCATAACAAGAGGATGTTGGAAGGAGGAAGCTGAAGAAAAAAGATCAAATATTTGTAGGCATTGCAGATAAGCTGATGGCTGACTGCTCTCTTATCAAATGGCAGCCAAAGCCCGCAATCAAGCTGTCAGTCAGACATTGGACCCACATCTGTAGGGGCAGCTCTCTCTGAATAAGTACGGACATTGATTTGCATGGCTTTTACGGCTGTCTCTGTCTTCTATTTCAGCTACTTTTTGCCTCTTCTTTTTCTTTTGGGATCTGAAATATTCTGCGGCTTATCTAAATTCCCGAAAAATGCAGTTGTTGTTTATTGTTGTGCTGTGTGCGGCATAACAAGCGCTTTTGTTTACAAGCAAACAGATTTTTTTTGTTTTCCAAATCAACACCTCGGGTATCAATTTCTGAGAGCGAGACAGACAGAAGGAGTGTTGCATAGGGTAAGAGCGGGAGAGGTAGTCAGGCACTGACTCTACACTGTGTACATTTCTCAGATCCGCTCAGGCTCGCTTTATCTACACTAATTAAAGTGTGACCGACCAACCGTTCGACCGTCTGTCTGTCTGTCTGTCTGCGACTGCATTCCTTCAATGCTATTTATTTATGATCTTTTATTATTTAACTGATGACAAGGAAGCATAGTGCAAACAACGTTCAGCAACAGAGCCTGGCCAACCGCACACGCCGTACCCCGACTTGACTATTCATAGTCGATCCCAAGCCCAAAGATCTTGTCCATGCTATGTACTCATTGCATGGCAGTCTCGTCAGGCATTAGTTTCGGATGCTTAGCGTTGCTAAAGATGCCCCAGACTACAAGGAGGTGTGCACTTTATTTCTGGGAATGCAAATACCCGGCGGCTATGTTGATAATGTGGTACACTGTGGGAATGCAGCCAAGGGCTATTATAAGATTAGGTTTGATGGACTGTTTTCAAGTATGACGTCGGAAGGATTATGCGAAATCCTTATTGCAAAATGTTGCTTTAATTATTATTATTTTTTGATACTATCTATAGGTAATAATTGATTAATGGAACAACAAACTTCAGTCAGAAGTTATGAAATATGAAAACAATGATTTTCTTTATTAAACTAATTATGTAAATTCAATTTATTTTTATTCTTTATTGTCAAATGTGTGGCTTATTAATTAAAGAGCTCTTATTTATATTCTCATTTTAAAAGTCTGTTAATGTCTTTTTTCATTATTCAAGTTACAATTAAGGCTTTAATCTGCCATCTACATTCCAAAACTAGCCTAAGAAACCTAAAACATTTTTGTTGGTCTAATTCTTGATCTCATTAGTAGCGGAGTTATGTGTCAAATGCTTAAAGAATTGGAATAGGAACTGGCTTCATTTGGGCATATATGAACCGAAACTGACATGCACCTGCCACGTTCCCTTTGGAACTTGCAACTTCATTAGAATTAGCGCCTCAGTTTACACAGAGCTACATGTAAATATTATCTTCTCTTCGGACTGTCTGTCTGCCTGACTGTAGCTATCTATCCAAGCGCCGCATGTTGGCAATGGATACCGAAACAGGTGCGCTGAGACATGTGGCAGCCACATCGATGCAAGCGACACCAAGTAGACACTAAACATGCGTAAATTGGTCGCAAGGATCGCGGGAAATTCGTTGTAGCTGCCGAGAAAATGTTACTATTTTGTGACTCAAAAAAATTCTTGTGCAACACGCAGCTGACTGACTAATCACCCATGACTCACAGTGTGGCAATTAGAGAATGTTACACATTTATTATGGCTGGCCCTGGCGGCTATTAATCTGGAGCAGCGCATGGATATTAAATGGTTGCGGCACGTCCATGTTGCAGTGTGGGAAATAAAGCCACAACAAGTTGCAACTACCTCCCCTTGGAGGCAGCTAAGCTATGCGCGATGGAAAACAATTTTCTCTTGGGGTGATTTTCCATGTGCCGACATTAATGCTCCTCTTTGCATTGCCAATGATGTTTGCTGTCGTTGCGTCTGCTTTTGTTTTTGCAACACTTTCACCTGCAGATTTGGCACGTAAATGGCCAGATAAGCCAAACAGAGTGAAGCCAACACAACACCAACAACAACAACAATGGCTACAATACACCACCATTAGCTGGCGGCGGCAAGTTAAGTTAAGTATCTAATAGATTGTTTTTTTGCTCTTGCCTTTGGAGATTGGGAAATCATTCAAAGCTTTTGCTTGGTCTTCAACTCTCCGAGTCGTCAAGTCTTTTGTTGTTGCCACTTGGGTTCTGCCCACTGACGGCAGTTGTCAACTTTTGCTTTTGGCCTTTCCTTGCGCATTTCGACCATGTTCGTTGACCTCATTTGCTATATAGTATGTGTGTATTGTTTTTGTTAAGATTTTCGACTGCCAGTTAATTCACTTTCATTACTATCTTATTTTGCCTTTTTTCTTGTTTTTTTTTTTTTTTTTTTTTTTTTCTAAGATGGCACGGCTCAGTTTTGATTAAGTTGTGTCATGCAACGTTGATTTAATTATCATCATCAGCTTATTTTCATTGTGAGCAGACCCAAAACTAATGAGGAAGTCTCTCTGTGAATCGCTGCAGAGTGAAAAGCCACCATGTAATATGACAATAATAGAAAGCTGCACACATCTTCAGCTCGGCACTCGGTCAAATGGGTGAGTAGGTTGTGCATACTCGTAGATTTACCAACAGATTGCAGATGCTATCGATGGATGAGCTTACAACTATAACAAATTGCAGTCAAAGTGTTGAAAAGGCAGATACACTGACTGTTAATTGATTTAAAGATAATAAAGAGTTCTTGTATCAGAAGGGAAGCGGATATAACTTTCTCAAATTAATAAAATTTAAGTGTTTTCTATATGTGCACAAAAATACTCGTATATTTCCAGCGCTGTTAAACTTATTTAAGACATAAAATATTTAACACTATGTGTAATCAGAAATATTCTAGCACATAAAACTGTCATGGATTCTAGAGTTTAACGCATGAAACTGTCATCTCCCATATTAATACTTTTCATTTACAAATCTTTACATCACAAATATTGTGATTTATTCTATTCAATTCAAAACATTAAGTTGTCATTATTAATAGAGCTAGAAAAAAACTTTTCAAAATAAATAATATTTATCATAAAATGTAATAGACTTTGACAGTTTCATCCATAAATTTGGCAATATAAACTTGTCATATTGGAGTTTATTTCGACACTGACAGGACCCCATACCGTTCACAGCACTTGCCACAGGACTAACCCAAAATGTGTGTGCAGAACATGTGATTGATACTCACTGGGCAAGGATATTTGGCAGGACTTTCCCTGAACACACGCTGAGTGGCGATAAAGTCAAGTGTGGGCCACGAAACTAATTCCGGCTAAAAAGCTGCTAATGGCTAACAAACAGTTCGCTGTCAGTGAAAAACCCAAGAGATTGGATTACAGTTGAGTTCAGTTCATTCAACAACAGCAGGTAGAGATTTCATTAGGTAGACAGTCTCTAATGTGTATTGTTGGCTCGTCTTACTCTTTCTTCATTCTATTTTATTCGCCGTCTTCTTTTTCTTGAATGATTTCCGCTGTATGTGATTATGATAAACAGCGAGTGGCGGGGCAAGACAACAACGGACAGCTGATAAACGTGGCCCAAAGAAATGCGCAAAAGTTCACGCGAACAAAAGATGATTTTTGTGTTTGTGTTGTTGTTTTATTCAACGTTTTGTTATAATGAATGAAGCTGATACGGAGTGTGAGTATGAGTATCTCATTTCGAATGCAATTTTCGCATATAAATTTTACAATAACATTTTGAACAAATAATCAACCTGACTCCGCCGTTCGACTGCTGTTGTGTGGGCTGGCATCGAAAAATTATTTAAATGCCGCAGATTTCCTTTTGTGCGTCTCTCTTTTAAAAGCGTGGGATCTTTTGAGGCCGAGCTCCTCCTCGGAACGGCCTCTTTTAATTGTCTCTCCAAAAACCAGTCTCAAGATTGTTGTAAATGTCTCTCGAAAAGTGCTCGGTGCGTGCTGCCAGTCAGCAATTTTATTGACAATTTTTGTGCTTTAAGTCCTCAGTGAGAAGAAAAAAAACTTATCAGCTTCTCGTGCCCGGCATGCTAATGAGTGAGCTTGGATCATGTATGAGAATGAAAGAGAGAGGTCTATAAAATATAAAAACGCATAAAGCAAAGCAAACAATTCATAGAGGCCCCAGTTGCTGGTGCTGCTGCTCCACCTCCTCCTGCTTCTCCCATTTGAGCCCCGATCTGTCCCTTGTTCCAGCTCCAGCTCCAGCTGTAGTATTTTTTTTTCGTGGGGCAGTCGTCACGTTGTGTTGTGAATTCGCAGTTGGTGCTACGAGAAGCAGAACTACAACAAAGCCGCTTATTATTGTTGTCGAAATATGTTTGGCTATCGGAGCTCACGTTTTAATTTTTTTATAATGTCACTAATTTATTGTACGTGCTGCACTACAAAGCACACAGCTCGAAGACGAACTTCAGACCCATATCCAGACCCAGACCCAGACCTCAGACCTCAAACCCAAACCTGAACCCGACTTCTGTTGCGACCTATTTAGGTGTTTTTAATAATCACGTGAAAAGAGGAGGTTTTCAAATGGAGATTGAGGCACTAAGAGATTGGGCGTATCGCAACTGTTTGCATTTCAATGAGAGTTTTGTTCATACTTTTGGGCGCGGGATCACTTCTCACCCAGACCACAGGTTGACATATTTTCAGGTACTTTGTCACTATTGGAAATTAGACAGTTGTTGACTTGAAGCTGGCATTTATTTGCTCTATTGATATGGGACGCTTTTATGGCCCAACAATCGTTCAAAATAACAATATTATTTCAATATGCAGCTTACTTTTCACACACTAATTGAAAGTTTCTCGAAGACTCCGTTCACAGTCTATGACTACCGCTTTGATCTGAGGGGAGGCATATGTTTTGTTTGGTTAAGAAATTGTTATAGAATGATTAACAAGTGTACAGTGGTAGCTTAAAGATAAGCAACTGTGGTGTACCAAGAATTCAGTATTATGATTTTATTATTATTTATTATTGATTTAGAAAGTCGGATTAAACTTTTCTGTTGATTTTCAGCAATAAATATATAAATAAATAAATAAAAAATATATAACATCTTTCTGTCTAAAATAGATTATGCTCATTCTTAAGTAAATGTATTAATGTTAAATCGTTCGATTTTGAACTACAGGGTATCCTCGTAGTTAAGCATTCTGTCCCATGCACCCTTCAACTCCGTCAAGATGCTTTTAGCCACTATCTTTCCCAGGCGTAAATCAAAATATAAAACTCAAATTCAAATTATACGATCGTTTGGTTAGGTTCAACCACATGACCCCACCGTGTAATTTATGAACCTTTTTCCCCTCGAAGAGCGAGGTGGTAGCAGTTGTCAAACAAGTGCGTTGATTAGTTCTTATCACCAGCCACTGTTTGGTTTTTGTGACCATGTCAGCTGCTTCTGTTGCTCTTGTCAAATATTTGTGGCCAGCCATCAATCCCGTCGAAACTGAATTTGTATAAGAATTCGATTTCGAATCCAATTACAGGCGAATGAACTGTACGCAGTCAGTGGCAGGCCATAAAAGACATAAAACCCAAGCAGCGTAAAAAAATATTTGATTTGTGATTAGTTTTGTGGCAATAAAATGTGAACAGCGAGACGGACAGACAGAGAGACAGACAAATGTTTGACTTGACTGCACTCACTTGCACTTTCCACATTAGATTAGTGCGATCATGGACTCGAAATGAAATGGAAGCGAGGGCTAGGTTGGCTCTTGGGTTCACTAACATCTCGTCTCTCACTTGCCACAGCTAATTGCAACATGAGATGGACTGTCAATGCTGCAACCCATTAGAGATCGTCTGCTTGCCACACGCTCAGCTCAGCTGAGTTCAGTTCATCTTAGCTTAGTCCAGTGATCTTCTGCGGTTGCCGCAAATGAAATCGAATCAAAGCTTGAGCTGTAGTTGATGCCACCTCGCTCTCATGTGGCACGCATTCGAGCGTGGTAATTTGCAATTTTATGCGTTTTACACGCGCTCGCTGCATCTTCATATGTATCTACTTTTGCATCTAAATATGTACATATATATGACAAGCGTATCTGTAAGTTACATTTTGCACTGCGGCCAATGTACGCAGCGACTGCGGCAGTTGTGGCAGCATCAGCCCTGCCACATGGCAAGACAACATATTTGCTGCCTTTGTGGTTGCCCAGTCTCAAATGACGTCTGCCTTGAATATATCTCTAATCGAGCGAGTATAGATGAACGAACCATCTCAACTGCTGCCATAATGATCAAATCTAATAAAGAAAATAAAGCTGGGAAATTTAAAGCAAATTGCAGAAGAAATTAGCCGACGATTAGGAAAATTTGTAAAATAATTCAACTTGCTATTAACTGTACTCAGGGACATGTACTGCATGCCGGAAACTGTGTCCATAATAAACCAGACAACATGCCAACAATGGCTTGGGTACTCGCTTATCACCTTACAACCATCGCCTTTAAACTGAACAAAAATTACATTCAATTAATGCAGAGCCATCGAAAAGGACAAAAGGAAAAGCAGAGGCAGATGTTTTGTGACTAGCAACAGAAGAAGTCCAAGGCACAAAGTGAGTGAGTGAGTGAGGAAGGTAGACAAACCTGTGCCAGCTCCAACAAGAGTCGGGGTTAAGGGACCAAAGCAGCTTGTCGAACACGGTGACGACGCCTGTAATAACATAGGGCAGGACCTCAAGAGAGACGCGCCAATATCCTTAAAGAAGATGCGGCCTGTACCTTTGGCAGAGCGACAGATGTTTTCTATAGACATTCCAAAGCAGGTCAATGCCTGCTGCTGGCTGGTTGGTAAATGCTGGTTCGTAAGGATGCGCTGCGTTGGTCCTGCTGGAGTATTTGTATCTTAAAGATACTCGTACGCCAGGCAGCTGCCACACTTGAAGATCAGCCTGTTTACATATCTCTTTCTGTCTCATTGGGTGCGTCTTTTGCTTTCGTCTCGAGCGAGCGCATTCGCTGAAAGTGGTTGCCACTGGCTCGGATTACATGCTGTGCATTTCTAGATACAGATACACACACACTTCGACAGTAGTCAGAGACACCCCAGTGCAGACATGTATATATGTTCCTGTTTTGTTTATAAATAGTTGGCCGTGAATTGTTTTCCTTTGATGTGTTTGATGCGCTGCGCTTGCTAAAAAGATTCTTATGATCGAATTCGAGAATGTGAAAAACTACAGCTTCAAATCAACAACAGCGATCAACGATCGTTTTTGTAATTTGAGTAGTTTTTCAGTTTTCCTCTTTCCATATTTCCCCTTTCTTGATTCGAAAAATGCCATTTTATTTGATTAATTAGTTGAATTTTGACGAACCTTTTTAAGAATACCTATGGTATTCACATTCTTTACGCAGGTAGCGTTGATCTACATATCTAATTATTTATCAGCGGGGTTGCGCTTCGTTCGGTTTTACATTTCCACAGATCTCCTTTGGATCTTGCGCAATTCTTGGAATAAAATAAACGCTTCATTTACAATTTAAATATCGACATGTTAATAATTACTTTACATTTAGGCTTAACCGACTTGCATTGCATCATTAGCTTACCTCCTCGTAGGTATTTTCCCGGGAACTCGATTGACTGCTGCTCGCAATTGAACGACGAAACATTTCGCTGTTTTGCAATGAGAGAAACGAAAGAATTCAATTAGATACAAATCTTGATTTATGTAAATGTAGAAGGTGAAAAGAATGAATTTAAATTGCAGATAGAAATGATGGAATAAAATATACAACAGTGAAACTGTAAATTCCAAAAGGAATTGCATTTGAAATGGTAGAATTAATATCGAATTGAAAAGAAACGAATTGGATATGTAACAGTACATAATAGTATTATTATATTCATATATTGTCGCCGGGATATGGTCGATATAGAATAGAAGATAAATTTATAGAAGAAATGTAAAAAGAAGAAAAGTAATAATTTCCTTTAAAATATTAATTCGTTATAAGAAAAATATCTATTTAGTTATTATTTTAAAATCCGTCTACAAATAATATTATTAATACTATTATTTTATTAATTTTTCCATTGATTTGAAATCAACAGAAGCTAAAGAAGAAAACCATTTATTTTCGACAAATTAATGATATTTATATGACAATTATGTCCTCATTTGCCTTCCCTTTCACGTTTCAATCTCGATCTGCACGACAAATGGGCTTTGACCCATTCTAAAGCGACACGTTTAATTCCCATAAATATCAATTAGTCGCCAGTTGTGTGAGTATTTGTTATACATGCTATATATGTATGTGGAATCCGAGAGTCCAAGTCGATGTCCATGTCGAATGTAATGCCAAAAGCGACCCACACACGAAACGCACGCGGACAATTAGCATAATTTATTAATATGGCTAACACAGAACGCCCAATTTTTCAATCGCAACAAAACAAAAACAATAACAAATAAACTTGTTTCATGTGATATAAAGAAATTAAACAAATAAAAGTCGGTATCAAAGCTGTTAAATTGCTTACCTTAAGCGCTGGCAGGCTGTGGGCGTGTTGACAGTGAGATTGGTCCTTGAATCGCTTAGATGGGCGATCGAGTTGCATAAGCTATTGTTCATGCTGTTGTTGTTGTTAAGCATGATGTTGTTGTTGCTGTTATTGTTGTTATTATTTAGCTTGTTGGTCGTGTGACCGGAGGCAGCTGGCAACACCGTGGCGGGCATCTTGCGTGCTTCAATCTGACCAAATATGGCGCCTCTCATTAACCCGTCTTTTTGGGGTTTGGTTTAAACTTTTGAGCTTAGTGTTGGTTTATTTGTTGTTGTTTTATTATGTTGTTAGATCGTCCCACACACATACACACACACACAGACACACGCACGACGGCACACGAGCGTCTAGCCCGATATGGTATGTTTAGCAAGTTTTCAGTTTTTGATTATTGTTTTTTTTTGATTTCTTTGTTATTTATGTGCATTAGCTAAAATGTTGCTAATTTTTCGTTTGTTTGTGCACCTTGTATGGCCAAAGAATGAGGCTGATAAATCACAAAAAAATTACGTCGCCAAAGCACACGTCGTTTAATTAACTCATTTGCCTCCTTCCCCCGAAAATCGAGTTATACAATTCAGATTCAATGGAGCCTTTTAAGGTGTCAGCTCACACTCGTTTTCAATTATGACGCAATATCAAATAGTGTATGAGTGAGACAGAGAGAGACTGAGAGTTACGCGACACGGGTGCTGGACACAATGTGGCAAGTTTGACAACGATTTCTTGACTTCTTGCTGCGCCGATTACTAAAACAAAACTGATTTATGTCTGTCACAAGGCGCAAGTGCAGTGCAGGCAATTGACTGAATCGCTGCTGCTGTTGTGGCTGTTGCTGCTGCAGCATTTGCTGCTCCTCAACCCGAACACTGGACGACAATTAGTTCTACATGTCGTCACACGTCGTAAGCCACAGGAAGCCACAAGCAACAGCAACAGCAACAGCAGCAGCAGCACCAGCAGCATAAACTGCAACAGCAACAACACCAAGAGCAACAACAGTATTTAGTTTTTAGTGGGGGACCCAAGCAGTGCTTTGTCTGCACTTTCATCTCCTCTCTCTGTTTTATGCTACTTTGTTTTTTCTTTTCTTCTGCTCATACTCATACTGATACTCATACTCATTCTCATACTGATACTTGTATTCATGTTAGTGCTTATATCTATACCCATTACTTCCCTTTTGCCTTTAACTTATCCATCGCACTTGCGGTTGTGTAATGCCAACAACTAAAAGCGATCAGATGTCCTTCTACGGATGTTCGCTCTGCTCTTTCTTAATGATCTTCAGTTCAGCTCAGCGTATAAAGAAAGAAGAACAAAAAAAAAAAAATGAAAAGAAAACAAAAACAAAGCCAAAGCTGTGACTGTCCCAAGGGTTTGATTATCAGTGTTGACTGCCAATCAGATACCTTACAATTTTTCCAGCAAGTTTTCTTATAGGAAATATTTGTGGAAAGCATTTGTAAGCATAATAATAAAAAGTATTTATAAAGAGAAGAGTTTTTAATAGTGTTTGCTGATAATTTATTTTCTATCGATTGTAGCTTTCTCTAACTACGAGAAGTTTATCAAAACAATGTAAGATGTATATGTGATAGAAGAGTGTGAACAGAATAAAAAATAAATAGTAGAATGGTTATTTTTTTTGAATATCTGACAAAGTGAGTGCAGCTTAGTTTTATCTTGGTATTATCAGAAGAAACAAATTGATTATCCTTCATTTTTATGTATCGGTTAGCAGTATTAAATCATACCATTTCCCACAAAATAGAATACACATACATGAACTAACTATTATTGCCTTAGTATTAACATCCAGTTCATCCAGTTTGATCAACTTATACATCTCCATTTGGAATCTCTAACAGAAAGTGGAAGCTCTGTGTGCGGTGTGGCAACTAATCAACATTCGCTACTCACTGCCAATTCAGCAGCCAATGCAGCTCATCATAACTTGGACTGCGTACTCCGAGTAGTTGTTGTAGTTGTATCTTCCTGGAGCGTTGATGATAAACTATATTAATGCCCCTTAAGTATGACCATGTTTGCTGGCTACCAAATACGTGACAAGGGCTACCGACTAGTCTGGCTGTTGCCACGCCGCCTCCTCTTGCTGCTACTGCAACTTGCAACTCCAAGTGGCAGCAGCTGCTGTGGCCATGTAATTGCAGTTGCTCACACTGCCATTTACCATTCAAAGCTGCCTTTTTGCAACTGGCAAATGATCAACAGAAGCTGCAGCGAAAAACTGGCATTGCAAGTTGCAGTTGCTGCTGTTGTTGCAGTTTTAGTTGCTGCTACTTGACGCTGGGCGCACTGCTTTGGTTTCTGTGCCATCAGTTGCTAAAGGTCATTGCTAATAGTAGAAGGGCTGTCTACCTGTCCGTCTGGACATGACGACACTTCCGTTTCCACTTTGCGGTAGACTCACGCCGCCAACAGATTCCAGATTCTGACAATCTGTCCTAAAAGTGTTGCTGCTGTGGCTGCTTCTGTTGAAACTCGATAGGCTGCAACAGGATGAGTTGCTTGATGTGACAAGCCTTGGCGGAAGTCAAACACTTTGTGCATTTTTTCATAATTGCATCCACATGAAGGTATTATAAAAATAATTCCAAAATATTAAACTTTATACCCGTGAGTAGAAGCAAAGTAGAAGGCGCTGCCTACGCGACGGGGTATGGCTGGTGATTGTTGCCAAATAAAGTTGGCCAAAAGCGACAGGTTCTAGTCTATTGATTGTGGTCGCACCTAGCTCTAAGCAAACTGATGTTGTCTGATTGGTCGTTTTACTTAGCCAAATTGGTTGCTCTACGGACAGTTGCAAGCATTTCTTTATAGTCTAGGTTCTAGGCGATTCGCTTGGTTGCATGCACCAACAGAGGCAGAAAGGCAGATTCAGAGTGGGACGGAACCAGAGGAAGAACGAACTTAGCTAAGTGCGTCCGCTGCCAAAGATATGGAAATCAACTGCGGCGGCCTGTGACACGTGTTGTTGCTGCTTTAGGGTTCAAGCGAGTTCAGTCTATTAATCGATATACTACTTGGTTGGGCCTAGTACCTTGGACTAGCCCTTGTTGACGCCCAGTTAAATGCAACATAATTTTTTATTTTCCTACATTTCTTTTTTCTTTTTTGCAAAGACGCGACGTCGGCTGCGTCTGCGCACGAACAACGCATTTTTGTGCTTGTCATGCCGGTAATGACTAAAACAACAGCAACAACAACAACAACAACAGCCACAAGAACTGAAAAACAAAACATACTACAACATTGGAGCTAGACTAACTGCCCCAACTGAGCCATGAAACTCAACCGTGCGCGTCCATTTCCAAGTTCTACTTGGTCGCTGACTGCGACGCCAACTGCGACGTCAGCTGCTGCTTTGTTTTTGTATAGTGTAGTTTTAGTTATATTTTTCAAATTCTTTCGCGGCATTAAATGTAATGAAAAGCAGGCTGAAAAATGCTCGATAAGTAAAAAGTATGCACGTGATAATTATAATGACTGCAAGACACGAAAGCAAGGTGAGTTTGCAAGTCTGCATATGTGTGCGTGTGTGTATGTGAGAGTGTGTTGGTGGGTGGTGTTTATCTCTAAATTAGTTATTTGTTAATTTTACCTCATTACAAACTAATAATAACTTACGCCAAAGAAGAGGAAATTTAAAAAAGACTAGATTTCCCTTTGAGCCCTTTGTGAAATAGAGCAAATTAAACTTATTTAATATAATAACTAAACGACTTTTAAGTTCATAATAATTACTGTGTAATTTGTATAATAATTCATTATGTCCACAACAATTTAGTATTTTTTTGCCAATGCGAAGTAGCAACAAAAAAACTGTCAAAACTTAATGATCCATAACAGGTACAACTTTTACCTCATCTAAGCAACAATTATAATTCGTTATATCTTTATGCTTAACATTTGCATTTATAATTGACATGTCTTCTGGCTGATTCCCTCCATTGACCATTTATCACTTATGATTTGATTGATTTGCAAAGGTGTTGCTTGAAATCAGCTTATAAATTACAACAGCTCATTGTATTTAATAGCCAGACAGATAGCGAGACAACATTTACAATGTCTGCTTAATTTTTGGGGGTTACATAACTCCGATGGGAGCTGTTCCCACGATGCTATTAGAATTTATCACCTCAGTACGAGCATTTGATGGCAAATGCGAAGGAGACAGCGTAATAGATAATTGAAAGCGACTACTGGTATTTTGATGTATAAACAAATATTTTACCTAAGCTTCTCCCTGCTCAAAGGGCAGGCAGGCACAAGAAAGACAAATCATCTTTATGTAGGGTTACCTAACCAAATGAGTTGTGTTTTTCTGCCGTTTCATCGTAATTATCAACTTGAAAAGGTGCTCGTTATCCAGTAGCAGAACTTCAGCTGATTATAAAAGTGAATAAATCATAGAAAGAGTTGCTTTTTGAGTATATCTTGTTCTTGACTATGGTCAGGGATGTCATTTATTTTTTAACAATTATGGAAAGCATAATATTTATTTTCTCAAGCCCACATAATAACATCAAATACGCCCCGATAATTTCAATATACATACATATTTAAATGACATCTCTCTCAGGGCCATAAATTTGATGTCGAATCCTATTAAAACCCAACCTCCGCACTTGTCCGCGATAAATCAATTTCAATTTAATTTTTGGCAACATTTCAACCCTCTGATAATCCACTTTAAAAAAATCGAGCAGACAGAAATCAATTGAAGACCCGTAGACTTTCACACAGTGCGACATAAATCAATGGAACTTAAGCTCCAGCTCATTTGAAAAAACAAAATTGTCAAGTTGCTCCCACGCTCGGGCTGTGACTTTGCTTGTGGTTAGGGGCAGGAAGCACAAGGCCAAGCTAACGGTGCCCTCGGGGAACAGGAAACGACGGTCAGTTATAAAAAGTAATGTGTCGAGTCTATTAAATAAGGATGCAAATATGGGTAGTTGTATGTCACGTGTGCTTTTAATTGATTTCCCCATTTATAGCTGACGGTTTGCATGGGAAATTGGAGTTGTAGTTTTCCATGGAAAAGGCTTGCCACGTTGCCCATTAATTAGGCAACGCACCCAACAAACATTGTGTTAATATCCATAAATTTAGTTCAAACCTGGCCAAACCTTAACCCTTTAGTCGCCTGCGTGTCAGTTTGCCTGTCCGCTCGTTCGTCAGACTGTCCGTCTAACTCTGTATGCAATTTGCATAGAATGTTTCTTAAAAAAAAAGAAAAAATAAAACCGCCCCATTGTCTGCGACATTCCTTGGGCGCGCTGGAGCGTAACCCAACCCAGTCTCAAGTAGTAGCTCGAGACCAGCTCTCAATGTAAATAAAAATGTATTTATTTTTATCTGTATTTGCATTTGTATTTTTATTTAGCTGCACGCGTTAATTTATGCCACAGAACATCGGAGTCTTTTTAGACATTCTACCCGTAAAACCACATCCGAAAATTATACAATAAAATGTAAAATAAACTCGTTGTTGCTGTTGGACATTGTTATTGTTGTTATTTGCTGGCAATTTATACAAACAGCTGCGTTAACCGCAAGCTGACTGCAGCGCCAATCGAGGCCTCAATTCTGTCTTCAGTCGCTTCCCTGCTGTCTTCAGTTTTCTGCCATCCACAAATCGACCAACGTGGAACCTTGTCAAATGCCAACCAATATCAGACTGTCCATACCCTCAGTAGTCAATTCAACTGCCAATCAGACACTCCATCCAACACTCCAGTCGACACTCGTCCAAAAACGGAAGCAGTTAAGCTTTGAATAATTTATGAAAATCGCTTTTGTTCCTTTCTTAAAGTGCCAAAGTTGAATATTAATTTTTGATGTCTTCTGCTGAAACTTTAAATTGCTAAGAACCTTATTTTTACACTCGTTTTCCGCTCATTTCTTTCATTTATTTTATGAGTAATGATACTATCAATGGGCATTTATGAGCAGTGCTACAAGTATTTAAGTTGAGTATCGTATATTCACATAAAATAAATATTATTTTTTGAATTATTAATCTATTTAACTTCTTTTCAGAAGGGATAATCGTAATGTCTATTATAGGTTGTAACAAATTATATTCTTTATCATTTTTACAAGCCCAACAGAAATTAGTAGAAGGTATTCTGTATAACAACATTATATTATCTAAATATTGATAGTGTTGCACTTTTAATTTTTGTTATGATTTTTTTGCACCATTCTATGAATTGCTTTTATTATTTACCTTGTTTAGATTTACATAAAATTCACAGCCATTTGTTTTAATTATCCGCATAGGAAAGCTAAGGTCAGTAATAGAGATATCTTCTATCCCTTATCCATTTTGTACATTTGAAAGTCAAACAAGCCGAAAGTCCAATAATATTATATGAGTCTGTGTAGCTGCTGGCACTGGACTTCCCATCATATATTTAATATGCCAATGACAACGTTTATGTTCCTAACCGCACAAATATCCACTTGACGTTGAGCCATTTGTTTGGTTGCCAAATATGGAGAAGCACTCAGGCAGTCAACCCGGCAGTCCGGCTTGGGGCCAGTTGGGGTATTTGTGGTGTGGCCACTTCCTAATTTGGTTCCGCTATTTATTGATCGCATGCTTTTTATTTATTATTTAATTTACTATAGCTCGTGTTGAATGCCAAATGCAAAGAACCTTAGCATGTTTTGTATGCCAAATGCAAATACCGGTGGAAGTTGCCAGCACCGTCCGCCTTCGTCAGCTCACACTCTCGGCCAAATAATGTTATCAACCAAAAATATTTTGAAAAGAAAATGAAATTGACATGGATGACCATAAAGGAAATTCTACTCATAGCTACTGTGGCATGCCACAACCTGCCACATTTGGCAGTGCCTGGGAACGGCTTCCTTATGGCCATGCGCCGTTGGGTTGACCTTCAAGCCAAATATTTGCCTGCAGCTTTCTATTTCTAACTGAAGCTCAGCGTTTGTGATATTCTCAGACTTCTTACCCCTGCTCTTATTAGGAACAGGAACAAGAGCATTGTTTATACAGAGCTAAGCGCTAACTTAGTTCGCTTTACTTGCTATAAATTCCCAGTGGAACCGACAAATGGTACTGCCATTTGCCTATGCTTGCATACCAGAGACGCTCAACTTCCGGGCCGGGGCAGTTGGAGAGGCTTTTGCTTTGGGAAAGAATGTGACCGCCATGGAATTTATCTCAGCTTTTGCTACGCATAGCTCAGCCTGTGTGAATGGGTCATGGCTTTAAGATTATTGTTGTAATTTTTATGTTTGTTGTTATGTTGTTCGCACACCAAAGCATTAGCTGCAATACAACTACAGTATGAAGTGGGTTAATTGTGGGTGCCCAGATCTCGTAGCACCACACTGGATTCTTACTATGATATCCGAATCTATGAAGAGCATCTTGAATATACCCCACATATATATTATAGGCAACAAATACGGCATAGATTTATGGAAACTTGAAAAAGGCATAGATTTTTATAAGAGATGAAAATACACATATGAAATTCATTGTCTGTACAATAATGAATTCATAACTGTATTTACAGCACCTTTTTTATTCATTTATTTTGGTAGCAATTTACTTATGACTCCAAAACAATGATTAGAAATATTTGAAGCAATTAGATCTTAGAGACTTTATCCATTAATAACTATTCATATCAAGTTGCAATAATTAAGTTTCATAAAAATTACAACTTGAACTATTCTCCAGCTCAAAGTGCATATATTAGAAGGCAGGCCTTTTAACTACAATTACATACCATAGAAGTAAAGTGCCTAGAAATACATTTACATCCATATTAAACTTACTTCATTGATCATTAAACACGAATATATAAAAATTCCTATAAATATCACGAATGATTACTATGGCTTAATATAAAGTGTATGTGTTTATTTATGTGAGTGTAGAGGCAATGAACTCTGATTGAATTTCAAAAGGTAAACACAAAACAAAAGACTTAGGCAACGAACTTGCTAAGCGCATGCCAAAAAACTGGTTTTGGCTCAGAGTCAAACGCATTTTCGCTAGCCAGTGCAACGGTTGTTTGTATTACCAATACTCGTAATGGGCCGTCGCTCCCAAATGCCGCCAACCATACGACTCCCGTTGGGCCTGCAAAGGCGCATTGCCTTTAAAGTGAACAGCCGCAATCCGAGAGTGTCTTCCTATTGCCTTTGGTACGCATTTGCTCCCTTTTTCCCATGGCTGCGCAGGCATAAACTTGTTCGTCTGAAGTCAAAAGATGAGTCATGTTTAAGACCGGTGCCATTTGGTGCCTGGCACAAAAAATCAGAAGGAGAAGAATCTTCTGCTACTCGTAGTTCAATCGTTGAACAGGTACGCGCATGTATTTCACAAGCTTGTGCATGTCTTGCGTCTTAAAGATCTGCTGTCTGCCATTCTGGGCCTTTGCCCTGCCCTTTTGTCTCTCGTTGTGTTGTTGTTGCTGCGTGGGAATGGCTATAGTTGTAGCTTTAGCTATAGCTATAGATAGATCTCAACTCGTATCCTACACACAGATTAGTTGAAATATTTCACAAGTGCAAATTGCGCTGGTATTTTAGCCAGCTTGTCACACGTCGCTTGTTTAATGTAAATTAAGAATGCAGAGCCATTTATGGACGGAACTTGGACCGGACCCACAATAAACTGGTTTACAATTAAAAATGTGCTTATATTTTTCAGATTTTTCAGTTGCTTTTATTAAAAAGAATGAGGCTGAAATTAATTATTTATGCGCTCAAGATAACCACCAGAAAAGCAGACAATGGGCGGCTAGGCAGCTCGTTGGATCGCCAAAGGCCTTTAAAAAGTAAGTGCTTACCAAGAATCCATGTCATAAGTAAGCTCCAGACGTGGCCAACGAAAGACTCAGGCCACAAACTTGGCATAGCTCACTCGACAAAAAAAAAGTGTTCACAGTTCAGCAGGCACCCCCCGCGTCAGTCGGGAGAGTCATTTGAGTCTATTCAACGCGTGCCAGCGTCACCTACAAGGGGTAGCCGATGGGCAATCGGGTAGCTGGGCAGCTGGGCAGCTGCAGGCGCTGCCAGATCGTCATACACGAGTTAGCAGGCAATGCCCCGTTCTTTCTCCGCCCCCTATCCCAAGCAGACCCGCATAAATTATGCAAGTAAAAGCAATAAGGCACATTAGGAACACTGAGAGAAACGCCCAGAGCTTCAATAATTATTTTAAAAATTGTAGTTTTTGTTGTTGATCTCGTTCTCTTATTCTTTTTGAGTGCAGCTTATGCAAGCGGCCCTGAACAAGTCCACTGCACTTTTGAGCTTGTTATTATTAGCGGCGCATGTCGACCATGACATTTGTTTGAAATGAAAATAAATGCCAAAGTCAGATCGCCATGGAACCTATGGGCCACTGCCCCTACGCGACTCGTGCTTAGTTCGAATTTAATGCCTTTTAGTACTAAACGCAGTCTAGCTTGAAATACTTTACTCTTTACTTGCAACATGTACAACAAATTTTTCAATATGCTCCCAGAAAAACAATACAAATGCATTGGTCAAAAGCCAATCAAGCAATCGTCAAGTCATCTGTATAATATAGCCAAATGGAGGGTGGCGGCAGTTCCACATTGCTTTCTTCATCATCTGTCAGTCCATTTGCATCCAGGTTGCCGTTCAGGTTCAACAAGCCGCAGCTCTTGCCCTGGCAAGTAGTAGAGGAGTTAAATTAAACTATTTTCATATCGAATAAGGACTTACACCATTGGAAAACTTGCGCCACTCGTAGCTGCCTGCATGATGATTGTAGAGCTTTTTATACTTTTGCTGTATATCATAGATGCTATCCTCATCGCATACATTCATAAACTGCACTTTACATGTTAGCGCGTTGATGATTCGAAGGCGACGTGTACGCCGCGTGGTCCTGCCAATGTGATAGAACGGATCTTGGCTCCACAAAGCGTGCTTGGTGCCACAGAAGTCGCTAATGGCTACCTCCAGAATTGGTGGAAAGAGCACGCGAGGTCGTCCACAGCTGGACGAGATCTCTGTGCGTGGTTCGCCATTCTCGTAAAAGAGATGACTGAGATCCTTGCCAGCATGCGCCACCAGATAGTCCATGTTCTAGAGCAGATCTAACAGATGTGTTGAATGCAAATAATTTTCCAACTTACGCGATTCCAGTGATCCCTGCGATCCTTGATCATTGGCGTCAGATCGAAGACATTCTTGTGTATGACAACCCAACAGTCATCCTTACGATTGTGCGTCACAATCTCATCCATGAGGTAATATCTCATCGGCTTCATTGGCAATACCATTTTTCTTTTAATGAAATAATCTAAAAATAATTTCAATTGTTAAGTTTTTAAATTGCTCGAATATGCTTGGCCTACTACCAGGATTTGAGGTAGAGGCCAATTAATCTCCGCCCAGTCCGCCAGTCAGCTGCAACGAAAGAATTTCTAATTTCATTAGCCAAGGCATCTGGTTTTTTCGGCTGCATAATTAGCCGCCAATTGTCAAGTCATCAGCGCCTCTTAGAGCCATCAATTCCCTAGTTAAATAGAGAAAAAATAGATTAATGATTGCTTGCATTTTGGGTTTAACCGCACTGTGTTTAAAGACTCCACAAAGACAGTTTTATTGATGGGCGTTTCTCTCGTTATACAACAGTAGCATATTTTGGCTATATTTATGCTCATCTCTAACGCAGACTAATGAAATAAGTTCTTGGAATTTCGTCAACTTTCAGAGAGCTTCTGGAGCGTGTTGTAAACGTGGGAAAATCTGTGCACGATTCATTTGCCTTTTGGCCAACAACTGAAGAGTAGTTAAAGCTGTAACAGATGTTAATGCTCAGTAAGCTGCTTAATTCTGTTTCAACTTCTGCCACATATGTTGTCATATTCTGAACAATATCTATTATAACAGTTGTGGAGAATCTACAACCCTCAGATCTGATAGGAAAACCGCCCCCTAATTGCAGGCGTAGATTTCCAACAGTTGGTCGACGCATCCTATCTGCATAGATCCAACATGAGTCTACTCTTCTCATGAATTATGCCACACGTTTTCAATTGTTTTCGTAATAGTTTTGATGATCCAGCAGTGTTTATAGCACCCTCTACTGACGATGTTTCTCTTGTACCTTCTTGTGTCTCCTCTCTGCCATGTGAGCACGTCAGCTGTACTGAGCGGCCCAATGAATTGTCGAAACTGTTCACAGTCTGTGGGCTGCCACCCTGTGGTTACCTCTAATTGTTTGATTTAGTGCCACACTCGAGGGTGTCGCATAAAAGCTAGACAAACAGCTATGATATAAGGTTACCTAGGGTGATGATACCACTTTTAATAGACAAAGACTCTGAGCATTATTAAGTACTCTTTGCTGAACTCTGCAAAGTGAAGTGAGCAGATCTTACTTAGCTGGTTGTCTGATCGTTGATCGTATTTGCAATAAAGTTTATTACATTATATGTAAGCAGCACAATTAATAATTTTTTGTTACCTTCAAGTACACTTTTGTTTGAATTGAGTATTAAGTATTAAGGAATTTATATGTCTTGTGGAAGACCAGAAGATATTTCATTCATTGATCATTCTCAACTAAAACTTGTCATTAGTTTTTATTTAACTAGTTTTTGTGTTGAGAAACTGGCGCCACACTTCGTCTATGTGTCAAGGCAACGCCAAGTTGAGGCAAAATCTCAAATCTTGAGTCTCTCAAATGCCTCTCGACTTGGAAGGCAACTCGTTTGGCCTACGCGTAGTTCTCGATTGCGATTGCAATGCAATTTTAATTATTGCAGTATAAAAAAAAATGCAACTAAAATAAAATATGTAATAAGTAATAAATGAAAAAATGCAGCTGCAGTTTTTGCAGCATCAAATCGAATTGAGAAAAATGTTTGCTTTTTTTGTTTAATTTGTAAGCAGCAATTATTGCTGTTGTTTTGTTGTTGCTGATGCTGGCCACTCAAGTGCATATTTCCTGCCACTTACAACAAAGTGTATTTGCTGCTAGTTTTTATTATTTATGCTCAAAACGCGCTTAATGGGTTTCTGAAAAGCGCTGCCATTGTTCGATTTGTAACGGGGCCGGGGTCCCCATTGCCCGGATCCCTATGCCTCGATCAATTCCCGTTTCATGCTTGTTGCAAGTGGCTGCGTCTGCGCGTGACGCACGTGGTGCCTGCCCCTGCTGCTGCTGCAGGCGTAGGGGTTGCATTTGGAGTAGGGGTAAGGTTCTTTTTGGGGTTGCTTATGCAGCCAAGTGACCCGCAGCATTTTTTTTGTGTGTGCTCCGAGTGAGTTCAGTGTGCCTGTGCCAGCATTGTTCTTGAGTTGCCGCTTGTGCCTGCCACACGCAGTCAACGCCTTGACCCCGCCGTAGCAGCAGCAGCAGCAGCTGCAAACAACTCCTTGGCCAAAGATCAACATAACTTGGCGTGTCAAATGGCCAACCAGCTGTTGCCATCGGTTGTCCGTAAATCAAAACTCGCCGACGAGCAAACAAATTGAAACCTTGGCCATTGGAAAACTCAATTCATTTGTTTTCCCGTCCAGTTTTCCAACAGCTACTCAAACATATGTGCAGCTTCACAGTTGAGCTGAACAATTAGCAGACTCACACCCTCAGTTTGAGTAGTAGTGGGAGACGTAGTGGAGGTGGAGGATAGCCCACAAGTGGTTACATTTCTACTATAAACCGAATGCAAATGAGCTGCAACGATCTAGTCAGCCATCCCAGTTGCAGCTGCTATTATTCTATCACATATTTTTAAGGGTTGACAAATTGATATTCCCAGTTGCGGATCAGAGAAAAGATGTAGATTATAGATGTTGAATAGTATTTTTAAATTTCTTATTAAAATTACAATATTATCTATTATAATATTATTTTATTATTTCATTGGCTGGGGTATTTAATGACTCAACAATTTTGAACTATTATTTTACTATTATTATTATTTGTATATAGTTTCGAAGTGACAGTAAAATTTACAAGCGATATTATAATCAAGCATTATTATTATATCACACATTTGTTGATTTTGTTATCCAATTATTAGTTAGGTAGGGTATCATCCAGTCTACCGACTTCCTCGTTTGCAAACTATAAACATATGCGTCTATGTCCTACTGTGGTTTGTGTGATTAATAGTCGGCCGTGTGCGAATTTGACAGCTATTTTGGTCCTTCTGTTGCCGTTGAGGTTTTGTGGTGAATGTAACAGTTGTTGTCGATTTTGGCAAGGATATTTGCAAGGCTAGTGGCCATATAATTGCCTTTTCCATCCCTGACAGCTGCTTCAATCACACGACCGCGTCGCAAGTTAAACAACACTTAAAAGCATGACATTAAAATCGAGTTAGAGAGCAGCGCGTGGCGCGTTGTCAGACAAAACCAATTAAAGTAAACATAAAATATGTGTAAATCCTTTTAGAGCTGCATCCTGTCTGCTTGCCGTTTATTCAGACACAAGCAGGCAACATGATCACCCTCAACCGGACACATTATCCTTTCGCTGCCTCTACCCCTGCCACCACAACATCGTTTGTTGTTTGTTGTGCCCTTGTTGCCATGGCAAAGCCAAATCTATCAGCCTCGTTGTCCGCGCATGCGCAACGCCAGCTGTTAGTTAAAGCAGACCGAAATTGACCTCAAGACCCTAACTCTATGGCTCTACCTCTGGCGCTGACTAGGGCGCTGACTTTGTAATCCTGCGGAAGTTGTTCCTATCACGTGTATCCATTAGTTACATTTACTTACCTTTTCCTTTATAATTTCCATAAAGCGGCCACAACAAACCAAACCAAAACTCGAAATGTCCCCAGGGTGGAGTCAAAGTTGAGTCAACGTTTGTTTTTCAGTACAGCTACATTTTCTGCTAGAACATTAAGTACTGTTTATTTTAACACTAAATTTGTTATTAAATACTCAAACTTACTATATAAACAAAATCATAATTTTATTGCAAATAATCATTATTTATTAGCTTATTAAAAATTGTGTGAATATCTTGTTAATATTTAAATAACAAAAGATAGTTTATTATCAAAATAAGGTTTTATTATTTAATGTTTTACTCTAAATTGTTCATAAAAAATAATTATTTTATATGTATATTGTTCAACGGTCTTGCAACTCAATTGTGTCTCTGGCCTAAACCTCTGGCTTTATGGCCCAGTCAATTAAGTTGGCCGACACCTTGCCACAAATGGCAGCAAATTGGGCTGGTAATGCAAATGTCAGTTAGTTATGAATCAAAAGCGGCTTCAAATTGCATTATTATTAGCAATAATTTAATGACCCTACAGCAGCCTCAACAATATCTATTGCTTGCTGCCGTAGTGTGGCATGCAACATGCAGTTAGATTAGTTTATTCACATTTTTGCTTTAGCGTGTTGGAATGCACTTGGGGGCGGCCGAGACTCAACTTAACAGTTAGTCGCAGTCGCAGACAAATGGCGGCAAGTTTTAACAAGCAGCAGTCAACAACAACAACAACAACAACAGCAGCAGCAGTAATGATAACAACTGCAGCAACATCATCAACAACTTCATTATTAAGCTGTGGCTCTGCGGCATTGCAAGGTCGCTTCTCGTGCAGTTCTCCAAACTTCCTGCCTGCCATTCATTGCAGTTAATTGCTGGTATTGTTGTTGCTGTAGTTATTGTTGTTGTTGCCGTTGCCTTTGTTGCTGTTGTTGTTGTTGTTGTCATTAAGTAAATTCCTTTTTGGCATCTTTTTCACATTGTCGTCAGCAAATTTCGCATATTTTAATATTATTTAAGCGCGTCCGTCAGTCTCACCCTCAGTCTGCATCCACAATAGCAATCGCTGGATTCGTCTGTACATCTTTTTTTGGGCAATTTAATTAAATTTTTCGCTCGCTTAGTTAATATAATTACCGTTACGAGCGGGTCCCAGTTGTCGCAATATTTTTTTTAGTGTCAGACGATTTACTTATTGGCCCCGCTTTGTCTTTAGCTTCAGCTTTAAAGTAATAAAAATCAACTTCAACTAAAATGTCGCCTTGCCTCGTCGGCTTTTGTGGCTTTTGAAGATGAAGTTGTCTGCAATTGCCTGCTTAAATATTTTTATTGATATTTATTGAATTGCCTTCGACTTAACACAAGTGTCGTTTAGCTTGGCTTTTATTTGGATTACTTAAACCGATCTGAGAACTGTTTAATGTATGTTTTTGCCTTTTCTCTTTTCAACTGTTCTGTGTAAATGCAATGAGAAGCATTCTGCAGGAATATTCCATCTATAAGTTGTAGAGCTTAATTAATTTTAAACTATTCAATAACTAAATTCGAAATTTTAAATGCGTACTACTGAACATTACAACATATCTTGTAAGGCTTGTGGCTTGATTTTAAATTAAGCCATTTTTTAACCTTACACATGCCAATAATGGAATAGTTGGGAAACTTTGATTGAAATATAAAAGATAAATAATCATAATAATACATAATACAATGACATTTCTGTCTCGTTTTACTTAATTAAATTATAAAAATATTTTTTAAGTTTAAACTCACATTTATTTTTCATTTCTTAATTCTTAATTTGGCATTTATTATTATAATATTCTTGTTCACGTACAATATTCATACATATGATTTTATACCAATAATTGTGCAGAATTGTATTCCAAGTTAATTTGAATTAAAATAACTACATTTTTGTATTTTCTGTCAATAAAAGCTTCCTCATTTCCGTTCAGCGAGAGTCCCCAGCTGCAGCTATTTTTGGAATTTCATAGTCACGATTTCGCACTCTAATCACATCATAATCCCCTGTATATTACTCAAAAGTGGTTTTCGGCAGACGCAGCGTCGCCTCTTGGCAAATGCCAAAAATAGAACGCAATTATTTTGAGTCTTACAATGCCTCTTACGACGCATGTTGCACAAACAAATTGCAGCAACATTTATTTAAAATGCCATACAACAACACAACTGAGGCAGACTAAACAAGGCAAAGATATGGAGCAATTTTGTTTGTGTTGTGTTGGGGCACGCGCCAAGTAGAGTTCCACAGTTTTTGCTAAAGAGGGAGTAAAAGATAGAGGCTATTGCAGTCCCTCTACCCTGCCGGACACTGACCATGATGCTTATACCCTTTTGGACTGGACCAGCTTCTACTCAGACGTGCCAAAAATACCGACTCAACTCTTGGTGTTATGCGGAGCTGGCACTGACATTAATAGCACACAATTGGCAGCTGTTGTTGTTGTAGTGGGATAGCCACGTGCCATACTTAATAAGAGTTCACATACGAGTATTGTTTGGGTCTACTCTTTCTCTCTCTTTACGACTTTGTTATTTTCCCTCTGCTCGGCTTTCTTCTTTTCACTCCCACCCTTTTTCTCTAATCGATGTCATTTATGCCTTTTGGTGTCTTTCATAAAAAATTGAGAATTGTAAATTGGTTTATGTTTATTTTGCAATTCCTTTTTTGTTGTTCATTTAAATGAGTATTTTTTATGCGCTACCAAAATTGGCGGCGACGAGGCTTAGCGGCTCATAAAAACTAAGTTTTTTATGATTATTGTGTTGAATATTTTATGTTTTATGGCAATCAAATGAAATGTTTGAAATAAATTGCCAGTTTCAAATGTCAAGTGGGTTTTTCCTCCGCCGCATCACAACACATCGCGTCTTTTCGCTCATTGTGGTGACATCACTGAGGAAAACGTGAGGGAAAATCACCAAATAAATACGTGCTCGCTCTGCAAATGGATCGACGTCAGCATTGACGTCGCAGCATCTCATCGATAGCTCATGTGAGTGTGTTTTGTGTATGTGTGTTGATTTGTGTGTGTGCACACATGAAAAGCGAATTTCTCCCCGGGCAAAAAAAAAATACATATCGTCGGAAAATTCATTGGCGTGTTGAGGTCGACTCTGATATGTGAATGTGAGCAAAAGAGTGTGAGTGTGTTTAAGTGTGTGTGCGTGTGTGTTTTGTGGCTTTTCTTGGTCAACTTTACCAGCTGGCGTTTGCTGTGCGCCTGCTACAAATATCGGAAAATTCCTTTGAGGATTTTGCCGCAAAGGCGAGAAGCCGCTGCGGCAACCTTTGATGATTTTCCATGCACGCTCTCGCCCCTCCTGCCATCTCACTCACTCTCTGGCGCTTTCTCCCTCTGCCACTGTCAACCGAACATTAATTTTCCAGATAGTGGCATCGAGACATTTGCAACCCCCTCGTTGTGCTGGCCCACAACCCTCTTCTGAGGCGAAGTAGCGTTGAAAAATGGTTTATGGCCAACATCCAGACAGAGCAGCAGCAGCAGCTGCCCCTCAAGTATTGCTTGCCGCCTGCTGTTGCTGATGCTTCCTCTTCTTTCATGTTCTTATTACTTTTGACTTTTTGGAGGAAAAGCATTTTCCGGCTATGCCAACGGGCGAGTGTATGCTCGCTTAAGAGCGAGTGTGTGTGAGTGTGAGCGTGTGTGAATGCTCCTAAACGGTTCTACTTTGCCACTGCCACTGGCAATGCTGCCGTTGCTGTTGCTGCCTCTTGGCATCGATTGCTGTTCGCCTGTTACATAATTCGCGTAATTTATTCAATTTTCAGAATTAATTTTTTACCATCCGCGAGTTTTGGGCTCTGCATATGAATTATTTGTTATTCTCGAACTGCCATCAATTTCACAGATAATATCCTGAATATGTAATCAAATTTCTTGATGGTATATATGAATATATACAAAATCATTTTTACCTGCAAGAAAAAATCCCGAAGTAATAAATTTCGTGTTTTTGTTCGATTTTTTCAATGACATTAATTTTATTGTAATGAGAAATTTAAAATATAAACAATTTTGACCTGGCAAAAAAGCTATTGGTTGGCAAAGCTGGTTGGCTCCATCTATGTGTGCGTAGCGGTAGCTAAGTTGACTAGCAAGATACATTAGCCAAGACGGCAACCTGCTGCGGCTCCCTTACTCTCTTACAGTTGATTTATAGCTTCTTTTAAATAATCGGTAAAATTCATAAAAGTAATATAAAAATATATGATTAAACAATTCAAATTCAAATTGTTTGTTTTTAAATTTTGTATACACTTATAAAAAATTATAATTTATAGATAGAATTTATATAATTGGGATTGGTTCAATTATGGCACTTTATCTGATACCCAAACCTTTATTTGGACAAATTATATTGAGCGCCTTGCCATGCATACAGTGGATAAATTATATTGAAATTCGATATAAATTTGATTTTTCTAATATCATTAAAATATTTAATAAAATTTTAAAATGCGCTGTACGAACTATAAAAAAGCATTCGATTAAAAAAGAAATATAGATTTAAAAACTGATAAAAACCCGTTTTAATTTAAAAAATACTACAAAGCTATTAAAATTCCAGACATTTATAAACAATGCTGGGAAAAACTGATTGAGTGGTATACATTTTTCATTTATGACCCACTTACAACAAAGTGAATAGCGCTATTCCAATGGCATAAGCGTTGTGTCCTATTTATAAGGCGTGGATAAATTAGGGAATAAAAATAAGCATAAATCGTGCCGGCTAAGTAAATCAAAAAAGCGCAATCAAAAGCTGAAAGTTAAGTTGGCAAGCATTTAATGTGTGTTATGATGTTATTTCCAATGTTGTGGTGGTTGATGTTTTTCTTGGTTTTGTTATTGTTGTTGGGAATCTACCTAAAAGTCTGCTGCTCCTGTTCCTGTTCTTCATGCTCCTGTTACGGCAACGCCCCAGCTGCACTTTGAAGAACTACAAAGAACTTGCCGCACTCAACGATTGGAAACTGGCTGTGTGGGACAGAGCATTGGCTTGGGCTTGTGGCTCTGTGTCTCAGTGTCTCAGTGTCTCAGTTTTGTGGTCTCAGGCGGCTGGGAGTGAGAAGACTCTATAATCTCGTTCAGTTAAGCGTCACGCATGCCACTCCCCTAAATTGATATGCCCGCTATGGCGAACTCAAACGCAAACACCAGCAAACATCATCATCATCATCATCGTCGTCGTCGTCATCAGACTAAAGCGGTCATCAAAATGTTCCTTGTCGCTGCTGTTGTTGGTGTTGTCGTTTCTGGTACTGCAGTGGCTGCGGCTGTGGCTGTTGCCATTGCCATTGCCGTTGGTGGTGGTAGGAATGGTGGTGGCAACGGCGGCATGCGGAAAATCATCAAAGCGTTTGCACGGCGGCTTTTTGCCTTTCATTTCGGCATTTCAAAGAAATGTTCCGACATTTGTATCAGGCGAACAGAAACCGGGCGAAAGCTGAAATTGTGCCAAAAACCGAATGAAATCGAAAACATACAGACAAGGCCACCACCACTCTCTGGCACACTCGCATACACACATTGTACACCGCACACACCACGACAGCTGCCGGCGTATAAAAATTGGCTCTGACCCGATTTTATACTAGGTTTATTGTTCTCATTTTATTTATTTTTCTTTCTTTTTTTTTGGACGCGCTATTTTTTTGCTTTGTTCTGGCTTTCAGGTTGGGTGGCAATAGCGAAAATGATGCACACGTTGCTAAAAGCTACAAACGAAAGCGTGAGGGGGATTGTCAGACTGACGATGGCTGGAAATGAGACGGGGATGTCTGCGTGTGTGTGTTCTGGTAGGGCGTGTCAGGTGGGAGGTGTGGCTACTGACAATGAGACGTGTAATAAGAATATATTGTGTCAGGTCAGGAAGTGCTAACGATGCCATTGATGCCATATCGAGCAGGGCCATGTTATTTTAGCTGTATCTACATTAGTGCGTTTGTATCTGAATTTGCAGCAGACAATTGCGTGATAAATGTGTGATAATTGATCGTTGATTTGTGAACCAATAACATTCAAATAAAACTGATTGACAAATGTTTTCCTTTGTACCAAAGGCGATTTTCTTATTTTCTTTTTGTCATTTTTTTGTGCTTTTTTAAAGTTTGCTTTACACTCATGGATTATATATGTAGGTACATAACGAGTAATTTGCATAATGACTGTGATTAATTGTTACCCATTCCTATATTTCAATATACCAGTTCTCAAGTGTTTATTCCACTTCTTACGGGGCTGCTCTACGCATACTCGACTCCAATCAGAGACCCAAAAAAACAACAAAGAAATCCTGGCTGGGAACCACTTAGAGTTTACCCTCGCCGAGTGCACAATTTAATTATTGTATTCAGTGCGGATGAAAAAATTACATTGTAGGTCCGCAGTGCACTTTGTATATTAGTATTTTATCTATCTTTCAATTGGATATACGTATATATTAATTATATATTGTACGATTATGTAATTACGGATAATATTTTGAAAAAATACCATCAATAAACAACAAATTAGTGCCTTGAATGAGGCGCTGCATTTGGCGCTTCACTTCACTTTTTTAATTTCATTGGAAGCTTTAATTGATTCACATAATGCAATTTAACAAACTTGCAATATTGTTAAGAGATGTTTTGAAATAACCCTCAGTATACATATACCCTGGCCAAAGTATTTCTGTTCAGTGTATGCTTTTCTTATTGCAGTGTGGAAAATAAACGAAGATTCGTCATTGCCAATTGGAGAGAATATAATTTGGTAGATTAATTGAAAGAAATTATTGAACATATTTATCCAATGTTCTTGCCAATGGTTTGCTGAAAAGTGAATTTTGAAAACAAAAATATATTTATAAATTTGATATTAAGCAAGGCGTATCTACTAGTGCGTGTGAACTTGATTCGTGCAGAAAAATTATATAATAGATATTATCTAAGTGCAAATTGTGACTGTGTGTGTTTCTGTAAATGTTGTAGATACTGTTATTAATACAATACGTGTATTTGTGTATGTTTGACATGTTTAATTAGCGTTAATCTACAGAGCATTAAGTACAATTACCTTTTATGCCAGTTAGGTTATTCTTGAGGGAAATGATTATGGTGTTATGTTTACAGTTTTGTCGACATCGAAATTAAATTCGATGAGCGATTTGATAATTCTGATATATATTTTAATTCTATTTAATAAGTGTTCGCAGCTTTTCTTTAAGACAAGTGCTGTACACGTAGAATTAATTTGATTTGATTGATTTGATTTATGGAGCTAGTGTTCCTTGTGATAGTGAAATTTTGATATCCTGTTTGTTTTAAGGGTTTCGCTTTATTATTGTTTTGTTCGTATTATAATAATAATCGTAATTATTACCGGTTCTACATAATTGAGATGACATTATCAATATCATTATCTTTATCATTATTTTTAGACTTTATATTTATCATTTGGTTTTGTCTTCCATCTTCTTCGTTTCCTTGTATTGCTAGCATCCTTAATTGTTCGCAATAGATTTGGATAATTTTTGCATTTTGTTCATTTAGTTAATTAGCTCATTTTTCATTTTGCATATTTGATTTACATTTATATAATTTACACATTTAGGCAATACGCATTGATAAACGAGTATTCACGTATTACGATTATACTATATAGTATATGGATATATGTAGCGCATATTACACAATGGCGCGATACATTCGGATATAGCATCTATATATATCCTCCTTTATATGTGACGTCTGATCGCGATATTTATATCAATTCAATCAATGTCTATTTAATTTTGTTCTGCAGAATAATAACATTTATATTTATATATGTGTATATATTTGTGATAAATAATTGAAGTATACATTTATATATATATATATTTAGTTTGTTTTTTATAAATATTTAAATTGCATATCGAATTTAAATATTTCAATGCCTTAATTATTTTATATGCTTGCACAAAAAACCTTTAATAGGTATGACCATAAACATGTTCTCAATCTGTTTATCTTCATCTATATCTTTGTGTGTGTCTTTGTCTGTTTAGTGTAGTTTGTTTGTTGAGTAAATTGTAATACATTTAAATTATTAAGTGGCCTCAGCCAGCATAATTTTTCTGCTGGTTTTTACAATTTTTTTGTGATTATTTTTTCAATATTTTTTTGCATTTTGCTTAATTGGTTTTAACACAAATCGTTGCCAAGTGGCTATGCATTTGTTCATATTGTATATCATAAACACATCAATATTTTGAAATGTTTTCACATAGCTTAAGTTTTTGTTATTTTATCTTTTTATCTTTTGTTTTTCCAAAAATGTATGAAAGCCTGCGCTTAGTATTTGATTTTGCTTATTTTTTATTTTATAATGTTTTTTATTTATTAGATGTTTATGCATAATTATTTATCCGGGTTCATTTTGTTCAATTATCATAAGTACATAAATATATATTTTAAATGTACGATACTTGCCAGACCATTTTCATTATGATATATATTCCATTGTATTTATTTGTATTTGTATATCATTTGATTTTATTCAACTGAAACATTTATATAATATATCTTTATATATAAGTATATGTTCTTTAAGTACGTATGATTCGTATTTAGTATATGTATTTATTTCGAAATACTTTTTCATATATATTATGTATATGTCATGTTGAACGTCATATGTATGTTGATTTCACATTTACTTTATTAACAATGCAGCTCCAAGGCCGGAACTTCAATCCGATCGAGGGGCTTTTCGCAGGACAAGAAAACCGACTCTTTGAATCTCATTGTGTAGGCCTATGACTAAGGTCGGTCAGTGATGTCTGTGGAATGTCTTAGATCTGGTTAATATAGTACTTGTCTTGTCTAGTAGCGGTCAGTCCAATAGTTGAGATGTGCGTATTTACAGCCTGTCCAGTAATTGTCAGCTTGCGTTTATCTAGGAACTCAAACCATATTGTATTCTGTACGTCATGTTGTCAATTTCTTAGTTATTCTGTCAGTTAGTAAGTCGGTTTCATTCTCCATCTAGTTGCAATTCGACCTGCTTAAACTCCTCCATCTTGATTGGGTGCCGACCTGGGCATGTTGTTTGCTTTTACACTTAATACACACAGATCAACTCCTAAAGGGAGGGTCTGTGTGTCCTCCCATAGTTATATGCTTTTAGGAGCTCTGCTCTTCAGACTCCCCCCTGTTTGAGAAGGAAATATGAAAGAGCAGATCTCCGGGGTCATATATTGTAGTACCGTTCCGTCGTCTGTTTTGTACGTACGGGTTAAATATAGTTTTTGTTTTTGTATCTTTTTGTATATATATGTTACACCATCAATGAAAATAGCTTTTGGGAAATTATAAAATGTGACTATAGTACGCACACATACATATTATATGTTTATATGTAAATATAATGAATCGATTATAATATGTAGTATAAGTATATTAATATATTATATGCCATTCATAATATTATCTCATTTATTATGATTTGTTATGTGTAAGTTCCGTTCAATTATCTACGCATGGTTGTTGTTTTTCTTAAATATAAGTTGTTATTATACCTCAAATATACATCAATAAGATTACCTTTTACTACAATACATTTAGAGTTTTATTAACTTTTCACTTTCTTATCATCCTTTCACTTTCTCTTTTTTTTTTTTTTTAGTACACTTATTTAATTTGTTTGTCGAAGAACAATTGGAGATATTTGTTTAGTAATTAATTAACATTGGAAAAACTCTGCTTGAATTAGTTTTTAAATTAATGAAAAACTCACTACTAAATATATTCATTTTTCCTTATTTTAATCTGTAATGTTTATTTTTTTTATTTGTAACTTTCTACCACGTTATTAAATTTTTATTTATTTTATGGGAATTTTTACAAGCCCGAAGTTGTTGTGGGGCTCGCCACAGTTATTGTAATATTGTTTTTTATTTGCTTTAGTGTTTGTCGTGTTTTTCATTTAATTTTTGATAACGAAGGAATGCTAACAAATAAATATTGCGTCTAGATAAATTTGTTTAGTGTTTTCTTTTGTGGTATTTGCTTAATATTATTATTTGTTCAAAAATCTTCAAACTACATTTAACTCATTTTGCAATATGTTTAATAACACCAACTGCTACATAAAACTGTTAATTACTTTTATTTATTCATAAATTAAGAAGTATTTTTTTTCTGTAGTTTTGTTGCTAACTTGCAGCATTTGCATTTTTACTGCTTTCCACGTTTCTTTTCCACCATTTTCTCGCTTTCATCTCAAACTTTCAATTTTATTTTTTTGGTATTAATTTTTTTATTTTTTGAATAATTTGCGCTTACGTAACTAGAATTGGTTTTATTTTTGGTTTGTATCTTTAGTCAATTTGTATCTTTTGAAGTCATTTGTATCTTTGTGGCTGCTCAATGTGCTGTTTTGAGTGTACTGTGTTGTGTTGGTGTTGTGGTGCTGCCTTTGAGACTGCAACCACATTTAAACCGAGTGCTATCTGGTTATTAATCCTGTTTAACATTTGCTATTTGTCCTTCTGAAACATTCAAAGGGTCATGCCTGAGTAGGGAATTGTTTTAGTTTTTGTTTTCGTTTTCGATTTCTTATGTCTGTGTTTTGTTCGTGTGTGTGTGCTTGTGTTTGTGTATTTCCTGTTCGTTTTTAGCCGGCAATAATGTACAATTTTTGCATTTGCCATGCCTCAAGCTATCCCTTGGATACTTTAGCATGTTTATGTGTGTGGCACATTCTCCAATTCAACACATTCTCCTACCTATCTCCCGAGCAATCTGCAGTCGCAGCTTTTAGCTGCCTCAATTTTTCTTGTTCAGATGAGAAAGATTTTATTTCAAGTGATTTGTTTTGTAAAACTGTGCTACAAATTGATCGGGAGTGCTGTCTGGATACTTATGTTAAATAATATATGGATCTTTTTTCTTTTTGGTAGCGTGATAGAAGAAGTATTGTAATACAATTGAATAACAGAATAAATTTGCACACATATGGTTTGGTAAAACAATATTCGAAATATTTTCGAAAATACTTGTACACACAGATATAGTTAAAGTCGTTAGTTATACACACAAATATATGTAAGTATTGACATTCACAATATTGTATATGAATAATGTATATATTGTATACATATATATATTTATTTGTATTCATTTATATTTAATATATTAAGTAAACTTGTATAATTAATTGTCATACACATCAATAGCGTCTTTTGTCTTTTGTTGTATCTGCTTGTAAATAGAAATATTTTTCCTCATTTTCTCTCAATACTTTCCATACTTTTCTTTGATTAGTTAAGGTACAAATTTTGCATCCTTCTGCGGTTTATATATGTCTATGAAGAATATGTATCATTTGTCTGAATATGTGGGTGTGTGAGTGAGGATTGTGTGTGCGTGCTGTGTAGTGTATTTTGGGCTTTTAGACGGCATATGTATACCATTTAACTCGATTGTGTTCTTCGTCTTGTCATCTGGTTATTTCAAGCACATCAATCATTTCGGTTTTAGTTACAAATTAGATATTCATATTCATATTATGGTACTCGTATTTTCGTTAATAATATGTATGTATCTTTGCCATCAACATCGATAAACGCGTAAGTAAAATGCATTCATAATTGAATTAAATGCTTAACAGCTACACATGTATATAATGTTCATAAATTTGTTATATATATATGTATTTGTTGTTGTATTTCACGAGTAACACTCATATATGTTTTGGTTTTTTCTTTAGGTTTTACGAGTAGTAAAAATACAAGTGCAATTTTGCATAGTGCTGGACAGGAACACGTGCAGTGTGTGTTCTTGCCACATGCAACGCCATTGACAAATGCTTTAAAACCCTACGCCAGAGATGCACTCCAGCTGCCACGGGCTGGTGTGTTCACCTGGAGCAGCATGCTGGCCGTTGGCAGGCGTCTGCCACAACGTTGCATGCCACTATCTTTAATCGTCTGGTGCATTTTTTTAGTTGGTGCAGAACTTAGGTTTAGTTTTTTGAATTGAACTGAAATGGTTTTGTTTATCCAACGCTAGCCGACCATATTGAGCCTGTTTCGAACCTTCCAAGTGCTTATACCAAATCATACTATGTTATGGAAACGTATCCTGTTTAATTCTAGTTACAACAACAACTAATATATAAGTTATACGATAATAATGCATAAAAAAGACCCCCGAAACGCTGCAACAAACTGATTTAAACTAAAAGTTGTCGACGTCGCTGCAACCTACTTCTTGGCCATGGCCGTTGTTGGCTTTTGTTGTTTGGCCGACGTCGTCTTCGCTGGCGTCTTTTGCTCAGCGGCTGCCTTGGGTTGTTCCTTGTCCTTCTCCTTATCCTTGTCCTTCTCCTTGTCCTTCTCTTTTTCTTTTTCCTTCACCTTCTCTTTCTCTCTCTCCTTTTCTTTCCCCTTCTCCTTCTCCTTTTCCTTTTCCTTGGCTGCCGCTTTGCTGCTGCTAGTAGGCGCCTCCTCATCCCCCGCTTCTGCGGCTGCCTCCCGCACTTTGTCCTCCATCAGCGGCTCCTTGTCCAGTTCGCGCTTCTCGCCTGAGGTATTCGCCGGCAACGCCTTCAGTATGGCGTGCACCTCCTCGGCAACGGCCATCAGCACAAACTCAAACTGAGTTCGCGAGTCCACCATGCCAGGTCGCTGATCTCGCAGATGCTCCAGCGTGGCGGCAATATCAATTTCGCGAGCGCCCTTGTTCATGCGCCCCAGCACCATATCCAACAGTATGTAGGAGCCAATGCGTCCGCCACCATTGCTGTCATGCACCACAATAGGGCACGAGCGACCACGATACGACTTGTTCACCTTACTGCAAGGGAAGAGGAGAGGAAAGTTGTTGTTGAGGTGTTAATACAGCTTATAGCAGCCGATAAAAGGAGAAATAAATTAAAATCATTAAACAAAAAAATTAAGATTTTACTAACCGTCTAAAGTCCAATAGCGCCTTCGGCTGGGGAGGCACGCCACCTTGCGGCCAGGACAGGAAATGGAACTGAGTGACAGTGCGAGTCTCGCTGGTGCGCAGATTCTTTAGGTAGAAAGAACGTACGAGGTAATCGTCACACCAAATGTGTTCGCTAACCAAGTGAACCTGCCAATTTGAAAGCAGCAATTTAGTATAGGTTGCTTTTGGAATTTGACCATCTCTCACCTCATAGATGTGATAAACCTCGGCACCTTCTTCCGGCCAGTAGCGCGCACAGGCGACACCGTGCTCCTCCTGTAGACGACAAAGAGCCACAATGACAACGGCGCCTTGCTCCCAAATCATCTGCCAGAAATGAGAGAGGGACGCGGGCAGTGGACCCATGGCTGCCACATAGGCGGGAGTGCGGGGATCGTGATCGGTCTATGCAAGAAAATGATCAATAAGCACTCAACGCATAGTTTAAAATCAAGTTGAACTCACAATTGTCGAGGCATTTATATAGTCCAGTCCATCGGCATTGGCTAGATGATTAAGCACGACGCGGGAGTGATCATATGGCAGGGGAGCTTCAATTCGATTCAAGTTGGCGCATTGCTGCTGGGTGGCAGCTTCTCGAGCATTTGGCTCAGCCTCGTAGCGGCACAAAGCGTCCCATTCCCTCTGCAATCGTCCCTTGTTGCGTAGATGATCCTCCATATAAGACTGCAAGCAGAAAGTATCACGAGATTAATCTAGCACCTAGTAGAGGTCTAATAGTCTTTAGACTTACCAGCACCATGTGTCCAGTTGAAATATCCATGTTCGTTAGCGCCGGCTCCTCGCTCCAAGATGAGGTACTCGAGCGAGAGGACGGTGGTCGTCCTTCATTCTCTTTGCTCAGCGTGGTGATGCGACCACTTGGCACGGTGTCCGATGCAGCTGCTCCCCCATTGCCATTGCCTGATGTACCGTTGCCATTCTTGCCAGCCATGCGAGCACGGCATAGATCCTGATAGTCCTTGCTGCAACTCTCCGCGCCCGAGATTCCCGATTGCAAGCCACCCAGCTTGTCCCGCTTGCGATCGTGCCGCTTAATCAAGATCAAGGTGACAAAGATCACAATCACAGCCGCTGCTCCGGCTCCGGCGAACATGTAGGTCATAATGTGTGTCACGTCCGGACCCTGCGAAGTATATGCAAATAAGTAATGAAAAATTAATATATACATAAAAGTAGTACTACTCGAAATACCGCAGTGACCCACAAATTATTTAATACTGTTGATGGTTAAGATGTGAACACCAAAAAAAAAAAAAATAGTTAAATACATTTCAATAACAAATAATTCATTAAATAACTATACTCGATTCATCCATTAAACCAGATGCGCCTTCTCTAAAAACAACAATATCATACCTGCTCGGCCAGCTCGATGCGTGATGCGGACACGCTGGGATCCCGCATATCCTTTACCCGGTCGCCGACACCAGCGTGTACAACGTAGAAGCCAACCCTTCGCTGGATGTTGTTCTTGACTCCGCGGTTCTCATTGATGATGCGTGCTACATCCGCAGCCGTCTTGCGTTCGGGGTTGTTTGAGTCAACCCGGAAGCTGACTTCATGTGGTTGAACGCTGAGTATTTAGAAACAATAGTCAGTAAATAGAAGGAAAGTGAGATTGGAAAGCTTAGAGCTAAATCGAAGAGCTCTCAACTTTGTATCCCATTGAGACCTGACAATTCTTACGCTTTTACCTAGAAAGTTTAAAATGAGACTTGTTCAACTACTGGGAGACAATTCGTAAGCTAAAAGGGAATAATATTGCTTCCATCTTACTGAGACTCTGACTGAGACTCGTTCAATTATTAACCTAATAACCCAACCATGATCTAAGGGAAAATAATTGTCACCTTTAGCCTCTGCTAAGGCCTGAAGATTTCTATCTTTTCTAGTTTCTACTTCAAGATGACTCCCATTGGAGATCCCATTTAAACCTGGAGTTCGATTCTCCTTAAACTGAAACTATTTAGATTATTGGGAATAGAAATTCGCCCATATTCAGCTTCCATTTAGAGCCGAGTCCTTTAAGGGACTTAACGGGAAATTTAATGGAGTTTTTGAACCTACGTTAAATAAGAAAAGTATCCCTGCATGTGAAGTATTTGCGCCAGCTCATTCATGATGCGCTGCCCATCGTACCAACTGTCGATCCTGCAAGAGACCAAATCAGAGATTAGTTTAACTTGTTACCAGGTAATCCCTTCTGGTGCTCCACTTACGGGTTCTTGACGAACACATGAGCATATTCAGTGTCTACGGTGTGCGGCGCATGATCCTCGTCCGAGTGCTGCTCCTTGACCACCTTCTTCTTCTTGAAGGGCTCGTTGACATCGCCGCCCTTGATGTGCGCAGGCAGCACCTCCTTGTTGCCATCTCCAGTCTTAAGTCGCGGCTTCTCCGTGCCCAGTTCGTTGCTCAGCTCAGCTGGTGGCCCCAATTGTGGTCCCGGTTTCTTCACATCGAGTCGCTCATGACGGGCAAATCCCAACATGTTGGCCAGCAGCGATTGCTTGATGTCGGCAGGCTCATCCGCTTGCGGAGCATCGAGCAGCTCATCCTGTGGCATCATCAGCAAACCACCCTCCGTGTAGACGCGTTGATTATGCAGCGGGCGTGGATAGCTATTGGAGGCCAGCATGGCCTCCTCCTCCAAAGGAGTGAGCGAATTGCGACGCAAACTGGACTCAAAGGCTAGCTCCTGTTCTTGTGCATTCAGATCGTTAGAGTTATCGCTCGGTCCTCGCTTCATTGGCTCCGGCTGTGTCTGCAGATCGACCAACGGCTCCTGGGGCAAGCCCTGCTCGTTGGCCAGCTCACGGAAGAAGGAATGCTTGGGTTGCTGCTGCTGCTGCTCCATTGCGGACTCTCCACGACGCTTGAAGGGTGCATAGTTATCTGGAAAGTAGAGCTCACTCGACTCGTTCACCTCGCCGGGTACAAAGATCTGTGTCTGGGCCTGATCCGCATCTGGCAACTGCTGCTGCTGCTGTTGTTGTTGTTGTTGGTGTTGTTGTTGCTGCAGCAGCTGCTGCTGGTGCTGTTGTTGTTGCTGCTTTTGCTGCTGCTCCACAATGGCTTCCAGCTGATCCATGGCATTCGCGGGCTGCTGCTTGCGCTGATAGGGCTGAGGATCGGGTTCGGATGCGGCGAGTATTTGATAGAGTTCCATTTGATTCTGCTGCTCGCGTTCAATGCGCTGCCTTTCTGTGTCCAGGAAGGCATTCATGACGCTGGGCTGTTCCACCTGCATACCCTTCGTGTGCCCGTCCAGCTTGCCAAAGTGCTCCAGCTCGAGCGGATCATGACGCAGTCGTCGACGGTCCTGCAGTTGCAGCTCATGCAGTATGCTATTGAAACCGCTGTCTTGGGACTGCTTCTTGCGCAACATCGGATAGTACTGGGCCGGTCTCGCCTGCTGCTCCTCGAGGTAGTCAATGTTGCCCTCCAGCTGTTCTAGCTGATCCAGCTGCTGCCCTTGTTGTTCCGGTGGTGTAAAGCGGACTTGGGCCAATGCACTAGCCGGATCATCAAATTCGGCTGGCACCGGCGCCAGATTGGCGCAGAGGTTAGGCGGCAGTTGCTGTTGGCGTTGCAACGAGAAGAGCGCTCCCTGGATGCGACACTGCACATAATGATGATCCCAGCCTAAGCCGGCGCCCTGTAGCTCCTGCAGCATTGTGGCCAGCAGACGTGATTGGTCCTCAGTGAGTGGTGTCCTGCAATTGTTTAAATCAATTAAAGCTCGCACTTAAAGGCAGTCCAAGTGCCACAAGAGTAATTACTTCTCAATGTCCTCAACGTCGACGCCAGTGGTGGGAATGCACTTGCCAAAGATGTTGTCTGCGGGAAATGCAAATGCAATTGATGCTTTGTTTTAATAGGCCATGTAACTGCATTAATAGCGTGTCTTACACTACCCTGTTTTTCTGTCCCCCACTTCTTCTACTTGTACCATGCAACCATTGTTTTCATTGTGATTTACGAGCGTTTAAATGCATATCCTTGCGGCATGTCTCGACCGTAATTTGCATAATGTAAATGCGGATAGGGACGAAAAAACTGCGACGGGAACTGCAATGGAAGTTGCCTTCACATATGAGTCGATGTGACTGCACTGCGAGAAATATGCACTAAAAAAAAATATGAGACTTGTTTGTCTTCGAAATGCAGACATGAATTGCTTTACTTTGCAAGGATTTTGCTCTTTTAAATATATCTCGGATTTTGTACTAAAGTCTACAACTATTTCCCATCTCTTTTTGATATGTGTATTTCAATTAATTACATGGAAATTATATATAATATTCTAATTAAAGGTGCCCCAAATATTCTTTACAATTTATTCAAGCTTCTTGCAGTCTTTCTTTTCGGTCCCTCTGCAGGTTTTGCTTATTTTTGTTACTCGTTTTTCAAGCCATCTACCAATTTGTTCGCAGTGTATGGCGGCTTCGCTTTCATGTAACTACGCGTATACGTTTTCCCCCTTTTGAGGTCAACAATTTTTCCGCAATTTCCCACAATTTTTCGCAGCTTTTCTCCAGCAGCAAGCAGCAGCAGTAGCAGCAGCTGCGGCAATTGTTCTCAGCACCCACACAAATAACAAGCTCACCCTCTTCTGCAGCAACTGCATTTTCTCTGTCCAAAAATTTCACAGAGCTTACATAAGTAATTGAGTGTGTTCTCGATAATGCACTGCTAGTCAACGCCTGGCATAGCACAACGAGTACTCTGACTATTCACGCTAACAGTCTCTGACCTGGTCTGCTGCTGCCGCTGCTAAACATTCCCTCGATTTGCTTTGGTGTCCTTTTTTGAATGCGAATGGCATTGAAGAGCTTGGCAAATACGAAAATATAGTGGGCAGACCAAGCGAAACTCAGCTGTGGCCGATGGCATTTTGACCCACAAAATGGGATTTTGGTTGCAGTCGCAACTAAAGTGCATTTTTGGTAACTGCTTGGGCAATTGCCGCAGCCAACAGCACAATTGTGGCACAGCTGCTGTACACAATTGAGCTAAATGCACACTGTCATTAGTTCTCATATAATTTCAACCAGATATGTTATAGACTGGGCCACATTCATAAATTGTTGTTTGCTTTTAGGCCCTCAAATAAATAGGTATTTAGAATGCAAATGCAAGCCAATCAATTTGAAAATAAAACCACAGTAATAAATTTTGTACTTTTAATGCACGACTGAAATGGACTTAAACACATTCAAGGAGAGACTGGCTTAATACATACATTAAAAAAAACGAGTATAGAAAAGATACAACAATATTTTTAACATTTTGCAAGCGATATTGTTGAGATTTCTGTCTGACAGTCAACTAAGCTTATATTTACACCCGAACTTAGAAAAGTATATTACTAAAATTTCTACATTTAGGCTGTGTACATTGAATGAATTGCTTTATTTTGTATATTCAAATAAACTTAACTCAACATTTTCATGCCAGTTTTTCACAGTTCATTATAATATTTTTCTCCAGCAAATACTGAAGGCCATTAGAGCAAGAGATATGTATCAATTGCAACCCGCACACTCTTCTGCTGTTGTTGTAGGCTTACAAACTTAGCAGTCGGTAAACATGCCCGACCCTTTTTCAGTTCATAAACATAATCTGGCAGTTGTATCGGCTTAATCGACTGTTTTCGTCACTTACCATCGTAGCAGACCTCGGAATGGGGTATGCAAAGCGTCCTAACAAACTGGCAGCCTGAAAAGAAAACAGAGAAACATGAAAGAGTTGTTAACAATCGCCAAAAAAAAGAAGATGAAAATAAAAAGAGAGAGAGAGAGAGAGACAACTTTCAGTTAAGACATAATGATGTGGTAAAAGCCAAATCAGCATTACCACACTGAGCAAACTAAGGCAGGGCCCAAGCTCAGACCACCTAAAAGCAACAGCAGAGGCATCCCCTAATCCCCTACTACAGCAATAGCATTCCAGTTCGAGTTTTGGCACGTCGCCATTTTGTCGTGCCTCTGCTGCTGCTGCTGTTGCTGGTGTCATGTGCCACTTGCTTGCTCTTGGCTAAATAAACGCTTTTTATGAGCATGTCGCACATGACACACACACACGTACATACACACATACACATTCGGGGACAGGGACAAGAGCAACATGTCCCGACGACAGACAAAACAACAAAATATACCCCGGAGAACCGGGGCTGGCCCTCCAAAATATGTGTTCCATCCTTAGTCCTTAGTCAAATGTCGGTTTTTTGGTCCTCTTGTGGCACGCTCTTTTATGTTGTTGTTGTTGTTGTTGATGCTTCTACTGCTACTGCCCGTGACGTCAAGACCCGCAGCCGCCCGCAGTTTGCTGTTTGCTATGTGCCGTTTTGCTTGGGATTTGACCGAACACAACGCCTGCCTTGGAATTCGCTACTGAAAAATGTGGCACTTTCCTTGCCACCCTCTTTGCCATAGCTGCAACACATGGCGCGGGACACGCACGTAGGCCACGTCACCGCCTGTCATTACCTCCCCGTCGCGCCCCACTTATCGTCGCTCTTTGTCACTCGCGTTAAACCATTTGGACAAAAAACTTTGTTGTCAACAGTTTTCGTGGTCTCTTTGGCTAGGCTTTAACATTGGCTTGTTGACGCACATCGGAGCATTTCTTGGCCATTAATTAAGCCCAGAGTAATTTCTATGTGGAATGACAATTCCTCCTTCACCTCGCTAAGAGCCTACTCCAACAAACTTAACTCCCCATCGTGCGTCGAGGCATTTGTTTTTTAATTGTTGAATAATTGCAGCCAGGCCATGGTTGGAAATTAATCTCTGGAGAATGGCTCGCTCTGCGCTGTAAGTGGCAGGCAGATCGGGTATGATGAACCATAAATTAGTCAACTTTTTCCGGCAAGCATAATTCGCCACAGTCTGTTTTATAACCGCTTTAATTACAGGGAATTTTGTAGACATTGCTCGGCATTTATCATTCAACTTTTTTACTTTTTATTCCTCTGGGCTGGACCCTTTTTGATAAGCATTTTATGAAGGCAAAACAACAACACAAAAAGAAATTAACTTGGCATTTTGTGCCCTTGCGGTTGCTGCAAAGGAAGTGTTGTCTAATTTAAGGCGCCCGAGAATGACTTCATCCGACAGCCAAGTGAAAGGCGAATGAATAAGTGGCAGCTAAGAGCAGCAAAAATGCAATCACAAACTCTACTCGTACCACTTTCCTTTGCTATACAGCTTAAGGATCAAACGAGGACATCAAATGTCCATTTTGCCCTCTCATCTCAACGTCATCGTTGGCGTCATTCGACCGTCGTGTCACGTCAGCGGTCAACAATGTTGGCCATATGACACATTTCATAGCACTTTTATATGTTTTTGAAGTATTGTCAAGTTGCCAAGTTGTCAAGTTGAGAGATTGAAGTGCACTTGGCTAGTTTAGTGTCGCCTTGCAATTGTCAATAAATGTGAAAAGTGGATATCCATCTGTCAATGGGGCAAACGATACGTGCCCGGCATGCAAAGGAGCGAGAAGGCAAAAGCGAAAAAGCAATCAAGAGTCTTTCTACAAATTCTATGGCAATTTTGTTGCCTGTCTAATTGTCCTTGTTGTGCCACCCAGCTGTAAGAGTCCTTTACCTGCTCTAGTGTCAACAGTAAAGCAAATCATGGCAGCATCAAAGTCATGGCTATAGTCAAAGCCCATAAGAAGTGTATCCTTACAGCTAACACATAAATATTCATGCTCATGACCCTTTGACATGAGTATGTTGGCTGTCGATCTAGAGCCGCATGGCCTATCAAGACTCACGCGGTTCGACCGCCAGATAAAGTAGCCCGGTAACGTATGCGCAATATTCGCACATTTTCATGGCATTTTCCGTTAAACGTGGTCAGCGCGGTATGGTCGGAACATTGGAAAACCGGAAAATAGCTATATGCATGGGTCAGACAGCACACAGCCAATAAACCGAATCGAAGCAAAAGCTTTAAATGCCATCGGCAGCCACTTTGCAACGTCTATAGAGACTGCAACCTGCCACTCCCCTGACACTTTGCTATAGCTAGTTTTTTGTGTGTGCTTCAATATTTATGGTGTGCTCGATTTGCTCTACAAAATGCGTTTATCCTTTGGCAGAATTGCAAAGAATGTTCGCAGCGAGCCAGAGAGATGTCGGAATAAAAAGCAGAGATGCTATTCAATTGATGGATTCAAAACACACCCATTACTCAACTTATATATTGCGCAACGATTGCGTGATTTATTTTATGTATTTTGATTGATTTACCGTCTGCTGCTTAACCCAGTTGAGAGGCAATTGCAATTGCTGCAACGAGTTGCATTAATGTGTCATGTCTCGATGCTGATGATTTGCGTCTCCTGGCGGGCACAAGCCAAGCAACCAATCAAAATCACTTGAGGTCAATTCCGCAAGGCCAACCGCAAACAGTTTCAGGCCAAGCACTGCTACATCCTCCTCCAATTCCTTGCCACAGCCACAGCCACAGGCATTGCTATAGCCTGCTTGTGGTTGCAGCTTTCTGTTGATTGATACGTTTCGCGGTCCCTTTTCGAATGTTCTGCTTGTCAACGGGCTGGCATGAGAAAGTAGAGCTCTGACTGCTTAACTATAATGGAAAGAGGAGTAGGGAAACAGTAGAAGCGACAGCAAGGACGTCTCTGTGGACCAAGCTCTGACATTATTTCATTTTCTACACATAAATTATGCCACAGGCTGTGGCCACTTGGCAAACAGTGAAGCGACCGCAACAATTTAATAAATTCTGCCGCAAGGCAAAATTGAAAATTCCACCCATAAATTGTGCGACGTTGCGCGTCAATTGAGGCAGAGGCAGCATCGCAGCATAAGCAACAGCATCAACAACAGCATCGGCAACAAAACCCCCGCATTTTTGATTGATGTACACGACCATGCATATTTCAGGACAATCCCTGTTGCTCAGCGCAGGTTCTGGACACAGGTTCCACGCAACCCAATCAGCCAGCAGCTAGGGAGAGAAAATATTGTTTGCTTTCCCTACCGAAACCGTAGCTGTTGCTGCTGCTTCTGATGCTGTCCTGTGGTTGCTGTCCTGCCATCCTTCTTTTGCTATTTGCTTTCGGGTCAAGGAATTTTAAAAAGATTTTCATTTCATAACAACATTTTTTGCTGGCCACATCGACACGTGTGTCTGGAAGCGGTAGGGCACTCGGTCAACGTGTGGTATGTGTAATGCGCAACAAGAACAAAGCAAAAAAAAAACCACCACATATCTTGCGGCTGCCGCACACTCCACACACAGTCTATCGTTCATTTAGTTTGCTAGCTTTAAAAAAGATGGAAGTAAGTACATAAGGTTGACTTTTGCCGTCGTCCATAAATATTTCAAGTGCTGCTAAAATTAATAAGAATAATAACTAACAAAACTGAACATTTTTAATTTATAAAGATGACATACATATCTAACGAAGTACATATGGATGTATATTATTCTCTATATTCCATTAAAAACAAATTTATATTTTTCTCACTCCATACCATACTCTTGTGAGCTGCTCAAAATTATTAAAGTTTTTATGGAAAGCCTGTTTCATTTTGGCTCTAATTGAAATTTTCACAATTAAAACTTTTGAAAGTCGAGCATCCACGCTTTTGCACCAGTGTGCGGCAATGCGTGGAGCTTAATGCCTCTGGTGTTTGTTATATGAATATGCTTTAATGATGTTGTTTCAGGCATTCACATAAAAAATTTCGCTGACAACGTGTGTCGATGGCTGGGGCCGAAGTGAGAGTCTGAGTGGGTCTGGGACTCGGACGCAGACTCAGACGTGAAGCGAACAAGGATAACAGGGTCCTGCAACAACTGTCAGGGGCGCCACACAAAGCGAAATAAATAAGAAGAGTCGGCTATTAATCGTGACATAGACAAGGCAGACAAGAGCAGACCAAAGAGGAGCCACATCCGAGCACAGCCACTGACAATGCCAAAGCGAGGGGGTAAATATGAAAGGGGGGTACGAAAGGGACGCGCATTCAACACGAGATACAAGAGACACAAAGTAAAGCGACGCAGCTCGTTAAAGGCCAGCATAACAAGACACACGAGCCTGCCCGTCTGCTAGCCTGCCTGTCAGAGTTGCCACGCTCCGCTCACACTCTCCTACCCCACTCCCCCTGCCGCACCAGCACATTTAATGCTGTGGCACACTCTCACTCTCTAGCACATGCAAATGTCAGACGATGCAAAGCAAACAAACAAATAAAACATAATGAAGCCAACTGAAGGCGTGGCACACTCACACTCTTACACACGCACACTCACACAGCTGCAGCGCCTTCACATTGCAGCTGTTTATGAGTTTAGCTGCAGCTGTAAAAAACAAAACAGCAAGTAAAACTTTCGCTGCGTTCTCAACTCGGCTTTAGCTCGCTTTGTGACGGCTTTTTGTTTGAGCTTTATGAAGTGTAAATAAGCGGCGGTATTTCACAGCGACAGCAGTAGTGTGAGCCTCCGCACCACAGCACATCACATCACAGTCCTTCACACATCTCGGCTGGACTCAAAATGATTTGACTTGGCTTCATGACTTTCAACTTTCAGCTTTTAGCTTTAAGCATTCGCATTCGCATTCGCCCAGCACTTTTTCATTTTGTATGCTGATTTATGCGCACTCATTTTATTCATAAATTTTTGAAATACGCTCGACGTTTTAGGATTTCCTAAGTGTCCCAACGCTTCCGACTGTCCGGAGTGTTCCTGGTTGTGTCCTGGCCCTGCTGCGGGCTACTCTGATTTATCTTTACCACATTTGTAAGCAAAATTTGTTGGCCTATGCTTGCCACAAATTTGGCACGCAATTAAGCGCCCCACGTTGCACACCCGCTCCACTTACACTTACACTCGCACACACAACACGGAACACACACACACACATACACAGTCAGCAAATAAGCGTTCGGCATAAATTCGAGTATAAACCGTTTTTTATGTCCAACCACTTGCAAGGCCTTTTGCCTTGTGTCTGTGAGTCTATAAAGCAGAGGAGCAGCAACAAGCGGAAGATTAAGCACATAAAGCTCTAACCTCGGACTAGTCCCAAGTGAAGTGAAGTAACCACAACGCACTGAAGGATAAACACCAGGGACCGCACTTTACCATGATGGTTTCACTGTTTGTCTTTTGTAGATTTTGGCCATACCCTAAAGCTGATTAACATCCCTGGGAAATGGACAGAGTCGTTCACCAAATGTTGAGCTTATAAGTGAATGAATCAACTAAATAGTTGAGTGTATTTTCTATTTTCTCTTTTATTAGCTCTCTTAAAAGTGCCATAAATGGAAGCAAAAATTTTTAAACAAATATACGTTTTCCGCTTTTAAAGAGTTTTATTTATAATGAAGTTTTATTACGAGAAATTCAACAAATGAAACTTGATCGACTTCCTTTAAGTGTTGTATACAATTACGTCTACCTTCAGCAAAAGCAACGCATTTCTCATCAACTGACAACTACCTGGGTTCCTGTTATTTCATTGCACTTCAAGTGTCGGCTGCTTGATTGGAAATTCCTCTATGAGTGCTGACCAAATGGCAAAAAGCTCCAACAGGCTGCTGGCCATGGCAAAGGCTTCTGTTGAAATTGCAATTGAAGTGAGTTATACGGAAGGGCGGATACGATGCCGGCAATTGAAAACGCAACCCAATCGAAATCGAAATCAACATCGAAATGAACATGAAAATCAAAATCAAAATTCTAATATAACGTCTGATTGCTGGCCCCAGGTGTACAAGTTACCAGGACACGCAAAAGGGGAACTGAGTGCGCTTTGCAACTCAGCAAAAGACTAGAGGCTCCTCCCAGTTGCATTTGCAGGGATTTAAGCCAGAGACAACTTAGTGGCTCACTGGCTGTTCTGCTTATCCGGCTGGCAACAGCAGCATCGAGCTTCTGCTCCTCCTCTTCTGCCATACTTGCTTGGCATGCAAATTCCCGGCAATTGGCTTTATGAGGCTTTTAGCCAAATTTTCGCATGCAAAACGAAATAAATCCCTGAAATGCCTGTTATAACCCGTGGGGTTTTCTCTGAGCCTGCGTACAGCATTTTAAGCTGCCTTCAAGTGATTTAATTAAATGCAAAACGCTTTCCATGGGACTTTAATGTGCAATTAGGTAGTTTACCAATTTGCCATAAAATAATACACAAATCTTTATTGCTTATTATGATTTCGTGCGCATTCCTCACAATTTTTTTCGCATTGGCTTTTATTAATGTTACGGCTGCTTTTAATTTTGGACTCGTTAATGGGCTTTCCTCCACCCAACTAAGACAAGGAATTGTTCATGAATTTTCATTAATTTGCAGAGTGCGCAACTGCGTCAGCCCGTCTCCCTTCTGCAGACACCGTACTTGTTATTCTTTTCGCTCTTCTTGCCTTGGCATAAAAATTCATTAGGTTTTTTGCATAAATTATGAGCAGAAAAATCAAACATCTTTGAGCGGGCAGCAAAAAGTGTGCAGGCCTCGTTTCTCATTTACATAGCATACTTCTTGTTGGCCATCGAACATTAATAACTAAACATCGTCACAGGCGGCGGCAATTGAGTTTCCAATTCATATAGCTTTCGGCTTTGACTAACATTTAATTAATTGGCGTAAAACACATTTTACTAAATTGGAATGTGAATCAAATTGTGGAGCCCTAATTTAATTATGGTCCACAGTTGCGTGATGTTTTTGTGTGCGTGTTGTTGGTCAAGCTGCTTCTCCATAGAAAGGGACTAATTATTTTATATTAAGCTTAATTTGTCGACATTAAAATCAATGAAAATAATTTACCTGATGCCATAAAATATGCATTGATTTCTGCTCTTTGCTATCTCTATCTCGTCCACTCACATATCGATATTTTTCGGAGTCTAGTAATTTATTTATTCCTGCGGCTGTGCAAATAATGGCATTTGCCTGGCCGCAGATAAATCAAATCATTAGCACAAAAGGTTAAGGTCGCATTTGCCTGACAGAAGGACAGAGCTGCAGGGTGGAGGGGGCGGTGGGGTAAATAAGGGTATTAATGCCAAATTAAGAACGCCCCATGGCACATATACCAGAACACACACATACTTATGTAGGCCATATAAAAACGCAAAACATAAAAATCCAATTCTTATTAAATTTCCGCACGCCCACGCATTGCTTCTAGGCCCAAGGCAAACATCAAGGGGTGTGCATACTCACACTCCCACACACATGTGCATGCCTTAAAGCTGGGCTAGCCCAAGCCCAACGCCTGCCCCTGTTCCTGTCCCTATCCCTATCCCTATTTGTGTCCCTTGCAGCAATCTCTACACAGCTGTTGGTTCCTTCAATGAATTTTACATGTTTTCTGCCTTAGCGCTTTGTTTTTTATGCACGTCCTCTGGTGACGGTGTGGGGGGGAAGTAGGCAGCATGCAAATACCAGTCAAAGTATTTACACACCCACACACACACACACACACGCGCATAGGCAGTAGGCATATGTACAATACACATTTAGTTGACTTTTGGTTTCTTGTTTGCTTTTTTACCCCACACACAGAAGCTTGTTGTTTATGATAAGAAACAGGAAATGGGAGGGGGTCTTGGAAGGCTGTCGGACGTTTGTTAGTCAGTTTTTTTTTTTTGTTTTTTTGCTACACCTACCTGGCAGTGAAGCAAACGTTATTACCATGAAATTAACATTTATTTGCTTTGGCAAAAGCAAGCTGACCTCCCTCCACCCACGACATAGCTTTGCCTACATTTTGTGTTGCCTACTTTGCGGCGCTGCAATAAATACATTTGCATAAATTACAGCGCGGTATATGAAAAACGGCAGAATTGTTGTTGTTAATATTGTGTGGTCGTTAGTCGTTTTTAGTTTCTGGCCGAGACCCAATACCAATGCTTATGATCCTAATCCTGGTCCATGAACAGCTGCCCGCCCGCCGGCAAAACGGCAGCAGCCAGAAACAAAAAAGGAAGAAGCAACAAAAATTCACTTCAAAAGCCAAACCCAAAACAAAGTGCCAACAAAGTAATTGCCAGCATTTGCCTCACAGGCAATTTGTAGATGTGTTAACGTATATCTGTATATCTGTGTTTGTGTGTGAGTGTATATACTCGTATGATTGCCACGCCCATAGCCATATGCTAAATATAAACAAGTGCACAAAGCAACAGCCCAATAGAAACATTTCAGCTGCCCAGCCTAGGTTTTTATTCTAATACCCTTTAAAAGGCTAATCCAACAAATTGGGCTTAAATTAATATAAATAACGACAATGGAATGAAGAGATGCAAATATTCCTATAAAAGAATGATATATACTTTTGATTAATTCAGATGCAGATACACAAAGGAAAAACTATATTTATGAAAAATAAAACCAAACCAAACATTAATAATTCTCAATACTTTCTCTACTAGGGTATTCCCCTGGCCACACAATGGATTTGTTAGCATTGCCAAATCTTTGCTTCATTGTTTTCCCTCTTGCTTTTCTTTTGTTGGTCGCGACATTTTTGTTTTTAATATGCCAAATGTGATTGTGTGTGTGTGTTTGTGCGTGTGTTTATTTGCTTGGTATTGGGCGAAATATATGCGCAATTTTACGCATATTTGCACTTCACTGTAGCAATTCTCATATACTTATGTACATATGGATCCATATGTGGCATGTGGGGGAAATCCTGCAGCAAATATTTACGATAGCACGTTAATTTTGATGGCATGCCCGCTGGCAATTTGAACGCAACGTTCAAGGCAGCCGCACTCGTACTTATTATTATATATATTTCATTTTATATGAATTTTTATGATGATTACAGTTATTAGTCATTAGCAAATGCCGCTTTGTGTGTCATTGTCTCTCTGTTGATTATCTTTCAATTTTGATTAGCCCTCAATTGATTGAATTCTGACAATGGATGTCAGATCTGGCATCATTTTCGATCTCGTTTGTCTATTTTCGTGTCGGCCTCTAAAATGAGCTCATTGTGAATTCAATGCGCGGTCGTCAGCTTAGCTTATTTATCGCCATCAAATGTTGCTCAATAATAGTTAACAAAATGACCCAATAATGCAGGTGGGCGGCTCCTCCTACACTCACATGTGTCTCCACTCTCATTGTTTCATTTTTATCTCTTAATTACATTTTCATCTTGATGCTGTGCTGGCATTCTCAAAGTTTAATTAACTTGGCAACCAATGTCTGAGTAGCTGCTGATAGGCGAACGTAAGGAGCATGTCCTTCAAGACTAGTCTCAGCTTTATGAAGCCACATAATTGAATTGTTACGGCTTTCAACGACGTCGAGCACTCGCACATAGGCAATATAAACTGCAATGATATCGCTTTAATGAAATGAAATCCAACAACAAAAACCAAACTAACAACTGGATGATTGAATTGTGGTAACCGAAGCAAGCTTGCAGTTGATAGGAGTCTATTTAGTTTTCATATTCACCAAGACGAGTATATATAATGTAAAAAATGAATATTCCTGATAAAACAAAACACTCACAAAGTTGTCGTTACTTTGGCAACAATCTATGGACATTAAAATAGTCAACGAACAGCGCCCAGTTGACATTTACCATATGCTTTGGTTGAGTTATTTATTACACTCCAGATTGCGTCAACTTCAATTCCAACTTTAGGCATTTGTTCCACGTCAAAAGACTTACGACAAACTTTGATAGCAAATGTTTGGCTTTCAAACTCAAACTCCTTCTCTTCGTATTTATATCCTGCGTTTGTCATTTTCCGATGTGCAACAAAGTTTTCACTCGTAGACGCCGCGAAATTCATGATTGCACTTTTTAGTTGAAATTGTACTCTGTTCTCATTAGATATGCATGCGAAAGGTTGATCGGCTTGGTCCAAATACGTAGTTTTATTTTTTCAGCGTATGTGCTAGTCCGTCACTTTGAATTAATATTTTTGGGAAACTTTTATTTTTGTGTGAAGCTAGCAAAAACTTTGCATTCGCTCTAAGCATATGGCACGGATGACTGGTTGCACTCACTGAACTTGCTACAGCTGCCTCTGCTTCAGCCACAGCCTCTGACTATTAGTCTCCTCTCACTCTGTGCGAGTAAGTACGTGTATGTGCTTTTATCTTGTGAAGTGTTTCTGATGATGGCCCCTGGGTAACATGGTCGAAAAAGTTTCCATTTCAGCTGTTCACGTGGACAAGGCTAACTGCAAAATGCAAGCAAGCAATGAAAAATAATTGCAGCTAAAACAAGCTGAGGCAAGTCGAGTTGCAGCCTCGAGCTGCACTGCTACATGCCACGGCAATTTAATTTATTAAATGTAACAACTTCTAACTAATGAAAATGCACTTAATTTGCGCCCTCCTCTCAAATGACTTGGAACAAATTGTTCTGTCTGCTTGCATTCTCTGCTATTCTGTCTTGAGTCATCTTGTTGCTTTTTTTTCGCACAAAATGTACTGCATATCCCAGAGTGCAAGCTCAGCAGCTTGTGCATTGTTGAGGAAGTAAACATATTGTTATACAGCTTCAGATACAATCGAAGAGCAGTTCCGCCCGTCGGAAAAGTGTCGTTTTCCACTCGCAGACTCTTGCACTCGAGTGCACATCACGAAAACAGAAAACAATTGCTGCTTTTTGTCATTGCTTTGCTTTTCAGCCTGCCCGCTCAATTTGCCAGCAAAGTGGGCCAAAAGTACCGAAAAAAAATTGCATGGCATGCCCAAAACTTGCCGCTCTCTCTTCCTGTAAATAGAACCGCATAGCACAAAATTTAAGTGCTGCAATTACCAACAATGGACGCAACTTTGCCACAAAACTGTTGCATTTGCACGGCACAAAGTTGCATGCTTAGGAGCCAACAATTGCAACGCCAGATAATGCGGCACTCATCCAACTATTAAACAGACTTTTAACTAGCTTTTTAGTTTGCTAACAGAACTTTTCAAATAGTGCCAAGTACACTTGGCCAAAAGTTAAACTTGGCCTGCTGTTAGTATTACCCAAACAGTATATGCAATTTCGACAATAGATGTTTTAAAAGTAAACAACATTTAATTGAAGTATCGATTGGAAAATTCCGAAAATATCAACTACAGCTTAATTAATATAACTTTCAATATGTGCTTCAATATTTGTTAAGTATTGAATACTTCTACATACTCGATCTACAAATGATTTGCCACATAAACACAAACTTTAAATTGAAATATCAGTTGTAAACTTTAGTTTTTTCCAGAATTTGAAAATTAATTTTCATTTGACTGCACATAAACAACTTTGCCTCTGGCTCTGAAGATTTAATTTAAATTTCCACCATTATATAGAGTACATTTAAGGACTTGTCAGAACATTGTAATTTTCACTGGTAAATGTTTTGTATTTTTGATTTAACAATCAGCCGGATTTTAGCTGTAAATCTAAAAATCAATCAGCCTGCAGGCGCTGAGCTATTATCGTAGAACAATAAAAATTCGTAACAATGCATTGTTGAAATTACTTTTCTGTGGCATTTGCTAATCTCTTTGCAATAAAACCCACAGAAAAGAAGCCTCAAAATCCAAACCAAGGCACATAAATACTGTTATAGTTGCATCTATCAAAGGAGAGCTGTAAATCTGTAAATGGATATTTTGGCTAATGGTTAAGGTACATGGCGTATACGTATTGTGACAAAAGCAGAACATGCAAATTCCATTATCGCTGCATTTATTTCAAACATTTCGCGACTTTGCTAATTAATAATTCATGACTAAATCATTGGGAATTGTGTAAATGTGCTAGAAAAAATAAATATCTAACTGGAAAGGGAACTGCACGTGTCATCGAAATTGAAATGGAAATGTAGTTTTTGTGCTTTTCGATTACAATTTGGATTTGAATTTAGATTTGGGTTTCAGTTTGAAATGGCAGGGCAGCCCATTGGTTGAAATTTCATTAAATATACCGCATTGCAAAATATGGAAAGTGCACATCAGAAACAACAACTAGTGGGAGAGATGCTTTCAAACTGAGCGCAAATATTTGCTTTTCAAATGAAATGAATAAATGCAGCAGCATCAGCACTAGGAGACTGGTAGAGAACGATGAGAGACAGATAAAGTTTTGGCCTTTGAATGTCAGTTTAATAAAGTTGTTGTTTTGCGTTGCCCGTGGCAATATTCAATGTGAAGCGTACTCTGACATGCTTTTAACAATGCAACCCTTCACTTGCATGTTGTTAATTAAATTTTATGATGCAACCAGTCAAAGTTGCAACTTGAGAGCAGCTTTGAGGCAGTTACTGCTACTAATGATGATGTTGCTCCTACTAAAACTCGTCCTTCTGATAATGCAGTCTGCTTACTAATTTATACATGACACGACCAACAACAATGTGATGTGCCCCATTGTGCTGCACATAGTCTAGCAACAGCATGCAGTGTCATGCCATTTATCTGTGTAACATGCTATGTGTGTACTTATTGTTGGCTAAGGAGTGGCAGCAACGGCAACAGCAACAGGATGCGTGGGCAACATGCAGACTGGCGACAGCAGCTGGCAATCAATAAATCCCAGGACCCAGCTCCTGTTGATATTTGCACAAGGCAATGCATAAATGCGCAAACACACCCAAACACACACACACACACACATCTATACATATACATTTGTATGTAAAGGTATTGCTAAAAGGAACTGTGAGTTTGTGGGTATGTGTGTTGATTGCTGACGTCCCTGCAATGCTAGCTGCAAATTTCAATCAGCAGGGGCAAGAGCAGAAGCAACTAGTTGTTGCCATGACTCCGCTGAGCTGGACACCAAGAGGCGTTGGCTCTTTGGGGAGCACAATTCCAGCTCCAGTTACAGTCACATTTACAGTTGCTCACGCCTTTATTGATGGCGAAAGTACAGTTAAGCCAAAGAGCTGCAGGTGCCAGACTCTTAACTCGGCTTAGCACACTGCTCTCGACATGAATAATACGTCAAAAACTCAAGTGCAAAATATTCATAAACACTTAGTTAACACTTTAATAACCTCTAGACACTAAAATGTTTATGAGTCAAGTGTTTATGTGCTATCTTTTTATTAAGGCATATTATTTTGTATGTCCTCAATAAATAGTATATAATATTTCGTTGCTCGCTCTTACTGTTAGTTGCATTTACTTATGTTTTAATTGAGCTTTGGCTACAAAAGGGAAAGACCTAGTATCTAAAAGCAAACAAATAAATAACAAATAGAATTAAATAATTATTATTAAATTATAACAAGCAGGCTCGCCAACAATGACCAGATGAGTTGTTACTTAAATAAGAGACTAGTAGTCGTACAAAATTAAATTACAACCCGCATAGCATTTTATGCAACCTTTGCTGCCGCTTTCAACAGCACGAAAGGCATGGTTTTTGGTTATAACAGCGACAATTCGTTTAGATCGCTGCAGTTTGCCGTTTCCGGTCAAACGAACTGGCGGCCATTTTACGACACAACACAAACAACACACACACACACACCACATTTGAGTGTATATATGGATGTGTATGTGTGGGCTAGAGCAGCTCAATTGGCTTATGCACGACATGCATAAACTAGTTAAAAACATATTTGCTCTTGTAAATCTTGTTATGGTGGGAATTGTCAAAGTGTACAGGGAAGTAAATTTAGCTATGTTAAGAGGGGGAGGAGAAATTGCTGGTTTCGGTTTTGGTTCTGGTTTCAAGTTTTAATTAAACTTGTAAATGTAGTTGCCACACAGTGCTAAAACAATAACGAAAACATGCAACTTGTGCTTTCGTGTCGCTGAGTCTACCTAGAGAATTGGTTAAAAGCATGGAATGTACTTACCAACATTACCCTCCGCCTGCACAGAATCTCCATGAGTGGTGAGCAACAGCAGCAACAGTAGTGCTGCCAGAGTACCAAACTGCAACTGCCTCAATGCTGGCCTCAGTGCGTCCAGGTTGCAGCATATGCGACCACTGGTCAATAGACTGCGATGCTGCTGCTGCGACGTCGAAGTCGACGCCTGAGCACGCTGATGCTGATGTTGTTGCTGCAGTCGTTGTTGTTGCAGTCTCTGCTTACACCATTCTCCTTGTTGCCGTCGCTGCACCACTGTTGCTGCTGCTGCTGCTGCCTGCCACTGCTGCTGCCGCTGCTGCTGTTGCACTTTAGTTGTTGTGTGTTGCCGCCTCTGTTGTTGTTCTTGTTGTACATTGCTTGCCATGATAATCGGCCCACCTGTAAATAAGCAACAAACCAACAAACATAAATTAATATTGTTCTCATTGGAAACTTGGGCAGGAAGTCAACGCACAGTGTGACAAACTACAGTGAAATGTGTGTCAATTCACTGCAGTATTCCATAGTTTATACTATCTAATTTACTAGTATTAAATCTGTTCAAAAGGAACATTTCCTTCTAGCCATAAACTTATTGGATTTGTCTGTGAATGAGAATGAAGATGCAAAGAATTGATTTTAAATATTACTATTAATATATTTGAAATGTGCAATATTTCAAAGACTATTCCTGGTACCTCATTTGTTTTGCATCAGAAACTATTTTCGCAACTCTCACTTTGAGATGTAAGACTGACTATTTAACATCACACTTATTACTAATATAGTCTCCGCTAATGAAACATCTCAGAATACTTACTTCTGCTAGTACATCTAATATATAAATACTCGTGCGAAACTCCATTTAAATAAATTTATTCAACTTTATGAAAGTCTCAAACATTTCATGTAAATCTTTTTAAATTTCGCTTATACAAATATCCTTCCACTCTATCAAAATAAAAGCGCTTATCGAATTTTCAACAATCTGCGACTTGAATGACTTTGCAGAGAGAGTGAATTTGCAAGCAGTTTGCTTACATTTCAAAAGCAACGAAAGTAATTCTATTTATGCAAGTGCCCTACTACAGCAGCTGTGCAACTTGAGTGGGGTTTTCAATAGCTAAGAAGCTGGAGGTTATAATCATTAGATGCGTTTATCATTTCGTCACATTTATGGCATAATTTATAAACAGGATCTCAGCTATCCTCAAGATGATAAATGCATGCCAAAATAAAACTGTACAATTTTAATAATTTGTCATTTATTTTTAAGTTAGCAAAAAGCTGACGACAGCTAGAAATCTATTCAATAAACTGGAGCTGGAGCTCAAGTTATCTGTCTGTCTCTGCAGCTTTCGAGCCACTGTGCATTATGCTGGTTGTTGCCTTTTGTGTATAAAATTGCATTTACGCTTATTGTGACGTGAACAACTTTTGGCTTTCCGGCATTGCCAGATACAAACTCCCACACACTCATTATGATTCACACAGATATATACAATACACAGAAGCAGTTCATATCCAAAGAGTCGGATACAGCTAAGGAGCAAAGAGTGGGAAGTTTACAGTATTGTTGTGCTGCAGTTTCCTGGCTTTTAGTTTGGCTCCTTTTGTGTGCTTCTTACAAATAATTCTTGCTGTTTATATGGTAATAAATGTCAGGCTTCATTTCGCCAGTGCGCCACGAGCTCTGCCAAAGGAAATTGATTTTCCTTGCCGCTTCAATAGCTTTGCAGGTGGTCGTGTCGCCGTTTCCCATCCCCATCCCCATCCTCATTTCCCATTCCCATAGTAGGTCTGCTTCCAATTTCAATGCTTCTCTGGGGTCCTTTTTTTTGCCTTAGCCAAGGCTGACATATTTTCGACCGGGGTCTCGAACTACGCATTGTATTTCTTATTACTGCTAAGCACAGGGCTGGGCAATATCCTGACGCCTACAGCTCATCAACTGTCGCCCGGTTACACACAAATCTGCTCCAGCTTAGGTACAATGTGTCCAAATATTGAGCAAGGTGTGACGAGGGCAAAACAAAACCAGAATGAAATGCAATTACCAGTCAACACAAATTTACCCAAAGCAAAAAGAAAAACAAAAGAAATGTAACAAAACTATTCAATAAACAAAGAATGACAGCTTTCACTAAATGAAAGTTAAAGGTTTCAAATGTAATGTAGAAAGAGCCAAAAGGCATAAAATGTAATAAATGCCATTAAACTAAAAGCGAAACACAAGTGAAAATATTTACAACTGATAATTTAAATATTCTCCTTTTAAAATCCCAACTTTTTTGCCAGTTCCCTAGGTCGACAGTCGCATATTTGCATTGCCAATAATCAACTCTCTTTATTTATTATTCACTGCAGATAAATAACAGTCAAAGGAATATTAAAATTACATTTCACATCCAACTGTAAACACTTTGCAAAGTGACATTTCATTTAATTCAGATAAAATTGATGATCTGATTAAAATAGAGTTTCAAGAAAATTCCAATTCCAATTAAATCGGTGAACTGTGAAATTGCGGATGTTTTAAATTTAATTAATATGATTTCCAATTCTCTTTGTTATTTGCTCTGCTATTATTGTAGTATTTCCTTGGGCTATGCAAGACAGGTTGAGCATCTTGTGGCCTACTTTTGTTGCTTGTACTCGAGAAAACAACAAGTGGAACGGAAACCCTTTGTAAAGTTTTTCCGAAGACATCAACATAATATGTATTCAATCATTTCGCATAAGCTGCATGATTAATGTGCCCCATGCCACCGGCATGTAATGGACTTTATTGCCTTGACATAGTTACTCACGGGACACAATGACTACAATAATTCCATATCCTACCGAAGTATTCCAGCTGGACTCGTGCGCTTCATTTTTCATCAGCCCTGGCCCATCAGCGAGAAAACTAACTGCAAAAACTAAACTAAGCAAACTAAGCGAAGCTTCAATAAGTTGAAGAAGCCCTTTTGGTGACCTCGACGCCCTAAGGTCTGATACGGCATGATATTGCAACATATGCGGCAGAATAATTAATCATCAGACGTACGTGCCGGCCTAGAAGTTTTCCATCCTTTGCTCTGTCTGTTTCCTCAACTCTAAAAATACGCAAAAGTTAAGTCGGACGGCCTACGAAAGTTACTTAAGCTCTTTATAATATTACCAAGTAATATGAATTTATTGCTTGTAAACGGAATATTTGATTAGCTGACCACTCGTATTCAATTAAAGACACGTCATCCACATTCTCGTGCAACTCCATTCCATTTTGTCCTTTCTGCTTTCACATATTCAGCTTTCTGCCTTTTTCGCTATTTATGCAAACTTAATTGCGAACCAACCTTGCAATAAACTTCAAAAGTTGCACTTTTTATTCCACATCCGCCTACTGCGCTCTGTCATGCACTTTAATTAAAAATGTCCAACAAATTAAAAACGCATCAGTGAGTGCAAACACACGCTCACAAAAAGGCAGACAAATGTTCCACTTGAAGAGAAGGGCATAATGAAAGCAAGGATGATAGAACTCAACAATTAGTGATGGACAGTGGAAAAAACCCAGTTGCACTCATGCAGATAAATGCAGTAGTCTATTTATGTTAATTCGAAATTCCTTTTGGCTTATTTTAGTGTGTAAAAACCATAATCAATAAATGAATTATCAATGCAAATTATAGTCAGTAAAAAAGGGATCAACTATTAATGGTGGATTGCAGAAAATTCAAACAACGAGAGTAAGTTCATAAATAAAATATCGTATTTAATTTTAGCATTTTAATACATTTTTTATATGGAGTTTTTCGCTAGCCAAGATATTTAGAAACACTTAGCTAAACTGAGAGCCTTAATTCACTTAGCACATTTAAATAGCATACGAATAAAACGGCTAACCGAAGCGAAAGTTGAATCCCTTTAAAGTAGCTTGCTGACTTGCTAGTCTTTTTAGCTCTATTATCCAAATATACCCTTTCTCTTCTTATACCCTTTGCAGGTAATTAAGACCCGTCTATAAATGCCGTTTGTACTTTTTAAAACGGCGGCGGCGGCAACAAGTGAAGCGTGGGACGAGGCAATTTTTAATTAAGTTAACAGCACAGCGCGGCTTTTAGTCATATGCTGATACACAGAGACACTGTGACATTTGGCACACTCCCCCCCATACCTCGACCCATTGCCTAACGATGGGCTGCCGCAAGAGCGCCTGTTTTTGTGCCATAGCAACAGCCCCCTTTGGTGGTATTCCATTTTTTAGTAGAAAAGTGCTCGTGGACCGGCAATTGCAATCCCCCTTCCTGCTCTTCCTGCCACCAATGGCCTGCCTCACGCCTTGTTGCCAGCGTTGCTGCAATTAAAATTCTAGGAAATTACTTTAAAATACATTTGTTGCGCTTGTCAACTGGCTGCTGACTGCACTGCACTGCAGTGTAGTTGCCTTGGCTTTTTGCACATTGTTTGCCCCACTTCCGTTTACAAACCATCGCACTATTCCCCCCCTCACTCACTTGCCAATCCGCATTGCCTTTCAAGTCACATCCGTTTGGCTTTTGTCCGCGCATATTGCGCCCCGAAGCATTGCGTTTTAAATTTGCACTCAGCGTGCTTAACAGCACCGCAACTTCCCTGCTTACCCCTTTCGACTGGCTGCCACGCCCACTGCTTTGTCAACAGCAGCAGAAGCTTCACTTCCACTTGGTGTACCGCACACACTCCCCCGACATCAAGAGTTGCCTACCCGTAGCATCCTCCCTTTGCATCTTGCTTGCATATATTTTTCGGCTGAGCGTTTCGTTCATTGAATTTCAATCATCAATTTCAATCAAATGTGCTCTGCGATAGCCGCACACTTTATTGGCTTTTGAAATACAAAATGGACGGATTTCTGCCAACTGCAGCTGCCGAATTTTCAATCCAATTAGCCGTAGTTTTTATAAGTCCCCAAAAAGGGAATAAAATCAAGTTAGCAAGTAAATGTCATTAAGCTTAAAAAGTTCCATTTTATTACATCAGCAATTTGAATTCGAAACCTTAAATAATTTAAGTATAATCGACATTTAATTATCCATCTACCGATATTTTACTTCACCAACTAATTTTCTAGAGTTGCCACTAACTATCTTATATAGTGTAATCAATTCTATCGTAGTGGTTAATGAGAATAAACCTTGTTGATAATTGCAACAAACTTAAAAAAAATTCATGTTCGGAGCATGAATTTGATTTGAAGATTTTTAGAAAAAGATCGATTGGAATCGATTCTTATATACTTTCCAATTCTGCAATAACCAATAGACTTAAATCGATAGTAAAAATGACTGTGCATTGAAAAATCAATCGTTTTTACTTCCACCTCTGCTAGTGAGTTCATGCGAAAAAGTCAGGTTAGAATTTACTCTCAAAAAAAATAAAAATTGTATTGAATTGTAAAGTTAATTTTAATTACAAAACGAATTACAAGCCGAAAACTTTATTAAGAGTAAACTCATTCTCTACAATTGCAAGATAGCAGATAAAAAAATGGGCAAGAAACAGAAGATGAAGAAAGCTGCAGCGGCCGCCAAGGTAGCCGCTGGCATTGAAGAGACCGCTGCGGCTCTTATAGACAGCAACAACAACAAGAATGAGGAGAAGAGCAGCGAACTGAAATCGAAAGCTCGCGAAAAGAACTCCAATATGCAAAAGCTGATGCAATTGGCCAATAGCTTGGAGTCGAAGCTGAACACCACACGCAAGGCTGGTGTTTCATCAGTCTCCGGTTCATCGGATAGGGAAAGCTGTGACAGCGATGATGACGACACGGTGGTGCTGGAGGAGAGCAACGACTTGACTGCATACAAGCAAGCTGCAGCTGCCTTGAACGGTCGCGAAGCTCCGAAGTATTCTCGCGGAGAGAAGAAGGCCCGTCGCCTATTAATGAAACTCGACCTGGAGCCAGTGTTAAATGTCTCCCGTGTGACCATGCGCAAGGCCAAAAATGTGATGCTCTACATAGATCGACCCGAGGTGTACAAGTGCCCCCACACGAAGACACTCATCTGCTTTGGCGAGGTGCGCATTGAAGATACCTCTAATGCTGCTGCCGCCCAGGCAGCGGAACGTTATCTGAACGATGCAAACATAAGCTCCAAGTCTCCCTCAATGGACGCTGAGGCTGCTAATAACGTACAAAATTATGATGACGACGATGAACCTCTCGACGATAGTCATTTGGATGAGAAGGATATCGAGTTGGTGCAGATGCAGGCGGAGTGTTCGCGCCAGAAGGCCATCAAGGCGCTGCTGAAGCACAATAGCGATGTAGTTAATGCTATCATGGACCTGACCGTAGGATAGGCAACAATGCATTTCACTTAACAGCATCACTTAAGACAACAATTAATTTCTAATTTAAATTTTTTTAAGAGCGCTCACTTCATTTGCAAATGCACATAAAAATATGCTGCTCTAATAAATGGAATTTAAAAAATTATGTAATCTTCGTGGAATAACAAATTGATAAACAAATATACAAGGTATTATATTGAAATGATTGTGTATATAGAAGAGTAAAATGATAATTAGTGTATTCTATTTTTGATGATCTACTCATGTTTTCTCCTTGTGGAATTTAATCAGAGTGACCCTAGATAAAATGTCTCATTAAAAAGATTATTTTCAAGATAACTTAAAATTGAACTGTTCAAATTATATTTTAGTATAGATTGTCACTACTTCTTAAATGGTTATACATGCTTTTAATTAGCCACTAATTTGATTAGGTTATTGCAATGCTCCACGGCTAATAAGCTACAATACATACCAATCTCGTAAGACGACTCATATACCATCTAATCGTAAATTGATCAATATCACACGAGCACTATATATTGTTAAAGTCGAAAAGGCGCACTTGCAGCAAATGCAATTAATTCTTTCCCAGTTTATTGTAGGTGTTTTTCAATTTAAGTTTATGTTCTATTTGATTTGGCAATAAATTCGCGTTCCAGCTAGCAGAACCGATGTTGGCAGACTGAACGACTAAACAGCATCCAAAATACATACATACATATATGAAACCACATATGTGTGCTCAACAGATTGATAAGAATCAATCGTCAGACAAAAGCTCACATTGTATATTAAAATGATAAGAAGCACATGGGCCAGATGTCTATACTCGAATGTGATAGAGATAAGCTTACAGACCCTAAAGATTTATAAGGCGATAAGAAAGTTCACCTGTCAAATAGACTAATTTAACCTCAATTATCTTTTTCATTCTCTTTTATTACTTTTAACTCACTATTTACACCCTTTGTTGAATTAAACATACAACTGTGGCATGAGTTGTAAGCAATAGTAACAATAGAATACAATTTCACTTAGTATTTTTAAAAGAATAAAATATCATTTAAAAAGCTGAGAAAAGTACAAAGCAAGTTCAAGTTCAACTCTTGGAATTTCTGCTTTGAAGTATTGTTTGATTGCACATTAAAAGTACATAAGACAATTATATTTAATTAATCTATGATATCCTCCCAGCTCGGCAACTATTCGCAGCATTCAATGCTAGAAATCCGTTTAATTTCTCAGATGAAATGCGACTACTCTTTATCTGTCAACTTTTGACTCTGTCATCTCTTGCAATTGTCTGTTGATTGCAACTTCTTTTTGCCAGTTGTCCAACTAGTATTTTTCTATGGAAGAGTTTTGTCTGTTATTTTTTTGTTTTTATCATTTGACTGTCACTTGCTTTTGTTTGTGGAAACGTAATCATCTTTCCAGTTGGTTGATGTTGTTGCCAGGTGGCAGGGCTCCATTCAAAGGACTTTCGCAGTAAGTATTCATTCAATTAAAATGGCTTTTGTTTGGTAGAGTCTCTTTTGACATTGCCAACGCCAACGCTAGGGGCAATGCCAGCAAGTTGTCACGGTGGAGAGACAAAACCTAAAGCCACTTAATAAATTGCAAGCTCTAACTTTCGGCTTAATTTCATTCAATTTGCAGCTGTCGTCAGCAGCCGTAAAAAGGACTTTAGTTTTGCATTGAGGCAGTCGCTCTTTCTGCCACTCACTTCGCACGTGCCACCATTTCAAGCGCGAAAGTTACCAAAAATAGACAAGGCAAGTGGGAGAGCTACATTCGAGTGTGCTCGGCTGTAAAATACCCGTTTACCATTTGTAAGAAGACATTCAGTGTGATCAGAACAACTGAACAAAAGCAGACGTCAAAATTTTAACCTAGAAAAGTTTTTCTGGGATAAATTACTAATTTCTTATTATTTTATTCGTACTCATTCGCACTAAATTATAAAACTCTTCTACCTTATGGTTACCGGGTATTTAAAATAAAAACAAATGGCACACAACTTTGTATTCAGTTGTTGTTTCCTTACGAAATTGAACCGGAAATTGATTAAGAGTTTTAATCAGCGATCGGTAGACGCGCTTGAAATACAAAATCAGCTGACAACGTTGGCCACTAGCAGGGCACTAGGGCAGACCTGCATACGGCCATCACCTGGTCACAAGACGAACTTTTAGCTTAAGCAGTCAAAGACACAGCAGCGCCTCTCGGCCCCCATTTTCTCCCCAACTAACGACTGTAATTTTCTACGCCAACAACATACTGTAAACAATTTCAAGTTTTGTATCTTTTATGGTTGAAATTTCCTTCATCTGGCATTTTGCTTTTTGCATATTTTTGAAGCTGCTTATAAAGTTGCAGAGCCGCAAGTTACTTTTGTGAAAATGCTTTGTTGCCCCACCTCCCTCTGGCTTTGTTGTTTCGTTGTTGTGGCTTTCTGGTCTCAAGGTGACCAGTTGCTTGAGAGTTCTTCAACGCTTTCAACTTAATTTCGTAGCGCATTTCTTGACCAAAATCCGCAAAGGATTTGCCGTAGATTCTATGTCCTGTTGCCTCTTTGCGGCTGTCAGTTGTTGTGCGGCCTAGCATGAAACCAGCACACTAAGCCTCCTTCATTTCGCAGGCATTTTAATAGAACTTTTTTTTTTTTGAGTTTTCCCGTTTTCATACGCCTCGTTGGATGGCAACACATGACGCAGTTCATCACTTTAAGAAAGCGAGCACTATTTTGCTTGAGAGAGAGCTAATCACAACGGTTAGAGGTCGAAAGTGGTGGTGCACTTCAACGTGAAGTGTTGGTGGTCGTTTTGCCATTTTAGCTTTGGTGTCCGTGGGCGGACACATCGCAGCTGTTGCCTTGCACTTTAGAGCTCTTCGGGGCGCCATTATTGTGAATATCGAGCACTCGACTGAGCAAACAATCCAACAGGCAGATACACCGACTGACAGACAGACAAATCTCGAGTTGGCACCTGCCAGGTGATTTAGGGCCTCGAGTACAGCTCGTATTACTCTGGCTTTCGATTTGCTTTGTGTAACTGACGCCTTAGCGGTTTTCAGCCCAGTTAAGGGATAACAAATTGCTTTTATCTGGCTTTATGCCCATATCCATTTACCCACACAAACATTCGTACACATTATATTCTATTTATTTTTCTGTATTTCTATTTATTATTTGCGCACACATAATTCATAATTCTCTTTTAAGCAGCTCAGCGTGAAAAAGGGCTTTTCCGTTCTGGCTGAAGTGCAAAAGCAATTAGATAAGCGCCAACTGGATGTGGCAATTGAGTTTGATTGCGTTGTTCGAGGTTCCAGCTGTTTTGCAGCACAGCACGAAATTCGCTTTGATTTCATTTCAAAATTAAATATAATTGCTGGGGTTCATTTTGTAATCTGCAATCAGGCGTACTTCAAAATGCTTTTTGAATTAGTTAAGATTAAACTCAACTAACACTGGCTGTACTTGTTGTTTGTTTTCAAATGAAATGAATCCAAAAATAAACGACTGGAAACTTTACTCTTCTCGTGAATATGCAGCGCTCCTTTTATGGCCATAATTCTCAGTCAGCTTATAATAACGCCCCCACAGTTGTTGCATGACCAAAATTAGAAGCATGGAAAGGGCCATTTTCAATTTAAGAGCAAACTGCATGGAAATTGTGCACATCCTGCAAACTGAGTTGAATCCGCTTGACGATGCCAAAGCAGCTTATAGTGCGCCACTAAAAGCAACAATTGCAACAGCTCCTGTTGCTGTTGCTGCCACAAACATGCTGCTGGTGAGCAACTGTTACTTGTCGAAGGGTTGCAAATTGGCCGAGTTTCGTATTGCTCTTATGTGAATTTCCGGCATATTTATGCGTAATATTTTATTCATTTCCTGAAAGCCTTCATAAATGCAGCATAATTAAAAGCAGTGTCTGCCTATCCATCTCTTTCTCTCTCTCGCTCTGTCCATCTCTGATAAACTCGTTAAACTGTCCGATGACATTCCCGCGAATACTTTATATGCATTTGTATCTATGGTGTATCTGTTCCAGCTGTCGTGCGTGTTTCTTTGGTCTTTTCGAAACAAAAGTGTGGGAGCCCGAAAATTGCATATCAATTGGAAATCAACTTTCGATGCTTTCCAAAAGCAAATTGCGCAGTACATAAAAGAAAAGAGGGAGGAGCAATCGCCTATATGCGTTGCTTACGTGTTTGTCATGTAACTGTCAGATACAGTTGCATACTACCTTTGAGTGTGTATCTATAACTGTATCGCTGTCTCTATCTGTATCTATAGAAGTTTCTTATCTGTATCACGATTCAGCGATGATAACAGGAAATTGATATTTCGCGTTTGGAATTTTTTCCCCTTCCTCATGGCATATTAATGGGTGTGTGTGTGCATAATGAATGTGTAATTTTATCATTAATTTATGAATAATTTGATTGATAAACATATTTTCACAATTTCCAAGCTATTTCACAACAGCCAAACAATGTTCATAAAAAGTTCATCAAATTATCAAATAAAATGAGAATAAAATACAATTTCATTTGCATTTTAATTGCTTTTGCAAATTGTTTGACAAATGTTTTGTAATTAAATGCAATTAAATGGGGTTTTAACTGATTATAAAAAGTTCATTGCATTCATTTACGTTCCACGGTAAATAGATTATTCAAAATGGCAACGACCCTTTAAGAAATTTACATAAAAATATAATCAAGAAAAAGTGTTGCATACTTTGCAGGGCAACCCAAAAAGAAACACGAAACTTGGCTTCAAATTATAAAACACACACATTGGGATGGGGCAGCTGGGCGTAACAAACTTTTAACAAAATTGCAAAGTTTTTTAAAATAAATTCTAAGCTTGGTTGTTTTTATGGTTGAGTTTTCCAATTGACTTACCAGCAGAGGAAGTGCGCACAGTTCTCATGATAAGCGGCATGCATTTTGGCATCGATGCTGGCTGCCATATGTTGAACTTGGCTTGCCACGCACAACAGCAGCAGAGCTGGCCACATTGGGAAGACTGGCACAGATGATAGACTGGAGATGGGAGCTGGCAACTCGGACGCTTATCGCTGAATGAGCTGTCGCAGAACACTAGCTGGGATTTTTCCTACATGTGGTAGGAAGTCACTTTTCTTATTTAACCGCTCAACATTTCGCCCAGCGTTCACTTTGCTGCGCTCACCAGGTTGAACTGAACTCGCCTCGCATTGCGATGCCCAATTTGAGCATCAGGTAGCGCAGACAACAGCTCACGAAAGCACACGAAGTGCTGCCGAACTCTGTCCGAATTTGTTACGACAACGAGCTGAACGAAGTTATACGAATTGCACTTCCAGCTTTCCAGTTTGTTGGGCCTGGGGTAAGGCTGGTAAAGCTTTCGGCAACAAGCTTTTGTCAGTGCGATGCTTGTGTTGCTCCTGTTGCGTCGGCAGCGACGCCCACGCAGAAAGCTTTGCTGTTTCGCGTTCGGTTTCATTTCAGCAGCTTTCATGCCCACGCACGCAATGGCCGCGGTGGGCGGTAGGCGGAGGCGGAGGCGGAGGCAATGAAGACGGCGCCTACCATTGCTGGTGCCTGTCTTAGTGTGAGGCAATCACAAAGCTCTGTCTCGCTCTCACAGCCACCGTTGCTCTGCCTCTGTCGCTTTCCGTTTCTTTCCAAAAATAGCTGGCACACGAATATTCTGGCTGCCCTTCGACTTGGCTTCCTACATGCCTCCCTACCAGTTTCCTCCCCCTGTGCTCCTGCTCTTGCTCAACTGCGACGTTGTGTTTGCTTACATTTGCCTTCAACTAGTGACATCTTCAACTAAATGTTGCAACTTTTTCTTTCAACGAAATGCCAAGTCAGTGTTAAAGCTACCCCTCCTACTCTCTCGCTTCATCTCATCGCTAGACTCTTGTTTTTAGCAAAACTTTTTAAGTCTTAATATCTCCCTTCATTCGACGCTGCTATTTTTAGGCATTTTTGTATTTAGGAGGCGCCTGCGTAGGGATCTCCCCATTGATTTATTTTCTTTTTCACATAGTTGTTGTTGTCGTTGTTTTTCGGCTGCCGACGCCTTTTATGAATGAACTTGCCTCACATATTTATTATGTGACTTGGGACATTGCACTGCTTGTCACCCATTGCTGAAGACATTGAACAGAGGCTCGAGGGGACAGTAGAGTAGGAGCTGCCTTAAGGGCGAATTTACAATGTCACTTGCAATCTCATTAACTTAATGGATTGCCATCGTTGTTGTGGTTTCGTGATGCGCATATGACGCCATTGTGTTTCGATTCCAAGCCTTCCCATATGCCCCTAACAATCTGCCCTTCGCTCTCTATGAGAGTGTGTGTGTGTGTGTGAAAAGGACACCTTCGGACTTGGATAACGTGCGTGGATTATGATTAATATTTGTTCAGTTTTAAATTAATTGCAGCCAACAGCTGTTGCCTTAATGTTCATTAATAATATCATGAATGAAATGGAGGCAATGCTGGGAAGGAAGTGAAGGGTGCCAGCTTGGGCAACAGCTTGGGGCAGTTAATATAAATTTAGATTTAATGAGCTGTATATGCCGACGGGTAAAATCCGACCCCAAGCAGACAAACAGGTGCAAATTCTGAGAAATTATCAACAGCAGAGTTTAAAAAAAAATAATTGATTGAGGATTTAGCAAGAAGCAGACAGACAATTTATATTCAACTATGTTAAATATTACTATGTGAATTAAATAAGGAAATATTTAATAATTAGGTTATTTTTATACACAGTTAATTAACTTTTTCTATAACCATTTTAGCTGTTAATTGCATTGTTGTGAAACTGTTTATTAACGAAATGAATTCATCATCTATACATCTGGGATAGAGTTGTGAAATTATTTATCAAAGAAATAAATACAAATCCAATAAATCAATCGAAATCGATTGAGCGATAGTATATCAATGTGAGCTCGTAAAAATTAATGCATATATCATTATCACTAATAGTTAATGACTTAATCAAATAAAATAGGTAAAAATATAACACCTCTTCCCCGAATAAGATATAGCATACTATTTAGAGCCCGAGAAAGCTTAATTTCTAAATAAATCTTATCATAGTTCTGTAAAAAACAGCAAAAAATAATCAGTGCCAAGTACTATTCTCAATTGCTTACATGCATCATATGATAGGCATCTGTCAAGTTTATGCGACAATTCCACTAGTAAAAGTAAATGCCTTCCACAACTTTCCCTTTTAGTGGCATTTTGCCGTAATTTAAGTGTTCATTTTATGCGACAATATTTTGTGAATTTCATTTTCATTTTTATATGCCCATTTATTGACGCGCAAATATTTGCCTTTCATTTATAATATGGACAGCTCAATGGGAATTGCGGCACAGCTTCCGGCTGTTTACGCAAGTCCTAATCAATATGGATTTCTCAGTGTGACATTTATATCTCCAAAGAATAGAAGTATTGTCGTCATGGTTGTTGCTCGTGTTGCAGCTATATTTAATTCAGAATAACATATTCGCATCCACACATACTCGTATTCCTGCATCTAACTGATATGTCAACAACATTCAATCAAAACCAACCGACTCGACTCACGGATGTCTTCTACGAATCTCCCTCCCACCTACTCAACACTCACTCCCTCAACAACTCAGCAGCTGGTGCCATTCATTCACAGTATTCACGTTCTTCAACTAGCGTCATGTCGTAGGGCTCTGGTACCTGACTCACACTGAAAACGTGACATCGACACAATTGCAAATTTATCGCAATTACGCAAGAACAGCAGAACAGCTGCTCACCGTTTTAAGGATCTCCATTTTATTTGAATGATGACTTCCAGAGAAATCAATTTTAAAAATAAAACATTTTTGACCTATTTTAATTAAACAATATATGAAGAAATTGAAGTATATCAACTCGAGTTAAAAATTAGAAAGGTTTCCGAAGAAAACTAGTGAATAAAAGTGTACCTTATATAAGTTTACTCGATCCATATCCATCCCATAAAAACTCAATGTTAGCATAAATCGATTTATAATCAGCCTATTCATTTAGCTTGCTATTAAATGTGAATGACAGTGACATGCAGTTCTAGTTGATTTTTTCACAATATGAAAACCCGAATAGATGGTAATTATTTTCGAAGAAATAATTGTAAGACAGACACACAATAGGTCGATTATTGCGTAGGCTGTCAATCATTTGACCATTTAGAATTTGCATTTGTGCTTCGACTTTTGGGCGGCAAATGGCAGCAGGGAGCTCAGTCACAGTAGGCGCACCTGTTGCCACACACGCGCCAAGTCGCCAGGGACTACTATTATAGCTAAAGGTCAAATAAGTAAGCTTTACACTTAATTGCCTTACAATATTGTATATACTATATATATGGTATCGACTGACTTACCTCAGTTTGACATTTATAGCTTGGCTCATGTAGTTTTTTATATCATTTTCAGAGCAAGCAAACGAAAACATGCAAATTGTTGTTGTTGTGATTAGTTATTGTTGTCGCTAGTTGTTCACTTTTCTGATTTCCGTTTCGCGTTTTTTTTTCTTGTCTTTTTACTTTTCTTATTATATAGTTTAAATTTGAGTTTTAATTGCTGAAAAACTGTAAGAACATTAAATTAGGATACTTGCAAATTCTTAAAATTCTCCTAATTTGCTTAACGTTATATTCGTTTTTCCTTCTGTTCTGTTCCTTTCACTTATATACATATATTTTCGCTGTTCTTTTTTTATTCCTTGCCCGCAGCGGACAGCAACAAACTTCTTTTTGACGCAAACAACGTCAGCGACTGACGACAGCGGCAGCCACAGCAAGAAATGCTAAGCAAAATTTTTGCTTAGTTTTTTTGTTCTTCCTCTAGCGGCTCCCAAAGAGCGAGAGCGCGTCATCAATAGGGAGAGCCAATGAGTGAGCTTGTGTTTGTGAGAGCGCCGGTATTACGATTTATGTGTGAATGAGTGTGTATGTACATACATATGTGCTGGACTTGGGTTTGTATTTGTATTTTACGTGGACAGGCAACTGTCCGCAGGTGTTACGATGACGTTGATACTACACAAATACAGAGAGAGAGATAGGGAGAGACCGTGAAAAGCAAGACCTAAACGAGAGAGTATGAGAGGCAAGTGGGAACTGGGCATCTAATTGCCCAGAAGGCGCTGCGCTGGTAATGTTTATGACAGTGATATTGCCAGGAACATGTATGCAACAAGAACAGCCAGAAGAGCAAGTGTGAAAAATAAGGTGAAAAGTATCGCACGCCTACACACAAGCAAGCGGAGAATGAATGGAAGTGAGCTAGAATGTGAAAGAGGCAGAATTAAGCGGGCGGCCACATTTAACAACGCAATAAGCAGGCGCTGCTGTCACACACATACACATACACTCACATACACATTGAGTGTGTGTTTGTTATTGTTGTTTGCGCAAATTGTGAACTTGTTTGTTTTGTTGCTGTCGCGTGACCATAAATTCTCTAATTAAACTCCACGTCACTGTAACTCCGGCTATCTTCTTATGCTGTTATTGTGGCTCTGAATATAACAACAAGTCTAAAAAGACCGCCCGTAATGAAAAACACAAGCAGCTGCCTGCCATATGCTAGTGCCACACATTTATTGCAGCATACTTTGTGGCTCGACACTTAACCTCTGCATTCTTCTCATTGTAGTCCACATACGCACTCGCACGCACACTCACACACATAGTTTTATCTAATGAAGTTCAGTGTCAAATATTCATTTCGATTTCAATAAAATGTGGCAGCCAAATTGAACTTGCCACAGCCACACAGAGTCAGAGCTACAGTCATAGAGTCAGAGTCAAAAGCTTTGCGCTGTCGCCATATTTGTTCGCCTAAAGCGAAGCCACAACCACTTTATTTATTCAGCACATAAATGTTATTAAATATTTGTTTTAGTTTTTATATAACAGACATATCACACAAAAACATATTTCATCTAATTTTCTGTTTTTTTACATTTGGTTGATTTAAGATTTCTTTTGATGCTGCTTAATTTCTTCTTTTTGGTGGCTGCTCGCGTTGACCGTCAGTCGAAGGACTGCCTGTCCTACTGAAATTACGTTCGTTTTGCAGTGTTGCTGCTTCTGCTTCTGCTTTTGCTGCTCGGTGTTGCCTCTTCGGAGTTTCGGTCTACCATATGCGCGGACACATACACGCACCCACACACAGACACCTTGCCGTAACGAAAGCAGTTTGTTGCCTACAAATTCCTACGCATTTCGTGTGTGTGTATTTGGATGTGTATGTTGGCTCTGCTTGTGTGCTGTAGGTTAGGCACACGCGCCTTCAAGCGAAAGCTCTATAGAAGCTTTTAAGCACCATGCTTTTTTGTGTGCCAGTTTGAAGTTTAAATGTCAATTGTCAGCACACAGATACAGTGGTGGCAAAAATATTATCTTACATGTAATATGTAATGAACTAAACAAGTTATGATAAATGTGATGGGTTCGACACAATTCTAAATGTAAGTGTACTTGGTGTATTGGTTGTAGTAGTTATCAATTCCCTTTAAAGCAATATTCTGTGATTGGCAATATGCCCACTTGGACAGTGTACCAAAGCTGTCCTACAGCAACAACAAACTTCAGTTCCCCCCTCCGCGAGACGCATTGGGGTTGTCATTTGACGTAGGTTGACAGCTGTTTGCTCTTTGCCGAGCACTTCATGGCTATTGATTTTGTACTGAATCTTAAGCTGGAGCGCAACAGTTTGAAAGTCGCAGCTTTCACTTTCGTGCGCAGTGATTGTCCACATTCTCCCACATGCTCACACTAAATGCGCCTGTTTCCTGCACGACGTGCAAATGTGTTAGTGTGTCAGAGAAACGCGTGCGCAGGACCATGAGAGATTGTGAGAAAAGCTTCGCCAACCGCCTGTTGCGGACATAGGGCGGGCACTTGAAGGTTCTACTAACGGCGCCAATACGCTGGAAGGCACCACCTATACTATGCCGCGGACAGCAGTCCCAGACAATGACCGTGTGCTTCGCACTTACACATACACATAACACTTATATTCTTACAAACATATATAAACATACATACCAAGGCATCGTTTTATCCTAATACAAGTACTCGCACCCGCAGTCGTAATCGCCGCATAGCTTAGCGTAACGAATTAATTTTAGCACTCGATAAAAAGAAACTGCATGCTAATGCTGTTTTAATGAGTTTTTGTTGCTCTGCTGGTTTCCGGCATATAACCATTGTGGCCTCCTGAAAGGGATCAATGCAAAGCTTCCACAGACTAAGCTCTCAGTTAAGTGTTGGTGTTTCAGCTTTGATGTTGACCAGTTATTGAGGCTTAATAGTTGGCTCAACAGGTTAACACTATCTCATGAAAAAGTATTGCCTACTTTTAGGAATTACTTATAACCATTTTAAATTGGAATAATAGAAAACATTTATATAATGACAATATAATCCAAATATTAAATACATTAAAATAAAATATTATTTGAAAAATGTCAACATTTTTTAACAAAAAATGAATTAAGCAAGACAAAATCGCACAATTGTTTTTTTTTACATTTTATGTAAATCTTTATTTCTTTTATATCATTGTGTAAATTTTGTTGGTATTAGTAAGTAAATTTTTATTTTTTGTAAGCCTGTTTTCAATTTGTTCGCAAGTGTCTAACTATAAATTGAATATTTCGCTTGTGTCATTGTATAATTCAAAAGTTTCTCAAGTCATTTTTTCATAAGATGAACAATTTCCCATTTTTCAATACGATATAGTTTATGGTTAATGCGAAACACTATATGCTGAGTGTGCCAGATGAAAAGCCAAATTTCTAATTGTTTTGCTTTTTTCTTTTTGATTTAATTTATTTTTTTTGTTTTTTGGAATTTTTTCATATTAACTAAAAAGTTTCGTTTCGCTTATTTGTATGCATTTTTTAGAATACAATTTCTACATAATTTCGAGCTTAGCCTTTTCTTTCTTGTATGTGTGTGTGTTTATGATGCTTGGACAAGGCCAAATTAAATGTATGTTAATTTAAATGTAAATGTAAATTAAGCCTACTTAAAATTTGGTTGTACGCTAATTTACACAAAAAATACACAACTAAATAATTAAAACTATGCTTAGAAAAAACTAAAATTAGCACTAAACTTAACATTAGAGTGATGTTTATGTTGATGTAATTATGTAAGTGTTTGACGTGTGTTTGTGTATTGGTTGACGGCTTTATTTGTACAAATTATTGAGACGGATTGGTTTATTAACTGTGGCAAAAAGATATGGAGAAAGATTGTGTGTAAACTGCACTGACAACATCGATAAGGCAAGTTCAATAGGCGGCAATTGTGACTATTCATAGTTATGTGACGGTTGTTGCTTGAAGTGCTGAGTACTTACACATTATCATTCATTTATTCTTTAATTTATTTATTATTAACATTAAATTTTGGTTTCTTTTAAAGTCTAAGTAAAAGGCACTGATTTATTTAATCGGTTCGATACCATATTCAATTACAAGCTGCCCCCTAGGAGGAAGCGGCCTTTCTCGGAGAGGGAGGAGTAAACGGTGTAGTGCGAGGTGCAACGAGTTCACATTGCAGTAAAAAACAACAACAGCAACAACAATGACCACAACAACCGTCAACTCTCAATGTTGAGTGCTCTAATTTGAATTTGTATTTGTATGTCTATGTGCTTGTGTGTTGATGTGTGTGTGCAGTGAAATATACAAAATAATAATACATTATGTAATTACTAAAAATTTAATTGAAATACGTGTGATTTTTCATCATATTTTTTGTTTTTGTTTCTTCTCTATTTTGTTTTATATAAATTGTAATTATTTCGTTTGCTACATTTATTTTACATACATTTATTTGCTAATACATAAAAATGTGCATGTGTATGGGTGAGTGTTTTGTTGCTAATTGTATGTGAATATGGGTAATTGCTATTTTTGAATGCTGCCTCGAATACATTAATTTAAATGTCGTTTTTCTTATTTTTAACTATGAGTATGAGATGAGTTTGAAAGCAGATTTTGCAATGAGTTTTTCTTTATATAATTGTTTGCATGTGTGTGAGTGTGGTGTGTATGAATGTGCTTGGTTTTGGTTCAATAATTTAATATAATTTAAATATTTTGCATTACGTTTATGTTTAGTTAGAGTTCTTGTCACTTATGGTTTACTAAATAAAGCATTCAATTTAACATAAACTTGCATAGCTATATACTTTATAGTTTATCGATTTGTATAGTTATTGTGTATAGCATATATAGTATGGTGTAGTATATAGTATAGGTAAGAAGTCATAATGCCTAATGGTCTAGCAAAGCAAATTACAAATAATAGTCGAAATTTAATTTATACATATATGATCAAGACAAGGAGGGCGCCTAAATTATTTTATATAAAGATGTATATGTAGTATAGCTTATAGCAAGAATCATAATACCTTAGCTAGAGCTGGTTTGGATATATTAACATATTCATAATCGATTTTGTGTATCGCTCTTAGACACATCAAAAAAATATATAATAGAAATATTAAACAATTTCGACACAGAGAAAAAAAACTAAATAGAAAACAAAAAAGAGGCAATCAATCGTTTTGGTGATTGATTTGCAACACAAAAAAAACTTAGAAAGAAACTAAACGATACAATGTGTAGTATATCATAATGGGAGGGTATACAGAATATGTTTGTATATAATATATAACATATATATCTATATGTAGTGTGTGTGTTTAATAGTATATGTGTATATATAATAATTATCATTATAACATAATCGTGGCGTCGCGTTTCAATTCACGCTGTTGCTATTTTGCATCTATACTTTATTATCAAGTATTTTATGATGTACATTTTGCATAGTTCGCCAAGCTAACAATTAACGCATGTCTCCAGACTCCTCAGTTCGTTGTCTATATCGATGTTGATGTTGCTGTTGTTGTTGTTTTTCTTGTCGTTATTATTGCTGTGGCGTCTTAAGCAGAAGTATATCTTTCTTGCGCGTGCGGCTACTGTTACCATTGATGCGCTGATAGAAAAAGTTGCGTGCTATTTTGCGCTGCAGCCTGTAGGATTTGCCAGCTAGGAACTTTGTTATGCTCTGCTCATAGTCGTGCACATCCTCGTGATCCTCCAGCAAATGTATCGAGATGATTTCAATTTTGATTTTGTGAAACGGCAGCGTCTGCAAGATCTGCAAAACAAAAAACGTATATGTAATTAGTGAAATTGTGAATTAATATATTTGAATATTTCGACATACCTCTAGCTCATGGCCCTGCACGCCCAGACTGAGCAAATCGTATTCGGTGCGCTCACATGCCAGCATGATTGTGTAGAGCGGAAAGCATTTCACACGCGAATTGAACCACGACGTCTCCTCATCGTGCAAACTGTTGATGCGCACATCCTCGTTGTGTATGGTTATCTGTTGAAGGCATTGAAATCGAAATTTGTAAAGAGACAATTGACTTTCGTCATCATATTTGCAGACTCACCTCTTTGGGAAAGGGATTGGGCGAGACACAGGCATGCACCACCTGCATACGCTGTCGTTGCGCATTCTGCTTACGCAATGCGAAATACCAACGTGGCTCCGGCTCCACCAGCACACCCATCCAATTGAGCTGCTCGCTCAGCCACGGCGCCGTTATCAGATGCGCCAAGGGACCGCTCAGCGACTGGATGACCGCACCATTTCGTTTGCCACCTACCAAATCGGACACATATTGGGCCAACTGATCGGCGACACTGTTGCTGTGACTGTGAGAGTTGCTGCTGCTGGTGCTGCTGCTGTTGCCCGTGCCGGCGGTTGCAACAGCTGCCGAGGCTGAGGTCACCTTGCCAGAGCTGGATACGGTGGCGCTTTTGGCCATATACATGGGATACTTGTGCATATGGATCTGGCGCAGGAATGCAATAAGTGCGGGATCGTCTTGCGCCACGCTATTCAATTCGTAGTCGCGCGACATGTTCAGCCGAAATTGCTGGTGTCGGATTTCTGCCAAGAAGAGAGGAGAAGAGAAGATAAACGAATTAATATTATTATAATACAAACATTGTTGTTGCCGCACTGGGCAATTAGATTTAATTAAAACTTGTTGCACCACTGGACGCTGCAGCTGATGTGGCAGTGGCATGGCGTGCGCCGCATCAACTCCGATACGCTCTGTTGGCAATAGAAGCGCATTGACCAGATTTGCATTGGCAAATTGAGTTCGCAAAACAGCAAAAAGGAACGACTTGGCAATGGAACTACATTTGTACATTCATTCCGACCGCATTTCCACTGACAGCATTCCGACAACAATGTAATGTGTTGTGTATGATTTGCATTCATTAATTTAGCTGCTAAATCATAGATATCGATTCAGCTTACAAAATTCATCTAAAGTATCATTATCCATGATTTCATAACTCAAACCTAACTCCAGCTATTCCCTGACAAGCTGCCATAAATTTCGACCAAAAGTGAAAAGTGTGAGGTTTGCAAATCGAAGGTTAAGTGCCATTGCCAAAAGCGCAAATGTAGCGAAAAAGCCAACTTGACAGCGACGACCTCATCACCTGACGCAAATGAGCCTTGAAACTATGCCAGCGGTCGTTGGGACTAGACTCAGACCCACAGACCAGAGCCGGCCGGCCGGTTGGTAGGCCCATAAAATATAATGAGCACGCGGCCTTTGATATTTAGTTCATGTGCCAGCTCCATCGCCACTCTACTCCACTTGCTGGCCCCAAGACCATGTACGATACATGCACTCATATATATGTGATATATAACAATTTGTCGTGGCTTTTTTTTAATGCCTCTCCATGTAACATTTATTTGCTTTTCACACTTTCCTTGCGCCAATTTCCACTTTTTGTTTCATTTTACAACGAGCGCGAGAAACACAAAGCACAAACTACAAAAGCAACGAGCAAAATGCTCGTAAGAGCCAAAAAAAATTAAAATATAAAATGTGGTCGGTAATTGTGGCAAGTGTTTGCGAATTGAGTTAGAGTGAGAGCTAAAGGGGTTACAGAGCCAAAGCACTAAAGAGGCGTGTCCAGCAGCGAATGCATGTCGGACAGTCGAAGCGTGTCTGTGTCGCATCAATTGTGAGGTTAGATACAAAGTATAGTACATAGTATGAAAGAACACGACTCGAAATTTGCATAAGCAAATTTTCATCATTTTAAGATGCATTGAAAAAAAAAATGTTTAATGGGAGATTATGATAATATTTTGTATCATTATTTGATTTAAAGATTTCAACATAATGTTAAGCACATTTGAATTAAAACGAAGTGGAAATAAACAGAAGATAGTTTAATGATTATTATGAAAATTGTAAATCATTTAAAGACGATTAATGAAAACGGAATAAAACAGTAGACACATTAGCTTCTACTTTCCTCAGTGATGTGAATCAATAACTCTATATTCGTACTAAAATGAAACAGTCTAGAAAGTAATAATCATTAGCGCTTCTATTTGCTGTACAGTACTTGCTGTCAGCTCGACTGCACTAGTCGCTTCTGTCAGTGTTCTTTGCAGGCCAGAGATCGACCCACTTAGATAGTGCTGGAATTGATTGAGTATGCCTTGCCGCTTTTAGACCAATAAATCAGCTCTGTGCGCGTTATTTATTAACTGTTGGCACATGGCCCCAACCAGATGCAGTAACAATTTAGCGATATGTCAACTATATTGTCGGTTATCACACAAAAAAGCCAAAACATAATATATACAACTTGAACATGGAAACGAAGCAATTTGAATAGAGTCAAACAAGCAATTACACGACTCTAAATCCCGCGTCTAGGGTGTCATAGAAATCAATAATAAAAGTGGCATTAGAAATGAAATACACTACACACACGTAGTGCTACAACTACAACAAAAGCCAACTGACGCAACTGAGGGGAGGCACACGCAATTCAGGCCATGTTACACAACGAGGGTAACGTTGCCCCGATATGCAAAAAGCAAACAACAAAAGTAAAGAGAAAAAAAAAAAAGTTTTTCATTTTATTTTGTTTTTGGTAGTTTTCTGTTTATAAACGTTCAATTTTGTTGCTCGTCTTGTTTGCTTGAATGTTCATTATTAAAAGAACTTTAAGCGCTCTTGTAATTGAAAATGCATAAAAGTTGTTGTCGCTTTTGTTGAATTATTGAATAGGGCGTGGTTGCAACCGGGCAACTTTGACAGACTACCCCTGACAAGCCCGAAGCCTCCTTGGCTGGCTAACTGTGCCCGTGCCCGTGCCTGAGGGGGGACATCAGTCTCGGTTTCTTAGTTCCTCAAGTCTGCCGTCTCAGGGCTCAGTTCTTGAGAGTTGAAGTTGCCGCCGCCGCTTAACCGCAATTAAACGTTCGTCGAAATTATTTTTTTCGGGCTTGCCCCGTCAATTTGTCTTGCCACCCTGATGACCGTTGCACACACTGTCGTAACGACCCCTTGTGCAAATTAGAAATGTCAGCTTTTTGACGCCGAAATTACCGAGCCCCGAGGCCAGATTCCTTCCATTCCTCATCTGCTGCCACTTCTTGCACAATGTTCTCCTCTTTTCATTGTGGATTTACATATGCTCGCATTTAACCGTTTTAAGGCCGCAGCTGTCGGCGTTCCATTCCCATTTGTTCCTGCTCTTCAATTCTGCTGGTAGACAAATCTATAAAGCATTCATTTAGACTCTAATCACCGTCAGTTTGTAATGCGATCTGAGAGGGCCCTAATAATAAACTAAACTGCCTAGAGAGGTTGGCAGTATCAGATTTCTACAGCTAATAGTGGGCATAAATTTTCTTTTTTTTCTCCTATGGCTCTCCCTCACTCAAGTCATAAACTTGGCGCACTTTCCTTTCAAATAACGACCAAGAGCAGCAGCAGCAGCAGCAGCGTTAATTAGTCCAAGTTTTCACTTGAGCATTTCATTTCAGTGCCGTCGCGTTACGTTTTCATTCGTTCGGGGTCCAAATTACCAAATTGTCGCCGTTTTATCTAAGTATTTTTGTTGCCATTTTTCCTATTTTTTTGTTTTTTGTTTCTTCTTTTACGATCCCAACGCGCAACTGTTTCATATATACATTATAATAAACTTTATGGTCATTTTGTGACCGAAAAGTTTATTTCAGTCGTGTTTTCTACTTGTGCTTTTTTTTGTTGTTGTTGTTGTTTTGGCGAATTCAACATGCGGCAGTCAGGGCGAGAAATAGACAATGCTTGAGGTGGAGCCCCCGATTCGCATTGCCTTAAATGATAAACAATAGCAAGAGATTTCTAAAAATAGCGATACAAGATTAACTTAAAATGGAGCATTTGAGTTTATATCGAGCCCATCAATTTGAATAATAATCAGTTAATGTAATTAAATTTTTATACGTTTCATTTCCGTTTGTACCTCTAACCCCAAATAGCAAATACACTCGAACACATTTCATAACTATGCGATGATCGAAGAAGCAGTTCCTTTGCTTTAAGTGTAGCGAACTCACACGTTGCAGATGCCAAGAAATTGCGCAATTGCTTAAGTGTGTACGGAGGGTTGAAGCAAAAAGAAAAAACAACCTGATAGCAAAATGCGGGCTGCTCTTTGGGCCACGTTCCAATGAACGGCAGTAGTCTTTGCCATGGCGCATGCTGTGATAATGCTCTTTGAGCTTTACTTTTCGCATTGAGCACTCGCTGCGCTTTCTAGCAGGGTCTCTGATCTCTGATACTGCAACAGCGGGGGTGGCGCACACACACACACACACAAAAGCGAAAATATGAATCACTGACATCCGGTGGGCAAAAGGGAGGGAATTGAGCGAGTAATAATGCCCGTGGTAGTAAAGACTGATTAGAAACAGGCGACGCAACGGGGACGGAAATGGAACTCTGGCTGCGTGCTGCTTAACTGGAATTAAGTCATTACGGCGTACGTGTATGCGATAGAAAGAGAGCGAGAGAGAGAGCGTCATTCGGTTGTAAATTTCAATTAAAGTTGCAATTTGCAAATTGTCACCCGTCGTCTGCCGTCAGACAACGGCACAAGAATGTGGTGTAATCACCACAAGTGTGAAGATAATGCCTGCTTAACATGATTAATTCAATGACTGTCTCACACCCCCAACCACCCCATTATCGCACTTGGCCCCCAAAAGCCTGTTGGGCTGGCATGTCAACTTGTTTACCTTAGAGCAGCGCAAAATGTGGCAATGTTTCAAGATTTGGGCTAATGCGATTTATGCTATTGCTCTTGTTATTGTTGTTGTCGTGTTTTTGGTAGCAGCTAAGGCTATTGACATTTGCCAGACGCTTGCAAGTCGCCCGCAGCCAAAACCAGAACCGTGCAGATGCGCCACGCGATGTCAACAATGTGCAAAGCAGCAAACAACCTCAACGTTGGCGCCCCGTAAACCAAAATAGGAAAAATAGAAAAACAGTTGCAAATGGGGCGAGTCAAAGAGCAGTCCGACTGTCTATATGGCCAATTGGTTTTGTAGACGCCAGAAGGCGTTGATAAGTAGGCTACGGCAATGTGTGTCTGTTATGGTGGAAGGGCAATGGGCAATCCTCACGTAACTCAGTTAGCTGAGCAGATATTACGCTGTAAGTTGGCCACTGATTATGTACAATTTATTTGTAACAAAAAACTAGTTGTAATAAAAACTAGTTGCATTAGAAAACTAAAAGGAAAACGACACACACTACAGGTAAGTCTTTTATTTATTGTTGTAGACAAATATTGTGCTGTAACCTATTTAACATGACAGACAAAGCAAACAGTTTGAAATAAGAACTTAATTAGTTGTAAGGAGCTACTAAGCTGCCATTTAGTATGTATATAACATTAAAAGTTAAGGTGCGATATGGAAACTGTGTCACCTATTGCAGGTGCTCGTCATTAAATTCAATGGAAAAATATTGGCCGCTGCAATTGCAGTTCTATTTGGAACGATGACTTAAGAAGACCTCTGGATTGTGCCATTCCTTACAGTTTACTCAGCATTGACCAACTGATAAGAGCCAAAGATAATGCCAGCTACACTTTGTGCAATATCATTGCGCTTTCATTTACTTTCATTGATCGGCACCGACACTCGAGCACACCACATTATCATTATCAAGAACTCTTCATCATGATCATGATCAAGTAGCGTTCAAAGCTGAAACGTGACATTTACAACGAGCACGGGGATTGTGTGCTTGCTCGTAAAAAGTGGCCGAGGGCGCGACATGAATGGTTGTAACAGCAACAGCAGCAACAACTACAAAAACAATAACAATAAGAAGATGAAAAGAAAGAGCAAGAGGAAGAGGAAGAAGCGCATAGGCAAGCACAAAATAGTTCGGTATTTCATTCTGTAATGTCATGACCATGGCTGAGTTTGATATTGATGATGTTTCTTTTTGGGAATGGGAATCAAGCACAAGACAGAAGACTAAAACCTTTGGAGCCGCCACAAGAATTTGTCACTTTAATAAGCGCATTTTCGGGTTTTTCTTTTATTTTCATCTTCAGCTCATTTTATCATGCTTCACAGCCGCATACTTGGAATGCCGTTTTCCTTTGTGCCACACGGCACACAGAACGTGTCCGATTTATGTTCCCCACCCCAAAACCCAACTCCAACTGCAACTCAAGAGCCCAGAGATGCTTAGCATGGATTTTGTTGGCCGGGCTAATTTATGCACTGCGTGCTCATTTGTATTATTATGGTTTATGGCTTATATGAATCCGTTTGCTCGTATAAACCTAATGGAGACATCAATGTGCCATAAAACCAGAGACTGGACGACGACAGCAGCCAAAGAGCTGTCAGCCAGCAAAGCTGACAACTTGTCAAGCCAAGTGGCAACTGCCACGCCCTCTTTTGGTCAGAGCCAAGCCCTGTCTAGTCGACGTGGCGGCATGCGAGAAAAAGGCCAGGAGCACAGCACAGCACCACAGCACAGCACAAAAGTGGGTGGCAATCAGCTGACTCGATCCAAAGGCAACGATTGAGTGATGGACATTCAGTCAGCTGGACGGAAGGACAGACGAGCGGGCTGACTGCAATTTGGCACTGTCTTTATGGACTTTTAATTCGCTGCAAAATTTGCATATATTTAATACTGAAAGACAAAGGCGCTGCGGAAGGAATCGATCGGCGTAGAGGAAGCCACAGCAAAAAAAAAAACACAGCGAAAAGCGAAAATTGCCAGCACTTGAGCGGAATTTAAAATGCACTTATTTTCCTTGAGGGCACACTGTTGCAACTTAGTTAAAAGTGATGTTTAATATTTGAGTTAAATACTAAGTACATTTTTTAAAAAACTGGAGTATTTAAATAAAGTGCTTTTGATTTTTATAAACATTAAATCAAAATGAAAATGCATAAAATAAAATGAACTAATGAAAATGTCCATTTAATAAAATATTTTTCATATCTTTTTTCGTACTCAATTAGTCGATCATTAAGTAAGCATTAAGTCACTGTGCCCATGAGTTGAGACTGCTTTGCAGCTGCACACACAATGGAGTGCCATTGATTTTTGGGTCTCTTTCAAGTGCAGTGAAAACATTTATTTTATTTTTTGTTTTTTTCATTACTTCATAGTGCGCCCTTAGTCACATTGGGAAAGGATGAGTCAGTCAGCCGGAGAGTTGGCGTTGGCGATGCACGGAACCACTTGGCAACGCTTCGGATGGAATGGGATGAGACAAGAGGCTCTTATTATATGCAAAACCATTTCGCTTGTAGACAGAGGCAATGCAATCCGCTTTCATTGAGAAAACAAAATAAAAACGGCACAAATTAAGCAAATTTATTTTGCCTGCTACTAAATGGCGACAACAGACTCGACTCGAGTCGAGTCGACTCTACGAGGCGAAATTTATCCACGTATGGCGACGACAACGCGCAATAACAAAATATTTAGCGAATTAAAAGAAAATTGCCTCATCCGACAGTAGACGCTGTCGAGGCTGTCTGGATATAATTTGAATGAATGACATAGTCGTAGTCGTAGTTCAGATGTAGCTAGCCCGTTTAAAAACCAAATCTACTAGTGATGACTCACATGAGCAAGTAAATCAACTAAACAAGGTTCCTGAGTGATTTATAAGTGAGCAAGTAACTAACTAGTTTGCTAAGTGGGTGGGTTCAATTAAAACAAGGCTCTTTCTTAATTAATGTTTGACAAATAAAACCGTCAAGCTTGATATTACAAATCCTAAGCTAAATTCCTGTGGAACTAAGGTCGTAAGATTTGTATTATATGGTTGATACTCGACTCTTATCAAGCTAAACACCAAGTTTAAGAGCTTAATTATCGCAAGTTTCTGAGACTGATAAAATAAATTACGTATAATAAATACAAGAATGTGGAGAATTTCATTATAAATATTCTTTGCTCACTTTTAATAGAAAGAATATACTATTCTACCTGCTTAATCTTTGCACACCTTGGAGTACGATTAGCTCGGATATTTGCAATTGCAGTTCATAAAAAAGAGCTATTTATGACTTATTTAATTTATTTTCCTGCCAGCAACAATTGTGAATTGCTGACAGCTTAAGCAACAGCTGGTGCATTTTCTTAGCCATAGAAATTACGTTAGAAGTCGCTTTACTTTTGCATACCCTTCAAACATAACTCTATTGCAATCCACATACTTGGGGAACTGGGTAACTACTGGTCGCCTATGCCAGCACCAACATGACATCTTGGGCCCCTTTGAAGGCTCCCTTTTAACCATGCGTCAAATGGCAAATTAGAAATTCTTTGGGCGTTGTAGCGGTGGCCTTTGTAGGAGGCACGTGTCGCCAACTACAACGTCGAACGACTGCGACGCCGATGACGGTGACGATGACGATATGAAGGCAGCTGCAACAGCTTGGCTGTTGCCAAGTGAGACGTCATCGCCAACAAAGTTGTTTGATGTTGTTGTTGTTGTTGTTGTTGTTGACAGGAAGCGCCACTGCGCCAAAGCGAAAAAAGAGAACATAAAAAAGAAAAGCGGGACAAGATCTTTGACAGAAGATGCGCCACAAGGACTTGGCTGCTGGCTATTTGGAAGAGCGCGTAAACTAATCTCAAAAGTGTGCCCCAGGAAAGAACAACACCAGGCCAAAGGCAAACACAGCCTACATCCGGTGAGCAAAAAAAAAAGAAGAAATTTAAATGAAGAAAAAAAGTAAAAGAGACATATGCCAAACATATCAAATTTATATAAAAAAAAAAAAGATAACTTTGCTTAGAGAGAAGGGAGAGGGGAGGGAGCAGCAGTCTCACCTGTCGTGTCCATGTAAACAATTAACGTGGCAAAGACGAGCGCAAACGAGAGCAGGCACAGTGCAATGGGCAATAGTTGACGATACGGCGATGGGCTAAGACGCGGATCGAGTTTCTTGCTCTTGCAGGAGGCGCCTCCCACCCCTGCTGCAGCAGCGGCAGCAGCAGCATGATGATGATGGTGGTGATGATGATGCTGTTGCTTCGAATGAGGCTGATGCTGATGTGGCTGGTGTGTGGCTCCAAAAGTGGCTGATGCTGCTGCTGCTGTCGATTGCTTGTGGCAACAATGCTGATGGCTGTGCTGCAGTTGCAGCTGCAACGGCGCCTGCCGCGTGGGCGTCGACAACGGCGATGAGACTGTGCTAGCCGATGGTGAGCTCGTCACACTGCTCAAATCACTCATCGAACCTGTTGTGGCAGCTGCTGCCGTTGCAGCCTTTGCTGGTGAGGCGCCTCCAACTGCACCTCCGCCTCGGTCCAACTGCTGGTGTGGCATTTGGCGACGTTTGTGGCGTAGCTGCACATGATCCGTTTCATCGTAGCCGGTGTCTTTGGTTTGTTGCCTCAGCATCTGCTTTCCAAAGTTGACATCGTCCACATCATCGCACTCGATGTCATCATCGTCATCCACAGCGGCCAAGTGGGTTCGTACCGGTTGCGTTTTTCGTGTGCTCGATTCTCCGCAAGCTGCCAACGCTTCTGCTGTGCCAAGTGCTGCTCCTCCCAATCCTGCTGTTGTGCTTGTGCCTGTTACTGCAGCAGCCGTAGCGGTTGCCGCTGCTTTCGTTGATGCCACAAGCGCCGCACAGCTTCGGCCTAGTGTGTACTTTTTGGGCGTGGTCTTTCGCCTGCTGGTGCCGTTGGAGCTGCTCGGCCCTGCCAGCTGCTCAGCGGCCAGCGCTGGATGCGCTGAATACACTTGCTGCGACATGGTTTTGCTATCCAATGATTCTTCTTGATGCTCTCTGCTCTCTAATTGTATCTCTGTAACTTCTCCTGTGGCGGCTGCTGCTAATGCCGCGTCTTCTGCATCCTGGCAACCACAACTGCAAAGAAAAGTAAAGAAATCCAATTAGTTTTGTAATTTAAATGCCAATAAGTCGTCTTAAGGATACCCAGCAATATTTAAGCAGTATTCATACTCGGAATATTGAAATCCAACACAAATAATATACTATCAGTTTATTTCTTAAAATTATTTAATTTTTTTTTAACAACACAATTAAGGCGCATTTAGAAGTTCAACCCACCTCGTCTTTATCATACAGGGTATAAAAACTAATTTCCTAAAGTGCATTGAACTGAATACAGAACTGAGCTCACAGATCTTCGAGCCTGACAGTCAGTTCAGTTCAGCATCCTTCGAGCACATGTGTGTGTGTACATTTGGTCTTTGGTAATCATTTGTTTGCTGTCTGAACTCATTTGCTGTTTTATGAATAGGCAAAAATACATTCCAAAAACGAGCCTGAAAGCAGCAGAAGAAGGAGAAGCAGAACCCGAAAAACTCAACAAGAACCCAAAAGCAAAAGTCGCCGGCGATGGCTCAAAAGAAATTGAATACAAAACTGCACCACCTGTCAAAAATCGAGCGACCGCCGCCAGACGGTGAAGGAACAGCAGCAGCAGCAGCAGCAGCAGCTCAAGTCTTTAAGTAGTCGAGAGGCCTGGCAAGAGCAAGGGGGAAGAGAGGAGAGAGAGATGAATGGTGGAACTGAGACGAAGCGAGGCGATTGCTAAAGAATTTCAACAACAACGCGCGGTATTTTGTGAACCAAATTAAAAAAGACACAGCCAAGGCAGACCAGGGGCAGAGAGAGCGAGAGAGAAGGAGAGGGAGTGAGAGGGAGCGAGGCATGAGAATTATAAATGGAAAACATTGACGCGCACAGGGGGGACCCTTGGCGAGAGGGGGGACAAAGCGAGCTGCTGCTGCTGGTGGAGTTGGAGGTGGAAGTGGAGATTGAGAAGAGAAGAAGGGGCGTCGCGGAGAGGGAAGAGGGATGAGAAGAACAGTCGCTAGTCGGTAAAGTGCTGCCAGTTGTTGGGACTCGCACTCGGTACTCATCAGTGGTCTCGGTACTCGATACTTCGACTCGGGTACTTGCTTGGCGCGCCTGCGCAACAGTGCGAGCGAGATAGCGCGTGCTGTGTGCAAGCGAGACAACGCATCGAGTTCATCAACTGGCAGCAGATGTTTTTCCAATGTTTGGGCGGCTGTTGATCGCTTTTTTTTTCATTTTTTTCTTTCGTTTTTTTTTCTTCTTCTCTCTGTTGTTCTGCTATTATTCATTGCATTTGCTGTTGTTGTTGTTGTTGCTGCCGTTGTTGCTGTTGCCTGCTTCTCGTTTTTGCTTTATGAACCATATCGTCTGCTGGGCTCCTTTCGAACGGGGCTGCTAAGGGCAAGGCTGACCATCATTCGTACCTCGCCCGTCTGTTCTTCATCGTTTTGAGCCCACAAGGCATTTGGGCATTCATTTGGGCTCCTGGGCCCAGATCCCTACTCGCATCCTTTGGCTGTCAGACATGGTTTATATGTATATATGTTTTGATTTGCTCGCTTGCAATTTATTGAAACATATCCAAAGCCCCTTGCAGACCTGCGATTAAATGCAATGTTGCAGCCTTTAATGATACTCTTCTCCTCTCGCTCTATCCCCGATCTGTCGGCAGTAGCTTTAAACGGTATGATTCTTGGAATGTGCCAACTCAGACTATCTTAAAACTGAACTGAACCAGGTAATACGATCCAGTATGAATGTATCAATAAACATGGATAGTCCCGTGTGTTATAAGCCATTAACATTGACTGGCACTATAATTGTTTCAATTTTGATAAGCTTGCTTATTGAAAAACATGATTGCTTAATTTAATTTTAATGCTTTGTCTTCTCCCACTATCAAGTAAACTCTTACATTACAATTGTATGTTCTTTGTAAGTTATTAAGCTTCCCCTAATTATTTTAAAATATATATGTGTATTAAATGGCAAGTAATATTAAATAATATATTAAATATCAATATTTAATTCAGACGACTTCAATTATCGCAAAAAAGCAACATTATTCACTCCCCATCACATGATTATTAAGTAATCAACACTAATTTATTAGTTGGCAGCCTTTGCAATTTATACACAAGAGACTGTTGCACTTTCCCTTTTTAAAAATTTAAATCAGTTTTGAGTAAATCGCCGACATCGTCAAAAATAAAAAAGCAATTGTTTACATTACTATTTTAGTTTTTCAATGCAATTATTGGGCATAGACTGGTGGCAATGCATTAGTTGCATTTTCACGATTTAGATTTTCAATTACGCTTTTTATACGATTTAGACAGGCAATAAAAACAAAACGAAAAAAAAGCAAGTCTTAATGGGGTTTTAATTTAGTAATTAGCTAGGCTGCCATACAATTTGTTTAAGAGAGATCACACACAATAAAATTCAAGTTGGACTCGCACAAAAAGTATCAACGTATCTCATGGATACTCACAACACACACACACACACACACACAATGATTTACGGCCATGTCGCACAGCGCATAAAATCGATCGATTAAAACTGGGGAGAATCACACACAGCAGTGAGTGTATGCATGTGTGTGTGTATGTGTGTATGGAGTGTGTTTTTGTGGCTGTGGCGTCGCTTTCATTGAAGTTTATTTTTTATACTCCCTTTTTTTGTCTTTATTGTCTGCTGAATGTCTGGTGAAAATTGTGCGACATGCGAAAGAGATTTGGTGACAGCGGCGCCACCTCGGAGCAGGGCAAACAGTGGAAGCGCAATAAGATGATGATTTATTTACCCAATTCACAAGTGATAAACAACAGCTAAGAGTGTGACCACAAATCAACGTTAGAGTAGGGGTATTCTGTACAAACAACAAAATATCTGGTACTTAAGAGACTTGAAGATTTATGCATGTATGGTTTGTATATTATTTTAAATCAAACAAAATCTTAAGAGTGTGCTCCATTAAACAGGGGTCGAGTTGGGATATTTAATACAACAAAAAGTATAAGGAACTTCTAACAAACTAACTCTGAATTATTTGCGGTAGCTAGTATAAAATAATAATTATACAGAATTGGCAACATTAGGGCTGAATAAAAAAACTAACCCTTGCTCACAGCTGTACCATACAATTATTTTGTAATAGGCCCTTTTAGCGTCAATTAGACTCGTATTCATTATGCATAGAAGAGAATTTTATTGTCTTTATTAAATAACCCATTTATTTTTTTTCCTTTAGGTTTAAAACGATAGCCATTTCTAGATACGCTGCGACATATTTTGCGCCCTGACTACCAAGAATTTTGCTAGCCCAGCGAACAAACAGTGAGCAGGGTGGCAGCAGGCAGATGAGGGGGTCAAGTCAAGGAAAAAGGGAGCAAAGGAATCAAGCAGGGAGACTGCTGGCCAACAGTTGTGTTGTCGAGTTGTGGCCAGAACTTGCAAACATACCACAACAATGTTATGCGGTTAATGATCGTGCGACGACCATCGTTTCAAATGTAACAAAAAACAGCAACAACATGGGGCTGAGAAGGGCGAAGAATGAGAGCCAGAGTCAAAGAGAGAGAGTGAGAGAGAGAGAGAGAGAGAGAGAGTAGTTGTAAAGCTTAGAGAACGGCACAAGACATTTTGATAAACATTTACAAACGCACTGAAGCAGAAACTTCATAGCTACATCCCAAACAACAACGACACGAGGTAACTGCCAAGTCGAAGAACAGCACAACCACAAACAAGAAGAAGCAGAGTACGATGACAGGCAGCCAAGTAAGAAAAGAGCAGGAATGAACAACAACAGCAGCAGTGAGAAGAGGAGAAAAAAAGTCTGGCAGTAGAATATGCTACGCTTTTAACCATATGGTTTATTCATACAATAACAACAATAATGGCAGAGGCAGCAACAGCAACTCGACACACAGTGGTAACAACAAAGTGGCAGACAATAAAAATGCAATTCTGAAAAACCTACAACCAACTACAGCAACAGCAACTGCAGCAGCAACAACAACAACATCAACAACAACAACAACTGTGCAACAACTATCGGGTATGAAACGTTGCTTGGAATTTTTCTGCTACGTTTTCTTCACTTGCTTGTACAACGGGGGCCCATTGGAAGATGTTGTGTTTGGCTATTGTGGCTTGGCCCGAGTTGCCAAATGCGAGGGCTGTTTCTAAGTTAAGTTAATCGTAGAGACTTACTTTAATTTATAGTAGAACTTCAAAGAACTAAAACTTCGATTAATTCCCAATTACTTAAATGCTTTTTATTAAAGCACAGTTTTTAAGACCATTACATTCAAGTATTTTCCAAAGACAAACATCGAATTAAATACTTAAGCTTAACTACTTTCTAGCTAGATTTATAAACTATGGAGACAGTTTAAGCCAAGCTTGGGAAAAGCAGATATCAATTGATTTTTTTATTATTATTTTTATTAGAATTATTTTTATTATTATTATTTCTATTATTATTATTTTTACAGTCGCCCCTCGTTGCTGACCACTCACCACTAAAGAGCTGTTGAAATTTACCGATTGTAGCAATTATTTAGTAGTCCCATTTGTACTTGTACACTCTTGCCCTTGCTCATACTTGACCCTCAGCTAGTTCCCTCAACCTGCAAAACCCAACGACCTAAGCGAATGCGCTAATGAAAAAATTGCAGCCGACGACGGTAAGTTAAGAAGGCATTTCGGAAATTTATTGAAACCCACAAAAAAAACAACAATGACAAAAAAAACAAGTACAAGTGAAATGTGTAGCATATGCTGTCTGCAGTTGCAGCAGCCGGTAGGGAGAAGGCAGAAAGGAGGGGTGTGGGGCGAACAGAACCTGGTAGGTAACTCAGCACTCATCGCTGTGTGGTCGGTCGTTTAAGAGGTGACTACAACAGCAGCAACGTCTTCTTCTTTGCAGCTTATCTGTCTTGTTTATCAGAGCGTCGAGGACGGCGACGCGTCGTTTAATTGTTTGGTTTGTGCTGTAGGCGACGACTCGACTCGCCTCGCCTCACTTTTGTAGGAGTTGCAACACCAGAGTGCAACACAAGGCAAGAACAACAAAACACAGTTATTTCAGTAAAATTAGCACGAGTAACTGGCGAGTTGCCAGCATTGCCACCACGACAGAATCTAGGGTAACCCCCTCACTTGCCAAATTGCAAATGTGTCTACGGCTGCGCTGCTATTTTATAGCCTTTGCATGTTGGCAATTTATTACCAAAAAAAGCAAAAAAAAATAAGGGAAGAAAAATAATGGCAAAAGGGGCAAGGAATAGACTGGGGCGGGATATAGACTAGGCAGTAAAGTGGTTGCCGAGACGACAGCTGGCGTGTGCCCAAAATGAAACGAAAATAAAGGAAATGGAAAACCGCGAAAGCGGGACTTTAAGACGTTGCCAGTCTGGCGGAAAATTCCTGTTCGCCCCCATTGCATTTCGAGTCAGATTTCTTGATTTGCCATATCGTTCATTTTTCAACTCCTTGCCACGTTTAGTAAATCAAATCGGACAGGTTCGGCTTATCTTAATGGAAAGTTGACGTGTTTGCATGCCTCTAAATATTTGCCGCATATGCCATAACAAAATGGCGCAGATGGCCAAGAAATTGATGGCCAAAACCGCAGAAAAGTGGGTGTACTCGAGTCAATAAAAATGTGGCCAGTCAATTTGGCAAATTGCGTCATAAACTTTTTGTTTTCTGCATTCTGAAGCATTAACAACCAATTTGCCGCATTAAGAGTAGGGGAGCTTCTTTTACAACAATTAGCTTAATAATGGAGCTTAATAACAGAGCAAAAGTCATAAAACTTTATGTATTTATAATAACAGTGCAAAAGTAATTCAACTTTATGTGTTTATAATAAATTGCACAAGTTTTACAATTCGCTGTTGCAAAAATCATTTCAGCTCATAATAAATTAAAGTTTTGCTCGAGCTACCCTTGAGCCTTTTAATGCTGTCTGTAATTTGGTTAATCACTGCTATATTTTCGTTATCTTTTTGAAATGATCGTTAAGTGGAAACATGTTGCGGTTGTTGTTGTTGCTTTCTGCTGCATTCGATCGGCAATTACGCAACCTGGCTCCACCTCCTGCGGCATGCAGAGCAATTAAATTGTAATATTCCGCTGGCAACATTGTTGAAATTATTGTCCAGCGCTTCCATGGAAAAAGAACGTTATATTAATATTACCACCCAGCAACAACAAGAAGAAGAACAACAACAACAACATAAATCACGTACCATTGACGTGACTGCAGTCAAGCAAAGCTCAATGAAGCTGGTCACCGAGCACAGCAGCCGCAGTAGCAGAAGCAGCATGTGAAAGAAAGAAAGAATGCGAAAGAGACGCGTAATGAGCAACACGCATAAAATGAATAGAAATGGAAATGGATCAAGAGCGGAGCGAAATGCAACAGATACACAGAAGGAGAGTGCAGAGTGGAGAGAGAACACCAACAACTGCACAGGTCAAGCAGGTACAAATGCAACAAGCGTTTGTTCGCTCGGCTGATTAGAAAGAGTGCAATGTGCGTGTTCGCCGCTCTCACACCCATACACTCAAACATGCCGCTCTCTTGCCATGTGTGTGCGTGTGCGTGTGCGTGTGAGTGTGAGTGTGCGTGTGCTAGCGAGTTCTATTTGTTGAAAACATAAACAATATTTGATGGCTGCGCTGCGTCGGCTGCTTCTTGTGTGTCTACACATGCATGACGAATGAAAGAGTAATAGAGTGAGTGAGTGAGTGAGCGAGAGAGAGAGAGAATAGTTCACTTAATCAGGATTCTGCAGATTTACCGACGACGGCACATTTATCAAAAAGGCAGCATCAGACACAGAGCGAAGCAATGCGAGAATGAGAGAACGAGAGGGAGACACCAAATTGGCCTAGCCAGATAATAGACAAATTGTTGCTTTTCAAGAGCATGATCATGTTCCCCTCCTCCGGCTCTGGCCCTGGGCATTTAGTTGCCCGTTTTGCCGTTGATAAGCAGCAGGCAACAGTTTGCGGGCTAAGAGCATGCGGGCGGGCGGGCTGTTCATTTAGGCAGGTGAAAAATGAAAATTGAGATTATGCTAAAGATGAAGAAACAGACTCCCGACTTCGACTCCGACTCCAGGTCCGACTTGCACTCAAACACATGTCGCTGTTTTTCTGAGCAAACGGAAGACAATTGTTGCTTTATGCATGAATGAGCCAGAGATCCGTAGGAAACTCAAGTGGAAATTTTTCATCAGGATGAGGATGTGTTTCTTCATCTTGCTTCTTGTTGTGTGTATTCCTCATACACATGTTTTGTTTGCAACACGTTTACACTGTTGTCCAATTTCACAATGACATTTTGTTTTTCATTTGTTATTCAGCTTTCCTCCAGACTGCTCAAATTGCGGCAGGGCCAAAGGAATTTAGTCAGAAATGGCTTGGAATGCCATTGTATGATCATCTCGATAAAATCAGACGAGTGGCACCAACAGCTGCTCCTATTTTGATTAGTTTTAATCATTGATAATCACTTGAGAGCAAACTTTCATTAAAGAATATATGTTAAAAGACAAACGGCATTATTGATTTACAGTCTAAAATTGACACTTCAATAACTCGGATTTATATATTGAATATTTTTACAAATACTACTGATTGTGCTTTACTATAATTCCGTTACATTTCTTAATTCTGAAAAATAGCATGCTCTTTTTTTCCCCAATATAAAATTATCATGTTTTATGATACACAAATATTTTGTATTCCCAGAAGAGCTATTAGTTTTGGGAAAATATTATTAACCCATACTTTTTAACACTTTATAACAACTGCCAATTGGTCGCAATATTCTTAGCTCTTAGTGTTTCAAAAAGCAATTTGGGTTTTTACAGCATTCATTATTTTTGCACACAGATCAAGTTTAATACTCTATTTATACTCTTTCGATATTTCGGTAACTTTTCGGTATTAGCGAGAATGTGATATTTAATATATTTAATATTAAAGTCAGCAACCCTGTTTCAGGTATTTCCAGCTCATCCCCCCTCTTATAAGCAACCCCACGAGGCATAACTGTACTTTCGGACATCATTGCCAATGCAGGCTTGCTTGCAACGCATAATTCGCTAAGGCGCCAAGAAAGGCAAGCTTGCAACAACAAATGGCAATAAATGTCAGCGAAGTCAGAGAAGTTCTCGTCGTGTCCGTGTCAATAAATCGAAATATAAACTCAATTTACAAAATTGCAATTGAAGCAGAGGGTTAAACGATGACAATGCACATGGCGGTGCACCTGCGCACAGTGTCCTGCCCCCGGGATCTACTGGGGTCCGCTCTGGTCTGCAGTTGGACTCATCCACAAGACATTTTGGGGTTAGTTAATGGGCAAATCAGTGTGAGGGTTGGAACGCTTTGACAATGGAACACACACAAAAAACCAAAAGCAAAGCCAAGAAGGTGTGTGACCTTTTTGTCGTCATTTCTTCCTCTTCTGCATGTTGAACGTTGACGTGTGCGAAACATTAAGACAACAAAGCCAACAACAATAATGGAATCAACCACAACAACATCAGACGCGACTGCGAAATTCGCATAAAAGTCTGAGAAAGAGTAAAACGCTTTTACGTACGGCTTACAACAGAGCGCTGAGACTTTGTGGATACCCTGCCCTGTAGGGAATGGTGGGCCATATGAATTTGAAGGGGAAAAACAAGAATTTGTAAATGCAATTAAAGAAACTAATCCAAATATTAAATGAAGCAATCACTAAAAAACTATAGTTCATAAAAGAGGGTTGTAAACAAAGAAATTGTTTATATTGTTATAAAAAAGTAATTAACTGTGGAGAACAATTCCTAGTCCTTTCAAGCCAGTAAGCAAACTTCATATGCTCCACAATCCTCAGTGTATTTATAGCTTGAAGGATGTCCTAATAGAGAAGCTTCCTCTTCCATGCAGGGCAATTCAAAGTCGTTCACGTCTCGTTAGTCAGTTTGGTTGGGTTTAACCCGTTCCCTGCACCATGATGAGCCAATCCGCGGCACGTGCGTTCCCTTAAGCCTGGGTCAAGTTATGGCGTGGGCGTAATTAGTGGTTAGTATAAGGTTTATATCTATACTATGTATACTATATGTACATGCAGTGGTTGGTCGTGTCTGCCACCGGGCGGCACCTTAATTTGCCGAAATAATTGTGTTGCCCTGCGGCGTTCCTTGATGATTTTGTTTATCAATTGTTGCGGCATGTGGCAGACACACTAAAAACGAGCGCATTGAACCCGAAACTGTAACCAACTTTGACTGCGGCTGTGGCGACTCCTCCTGTTGCAAGCAGAGCGATTTGAGTTAGTATTGTGTGTGTAGCCAAGCGGCGCATGTGCAGCCGCTTGTTGCAGGAAGCCAACAAATTACGCCACAGACACAACGTCATTGTCATTGTCATCATCCACATCGTCATCGTCATCGTCATCGTCTTCCTCATCCTCAGGTGCTAGACAAATGATTGAGCTCCGGTAATTTAGTTCAACTGCCAGCCATGACACATTTTACGGGGCGCCTTTTCTGGAGCGCAACGTCCGTCCCCCCCCCTCACTTCCCTGCCTACAAGAACGCTTCTAATTGAAAAAAAAGTCAACAAAATGGCGGCTGGCGTTTTAATTGATTCAACTGTACTAACGGCACAATCTCAAGTGCTCTCGACTTATTCTCCATGCTCTTAACTGCTCTTAACTATTTTCCACACCTCTAACTATCTTTTTTTTTCCATCCAGCTCGATTTAAATGTCGTCGTTTTGTGCTTTGTCATTGTCATTGTCGTATTATATGATTTGAGTGTTTTATTTTATCTTTACAAACTTGATTTCCCCCGCCCCCTGCCCCCCTAGCCACACCACACCACACTACTACCTACCTACCTCCCGCCCCCCCCCCCTCTCGCGCGACACCGACCATCATTTCTTATCCATCTTGGGAAGTTGTTAAAGTTTTGTTCAAGAAGAAAATACTGAAGAAAAAAGAGCTGAGAAAACTTTTGCGCTGTCTTTTTCGACTGCTTCTTCCGACTGCTATACACACCTTTACCCACTGTTGTTGTTGTTGTTGTTGTTTTGGTTCTGTTTTTGTTTTTGTTTTGGCAGCCTACAAAAACTTATTTGGCTTTGACTTGCTTGAGAAGTTTTGTGGTCTAGAAAACGTAAAAAAAAAAAAAAAACTTGTAACCACAAAAAAGTTTAAAATTTCAAAGGCAAGTTTGATTCTTTCTTCTGCTTCAGCTTCTTCTTCTTCTACGTTAGTTTCTTTTTCTTCTTCTTGGATATCAGTTCGTTTTTGGTTTCGGTTTTGGGTTTTGGGTTTTGGAACCGTGTGGCATTGTTATAATTATGGGAATTCTTATTGTGGTTTCTCACTTTGTGTGGTTTTTCGACAGCGCAATTTTTCGAGGAAGGAGCTACTGGCAGGGGAGGGGAGAGGAGGGGAGGGGAAACTGGTTTGCGACGAAAGAGTTTGGGAAATGGCGTTGCACTACTGCATACCCTCAGCACCATTTGAGTGTATTCAAACACTCAGCGTGCATTCAAGGCGAATACACACATCTATTACTCAAAAGCAACTGCAAATTGTGCATTCCACAAAATGGAAAAATGGAAGCCGAAAATCAAGAATGAACAGAAGAAGAAGAGAGCGTTAAACATTGTTTACATGAGCGGCAAAATGCCAGAAATTGTGGGGCAAGATCGGCCGTCGGAAATTGTTTATAGTATCAGTGCACCTACGAGGGTAGTACGTAGAGTTTTAAACGCAGTGTTTGAATTGGAAACTGAAGACAAAAAAAGTGACATCAATATAAATATAATGCAAATAAGGTATATGTAATTGTAAACTAACAAGGTATAGTTAAAACTATAAAATAATCCAACCCACAATATAATTATTGTTTATTGGTATCCTAACCCCTTTCATTTTATTTGAGATTTGAAACAATAGCAAGAATGCATCATCTTGGGCTGAAAGCAAATTGAAATTAGCTGTAAACCGCAAGACTCATGACTTATCATTCAATTTGAAAAGTGTACCGTCATCTAACAGAAGTAGAACGCCCTCGAGTCCCCAGTGATGACTGTGGGTGGCAGACTGACTCAGTCATAACATACTGCGCCAATATTTACACAACATTGATGGACATATTCAACATGTTTACCTATTTTGTATGTGCCGGCTTTTCTCTAATTCTGTTCTGTTCATTTGTACTTAATTTTATTTTAAATTTTGTAAACTATTTACAACTGGCATACTAATTTGTAATTTGTTTAATGATTCACTTAGAGCATTTTATGAACTGTGGGAATTTGGAGCTAGTTAACCCCAACAATCAGTCAGTTGCTATCTAAGGTATTTCCACACTATCTCTTGTATTGAATTGTTGACCCAACCAGTTAGGCAACCACATTGCCAGCACAACACAACTTGCAACAAGCACAGGCTGATAAGATTATGGACAAGGCCATTAGTTCTCCGAACTAGGGAGTACATTAATAATATATACGTATATCCCTTTGAAGTGCGGCATCTATAAATTAGTTTTAAGTGCATATCCATTTAAGCAGAGTTCATTAGCTGCAACCTTAAGTAAGATTCTTCGTATTTGACGTCACAGATCACGAGATCGCAGAATGAACAGTTAACAAAGTGCACAGCTATCCTGGGGCATGTGTACTTGGAATTGTTTATTGAATAGCCTCATTCATTGATCCATTCATGAGTGCTTCATAAGTTATTGGCAAACCGCAAATAAGCAAATCAAAACAAATGTCTGGCATAATTCTCAATTAACGAGCCCATTTGTAACAATTGATCGAAATATGAAAATTGTGTGGAAACTATATTGAAGCTAAAATTCTCACGAATTATGCACACGGCAAATGTTTTGAACATTTTTGATCCATTAATAAAAAGGTAAACAATGAAAACGCAAAATATTTGTGATATTTGTGTCAAATAGCGAGTAATTACTGTGGCTTGCAATATTCTGATCTGGCTCTGGAATCTTCTGCGCTTATTTACGAATATGTACATATAAAGATAAGCCAAAAACTGATGACTCGAATGTTGAGCCGGTGCCGCTTTACCTACTTTCAATAACTTTGGCGTTGACGCCAGCAAAATGTTTAGCCTAAATAAAAGCAAAAGATTGTTGAGAGTAGGGCAGAGACGGCAACGGCGACGCCAACAGCAGCAGCAGCAGCCTATTATTGACAATTGTAAAACATGGCCAAGCATGTATGTATGTATATATGACTACGCCATGTAAATGACGTAAGCCACACGGGAGCCACAGACGCCGCACAGGAGGAGCGCAAAGCAGCAGAAGCAAAATAAAAAACAAAACCATTTGGCGCATTGAACGTAGAATTTACAGTCAGCCAGCAAAAGACGCATGATTTATAAGTGACAAACATTTGCGAAATTACAATGGCAAAGGCAAAGGCGCACCCACGCACACAAGCACACAAGCGGATCACACCGAAACAGTAGAGGAAGAGAGAGACAAACTTTATGTATGTACAACGTAACGTAAACCGTAAACGTAAGGAAGTCTGTTTCATCTCTCCCTCTCTCGCAGTCTTTGGCTCGTTCATCAATCAATTTGGGTTCCGGCTGGGCTTTCAATTGATCATTGATCAATGCAAAATCGTTTTGTCTCGCAACGTAAGCTCGACGTAAACGGCAAGGTCGCCGTTTTCATTCACAAATCCAATTGGGTTCCGGTTTGATTCAGACCAGAGCGAGCGAGAGGGCCGATCAATGCAAATTTCGTTTGTTTTATTATTTATTAATAGTTCTCTCATATTGTGCTCATTCTATCGCACGTGCTTACGCCCGCCGAAGACAGCAACAACAACAATGAGGCTTTGTTATTGCTGTGTTTCTTCCTTTTATTTCTTGCTTTCTATAGTGTGCAGTTATTTTTGTTCTTTGCTTTGCCTGAGTTTGTGGAGCTTGTGAAAGGAAATAATTACTTTATTTGTTGTTTCGTTGGCCAGCTGCGCGTTGCATTTTCGAAAAGTTTTCGTTGGGAAATTCAAATTTGTTAGCAAGCTTTTTTTGGTTTTCTTTATTAGCTAATATGCGTGCCTTGCCCAATACTTAAAATCTAAACAGTAAATAAAAATATAAAAAAAAAAAAATAGGCAGGAAATGTGCGCGTCGGTAACATAATTAAGCCGACTTGTAGGTCAAGACGTGGGTGGAAGGGGGGTCGGCAGAGTGGTGCTTGGTGCTTGGTGCTTGCAGACACATAATGACTCAAAGCTCACGCGGATGACTGAGCAATTGAGAAAGTGCGCGATAGAGACAAAAAGAGAGAGAAAGAGTGGGACGAAGATCGGTGACAAACTACAAATGGCTGACAATTAGTTGCAGCTTTAAACGGCAACTTCCGCGCAATCACAATCAGAAAGCAAGAATATTAGTCAAATTTGCACATCTAATAAAAGACAATTGAATAATTGCGATAAGCTAACTGGAGTACAGACGAATGACGACGAAGCATACACATAAGAGGAAGATTGAAAAAGCAAACAAGAGCACAAGGAAGAAACCAACACCTACACAGACACATTCACGCACAGCTGCACAGTCTCGTCTTAAGCGTCGCCTGCTCTCTTACTCAGAGCCAGCCGGCAGGTGCGAGAGCGAGACAACAGTGCAATGCCAAAGACAATTGTCAAGTGTGGTCGCTGTTGCTGTTGCTGGTTTGCTGCACTTCCTACTAGGAAATTCTACAGAAAAATGTGCAGGCGACTGCGACAGTGCTTTCAAACGACGTCGGCAAGTGTCATTTGAGACGCACATACAAACACACACACTCATGCAGACAGATCTTTTCCATGCAAGCAAGCGGCAGCTGTCACCGTTTATGTGCATGTATGCATGTGCGTGTGAGTGCATTTTATGCTCTTTTTATTGTATGCAGCAAAATTCATAAAATCAGAGAGTAAACAGCAGCAGCAGTGGCGGCAGCTGTCGCAACAGTAAAACTTAAACTCTAGTTCCAGCCGAGTCATGTTATACTGAATGGAAGGGGGGGTTGGGGTTATGGCTAGGGATGGAGCGAGGCACGGTACTGCAGGCACCCCATGAACTCTTGTGCCCAATAATCTACTTGCCAAAAGAGTTTGACAACAACAGCAACAACTACAACAAACGGCATAATGATGCCAAAACTCCATTTGGCCGCCAGCAGCGTTTCAATTTTGCTTTGATTATTGCACAGTCGCAGCGCCCTCTGGCGATTCAATTGCAAATTGTGCCAAATTGCAGTCACATTCCCATTGGATGATAATCATTATTATTCATATTCTATTTATTTATTTTTTTCATGCAATTAATTTTCATATTTTCTATACAATTTGCTGGAAACTGCGGGTGGCAAATTTTTATTTTGCGAATGTGTATGTGCCTAATTTTTCCACGCTGCCCTGGAACATTATCATTTCATTTCATTTGCTACTCGCCCACCTATGGTGGCATTCAACGAAATTTGTTCAATTTTGGTAAAGCGAGAAATTTTCTCTTTGCTACCTGACATTGCGTACGTGTATGTGTGTGTGAGAGGCAGGCGTGGGAATTGCAACTCATCGAAGAAATTGCAATTGTCGTAGGACGTGTGAAAATGTCCGGAAGACAGGAAACGTGAGCGGGAAGCTGCCCCCTGCTTGTGGCAGTTCCAGGAACTGCAACGGCTTGAACTAATTGAAGTATGGCAATAAGGAAAAGGAATAACAATAATGATAGTAAAGTGCTATGAGTCTGCATACCTTGTTGAGAACCTCTCTGCACGGAGTGAGCGCGTATTCCAAAAGCAGCTTCCCAATGCGATGACAAATTGATCCGACAAAACTTTCGACTGACAACACACGAAATTGTCAAAATTCCATATGCACAAACAACAAACACTCTCTCGAAACTCGCGAATATGACGTAGGGGAGAGTGAGAAGAAGAGACACTTGGGCAGCTTGAGAGCTTTTTGCTGTTGCTCTTAAGTCGTACGAGTGTATTTAACTCGTTTTAAAATTATTTTAATTTCTTCTACTTTTTCTTGATCTTTTTGGTTGAGTTGAAGTTGTTGTAGACAATTTTTCACACTTTTGTTACGCTTTTGCCGTTTCTTCTTTTATGCAGCATATTTATTTATTTGCTTAACTAGTAGCAACAATTTATTCATTATAAATGCTCGGGCTCCCACACAAATATACACGGCACACACTGAAAACACGTACGCAACGCAACGCACCGCGCGCTCTTTCTCTCCTTAAAACACATAGACAGAATATTCATTCACGATACGATTACGATACGTATATGATCTGTGCGCTCGCTCACACCGATGGAGGCAAGAGCGTTTGTTGTTGTTGTTGTTGTTGCTGGATTTGTCTGTTTGGCTGGCGGCCGTTGATGGCTGCGCGGCTACGGCTGCTGATGAAGAAAATCCAAAAAAAATAATACTAGTATATGAAATGAATGCGACCGCAAAGTGAAGACGCACAAAAGTAATTAACATGAAAAAATAAGTGCTGCTGGTGTTCTTTTTGTTTTTTCCTGTGGTGTGCTGATGCGCTTCTCGCAGTCAAAATTCTTATTCTATACTTTTGCGCTATTTAGCTTTATATTTTTGTGTCTGATGTTTGACTTTATACAATTTTTACTCGTTTTATGGTGTCTTGAACGTTGTCTACCTGTGCCAGCGCTGCCGACGCCGCTGCTTCTGTTGCTGTTGTTTTACGTTGAACAAGCACAAAAACAACACTCACGAAACGTTAAGTGGCAAAAGCAAGAGGAAAATACGATACGCTGCGAAACGAACGGAACCCGTATATATGCACGCGCTCGCGTTTAGAAAGGCACTCGATTGCACGGCGATAATACACTTGCATGCCGCCAATAGAAATTATGAATTTGATTTCTATTTAGTTCGGTGTTTTGTTTATTTCGATTGGGTGGTGCATTTGATTTCGTTTTTAATTGCTGCTGATTTTTTTCTGTGCCACAAAAACCACTCGCGTTACGTTACGTTATGGACGAAGTACAAGCAAGCGTTTTGCTTGACAGCGACAGTCTGACGACTTGTATGTGTGTGTGGCAGTGATCGTGCGTGACCGCACTTTCTATATCAGAATATACTATTTTACGACACATGTAAATACCAAAATATACCGAACTTTAATTTGTTCAATGCATGTGGTATATTAATATATTTCCAAATACCGTTCAAAAAGGCGCAACTTGTTGAACATACTTTTCTTTTCGAAGCTTTCTTAAAAACTATTGACCGTTTATAAGACTTTCTTCGGTCCAATTTAGATCAGATTTTCGTTCACTATGAATGGCCAATACAGAAGTGCAATAAACTCTGTGAAATTCCAAAACATACGGTTCTCAACATTGCGTTAGCAGCTCATGTTTTGCGTTAATATGTACTCAAAGCGCGTCAATTGTCTATTCGAATAATAAATTCAATAATCTATCCGAATAATTAATAACTAAAAATATTTAAGTGGGAACAGTTTTATTAAAGAACAAAAATATTTATGTATCTCTTAATATTAGTTTCTAATCAAGTTACCAATTATTTGCGGTGCACAACATCTTATGGGCCACACTTTTCCATTCTAACAAATAACTTTACAACACTATTCAACATGTGTTTGTAACACGCGCTTTTAAACGAAAATAAACAAATTTTTGCTGGGGACAATCATTAGATGGGTGTCCGTGGCTTAACCAGCTACATAGCGCAACGCGCTGAGGTCTATCTGAAACCATTTGAGCTCCACAACACAGCGCTTGTCATCGATGGCGACAACTTGGCCTGCAATCTGTACAAAGATGTAACCGGTTCTTACTCAGCCTTTGGTGGTGACTACGACGACTTCTACAGAGCCGTGGTGCAGTTCTTTCAGGTGCTTGCCGAATGTGCTATACGTGCCTATGTCTTGATGGATGGCGGCTACGAAGAGCGCAAATTGCGCACAGTTGGCCAGCGCCTCCGTGGCAAAATTGCAGTCATCAAGCGGATCAATCCCTGCGCTTCTGTGACACTCTTTCCGCTGCATCTCAAAGAGGTCTTTGTAGATGCTGTAAAGGACTGCGGTGTGCCCATCATGCGTTGCGTCTTCGAGGCAGATGATGAGCTGGCTGCGCTCGCACGCAAATTGAATTGTCCAGTGCTATCTTACGATTCGGATTTCTATATACATAATGTCAAATACATCCCGCTGATCACACTCACCGTTAAGGTGCTCACCAAGCAGAAAAAACAGCCTGCCACCGAGCGCAAGTTACGGCAACACGAGGCCAAGCATATGGAGAAGCGCACCAAGTCTCACAAGATTGTGTCAAGTATCAAAAGTTCAACCAGCCAACCGGAGAAAACGCAAAAGTCTGGCAAGACCTACAAGTACTTGGACTGCTGCATCTATCGTGTGGAGCATCTTTGTGGACGTGGCGCTCTGAGTCCTGAGAAACTGCCGCTCTTCGCAGCGTTGCTGGGCAACGATTACATTGCGCGGTAAGCAAAGCTAGGAGATGGAATCGAATCCAATTGGATTAATTCATTTTGTATTTGCAGCTCGGCGTTTCGCAACTTTTTTGCTGCTGGGATGGGTAAGGCCGGCCGCAGTCGGAAACTAAAGCAGCAGCAGCGACGCATTCGGGTGATTCTCCAATGGTTGCGCGATCAGGACGCGGAGTCTGCGCTGAACAAGGTGCTCTCCAGGCTGAAAAAGGTGAGAAGCAGCTCTTTAAAATCAAAAATTGTTTAATATAAATTACTTACTTGCAGTCCCAGCGGGATTCGCTAGTGGCTCAGGTGCATGCTGCCATCTCGGGCTACTCCAATGAGCTGTGCCACTCTTACGATTTCTTTGACAAGCACTATGAATCCGCTTTTCCCTGTATACAACCCGTCAGCGAGGATGAGGAAGAGCAGGGTGAGGTAGTTGATGAAGACGCAAGTGCACACTCCGTCAGCTCCGATGAGGATCAAGAGGAGGAGCAACTTGAGGCAGAAAATGACAATAATGAGGACCCAATCAGCAATGATGATGATAGCGATGCTGTGCCAGAAACTGAAATCGAGGACAAAACATTGCTGTTTCCGCAATGGTTTCTCGACAAGCTCTATCCAGCGCATCTCTCGCGCTACTTTGTGGATCTGCTGCACCTGCGCAAGTACATCAATAATCCTCAAATTGAGCACTTTGCTCACCACGATGCCAATGCGCTGGCCTTGCCCATACTCAACTATAGTTTCGCCCTGTTGCATCATGTGCAGGGCGTTGAAGTGCCACCTCAGCTAGATGAAGAAGGTAATCCTCTGCCCATCGAATACACATATCTGACGCGTGCTCTGCGAGTCACCAATGTTCGTTATCTTCGCATGCCCATTGAGCGTTCGCCTACGATTGAGTTTGTGCCCTCAGCGCCAGATCCGAGGCATCTGCGTGTAGTCTTCGAGGAGCAGCTGCCGCATGTCAAAATCCACGAGTTGTTTGAGCAACTGAAGGAGCTGCCTGAGGATCTGCAGCTCTACTTCCTGGCCATTGTTTACTGGCTGCACAGGTCGGAGCACTGCGATCTGTTGCATCTGCATGCGATTCTGCTTTGCCTGGTCGTGCTGCGCACTGTGGATGTGACCATTCCTGCCGAACGAGAAGTCAAAGAGTTTGCACGTCGCTTTGGCAAGATTCTGAAGCAGGAGCGATCAGTGCGCGACAAGCAGGCGGCGGAGGGCGTAAAGCGCACTATTAAGCCAGAGCTGCAGGCGTTGCCTGTGCCGGAGCGCATGGCACATGTGCCGAAGTCCGATTGTTATCTGGTCCAAGAGAACCTTCTGCCACACTTTCATATGCAGGAAATCTTCAAGAAAAAATACGATTTGTACTCCACCACAGTGATTCATTCGTTTGCCGAATTTCAGTCCGTTGTCTACCAGCTCAATGGCCTTAATGCACTGCTCGATCATCCGTACCAGAGTCCACGCATGAATCAACTCTTCTGCGGCGCCTTCATCTATAATCTCTACGATTTACTCCGTAATCGCGCCGATGTTCGTTACCATATAGAGCACTTCCTGCTTGCGGATTCGCTGCTTATGTTTGATTTCTATTGCTATCTGTACGATTGGTGTGTGTCGTTTGTGCCCCACTGGAAGCAAAAAACAGAGCAGGAGCAAGCTGCCGCCAAAATCGTGGAGAAGAAGCGGCTAAAAAAGCAGCGGCAAGCGGCGCGTAAGGCGGAGGCGGCTGCTGCTGTGGAGGATTCAGCGGCAGATCCAAATGCTGAACAGTTGCAGAAGAGTGAGCACGAAGAAGATGATTATTTCGATTTAAACAACAAGTTTTGCGGTTTAAAAATGTAACACATAAATTGTTTTGTTCACAATTGTAATTTTATATTAAACGCGCCACGGTTGAGCTCTAACCACGTTTACCAACACTGCCTCTTCATATGTAATTTATATCGATGACAATCCGAATGTACAAAAATAGTTTAAATTGCGGTCACACTGTAATTGAATGATCTATCGTTTTACTTGTTAAAGAATGACACTTGATTTTTTAATAACGATAACGCAACACGAATTGTGTGTGAAGTGTGGATTGGAAACAGTTAGTTCGAGACAATTATATTTATGTACAAAAAATAAATAAATTTAAAATAATATCTTCAACTGTGAAAAAAAATTATGCGCAATAAAAAAAATAGGAGATTATGTTGGTAATGTCATTCCGTCATAACTGGACAGCGCAGCTGACGTCGCTGCACACGAAGATTTTGTTATCGTTGTAAGCACACACACACACACCAAAAAGTAGCAAAACTTACAGATTCCACGAACTAAACTAAACTTATTTAGTGATTAGCTTAAGTTTTTAGTTAGCAACAAAATCACTGCCAGCAACAATTGCATCTGCTGTGAGTAGAAAAAGAGGAAGAAGCAGCAGCAACCCTGGGAACGACAGTAGCCAAAACAAAGAACGCCAACGGCAGCAGCGACACAGAAAAATCACAACGTCATTTGAAAAGCGTCATCAAGCCAGTTTGGAGAGGAGAGTGGGGCTGTCGAGGAGTAGATGCTGGTTAGCTTATACGCGCAGTTAACACGCAAAATGGACAGCGTTTTTGAGGCTTACCTTGGACCGGACAGCATCTTGGCAGGCGCTGTGGGCGGAGCTGTAGGCAGCGGTGAACCAGAGGACATACCAAAGCGAAATACGGTCGTATGGCTGCTGGGTAAACGCTACAACGCCATACAAGGTGAGTTAACAGTGGTTATACTAGAGCAATTAGTCATTTCACCCGTTTTAACTGCAGAGCTGGATGTGATACGACGCGACATTGAGTCGCGCCTGTGGTGCTCCTACCGTCATGGCTTTGTGCCGCTGGGAGAGGTGCAACTTACCAGTGACAAGGGTTGGGGCTGCATGCTGCGATGCGGCCAAATGGTGCTCGCCCAGGCGCTGATCGAACTGCATTTGGGTCGCGATTGGTTCTGGACGCGAGACTGCCGAGATGCCACCTACCTAAAGATTGTTAACAGATTTGAGGATACGCGGAAAAGCTTTTACTCGATACATCAAATAGCCCTCATGGGCGAGTCGCAGAACAAAGCCGTCGGCGAATGGCTGGGACCCAACACTGTGGCCCAAATACTCAAGTGAGTGTGAAGTAATCCGTAATCCTGGCAAGCATTACAGACTTTATTTTGAAACAGAATACTCGTGCGATTCGATGACTGGAGCTCACTTGTGGTGCACGTGGCCATGGATAGCACTGTGGTACTCGATGATATATGTGAGAAATTCCATTTGTAAATTATTATATTGGTGAAATTTATCTCAATTCAATTGCAGTTCTACGCTGCCAAGAGCCCGGTGAAACGTGGAAGCCACTGCTGTTGATTGTGCCACTGCGTCTGGGCATTAACGACATCAATCCCATCTATGTACCCGCTTTGAAGCGCTGCCTGGAGCTAAGCAGCAGCTGTGGCATGATTGGCGGTCGTCCCAATCAGGCGCTTTACTTTCTGGGCTATGTGGACGATGAGGTATTGTATTTGGATCCGCACACAACACAAAGAGCTGGCGCCGTAGGCCAAAAAATAACGATAGCGGAACAGGAGCTGGACGAAAGCTATCATCAGCGCTATGCGGCACGTCTAAGCTTCAGTGCCATGGACCCGTCGCTAGCCATGTGTTTTCTGTGCAAGACACGGCACAGCTTTGATGAGCTACTGCAACAGCTGCGCCAGGAGGTGCTCAGCCTGTGCACGCCCGCACTCTTTGAGATTAGTCAGTCGCGTGCCGTCGACTGGGATACAGCGGATGACATCGAGTGGCCCACCGCGCCCGACATTGATTGGCCCGCCAGCAGCGACTCGGAGCCATTTGCAATGCTGGGTGAGTGAGATTTGGATTTGTGATGCGTTTACGAAAATTGTCACTCAATCGTCGCCTTATCAACGACAGGCAGCAGCAGCAGCGACGTCGACAGCAAACCCAATGCCCCCATCTGAGAGAGCATTCCGCTCTCTCACTGCGACTGCGCTGTGCCTTGAGCGTATGGAACCTGTGCAAAACGAAACTGGAGCAGCAGTGATGCCTGCCAAGCGGATGCTGCGGTTGCAGAACGACATCAAATAAACAATAAGCGAAGACTAGTGTTAAATTTTTAGATTGTTTACGATTGAGCACATACACATACACACACACACACACTTACACATCTATACAGATAAGGATATAAGCTATACACATGTAATAAAATGCGTATGCAGCTTTATTTTGGCAAAAACACACACACTCACACATACGCTCACACAATAATGCTGCTGAATACAAACTACCTTATTAATTGATTAAAACACCATTTTTTATATGTATTGTATATATCATATGGAAGTTGTTTAAGATGCGTTTCGTTATGTATTTTTGTTTGTAGTAAGTATATTCTATATATCTGCTCAAAAATGGACCAACAACTAAATACATAATACTCGTACTTGGACTAATTGTATCGTATGTATGCATATATCATATAAATTTCACTAGATTTAATCAAACCTGAAGCTCGACTGCTCCGACTCCGTCCTCTGTTTTGGCATATATGAATTACTTATTTTGTTCTCAACTTTCTTTCCTTCTCTCTCTCTCGCTGTGAGGGAAGCATAGCAATGCTTTCTCGTAATATGCATAATAATTAATAATTAATTAACAGTTTACAAAACTCAGAATTCTACACGATTTAAGGGACTCTTCCCCTCGTCCCCATTGCGCCTCCCTTCCTATAAAATTGACACTAATCACTAAACATTAAAAACATTTAACAAATCTCCTTGTTGGCCCTACAATATGCAGCACTGTCGCTCTATACGCTTCTCCTGCTTCGGCTCCAGATGCAGCGCCATCTCCACATGCTTCCTTGCAAGCCACGATTGCTTCTGCAGCCGATTGACCACAATGCGATACGCTCCAATTATATCCGACCTGGGGCCACTGGGTGTCGCTGTGATCAACATTTGCGTGCTAACCCCAAGCTCGGCAAGCAGCTGACGTGCCTCAAACTCCAGCGCACACAGCTGGCTGAGATCATCCGTGTTGGTGGGCAACATGACACAGCTGCCGGTCTCCGCATCATAGTTCTTGAACAGCGGACAATCGTCGGCCACCTCAACGCTCCAGGGACTCAGCTTAACTGATGCTCCGCCATTCGACAGCTGCTTCTCTGGCTCCGTTTCAATGGGGGTGATCTTCTTCTTCAGCGTGCCGCAGAATAAATAACGCCTGCTTGGTGCGGAGCGTTTCGTTGTCGATTCGCCATTAGCCTCCAGTTCCTTGGCGCTGCCCGCTGGCTGCTCAGCCTGGCCCAGCTCGATGGGATGCAGAAAGCTGTGCACAAACATCTCATTCTGCTGGCGCGTATTCATGCTAATGGCCGGCTTCTTGACCACCTCCGTGTACCGTTCCCGCAGCGAGGCAGTCTTGCGCAGTCGCTGCGATTTGCGCACCCAGAATATGGAACGCTTGGCGGGCTTGCTGTGCAGATTGAGCTCGTACTGCATCAGCTCGGCGCTCAGCTTGGGGCAGGTGACAAACTGGCTGTTGAGCATGTCATCAATGGTGGGCCGCTGGGCGGGCACATGGATCAAGATGCGTTCTACATTGAAAAAGGTATTAAATGGGCAACTTTTTATACTCGCTAAACTTGTACTGCACTTACGGATTAGTCTTATGCAGGGCAAGCTGAGCTGGCCGGGCAGCAGATAGTCACCCTTGAGAATGGCTGCCTTGAGTCCTGGTATGGTGGGTGCACGAAATGGCATGTTCCCAACGACCATGAAGTAGAGCAGTATGCCCAACGCCCACACATCCACGGGCGCTCCAATGTAATGGTCATCGGAGAACAACTCTGGCGCCGCATAAGGCGGCGAGCCACAAAACGTGTCCAGCTTCTGGTTGGCACCTGTTGGCCAAGATAAAAGAGCTTTAGTTTAAAGTCGCAGATAGGAGCTTATTTATATTTAGCAGCTGGCAAGTATAAAACAAATGTAAAAATCATTTATATTCAATAAGAAAAAAAGATTCATAAACTTTAAATAGACTATTACAAATTAAAGGCAATGCAATTATAAAAATGTGTAAATTATAAGCATTGTTTCATTTTATTGAATTTAGTTTAAATGCAATTGAATTTAATTTATTTCAATTATAACCTTTATTTTCATTTTGTCGTCTGACTTTTATTAAACACATATAACATACCATTTATGAGCTGTGTGCTAAAACCAAAGTCCGCCAGCTTGAGGCGATCCTCGGAGAGCAGCAGCACATTCTCCGCCTTAATATCGCGATGCACATAGCCCAGACTGTGCTGTAATTGGCCAAACAATCATTTATAAATTATTTGCTAGGAGAATCCTACTCTCTTGCTTACCATGTGCTTGACGGCGAGTAGCAGCTGCTTTAAGAGCGGCGCCGCATGAATCTCACGCAGTGGACCACCCTGGGTTATATGGTTGTACAACTCACCACCGCGTACCCATTCCGTGACCAGATAGACCCGTCCCAGTGTCTCGACCACCTCAAAGAGCCTACATTAGTTTAGAAATAATGTTACATTTAAACTTAATCTGCCAGTGTCTGCTCCCCACCTCAATATGTTGGGATGATGAACACATTCAAGTGTCGCTATTTCGCTGGATAGCATGCGTAGTGCCTTGGCATCCAGTCCAGCCCGATCCAAGTCAACTACTTTGATGGCCACCTTGTCTGTAAGTGGTACATATTTAAAACATAGTTATTGAAATGTTACACACTATCCTGTCACCCACCTCGGGTCAGCTGATGCACGGCCAGCTTCACTTTGGAGAAGTTGCCGCGTCCGATGTCGCCACAGAATCTGTAGAGTCCGATGCGACGCCCAATTGTTACCTAAGGGATAGTTATATTTAAATGAAATTTAGCAATATATACTGCATAGACGAGGGGTTCATTAAGCTCCTATCAGCATTTATTCTTTGCGTCTCTTATTTTCTTTCTTCTGCCCAACTTACCGCAAAACTGATATTTTCTTTGCTGCATATTCTTTCTATTATTTGCTATTGTTTCTTGTTTTTCTTTTTCCTTTCCATTTTTCTCGGTCTTTTTTTTTAATCTCTATTTTTAATCCAGATTTTTATGTTCTGTTTTGCTATCCTTCTTTATATTTCCTGGCTTCAATTGCACTTGTTTGTTAATTTTATTTACTCTAATTAGTATTAAATATTCTTTATAGTTTTGTTTCTTTCGGGTGCCATTTCTTCTCACTAAAATTTCTTTGCTTTTTAAAACTCATTAACATGACTTCGATTTTAATTTTTTAAGAAATATCCTCTTTTTTACCTCCAATTATTTCAATTATATCATATTTTACTTTTAATTTGTATTTTCTCAGTTTGCATTTATTTATTTTATAAATTTTTATTTTTAAATATTCTTTGATATTTTATAACTTACAGTCTTTATTTATTTTCATTAGTTTTCATCTCTCAACCTTAATGGAATCTTACTCATAAAACCTCATTTAGTTGCAATTCTTATTTTCCGAGTCTTCCTTAGCATTTTCTCCCCCTTCTCTCGCCTAATTATCTAAGCTCTTTTCTCAAATTCGCTGAACCTTGTCGGTTGCAATTCGTCAACTAATCTACTTAGAGCAATGCCAAGCATTCATTTGCCTACGAGTACGGACGAGTATGTGAAATGTGAAGTGCCCCTCAAGCAATACACTTTATTGTTAATCAAGGTCAAGTGCGCGACAGGAGGGCAGAGGGAGGGGCGGCATGCAATTTGGTAAATGTAATTGGAGAGAACGTTGCTGCAGTTGCTATGGCTTTTGTGGTTGGATTTTCTTAATCCAAAACGGTAGACAAAGGCAGGCATGGCAGCAGCGTTAATTAACGCTCTGCGAGACGTGGCGTATACGTAATGCGGCGGAATTACATTTGCCACACGCGCATTTTGCTTGCACACAAAGCAACAACGAGAACAACAACAACAACAACAACAACATTACACACACTGGCATGCCTTTGAATGAGCATACACAACCACACCCACACACATACGCACACACTGGCTGCTCATTGGGGCGCAAGAAAATTAGCCTTGAACCTCGACATAATTGCAGCGCAGCGACTGAGACGTTGCACGTTTCCGTTGACGCTGACGCTGACTGCAGGAGCATGCATTAGCTAAGCTAGAGGTAGCTTTGCTCACGAGCGGAGTAACCTTCTACATTGCACACAGTAAGTTATTTTAGCAAGCGCGCCAATAACCCTTGCTAATTAAGATACGCTCCTGGATGTGACGTCAGCTTATCGCCACTTAAAGTTTGACCGCAACTTGAAGCGTGCTCTGCCACTCTTTCTCTCTCTTCTTCGCTCCTTCTTTTGTGTCATTTGTTTTTCACACTCACCTCGTGTCCACATCTCGGATCGCATTGCAACGCTTTGGTCAACCGCTGATAAGGAGGCGTTGGCGCTGGCGGCTGACAAATTGTCAGTGGCGGCAGCGGCAGCGACAGCGGCGTCGACGTCGTCGTCGTTGGCGGCTGCGGCGACGGCTTCACAGTGTTTGAACTGCGCACCGTGTTGGTATCCACGGTTGCCGTTTTGCTGCTGTCTTTGTGTCAGCGCCTAGTGGAGGTGAAGGTAATGCTAGGGGATAGGGTGCTCTTGCTGTGTGAAGGTGGCAGTCAGTCAAAATGCGATGGCAACTTGTTGGTTTTACTCTTTGGGCCTTGTCACGACTTCCACTTCTGCTCCGACTGTTGCTTGGCCACGAGTATTAGCCTTATCGGTCAATTGCTTTAGCTGTTTGACTAGCTCAACTCGCTTTCTTGGATTCTTTGCTTTAGTTGGGCTTACATTATAAAAGGCTTGCGTTTAAAGCTGCAATGAAATAAATATTTAAAATATATTAGAGTGAGTTATATTAGAGAGCCAGTTGACTTTATTAAATATTTATAAGCTACAAGTACTTTTTGTTAATACAAAATGCAACCCTTTGTATATAAAATGGTAAATTTTAATTATAAAATATTGTTAATTAAAGACAATTTTTCTTCTGATTTAGTATCTATAACTTTGGATTGTTAATGATCGCTACAAATAATTTGCTTAGTAAATTTTCAAGCAAGTTAATCAAACATACTACATGATGTCATGTCGACTTAAATTTGAAATTGATTTATATTTTATGTTAGCAATAGAAACAGCCATTTTGTCTTTAGCAAATCAAAGCCAGTTAAGTTCACTTTTTAGACATTATCTTATGTCGACTTTATTAAATTTTTATTGCAAATTTATCATAGCATAATTTTCGGATGAAACAGTCTCTTATTCGTTTGAGACTCTGACTCAGTTGTGTTTAAATTGAAAGACATTTTCAAGGCAAGATGTGATATCAATTTCCAATCAATTTGGCTTTTGCATTAATTAGAGCATGTTTCTCACATTGCATTAAATTTAACGAGCATTTTAATTGAGGATTCTGTGAATCCCATTTGCAACGCACTTTGTTGTCTATCATATTTTCGAACGTCGAGTTTCTGTTGCAAATTTCCCAAATAACTTTTTGAACAAATATTCATTATCATATTTAATTGGGTTCTATAAATATTTTGCCGCTCTGCCAGCTGAATAATTATTAATGTCCAAACGAAAATGCGGCAAAACTGCGTTTATATCGTGTAATAATTGTGATAGAGAGGCGGGTTACGAAAATGAGCCAGAAAACTTTCAGGGGCTCGGCCATTGGTCTCGTAATCAGTATGCGTTGCCAAAGCTGCTCATCTAATTAGAAGGGACCACCGACAGGGACTAACAAGTTTAGTTCTCCCAAAGCGATAGAAATACAGAAAAAGAAAAATAAAGAAAAAAGAGGCGAAAAGATTTCCAATAAAGCAATAAGCAATTCTGTGTAATAATTTAATAATAAAAGGACTGCGCTGTCTGAGGCAACAGCACAATTTCATTTAGCTGACAAAACTCTTCCATATAGCATTCCCAGGCGAACCCTTCCCTTATTGCTCGCCCCGAGGCACTTGAGGTAGAGCCAGAGCGTCGCACAGCAAAAGTTAACGTGAAGTAATTACGTAAATGGATTTTTCTGCGTTGCTCGAATTTCCTGCACGTCTTCTCAAATGAAACATAGAAACGGCAAATACTCGTACAGTAGCAACAACAAGCACAATAACAATCATGTTTATATGGCTGTTGCCCTCGAAGCGTGACAGGAAGTTTCGCAGGAAGGAAGCAAGCGAAAGGCGCAAGCAACTTGACGAGGACTGATGACAACGTTTTCCAGAGATATGCCCAACAATATTTTAGCTATCAACATTTTTAAAATATTACAAAAAAGACCACAAAGGCCAGCGGTCGACCACAGCGAAGGGTTGTGCGACAGCAGGAGCGAGGGGTTGGCAAAAACTTTTACGATAACTGTGCGACAAGTGACGCCATTTTATGATTGACTGACAAGTTTTGCCCACAGCACGTGTCCCTGAGTGGAGAAATAGAGCTCAGAAAGATGATGAAAATGTAGCCAAGAGATTGAGGCATCTGCTTAAAGCGTGTGTGCGTAATTAAATTCACATTTGCATACTCTCACAACCTCTCACACACACACACACACACACAGTTACAGGCAGCAGTCGCAATTTTCTTTTGGCGCTCAAAAGTATGCAACATTTTTTGTTGCTTCACTTATCAAACACGACGCAGGTTGAAAGCAGCCAAAAGCATTCGAGTGTAATTGCATCTCTGGCTATGTGTGTGTATGTGTGAGTTACCTCGAATGCTTCCTTTGGCACTCGACACTGGAACGCATGCATTTGCATGCTAATGTCGGCCCACCCCTCCCCCCTTCCTGCCTTTGTCTGTCTTTGTGCCAGGTGCTTATGCTTGTGCTTGTGCGTGCCGCTAGAATTACTCTTTTAATTACAAAACTAAACATGAATGCATTTGATATCAAACGAAAACAGAGACGAGCTTACTTACAGCTTATACCTGCGCGAGACGGTGACGGGGCTGTGGTGGGGTCTCTCAAATGTACTTTACAATTTCAAATGAAGACACGACCCAAGCCCAGACGATTTCCGACAAAATGTGCGCAATGGGATATGTACTTGCACTCAGTGCCTGGTCATATCTAGGTCATACATAAAGTTAGTGCTCAAACATACACAGTACAAATGGAAAATTGGCGAGTTATGTGTGTGAAGTACACATATCATTGAATTAACTTTATAAATTGAAAGTCCTCGCACTTAAGCTTAATTGAATTTGAAAGCACACAAGTAGAAGTTGAAGCTAGCCACTGTTTCAGGATTCAAAGAGATTTACGATAGCTTTTGCTATAGTAAACAAAATGCGGTAGGTAAAAGCAAGCCAAGAACTATTTGCAAGTTTTTCACAAAATGGAGAATCTTAAGTTAAGAAGATTAAAGCGTAATTATATTCTTTTCAATATATTTTCAACAAATATTAAGAATAAAAATAATTTTTAATTATTAAAAAAATAAATAATATAATCAAATAAAGTGCATTTCTTAAAATTTAGCAAGACAATTACTTCCACCTTGTATTCAAAATTATATTTTGTTTATAAAAATACAAATTAAGCAATATAAAATTGCATTTTCTAGACTCTCATCATATCTTTTTAGTCAGCAAAACAATTTTCCAATGAACTCCAACTTAATTATACACCTTTTGATTGGTGTCGACACAATTAATTTATTCTTGAAGCAAGCCAAAATTATTAATTACCAAAGAATGGAAAAATTTTCAAACTGCTTTGTAATTTCTGGAAGCAGCACAAGTCTTTCGTCGAGCCAAGCAAATCAATTAGTAATTCAAGTTGAATATCATAGGAAGCACAATTTCTCATGCCACTAGTAAGTCTTTGACATGGTTAACGGCTAGCTGCCTCAAGAAGGTTGGAAGCACAGCATTGTGCTGCTTATGGCTGCTTGTTAACATCTGCAGCCAAGCAGTTAAGTGAAAAGTTGTAAATTTTTGGGTCAAGTTCAATTGGCAACATTAATAATGAAAAGGACTTGGCAAGTGAGATGAGAGGCAAATAAATTGCACGCCTTGTCGAGCCAAGTGAGCGGAACGCCCTCCAACTGGGTTAGCACCTCTCACCTTTCATCTCGTTCACTTTGGCAGTTCCGCTGCATAGTGTGTGCGTCTGTTGGCATAATTAAAATATTTGCCTGCACTTGAATCATGTCATGCGAGTGAATCAGATTCGAACAAGTTGCGTAGATGTCGTACGCTAAAAATAACACACACAGCACATAATGTAATTGCGTAGCAAATGAATGGACAGACAGATGGACAGTTGGACTGTTGGACAGACAGGCGGGTGGTGCAGTGGCCTGCACAGTTGGCTAGAGGCTAGTTGAGGCATGAAAATAGAAATGCTCCAAAATAAACCGCAGCTGCATAACGAGCACAAGGACACTTGTTGTTATTGTTGTTGTCTGCCGTTGTAGTTGTCGTTGCCGTTGTTGTGCCGGTCAATTGCCAAATGCAGCAACATCTGTGCAATTTGTTATGGGATGCTGCTGCCACGCCCACTTACCCACTCACCCACTCACCCACTTTACAACAAAAAATCGATTGGCATCTGCATAAATTGTCCGAAAGCCACAAAAACAAGTGGAAAATGTAGAAAATGAAATTAACAAACATGGAAAACAACAGCACTTGTACTTCACTAAAAACATGGCATAACCAAGTGCTGGGCCAAAGGGAATTAAGGAAGCATACAAATGGCATTTATCACAATTTGCACGTATAATTAATTGCTTGTTTAGCTAGCAGTCTGAAGCAAACGATGCCACTCGCATATTCCGCATTCCAAATTCTAATTCAATTTGTTTTCGAATTTGAATTTCAAAAAGCAAATAACAAGAAAAACCAAGCTGGTTATGACGCGAACAGGGAATGTCCTTCAACTTCAACTTCACTTCAATATTGAGCAAGCAAAGTGGAGGTCCTGAGAGGTTTAGGGGGTGCATAAAATGTTGGCCAACATTGAATAAACAACGGCGACAACAAAAATCAGAGCCATAACAATAAGTTGGTCAACCGTTCTGTTCAAATATGAGCGACAATTGAAGACTCTGCAATTAAGTAACATCAAATATGAACTTTAAGCTCTCGCTCTTAGTTTTGTTGTAAAATAATAAATTAATTAGTTTGACTAATAACTATTCACACCTTTTGTTCAAAAAGTTTTTAGTTAAGTAACAATTAAAATATTGCACATTCTAAATATTATTTGAATTGGTTTTCCCCACATTTACTTTCTTTTACATTTTACAATAATACGCAATTTTTATACGACAGCAAAATTCACTTAGCTGACAACAAAATTAAAAGTTATTCGAGCAGCAAAAAAGTGCAAGCAAATCAAAATTATTGAAAAATTCACTTAGTTTAAATGTTAACAGCTTTATACATTTATTTATATTCTTACGAATTTAATTTGAAGTCAAATTTTAGCCAATTAAAGTATAATATAAATTTATTGAGTTAAAAGTCAAATAAGCAACAAAACAATTATTTTTCTTACTTTGCGTCATTTAAATGATTGAAATAAATATAAATATTTGCACTACAATTTGAGCGAGCTTGTTTTGGCAAATAGTAGACAGTTTATTTTTATTCTAAGCAAATTGAACTGATTTTAAGGTGTAAGCAATTAATTTATAAATGGAAAAGCATTGTCTGATGAATTAATGATACTTGCTCGTTACTTGCCTAACTTTCAAGCGAAGACACCATTAATTTTCTTTCGTCAGAAGTGAAATGTAAATAAGTGCGCTTATTGGAAAAGCTAAAATTATAACAGAATTATAGGTGGGCAGCCAAATGGTTGGTTAAGTGTATAGCTTCTGAGTTAGTGTTGCTGCTTCCCTCAATTATAGTACCAGCAATTGTTACAAGCAATCCAGGTGAGCTAAAGTACTCTCCATTATAATTCTCTAATGGCAATTCGCAATAATGCAAATACTCGCACTCCACTCCACCTCAGAGAACATGGAAATGGAAGCAGTCGACCAAGTACAGCGGCGATAAGCCAAAAGCAAATTTCTCAGTTGTTTTTTTGGACAAGCGACAACGATGAGTGGCTAGTAGGTGTACAGGGGGAACCTCTGAGAAGGCAGGTGCCATTGGAGGCGACGTCCATTTGGTGGCGCGTTTTTCCCAAGCGAAGGCAAAAGAAATGAAATAAAAATTTGCATACAAAAGAGAGAGAGAGAGAGAGGGAAAAAACCGAAAGTTGTGCGGAAGTTGTATGCGAATTTCGCATGGGCGCACTCCAATGTGGGCGTGGCCAAAAACGCCGTAAGGTGTAATGACTGTAGAATGTCGTAAATTTTTAAATTACTTTGGTTTTTCTCTTTTGCTCCACTGCACTCCACTGTCTACTTTGCGCGTGTAATTTGTGTGATTATTTCAACTTGGTCTGGTCAGATACTGTATATTTAAGTAAAAAGGTGAGGGAAGCGTTTGGCCTCAACACACAAGTGCTGGGAATTTCCGTTGAAATGCTAAATTACGAGGGTCGTTTGATAAGTCCGTGACTTTTTGAATAAAATATATTTTTTTCGTCAAAGAAGCGTTTTATTTCTCAACATAATCTCCTTTTAGCTCTATACATTTAGTCCAGCGTTTTTCCAATTTTTTTATTCCTTCCAAATAATAGGTTTTCTCAAGGCCCTCAAAATAGTCGTTTGTTTCTGTGATGACCTCTTCATTTGACCCGAATCTCTTACCGCCGAGCCATTTCTTCATGTTTGGAAACAAAAAATAGTCACAGGGGGCTAAATCTGGAGAATATGCTGGATGGGGTAGCAGTTCGTAGCCCAATTTATGAAATTTTGCCATGCTGACTACACACGTGTGCACCCGTGCATTGTCCTGATGGAACAGCACTTTTTTTTCGCCAAATGCGGTCGTTTCTGCTTCAAATCAATATCGAATCTGTCCAAAAGCTCTGAATAATATTCGCCGGTGATCGTTTTACCCTTTTCAAGGTAATCGATGTGAATGATACCTTGTGCATCCCAAAAAACTGTGGCCATGACCTTGTTGGCCGACAGACCCACCTTGGCCTTCTTTGGTGCACGTTCACCCGGAGAAACCCACTGTCTTGATTGTTCTTTGGTCTCTGGTGTGGTGTGGTGGATCCATGTTTCGTCTACGGTAACGAAACGGCGCAAAAATTCGTTTGGATTGCGGTTGAACATCGCCAAACACTCCTTTGAAATGGTCACACGGTTGCGCTTATGGTCGTGTGTGAGCAATCGCGGCACCCATCGCGCGGAAAGCTTTTTCATGTCCAAATATTCATGTAAAATGTGATGTACCCGTTCAGTTGAGATGCCTACAGCCTCAGCTACCTCACGCACTTTCATTCTCCGATCATCCAATATCATTCCATGGATTTTGTCGACGATTTCTGGCATGACGACCTCTTTTGGGCGACCTGAACGTTCGGCATCACTTGTACTGGTACGACCACAACGGAACTCAGTAAACCATTTCTTAACCATTGAAATTGATGGTGCAGAGTCCCCATAATATTTATCAAGTCTTTCCTTGGTTTCGGTGATGGATTTTTTACGCAAAAAATAATGCTTAATTAGCACACGAAATTCACTTTTTTCCATTTTCGTTAAAATTCACGAGATCGTCTGCTTTCAATGCCTATAAAACGCAAACCAAAAAACGCAGCTTTCTCAAAATTTTACAGTCAGCTGTTAATCGATAACTGCTGACAGGAGCAGTGTTGTATTTAGAGCAGGTGCGCGGCAAATACAAAAAGTCACGGACTTATCAAACGACCCTCGTATGAGCCACGCACCAGTAAACGCTGCCGATTCAGGCCAAACTTTGGCATTAAGACAACGGCTGAGCCGAGTGCGCCTCCGCCTTTTGTTAACTGAATGTCAAATCTATTGTCGCGATTGAGCAGCAAGCACTACACAACATAACAATGCACACACACACATACATCTAAGCAGCCACTCACACACGGACAGCGCAGGCGCAAATGAATGTCAGACGCTGTCGACGCCGACGAGAAGCTTAAACAATTTAAAGCAATCAAAAACTGTGCAAATAAACAATAACAAATGTGAAGAAAGCAAATAAGAATGCACTCGCAGAGTCTGCCAGACAAGTCGATACCCAGCTACATCTGATAGCAAGCAATTTAACATATAATTACATAAATTATACAGCTACTTTATATACATCCCTCGAATTTACTTCCTCCATAAGAGTAAATAAAATCTTATAAAATGCTTTGACAACTATTAACTATTCAAAACGGCCAATATGCTACCCCTTTGATCAGCTCATTCACAGAGTATACACAGCATTTTGAGAGGCGTGTAGCAAGTGAACCGACACCGACACCGACACCGACACCGATGATGTCAAGCCTAATTTGTTGGCTATTGGAGCACCCGTGACCAGGCTGCCAGTGGACGCACACCACTCAATGTCATACACATTTTCATCAGTTGAGGGCGGCTCAAGTACAGTTACACGCACTTGTGACGTGCTCACTTTGCCAAAACATGTAGACAATGAGTGTCCCCCTTCCGCATCTCATTGTGCAGATTGATCGCATTGTTTCATCGATAGATTCGCTTGGTCTTTTGTTGACAGCCAGCCCAAATACAAACGCTCACAAGGCAGTCTATTCGAGCAAAGACGGTTGCCACGTCATAGACGTTAGCTGAACGGCGCCTTCGTGTCGCGCATATCATGCAAATTAATATTAATTAGAAGTGTCTCAATTTGCGTTAGGCTTTTGTGTTATTTTTCAACTTGTATAACACGATGCCGGGTAATCGAGATGAATGGCAAAGATTGGGCACTGAGTACACTTTGTGTGTGTATCTAATTTAACTAGCTCAAGTGTCGAATAGGCTGTGGCATTGATTGGGGTGTCGAACAGAGACATAAGTTCCAGACTAATCTCAGCTATCAAAAATTAACTATGATTAAAAGCGGTGCATACTGGTGTAGGCGAATTGTGCTGCTTACATAAGGAACATTCTGATTAAGTATACGGCATGTTACAATTATTTTAATAGATTCAAAATGATTCACAAACATATTTAACAAAGTATTTTGAAGAATTTTCCGCAATGTAAATGTAAATGAAATACAATTACTTATGTATATTCTATGAGGCCGCCAATCAATTAAAAATTACTCATATTTGAGCAAAGCTAAATTTGTATATTTATCCAGTATATGCGAGTAAATACTTTGGAATGGGCTTCTGTGCATTAGCATTTTTAATTGCTTCATTAGCGATATGGTATCTAAAAATAATCGGCAGAAGAAATAGAAAAACCAAAACACGCAAGGGCTTGGTAATTGAAGCCTCAATCTCAAGATATCCAGCCAACATCGCAGCAAGTCAGCTAATAACAATAAAGCCCATGCAAGAATGTTTTGCTACAAGTTTGTATATAGCCAATTTACATTTATTTATGCTCAAGGTAGTTTTTTGTCTGCTTGCCTATACAAAGTGTATGTTGTTTTTGAAAGAATATGAAAAAGTTGAAAAATATTGTAACTAAAATAAATCCATTTAATTTAATTATTTATTGAATTACTATTAATATTGGATATTGATTTAAGTTCTTTACAGCGTTACCCAATTTTCTACCAAAAATCGTCGACATTTAAGAGTGTAATAATTAATTCACTTTTCAGAACGAGCTTCCAGAAGTACAAGTCCAAAAGAAATATAAATCATTTATGGGGCATATAAATCTTGAAACAAAACGCAACCCAAGTCCAGTGTGATGGAAGTGTGAAGCACCCAAATTATGGCGAAAGCACGGGGAGACCTACCCCAAATACAGACACTCAGACATTTCCATAAAGACAGCACAGGCGCAAATAGCGGATAGTGGAAAGTCTTTCAAGTTTTCTCGCCATCAATTTTCATTTTGTTTGCTTGTTGCATGCAACGTTTAATTTAATTTACACATAATTTATTTAAATACTTATTGAAAATTATTTATTTAAACGTTGGATAAGTGTATGTGTGCAAGTGAGCTACTTATGTATATTTATAGCACATTTATGGCGTAGAGACATTGCCCATGTTTTATTTATAATATTTTGCTTAAGTACAATGAGCAAACTCAACGAACGCACTGGCGAAACTGGCATTGAGTGTTTGCATAGGCCTCGACAGTATGTTTGTGTGTGGATATGTAAATATATTATTACAATAATACATACTTAACGTCTGGACAGCAACAACAATTGAGATGCACGCCTATTTGAACAGCAATAAAGTCAATTTACGAGGGTCGTTTGATAAGTCCGTGACTTTTTGTATTTGCCGCGCACCTGCTCTAAATACAACACTGCTCCTGTCAGCAGTTATCGATTAACAGCTGACTGTAAAATTTTGAGAAAGCTGCGTTTTTTGGTTTGCGTTTTATAGGCATTGAAAGCAGACGATCTCGTGAATTTTAACGAAAATGGAAAAAAGTGAATTTCGTGTGCTAATTAAGCATTATTTTTTGCGTAAAAAATCCATCACCGAAACCAAGGAAAGACTTGATAAATATTATGGGGACTCTGCACCATCAATTTCAATGGTTAAGAAATGGTTTACTGAGTTCCGTTGTGGTCGTACCAGTACAAGTGATGCCGAACGTTCAGGTCGCCCAAAAGAGGTCGTCATGCCAGAAATCGTCGACAAAATCCATGGAATGATATTGGATGATCGGAGAATGAAAGTGCGTGAGGTAGCTGAGGCTGTAGGCATCTCAACTGAACGGGTACATCACATTTTACATGAATATTTGGACATGAAAAAGCTTTCCGCGCGATGGGTGCCGCGATTGCTCACACACGACCATAAGCGCAACCGTGTGACCATTTCAAAGGAGTGTTTGGCGATGTTCAACCGCAATCCAAACGAATTTTTGCGCCGTTTCGTTACCGTAGACGAAACATGGATCCACCACACCACACCAGAGACCAAAGAACAATCAAGACAGTGGGTTTCTCCGGGTGAACGTGCACCAAAGAAGGCCAAGGTGGGTCTGTCGGCCAACAAGGTCATGGCCACAGTTTTTTGGGATGCACAAGGTATCATTCACATCGATTACCTTGAAAAGGGTAAAACGATCACCGGCGAATATTATTCAGAGCTTTTGGACAGATTCGATATTGATTTGAAGCAGAAACGACCGCATTTGGCGAAAAAAAAGTGCTGTTCCATCAGGACAATGCACGGGTGCACACGTGTGTAGTCAGCATGGCAAAATTTCATAAATTGGGCTACGAACTGCTACCCCATCCAGCATATTCTCCAGATTTAGCCCCCTGTGACTATTTTTTGTTTCCAAACATGAAGAAATGGCTCGGCGGTAAGAGATTCGGGTCAAATGAAGAGGTCATCACAGAAACAAACGACTATTTTGAGGGCCTTGAGAAAACCTATTATTTGGAAGGAATAAAAAAATTGGAAAAACGCTGGACTAAATGTATAGAGCTAAAAGGAGATTATGTTGAGAAATAAAACGCTTCTTTGACGAAAAAAATATATTTTATTCAAAAAGTCACGGACTTATCAAACGACCCTCGTAGTTAGTGCGGCACAAGCTTCATTAAGTGCAGCCAAACGCGCGACATCGTCGCCGTGACAGAGCACCCCTCTCTTCTCTGCTCCTCCTTCCATGCGTAAACCCTACAGGCTACAGCTGCCACAGTGCCCCTGCAGCAAACACTTAGTCTGCTACACAAGTACAAATATTTGACGTTGTTGTTGTTCCTTACTGTTCTTCTTTCAGCCTCTCCCTCTTTGTTGTATAAATTTATTTGTTGCGTGTGAATGAGCGCTCAATTTGTTTGATAAGACGACGGCGACGACATCGTTGACGTTAACTGAAGCTGCCTGCCTCTTGCGGGTGTGTGTGTGTGTGTGTGTGGGTGTAAGGGGTGATGCAGGTAGCAGGAGGGACTGAGACCGAGGTTGGCAACGTCGGCAAACACTGTGCAAAATTTGATAATGCCCTTTGCCAGATTTGACATTAATTATTAATATTCCATTTAGCAAAGGGAAATCGTCTTCAACAAGCTTGCCATTGTCAACAACGGAAGCTGTCAAGAAGCAAAGGAAATGAGACTGAGCAAGAGAGAGATGGGGAATAGAAGCGGAAGAATGTATTCTCAATGCACACTCTTGGAATTAATTAAAAAATGATGAGGACGCAATGTTTTCTACTGAAAGCCCAACATGAGTTTAGCATATATGCAATAAATTGAATTGTTAGAAGCAATGCGATAAATAAAAGAGCTTGTCAGAGTTTAGAATGCTGCTGTCCTACCAATTTGATGCAAATTCTATTCAAATTTTTAATGCTAGCATGCAAATTCCGGTTAACCCTTTTTCGTGGAATATTTCTCCCAGTGCACCCTTATATCTCCGTTTAGTATGCAATGCAAAGTTTTGTGCATAATGTGCGTTTAATAAGGCAGGCGGCATAAGAGTTTGGGAAGGTGACAAAATGTAACACATACGACATGTGTGGCACGTCAAGGCTTTGTTAGGGATTTTCTACATCCCACATATGAAAGTGTTTTTTGTTTTTTTTTTGGGTGTGGAGGGGGGGGCTGTGCATATTGTCATTGTTGAGCTGCCTTGAAACTGATTATTACTGTTTGACACATTCGCTTGAGTCGTCAACATAATCAACATTAACATCATCATCGATGGCACATCGACATGCACATCAAGCATACGACCCGTGCTCGTACTGCGACTTATAGACAAAACAAAAACTTATATAGAACGCAAATACAGACTAGCACATCCGTATATATACTTACTTAGTAGCCGAATATGTATTTGTGTTTGTGTTTGCACTAGCACACGTAATACGCTTTAGTTGTGCAAAAGGTTTTTGCGCAAATAAGAAAGTGGCAAACGTAAAAGTGAAAATAAATAAACAAACATAGTATTACGAGAATGAGAATGTGAAAGCAGAACGGGCATGAATACGAATGGGAATAGAAATGAGAATCGTACTGAGACAAAGACTGAGAACAAGCGCAAAAGTCAAAAGACTTTTTCAGGTGCGTGTGCACTTTTCCATATGAAAGAGAAAACCAACTAATTGTTATGTCGAAGACAAAAAGAGCAAACATAAATAATAGCACCAATTAGATATGATGTAATACTCAATAATTGTAGAATTAATTTGTCTTCCAATTGATCTGGGACAACACATTAAGAAAACCTGGTCGAGTGAACTAATTGTGGCTAAAGTACTTTAACTTCATTTAATGTTCCCAGAAGTTCGTTGCGAATTCTCAGAAAAAGATCATCAGATCGTACAACAGGTTTATAGCGTTTGAAGCGGAGCACATTTTCTTCATTTCTTTTATTTTATATTTGTTTCGCACTTTTATTTTGTAATCTTTCGCCGGGAGCAAAAAGCTGTTGCTAGTTGCGGGCTATTGCCCCACAGCGCATTACACTTGATTATGTCTCTATTCGGCAGACGGTGCGCCTAGGTGTGTGTAAGTAACTGACTGAGTGAGTGAGTGAGTGAATGAGTGTGTTGGTGTGTGTGTGACTGTGACCGTGTACTACGCCTTACAAATCGTAAATCGTTTCGCCCGTTTTGTCCATTTTCCCCCTTTACCCAAATGGATGACCCGGCGATGCAGAAGCCAGCGTCGATGCCGTTGCCGACGGCAGCAACAGTCTCAGGAAGGAAGCTTCAAGACACGATTAAATCAGAAAATAAAATAGCAAGTGAATGGCACGAGAGCAACAAGAAATTGAAGGCAGCTTGAAACGTAAGCGAATGCAAACGTTGCAGAAAATATATGTACTCGTACAAACATATACAAAAAACACTAGTGGAAGGGCGTAGTGGAAAAAAGAGGAGGAGAGAGAAAAACAAAGTGTGAGGTGAGCAAATGCAAACAACGCCAACGAAAAAGGCAAAATATTAAAGCGAGAAATGTTGGTGCTGCACTAGCAGATGCTCTGTATTCCAAAGTGACATATTGATATTTCATAATAATAGATATGTATCGGAAATAAATATTTTAAATAGTAGTGGTATAATGTTTTTTCCATTCTATAAAATAGATCAGAAATTTAAAAAAAATGAATATTACATACGTGTCTCAAATTATGTCATCATAATTAATAACTCTAAGCCTTCGCTTTATATACTTTATACTCTCCCCACAGCAGCCTCTTTGCTGTTAAAAAACTGCATAATTACCAGAGTATACCCGCTAACTCTATCCATCTCTCATGCCACTCAATGAAAATGTTGAGAAATGAATTTTTTCAAAACAAATTTGTTATGAATAAGGTAGGTAAGCAAAATAAAAAAAAACCCAGAAGGACGTAAAAAAGATTGGTATGTGAAGGGGGTGGGCGGTGGAAAGTGATTGAGCAACATGCGAGTACGAGCATAAGAGCAAAGTAAAGAGCTGAACTGAATGTGAGTGACTAAGGTAGACTTTTTGATTGAGTGCATAGATAAAGGAAGGACAGGTAACATCCACACCGGATGAAAAATTGATTACAACATGTGCAGAAATGTAAATGGTTACCAGGAAAAATATACATATAGACCCATACGGAATATTGACTCGGTTATTCTCGTAGATAAGCGTGTAAATTGCAACACATCGTGAGCTTGTCCAAATTCCTTATCATCGTGAACATATTGACATATCAAGTTGTACAACTGTAGCTACTACTCGGCAATAAAGGAGGAACAACGACGTAATTAATAAAATAGTGTCATAACTATAATACAGGCATTATTTAAAGATGTAATCTACTTTAAATTAATAAAAGTTGAAGTAATGCAAATGATATCTTTATGAAATTTATATGGTTGAGCAGGTTTCAGAGATGTTGAGAAAAATAGAGAAATAAAAACAAACAACAGAAATAAGGGATTAGAAGCAGATGACGATGGAGGTATTAAGAAAACAAGTTCGAATTAAAATATTAATATGCAGCACATAAGGAGTAGGAAGATGGAGAAGCACCTCATGGAAAGTGCGGTAAATAGATCTAACGAAAAAGGGGAAGAATAGTGGTTAAAGAGCAATGGATACAAAATAGCAAGTACATAATATATGAGGAAAAAGCTGAACATATAAGAAAGAGTGATGGATGAAACACAATATGCTATCGACAACGTCAACATTAATTTGCTTATCCACATTAAAGAGTTTTTGTTGAAATTAATAATAAAAGCGGCAGCTTAAAATTCAAATTAAATTTAATTTCAATTAAAATGTCATGAAATTAAAAACACCAGTCTCATTGTCAGAGTCAACAATTAAAATTTTTCAATTTGCATTATACGCCAAGAATCTGCTTTTATATTGCAGCTTTTCATTTTGATTTTAATGTCCATTAACAGTAGCGAGCACATAATAGTCTTTATTCCATCAATTTATGCTGGCGCAATAAATTGAAAGGGCGGCAGATCGATTGAGGGGGCCACTGATAATATAATAAAGAGGTATCAGGTTAGGTCCAAAATCGCATTATTTTTGCCATCTTTTGGCCAATTACGCAGGCAGTTCAAATGGCATTAGCCACAGTCGAAAGCTACAACTAAAGTCACCGTCAGCTGTAGCCCAACAGGCCAATTAGACTTCAATACGCAGTGCGAGGCTAATCAAGACCTGGTCAAAATATAAATTCAAGACCTACCCGCCACCCTTCGCACTGGAAGTGAAGTTACGTCTGGCGTTTCACTGTCGCTGTCATTGTCTGAGAGTTTCCTCCTCCTTTCCCTCGCATAAAAAACACTTTGGAAAATCATTGTCTACAGAGCGGCGAGCAAATTGCGGCTCCAGCTTGAAATTGAGACCAAGATGGAAAAGATTTCATTCTCTATTTTATATTACAAGTCTTTTTGCTGTTTTAGGTTTGTTTTTGTTTTTGTTTTTGCGCGTTGACAGACAACTCACTCGTCTGTAGGGAGAGCTTTTTACTAGGCGGGTGGAGAATATGAGAAGTGCGGGGGGAAACATTTTTTATAGCAAGTCAAAAACCTATTAATGCTCAGCCAGCACGTTCAACTTGTTACAATTCTTTACGTTTGACTCGCTTCTGTTTTTTGTGTTTTTTCGAGTTTCCGTTTGTTTGCAAACTTATTTGTAATACCCTGCAAATGTATTTTGATTAGGGGAGTATTCCTATACAGAAGCATATTCTTGAGCGATCTAAAAGGTAATTTTGAATAAAATAGGTTTTATTTATTAATAACCTGTAAAATGAATTTCATTTTAAATAAGCTTAGATTATCGCCTAAATTCTCGATTGTTTTAATTTTTAAATTACTTAACAAAGGCACAGAAGATCACCATGGTCGCAGTGCCTCGCCCCTTCTCTGCTGGGAGACTCCCTTATTATAATATAATAATTAGTTATTCAATGAATCACCTTTTTTTCATACATAATTTGAAAAATATATTATTACTCTTATTAGTTTCTGTTTTTATTTTCAGTTTTTATCATAGTTAAGTTTTACCTACCACCCATTTATTGAATATTTTATGATTTGTTTTAATAAATCCTTTTAATTAGTGAGTGAAGACAATATAATAATATATTACTTTCAATGACGAATGTTCCAGGGTATTTTATACGGCATTCACTCCTTAGCTTGCCATTTATTATTTATTTTCAACTATTTCCGCTAGTCTGCTTCTCTGTGTGGCTTTCGCATTAGACTCAATTCTACTCATAGTTTGGGTTTTGGGTTCGGGTTCGAGGTTTGTGTTCCTGTCTATCTATCTGTGGGTCTCTGACTTTGACTGCCATACGAATTTATCAGCACAGACCTGAGTGTCGTCTCTGTATGTTGGTGTGTGTGTGTGTGTGTGTGTCATATGGCGCATTGTTTGACATGACTTTAATTTTTGTTCATAAAAAGAAAAGAACGATACAAATTGCAGTCGTCTCTGACCCTTTACCCCTCATACAATCGACCAACCAGTTCACCTGTTCAACTGTTCGACTGCTCCATTGTTCAAGTAGCACAGAATATTTGGCACTGTGTCGCAACTTGAATCGATACGTGGCAGCAATAACGGCGGCAAATTTCATAAATAGCTTCACGTCAGTTGAAATTTTGACTTTTAACTGTGTTTTTGACAAGTTGCGCGCCCTCTATCGCTTCGCCGGCTCTTGTCAATTGCGAGCACTACATGGGGCCCGAAATGAATCAATTTCAATTAGGGTAAGTGGAGCACCTGCCTGCCTGCCTGTCGGCCTGGACTGACTGTTGTGGTAAAATGTGTGCCTTGGGCCAGGCAATAATTAAGCGGCGTGCCATTAGGCTTTGCTGGCCAGGATCGTTTCGCTTAATTCAATCATCTGCCTCTAGCGTGGCGTACATCAAGTGGACATTGGCTTGGTTTAGTGGAACTGTCTCGGGCCTCTGGAAATAATCACCGGAAATCTGTGAGCGGAAATGGATATAATAATGGCACCCAAAATGGTCGACAGCCAAACGCCAGGCGTCGCATTTAGCCAAACAAAGTGTTGTCCGAGTGCCCAGCTGCAAGTCCAATGTCGGCTTCCAAGTTCAAATCCGGACCTTAGGCAAAGCGGCATTCGGCATGCCAACGGCTCATTAATTTGTATTCATAAATTACGCCGGACACAAAGAAGAAAATGAACTGGCGTTGAGACGATTTGCTGGCACATGCCAAAGTGGAAATCAATGCAGTTTCCTCTCATAAAATCAAATCAAGCCGAAAAGTGAAATGCAAAGCAAGATTTTCCAGGTTGAAAAGGTGCCTCATCGACCTCATCGAGTTTATCAGAAGTACGTCAGGCAATTTGGACATTAATCTTCGTAATGATAAGAACTTATTGAAATGCACGTCAACTGCCATAAATAACAAACATTGGCATTTCTTCAGTGGGGGAATTTTATTTGGCATGCTACATAATGGAGTATCCCAAAACTCACAGTTCTCAGTATCTCAATTATGCACTCTAACATCAAAGCCTTCCAAATTACATTGGCTTTTTTTCCAAGAATGAGTATGAAACACTAACATTTATTCACTGATATATAATATTAAACATTCCTCGAATTGTATTTCTTTATCTTTTGTTTAATATTGGAGTTAAGTGTATTCTCTTTTGTATAGGAATTTGCATAACCAAGACAGTTAATTTAAATTATATTTTTTGTGCAAACTATTTAATGTGAATATTATTTTTGTACTATTTAAAATATCAGTATATTTTCAGAAAAGCTTTGAAATACATTGAAAATTTGTATTCAATAATAATAATAATGCTTTATTGTTTTTTAAATTGCCTATAGAAATATTTTGATGAAACTTTCGAAGAAATAACTTTAAAAACAAATATATACATAAAACAATTAAGATAAACCTAGGACTTGGTATCTAATAAACCCAAAGCTTAGTATCTCATTAAATATGTAAAAAAGGCGCTTAACAAAAACCTTAATCACTGCAAATATTTCACTGTGACTCCAACAAAATGAGTACATAAAAGTATTACGATAAAACGGTCTTCTTAGGACTTAAGATCTTTATCTAATAAGCTGCTTTACTTTTAGCAACTGAAATTTTAAATAAATAATAAACATTAATGGCGTGCTGTAGAATTGATTGCTGATAAATTGAAATGCTTATTGAATGTTGGTTTGCCAACAAATTACGTATACGCCTCGGCAGTGCGTGCTGCAGTGTGAGAACTGTCAAATACGAGCATAACAATTTGAGCATTCAATCAAATGTCAATGCACATAATTGTTGCCACTTATGAATGCGTTAAGTACCGCAACGTATGTGGCATAGCTCGATGCAGATAATCGGAGTCAAACATTGCCCCAATTACCTACAGAGCGAGATAGAGAGAGGGAGAGAGAAGAAGAGAGATACTCATATGCTTTTATCTAACTCTCCCCGACAATATGTTAAGCGCTGAGATGACATTCACTAGCTTTTGTTGGGAACTATGACAGCGAGGCAGTGGGTGAATGTGGGGGAAGGTAATATGAAGCGGCTGCTGCGACAAGCGCATGGTTTATAATTCAATTAATTTTAATATGATAGTCGTATGATACGGATACGAATACAAGCACAAGCACGAGGAGCTGCTTGAGTCGCTGATAAGAGACTCTTTTTTATGCATTTACTTTGAGCAAATTGTGCACAATTTAATGTTGCATTTTCCGAGCCACAATAACACTAACTAAAACAGCGCGCAATGCCAAATCAAAAAGAAAAACAACAACAAGATATTTCAATGCAAGCAAAACAAAAAAGACCCCGCTCTGCGGGGGCAGCTTTACTGTGTGCTTTTATTTTCGAATTTTCGAATTGTTCAAATTTTTATTTACACTGCAGTTTGCTATTGTCGCTGGGGCAAAACAGCGGCCCCTCTGTTACGGAAGATGGGAGGTACTGCGTGTATCTGTGAGATTTGTGATAAAAAGCTTAGCAGCTGGTATTTACCTTTTTTCTGTCGCGTCAGCTGCCACATGCGTTTGCAAATCGCCACCGCGCACTAAATGCAAATAACAATAAAGATGCGTTTTTCAACTTTTCACCTCCCTTCTTTTCGCTGGCTCTTTAATGGTTTTTGTTTAAATAAAAAAATTGGCGTATTAACCGCTGAGTGAGTACTTTGTGCTCTGACCGCTGACCGCTGCCCACTACTATGCTCCACTAGCACTGTTCGCGTTGTGTAGCTGTATAAACCGTTACGTTCTTAACGCGCCGCATGAACTTTTCAAACTGAGGAGACCTGAGACCACGCGCGAGCAAACCAACACGAGCACGACGCCATGCGACGCAACGCGACGAGACGCAAAACCCGAGCACGAAGAAAAGGCCGACGTCGCGCCGGTCGCCGGCATCAACGAACGCTGCAGTATCAGCAGTTGTCTCTCCCCTCAGGGGAGGGAAAAGTGGGCGTGGGATAGCACTCAACATATTTGAGTGAGAGTCGAAAATTTGAGCACTTTTTAAAAAGGTGCAAGCGGTTAAAATCGAATAGGAATACTAAAATCAAAGTCCTATAGTTAACAAACTAAAAGATATTCCAGCTGAAACTGGAAATAATTAATCAAGTATACGTTAATTGAGTCGAACGGGAATATCTTTGAATTCATTTAATAGTTTATTTCATGTGACGAGTTCACATTAGAGTCATCACATAATCCTCATTCCAATAGAATAGAGAAGAAATGTAGTAAATTTAAGCTTCAAAACGTTGGTCTAATTAAAAAAATACATTTTCGCCGTGCTCGAATTTCATTACAAGTTATAATTTAATTCTAACTAGAGTAAATCTCTTCTCTAAAAGTAATTTTTGGCAAAGATGTTGGAAAAGTTAAGAAATCCCCATAGTTAAAATTAAACTTCAAACACATTTACATCCCATTATATTAGTGAATTCAAAGTATTAAAATTTCAATTTAGCATACGCCATCTGCAATTTAAACTAATCGTTCATAGAGAAACTCAGTTTTAAATTTAATAAATATGGTATATCAATTTATTATATTGCATATATCAGGTGTCACTTTAATATTGTAATAAGTTGCACATATTTTGGTTTATTTAAAAAATAAACTTCTTTTGCAGGTTACAATTATTTGGGGGTTATACAAATATATGTAGATATGCAAATTTACATAAATAAATTAAAAATAAAATTAACAAAAGCATTTTGTTTCATAGTAGACATTTTAATAATAGGTGTATGTTTTGTCTGTAAACTTTTAGAAAAATCACATATTCAGGTTCTGCACTGGTTGGGTTTCTATTTTGTCGTTTTGTTTTTTTGGTAATAAAAGCATCCAATTGTTTAACAAATTTAACAAAATCTTAAGCTTATAATAAATGACTAATGACTACAATTAGGCACGTTTCCTTTAGGAAGTAGAACTAGCTGAAGAAGTATACCGAGTCGAGTACGTTGCGCAGATCAAAGTCGCCCTTTTGGGGCAGCTGTTTCAGAGTGCGATTCAGCTGTCGCTTGGACAAATCCTCCACAGAGCCATCGTTAGTGAAGTCGCTGCAAAAATAAATATTTAAATATGGAAAATGGAACGTAGACTTGATCAATTTACTTGTCCTGGAAGCTGTAGGTGTGTCGCATAAACTTGGACAGTTGCTCGAGTATGGGTTCCGAGTGTAGCGCCACAAACTGCTGTCGGCAGGCACGATTCAGTTCTGGCACCGTGCACGCATGCGTCCAAAAGCAATCGTGCACGGACACAAAGGTAATGCCCTGTCGCTCACACTGCAACGAGGTAAGCATCATGTGCGACGAGTCCAGCGAGTGTATGAAATTGGGCGGAAAGGCGTTCTTCTGTTTGAGAATATTGGGACGTTCGTATAGATCCATGGACATGTTGTTATTAATGCGCAGACCATTGCGTGCCACCTGCTTTGGATCCTGTCGATTGTAAGGCTGCACCACGGGCAGACCTAGCGGCGTTACCCATTCCACATTCTGAATGCAAACGCCGGCAATGAGACGTGCACACTCAGTAAACCAGTCTTGAATCTCACGCGTCGAGGTGAACATTTCCCGCAGGCTCTCAAATGTCTTGGTAGTCAGATACGTTGAGGCGGGCCATACCCAATCCTTGGGGAAGTCATCAATGTCCTTAAGCTGTCGCGCAATCTGCAGCCGTGCACCATAACGAGTGACGCCATAGACAGTTGTCATCACCGTCTGCTTGATGACTTTGCGCCGCACAAAACCCTCCAGTGCCGCTGCTACATGCAGTCCACTCTGAGCATCTGCTTTGCGTGTCCGCTCTACCAGCGCAGCCACCGCACTGTAGACATCCTGCGGTATGGCTGAAGGCGCCAGATTAACACTGCAAGCGCCTGCCTGATCTCGACCCAATGCCGCATAGTGCTGCAGGCCATTGCACGAGCCATCCTGATGTATGGGAAAGCGACTGAGATAGGCAGCAGGATCGGGAGAACGTACCACGTTCGCTATTTCCATACAGCAGCCAAGCGTTTGCCAGGGCTCGTCTGACTTGGACCACCACATGCGACCCGTTAGTGGATTATCGGCCGAGTCGAGTATCTCAGGCATGATCTCTTCCGCATACAGCAAACGCTCGCGTACCGAGTCTCGTTTTTTGAGCCCCGTCAAATTGATGCAGTGCAGCTTCAACCAGCTCAATCCATCCACGCCCAGCGGTTGTGCCTGATCAAAAATGAGCATTGAACGCGCCAGATCGGAGCCCAAGTGATTCAAATGCGGCGGCACGGGATAAACGCGACCACGAAAATCCATATTATGTGGCAACCAAAATACCTTGTCGCGATACTATAAAAGAGAACATAGTTAAGCATTGGGACTGCAGTGAATATAGAGATTACTTACATGGTTAGCCAGCGACAGCCGATAGAGCGCATCACACCACAAGCTGTACATTTCGGCTTGCTTTCGTCGGTGTCCGAGCTTATCCCGAAACAGCTTGGCACGCTCCGCTGGCGTCGCTCGATTGTCAGTGTCGCTTGACGAGTGTAACGTGGGCAACGGCGGCAATGAGTTGGGCGGCTGTGGGACATCCAGCTTGGCATCACCACCTTTCTGAAACACGTTAATAATGACATCCAGCAGCTGCGTATTGACCCGCCATGGCACGCTGGCCAGCTGATTGAGAGAGTCGAGTGCCGGATAGAGGTCCTGAGGATTGGAGGCATGTATACGCTCCCACTGCTGCACAGCCTGTTGTGGCAGACGTATGAGCTCCGATTTGTTTAGTAAATAGCCTCCATTGTGTGGAGTACTCCAGGGCTGGGGTGGACACAACATGGGTACCAGGTTCGAATCAAACGTTAGCGTCTGTTGACGAGAGGCACGCAATAATCGCGACAGCACCGGATGCGGCTTAACCTCCTCCTTAACCAATCGTCCTTGATTACGAAAGAGCGTGTAGAATGCGGGCAACAAATTCGGTGGCGTCGCTGTAGCTGCCTTCGATTTGCTCTTTTGGCGCATAATGTTGGAATCGATCTTAATGTCCCGCATTAGAATATTATAGAGGAAACGACCCACGCCGGTGAGTACGTTTGTTGGCCAAGGCACCTCTGGCAAATCCATGGAGGGTCCACTGTGCCGCTGATCGTGCACCAAACGTTGCCACATCTGACGCGTATTATCCTGAGATCTGCCGCTGTCCCACAGATCACAATATGAACTGTATATCTCGCCAATTTTCTCTAGCGTACCGTTGTGTTTCTTCAGTTCGATTTGATAGCATTGCTGAACCTTTTGGCCCAGCTCCTTGTACAGCTGACCCACTGTGGGACTGAATGTCTCGGAGCCTTCGCCTAATTTATAGATCTCCTTAATTAGTATGTCCGTAAAGTGGTTCGACTCCAGCGCTTTGAGGTATGTGTAGTAGTTCATGTACCCGTGAGGTTTGAACCGCACCTGAGCTCGCAAAGTGGAGAAGTCTCGAACAATTGCAGCTGAGATTTGTTTACGCCAGCTCTGATCCAGCTCCTTGAGCTTTGTGCGCTGCAAGATAATAGAGCAGATAGAAATTAGAAAAGGTATTTGTTTTACTGTTGCTTGCGACTTACGCAAAATTCAGCATTGGCAAATTCCTTGGACTTCTCAATGGACTTGATTGTTATGCAGCCATCCAGCTCCACTTGCAGTTGCTCACGTGCCAGCTGCTCCAGTTGTGCTTTGCTATAGCCTCGTTTTGAGTTCATGATGATGTAACCCTCATCATTTATTGCATCTGCTTCTGCGCCCACGGGCACAACATATGCGTTGAGATCATTCAGCAGCTTATTGTCATAGCCCAACTGTGGTGGCACATAAGCCGGCACAAAGTCAGCACGCACACGCCGTATGGCGTCCAGCGCAATATCCCGTTGATCCGATACAAATTTTGAACGATCCATAATCTGGTTAAGGTTGTAACCCTGCTGCTCCGCTTGTGTTATGTACTGCTCAATGTATTGTTGATTTTGTGCATCCGACTCCACACGGCCGAGACACTCGAATACAGCTGCATATGTTTGCTCGGTGAACTGCAGACCGTCCTCGTGGATCAATTTGAATAGCTCCTGGCAGCGGTCAAATGAACCCTGGCCCGCATAGCCATGCAACAGAATGTTATAAAGCTCAATGGTAATGACGCTATGCTTCTGCAACGCGTTGCCTTTTTTAGGTCGACTGCGATAGACAAAGATTGTGGACAACGCACGATTCAGCATATTAGCCGATACACAAACGTGCAGATAAGTAGTCAAATTAGTGTTTAATGCACGCTGTTTAGCTAGTCTTTCCTGCTCTTCATTTATGTGCACCTTCGATTTGAACCTGTTAATACCACATGGGAAATCAGCGAAAATCTAAGAAATGGGCTTAGTACATACCGTTTCTTCGATTTAACTGTCACAGCATCTATATTAGACTGTACACTGGTTGCCTCAGCTGATTGATGTGGTTGCTGTTCATCTATGTAGGGCTCAATCGATTCAAACGGATCAAGCAACGTTGATTCAACTGCCACCTTAGGTGCATTTAAACTACACAAAAAATCACATTAATTAATTAAAATTAATATAATGTCATTGCTACATACTCGAAGCTAGTTAGATCCACTTCAATGTTCTCCTGTCGCTCATTTTCCATGCCCTCAATGATATCCCGATAATTATGAAAGCTTTTTAGAATTTTATGCACCTCTTTCGGATCGGCAATGATATGTTTGGTGTATGTTTCTTTACCAAAGAATATCAAGGGCTTATCATCGTACATGCCAGCCTCCAGAATGGAGCTATCCACTGCATCCAAATCAATCTTTTGATATTCGGCAGGCTGTCGCTGTGTCAACTCTTCGCTGTTTTGTTTTAATCCACCATTGCTCTCTAATATTAGTTTTTGATATTCCTCAAGCTGCTGCTGTGCTTCTCCACTGATTGGTTGACCTTTCTTATAAGCGCGTCGCTCTTCTCGCGCACGCTTCTCCAATATTTGCATCTGAGTTTTCTGTATAAATTCAGCCAATTTCTTGGATTTTAAACGCTTGACTCGTGACTTGCGTTCGTTGGCAGTGAGCTCGGTAACTGCAAATAAAAGCATATTATATTTTATTTGATATAAGGTGCTTATTAATCTTACCTTCCAATAGCTCCACATATTTGGCGTATCGAGGTTTACGTAAACGTTTCTTTTTTGCGTGCGCAAGGGCATCTGCTTGTGTGGGCGTGGTGGACTGTGTTCGTAAAGCTGTTGCAGATGTTATTGATGTTGTTGCTAAGATAATAACATATTAAATTTATGCGAATTGCAAATTGTTATTGACTTACTTGCCGGTGCTGGACGGTAGAGCATCTGATAATATTGCTGATACTGTGTCAAATTGTGCGCAGTGCTGCCGCAATTGCAGCAGCCTGTTGTTGGGGCAGGCGCAGGCAATCGCAAAACTCGTTGCATAGCTGTAGCACGGTTAGCGCTTAGTAACCGATACATATTTTTAAAATAATAGCAAAGTTTCAAATTCAAATTTTTACAATTTTTACACAAATATTTAACGCTTGCATAATATTTTGTTGTCCATTGCGCGCTTCACGTGTTGGTCTGTCAGGCTCAGTGTGACCACCAGCTTAATTTAAAAATATATTAGCCCTCACAATAAATATACTAAAATATACCATTTTCATTGTGCCATTTTTTTATATTTGTGAACCTTTAGAAATAAGGATTGGCATTTTTTATATACATATACAAATAATCGTCTCACTGGATAGATTTGCCATAAATACTGTGTTCATGCCGATATTATTCGGCTAAGCTGCCAACTCTTGCAATTGTGGAGATGATAAATTGAAAAGTTTCGAATGTGCTCAACACTGATTTTAACGTAAAATAAATAACAATTTACTGTAAATTATAAGAATGCCGCCAAAACGTGATAAGAAAGCAAACCCAATTACGATAATCGATAAGTTCAAGCCTCAGCCACCAAATATTTTCCTATATATACAGCTGGCAAACATCCACACGTTGCCGACCACCAAACATTCACTCGAAATACATTTGGAGCAAGGCGGGAGCGTAATTGTGAAATGTGTAGAGCAATATAATACCAATGCTATCATTTTGCAGGATGAGTTCTTCACTAGGCCCACATACACATTAATATTTCAACAAGATAACCTAGATCGTATTAATCACGCGGTCGACAATCCTCTACTTATTAAGCTCTACATCCGCAAAGTCGAGTCACCAAGTGTCACCTACGAAGAAGAGGCCGAAGATGACGAGGAAACTGTAGGGAAAGACCTGGGGGCGATTCTAGATAATATTGAAAACACCTCGGTGGAAAAGACCGAGGAGAACTACTTTGACGACAATGAAGATATATTATTAATCTGCGTGGGGTATCTGGATTTAATCAAACTATTTGGTCATCATCGCAGCATGGTGCATGAAGAACTGTATCTGTATCCAGTGGCTGATGTGCCCAATGAGCTACGCTGCACTGTGCACTCTGAGTGGCATCTGTACACACTGGTGCCCATTGCCAAAGAGATCACATTCACCAACTTGGCATTCATCTCCTTTGAGTCTATCTACAATGTGAAAGAGGAATATATGCTCGATGTGTCCACTGCGAAAGTTGAACTCAGCTTTCGATCCGCGCAACCCATCTCACGGAACGATTACCACGTAATACCGTGGTGCTCCTTCAACAGCCTAGCCGAAGACAGTATTTCCAATCAAAATAATTATTTTTTATTTGAATCTTTTCGGAATAATATTAAACAAAATTGCATAGGTCTTAATTCTACCATGGAGGTGGGAAAGCAAAAACTCTTCCAACAACTTATGCGATCTGATAACTTGAATTTGTCGTTCCACACATTACCCGACAATGCACTCATCTGTAACACATTTCATCGCTTCATTCTCACGCGGGACCTGTCAGAAACACTGGTAAATATATTCACCAGAAGACTTTATGTGATCCTGGTTGAAGTATGGCAGGACGCTGTAATTGAGAGCAAAAAGACGGCAAAAGTAAGTAGGCAAAAAGTATTCGAAGGAATTCTGGATCCATCGATTATGCTTTTTCCTGGTGGTAAGTAGCACTTCTAATAGTGTGTCGAATTTGCTATTTATATCTGTATTTGTAGTGCAAACAATTCGGTTTGCTGTGGAACTTAAATATTGTGGAATAAAGAAAAAGCCGGTCAAGACAAAGGCCAGCACCGCTATGAGCATGAGTGAAGTTCCAGGCAGCAAAGTGCCTGATGAACCAACATTTGCAATTATCAAATTGTGCTTCTTTGCTCCGCTGGGCGAGACATACCATGAGTTAAAGGTGTTCCGCGAGAGCTTTATAATGCAGAACCGTTTGCTACATTGCGAGCCTGCGCCTGTAGAGCCGTTGAAATTAACATTAAGTGAAATTCAACGTGATATCTATTTACGATTCGATGCATTTGTTCGCGATACCATCCGTTACATTGTGGAAAAGAACGTGCACACCGTGGAGCAGAAGCGAAACCACTTTTGCTGCACTCTCCAGAATCTTACCAATATACTGCTAAAGCTGGTGGGCAGCGATTTCAATAATCGCACTAACACCAACTCCAACACAGAGTTTAGAGTGGGTATCATTTTATATATCAATATAGAATTATTATACATATTTTTATTGACCACTTTTATAGAATCTCTGCTCGGTTGCTTTCAATGAATTGGAGAGTCGTATACATAAAATTTTAGAGACTATGCAGGAGGAGGGCTTTGAGGAGCTCATCTTGAATAAAACACAAAAGGCCGATGAACTTTTCGATGCTATGAATGGTATCAAATTAATGAATGCTGTTGGAGATAAGCGTATGGCTAGTTATTTTTATGATCGGGTCAGTCTAATCGATACACTTGTAGTATTATCACTTTAATATACTGTCAAGTAAATCAATCAATTCCAGCTACAATTATCTTTTGCACGATCTTCCATACATTAACCTTAAGTGTTATTCAAATTGTATCAATCAACTTGTTAAATTTCAGATGAAAAACTCCGGTGGGCCACTCTTTGACTTTTATGATCTAATCGCCAAAATGGAGCGTTTCGAGTATGCAGCTGCCAAGATTTTTTTTAAAACCACAAAATTACTATCGCCTCTACAAGAATACTTTACGTAAGTGTTGCTAGCAGCATTGGTCATTGCTTTATGTACAGCTAACAGCAGATCACAGCGGCTGGATACGACTTTTCCTCAGCTATGTGGACACACGCAATGATTCAAATCCCTTAATTTCGGCCAATGCAAATGAGTGTCTGTTAAATAATATAACAAAATACGCTGATAAAAATGACCGACAGCTGGATGGTTGGATTTTGCTTTATTCTTATTATAAACGCTTTGAATATGCGCCTGGGTATTCCTATGCACGCTGGCGCCTGGATCAGCTACTGGGTCCCATACACCCAACGTTGAATGAGGTAGCGGGACCTTTTAGCTTGTGGGGCATGTCATTAAACAGATATCCTGTGCTAGATACGGAATCGGGCAGCAGGTTTTTTACAAGCTTCAAAATGTTTGTGCGTTTAGGTCTATACGAATTCGGGCAGGTGATTTTCGATATATTGAAGCACGACTGTGATGAGGTAGATGGCTATTTGATTGACACACAGCTGAAAATAATTCTAAATCAACTCGATGAGGACTTTGAGCCAGCTGAGTATTTTGGAGGCGAGGACGAAGTAGAAGAAGAAGAAGAAAAAGAGATGGTGAGCAAATCAATGATAACTCATAGTCTTTTTATTTTCAGTTTGGTTTTTTTTTTTTCGTGCCCAGAATCCGCAGGCAGCGTTTGTGGCTCAGATAAATGGCAATGTTGAATATTCTCGCGGAAATTTGGAGAAGGCTGCTGGCTACTACGAACGCGTTATGGATCATTCGACTAATAGTATTAGAGAGCGTGACAACTTTATGTTGAGCAAAGTTCGACTCGCTTACATATCGTTTCAATCTGATAACTATGATCAGACTATTAATGCGCTAAGTCAGCCCTTTCAGGGTAAGCTTATTTCGTTGATGTGCAACTACTTGATGGGCAAGGCCTACTACAAAGCGGCTGATTTCAACAAGGCACTGTGTTGCTTTAATACTTGCACCACTTTTGGCGATCATATGCCAAACATATGGGGATTTCTGGCACTGATTAATCTCCATATGGGCAACAATGGAATTGCCATCAACTGTTGGAAATATGCTAGAATTGTGGGTATTTATTTAGCTGGACTGAGCTGTAAGTTGATTTATTTATGTTACAGGATCCTACTAAGACGATAACAGATGAAACAATATTTGAGGAACTCAATCTCATTGATGTAGATAGCGTGGATCTGTATATAGATGGTCCCAGCTCCGACAGTTCGTCCTTCGAGAACAGCGATGAAGACTGATATGTTGAGACTGCAATCTATTCGAAATAAAAGCAACTGTGTAATGCTGAGGCAGCAGCTATGGGAGGCAATGCATTCATAGCTCTTGTCTCGGCATCACTCAACTTGATTTTAGCCCAAAAACGGTTCTGATTATGGTTTCATTAGCCGCTTTCCCTTATGTAAACATGCTACACAACTGGGCAACTATCTTTTTATTTAGAAACATACTTGTTGTTGGGTGGCAGCCGTGACTTGTTGACACAAGGTAATGAGGCAGCCCGCAATTTCCTTGCATAAGACAGCAGCACACTCACACCCAACACACTCACAGATAAACTTGCACATGTATGCTCTTGTACTTTTTATAGCATACTTTCGAGCGGTGCACAAAAGGTGCGCCATAGTCAGGCAGTCAGTAGTCAGTCAGTGAGCATCATAACATGGGCAGCGTTGGAGGCTTGGATTACGGTGATAAGTTGCCACCAGTGGGCAGCGTCACCAGCAGCACGGCGCTGGCCATACGCAACTCGACAATTATAGCGCATCGATTGTCCATCTACTTGCCACAGCTGCTGCTACCGTCACGGGACCCCCAAAAGGTTACGGCCCATTCAAATTGGTTGACCATTATTTCATATGCAGTTTGCTCTACAGCTCATCATGGAAATTAATTGTTATGTGGCACAGTTTCGTGAACTACTGATCTACATAGGCCAGAATCGCGATTCCCCCGAGCTGCGCGAAAAGATTCGTCGATTGCGTCGCAGCTGCGTGGATGCCTGCAAGCATTTGGCTCATCTGATAACGCCACAGCCGCGGCATTGTCTCGGCAGTCCCAGCGAGCGCATGCATCTAACGCTGCTCTTCCTGTTGACGCAACAGTTTCGCGATGAGCTCATCAAGAGCTATCGTCTCATACAGCTGGTGCCGTACGACATGACGGACTATTACGGTAAGTAGCCAAGTAATTCTTCAAGAATGTGGTTAAACAAAGCATTTCACCTATAGCACCTGCTCGTACTGCACCCTCGAATCTGGGCAATGTGATTAGCCAGATTTTGTTATGCAAGCAAATCAATCCGGACTTTCAGCAGGAGGAACTGTGCAGCATCTCCAAGGATGCTGAGGAGTTGAGCGAATTGCTCGTCGAACTGCAATCTCATTTGCCCAACAGTCCGGAGGCTGTCGACAAAACCGACCATTGTAAGTAATCCAAAAATAAAACTGAACTAAAGCCTAATCCGACTGCTTTGCTCTGTGTAGCCGAGGCCTGCCTGAATGCACCGCCAGCTTGGTATTCACAGCATCGTCGTCGCAGCTGCCTCAGCCGCAGTCGCAGTTTCTGCTGTTGCTTTATGCCATCCCAAGCGAGTTCGTTTTGAAAAGAAACAGGTAAGAGAAAGTCTTTTGGCATAGCAGGCCCATTTGTACTCTATAAATGCATTCTGTTTTACAGACCTGACTCTGCAATCGTTTCAAAAGCCGTAAATAACTTTAGTCTTGTCTTATCTATTGCACATACAGGAAATATCACATAAAGTTCGCAGATGGTAGAAAATTACAGCTGTAAAATATGATCGCTGCTTATCGCAACGATTGCCAAACCATTCTATTGATTTAATTATATTTATTTTGCAATCTAAAGATTATTTTTGTTTAGCTATTTATATTTTTAAAACGAACGTGTTTTCACGTTTTTTATGTGCTCGTACACATACTTTCAGCTGTCACGGTAAACCTGTAGCCAGCCAGTCATAAGGAAGTGAATGTGGCACAAAGCAATAACAAATGTGTTTGTGTGTACCGTTAACACTGCAACGGTTAATTAAGGGCATGTAAAAGATTTATATTGAATTTCTCCCATACTTCAACAATAACAAATTACCTCGCTACAAACATAGCCACGTTGTCAGCTGCCAGCTGTTGTCAGGCCGGTTGACCGAGAGATGCTTTTGATATAACGCTGACAATTCGCTGATAAGACAATTCCAAATTCCCCACTTGCCGGATTTGATTAGATTAGATGATAGTGCAGTATATTCAGGCCCCCAACTTTTGAAAATGCAGGTTTCTTATATTGTTTAATATGTTTTAATTTTAAAAATATGCTTTCGTCTTTTACAAAACATATCTCTACATTAAAAATATATATGTATATTATATTTATGTGTATAAGTATATACTTTATGGAGTTCTATATAGTAGTGTATATATATATAATGTATAAACTTCTAATATATGTATGTCATAAGGATTTTCACAGAAAATCTTCAACTTTCATTTGTTGTTTGAGTAATGCTTTCTTTTCCCAATTGGTTTTCCCACCTACTTTTCTCTATTCCTTTTGCTTATTTCCTGCATTTTTGTTTTTGTTTCTGCTTGTGCGGTTCTTCTGTTTCTTTTTTTGTTTTTCTTACAAACGTGTTGAGCATTCTGAATTCTATGGAAGATTCGAATTTTCTGCATTCCCAACTGGATGTGCACCAACAATTATTACATAAATTCAAATTATTTCTTGTTTTTGTGATTTGTGCACAACGTTTGGCAACAATAACTAAATGTTAACAACAATTATTGTTAGATCGTTGGACTCTGATTTTCCTCTTTCCTTTTAGCTACAAAATTAAATTCACTATTTGTTTACAAACTTGTTTTTTTTTGTTTTACATTTGTGGCTAATATCACCGTTATCACTGCGCTGCGCTTAAACTTTTGTTTAGTTTAAGAGCTACATGTAGTCTTCTCAGATTCCCCGTCTCTTCTACTTCTTGTGGTGTGATTATTACAGTGCAAACAAATAATTAATTAACCGCTTAACGCTAATTCAACACATTGCAGAACTTATCATAAAACTCAACGCGTACAAACAACAATTAAAAAAATATACAAACAAAATAAGTAAAAATTAAAAGGAGAAAACACTATGAATAAAGAATTAAAGAAGCTTAAAGGTTAAGCACTAAAGTTAAACATGAAGTGAGAGATTCCCGCTCGCTATCTCGCGGACAGCGACCAGCGAGCAGTTAATGCAGCAATAAAATAATAATGTGGACTTGGTTGGCGTATGCCATGTGGCATGCGGCATGTGGCTTGTGGCTTATGGCTGATGATGTTATGCTGTGTTTGTTTTGTGGTGGCGCCAAAAGAATAATTAAAGGAACACTGTACTGAAAACTTCGTCACGACGACCGCTTCAAAGACGTGTAATTTTATTTGACGTCGTTGCTGACGTCGTCGACAGCTGCTCCAGGCGCAAGCACAACTCTTGCGCAAGACGCAGTTGATGCGCCGCAGCGGCAGCACATGATGTCGCCGGTCCATTGCCAGCCACGGGAAGCTGCTGCACTGCAGCGGCCATCGCTTCGGGGAAACTTAAACAGACGCCAACCCACCGGGCTTTACTGCAGGCATGCGACTGCAAAGAGACAAGCAAGGTATACAATTAGTTAAACAATTACCATATGTTTGCTATTAATAGAACTCACCATGGCAAAGTCGCGTTTCCATTGCACACCGCATTGTCCATCGCACAGGGGGCAGGGACGCTCTAGACTGTATCCACCGCATTCACTACAATCCAGGGAGACATGATCATCGGTCCAGGAGACGCCGCATGTAAAGCATGAGCCAATATGCTGGCGCAGCTCTTCGATGGTCAGCACATTATCCATGTTGATCTCCAGTGGACTGCCGACTAAATCAGGCAATGAGGCAGACAAACCCAAGCTGTGATGACTGCAAGATAGACAGGGGGAGAAGGGACAGATGAGTAACTGATACGAGGGAAATACTAAACAAATATGAATGTCATAATATGCTAATCTAATGATGGATGGACCCCTTGAATCCGCACCTGGACTATAGCGAAAGGCAAATGCCGCCGCGCAGGCCATGACCTTGCACAGTGGGCGGACATCGGCAGTCGCTGGCGTGATTATGATAATGAGCAGAGCAAGTTATGGCAGGGCTAGCGCGGGGAAGCGGTGGCAGACTGTACTAAAGCAACCAGTGACAGCGACAGGCGGCAGACAGAAGTAGCTTTCGCTCGATCATGTGAGCACCGCATTGTCGCCAGGTTTTATTGTTAGCACAAGAGCTCAACAGACGGACAGAAAGAGAGCGCAAGATAGAGAGAGAGTCGTAGAGAGAGCACAACAATAAAGGCAGTATTCCTATGGTTGTTGTACTCTGCACTCTAAATCACGATAAGATTGCAAAACTATGAATGGAAATGCATAATCAAAATGTGATTGCTAGTCACTGTCACAGTCACAGTCAGAGTCATAGTCAGCGGCGGTTCCCCCTAACTGGCCCTGACTCTGTTTACAACGCCACAAACAAAAATTAGCAAATGTATCGAACAATGCGAAACGAGGCGGCGCCGCTGTCATTCATTTAAAAACGGAAACGCGCTTCCAGCTAAACAGCTAAATTCAGACATGAATCACAACAAGGCGTATGAGCAATCTGGCCATAGATACATTAATATGAATATCGATATATCTATTATAGACAGTTTAATCTGTTCAACATTATTACGTTTCTTGTACTTACGCTAGTGGACTGCAAATGTCGGCAATTTGTGGAGCACGTACGCTGGCACTCGACATAGTTGTTGCTGTTGGTACTGCAATGGGAAAGAGAAAAAAAAACATAAGAAATAAGGAAAAGTTGAATAAAACAATTAAGCTCAAGTCGAGAGGGGGGCACGACAATCAAGTGGGGGGCATGTATATGTCAGGGGCAATATCATACACAAAACACAGGTAAACAAACGCACGAAGGTAAACGAGCTAGTTGTGCAGCTGCTGCCACAGAGCTTGTGTGTGTGTCTGGGAAGTTATTATTAAGTGTATTATGTGTGGGTATTATAAAACACTTAAATGTCAAAAAAATTGCATGGCAAAGCTGAAAGCTGAACGAAACAAGCGCAACTGTACCACAGTAAATGATGTGGTCCCGCTTTAAGCTTTTCTTAACTAATTCCAAGTAAAAGTATGTATATAAAGTGTCAATAAACGGCATTCTTCCATAACAACAATACGAAAAATTGACAAGTTGGGGAACAACCGCTTAATTCCGGTTAAACACCCCGACTCTGGGACCCGAGGAGGCCACAGACAACATAACGCAACTCGTAGGAGATGCGTCATGCCAATATTTGTAATGGCTTGCCCCGTCAAGCCCGAATCCGAATTTGGGTCTTGTCGGCAATTAAAATAAACTTTTAATTTGTGCAAAATACCAACTAAATTGCAAACCATAAATGCAGGTGTATGTATGTATGTATATACATACATACATACGTATGTACAATATATAAATATATACTTTATGCACAACATTTATAGTCGGCACGAGCGCCTTGTCTGTCTGCTGTTGTGTGCAAAATCTTTGGATTTTGGCAGCATTGCAAAATTGTTATTTTTGACACAGCGGACACATGACTGTCTGCTTTCTTCTTTCTTTTATTCTTACGTTCTATATTTAGTTGATCATATGAGCACAGTGTACCCATAATAAATGTAATCAAATGAGCGAGACGTGCTAAATTTAAAGCCTCAACAAGTTGACGACAACGGCACCCTCCCATAAGCAATCTGCAGTAGTCACAGCTGCTGTAAATGTTATGTTAATGCTATGTTAAGTGCGCACTGCTCGCAAGTACAAACATGCATATGTATGTATGTATGAAAACTCTAATTTTGCACTCGCTCGCACTCATGTTTAATCTATGTATCTATCTCGAGAAGCACTGCGGGCAGGCAACCTCAACACAAAACTAGATGCATTTAATTCAATTTGATGTGATTTATTTATAGAAGGGCACTCATACACACGCATGACAAGAATGCAAGTTTGTTGTTCTTTTTTTTGTTTGTTTGTGTGTATAAGTTAATTTTGAGCACGGAAATACTTACATCTGTTGTTGTTGTTGTTGTGAATATAGCTGGTTCAGAGAATATCTGATTGCTAACGGCGCAAATTATTTATTATGCACTATTAATAATCCAAATTTGGTTGCTGTTTGTTGCTATTATTGTTGGCCTTGCATAAGCGACAACAATGAAATTGCTTTGACAATTGCTTTTAAATAATTGCAATTAATTGTTTTTGTTGCTATTGCATATAATTGTTTAACTTTTCACACACGCGCGCGTTCACGACAGACAGTTAAAAATTGCGGACAAAACTATTTGCGCAATTCGTATAGAAAATGTTAATAAATATTGTGACAGAAGCTGCAGCTCACTTTTTTAGTTGGGCTTTCAATTATGTTTTGTTTTTAGGTTGAAACAAATTAACTTGCTGTATTTAAGCAAAAGCCAAAAGACCAAGTGGCGTGCACGACAACACAAAAATTACTCAAATGAATTCGTTGAGCGCTAGTCGCTTTTATAGCAAAACCAGCGGATGTGCGAGCGAATACGAGAGAGCGACAAACCGACAGAGCTCAGGCGAATTACAATGAGTGAGTGAGCGTGGCTGATATTGTCAAGCGCAGCTGTTACTAAGTGTGCGTGTATGTATTTGAGAGAGAGAGAGCGCGACGATGGCACTGGGAGTGAGGGAGTGTGTGCGAGCACATGCGGTGGGAATGACAAAGCAAAGCTAACGAACTTGTCAGCTGAAATTTTAAAATGGGCACCAATACTATCAAACCCAAAAATACGAGTAAAATGCGAAACGCAATGCAAAATGACAGAGCAAGCGATCGAGCGAGCGTAGGGTAAATTAAAGTTAATGCTAAAAACAAAATCAAATCAGCAGACAAGCACATAGATGCTGGCCAAATTGGCGCTATTCGCATACATATGCGTGTATTTATGTAGTTGGCAACAGACTGTGCTGGCTGATTATAACAACAAAACAAAACAAAACAAAAAACACAAGACGGCGATCATATAAATGAGAACAACGTTGAGATGCAGAGAGAGCACCGACTGATAGTGTGAACGAGATAGTGAGAGAATGAGACAGATAGGTCAAACGTAAAAACACAAGGCAACAAAAATTAAAAACCCAAACTCACACACACGCTTTGGAAATACACTTACAATAGCTGAGTGCAGAATACGTATACGCAGAGTGGAACAAGTCTAGTACATTGACTAAATGTAAACTCGAGGGGTTGTTGACGTAGGTAATTTGGACAAGAAAACAAGCAGGGCTCGGCAACAAACGTCAGCAACAACACTGTCGGTTTTCATTTGAATAACAAATCACTTTACCGGTGCTGACAGGTAAGGATAGATAGGGTACCCGCAGTGCGGGGCAAAACGAGGGCAAGGTGTAACGCAGGCAGGCGGTCCGCAACATGGACAACAGGTAAATAGCGGGACTTGCGCTTTATGGCTTAACTGGAACCGATTATCCTACACAAGGCCTTATCTATGTCTCTTCCTCTATCTCTATTCAACTCTAATCTTATCGACGTGTGGCAAAAAGTGTGGCATGAAATCCATAACAGGTGTAACGATACTATTTCCAAGTCGAAATGGACTATCTAATGGAAATTGCCGTCATCGCAAGTGCTAAAAAGTAGCCAACAATATATTCGCATGTTAATAGGAAAATTTACTGTTTATTTTATTTATGTGTACTCTTTTTTTTTTTGCAAGTCGCACCTCGAATTGCGCGCAGCGGTAGACAGCTCTCAAATTTCGCCAGCTTTACGAAAAAAAAGGGAGCTCGATCTGCCCCCAAAGAACGACAAAATGACCCTCGCTAAAAATAATGCAATTCAGCAGCAACAACGTCAAACTATAAACTATAAACAGCCCCACACGAACACTCAAACCCACACATGAAATTATATTATAAACAATTGATATTTATTTAGAAAGGCTTCATGTTCGTGATGAACGTCATTATTACGATTCTCCCAGATTTGAATATACAACGGCACACTTTCTGTGGCTTTCTGACTGGCATTCAACTTTTGAATGCGGCGTAGTTTCATCATTTGAACAGGGGGAGATTCATTAATATCATTCGCATTGGAGCATTGGAGGAAAGACCATTGTCATCTGAGAAGGTCGCTCGGAAATTACTTGAGATACCTCAACTAAGCATCTGAGATTGCGTCAGGCCACATATGCAAAAATAAAGACACAAAACCGAACCAAAAAATATTTAAACAATATATTTTGCAAGCCTTTTAAAAAGTGTTTGAGTACGCTACATTTATAATTTTTGTGTATTCGTGGTACATATTTGAGTTGAGTTAACTGCTTCAGTTTGTCCAGGCGGCAGCTCAATGAGTTAGCTCCATGCAAGAGTGAAGAGCGAGAGCAGAATGAACTTTTTGTTTTAATTATTCTTGAACTTGACAATATTTTCGACACATCAAAAGAATTGCATGCAATATAATTGCTGCCTTTACAATCGTAATAAACTGTTTCAAGTTCAATAACCAGCCTTATTTTAATATACACCTTTGCACGATAAGCTCAACAGCAAATCTATACGATTAAAATAATGCATGTATGTACATGCAGTACATATATCAATTTTGAAATTTCAAAATATATTTCAAAACAAAATAAACTGAAGGACAATCTTTGCAGTTCAGGGAACTAACGCTGCGGGATTCCTACAGCAGGTAAAGTTCATGGATGACCATGTGTTTTCGTCAACAAAGACAGGGACACCGACATTTGAAAAAAATGCGTTTCATTTTTCAGTATTCTATATTTAAAATAGTGAAAAGTTCAGTTGGCCATGCTTGACTTATCAGCAAATTAACTGCTTGGATTGTATTCAAATTTGAGCAGCGACAAAGTCATCTTTAACAGATGAAGAGCTGATTAATTTATTCACAAATGATCATTCACTGAGCTGACTCATACTCGATGAGCAACCCTCGCTGTTGGCCTACACTGAAACAGAGACAGGGACAGGGACACGAACAAGTGCTGCTTGAAGACATGCGCTTCCTCTTTAGCTCTGCAGCAGCAGTTCAAACAACTCGTTTCTCATTTGTTTCAGATTCACAGCTATGCAAACAAAGCTGCTCCTGCATGTACTTGCCAATTGTTGTTACGATTGTTATACGGTGGCTTCAATGTGTGTGTTCGACTTAAGTAAATAAATAAAAACATATGGATACGTTGGCAAGCTGTTGGTGTTGTACTAAGCCCAGCCCCAAATGCGACTGCAAAAAGCACACAAAGCCAGAGTCAAAACAGTTGACGTCAATGCAAAACTCCAAATAATCCAATAAAAAAACCGTCAAAATATAAAATGTAATTTAAAAACATGCACTGCTTTGATCATGAGCCGAATTTGTGACCACTCCACTGAATCATAGCTTACAGAGAATTCATCAATAATGTAGGTGCAAGTATGTTAATTCACGCGATTTCTAGCTGCGATATTCCAAATGAACGGCGCCATCAAATGATTATAAGTTCAACAAAAACCCAGAACGAGTTTTGATTTTTTTAATATATTTGTGGGCTTTCCTCGATGATAGATTCGTGCAAACAGCGTCTAACAACTGTTTACTTAATTAATGGGGGAAAAGTACTTGAGTATATAACGACTAAATGTGGGTAAACAGGGCGGGGTTCCCAAAACGAAAGTGGCATTGAGGGAGGCCGCAGTCGCAACTGCAGAGCGATCACTTTAGAATATTTCAAAGCCGCACAATATCGCACCGAAAAGAAAGATGGAAAAATGCTTTTAACTCAGCAGTTGATAGATAATTGGCAAGGAAATTCACGACCTCTCGGACCGCGACCGGGGCATAGACTTAACTGTTGACAATAGCAATTAGAAGTGCGCGAATTATATGACCGGAGCGTCTGGCCATAATTCAAATGAAAATGCGACCTTGAACTTTGCCTGCGTCGTCAAACAGCATTTCTACGAAATCTACATAAGTTTCGTAACATTTCCGCTTAAAAGATTTACATATTCTTAAAGATGAAACAATCTTTGCGAAATGGAGAAAATAAATGAAGTTCACAATGGGAAACAGTAATAGAGCTGTTACACAATGGCGGCATGTTAGAAAATGCGACGTTTCACATTAATTTTAATGAGTTAGATTTTTCGATAGATTAAATAAATGAGAAAAATGATTAAAGTGTGTAACCGGAAAATTTGACGCCATAACAACAACAGTTGGAACCTGTTAACTGGTCTGGTAAGTAAACAATCGTTTAAAGAGTTTTGGCAGCTCGCATTTTTGCAGTTTCTATTTGATATTGATCAATTACATATGAGTGTCAAGGTGTTATCTCTGATATGCCACGATTAATCGGCATTTTATTGATTGCCGATAATACAAATAAGGGGCGGGGCAATGTGTGTCAATTAGCCAAACTGGTTAACAATGAAGAACAACAAAAGAAAGGTGCTTATTAAGGAAAGTTTCCGAGTTGCGATGTGAGTACATCAATTATACTTTATCTACAGTGTATATGTAATTGTGCTGCTTTCAGCTTAAATACTTTAGTTATTAGTTGTTTGAGTAATTTTGATCAATTATTTTCATGTTAGCTTGCAATTATAGTTATAATAAACATTTTTTGCTATATACATTAAGCTAATCAACAAAATGATATACTAAGCACAGTCATGTGAATGCAATCATAGAATGTTTATGCTCATTTCGAGTTCCCAAACTCAATTTGCCGCATTATTTATGGGATAGCAGATCCATTGTGTAGAGACGTATTAAGTATATACAGTATATAGTTATTTATAACGCAATGGGGCGAGTTTTGCTATATGTATGTAGATATATTATATACTACCTAACCATTGTTCTTACGTATTGAATTATGCGACTGACTGACGTCACAGCTGGGCCATAATTAAATGAGTGCTGTCGAGATTGTATTTTGTTATTTAAATATATATATATATGTATAGTGTTACCCAGGAACTGCCCCCCATATCGAACCGACACATTGGAACGTTAATAAAGTCCAAGTATTTCGCATTATCTGAAGCCTATTTGCATCGCTAAATGCGCAATCAAGCGCTAAAGGAAAGAAAAATCACCAAACGAAACTAGAATGGGAGCGCGGCTCCCTCTATCCCCTACTTCATCAAGTATTTGTTGACTGCCTAGCATACCTCGACCTATAAGCCTGCATAGCTCAAGTATTAATTAACAGTTTACCTTCTGTGTGAAATGCAAATTGTCTGACGAAAAAACTTGTCGCTAATTTCACGTGACAACTTGTAGAGTCCGGATAAAAGAAGGTTCCAGTTATATGTATATCTAGTATAGAATATATATCCTCTTGTATATGTTATTGTTGTTTGTGTTATTCCTATATGGTATATGTAAGTAAATCTCTAGGCTGCTCAAGTGATCTGACCGACTATTTAGTTGACTTTAACTGGCTGCGGCTGACGTTGCCCATTGTCGTAGTTGTTGTCGTCATATTATCAACATCATGATGATGAGCAGCAGCCAGAGTACTTGGCTGTCGTTGTTGCTGTCGTCTTGTGTTAGATTTGCGTCGCACGAATCGTTTGTCCATTGCCACACATGCATATGCTCTCTCGACCATCGAGAGAGCTGAGATGAGTTAAGTTTCCAGTTTAAACCGATTGCTACTAAATAATGTCGTTGTCAACGACAAGACTCACGTTGTGCATTTGTGTGTGTGAGTCGACTGTGTGTTAAAATTGTAAATTGATAAAACAATGAAGTGCTGCAATGAATGAATGAAGCGTAATTTATAGAGAAATCAATACAAATACACAACGATAGTGTAAATTGTTGAACGTATTAGTCAAGATGAGAATGTCTATGTCTATGTCTGACCTGCCCCCCAAACTATATGTCCAATACAGCCCTGAGACTAAACCGAATGCCAAGTGGCTCGTATTTATCCACTTCGCGCACGTTCCATTGACACTTGTGGCATTAGACAGACACCACAGCAATGTCTCATGTATTCGCTTGGCTTGGTTACTTGACTCTTTCTTCGGTTCTCTCTCTGACAAGCTGTCGTTGAGGTTATAACCGGCTGGGACCCAAGTGAATCGGTTAGAGGCCGCTTTCAACATACACTTATACACATTCATTCATGCACCATCCACAACGCCAAATGGCGTCAGCCGGCATTTTTGTAAAGAGCGCGCGTGGAACAAGGAGGCATTCAAGAAAAGGTCAAGCCCGATCATCAAATTGCATTTTCGGCACCTCGAACCTGACCACAGCGCAATTTGAGGCGACGCGTGGACATTGACAGCTTATCAGCACTAACAGCAGCAAAAACTATAAAACAAAATAAATGAAAACAATAACAATTTGAACTGCTCTAAGGCTGAGACTGAGGCTAAGGGCGAGGCGAGTGGCTGATCGCCCTCGCGTCTTGTTTGATGATGTCGGCAACATTTAAAAAAAATGTAAAAAACTAATAATAAGCAAAAACATCAGAGACATACAATGGAAAACTATACTATATATATATCCGACTATGATATACCCTGTAATCGTTTTTCGACAATGGCGCAACACTAACTGGGGAAAAATATAGTTTAACAACTCTAATATTAAATGTAAATTTAGTGTAAATATATTAGAGAGTAAAAGGATCAAGTTTATAAAGAATCTATAAGAAAGAAACCTAAGAAACTAGAATTTTAATATGTTACAAAGGAAGCCCATTAAAATATTGTTATAAACATTTTCGTAAGCTCAGTTTGAATTTTAGTTAAAGAAAACATTATTATTCAAATATATTAAACTCTAGTAAATATGTTCTTATTACAAATATACTCCTATTATTACAAAAACAATTTTAATTGATTGAAGAATTTTTTTTTCAGCAATCTGCTAATGAAGCACACGCTTATATACAAATACATATACATATACATATAACGTTCAATAATTTCAAATATTTTTTTGAGGTGTCATGGAAAAACCAGAGAACCTAATGAATTAACAAAACAAACTTATCGTGTTAAATAAACTTGTTAAGTATTTCCAATTATTTCCAAGTTAGCTGATGTCTAAATGCCAATACAGTGAACTATCTAGAAAAGAAAACCCAGAAAGTATAATCGGAATATTCATAAGTTTTAAATTAATATTAAAAACAAATGTTGCATCGAACTCGAAACTTTTGAGACTAATTAATACGAAATTAAATTAAAATATTTTGACAGAACGGAGCTTACTGTAGTTAGTATACTTTCTTTGTGTATGCAAAAATGAAGAACTAATCATTTATTGTCGTATGCATGTTAATAACATATTTAAATAATCAATTTGCAAGCAAAACATTTGTAAGCTGTTTGTTAATGAAATTTGCAGTTGCAAAATGCGAAAATATTTTGATGAAAATAATGAAATGGAATGAAATAAAATACTGTGAACAGAGCCAAAGTGTAGCATAAAATGTATAAACCATGCCTTTTGCAATTGCTGGGTATAAATAGTCTGCGCGTGGCGTTCCATTTGGTTTTGTCTATAATGAGCATGGGAACATAAAAACAGACACACAATTTCGTATGCACAATCAAGCAGACAGTTTAAAGGTGGGCTATGGTTGGTGGGACAGAGGGGCGATGGGGAGAGGCGGCAGGTACTCAGTACGTAGCAGTGCGAAATTGAAAACGGTTTTATTTTTAAAATTTGTCATTACGTTTGTCGTTTTAATAAGCAATTGCATAAAAGCGCAACGTTTATGTAAGCAACTTGCATGGCCATTGAGGCAAAAGTTGACTTCCAAGTGCATTCTGAGCGATACATTTAGTTTTATTTTAATTTCAATCCATTATCGAGAATCAGGGGTTCAATGTCTGGGATATATGCAACAGACAGATCGATGATATAAGACAAGCTGACTGGCAATATCGATAAGCAGCTACGTATTCAACTATATAAATATATTGTATAAGTTGTTGTGTCTGGCCTGGACTGAAATATGATTCAATGATTCATTAATGAGAGTACTGACTTGTAGGCAAATTACGGAATCATTTAAGATTCAAATAATGATCATCAACCCAAAGATAAGGCCGGAGAGCACAGGTTGTATATGGAAAAGCAATTATGAAGATAAGTAATAAAAATTACATGGGAAATACCTGAATCAGTCGCGACAGACAATTGAATATTTATAGAATCTTACGAACTGTTAATTAAAGCATTTGTCTATAGAATACTCGGAAATGGGAATATGCAATAGGCCAGTGCCAGTTATGAAGAAATTGTTGATAAAGCTAGAAACATTATCTATAACTGTACCTATGAATATCTTTATACATGAATGTACATATTCATCAACAATGCAAGAACTTTAGTACAGTCATAATATATGATATATTTAAGCATTACATATTCATATTACCTTACTATTCGTTCGAAACGGAATATTCGTAATTAATCATAAACATTGGTGTTTTCTCCTTGTTTTTATAATAAGCCCAAATCTCTATGCAAATTAACCTTTAAATGAGCTTAAGTGATAAAATTTAAGCTCAATATAAATGTTTGCATAACAGATGCGGTAGTACGAGAGTACAATTCAACAACATTGGGAAAGCTGAGTTGTATTTGCTTAAGCTCTGAATTTTTATAATGCTCAAGAAATGCTGTTCTGTATAATTTAATGTTTTTCCTTGTTAAAAGACAACTAATAAGAGTGATTGCTGAGCAGATACCCTACAATTAAGATATTACATGTAAGACAATAGTTCAACTGCCGTTAATGTTTTGTTAGGCGATTAACATATTAAGTATACGTTTAGTTTACAAAGTATAGAAATATAGAGTTTTTTATTATTATTGCAAAAGTGTAGACAGTTGCATATGCCTCAAGCCGAGGTTTTCATAAAAACTATTGCTCAATAAAAAAAAACACTTTCCCTTTCGGTTTGCCTGTTCTAAGTTTTTCCTGACAAATCTCTGTGGGTGGCCAACTTAAATAACATGTTGTTACTTCCCAAAACGACCAACACGTGTCGAGTGCCACTTTAGTAAATGGACTTTGAAGCGCCGCACGCAACAATCATAAATTGCGCGTTTAAGCGGCTGCCCAGTTCGCCAAAAACAACAATAAGGAACATGGCATACATACAGTGTATGTGTGCATGATATTTCACTTTTTTTTTGTAGGCGTCGCTAATGTGCATAATCCCTCTAGCCACAGGTGATTAATGTTTGCACAATTTGTAGTCTTCCTCCCCTAGGGGCTAGTCAAATAAAGTGAGCAACTGAGAGTTAACCAAGCCGAGCCAAGAGTCGCAGGGTTGCAGAGCGTAGAACAAGTCACATGATAAACGCGTGAATTTCATAAATTTTCAGCGACAACAGAAACGTGTGAATAAGCGAGCCGCACGCTTTGTTTATACAACAACGAGGCGAATATGGCTAATCAGATCGCAGATAAACCGGCAACAGACAAATAGACACAACAACAATTAGCACATGAATCTTTTCTTTTTGCAACAGGACACGTAATTGATCGATGAACTAAAATAACAATAAACATTATTGATCATTCGTAAATTTAGCAAATTTCATTCTAAATATATATAAACCTACTACCTATGTATTTTCTTTGCAGTCAAACTTACGACAAAAGAATCAAAAGTCCAAAACAATGGACGGTGAATTTTGGCATTATATATATATATATATTAGACGAGACCCACTCGAGCGATAAAGCTGGCTATCGCAGGCAATTGATGTTAATAAAAGTGTGCGCCAGTTTCCGTTCAATCAAATCAAATAAAACGAAGCCAATTTTCACCGTTACCGAAAATGTAATACTCTTGCGAATTTGTGAAACAGCTTTTGATGGAGTACTGGTATAGTACAGTTGATGATTTATGTCAGTTAATATATGTATATCAAACTGGGTTTTATTTTCCAGTCAATCTGTCAACCTGGTTAAGAATTTATATGCTTGGCTTTGCTAGAGTTTAAAGTCGACTGCAAGTGGGTCGAACAAAAGAGCGCAGGGACGCGATATTGCCACACTTGACGTAGTATACACATATGTATAAACATATACATATACTTATCCGACTACCACGCCCACGCACCTGTTAATTAGTCAGTAGGAAAAAAACGGCAACTGATAAGCCGGTCTACATTGCATATACTTTGTATATACAGCCACAAGAAACTTAAAGCATCGATACAAATTTATATAAAACAATTCCATGTATCGGTCGATAAAGCATGAACTGAACGGTACTATAAATAGTTCTACGGTTGATCTACTCGAGTGGATTGTAAAAATAAATACAATCGTAGGAATCGGAAACTTGAGCTAATATTAACATCTGTTTACATCAGAAATTATATATAGTCATAAATAATTGCATGGCTTAATTGCAAACATTAAAAAATATAAATCGAGGTATAAAAAAAATAGATAACATTTGCATTCACATCTGCTGTCAACATGATGTACTACTGTTAATTTAAGGCAATGCTTTCATGTTAAGTTACTCCTTATTACAGTTTTCTGCTAAGCTGTGTTTGGGGAAGCACGTCTGCAATCAAGTTAAACATATGTATATTATGGAGTATTGGTATTGCGGTAGACCCGCAGTTGTGGCGTGCTTTGTCTGACTGTTGTGTCTTAAATATATATTTGTAATCATTTGAGCATTATCTTACCTATAAAATTCAAATTGCGTAGTGCAACAGCGCAGCTATTTGTAGCTGTGGTCAGCTTGTCGATAACGACAGCCGGTCCGGGGCAAAAGTCTGGATCATCTACATCAAAAATAATGCCGTCCTCCCATTCGGTGACTATTTGCGTTGATTTTGACAGCTGTTGCTGCTGTTGAGTTGTTGCTTGTGCTGATTCCAGCTTGTGCTGATGTTGTTGTCCGTAATTGCTGTTATTGTTGATGTTGACGTTGCTGTTGTTGCAGGCAAACGAGTTGTTGTTGCTACTTGTTGCAGAGCGTTGTTTCATCTGTGCATGGAGAAAAGAGACGCAATTAGAGAAGTGTCGGCGACATGTAAAAAAGGTGAGTGTACGTGCCGCTATGCAAATACCAAGCAACACACGTGGCTTTGCCTCAGCTGCAGTAACAACACAAAGACGTGAAGTTATTAACAGCACGCTTTGTGAGTTGACTTGGCGGGTGATCGGGGTAGTGGGGAGGATGGAGAGCGATTGAGAGTGGATAAACTGGAGCGACAGGACAGCTGTTGCTGGCTATTGACACGGAGGTCAAAAACATGCACACATATGCATAAACACTCACACTCGCACACACAGATGCATAGAACTTCGAGCACAAATTTTGCAATTAATGTCGTTTGGCAATGCAAGTGCATATGCAAAATCAATAGATGCATTATTTAGGTGAAGGCTTCATCAGCATGTATATGTGTGTGTATCCGCGCATTTGTTAACATGTATGCGTCTAGCTGTTGCGATGCAAAAAAAATAACGCTTGTTTTTGTTTTTGCAATTCCGTTTGCCAGCGTATGTACGAGTATGTGCTTGGGGCACTTACCCCAGACTCACCTTACTTTGTAAACGTTCCACAAGCTGGGCAGAGTTTAATGTTTAGTATTTCCAACAGCAAACAACGATGTCCTAACTATACTGTAGAAATCAACCAAAAATTGCAACACTTGCATTGATTTTGAGCGTTTAAATTGAATGTTTTGCTCGATTTTGACAGCGGACTACAAGTTATGACATTCACAATCATGCGGTGACAGCAAAACAGTTGGCAGCACTATGGATATGTTGCGCTATCGTTATCGTCATTCTTTATATATCGACTTACCACCACAGATCGTTAATGTGATATTTTATATATGTAGATATCAAATATTTTTTTTAAATTTAATATTTTTTGATAACTGAATTTTATTTATCGATTTTGCAAAAACCCAAAAATTGTCCTTATTAATATTGAAATATGAAGAGTGCGTTTGAATCATTCATATTTTTCCAAAAAGAAAAATACAAAAGGCTTTTTAAAAAGTGGCGCCGTTTTGCTCATATAATTGGACTATTGCTCCAAACGCCAGCTATTTATAGTAATTGTATATTTTGGTATATTTCGAGTGACGTTAAATAGTACGTTTCAGAACTCACATTGCGGTAACTCTGCTGATTATTCCAATAAGAAAACATTTACTCACATAGTAAAGTAATTTTTGGCGAACATTTACGAAATTTCCGTAATTTGACGTTTTACAATGCACATAAATCGGCTGCTCAAGTATAGTAGAGTGCAATAAAAACGATTTGATTATAGGAATTCAAGAGGACCATAGAAGACCATTTGCCAAACCGTTCAACGTGTAGGCCTCGGCCATGGAGGAGAATATGTGGTAAATAAACATAAGCAAAACACCCACAAGTACAGCCTTAGTAATTGTCGGTGTCGACATCAACTCAGCCCTGCCCAGTGTGACAAATTGATATAAAAAGCTTTCGATATGATGCTGCCACTGCTTTGCCTTTTAAGTAATATTTTAGAGGACTGCCTGGTGGCCTTGCCTTACGTCTGTTGATGACATACCGTTGCGTGAGAAAGAGAAAGAAAATAGTAAAAAAGACAGCATTTGAGTCAGCAGCCAAGCAGACTGATATCTAGCTTTTGTGTTATCAGCAACAGCTGTGCTAATTGTACACGTTAAAGTAATCACCGAAGACAAACGCATTATTGTTCAACTCTGTAGTGCAGTACTACACCGTGACAAACGTGCCAAAGCTATTCAACCAATTGATCATATATATGAAGCTTTGGAATGAGCTTATGCTCGAAGCTTTTACCAGTAATGATTATAAATATTTAACTTTTTTTCGCAGGATTATTGAGCTAGAGTCCGCGCTTTTGGACGACTGCAATGTAAATGACGTTTACAGCATTTGCCAGGGCAAACCATTGCCGGAGGCACTGCGTCCAGATGTGTGGCAGGTGTGCCTGGATGTGAGGCACAAAAGTGATCAAATGTCGCTGTTTAACGAAATATACGATCTGCCCTTTCAAAATCAACTACGCGAGGATTGCAAACGTTATGTGGAACGCATTGGAAATGATGAGGAGGATAAAGTGTCGGTCGTATCCGATCTGGAATCCATTATGACATTCTATTGCAAGAATCGAAATCTGCAATATGAAGCGGACAATGGCTGGATTGAGCTGCTGTTGCCCCTCTTCGCCCTCAAGCTAAACCGATCCGACACCTTTAATTTGTTCGAGTCCATTCGCGACACCTACATACCCAAAGGCTGCAAGCCCAAAGGCAATGTCTTCCATGTATTTCGCTTGCTATTGCTCTACCATGATCCAGAACTGTGCACTGTGCTGGATACCAAAAAAATCACACCAGATGTTTATTCGCTAACGTGGTTCCAGTCGCTATTCGCTTCCTGCAGCAGCCTGTCTGTGATTATTGCCATGTGGGATCTATACTTTCAGAATGCTGATCCATTTATGGTCTTTTTCTTGGCGCTCATTATACTCATCAATGGGCGCGAGCAGATTATGGCGCTAAAGACTGCGTCCAAAGAAGAGATAATCAAGTTTCTCATCAATATGCCATGCGCCTTAGAGGTGGACGATGTGCCAGACTTTTGTTCCTTGGCTCAGTACTATGCATTGAAGACGCCCACATCATTCAAGACAGACTATTTGAAGGCGCTGTACGGCAAGCAAAATGATTCGCCACGGAGCCAGGACGAGTCCAATAAAGTATCCCAGGCATTGTGCCTTCCCGTTTCTGTCTATGAGCTCGTCGAAAATTCAGCTATGGAATTTCCAGTGCAGGACGCTGTGCGTTTCTTTCTAGTGGATTGCCGGCCGGCCGAACAGTACAATGCTGGCCATTTGTCGACGGCATTTCATTTGGACTGCAATCTGATGCTGCAGGAGCCTGTGGCCTTTGCAACCGCCGTCCAGGGGCTGCTGACAGCACAGAAGCAGGCCATTGAGGTAAATTCAAATGCGGGTGGCGAGCACTTGTGCTTCATGGGCAGCGGACGTGTCGAGGAGGATCAGTACACACACATGGTGGTGGCCTCATTCCTGCAAAAGAACACACACTACGTGTCCTTACTCACTGGTGGCTATACTTCCATTCATGATTACTTTGGCGATCACATGGCCGACTGCCTGGAGGATCACAACGTGAGCAAGTGCCTCGTGTGTCAGCAGCATAACGTAAAGCAGGTAAGTACCATGCAGTAAATTCGAGTATTTGCAACAACCATTAATTTTTAATCTTTGCAGACTAAGACCGTGCCGCTCAAGGTTCCGGCAACGACACCTTCTTCCTCGGATCTATTTAGTAAGTTTTCGGCCGCCATGAAGTCCAAGTCAGCTGAAGTCAAGGGCCGTCTGCTCGACATTATTGTGAATCCCAACTCAAATGGTGCACCCGCTGGCACTGCCAACAATGGAGCGCAATCGTTGCCCGCCCAGGAGCGACATGTGAGTTCGAAGGAGCGCAATGGCAAACGCTACCGCAATGTGGCGCCTGTCTTCAGTATTGATGACGAGAACGAGGATGCTTATGATGCAGGCGAGCAGGATACACCGCTAGCCACAGGCGAAACTAAGGAAATTGTTAATCTAAATCAATATTTCAAGACAGCTGACATAATCAATGCATTCAAGTGCCAGGATGTGCATATGAATGGCTATATGTACGATAGCCATTTGATTATAACGCCAACGCAGCTTGTGGTGCTGCGCGAACTGGGCGGCGGTCAGGCGCAGATCATGGTGCGCCGACCGTTGGCCAGCATTGTGAAGATCACGGCTAAGAAACGGCATCGCAATTTAATAACATTTAAATACGGGTTTCCCGATGGCGATGGCTTGCTCATCACTGACATGGATCGATTTCTAATACCAAACGCCACGGAGGCCACTGAGCTCGTTTCCAAACACATTGTCAAGGTGTTAGACAATGCTGAATAGGCACTATTCTAAAGCTACCGTCAATAGTCAAGCCTTCCCGCTGTATATCATAATTAAACACATCCTTACATTCACATAATTTTGAAGTGCAATGCTTAAGTCTTAAACTAGCAATATTTTCCTTCGACTAGCTGACAATATTAATACTGCTTTGGCATTGACATATTTTAATTTAATCCAAGATGCAATTTGTAACATACAAACACACCCGCAAAAAATGAATATACTTATTGAATCATAGCAAACTTTCTAATTGAGTTCGATTTCTGTCACCTTCCCCCATCGCCTCCTACTATGGTCTAAGTGTATGAATAAACGAAGAAAACCTTAGAAGCCTTGAGACTTACAATATGTAAAGATTATAATAAATATTTATTGCAATTTAACAAGGTATAAATAAACTATGTACTATATTCAAAACCAAAAAATATTTTAAATTTATTCAAATTTATGTATATATAAATTTCTTTATAAGTTTTATATCAAATCAATATGTAGGTTATTCCAGCGCAAAAGTAAATAATCTGCCTAATATCGTAGTAATTTATAAAATTAAAACAATTATTAATAGTATATCATATGCAGCATTTTATTTAATTACCACTCAAGAAATAAACAGTCATACAAAAAACCTTCATACTGTACGTTTGCAACGGACCTTTAAGTGAACACAACTGAGAACGATCTGCAGAGGAGCTATAGCTTATATACCTAATATAACATAACATAATTTGACTTAACATAGGTTAACTTGACTTAACAGAAATATTATTTAACATGAGATATATTAACTTGAGTAAAATTGCATTGATTAAACTTGATTATTTTATTCAGTTGCATGAGAGCTTACCGAAGGCTCTTTTTATGTTAAATTTAGCAGACTATCTCAATTCCTCATATGCTGCTCACTGCTAACAGAAACATTGGGTGCAATCTGCTGCAATGCATGCAGCATTAGGTAATGACCTAACATACATATGTACATTAGCATACATTCACACATTCTCATATGAACTCTTGAGTGATTTTTTTGGCGGAAAAATATGCATTGTTGCCAATTGTTGCGATCCACTATTACCGAAGATAAAAACATGCAAGGCTGCGAATTGCACGCATATCCTTCACACTTTCTTCTGCGTGGTCATTTTAGAGTGTATCATATCATCATATCAAATAGATAAATACATATGCAACAATTTTAAAAAATAATAAATGGATAATTATTAAAAATAATTGTTTTTGAAATTCGAAAAATTAAGTCTTAACATTTAACTAAATATTGAGTATACGAAACAGTTTCCACCTGTCTTATTCACTCTTTCATTTGATCTTTTAATGTATATCAAATGTAACAAGTTCTTTCCATGGAACTTGGATAAAAGAACAACTCCAGCTGTAATAGCTATCAATTTGCTTTACACATACTTAGTATAAGTAATTTAGTGTTAGGTAGAATGCACTGAGTGTGGTGTAGGACCGTAGGGTGGCAGCAACTCAATAAGAACTTTTTTGCAGACATGGAGCAGGCGCATTTGAAGCATTGTCCAGCCTGAAGCTACATACGTAAGCAGCCTGTTGGCTCGTGTGTTTGATGCTGCTTTGTGTTGTTGTTTGGCTTGCAGACGGCCGCAATTCTTATCAATGACAATGACGTAGGTGGTTGTGCAGACAGGCCGTTGCCTATGGCTCTGCAAAGCGAATTGGGGGCGATAGGACATTAAAACTGTTGCACTACAGGCCCAACAAGACAGTTCATTCAGAACAGTCACAGCACACGGACACAGCTTCAGGAGCTAAAAGCTAAAAGTTAACAGCTAAAAGCTACCAGCAACAACTGAGGCAGATACTAAGGGTCGAGCCGACCTGAATTGGAGCAAACTCATTTAACTTGTTTACTTAAATAGTGTTTTGTGCCTGAACTTAAGTGTCTCTGTGTGCGTGTGTTTGCATTAGACTCTGTGTCACACATTGTGGCAAGTGACAAGTTAAAGAGTGGGATATTCGTTTTGTTGCTGCTCCAAAATGCAATTATCTTTGTCATTGTCAGCGTCCGGAACTGGACTGCTTATAAGCCTGCTCCTGCTGCTCATCGGACTGGCCGCAGCCGTGCCAGCTTCTGTCTTGGCACAAAACACTGAGTTGTCCACCAATGCGAACAACAAGCTGCAACATCAGCAACAACTACAGCAGCAACAGCAAAGGGAATTGCCGGCAGGTGAGTGTTAAAGTTCAATTTTTGAGTACGTGGGCTACGTTTCTGAGAATGTGTGTGTGTGTAGCCTACGTCAAACAACGTGTAGTTAAAGGTCATTACAAAATTTCATGTTTGAAAAATGGTCATACAGCCCACGTTTCGCGTGGGAAGAGTGTGCTGCATAAGTATCCTCAGCAGCTACAGTAAAGCCCCACAAACATTGCTTAAATATATTTATTAAATTAAAATTATTAATGAATATCATTTCTCAATTAGTTGTGAACCTTTAAGGCATTTAAATAAAATGATTGATTTAATTAGGTTTATGCATTTCATAACATTTTTTGTATTCTTAAAAAATTATATATAATTAGTTAGTTAAAGTTAGAAATTTCGAAATTTTTAAAGATTATATAATTATTTTGCTTAACTTTATAAGTAGTATATTCTTTTCATTCTGGTTTTGAAAATACCTAAAGCAAAGTGATGAAATTTTTGAAATACTGAAATATATGCCACAAACTATAATTCCGCTTATTTTTATTTTGAAATCCTGACTTGATTTTTTCCAATCCAAATCAAACTTATTCATTTTCAATCAAAACCAAATTTGAGCCACTTATGTTAGCCAACAATCTGTTTAATGATTTGTTTTGCAATAGGCTTAGTCGAATTTCACTGTACTTGTGTGTGTGTGTGTGTGTGTGAACTCGTAAGTTGAGCACATTAAGCAAAACGCCCACGCGCGCTTTGGCATCAGAAGGCAAAGAACCACCTAGCATCCTGTTAGTGTTTCTCATCTCCGTTGGACCCTTCTACTTCACCCCATTCGGCTGTCCCGCGTTTAAACAACGGCGTGTTCAATTTTCCACTGTTGGGCTTGCAGGAAATTGCGTAGGTGTTTGCCATAGAGGCATCACGACACGATACGACACGACAGCTGGTGGCAAAGCAAGCAGCTTGTAACTTAGCCAAATTCACGAAAAATGTGGTGCTCCATTCAGAGCCTTTGGCTTAGTTTAACATTACAATCGTTGTGAAACACCGACATGCACAAATACCCACAAACATGTAGCACGTATGTATATATGTAACATATATGCATGTGTAGTTAGTTACATATGTACATACTACACGTTGAGCTACACCTACGTAATGCGTGGGCGGCTGCTGCACAAAATGGCGACCAGCCTCCTTGGTATGCATACGAGCGTGTCTGCATGTGAGTGTATTTGTATTTGTGTGTGTGTGTACGTGCGCGCGATTTCATTTCTATTTTTAGACATCGCACCAGATGCTGTGGTTGTTGTTGGTGTTGTCGTTGTTTTATTCTTGCTGTTTGCTTTATGCTTCGGCCTCTGCCTGCTGCTGACTGACGCCATTTATTATGGGGATTTCCAGGCGCGCTTAAAAGTATGCAATACTTTTTCATTCATTCTGGTAACAGGGCTTTTAGCTCTGTAAAGCAATGATACCTATTGCTTTAAGGATTTAATTAGTGCGCTCAAATGTGTACAATACTTTCCATTTACTTGTACCTAAACAAAGCCCCATCAATATTGTATGCGTTAATTAAATGACAATGATTCCGTTACAAGGAGCTACATTAAATATTTATACACGTCCTTGTTGCTGCTATTGTAAGACACAGCATATGCCATAAAATATTCATTGCTACTGTCAATTGCAAAGTCAGTACACAGGCTAGGATACTAACCGCAAGTTTCTATAACACAACAGCGAGTGATTGAATGGGGCAGCTTTTCTGCTAACCGCAAACCAAGCCATATTTCCATTTCCACTTTTCATGTCACAAATTTTCCATATGCTTTTATTATTAAGTTATTTTCAGGCCACAACTGCTTGCGGCAGTTAATTGTGTTGTTGCTAACGCTGCTCGCTCCCATTCTTCTTGTGTTGTTGAGCATTGAGCAGCTGGTTGGTCTAAGCTCAGGCCCAGCCCCAGGCCATAACACAAATTCAACGTTATACGTGCGTTGTGTGTGTGGTAAGAATTGAAGAGCAAACAACTTGTTGATATTTTTACAGTTCAGTGAATATTTTCATGTTAGCTGAGCATCAGCAAGAGTACATGAACATGGAACACAATGACAATGCGTAGAGCGACGTCAGCGCATATAATTTAGTTGCCTGTTTTATTTATTTATGTAAACGCCTGCGCCTCCTCCGCTGCTCCAGGCGACAGTGTGTTCAACAATACACAGTTTCTAGCCGGAGGACAGCCTGACATTGCAGAGCAGAGAATTATTATTATTTTTTCTCTATTTTGCTTACACTCTTTTAGTTGTTATTATTGATGTTGTTGCCTTGCTGAGAATATACATATAGCCAAGGTTTAAGTGCTTGACAAGGCAAACATATGGTCGATTTGCATTTGAAAAAAGTAGCTCGTAACTGGGTTAGTTGATTTAATCAGGCTCTGAGCATTGAATGGTGTAAATTGTAAATGCAACTGCATAAAAACTCAAATCAGGTCTTTTATCATTTTAATCCAGACAGCTTTTCATTTTAACTTTGGAAAAATAAAAAAATACAAAAGAGGGTGAATTATTCAAAACATGTTCAATTGCTACAGAGCTTTAAACTATTTAAACTAGTTTTAAATATAAATTATGTAACCTAAGTTTGATTGAATCCCATGTAACAATATTTAATAGACTATCCTTGGGGTTTCGCCCCTCATCAATCATATCACACTCTGCTATTCTATTGATTGTCGTGGAAAAAGTTTCTATTTTCGCAATTTCTGAATTTTTACACATAAATCATTGTTAATCATTTGTTTACTCTGCTCGCTCGCTCGCTTCCTTATCAATGATACAAATAATTTCATATCGAGTGCTAAAAAGATAAACGTGTGTGCTTAACGGCACTGTGAGCTGAGCAGTGCACGAAAAATACCCATAAAATTCACGTACGAGCCAGCAAGTAGTTTGGAACATGCATTGGCTAGTGACCAGGTGGGATTTGACACGTTATATGGAGCTGATAAATGGAGTTTTGGGTCATGACAGAAGCGAGGCAGTATTTACCAGTTAGTTTGATAAGTGTTAAGTGTGAACTCGAGTTTAATTACCAGCAACAGGCGCTTGATTAACAGGTTCAGCTAAGGCGATTCAATTAGCGTTTTGTGCAGCGAAGTGTAAGGGCAAAAAGCAACTAAAGCAGCGGCAGCAAATGCGATTAGACATAATAATGTCAATGGGTATTAGTTGTTATGGGGATAACTAACTAAGCGCCCGGCTAAGTCAGGAGAGGTTATGCGTAGCGGGAATTACATAAACATTGGCTTTGACAGCGCTAATTGCAATTAGTGGCAGTGCCAACCATCTATGTATAAAATATGATAATAATCAAGAAAAAAATGTGTATAGCTGGGTGGCTTTTGCTAATTGGTTTTGCCTTTTATTGAATCAAGCTCGAGCATAAATTGAAATTCTCTTGACGCGACAGCTCCTAAAAACACGCAATGGAAAATTACATTTAATTTTCTCATTTTGTAACACACAGTAAAGCGGTCAGAGGATTCCATGACATCCAGTGTCGCTGCGGTGCCGACAGCCGATAAAAAGTCAAGTCCGGAAATTGTACCAGCTTCCTTTAGCAATTCGCCACCCGCCATGAGCATTGCCAATGAGCAACAGCAGTCACAGGCAGAGCCACAGCAACAGCAACAACAACAACAACAGCTACAGGCTGGCCTTTATGCTCTGCCCAGTAATGATGAGATAATGGCTGCCGTCGCTGCAGCTGCTCAGAGCAGCCAACAGCAGCTGCAAAGTGATCCCACCGCTTTGGAGGAGGCAGTGGCCAGCTCTACCATGCGCAAGCGAGGCATCAACTATGAATACAATCCATACATGACAGTTCCCAGTGGCGACTATGGCAGCGATGTACCCAGCGGCATTTGGACCGATGACTATGAGCCGGCTGCTTCTAACAACTACAACAACTACAATAATGAACGGGATCAGCAGGAAATGGATGAATATGTGCCAGAGCGACATGGTAATTCCTTTGTTTGTTTACCCTAGTCGGTCTTTTATACATTTTTAACTCTACAGTCAACGGCGGTAGTGGCCGCAACAAGGCTTATGATAATCTGCAGAATCTGCTCAATGCCGAGGCCTATCTGGAAAGCATACCCCTCTCGGTGCCCCTCACCTATGCCAATCGCAACTACAATCTGGATGAGCGCAACAAACGTGGCATCTACTATAACTTGGCGAACAGTGGTGCCAACAGCGCTGAGAATCTCAATCTGAACAAGTACCGGCGCTATGGCGATATGCGGTAAGCTGAATTTCTTTTAACTTTAATAGCATATTATAAAAAAAGGGCTTACTTAAATATATTTATAAGGTAATATAATTATCGGTTAAAAGTAAACAAAAGCATTTTAACTCTTAAAAATAAATCGAATGTTATGTTATTTAACAGTTTTTGGTGAAATCAAAACTGTTTAGCAGAATGAGGACGTTCTTTCGCTGTTTAAAAATATAAAACATCTACAGCTATTTACAATGCCACATTACTAGATATTTCGAAAATGACAATATCTGATCGAGCAACAGCTACTAAGCTAAAGACCTATGTATATTAACTTAATGTTAACAGCAGATAACATTTTAACATTTACTCAATAATACTCAGTTCTTGACCTGACAATTCACTCCGCTCGTTGACTCTTTAGGCTGAAACGTGACACCACCAAACTGACCCCAGCTGATATGCTAGCCCTTGTTGCCCTGGTCGAGGCCGGCGAGCGTGCTCGCAAGGAAACCGATGTGGACGCCGGCATTTCGGTGCCTTTGATCGATGCTGATGAAATGGATTATGTACCAGCGGGCAGCTGGTTGGACACACCCGTATCACAGCAACAGCAGCAAGCGCCGGCATTGGTGGACTACTATGGAATTCCAGTCGAAGCGCAGGTGGTGCCCAAGTACGAGTACGTGCCACGCCCACAGAAATACCTGGGCAGCAATAGTCGTAAGTGAGGGATTAACTCAAAACGAAAGGAAATCAAACGGAATTTTTATTTACAGGCTTTGGTTCCTCAAAGCGCTTCATGGTCGCCAAGAAGAAGCGCTCCGTGAATCAGAGTCAGTTCATGAGCGAACCAGTAGGTGAACGAGGTCCCAACCACTATGGCGAGAAATTCTACTAAGCTAACAAGAAAGATATAATTAAACAGAGAGATGACGAGTGCGATAACGAGAGGGAGAGAGAATCGAAAAGCTTTGAAGCTGAGCTTTCCACTTTTATTGATAACCACATCACATAATGTTAAAACGAACAATTAAGAAAAAATCCCAATCACTTACCTATTATCTGGTTTGCAGAACATCAAAATTATCGAATGATAATTACTATTTTAATCAATTTAATGAAAAAAGTGTCAACGTCATGTTCAATTTTTGCGTAGAGTTTGAATTTTAAAACAAAGAACATATATGCATAAATATACGCGGTAAAATAAATATACAAACAAACGTTCTCGTATATATATTATTGTATGTCAAGAACATAATCAAAATCAATGTTTTTAAAACACTTAAAACACAACAGGGTTGACAAATTTTGTCTAATGCGAACTTACCTACACATATGTATGAATGCCTAGCCTAACCTAACTTGAAGTAAACCTAACCTTACTTAATCAACGTCAATGTCTATGTCCAATTGTAAAATTAAACCAATCAATACTATCACTATATACTTGTGTAATATCAAAAACTAGAGGCTTCCCAAGTAGTACAAAAATAAAAAAAATGAAAGAAGATGAAAATACAATCGATAACTACTTTAGATAAGCTCATCACATACAATAAACAATTATTTTACTTTATTCTTGGTGTGTTTATAGCATAAGAGGGCGCCATCTGAACTATGTGAACATCTTAATTATATATTTACACTGTGCCACAACTTTTATACAGATTCGAGACGACTTGACCGATCTAGCTGATGATAATTACAAAATAACGATGACGTCATAAAAACGAAAAAAAAAAAATTCTGAATTATATCCATATGAAAAGATACAAATATATAATAATCTAAATATATGTATACAGACTAAATTATAATATACAATATTGGAAACTATTTGTCAAGATTAGTGGCTCAGCGCATAAATATTTGAAATATACTATGTCGATTCCGTGAGCGGCGTGAGAAGACGGCTTAATTTATTTTAATAACATTGTCTGACTGTTTTTTTTTAAAAACAAAAAATTTAAAATAAAATATACAAATTTCTATTATACACAAACATACTTATATATTACTTATAACATATGCAGACATTTATTTAAAGAATATTAAAAAGAATATAAATAGCATACGGGTGTTTGTATGTATTATACTATAATGAAAATAACAACAAAACACACAAGTAACTACATACTTATATTTGCTATACATATATCTAACATTTTGAAAAATACGTATTTTTTCATTGCATTTTTTATGAGGTCATTTAATACTTTGACCGTTTGATTGTTTATGCGAGCTTCATTTTTTCGTAGTATTATTTAAAAATTGATTTATGTTTTAAAATAAATAAAAAATAAAATTTCTTTGGTTTGAAAAACCTTAAAGCTTATCGTTTTAATTAGGATTAACATGAAACTGATAACATAAATGAAGATCCGAGTCTCTAAAATTGCAATGTTGTTAACAGCGCTCTGTTAAAGAGCTCGGTAAGTACGGTAAGTACTATTAACAAATACATTCCTTATCAACTAACATTGCACAGTCAAGAAATACAGCGCTAATTAAAAATCGGAGGCTTAATTCATATACTTATACTATTTAATTATATATTATTGACAATTTTTCATTCTATAATTAAACTGACCTATCCAAGATTTTGTGAACTTCTTTTCGCCATGCAAACAATCAATAAATAGCCTATGCACCCAGTTGTTTAACCAAGTCCACTAAATTTAGATTTATGCGTTTTTATCATACATCACATGTTAAATCTGTACCTAGTACTACAATCAGTTTGGCGCCATTCAATAATAGCTTCATTTCAAGGGTTGTTTTATAAACCAACAAACGTCACAAATGGCGCAGCAACAATTACGCACTAAACAACATTTACAACAAAATCCTCGACCAATTTTTGTTGGCGCACATCGACTATTGTTGTCAACCCAAGAACAACTCAAACCCAAAACGACTGTCAAATATCCTGTAGAACATGAATAAAAGAATTAAATCAATTCTTATGCTTGGAAATATTTTCAATTTACTATTCATTTAAGCTACCCCTTGAGAGTATTCCTATAAGGTATCAAAAGCTTCTACTGAAATTTTGGTACCGAAAAAAAGAGTGATATAAATGAAAATTGGGAGGCAATTCAATGAAAGCCAATTAAGCACTAAACGATATTAAATATATCAAGTGAAATATAGGCTTTAATTCCAAATATGTCGGTTTTTATTGAAAGTGTGTGCAGAAATTTAATAAAAATCAATTTAACCAACACACGCGTAGCGCGAACATATGTACTTCTACTATTATTGATAGAGTTTCAGACAATAGAGCTGGAAACATTATTTGCGGGCAAACCATGCAGCCGTAAAACCCACTCGGCGTATCCAGGTCCATTGTGGATATTCTAGACGTAATGGCCCATAGAACCACTGTCTGACTGTCCACGACTGTCCAACTTTATGCAAACAGCCTCAACTTAGACATAAACAATGTGCAAGAGAATTTCAAACAGATAAGCAAACGAATAGAAAAAAAAAACAAATAATTAATGTGCTGCTGACAGAACGACAATACAATACCCTATAAGCAGACAGATAAGACATCTATTAAACATGCATGTGTTTAATATTGAGATTCACATTAGCTGCGCCTTCTGATTGAGTATGGGATTCAATTACTCGAACTGTACACACCTCGAGTACGAGTACGAGTACAAGTCTGTGCCCCCAATATTCCATATGGAAACAAGCCGATAAAGTCGAATAAAAAATACAAATAATAGCATGTCAGCATGATTTTGTTTAAGGTGCCCAGCTAAAAGATACCCAGTACTTTAAAAGAAAAATTAGAACATTTTTGTGATAGTTTTAATATAATAAAAGTTTTATTATAGTAAAATGAATATTATATTTTTAAAATAATAAGCAAATATTCATCAATGTTTAAATGGAATGTTCAAATAGAATAACTTGAAGCGATTTGTTATGAAATCTTGTCTATTGTAAATACTCCCTATTAATGATAACATTAATACTTATTTCACTTTTCTTCAACCAGGCAATTCCCTTACTTGATGTGCCCTCGCTAACCAGCAAACGATTACAGAGTATAACAAAAAAAAAAAAAAGCTAAAGAAGACTAACAACAACAACAGCACCCATTAATATGTATTTCTATATGTAGTATCCACAGAGTGCGTTTATGGAGGAAAACGAGAAGCGGGACGGAAGGGGAAGTAAATACCAAAACTCGAGTACTTAAGCCGAGACACATTTGCATACATCATCATCATCTACGTCATACCCATCATCAACAATAAAGCCTAAAAACTGTGCCAGGCCTCAGTTGATCAGTTGGCAAATATTTGAGGAAGCACAGGATGTGAGATACAAACAAAAGACAGCAAAAAATACTTTAAGCGATTTAAATATTTAATTCAAAAAATTTTGGCAAGTTTTGGAATAAATAATGGCGCCATAAAATCTAGCCAAATTCTTTTCATCATCGGGAAAACAAGACATTTAAAGAGACTCTAGAAATTGAAGGGAACTGCTTGTATGGTAAAATCATAAGTAAATTTTTTTCTTTGTTATATAAATCTTGAATCTAAACCATTAAAAGATTAAATTTAGCGTGTTTATAATAACACCGAACCATTTCCAAAATTGAAATAATTCTAAATACAGAATTGTAAACAAAATATTTTTAGCACAATTACTGACACTATTTTATATAACCAGAATATTTTGACATTTTAGCACAAGCTATATGTAGATAATTCGTGGCTGTGTCATGAGACAAATAGAACCTAACATGCCGCTAACTTTGAATTTTTTTTAGCGCTAATTACAACTACAAATTAGTGAGATGAACTGAGTTGAAAGACGAACGTTAACAAATGAAACGGAACCGCTTTTTCGAGACATTTCAGTCTGGCTTTTAGCTTGGCCTATTATATCCACATACGTATACTTAATATGCCTATTTATGCTGATTTTATGCACGCGTTTTGCATACCTAATTAATGTGCGAGATATGGGCGAAAATTGAAATCCGAACAATTGTATCAACCATGCGGCGAGTGTAGTTTTTTAACTTTTTTGGTTATTTCTTATTTATACACTTGTATTTGTTTGTAAACATTTACATTCGTTTTTAGTTGTATAACTTGTGCTGTAACTCTTGAGTGGGCGATGTGATTCAGTTATTAAATTGAGAGATGCCCTATAGGCAAGGCGGTTACATTTAAATGATTATATTTTTTCGCACCTTAAAAATATTTTTATTATTTAAAACAAATTCGTTTATATTTTAAAACAATATAATTTGAATTATTTCTGAGTCAAAGAAAATTGCTCGCTACTTGGGACAAGCACTATTTAGCCAAGACACCAACCCATAGCTTGTTTAGATTGTGGCACGCAACCGCATGGAATAAACACGAAATACATTTGTGGACTGTGGCAGCTATGCTCAAGAGAAGGCTAGGACGCAAGGGAGTGGCATACCCCAAAAAAATTGTGAACCAAATCGGCGTCGAAAACTTGCCGATACAAGATACAGAACTTACTCACACACAGCTGGTAAGGTAAAGCAAGTCCAAACGAGCTAACAGGCACGCACACTCTCCAGCAAACGAGACCGCGCCAAACCCAAACCCCAGACCACGAGCCGGCACTGAACACACATACAAACATACGTACACGCTGTGTATAAATCATGCTCTTCAAAAAATACTCGTACGAAAACCGAAAATATCCAAACGTAACATTGCGTCGTCGGAAATGGAATCTCGAGTCGAAATTCAGTTGTTCGGCAGCTGCCACAGGCAACGCACGCGTCGCATTCCATAAACAGATTTCGATTTGACGTCGTTCGTCGCGCGTTTTTCTAATAACTCGATTAACAACTGTTGAGAGTTTTTCAATAGTTATTTTCTTGTTTTCAACAATTTACAAAGAAGCACTGCAAGCATGGCAGAGGAAGTGCCGGCCAAGGGCAGCATCTTGGGCAGTAAGTGTGGGCGGTGGGGTAGCAAACATACCCGCCATATTGCAGACGACTTGTTTCACCAATGCATGTGGCAAGTGCATCATGCAAGTGCAACAAGTGTGTCGCAACAGTGGGGCAACATGGTGAAAGTCATTTCCGTGTGTCTCATGCAATTCCATGGGCCCAAAGCATTCGTTGACCTCAAAAACCACCCAAAGGTCGTCTGCGTCGCGTGTGTCTGTGTATTGGTTTGTGTATGTGTGTACATATCCTTCATCACATTGAATATTCGGCAATTCTTATAGCGGCATATATTTTTAGACGCTATTATGTATTCCATTTAGTCTGCTCCAGAGAGGCATAAGCCCCCCAAGAAAACATCATAAATGACATTGGCAGCTGGCCGGTGACAAGGTCATTTGTATGTCAACGCTATAAACAATAATTATTGTTAAGATACGCTGCTTGCCAACTTACCTAGGCCAACAAATCTATATCAACAATTTGTATCTTATTTGCTTATCCAATTTATGGCGAAATTTCTAGTAGATTATAAGCATAAAGCATATAGGCGGGATAGAGGTGAACAAAGCTCCAACTACCTGTACCTGAAAGGCAGGTCAAGTTGAGTTTGCTTTCCAGCCTGCTTTCACTTTTAATTCTCTCTTATTTCCTTCTCTATTTGTCCTTCTTCTCTTAAATGCTTCTATCTCGAGCAATGAAATTGAATCCATTAAATAACATAATAATTATATAATAAGTACTTCAAATGTCTCTATGGGGCTCTGCTATTTGCAATCTCTTCTTATGCCTAATCCACTTTAAAAATATTTCGATTTGTGCTTCAATTCAGTCTGGTTATAGATTATTTCTTTATTTTCTGAGATACGATCTTCTCAACACTACAAGCACTTATAAATTACAGTACTGGTCATTTAATGAAAACGATTCGACTAACATATTAAATTGATCATTAAATAATTCAATCTAACAAATAATTTATTTTCTTGTTCAATTTTTTAGCAGAAATGATTGATTTCAATTTCTTAAAACATTCTTCTTGATGCTCAATTAACTTTTCGAAATGTTTGTTAAATACATTTTTTGTAGTATTTATACATGCTTATTGTTGGGTTTGGTTTTTATAAGTTCTTAATAGAAATATAAATAATTCGTTTACGATTATAAAGCAGGCAAGCAATGATTAGTTTCTATATATATGTACATATATGAAGTACGCGATTAACCTTTAAAAGTAGTTTTATTATTGATTGTGATTATGAGTAAAGTTAACAAGTACATACATATGTACATATGTATATAAAATTCATATTTATGCGGTCATACAAAGCTATCTCAAAATTTTAATGTTAACCTCTTCTGTTTACTAATTTTCCTTTTGTAATCGTTGCACATCCACATACCTTTTGCTCGTACACTATCGTAATTTTAATTTATAGAGCAATAATTTAAAGGCGTCTTCTAGTCTGCATTTAAAAATCGATTAATAAAACACTCACTTATTAATAGACACAATACATAGCATCTGACAATATGACAAAGAAATGCTTCTGTTTAGTTTGCCGCTCCCATTCCTCATCCTAGTCTCCAATTAATCCTTCGTTTATATTGATGTCCAAGCAATTAGTAATAATTTCACGACTTGTCTGCGCATTAAGGTGAAAAACGTTTCGTAGAACATCTTTTAATTGCTGGCGGCAATAAAAAATTCTACTGTTGCGATAACGATACGATTTGACGACTGGCTCGGTGTTAATTTGTTTTGTCACCAATTGGGATGTGAAATTGAAAATAAATACCATAAAAATATAGATTTCGTTATCGGGGAGTGGGCATAATTATGCCGATTATTCAATGACTGTTGCTGCGCGTGCACTCCAAATGACTATAACAGATCGAGACAGACAGCGAGTACATTTCACTGACCCACCCCACTGATTGCTGTTTCTATTGCTTTTCCACTTGCAGAACTCGTGCCCGCACGCTATGTGCTCGCTATACTCGGCTCCATTGGCATGGCCATTGTGTACGGCCTGAAGGTGAATCTGAGTGTTGCCATGGTTGCCATGGTTAACCACACGGCCATCCATGTAATGCAGGAGAGCAGCACGCATGTGACCATTAGTACTAATGTATCCAAAGTTGCTATTGAAGAGTGCTCGCCGCCAGGTGGCGCCAGCAATGTTACTGCCAAGGTTGAGGTAAGATAACAGCTTGACATCGGCTTGAATCGACACTCTCTAATAAAATGATGACATGTCTATTTCACAGGATGGGCCCTTCGCTTGGAGTGAACCACTGCAAGGCACCCTGTTGAGTTGTTACTTCTGGGGCTATCTTGTCTCACAGATACCGCTGGCCCATGTTGCCGAGAATTTCTCAGCCAAATGGGTCATGTTGTTCTCGGTGGCCATCAATGTGATTTGCACCCTGCTGACACCGGTCTTTACCAAACTCCACTACGGTGGCCTGATTGTAATGCGTGTCCTGGAGGGCGTGGGGGGCGGCGCCTCGTTCCCGGCCATGCATGTAATGATTGCCTCTTGGGCGCCGCCCAGCGAACGTATGGTTATGTCTACTATCATCTACGTGGGCACCTCGGCTGGCACTGCTCTCTCCATTCTGATGGCGGGCGCATTGTCCTCCCTTTGGGAATGGGAATCCATATTCTATGTGATGGGCGCACTCAGTTGCATTTGGATGGCATTGTGGATAGCGCTGGTTCAGGATAATCCCAACAAACAACGTTTCATCAGTCCCGAGGAACGTCACATGATCACCAGCTCGCTGGGCACCGAGACAAAGGTCGAACATCATCCAAAGGTGCCATGGGGCAAGGTGTTCAAATCGGTGCCATTCTGGGCCATCCTCATTGCCCACACATGCAACAACTTTGGCTGGTACATGTTCCTCATCGAGATTCCGTTCTACATGAAGCAGGTGCTGAAGTTCAATGTTGCCAGTAATGCGGCTCTCAGTGCTCTGCCCTATTTCCCCATGATCATCTTCAGCATAATCCTTGGCAAAATATTGGACACTATGCAGTCAAAAGGTAAGCTCAGTAGAAATACAATTTAAAATGAAAAACTGAAGTGCTTCTATTGATTTAAATTTAAAGTGTGATATTGAAATACCTCAGTTATCAACATTAGAAAAGAGTGATACTATTCAGGGAATTAGAATATTTTATTGTTATAATCTCGGTTGATATTAAAATTTAACGGGAGTCATCGAAATGGCTATCAAATGAACCCTAGAAAATTGATTTTAATCAAACAAACAATTTTAGATTCATAAATGTTGATACTTGCTGGTAATATCAAAATATGTATAATAAGAAATAATAGTTAATACTTATTGAATTATATTGAGAAAACAATGTAATTTAGTTTTTCCAACTAATATTAGCAATTTAGAGATTATTGTATCAGTAGTAGGTCTTGATCAAACTTGAGTACGATAAACCAAAGGTAAAAACTATATAATTGATAAATTGTTTGAATTTAGAAGTTAAAAATCTATATGGAAAGGAAAGCTGAATTCCTATGCAATTAATTTAAACGGCAATTCCCTCTAAAAATGAGCACAATTGTGTTTATCTCTAATGAACAACTAACTCTCTTGCAGGCAAAATCAGCACAACCTTCGCCAGAAAGACTGCGACATCGATCTGCACAGTCATTCCGGGCATCTGTCTGCTCATCCTGTGCTTCATCGGCTGTCGCCACTACGAAGCTGTCTCCGTCATGTCCGTTGGCATTGTGGCCATGGGCGCGATGTTCTCTGGCTTCCTTTCTAATCACATTGATATCGCACCCAATTTCGCTGGCACTTTAGTAGCATTGACCAATACAGCCGCCACTCTGCCCGGCATTATTGTTCCCCTCTTCGTTGGCTTTGTGACACATGGAAATGTAAGTATTCTTCACATCTCAATCCTCAATAACATGTATAACCCTTATTTTCATTTTTGCAGCAAAACATCGGCGCCTGGCGAATTATTTTTGGCGTTACGATTGCCTTGTTCATTCTGGAGTTCTTTGTCTTTGTAATCTTTGGCTCAGGCTCAGAGCAGTCGTGGAATCGTTCGGGTGCCCAGCAGGAAGCCGAAGCAAAGGATGAGAAGACACCGCTGAAGGAAAATCTCCCATTGAAGGCATAAAATTAGTAATCTCGTTACACGAAAAATCCACAATAAAAAGTACAGAATCAATCGATTTGTAGAGCCAAGCACAAAGAAAAGATAATTGTCAACTCTGTCGCACTGTTTCACTAGACTGTAAATACCAATACCAATTATAGTTTTTAGTTATCTATATTTACTAAGTATACTCGTATCTGTGCGTCTTTGGACAACCCCCAACCGAACCCATCATCGCTTAAATGTTTCATGTACTTAACCTTGCGACAACCAGCTCCCCAAGAAAAAAACTCGTTTCTGTATGCAAAACAAACAAATAAAATAAAATAGTTGTCAAATAAACGATTATATTTTTCTGGGTGATGAACAGACATTTATTCTTCTTCTAAATGTGGTGCAAAGAGAGCTTAAAGTAATTTGATAAAGTAAAAAAATAAATTGCTGCAATTATTAAAACTTTAATTAGAAAGTAGTGAGTCTATTACAATATGCGTAAGATTTGTTAAAATCTAACTAAGAAATGAATCGATTTACATGTACAGCTACATGTTTCTCATCGGGATTCTGTTTTATATAAAGCAGGGTCTCAAATTATATGTGACCAGGAATACAATATTATATTTAGTGCCCTGCCCTATTATGATCTTTAGTATTGTATTAGTTAGTTGTACTGGCAGCTTCAAATTTTACTTTTATTTATTTAAAAAGGATTAATACAACGATTGCTAAAATGTTGCTACAGCGTTGGTTACATTGATTCGTGCTTCCTCGTTGGTTGAGGTGCTTCGTAAGATTAAAAATATAATTCAAATTTAACAGCAAAAGTGCAAAGCCACAGGGTGTCCAAATATTTTGTATTATCGATAACACAGACATGTGCCCAACACATTAAAATTAGTTGCTTTATGTAACACAAAAATAAATAAAACATTAATAAACAAAGTTAAATAAAATATTAATAAATAAGTTTGTTGAACAATTAATATTAAAGAATGGAGAGCCGAAAGTGTGCTCCAAATCGGTGTGACCATTTATGCTTACTTACACTTTGTTGGATATTTTGAAATTCAACTTGCGGTCACGCTGCTCCACATTCCAACTAGAGAGTTTTACCGGTTGACAGACGAAATGTTGAAAGTGCGCAGCGTTTGCATGCTGCAAAGGCGATGGAGGAGTGGCAGCAAGAAGCGATGGAATTTGGTGCAGCACAAAAAAAATAACTGCGATCGGGCGTTAGAAAGTTTCGATGATTTCTACGGTTCTGTGTACGGCGGGAGATGGAAAAATATGCGAGCCGCCTTGCTCACAGAGCACAAATATGTTGCTATGGTGAACAACTTTGGCGACACAGAACAGACATGCAGTATGCTAGAAATGGACGGTGCCATCAATCTAAAGTTACTCATGAACTTGGCCAGAGAACGGCAGGAAAATTCAACCGAATCCAACCTAATAGGAAGAGAAACGCGTGCTCATTACGAAATCGATGACAAGCTCGACGCGCTGCTGCGAAAACAACAAGAGCGGGAAGTGACTGCCATATATCCCACTGCGGAGGATGGACACGTGCAGCCCCAGCAGTTGAAATACGACAACGAGGGCGGTCAGAAAAAGGCTGAAACCAACACGGAGACATATGAGTATGAACCCAGTTTGACCAGAGCTCTCGAGGAAGATATGCAGATGGATGAGAGTCGTTTGGTAGACCCACAATTTGGTACTGGCGGTTTGTACGAGTACATGCCAGCTAATACTATTAAGGGCATGGAAGACTGGGTGGCAGAGTCGGAGCATTACAAATATTACCAAACCAGCGCTGATTTCCCACTAGTCATTAAACCAGAGTTCAACTTTAAATACCCCGAGCACTTGGCGGTCTACACCTATGAAATGGGCAACTGCTCAGACTTTAAGGCACCGCGAAAATGTCTAACCGGTGTGCTCTCACATTTTCTAATGGATGGTGCCTCTGTGCTGCCACCACTCTTCCTTCAAGTGCAACCCGGCGAGCGAGTGTTAGATGCATGTGCGGCACCAGGCGGCAAATCTCTGCTTATGCTGCAAACTTTGCATCTGGATCAACTTGTCTGTAACGATGTGCAGGAATCACGACTGAACAAACTCCGACGGGTCATGCAGGAATATCTGTTTGATTACAAGCAGCGTTGGGCGGGAAAGCGTTTGATATTTAGTCAAAGTGATGCTCGAAACTTAGACGAGTATGCCAGCTATGATAAGATATTGGTTGATGTGCCCTGCACCACAGATCGACATGTGCTCATGCATCAGGACAACAACATCTTCAAGTCCACACGGATCAAGGAGCGCCTTCGCATACCCGAACTACAGGCAGGCATCTTGGCCAATTGCCTGCGTTTGCTGAAACCAGGTGGCAGCCTCGTCTACTCCACTTGCTCGCTGTCTCCTGTGCAGAACGATGGTGTCGTGCACATGGCACTGCAAAAGGTCTTTACAGAGAACGGCATTACTGCCACTATCAAGGATCTCAGCCAGCACACAGCGCTATTTGGCGACATATACAAGTTTGAGCAGCCGCGAGGCTTGAAATATGGTCAAATGGTAATACCCTATTTGCCAGCTAATTTCGGCCCAATGTATTTTAGTAAAATTACTCGAAATACATAAAATGAAAGTTGAGGATTCGTTAAATCGACTTGGGAGAGACCCTGTCTGAACTGGAACTGTAGTATATATTTTAGAATAATCTGTTGTTACTTTGATTCAAGGTGAGCATGACTGGCGAACTTGAATTGAATTTATAATATATATTTTAAGGTGATCAGAACATTATTTGGCCTTAATCTTTACACTCTCTTAGTATGGGGATACTCGACTAGGCGACAGCCTAGCTTAGCATAAATTTAAGAAACATTGAAAACATACATTGTTAGGCCAATAGTTGGTTGTTTACATTTTTCAAGCCTTTTTTTTCTTTTTGGGCCTAATGGGCAGTGGTCCAGGCATCTTAAAGATAGTGCTGCAATTATAGAAACTCATAAAACTACTGTGGTTTGACTGATTCAACAGCTGTACTTACTGGCACGTGGTGCAGATGGGGCTATACTTGCAGAACACGGACAAACAGACCGAGCAAACATAGCCAATATCTATGAGCTCGCGATGGCAGAAGCAAGATGCACGATAGTCAACCTTTGGTGGTGGCGGCAGCACCATTTTGTGACGCATTTGTGGCGACGGAAGAAACACCCACAGAAGATACTGCAGCAGGCCATCCAACTGTGTTACCTTAAGGAATTGGCCAGTAGTAATATCACAGCCCTGCTGCAGCAGGCTTAGGGTCTTGTCTAGGGCACAAGTGTCGACCACAATGTTCAACTTTTGTGCCGTGAAGAATACATTCATGTAGGTCATATATTGTGAGGCGCATTCATTGCTGCCAGTTATCACCAAAATGCGCGAATGCATCTTCACGCCAGCGCCAACATTGCGTTGCAGCTACAATAAACAGTAGTTAACATTTATATTTACACAACTACAACAAAACTTACTCGTGATATATAGCAGAGAGCCATGGACATGCTACCGGCCAGCAAACTTTCGCAGGGTGAACTCAAGCGTGGTGCGTTCATTAAGATGCTGCCCAATTGTTGCTTGACTGTTTTCTCCACCAAACTAAACACCTCGTACTGTCCATCAACCTGTCGCAGCTCCACTTGCCGACCAGGTAATGGATAGAGAAAGTCTCTAATGAAAAACATACACTATATTTTTATTTTTATGTAAACTTGCTTACTTACGTTGCATGATGGGAACACGATATTACAGCCAATTTATTTTGTGCCTTTTGCATAAGATGCGCATTGCCAAATGCGATGACAGCTTCCAAAATTTGTGTGAGATTTTGTGGATTTTGCCGGACGACGTGTTGCGATGGATTTGTGTCCAGCACTACGACCAGCAGATCAATACTAGCCTCTGATATACGATTTTACAATAAGAGTGATTGAAAATTATTTTAAAGATTATTTATTACCTTCATTGGTCGTTAACGTGTCAGCTGCGTCCATTTTTGCCGGCAAAACAAAGCGTTGTGCTCATGGAGTAAAAAAAAAGAAGGTAGATTCAAAATGTGGCGTAGCTGCCTGTCAAGACTGATCCAGTTACTTTGCATAAGCAAATATTGTAAATTAAAACTATCGTTTATCTTGTTATTAGTTGATAAACGTCAAGTACATAAACTATTAATGTATATACACATATGTAAGTTGTTATTATTAAAAGCAGCTTTGTGCATCACAACCAGTGTGACCACATGTGAATTTTAAAATATGCCAAAACACTAGCTGTGCCTCAACTTTAATAAATATGACTCAATTTTCGTAAATTGCATTTATAATAGGAAAAGTTTTTTGTACATATTATTTTCCTGAATTTTTGATAATAAAATAATTAAAACATACAAAAAGTATTACAATTGCAAAAGGTAATAAATATACCATTGATGGTCACACTGATCTCAATTCGTCTAGAGCTGCCGCCTTTTCCAATCAGTTTTGCTATTCGCACGCAACCGTATACACAGTGAACAGCTGTTTTAGTCAACTCTGTAAATTTTGCTGGGCGTTTCACCAATTTTGTTGATAAAAGCATCAATACCTAGTACATCCTTGGTTTAAGATAAAAAGCGAATACAACACAGGCATAAAATGCTGGTTTTAGTACTTGGAGATTTGCACATACCACACCGCTGCAGCAGTTTGCCGGCAAAGTTTAAAAAGCTTCTAGTGCCTGGTCGGATTCATCATATCTTGGCAACCGGAAACATCTGCACGAAGGAATCGTATGATTACCTAAAATCGCTCGCTAATGATGTCCACATAGTGCGTGGCGATTTCGACGAGAATCTCAGCTATCCGGAGCAAAAAGTTGTAACAGTGGGACAATTTCGCATTGGTCTGTGCCACGGCCATCAAGTGGTACCGCGAGGTGATCCGGAAGCATTGGCATTGATCCAGCGCCAACTGGATGTGGACATACTCATTACAGGGCATACGTACAAGTTTGAAGCGTACGAGCATGGCAATAAGTTCTACATAAATCCTGGTTCGGCAACGGGTGCATTTAATCCACTGGATGCGAATGTGGTGCCTTCATTCGTACTGATGGACATACAGAGCACCACAGTCGTTACCTATGTGTACCAACTGATCGGCGATGAGGTCAAGGTGGAGCGTATCGAGTATAAGAAGATTTAACAAGTATTAACCGAAAACCATTCCTCATGCCTCTCTCGCACTGATCTGATCCTAGCTTGATATTGGCTTTAATATGGAACTTGAAATATAAAAATGTAGAAAATAATCACGTTTCCTTTTTTTATTTAATAAAAAATGTTTAAATTTTATTTAAATAGAATATAAAAGAGTTGTTTAGCATTTCGTTTTTCATTTTGACGATCTTGATTTTCTTACACGCTTATGTGCAAAATTATTAATTGTATAATTGAATGAAAAGTCTGTTTAAAATGTTGACAAATATTTTGCTTGTTTTTTTACGTGCATATTCTCATTAAATTTAATATAAATACAATTGGGTTATCGTTTGGGTTGCGTCGCGTTGCTGGGTGGCTTCTCATTACAAATAAATTTTGGCATATTTATGCAAATTATGAATACTTTTTGCTCCATATTGACCAGCTACAATAATTCGGCAACAATGAAAATGATTTAATACGAAAAGTGTGCTTAAATTTATTTATTTTTGCCTGCTGGGTCAGTACGTATGGGATGCGAAGGAGGTTGGGTTTAAAAAGCAATCAACGACACCCACAGACTGCAGTCTACACACTGATTAGCCAAGGCTGTCCACGCACACAGTCTTGAGGGTCTTTCCATTGATAAAGGTCTTGTACTGCTCCGGCAAAGCCAATTCGGTCTGCAATAAAATAGAAGAGTTAATATGAATTTGATTTGATATTTTAGCATTACTTACATAGTCACCGTTCGCCTCGGGCAACAGTATGTTCATCTCAGATGACTTGGAGCTGACGATTTCAACGCCCAGCGAGTCCTTGGACAAATACATTTGGCATCCATCGGTCTTATCAATCGAAACGGTTGGCACAAAGCCCAACACCTGCATCTGCACACTCTGGCAGTTGACAAATTCAACGGAGGCAACAACCGAATCGAACAGTAGCGAGCACTTTTTGCAAGAATCCAGCACAATATTATTCACCTTACCCTTAACAGTAAGAGTCGATCCCTCGCAGCGGAACATGTACACCACATTGTTCATTTCAGCATTGTCCACAATCAGACCGCTATTGTTCTTTTGATACTCAATCAGCCACTTTTTGCCATCGCGCGTAAATACTGGCTCCTTGGCTGGAGCAGCGAATGCTGTGGCAGTGCTGCTGCTGCTGGCAGGTGTTTTGAAGGGAGCTGGGCCAGTACGCAGCGATGGATTCTTGTGGGTTTGCATGTCGCCAGTTACCTTCTTCAAGTCTAAAGAAAATGGGAGCTAATTAGCACGCATAATTATAATGGATTCCAATGAAACACTTACTCTTGGTAATGTCGGCGCCTTGATTGATTTGGGCAAAGAGCGCGCTGCGATCATCGCCAGCGCTGTCCAGTTTCAGCGCATTCAGATCTAGTGGGGGTGGTGGTGGTGGCAGACCGCCGGGTGGTGGCGGTGGTGGAGCACCCCCAGCTGGAGCCGCACCCTTGCCGGACCACACAAGACCCGTTGTGTGATACTGCTTAATGTAGGCCTGTAGTTCGGTTAGCGTCTGAATCCAAGAGCGCGCCCACTCCACATGAGTGGCATCCTTCTCCTTCCACTCCTTGAGCACACGGTTCGAATAGAATTGTCCCGCATCATTCATTTCCTTGACCAGCGGACCTGGCTTCATTGCCACACACACCCAGCCTAGGGCGGGAATACTCTCACTAATGGCCGACAAATGATTGAAGAACGGCGACGAACGATGCTTCTCACGATAATCCTGAATGGCGCTGATTTGCGTCGATGTTGGCTGCAGCAATTCCATTTGCTTCGGCTGCGGCGGCTGAGCGATTTCGGTCGCCAGAGTCACGTAACGCAATTGAGCGCTGCAGATTGAAAAATTGTTATGAAAATAATTGTCGAGATGGTAAACGATGCTGGCTACTCACTTAAAGGCCGCCTTCACAAACTGCGCATGCTGGGAAACATCGCCACCAATTTTGGCCGATAGTGCCATATATTGGGCCAGTGGCCCCGCCATAATGTCCTCAAAAGCGGCGACACTCATGTTGTTGCTGCTGCTGATTGGTGCTACACTAGCTGGTGGTGGTGGTGTTAGCGGTGGCGGCGGTGGTGGTGTTGGCGAAGGTGTCGGTGTCTCTGATTTAATTTCTTGAAAGGTTGGCGCAACAATGAGTGTGTGTTCCAAACGATCCACTAGCGTTTCCAAGCGTTCACAAATTCTCTCCAAATGCTCAACGGCAGCCGTAGGCTTTGTTTCCGTTTCGTTATCTGTGGATCAGCCAAAAATACATCGAAATTTCAGATCTACGAGCTACTTTTGTTTACATTTCAAAATATGTGTGACAAAAAATTGATGAGAAAAAACAAATCAAATACTTGAATGTATTCACATTCAGCTTAGATAATACATACAAAAAAAATGTAAATATACGATTAGTTGTTGTGATTGAGTCATCAAAATGTGTATTCAAAGTGCATGAATCACTGGAGCGACACATAAAAAAGAAACAATCTTGATTGACTTGAGTTGGCGAATGATTGAACACAGTTCATAATAATCATGATGATGATGAGGATGCTTGCAAACAAGGCTTTCAAGTTGTGCACACTTAACAAAAAAAAAAAGACAAAAAAGTTAAAAAAAAATAAACAAGTATTTAAAGTTGGCTAAGCCAAACTATATGATGCCCTTTACAAGAAATATTTCTAGTATTTAAATTGCCTGAAAAACTATTTTCAATAAATATCTAGATATTAAATTGAACTGTCTCCTATTAAATTTCCTTAAAATATTCAATTATAAATAGAGTAATATATATTATTTTAACTATTATGACTACTTAAGATGTTTCATAATTTATTTATGCTTTATGTTTTAGTAAATAATATTATTTAAAAAGAATCAAGCATCTACGAGTATTATACAATTATTGAACATGTCATAATACTATTTAGTAGTAGAACTATTTCAGAAAGAAATGTGAATACTTTTATTGTCTAACTTTGAAAAATATGGCTTGAAATAATTTACTAAAATAAGCTTTAAATGATTTTTTGAATTCAATGTTTTTTTTTTGAGATTTACCATAATTATTATAGAAGTAAAATTAAAAATAATTAGATTGTAAATAATTCTTGTAAAGGGTATAATATGTTACATATTCTATTCTATCAATGTCGACAATACTCGTACAGTATTTCTTGAAATTAAAAGTTCTTTTTTTTGTGTTAATTGAGGGGCATGCAACAACGGGAGTCGACCAAAACAATCATGAGAGAAATTAGAGAGAGAGATTTGAGATTGTGGATGTGTCAATTACCACGCACGGCTACGCTGTGCTCGACTGCGGCATGCGCGGCACGCAACAGCTCCGTGTAGAGTCGCTGTCGCTTCAGCTCCAGCTCATCGCGTCCCACGGGCGTGACGGGTGGCTCAATGCAGCCGCTGCATGGATTTCAGGACAACAACAAGGAATAGAAAAACATTTTAAATCGTAGGGGACTTAACAAAAAGGAGTCGAAAGAGAACGCGTACATTTCGTTAAGACGCTCATCATCAAACCAGGCGGGTAATCCGTGAGCAAAGACCAGCGTCTCTGGCAGCAGTTCACCCTCTATGTAGGGGGCACACATGCTCTCCCGCTTGGGCGGTGGCAGAGAGTCTGAGAACACTTCATCGTCATCTGCCAGGGAGTTGTTGTTATTGTTTTGATTATCCAACAACGACAGCGATGTGGGCAACGGCTCCGGCTCTATAATCTCGGCCCGTGTGCTGATGTTAACCTTCTTCTTGATGGACTGATGAGTTGAATTGTGACGCGACAAACAGCTCTTTGTGGGCTGTTGTTGGTGTTGGTGTTGCTGAGGTGGTGTTATTGCTGCGACTTGTACTCCGACAATGTCATCGTCATCGTCCGCACTGGTCATCGATGCGGGAGGCGCTGTGGATGTGGACGAGTGCGTCGAACGCACAGCTATATCGATGGCTGTGAAGACGCGACGACAGTTGTGGTTACTACACAATAATGTACTTGTGGTCTTAAAACATGTAAAGGTAAGGGTTTCTTCTAATATTACGCTCTCAACGAGCTAAAAGTTCTTGGCTCTGACTCATCAGAAATCATTATAACTTAAGTTTTTGAGTAGGCAAAGAATTTTAAAACTCTTTACTAGTATATATATTTTTACACTTGAATTTAGTTAATTGCATATTCTGAATGCACATTTTTAGTCGACATATTAAATGGAGCTTTAATACCGAATAGTATGGACTTTTAGGTCAAAGCTACACTATCTGGAATTTCCAAATTTGAAATTATAGAAAAAACGTAACATTTTGGCACACATAAATATTTTAAGCAATAGCTAATTTAAAGTAGTTGAAGTGTTCAATTAAACCTTCATTTAATTTACATCACATGTGGACAATTATAAAACTTTGAACTATTACTTATTATTTTTAATACCTCAGTAGCATAATAGATATAATAGATAGCATAATAGAAATTAATATATTATTAATTTCTTAAGAAAAGCAAACTGTTTGAGAAGTGTTTTCAGTGTGATTTCCTAAAACAAACATATTTGCTTGCCACTACAACTCAAGTTACAAATTGCTAGTGACTTGAAATAAAGAAATTGGTGCAGGAAGCACAGGTTCTGGGCACTGACAGCACTGTTGAATGGATTAAGGTCCAGCTCCAGATACCTGATCCACACCAAGTACGAGTGCAAAGGTTTTGCAGTAGCAGTATGCAGTTGTGGTCATAATACTATAGAAAAAGGCTTATTGTGAATACCAGTTTGGGGCTCAACAAAAACATCATCTAGAGCAATTGAGCCGGTTGTCTCCCTGGCCTCCTTGGGTTCAGTATTGGGTACAAATACGGGATCTGTTGCGGTTTCAGTTTCAGGCGCTGGTTCGGTTTCCATTTCGCTTTTTGTTGCCATTTCTGGTTCGATCTTTGGGCTGGGCTCGTTTCGTTCGCTTGCTGCATCGTCGTCGATTTGACTGTGCTTATCCTTGTCCTTATCCTTTTTGACTGCTTTAGGATTTGCACGACAACATGAGAACATTTTTGCGGCTGTGCGGTTGTTGATTCTCGTGTACTTTAAATATGAACGAACGTTGGTATGAATCACATTAAGATTATGCAATTTCCGTTTTTAAAACTCATTCTCGGTTACGACGTCGAAAGCGAAGCAGCCATATAAAATTGGTTAGGCGTATGACGAAAGCCGCAAAGGAAAAAAAAGGCAAATAACTGTGAACCAAAGCAAAAACCACTCCTTAAGTTGCTTTCGTTTTCCCTAGCCCACTCACTAGACCAGACTCGTACGTAACGTAGTTAACTGGATTCACACGCGTTTTAACGCACTTTTCTTATTAGTTTGACATTAAAAAATGAGCAAATTTAATCACTTTTCAAATTTTAATGTCAACTGGCCTGGGCACGGCATGGCAATAGGCCACGGCTAGCACTCAACTGGGTCACACACACACAACTGAAGCACGCACATATACATAAACGCTTTTAGCTCCACAGCTGCTGCTGATAGAACACACCCTAAAAGGGAAGTAAAAGCGCACGCACAGGACGACTCGGTCACAGCGGGGTACCACTTAACATTTGAACAGCGCTATGTTAACAGGTTATGTTAATAACAAAGTAAGTTTAGCTTTGTTAGATCAAATGTTTCAATCACTTGTCGTCCAAATTTGAACGAACAACAAACAAACTGCTTCAACTACATACAAAGGCAACAAATAATCATATATTTTTTAGGGGTACATGGTCATTTAAGTTTTGTTGAAATTGAAGCTGTTGCCCGGCTGTTGCTTGTGCTGCTGTAGAGAAAGCTTCACGGTGGCCATGACACAACAACAATGAGAAGAGCGTTTGCGCGTAAATAGAGAGAGATACACAACATATAGTGATGAGAGAGCGAAAAGCTGTGCAGACTTAGTTTTGTTATTGTGCTTCCAGCAACAATGAGTTTATTGCACCGGACAACTGAGCCGTTTGTTGTTTTTGTTCTCCCAAGAATTGATGGCAATTAGAGTGAGAATCCGTCTGGCCGTGCTTAACATGGCAACAAAAAAAGCAACAACTTTCGCTCAGCTGAAGACACAATCTACTTCTTGCATAGTAGGATGTTGAGCTTCATCTTTTGTGGCAATATGCATTTAAATGCACACGCATACGAGCGCATACTCAGATTAAATGACTGCGGTAACTGAACCGTTATGTGAGGGGAGCTAGCCAGTGTATCTAATAACATTTAATTAGAAGTTAACCTGCTACCCATATATGGTCAAATCGAAATATCTAATACTATTTCAAGCAAAAACATCGTCATATTTGTAATCTATAATGTATGTGTGTTTGGACTGATAGCGCTTTTTGGCCATCTTTGATTTCCGAAACACACATTCTCACTCACACATACATATACATTTATTCACTCTTGCGTAAACTTTCTAGATGGCAGTGGGAGTGAGTCAGAAAACCAAGCACACAAACAACAACAACAACATTAACAAATCTAAGCGGCAAACAGCTGAGAAGTTAAAGAAGGTATTGGGAGCACCAGATCGGGTGTTCTTTTTGTTACTATTCCACTTTTGAATTTGCGCATTTACAACATACTTGGATAAATTAAATTGAAATCGCTATGAAATCACCATTATAAATATACCAGAAACACATACAACTGTAGTACATTACATACACATGCATGTATTGGAAGTGTATTTAAATTTAACAAACAAAAAGTGATTCACATAAAAATAGCCAAAATACATATCTAAACGGACCGCATTGCCTACAACCAGCCTGCCGCTGACAACACAGCTGTCTTCTGTCCTCGAACAATATACGCCCACACACACCTACGCTATAGTAGGTGTATGTACGGGTCCATATTAAATTCCAGACAGCCTGGCCGCAGGAGCTGAGAGAACCAACCCCACCCAACAACGCAGCCGGCACTTTTTTTGCTGCGCCTGCACTTCACTTTGTATGGCAAAAAAAGTCCATAAAGGCTTTTATGCATATTTTGTTGATTTAAGCAAAGCACACAGAACACACATAGAATTATTATTATTTCTCACTTACCACAAAATGTAATAATAAGGCGAGAAGTTTGTTAAAACACAATTATTTTACCGCTATACTGTTGTTTTTATGCGAAAATACAACGACGAATGATTTTTGCGAGTGACTAACAGGGTGACCGCATGTTGAATTTCCAAATATATAGCATGTTTAAGATTGAAATAAATTTTAGTATTTTTATACCCAAAGCTATACAATTAATGGTCACGCTAATGACTAATTTTTCATACATATCGATATATGTGTGTGATACATTATTGATATATATATGTTGATATCGATATATTAATCAGCAATAACAAATTGAAATATATTCGATAAAGTAATTCATTCATTACAAAAACAAAAATATAAAAAATGTTTTTAACATTTTATAACCAAGTGCAAAAAGTTCAATTATGATTGAGATTGTAACCATTCAAGTTTATAATCGCAGACGTAGGGAACATCGTCATGTTCATATGGCGTCAATGGAACATCGTATGGCATAGAGAACGCTGGAATTCCATTGCGCGCCTTACCCAAGGGAAATGTTTCTTCGCCAGTCTGCAAAATATTTAAAATGGATTCCTTAAGCAAACCAAATAATAGATAAAACAATGGAACTGACCACAAATCTCGGCAGGAACAAAACACCTGCCTCATAATTGGAAATACGCAAAAGAGATCCTCTGTCTGTGTAGCCCCAGGCGGCCTTGGACACATTATGGGAAGTCAAGAGAAACCAATATAAACACTGCTCCTTCTCATTAAAGCGTGCATAACATTTGTTATGTGGCATGGCCTGCGTACGATGCCGATCATCGGACTTCCACTGTTGCAGATGATTTTTAAGCCAGGGCTGTCGATTGTTAAATTCCCTTGTATAAGGACTACTTCCACCACTCATGCCATCATGGCTTCCTAACACATTGCGCAAGCTGGGATGGATCATCTTAAATGGTACAAATCCTCGTAAGCGATTCACAGGTGATAAATTCTTCCGCATATTGCGAATCAAATCTCGCTGTACCCAACCCATCAGATTAAATCCCAAACTGCCGATGCTGGAGCTTTGACAGACAACTGGGATGCTATCATCAATGGGTGCAACGTGTTTTTCCAGTACTGAACCTATACACGTAACACCCCAAGGAATGGTCTGTTGATGGCCACCAGGCACGGAGGTAATAAGAAATACGCTGTGAAGGCAGTCATATTATTATTTACGTAAATTGACCTATGATTTTGACTCACTTAATGGCACTAAAATCCGACTTGCGTATGCGATCAAGCCATTGGTCCAAATGAGTTACTTTATAAACCTGAAGATATCGAAGTAGATCGGCTTTGAAGCCCGTGGCACTTTCGCCAGCACCAGGCTCTGCATCCTCAGGCATGGCCGAAAGTAGAGGACTCATCCACAAACTCTGTGTGCGATTGTGCCAGTCACTCAAATGCATATTTGCTGTCCCTATGACAATTCGCATAGAGCCATCCGTATAGCCGAGAAGCATTATTTTAGCGTGTGATGCAGCAAATTGCGATTCCATTTTAATTTGTATTGCTGTTATGTTCGTCTTCAGCTTGCCAATCTCCTGTAAATCGTCATCGTCAGCGCCATACAGAACAAGCAGGGGTTTGTCTCTGCAACGGATTTTCAAGATTTCATATATAGTAGTATAGTCAACTTATCCGGATATTTGAAGATACATCGATATCTCATCTACTGAATTATCTCTTTTTTAGATATTATAGTAAATCTGGGTAATTGTTAAATAGCTGATTTTTTAACAATAATAAAAATTTTAAAAATCTGTTATACATCTTATTCTATATATTTACAGTATGCCCGCATTATGATAGAAAGCCAATAGCCACGAGATATCAAATTCAAAGTTGATTTGCACACTAGACTCGATCTCTCCCAAACTTTCATCGAAGATTTCCTGCATTGTTATGGTTAGGGGCTCCTGGTGGGTGGCCTTTGAGTCCGGTATGGCAGTAAGAAAAATATTATAAGGAGCAGCATCCTCCAATTTCTTAGCCATGCCACCCTTCTCCACAGTAAAAGGCATAATTTTTGAAAGGTCAAGTTTGTTGAGCGAAAGAACGCTCAGAAATTTGGAAAGAAAGACGTCGCACATGTTGCTCTTGATAAGGTAAATACAAACAAAGCAAAACGTGTTGAGAGTAAATCGAATTTATTAATAGTTTGTCTTTTCTTATGCTGCTTACCTGTATTGTCTGAGCTTCTTAAATTTTGAAACAATGCTGAAATAATACCTTTGCCGCTTGCGTGTTAAACTTGAGCAACAAGTGTAACAATGAATCAATTAGGTGATTCCCTTTTATAGTTGAATATCGATATATTTATGCACAACAATTATGTTGTAATCGATAACTATTTTAAACGATAATTGAAAAGCAATTGGATGCCGCTTCAAATATTAACTGCAGTATATTTCACAAAATTAATGCTATTTATCCCTGGAGATAATCCATTAGGAAGGGTGTATCATCCGGTCCATATGGCGTCAACGGCACATCATAGGGCAAGGGAAAGGCTGGTATCCCATCTCGTGCATTACCTAGGGGAAATGTATCCTCGCCAGTCTGTAAATCGGACGATGGATAATTATTTAAATCAAACTTTAAAAAAAAAAACGCACCACAAATCTGGGCAGGAACAGGACGCCTGCCTCATAGTTAGCAATACGTAGACATGGTTGTATATTCGAGTTCTTATTAAAGGATCCCCAAGCGGCCTTCGATAGATTCGCCGAGGTTAGAACAAACCAATAGACGCATTGATCCTCGAGATTAAAACGTGAGTAGCTCTTAATGTGAGGCATAGCCTGTGAACGATGTCGATCCCCTGACTTCCATTGCTGCAGATGTGTCTTGAGCCAGGGCTGCTTATCGTTGGTGTTTTTTCCATAGGGCAAACAACCACCACCCAGCATGCCATCGTGACTGCGTGACACATTGCCAAAACTAGGATAGATCATCTTAAAGGCAGGCATCTGGCGCAATCGTCCCACTGGAGTTGAGTCCTTGCGTAGATTGTTGACAAAATCCTGCTGTATCCAGGCCTGCACATTGGCACCAAGGCTTCCAATGCTGGAGCTCTGACAGATTACTGGTATGCGATCATCTACAGGTGTCGCATGTTTCGCTAGCAGTGAACCCAAACGCGCACATCCCCAGGGATGGCCACGCACAACGCTTTCCCGATGTCCCCCAGGAACGGAGCCAACAAAAAATACACTGAACAAATTCAAAAAAGCAGTGAACATAGGCTTTTGCTTAAACTCACTTGATGGCACTGAAATCGGTTTTGCGTATACGAGCGATCCAAGGCTGCAATTGTGATATCTTGTATTCCACCAGATATAGCATGAGATCTTCTTTAAATCCTGTTCGACTTTCACCTGCCGACGTGTCTGCATCTTCAGGAAGTGCCGGCAGCAATGGACTTATCCACAGACCTTGTGTGCGATTGTGCCAATCGTCCTCGTACAAGTTGGCAGTGGAGATGACAACGCGCATGGAACCGTCCGCATAACCGAACAGCATCATCTTTGTATGTGATGTAGCAAATGGTGTGGGCATCTTTACCTTGATTGCAGTAACTTGAGGCTTGAATTTACCAATGCCCAGCAGCTCAGGCGACTCGTCGCCGTAAAGCACTAGCAGCGGCTTATCGCTGTAAGGGATAAGAGTTAAATATTGTTGAGGATGGTGGAATAACAACCACGTACAGTATTCCGGCAAAATAATAGTGTCCTAGAAGCCAGCCAATATCAATCATAAAATTAATTTGCACACTTGACTCGATCTCTCCCAGACTTTCGTCGAGAATCTCCTGCAGTGTTATGCTGAGCGACTCCTGGTGTGTGGGTTTGGAGTCTGTGATGGCCGTAAGGAACATATTGTATGGCGCAGCACGCTCCAACTTTGCAGCCATGCGTCCCTTCTCTACCACAACGGGAATGTAATCGCGTATGTTGCGTTCGGTTAGCTTTTGTTTCTTGGCCAGATTTGACGTGTCCTTACTACTGGATGGTGCTGCACGACTTGTACTAGCAGTTTGTGATGTTGGTTGATCATTTTTTACTGGATTTGTAGTAGTAGTAGATTGTATCAGTTTCGGTGTGATCGTTTTAGGAGCAACATCTTGGGATGTCTTGGGAAACAGCTTCTCCAATAGTTTCAGCTGTAGATTGATTAGCTCACTGGAATACTTGTTGGGTATGTCATACTCATCGCTGCCAGCAAGAAAGCCCTTTGCATATATAGCATCCACTAATTAAAAGTGACAAAACTAAATAAAATATATTAAATTATAATTGAAGCTGATGTTTTCACTTACAATGTTCATGTTTATACTCTTTAAAATGTATAGGATTCTTTCGGTAACATTTCTCAGCGTAAGGACACTCTTGCATTTTGTGCGGTTTATAAACTTAATACAACACTGAATAAATAGCCAAAAACAAACTGGTAAATGAAAGCGGTAATCGTAGCTATGCCAGCGTGACCGCAAGTTAAATTTCAAAATAAAGAAAAACACACCAAAATATACCACTACCATAATTAGTAAGTATTTATTATTGCTGGATCTCACTGGTGACACTTTATTAACTAGGGGCACTAACAAATTAATTTATAAAGAGAAAAGCGAGAATTGTCTATAATTATGAAACCTGAAAGGTAACTTTTTTTTAGCGGCTTCTCATTTCTTTGACTTTAAATAATTAAGTCAAGAAAATATTATGTTTACCATGGGTGTGTCCTCTTAACATTCATTAGATTTGCTTAAAAAACGGGACTGGCAGCGCTATTTTCGAATTCATTAAATCGAGAATAAACTTATTTTAACGTCTAAATGAGAGATCCAACGACTTGCATTCAAATATAAATAACTTGAATGTAAATTACTGCAAGTGTTTTTCACAGCAAACTTAGTCATATATAGAGAACTAGATCGTGTGTTATACAATTTTATTCAAGCAATTTTTAGTGTATAATTAAATGTTGCGGTTAACCTCATACTTAATTATGATCAAATGTACATAACATGGTTAACATTTCCTTCTAATGGGTATTACAAATTCAGGAGCTCATATATTAAACGAAGCTCGAAGTGTACGGTCATAATTGTTTTAATTCGAAAATGGCGAAGAGTAGAAAAAGTGGATGTGACTCGGGTATTATAGAAGACATAATTGCAACCGAATACAAAATGTATCATAAATATCGTGGCAGAGCCCTTATCTTTAATAACGAACACTTTGAGGATCCCACTCTAAATTCTCGTTTTGGCACAAATGTGGACAGCGAGAGACTCGAGACAGTATTGAAGCATTTGGGATTTAAAGTTAGAGTATATATGGATTATTCCAAAAGAGATATTTTGCGTAAAATCAACAAAACTGCATCAAGAAATCACTCAGATAATGATTGCATTCTGATAGCGATACTTTCTCATGGTAAAATGGGTTACATTCATGCTAAGGATTCGTTTTACTCAGTGGAGGATGTCTGGAGACCTTTTTCATCTGACAAATGCCCAACATTGGCGGGCAAACCGAAGTTATTTTTTATCCAGGCCTGTCAAGGAACTCTAACAGATCCTGGTTATCCCATGCAACGGCCTAAAATGAACGACTGTGAAGACTCTTCATTTATGAGTTGTAATATGCCAATTTATGAGGATTTTTTAATCGCCTTCTCTACTCTACCTGGCTACTGCGCTTGGCGGAATACTGTCGAAGGAAGCTGGTTTATACAGAGCCTGTGCGAGGAGCTGGCAAACCATGGATCGAGCCTTGATATATTAACTTTGTTAACGTGTGTCGCTCGGCGCGTTGCTTTTGATTTTGAGAGCTATGATCCGTCAAGGCCATCGATGCATCAAAAAAAACAAATTACTTGTACCATGTCCACTCTAACCCGTATATTATATTTTCAAGACAATAATCAGGATTTAAAAGATGAGCTAGATGCACTTGCTGTTGAATCTAAACATTAGATTAATTGAATAAACGTTTGTTGATCAAAGAATAAGTCGAAAGTGTTTTCAAAATATTGCCAAACTTTCATACATTCATTCTGTCAGATGACAATTCAAATTGAGAATATTTTCCTTCAGTACTAAATTAGTCACATCTCTAACAACATAACTTAACCGTAGCTGAAATATTCTATTCGCTTGTTCTAAATATATATTACAAACAGCTGCTAAATTATATATTTATTTTAATGTAAATATTAATCAGCGTCTATTAATATGTGAATTTTTAAAACCATATCAAATAAATTTAAATACTCCGACCAAGTGGTAGCGCAATAGTGTTGTAAAATGCAACCGTTGTGAAGTGCGACCGTTAATGATGTTATATTATTTGTGGTATTAATATAACAAACGTGGCTTGTTACCAATCTTTATTTCACCTCTATTCCGATTAAAATGAATGCCGGTACGAGAGGTTGTTTCTTGCAATTTGTAATAATATATGTAATAGTTTTATAATATGTTCTAGAAACAACGAAAGGCTGCTTAAAAATCGGCGCCCAAAAATTTGAATTTTTTAAATATACTAAAATTCCACAAGAAATAAAACCAGCTAGAATTCATGGGATTGGTATATTGTTTGACGTAATATCGTGTATTATAATATTCCCCTTACGGTCACGCTACACACTTCGTGCCTGTCGTCGGGTCGATCGTCGTTGTCGTCGTCGTGTGTGTGCATTTCGTGATAAACAATTTAAAATAAATAACAAATTTCACATACTTATTGTGCACTAAAGTAAACAAACTGCACACAAAAGAAGACCACAAGTGTTCAATTGTCCGCGTGAGTAGCATTCAAATAGTTTTATGTGCATTTCCTTGGCAAAAATAACTACAGTATCAGTGCAATTACGTTTGGCTGAAAGAAAATTTTTTCTTCTCATACTCTACGCTGCTTCTTATTCGCTGCGCGCTGCTGCCGAAAGAGACTTAGCTGGCGTCGTTGTTGTTGTTCTTGTATATGCTGCTGCTGCCGTTGCTGCTGTTACTCCTCTTGCTCGGCAGGGATTACGTTTTATTCTCAGCCTCTCGCCAGTTTTATGCTGCAATATACAATTGTGTGTGTGTGAGTGTGTTTCTGTGCATGTGTTGTGCTGCGCGCGCCATTAATTGAAATAAAAAGAAAAGAGAAAGAAATTGAAAACAATTATAAATACACACAATAAAATCAAATTTTTATTATGTTTTGAAAATACTTGAATGTCGCTTATCTCAGCACACAAATTTCTGACATTTCATGCGATCGTTCTTAGAAAAAATCCACTTGAATACGGTTGTTGTTGCCACCACAGCACAGGTGCGGATTAGCGCTGCTTATGGCGGGGGTGGCGCTTAGTACATGGGGCGCGCGCAGATTAATATTAGTCACATGAAATCCAAATAAAGGAAGTTTTTATTATGCATTCGATGATTAATCGAATTTAAGCGAGCTCTCGACCACATATCGCTCTAGTGAGTCAGAAAGAGAGAACGAGAAGAGACGCTAATTTTTTGTGCTCTCTGGCACTGATTGCCTTGTATAGTCAACTAGCTGACTAGCAGTCCGCTCTGCTCAAACAAACTGTTATCATAAGACTAAATGCTGCTAACGTACTCTGTTATCAATTTCATCATGTACTGCTTTAAGTTCAGAATCTTCTTCAATTCGATTTGCTTTTTACTATTTTCTATGCAGTCACTTTAAGGTTGTGTATGTGTATGCACACATACATACATATGTATGTTTCGCTTATCTACGCAGCACTGCGTTTATTGTGCTTCTCTTCTCGCTCTACTTTTTGTTTTTGTTATCAGTGCGGGTAAACCTTTCAGTAAACAGCAACCGAGCGAGGCGGCATAAGCAGCAACAACGGCAGCGACACTACCTCAGATTTCAGTGGGGCGGCCAAACATATGTATATGTAACATATGTACACACAATTTTGAAAAAAAAAAAACCAATTGCCTTCGTTATGCCGTTAGACGCCGTTCTGTCGCGGTCAACGCCAGCGGCGGCAACGTTAGCATTAACGTCGACGTCAGCTTTTGCATCGCTGTTTTCCTTTGTCGAAGGTAACTGAAGCGCAACCCAAGACGTGCACTCAATTCCACACACTTTGTGATGTAGGTGTGTTGATTTGTTACGTTGTTTTCTGCGTATTTTGCGGTTGTGTGTGTGTGGCAACAGGGAACTTTGTCCAACACTGGTACGCTTCTGTTGCTGTTGTTGCTTCTCTCCTCCTTTCTATTTAATGTTATTGTTGCAATGGCACTTTCTGAGCATTGCCCAAGTGAGCATACCGAGAGTGGAAAGAAAATAAGCTCCTGCCATATAAAATTGCTGCATCATTCAGCGAATTGGCAAAAACGCTCTAAAGTCGTTTCTATAGAATCTCAATCTTACGCTTCAGCTGATAACATCTCGGGGATTATTAACATCAGAGTATCAGCAATTTGTATGGTAGTTTCTATTATTATTTTAATTGATAATTATGTAAAGGTATTATTTGCATAAATATTCAGACTTGTAATGTAAGTTGTCATTAATTATGGATTACATGATAGTAATTTTATAGTATGCAAAGGATTAAGTTCAATTGTCCTCGGGAGGCTTCTAAATTATATAAATTTAATTTTTAAGTTGACGAATTTTTCATAATTATTAGCTTTTTCAATTTCTTTTGTTATTATTTACAATTTTAAATTTATTTATTTATTTAACAACAGCAAATTGCAGCAAAGAATAGTTACAGAAATAAATTAATAAACTAAAAAAAAATGATTTAAAATTCAATTTTAAAATAAAACAATTTAAGAATTTTTAATGAAATGTGTAATATTAAACAAAGTTTGAAAAATTAGGCTTTATCAAAATGTAAAAAAGCCTAGTTTTCATGATATTTCAATTTATTTTTTATTAGTTAATTTCATAGCCGTCTCGTATCTAATCTTTCAAGCATTTTATTTAAAAGTCTTTGCTTTGGTTTGACTATAAATCAAAAGCATAGATCATAAATCATTTTTAAGAATAAACTTTGAAAAGTGAGTTGTTGTTTAGCTACTAGAGTCTAGAGTCTAGAGTCTGCAGCTAGCTTGATTTGCATTTAGGCATTGTTGATGGTTAGTGTGTGTGTGTGTGTGTGTTGACCCAAGCTGCCTCCAGTCCTAAAATGATCCACGCCCACTCCCACGCCGCCGCCACCGCCGCCTACAATTTCAAATCTATGCCCCAAGAGCATGAGCTTACTCGTATGTAATGTTCCTTTTTGTTTTACGACTCAACGGTGGTTCTAATTTATGTTGCACACACATATTGTATTTATATATGTATATATGTATGTGGTTCGACAGCGTTGCACACACAAACATTGGCTGGCTTGATTGGGCAATTCACAATTTGCCACGCTGCGAAAATTAAGTGCGCAAAGTCAATATTTCAATTTCGGAAAAGGCAGCAGAAAACACAAGAAAACATTTGCATATGCGAAAGAAGTGGTGCATGCTGCATGTGTTGCATGTCGTTGTACTGCATGATTATAAACCAGCTAACCAGCTGAGCCTCAGAAGGCGGCCCAAACCATACCATACCATGCCATAGCAATAACCATACCACAACAGCCTACGCATCAGGCTGCAAGTTGCTTGACTAACTACAACCTAACGACTTTTAGCGGCATTTTGTAAATGAGCCTCAAAATGGTCTTTGATTTTTTTGTGTTGGCCAAATAATTATGTTATTAATTGGATTTGTGCAACACAGACACAACATTTGCATGCCAGTTGCAGCCCTGACTCGTAATACCATTTTGGGGCAGGGTTCTTTCTTATCTCCCCTCAACTATTTTTACATCTATCGAAAGCGTGATTTACGGTTTTCTCTGTTTGATTTTTTGCCAGTGGGCGTTTCCTCTTCACCATCCTTTCTCCCTCCTCCTCCTCCATTTAAATGTATCATTTTGCTCTATATTTGTGTTGTTGGCGCTGCTCTTGATCTTCTTGTCGCGATAATCCGCGCATTTGGTAATAAAAAATAAAAAAAAAACTGACTGAATAAAAAAAGAATTGTCAACACGCATTTGAACTTATTTTTAGACCCTGTCGCAATCGGATTTAGTTTTTTGTATACAATTTTTCTATTTACTATGATTATAATGCCATGGACTGGAAACAACTTTATTAAGTGCTTGATTGAGATATTTATCATTGCAAAGAGACCTGAGCATTGGCTTAAGTCAAAGTTTTTCGAGAATGTCGAAGCTGGAGTACTCTTTCCAATAATTAGCGTTTGATTATTGTACAGATGTAAAAGCTATATTAGCTATTTGATCAATATCAATATTGTTGCTGCCAGATAAAATTGTATATTAAACGTTTGACTATTGTTAATATTTAATACACTAACATTTAGAGATGGTAATGATAATTAAGCACTCTGAGGTATATATCTTTAAAACATAGATTTATTTCTAAAGAATATCGTAATATGTAATGGTACAGTTGTGCACAGAGACTATTAAAGTTATCGATAGCCACCGATAATTAAATTTGCAGTCATTACAGATGTTAAGGGAAATGAGAGTGCGTCACTTTCTGCTACCATTCGTTACAGTTGTTTGGCTGACGCCCACAGACACAGACAGAGTTCACAGCTATTTGACAACTGTGCAACTGTGCAGCCTTTACCATCTGCCATGGCAAACTACGTTTTTATGGCCATAGTCAAATGGCAAACGGCCGTCTTAAAGACAAGGAAAACTTATGAAAACGCAACTTTAAACTGTAATAAAGTGGGAAATTACAGCACATAAATCTCTGTCGCTAAACTGTCAAAGAGTCAAATCGTGTCGTTGCGTCGGGAATCGGGAGCCAACACCCACACACACGCACACGCACACACATACACACTCGCCTCTTGAATGAATTTGGTGGCAGGCTATTAAACCGAGTTTACAGTTTGACAGCTACTGTTGAGTTGCAAATTTAAATGCAACATGCGGGGCCAGCGCCACACAAGGAGTCGCACGCAATGCCCCGTCTCGCTCGCTCTGTCACTCAACTGTGGTGTCCGTCTTTGTTGGTCTCGTTATTGTGGCTGGGCCTGTTCAGGCATTCAGATCGCGCGACACTTGACTTGGCGCTTCATTGTCCATATAAAACTAATAATTATTGCATTTAAAATCTAATAAATAAACGCATTGACAATGCGGAGTTGTTGTGGATTTGTTAGCAAAACAGCGAGCGGGGATGTGTGTGTGGCAACATCAAAACAGTCTTGCAAGACGCTCTACTGCCGCTCCTATTTTAATGGCGCTATGCTCTCAGGGTTGGGTTAGCACGAGCTGTGGCAATAGAAAGCGTTCCGACTCGCTTTGTGCCGCTGTTCATCTGCATGTCAAGTTAATGTTATTGTTTTGCAAAGCTGGCAACGATGCCAACCTAAATGAGCAGCAATAATAATGAGGATTTAATAAATGTATTTAGAACGAAGGCAAACAATATAAATGTCAATTAATCGATGCAATTTTTATTATTACTTTGCTCGCACAATGTATCCGATTTTCTTAGTTTTCATTTTTAAATATAAAATTATATTTATCCAGAATTTGAGTGTATGTTCCGGCTGGTGATTGGTCAGATAGATTGTGCGGCTCTTTAACTATATTACCCCTTGCTCAAATAACAGGATAATAAAATTTAACAAATATATATAGTATATGATGTGAAAAAACTACTGCATTTTTGAAAAAGAACACTAAGGAAATTCATTTTACCAGACTGATTTAGTAAATTGTTTCTGTCTATTTTTAATTCATATATATGTAGCTTCTTTTGGGCTAAAATGAAAAGCTTACTACCATATTCTAGTTGGCAACTGTAGCTGCGATGCAGCCCTGGCAGCATTTCTAGTAATGATCATCGCGAAAAGTGCAGAACTTGAACAATTCTCGTTGCTGTTTGCTGTTTGCTGTTTGTTGTTGTTGTCGCTTTAGTGACAATGTTGCTGCCGCTTTTGACCATAATTGTTGTACTTGTCATTGTTTTGTGTCGCGTTGCCAACTGCAGCATAGAGCGCAAACGCACCGACAGTCAAGTTGCAGACATTGTTGTGTATGTGTGTGTGTGTGTGCGCGCTTGGGATTGTGTGTTAAATACATGTAATTAGCCATGTTTGTGCCATTTAATCCGCTCGGACTGCATGTCCTCTCTCCACTCTCTGGCGACGCTTTTCTAAGAATTCTTTGCGTTCTGTTTTGGCGCACGCATTAGGCGCCACAAAGCGCGGCCACGTTTAACCCCCAAGCATGGAGTGGAGTGCTACTGCAACAGCAGTGTGCTGGACTTGCTGCAGTTGCGCATACTCCACATATTTATGGGCTATTTAGGCGAGTGCGCGCATCGTGTGGATGCTGCACTGCTGCAAGCAGCCCAAAAGGCATACGGGGCAGGGGGAGGGGAATACTGCAGCTGGAGTTTATGTTGTATGGTGGTCGCGCTGACTAGGCTGCGTCAGTCATTGGCATTGATTGGCAGTTGAACACGCAACAATTGTTGCATGGCGCTGGCTGGACGCCACTTGCCAGTTGCAAGCTGTACACTGAAAGCTGCAACTTTACATTTGCCACATGTTTTGCGTGCAATTTTGTTGTAATTTCCATTGTTCGCTAAACACAGCACGAAACTGCCGGCAGTTGGCAACGTTGTTCTATTGAGCGTAGGCGTGGGCGTGGGCAAAAGGGGGTGGGGTGGCTACTGTTGACAGCTCAATTACATTAGAAGGCGCAGGGTTGCCACATGGCGTGAGCATTTGCAATTAATGCGTCAATTATTTGTAATTAGAATTGACTTAATTTTTGTTCCTTGCTTGCCAAAAGGATTCTTTTGTGTGCACTTTTGGCACGTGCGCGCACACAGAGTGTTCGAGTTGCATACATATGTGGTGTATAATTTGCGTGCATGCATAAATTTTTATTGTTATTTGTGTTTGTTGTTGCTGCTGTTTCCCATTTATGTGAGCAAGGGGGGTGGGGTGCGCACTTCATGACTATTTTCGGTTTTTACGACAACTGCGTTATGTTACCCATGTTGGCTATAAATTCGCGTTTAGTAGTGTTAAACACGCAATAAAAACTAGGCAATATTAAAGAGTGGCGCCCACTCCGCTCGCACACACACACATACTACTACCAAGCATCTGGCAACTCCCGAATGCAGTTTGACGAAAGAGTTGGCAACACAACCACAACCTGCTTACATTTCTTATGTAGGATTGATGCTCTCTGCACGTTTGATTTCTATGGCGCTTTGTCCTCTCCCTCTTTTTTGCCTGCCATTCACTTGCTGTGGCTGCGTTTACTGTTTGATTGCTGCCCACACGTTTTGCGTTCACGTGCAGTGCGACCTCACCGCCCCTTTTGCAGATAGCGGAGCAGTTGATTTGTTTAAAGTATAAAACATGCTAGCGTGCGTAAGTGTGTGTGTGTGTGTTTGTATAGTGCTGTTGTTGCTTTTTTAGACAACACAAGGCGGCAGGCAAGCAACCACAATACGTCACTCAGCAACTAGCAGGTAACCAGGGATGCACACGCACAAACTATCGCCAAGCATTACAAAAGCTGGCCTAGCAAATACAGAGATAGTTCGTGCCTCAGCTATGCGATAGTTGCACTTGCTCCTTTCGCCTTCTTGTCCAGCCCTGATACTCAGTTTCTCACACTCAATCGCTTCGTGCTCAACTTGCGCGCTTTGCTCGTTCGCAGCGCATTCATCGTTGATCGCTCGTGTCGTGCAGTTGTGGTTGTCGGACTGTCGTTTCGAACTCTGAATGAATATTCAAGTGCAAACTTTTTACGAAATTATTATCAGTTTTAAAACAACTAGATGTTAAATATCAAAATAAAAGCGCGAACGTAGTTAGTGAATGCGTTTGCAAGACTGTGCATATTTATTGTATTGTTATTGCAAATGCTCTGTCTGCAGACGCCTGTGTCGCCTCTTTGTGGAGGGTCTCGGGATCTCATATAACATTTGGATGCTGATTTTGATTTCTGCAGCCTACTGTGTGTATTTGTGCGTGTGTATGTGCGGCAGCGAGCAGTACAAATAAATAAAATAATATCTGCAATCTTTGCCATAAGCGACGAGAGCAGAACAACCATCATTGAAGATCGACAAACGTGAACATCTCCATCTCTGTCCAACATGTGTACGTGTTTTTGTTTTGCTCCATTCCCAAAGCGATCCAAAACGTTTGCTTTTGGTCTTGTAATTTATCATCCATTGCCATTGCCATTACCATGCCTTGCATTATTTGTTTATTTTTAAACACATGTCCCCACAGGTCCTCTTCTCCCTTTTTGTTTTTCTCCTTTATCTTTTTGTTTTTACGTTTTTGTTTTCAATGGCAACGGAAGCGCCTGGCGATAAGTCAACAACTCGCTACTGCATTTTGCTATCGTTCCTCTACTTCTTTTGCTTCTGCTATCGCGCTCTACCTGGTGCACCCTCTGATTTACGCTTTATTGTCATTGCCGCATTTATGATTGATTATTGATTGGAATTATATGATACGCATGCGCGAATGCGTGACTCTCATACAAAACTGTTGCACCTCCTATACTCCTCCCCTCATTATTCCTTGTTCTCCCCTCATTTACTCCATTCCTGAGTTATGATCAAGTTAACTTGACTTTGGATTTCCTGACAGCAGCAGCAGCAGCATCGTTTGCCTCTGCTGTGCTCTTTCCTTTAGCACTATTGTCACGCATTTTATCGATCAGACGTTTAATTTGTAATTGAATTTAACGTTTATTGCAATTTAATTTGTAGTCGAATCGTTTTGGAATTACCTCGCTGTGTGCGTCAATTTCTTGTTCAATTTCTATAAAGTGGCAATAAAAGGGTAAATTATATACATTCATATATGGATATATTCCCTTAGAGGTTCCATTATGAAAAGGTCGTGAGAAAGTTTCACTTAATTTTGAAACTTATTTTAAATTGAGTTACAAATGTTACTGTAAGGAATATTTCAAATACTCGAAGTGCATATTATAAATTATAATGTGCTTAGGTTTAAAAAAATATGAATTGTTCAAAATACTAAAATTTTGTGAAACTTATAGAACTGTCATTCAGTGGAAAATACATTTTTATTAATTAAAAATAAATTAAAATTATAACAAATAAAATTTGCAGAGAATAAAAATATCCTAATCGATAGATGAGCTCATAACTTTATAGACCATAAAAAGTATAAAAATAAATAAGTTTTGCGACAAATCCCTCTTCAAATTTCCCCCATTCGTAAGCGTTTATATGTTATTCTATGAATTAATTCTTTAACAACTAATTCCTTGTTCTTAAGCTATTTATTGTGCACGTATTTGCGTTGAAAATCCCCAAACACAGCTGGGGCCAGTCCGTGGGTCAGTTAGCTGGAAATATCATAGAGCATCATCTATGTCAATAAGTCAAAGACCCCACCTGCAGTACAGTGTGCACACACAACATTGTTTCGATGCGGGGAGGGGCGGATTGAAAATTTGAATGCTTACCCCACAATCAATCGAGGTTCCAATTTGGGCTCGCCAGCTGGTCAAATATTGAGATAATTACACCCAGTATGGGTGGGGGTAGTGGACGGGCGGGGGGCCTGACTGTTACCTGCCGCCTGAGGTGTTGCTGAGTTTGAGTTGTGGGGCGGCTGAAAATGTGGCAGCAACCAAACAAATTGTCAACAGGCAACAAAATGCAGGCAACGCCCCGCGTAGGCCACGAAATAGTTGAAAAATTAATTCACGTTTGCTGCTAATTTGGGCAGAAAAAAAAGTTCGAAATATACATGTGTATGTGTGCCTGTGCGAATGTGCGAGTATGGGTGGCAGGCGTGTTAGGAGGTGCCACAAGTGTTGCACTTGTTGATTTATTGTCGGCATTTAATTGGTTTTGAAATTGGATTTGAATATGCCTGCCTGCCTAGCTAGACCGCCCACCACACCCTTGCTCTGCTCACCCCTCACCTCAGCTACAAAACACCGCAAATTAATTGCTATAACAAATTTTTCTTTCAATTAGATTTTGTCACTTTAATAAAAATTGAATCAACAACGAAAGAGACGGACAACGCGTGAAAGAGCGAGAGAGCTGAAAGTTTTTCCAGCAATGTTGTTCGCATTGAAATGTCATAATTGAAATTGAATTGTTGTCTTTACCGTTATGCGGTCAACACTTTGTCGGTGGCAGGTGGGGCAGGTCAGGGGGTAATTAGCTGACAAGTTGCACCAACCATTTGACTGCGGTGTTATCTCTATTTTGTGCTCTGCTCATTAATGCACTCGCCTGGCACTGTGCACTCTGTGGCAAAATTACACAAATAAATACAATTTATTTTTATACAATTTTGTTTACCAATTACCGTAAATTGTTTTTTTGTTTGATTTTAATGCACATCCTTTTCTAATTTATTCATTTACTTCACATATATATTTTAAGCCTGCCTCCGTCCTATATCTCAGCTTATTCACGCTCAAAATTTTGCTTAATAATTTAATTCATTTATGGAGTGCTGTAAAAGCGAGCTGCTAAATGATTCACCCGCACTCATTGCGGTTTTGTTCATTCACAACTTAATTTTATGCTTGAGAAATGCCAGCTAAAAGTTTTTTTTTTTTTTTATTTAAGCTCGAAGTGCAATAAGTCGCTGACTAATCTAAAATTTCCTAAATTCGATATTAACGCAAAATATGCACTCGAAAGACATGTTTCTTAGAATTGGCTGTTGTAGTAAATAATGCAATAAAAATACAATTAAAATCTTTTAATATCTCTTCTCGTAAATCTGCATAATAAAGTCAGTTTTAATAGCAATCGTTATTGAGCTTTGTAATGAGCATTCATTATTCATAATTGGGCTTAAATTCAGCTAAATAATAATTCTAGCTCTATCACAAGTAATTTGATTGATTATAATCAAATCATTATTTATTAAGGACAGCTTGCATAAGATAAAATTTAATTCTTTTTCGAATGAATAAAATTTAGGAGACTTTTCGCCAAATCTTTTGTCAAAACTAGCGTGTTAACTAAAGTGTTGTCGTTATTCAAATTTCGAGCTTATTTTCATATTCCTCTTAAGCAAAGAAATGGTTTCTACGTTTATTAAAATGTTTTCATTAAATGAAAATCCTTAATTTATCGTCTCCATCAATTACGCTTGTTTCTTAATAGTTTCAAATGATTTTGTTACCACTGTGTCACGATCTTAAAGTCTGGAGTGTGGGTTACGTCAGTTCACGAGATATATGTACAACAAAATAATTTCACATGAAATTGAATTATTCTTAATCAGATATTGATACTATTTAATTTTTACGGTGGCATTGTTGATATTTTATGAATTTTTGCATACAACAAATTGAAGTCAATAAAATACAATTTTTACGTATGATTTGCATGCAATGAATGGACGCTGACCTTGATCAGAAGAGACATTGAATGGGGAGGAGTCAAGCATGATTTGTGCACAGACAGCGGCGACAATCGATAGCAGCTATCGAGAATCGACAAACGACGACTTCATTTGAAGCTGGGCACATGGCCAACATGTTGTTGTTGTCGCTGTCGTCGGGGGGCGTTGCTTAAGCCAATAATCTAAGCTTATATACATACACATATATGTACATATATTGATAGATTGATAAATGTGCACACGTATTTAATTCTTGTTTCGTTTCTCTTTCTTTATAGACTATCCGCCTGCTGATAGCTATACCGGTTATCGGGTAACTCCACCCCAAAGCAATCATCATTCGCACAGCAACAACAACAACAACAACATTAGTAGTAGTCACAGCAATATCAACATTAACAACAATAACTGCAGCGGCAGCAGCAACAACAACAACAACAACAACAGCAGCAGCAACAGAATGGACACCGATGATGTTGAATCGAACACGAGCAGCGCCATGTCCACATTGGGCACATTATTCTCATTCCAATCGCCCGCGGTTAAGAAGCTGCTAGGCTGGAAACAGGGCGACGAGGAGGAGAAGTGGGCCGAAAAGGCCGTCGACAGTTTGGTCAAGAAGTTGAAGAAGCGTAAAGGCGCCATAGAGGAGCTGGAACGTGCCCTATCCTGCCCCGGTCAGCCATCCAAGTGTGTGACCATACCACGATCATTAGACGGACGATTACAGGTAAATTACTGTGAAATAACAATGTGGCACATGTGAACATAGCACGAGGGACGAGTCAAGGAAATAACTTTAAAAGCTAAGGCTAGAATTACGTAATTTATTTTAATTGACAAGAGAGGTGTTGATCAGATTAAAATCTTACATACTATAAATATCCCCATTTAAATGAACAACGAAGAAAAAGAAAATATAATAGTTGTCTAACTGACATGTAGACTTCATTTAAATGAAGCATTGTGGCAACATAAAGTGACAGTGGAGAAGTTTCAACAATAAAGAAAAATTAATTATAACAATAATCATATACTAAGCATTTACCATACAAGTATATGAAGCGGACATAAGAAATGGCAATGGAAGCCACATGACAGTAGTAAACTGACAAGATTAAAAATAACCGTGCAAGTCTAATATTAAATCAAAATGGTAATAAATGCATATATTGTTTTTGTAACAGGATAAGAAAGCTAGGACGTGGGAGTAACTAAAATGACAATGGAGATTAACAGCAGTATTTTATCATTTAGATATGACTATCATTTTAAATAAATATGAAAATAATAAATAGGATTTAATTGTCTACTCTATTATTATTTCCCTAATTAACCTTATCTCTATCTGACTCTGCAGGTCTCTCATCGCAAGGGTCTGCCACATGTGATCTATTGCCGTGTGTGGCGATGGCCAGATCTCCAGTCTCACCACGAACTGAAGCCGCTCGAATTATGCCAATATCCGTTCAGCGCCAAACAGAAGGAGGTCTGCATCAATCCGTACCACTATAAGCGTGTTGAGAGTCCTGTCTTGCCGCCTGTGCTTGTGCCACGTCATTCGGAATATGCGCCAGGCCACTCGATGCTGCAGTTCAACCAGATGACCGAACCTGGAATGCCACACAATGTGAGCTACTCGAACAGTGGCTTCAATTCGCACAGTCTCAGCAATAGCAACACATCTGTGGGCAGCCCCAGTTCAGTTAACTCCAATCCAAATTCACCATACAATAGCCTCGCGGGCACACCGCCCCCCGCCTACAGTCCATCCGAGGATGGCAACTCTAACAATCCTAACGACGGCACACAAATGCTCGATGCCCAGATGGGTGATGTTGCCCAGGTCAGTTATTCGGAGCCAGCCTTTTGGGCCTCCATTGCCTACTATGAGCTCAACTGTCGCGTCGGCGAAGTCTTTCACTGCAATAACAATTCGGTCATTGTCGATGGCTTCACGAATCCATCCAATAACTCTGATCGTTGCTGTCTCGGCCAGCTGAGCAATGTGAATCGCAACAGTACCATAGAGAACACACGCCGTCATATAGGTAAGTTGTGAGATAGTTCTATTTATTAAGTTTGAATAAATTATTCAAGATTAATAGCTTGAAAAACAAAACTTTCCTGTTTAAATTGGATATAGGGAATATGTTAAATTGAACATGAGTAGCAAATAATATAATAAATTAGTTTTTTATATTTGAAACACAATTGATAAATCATTCCCATTTTCTTTCTATTTTACAGGTAAAGGCGTTCATCTGTACTACGTTACCGGCGAGGTATATGCCGAGTGCCTGTCCGATTCCGCCATATTCGTGCAGTCGCGCAATTGTAATTATCATCACGGCTTCCATCCGAGCACCGTGTGCAAAATACCGCCGGGATGTTCATTAAAGATCTTCAACAATCAGGAATTTGCTCAACTGCTGTCGCAATCGGTGAACAATGGTTTCGAGGCCGTTTACGAGCTGACGAAAATGTGCACAATACGCATGTCCTTTGTAAAGGGCTGGGGTGCCGAGTACCATAGACAGGATGTGACCTCAACACCCTGCTGGATCGAGATCCATCTGCATGGGCCACTCCAATGGCTGGACAAGGTGCTGACACAGATGGGATCACCGCATAATGCGATTAGCTCTGTATCCTAAAGACAAAAACTAATTACAACTACATATATACAAGAAGAAGGGGTATAGTCGAAAAGAAAGCCAACACAAGCGCATATAAAGTGTGAGAGAATGTTGGAACAGCTGATGGTAGCTAACAAAACTATGTAAAAGACGTAGACAAAAGTAGAGAGAAAATTGCGTAAAGTGAACGCTAATGGAAGGACAAAACATAATTGATTATGAAGCAAATGTGTGCGTGTACATGCCTTATATATAAATAATATTATATATACATATACACAGATTTATATATGTATGTGTAGAACAGCTACTCAACCCGCCTCTCGCCCATAAACATAACTATATAATTTCTAGTTTATCGTATGATTTTCAACGCGAATGTCATTCCTTTTGCAACAACAAAAACAAAAATCATAAATGCATCTATAACAAAGGATCTATATATGAATGATCGATCTATATGAAACAATTATTATTATTATGATACTACAATGCCCATTGGCAAATGTTGTTCAAGTCTATTTCAAGTGCTACTTATGTGTCATTGCGAATTGCTTTAAAAGATAGCGAAGAAAAACAAAAAATAATTATATAATACTACTATATTATATATGTATGACTAACTCTATATATTTACCACTTAAAGTACCATTAGAGTATGTAGGGCGAGTTTTAAACAACTTTTATGCAATACATTTCTTAAAATATGCGACACACACACACCACAAACACAAAAAAAAAAAACAAAAGTTATGTTTAACTAATTGATGATCTTGTTTAACTTTAAGTACAATTTTTAAAAACAAACGCAATCAATTTAAGTTTAATTATTTGCTTAGTTAAGTTTAATTAGTTTTTGTTTCATTTTCAACAGTTTTTCAATGGTTTTTTGAAAAAAAACAAGATTTTTATTGTTTAATGCAAAATTTGTGCCGAACCTTTTTATAAGTAATTATAATATCATCATTTGAAATAAACCGTTTTGCCTTATCAGTTAATATGTTTTTACTTTTAACAAAATAAAGACATAAACCAATAATAATAGTAATACGCATATATTCAAATAAGCTGTAAATTATGGCTTATAATCAAAATATTGAATGTAATATTAAGGCTATTTACAAGTTTAATTGCGCTTTTGATGTTTCTAATGTATTTAGTGTACTCAAAACAAAGTAAACAAATGGCGTTTTTGTTAATTTTTTGCTAAAACACCTTTTAAAAAACCGTTACGACATACTTGCCTTGAAGTTTACAATTTAGAGCAGCTTTTACATTACATAGAATGCCTTACACAACATTTGAATTGCCTTTGCTTGCTACCTGCAACGCCGATTATTGTAATTGTGTACTACATATAAATACTATTGTAAAACAATCTGAATTTTGACGTATAATAAAAAATTAAACAAAATTTGAATCATTTGCTATCTGGCAACATTTGAGATATCGATTCAGTATGTGTATTCGATAATCACCAGTGTGAACATTAACGGTACAGGAAATATCGAAAGGGTCTTTTTTAGTATATTTGAAGATTTGACTTGGTGTCACCAATCTTAATTTCACCTCCATTTCAAAATTCCCTATTCCCTATTCTCATTGTATTTAAACATTCGTTACACTAGGCTATAAAAAAGTAGCGTATTTTTAGTTACTTGTGACATATCTAATAAAGAGTAGGCAAAACTAGAAATTATGGAATTAAACATTTAAGTATATTTTCGAAAGTAAAAAAGTATATTTAGAAAATTAACTTGCGGTCACACTGATCTTCGTTGAGATTGTATCAACATGAATTCGTCTGCAGTCAACGATCCATTGGAATTACTGACAAATAAAGGCATTCGGGAACCTACATTCTTGAGTCCAATATGGAATCCAATTGCCGGCACTGCTGCCGGTTTTGGCGCTGCCATGTTCGTCAACTGGGGCTTCCGTAAACCTATTTTCGCTGGTAAGTGTGTATTGCAGTGCTGTGACGTAACATTGTTTTTCTCTATTTAAACAAAAATATTTAACAATATTCAAATATTCTCTAACAGGTATACAGAAACACATTGCTTTCGCCTTAATTGGCGGCGCACTTGGTGTCTTCTTTGACAACAAACGCAACGAGTATTTGGCCAAGCGCGATGCGGTACTCCGGCATTATATTGAACTGCACCCAGATGACTTTCCAGTCACAAGTAAGTTACCTTTATAAAGCATTCAGTGCATTGATATTTCGTGAATTGACTGTATTGTCAAATGATATTCTTCGATTTCAGACCGCAAGAAGTACGGTGAGGTTTTGGAAAGTTGGGTGCCCATTCGTTAAAGGGACAGAGCTGCCACAATACGTACGGATCAAGCCCTCAAACCCAACATATTTTAGTTAATTAAACGGCTTTAATTGTAATACATATGAATACGAAACTTTAAGAAATGGGCTCTTTATTTAAATGTTTGCAGCGACTAAAGTTATTTCATTCTTATGCGGTGTGCCCAAGATTCCGAAACTGCGAAACGACAGTAAAGTACAACCTAATAAGTACGTAAGTGCAGCCGCACTTATTTGAGCTGAGATATAAAATTATAAGTAAAATATGTTTTATACAATTCAATTAAATAAATATTAATTACCTATGCATATAATATTAATTACCAAATACCTTAATTATCGGAATATCGTTACATTCAATAGACAACTCTAAGTATGGCTAACTGTGTGACCACTTTTGGTTTATACTATGCATGTAGTATTTTTCGTAATGTCTAATTTGGCGCATTCGTTTTATTCCGAAAATGCGCACTTTTGCGCCTTCCAATCGGTTTAGTCTGTTTCAGTTTCTGTCGAATCGTTTTTTCCGTGAGACGTGCGGGTGCAGCGTAAATTCATAAAATATTTGTGTGCCAGCATGCAAAGATAAAATAGGAAATTTAAACGCGCCATAAAATCAATAATAATAAATACAAATAACGTGAAACAAATATAACAAATACAAAAATTATAACTTATAGATCGGTTTTAGGCGGCATTAACATCTGCCCATAATTTTTAATTCTACTTCGTGAGTGTACTCTATGTTAAAGATTTTGTGTGTTTGTGTGTCTGTGCGAGCATGTTAAAGCCGCCAGGATTTTACCGTTACAAATTATGAAAAAACGTTTGATAAAGCAGAAGGCAAAGAAACGTTGAAAATGTTTGCGTGTGAACTAAATTAATAGAAAAATAATCTACGCTCCATTTTGAACACTTTGATCATTAACTAAAACAAATTTTGTTTTTGGCAATTTTGACTTATTACCTATAAAGAAAAAGCAAACAAAACTTTGGCTGGCATTAAGCGGCAGCGAAAATTACAACAATAATAACAGTATCTACAACAACAAGCAAGTGACTTGAAAGGCACGTCAAAAGCAGAGCGATTCAACCACAGCAGCAGCTGTAGCCGCAGCGGAGACAATACAAAAATAAAAACAACAACAAAAGCTCATAAGCTGCCGAAAGGCCGACGGCTTTTGCTTTTTGTGAAAACTTCTCACAGGCGAATTTTGTTGTGAGCTTATCAACAACTTCAGAGAAGTGAAATTAAATCAACAAGAATACTACACACATACGCAAACGATTATGGCAAAGGTAGGCGAATCTCAAAGTTAAGCTTTTAATTTTATTAGAAAATTATTTATTTATTTATGTGCAGAGACGACCAAGCTCAATTTGCTGCCGTTTTCTGCCCACTTTACTTCTAACAACCACCCTCTCTCCCTCTGCTCTTTGCACCATATCTTAGCTTCTCTGCTCATCTGTGCATCATTTCATACATGTGCTTAGTCAATATGGTCCCATTTTATGGCTCCTGTATGCGTGTGTGCTTGGGTGTAGTTGGTGGGTGTGTGTGTGTGTGTGTGTGTCAGTGTCAGAGTTGATTTTCACTTCTGTTTTGGTATAAATTATGCATATTTGTGGGTTACTTTTTATCTGCTTAAGGGGACGCATTGATTTCTTGGGAAGGTGCTTCTCAACCTCCACAGGAAGGTGGCAATTTTATGGCGTGTAATATCGACAAGAAAATTGCAGAGGGATGTAAAATGGAAATGTGTAAAAATCTCAATCGAACAGTCTTGCAAAGTAAATGTTTGAATTTACACAAATATTAAATTTCGAATAAGCTTTAATTGCTTTATATGTTATACATCTTACTCTAAACTCTATCGGGTCAAGCTTATCAGCTCTACTGGCTGTTTCTTTCTCTCCCATACTAAATGAAAGCTGTGTCCAATCGGACAAATTAAAATTTTCTTAGTATTATTGAGACAGTAGAATTGCTGAATAATCTCGCAAATAAATGGAATATTTTATTGGGTATCAATCTTCAATTTAATGCATTTTAACATTTTCAGAAAAACAATGGGGTTTATTTTCTCTTTCTCAAGCACTCAACTAAATGAAAAGCCTATTAAATTGACTGACTTTTTGTACAGAAATCCACACAAATCTTGCTCTTTGCTTAAAACGCACGCAACTGCGATTTCCGGCCATAAAACACTAAACGGAAATTCTGAATTTGCGATCCCCAATCAAGCAAACTGACCCAACTCCCACCACCCCTCGCCCTGTATAGCCAAAAACTTCAACTTGAAGTACTTGGACAATTTTTCATCGCCGCAAACAGCAGCCGTTCTGGCCCTCAAAATGAGCAACATTTTTCTTCCCTGGCACCTCAGCGAATTTGGTCATGCATTTTTTATGACCCCCACACATGGCTGAGTACGGAGGTAGAGGGGAAGGGTGTGTGTGTGTGTGTGTGGGAGGCTGGGTTTGTGCACGCGACGTCTGACGGTCGCGTGTCTTGCTTGCGAGCCTTTTCCATGTAATTTCTCTTTCATATTACACTCGAAGAACGACTTGGGATAAATTACCTTTTCACGTCACTTGTCGCTGCCATATAAGGTTCTTATCATGCTGCAATGTTAACTTTTATGTGCCGCTCTCCCACTTTTATTTTATGCTCTTTATTGTATTCTGTTTACATATGGAGCGTCGTTTTTATGATACACCGCAAATGGCATAAAAGTTCTGATTTTCAGGGCAGTGTACAAGTGGAACTCTCCCATGGCGCTTTATGCAAATCCCATTTGAAACTAGATTCGCCACAGCTGACATCATCAACTTTCCTATAATATTAGTTAAACATTGTGAATTTGAATATATGCTTGATATCTACTATTCATAGCCTGGATAAAGCAGCGGGCGGCTTATAAGATTGTGTCCTTGAATCGCGAATGCCGCAAACAACAAGCAAGTTGCCCGTAAACTGAAAAACTTAATGATACCCTGCTAAAATGCATATAAACGGATAGTTCACAAATATGAGACTGACTTAAGAATATGATTATTTGTTGTATCGCTCAATAATGCCACTTTATTTATTTCTAATATATATATTTGAGAATACTTGAAACAAGTTTGAAAAGTTTCCATTATGTTAAGTTGAACAATCACTTAATTAAATGTTAAACTCAAAAGGTAATGTTAAGTTACAGTATTCAACCAATTCTGAAATCTTGAACAGTCTAGAACAAATGAAGCTTGCGTGAGAAATAAATTGAAGAAGAATAACGAATTGTTCTACCATATTCCATTCCCGAAAAAACTATCACTTATTGCTCATGTTACCAACATCTTTGGAGCATTCCGAGCTCTCATATTAGATCTCCAACAGTCGACCCTACTTGGGCACCTTTCTATTTTAGGGTAAAGTGTACTCAATGAGGCTGCACTTTTGTTGTGCGCCCTTTCTCGACAAGCCTCGTAATCATCATCGTCATGAGCGGCCTCCTTTTCGCTGTTCCTTTTCCTCACCCGCCCCTACTCCTCTGTCTGCTCAGTGGCTCCATCATTATGTGCAGCATGTATTATTATATTCCTCTTATGCAATTGTCGGTCGTGGGTTTTTGTGTCAACGTCAACAACAGCAGCCGCAGCAAGCGTCGCATTGGCAGTGGCAAGTGCAAGGATAAAAAAGCAAAGAACTTGCTGCCATTTTCTAAATTATATTGTTCTGAAATAATAAAACATTGTTTGTGTTTTTTGTTTTGCGTGTAAAACAATTTTCTTAAATGACAACATAAAAGAATTTAATTGTAGAGAGTTGCTCGATTAGCAGATACGTCTTTGTTCAATACAATTTATTAGCTGATCATTATGTGCTCTAGAGGACTAGAAAATATAAATTTATTGGTAGTAAAAAATACGTATCTTAAACCTTTGCTTTCAATAGTACAATAGCTTAAATATGCACAATTTTTTATTTTTATAACAAAGATGCATTTTTGCACAATTATCCTTTATATAAAAAATAAAATCTACAGAAAGGAAATTATCAAGATAAAGCCGCTGGGCTTAAATTGAATACATACAAGATTTGCAAAATTCATACTACCAAATGATGTTTTATATTGCAAGAGAACATTTTAAAATGCAGCACTGCATTTTACCGTTATGCTCTGTTGCATACTTTTTTGGGAGGCAGCATCTGTTTCAACTGCAGCTGGCTGCGGGCCATGTTGATATTCCACTTTTACCACTTTTATTTTGATTTATAGCAACGCTTGCATTTCCATTTCTGTATTGACTGAGCCCAGAATTCGTATTTCCATAGACTCAGGCTCTGCCGCTCTATCCTTCTCTTTCACTCAACCGCAGTTAGAAGGCGTTGCTGAATGCAAATTTATCGATAAATGTTTGAGTTCGCCCAAATGCACATGCACATAAAAGCCCACACATACATACATACATTGTATATGTGTATTATGTGTGCGCTCGACAAATACAAATGCGATAAATATCAGCAAATTTCAACAGAATATTAAGCTGTTAATTTATGAGCTCATCCAACTGCAAAATGATAATTAAAAAACAAAGTATCAATAGCGTAATTTATGGTGAACATTTTATTGAGGCACAAATTTAAATAGATTTGTTATATTATACAGAGAGTTATGATTCTATAATAATATATTTGAAAGAACTATTTTATTTTAATAGATAATAGACATTCAAATCAAAGTATATTTCCTTGTTTGATTCTATGCTAAATCACAGGTAAGACGAAACGTAATAAATATGCAGCCCCCAAAAGTATGAAGCATATGTTTCAAACTCAATTCGATTGTTCAAATGTGTTTGTGGCCGCAACTTGAAAGTTGCAAGAAAACATTTTAGACAGCTAATTAGTTACTGGGTTGCCGTGCTGCATGCTCGCCATTTTTAATTTGCAATTCCATAGGTAAACAAGTGGCATACACACATGCTGACGTCACGTGACGCAGACGTGACTCATTCGCTGCTATGCTGCAAGTTGCAGGTTGCAAGTTGGCCGTTGCCAGCACATGAGAGGCGCAGAACCGCAGCGCGTTGCAAGCAACTTGAGCTAATTTCATTAAATATTCATGGCCACCAAACAAGCAACAACGTTGTCGATGCACAAGGAAGAGACAGAATGGCTGTAGCATTGTAGTTGTAGTTGTAGTTGTAGTTGTAGCCTCCTCTTACATGTCGCGCACATTTTTAACTTGCCACACACATGTGGCACAGTCTTGTGTCAGCTTTCCATTGTTCGCTTAGGCCCGACGCCAGCTGCCTCTGACAAATTATCATTTAATCATTTGACAGTTTCCATTTTTTCCAAACATTTTTTGTTCACTCTCTTGCATAAAGTTCAAGGCCAATTGATTAGCTTTGATGCTCGTTGATTAGATATTGATGGGTTGTTAGATTGATGGGTTTAAAAATCGGGAAACGCAAACAAATTAGCATTATCGACTGCTTGATAACTGACTTTCTCCAAAACTCTCACTGCTATTCTTCCATTAGCACTAATTAAATTAAGTCCTGCTCGACTTATTGAGGCTGCCCGAAAGTATTTGCCAAAAAAGGAGCACAATTTATGGCATATTCCCAGTTGCAGCTGCTGCTGCATAAATAAAATGCTGTAGATATAAATGGTCCATGGTGCGGCTCCGACTGCGACTGTGTGTCGCCAGTTTTTTTGCTTCCCTTTTATGCCTTGTCCTTTTGGCCATAAGGCCATAAAATGGCTGACTATGGGGCACATAAACATTTCAAAGGGTGCACAAAGTTTGTGTACCCAAGTCAAGTGGCAAACAGCTCACAAAAACTGCACATTCTGCTGGCTAATGGTTTGTAGCTCAAAAAATTGGCTAGTATTTGAGCAAGACTGCAAATTTGTTCAATTTTAGCTGTGAAATGCATGAAATGGCGAATACATTTCGAAAAACTAACTAAATGAAATAGTGAAAGATGTATATCTTTATTATTAACTGTATGCTACTTGCCAAATAGATCAATTTAGGCATTATCTATTTCCCATTCATTATCTGGGATGTGCAGATTATTTTCATTGATTTAATCCAAGAAAAAAAAAATAAATAAATAAGAGTTTGTGCATTTTATTATAAACAGATTTACTGCTACTCAAGCGGACATTTTGTCTAGTCAAATTTGTGGATACAAAAATACAATATTGATCACTTGGGTACATAGAACTATATTAAATACATTTATATTATATATTATATTAATTATATCAAGTAGCAAGAAGTAGGGATTTATGTAGGGGCTTCCAGTGAATTGCCCCTAGTTCAATTATATTTAAGTCAATTCTAAATTTGGAATAGGTTTTGACTAGAATTCAATATTTTTTTAAAGAAAGCTTTAGATGTTGTGGTTAAAATAAAAGACAATATTTTCTGCCTTTTTATGTCTTTTAAATATTTATATAGCGAAATGATTTAAACTCTAACTATTATATAATTTTGTCTAGAGTATCTTTCTTTAAATATCCACAGCTAAAAACTTTAAACATAAAAATCAATCATGCGAACACTGGTAAACTTATTCCGGCTTTCTTTAAGACAAATAGTTGCGAAAAATAAAGTCATTTCAAAACAGCAGAACTCGAACTTAACTCCAATAAATTATTAAATGTGTGCCAAAAGAATTATCTCATTTTGTTTCTATTGCTGCTATTTATTTTTCATATGTTATGTACTTTTATGGTTGAAATGTATTTAAAGTTGGCTACTTATTAATATTAATATTAATTAATTAGTTTGCACTTATGCACTTAGTGCTTGTATGTCCGAAAGTCAGTTAAGTCGTTTTAATAAATATGTGCGGCATTTGCAATTGAATTTGTTGAAAATATCATATTTAAACAACCGACCAATAATGAATAATTAATTTGAATTTGATGGCCATTTAAATGAATTGCAGATGCGCTGGCAAAGTGAATAATCAGCATAAACAACAAGCAAATTCAATGAAAAAGTGTACTTAAATTTACAGCTATCAAAGCTAAAAGAGCGTAAAATAGTTCAATATTTTATAGCGGTGCATTTCCATTCTACCTTTTTCAGGTCCTTTTCAACACTCGATTCACTTTCGCTATTAGCTGCTGCTCTTTTACACATCAAGTCTAATTTGTTATATGCCACAGTTTTGTTTTTGCAAGTCAAATAATAATTGAATTTTTGCTTAAAAAGAAGATGCAACCAAAGAGGATGTGCAATGAAAGAGCTCTGATTGCTATTTAGATAGTCTGTTGAGCTGCTGGGGAATTCAACTGAAACAGAAAAAGATGAGAGTAAGCAAACTTGCTCATAGCACATAGATATACTTTCAAGACTTTAAACTTTAATTTTGTGGTCTGCTCTACGACATCATTTCTATCGAATCGATTCTCTGACTATTCCCACTATCTCTGTATAAATTAAATAAAAACGTGAGTCGAGATGTGTGAAACGTGCCTGGTTGGGCTGGGCGTGACACACACATACACAACACACACACACACCACCCACACATACACAACACACACATACACAACACACACATACAGAACGCACACATACAGAACACACACATACACAACACACACATACACAACACACACATACACAACTCACACATACACAACACACACATACACAACACACACATACACAACACACACATACAGAACGCACACACACACCACACACACAGTAGTGACCATGTGATGATAGTATTACCACCGCATAGTGCTGTGTCTGTCCATTGCCCCTTTATGTGCTTGTAATTGAAAATTAAGCGCCTGTCATCAGCTTTAGCTGGAGGTGAAGTCAGTGCTGAATGCAGAGTCGAGTCGAATGTGCGGCTAAAGTGAGTCAACGATTGGGTGGCGGACTGTAGTTTGTGTGGGCGTTAGACGGGAAGGGAATGAGGAATGAGCAGGTTGCAGTTGCATTTCGAATCAATGGCGCTCTGGAAAATTGCCAGCTAACCGAGGCATGCACTTAAATCCGTGTGAAGGCTGCCATGTGCGGTTAATTTGCTTCAAATCGGCTTTAGCCAAGCTAACAGCACAGTAAAGGATACGCAAGGATATTGTTGGACATTGTGCCCTGGTTTGTAACTGATTAGTTTATTTTCATTGTCAAGCCAACGCGATACCAAAACTGAGTGGAACTATAATACATAAGTGACATATGCTGTTAATTGGCTTCAATTGGTCGTGAACTAAAGCTCACTCTACAGCAATGTGCAGCAGGATTATTGCTAAGATAGCAAGCTAAGAGAACGATTATTGGCTAATGAAACTGCAGAAAACTATCACCGCTAATTGAATAAAGATTTTAATTGATTTTAGAGCTTAGTTCAAGTGTTATTACACACGAAATAATAAAAGCAACAACTAACTAATTATTATTTTGTCTTAGACCGTTAGCGGATGCACACAATCAATGACTGTTTATATAACTTATTTAATTGGACTATTTGCGGCCGCCGCCTGAAAGTATGCAACAAAATTTGCGCACTCGACTTGCATGCCATGCACGATAGAAAGAGAAAGCAGATGGTGAAAACAAACAATAGAATTTACTACTAACCCAATTTGAATCGCATCTTACCACAAACAACAGCAATAAGCCACAATAGCAACAGAGCTACAACAATAATAACGGCACGAGCAAATTTTTAATGTGGCGTTGCACGCGATGGTAGAAAAGCAACAGAAAATATGAACATACAAAAGCAGCAAATAAAAGTGGAAAGCGTCTAAAATTACGGATATGCCTGAAGAGGGAGAAGCGTGGTTTAAACTGAAGTCCTACACACCTATGCTGCCATATAAATGTGGTTAAGGGAGCGTTTGTGTCTCTCTCTCTCTCTCTCTCTTTCTCCTTTATGTGTGTGCAATTTGACTTTGTTTAAGTTTACAACAATGTTGTGCACACATATACAACGCCTGTGTATAAATTAAAATGGGCTTCTTTTTGGGCGCGGGTTTTTCCCTTTGCGGCCTGCCGGAAGTAACAAAATTAATTTGTGACCGGTGACTTTGGGACTCGCCTTTGCTCAACCATTTGGTTAGTTATTTTTGCACAAAAAAAGGGGAGCAAAAAGCAGACTGAAAAGGTATTTTATTAGTGCCGTTTTTCTCACTAGTTGCGCATGGCAAGCACCCTGGCAACTCTGGCCACGAGCGTCCGTTTTAATGCCCATTATAATTATATATCACTGTTCGTGTGTGTGTGTGTGTGTGTGCATGGTGTAGTCTCAGCATTTTTATGGGCTCTTGATGCCGCGCCATGTGCAGCTGGGCGAGCTGCAAATCAGCACAAAACAAGCTCACTTAATGACTTGCCCGCCAGGTGGCGTTGCACAAAACATTATGAGTGTCAAAACGTGAGTGTTATTCTTAGTGTTGGTGCATGTGTGTGTGTGTTGCTTCCTTATGTATACATACACCACATTTCATACGCCCCGTTGGCGCGACAACATTGTCATACCCGTACTTAATTTATTGAAAGGGCATATTGATGCATAATTTCAACTTTGCTTTTTAATTACTCGTACATTTCTTTTTGAAATACTTTTATTTATTCATTCTCTTTTTTATATAACTATATGTAAATCCTTAAACTTTTCTCATATTTACACACATTTTGAATTGCCCTTGTGTGGGTATTTTTTTAGTCAGCACTACTGTGATTTACGTGCACCGCTTGGGTTCCGTGTTATGCACACTCTTAACACCCAACACTGAGGTGCTGACATGACCCGAGCACATTAAATAGACTTTGCAAATTACGTGAGCAAATGAGGAAGGGACGAGAGCTGCAAATAAAGGAATGTGGCACATGGAGGGCAGTCAACTCTATGGAAGTTGCGGTCTATGTTATGTTGCATGGGCAAAACCTATTCGAATGAAAGCTGAATTTGCATGTCCTTGCAGTTGAATGCATAGTATGCACATAATTATATGGTCATGAAATTGCATCCTTGATGAACATGTACACTGCACTTAATGCGCCAAATGAGCAACAAAAAAAGAAGTGCGGCTTTAAGCTTGGAATGAGTGTTGAAGCTTAAGATATGCTGAACTTTAATTAAGAGAAACTCGCTTAACTCTCCTTACTTTAATGTGCTGTGAAAATATATACATTTATGTACATACATATATATATTCACATATCCATTCATGTTGGTTGTATTTGATTTAATTCTATGTACGAATTAATTTACATTTTACATTTAATGAATGAAAAGACCAAATGTCAAAACTAATGCAAATTGTATCACATAAACATAAAAATTAACAAAGACATACTCTAAGATTTAATAACAAGAAACGGTATGTATAAAATATTTAAACTGAGTAAAGTGTAACTAAATAGTATCCGTGAAATCAATGCAATTTCTAACTTTGAATGCTTCGATTACCGTAGAGTCTGTCTTCTGTCTGTTTCTGTCCGTTTCTTATCACTTTAATGGGTGTAAAGAGAATGCGCCTTAATCATACTTCAAGTAAGAAAGTCTGCTCGTATCTATAGCGTACTTTCGAGGACTTATGCAAATGACCTTCGTTCGCTATTTGGCTGCTCTCGTTGTTGCTTTAGTCAAGCTGCATAATTGAGAAGAGCAAAGGGATAAGCCAAAGGAAAGGCCAGAGAAAAGAAAAATGTACGTTGTTTAGGGAAGACTACAAAACGTTTGACGTTTGAAACTTTTGTTTTTTTTTTGCGCACCCTTCGACGTTGCTCTCTGTTTCTACTTTGACTGTGTGACTGTCGGTATTTACGCTTGAGCGTGCACTAAGACAACCGCACATCCTGTGCGCCATTCACACAAACACATGGGCGAGTGTCCTTCACAAACTATGCTAACATGTAGAGCCAGCATCAGCAAGCTACAAAATAAAATCAAATAAAATTGCAGCAAAACTTTTTCCACTATATATCTATGTTTTTTTTTTTAATCATCTATGTTAATTATAAGTTTTAAGCATCGTTTTAAGTGCTGCCCCGTTGACAGTAATTAACATTTTGCTTATAGTTGAATAGTTTAACTTATCTGGCTTAATTTTAGCCTGATTTGTGTCGAAAGTTGTTACAGACTTGTCCGCAAAATTGTTAGTCCCAACAGCTTCTCAACGCGGCTCAAAATGCCAACAGCTCCTGCCTTCAAATATGCACAAGTTTTAAGCCATCCACTGCCTCCCCCCCCTCGCTGTGCTCGTGTCGTTGTAGAACTTTGTAAAGTTCAAAGCAGAAACTATGTGAACTGCATTTGCAATGCGGCAATTTTGGGGGTCAGTTTTAGGGAACGCAGCACATAAAGTTGCAATTTGTTGCAGTCAAAGCGAACGAGAAACTATATCATGTAAGTAGCTAAAGACTAGCGCAATATTTATTTTACATATTTAATATAGAGTATCATGCTAAAATTGTTGCAGTCCCCTTAATCTGGTTTACTCCTATTAAAAAATGCAAACTTTTAAATTTAGTTCCTTTATATTAAATTATAACTATAATTTTTATTTAAAGTGCATGAATCTTTAATTTGTTTTTCAGCTGAATATAAATGAATATTTAAAATAGGTCTATGCGCCTTAAGGTATGCCAAAGTATTAACAACGTGACGCCAATGGCAACTGACAGCCCTGCATTGCAAATGCTTTTTTCTATGCAAAGTGATTACTCATACGACACGTTGCCTGCCCAATCTTTTTCTGTGTGCTCGTTAGCCTTTTCGCCGGCGTCAAAATTAAATGACATTGTTTTAGGGGCGCGCAACTCAATCGTAAATCATGTGATTGCTGTTGTTGTTGTTCGTGTTCGTTGGCAAAGGTAAACAATGTCACATAGAATCCGCAGTTGTCGGTCGCTTTTGCCGTCCATTTACAATCCACATGAGCTGTAGAGCTTAGTTGCCCCGACTAAAAATTTGATATATACTCGTATATGACAGTTGTTATTGTTATTCTTGATATTCTTGATGTGGTTGTTCCTCCTTTTGACATTTGTTACATGCGCTGCACTGCAGAATGACAAACGACAAAAAAGAGAGAAACTGGGAAAGAAAATGTTGTGCATAGCATAGCAAAAAAAGTTGCACAGTTTTGTTGTCGAGTGTAAGAAACGAAGTTTTATGTGTGTACGTGACACAGTCAGCATTTTCCTACTCTTTTCTCTCTTCCTCCTCACAGTACAGTGAGTTGGCGGGGGAATTTGGGTCAAATACTATCGACTGGCAGTTGTTGCCTTTCAAACTGTCAGCGACACGAAAGACGAGCAGAGCACTTGTAGTCCAAAAAGAGGCAAGGAAAAAAGTGTTGTGGCAGCCACTGGAGAGCTGGACAGTGTTCGTTTCGTTGGGTTGTTAGGTTGTTGTTGGCTTTTGCTGGGAAAGCCACTCAAGTGCAGTGAAATTTGATTTCAATTGCCATATGATTTTTCCAAAATGCAATAAGAAAAGTGAAAAAAACTAAGGGTGTGGTAACGAGCGAGTCGACTGAGACACGTCAATATGGCAGACGAGGCGAAGGGAGTGCCAGAGAGAAATGGAAATGTTGGCTTAAATAATTCAGTTGATTACGTGGTTACAACCAGCAGTTGCTCGACAGAGCTCCTTGAAGCGGTTTATTAAGAGCACAAGTATGGGGGAAAACTAATTGTGAGGGGCAAATGTGTTTAACAAATTAAAACAAAATTGGATAACATTTCAAATTTAGTTCTCATAATAAATGACAGATTTATAGCTGCTAGCTTTATTTATTTTCAAATTAAAACTGAACAAATATATGATTTAATTCAAAAATATGTTTGGTTGAATAATAAATTATATTTATTTTTCTAACACACTTTTCGGCCACAATAGATATACACAAGCTGGCTTAATTACACACAACTAAACCATTTATTTAGCCACCAGAATATTCATTTGTTTCGTTAAAAATGGCGCATAATTATCGTTTAGTTTATTTTCAGGAAATAATATTATGCAATACACAGTATTTGTTATAATTTTTATAATCTAGCTGCATTCAGTGTAGTATTTATTTCTCTCTGACTCATAATGCAAACGATTCGAAGAGCAGCCTTTGTCTGCTCCATAATTGAACTGCAAGTTAATTACAAAAGGTTGCTTAATTGGTTGGCCAGCTTAACTCATTACTCATCAGATCTCTGTGGTTTTATTACTCAAATATATGTTTGTCATTTAATTCCCTTTTCGAATTTAAATTTTGCATTTCCATTTTGCACTTTGGCAATCAGAGACACTCGATGGTTGCCAGTCATAAACCGCATGCACAATGTGCAATTCAAAAACCACAAACAACTGAAAACAGAGAAGGAGACACAATGTTGCCAATGTTGCCAATGTTGCCAGTTGAAGACAACAATAACAGGCTGCCAGATGAGTGGACATGAGGAAGGATAACAATGTTGCCGAAAGATAATAAACATTGCCACAAAATGTTTAGCAGCTCCATTATTGTCAACAGTTTTTGGTCCGGCCATTTTGGTTAATTTGCAATTAAACCAACAGGGAAATTGCAAATTATTGCACATCGATAATGCAACTTGATGTGCCCCATAATGTGTGACCTTCAGTGGCAAACGCCATCCGATTATATTGCACTCTTGGCATCTGCTTTAAAATGCACGCTTTTAAATCAATTTGCAATTGCAATTTGGAAAATTGCTTGCGAGGTCGTGGCAGGAGGGTTGGGGGAGACCACTCCAATAAGGTGTAGATAGCCAAAGGGACTCATCAATTCAATGCTGCAACGAACGATTTACATTTCCAATGTTTGTTGCTGCCTCATATTATTTTTCCTTCTGCTGCTGCTTGACCTCAAATTTCTTTGGTAAATTGCATAAAGTTTGCAGCGTAGTTTGTGTGGAGGCACGTACATGTTATCCTGTTGCACAACCCTGCTGCTGCTGCCCCAGTTGATAAATGTCCACTCTGTGGCAGCGTCCTGATTCCCAAAAGCATGATAAATTACGTTGTATACTCTAAAATGAGACTCACATACCGAAAACGGCTTGGAGGAGATTGGAAAATGTGAAAATGCTCGGGACATCAAGAGTACGAGTACTCGTTAAAATGAGGAAAGATGATAAGTATTGCCTACTTTATTTATTTATTCTGTTATTAGAAAATAAACTTGAATGCATTAATTGTAATTCAATAGACTGAAATTAAATACTGTGTAAACTTAATAATAATTACTAAGCAATGTAAAAGAAGTTGAAAAGGATATTTACTTTTATTGTCATAGATAAATTTCTATATAGTCTTTCCAAGCCGAATCCTTGTCGATATTTTGCGAAAATCTCCTGTTTATTCTAGAAATTCAAGCGGTAATCCGCTTATGTTTACCAACGAATATCCTTCGACTAAGTCTCTTAATTACAGTGCACAACTAAAGCTGCTCTAATCCCACTTGCCACACGTGTTGCGCAAATGTTTCGTCACATTAATTCTCAGCCAAATTTCCAGCTAAACGCACATTAAATTAAACCTAAGCACACACAATGAAAATGTATATGTAACTGTATATTTACGTATATCCTTATGGCAATCATAAGAAACTCGTTTACAAAAATACCCAAAAGGCGGTTTTATTTCTACAAATGTTTTTCACTTTGAACACCTCCGCCTCCACCTCCACCTCCACCTCCACCTCCACCTCCACCTCCTCACTTGCCCCACGCAGTTCACAATACAAATTAAAATGGCAAATGTTTTTTTTTATTTTCCTTCGTTTTTCCCATCTATGTTGTTGTTTGCCTTTGTTATGACCTTTGCATATTGCGTGGCTGTTTATACCCTGCAGCTATTAAATGACTATGAAAAGGGTATAATAAAGTTGTCTAATAGACTGCGGGCAACGGAAGTGAGAAGAATGAGATTGAAGGATTTAGATGAAGGCGTCAAATTTATTATCTCCTGCCAGGAAATGTTGCCAATTAAGAAGAATATTTATGAAGTTTCGTGCTGAATGCCAATTTTACAATTATTAAGCAGAGGAAATTCACAATACTTCATTATCATTCTGCATGAAATTTGTTGCACATAAAATACTTTTACTTGAACTTATATTAAAGTTAAACTTAATTTGCCTATTTGACATATTTGTCTAAGGCATTTCTTAGTCTAACTCACCCTATTGCAGCATTTGTATCAGATTTTTTCTCTTATTTTTTCGCTGCCAAAGCATTTTAGCTATGGGTGGTCGGCATTTTAATCTGCGCCTGAAAATATGCTACGACTTTGGTGCTTGCAAAACCAAAATGAGAAGAAATCGTTTAAAATGCCGCTAGCAGCTGATTGGCAACTATCACAGTAAGCCTCATCTGTCTCCCAGCATGTGTTTTGCTTTGTTTAACGACTGCCACTTGAAGCTGAAACTGGCCAAGAGTTGCACATAAATTTATTTACAAGTGTGCCAAGGCGACCTAAGGGTGCAATATTGACTGTAAAATATGTGCAACTTAGCTTTCTAACATTAATTGTCTCGTTGACAGTTTGTATTTGTCTCATTCTCTGGCTGTCTAGCTGTTCCTCCATCTGTTTGCTGCACTGTCTTGGTCTTGCATGTCTCTGTCTGGTCGCCATAAAAATGATTTAATTTTACACACGACTGCGGACTTGTCCCAAAAGTTATTGCCTCTCTGTCGAAAGACAGAAATTCGAAAAATACAAAACGAGGCGCAATTGTTAACATGCGAATAGACAGTTGACATCACACACATCTACACATTTAAAATTGAAGAGCTTGCTGGTTAGACTTGCAGTTACTCTGTAAATAACTAAGTTATTTCCTTGATATACTTTAAATTGCTCAAAGTTGCAAACTAATTCCTTTTACTGGCTCGTCTTTACTCTTTTGACATATCTATTCACAAACAAGAACGCCTCTAGCTCTCCACAAAGGACTCTGCTCATAATGCTGAATTGTATTTTTCTTATAATTTCAAACAGCTGTCGTCTTCACAACCCAACACAACACATTGAAGCATATTGCGGAATATTAAAAATGTGGCGCAGACTTTTTCAATTTATTGATGATTTTTGCCAGGCTTTCTTTGTGCATAAAAAAATAATGCTGCTAGGCTTTACAGTTGTCAAGTAATTTAAATTGTTATTGGGTAATAAAGTTAGAAGGAAAGATGACAACGTTTAATATGAAAATTAAAAAACTTACTTTAGACAGAGTATATGCAAAGTAAGTTACGTTCATATGATTTTGATTTAGGTTAGCTTATAGAACTTTTGCAGTTTATGTGTATATACATTGTACAAGCTGAAACCATACTGAGATTAAATTAATTTCGTTTATTTGCATAATTGAAAAGTCTGTTTGCAATTCATGAATAACTTGAAACTTGATTTATTTGTAGTCAGTTGCAAATGTTTAGCTTTAAGTTTGCACTTTGTGTTTTTAACCCCAAAATCTTTTGGCCAGTTTTCCGGGGGCATCATTTTCCAATGGCTGGCAAGATAAGCCGCTTAGTGAATGGCACGTTGATGGACACGAGTTAATGGCTTGTGAAAATGTTGCTAGTAGTCCAGTTGTAAAATATACGAGCCAAGTCGAATCGACAACTCGACGGGTTAAGTTGATTGAACTGTTCAACGTACAACAAGGCAGAGGATTGAAGACATAGATAGATACAGGCTGTCAATCTTTTGGTAGTAGATGCATAAGCTAGGCAACCTACTCACATCTCTAAGGGCGTAAATAAAATATTTCAAGACTCGCCAACGCATAGAGAATGTTGTAGAATTTCTATGAGAAAGGGGAGCGCCATCTTATGATTTAAAATTGCACTTGCGTAAGATTTTAATGAGCGTGTGCTTCAGAAAATTGCTCTAATTAACTTTTGAATTGCTTCTCGTAAAAGTTAACCTAATTAACAAATATATGGGAAATTATGTAGCCCAAGGAAAGTGCAAGAGAACAAGGCGGTGTTGTGTTAAGAAGAAATGCTCGTATGTAGAAATGAATCGAAGGAGATATTTAGAAAGTAAATCACAGAATATTCAAAACTCTAAGGGAAGATTAATTGCAGGCTTTAGACTAATTAAATGTATTTATTTGGAGTTAAAGTGGATTATAAAGAGAAGAAAGATAGAGGAAAAGGTAGCCCAAGTGTAAGATATATCTGCGAGTAACAAACGACTTATTTGTAATATTCATTATTGGCAATGTGTTAATATTTGATTAATTATAAATATTTTAAATTGCTTGCGAAGGAAGCAAAGCACTTTAAATGAGCTCAGTTAAAGTTTAAAAGGCCAGGCTGTCCCCTTAGGCCTTAATCTTGTACCGTATCTTATACTATACTGATCAGAATGCTCAGAAAGATTGAAATTTATCCGCTGCGAAAAGTGTGCTATATTTATTTTTAGTAAAATGGAATTGCTGTCGAATTAAGTGAAATGCTTGCCAAGAAGTTGTTTATGCGGTCTTCATATTTATTTGAGTGCAAGAATGAAATATTTGCATATTGATTAGACTATTAGTATTCCATGTAGTATTATTCATGATCAAATCCAAGATTTGCATTAGCTATGCATATCAAATGTCAATTCAGTAAACATTGCGAAGCATATCAATGGCAAACAAAAGCTGAAATGTTCCATAATTTTGCGATTTAACCTCGACAATCGCCATGGGTTGTATATTGATATTATGCATGCAGACACACACACACACACACACACATACACAACTCTTTGGATTGATGCAATGTTCTAAACGAAACTGTCCTCAAGTTGCGTCTGCCCCCTTCGACTCTCTCCAGTATTAACTGTTATTAATACTCAGGCAAAGCGGCCCCCACCTTCCTCAGTTGTCGATATTCATGTGCTCTGCAAATAAATCGATAAATTTTATTTAGTTCCGTTCGCCGATTTTCCACGCGTCCTCGTTTTCCCCGCCCTCGCCCCTTGCCACATCCGTTGTGCTGTCAGGCTAACCTAGATAAAAGTATTTATATACCCTGCATTCTGGGGAGCTTGGGAAAATATGGATGGACATCAACATCAATATTTCCTTATTGGAAAATTCCATTGAATATATTCTAGAAAATAAAAGTGCTTGTCATATTTGGCTGCAGGGTATCTCTTAGCCATGCTTACAATGTATGTTCGACTTGTTATTTTTTTGGTTCTACTTCTTTTTTTTTATTAAATTCAACCACTTTTCTTCTTGTTCTCTTCTCTCTTTTTATTGTGTTCGTTTGACTTTGTTTTCCGCCTGCGTTATGTCAATATTTCAACATTTGTGTTTTACTCGCTGCGTGCTGCGTTTTCCTCTCGTTTTTTATTATTGTCTACTCGGCAATTGCCGGTTTGTCGTTGATACAAATATTTTTGTATTGTCATATTGCAAGGGGACAAATATTGTGAATCAGATTGTACATCTTGTACAAGTTCTTTGTGTTGGCATAAAGTGTGGGCAGATTGCCGAAATGCAAGTAAAAATGTAAGCTGTAGTCCTTGATTGAGGTTTGTGTAGTATTTAAAGATAAAACATTTGTGAATTACTTTAAAACAATTATCCGCATGAAGTCAGCATAAATACATATTTGCATATTTAAAAGCAAAATATATCATTTTATATATTTTATTTGAATTTTCTATTTTTATTTATTTTTGAATATTATTTTATCTTGTTTGATGTGTTTTCATTATATTATTTTTTGTTTAATGTTATTACTTTTCGAATTGATTGCAATAATTTTATAATAATTTATTTTATCTCTGCATTCGGTATGCATTTTTTTGAATTAACAAAATTATCTTTTGCTGGCAGCTGTTTTAAAATGCATCCCCAGATTAATCAGTTATTTATATACCTTGTGGTCCTTTGCTGCAGTATAGCACTCATTAATTAAGCTCCACGCCATATTGAGCTATAAAGGACGTATATTATACCGCACATTCCCTCGAGTTCTTATCGCTCCTCCTCCTGTCTCTTGCCCCTTGCTCGCTGCTGCTGCTGCTGGTGCTGCGTGTCATATTGCAATAATTATGGGCCACATATGCGAACTGGCGGCGAAATGAACAATTTCCACTGCCTCCTTTTTCTGCGCTGCGGAAAACTTTGTGCATTTTCTAGTTGATAACAATCATTGAGCTCTCTGTGTGCATTTGGGTGTGCTGCCTGCAAAACTTTCGACATTTTCTACAACGGGCGCGAAAAAAGTTCAAGGACATTGCAAGTAGTATATAGGGAAGGTTTGCCTTCAATTCAATAAAATAGAGGAGGCCTTATGCTTGTTTAACTTGCTCGTCTGTGCCGAGAATTGCATTTTCGATAAAGTCAAGACTGTTTAAACTACATTTAATGATTGTATTTGCGGCTTGTCGGAATGTGAGTATTTGATATTAGAATGTGCGGCTGAAACTTTTCTTGCTGTGTTCTATCAAATTTATATTGAAATTGAACGAAGAAAGTTCCAAACGGAGGAAATGTTTTCTTCAATGAAATTCTATACAATAATATTTTGTTATTTGGAGTGTTTTAAATGAGCTTCTTCAAAGTTTGTTTTCTTTCTTGTTTGCGACTACAATTTTATTAAATGGTAATTATTAATAATTGTAGTAGTCAATTTCTTTATAAACATTCCCTTTTTACTTTCTTTTGCGAACTTCCAAGCACATCTAAAGCTGTATTAAAAACTATAAATATACTAGATAACTTATTTTTTTACCGACTATATTGAAAATTCTATTTTCCATGCAGAATATTTTGTACTTCAACAAAATGTTGCTTCACTTTGGAAACAGTCACCCCGTGATTATCACGCATTACTTTAGCCATTTACTGGTCTCTTAAACATGAGTTATCTATTACAATTTCACTCCCACAACACACACACACACACACACACATGCTTAATTACCTCTTGCTGTCTTTTGTAATGCCACCTGTAATGCTGTAATGTATGTATGTAATTAGATGATTAAAGCCAGCCCGTGAGACATGTGGAATTTCATAAAGAATTCAACACAAGCCGAAACGAAACAAAATGGAGCCCCATTTAATTATATTAGACTGCAATTAGCTATTCATTAAGCTTGCAGAAAGCAACCCCCTTGCAAGGAGAGTAGCATGAGAGTGGCAGACTGAGGAGATATCCTGTAGGAATAAACACCTTGTATAATTGACTTCTTTAGACAAATATTTGTGTGTATATTTTATTTGTCATTATATAATTATTTATTTAAAGTTAGTTAGAAACAATCGATAGTTAAAGTTTAAATTAAAATTGCTTAAATTTAATAACTGAATTTATAATATTAAAAAAATAATTATGAATTGAAAAAGCAATAAAATGTAAACACTTTGTGATTTTGACTACAGGGCATTCAAATAGCTGTGTCCTCAAATTGCATAGCCTGATGACATCAGCGTATGACAACCCTGCTGCCATTATCCCGCCCCCGCCCCCTGCCACCGCCACCGTTAGCTACCCTGTGTTTTAAAGTACGTTGAACTGGTGCCAAGTGGAAACGCCCCAGTGAACTACATTGCAGGGTGCCAGTCAGGGCGACTGCCAAAATGGAAAGTCTGAGCACGTGCGTTGCACAAGCAGAGCGCAGGGTGATAGTGGTAGTGTGGGGAGGGGAGAGGGAGCAGACTGGTTGGCGGCGCTAACTACGCACGTTGCTAACAATGAGGGGAGGGGAAGGGTGGGGGGTGGGGGTTGAATGGTCAATGAGACAGCTGCCACAATTTGTTGAGGCAGTTTTCCGATTTTCTTATTTTATTTAATGCCAGTCGATAAAAAGAAAAACTAATTTAAGCTTAAACGAAAAATGTTAAAATTGTGGAAGTAAAAATTAAAAATTGAAAATAAAGAAAAGCAATAAACGTTTTCCACTTGTCATTTAATTGCAGGATCCGGCCACAACGCGAATACCACGACTGGACGGCATCTCGCGCATACCACCGCCAGGCAGCTTCAGTGGCACCACCTCACACATCCGGCCTCCGAGCACAGCAACCACATTGAAGTCCACCACACAAATCTTTCATGCGCCCGCATTGCCAGCCAATAAGAGGCGTCCAATTAGCTCGTATCATCCGACGGTGACCCCGCTCCATGATTTGGGCGTGAACATCAAGAAGAGCGCCTCGGGCGAGCGTCTCAACAATGCCGTCAGTCTGTTGAGCAAACGGACTACGACGGTGTTCAAGAAGTACTTTGGCCAGGCAAAGATTGCAGCAGGTGCAGCAACAGGAGCAGGAGGAGGAGGAGTAGGAGGAGGATCAGCTCCCTCGGCGCTGATGACCAGCTCATTGCCACAGACGCCGTTGCCCGCCGCCAAGCAACCAGCAGCGTTGACCAGCAGCACGCCCATGCCACTGATGCGCTCCGAGACCTTTGTCTGCGACGAGGAGGCGCCTGTGGAGGACGAGGTGGAGCATACACCCACGACGCATCGCGTCAATCTGGAGAGCACTCGCTTGTCCAGCGTGGGTTTTGGTCGCACTCTCGATATGGACGCCACAAGCATGAGTTTGAGTCGTACACGACCCGTTGTTGCTGCTGGCCAGGATCAGCATGCTACGCATGTGGTGAGTCACCACAGGAGCCGGCCCGTGTTGGCAGCTGGTGTGGGGGAGCAGAGCTCGCCCAATGATGCAACACAGGTGTTGAGTGCCAGCAGCTCCGGACGCGATAGAACACGACCCGTAATCCTGGCCAGCGAATCCTCGCAAGCAATGCTAACGCAGACACTCGACCTGACCAAGAGCATGGATCAGTTGCCGCTGCTGGAGCACATGTCCATACCCGCCGGGCTGGACATGCTCAGCGCACCCAGCGAACCGGAACTGGAGACGCAAGCGGAGCAAGCAGGTGTGATGGATTTGGATGTTACTTTAACGGCACTGACGCCGGATAAGACCAATATGAAGCTGCCACTCAACTCCACCATCAATACGGAACGTTTGCTGGACATTACGGGACTGCAGTCGCCGGCACGGCACATTCAGCTGTTGAACCTGACACGGGAGTTTCTGGAGCAGACGCCACAACGACTGGCGGCAGTTGGACGTCGCACAATGGCGCAGCAGGCGCTGGTTTGCCTCACACCACAGTCGGCGACCACAACACCGCACGGAGCACGCTTCCAGCAGACGCCAGTGCCGGTGCACTTGCTCTCGCCACTGCTGAAGGCGGCACGCAGTGATCTGGTGTTGCCGACGCGAACTCCCGAGTCGGAGCTGCCCCAGCTGGATGGCACGTTGACGGCAACAGCGGTGCGTGGGCCACGCATACGTTACAGCTTTGGCTTGGAGCTGCAGGACACGTCCATTGAGCTGGTGGACACCTCGATGTCCAACTCGCAACAGCAGCTGCAACAGTTGCAGCAGCAGCTGCTCAAGAAGCAGCACAGCTTTGACCTGGACGAGAGTCTGGGTATCTTGACGCCGGATCAAATGAAGGAGTTTCTCGACTCTCCCTCGCAGCACAACAGCAATCAGAGTCGTCAGCTGGAGTTGCAGTTGCAGCTGCATCATCAGCAACAACAACAACAGCAGCAACAACAGCAACTGCAACAACAACAGCAACAACATTTGCAGCTGCAGCAACAGCTGCGCCTGGAGCAGACACCTTCACCCGAGGAGCTGCCACTCGATCCGGTGCCGCCGCCCTTGGTGCAGTCCGCTGCCAAGCCGACGGCCAAGCTGAGCAACAGCTTCATTACCAGCGTGACCAGTGTGACCAGCCTGGATACGGGCTATCAGGGCGATGGCGAAATGTCGCGTCCCGCCTCACGCGGCGCCTGCGATCATTCGCCTAGCAATGGTCCACACCTGGGTCGGGTCAGTCGCCAGCCCAGTTTTCCACCAGTACCGGCCGCAGCGCCAATGCGTCGTCAGGATCCGATGACCGACTCGGACTTCTTTACCGAGTCCGATGCGGACGATGTGCTGCAACGTGGCGATCGACGTGCTCAGGTCATAGACGGTCAGCTCTATGGGCCGTCGGCGATGCAGCCGAGCGCATCGGTGCCGCAGCTAGAGGATTCGTGCATGGAATCCTCGGGCATTTTCACGGATGTGGAGAATCGTTGCGATGAGGAGATGCGTTGCCCGGAGCTGGAGGTGGATGTGGATGTGGATGTTGATATGGATATGTCACCCGATGACTCGACACAAACCATGCGCAAAGCTCAAGGTCAAGCTCAGTCGGTCGGTCAGCAGCAGTCGCACCAGCAACAACAACAACAACAGCAGCAGCAGCAGCGTCCGCTCTCTTCGTCGTCGGCAGCAACGCTTTCGCTCTCGAATCGAACTTCGTACTGCAGCGTCGACGGCGGCAGCGCAAAAAGCTTTTGCGACGAAGCTTTCAATGCGAGCAGCAGCAGCAGCAGCGAGCAACGATCGTCGGCAGCGCTTTCAGTACAATGCGCAACTTCGCCGCGTCAACAACAGCACGCATCGTCGTTAACGTCGCTTTGTACCGTTGAGAACTTGTCGTCAAGCTCATCGCTCGCCGCATCGCCGACAGCGGCGAAAACGAAAACACCAATTGCAATTGCATGCGCAAAAGCGGCGAAAGCTTCGGGCAGAGCACAAAACGCGCGTAAATCACATACGCCCAATAAATGGGATGCCGTTATGCATAAGATCGCCAGCAATAAGTCAACAATTAAAACCAATTACAGTGATGTGAAATCCAAAGTGTCCACCACGCGTGCCAACATGGCTGGCACGCCAACCGCAACCGCCGCAGCAGCAGCAGCAACATCTGGCAACGCCACCACCCCCAGTAGCAACAGTGCCTCTGGCAGCGGCAGTCCGCGCATAACTCCCTCAGTGCGTCGCTCACCCTCCGCTACGCCTGCCACAGTCAAGCGCAGCACTGGCAGCCCAAAGTCGCCCTCAGCTTCGGCGTCGGCGTCGGCGACGGCGTCAACACGGCAGCCACAGGATAAAGGCTCAGTTGGCGCCGGCGTCGGCGTAAGCGTCTTTGCGCGTCTCTCAAAGTCCCCCACGTCGCCCACAGCGTCGAGTGCAGCAAAGCGGTTGCAGCCTGTGCTAATTAAACGGTAAGTTGCACAGTTACACTGCCTAGCAAAAGTTTGCACCTTATTAGGCAACTAATTTGCATAGATTAGGATAGTGTGCGAAAAACTCGCAAAACCTTTAACCGTTTTTAATTTTAAAACAAACATGAATTTATCTGTAAATTTCACCCATATTTATCCATCGATAATCCAATGAATTTTGCAAAAAATAATTATTTGTTTTTTCTATCGATTCTCAACTTTATAAAAATTTCATAAAATTGCAGCTACCTATATTTGTATACCTATTATTTGTATAAATGGCATTTATTATTACTTGCAATTATAGTTATTTTCCTTTCAATTTTCACATTCTGCTACACATGTGTATCTTAACAATCTTTCCAATTTAACTGTAGCATCTTTTTAGCATATTTGAAAGTTGTTGACTTATCTTATCGACTTTATCAGCTGGATGCCAAGTTTATCAATAGAAGGAAAGAAACAAGACGGTTCCTTATCAATAATGGCGGCGTCTTGATTGATTTTTTGTGTTCCACTTTTTGTTCGTGAAGCTATCGAATTTACTGTTAATAGCCATCGTTCAACTGAGTGCGATAAAGACACTGTCAATAGAATGTACGAGTGCAACAATTAAATTGAGTTCAGGGTCAGTGGAGAGTTGTATGGAAGTAATTGGACAACACAATTTGTAGATGCAAATTGCTTATGCACTCTGGGGTTCTGGCATATTTAACACTAAACATTAAACATTTATTTCAACATGGAAAAAAGCAGCTGGGTATTGCAATCTCTGCTTTAGCATAAATCACATTCTAAATCTGAAAACTGTCCTACAAGTCCAACTGGGTCAGGCACAGTGCTCGTCATAAGGCAACGCATACTAATTTCTAAAATGCTTATTGTTTACCAAGTCGATGTGATGTCACTGCTTGTGCAGGGTGTGGAGCTTCCTGCAAATATGCGAATGTCACAACAAATTAGCCACATTGAGGAGACAACAAACCCATCCCATCCCATCCCTCCAAAAGTGAACAAAAATGGTGTCCCACAAGTCAACTATTTGCGGGCAAAACGAGCAAGAAGGAGAGGCAAAGAGTAATAGACAGAGACAACTTGTGCAATTTATTTGGAACCGTGTCGTGTATATTAAACATCATTTGTCGAGGGGGCGCTTAACATTTAAACTAGACGCGGAGGGCCTAGAGACAGGGGGGAAGAATGGCGCCTAGGCCTGGCTAGGGGAAGGTGCGGTATATTGTGTGTGTGTGTGTGTGTGTGTGTGTATATGCGTTGAGCTTAATTTCACAGCAATTTTTTGGCATAAAAAATGAGACACACACGAGTTGAGCCAACGTTTTGTTTCGTCATGTGAACTGACAAATGCTCTCGTTCCCGTTCCGGCTCAAGGGTCGTATGTGTATTATTCAAATTAATAAGAGACAATCATAAAATAGAAAGAGTGAGAGAGAGAGAGAGAGGGGTAGACAGAACGAAGCTAGCAAAATTAATATCACTGAACTTTTGCATTTTATTTTATTTCATTTGTTGCTTTTGTGTTTTTGGGAAGCAGCTCAGCTCTCAGCTTAAAACTCTGAAAAAAGCACAAAACAAAATGCTCAATTAATTCGACTGCGAGGGTCGTTGCTCAGTCTATTATATATTTTATTTCGGTTTTTTTTGGCATTATAGTTTTCTGTTATTGCAACATGGTAAATGGCAAGAAGAAAACAACACAATGATAAATGCTATAACTCAAATAGCAGAAATAATCAACAAATCTTATAAGCGCAGCTCTCTTTCTCTCTCTCTCTGTCTCTCTGTCTCACGGCGATAACAAGTTGTATACTATTTATAAACGTCATAAAAATTCATTAGATAAAGGCATTTGCTGACGTCTAAATTGTTTCTACGATTGAGGGGGTCTTATGTCTAGTATGCTGTTTAGGCCAAGCAAATCTGATTTGAATGCTCTTATATTACGAGTAATCTTAGTTGATGAGTTTCTATTATTAATATTTTTAGTACACATTTTTGCCCGATAGATGGCTGTTTGCTCATTATAAATATGCTCACCCTTATCAAGCTTTATGCAATTTGCATATGATTACAACGGCCACGTTGTTTTGTGTATTCAGTAAGGCGCCTCAGCTTGTTTAAACCACAAGAACAATAACAAATTGCAGCAATATCGACAAGAAATCACAAATAATTATCTATGTGTGTGTGTCACATTTGATATGTAAGTGCGAGAAGATTTTACTCAGATGATGGCAGCAACAACTACAACAACATCTTCAGATAGCGCACGAACTGTGAATGGATGTGAATGTATCTTGAAGTGTGCACAACGCTATCTTTTGCCTTTTTTTCCGTTTGTTTTCTGTCTATTTTTTTATTTTTTATTTTGAGACGGAGTGTGTGAAAAACGCCCAAGCTCAAGCTCAAGTCAAGTGAGTTGTACGCTGAAATGTGTGTAGTTGTAGTTGTGTCTGTATTTGTATCTGTATCTTTACTTTGTATCTGGATTCTGTGCTTCTGCGGCTTTGTGTATTACGTAAAATTGAACGTGTTTATGTGGAACTTGTTGAAGATGCTATCGACGAGTTTTGAACCATTGCATTTTGTTTATTTATTAATACAGCAATTCCTAGTCTCAAGTACTTGAATTAGCTTGATATTCATATAAATTTACAACATGAGATCACCGCCAAGTAAAGCTAGTATATCACCTTTACACACAATAACAAATGATTCAGTGAGTGAGATAATATTCTCAGTTGACCCACGGGCTGTATGAGATAACCCAGGCAGTTAGCAGTTATTATAGACTAAAGCAGAACTAAAATGCTAGATAACTTAGTTATTATCTTTATTGATTAATGCGCTCTTCAAAGTGTTTTTCATTTAATTTATCCATTGAACAAATGACAACTGACCACAACGAACAGCAAGTCCATTAAAGACTTACATAACTCAGAGCATAGTTCGATGAAGCATAAGTGCTGACTAAAGTAAACTCAAGGCAAAGCACACACTAATTGCCATTTGTGGGGCTTGGTCTGGGTCTCAGTTGTGTGTTGGGCTGGACGGCCTGGTGTAACACATGTTATCAGCCATGGGCCATGTTAGTTGTAGATAAACAAAAAGCCAGAAAAACAAAGCAGCCAACGAGAGAAACAAACGGAGATACATGGGCATGAAAAATGCCATAAATTTGAACAAGGTCACAAAAAGAAACAGAACAACAATTAGGCAACACATCGAAGCCAGAACTAGAGACAGTGCCAATGCTAATATTGATTTTCAGCTGAAATAATCGACTGTGAAAAACGATCTTTAGTGCGCACAGAACCGAAAGTTTTTTCTGATTTTGAACATTTTTTGTTTTTGTATTCAAAGCAAATGCTAAGTCGGAAATTTATGCATTGTAAGCGCTTCATTAACACAAGTCCGTGAAACTTTGTATGCTTTATTTTTATTTTTTCGCCAGGTCATGAAGTAGAAGCTGCTTATGCGATTGCCAGCCAGATATAAGAGAATGTAACTCTACACTGTAAACAATTGCAAAAAGACAATTCAAAAAGACTTTACAACATGCCGGAGAACCGAAAGTTCTTAAATTTCTCAAAATATTCACATAATGCGAATATAATGAAGTTGAGATATGCATCAGTTGAATGGAAATGGCAGCTGGGAAATAATACAGCAATTATCTGTAGTTACAGCAATTAAAATTGAGAAGAGAAAACAGATTAATAAAAAAATAATAATAATGAATAAAGATTCTATAAGATTAAAACTAGAGTTCGAATTCTAAATCTCACAAAATATTTGAATAAATAATATAAATCGCATAGACATATGCAGAATGAAAAAGATTGATATTAATGATTATGTAAATATATGGTAAAAAATATCTGAATTATGAATATTTTATGTATTTTTGTTAGCATTCCAAATATAAATTGCACACTCGCTTTGAATAAGTTTTCGTTAGGTGTACAAACACTTAAATATAAATGAATACATTTTCCATTCATCTCTCTCTCTCTCTCTCTCTATTTATCGATGGAGTTTTTATGACTTTGACCTTTTGAATGATGCTGTCTCTTTAATGCTAATGATCATGACGGCCAGATAAACTAGCCATAAAATGTCGTTTGGGGTTATTAATAATAATAAAAGTTGCCCATCATACTCGAACTTAATTGAAAATGCTGAAACTGAAACTGATGCTGAAGATGAAAGCTGATGCGGATGACAAGCCATTGAATGCTAATAAAGTTATATATCAACACACTATCGTGTGTTGTGTTGTGTGTGTGGCTCATGTGTTGTCTTGTGCCCTCTTTGTATAGTATGTCATATGCAGAGCATGCATACAGATGTGAATAAATTGAGGCAACAGGCCCAGGCCATGGTGGCAAATACTCGTTGCGCTGTTTTGACAAGTGTCACGAGAGCTGTCAACACGTTCAACTTTGATAAAAAACAGCCGAGTCGTTCCAACCGGCAAAATAGAGGAGAAGCACAGACATTGATTAACTAAAATATACTCTGTAATAGAGATAGAAAAGGTCGCTTAAATTACCATATTATTTACACTCTTATCTTATCAAAATACCCCAAATATTATCACACATTTTAATTAGACTTTTCGTGAAGGTTTCTGTGTGAAATATGTTTATTATATGAGATAGAAGGTCTATTACAAGGTCTCTAGTGGGGAGTCATAGCACTTGAAGTATAAAAAGATTATTATTATTATTATTGAAATTAATTTTTAATAGGCTATCTAATCACAAGTTAACTTTTCATAATAAATCTTGAGGTTAACACTTTAAAGTATTAAGCGATGAATTTTAAAACCTTTTTGAAAAGTTGTCTTCTACAAGAGCGTTGTAGATGTCAGTCCATTCTACCCCATTCGCATTTAATAGACAAAGCAAATATACAACGCCCACAAAATATTGCAAGTTCGTTGTTGCAATTAAAAAATACAAGCCGCTTCTTAACTACATTTTACGTTTGCGCTTTGCTGTTGGTTTATTTAAATTTATTTACATATTATGCAATATTTTGCGCGAAAATATTTGCTTGTTTTTTAGTGCGTTAAAAATTTAAAAACCGTAACAAGTTGAACGCTCATGCCGTCCATCAAACAACGCCCCTTTCCCAAAGCCACCCAAAGCGGTACTTTTAATAGCGTTGAACTGTAAAGAGCCAAAGCGAAGACTAAAAAAAAACAAGTCGAGGAAAAATTACATAGAAAACGAGTTGTTTTTTTTTTTTTTTTTTTTGCTAAAAGGGAGACAGGTAGCTGCCAACGGTTTGAATTTATTTTTGCTCTTCTTTTTGCATAATTTTGTTCACCTTTTGTTTACATTATTAATATACAATTTTGTATACATTTTGCGGCTGGCAAATTTATAATTATATGGAAGCTGCTTGTTTTATAATGTTTATAAATATGCATTGAATTGGCCACCATCTGGTGGTTAATAACAATACACATTTTTATACGAGCGGTGAATTTATGAACTGGCTTGGCTGGTCTTGATTGGATTCTGATCAAGCACTTCAATCTTTTATCTCTAAAGCAAAATTTCGCTTTCTGGAATATCTTAATTCAAGCTCTCAAAACGCCATACTCTTTGTGAATTTTATACAAACTAAATAAATTTAAATTTACCGATTCTATACACTAGAATTGATTACCAACTGTATTTGAAATAATGCAAATAAATAAAAAGAAATTTGATTTGCTCTACGAAAACTTCCACATTAATTAAAAATTCCAAAGTACCTCAAAAAGACCAACGGAAATGCTAACAAAAATAGCGCATGCATTGAAATAGAGCATGAATGTGTGTTTTTTTATTATTTAATGAACGAAAAATTTATAAATGTAATTGAATTTCGCATGAATATGTGTTTTTTTATTATTTAATGAACTAAAATTTATAAATGTAATTCAATTTCGCATGAATATGTGTTTTTTTATTATTTAATGAACTAAAATTTATAAATGTAATTCAATTTCGCAGCCACAATTACGCAATATGTTGACGAAAGGCGTAAATTTCACCTGATTTGAATGGTAAACATATGAGAATTATATAAAAGCATGGCAAATATTTGCAAGTCGCGATTCGTTATGGATGTCGATGCAAGCGGAACAAAAGCCTTAATTATTAGTTTACCCTTCCAAAGGGTATTAACAATTTTGCAAGTCGTTACACAGAGACATAGAGAGAGAGTTTGTTTGTTTGCTTAGCAAATGAGCTAAAATATTGTAAGCAATTGAAAGTTTAAACTAAGCCTGTCGTACCCTTAAACCGCAACAGTTTAAAGTTTAAACTGAAACTGAAACTGAAACTGAAACTTTTGAAAAGCAGTCTCAGCTGCAGCTTCCAACGGGTAAACTAAGTCTTCTTTTGCCCCATTTGTTAAGCTCTATTTGCGCTTGTAATTTGTAAGGGAAAAATCAACAATCGAGTTACCCAAAAACTTGTTTGCAAATTGTGGTTCGTTCTCGTTCTCATTTTAAGCGCCAAAAAACCATTTGTACAAATGTAAATTTCTATTTACACATACATACAAACATGCACAAAGTATATGCTATATACTTTATACTATAAATGAATGTGGCAGATATTTATAAAGCTGACCCTGAACTTGCGGTCTGAGCTCAGCTTGGTCGATTGGGCATCGTGTGAATATTTATACGCTAATCAATGAGTTACACTTATTTATGGGCGTGTTTCAAAATGTTTTTGGGTAAATAAAAAATTCAGCTAAGGTATTTGCCGGCTTACGTGTTTATCGCATAGGAAACTTTAGCGGCAAAAATCAACAGAATATGTTGTAAATAATTCAAAAGTCTGTAAAGACCATTACAGTCTGTCCCACTTGGGACTTTATGGACTGCGGACGATGAATCTACTTGGAAAAAGACATAAAAACCACCTGGCTTAATTTTGCGAATTTTTCTTCTTTGGATATGAATAATATCCACATTAATAGAATATTAGAATACATTGGAGACTAAACTTAAATAAACTACAATTAAACCTTATAATCTAAAGTTTAATTGTAGCTTATTTAAATGTAGTCGTTAACCTTAAGTTCAATAAAAAAAAGCGTAGACAGCAAATGCTTAGGTTACCATTAATTTACTATTAATACAATGCCCATCATTTTCAAACAAATTCAAGACTTTATTTTGTTTAATTTACTGTAAACTTTTGCAACTCTTTTGTGGTTCTTTCCAACTTTCTGACAACATTAATCTTCAGCACAGATTGGATGGCTAATTGAATATTAATCTGTAAAATATGTCATAGGAATCAAAGTGATAAATGACTGTTGGCATTTGGCATTGGCTGAATAGAGCTACCCAAAACTAGCAAAAAATAAGACAGGTATAGCATTCTAATGAAATGCCGAGTTAAATAAATCGCGAAAAGACATTTGCATTTGTCGTTGTAACAAATTCCATTGAAAAATGCAACGGGCACGTTTTGCTTATTTTTTTTTTGTTTAGCATTGCTTTTATTACAAGGTTTCCATTTCCATATCAATTTGTTGCCGTAGCTTATTGATAACGTTATTAATTGTTGAGCTTGGGGTAAGCAGATTTTTTGCTTCAGGGCATCAATTTGTCAGTTTTTTTAAGCCGGTTTTATGTCAATGCTGAGCTGAGGATGAGACAATAATGCAATCAAAATCGTACGACCTAATTGGGAAATGGCCAAAATGTACAAAAGTCAACGGTCAGTTAATTATTATTTGAAATGAATATTTACTCATTCGATCATATTTTATTTTTGGCTGTGAATTGACTCATTTTATTGATAGAAAAGGATTTTTATTTTTATTTAGTGGTAACAATTAGTAAAGTTCATCAGGCAATTATCAGCAGTTGGGGAAATTCATTCAAGCGCAATAAAAATCAACGCTCAATCAACTTTGATGCAATTGTTCATGAAATTGCTAATGCAATTTCCTTGTGTTGAATGTTTGTTGGCAATTAAAGTCGCCGCAGATCCCATTGGAGGGTTAAGTCCGGCATTGCATTTAGCCATAATTGCATGCCAGCCAAATAAAAATGTCACTAACGTCGTCGTCGTTGTGATTGTTGTTGTTGTTGTGGATGTTGTTGTTGTCACATTTGCATCTAAAATTTATGCAGAGTTTTCTATGATTTTTTTGCTGCTTTCTTTTGCCCAGTAATTACGACTGCAGGGAATACAAGTTGTGATTCCGTGAATAGGAAACGTGAAATTTGAAATTGTAATGAAGTTTGTGTTTTTTTTTGTAGGAACCTCAACTTGTCGGTTGTTAAGTTTATCACAAAGTCAGCTGGCCAATGTAAATTGTTTATTAGCGGGCGAGAAATATGAGAAAAAACTGCTGATAAATTTGCAGATGAAGGCGAAATTATGATGCTGAGAGAAATTCGAATGAATTGAAGAACCTGTTTAAATATGTCAGTAAGAAAATGTGGAAACTATTTAATAATTAAATTTTAAAATCACTTAATTGGTTGTTATAAGATCTGACAACTTTATAAAATGCTTGTCTTAATTCTAACAGCTGAAGAAGCAAAATCATTTAGAAGTTGTTCTCCAATTACACATTGAGTGATATTTTCTGCTATACATTTTCTATAAATAGTTGAACTTTTGATGTCATTTTCAGTCTATCATTAGCATGTAATTAACAACGCATGAATCCCATTTGTTACCCTATGGATTCCTTATTTGCAATTGAAACACATGCCGAGCTTAAGAGTATCGATAACACAATCCCAGTCTCTAGAAAGAGTCCCACGTGCTCAATGTATTTTGATGGCATTTTAAGTGTCGCAAGTGAAGCAACCAACCAACAGTTGAACAGCTGAACAGCTGTGTAATGTCGCGATATTCGGGCGTCTGCTCATCAACATTATCATCATTTAATACGAACGAGAGAAGGAGAATGGGAAAGCTGCATAAAAAAGCCACGTGGCGACATTTGCACCGTAGGGCAATTTAGTGGGGAAAAAGTCAACAGAGGCGACAGTGAAGGGAAAACCTCGAGACAACAATTTATGTGAGCGTGAAAACAAATTGCCTTCCGTATGGAAAATTATTGCATGTGCAGCCCAATAAAGTCGAGAGAAGAAAACCCTCGAAAGACAGACATGGCGAGTATGAGGGGAGAGGGAGGGGCCGGGCAACTACATCCTCGACTGAGGCAACTGAGCACGCATAGGAATTGATGACAAATCATGAATTTGTCACAGCAAAGCACACACACGCACACACACACACACACACACACATAGGGAACAACAACGAGGGCACACACCTGCGGCAGAGGTGGCGAACGGTGGAGAGCTGGTGGGGAAGTGGGGCGCCAGAGGCGCTGCAGCATAGAGTAGGGTAACAGGAAGAGAAGGCAGTCACGTCACAACAGTGACCATTCACATGTCTCATGCGTCACGTGAGGCATTTACGCAATCAACGCACAGCCTCTACTCCTGCCTGCTACCTCCTGCAGTTTGTCTTCCATGCATACCCTATAATTTCAGAACTGCAAAGGCAGGTAAGGCTTTGCTCAACTAATTAGGAAAACAGAGAAATGTGCAGTGCACAGAGCATTAATGTTGTGAAATAGAAAATGCAGTTAATTTGACATCGAAATGACAGAGCTATTATTTAAAATAGATTGTTGTAATATATACTTGTATTCAAGAGTTAAATGCGAGAATTTTAACCAATTTTGGATATGTTTAATTCTTAAAATGATGATGAAAATAATATGAAATATAAAATAAACATCTACAAATTTCAATACTTTCATAATTTTACCCTCTAAAAACAAACAATTATTTCTTATATTTTTGAAAACGTTTTTCTTTCGACTGCTCACTACAGAGTATCTTGCTGTGTCTCACGGCCTAGCGTACACTCTTTTTGTGCTAAGGTATTTTAGCTTGGCAACATTTGAAGCACATCTCCACACACCAGCGCACAACACAGTCTGTATCTTGAATCTGCCTCAAATGCGTTTTCGCACGTTTCGCAATGTAGGAAAAGTGTCAACAGAATGTGCTCGTCGATTTGCCCCATCGTCATTGGCAACTCATCTCTCAGTTGTTGGTTCTGCAGTTCCAATCGGACAGTATCGAATGCTTCGTATTACAAGTAGTATCTGTTCGTGGGTCTGTGCCACATGTCGCAAGCGGCTTTTCGGCCTTTCAATTTGTCGTCCCCTTTTGTTTTGTGTGTTCGAAAATGTTTTACAAGTGAGTGAAATTTGTGTGTGCTTCTGTTTTAGTTTTTCAATTTTTCAGTTTTTCAGTTTTCCCGTTTTTCAGTTTTTGTTTTCCATTACAAATTTTCTTAGTTTTTTGTTTTTGTGGTGATATTTGATTGATGTTGTTGTGCAGCGACTTTGACTTTACTTTTTCGTTGCGACTCTTTATAAATTGGATATTAACTAATGAGCTTAAGCGATTTTGGAAGCATTTGCTCTGCTTGGCCTTTGTTCTGCTCACTATTTTTTTTGTTTTGGTTGTGAAAGCGCCAGTTGAATGAAAAATTGTTTGTTTCGTGTGGTATTGAAGGGGGCAAAAGGGGGGAAGGGATAAGCTGTTGTGCGTGTTAAACGATGTGTGTGTTCGTGGGTTCTATAGAAAACGAAATTGAAGAAGCTTTGTGGGAAGCAAGTGTGAAGCATTGTGAAAGTCATTCATAAATAGAAATGCCCCAACAATGCGCTTTAATTTGATCTTTTAACAAAGCCTTTCAATTGTTTATTAGAGTGTGTATAAAATAACAATATCATTAAAATGACTGTGGTGTTTAATGGGTTCTATTTGATATACTGCACTAAATTGCTGGGAATATCTATAGCCAACTTTTTAATTGGCAGCTTTAGGTTCATGAAAATATGCAATTTGAATGGGGAAAACAGCTAAATGCTTTTATCGAATAAACTATGACCTCGTTTCGAGTTTATACAATTATTGAATTGTCTAAAAACAAAACGACAAATGTCCTCTAAAGTCTTACAAACGTATCGATTTATTTGCCTATTAAAATGGGGTACTTTTTCTATATCACATGGTAAAGAAAGTTTAGTTTAATAATTTATTTAGCGGTCAACAAAACATAAAGAAAGTGATGATTACTTTAAAATTATGTGAAATTAAAGTCAAAAAGAATAAGAAAGATTACTCGATATTGATTGAATAATATAATTCTCAAATGAATATGTTGCCGAGCCAAGCAATCCCTATCTTCTGCATTAAGACTAACTTAAAATATGGCAGGCTTGTTGCAACTACTCTAAATGCACCTGCCCCAATGCACAATAACTTATTCGCCCACGCAACAAGAACTCTCTATCTGTATGTGTATCTGAAGTAGACTCCCTTGGGACATTATTAGACTTAAGTATATCTAGTTTAGCATAAATCTTATGCTCGCAGACGACTACAATACATAATTCCACCACATGAATCACGTGGCGTATTTATAAAACGACTACAGTGGGGCATCATCATGATCATTCACTTCATGATCATGCCCATCATCAACTCAGTCCAACTCTATTTTTGCGCTTATCTTCTGCTCGGTCGGACTCGGTCCCGGACACATAGCAATAGCCGTACTCGACTCATACCCTTACGGGCTGCAGTCATAGCCGGCCAGGCGGCCACTTCACCGCTGAAGCAAACTCAGGCGAAATTAGTTCAAATTCTATATTTAAAAGTAGGACTGCCAGCAAAATGTTGCACCCGTTGTTGCCGCTGGCGTTCGCATGACGCTTCTGCTTGCCTCACTTTGTTGTTGCTGTTTTCCAAACGATGCGCAACGCGTTGGAAAACACTTGTTTTGGTTTTCGGCTTTTCCGACCACAAAATATGCAGTTGTTGCCGTTGCAGTTAGCATGCATAATGTACGACTGGTTGAATATTTGAGTACTTAACAACCCTCATCGACTAACTGACACAAGGTGGGCAGTTTACAGACCGAGAAGTTGAGAGTTGTAAAACAGCACAAGTATAGCGCGTTGCTAACGGGGATATCCGTCTTGGAATTTCAGTCAAAATTGCGCATATTAAATCCAGTGTTTAACATTAAAATAAAGAAATTAAAGAATAGCTCGATATCGCAAAATAAATTTTGAAGAGCTTTCTGAACATTTTTATGTCGACTTTTGCACAAGCTAAAGTTTCTTTAAAAGTACATTAAAGATGCGCTCTCAATATAACACAGGATTATAAAAGCTACTGAAAATACATGGCTGCAGAAGATTTATTTTTAAAGTTCCTGAATTACATTAACAAAAGCTGCAGCTGCTTTAAAGTTTCATTTTTGATTTGCAGAATTAATAATTTATTGCCTCTGTTTACCGTGCAACATAAAATGTTAATGTTTTGAAATACTTTGTCAAGCCGTCAACTTAAAATAATTTAATTTCTAGGTGAAAGCTTTGCCAATCATTAGACTTTTTCTTTTTAATTAAAAAATTCTCAAACCTCAAATTAAATTGCTTCTCTAAACAATTGTTCGCCCAATACAGAAATTCAATAATGGCAACTTTTGGAATTCATTGGAAACAGAGAGTATGACAAAGACGTACATTACCCGCCTTATGCTAATCAAATATTGAGCCTCAACCGGCGTTATCTTTTTGCCAAGTTGTTGAAATGTTTACGCTCAGTTTCGTCCATTTTACATGGGTAGAAAACATTAGGCGGATCGCTCAACCAAAACGACGCCGGTTTTTGTTGCTAAGACTCAGAATCAATTAAGCTGTTTTTGTTTTTGTATTTGTTGTTGTTGTCTTGTTTGCCATTCTTGTTGTGCTACTTTTTCGGGAAAATTTTTGTTAACTTCATAAAATTTGTATTTAAAAAAATTTTTTTTTTTCAATTAATACGAGTAATGGACACTTTTTGTGGCGAATTTCCGTTCTCAAGTTCCAGCTGAGTGCGCTTTTGTTCAAAATGGTTCTGCATACTCTGCAAACAGAGAGAGAGAGAGAGAGAGAGAGATTTAAAAATATTAAATCTTATTTTGCTTATATATTGATTTTAAATTCAGTTTTTTATTTGGCCACAATTAATTCCATACTTATTTTAATTTTAATTATTAATATCTGTTTCTACTAACAGCTGATTAAAAAAACATTGAGACCAAGTCAAGTCTCTATGCTATATTCATATTTAAATATACATGTATTTAGTTTCAAATATTAGAGTTATGCTTACAGCATATTTCGTAGTCGAAGTTGTTCAGTTTTATTTTGAGGGCCAATCGAAAAAAGTAGTCCCGACGTACTGAAAATCGAGACGTGTTTTTGTCTGTGTTTGCAGTCAAAATATGTTCATAATATGGGAATTCTTTTGCTGGAAAACAAAGAAACATAAAATCGCTTACACCGAAATGCCATTTTGGTTAAAGCACGAGCAAATAACATACAACATAATATTGTCCGTTGAGTGGCTATTTATAACGTAATTCTCGGTTGACCGCAATTCGAATAGACGTCTATTCCATGTGTGCTTGGAACATAAACTACAATATTTAAATTGGGGTTGCGGTTGGTCTCTTTGGCCATGCCTGAAGGCTGGAAACGATGATGTAATTTCATAACGCATAAAAATCAATTTGTTTATGGTAAAACAAAAGGAAATGAAGGCAATTAAGTTGATCTTAGGATGAAAATACTCATTTCTAATATGAATAAGTCATCTTTTTTTACTTTTAACCAAGCTCTATTGATCCAAATACAAGAGGGTAATTAGAACAATGATGCTAATGAAAGAGAAGTCGGCACTACATAGGACAGACATAGTCTATGAATCTAGCAAAGTTTTCCATTTCTTATCTGCGCTGGCATTTCAATTTGCACTTTACTTTGGCACCAACATTGTCGGCTCTCTCTGAAGTCGTTTTGTACTTATCTTCAGCTGGGCTGCACATCGCGTGTCTCATTAGGCAGTGCAGTCAGCTAGTTGAGTGGGGGAGGGGTGGAGGAGAAGAGAGCGAAAGAGACACATTTGTGACGGTTTCCTAACCTCAATGCTGACAACTGTCTTCCATGTTACCGACGATCCAGCACACATCTATCATAAAGCATCGTAACAATATACAATATATAAGGCACTCCAACCATATATGACTTAATGTGCCTCTGCAAAAAGTGTGGCAAAGCGGGTGAGCAGGTTGCACATTTGCCATATCTGATGAGGAGGCATTGCCGCAACGGTAGCAGGTTGTTATGGTTATTGTTGTTGTTGTTGTTGTTGTTGATATACTCTTTTGTTGTACTCTACAGTTGCTTCAATGTTTTCACAGAGCTTGGAAAAGAAAGAGAGTGTTCATTTGTTCTTAATTAATTCATTTCTAATGTGGATTTTACTATTATTAGCCAATTAGTCTGTGCACTTTTTGTGTTCTGTATTAAAGGCATTAGGTGTAGGGGAGATTGAATCTACATAATATTATAACAATTAATATTGTGAGCAGTAAAGTCTGATTTCATTATGGATAGTTGTTTTATTATGTAGAGTCAAACTTCCTTATAGTATACTAAGATGGAAAATCTCTTAATTTTATTCATATTCTTAAATTTAAAATCTTACAAAATAGTTTCAATTGATACAGATAACTTAAAACAATAAATACATTTTATGACTTTATATTATTTGATTTATTTAAATTTTGCTATGGATTATATAATTATTTATGACATTTTTGAATAAGGTTCTCCATCAAAAATCATTAAATATTACCTGTATATATTTATTGGCAATATATTTTATAAGCGTATTTAGAATCCGTTGTCAAGCTTTTGTGTTTCCACTTTGGTTCCGTTTGTTATTGTAATCCATTATGTGGTGCTTGTCTATGTGGTTCACTTTGAAGCAAACTTCTGCTAATGTTCATTAATAACTCATGCGTTAAACAAAAGCACAGTCCATACGGGCGTAGCGAACCCCTACACCACAACACCCCTCCGAAAGCCCCCTCTCTAGCCTGTCCAGTTCCATCACTTCGTCTGCCTGTCAAGCTGTCGCTCACGAGTCGCGACTGCTGAAGCTGTCTGACAAACCAGTCTTCGTAGTCTTCTCGTTCAATGGCATTAAAGCGCAGCACAATGAGCTATTGTGAATTAGACTGTTGCAAGCTGACATGACAATGTTGCGGCTAAAAGGAACTGCGAATCACGGGAATGTCTGTAATATAAGCTTGAATTGAATAGAACTTTTAATTATCTTCCGCAAAAAAGATGAAATACACACAAAATAAAAGAAATAGATTCGCTTTCATGTTGTTGGGCAATTAAGTTGCATAAATTAGCCGAAAAGGTCACCTAGTTATGCAAAGAACAAAAGAATTGATTAATGGGAATTTTCACAAGCAGCAGAAATTCCAACACACACACACACACACACACACACACACACACTCGCACTTGAATAAGAACTCGCATAATGAACTCATTGTACCGCTTGGTCGATCCGTTCCATGGAAAGGAAGTGGCCAATTTAATTGTACCATAATGCAAATGCGCAGTGTGGGAGAGGGCGGGGAGGGTGGGGAGGGGGTTGAGGTTAGCAGATCAGCAGAGCGCCAATCAGATGATTAAAGCAATTGGATGCGGTCAAAGTGAAAGTACGCAAATTGTGGCAAAGAGATAAACAACTTCAAAGACGCGCTGCAAATTGTACAAGCCGGCAAGCAAGCAGTGCTCGACTACCACATACCTCATAAAATTATCACTTAAAATGATCAAAATTTAAATACACAAAATGTATGAATAAATGCTATTTTAACTACGTTGTAAATTGTAAACCAAAATACCCTTTTGCATTCTCGCTTTGTCTGCGGGGTATAATCAATGCAATGCTTGAATTTCAATTAAATTGACCAATGGAGATTTTGCTGCGTGCCACTCCAATGTTTGCTTTATACAAACAAATAAAACGCGGATTACATGCCCCCTACCTCCCCCCTCCTCTCTGTTGCAATTGTGCATAAAGAAAAGTTGGTTTTTTGGTCAACTGGCAAACAGTTTCAACTGCAATTAAATTTAATGGAAGCTCATTAAGCGACATACGAATTGTTTTCCATTCAGCAGCCAGCAGCAGCAGGGCGTGGCTGTTGGGCGTGTTTTGGCAATTGCATCATATAATATGTGGTACCCCATAGTATACAACTAGACTTTGTCTCACTCTCTGTTTTTCTTTGTCTCACTTTATTAGGGGAAGGAACTTGCAAGTTGCAACTTGCAACTGCGTACGGAAGTCCCATAGCTGTCATAATTTCCAAAAGGGAAATCTCAACAGCAAAAAAAAAAATGGGCGAACACCAAAAGAAAACCTTTGCCAAATACTGTTACTGTAGCATTTTCGTATCTTTCTATTTGTTTTTTTGTCTCTGCTTTTTTCCGTTGTGTCCTTGCAGCACGACAACAATTAAAATGCAGCCTGTGGCGTCAATAAAACGAACAATTGTCAGGTTGTAAAAAAGAACGTTTTACAGCACCCGACAATAACAAACAATTGCTAAAGTTGTTATTGTAGATTATAAACTGAGCATAAAAGCTCTGGCATCAGTTTAATTAGTGATGAATGAACACTTTTTTGCATAAAACGATTAATGCTACTAAATGTTAACGGAAAACGAGAAAGAAATGAAGTGTTGTAAGGCGGAAATGGATGATTTTTTATACTAAATATTTGCAACATCCAATTACAGCTCAACTTGTTATTTATGTTGTTTAATTTGATATAAAAAATAAGAAGTATATGAATAGTATAGTAGAATATTTGAACTATGTTGAACTACATAGTTAGACTTCACTTCTTGATTTATTCTGATATTATTTTCAATTAGTTTTTAATCTAATTTTCAACTTTATTCAATTCCTAAAATTCACTTTCTTCTAGTACGCAATAATTCGATAATAATTTGTATGACAAAAGCATGATTTTGTATCATATTCTGTCAACCTATTCTAACTCATAATTTTTATAACTTTTGACTACTTTCCATCGAGTTGAACAAAGTTTTCTGTCAACACTTGAACTTGCACATTTTCCGCTGACATTTCCAGCAGAAAACTGTAGAAAACTATGCTTTGGCTGTGCATTAGACATGACAGCAATTTCATTGTCAAGGTTTCACTGTGCTGTGTCGTCAACTTGACAACAAAAGCCACACCCTAGGTACACACGCATGCAAAACATTCCACGCCCCAAAAGCGGCAGACAACACGGCGTATGAGTAACAAGTTTTATCAATGCAGGTAACAGGTACAGTTTGTGCTATTAATTTAGCCCAATTTGGATGTGGAGCAAGCCCAAAAGAGTTGGGTGGGAAATACATGTGATGAATGAGAAGGAAGTGTGGTAGAGGAATGTGGAGTAGTTTGAGGGGAGGAGGCAAAATGACTGGCCGGCAAATGGGTTTAATTATGCAAAACCAGCGAGGGACGCGAGAGGGGAGTTGGATCGACACGCCGCCAAGTGAACTGAAGCATAAACATTGTGCGGAAATTGAGCCGAAGAATCACACAAACAACAATAACAACAAGAGCAAATGAGAGATGTAATGTGTGTGTGTTGGCTTATAAACAAATTGCACTTTAAAATAGCGCACAAGTTTTGTCTGTCTGTCTTCGCATTACATTCGTGACGTTGTTATAAATATTTATTATATCATCACCATAGCCAAGGGAGTTGAGTTGCAGCGTGCAGCGTCGTAATTAAAATGCATTATTAATGAAATGCAAATGTGAAGAAATTAATGAAAAATGCAATAGACGCACAGCAACAGTAACAACAACCATAAGGTTGCACCTTGTACCACACACACACACACACATTCATATAATCACATGTGTTTGCCCTTAGCAACCCTTGCTCCTTGTGGTCTCCTCTGCTCCAGTTGTTTACTTCCACTTTTGTGTGTTTATCGCTTTAAAGACTATTCGCTAAGCGTGTATAATTTTACCTCATTTTTTCCACTACTGCATTATTAATATGAAAGTTTTTCCTAGTTAGTTGTTAATGTGCTTACGAGTATAATAGCTTTTGGTACCAAGGACAGCTGAATCTACTGGCTTTCAATGCACTGCTTGCACTGCTTGCTGCGTTACGCACTTAGCCCCAGGCAGTTGTATTCTTTTCAAGCACTTTCTATAGCAAATACGTTTTGTGGCAGGTGCTTGTCGTAAACAATTTGGACCAAGAAACTTGCATGCTGCGTTCTTACACGCACACAGCCCAACCTTGAAGCACGGCAGTTGCTATAATTAGAGATGAACCAGCGTGTGATTGTGTGCAATAAATAACAACAACAACTCACAATTTTGCCATTAAACTTAGCCTCTAGTTTAGCCATGACTAGGGCGTTACAGCGTTGCCATCCTGTATAATTTATTTGCTTTCTGCTACTGTCAACTTATCGATTGCAAATTGCGTATTTAACTTGTGCTTAATTCACACGGTGAACTTTTGAAGTAGCAGTAGCTGTCGTTGCTTAAGTTCAGTTGCTGATAATCGAGGAAACTTGTTAATTCGAAACTTCAACAGGTGCGCACGCATTGACAATTCCATTGCGCTTTAATTACATTTAATTATGCGACAAGAAAATTGAATTAAATGCGTTGAACTGCTGCATTTTTGCAGTTGTCGTTGCACTGCAAGAAAAGAAAAGAAAAACAATGGAGACAGAAAAATGTCGCCTTGTTGACAAGGCTACAAACGGTGAAGCAACTTTTCGAATTAGTTGTTGCAAGTTGCTCAAGTTGGTTTTCAGATAAATAACAGTTATGCATGGCACTTTGGCGGCAAACGGAAACTCAGTTGGCAATGCTAATTCCTTTTGAGCATTGCAAACGGTCAGGCTTTTCCTGTCCAACTTTTTATAGCCACTGCATTTTCAATTAGCGCGGCGAACGGAAGTTGTACAAAAAAAGCAAGTGGAAAAAGTGGAAAAATTGTTTCAGCACTCACAAGCTCATAAAATAAAAGAAAAGCAGCCAACACGCATAACGCATCATTTTTTCGGCAACTTGATTATTGAGTTGATTTTCATTTCTATTTTTTTTTTCCATTTTCACCTGTTTAAATTATTGTTTTTTGGGGTTTTGTGCCCATCGAGCCGTTTCGATGATGAGTGCGAAAAATAATTTCACAAAGCTTTGGAAGCATTGCAAACATACAACAAAAATGACTATTGTGCACGCCATACTTTCCTATAATTTTCAATTAATTTTCTGCATATTTTTGGCGTATTTGACACGCACAATTAAGTCGTCCAAGTGCCGGTTCGATAACAGTGTGCTGTTAACGTTGTACAGAGATTATAATAAGTATGCATCGCATTAAACCATTTTTTCCTTGGTTTCTGTTTATTTGCAGTGGACGTTCGTACAGCAAGGACAGCCAGAAGAGCTCTCACAGTGATCTAAGCTCATTGTGCAATGGCGGAGGCTCCCCAAAATTATTGGCAAAAACTCCACTACGTAAGTATTAATTGAGCAACATATCTGTTAGATTAGTGCTGTTAAAAAGCAAAAATTTATTGGCAGCCCCAAAAGTATGCTAATATTTATAGGCATCGAGCGTTGCTTGCAATATCAACTGCTTGCTCTGCTAAGCAGTGCACACGCGCATGCAGTTTAACCTGTCAGCTTAAATGTTGCCAGCAACATTTGGGCGACTTAAGAGCGAATGAAACTTGTTTTCGAATCTCCCGCTTCAAAGAAAGACTTGGAGAAAAAAAAAGCCAAATTGAAGAACAGCACAGAAAGTCAAAACAACGAACCGGCTTTTTAGAGCAGCTGCCTAAGAGTTGTTGCAGCCTTGTCTGTGATTGCCAGTGTATGTGTATCTAGATACAAATGTATCTGCAGCGATAAAACGGCACAACACGAATTCCATTTAGCCTGCACTATTTTCAGTCTCTTCAGTCTGCGGCGAGTTTTCAATGTTGTCGCGCCGCTTGCGCTTGTTATTTTGTTGCGTGTCATGTCGTGTCGTGTGCTTTGTCGAGTTTATGGCGCGTTCTTTAACGAGAATTGAATGTGCAATTTACACACGAGCAAAAAGCCTTACAATTTGTGATAGCAAATTGTTAAAAAATTAAACAAGAATACAGATAAAAGCTGTCATTGAAAGATAAAAAATAATGTGAGAATATTGTGTGTTTATAAAAAAAAAGTAGCAAATGTGACGCATCAAAGTTGTATCTAACTAAGGGGTTGTTTCCCCTTGACGGTTTTGCACATTGCAGCCCCTATTTCAATTGTGCCAAACTCTTGTTGTTTTTTTATGCGCGACAGGCAGCAAACGGGTTTTGTTTTGTGCTGCCTTTGCGTTGCCGTTTAGAATGCCGGTTTCGAATGTGAAACAATCAAGCGGGCAACACCTGAACTTTAATTTTTAGCTTTTACCTGCGCTGCATTTGACGTCATTCGAGTAGGGTATTGTAATATTTTCAATGAAGCTATATGGAATTAAAAGACGCAATTTCGAACAGTTTTTTGGAGCTTTCTCAATGTTGCTTTCTCAAGTGATCAAATCAATTATTAATTATTATTTCTCAATTTGTATTTAGATAGTTAAATATTTTTATAGGCTTTATAGAATATAGTTGCATATTTCGTCTAAAACGATTCACAATATCGGCTTATATTGATCAAATATAGCTGAGCTATAAAGTGTATCAAAATCGTCGTTATTGCCAACTCTGTAAAGCTTCTTTTAGTTTATTATTTCAAACATTAATACTGTTTTTCTATTTGCCCAAGGCGATCAACCCGTGCGTTCATTGAATAACCAAACAGCCAAACGAAAATTCGCATGTGGTGCGTTTTTCGGGGCGAACAATCAAACAGTCATTCAATCAATCAATCATGTCCGTCCGTTCGTCCATCGCACTGCTCTTGTTAACGTCTTGTCTTGGCCATAAATTATGCGGCTAATCATTTGTGTTACAGTTTACAGTTTGTGGCAAGTTTTGCTTTGCCTTTCGTTCTCACGAAGCCGCAAAATTGTCTGCCACGATATGAAGTTCTCTACACTCTAGGTATCTCTATCTCGCTCTCGCTATCGCTCTCACTCCTTTTCTCTATGCTCCCTCTATCAAAGGTGTTTTAAGCGCCGTTAGCTTTTGTCTGCAGCCAGAAAGTTCATTTACCTAGACACCAGGCAAAGTTACTCTCGTCGAAACGTGCCACGTTCTATAAGGTTCGAGATCAAATTCATTAAATGCCGCAGCGTTAAAGAGGAAGTTCTTAGTGCTTAGAGCTCGGGTCGAGTCGAGCATTAATCCCAATAAAAAGAGATCATAACTGCAAGAAAAACTAAAAACGTAAAAATCATTGTAAACTCGCAAACTTCAATTCAAATTTTTTTAAAAAAATATGAATTCTTGAATAAACCTGATTCATAAGGTTTCATATAATTTCAATACAATTAACACATAATTTGTTATTATCGAAAATGTCAAGCGATAACAGCCAAGCAACAGGTTTTCTCGCATTTTTATTGTTCCCCCTCTTTTTATGCGATTTGAAATTAGAAATGAGTTCTTGAATGTGAATTAATTGCTGAGAATAAAAGCAAAAGGGTCAGTTGAATAAAAAAGTTATGCTTAACCATGATTAATGATGATTGACGCCACAAATTGCCCCAAAACAAAGTCCACATTTAATCGCATTTCTATGGGCAATTCTTGGGCTGCAACTCGAGATGCTTCTCTTACATTGATAATGTTGTAAAGTTAGACAAGTGCAAGTGCGACACCTGTTTCCGGCATTTGTTGAGTTCCTCAGCTACATTCTCCCTCTGTTTCTTTCATCATTCTTCTGCTTCTTCTCTGACTGTAGAGTATTGGTGTGTTTGTTTTGTGTTTTCCATTGTGGCAGCTATTATTTTCACTATGCAGTCGAGTGTCGCTTTTTTTACTGGGCAAAAGTGACAGCGACTTTTACTACCCTGTGAAGTGCATAGAAATGGGTAGCTATGTATTGTTGAGGAATATTTTCACACTAGCCTTTTATTAATTGGTATTAATGACTGAACACTAGGCTTTTATTGTCGCTTTCAACAGGGTATCTCTAAGTCAATCACTTTTCGCTGTACCATTTATGCATGCCTTTTTCATGTTCTTTCTTAATTTTCACTTGACGTGCTGTGGCATGCTTTATGCTTTTTACATTATTATTATCATATTTGCATTTTTGCACTCTCAGTCAGTCGCCGATTCTCTCTCTCTTTCTTGCTCGCACTATCTATCTCGTCTGGCTTGAATTTATAATTCACAATCACTGGCTCAACACAAGCGTAACAAGCAGCACTCCTGTCTTTGCTCTCTCTCTCTCTCTCTTTCTTCTCTTTTTAGCTACGACTGAGCTGAGCTGTCTGTCAGAAGGCGCTTTAAAAAGTTGATGTCGGCTTTTTATTGTGCCATCGTTGTACTGAACTATGTCTTCCTCTCCCTGCTTTTCTGCCATTATCATTTCACTATTTCGCTGTGCGGCGCTTTGAAATTATGTGGGAAATTCGCAAAATGCTAGACAGTTGCACAGTTTCTTTTCATTAACTGCACTTTTTTTGTTATTCTACTTTTCTGTTGTTGTTGTTGTTGTTGTAATAATACGCTCAACTATGCGAGAAAGTGTTGTAGGCGGTGAATAAAAAAATCAGACTTCAGCTATGCTGCCAAACATGCACTGCAACAAAGTACAACTATTTCGTTATAATGCATAAAAAGTATTTTTACATTTATTTCATTGTTGTACTTCGAAATACTTGCATTTACCGTTTGTAAAATCAGAAATTGTATAAAATAACTTTATTCTGCAAATTGTTTGGAAGCCAAATTCGTCAAGCAGTGCAAAGCAGTGTATTTATCTTTGGCTCTAAATGCAAGCAGTTTAGATGCCGGGACTTGCTTTGTTAGCTGATTATTTCAATAGAGCATCATTATGGATATCCAACTCTAATATCTTACAGTACATTTACGAGTTGTATCTAATGCCTATAGCAAGGGCAGTACTCCTAAAAGCTAGAGTATCAATTACGATAATCAGCTGTGCCGCCCTTTTTTAAAATGTAACTGGACCTCAGGAAATACGGCCAAGTAACTACCAACAACTTTCACTTGGAAAAATATCGACAATTGAATTTAGCTTGGGCTGGTGCTTTTGCTCGGGGCAGGGGAGATTTGTTTTTATATTCAGATATGTTTTGCATAATTCCCCTGGCGTTGTAGCTTTCCACATTGAATAAGAAGCAAGTGGACGACGGCAAAGCAAAAGCAAAAACTCAACACTTTTCAGTTTGGCATAATGAAGCGCTTATAAGCCAAGTTAAGAGCCAAAGTAAGCATAGCTCCATCAGCTTTTTAAGTTTTTTTTTTTTTTGTAACACTTTTTTTGATTATCTAGACAGCAGCAACGACTACATGATATTGTTGTCGTTATTGTTCAATTCTAGCGTGTCCAAAGAAGAAATGCCACCGTCTTTAGCAGGCATTGAGATTCAGTTTGGGCAACTGAAATACATGTTTGCGTTTGTAACACCAATAAAAAAAAAGTTGGGTAGAGCGAGCGCATTAACAGTTTAACAATAATTTAACAACTCGCTTTGATCTCTCGCCATAAAAGATGGAGACATTAACAAGAAGATCCCGAAGCTTCGACATAGCATTTCCCAATGAGGTTAATACAGTTTTTCCGATTTTAAATATAGCACAGCATTCTGTTCCAGCTGTGGCCAATATCTTAACAAGAAGTTCTAAAAGTACTGTTTGCTGCTTGTAAACCTGAGCCATAAACTTGCTATAAAAGTTCGATAGTGAAATTGGCATTTGGAATTTCGAATCAATGCTATAACGTTTTATTGATAGCATCGCACTATAAAAGGATTTCTGCAATATACTTTAACGAAGCTCTATAAAAGCTGCGACTGGAAAACTAACTATTAAAGAACAACACTGTGAATAGTTTATAAAACTTCTTGCTTTGGTCTCTAATGCAACATTAAAAGTTGAGATTTATTTCGATTATAAAATGCGCTAATCAAGACGCTAATCAAGACTTATATATATTTCATTTTATATAAGATTTACAAAAAGATTTCTTTCCAATTTTTAAATCTAATAATTTTCCTCTTTGGAAACCTGAAACCTGAGTAGCGCATCTCTTAGTCTCTTTATCTAATTATTCAAGTCGACGGTCTATTAAGTTTGCATTTGATTGAACGGTGCAGTTAAAGCCACCAGCAGCAGCTGTTTTCAAAATGTTTGTGGAGTTGTTGAATGGCCACGCTATAAAAAAGAGAGGGAGAGAGAGAGGTGGGAGAGAGAGAGAGAGAGAGACAGTGAGTTGCAAGCAGCTGCTGCATTAGCAACCGTCTCAGTCGTGCGGCGGTATCGCTTCTTTCAGAGCTGCGTCACGTCGTGGCTAATTTGCATATCAAACTAAGTCAAATGCAATGCTTTTAGACTTGAGTGTGTGTGAGTCAAGTGGTGTGTGTGTGTGTGTGTGTGTGTGTGAGTGTTGGGGCTATCGAAGTGCATTTGCTTTCAAGTGGATTTGTCGATACGCGCCCAGAAGCGGCTTAATTCAATAAATGAATTGTGTCGTTAGAGAAACTCTTGCCCAATACCTCCTGTGGCCCAGCAAACAGCAAACAGCAATAGCAATAGCAATAACAGTTATAATACTACTAGTAATAGCCATAAAAGTAATAGTAATTGTTATTCATATTGTAATTGAATGACCCAACTGTCGCCCAAGTTGCTTGGAGGTCGCACGTGTGCGTCCGAAAATGAAATCAAGTGAAAAATCAAGCAACAACTGTGGTTGTTGCTGTTATTGTTGTTGTTGGTCTTGTTGTTGTGGCTCTAATGAACAAGACAAAAGCGGAAGCATTTGGCCAACAGCAGCAATATCAACTTGTCGCCATTCATTAGACAGCCTAAGTACTCACTAAATACAGATTTTGTTTATTTTTAACTGTTTTTGCCTTGGCTTTCATTCCGGTCCGTTTCGTTTCGTTTGATCGAGCGTCGTAGTCGTTGGAGTTGTTACCAAATTAAGAGTGAGAGCAGCAGGGCTAAGCTAGCTACTTCCACTCGTCTCTGAGCTGACAAGTAGACAATTTTATTTACAACAATTCATCTATAAATGTAGTATATTGGTTGAAAAAGTATTATTACTGAACATGATTACTTCTTTGATTTCGAACTGCCTTATCCAACTTTGTACGCATTTAATAACTCAACACATCTTTTTACAAGTTACCATGCCCTTGGCACAGGTACCAGGCAACCGAGCACCTTTCAGGAAAAATTCAGCTATACCCTGTAAAAAGATATATTTAGTTGCATTTTGTGTAGGGTTCAGCTTTGGTTGTTTTACTTACTTCACAACAGTCACAGCACTGAGAGAACATATAGGTCCAAACGTAGAGGCAAGCGCAAATAATTGCTATATAAATTGTCAATAATAAGCAAATTAGCCAGAGCAAGCCCCAAAGTACATTTCTCATTCTTGTAGTTTTTTTTTTTTTTTTTTTTTTTTTTTGAATTCTTTGTTAAGAAGTATAAAGAATGTTACTAAAAGAATGCACTCTTATTCTATTAAAAAAAAATTGTTTATCTTGTTGTTTGTGTTTCTAGGGAAGTAATTGTAAATAATGTTCTATGATTAATAGATTTCTAAGATAGACTTAAATTTCTGTAGCTACTGAGATCAGAAATAATATATTTTAAAGTTTAAGTTGACATTGCCTTTCGATTATCATGAAACTAAAATAATAAGAAAGAAATAAGAAAGCTATGGTCAAACGTGCTTGAGTTTATATATAAGTAAATTAACAATAATTCAGTCGACATAAAATTTTCAGTAGTTATTTAGACTGAGGTTATTATTGCTTAGTTCTATTAACTTTAAAATGAAGCTTCTCTACAAGATTTTATTATCTGTTTTTTATTATCATTTACAGTTTCTCTATGGCATTGTACACTTCTACCGTTTCAATTTTAATTTACAAATTATTTTAATGCAGTACGCAAGTTAATCTGTTTCATAGTAAATAACTTTTTAGTATTGATCCCGACAAAGAGGCTGACATTGGCAATAGGTCGCTAGACAGCGAACTGGAAACTGCACACATCGTGATATTATAGACATGGTGTCCTTTAAAGAGGAGATGCTATTACTCTCTGTTATTGTAAAACATATTAATTGCATTTTCTTACCTCGCATAAACTGCATGTCTTCATGAAGTACAGAGTGTAGGGTATCATGAAGACAATGTACAATATGTACACGATGACAATTATTAACATACAGGTTAGTCGAATTGTCGACATTATTTTGATTTGATTTGTTAATTAAATTCAAGAATTGATTCTTAAAATGAAAGAATTATGAGCAATGATTTGACACTTGAAATGCGACACACTAGATCTCAAAGCATTTGTCAAGCTCGTAATTTCCATTAGAAACCAGTTTGACAGCTGATTGCAACTTCAGCCAGACAGAAATCATCGAAATGCCTTTGACATTTTGAAGTTATCGATGCCCAGAGTGGAGGTTAAGCTTTGTTTGCTTTGGCAAATGCTTTCGATGATCGGTTTTGTTTATGGAAAGTCATGATGTCGTGCTTGAAATGCAATGTGAAAGATTTGACAAAATATGCGCAATGATTCTACGAATAATTGTGTAGAAAGTAAAAGCACTTTAACAATTCAATGCGAGAGTGTGAGAACCTAAAACTGACCTACGAAATAAGAAACTATTTATACTTTGCTGGTGTTATATTTTATAAAGTTTTTGTTTTTTTTTTTTTTTTTGCCTTCAGATTTATAAATTAGTTTTTCAATTGTCAACCTCATTTTATGCGAAATTAAGCAAATTGACGGCCATTTAGCTTCTTATGAAATGAGGTTTATGTCGCCGCCTTTTGAAACTGTATGCTGCAAAAAAAAACTGAGTGCATATTGGCATTATAAATTCACACATTGCACAATGTCTTTTTGGACAAGCAGACAGCAAACTGCAGTCACATTTACATCCTCAAATATCTAGCTGTATGCTAATATGCAAATGAGTATTTTTATAACAAATTGCCGCCACTTGCTCTCGCCGGCTCGGCGAGCAGTCAAAAAGTGTGCCAGTAGCCAAGGCGAAGACGTCGACCGAGTCGAAGATGCAGTCGCTTCTGAGGGGAGGGAAGCATGGAAAGAAGAATACGAAATGTGCCCCCCCTGTAGGCAACGATTTAAAAATAAAATTGCATTATGAATGCATTTGCCTCTTTTCTGTCTATTTGCCATTTCCTTTGCTCTCGACAAAACTGAACGTGCCAGGCAGTAGAAACGGAGCACAGGCGACTAACAAATGCCCTGTTTGAAAAAGATTGCCCTTTGAGTAGAAACAATTGCTTGTTTCTATATTTAAATGCAGTTTTGAAAAATAAATAAAAAATATATAATATCTTTAAACTGCTTAATGCAGTTATAATTATTATGAAGAATTAACTCTTTATTATACAATACAACAATTCCATCCTTAATATAATATACCATATTTGCAGGGTATTAAAGACACAAATCTATGTCAAAATCTAAATTTGTTTTGGCCCTGCGCAGTTTTTATGAATTTTACTGGAGCAAATTGGGGGAAAAATATTAAAAATGACATCATTTTGTATTTCAACTTTCTTGGGTAGCATTTAATGTTTATATGCTGTTAAATTTGGCTTGTATTTTTTAGATAGTGTATTTAAATGCAATTGTACAATAAATGCTTGGTTGTTTAGCTTGGCTAACTCTTAACTCCCTCAACTCCGCCTGTCCTGCTTTGAGCATGTGACCACTTTGTTATATGTTGATTTTAATGGTGCACAATTTTTATGTGCTGCACATTAATAAAAAAAAAAGAAAAAAATGAAATGAAAGAAATCATGCATTTGCATGGCAATGGTTAATTTTATTGATCGGACCGGACAACAGTTGGCCTGTTTCATTCAATTCAGCTCATTGAGTTCACTGAACTCTCATTTATGGCTTTCTAAGAGCTGTGGCCATTTCAATGTGCCAGCGAAATGGTCAATAAGTTCACTGCTCCATCGCTAACACACCACACATGCACATACTTACGTGTAAGTAATCAAATGTGTAGTTTGAAGTTCCATTATTGCCTTTTTACAAAGAATATCGTTAGTCAGCATATACATTTTTACGAGATCCTTACAACTTAATTAATATGCGAAATGAATCATTTCTTCTAAGAGATTTGATGGTTAATATTGCTTTTGACCCGGCAACTCAGAGTGACTTTAAAGAAACTGCCATTAATGCTCAACTTAATCTTTATAGCTTGGAAAATTTGCAAGGCAATCAAAGGTTTTCCATGTGATTTTTTTGCAGATCCAAAAATACTCGAAATATAAATAATTTATGATTGTTTGGACTGGAAGAGAAATAGTAAATTGTGAGTTCAAAGGGTAAAGTGCATTTGATTGATAATGTTCAATTTAGTTCAACAAAGGATGTTGAGCAAATTCAACAACTTTAATTTCTGTGGAAATAATTAAAGTATTCGAGTTAATTTTGAGTCATGTTCATATTCATACTATATATTATATGTGCACATATATATATATATAGACTTTACTGCCTCTGTCTGTCTCTGCTATTTGTGGGCCCTTTTGAAGCTGTTGTTTCACTCGCTCTATTAATTCCGTTGACTCGGCTGCCTTTTGTGTGCAAATTGTCTCAACAGCTTTGCACTTGCCACAGTTGCCCCTGAATTATGCATATTTATGCTCACCTGTGTCGCTCTTACCACCTGCCTCTTGCACTCTCCTCCCAGCGCTCTCTCTCGCTCAATTAATTGCTTTTGCTGCCAGTCTAGTAGTCTGCTAGTCTGGTAGTTGTGCCTGCAGTTGTTGATCTTACCTGGGCTGCTGTCTGGCAAAAGGAAAACGCTGAAAAGCGTCGCCCACGCAACGAGGCAACTTTTAATTAAAAGTCAAATTCAATTTTTGCATATTACATTAAATCGGGGGCCCGCAGCACTTGCCGCAAACTGCTCCGCTCATCAAGTCCCATCAGACAGGCAGCGTGTTGATAAATTACAACAAGCACAACAACAGCCAAAACGACGGCAAGAAAATGCCCTTGAGAATGGCCCACAACTTCCGCTTTTAGTTGAAAAACTTCCGGCATTTGAAATCAGTTTGTTGTTGTTGTTGCTGTTGCTGTTGCTGTCTGTTCAATCATGTGCCGGGCATGTGAATTATGCTCGAAACTTTTCCAATTGACTGACTCCAAATTTAGACCTCGATACGACATTTCCCCTCAACACGCTACAATTGACTTGGTGTGTTCCTCTTACACAAATGTAGTATGCTGTTGAGTGGTCTTCATTCGGAGTCCGAGTACCTTTCAACAACTGCAAGTTGGCTAATTATAGTTGGCTCTGGCCAAAGTGACATTTACAGGGCTGACGACTCATAGGCGAACGAAGCGAGGGCTGCTCAAAAAAAAAACAAGATTTGGAGGGTCTTTCAAGATATGTTGCATTATAAGTAGCACGAACTTTGACAATGTTATTTATTGTTAACAAAATGTAACTTTGATTGCGAAATTTAATCCTTTTTTTTATTATGATTATTGAACTATTTTGTGTTTATTGTGAGTAAAATTTAACGTTTTAGTATTGATCAAAGATAATATCGTTTTCATTATCTTCACAGTTTCATGTGACTTTTGATAGATAAAGCCTTTAAGAACTTTTCTTTTAACAATTGTATTTTATTTATTGGAAATTATCAATTATAAATAAGAGAACATTTTTGAATGCGATTTGAAGATTAATAAAAAAATATTGTATAATATTGTAATCAATATGGTAATAAACCCTTTGCAGGATTAAAGCTTTCGAGCTGCCCTCGCTGCAGTAGTTATAAAGAGAACGCCCGTGCTATTTATAACAATGAGGTTGCGCTTCGTTTGCCACACGTTGCAAGCGTGAATTTCCCTTTTTTTCTGTGTACTTTTTTTTTTTCTACAACTTGACTATGGGGAAATTATCAACGGGTACTTTTTCAGCCTGCTCTGCTCATGCTGTTGATGTTGTTGTTGTTGTTGCTCCAAATATTTGAAAGCATTGAAATGCTGGCTGGCAAAGCAATTTGTCAACTCGTTTCGCTTCTTCGGGTTGCAGTTTGCTCCTAGCCATTTTGCTTATAACTTATGATGACATTCAGAGCTGTCAACGAAGCACACCAATTCCATCTCTGCTCCCAAGTTTTTCCGCTTATTTCTTTCTTTTTCTCCACGGTGCTACAAAGATTTATTTCGGACTATTGCAATAGGTTTTTTTTTCTCAACTTTTGTGTTTTGTTTTTGGGGGCTGCACCTGCTAGACGACCGACTGTCGAGTGGTTGAGTCCAAATTGAGGTCAGCTCTTGCTGCAGCAGCAATTTATCAAGACTCTCGCACGATATTTTGTTGCGAAATTCCTTAAAAAAACTACCTCACTTGTCCCGGGATAGACATTGTCGACTACTTGGCAGATCGTTTCTATGTCAGCCTCAGTGATATAGTGCTCCAATTTGGATATTAGAACAATAAAACTAGTAAATTTGAGAATGGACGTCTGTGGAATGCAGAGAGTTCAACTTTTAATATAAACAACATAATGAAAATTTAAATTAATGAGCTTGATAATGATGGAAGAGCAGCAGATACTTTTGGATCAAAAACTTTACGAAAACAATTTATTTTTTATAGTAAATAGAGAATCCTAATGGTTCAGTACAATCTAATGTGGTATTTACTGCCTTGCTATTTGGAATATTTTAAATTTTCTGTTGATTTATCTGCAACTAAACTTTTCACACAATTTTTATTGATTCTTGGAGTGTTTTTTTTTTCATTAATTTCGTGGTCATAAAAATCATTTAATTAAAAGGGAATAGCGGAAAATTACTTTAGTGCTTGAGTGCACACTTTTAGCCCATTAAATGAGGCGGTTAATTGATTCATTTAGGGGGACAATTAACAGTTATGAAATGTGTGACCAAAATCCATAATTTAATGCGAATGCGAATGTCAATTGCAGACAGCGCAAAAATTAAACAAAAACACAAAATGAAATAAAAAAAAGATAACAAATGGAAACTTTACCAATCAAAATGTCAAACTACTTATAAGATCAAAAAGTTGGAAAAAAAAGAGTGAAAACCGACAACAACAATGAAAAATGTCATCAAGCTTCAATTGTCAGCGACAACATCAAATTAAAGTCTCCTGCGCGGGTGTCGCGAGACTGTAAGAGGGGCGGAAAGAGGGGCAGGCAGCAGATCGTTCCTCTCCCTTTGTGTGTGCGAAAGTGCAACTACGACGGCAATCTACCACTTATAACATAAAGTATATAACCTATCAACAAAATGGGTGCCCATAGCTCCAAGGAGAAACTGTCGCGTTCGTATTCCGAGCGTTACATACACAGCCAAATGATCGAACGAGAGAGATTTGGAAGCTTTGGCAAACGTACGAAAGGCGTGCCAAAAGGTAAGTGAACTGATGTGCCGAAAAAAAAATCAAAAAATAGATCACCACAATAATAATGGGTGTGAATAGATGGCAGTCTAATGATGATGATTGCCCACACAGAAGACGAGATCACACTTAGCCAAAACAAATATGAAAAGTGTTGCATAAGCTGACGATGAATTGCAAATTTAAAGCCAAGTTCACACGGCTTACGAGGCTGGGAATATTACGCAATTGGCTTAGCGTGTTCTATATAAATATAATGGCTAGAGAATGTCATAGGATTGGCGAAACAATAAAACAAACTTGAAGTAGGTTTTTGATAAAGGCATGAGAACTTGGATAAGATTTTTAAGCTATGGCATGTATTTTTTTTATGCAATCATGTCAAGGTTTTATATTCAAAGCTTATGTAGACTAAAATACGAATTTATTTTTTTTTGTGGTACCAACCTATGAATATTAAACGCAATCAATCAAGTTAGCTTAAATTTGAAAAAGATAAAAAACTTTACTCTCTATTTTAAACTTTAAAACATTCCATTCCATTTGCTGCTTTGCGGTTTCAGCTGTGCTCGACATTCATTGCTCGGTTTTGTATGCACATTGCGATGTGGTTTACCAAAAAAAAAAAAAAAAAAAAATACATAGTTAAAATTAATCTAGGAATTTCTCAACTTTGAGCGAAAAAAAGGAATAGGAATTAGCACGGAAGTTTAGTCAACTGAAACGCCATGACAAAAGCATTTTGGCATGCTTTAGCTTCCTTTGATAAGCCCCACTGGGATTAAGAGAGATGTGGAGAGGAGATTGGAGTATAGAAGTATATATACACATGCTGATAAAACTAGTTGCAACGTCCGCAACGTACAACTTTGCACTGCGGTTTACTGCAACTGCCAGTGTAATTAGCAGACAGCTAAAAATAAAATTTATTAGATTTCATGCAGCTGTGCAAACTGCCGCCATTACTATTGTTATTGCTCTTGTTGCAGCTTCCCCAGCAGACATCACTTAACACTCTGTTTTGCAAGACTGCAATCAAAATCAAAAGTATACATCAAATATTGTTTAACTCGAATATATTTAACTTTTTTGTTTAAGTCCAGAAACTCCAGCTGAGCACTTTAAAGCGATTATGCTATGGGAACTCTGACCGACCAAGTCTGTGGTTCTTGTTTGTACATTATGTTTTTATTACTACGCCCCCTGGCGGAGGCTGCATGCACTCGCATAATGTAATATATTTTCACCCTTTCATTTTTTCTCACACATTGACTGGTGTGCCAGACACACGAGGGGAGGAGTTGCGGGAAGATACTTCAATTACATGCAAGTGCTTTGTTTTAATCGACAAACATTGAAACGCAAATAGCAAACCCCTATTGAAGTTGTTGTGAGATGTGAAAGAGGCAGAGCAATTTGAAATGCATGCGTTGGTTGTTTGTGATACAAGGAATTGGGTGGGGAGAGAGGGGAGCCTTTAAATGGAATGCCGTAGCGTCGAGTCGAGAGCAACGTGTTCATGCATAAATTAAATATCTCATTTCGCAATTTCATATATTTTTTGTTGTGTTTCGTGTTCCGATAACTTGTCATTTTACTCACTTGCCGCACCGTTTTTTGTATGTATTGCAGGAGCTGCCAAGAAGCGTGATGTTCGAAATTTGAGTATATCACCAACAGATCTGGGACCACCACCAAAGACCCAACAGACAACCAAGGGACAATCGACGCGCACCAAATCCTCGACGCCAACTCCCACAGCAATACGTAAGTACTCTTTGAATACCCTATGTTTTCCCCCTACTGGTATTAAGATTAATGGACATAGTGGGAGTTTAAAAAAGTGAGCGAGTAATGGAATTTAATCGAACATTTGTTGTATCCCTGGCTAATGAATTTCTCATTCAATAGAAGCAATTGAACTGCTACCGATAGTTGTTCTATAAATTATGCGTTCTTCACATCAATTCTCAATATTTGAGGCAATAAAATAAAGTCCGATCGATATTCAGATAGCAATTTAAACTCTCGATTTCTCCCGCCATGAGCCAAAATGAAAGAACGGATATTTATATAATGACAAAGTCTGCTGTCGATAAGGCGTTATCGATAAGTCACTAAAGTGTCAATACCGATATACCCTTTCGATACCTTTTTTGGCTTAGTTTCTCCCACTTTTCACAGGGCCCTCAACTCTGTAAAGAACTACAAAAACTGTGTTGTATTTGTTAGAGTATACTCTCTATAAGTGGCGAGGGAAAAACACTCGTGGAACTCTTCAGACGCCCTTGGCTGCGGCTCCAACGTCTGCTTCAAATTGTTGGGGTAAATTGCGTAATCATTGCGCTCAGGTGAATGATGATATACAAGTTGTTTTTGGGGTCATGCCCTCGAATGATTTTGCACAAACTGCGACTTCTAAAGCATGTCCAGCTATTGGGGGCGTGTCTAATGAAGCACAGTGGCCGTTAGTTCCCGCTGGGAGCCAACAATGGAGCATACCATTGCGAATTGCCGGTTTTGGGGCCCAGCTGAGAGACTGCAGCATGCCCCAAATTGGGCTAACAATTGACTTAGCCCGGGCTGAGAGCCGCGTCGCCAGATGAAATCTGTGCGAAATGGTCTGGAACACACGAATTGGCTATGCCAAGTGACTCACTGCCAACTGCGCCAAAATGAGTCATCCATTTTGTTGGGACTCACAGATGTACTTAGGAAGCAGATACATACATATGTATGTATCTTTAAAGACCCCCATCTGAAGTTCAAAAAAGAATGTGTCAATGGTAAACTGATTCCGATTCCAATGGCTTGTGCTCTTTTTGTTCTCGCATTTTGGCAAGTCTTTCGCTGATTTTGGGAGTGGACTTAAGTTGGGGAATTAGCATTAAAATTGCGCCATTCGCTGATGTCAGTCATTAGTTGTTTTATTTTCGTTTATGAATATTTTTCACGCTTCCATCGATACAAACTGACAAAGCCAACAAGGAAATTTGAGTAAAGTTGTAGAATTCTAAAAGCGTGATAAGATTTTAAAAAAAGTATTTAGTACTTAATGATTATTTCACTGTCAAGTTATTCTCAGAATTCATTGTCTCATATTATGGCATCATCAAGCGTTAATCTTTAACTGGCTAACAGGTTTAGTGTTAATAGAATATCTATACAACAGTTTGCAGATCATAAATCTATTGCGATATTTAGGTTGCTTTTACTGGAGATAGGTTTACTATTTATATATTAATTGAATATAAAATATATATATATATAGAATATCTATTCAACAGTTTGCAGATCATAAATCTATTGCAATATTTAGGTTGCTTTTAATGGAGATATTTTTACTATTTATATATTAACTGTTGAGAGAGTTATGTGCAATTTTCTGTACACACTTCAGAGTCGCATTTTGATATTTCAAAGTTATAAAATATCTCAAAAAAGAATATCTATTTTTTGAGTCAACAATTCCAATTTCTTACATTTCCATTCACACTTGCTGTGGCCCAAGTAAATAGCACAAGTCAATTGGAAACATCCCTTTGAAAGCTCTTGCTTCATTTTCCATTAACAATCAGAGCAATTGCACAATGTCTCTACAATCTCTAAGAGTTGCCTTTTTACTTTTTCTAAATATACATATATATCATATACATACATATATATCATATTCATACATATATATCATATACATACATATATATCATATACATACATATATATCATATACATACATATATATCATATACATACATATATATCATATACATACATATATATCATATACATACATATATGTCATATACATACATATTATTGGCTGCTTATATGAAGACTGCATAAGTTTAGATGTGTGCTTCGATCTATGTTTGTGCTAGATTAACCAGTTTGAACTGTTGCTACTTTCGCATAAGTTTAAGATTTGTTTAAATCTTTGCACAAGCATCGGTGGTTCAGTGGTAGAATGCTCGCCTGCCACGCGGGCGGCCCGGGTTCGATTCCCGGCCGATGCAAGCGAATTTTTTTAACTTCTATTATTCTTCATCAACTTGTAAGATTTGCATAAATTACCTTTAATGGGGGAAATCTATTGTATTGCTGCAGTCGTCGACTGGAAATAAATTGTTCAATTATCGTCGCATTAAGAGTGTCATCCTCCTCCTCCTCAATTGGACATTCTATTTTTATCTACATAACAAGCACATCAACAAAGTCGCCAGTGAGGCAAACTAAATTTAATTTGCCCGCACTATCGCGCATGTTTTTCCAGTTATTTGCACACGAATGCTGTAAAAAGACTATGGAGATACGTGTTTTGCATATGCAAATTCGCTTGTGAGCAACAAACAAGGCGTAAAAACTTGTTAGCTATTGTTTGTCTTGCAGTCACGCAATGCCCTCCATTGCTACTATTTCTTTTGCAATTTACAGCAATTAAACATTAAAGATATGCATCTCAGTTTCCCAAAAGATAATTTAAATATATGTGAAAAGAAAAGCAGAAAAAAAATAGATTATTGCATCGGCCGGGAATCGAACCCGGGCCGCCCGCGTGGCAGGCGAGCATTCTACCACTGAACCACCGATGCTTCTATAAACTCTCGTCCAAATTAGTCGGGTATTTATTTTTTAACAGAGAAATTAACTTAAATTTGCATAAAGCTTCAAGCCCATTCTAAATAGTCTGTTATAAAATCTTATATTAAATTGCGTATTCTTATGTTTACAAACAATAAAATCATAGTATGCGAATTAGTTATTGTCCTTTGAAATGTTTATAATAAATAAGGAAAATAATATTTCTAATAGATTTATGTTTTGTTCACTAGATGTTTTCCGATTTATTATGCTAAAAAAAAAGTAGTTTTGCATCGGCCGGGAATCGAACCCGGGCCGCCCGCGTGGCAGGCGAGCATTCTACCACTGAACCACCGATGCTGTCGTAACGGTATCATTAAAATAGTTGTCTATTAAATATGAATTGTGAGGTTATGAATATTTTTAATACTAAATGAGTTGTCTGCATAGATAGTTAAGAGATCAGCAGTAATATAAGTATATATTAGTTTAACCACGATGTATTTCTTCCATCTTCCAAATGTAACAAAAGTAAAATGTTGTTTCTTAAAATAGTAAACAATAAAATACTTTGCATCGGCCGGGAATCGAACCCGGGCCGCCCGCGTGGCAGGCGAGCATTCTACCACTGAACCACCGATGCTTGTGAAGATACAACAAAATGTTGCAAAGAAATGCATTGAATTGAAGCTGGTTTGCAGCGATCATTGGTCAAAGCGCTTAACTGTTGCTACTTGCACAATGCAACAACGAGGAGCTTACATAGATACATCGCCTGTGTTTGTGTGTGTGTGTCTGTGTTGTCGGGGTCTTTAGTCAGCACTCCCATTAGCTGGTTCTTCGCTGTCTTCAATCACGTAATCGTAACGTAATTTTGCAATTACACCTCTCAATATTCAGTGGACATACGCGTGGTTAGACGTGCCTTTGAATTAGCCCACGTATTTTTATTGGCTTAACATTTATTGGCATAATTATGGAGCTGCGGCATTTTGTCACCTCTCTGCGATTAACAATCTTTCAAGTTAAGATTTCAGCGGCACTTTGTATTGCCTCTACCCACACACATACACATACACTTGACTCGTGATCAGCCAGAGGCACTGAGAGCAACTTGAGATCCGGTTAGGCTAATTGCTTATCAATTCAACTTGAAATGGAGCAGATTGGAGTTGAAGAGGATGCTCCTTTCTGAATTAACCCTTTAATTCATTTCATCTTGCAACTTGCTGCCTCGCTGTTGCAAGCTCTTGTTTGCCTTGAAGTGGTTTTAAGCGCCGCCTCGGTTGACATTGGCCGCAACATTGCAACTTCTGTTTGTGTTGTTTTGTTTTTTTTCGTTTGTAAATCTGTTTTTGGTGGCTTTGCGGGGCCTAGACTTGTACTAGCCATTTATGGCTTCTGGCTCCGCTCAGTTGGATCCCTCTCTCTTCTCCCTATTGCTTGTTGTCGTTGCATTGCGGTTAGCATTGAACAACGAGCTACAACTTTGTGTCGTGCACTCGCAAATTAACTAAAACAATACAAAGCAATACCGAAACAATGGCCAGATAATCGACATCCACGCGGCTCTGTAAGCATGAGGTCAGAGAATAGCTGCTTCTCTACCCTTCTGCTTGGACAAACAAAACTAAATTATGCTAATTATGTGTGTAAGGAAACCTGTCTGTTAAGAGAAATTGTCGGCTCTTATGTTACTCTGTTGTTGAGTGAACTGCTTGGCAACATTTGCACTGCCTGCTGGTGGACTGCTTGTGTAATTTGCCCCTCTTTGATCGTAGCTTGGCAACATGCTGCTGCATCATATCACTGCTTGCGAGCACTGCTTGCGCCTACGCACTTGCTTTTGTTTTTGTGTTTGGCATGCGGTTTCTTCCACCTCTCTCGAGCTCAACAGCAACAGGTGTTTGCTTTATGATTTTTATTTTGTATTTTCTTGTGGAGTTGTTCTAAAAAGCTCGAAACTGGTTTAAAACATTTGAGTTTGACATGTGCAGCTGTTTTTGCTGCGCTCCCTGCTATTGCATTGATAGGCACTAAAGAAACGCCAGCAAAAAGTTTATAAAGTAAACAAAAAAAGTCAAACATACAAACAAACAAACAAACAAAGCAGGCGTTAGCTCACGTGCCTTCATAATTATTACTTTATTATTATTTTCTAGATATTTATAGATTTTTATACGCGAGATATTGCAAAAGTACTTTCAATATTTTTAGATGGGCTGGGGGACTATGTTTTTAATATTTTTTGGATTAAAGAAAATGAATACATGTGATGCCTGTCGCAAACACAATAATGGTAATTATCCCACAGCAACTAAATAATTATTCGTCGAAGCGAAGGCAATTTGATCAAAAAGCCAAAAAGTATGCAAAGCTTTTAGTGCGAAGTAAATGCCGCGGGGTTTCTTGTTTTCTTTTACTCCAACTTTTTTCTCTTTTCATCTCTTACAGAAAAACGCAGCGCTGCATCACCAACAATAAACTCCTCCATTATCAAAGGCTCTATAAAGGCGATTCCGAGCAACAAGCCACTACAGAATGTCAAAAGTAATGCAACAATTAAAGCCAGCCCAAAGCCGTTGGATATTAATATTTCAGAGGGTAAGTTGCAAAATAATTTCAAATAGATAAAATCGAAATTAATATAAAAAATTGGAGCATTGCTCACACAACAAATCGAGTTCATTCGTTTGTCGCCCTCCGCATTTTGCATTGTTTTGAGGTTTTGGGTTTGATTCGATGTGAAAGCATAGTAAATGAATGCCCCAAAACCAATTTGATTTCGTGTATTGACTTTTTGTTTGAGAACTGGTTGCACCGCAAAAACATTTGATACAGTTGCGCAAATTGTTGAAAACTTTAACCGAACACACATACACACACTCATCCACATACAAATCGAGCTCCTGGGGGCTTTTTACGGCTGTCAAGTTTTTGGTTCAAGTAGCGCAACTTTTCTAATTAATATTAATGCCACTAATTAGCCATTGGGGGGAATCTGCTAAGAGGCAGCAACAACTTACATGCCAACAGTGCCGTGCCATAAATATATTCCTCAGCATTGTATACCCTGTAAAAATAGAGCACAACGAGTGGTGATCAGACTGTGCTGGCAAAGAAGTTGGATATTGAGTTCAAATATCGCAATTAATTGAAAATAAAGCAAGTTCATTTCATCTTCCATATTTGTACATCATATTTGCATTTTTTTAAATATTGCATTTCCTTGTTTTTCTAAGGGGTGTTCTTAAGTCGTTTACTTAGCTTTCTTTCAATTTTGTTCAACACCTGTTCGATTGTCAAATGCCTTAACGCAATTCGAGAAAGTTCTCAAATAAGATGTCTGTGTGTTTCTTAGGGAATATAAATTTAAAATATACGCTTCGTATTAATGTGCAAGAGCATATTTAACTTATGGATAATAAATTTGCATACTGTTATTGCAATGTATTAATTCAGGCTGAAGTAATAAATATTTATTAAAATATTTTAGACTTTAATAGCTGGCTATTAATTCAGTTTAGTTCTTATCTTTATCTAAGCTGTATCAAACTTTTAATCACAATAGCGTGACTTGCTATTTAATAAATATTTTTAATATCTTTGGCAATTGTTTTTCTGAAATCTTAAATTAATATTCTGCGCTATTTAATTCATATTACTATATATATATTTTCAATCAAATGTACAGTAAGTAGCTGCCTTAGTTAATTGTCACAGTATCTACATTGATATCGTAAGCCTATTACAAGTGACAGGTCTTCAGTTATTGCATTTGTCATGCATTACTTGTGTATGGCTTGGCTTAGCCAAGTGGACGACGTCTGCTTTGCAAATGCTCTACTTTCTGCCCCTTGGCATTGCCACACACAGTCCACTTGGCTAGTTCCCCTCATTATGTACCTGCAGAAATGTCACAACTTGTTTATGCCACAAACGCGTTGCACGTTGCACGTTGCAAATGCCACGTTTGGCGACGCGCCGAGCGAGATGATTAACAAAAATGCTTTGCTTTGATGTTCAACGAGTTGTGAGTGTCGCACTTTATGCAGCTCAGCTCTGTTTTTGGATGGTGAGGTGAGGTGAGGTGGGGGGTTCATGCGAGGCGTTGGCGTGTGCCACATTGTGCTGCCACGCCGCTCCCCTCCTCCTTCCTGTCAAATTCTCACTTCAGCCTCGGTGTGTTTTGACTTGTTGAAGTTAAATTGTTTGCTTAATATTGCCAAGGGGGCTGTGTATTTTGTGGCTGCAGCCGAGCAGCCGAGACACACACCCATCACTGCTTAGCTGATGCCGCAACCCAGCAGCAAATAATAACAAGAAATAAATAAGCAATTGTTATGTTATTTATTGCTTTCACACGGCAACAGACGGCGCGCGATCAATTAGCTTGTCACTTAATTTGATTGTGTTTCCAGACCCGCATATCGGGCACCACGACTTGGAAAGAAACTGGAGAAAAATCAATGAAAAATCTTGAACACGCCAACTCTTTTTGGTTGGCTAAACGATGCGATCCGAGTGTGTGTGTCTGTGTGTTTGTGTGTGTGTGTGGCACGCCTCTCAATTTAACTTGTTTTCACTCTTATTTATTGCCCACACACAAGTTCATTGATTTCGTTGTGTCTGTTTGCTTTTTATGAGCATTTTTCACGCTTTCATTCGATTAATTGACAACACAAACATTTGTCAAAACATTTGCGAGCTCCTCCCCAAGTGGAGCATTCAAGTGACCCCTCAAGTCGGTGCGGGGTCATCGCTTTTGCCAATGAGACACACAAAAAGTTAATGACCGACATGGTGATAAGCCTCTCCTCTCTCCTTACTCCTCACTCCCATCCCCCCCTTTCTACCCACCACACGCACATTTTCCATTTCTTTTGCTTCGTTTTATGTTCACTTTTACTTTTTTTTCTTTTTGGCCATCATGCGTAACCAGCGCCCAAAGTCATCATCATACCGTGTTCGTATGAATCCTATTCGCACTCATGAGTACTACGCATCAATATGCGTACATTCATTTGAAATTACCTTTCAGTTTTGCAATTCAAATCGACAAGCATTTGCTGGGAAATTGTTAAAACTATCGAAGCCAATTGATAATTTGGCATTAAGTATTTTTATATTTACTATAATTGCTGAACGAAAGAAAGCGGAAAGAGGATGTAATTGTGTACTGGCAATATATAATATTTATTCCCCTGCAAGTCGATTACAATAACTATTAATTGTTTAAATTAAATGCTGTTTGAAACCAAATTTACAATTATCATCATTCTATTACAAATCTTTGCTCTCTACTTCCTATATTTTCTCTGCCTTTGATCTCATTTAAATTGGGAATATTTCTATTTGCCGACTCAGCTGTCGTTCAGAACTCAATTAAAAAGTATTTTCAAGCAAAATGTTGCAATTGCCACAATTATTTGTTGCTTTCGAACTATGTCGTAGAGTTACAGCTGTTAAAGTCAATTACATAGTCGAAACATTTATTATTAATTACAGAATTATTTTATTGTAAAATCAGCAGACAAACTTGAGAAACTGGCAGTTGCATTACGACGACTATGTGTAAAACTGAAATATCAGCAAAGATTTCGCCACTTTAATTGTCATGACAACTAAAAAGCATATGCAAAAAGATTTTGCATCTTTTGTGCTTTATTGTTTATTTGCACACGAACAACGTTTTAAACCGAATTGCTAAAAATCCAAACCCAAAGTCGATTGCATAAATTGCGAAGCGAACCAAAGCGAGTGCCGCTCTTGGGGTTTTGAGCAATTCAATTTTGAATATTTTATGGGGCAGCGTGAGAACTGCGTTACGAATAATATCGTTGTGTGTGTTGCAAACATTTTTGGGCATATTTTATGGGAGAAAAAGGTGGGAAAATGACGCAAAGTCATTTATTTCTGGACACTTTCATCGAGCACTCGAACTATTGTCAGATGTTACACAAAAGACTCAGTTCCTGGGCCCAAAACATCAAAAAACACTTTCAATTGGCAATCACATGCGAATCTACACGGCTTTATAACTAATATCCGGCACGCTATTCGTGTGCATGAAGATTGGATACCCTATAAAATATAAAGGAGTAGCATGATTAGCCAACAATATTGGTAAGCTGCGACAATTATTTTAAATAATTATTATTTATTTGATATAGATATTTTTTCTTATTATTTTCCTGTCCTACTTTTTGTTTTGTATATATTAAATTCTACTTCTTATGATTCATCATTGCAATTGAGCTTTCTTATCCTTCTTCAGATATATATTTGTAATCCATGGTCACTTTATAAAGAGTTTTTTACACTTTTTACGCCATAAAGAGTACCTTCTCTTCGGCAGCTTGTGTGAATTGGCTTTCGTAATTTGTTTCTTTCCTTACTCGTACTTTTGTAATAATTTTTTAATCAATTTCGTATCACATAATTAATGAATGTGCTCGTTTACATTGCGGACTTTGCTTTACTTTGTTTTCGCGGCTGCATAAAATTGGCAATTTCATCAAAAACGTTGAGGTAAATGCGACCGTAAAAACAAATTGGGGTCAGTCAGTCCGTCATTCATTCTTTGATAGCGAGTCTTGGTATCAAAGTTTGCCAATAGAAATGAGCGAGAGAAAAGTGTTGTTCAGGCCTTTCGCGTGATCATAATTAAAGTTGATGGAATCTTTAACTGGAGCGTGGCTTTTAATGAGCGCCAGTTCTGGGCCAGGTCCAAAGCAAAGTACCAGTAAGCGAATTTACATGCTCGTCGGCTCGTGCCAGTCAATGGCCAGGCCAAAATGCGTCTGCCTATCTGTCTCTTTTTTTTATGCTGGCCAAGTGTGACGCGAAAGTCACGGCGACAACTGCGAAAACTATGCACAATGACAAAGTCTACAATTACAGCCAACCTTTCTTTCAAGCCACAACAAAAACAAGTCAGCGAAAGGGGGAAATAGTCATTCAACTACTTGGCACACACTCGTATACTCGCACACTCGCACACACAATTTGCCAAGTGAAAAGCTCGATTATGAGCATATCTATGCAAACATCTGAACAAATATAAATATGCTAATTACCAATTAGCCATTGTACTCGTAATCGTCCAGCTGATTTTCATTTCATTTCTTTTTGGAAAATCTAAAATGCTTTTCTATTTTTTAGTATTTGCGATTAACTCCAAAGCATTCAAATGGCCTTGTTGTTTTGCTGGCTTGTGGGAACATCTTGTGTGTCTTTTTAAAGCGCTGATCTAATTAAAATAAAATAAATTTACAATTTACTCTAGCAACAAAGTTAAGTAAACTTATCATTGGTTTATCTTAAGTTTCTACTTTACTTTTTGCTTAAGTTATGTATTTGGTTTAGATGCAACGCTTTTGTTTTAAGTGAAAAGTTATTTAATTAAATTAAATAACTCTTGTTTCCAACAAGATGTTGGTATTTATTACGAAACCCTTTTGGATTTATGTTTGCAATGCAAATGTGTCGCGATTTAATCATAAATTAAATAAATAAATGTGAGACAAATTAAATGTAATTAAATTAAAAATGTACTCTTTTTTTTAACAACCTTTTTAGAATCCTAATGAACTATTGTTTGCCACCTTTGTCATAGTTTGTCTTCACACAGTACATTAGCCATAATATAATAGATTTGTTTAATAACGTTTGCCATTTTCTAGCCGTCTTTATGGACAAGTAGTAATGTTTTTTATACTGTTTTTTTTTAATTTTTTCCTTTTTTGTTTTTAGTTTTGCATAATTACAATTAAATTCATTTCCCCACCTACTTTTCCTCATCGCAGTACTCGCAATTTCTTATATGTATTTGTTTGCCTTCTTCTTGTTGTTGTTTTTTGCATTTCTCTTTACATAAGCTTTGAAGTGGTTGTTGTTGCTGTGTTTTCTGTTTTTTATGCTTCTCTGCTTTGCCTTCGCCGCCGTCGACTTTGGCGTCGCGCCTTCGGCTTGAAGTTAGTCGCGCGTCGCGCTTTCAAACCAACAGTCGTGCGCGGGGTCCCATCGTTGTTATTGTTGTGGTTGTTGTGGGTTGTTGAATGAGTGTTAGAAGAAAAGCTTTTTGTTGCTACGTCTGTTGCACGCACGTATAACAGACTCGACAGTTTGCAAGCCATTGGGTTGAGAGTGCGCCTGCGCCTGTAGCATTATGGGTCTCAATGAGTTTGTCTCTCTGTTCTACGGGTCGGCACAGAATTTGCACGCCAGCAGCAAATTGGCGTCGACGTCGACGTATTCATTGCCAACGGTCGCGGATGTTAAAGAGTTTCGACAAATGTTAAAAAATCACAAAAATGCCCAGGCCAAAAAATACAATTACAAGGACTATCCAAATGATATGAAATATACGAAAAATGTGAGTGGAGCACAGCCGGTGGCAGCCGCAAAAAGGTTGCTTAATAGCGGCAACGGCAACAACAATAATAACAACAGCACCAGCAACAATAATGGAAAGTCACTTAAAGTGCCGCCAGCCACAAGGATACCAACAAAATCAGCATCAATTGCTGCCACCTGCAGCAGCAGCAACGACATGGATCTGCAACGCGGCAAACAAAAGTCAGCCACATCCACAGCGAGCTCCTTTCTATGGAACTCCTTTCGGTTGCCACGCAGGCAAAAGGCAATGCCGATGCCGATGTCGACATCGTCATTGACTTCGACGACGATAACAACAGATAAAAACCGCTCTGCCGGTGAGTGACAAATGCCCAAAACCAACAGCAGCCGGAGAAAAATCAATGGCAAAGCCTAAAACAGAAACAAAACATATGCGAGTGTAATACCCTGTAATGTGTGTTCTATGAATATGAGTGTTGGTGTGTGCAAATGTGTGTAGAGTGTAGATTTATTGAATTGGCTAAAGGGGGATTAAAACATACCCTATAATTAATACCAAGCTTGGCAACAAGACTACAAATGGAAAACTTCCTACTGCAGGTAGACGAGTACTGTGCATAGAAACCTCTTCAAACATAAATTTCTTTATATGAAGTCGTATTATAATGGCCTAATATGCATAAAACTCGTATTATTATTCATCAGATCAGGCAACTGCATAAGGGTTTACTTCGACTTGAGCCTAGATATGTATCTTAATAACCGTTTTATGGTTCGAGGGTATCAAAATCTGCGGCTAATTGTTAATTGCCATTGAAACGAGCCAACGAGTATCTGTGCTTCATCTCTCGGTTGTTTGACCCATTTGTGTACATTTGAGAAATCCCAAACACTTGAGCAAGTTGAGCAGAACAATGGAACAATTGGCAGTGTGGCCAGCGGCCATTTGGTTAACAAGCGAGCGCACAAACATGAAGTAACCCAATAAACTAACAACTAACAAAACACACAGACAATATACAATACATAAATATACGGCAACCTGTAAATTCTAACTGCTTAGCCGTTATCTAATAACTCCAAGACATTAAAGTTGATGTCTTATATAACTTACATGCTCTGGGCGGGTAATATTTATTACAGCCATTTCCTGTACGGTTTCATGTCGTTGTTCCGCCAAACGAACCGTCAAATTGTCTAACCAAAATTTCCAGTCGACAACTCGACTTGCTATTGTCACAATTAGAACCCAAGTCAAGATCTATTCCCTCCCCCCCCCCACTCCACCTTCATTAACCAACACCACCTGTCTACTTCTATTGCTATAAGAAATCATAATTTTCTTCTCTTTACTTTGGTGTTTATTTTCGCTTTTCGGCGCGTTGCGAATCCGATTTGTTTGTGCTGTTTATAAATAGAAAACAAAGATGAAAAAAGCACGAGTTAAGTATACTATATCATCTTAATTATCAAATGTTGTTAGATTTCGTCAAGTCATTTGTGTGGATCGTAAAGAAGATTGTAATAAGGTAGCAAAGTTATCGAAGTAAGAAAAACGAAAATTGACAAAATACAATTACTAGATGATTTACAAAAGTAAATATTTATATTTAACATATGAATGGAATTAAATTAGGTTCTTCAAAATAAAATGAATTTTCATTTATCCATTTGTTACTTGTCTGATTTCTTCTATTCTTTCATTGATAGTTTTCACTTTTTGCTAATTTTCCTAATCTTCACTAAGTAATCTCATTGTTCATTCATCATTTAATCTTTTGTTTTATTGTTATCCAAGATTTCTTGGCATCATCTGTTTTTGTTTTCTGCGCATGTTCTCGCGAATAAGAGGAGGCGCAACAAGAGCGCCCACATGTGGCATATGCCCCATGGACCGTTATTGATTTTTAACCGAAGCAGAAATTTTGCTGTCAACTCAATTGTTGAGGGAGTGTAAAAAAAGAAAAAGAAGAAGCAGAGGAATAAGAGAGGAATACCTACAAGTAGCGAGCACATTTTGTGGTTTGTATGACTAATGTGGCTTGTACATATCTCCGACTCCCAATACTGTGGATGACTCATCAGGCGACTACCCCAACGACAACGGCGACAACAACAACAAGAATAGTAGAAGAAGCAGCAACAGTAGAACAACATGCGGTACTTTCTCGCTCTCACTTAGAACCAGTCACTTTCTCTCTTGCTCTGCTGTCAGCATAAAAATTGCATAATGTGCCGTCTACTCTGTATATGTATGCATATGTGAGTGTGTGTGTGTGTGTGTCCATGTGCATGCCTTTTGACACACTGACACTTATTGTTCAGTGAGCACAGTTGACAGGCAGCCGTGTAAAGAGAGCGCAAGCAGTGCACATGCGCAGTATCAATGGCTGTCAAACTGTTATACGCTAACTGCTTGTTTACAGTGCCTCACAAACTGGCAATTAAGAATGCAGCGCATTTGCTATTCGTTTATTGGGTAATTTGTGAAGCGTTTGCCGCAAGAAATGATTATGTCATCGTTAAGTGATCTTACGCATCTGCTTCTTCTTGATATCTTAAGTGCAATTTGCTTTTAAAATTCCCCAAAATCGATTAATTAATAAATCCCCAACAACAACAACAACAACAACGATATTCAATAATCATAAAAAAAGCAAGGCATAATTAAATCAACGCTGCGTTAATTAACGGTACTGCTGTATGCTGGAATTAACAAACTGTAACCACATGTTGGGCCGCCCCCAGCTGTTGCCACTAATGAAGTCAAGTGCAAGCGACGTAACGGCCAATGGACAATGGCTAATGGATAATGCAGAGCAACTGCAGCATGGCCATGGCTGATGCCACGTCTCTTTGCAGTGCAGTGTGCAGCAAAGCGCAACAAATTGTTGCACTCAGCATTCAGTAGCAAACAGCAAAGCGACCGACAACCGACGCAGCGAATTGATTGATAACCGCCTTTCAGTCTCGAGTAGTTTTGGCTGCCAGCCAAATAGCCAAAGTGCCGGTTGCCGGTGGCCAGTTGCTTGCTTTGCCTACGGGGCGTATGCGCAATTTACATGCTAAGGCGCTCGATAAGCAAATTTGTTTTAAATGGGGATGGCACATTTTTCATGGCCAGCCTTTTGCTGTCCATCTCCTTGTTGTTGTTATTTTTATAATTGTTTGTTTTTTTGTTTGCGGCGTGTGCCACTTGCATTGAACTTGTTTATTTCTTTTGCCTCGTCTTGCAAGTCATCGCCATTTTCTAACCATTTCAACTAGCCCATAATTAAGGTCATGTGCCTGTTTAACTATATATGTAGGTATATCTTATATAGAAAAGAAATTGTAGTCGAAGGGAGTAATTGAATAAAATACCGTATGTTAATTTGTTATGCATTTTAAACATATTTCAATTATTATTATTATATTATATTTATATGCATTTATCATTGCACTATTAGACAAATTTTCCATTATTTAATTCTATTTCCTTGATATTATTTATCGCATATTATTAACATATTTTCGCATAATGAGCCAAAGTTTATTAAGCGAATATAATGCTAGTTGCCTTTGGCAGGCGAGCAACAAAATTAGTTCATTTCCTGCTGGCTTTTCTTTCCCTACATTCGTTGGCTCGGTGGGTGTTATTTTCTACCACTATTGAGAGTTATGACTACTGCTGAGTTTTGGCCATTTGTTGTCTGCGCTTGGCTTGGCATTTTTTATGAGCTATTTGTTTGATGGCTACTTTTTTGTTGCTCAGCGTTAGCTGGTTTTATTGTAGTTTTTTCCACTATTGCTTGGCGTTGCCAGCTGACCAAATTGATGTGTTTGCCAAAGCCATTAGGCCAAGACTTTTTTTTTGCTATGGACTTACGCACCATTTGGGCCTCTTGCCTTTTTTCTATCCCTTCTCTTTCTTTCGCTCTTTCTTTGCCACTTTGGCTCGTCGCAATTAACACTTGTTGACAAGTTCAGTAGGCCAAGTCAAAGTGTTGTTGTTGCCGTTGCTTAAGTATTGCGTGGCAGAGGCAATTTAAACTTAACACTTGACGCCCACGCGCATTGCCCCCATTTGGGGCAGCTGCTATGATTTGAGGCGATTAAAATTTGATTTATGTCGACTCATTAATTAGAGGCCAACAACAACGACGCCTCAGGCAACAATGTTGTTGGCAAAAATTTCCCCCATTGGACAGCATAGTGGTCAGAGACTGCAAATTGAAAGAGGCTTTGTGGATTAAGTAATTTATTATTGACGTTATTATTTATACTGATCGTTGTCTATTCAAAAAATATAGTATTTAAATTTTGTTTATACGTTTGGCGAATGCAAAACTTCTGCACCACTGTGCGTACTGAAATTAATTAAGATTGCGCCTGCTCTGCCTCTGCTTGCTAAGGCTATTAAGTGACCCATTGTACGACCCCGGTCACCACTCTCAACTGCAATTGTCACCAGCAGCAGCCTCCCTTTCGCTCTCCCGCTCTTCACGCTCTCTGAAAGCTTCACTCACTGACGTCATATGCCGCATTGTCTCTCCATTAATTAGGCGCATTCTTTTTTGAATGCCCAGCACGAGTGCGAAGCGACGAACGTATTAACGATTGAATATACAAATAAATACATATGAAATGAAAACTCAACGATCGCATACTCACCACACTCAACTCGGCAAACGGCAGCGGCGATTGCTACGCATAGTGGTGTGGTGAGTTGAGCGGCGCAATTAGCGAACGACAACTGGCCAAGCGAAATGTCCATTGCGCGCTTGGGACTCTTTTTTTGTTTTGAATCGAATTCATTAACAGTTTATGTTTAGAACATAGCGTGCTGTTGTTGTTGCGATCGACGTTTCGCGCTCATTTCATTATTTTAGTTGCGCGTTTGCACTGTGAGTGACAAACAAACGAAATACGCGAAATGTGCAATCAAATGGAAGCAGTTCAATTGAAGATGCGCTTACTATAGCATGTGAAAGCAGTGCAAATTGTACTTGAAGTGCAAGCAGTGCAAGTTGCTGTTGAAGTGCAAGCAGTTTAAAAAAAGACTGCATCTAGTTTTGTTGTTATTATTGTTATTGAGCACATGTGATATGGCAACCAAGTTTCATAACTGCGACTATGAAAATATAGAAGATGAAGGCATTGGCGGTAAGTCAAACGAAATTTGGCAACTCTGGCGGACATTTGTCAAGATTTTCGACGCAATTTCCTTAACAAAATTGAATAAAGACGGCTTTCATAGATCAACAAAAATATTGTGCAAAATAAATAGACGACGACAAAAACAGCATTTAAAATGAATCCCCTGTCGTTGCGAAGCATACAAGTACGAGTATTATGAGGTCTGACCTAGAGCTGGCCACAGAATAAACAAACGATATGCTAGCTAGTGTACACATTTGCATAGTTATTATGTGCATATGTATATTTAGAATGTATATGTATTTAAGACTACATATTAACATTATTTTTGCATTAGCATACTCCATTTATGTATTGGGGTATCTTGACGTAAAATACTTACTCTAGAGCTCATTATTACAAAATGAAAATCTTTACAAAGTTTAAGAACTCATTATTTTTGCTAGAGTGTTTTTTTCTCTGCTTTTACGTAGAAAGCAACTTTTTCTGCCTCTTTCACTCTCCTTGACATTTCCTCTTATTCATCATATTGTGCTTGGGCTGCCAACCGCAAGTTCTCATACAATAAATATGAAATACATATATTATTGTTATTATTCGTATCGCGCATATGTATGCCATATGATTGGCACGACTATAAGTACATATATTCATTTGAAGAAATTACAAGTACTCTTTATAAACCGTTCGTTCACTGTGACACATGTAATGTCGTTGGCTTCTGATTAATTAGCTAATTTTGTTTTCGTATTTGTTTGTGTTTGGTTTCAATTTGTCTCGACTGGTTTATTGTGCCAAATAAGCAAGGAATCGACTTGGACTTGTACACAACTTATCTATAAATAAGCATTAGAACTTGTGCCAAAAACCAAAAAAATGCCTCGCAAACAAAATAGATAAAAAAAATAAAAAAATACATGTATATAAAAATGCGACGGCGACGCGTGGATTTTTGTTGGGGTTTGAGGTGCGACCTTGAATTACGTCCAGACTGTAAAATGTAATGCAGGAAAAATTGCTCAAACTAAAATACAAAAGAATTAATATTGTGCGACTTTAAGTTACCCTGCAGTCGGGCTTTAATTGCTGTTCGACCATTGGAAGATGTTTAATAAAATATGCGGGCCAAAACGCAAGTTTATGTATTTTGAAATATGATAATATTAATTTTTTAAAATGTTAAAACTTGGAAAATATTGCTAATATTTAATAGAGCATATATCTCTGTTCTGTTTGCTAGACATCTACATCTTCAGATGTCGTTGTCTTTCATCGTCAGCTCAACATGGTCACTTGACTTAGAGGTCCCCATCATAAGGCTGGCTGCCAGCAGCTCCTATGATCATCTTTCTGATTGACATAAAGCAGGCATTCATTCACTCTACTCGTATAGCGTAGCAGACATTGACAAGTTCTTCCGCTCTGCGGTTGCCTTTATTAGTTTCTTTCATTCCTCTACATTCGCACATTGTTTACAACTGTAAATTGTTTATAAAACCGTTTCGATCATGTGCACGCACAATTTATTTAACACGCAAATAAGCTTACAATCATTTCATTTTTCTTGTAGGGATTTTCCTGTGTTTGCACTGCAAATTATGTGTAATCCTGTGCCAGACTTTCCGACTGTTTCCATAAACAGTCAATGTTTATGCTAGCTTTGAGGGTTAACTTTTGTTATTAAATAGTATAATGATAACAGTAATGTGTGAATAATTGTTGCTGTCAATACACAATGGCCCTCTATGCTTACCACTAAAATGCGGGTTGAACGAGCTTTATCAAATTTACAGCGAATTTTGGTTCGCCAATATCGAACTGCGCAGTTAGTTGATATTATTTTGTAGGAATTTTATTTGAAAATGTCGAATTTAATATATGATAATTAATATAAAATATAAATATATCTAAGAAATATAGATGGAAAACTATTAGCTTTTTTTTAATATATTATTTAAAACAGACATTCGTCACACATGCTTTGAGTAAACCTAAGATTCATGGAATGCTAAAAGACCTCATTCAAAGTGTTGCTCAATGAGTTTCTCAAACTACTTCCATAACATTTTTTCGCGTCAAAAAAAATACTAGAAAAGCAATCTGAAACGCATGGAATTTTCAATTAACTAAATATGCAGTAAATGGGCTAATTTAGCAAATATGAGTAATTTATTAGATATATTTTTGAGTGCTTTTGCACATTTCACAGCAGAGAATTAGTATACAAATTCCACTTGACTTGACAAACGGACACAGACAGACAGTCCACGGAGAGTGCTCAAATGGGCGACGCTTAAACTGTTTCGACCAACCATCCGTCTGTCTGTCTGTCTGTCTGTCGGTCTGTCTGCTAGTCTCTATCGCACTAAACACTTGTGCAGTTAAATTGCAATTAAAACTGAAAGACTGCAAATATACAAGTGACTGTTGGATGGGGGCAACAAACCCGCTTCCCTGCCCCCCCCCCCTCCCCTCCCTCTCTGAAACCCGCAGAATTCCCCACAGAGCTGTGGCAGAAACTAAACAGCCAAAACCGAAAAGATTTCAAGTGAGATTTTGATGTCGTTTGCTGCAAATGCAGCTAATTGAAATGCCAGTTGCCATTTCGCAGTTTTCAATTTTTATCAGTTTTTTGTTTTTCCATTTTCATTATTGTTGTTGAAGCTTTTAATTACGGGTATTTGCCGCTGGACATGTTTTTATCACACTTTTTGTGGGTCGCCATGGGCCAAGACAGGTTGCATTTTGGCCAAAACGGGCAAAAGCAACAAGTGCTGCAAGTATCCATGTGTGTGTGTGTGTTGGGTGTGTTGTGTGTGCGTGTGTGCGTGTGTATGCGTATGTGAATGCATTGTGAAGTCAGTCACTTAGGCAGCTGCCTAATGCCAAATAAGATATTTTGGAATTTCAATTATTTTTGCCAAGCATGTGTGAGTGCTATGGCTGTGTGAGTGTGTGTGTGTGTGTGGTCAATGCAACATGTTGACAGCACTGACTTTGACCGAACATATGCAGCCCACTGTGCTGCGCGCACAGTGTGACTTGCTTGACTGACAGCAGGCGTCGACTCATGTTGATTTCTAGCTGAAAACCGAAAACCGAAAACTGAAATTAAGATTGAAATTGAGACTGAGCAAAAACCCAAAAAACCGTCATTATGAGTTTGGCTGACCAAATGAATGGCCGAATGTGAATGGAAAAGCGTTTGAATATGATTGTGAATGAAGTATAGAATGATAGTTTAAAACAGTTACATTTATATATGTACATAAAATACATTATATGCACAAGCCAACAAAGAAAGCGTCATCGACAGTTTACAACAGGCTAACAATTTTACAAGGCTTCAAAAGTTATTAAAAAAAAACCATATACACAAATAAGTCTTAATTGAAACTTTATCCGCAGAAGAATGTGAATTTAACAACATAACATTCAATTAGTATTTAATATTGCTTTCCCAATTATGTTGATATATTCAACATATCTTATTACATATTCATACATTTTTGTTAGTCAAAGTTGGTCTTTTGGAGCAACTAATATTGATTATACACAAGGCTTACAACTTTACAAGGTTTCGAAAGTACCTAAAATAATTAAAAGAAACCAGATAAGCAATTAAGGCTTCTTTAAAACTTTATCCTTAAAAGAAAGTGCATTTACGTAACAACGTAACATTCAATTAGTATTTAATATTGTTTTCCCAATTATGTTGATATGTTCAACATCAATATCATTGCTAGTCAAAGATGGTTTTTATTACTTGATACACATAGTATTATATAAGTATTGTAGTACTGTTACGACTCCTCATATAGAACTAACCTGCAGTCTCATTTTTATCGTGGGAAATTCCGCCTAGGCAGACAACACTTTTCGCACCGAAATATTCCTCAATGAAACAGTCAGCTGTAGTGCCAAGGTTTTTCCGACCAAGTGAAATACGTGAAAGGCCACAAAAAAGAGAGAAGAATGAAAAGCAAAGCACTAGGCCCACATTCAAGCGAATAACTACTGAGGTGGTCGGTTTGTCAGCCATAAAATGCACAATTGCCAGCTCTCGCAGCGGGAATGTGCCGCCCATTGTGATATCCTGTCAGCAACAACTTGTGCTCAGCTCGACGAGACATCCGTGAGAACGTAGTCGTCAACTGCCCCTCCAAGTGAGTGACTTGGCCTTGGTCAATTGCTGGCCTATGGATTGGCCATTAATGTCGTGTAACTAATGCCATTTAATTGCCTAATTGCCAAATGACATTGAGTCTAAGCAATCGACGTGTGCCAGGCACTCGCACTCAATGAAATCGCATTCTCCTCAGGTCGTGTGGCATTGGAAGTTCCACTGCAGGATCACGTGTCTCAGGTGTTGTCCCTTAATTGTTAACGATTATTTTTACACATTAGCTGAGCTGCAAAATATGATTATTGACTTGGGGGGAATTCCCTTCAATTTGGAATTTCAAATTCCACATTCTACGAGTATTAAAACAGTTTATCTGTTTTTTAGGCACAGGCAGTGCAGTCAAGGTTTTTTTTCCTCTATTTGCAAAGAAAATATACTATATTTATTTTTGCCATATTTAGCATTTCTCTTGTCAACAGTTTATTCACTTCTTTTCAGTGTATCCATTGCATAAAAACTTAATCATTGAGCTGTCTATTTTCATACAGTTGGTCAACGGTTGTCCTCTCATTTGCAGCCAATTTTAGTAATTGATTTAATGTTCGGCTGCTTTACTGGCTTAATAATTTATGGCCAAGTCTTGAAATTGACGGCATTCGACAGGCAGGTTTAGATGAAGAAAGAAATGTACTTTTAAAGCTATTGCGAAAGACATTTCGATAGGTGAAAGAAAGAAAACAAACTTAAAAATTTATTACACCCAAATTTGAACGAACATTTAGATATGTTGTAATAAATGATTTAAAGTATTTATTTAAATTATTTAAACGGAATTATACAATACAAAAATCATTAACTTTTCATCGCTTCAATTAGTTGAGGTCAATTTAAATGGAAATTGAAAATTAATTTTAAAATAAAGAAATGATATGAAGAAATCATTTCAAAGGCAATCAACTGTGTTGGAAATTGATTAATGTCGATGAGGAAAAGCCACAATAAACTGCAACAAAATTGGAGTGCAAGTGGTACAGGTACAACCACAACTACAGGTTGTACTGGTTGGCGTTGACAGTTTTGTAGATGGCACTTAGCTTTAAATTGATGCGGCTACATAACCAAAGCCATTGATTATGGCGCGTGCTTGTAAGGAAATCGCATAAATTATTTATTAAGGCAGAGACTGACGTCGATCGATAGCTCGGATCGATCATGATGGGTTGCTGAACTCGAACACCTATTGGCTTTGGCTGGGAAGACAGCGAACTCTACATCGGCGCGTTTCCCCCCATGTCTTCCTCTCTATCTGATACTCTCTTCTCCCTCGCTTCGTTCCACAATTTGTTGTCCACGCACCCTCCTCTAATTGACAGTTGCCCCCCCCCTCGTGTGCAGCATTTGCTGTCGCGTGTAATTGATGAGGCTCTAGGCCTCTGACCTATGGGGCTGCGAGGCTGTGTGGGCGTGGCACAGTCGCCACTTACACTACACCTATTTGGAGTGTGATTTACAGAGACATTGTTGTCTGCTATGAATACTTGTATTTGCTTTCCCTTTTTTGTTTGTTGTTGTTGTGATGAGCTACAGCAATTACTCATCTTTCAATCGCTCAATCTTTTGGAGACTGAGCTCCACTGAGTTGACTCATCACAAGTTGCGCTTCAGTCACAACTTTCGCTTGTCTTATATAATACTTGCCACTTTAAACTATGATATATCTTTATTACAATCTCTCATCTTTTTGCTCTTTGCAGAGTCGCTTCGCTCGGGCGTTGATCAAACGGAGCTGCAGGAGCTCAATGAACTGGGTCTGATCCTGACGGCGACGCCACGTGACTCGAAGCGTGCCTCCATCAGCAATGAGCTGGCCTGCATTTGCGGTGTGGCAGACACCAAAAGTTGCAGCTGTGCGGCAGAAAAGGTGCCCAAGTTGCAGCACCCACAACAGGAGCAGGAACAAGCACTGGAAGAAGCGACATCTGAGGCACAGCTAAAGGATATAACAGCTAGCATACCCAGTACAAATGAGGTAAGCACATTTGGGGTATATTGCTTGGTTTAGTAACTTACATATATATTTATATGTTTATTTACATAAGTATTTATTTGTAGATATTTATTTATTTACATATTATTTCCCTTTTATGCTTTTCCATTTATTTAGATACATATATATTTAAATATTAATTTTTAGTATATATCGGCTGCTATATTTAAATATATGTATGTAATAAAATTAATTAATAATTAATAAATTATTAATTATTTAACAACATATATTATAGAAACATATACACATATTATATGTTATAATTAAATAATACACTTGTTTTGGACGAGATAATAGTAGCTCATAAAGGGAAATACATTTCAAAGTTAATTAAAAATAATAGTATACTAACTTTAAATTCAACCAAAAATAATTCTAAATTAATATCAGACAATTATTAAATTAAATAATACTTCTTTCAGGACACATCACTGCGCAGCCAGGCGGAGGAGTATCCCCTGCTCAAGAGCTACATGGATAATGGATATGTGAACTGCGAACGGTTGGCCAAGTGCCTGGAGGTCAGAAACAAGCAGCAGGAGCAGCAGCAATGTCAACTAATGGGACTCGCCATTGTTGTGCAGTGCATGTCCAAACAGGTGAGCGAAGGGTTTTAGCTGAGAGGAGGATTATTTGGCAAAGTAGGCGCCGGGTACAAGTGCCTTGCCAGCAGCAGCTTGTTCAAAAGTTTGTTCAGTTTTATGCGCTCGACTGAATATCCTTTGTGTATCAGCCAAAGACAGAGACCAGAGACAGAGTGAGGGGATTCCTCTGCTCTGATAAAAGGCCAAAATCCATGCACAGTTCAGGCCAGATATTTGCCTTAAGCTGCGCTTAAATTTCAACTAATTTCGTTTAATTGTTACAGTTTGTGCTAAGCCTCTCAATCCATATCCGGGCCTGGCTTAAAGCCTGCACCAATTTTTCTTTTTTGTTTGCACTAATTAAAAATGGTACACGTTTTTGGCCTGGCCAACAACAACAACAACAACTACTATACATCTACTGGCTGTCTCTATTAAGTTTGAATTTCTAGAGCTGCATCTGCTCACCCTTTTGTTTTGTTTCCAAATGCGAAAAGGGTGTGATCTGCTCTGCATTCAATTAATTGTTATCATTTTCAAAGGATTTTCATATGTATGTACTACTACTAGTGTTGTAGTATTGTAGTTCTCTTCGCATATGTGCCAGTTTTAACAGTTTGTGCCGCAAGGGTTTAACAGCTCTCAATAAAAGCAGTTGGTCGAGGTGCGAATATAATGAAATATCATTTCAGCAGCGGAAAAACCTCAAATATCCCTTTCTCAATCGTTGGGTTTGCAATAGGCAGACAATAGTTAGTTGTAAAAGATATCCAAAGTAGAACTTGTTTATTCATAGTAAAGTATGTTCTTTGGAATATATTCCATCTTCCTTAAAGATGATAGAATTCAATATTGTAGAGAATACTCCGAAAGATACTTTCCTACTTCTATCAGATTAAATTACTTCATAAAGATTTCAACTAATAATGAAACACAATAACAACACAATATGCAATATCAGACAAATTTCTATGTAAAGTCATCGAACATTGCTTAACCACTTTAGTTTGCTTTATATTTATTCGAACCAATAGTATCTGTTAATTGATTCTTGTAATTTAATTGATGCATACTTTCTTGACAAACAATACTCTCTCAGTTTAACTTTGAACTGCATTTGTTTTATACCGAATTCTCTACTGCTGAGTCCACTACCTGTTTGCATCCCGACCCAATGATGGTCGATAATTGGCATTTGCTAGGATTGCATTTGCAGCCATTAAATTGCAATAACAAAAACGTAAAAATGCACGACAACATTATTTTGACATTTGCATTTCGAAGTGATGAGATGAGATGCCGTTAGAGACATCGCTTGTAAATCGATTTATGATGTTGTTTGTCTGGCGACTTTTAAACCGCAAATGTTTTGCAACAGGTAGAGGACAGCAGGGAGTTGAGAAGGAAGTGGTAAATTTAATAATAAACGAAAAGGAAATGATTGAAGAACTCTTACAACTATATTGTACTAGAAAATATCAGATGTATGTGCTTGATTTGCCAGTTTAGTTTGGCACTTTTCTGCGTTTAAGGGAAAACAAAAGTAAACGCATAGAACCCTTTTATGCAGTGTCATAATCCTATTCATTGCACAACATTGAGTACAATGTTTGTGTAACTTGTTGCATGCGGTTGTTTTTCAGCGGAATTTTCACATTTGCATAAAACGTCAGACATATTGCGTATAGTTTTTCCCACTAAAAGCCTAAATGTCTGTTGCGAGAGAAAAGATAGTTGTAATGTTGTTTTTGTTGTGCTGTCAAACATAAATATTTATTTAAATATGATCCAGCGAGAGATTTCACAATTCGGTGTGAAACCCAGGAATACGACACACTAGCAAGGACATTACGATCTCTCTCTCCCTCTCTATTTCATTCGATATTTCTCTTTATCCTCATGAGCATCACGTGCTTGTATTTTTATGGCGGTCCTCAATAAAGTGAAGGACGTGAAAATGTCTTCGGAATGCCAATATTTGAAGGATACTCCAGTTGCTCGCGATACTCTATATTTTCTTGGACTACAGTCTGTAGACTGGGCAGTAGCCAAAGGATTAAGGACAAACGAGTGACATTTTAATTGTAGCTTCTATATACACAGGTAGTCAAGGATACGAGGCCAAGGAGACAGTTTAAGTCGTAGACAGAGAGATGAAGACGAGACACTTAATTACAATAAAAGTGCAGTACACGACACCGTCCGACATTTATCTCCGACCATGTCGGACAGTCTAATTTGAGGTTAACTTAAATGTCGCTTAATTTAACGAGTATGCCAGGGAAGAGGAGATGGAGAAATTTAGCAGCCATGTAATGACTATAGAAATGCAATGAACTTGAAATAGAGCTTAAAAAATAGTTACAAAAATGCTGGTAATCTTGGATAACCCAAAGATTTACTAGATTAAATAGGGATAAAGGCAGTGTCTTTAGCAGTCAAAAATATGTTGCATACATGGAGAAACCAAACAAATAATCCCTGCAGTCTGCGTCAAGCGGAGAACCCCATGATTTTATCATAAGGAGATTCGTAAAAACCCCAAAGAAAAATTACTTTACCTAGAGTGTAATTAAGTACACTGTCATATATGGCAAGTACTACCTGTTTAAAATGAGTTTAACATACTGAAGGCTCATTCATCATCAATAAAACATCATATTAAAAATACTTTCAGCTAGGAATAACATTATAATCTTTGCTTTTATACTGAGGGCACATTAATAAATATATGCATTTTTCTAGACGGACATATAATGTATGTTTTTAAGTGTCCCTGATTAGTTGCTGTTTTTGTAGAGTCGCGACCCATTCTTCGTAGAACCACTTGAAGCACAGCTAATGGTCAACTCTTAGCGCTGAAATGAGGATCTCTTTAATCGCAAGTCAGTCGTGACAATTGCAATTTGTTGTATCTAATCAAATTTGTTTCAAGTACTTGCACTCGTATCACGGCACTTGAGTTGACGCCAGCCCTTTGGGAAGGAGTCGCTCACACACCTAAAATGTATCAGAGAAGGAGAGCAAATTGAAGTGCATGTCGACACCCACAAAGGGACGCTCCAAAAAAAGGCAGCAAAAGGATGCTAGAGGATGAGGATGAGGATGAACTGTGACCAATTTTTGCAGTTGCAGAAGCCACATGACGTGGTGAATCGTTGGAAAGATTAAGCCGCACACTTTCGGTCAACGAGATTGCGAGAGAGTTGTACTAACTTGGCTTTAACTGGGGGCGTTGCCGAGTAGCCAAAAACGCCCTTCGGTCCACCAAGGGCCACACCTATTTTGTTTTCTGTTTTTTTTTTTGTGCTGTTCAAAAGCAACTGAATATCCTTTTTGCCTAAATCTGCTTTTGTAAATATTTTTCGACCTGGCTAAGGACTCTTTTCGACTATTTCTACCTGTTTGGCTGGCCTATAAAAGGCGCTGCAGATCCTGTCGCTGTTCATCAGTCTACTCGAAGCATTCGTCGTGTTCAACACGCGCATTTAACTGCAGCAATTTCAAAAATAAATAAAATGTTTAAGAATTTTGTGTTCACCAACGAGAATCTGTCCGCTGAAACCATGGACTTTGATTTGATCAGCTGGACGATGGACAGCACAGACAATGGCAGCATCGATAGCTATATGGATAATCAGACATTCGATTGTCAGGTAAAAGCAAGAGCATACTGGTCTATAAATGATGGAAGAGAAAACTAGCCTAATACATTCTATAAAAGCGTTTATAATAAAATACTTATATAAATAAAGAAAGGATTAGAGATAGAGGGTGATTTATCTGCGTGAATAAGACAGTTCTAAGTATTAAATGCCTGAATATAGCACACTACATAACATATAATAATTCAACTTGAATTTTGAATCTGTCCCAAATGAATATTTAAATCTAACAAATTTAGTTGATCACTCACAATAAAATATTAATGCGAATATTTTATTACCATTAAGTCGTTGTTCACTCTTAAAGTAATTTAATATTTATACGAATTTATCATTACAATATTATTTTCTAAATTATTTAGAAAATACCTCCAGTATTCTAATGAAATAATTTTAATTCATTACTTTTGAAACAATCACATTAATAGTAATACTTCACAAAAATAATCATTAGAATATTTGCTTAAGTATCTGTAAGATATATCCTTGAGGGACCCTTGATACACACTGCAAATGTTCATTAAAAAATTCTTAGGGTATTGAGAAAGTACCAGGAATACTTTTATTCCCACGGTCTGCATAGTGTTGCCGCAAAATGCAAGTCCTTGAGTCAAGGATACCGCTGTTTATGGCCCAGGGAATTTTCCCATCGTAAAGCCATTCTGCCCAGGTAGCGATATGCAACTGTTCTAAACTCCTTGTTGTTTTGGCCTTGCAGATGGACAAGTTGAGTTGCCAGGAGGACAAGACGCAGACAACGCTGACAGAGACGCTGGCGTTGTTGCAGCAGACACAGCACAGTTGTGAGGAGTTGCAACAACAGTTGCATGAGAAGGATGTGGAGTGGGCGCATCGCCTGCAGGAGCAAGAACATTTGCAGCACAGCAAGCTGCAAGAAGGTAACTAACAACTGATGATGCCTTCGTAATCAATGACTTACACTTATTTTGTTTGCTTTGAGCAGCGGAAGACAAGTTGCAGGAGATGCAGCTGCTGGTCAAGGAGCGCTTCCTTGAACTAGACGCGCAACTGCAGGCCAAGAATGAGGAGAAGAAGCAGGCACTGCAGTCCTACCACCAGGAGATGGCCCATCAACTGCGCCATAAGCAGGAACAGCTGAATGCCGCCGAGGGGCAGGTGCTGCAGCTGCAGACGCGTCTACGCGATCAGGAGTCCCAGGAGCAGCTGCTGCGCGAGAAACTCGTGCGCAAGGAGAACACACATGTGCGCTCTGTGGCGGAAGCCACACAGCGCGAGGAGGAGGCGCTGGAGAGTGTTAAGGAGCTGCGCAAGGAGCTGCAGATGCTGCGAGCCAGCACCGAACTGCAGCAGCGTGATTTGAACGATCGCCTGGCGCTGTCGCAGGACGAGATCAGCGTGCTGCGCACTTCCTCGCGGCGTCGCAGTCCCAGCAGCAATAGCAACAGTCTGAATGACAGCAGTGTCGAACTGTGCCGTCTGACCAATGAGGCAGAGAGTCTGCGTTGTGTGATGGAGCTTAAGCAGGCCGAGATCTCGGCGCTGTCCAAGCAGAATGCCGAGCTGCAGCGGGAGAACGATGAGCAGCGCAATCTGAGCAGCCGTATCACATTGCTGGAGGCACAGAACGAGATGATGCGCACCGAGCTGGAGAGCAAGACCGAAAAGGAGAAGTAAGTGGACAACTAACTAATACTATTGATAATTGTATGCAGAACTAACCCTCTCTCTCTCTCGCTCCTTACAGAGATATCCAACGCCAGATGGAGGAGATACAGAAGGCCTTCAACCATGAGAACATCAAGCGCAAACGTCTCATCTGCGACAAGGAGGAGCTGCAGTATCATCTCAAGCAGCGCTCGGAGCAGCTCATTCTTGTGCAAGCGCAGCTCCATGAGCTGTCCAATGGTTCGCTGGACAGCTCCAGCCTCAATCACACGTACAGTCGCTGCAATTCGCAATCGCACACCTCGAACACATCGCCGCCTGCTTCGCCAATCATCAAGGGTGTCATCGAGCGCAATGATTCCGTCAGCTGGGTGCTGGAAATGGACGACGAGACCCCACAGGTGGCCGCCTCAAAGCTGGTGCGACGTGCCGGCTCTTTGCGCACCACCAGCGAACGCAGTCCCACCCAGCGTCGTGCTACCCAACAGCAGCTATCCCAGAGCGCCAGCAATGGACATGGACATGCCAATGGTCATGGTCATGGACCTAATCCGCTGTCGCAGAGTATGTCGGCCACTGCTTTGTTGCGGGGCAACAGCAGCTGTAGCAACCAGTTGAATGAACCGGAGTCGCCGCGTCCCCTTTGCCGTGCTCGCTCCCAATCCGTGTGCAACAACAAGGCGGCATCGTCGTCGTCCTTTGAGGCGCGTTCTCAGCGTCAACGGCAGCGTCAGTGTAACGATGCCGCAGTGATGCATCCGTCGGATTGGCGGTCGGATGAAGTGCGTGCCAGTTCGCCGCAGCCATTGCCGCCGCCAGTGCTGGCCGATATTCGGACACGCAGCTCAACCATGAAGCTCATTGCCTGCGAAGCGTATCCCAAGGCGCTCAATAAGAAATTCCAGGAGATACAGGAGTCGGCTGGAGAGGCAATGGTGTCCGGTGCCAACTCGGAGGATGAGAGCTGCTCGGCCTCATCGGAGGATATGCGCAGCTCGTCCGCATCGAGCACAGCATCAGCATCAGCTGTTGTCGGCTGTTCGCTATCGAAACGACAAAAGCAACCGTCGCGCATGTCCATTGAGGAGGCGCTGCTCCTGGAGCAGGTCAATAGCCTGAATGGTACTCCCATGGAGGTGAGCTGGTCCGAGGATGCAGCAGATGCGGATGCAGCCAATGGGCATAGCATCGCATGACAGCCACCATCATTGGATGTGGCTTACGAGGAACGCGCCGTCATCGAGCAGATTGCCGAGGCAGCCGAAGAGGCTTATGAGATGGCCACCGATGCCCAGCAGGAGGAGCTCATTGTGGGCGAGGACGAGGACGGAGAGGATGGAGACGCAGATGGAGACGATGAAGTTGATTTCGATGACGATGAGGATGATGATAGCTTTTAAAGCAGGCGCTCACCTAGATTGTAGAACAATTCAATGAGCAGCATTAACCTAAAGCATAGCTTGGCGCAACCACAAAAAAAGGAATATATGAAAAACTCTATAAATTGAGAGAAAAAAGCCCGAAAAATCATTACAATGTAATTGAAATTTTCAAATGAAAACGTTTTATGTAAATACGTGCATTTAAAGTGCGATTTTGTGAATGGGAATGGGAAAGAAAGCAAAAACGAGAGGCATATAACTAAATAAAAATCATGAATTTAAGGATAGGCCCAGAGAGGATATTTTATGCAAACATATACACACACACACACACACACTCACAAGTGGATCCGTCACAGTTTAACGAGCGAGCGAGACAGAGAGAGAAAGAGATGCGACTCAGTGAATAATCAAAATGAGTACATCATTAACATAAAGCGTCATCAATATATATATATATATGTATGACAGTAGTAATAACAGTAGCCGAACTCTTCTTCGAACACATAACATACATGTTTCAAAGCAAATACGATAATAGTACGAGTACATAAATAAATGTTATGGTTAGGCATTTAGCTCAAGCAGTATAAATATATACGAGTATATACACACCACAACTTATAACTAATATACAATACCAGATTTATATATATATACATAATATTATTATTGTATTCTAACCGCAACACAACTCGAGTTATCGTATATTATATAATATGTAATGTGTTTGTTATAATCCCACTCCTCGAATCTAAAAAGAATGCCCCTAAGCTCAACTCACTTGATGTCCTTAATTGTAATAATCACAACTAAAAAAATTTTCAATTGTACAATTTACACATCTAGAAATGTGCGGATTCAGCTAATTTGCATCCGGACCTTAAGCTTTAATTTTTTTGTGTGTGAAATATTTGAGCATTATTTATTATTTAGTTTTTAGGATCAACTGATGGATCATCTATTATAATATATATATATATAAATACATATTGTTTATAGTTTATTTGTACATTAGTTTTTAGCTTAGCATTTAGTTAAACTTACGTTTTTAATTTGTTATCAATGATTGTATCCGTATCCGTAACTGTAACTATAACTATAACTATAACTATAATTGTATCTAATTGCAAGTCTAATATGTATAAGCTAAAGGATACGCAAAAAGTTTATACACGCAGCATTGTCATTAATTATTAAGTATGATAAAAATATACAAATAATATGTTATTTTTATGTGTGAGCCCAACAGCAACAACAACAGCAACTCATCCTAAATTCTGTGTATACTTACGATATAATGAATGAAAGTAAGCAAGCAAACAAGCAACAAGAAGAATTAAAAAATACATTAAAGGAATGCAAATAAGAGTATAATATAACAGTATAACAGTAACACAAATTGCTACGGAAACAAAAAAAACCTACAAATATTTTTTGCTAAATAATTTCAAAACGTAAAATAAAATAGTAATTGTTTCAACAAAACCACCTCTATTGTTATTTTTCACTACACCCACCCAAATATTCTACCGGCAGGTTGTTCGGTACCTCGTTTAGTTGTGTAATGCGATGACGTCATCCAAATTTTCATAGCAAAATTTTGTAGTACAAGAGCCTTGAAAATGCTCAAAAATTAGAAAATCCTCAATATCTCCGTTATCTGCAGGACGATTAAGATGCCCTTTGGTCAGTTGATAGTCCTAGTCAAGAAGAATCGTTTGACACAGGATTCGCCAGGATACGCAAGGATACACTCGAGTTATAAGCAGTTTTTTACAATTCAAAAGTCCTGTATAACTTCCTTGCTAGAAGGATTTTCGTCCTTTTCACGATGTCATTTTATGCAGGACAAAAATAACTATCTATGGTGCAAAGGGCATCGCAATAGTCCTTTTACCAAAGGAATTAAGCCAAATTTTGTGATTTTTTACAAAATTTTGCAATATTCCCCTTGAAAAATTATTCAAAATTTTTGGTGCGATTTTTATATTTTTTTGATACTAATTAAGAGACCAGATCATAATGGTTTCAGAAAACGTGTCCTTTTGTCCTTAGAAAGGACATAATGGAGTTTCACAAATAAATTGATTAGTTATTTAGAAATAGATAAATCTCATATTCAACTTTGTGCATTGAGAAAAGAGTAGTATCGAATAGTCTCAATGATGTTTAAGGACTTTTTTAGGTTACAGACTTACACTAAAGAGGAGTTGAACTACAAAAGCGAATCATCTCGACATTATCGAGAATAACATATAAAATGCACCGCATCTGGGTTAACAAGATACTGTAAGAATTCGGTATCACGGTTTCAAAAAAGGGCTAAAAGAATCCTCAAGGATATTGTGACAAAGACCATTTAATTGCAATTATTATTAATTTATGTTAAAATAGCTAAAAATCTGTACAATTAGAAGTACGACACATAAACATAATACTTAAACTCGTATAGCCTCAAGTTCTTTATTTTTTAATCTCTCCTCGAACTCCTTGGCGAGCTTAAACTTTTGGATTTTGCCAGAGGTTGTCTTGGGGAATGCATTGATGGGTACGACATAGTGTGGAACCTTATAATGGGCCAACTTGCCCTTGCTGTAGGCGCGCAGAGCCGTGTTGGTGAATGTCTTGGGATCCACGTCATCCTGAAGGCGAACAAAGGCGCAGAGTTCCTCACCCAAGCGCTCATCGGGTACGCCAATGACCTAAGGGTAAAGGGAAATGAAGAAGCATTACTTAAGGATTCTATTTAGATTATGTGATAGGGTCTTACATGTGCTTCGACAACCTGGGGATGAGCGTTCAGAAAGTCTTCAACCTCTTTGGGGAAAATGTTTTCACCGCCTCTAATGATCATCTCCTTAAGACGACCGACAATGCGGCCGTAGCCATTGGATTCGATAACGAATTGATCGCCCGTGTGAAGCCAATTATCCGCACCAAGGATCTCCTCAGTTTTCGCCACATCGTTGTGGTATCCCAGCATGGTCAGATAGCCACGGACACAGAGCTCGCCTGGCTGACCAAAAGGCACTATATGGCCTTTGTCATCGATGATCTTGGCCTCGATGTGATCGGTGAGGAATCCAACGCTGTTCAGAACAGTATCCTCGGCATCACCCGGCTGTGATTGAAAGATAACAGCCGTGGATTCAGTCAGTCCGTAGACGCTGTGCATGGCCTCCACGCCCAACACATTCCTCACGTCCTGAATGAGCTGTGGAGCGACAACCGCACCACCAGTGACTGCCTTCTTAATCTTGCCGAGCGGCACTTGGAGTTTACGCTGAGTTTCCACCAGATCCACATACATTGTGGGTGTGCCATGTATCACAGTGCATTTTTCATTAACAATGGCTTGCAGTGAGTCCTTGGGATTGAAGCCAGCAGTAGGAAGCACCATGGTGGCACCTGACGCGAGAGCCGCCATTATCGTGATGCTGACACCGAAGGCATGGAAAAGTGGCACCTGCACACAGATCCTCTCGCCAGCTAGCTCATTACGATTGCCTACATGGATGCCATTGTTAATGATGTTGTAGTGGGAGAGCAGAGCCGCCTTCGGGTTGCCAGTAGTGCCTGAGGTGAACTGTACATTGCACGCGCTTTCGGGGCAAATCTCACGCTGCAGTTTTGAAATCTCCGCTTGCTCCGTCGTATTGCTCAAGTCCAGTAAATCGTCGAATCGGAGAGCACCTTTGAGACTCTCTTGGCTATTAATGACGATGGTTCGCAGATGCGGAAACTTCTCACTTTTGATTTTGCCCGGCTCCGAGTCAGCTACTTCAGGGCAAATATCACGTAATATCTCATAGTAATGTGTAGTCCTGAATGACTCTGGCGCTACGATTGCCTTAATATCCACCTTGTTCAGGCAGTAGGCCACCTCAGGTCCTTGGAATGCCGGATTAATGCCTACCGATGTGAGACCCGCACGTGCCGCTCCAAAATAGGTCAAGTACCAGTGCAGATAGTTAGGGGCCCAGATGCCAATGGCGTCTCCCTTCTCCAGTCCCAGTTTACGGAAGCCTGCTGCCAAACGGTCCACTTCATCCAACAGTTTACGAAACGTGTATCGTTTCGCTTCGTGACACGAAACTATTGCCTCTGTGCTGCCAAACTTCGACGAGGCCAACTCGAGTTGTTGGCCCACATTGCGATAAACTAGCGGCTCCTTGCCAATGTTGTGTATATAACTCGATGTAGCTACACTACAAGAGAAAGTGCAAAGTTTAAGATTACAAGAATAGATCAACATAAATTAATTTCATTGCGTTTTTTTTAAATTTGTTTTACTATTGTATTGCAGTCAAGCTTGTCATACGATCCACACACATACACATACCTCCCACAGCATACATATCAAGACACCAACAATAAGCTTTAATTTACATTTGGTTGGTGTCTTTGCTAGGCGACGTGTCATGAACTCAACAACTGCTGTTCAGCGCTCTTAAAGTTCATCTAGAAAGCTTTAAAAGCTTGCGCCAAAAATAAGTTTCATGTCAATTTTTTAATGCGCTCTGTTTGTGTTTGCATTTGTTATTGTTTTTGCGTTGTAATAAGGCGTCGTGATGCATTAAATGTAAGGTATCAAACGCTTGCCGACGGTCTTATCATTTTTATAACAATAATATGTATGTGGCTATTAATGATGTCGCAATATTTAATTTTTACTATTAAGTGCAAATTGTCTGCTAATAGGAGACTTGAGTGACTTTTGGAGCTAAATATAAGTCATATGTTAGCGGAAAATTTTGATATTCAACAGGTGTATTTAGATTTCTGCGTAGTTATTTAAATGTTTCTAATCAGAAACTAAAGTGCTTTAAAAAAAAAAGTGTAAGCAATTTAGAACTTAAAATTAAAAAGTTTGAATAGCCGAAGATCTAATACCCTTACAAGCTAATAACCTTAAGATGATTGTAATGTTTCTTACCCTAGAAAGTCTAGATTTTAGACTCTAGTAGAGATTATCTATATACACATACATACGTATGCATATAATGCGCTCTGCATAGACACATAAGAATGTCCAAAATTAGAATTATTATAATGTTACGTAACTATTGCGTCGCAAAGAAGATTAAGTGGAAGCAACTATATGACCATAATATGGTATTAATAATTAAATATCTAGAACTCAGGTTAAATAGTCTGAGCTTGCTTAATAATCTAAGCAAATTAATTACTTTCTTTACTTTTATTTGCACACACTTTAACTGGGATCTTAATCTTTGTCTGACTTTTATTTTACTCTAACTCACCAACGCAATGACTTCTGGGCTGCTTGCAGTCTAAGCAGACACCCGGAGAGAATTTGTAGCCTCTTGTTTAACATTTTTCACACTAATTACCGACGGTTATTGCGAATTATGAATGCACATCACTGTATTCACTGCAACTAGTAATTATTAATTACGTATCTATATTATAATTGATTTATTAGAAAGCAGCGCCAAACACACGTCCACAATTCACCGCGTACAATCGCGTACTGACCAGGGTAAATTCTAATCGCCGTCGACATCGCCCCGACTCACCAAAAAGCAACGGCGAATGGAGGAAGTGGGAGAGACAACCGAATTGCCTTATTCTTATCTACATAAAATCGTACACACATACGATCGTTTATGAGTGGAAATCTTTGCATATACATTGTAGTTGTTTTAGTTTTGTGGTTACACTTTATTTTTGTGCTTTTGTTTTGCTTACTATCATCGTGTATATTGTGCACGTGTCGCTCGCCGACTCTAATTTTATCTGTATGCTTGCGCTCTTGTTGTTTGTCTTTTGCTGCCGTTTGAGTATTTTATTCAACCGGCATTTCGCACTTGTTTGGTTTCTTTTGCTGTTCTCTGCTGCCGTTTTGTTGTAGTGTTTTTCAAAGTTTATTTTGTCAATTTCTAATTTGATGTTTGCACGGCGCTTTTATGAGGTAGGGTTACGATTTTTATGAGAGCTGTTCACTCTTTGTTTTTAGCGATCGTAAAGATGATGTGATGTTAATGGTTGTATAATATAAAATGATAATGTGAATAAGTATATACTTATGTACATACATACATATGCACATATGTACATATGTACATAAATTAGTAAACTGTGAATAAACCTAATAAAATGGACCAAATGTATAAACGACATTGATCTCTTTACGAGTGCTCAAATAAATACATGGGGTTTCGTTGTTATCTTAAATATGCGACTTAACACATTGCAATGCACACACACTAGATGGCGCTTTTTCATCGTGTCTGGATAATATTAGACGATATTCGCAAGGAGTATTGAGAGTATTGATAGCAAACAAAGAGCAATAACTGAGGCAACGGATACCGTTAAGTTTCTCCCAATTTTTTCCCCCGAATGTTAATTTTAACTGTAGCAGTTTCGTACGTATGTATATTACTTATTATCACCACACGCCTTACTTACTTACTGTTGTATGTATTGTGTCTAGAACTTTACACGATTTTTGGTATAATTGATATTAATAGATTCGCCAGACTAGCGAACGTACGACTGAAACTTATCAATTTAATCGCCTTACTTTGTTGTTACTGTTGTATGTAGTGTCTGGAATTTCGCACAATTTTTGGTACAGTTGATATCAATAGATTCGTCAGACTAACAAACGTACGACTGAAACTTCTTATCAATTTAATCTCATTAGCATTGTAATCATATAAATTCTATTAAATGCCGCACGCGTGTTCTGGCTTTATCTGCACACCCAAGGAACAGCTGACCAAGAATAGTCGAGTAATTGAAGAGCAGAGTGATTAATGAACCTTGAAGAGCAATCGAAAGTGACACATACTAAAATACAGAAAAGATCGCATTAGGTTAAAGAATTTACAGATTTCGTGCCCAACAGAATCTCCTTCAAATTGGGCAACAGGTCGTCAACATTGGTAGTTCTATCGATGGCCAACTCATTGATTTCGTAAAGAACATGCGTGTTAGTATCTCGGGGCTCCATCATGCGTATAAAGTCGATAGCGGTGCTTTTGCCCTTCTCATAGCAAAAGTCGGGAATGTCTGTGCACTTGCATTCAGGCGGAACGCGAGCTACCTCATAGAGGAATGTCGCGAATAGTTCGATATTCCGCTGATATTCATCTAGGGTGCAGCTCTCGTTCACCTGATTGGGCAGCATGTGTATCGAGCAGAATGGCAATCCCACCACCTGCATCCTTTGCAGGCAATGCCTGCGCATCTCATTCATGAAGGGCATGCAGACATTGACACTATCCGGTATGACTGCCTTTACATTGTAGGTCTTGTGGTAGGCCCGGTAGGCGGCCTGATTGAAAGAGGCGGTACGCGGCTCTTTCAAAGGCGGCAACTCATCCTGCACTGCTAGATATGCGGGATTTTCGCATTTTAATCGCCTATACGCTTTATCCAGATGATCTCGGACCACATACCGAATGTACCTTACGGACTGATCGGGCACTAGTTTCACAGAGAACGTGACCGAGGTGTGATTGGGCGAATGGAAGTCCCTCATGCTGAACGACTGGTTATAATGCACTCTGTGGATCGTCAGGCTGGGCATGCACCACTTGTGCTTGAGGAACTCGGGATGCGAATGATCGTGCAGCAGTCGCGTTGCGCCGGTCCGTTCCTTGTACTCCTGAATACCTATCTCGGCCTTACAGAATATATCCCAGTCGTGTTGGGTGATAGGCCTCACATGCCGCTGCAGACCCTTCACAAGGCAGCCCTTTTGCGTGTCCGACAGCGTGTTCATCAGCAGACAGAGATCAATAAAGGGCTCCCGAACGATGCCACATTTGCACCGTGCTTTATCCTCGTCGTCCGTGCCATCCTTTCGCTCTTTCGCACTCACCTTCAGCTGAAAGATAACGTAACCGCTGTGCGATGTGGTAAGCATGGGAACATTTTCGGCTATCCAGAGGTTCGTGCTGCCCACCAGCAGATCAACTGACTTGAAGAAATCTTTTCGACTGTCGATAACCTCTCGAATAAAATGGGAACCGGCTGAACTGTTGCTGTTGATGACAAACTTGATATTAACAGGCAAATCTTTGGTTTTAGTCATCCAGGCATCGATTGCTTGTATCCAACATATAAGTGGACCTTTTGAGCTGGTCAAACCACGGCCATATAGTTTGCCCTTGTCATTGGTTAGCTGGAATGGGGGATGGAGCCATGGATCTGTCGTCAAACCATACGGCACATCCACAAAGCCGTAGATGAGCATCACATTCTTGGCGGGCATCGAAAAGTATTCGGCAAAGATAATGTAGTGCGATGGTTCGCCTTCTACCTTGGCCTTCACGTCTACGACCTCAACATCAAAATGCAGCTCAACAAGTCGTTGTGCCAAACGATCCATGATTTGTTTGTTTTGCTTATCAAACTGGATGCTCTCTGATATGCTTCTGATTCTTAACATCGTATCGAGCTCAGACAGATAATTGTCAATTCTACCGTATGCATAATCGACCACTTCGCTCAGCTGGGAAGGAACCACCATAATCCGTTTATCCGGTGCATAATCCCTGATGCAATAATCTCTCAAGCAGTCGCATCTATCTGTGGCCACTTGATCTATGAAGATGCCACAGCTGTTCTTTTCACCCCAGCAAATCATCTTTGCCCAATAAGAGATAAAACAAACGAAATAATTTGAATTTAAATTGGTTGTCGAAATTGAAAGTCGAAAAATATATATAAGCTTACCAGTCTGACAGAGCATTCTCCACATTTGCTAGTTTTAAATTCAACGCTACTATTCCGTCTGCGTTTGAGTTCCTTATGGTAAATGTATTTAAGAGCTTCCTCTTCATTTATATCGCTTGTTAGGATATACCGTTTTGTTAGGATATAGATCTTGCGTTTAAACCCAAGGTCTTTGATTTAGACCTAATGTCATTTTTAACACTTCAGGTGTTTTCTATAGCTTTATGGTTCTTTAGCCCTTAGGTCTTCCTTTTAAGTTGCTCTTTAATTGTTTTCTGATTTCCTGTTAACTTTACTCTTGGATACTCGTCTTCTTTTTCCGCTTCATTATCTTTGCGCAACTGAATGGCACTCGCAAGTATTCCGACAAGCTCTTCTTATGCTTACGATGAGCTGGAGTTTTGCGCAGCACGGTGTTTAACACTCTATGCAAGGTTGTCTGCGTCTCTTCCTCTCCCCTTGCGGCCGCCAGTCGCTCAGCGACGCCTCGTAGACTGCAATACTCGGGAATGAGGCCGCATTTGCATCGGGGATTGAGGGCGGTCAACTCATACAGCAGAGTGGCACATACTTTGGTGTGCCGCTGGAAGTGATCCTCGCCAATGGACTCGTTTTCCTGATTGTGACGATCAACGCGCAACGAGTATGGAACTAGCATAATGGGCTTGTTGACCAGCTTCCGGTAGACACTGGCGATGGGCAGAGAAACGGAAATACCAGCGGTGGCAAACGCTGGTTTTTGAAAGATATCACTCACTGCTCGGATTAAGGTGTTTGTTATCCGCGAGGTGGTTGACCATGACGTTGGTTCAACGGCATCCAGCACGTAAAGCTTCATAGTGGTACCCATATTCAGCTCGTTAGTCATCCGGCGCAAATACTCCTGAACCGCAAGGTGAATGTGAGGCAACTCCTGGTCGGGTACCAGCTTAATGGAGAACTTGCCAGTTACCAGCATGGGCAGCATTGGACTGCAATCGGACTTGTTGTCGCTGCCGTCAATGCCATGCATACTGAGTGTGGGCTTGCACCAGCGATGCTGCAACATAGTCACTTTGTCTTCCTCGTGCTTGAGGCGTCTAATACCTAGTCGATCCTTGTAATTGTAGGAACTGAAGTCGGCCAACTCGAGCATCTTCCACTCTTGGACAGTGAGACGTCTAACCATATGATCAACTTGTGGTATCTTGATGTCGTGAAACTCGTTCACCATACTGTTCATCAGGTGACAGAGGTCGGTCATGGGCTCAAAGACTAGGCCACCGGCTAGTCCTGTTTCTAAAGATTTGTTGGCGCCACGCACCTCAAGGCCATAGTGCACCCAGCCGGTGATGCCACAGGCGATGACGGGAGTTTCGGCATTGAGCCACGAGTTTGCATCGAAGATCATATGGTCAACGTCGAGGAAAAAGTCACTTCTGGCCTGAACATAATCCTGGACACCTACGCTGCCCACTTCATGCAGCATATCCACAATGAACTTTACATTGACGGGCAAGTCTTCGTTGTGCTTTATCCAACACTCAATGGCCTGTAGCCAGCCCACCAGCATGCCCTTGCCACTGGTCACACCTCGACCATACAAGAGGCCTTCCCGCACATTCAGCTCGAAGGGATCGCTAAACCAGCACTCTCTCTGTACGGGCACCACATCCACATGGCCATAGACCAGCACTGTTAATTTTCTAGGCGAAGAGAAGTAGTTGGCAAACAGGACCTTCTGTTGCGGCTCCACGAAGCAATCGGTGGGCACATTGTCTATTGGAATCAAATTGGTTCTGAATTTCAATGCTGTCAATCGGTTGGCCACCCATTCCAGGGCCTCGCACCCAGCCTTGCGCTGCCGTACATCTACAGATACTGTCTTCAGGCTGACCAGTTTTTGGAGATCGTCAATGGCCCCATCCATTTGATTGTCAATGCAACTGAGCACATCGGTCAGTTTCAGCTCTAACTCGTCTCGCATCTTGCGCTTGCGATCCTTGTCCACGAATCGCATTTTACAGCTGTTACAATAGCATTTCTGCTCATTCTCATAAGGGTAACTGTCTTTGGTATCCCTTATTAATACTCGTGCTCGCTTATGTTTTCTATTTACATTATGGCTTGATCTGGAAGGGAGCGAAGTCGTCGAACCTTGCATTCTGTTTCAAATTTTTCGATTTTTAAAAACAATAGAAATTTGGAGTATTTTAATATTTATTGCAAGTTTTTCAAATCAGTTCACGAATTTTTTATCTACTGAATTATACCCTGCAAAAAGAGTAAGTGAAGTAAGTGCTTAATTTAATGTCAGCTCTCGGAAGGGAAGTGAGATAACAATTTTATTTTAAATTAGCACTTTCAAGGTAAAAAGTTGGTAGTTTCATTTACGCAGACTATTTTGAGATACTATATTTCAATAAATTAGTAGTTACTACTACATATTATTCAAAATATTGCTGAGTGTTGATTCATGGTATATCCCAATGTGGGAAATCCTTTCGTAGAGTATGAGCTGCTGCTGTGCTTATCGTCAGCAAGTGAATTCCCAAAGTCCAACCCATCTCTAATCTCGGCAACTTAACGAAAAGGCAGAGCTCCCTTAGCGGATAGTTTCGCGCCAAAAAACTGTGCCAGCCGCATTCCGAGTATCGGAATCAACAATTGTAAACAAACGCGTGCGCCTCAGAAGAGGACGCTACGTGGTGGCAAGACTATGACTCGAACTGCTGGCGCAGTCTACAACAATTTTTTAAGGTGCAGCCACTCTCAGTGGCTCAGTGGGACTTTCGTCATGTTGCCAAGGTGTTGTGCCGTTGCCTGTGCCTCTGTTCCGAGGCAAGTGGCGAAAATATTTTGGACTGGCAAATCAGAAACTCGCTGTAGCTCGTGGCGAACGGTTGTTTGTTGATTGTTCTCAAGTGAAGTTGGCGCACAGCAATAGAGAAATTGAGAAACTTGAGGAGTTTAGAGTAGTAGAAAGGTTTAAGTGAGACGCACACGCAATCAAAACAATAAAAGAGGCTAAACATATAAAATTGTGTAGTAAAAGTGAAGAAAGCGGAGAGAAACAACAGCAGCAACAACAACAACAACAAAAAAACCAAACCAAGTGAAGTAAAAAGGAATAATAATAGGAAGCGGATGTGTGTTGTTGTTGTTCTTATTGTTGGTGTTGTCGGTGGTGCAGAAAAGTGGGGTAAAAAGTAACCAACAAACGTTTGTTGTTTTCTGACTTCCATTGGAGTGTGTGTGTTCGTGTGTGTGTTGCCAATGAAAATGCAAATTGTTGGTAACAAATATTGGTAAAATGCGGAGGCCAACAAATTATTGTGCAATGCAAAAATAACGAATGCAATGAATCACTACGCAAACACAACTAATAAACAATACAAATAAATCATAAACAAATTGCAAACTAAATTCTATAAAATCAAAAGCAACTGCAACTGCATTAATTGGTTGTGTAATGGGAATGGACATGGGAACTAAGACTGCACGACGAGGCAGGCAGCACTAAGTGCCCATAGAGCAAAAAAGGACGACGACCACACAACGTACACAGCAGCATGTCGCAGCCGAGAGGTGGACGTGGTGGCCGTGGCGGTGGCGCTGGCGGTGCTGGTGTTGGCCGCAAAACTCCATCGTCGCTGACGGGGCCGCCAGACGATTCGGCCGCGGGCAGCGAACGGGCGACGCCAGCGAGCAAAGCGGACTCAGATCCCAAGGATGATAGCTCCAGCAATGGCGACAAAAAGGATTCAGATAGCTTCCCGGCACCGAAACCACCGAGTGCAGGTGCCTCCATTAGGGATACGGCCAACAAGGTGCTGGGACTGGCTATGAAAAGCGAGTGGACGCCCATTGAAGCGGAGCTCAAGAAACTTGAGAAATATGTGGCGAATGTTGGCGAGGATGGCAATCATATACCACTGGCCGGAGTCCACGACATGGTGAGTACACAAATCGAGTAGTACTCGGACGAGTACACACGACTTTGTAAAATCAATTTCGGAGCCAATTCTGAACTGAAAACGTAAGGCGACGTCGCCCTTATCAACGTCGCCTGGCGGCATTTTAGTTGTTGGTTGTTTACCAGCCAAAATAACGACACAGGATGAGACAAGAGTATGTGTGTATGTGTGCGCTTGTATGTGTGTTATTTGATAGCACGGCCCAAATGTTTGGCTGCCAAGGCAATGGCAACGGCGCGACGTTCTTTGCGTCCTGCCACAAGTTGCGCTGACTACCCCGAATAAACTCATAAAGCATCGAAATTGAAGCGCTTCGATTTCAATTTACCATAAAAATATCCAAACGCAAAGTCGTTGACATAAAATTAACGTTGCAAGCAGCCCCGCCCCTTAACCCCACATCTCCTCGCCCACTTCGAATATTCCCCTCAACTGACAATAAAATGCAAGTAGGTTCAAAAGGAAAACTAGGCAGGAAATCAAAGGAAAATGCCTAAAGGAAACAAACGTAGACAAAGTGTAACGGAAAGGGTTCTCCGTATGAAATGCCATGCAAATTATTTTGCTGTGCGAAAGGCATCATTAATATAGAGCCTCTACTAGTCTACAGGCTATTGATACCCTCTAGCTAGCTCGTCAGATCCCATGGGGTAGCATGTGCTGTAATAATATTATAGTAATCAGTTAAAGAAAGAGAAAATACAGTTATTAAGAATGCGGGGGTAGACTTTGAGGAAGCTAGATATATACTTATATACATATATATATATATATATATATCAGACTGGTGTATAACTGTAGGTGCATTGAAATATGGTAAAAGCCAATACATAGTTTTTTAATGCATACTTTTAAATGTTCTTAGTCTTAAATGTAGTTTTATTTTTAAGAAGTATTACTCATTATAAGAAGTTTAGTTATTAGACTTTTAAATTCTTATAATTCTATTATTTACTTAGATTCGTTAAATTCTTTTTGTATTGAACTTATTTTAATATTTAATTTCCTTGCATAAATAATTAAATAATAAACTCTTTGATGTTGAAAATTTAGCATATTTTCTACTGTCATAAATGCTCCCTCATTTTTGTAGGGTATATCATATTAAATTCGAATTGCTCTGAATTGATTTAGCTCGGCTTGGATTTGGTTGCTTATTTGAGCTGCCAGACAGCTTGTAGGTTTTGTTCTTGATTTAGTTTTAATTATGAAAATTACGCAAAACAACAAGAACAGAAAATCAAATGATGTGAAAATGTTAGCTTATCAACGGTGGGAAACGGGAAAACACCTGAACATACGATTAGGACCCTTATAAATATAAAATAATGATGATGACTGTCTAAATCACTTGGCCAACTTACAAGAACATTGTGTGTTTTGCGGCTAAAACTTTTAATGTTTGCCAAATGTTTAAGGACAAAGATTAGAATATCGAAAAGAACATTTGATAGAATGATAAATTTCCTCGATTTTTTTAATCGATTTGAAATGCATTTCTGTATTCAACTATTGTTTTATTATTAACTTTTCATTCCATTAATTGTAGAACACTGGCATGACACCGCTGATGTATGCAACTAAGGACAATAAGACGGCGATAATGGATCGAATGATAGAGCTGGGTGCCGACGTTGGTGCACGTAATAATGTAAGTATCGAGTGCCAAAGTATCGAGTATCGCAGGAGTCGATTGCTTAAAGCAACTGAACTCTTTTTAAATTCCCAACTTATGAATACAAAGCAGCCCTACGCTGAGCGGGTTGGGGGAAAGGCAGCCAGCCGGCAGGTACAAAAGAAGCCGCTGAAATTGTGTCAAATCGATAAAAACCGCATAATTAAATCTCACGCGGGGGCGCCGTTGCATGAGAGGGGAAAGGGCTATGCGGTGCGGTGCGGTCCACGCACTTTTAGCACAGCCATTGTGTGGGAAAACCGCCGGTCCGGGACTTTTCCAACTTACCACTTAATGGCCGCTGTGGGTCAACTGAACAGAGCTTGGCCAACATTTTGGCCAGGTCCTCGCAATTGTTACGATTTGCGGCGACACGCGAAGCCGCAAAGGAATTTCCTTGCTGCTTAACTTACAAACGAGATGACGAGGGCCAGGAGGACAGGGTGACCATATCCCACATATTCTTTACCTCTGATTTTGTTACGATATTTTCGCTGCCAACTTTAAGGCGCCAACGTAAATTGCCAAGTTATTTTTAGAGAGGGCGAAGACAAGGCTGTTATAATGATAAGATATAGCGTTGAAAAATGGAAATAGTCTAACAGGCAATGTTGGTGTATTGATGTACTGAAAAGTATTATCGAAAGGCGAATAAATGCGTACAACGAAGACATCACTTAGTTTGCATATATTGTTACAGAAAGACGAAGGCACCTCGAATTATTAAAAATATTCCATATATTTTTAAAGAAAAGACTTTAAGAATTTTAACAAACAAATTTGTGAGAATACTTATTTGCTTTTCTTGGGATTAAAAAATTGACAACGACATTCTGCTATCCGATTGAGTTTTGGTACATTTGATATTAACAATGTTTTACGAACTCTCACAGTTGTGAGATGTCTTGATGACTGAAGCTTAAAAGTTTAAAAGATTATGAATGAATTGTTACCTATTGAATTTTCATAGCTACTTCCTATAGTGTTCAAGTGCCGCAAGGTCAATTGCGATAGATTAGTCTTACTTCTGAGCAGTTAACTGCACTTGTGTATTATTTGGGTGCTCCTACCATTCACCTAATTGCAAATGATCCTTGCTCAAATAAAGTGAGCAATTGTGGAACATATGACTTAGTGAGCAGTTAGCAATTGGCAATTGCCTTTTGGTTGTTGGACATTGGGCATTATGTTTGCATGCCACAATTACTTACCAAAATCTACCGCATTTCATTACATTTCGACCAACAAATACATAAACATGTGCTGAGCTTGAGGCGATAAAAATCCTTGACCCAATTACAAAATAATTGTTGGCAACAGCAAAAGAGAGAAAGAGATGAAATCAAAGCAAAACAAGTAGTCAAAAAAGTTGGCAAAGTCAGAGAATTTAATTACCAAAACAAACATACAAATTGTGATTTCTATTTCAGACTCACATAAAAAAAACCCATTGAAGAAAAATTGCCAGCGAAAGGCGAAAGGTTAATTTGAATACACTCCATGCAGATGAATAACTTAGCCAATATTCAAACTGTGAATAAAACCTAAATTACATCTGAAATGTTTGAATTTTATGAACAAGTTTGGAAAGTAGTTCAGCATTGTTTCGGATGTTGTTTTGATCTAATTATTCTGCCCTTAAATGGGTAGAGTTTTTGATAGCTAAATAGTTGAATTAAGATTATTATTTTGTAATCTTACTTTTGTATGGAAAGTTATAAATTTGGAAAATATGCAAATTTTATTTATAATCTATGCATTCTATTAATCTAGATATATTTTTTCTTAGTACCTAGAGCTTAAATATATTTCTTCAGTTTGGCAAGGGCTAAGACATTTTCTAACCGAAATACTTTGCAATATTTAGGAAGTAAACTTTTTTAAATTTTATATATTGACAGAGGTAATAAGGACCTGAATTAAAAATATCGATTAATCTATTTTTATGCACTTATACATTAATATTTCCCACCTTCCGGGCAGAGCTATTAAAAGTGCGAGAGTGATTTCTAAGGCTCAACAACTAAAGATTATATCTCAAGTTCTCTTGCCAACAACTTACTTTGTACTTAATTAAATGGCAGGCACGTTATTCACATTTTTAAGTGTACTTATGTAAGTGTGCTATATAGAGATGCGTCATGTTTATTAAAAAAAGTTTGTATAATATCATCAAATTAGTTAAATTGCTTGGCCGCTTCAAAATATGCATTTAAAAGTATATATACACTGCAATTATCTTAACGGTACTTTTAATTAGAGCTGTATTTTCAACTAATGAATTAAAAGGAGAAGTTAAAAATGAGCAGTGTGTTTTGTTTTCATTACTTCATGTGATGAATTGAGTTTTTCATTATATTATTTTACACGTGCGCTTATCTTGAAATTATTCGCAACTCGCACGACACTTGCAGCACAACAGTCAAATGATGTAATGAGTGTGTGTAATTAGCATTTGAATGGGGGGGGGTTGGGGTTTTGGGCGTGACCAACACATGTCAGTTGAAAGCGAGAGAGCCGAGTATCTCGGGAGGCGTCACCAACTTCATTTGTTGCAACTTAAAAGCCAATTAATCAAACAGCCGACTTCAAATACGCCCAATTGTCCCCCCTTCCAACTGTCTGACGGCTTTTTTTTTTGGCACTGACCTTTCGGAAAAGACAAATGGCCAAAACGTACCTGAACAGTAGCACGTTCTCATGGTCCAAAAATGGCGTCATTAATATGCAATTTTAATTAAAACAGACTTGAAGCACTCACACTCTGCAGCAACTCAGGGGCACACGATGACAGCGTGAAATACTTACATTAGCCATTAACTTTGCTCCGACTCAGACTCAATTTGTCAAATGTTGCGGTGCGTGTTGCGGTGTTGCTGCTACGCTCTCACGCACAATGTGTGGTAACTCCACACAGCACTCTCTGCCTCTCGACACAACTTGCGACAAATTCATTTATTTAATTAATCGCCCATTGCTGACATCAGCTTTTATTAAATTTTACAATTATCAGCACTATTCTTAAGTGTCCGTTGCGTGTGTGTGTGTGCGATGGAATGTGTGTGTGTCGGTCAAATGACTTCATCTTCAGTTTCAGTTTCACAAGTTGTAGCATACTTTGTTGCGCTCCAAAGTTTACACAACACATAACAAACAAGCAAACTTTAACTAGGTCGTCTTAGCGTATCCCCTTACCTCCAACTGTATCTTACTATCCCTCTAGCTGCTTTGCCGCTCGCTAGCACCTTTTGCCCTGCAGCTGAACGAAAACAGGCACAAAAATGTGCTGGAAAATTTGCGCTTCCGTTTTTGTTTTGTTTCCGGTTTCTGCTTTCGTTGCACCAACCCACACTACACACTACACATTACACCATATACACTAACTCAAACACACTCGCAAGAGTAAGTAAAAGTATGCAAAACAGGCGCGTGAAATATTATCTGTCTAGCATTTAGTTTGGCACTCGTGCCGCAACATGGTCCTCTACTTTTGGCAGCCACTGTGTGTTGTTTGCCTTGCCATGCCTTTGCTTTGTTTTACGAGCACTTCGAACCGCAACAACCTGACCTAACCTGGACACATGTCAAAGCCAAACTTAAGTTTTTCGCCTTTTTAGTTGCCCCACGTTGCGTTCTATGCAAATCAGTGCAACTTGCAGCCCAAAAATAGCGCAAAAACTCGACACAGTAGCTTGAAAGTAGAAACACGATAAAGCACGTCAAGAATTAAGAATACTCTAGTTCAAAGAATGTCTAGTTTGAGAGGCATTGCATAGATTGAATAGATTACTATAACTGATCTTTTCTTGACAGACTTTTGCCCCAAAGTATTTTACTAGTCGATATGTTTGTACTTTTCTCTGACTGACTTAGCTGATGGCCAGAGATATAAAATTGATAAATGTAGAATGAAGTAGTTAATAATGTTGTATGTGACTTACATTGTGGTAAATTCTAGCTTGTGATCCATTGATTGAATTGACTAAAGTTAAACACTGAAACGGTTTAAAATAAGAAAAAAGTAAGAATAAACAATAAATTAAAGACAAAGATTGATGCAATAATAATTAATGATAATAAACAAAATTAGATTTTGAAATAAATTTATTACCTAGCCAATTATATAACATTTTCCTTAAACGCATGTGTGATATGAAAAAAGTAACTAGTTATAGTAAGATTACAACCAACTACTTCAAATGAAGCTTAAAATTGTGAATAATTTATTTGTTTACAGAAACTCAGACAGTGTCTGCTTGAAATATAAATATGAAAACTTATATAAGAGTGAATATTTTAGGTTGTATAACAAACCCCATGACAGTGCATTAATGTCCACATATACTTTGAATGAGGCATATAAAAAGCCCAACTCACTTCCGTTAGGCGGGGGCCAAAAAAAAAAAGAAAAGTCAGGCAAGAAAATGAAATGACCACGGGGCAAGTTATAAATTAAGTAAATCCGCCATGGAGTTTCAGCCCATGCGGCGTATGTGTAACATATTTATTGCGTTATGGCTTATTACATAAGACGATAAATGGGAAAGTACCGAGTCGCCATCTGAAGAGCTGCTCTATTGCCCTCGATTTAACCTGTACAGACGAGCGAGTGAGTGAGTCACTTGTCGCCAAAAAGGTAAACACAAATTGGGGCTCGCCGTTATCTTAAAGCATTTCAGGCATGGCGCAGGGTCATGTGGCATGTGGCAAATGTTGCTGATGCACTTCTTGCATGTGCGGCTTGCGACTTCCAAGTTACGACCATTACGAAATGGACAAAAGTGAAAGTCCACATGCAAAGATTTTATGTGGCGTGAACCAACAAGCGGCAGGTAATCAGCCGCACCTCTCGCAACCAGGCCAAGTGCCAAGTGGAGGGGAAGTGTGAGCGCCAAGTACTGCGATGACTTTGACCCATTGCAAAGCTGCTGACCTGTGGGCTGCTCTGGTTTTCCCGCCTTTTAAATGATTTCCCCAATTGACTTAAGGTCTCGCCCACTCAAAATAATCCCTTCTCTCTCTCTCTTTTCAGGATAATTACAACGTGCTGCATATTGCGGCAATGTATTCGCGTGAGGATGTCGTCAAATTGTTGCTAACAAAACGCGGTGTAGATCCCTTCTCCACCGGTGGCGTAAGTATAAGCGAAATGCGCTCAACTCCTCTAAGTACACCTTATTTGCTAATATTCTGTGGCACGACAAGAGATCCAATTATTATTGAACTTAACATCCTGAAATCGCTAACAATTGCACTTTCTTTATCACCAAACTTTTGCTTCAAATAAATATCTGTAAGAACTTAAAAAAGTTTACTGAACATATTTTAATTTGTTACTTTTTGAACGTATAGATTAATTGAAATAAATATACATAAGTAGATAAATACATTGATAACTGAAATAGAAAGATGGAGCGATTCTTTAGAATTTGAAAATGCTATTGTTGTCCACAGCTTACTTAAAAGCATTATTAAAATGGGTTTAAATGGATTTTTCCCAATTAATTTTTCCTACAAATAGTTGTCTCCTCTCATCTCTTCACAAATGTTTATTAAAATGAAAAACTTCTTATTAAATCGCTTAACTTTCTTAACTCTTTTCTTACCCATCCATAACTTTAAGCAGTATTTCAAGTGTATTATAAGAATCGTGTTGCATTTATAAGGCACTTTAAAGTCCATTAGACGCATTTCTATATGCAAAGGTCAGCCATAGAGATGTGCCGCATGTTGCATGTGACTTTGCCACGTTAGAGGCTAAGGGACCAATTAGTCGCGACAAGGTTAAGACTTAAGCTCAGCTAATGTCGGACCCTCAAGGTCTATAATTAAAAAAAAACAGAAGTGAAAGCAAAATGTGACTCTGCCCGGGGTCTCTGGTTGTCGCTCTAAGGTAAACAAACTGCGGTTACCTGGCAGCCTCTAATTTCTATGGTATACCAACTGAAAATGAAATGTGAGAAGAGTACTCGTATATTATTTACAGGGTGGTAAGCACATAAGGTGTGGATAGCAATGGATTGTACAAGCACAGACTTTATAACTTAACATGGAAATAATTATAAAGATACACTACTTAATTGAGCACTGTAGTTGCACAGAGGACACTGATATTATAAAAACTATACAGAGTACATTTGAATAGTCTGAATTAATAATGCAAAGACATTATATACTTCATAGAGATAAAAAATAAAGTGTATACAGTTGAAAATAAGGAATTATATAGAAATTATGAAAACGTGCTAGCAAAGTAAGTAGAGACTTTGAATACAATGAGATCATATCATAGAGGCATAAAACGCAAGGACGAGATGACATGACATCATATAACAGAAGTCTAAAAGGAAGAGGGGAAACATTTAATATTCTCTAGTTAGTGTCAGCAAACTAAGCATAGACAAACATGCCATTACAATGAGATCATCTTTATCATATTACTAAGAATAAATTAGAAGAAGTCTTTTACTGACTAAAACAGGGTATGTTTCAGTCGTTCATCGCATGCAGACTCACATTTTGCTCACATTTTAATTTCTTTTGCCGCAATGTGAATGACGGGGCGTGTCCAGCGCCTCATAGCCGAAATTACTGATGTTTATCAGCAGCAGCAGGAGGAAGAGATGGGCAATGTGAGAGCAAGCACGACAGCAATAGAGACACCCTTAGACACACACACTGCTGCAGGCACACATCTACATATACACACACCTACACATGCACAGGCAGATGTAAACTTTTGTTTTAGCAACAGCCAAGTTTGAAGTGGGTGCCTCAGTCTCTAGCTCTGGCTTTGCCTTGTGTGCGTGGCAAAGAACCCACAACAACACCAATAGAAACACCTAGGCACAACACCTACACTCTCACCCTCCCTTACCCTTCATCCAACCAACGACTGTGTAGGCCTGTCAGCTGCCAGAGAGCAGGTAGGAAGCACTGTTGCTGTCAATCTGTGAGCTTGAAAGAAAGAATAAAAAACAAAAGCAACTAAATGACACGAAATGTGCTTATAAGCGAAAAAGCCCACTGATATTCTATTCAGTTGCGATTTGGATTTTGAAGTGAATAGTTTTTGGGTGTCAACTAAGCACACACACACACACTCACGTATACTCACACCCACACTCATACGCTCATATCGTAAAAATCGCATTAAAAGCGGCAAGTGCGTGCCAGCCATAGTGATCATAATAATTACTTTGCCTCGCCTCAAATGGGTCATTATACAAAAAACAAATAATTAAATTTATAACTTTTGCTTCCTTGCAGTCGCGTTCACAAACTGCGGTTCATTTGGTGTCCAGTCGTCAAACGGGCACTGCGACAAATATCCTGCGAGCTCTCCTAGCGGCTGCTGGCAAGGATATACGCTTAAAGGCAGACGGCGTAAGTATTTACACATAAGCATAAATAACATCTTGAAATCTGTGTGTGTCTCATATATTTGTGAGCATGAGCATGTGTGTGTGTGCAGGATCCACAAGTGTTGCGGGCTGCTAGTAAATGGCCAAGTTATGAATCGTTGGCAGTCGACATTATGCTGAAGTACACTCAAAGCTGGTACCAGGCGGTGCCAAGGTAAACAAAAGTTTCATAAAAAAAACAACAACAATGAAGCAGCTAACAAATTGTGAAAAATCGATATGCAAAAGCCCAAAAAAAAAGCAAATGCATTGGAAAATGTATAAAAATACTTGCAAAGCCCCAAAAATAATGTCAGAGCTGTTGTCTGATTAACTTGCATTGAAGCCCCCAAAAGAAATCAGACAAAATGCGGAACTATTTGTCGCATCACGTGCTCCGTGCTCAGATATTTCCACAACGCACGCGACGTGCGGCGACTGCATAAATTTCATTCCCTTCCGTCCCTACGGGGTGGAAATGCTATCTATCCACTGGGGAGTCGATTGATAGTCTAGACAAAAAGACTTGGTGAGATTTGGTGAACGGCAAACTTGATTTAAATCAATTAGATGGCAACATACACAGACACACATACACACACACACACACACACACACACATTGACACACAGGTAATGGCACTGTCAGACAAAATTAGCAGGATAAAGTATTTAGCTATCATCTTCTATTGGCATTTCAACTGCCGATTTGCCGTTTCCCGTTTCCATTTCCATATCCATTTCGATTTCGATATGGCCAGCAACAACAACAACATGACAATGGCACGCACTCTTCGAGTCTACTTGCAGACAGAGGGCGCTCAACTCGTTGCCAACAACAAACACATAATACTACTGCCAACACTGGGGGACGCAAAAGAGTCGACAAAAGGGGGTCACAAGTTGCTCTACAACTTGATTTACTTTCCAGCTGAGCGAAGACAGCATAGGAGAGGTGAAAGAGGGGAGGGGTGCTCGATTTTCATGTGCCTTTGCCAGTTCAAAGTTCGCGCGAAAAAGTTGCTAAAGTTGGCTAAAAATAGCAAACATGCAGCCCGTTAACACTTGAGGCATGAATTGGCTAATTGGTTAGTTATGTTTTGTGTGTGTGTGTGTGTCTATATGAGTGTGTGTAATTATGCTAGCTAATGGCAATTATCCATAGCTATATCTCTATCTCTCTCTCTCTCTCTCTCTTGTAGCGTGGCAAAATCCCATTGCTGCTGTCAGTCGAGTCGGGCAATCAGTCGATGTGCAGAGAGCTGCTGGCTGCACAAACGGCGGACCAACTAAAGGTAAGTCTCGTTGATAAGCAACAATTAAGTCTATAACTCACATATGAACAGTATTATCAGATATGAGGGTGACTCTTAGGGACGACGGTGAAGGCGAGAACATTACGGAAGAGGTAAAGACCAAAAATAAACCAATCAACTAAGCAAAACAAACATCATTAGTACTGATGCATCTACTTTTTTCCACACCACTCTTATCTTAAGCTATACTTCATTTTAAATTTACCTAGTTGCCTTAGATTTAGACTGATTGTAACGCTGTCTATTAATTCTGTCAGGCCACAAATCAAAATGCAAATTGTGGCCTATAAATCAAGAAATGCGAATATGCAAATGTCACAGCTGATACGCAGTTGACTTAACAAGTGAAGTGCGGCAACAGCGATATGGCGTGAAAAGTGCAACAACGTAAATTGCACTGTAACTTTGGCAAAAGTTTGAGACAGCGTTGCTGGAAAGAGGAAGAGAGAAAGGGAGTGAAAGTCAAGAGCATAGTGCGTGTTGATCAAATTAACTGAAAAGGGGTTAAAGTTAAAGTAAAAGTTAAAGTTCGAGTGAGTTGACTTTGGCAAACAGAACTTGGCACGCAATCAGCCAAAAGTCAACCGGCTTATAAAGTGGGTCAATTGTGTTGCGAAAACGCAGCTAGCATGTGAAGTGGCAGCAGAGGGTCAAGACTTGGGGTTAACTTACGCCTAGAACTGATTTGACCAGCACAACCTAATTCTTAAAATGCAATTCAATTTATGCACCACACACCTTGTTCTACTTCCGTTTGATTAGGCAACGACGGCCAATGGAGACACGGCTCTGCATTTGGCCGCCAGACGGCGAGATGTGGACATGGTGCGTATCCTTGTCGACTATGGCACCAATGTGGATACACAGAATGGCGAGGGGCAGACACCGCTGCATATCGCAGCCGCTGAGGGCGATGAGGCGCTGCTCAAGTACTTTTATGGGGTGCGTGCCTCCGCCTCCATTGCGGACAATCAAGGTGAGTTGGCCACACTTGGTTTGCACGTCAGCTCTAGCTCATTCAACAATTCCTTCGATTAGATCGCACACCCATGCACTTGGCTGCAGAGAACGGACACGCACATGTTATCGAAATACTGGCGGACAAATTCAAGGCGAGCATCTTCGAGCGCACCAAGGATGGCAGCACACTGATGCACATTGCATCACTCAATGGCCATGCTGAGTGCGCCACGATGCTCTTCAAGAAGGGCGTGTATCTGCACATGCCCAACAAGGATGGTGCACGCAGTATACACACTGCTGCCGCCTACGGTCACACTGGCATCATCAATACGTTGCTGCAAAAGGGCGAGAAGGTCGATGTGACCACCAATGTGAGTCTCTAACCAGCTTATTCCTTCAACTCTCAATCTCAATCGTTTATTTCACGTGCAGGACAACTACACGGCCTTGCACATTGCCGTGGAGTCGGCCAAGCCAGCTGTGGTGGAAACCCTACTCGGCTTTGGTGCCGATGTCCATGTGCGTGGTGGCAAGTTGCGCGAGACACCGCTGCACATTGCCGCCCGTGTCAAGGATGGCGATCGTTGCGCCCTCATGCTGCTTAAGTCTGGCGCAAGTCCGAATCTCACTACCGATGACTGCCTGACCCCTGTGCATGTGGCAGCGCGTCACGGCAACCTGGCTACGATGATGCAACTGCTCGAGGATGGTGGCGATCCGCTTTACAAGTCAAATGTAAGCTAAAGTAGAGTGTGATCGACTGTTAAATAGCTGTTTCATATTTTTGTACTACGAACAAGGCAACTAAACAGTTTTGAATGTACTTAGTACGGCTTGAAAAATGCGCTTAATTTTCATGTATCTAGAACCTTTAAGAGAATTGTCATTGATGTTATTGTTTGACAACTCTGTTTTAGTTGCTGACCTTTAGGTGTCTTACTTTAGGGTCACGAATGTGTATTTGTATTGTTGCATTTAATTTGATTTACTTTTTTAATGGTTTTTGACATTTATTCTCACTTTTGCCCATTGCAGACTGGCGAGACTCCTCTGCACATGGCCTGTCGATCGTGCCATCCGGAGATTGTGCGTCATCTAATAGAAACCGTGAAGGAGAAGCACGGCCAGGAGAAGGCCACCACGTACATCAACTCTGTGAACGATGATGGCGCCACGGCGCTGCATTACACTTGCCAAATTACCAAGGAGGAGGTTAAAATACCCGAATCCGATAAGCAAATCGTGCGCACGCTCCTCGAGAATGGCGCCGATGTCACGCTGCAGACGAAGAATGCCTTGGAGACGGCCTTTCACTACTGTGCCGTAGCGGGCAACAACGATGTGCTAATGGAGATGATCTCGCACATGAATCCCACGGACATACAGAAGGCAATGAATCGGCAGTCATCGGTGGGCTGGACGCCGCTGCTGATTGCCTGCCATCGGGGGCACATGGAGCTGGTCAACAATCTTTTAGCGAATCATGCCAGGGTCGATGTCTTCGACACTGAGGGAAGATCCGCTTTGCATTTGGCTGCGGAGCGTGGCTTCTTGCATGTTTGCGATGCACTGCTGACGAACAAGGCCTTCATCAATTCCAAGTCACGGGTGGGACGCACAGCGCTCCATTTGGCGGCCATGAATGGATTTACGCATCTGGTGAAGTTCCTCATCAAGGACCACAATGCTGTCATCGATATCCTGACGCTGCGCAAGCAGACGCCGCTGCATTTGGCGGCAGCCAGCGGACAGATGGAGGTTTGCCAGCTGTTGCTGGAGCTGGGCGCCAACATTGATGCGACCGATGATTTGGGCCAAAAGCCCATCCATGTCGCTGCCCAGAACAACTACTCTGAAGTGGCCAAATTGTTTCTGCAGCAGCATCCATCGCTGGTAAATGCCACCAGCAAGGATGGCAACACTTGTGCCCATATTGCTGCCATGCAGGGCTCCGTTAAGGTGATTGAGGAGCTCATGAAATTCGATCGATCTGGCGTCATATCGGCTAGAAATAAGTTGACCGATGCCACGCCCCTACAACTTGCCGCCGAAGGCGGACATGCTGATGTTGTCAAAGCTCTCGTTCGAGCCGGCGCCTCCTGCACCGAGGAAAATAAGGCGGGTTTTACGGCCGTCCATTTGGCTGCCCAGAATGGCCACGGTCAGGTGCTCGATGTCCTGAAGAGCACGAACTCGCTGCGCATCAATAGCAAGAAACTAGGCCTAACTCCGCTTCATGTTGCCGCCTATTATGGCCAGGCGGATACTGTGCGAGAGCTGTTAACCAGCGTGCCAGCCACAGTCAAGTCGGAGACGCCTACGGGTCAGAGTCTGTTCGGTGAGCTGGGCACAGAGTCGGGCATGACGCCACTGCATTTGGCCGCCTTCTCTGGCAATGAGAATGTAGTGCGCTTGCTCCTCAACTCGGCGGGTGTGCAGGTCGATGCAGCAACCGTGGAGAACGTAAGCAATTGAATAAGATTAATTTCATCTTGTGTATTTTCTTGGCACTAATTATATAATTAATGTTGTGCAAATACATTACGAATCGATGAAAAGTGTAGTCAAGTCACAATGCAATAGTTTAAAGAGCCACTTAACATTTATTTAATACTTTCAACTTTTCCTTTCTTTTTTTAAAATTCTATACCCCATTTATGATTTGCGAAAGCGGAACTCGTAGATCTATTGTAACCCTATACACAAAATACACTATACACTAAATAAAAAACTCACAAATTGTTAAGTATAAGTAACAACTTGAAACAAATATTAGGGTAAATCCCTTAAAGTTACACTCTTTTCTGAGTTAAAATCCAAGATGCAAATTAAATCACTTTCTTCCGTCTTACAATTTGAACAGATTTCTTTGATTTGCTTGCTCATTTCGTGTCTTTCATTAATTGTACTGCCATTCAAATGGGATTGTTGCACATATGGTTTTTATTGAATTGGATTTTAATATTTAGTGTTTTATTGTGAGATCATTGCATATAGAGTTTTTATTGAATATACGACTATGTTTTCCATTAATTCAATTTTTTCTAAACTTCACATATCTACATCAACCATTTCTCTGTACTCCATTGCTAATAACTCCTATTTCTGCAGGGTTACAATCCACTCCATTTGGCTTGCTTCGGTGGACACATGTCAGTGGTTGGTTTGCTTCTGAGTCGGTCGGCGGAACTCCTGCAATCCACTGATCGCAATGGCCGTACCGGACTGCATATCGCAGCAATGCACGGTCATTTCCAGATGGTGGAGATACTGCTCGGCCAGGGCGCTGAGATAAATGCAACCGATCGGAACGGTTGGACGCCACTGCATTGTGCTGCCAAAGCCGGCCACTTGGACGTGGTGAAGCTGCTATGCGAGGCTGGTGCCTCACCCAAATCCGAGACGAACTACGGCTGTGCGGCAATATGGTTTGCCGCCTCCGAGGGTCACAACGAGGTGCTGAGGTATTTGATGAACAAAGAGCACGATACTTATGGTTTGATGGAGGACAAACGCTTTGTATACAATCTAATGGTCGTCTCCAAGAATCACAACAACAAGCCGATACAAGAGTTTGTGCTGGTTTCACCAGCGCCAGTGGATACAGCTGCCAAACTGTCCAACATTTACATAAACCTCTCAACTAAGGTGCGTTAGAGAAACTCACAGATGTATATTACTCTTATGCTGTTTATCAACCTTTTCATATTCTCTCTCTTGCAGGAGAAGGAACGCGCAAAGGATCTGGTAGCTGCTGGCAAACAGTGTGAGGCCATGGCCACTGAACTGCTGGCCCTGGCAGCTGGCTCTGATTCGGCTGGCAAGATTCTGCAGGCGACCGACAAGCGTAATATGGAGTTTCTCGACGTGCTCATCGAGAACGAGCAGAAGGAAGTCATTGCACATACAGTAGTTCAACGATACTTGCAAGTCAGTCTGCCAGTCACTTTATCATTTTGTTGAATTAATTCATTCTCCTCTCTCACTAGGAACTGTGGCACGGCTCATTGACGTGGGCCTCATGGAAGATCATGTTGCTGCTGGTTGCGTTTATCGTTTGTCCGCCTGTATGGATTGGCTTCACATTTCCGATGGGACACAAGTTCAACAAGGTGCCCATCATCAAGTTCATGTCCTACCTCACCTCGCACATATACCTCATGACACATCTGAGCATTGTGGGCATTACGCCCATCTATCCGGTGCTGCGTCTTAGCCTGGTCCCCTACTGGTACGAAGTAGGCCTGCTCATTTGGTTGAGCGGTCTACTTTTGTTCGAGTTGACGAATCCATCCGATAAATCGGGTTTGGGATCGATCAAAGTGCTCGTCCTGCTGCTGGGCATGGCCGGAGTTGGTGTCCATGTTGTCGCCTTTCTATTCGTCTCCAAGGAATACTGGCCCACTTTAGTCTACTGTCGCAATCAATGCTTCGCCTTGGCCTTTCTCTTGGCCTGTGTGCAAATCCTCGACTTTTTGTCGTTCCATCATCTCTTTGGACCTTGGGCCATTATCATTGGGGATCTGCTAAAGGATCTGGCACGCTTCCTGGCTGTGCTCGCCATCTTCGTGTTTGGCTTCTCCATGCACATCGTGGCCCTGAATCAATCGTTTGCAAACTTTACGCCCGACGATCTGCGCAGTTTCGAGAAGAAGAATCGCAATCGCGGTTACTTTAGTGACGGTAAGTCCACACGTTTGCTTTGCTTGTGAAACTCTATTTATTTGAATTTTGTGAACAATTTTTAGTTTCACGTTTTGTTGGTTACTCGATTTTTGATTTAGATTTCGATTATTTTTGGAATGTTTTCGCAACATCCTCGTTTTTAATGTGTCTTGATAAGTATCTGTATCTGCCTTGAATGAAACTCAATATGCTCAATGTGTTCCACCCATAACTACAACCACAACCACAATACAACAATTGCATGCTCTATAACAAAAAAAAAAAAAAAACAACAAATCCAAACTCCCCCCTCGCTCTATCTACCACTCTTTCTTTGATGTCGTCAAGTGCCAACATATTGCCCCAATCCCTATCAAACCAATTCAATTAGATCAAATACTAATATAATTCTCACGCATCCCCCCCTCTATTATTAAAAATTATGCTTCAGATGATATGCCCACCCCACGTCCCCCGCCCGTGGAAAGTTATGTCGATAGTCGCTTCAGCGAATTCCGACGCAAACACAAAGATGATCGTAAGTTTCGTAACGTTAAAGTATACGTAACACAACGCTTCCTTTCCTCGTTCAGCCTTTTTGCATGGGCTCTCTCACCAACTAAATAATGTTATACTTTTACTGCAGGTCGGCTTCCCTTATCATTTCAGGGGACACCGACCGAACTGTTCCTTGCCTTCAATGTTGTGTGTACAAATTTTTATTGCGATTATTCTAATTTCCAGTTATATGGAAAAGGCAAACGTAACATCAAACTCTACACAGACTCGGACCACAACTACAACTACAGCTACTACTAATACTAATACTGTTACCCGAACTACAACAACAACAATACTACTACTATTTGAACTAACAACAATAACAAACGTTAGCCTTGTTCTTTAAGTTCATTTCGTTTCGAGGCATGTTTTATCTTGGTCTTGGCCAGCGGATACGTTCTATGTTTTGTGCATTCTTGATGTTGTGGATCAATGTTAATCAATATAGGTATCATGTGCTACATTATTATGTTATGAGCATTATATATATTTTTATATTTTACAAAATATTAATAGTTTCTTAAGATATATTTAACTTTTTTTTGGTTTTTTTTTTACTTAAAAAGTATTTTAATATTCTCTGCATGCTGTTAATTTCATAATTAAAGTCCATATTTACTTACTCTTCTATTAAAATATTTTGAAACTTTGTACGTTAAGTTTATGGTGAGCAAAGAAATTAATGGAGCTTCCATTTATAATTGTTACTTTTTTCATGAGAAATCAAAATTAAAAATTGAAAATTTAAATTTAGAATTAGGAGAAAAATAAAATATGCAAATCAAACAATTAATTAGGTTCTTATCAAACCGCAGTACAATTATAATATAATTGGAGTTAGACACATTTTTAAATAAGTTTTTTAAAAACAAATACCATTTGTAAATTAAACAGTTTGAAGCACAAAGAATTCGTATGCAGAACCCTGAATCCCTAAATTAGTATGCATTTAAATGATTTCGAAAAACAATTAATTTACTAAGGTGAATAGGCTAGCAAACTTAGTTTGGAAATAAAAAAAAGGGTTTTTCTATTTAGAGATCGTATTTAATAATTTATTCTAAATGCTTCTTGGTTTACACTTTTTGTTTATTTTATAATTTTCACACTTTACTTTAATCATGCGCAAAGTGTAAAAATAAAATCGAAAACAATCAAATAATTCAATTCAATTCAATTCAATGCATGTTGATGTTCCGCAAAGTCGCAAGACAAAAATAAAGATCACTCCATATATATAACTTTAATCCGTAAATCCGTATATATGCAATCAGTATATATACTCGAACAATCTGTAACTCATGATCGCCTGGTTGCCAGGCCATGAAGCTTGTGCCGCCGCTTGCTGTCCACCTAACCCACAAAATAACCAAATGCTGCACAAAACGGCGAAACGAATCATATGAAGAGAAACTCGCCACGAAAGATCGAATCGATAATTATGTGTGTTGGCCGATCAAACCTTTACTAGTACTACCATATACATATAAAATATGCCTGAAGTGTTGCTCTCGTTGCTGTTGCTGTTGCTGTTGCTGTTGCTTATGATGTATCGTACACCCCAATTGCACACACGCCTGTGCCATATTATCAATATCAATATTAACAACATTTAACAATATCAATGGCAAATCCAAGCAAGCAATTACTTTCCCTCACACAGTTAGTTTTGATGTGCGTGTTGTTTCATGTTACTTTTGATAAATAATCGAAACGAAGTATCAAATCGAATGACACAAAAATCTGTTAGGACCCATGACACCATTTCTGGCTTTCGAGCGTCTGTTCTTCGCCGTTTTCGGACAAACGACCACAGTGGACATCAATCCCATGCGACATCTGCGTCCCGAGTGGACCGAGGTCCTGTTCAAATTTGTATTTGGCATCTATTTGTTAGTGTCTGTGGTTGTGCTCATTAACCTGCTAATTGCCATGATGTCGGATACTTATCAACGCATTCAGGTTTGTATTGACAATCTTCACTAATTACACGCTCTCCTCCCCCTTTCTCTCTCTCCCTCTCTCTCTCTCTTTCTCTTTATCTATGCTCTCCTGATTTCATTTATGATTTACCTATTCAAAAAAAAAAAAAATGTTAATTCGAATCGAAATGCTTTTGATAACAACCCCGTTGACCGTTTTGACAAAATTGAAACGCAATTGGCCCAACGTTTTTGATTTTCATTTTTCCGGTTGGTCGATTGCGCCAAATCAATATGGATTGGACGAATTGGCCAACCGCATGTCAAATGGGCGTGCGTTATCTTTTTATTTTGTTAATCTGCTATGAGTGCTGTGTTCGTATAATCAACATTGTGGGGGTTGATATCTGGACTACTTGTGTGGGTGTAAATTCGGTCTATTGGGTGCTACGAAAATGAAAATGAAAATGAAAAAAAAAAACAAATGAAAACTGGAAACGACACAGTGCGCATGCATCCAATACACTCGTTCGAGTTACTCTTCTTCGCCGTGTTTGGCCAGACGACGACGGAGGCAACTCAAGTTGACAGAAACAATAGTGTAACCACTCAACCCTATTGGGTTGAGTATCTGTTTAAAATTGTGTTTGGCATATATATGTTGGTATCGGTGGTTGTACTTATTAACCTGCTGATTGCTATGATGTCAGACACCTATCAAAGAATTCAGGTAGTATTGCTAATGGCGCTTCTAATCAAATTAATTTTATTCAACTCTTTCAATACTCGAAACCAAGTATATAATATTCCATTATAATTATAAATATCATATATTTTAGCTAAGTTATGTCTCTTTTTATATAAATCTTGTATTGCATAATCTTCAAGTCTTTTTCAGCAAAATAACGATTCTTTAGTTTATAAGTAATACGTTTCGTATAGTTAAGTTCTGATAGAAGATGAGGGCAGCCATGGACGGACAAATCAAATGTAATAAAAAAGAGTTGAAACTATTTAGAAAGCAATATCAAAGATCATTTGAAAACAAAACAATTTAGATAATTTGGAATTGAAATGACTATAGTTTAGACACAGAACAATATACACAGATATCAGTCCCCAGACATTGCTTTCACTTACTACTATGTACTAGAACATCTTTACATAACACACAATTATATTCTTAGCCAAGTGAATACTGAATGGCATTTTTTGTAGATCCATCAACTGCCCAGACTTGCAGCTTCCAGGTTTTTTCAAGACAAAAACAAAAATAATACAAATTATAGCTGTATCTGTAAGATACAGTTTCAGTTACGCAAAATGTATCTTGCAGATCGAAACACTGGCTTCTCAATTAGATACTTGTACAATTAGTGTGTGCTCTAGCTTTAGATCATAATTGTTAGCGAAAAGTGCGTAGCTTTTGTAGACAGTGCTGAGCAATTTAGCAAACTGCCAGTGAACTGCCAGAGTTGGCAAGTGCATGCTTTACAAATAACCGCTGCATGTTTATGTGTTTATGTTTAAGTCTCATAATCAATCTTAAAAATATACCAATAAATGCGTATGGTTTTGTCTAGCAATTTCTCCGGAGAATTATAGGGATATTATCTCTTGTAGGCTAGAAATTGTTAAGCAAAACAAACGTCTGCATTTGTATGTTTCTCTTATTCTTTGTTGCAGCGCGCTTAAGTTAAAATTACAAATGAAATCATATGTAAATTATAAATGCTTGATGAAAACGAAAAACATGAATGTCATGAAACTCATTTGTGTAATTGTGTTCTTGTTCTTTCCCACTCATCCATGTCTCATCCATAACATCATAACATCAATATAACAATTAAACAATTGCAATGCAAAACCTATGAAATACTAGGCGCAATCCGACATCGAATGGAAATTTGGCTTATCCAAGCTTATACGCAATATGCATCGCACCACAACAGCGCCATCGCCGCTTAATTTAGTTACCACCTGGTTTATGTGGATCGTCGAGAAGGTCAAGGTAACCATAACCATAAAAATCATAAAAAGAAAAACCAACCTAGCTCTATACATCTAAAATATGTTATGCAATCAGAACTCGTGTAGTTGCTGACCTTTTCCGCAAACCATTTAAAGCAATTTGGCAACAACCGCAAATGGAGAACATTAAATGAATGACACATTTTGATTTTCGACGTTCAGTCCAATGAATGCTTTAAGTGTGTTGACGTTGATTGCACCATGCACTTTGAAATTAACAAGTATACGCACTATAGCACACATATTTTAATTTCGTTGTTGCTTTCAATGTTTAATCGTGCGTATTTTGAATTGTGTCTCTTGTCTGTCTCTGTATGTCCTTGTCATGTGTCCCGTCTCTAATGAAATGCCTTGAATAACTTACACACGCTACAGGCACGCATGAAGAAAAAGAAGCGTCCAAGTCTGGTACAGATGATGGGAATACGTCAGGCCAGTCCACGCACCAAAGCAGGCGCCAAATGGCTATCGAAGATCAAGAAAGGTGAGCAATGTATGTATCGCATCGCTACGAGTAAGTCCTCCCCTGCCCAATACCAAACAACCCATCGAATTGCCAATGGCAATGTTGGTCTAGTGCAAGAGTTTTTGGTGCTACAAGCGACGTTCTCTCTCTCATGGTTGTCTACGTAATTATGCATATATTTTGTCAACTACAGCTACAATGTGTTATCTATCTCAACTGTACTCTATCTACTATTTCTCTCTCTTTCTCTCAACTATTGGCGCGCTCTAGCTCAAAATTTCTTTCTCAACTTCCAACTTTCATGGCCTTCCCTCTCTTTGCATTGACCATAATCATTTCTAACAACACTTTATTCTAATCTCTCAGACTCAGTGGCCCTGTCTCAGGTGCATCTATCGCCCCTTGGCTCTCAGGCCAGCTTCTCGGCGGCGAACCAGAATCGCATTGAGAATGTCGCTGATTGGGAGGCAATCGCCAAGAAGTATCGAGCCCTGGTCGGAGATGAAGAGGGTGGCTCTCTCAAGGACTCGGATGCAGAAAGTGGTTCGCAGGAGGGCAGCGGTGGAGCACAGGCTCCGGCACAGGTGGGAAGAGCGGCCATTAGTGGCAATTTAGAAAAGCTTTTTGATAATTAGTGTTGTTTTTAAGTATTCGCATTTTGCATTTGCTTTTTACTAAACGTGTTTCGATTGCAGGTCTAAAAAAGCTTCAAGATCATCCCTCTCTGCTACTACCACTGTACTACTCCCTCTACTATTCTACTCTATCTCAACTCCTCCTCTATCAAACTCTTCTCCCAAAACCATCTTACTCTCCCATCTCGACTGTCTTGCCTCTTCTGTACTTAAGCTCTATTCTTTAAGATACTCTAAGCTGCACTCTTGGGAACTTAATCTAAGCTTCACTTAATCTTAACTAATTTAGCTAGAATATTGAAATTGTTTTTGGTAATTTATAAGCCTAAGCCATATGATTTGTATTTTATGAGAATATTTGTATTTAATTAAAGAGTAAACCAATTTTTGATATGACGTTCAATACAAAAAGACAACCAACAACAACAACAAAACAAGTTTTCCATAAATATTATTAATAATTATTAATTATTTGAAATAAGTAAGTTTTTTAAGTCCTTTTTGGATTCCGCAAAATCATCCAAATTTGCATAACCTTTAGACAAGAATTCCCCTAGTATTTTAATATTTTATAATTAAGCGAATCTTTTTAATACTGATGATGTTAGCATTATTTATACTCGTACTTGGTAGTTAGTAAGATTTTAACATTAGTTTTCACTGAACTAAATTTATTCATTTAAGCTTTTGGTGTGTATGAAAACTTTATTATTCATTTTTCAAAAATTATTTTTTTTGGAAATTCTCAGTGTGACATTTTTGTTTCTAAAGCTTTTTTATTAAATCAAATGTGCGCCTTAAATTCGTTAAAAATACGTATGTGTAAATAAATAGTCATATTTGAAAAAAAAAACAACCTAATTGCCAGTTTTCTTGCATTTGACAAAATAAATTAATGTCTGACATGAAATACATTCAAATAAAATAAACTGTTCAATGAGTTCGTCTATTTTTTACAGTGCAGTTAAAGGTGCTGTCTCTTTCACACAGCCAATAAAAGGAAACAGCATGTATGCTCGCGCTGCTCTTGTTTGGTGCTTGTCTTCGCTAAGGTCTTAGTTACTATTACTGACCGTCAGATGCCGCTCTTTTCGGCGCCATCTATTGTAATACAAATGAAAAGCGGAGAGCATTTTGTTTGCAATTAAAGTAAACACTTAATTATCAAACAAAATTAATTCCACTTTGTGACTAACTTTAACACTGTTTTTGCAATAATATTTATAATTTCGCATTCACACAAATCAGTTTATAAATTCTCAGCTGCGGTAAATTGAGTTGATGACAAACGACTTGTATCCGGATACTTAAATACAATAGCTTGTTATAACGTAATTAAATGTTATCTTAGAGTAAACTTGGTTGATTTCCGATTGGAATTATTGAAATTGCAAGTAATCAACAGCTTAAGCAATTACTGCAGCACACATACATATGCAAATTGACCAAGGTGTTGAACTGGTCAAGTGAATTTAAATTTGAATTTAACTGCAGCAACTGCAGCAACAACAACAACTATTGCAAGTGTCACATTTTGGTTGCAGAGTCTTGAAAATTGCAACTGGTCTGCGAAACTGGTCGAAATGTTGTTGCTGTTGGTATTGTTGTGCTTTATTATAGATAATTGCCTTCTGCTGCTGTCACTTGACTGTTGAATGTTGACATTGTTGTTGCAGTTGCTGTAAGATGTGATATTTTTAGCCGATAGGCAAAACAAGTTGCCAATCTGCTTCGCTGTAAAATGTTGCCAAGGTTTATAGCCACAAGCTTGTCAAATATTGTTACAATTAGGCAGTTCATAAATTTCGTTGCTGAGTTTAACTGATTTTTATGTTCGTGTACTCGAACGTGTGTGGTCAAAACAAGTTAAGTGATTAATGCCAGCCAGCCACTTGACCACTTTCCAGCTGGCTACTGAAATCGACCATCGATCGTAGAAATCGTTGGGATCGTAGTGGGGACTGCAAATAAATTCAAATTGAGTGCAGTCAATGCAAATGGAAATGAATGAAATCCGTTGAGCTGCACACGTTGTCCATCATTCATCAAAGAGGCCAGGCCAAAAGCAGCCACAGTCATATTCCAAGGCACAGCAGCCACAGTCTGTGTTTGCACAGCAGGTGACATTTCCAGACCAGGAAAAGGAATCAAAATAAATTATTAAAAACAAAAAAAAAGAAGAGAAAAATAATGTGAACACACACCCAGATGAACACGAACGAACATCGAACACGACATGAAAACAAGTTGTAGTTAGTGGAGTTTGCGTTTGATATAGTACAAAACACTTTTTCATATCGAAATTTGTGATATGTTTTGATTAATGGCAAGCGACACAAACACTTAATTTGACGCAGCGTCGCGTCGCGTCGAGACGCTTGGCGCAGGCGCCTTCAGGAAAAAAAACGGCAGCTAACCAAACCAAGCTAACCAAACCGAGCTCACGCAAACTGAGTCTGAACTGAACTGAAGCGATCTGTATGTGTGAGAGGGAGAGAAAATGAAAATCAAGCGTAATCTCGAGCAAGATTAATTATTGTAATCACATCAACAGCAGAGGGCTCCGAGAGACACCACTGAGAACAGCAAAATGAGAAACAAAAAGAAAAAAATTAAAACCACAAAAATGATCAATGATCATCAGCACAATGTGAGCGTTCGAAAAATTTTCTGTTGATTTTTATAGTGTGGTCTGTGGTCTTAGGGTATAGGCTATTGGGGTATGGGTTACACATTTCATTGGCTAATCAAGATGCTAATTTGAAGAAGATTAATTTGTGTGTGCGACTTTGCAGAGCCTGCAAGGTATATAGCCAAATGAACAGATTCACCGAGATTATTATCTGATATTTCATATTCATAGCAAGCGAGAGAAACAAAAAACACAAAACACAAAACTTAAATCTGAAGGCTTGTTTATTATTAATACATACTCCCTCCCCACTTGATGTCGTAGCTCTTCGAATTTCATTAAATACTTAGCGTTGCATGCGGATGCACACATCTTGACAGACCTCCATACATAGTAGTATGTTGTTGCTCTCTTGGGGAAGTGACACGCAGATTAATTGAAATTTTATGAGTAGCGCAGACGTAAACAATCAGCGAGACCACCTTTTGCCAGCCCCTAAGGTCATAAGAGCCTGTCTGCGATATTCAGTCTTCAGTTTGCAGTCTGCAGTCTGCAGTCTTCTTGGTCTTCTACAGTCTCTTTTGTTGTAGCTGCTGCAAATCTGTGACTGTCGTTGCAGTTAGAGCTGTTGCTCCTCTAGCAGCCAGACCATGAAAAATGGCCTACAACGCGCTACAGTGGTCACAAACGGACTTCTATTTTATAAAAATTGAGTTTGAACAGACTTTTTAAAATTGTATACATCATTTGAACTTTATACATAAATTTGTTTAATTTTGAGTCGACAACACTTAGCCGTATCAAAGTTTTAACAATTGCTTATTTGTCTATCAGAGACACACACACACTTGCAATTCCTTTCTAATCAGTTCAATTTGATAGTCATTTAATATATATTTCTTTTCAAACGCCAGTCACATTTGCTTCTGTTCAGTCTCTTCTAGTTGTAGATATCTTTTTGTTCTAATCCTTTATGTACCGACCACTGTAACTTCCACGCTAATTGATAGGCTGTGAAATTATTTGGCAATGGCAAGAAAGTGAGCCTCAGTGAACAGAGCAACTCCTGTGTTAGCCACTTTGGAAACGGTCATCAAGCCGCACTGCACACTTCAGGTCGGCACATTGTTTGAGTCTTTCTCTCACTTTTAGAGTCGGAGGCATTTACTTGGCCCGAAGCAACACATCAGTACCACAAGGGGAGAAAGGAAGGAGACATTCGAAGTCCGGCGTAAGTGAAAAGTGCTAAAAAGTGCGACATGGCTCCTCAGTGGCTTCGGCTGCAGCTTCAACTTTAGCTTTAGCTTGAGCTATGGCAAATTTAAAGACAAATGAGGCGGCATCAACGGAATGGCATTTTTGACATTTGCAAAATTTGAAATGTCAGCCAAAAGTTGAGGCGAAGCTCTTGACGAAGGTTCCAAATCGAGTTCCAGTTAGTCAGTCATCCGGGTGGGCTTAAACTCTGGACTGTACATGGAATTGGAGCTGAAGCTGGTGTCTCACTACTAAATGTTACGGTTAGGCGAATAAGTTGCGGGCATTTAATTTAAAACTCAGGTGAAAGGTTATTAATTTACAAATGAAACTGGGTCGTTGTTGTTATTGTTGTTGTTAATATACGAAGATTGTTGTTGTCACTGCTTTTTTGCCGGCTTTTGGTAAGGCTCATTTGGTTTTATGTTGATTTGAGTAGGGGCCGAGCGGAATGATGACAAATGAAATGACACTGACAGACGGTGAAATGAAAGCGAATGCGAAGACACAAAGCTTTCCTTAAACATCTTATAAGACCGCCCAAGATCAAGACTGTCCAGCTCCAGCTCTACAGCACGAAGGGAACCACCCAAATTATTGAATAGGTGTGAAGGAGCCGAAAGAGAAAGCTGCTAACTGTGGCCGTTGCTCTCAATTGGTAGTGTGGGTAATGGGTGAATACATATTGTACAAGGTTAATTTGGCACGATTATTTAAGTATTATTAATTAAATGAGAAAAGCCAGATAATATTTAAGTGATGTGAACATGTGAATCTTTAGTGTAATTATTTGCAATTGCAAGTAAATGGAATCTGTTGCTGAAAAACCTCGATTGTGTTGCTGAAATTGTTGACAATTTGCGCTGTAACTTATGGCCAGCATCAGTGGCACAATTAAAATCATTTAGAGGCCAATTAAATTTCGTTAGCAGCATTAAAAGTGGCAAAATGCGCACAACCAAAATAATAGCCCGGGTCACATGAGAACAATTGCGTAATCGGAGCAGGAACATCGAGAGGGGGAAAGAAAGGGAGAAACGAGTGCTGTAAAGATGGAGGGCAGCATGTAGAACCCATTTGCAAATGCAGTCGACAATTAAAATCACGAAAATGGCTGTTGATGGTGCGCCAGTTGTCCTGTTCCCATTCCCATTCTCAAGTCCCAGTCACAGCTCTCAGCTAGCTGCAGCTTCCAGCTCCCATCCCCTACTCTTGCTGCAGTTCCTGCAGTGCTCCATCCATTCAATCAGTGCGTGTGCGTGCTGTACTGTGATTTGGCTTAAATTGTCCGCATTCTCTACGGCTGTGTGTGATGTTGGTTCTCCAACAGCTGTAGCAGCTGGCCATTAGAGCCAAGACTAGAGTGAAGAGCAGTCCAGTCGAATTGAGGGGTCCCCCAATGCATGGGAATTTCAATTAGACAACTCTAGAGTGAAATTTTCCCACCACTTGATCAATTACGAGCATTTGCTGAACTTAAAGCTGAAGCTGAAGAGTTGATTTCATCTGCACTACCAAATAAAATATGAATTCGCAAAAAAATACAAAAAATTACACATTGGCATTCGTGTGCCGCCTACGTGTTCCATTGCCACATAGTTGCAAGTGGCAAGCTAAGAGTGAGCATTAGTTTGTTCATTATGAAGTTCGGTACGGTTAGGTGGCATCATTCAATTTTATACAAATTTGCTACTCTTTCTCTCAACTTTCACAGCTTCTGCAGTAGACACAAACTCTTGGCTAGTTGGCTATGATTATTATGGCCAAGCTCAACAGCTAGAAGCTAGTACGAGAAATAGCTGCCATTATTGGGAAGCCGCATTTTTTACGCCTCCAAATCGAATAATTTGCGCATAAGTTATGGTCACAGTTACTTTACGTATTTTCATTTTGTCGTGCGTGGTGAATTTCCCTCGCTTACCGTTATAGCAAATGGACATGGACATGGACATGGACTCGGGTATGAATATGGGCACGGCTCGTTGTGCTACCAACTAAGCGCTAAGGCTGCGTCCGTAGCCGCATCGAAAGACAGCGTAGAGCGTAAGGCCGAAGCTCAGGGCTAAGACTAAATCAGTTGCCCTATGTAGCCCACTCAAGCTCAAGCCGATGTTTCAGAGTTCAAGCATTCATTGCAACCACCACCTTTGGTAAGCTAACAAATTTCACACTTTAAGCTAACTGGCTGCACAACAAAAATGAAAATCAAGCACAGATCCTAACAACCCAGAAGCAATAATAACATTGCATTCGATTACACTTATTAGCTAACGAAGCATCTGCACTCTTTCTAATAGTTGCAAATAATAATTTAAAATCAAAATGCCAAAGAATCTTAGAAAAACTTATGGATTTTGTTTTGCGCTTATAAATCAACAAAAAACAAAATAGATTTAACAATCTAAAGCGCTTATAAGTATATTCTGGATAGATATTATATTTTTAAGTAGTTTCCATAGTTTTTATACTTTATACTATTTTCACTTGTTAACCTATGCTACTACTACTAATTTGCTACTAATGAAAATATGTATATTCTATATCAAAAAATAATAATAAAAAGAAAAAGATTTCAAATGAGAATTTATTTTCTATCATCATTTCATAAATTTCAGAATATAAAGTCATACAGATTTACTTTAATCAAGTGTCCTATATATCGTGATTATAATATTTATGATTAATATAATTTGGAAAGCATTTTAAACTGATTTGATGTGCTTTCCAATACTGTGCGTATTTCGTTTTCGCATTTAGTTCATTTCGATTTCGCTGGAATACCCTTACTTAGTCGGAGCATAACAATTGCTAAACATTCAACGCCAGGCAAAGTCCTCTTCGTTGTTGTGCTTCAGTCTCTTTGATCTTATAGCGCCGATCAAATCGATCAAATGTAATTTTAGCAGCACGAACGTGCGGCATGAAGCAAAGAGCGCCAAGTGCTGTGCCCTGTTTGTGTTGTTGTTGTTGTTGTCGTTGTAGTTGTAGCAAAGTACATTTACACCAATTGCACTGATCGATCTGGGTGTAAGTTATATGCCACAGCAGCCTCTGTCGGAGGTGGCAGCAATGGCAACAACAACAACAAACACAATGGCAACCACAGCAGCAGCAGGAGCAGCAACCACAGTCTGAGACGACTTGGGACCGTGCCAAATTCTTAATAGTTGCGAGCTTACTATGAGAGCACAGAGCACACACTCACACACACATGTATATGCAGAGCTCGTGTAAACAATAAGAAGAATAAAGAGAGAATCAACAGCACCACCAGAGCACCACCATGATAAAAGCGTTTTGTGGTTTAGAGTCCCACTGTGGCGGTTTCGCTATAATTAAGGACTTTGGTGTAATTTGTACACCTATTTAGGATCGCGTTGATTACAGGCCGGCGTTTTATTGCTTTTGACACCTAAAGGGAACCCAGGGAACCAACCGAAAGCTGCCCAACCGGACACCAACTGGACCCACAGACCCAAAACACCAGTTGGAAGCTGTGCGAAAAAAGCCAACAAACAGACAGAGATGGAGAAAGAGAAAAAGATAGAGATAGAATGGGATACAGAAAGAGAGAGAGATATGCCACTTTTGAGCGTTGCACAACTCTCGATCTCAATCTCGGATCTGGCGTTGAAGATTGCAAGACTTTGCCACAGTTGAAGTGGATTTATTGGCTGACGTGAGTATTTAGTGTTGACGGCAGAGAACAAAAGAATTCACGGCAGCCGCTTCTCGGCGGTCACCCGCGCCTCAGGGTCTTAGAAACACACACACAACACCTGGCTAGCTTGGCATCCTGCCTCAGCTCCAACAGCAACTGGTTACCCCATTACTACCACTACGGTCGCTCATTGAACGCTGATCGACTAATATTTAACCAGAGATAGCATAGACCGACTCTAGATAGATGACCGAGCACACAGAGTAACAAAGGCGCCAATAAATAAATGGAGAGGTTAAATAAGCAAAGCAATTTTTAAGTTAGATATCGAGTCCATCGAGGAACAAGCTATCAGAGTCGAGAGAGAAGCAAAAGAATTCATATAAAAATACAAAAGAATGATATGTAAGTAATTAAATGAAGTACTTTGAAAAATTCTAATAAATAATGTTAGTTCAGTTAAATAATTGAAATACACATTTGAAAAATATATAAAACAATTAAAAGGTGTAGAAAAAAACCTTTAATGGTTTTTACTTTATACAATAAAATCAGAAAATTTGATTTTAAATAGATTAGAAATGAATATGAATTGATAATTTATTTTTAATCTTGATCTAAAAAACAAATAATATTAAAAAATATTACTAAATATTTTTTGCACATATAAATTTATATTTCCGAAATTATAGTTCGAGGCAAATAAGTAGTTCAAAAATGTTGTCATTAACACGACACAGTCGAACAGCATTAAATAATGGCCATAATTCATTAACAGCATTTAGATGGCTAGACAGAGAGTTACAATAATAGCAACAACTATAACCATAATAACAACTACGACAGCAATGGCAACAATAACAAGAACAACAACACTAGATTTAGAATGTCGAGTCTAACAAATGGCATAAAATTATATCATAAATAAGTTGTCAGCAGTTTGCCAAATATGAGAGGCAGCTCGACTTAATCGCCAGCAATTAGTTGCTCGTGGGCAACTCTCGACACAAATTCGCATACAAATTATACAAATATATCGTATGGACTCAATTTAGCGATGCTTATCGCCGTGAAAAACAATCGACAATCGACAATGCGTGTACGTGTGTAGTAGACTCATGTGAGGAGGAAACGCCACTGAAAGCTTTTGTCAACGCTCGTTGGGGTCGTTAATTCCTCGAATTTGACTTTACAGATTTGTGCTGCACCCACACAGACAAACACAGATATTCTCCAACAAAAGGCCTCGAAGAGTGTCTTCCAGCGAAGTGAGCTCCACACTCTGTGGCAGTTGCAAGCAATCGCAGCGGGTGGGCGTCGATTTTGACACTTGAAGGTGGCTTAAAAAATTGCGGATATGTCACATGATTTTATGACTATATAAGCAGGAGGAGTAGAAGCAGGAGGAGGCGGAGGAGGGCAACATGCCGTGGGGCAACTGCTAAATCATTCTTATATAAATGTTGCAAATCGCAACAGGATTTTTGCTGCAAGTGGCTGCTGCATGCTGCATGCCAGTCGCCTATCCACTTAGCTGGACATTCCAGCTGCTCACTTACGATGATTTCACACCTCGGGGAGTCCTCCCGCCTCACTGCGCTCCTTTTAATCGAACTCGACTAACTTGACTCGTACAAGTACTCACACTCGTACCAGTAATCGCACTGGCATTTGTACATGACAGCATTTGGAAGGCATTAAGCATGATGCTTATAGTGCAATGATGCAGTTCCCCCTTCTGCTCTGCTCTCCTTTCTATGTCTATCTCTCTGAACTGGTTTGATGGTGGTCGCCACAGCTCGTCAGTTAGTTAGTTAGTTAGTCAGTTAGCTGGGAGTAGTCCAGATTAACGCTTTTATTAGACAAATGCACAAGTCGCATGACAAGTGCACATTGCAAAAGCTGACAATAAGACTGTGGTCAATTCTGATGGCCATGACTATTATTATTGTTATTAGTATTATTAAAGAATCACTTAAAATATTTGCATAAGTGTAGCCTTATCTTTGACGTGCCGATGGCAAGAGAAACTCATGGCTGAGTTTTTAATTCAATCGTGTTAAGAATACTGCTTTACAAAACGATTATGTAAATAAATTACAAGTGTAATTGTAATCAGTAGGAAATGTAAATATCTAAAACTCGTCAGAAGTTTAAACAATTAGAAAATTAACTTATTTAAAGTCAGAAATGGATTGCGTTTAAATAATTTAAATATCTATAAGTCTTTCTATATTTAATTTAAGACATTTTATATAATTAGATCTATATCGATCTTTTTTTGAAACTACCAATGTAATAAGATGTTAGTCATCTTCACATTTTTAACCCGTGCTATTGTCCTTAATATAGGAAAATTGTCTTAAGGAAAACAAACAAGGCTGTTAGCCCGGAAGCGTAATGCTTTTGACCTGGCCAAACTAAATGAAATATTTTCGCTATTCCGCATTGCAAATTCAACTCTGCTCAAGTTTGGAGGCTACTTTCATTTGTTGATTACGACAATCTGCAATTGGCAGATTTGGCTACAGTTGACCTTCAGTTGCCACAATATAATCGACAAATGAGAAAAGGACGTGCAAAACAGAGTTATCAAAGTTGTTGACCGCATATCAACCGACAACTACAAGCCTAATTTAAATTTACAAATGAAGTTTTATGCAACGGCATCGAAGTTGCTGCCACACGTTACCCACCCCTCTCTTCTACACTGTCTCTTGCTGCCACTCTGTCTCTCTTTCTCTCTCTCTCTCTCTTTGTCTCTGTGCAGCGAGCAACACTTCAATCAAAACACAATTTGTGCTGAAGGAAAGAAACCTGTACACGCTTGGCGGCAAATGGCAAAGGCAATCGCAATAACTTCCTCATACCTGCAGCTCCACCTACCCTCTGGCACCTAGCTCCCCTCTTCACCTAGCTCTAAAGAGCGCCCTTCATTGGGCCCATATTCAGGGCCATCTTCATGTCGGCAACGGCAACGGCATCCTTTGAGCCTTTTGCCAAATTACCGCGCATTTAATTTTAACTTTGATGTTGCATGCGGCAAACACTTTGCCAACGCATATGTGTATGTGTTGCATATGTGAGTGTGTGCGGCAGCCACACAAATCTAGAGCATGAAATGGCGATAACTGGCAACTGGAGGTAATGTTGATAAGTCAAACTCTAAACTGGTTTGCATATAAATTCAGTTGTTTCTTCTACACAGTTATGCATAATTAAGAGGCCAGGGAGCAAGACAGATTTACTCGTAATAATAATAGAAAATAAATAAAATAAGCTTTTAGTGTTTAAAATGACCATAAAAGGCAAACGCTCACGCCTCAGACTGTCAATATTGACTAGCCGCGGAGTTGAATTCAGTTAGAGACAAAGAGGTGGAAGGAGGGGGCAGACTGGTCAATTGGCAAATAAAGTTCAATTGTTTGGCTTTGGCGAGTGTGTGGGCCAAAAACAGATTTATGAACATTTTGATTGGTGTTTGTGACGTTCACAAAAAAAGCCAACGGCCAAAAATTACATTTTGCCGCTCGTCAATTTGTCTGGAAAGTCATCATCGTTGTCCATGCGTCTGTCTGTGTCTGTCTCTCTCTATCTGTGTGTGTGTGTGTGTGTGTTTGCTATGTTGCCATTGTGGTCGCCATTGCCGCTCTGCCGTTGACAACATGTTGTTGGCGCATTTCGAGCGGCATTATGATAATTTTATGGCAAATCATTTTGTTTACAGCGCCTCGCTCAGGTGGGCAGCACCATATCGTTGGTGTTGTCTTTTGCTGCGTAGGCGGGCTGGGCGTGCCGTAAGCTTCACACAAAATGCTGTGAATGATTATCGATTTTACATGGCAAATTGCAGACCATGTTTGTTAATAGACACGAACTAAAACCCCACTTGAAAGTATTCGCAGAGCGGCAACACATTCGTTCTCAATATTATTTTTTTTTTTTAATTTATTGAGATGTTAGTTTAATTTGAGTTTATTGATATAGTTATTTAATTATTTAATGATGACCAAAAATAATTCATTTCAGCCTTAGTTAGCCAATTGATATGTTAAATGGTGCATTTCAAATGGAAGATTATTACAATTGTGTTCTTAACATTAAGTAAAAACTCTTCGTAGCCATCAAATAAGAATTAATAATCGTTATAATATTATTAATAAAATATTGCTTCGATTTTTCATAATATTCTGTAAATATCTACTTATATATTTTTGTTATGTGTACTCGTCTTTTTTGGACCCTTTAATTAATTTTGAATATTTATAGTGCACCTGATGTAGTATATACCTTTAAATATTTTATGCAGCTTCAAAGTTTATTTCAAGTGAGAAAAAAGCCGTCGGTTTGAGGATTTGCAAAAGCCGCACACTCTGACAGAAGATTCCACTGAAACCGGCCTCAGCAAGATACCGAGAAGGCAAGTAGGCAGTACCATAAACGATAGACGCCAATCGTTTGTATCTGAGCTGGACTGGTCTGGTAGGTAGGTAGGTCCGGGATGGTGGGTGAGCGGAAGGGATTCAGTGGACTGGTCCAACACTTTAGTTTTTGGAACGAGCGCTAAAGAGCTGCTGATGCTTCGGCCAAGTGAAGAGCCAACTGCAAACCAGTTTACTTAAATACCAAACGAGTTAACAGCAAACCACAGCACAACAACCGCAAGAACAACTACAACAACAACGATCATATTTGGCCAGTTGAACGAATCAGTGCCAATGAGGCAAAAGGCTGGCACTAAGTAGAGTTGGAGGAGTCAATGTCAGTGAACGCCTCCTCCGAGGGGAGACTATGAGAAAATGGCTGCAAATGCGTTGGAGCAAAACCTTTTTGGCTTCGCTTGGCTCTTACATTAAGATCGCACTGCTTTACCGGTCATACGAGAAGATAACAAAATTTGTAACAATTTTCAAGTGTTTTCAATTAATATTACTACAGTTTCCAACAACTACCAAAAATGGGATTAACAATCAGGAAAACCAAATGATGCGTGTGGTTTTTCACACATTTCTCTTTCGAGCGGATTTTCTTACACTTCACGACTCACACACTTGCAGGCAGTGGGGCGTGTCCTGTGTCATTCTCCAATACAATTTCGTATGCTACTCCAGCAAAGTCTGAGCTGGAGATCCGTTCGGTAATGCAATTGGAAATGGAACTTTCTTTATGAATTAAGCACGCTTTATGCTCAATTTTTTCTCAACTCAACTGCATGCATTTTAAATGTAAAATGATGCCACATGTGTCTCATCTGTATCTCTACATTATTTTCTATACAAGTATCTGTAACTGTAACTGTAGCTGAGACTGCTGCTTGTTAAGCGTAAGATCGATTTTTGCTCGCCTTTCAGTTTGGCATCACATTCGTGAGGCATCATTATATGTGGCATGTTTTTGTGTTTGTGGCATTTTTAATCCCTTTAACAAATATGAAATTATATGATCTGTCATAAGTACAAGGCGAGCAAGCCAGATGTGGAGAGAAGTGTGGAAATTATGATTGATTGTACAGATTTTCTCGCCTTAGTAGTTCAAGCTAATTTTAAATACACATTACATTATTATTAAGAAAACTCGTATAATAATTTTTCCTCTCAACAATTTTTTGGGTTCTTTTCTTTTGATTTTATTTTAAGAATTGCGCACATTTTCAAAAGATTTTCTCTCTGGTAACGCCTTTCAATTTGCTGGCATCTTTTAGCCATTTAAGGCACAGGTTTTTGGCGGCTTTGTCAGTGCGTATGGAAAATAGCCAGAGGGCAGAATATGGAGATGCCACAATCTGCAGAACAACACAATCACAGAGCATGGGGTAGGACAGAAGAGAACGGGGTCGAGGCAGGGATAACGTGCCGCCAGCAATTTGCATACCAATTGCAACGCCATACGTCAAAAAATGTGAAGTTTAATATAGAAAATGCTCAAACTGTGCGAGGGCTGGGCACTGTGGGATCTCAGTGGGATCAGGGATCCAGTGAGGAAATCAGGATGTGGCTCTGCACAACCATTGACTGACAAGGACAAGTCGTGTGCGACAGTTGACAGCTGCTGCCTGCCACCGTTTGACGGCCACAGTTGTCCTGAGTTGAAGCAAGTTGCCAGGCAGGCAGGCAAGCAGACAGGCAGACAGCCACCACATGGGGCGCTGTTGCACAGTGTACACACAGTAGCCAATGGGTGGTTGTGCCACTTGGATGTGTGGCGCCTGCTGCTGCAACTGGACAAATGACAGTAAATGTTGCAGCCACAATTGATGAATTTATGCGCTGTGCTTCACGTTGAGCGAAATGCATTTTTCATAACTAATTGAAATGCTTTCTCTCTCTCTCTCTCTCTTTCAATTATTATGTATTCACAAGGACATATATTATTATTATTTATTTTGCTGAGCGTATCTCCAGTAGTTGAGCATTAATGCATGCATCATAACAGTGGGGGTTCAAAAAAAAACTGTCAGACATTTTTATCAGCAATTAATCGTGTTAATCAAATGCCTTGTCAGCATCATTTACGCAGCTCAAAAATATTCAAAATGAGCTTACGAAATGCGTTACAAGAGTTACACGACGACTTGTTACTCACTTTTTATACTCTTTAAGCATTAAGTGATGTCGAAACGGGGCATATAAGTTTGTAATGATTTTTAAATCGAACAATAGAATGGTCAAACCTAGTTTTTCAAACCTTTTAATTAGTACATTAATTGTACTTATTTAACATTGAATAGTTGTCTGATCGAAAGATTAAGATGTTATAATTATTAGAGGCTTAAAAAGTAATATGTAAACTAAACTAACTCTCTCTCTCTCTCTCTCTACATAGATTATAAATTACAGGGCAGCTGCTTGTCGAGCAAGTAAGCCAGCAGTTTACTTGACAGAAGAGTGAAAAGCTTTTCTTTTGTTAGTTTTATTTTTATAAAGATTTTACAAGCCAATCAATCAATGACAGGGCCAAAAGCCAGCCGAGGCAATTTTCAATAGAAATTCATTGCATTTTCATAATACAAATTGTTGAAAATTAAGCGCACGAGTCAACAATAACAACAACAACAACAACTAGATGAGTGGCGTGAAAATAAGCGAAGGCAGTGAAGAGTTGGGTACGACATGAGATTGGGTATGAGACTGGGGTCAATCATCGTGACTGTTGAGCCTATGGGCTTTGAATTGGGCAATGGCAATGGTAAGTGCAACAGGAGGCAACAAAAAAGCGCATTAAAAAGGTTTTTCATGCTCGTGCCACATAGAAAGTTGCATTTGTTGTTGGCGCTTATCTTGGCTGGCATCTCAAGTTGTCATGTCAACGCTTCTGATTCTACAAATTTTAGGCACATTCCACACACGCACACACACAGGCTTAGACATAAGGTAGAAGTCGCGATACGAGGCTACTTACACAACTTACAACTTCAAGTTGCAACCATAGATTGATGTTGCACAGTTGGAAACGGCTTGAAGTTGTAACTGCCGCTGTTTTTCTAGCTTTCGCTCTCTCTCTCTCTCTCTGTCTGAGTGATTGTGAATGTCAGTGCTGCTTGTGGCAGCCGCATCAATGTCAGCATCAGTCGCCCAATATCATCAACAACGTCGCGTTCCGTCAGCTTGATTAATTTGCTGGTCTTGTGGCCAGTAAACAGTAAACTGGCAACCGTGGCAAGAAATGCTAAAGTGGTAAAGGCTGGTGGGCGATGAAGGGGGTGCAAGGGGCAAGGGGCGTACAAACTCTGTATTGGCATTTATTAAATGAGGATTTAGTTAATGGGTTATTTTTGGTGGCACAGTTCGCGGTCTGTGGCCATTAATTATACTATACTTATATATATGTATGTATACAATACTCTTATCCATAAATACTTAATTCAGTGCGGGTCGACAAGCAGCTTGTCAAGGTTTTACCTTGTTAATATGCAATGATTAAAAGTGTCATTTGTTATTGTTTCATCTTTCACAATCCATAATCCACAATAAACAATCGACAATACCAAAATTGTCACACAGTTGGAATGCGGACAGAGATAAAACGACAAACGAATCAATAAACTAAACTTATTTCATCATAACACAACACAAAATTAACTAACTGAAATTCTTGCCATCAGTCATTATAGAAATAAATATTTTACAAAGGCATATTCAACATTAGAATGTTTTATCTCCTAGTAAAAACCTAATTAATTGTTTCATGAAATGTTTTACGATCTGAAAGATACCTAATTGCGAAAATGTTTAGCTTTTTAAGTTTTAAATGTTAAAAAAGGCAAAAGTATTTATTTTACAATTGCACTTTGATTTCAAAACTCAATTTTGTGTTTAATTAAGTTTTTAAAATGATGACAAATGATTTTTGGTATGACAAGCAAGTATATATGGGATGCAATTCAAATTTTATTAAAAGAGCCGCACTTCAAAGATGTACTGAATGTATCTAGACACAATGTATTAATTATTAAGAACTTATCTCAGTATTTCCTATAATTTAATTCACATAAGTTTATGATTAAAACTCAGCAAGAATTTTGTGCTGAAAACACTTCTCAGATCCAGCCAAAAAATATTTTACCTTCTTGATATTTAAGCAGTATTACGAGAATCTTTTTTTTCATGTTTTTGTAAATAAATTAACAGCAAATGACGCAGCGAAATTGTAGTCAATTTGTCGAAAGAAGCGACGACGACGAACAACAAACAAAAACGCAAATTTCATTTATTAAACGCACAAAAAGCAACTGCCAAAATAATATTTAAAATTAATGCGTTTTGCAGGACAGTTGAGAATGGAGAACTGAGAACAGAGAACTGAGAATTCTGATGTGAAAATAAGAAAACCGAGCATACGGATGCTGCACCCACATATGCCGAACTTCACACCTGTTTGTTGTGCCTGGCAACTGGCAACTGGCAACTGGCAAGAGGCAAATAATGTCAACATGTGGTCCCCGAGGATCCTGCTGTGCGCCGCTTGAGTCAATGACAGTTTGCCTGGAGGATGCTCTGCATGCCGAACTGAACTCTCAATATCGAAATCGGTTTTTTGTCTTTTGTGTGTTTGCAAAACAAAACGACGCCGCTTTGTCTCCGTGTTGTCTGGAATGACAGGCCGCTAGGCACAACAAGGAACAACAAACGACACACACTACGTGTATGCAGCACACACAACCAAAAGTGGCAATTTTTATGCCCTGCAAATATGCATACATAAATATGCCTGGACCATAAGCAAGTCGTGTTTATGTTACAGTTGTGCTGCTCCTTGCGCTTATTCCATTTCCCATATCCTTAAAGGATATTTACTTATGGCTTTTGGCTTATTAATGACCTCACTGCTGTTGCTGTTGTTGTTCCCTTTATCATTGTTGTTGTTGTTATTGTTGTTGTTTCCTCATTGTCTGCCGAGACTCATTCGATTGCCGCCAGTCCTTTTGAGCTACTCAGCTCTTTAGTTGCTTGGCTTTGACTCTTTACTTTGTTATTTAGCGGTCTCCTGTTGGTGTCAGGATTTCCGCCGTTTGTTCTAAGCCGCTAAATTAGCAGAAATAACGGTTGCCTCTAAGCCGTTTACTAACTTTACCCCATGGCTACTGTGCACTACCACATGGCTCTCAACTGGCCATTTTTATTGTTTTTTGCGGTTTGTGATTCGATTCTGAGTGAGGCTACTCATCTCCCTGGGGTAAAATCAGTTGAATGAATTATGTGGTAAATATTCAAAAGGGAGCGAGAGTTTGTGTTGTGAAAATAGATAGGCAGAAATAGAGGTATATAAGTTGCGGGCATAACGACTGAATCAAAACCAACAGCTATAAATTGGATTGTTTTTAGAAAATGGATCTTGAGAACCATTACTCTCTCCACTTAATTCAGAATCCTCTGAAACTCGCTAAATCTGTTCAATATATTTAAAACGTTTCTTATTCGCTTCTTCCTCATAATTGTCGCCCAAACTCTTGAGCTTCCTTACTTACCAATTTTCCTCATCTAAAGGATTCTTCTTTAAAATACACTTCACTATCATTCTGTCATAACACCGCTGTTTCATCATTCACATTCCGGTCGGACTCTCAGATGTTCTCAGGTGGCAACAATTTTATACAACCAACAAAAATGATTAACCAAAATAATTGGTGTGCATAATTCACATAATCTCCATATTATTACAGCAATCTTCGACCCTTTCTTTGCTGTCATAATAAGCAGTCGAGGGTAAAACAATTTGGCTACAATTTGACTTTGGTCAGTGGTCGCCTTATCACGCTTATCATTGACAATTTATCATCAAAAGAATAAAGAAACCGTTGGCGTTTTTGGTGTCAAATTTGGGTGTTGACCACATGAGCGCGTACATGGCAATCAACGCCAAATTATGTTTCTCTATAGTGCATATATACCGAGAAGAAAAGAGAAAGAGCAAAGTGATCTGATCCCAGCTCTATATGAGTGCGTGTTGCTTCCTTCCGCAGCTGCTGTGATGGCAATTATTTCAGGTAGCTGGTAGCTTCGTAGCAATGGAATGTCGACTATCTATGCTATAATTTTCGGCTTGCCCCCGAAGACGACACCTTGCATTTGCCTCTTGCCACTTGCCGCTTGCCGCTTGCCGCTTGCCTTTTGCGGTTGCCGTTGCCGTTGCGTAGATTACTACTGTAAATATTATTAAGCGAAGATTACAATCGACACTGCAATGATGGGCTGGGATGGAACCGTTCATTAAACTCATTTAAGGCAATATCTGATTTCGTGTCCAACTCGAGTAAAAGTTGCGCTTGCGCAGATCTGGCGCCCATTGCGTTGTTGAGGCCGCCATTTTGTTTTGGCAGCACAACGCATACTCTTAACATTTGACGCGTAATTGACAAGCTTTTGCCGTCAGGGGGCCTTGCCACATTTATGCGGCATTTAAACCAACTAATTGCGCAACAATTTCCCTTGTACGTGAAAACTTTTGTGTCATGTTTAATTATTTCCACATTTATGTAAATGTGTTTTTTTTTTTACTTTTTCCTACACGTTTTCGGCGCCCATCCCCCGGACCAAGTTAAGCGCACAATTAGGCCCCCGAAAATTGCGTGTGTTTAGGTGCGCGTGAAAAAAATCCAAAAAAAAAAATATACAAATAAGTCAGACAACAATAATACAAAATCAGGAGGCATACAAAGTCTATGGAAAGTTTTTTCCGTTTTCAGAGCAAATTCGTAAATTATTCAACAAACTGTCACGCAATATTCATCAGTGGCCTCCCAAAATCAGTTGGAAATCAAAGCAAAAACATTTAATGTCTGCCCCAGACTATACATTTAGCCAATTGATTGGAAATGTTTCTCCTCCCCCCTCTACCAACATACAGATAATTCTACACGCACATGTAAAATGTTCAAAAATTTTTGACAATTAGCGGCACTTTTCATGTGCCCCCCGCAGGGGAGTGGCGAGTGGTCAGCAGGGTTATCGGTGAGGTGTACGGCCCAGTGTCATATTGACAATTTAGGCGCAAATTTGTTTTAACATTCAACGCGGTTGCGTTTCAAATTCAACATAGAGCTAATTTCGATACTTTTTTTCCCCTACGATGTTGTATAATTTCAATTGAAATTGTGTATTGTAATCCCCTTCGCTTCTACACAAGCGTATTTCCATTGTTAACAAATTGAATTGAGGCACTTTGACATTTAAATGACATTTGAATTGTTTAGAAAGCTGTTCGTTCAGCATATCTGGTGGACTTTTGACAGAATGGTATTTTGTTGTTGATGTTCACGATGAGTGCAGAGATTAGCAAAAGCAAATATTCATTTGAAGAAAATTTCAAAATTGAAAAACATTCAGAAATTGTTGGAAAATATTTTGTGATTTACATTTACCAAATTAAGTATGTTCCGAGACTCACCAATTTCCTAATTATGGTTCCTAGAAGAAAAAAACGAATGAGAAATAAATTAAAAATTGTTTGACTAATTTTCAAAGCAACTGTTAATAATTACTAAAGTCAAATTCAACATAAATATTTAACTAGAAAAAATCATTTCCATTTTGTTTAAGAACTGAAGTATTCAAGCCGTAACAAGTTTATACAATTATGGCTAAGCTAACTCAATGTGCATCATTTCCTTTTAAAAACAACAACAAAATAAGTTCACTTTCCTAGTCACTTTTAGATCACTTTACTCTTGCACAATTTCTCAAAACTTTATTAAATGTACTCAAACAATTTCTCGGAAACTGCATAGTGGTATTTAGTGACGCATCCCCATGATTCAGAAAATGGCTAAATCGATCGTCAAAAAGAAGGCAAAAAACGAACCACATCCATAACGGCAAAGTCGTTAAATCAAAAGTCGTAAAAAGTTTACGTAAATTTGCGCCATTGAAAAATCAAAAGAAAAAATAATCAAGTAAGACAGCAATAGTGGAGTCTGCTAGACTGAGAGATACCAGATACAGCTAAAACATAATATTTTGTGAAAAATATATCTGAACTATACCTGAATTCTGAACAATTTTTCGAAATTTAACACGCTCTAAATTATTATCAATATTATATTTTACACAGATTAGCTGCACTTGAGTTACGTCTTGAATAACTTCTGTGTTTATTGTTCGATCGTAACTAAATTTCTAGAAATCATTAAGATGGCGATTATATTGTAGGAAGTACGTGGTCAAATACTAAAACCAAACTGATCTAATCTGAAATAATTCTGAAATCCATATTGTGATATATATATTATACATCACTCAGTAATTGACACTAATCAAGAATATATACACTTTGTGCGTTCGGAGAAGCCTCCTTTTGACTGTTGTAAACATTCTCGACTGGCACATAGTCATAGTACCCTTCTGCCCTTTGTATATTGGGTATAAAAACAGAAAGAAATGAAAAAATGTAAAAATGGACCAAAAATGAATTTTTATCAATTTCTTTTGAAATTTACTGCCAAAATGCTTAAACATGGCGTCGATTTGCTTAAAGAAATTCCAGTGCGGGGTCGTCGTACATGAAACGAACTAGAGATCAAAGCGAACAGAAGGCAACAGAGTGGCTACGAAGGGAGGGTGCGGGAGGGGGAATGTATAATTTTCAATTTTCCACAATTACCGCGAACGGCTAAGCAATTTTCCGGGGCACAAGTACAAGTACCTATGGCATATACAATGTAGTGGATACGTGAGGGAGTCTAAGGGTAAGGAGTAGCGAGGGGGGTGGTAGGGATAGGCTGGCGATAGGCTGCACAAAGTGCAGATAAAATTAATTAAAATTTAATTCAATTCAATTCACTTGCGCCGGCGCGAAACACAAAGAGATTTATCGCTGATAAACGCGTTGAGAATGGCGAATGGCCAAAACTCGTTGGCTTCGTTGGCGCACAGATCAATGAAATGGATTGGGCCTCCCTACTTACCCACCCCCTCCTTCTTCATTCATTGGCCCCCTCTTTTCTTCTAGGAGCTGCAATCAGGCTGTTGCTTGGCTAGTTGTTGCTGTGGCTTGAGCCATTAAAATGCCATAAAATTATTAATTAAGCAAGTGCACAAAAAGCCAACGCTACTTGCCAGATTTATGGCTCACCCAGTGACGATAAAGTGCTTTTGGCCGGAAAATTGAAAAGCCAGGCGCTGATATGAACAGGCTGGCCAATAAAAGACAATACCCTGCCGCCTCCTAACACTCCCTTCTCCCACAATTACTCTCTGTGAGACTCACAGTCTGAGTCTGAGTGGATCTCTACTGCTGCTGCGACTGCTGCTCACATGGAAGCATTATGGATTTTTAACGAGTTTTCAATTTATTTGCGCGCCAGTCGGGAAAATGTTTCGAGTGCTTTTCATACAGACACTTGACTATCAAGTGCTTTATTTTCTGCATTGTTTTCGTTTGTTTTTGATTTTCATTTTGCATGACGTGACTTAGCTGTGGACTAGTCAGAAAAATGCGCCAGCAGATGCTATGACATCTGCACTGTGCTACAGAAAAGGGATCTACAACTGAGCTCAACTGATATATAACAAAGGTAATAAATACCAAGTAGCTCGAATAAAAGAGGGCATCAAATTATAAAGTCGTCTTTGTATTAACAATGATAATAAAATAATTTCTTACAACATCAAATTTTAACAAAACCAAATATAATTTGTTTATTTTACAAAACTAACATTTTACTTTCGAGACTCGTCTTAATTTAAAACAAATACTAATAAAATTCAATATTATATAAAAATCTAAATAATAACTCTACAACCTTTAATATGCAAACGATGTAATAATAGGTTAAATGATAATTCATTTAAGTGATACAGCATTTCTCACAAAGATTTTGAAGAAAGCCAAATGCAACTGTAGTATTTATTATTTTATAAGTAAATGCTTCAAACTTGGCTGTTGTTTCAATTCAAAGATTATGTGTCTTTCATCCATCAACTGGTTGTACAAGCACGCATTAAGTGTGTCTGGTTCTATTAACACTTCGCATTGTACTACGACATCTAAATATTCTCTTTATTGCCTTAATAAATGGTGCTACTTATCCATAGATGCTTTCTGAATCTGCATTGAAATGTTGCTTCCTTATGACACCGCAAAATAAGCTAAATAAGCAAAGAGCCGACAGAAGACAGAGAACCAAGCACATAATCGACTTTGGGGCCCTTGGGGCCAGAATCGTGTCTGCTAATAAAACGCAAAGAAAAGCGCAGTAATAACAACAAAAAGAATAGCAGTTACAACAATCGGCAGGCAACAGGCTGACTGGCTGGCCAACAATAGTCAATAAAACATGCGGCAAATCATGTTTATCGCATTGATTTATGCATTTTTAATGTGTTGCTTTTGCTTATCGGCAATTCGCCTAAATCAACGTTGCCCCCAAAAAGCGTCGAACCCACTTTCACTGCATCCCCAGTTCCAGTCTGCATCTCAGTGTTCAACTGAGTCTGTGTCTTTGACTTGGACAGACATTCGCTCTGAGCTACGTTAATTTTTAAATCTCACCGCCTGATTAGTTTGCTTTTGCAGCAATTGTGCGCCATCTTGATTAGGTCTTCGCCTCGGCCTGACTCTTTGGTCTGGAGTCTGGGCCAAGTCGTGGTGCATCTTTTTGGCCCGGTGATGGTGGTTAGAGTGGTGTTGCTGCATCAAAGACAGCCGCCTTTGCCGCTGCTTTTTGTCTTATTAATAATTCACATTAACGCTTTGCGAGTGCGGCCAGGTTGCCGCCCGTGTTTCAGCCTCCGCTTTTGGCCAGTCTCAGTTTCAGTTTTTCCAATGGCATTGCCAGTGTTGTGCCAGCCCACTCGGCATAATCACACCACTCGCATCTTTGGCAGTCATTTGGCGGCTTTGCTTTTGGCATTTTACTTCAGTTTTTTGCCATGTTTTTTTGACATAAATGCCGAAAGCGCACGAAATGCCCACCGAATGGTAATACCTATTACTCCCAATATCCAGCCTGGTCAATAAATAAGGTGTGAAATAGCCAACTTGGACAGTCATAAATTTCTAGTGCTCTTGCGATAAAGTTGCAAAGTCTTCATTTTAATTGATCAGCTCATGTGAAAACAGAGTCTTCCCTCCGATAGCTTTTATAATGAAAACATTTTCAGTTCCTTATAAAATAGTAATTTTACCCCAAAACACATTAATGATATTTTAATCCTACTCAAGCTAGTCAAATGTCAATTTCTATAGTACTTTAATTCATAACTGGATGTTTATACTTTACCATACTGCTTATTACACACAATAATATGTTGCTAAACAATATTATTTAATTCAAGAAAATGTTGGACAAAATCACATAAATATTAATTCTTTCGTCGAGCAATTTATTGTTGTATTTGCTCAATACTGAATTGTTTTTAGTTCTATACAATACCAAATAAATTCAATTCAAACTATCATAATTATTAATATCTAAAGTAAAATAAAAATATTATTATAAATATAACAAATTTTATTGGTTTCGAAATCTACAGCAAATATCTTCATAATTCTGTTGTTTTTGTACCAACTATCCGAGTCTAAATTACATCTAAAATATATAAAGCACATAAAGGGACTTGGAAACCTTTATTTAAATTAACCTGATTATGCATTGATTTTTTATTAATATCCCTAATCGTTGAGAGTTAGCTCCTTCCTGAATTTTGCAACTTTTAATGTGAACGTCTGTCACATTTGCACGCTGTTTGTTTGTTGATTTAACTCGTAAATCGGGTGTTTGCCTAGTTTCATAATTGCAGCAGGCGATACAAAAGGATTAGCATTGTCAGTGTGCTCATTTGCATAGGTAAACAGAGACAGGATGAACGAACAGGATATGTTTGTTGAATTGGGAACAAAATGTGCGGTCGTCGCATGTGTCAAAAAGTAAACAACTCGCAATTTGCATAAGCAAATTAAAATGGATTAATGTCAGCGTATCGCCAGCAGGACAAACCATTTCCTCAGAATTAACTGGCATTAAGAAAAGGACTCGCAGCCATTGAACAAACTGTAGCATACTTTGTGGCGACAAGAGTTGAACGTGCCACAGCCTGCTCCTGATTGGATTGGAGGCGCAACGTTTTATAGTCGCATTCGGCTACGCTTAATTGAAAGCAGTCGAAAGTAATCAAGGAGTGAGCTCAAGGAGCACGTGAGGTTTGATTAACAAAGGGTTCCCGCCTCACCCCCTCCCCCAACTTAGTTGCTCGAGAGTGCATGACATTTGCTCGTAAATCTATAGACCGCTTCAGCGGCAAATTAATACGGCAAATAGAGAGCGAGTGGTGAAGGTGGATGATGGTCGAGAAGGGGGGAAGGGGAAGCAGCACTCATTCATTGTGGTCATGTAGCATCTTAGTCGCCATATCCCTTAAATGATGTATACAAAAAATGGCAGCGTAACGAGGAAAAAGAAAGGCAAACGATATGGCCATAAATGGATCAACTCGCTGGCGTGCGCACCTGAGGCCAGGCAGGATAACCAAACAGCAACAGCAACAGCAGGACAAGCACATCCATTGCCAGTCCAGTGGCAATAATAGCCAGGACAAAGAGTGCCGCCGTTTTTATGGCCCAAACATGCGACGCAGCTCCCATTCCCCCAAAGAGAAGAGGATTTGAGGGTTCAGGGTTCAGGTTTCGGTTTCAGCTGCAACAAATCAGTGCAAGGATTTTTTTACGATTAACTGCGTAATTGAGTCGTTTCGCAGAAGACAAAGCAAGCACACGCAGCAGGACAAAGCGAGCAGAGGCCAGAGGGCCGAATGGAGACGGCAAGGAATTGGCACAGGGCACAGCAAATTTAATTAAACTGTAATAAAGCAAATCCTAGCAGTCGTCCCACAGCCTGCCCGACGCTCTCGTAATGAGAGCTAAATCAAGCTTAAGCCACTCCACAACTAACCGCCCACAAAAGTAACAACAACAACAGCAGCAGCAAAATTGACATGAAACTTGCCTTTGATAAAGGAGCAGAGAATTGATGAAGGCAGCAGGATGGCAAAGGGCGGGGTTACCAGGTAAATAATGCAATAGACCAGGACAAGAAACCACCAACTCACCGCCCCTCCCCTTAGCACCCACGCGTTATGGCAAATTGAGGCAGATTTATCATCGCTGCACAGTGGGTGCCATAAAAAAGTTTATGCCTCGGCAAGGTGAACACAAAAGCGGAAAGAAATTGCGGATAAGCGCCAAAGATGTGCCAGGGAATGCAAAGTACTTCCATCTGCACACACACACAAACACACACACACACTCACTCCGTTGCTCGTGGAACCGCAAAATGGCTGCTAAACTGACAAGCGAACTTTATTATTTGTACTTTGTTTTTTTATTTTATTTTTTTTTTATACCCCTGTCTCGCCCCCACCAAGCAGTGGAAAGTTTTCCCCTCAATACATTTTTGTTGTCCCTCTCGCTCGCTCGCACTGGCTCACTGTTTTTCTCATATTTAGACAGCCAGAGCTTACGGCGCTTTAATGTGTTGTTGGCTTTTGCGAGTGGATGATGTGGCAGGCTCAGTTGGTAGTTGCGAGTTGAAGTTACAAGGACACAGATGTTTTTCCACTAAATTGTCCTGCGCTTAAGTCTGACGACCATTGATGGGGCCAGGGAGGGCATGAAGATGTCAGTTCAATTTACTGCGAAAAAAATGGCAAATGTGTTTATGCGCAAAGATGTGTGTGAAGCGAGGCAGCCAAAACAAAATTGTTAAAAAGGAATGAGAAACAGAGAGACAGTAGGAGACAGTGTAAGACGGAAGTCAATTATAAATTTGAATAGCCGATTTATTAACTCTAACGCCAGTTGTTAGGCGAGTTTCATTCGAATTCCCTTTTGTCGCATATTTGTAATCCTTTTGATTCATCTATTGTAATTGAAATTATCAAAAGAGCTGCCGAAATTAATTACAAGCTCATTTTTTATTAACTTGTACTCGATCTATTTTTTGCTCTTATGTTTCCAAATATCTCATACGTAAACATCTTATTAAAAAACTCTTAGAATAATCTACAAAATATTTATTTAAATAAATGCAGCACAAATTAAGCGCATTTTCTTTCTTTGCCATATTCGTGAGCGTTTTCTAATAATAATTAATAATAATAATAATCTAACAATAATTAGCATGCAATGTTAATTAACATGTATTCAAATGTATCCAACTTTCCGTGGTAAATAATTAACAATTGCCTGCTAAAGCAAAACCAATTAGAGAAAGCATTAAACGCTACTATTTCCTTTTTTTTTTTACATTTTTCACATGTTTCACTTTTAATTGCATTTTCTAGGCCGTCAATTTTCGCATCAGTTTGAAATGAAAACGTGGCAAGTGTAATTTCAGCACGTTGGCTCTTCATTACGAGGCGGTAATTGCATATGAATACAAATTCGAATATGATTGTTGTACTCACATTCATTGTGAGTGCAGTTGACCGTTGCGAATGCAAAAGTCTATTTTTCAACACTCGCAAATGGGATTCAAACGCTGCATGCGAATAGAGAGAACTGAGCTAAGAAATTTTCGCCGTCAAATCCGAAATCAGTTATGATATGTGTAAAATACTATATGGTATGTCATAGAGTGCCATTTGTGAAAACCTGTTAATTATTAACAATTTTGCCTAGAGTGTGCCTCCTCTGCGTGTCTGTAATTAGCTGCATTTCCATTGAAAAGCTACCGCAATTAAAATGAGGCCAACACACACGCACTGCATTGCAATGCAATGGATCGTCGACAACCGGCAAAACTCAAAGTGTTCAGTGCAAAGTGTTGCCAACTTATCGTACAAAATTATGACACAAAAACCAACCACAAGAAGTAGATGAATAGAGGTAGATGAATACAGAGACAGTGCCAGAGCCAGAGAGGAAGAGAACTGTATATCTATAGAGTCATATACAAGAATTAATGGACCACGCTTCAGTGGGCCCCACAGCTCAAGGCTTTTCGCTTTGAGGAAGTTCGACTAGGTAGGTAGGAGTGCGAGTATAGCAATCTGCAGCTCTACAAATACTATAGGTCTATTGCCACATGTGGCAATTACATGTAATTGCAGGCTACATTGCCTTGCTAATTACTATATATTGCAGATGTGGCAGTCTTCATTCAAATGACGCGGTAGGTAAAATAAATGGGTTGCAAGCAACTTAAGCAATTGAGAATGTTGGCTAAAAAAACAAATAAAAAATATACAAAAATTACATTTTTAAAATAATTAGACTAAGAAATAAAATAGCCGAAAAATCTGCATCACAAAATAATTACAAATAAAAAAACAAAAATATGATAAAATAGATGGATCAAATCTTGCAGATATTATATGATCATGTTTAATTTACTTAAAGAAATAAAATACTTGATCTGTTTGTGAATATTATTTAACTTTCGACAGTTATTTTAAGTATTTATTGTTTCCATCCACTGCGACTTAAACTCCAACTACAGCTACTCTAGAAACTCCGCCACATTTACACACCCATATCATTGGTCATAAAATGATAAATATCTAAGCCCACACGTGTGTGATGGTCAGAAACCATCACACATTTTTCCACGCTCGCTACGGAGCATAAATTATACTAGAATACAAAAAAAAAAGAAACGTTTAGTGCCACAAATTAATTGCGCAACATTAATTTCGAATGAACAAATAACAAAAAACACAACGTGAAGGCAAATTGATAATCGAAAATTGTGCGAGACGAAGGTTAACTTAAATAAAAAAAAAACTGTGAACTGCATGCTTAGAATTTGTTTGGAGCATTGACCAGCATGTCTGCAGCTCCACTAGTTGCACCGCTAGCTCCACTGTGCCACCACATGCCATGTACAATATGCAAGTTTTCTTATACAACTTCATTTTCATCAACGGCTAGCGACTTGTCGGGTCTCGTACCTAAAAACCCCCCTCCTCCCCATCCCTTCGACCAGCTGGCTGTAATTATGGCAAATTAAATGCAAAATGTGTTTAATCTTACATGAAACTCGCCTCCCCTCGACCCTCTCCAAAACCAAAGCTATATGTACGTTCGAGCCGCCTTTGCTTCGACTGCACTTTGATTGCCTGTAAATTTGTTGATCGCAGAGCACTTGTCTTTTTTAATACTCTGCAATTTAGATGTTATAGGTTGAGTTAGAAATGTTGTCAATATTAAAAGACAATGGCATAATGACCTTTCCCAAAAGACAGTGCTCGGTTCTTTCACATTTTCGGTCAAATATCTTATTCAAATCTCTGATAAAAAATTGTTTTTTTTTTTTTAATTGTCTATTATATTTTCTAAAGAGTAACATTTTATTAAAATTGCAGAACTAACTCTTACAACATACGAATCTCTTTTACCTGATATCTTCCTTCCTATCATCGCTCTCACAGTGTATACAATTGTCGTGCACAAATTGTTATTTTAAGTCAAGCTGTGATCGGGCTCGGTGTGTAATTATAGCGGCTCTGCACGCTAATCAGCGTAATGTGCGATGTATAACTGTAGGCAAAAGTCAATGCATAAATACGAGTAAGTAGGCAGAGGGCGGACAAAGATGAGATACTGGAGAGCGAGAGAGGCAACAACTGAGGATATGCCATTTGTGGTCTTATTGAAAACTAGGCTTATTCAATTTCTGAATGAGAGTAACCATCAGGCAGCCGTAGACAATAAGAATGCCATGTTAATTAAAACGGCACTACAGCTGGCTAGAGCAAAAGCAGAGAAATAGGGCGGCGGAGAGGGATCGTCTGGTATTGAGCATCGATGTTGTATATTCTTGTGTAATTTATGAGCAACTTTACAAATCAAGCGAGAACATAAACAATCTGCTTCTCCTCCCATCTATTTTGGCAGTGAGAGCGAGTCGGAAATAGAGCGAGATATGTTGCTGCTGTCACTCCCCTCACTCCCCTCAGTGCGCACTCTTGCTGTGTCTGTTGGCATTTCATGAGGTTGTGTGGTTGGGCAACAATTGCACACAACCAGAGAACAATTGTGCAGTGTTTGCTTGATTTTATTACATTTGCTCATTAGTCCAAATAGAAGAGGATCCCTTTGTGGGTTTCTATACAGATCTGACACTGATTTGCTCTCTCTTTCTCTATTTCTTTGAAACTTGTTTGCGGGGTTTTTGTTTGCTATTGACACAGCTTGCCAAATGTGTCGAGCGCTCCTTCATAAAACTGCCCAACAACAGGCAGAAAAAAAAGGTGTTAAACTGGCAAAAAGTCACTACGGAGAATCGTCTGCTGAAAAGCTGAAAATCAGTTAGCCAGCCTGCCCATTGTGGCTTGTCAAAACAACAATGCCACAGTACTTGAGCAAACAAACTGCCCCCCGATGTCGTTGCCGATGTGTTATGTCTGCCATTTATCATGTGAGCAAATGAAAAGAGCGACTATTGATGTGATGGCTATGGCACGATCTAGTCGACCACCAAGGACAAAAAGGAATAGGGACAGCCTAATGATCCGTATGTTTTGCATTTGAATGTGCAGAAAAATATGGCAGAAGATACTGGCAGATCTAGCAGAGGTTTCAGATGGAATTAAATGAGTTGAAAGTAAGTCAAAGTCAGCTTGAGTTAGAGAGAAAAAAAAATGATAATAATTTTAGAAAAAATATCAGATGATCGTCTATATCACTCTCTGCTCATAAACTTCTCATTTTATTTTAAAACTTGTGAAATTGTTAATTATTTCATGTTAAATAGACATGAAAGAAAGATTAGATTGCCAGCTGCTTTGCTATTTTTTCAAACTGCTGAAATGATTAATATAATCTAATCAATAATTGAATAAATTGTAAGGTCAAGCTACTGAGAGGCAAACTTCCTGTTTTTCCCCAACACGAGGTAACTCAAAACTGATCCCAAAGCCCTCAACTAAACCCATATTAAACGGTAGCTCCGACATGTGTAGGGACTGCACCTTTTTATTCTGTATTTTGTATTTTATATTCTGTTTGCTGCGAGTGTATTAAGCAAATGAAATACGAAAGAATGTGAGTTCAGTTACAGCTTCGTTGCCAACAATATAACCGTGTGGACACCAAACGATCTTTATCGCATTGTCCTGCCCCGTTTGGCGTTTGTTTTGACCGAACAAATGAGGCTAATTTGTCAAAGAAGATGTGGGGCTACGCACTCTACTCATACTGAGTTAAATTCAAGGCATTTATATTTTTGTCTGTGGCTCAAAGCATGAAATTTTCATTTGACAGGCATGGACATGCGTAGGCCTGACACTTGGATATTAATAAGCCAAGTTTTTTGTAGCTTGGGTCCTGGTGCCACCATACCACTAAACTGAACCACCGCCTGTCAACTTATGCCTATTGCAACAGCAGGCAGGCTGCAACGAGTTGACTTCAGGAATACCGTTGCTGGACAGTGATTAAGCGAGAATTAAGTGTCAGATCGGTTGTGGAATGTTCAGGTAAGGCTCTGCCGACGGATCGCCTCCAAAATTGGCTAAGCGTGAAAAGTGGTAGAAACCGCGAGACGGTTTAGGCTCATCATTGAGTTGGAATATGGAAGTGAAACCAACTGTTGTACGATTCAAATTTGCAATATATAATATACTGAAATGAATGTGAAACGTCAATCAGCACAGCGTCAGCTTTCAGCTGCCAACTGGCAATCGCAATCGCTAACAAAGGCCAAATCTGAAATGATTAAAAAAAGATTATAAGCTCGCCATACACGAGCATATACAGTATGTAGCATCGTGTCGTTCACTCAACTCAAAACTTGGACTTGTGGCTCATTAAGCAGCCATGACGAATGCAAATGAAACTGATATATGACTGAAAGTCCGAGACAGAGTCAGACTTTAGCCAAGTGCCATGTCGTGTGGCTTTATATGGGCATCTTGCTGGCTTAACGGCCTCTGCAGTTTTGAATCCGACTCTGATGTTGACTCTGACTCGGTGCAGCTCACTGGGTAATCATTTGGGTGGTCTCTTGCTGATTTTAAGGTGACTTGGCGTGAATTTGTTAACTTTTGCTCCGAGCTCTGGCGCTTCTGATGGACAGCCACTCAGTTCAAGCAGCAGCAAACCACAGCAAATGGCAACCAATCACTTCGCGTGCCATAAATAAGCAGAAGCTAAATGTGAAACAAGATAGACGACTACTTAGTTCGTTTATGCGTGTGCTATTCATGACAACAATTGTGGAACTAACATTGGTGAAGTATAAGACAAAATTTAGTAAGGATAATTTTGTTAAATATACATATATTACACCCACAGAACGTTAACTATAAATTTAAGTACAGACAGTTTTCTGAAGCTTACAGTAATTTCTAAGTCTGTAATATATATTTAACAAATTTGACTGTTTTGATTTCAATTCTAAAATAATTGATTTATTTTTGAGCTGAATGAAACTCGTTTACATCTTCTGTAAACTAAAATTCAATTTATTTGTTTAATCATAATAGCAATATCACAAATCAAGCGTACACATAAGCGTATAAAAGTCAATTGTAATTAATTCGGTTTCATGTAACTTGGACTTTCCATTTGGCCAGTCGCTTTCCACTTGGTTATCAGCTCGCCACAAAAAAAGAAAAAACTGTCGACTAATGCAGCTCGGCAGCGACGTAATGGACGATAGAGCAGTGTGTGTGCCGAAGTTTAATAAAATCAGGTAAATTTGTCATAAAACATTGCACGAAGCCGGACAACAAAAGGATGAGAAATAAAACTAATTTTGAAATGTATTTCATACGCAGTTTTGAACACAAACTGCCAGGCAACGGCCACGATTAGGACTTGGGTGTTTTATATACATTTATTTTTCTGTTTTCTTGTGTCCTTCTGCAAATTATGCGAAAGCATTTTGAAATTGAACGCATGACAGGATGTCCTAGTTGTGATTGTGTTTGTTTGTGGTGCCGCCCCTGCTCTTTGGCCATTTATCCATTATGACATTGGTCAGCATAAAACTTGCAAGTCATGGAAATGAACACGTGTCCTCCATCCTGCTGCTAATAATAAAGCAAGCCATGGCAAGCCAAGACATTTGCCAGCATGAAAAACTAATAAAACAAAGTTTCTTCCCTTTCTGTTTTTTACCTTTTTATGTTAAATCACCGCAAGAGCCAACAGAATGGTCCATAACACATGTGTCCCCTTGTCAGGACCAATAAGCAGCCGCAGGACTGTTCGAAACTTGCGCACAAAAAAGCAACAAGAAACTGCCACTCTACTGGACATTGTTGTTGTTGCTGCTGCTGTTGTTTGTTGCTTGGGTTCGTGATTTGCTAAACTTATGAAATTACTTTACGTGAATCTCAGCCATATGTCCAGCTCCAACTCTGCTCCCACTACTCCCCCGCCCTCTCCCACAAACTCTGACTGTTTTTTTTCTCCTGTCCTTTGCCGGCCATTTGGTCAATTCCTGCGGCTGTCATTGTGCTATTCCGGCGCCTTATCTCTTTAGGATTTACATACCATATGCTTGGATAGCTTGCAAAACTTTTACGCAACTTCATATGTGGGATTAGGCGTCCTTTTCTATGTGCAGTATGAGGGGCAATGTGGGTTATTCCTTCACTAAAAAATGCCATAAATAGCAAATCACATTAAGTTTCGGAAAACTCTGCTGTCCCGTTGTGTTTGCATATTCCATATCCGCATGGCTCTTCAGATAAGCATTGCCAAAGTTTAAGTTTACGACTGCCACGTTTCGACTTCAAACTAAAATAGTCACAAAAAATAAACAATACTCCTATAAAACAAAACTTTCGATTTCTTTTCCTATTGTTTAGATAGTCTCATGCACTTTGCATTATTATGCATCAAATGATGTTTTGCGATCAACCTGATAGCATATCACAGTATATTCGAGCTCAGGGTTTTCCAGACCTTCATTTCGAAAGAGATGTAAAGGAAGTATGTTTTTAGATAGACTTAACAATTATGGTTAGTATTTCCTTAATGTATTTATTATAATTTTTGACAGCTAATTTATAATTGTTGTTTTCTTAATATCCTCATCCAATTATATTTATTCGATTTTAATTTTACTTTCTTTATCTATTATTTGTGTCATATTATAATAAAAATTTCATTATTGATTTTTGTTTTTCATATTTATTATTAATTTTCAATTTAAATTAAATAAAAACATTTATATTATAGTTATAATTTTTTATCACCTATTCATTTTAATCCTATTATAATAGACTGTATTATATGTAGCTTTAAGTAGACACCAACAATATCATTTAATTCTGTTCAATTTGAAAGAATAGAATTTTATTTATTAATATAAAATTGTACAACATTATGATTATTAGTAATAAATAAATCACTCTCGTAGTTAACAGATTGTTTTGCTAAATTGATCAGTTGCCTCCAATTCGAATATCAACTCAAACTTCAATAAACTGGCTTCGATTTGTGGCCCAATTACTCGTAATTTCTTTTTCATTGCTTTTGGCAACTCACATTGACACGCTTCTTTATGCTTCACACACTGCAATTTACGAATTGACAATCTAATATTTCTACGCAATTTACGCAGCAGCAGCACACAAGTTTAGCTGAGTTGAGTCAGGGCTCGGAAAACCACTTGCGCTGAGCCTAATAAATGGCCAACGAAGCGTTAAGGAAAAGCAGTTAGCAGTCAAATTGGCAGTGCCAGTGGACAGTGATTTGGATCATGGGAAAAAAAACGAAAACGAAAAAAACTGAAAAGAGGATAGCAAATCGAAGAATGGAATGGGAGACAAGAACTCTTAATTTAAACAAATATTTTGCCAGCATGTAATATTGACTACAAATGCAAGTGCAAATGTTGCCACGGTTTGAAAGGATATACGAATAGATATAGATGTAGATTTGGTTACAGCCTGGCTGATTGGAGGGAGTAAAGAAAAAAAGAAATAGAAGCAAAGCATAGCAAAGCAATTTAAGCCAAAAAGGGTGTCACATGTGCCAAATGACTTTTGCGTGTGGAAATGACAATGATTTCTGTGCTATGGAGACAATAACGAAATGCAAACAAACAAAGGACGAGCAAACCACACATCCACTCACGCAATCACAGGACATGTGGCAACTTCATCGAAAGCTGTGACATTTGCATTTGTCTGCCATATTTGTAAATGAAATTGCCACAGCTTTGAGCTCCTATCCTGTCCTGTCCCGTTCCGCCTCTAACCGTGTTCCACTGTCAGGCTAAACTTCAAATTAGTTTCGCCAAATAGTTTACCCAAGCAAGCAAATGATTAAGCTGTAGATGGGCTGAGATCCTTGCAGTTAGTTGCCTCCTACTCTCGAGCGAGCACATATTGCCTCATAAAGCTGTCACAAAATGACTTTACAACTTAATACAGCAAACGGGGCAGCAACCAGGGAGCTCTTGTTGCACCAACTGCCACAAGACATCAATCACATTGAACTGCCACAAATATAAACACGTCAAACAAAGCAGCAGTCTACAGACTACAGACTACAGACTGTGCAACATGCAATGTCGCATTAGCTGCTCTCTCTCGCTCGTCTTCTTTAGGGCCAGACAGCGCCACTTTTGTCCATGGCCATTAGATGGCCGCCGCGACATTCGATTTTTGGCCGCAAAGTGCACACTTTTTGCCACCAAAATTGCGCATTTGGCAGCTGTCTAAACGTCTCGCGCTCTTTTCGCGACAGCTTCACGGTTTCACATTGGTCTAAAACAGCGGCCACCCAGCCAAGTTAAAGAAGCCTTGCCAGGGATATGGAGTTATGTGACAGCCTGATGCCACATGTGGCAATGTCTACGTTAATTTGACGTCTTCCACCAGGAAAACTCAAATTTTATAATCGACTTAATTGAAGGGGTAGATGACAGAATTGTAATGGAACAAAGTATGGTTTTTGTATAAAACTACATACTATCAAAATTTACAAACTCGAATAATAACTATTTTAATTACTTACAGACTTCGCCTATGAATGAAGGTTAAAAGAGTCTTGTAATCGCAGATAAACTAATCAACTAACAAATAAAGCATTCTCTAAGATTTCAAACTTTTCGAAAATTGGGGAAAACTGTAGTTTTTTTGATCACAATAATATGTTATTCAAGTGTGAACATTTCTCTTAGAAATCAACTAAGAAAGATTTATATTCTTTAGCAATTCAATGTTAGCAACAACTTCATTATTCAGACATTACAAATTTCAGATTATATACAATGTTTTGATGGCTTTATTGTCTTCTACAAATCAATAAATTCGACTGGTTGTGTTGCTTATTAATCGGATATCTAAGTAGCATGCAGTAATAGTAAACATGTATTTTTGTCTGATTAATACAATCACTTGGAATGCACATATTATTAAGCAATATTGAAATATATTCTAAAATCATGCATGGTTTAAGTAATGATTACTTCAGCTTTTTTATATGATGTTATTCATATAAATTATATTTTTGATTCCACTTTTTCAACAATAAATTTCGTATTTAATTCATACTTATTTAACCTCGCATTCTGCACGATTAGCTGTGCTAACAAAGCAACCATTTTGAAGCGCAATGCAAACTCTATAGTTGCTACTAAGTATAGAGACTTTTCATTTTAATGACATAGTCATATCGCACATTTACACTCCCCCATTGCATGACAACTGCAGCGACAAAGGCAGTTGCCAACTCCAGCACTCTGTAATTAAATACAAAAATACGAAAAAAATATATATGTATATGTATATGTATAAATCAAAATTACGAAAATGCAAACACTTTGCGCTCTAATTGCATAGACTATAATAGCAACAACAACCACAACAAAAGCAAAGAGAATAACCAACTACAACAGGTAATAAAATTGGCGAGTCTTGCACTTGTTGGCTTGTGGTGGGCGTTTGCTTCTGCTGCCATTGTGTTGCACGTAATGCCCTCAGATTTAATTGCCACATGAACAACTGAGATCCCGATATATACGAATATATAGTTGCCATATTGTTGTGTCTAGCCCGTGGTAATGGATCGCGTGAATTTGCCAAAGTTTAGAGCTTCATTTTATGGCTTTAGCATAGACGATGAAAATGTCGCGACACGAACTAGACTCTAACTCTAACTCTGGCTCTTTCTTTGACTAATTGCAAGCTGCAGCTGCACCTGCTACTGAAACCGTTTGGGGGGCTGACAGTGGGCGTGCCACTGGATCCCAATTAAACTGTTTGACTAGCCTACAGTTGTGAATTTACCCTGTAAATTGTAATGATGTGATGTACTAAAGTAATGGATGCTTAATAGATATGTACATTTGAAAACAAAATTTAAAAGCAAAATATATTTTTTTTAGTTCTGTCTGAAAGCTTGAAAAAACAAGAACTTTATAAGCTTAGAAATTATTTAAACCAAAAATGTATTTCTAATTATTTACAAGTTACAATATTTATAATTATTTACAAATATATTGGAAAAATGTGATAAAAATACTTAAACCAAATTTTGTACTCTTTTGTTAAATTTTAAAATTTATAAATATTTACACTTTTTTGAACGTGAATTATTTAAGAGAATATCATTTTCCATAGCTTAAATTTCAAGGCTGGTTATATTCATAATTTTGTCAACTTAATCAAAGCTTTTAAATATGGAAATGATTAAATTGCCATGGCTTCTTCTTCACAAGTTCTTATTTCTTTTAGTTTTAAGACTACTGAACTTAAGTGAAGTCTTTTTTATATTTAAATGTATTTAAAATTGATGTAATTTATTAAATTTTGATTTGCAGGATATGTGTTTGTGTGGTGTTTGCTCAGAAATCAAGTTGATAGCATCTTTTGTCGCATGTGCCCAGCTTTAGCTCCAAGTTGGTTTTTGGGCCCCACCCATAGCCAAGTAATTTGCCATTGACAGGTTCTGGGCCTCGACGCTCACATTGGCACATTGGCATGGCGTCCACAAGCGACCACATACAGAGTCACATCGACATCGACATCCGGATCGCGTGCTGCATGTCAACGCGTGTGTTCCACGACTGCCATGCCATGAAAGTCCATGCCATGCAATTGTCGGGGTTGGAGCCTAAAGATGGCGTTCAGTAAATTCAGGCGAGCGCGTGAGGTGCAACCATCAAGTGGATGCAAGCGATGCAAGCGAAACATATGATTAATTGCAATGGCTGGCAATGATTGGTTCCTGGTAAACAACCCATTGGCATGGCATGCCATGAGGAACAGTTCTAGGAAGAGAGACAGACAATTTTCCCACTCGCCCTCTCTCCCTCTCAGACTTTTCTCTTGCCAGACAAGGCAGCGTCTCAGCGCTCTATCTAACGATAGCATCTAGGATCTACTAGCTGCTCTTTCACACCTTGCACTGCCAGCTAGTCTATTGTTTTGTTTACTTTGGGACTCTCTGCTTTGCATTGTCTTTTTCCGCTGTTGATATAAATCGCATTAATCACAGGCTGAGCGAACAATGCAGCGGCAAGGTGTGAGCACCGTTTTGACAGCGACAATGACAAGAATTTCAAATATATAAATAAACGACATTTGATTGGGGTGCACAACTTGCAACCTGCAGCCTTGCAACCTGTTCAATTCAATGGAAAACACGCCTAAACTGTCTGACATTGTGTCTGCTGCTATTGTCAAGACTCGAACAACTTTCCCAGCATTAACTTTCAGATCTACAGAGTTGAGCTCTCAATCATGTGGGTGGTTTGCTGTTAACGTCTTTGATCTGAGCATTTTTTGTTGGCCTTGTTAATTGCAGCCAATTGCTGACTCATAAATTTTGACAGCAAAACGTTTGTTTTCGTATTTAATCTGTGTGGTGGCCACAGGATGTGGCATCGTTAAACTCGCTGCATTTGATGTGGCTGGGCAATTATGGCGCAGCCACTGCCAAGGCAGGAAACTGTCAGGCCCCAAGCCAAGAATGGGAGCCTTCCAAACAAAAAATGTATCTCAGCATTTGTATCTGAATCGTTCTCTCTGCGAAAGAAGCAGACAAGCAAGACACCTGTGGGCGTGCATCATCATCAGTAATTTAAGCATATTATCAACGCATCTGCGAACCGACAAAGTCTTTTCAACGCTTTCGGTAGTATTTTGTTTAGTCTTTAGTCTCTTTTCTAGTTGGTGCCTAGAAGATAGGCGTTGCCGAGCTGGAAGCTGCATACTGCATACTGCAAGATGGAGCTCCGACATTTGTTGTAACTGTAGCTAAACTTCGATTTAAACACAGCGAGAAATTAATAATAATAAAATTCAAAATAAACTAACAATTTGTGCAGTATAGAGATACAATCTGTAGTATTTAAATAAACATGCGCAGAATGATCCTCCAGGACAGAGTATAGAATATTATTATTTCGATCTAAAGCATACTTTTCTACTACTAAGGCAGTTTGAATTGAGAAGTATGTCGTATAACTTTAAGGACATTGAACTCTATGTTTATTGATTTACTTTCCTCAATGCTGTCTATATTTATATATATGTATGTATGAATATGCTCTGCTGCTTTTCGCTCAGTGTACTTTTTTGCTGCCGCTGCTGCCGCCTTTCGCTTCGATTAATTTTCGCATTAAGCTCGGCCACAGCTCCGCCCTGCATTGAGCACAGATTCTCCCTTTATGCTTTTGGATTCACAGATTTAGTCGTTGTTGTGGGCGCGGTAATGAAATCAAATTAGGCAAGTGTGCAGCATCCACAAGGCTACACAGTTGCAGCTACAGCTTGAGTTCCAGTTCGCTGGAGCAGCTGTTAATTGATTTGTGACGCAGTGTGGCAAGCTCAAGGATAATTGGCGAGTCAAAGAGGCAAAGAGGCAAAGGTCACTCCACTGGCTTAGAGTTGCGGGCGTTTTTGGCAAATGTCCTTGAGGCAAGGGCCACACCTGCAACAGATTTGCAGCGACCCACGTGCCACACACACAAGATGAACTCAAGGCTGCGCATAAAATTCAATTGGCTGCAATTAAGTGAATTTTTCTTTATCTGTTGTTGTTTTTTAGTTTTTTTTTGCAGCGCAGACAAAAGGATTAGAGAACAAAGCAGTTTGCTACGCAATTCATATGCAACAACAACAATAATAATAATAACAACAACATCGTCAAGAGACGGCACATGCTGCTACATAGTTTTTTTTGGGTAGCAATAAAATTGATAAATCTAGTCCTGCAATATGGCTGTCATATGCTGGCATGGGCAACCACATATCCCTGTGGCTTAGTTTCAATATTTTCCGCATTTTGCTTGTTTTCCTATTTTCCTTTTGCTGCGCTTATTGGCCATTTAGCGCACGTAAGCAAAAAAAAAAAAAAAAACAATACTCAAATTTCTGCAAATAAAAACTAATGGCACAAAATAACAACAACTATGGGAACAACAACAACAAGACTACCACATGATCCAATCTGCGGCATTGACTTTTTTCATAATCCTGTCAAAGCGTAAACAAAAATCTACAGCATGTCATTGGATTGGATTTGGAATTCTCTGGGATTGCTTTTGGGATTGGCCAATAGATATTCCCCATCTACGAGTATGTTATGTGGAATATGGATGGATGTTGTCCATTTGCCCAGGTTGCAACAGATTGCGTTACGCGTTTGCCAATGTCAACAATATACTTTCAAAACAAATATGCCCCGTTGCAGTCAGCAGATGGAAGACTTATGAGTATGAACCAAGATCTGGATACCTATTGATGGCACAATCACTTAAGATTACTTTTGTTTTGTTTTTCAGGCAGTTAGAGATAATAGTTTCATTGCAAGTTGGTATTTCTATAACATCCTCGAGTTGAGCTATGTAGTAGTAGTTGTAGTAATTATTGAACTTTAAATGGAATCATAAGGCAAATTGATTAAAGTATTGCCTACAAAAACTTAAGGTGGGTTTAAAAATAATGTATTAAAAATAAACATCATTACAGTATAGTAAATAATTTAAACTTAAATATATTATAGAAAATTTTGAATATTGAATAAAACCAAAAAGCTAAAATTAAAAAGTAAACTAAAAATAGCATTATATCTATTTTAAATTAACTACATTACAATTCTGTCGTTTATATATTTTTATTCACCCAAAAAAGTAGTCCTATATCTAAATAGTTATATTTTTGTAATGAATATTTTTAAAAACTTGTATGCCTAACAAAATAAAGAGCTACTATAGAAAATAGCTTTGATAAATTGTGCACTTGTTGTGTGCTTAATTAGGTCCGTTTCCGCTCCTTTAAAATTCCAGAAAATTGTCTGATTAGCGAAAGCGAATTCTTAGCAATGCACGCCCTTTTCAATTTGATTAAATTAAACGTGTTAAAACATGAAACACACGATTCGCCAATTTTTCAACAGAGCGAAAGAGAGAAAGAATGCTAGAGCAATGCGGGAATACAAAATATGGTGGCAGCATATGCAAATGAGCTGCCAGGACGCAGAAAACAAATCATTGAAAAATTGTCACCGACTTGCGGTTCACTGAAAAAAAAAAAAAACAAAAAACAAACAACAAACAAAAGCACCCTGCTCTACCTCTACCTCTACCCCATCCAACCCTGTGTGTCTGTGCCCACCATCAACGTGGCCATTAGTCGCAACCACGAAACGCATGCAAATGAAACCGCAGCACAGAAGGAGCAGGAGTAGGAGCAGGAGTCGGAGCAGAAGCAGTCGCAGCAGGCGCCTCGCATCCTGCCCAGACCAGAAGGGGCGCAGCTGACGAATTGTTAAAAAAGATGGCTGTATCTAGGGTCGCTGCGACTGGGTGTGGGCCTGATACATTCACTGGCTCTGGCCCTAGCTCTGGCTCTGAGTCCTGGGATCGACCATAATTTTCTGCTGCGTTCACACGCCATCGTCGCATTTTTTTCATTTCCTTGTTGTTGTTGTTTTCTTTTAAGTAAACATTTAAATTAAAAACATTTACATATGCTGGATGTGTGTGTGGGTAGCGCTGATATTCAATTATGATACAATTCAATTGGAGGGCGCGACAGTTTTCAGATAAACTTCGTGAGTTGTGTGTTTCATGGCGTGGGCCCAAAACACAATATTTCGCATTGAAAAGGCCAAGAAAATTACAGTTATTTATACGTGTATAGAGAGTAAAACAATATGTTGTCATAAATAAGATGAGTAAATTGTGAGTTGATATGAATGTATGTAAAAAGAAGCAAAAAATATTAAATAGCCAATTTTTATAGGAAAGTGTAAACAGAAACATACGTACATATGTATGTATGTATGTATGTATGTATATAAATTATGTATTTATGTATGTAGATATGCATGTACATATGTAAGTACTTTGAAAATACTTACATATATGATTTAATTCTACTATTTTTTAATTCCCTTATATTTTAAGTTAATATATTAATGGCTATCAATAATTATTGCCTATTTGCATTCAATCAATTTCCACACTTTGGGTTATCAGCTCATTTAAACACTCAACGCATTCTCACTCATACACGCTTGCACAAAAATAAACTCACTCAAAACTGAACGGAATGTGGTGAATTTCAAGACGCAACAAAGTGGAAATGAAACAAAGCGTCAAGCAGGAAAAAAAAACACTCATACCCATGGCAGCACAAAAAAATCTGTAAATAGCCGACGAAAACTACAAAACACACCCCCTCCCAGAAAAACTTCACATACACACACACACACATATCCGCTGGCAGTCTCACTCTGTGGCAACAACAACAGCTAAACATACCAACTGTCAACAGCCGAAAAACAAAATGACGAATTTATGAACTTATTTGCGCTCGCCAGAGTGAGACAACACACTAGGCGTACGAGTCGCTCAATTTGCTGTTCACTCAATTTGCTTAGCATATGACCATCCCGCTTGCACGCACGTGCAGTCACATGGCAGGCGAATGCGCTCAACTGTGTGCGCTAGTTGAGTGTATGGGAATTTCTATTCGAATTGGAAACATAAGTTATGTTGACGTCAACGTCGCTGCCGCTGCCACTGCCGCTGTCGCTGCATTGGAATGCTGTCGCTGCAGCAGCTTATAGTATTGCTTACTCGCTTGCACGCTCATCGCTCATTGCTCAAAGTTATCATTGCGCTGTTGCCGTTGCTCTCACTTTTGACGTTGTCTTGCGGTTAACCGCTTTACGTTGCGTGTGGAGCTTACGTGAGAGCAGCAGCGCTGGGTGCAAAACTTTGGCGTAAAGTTGGCCACTCAGTGCTGTCAGGTATTTTGCGCTTGCCGCGCAGAGCCGGACAAATAGGCACAGAAAGAAGAAAGCGCAAGACAACAACATAAAAGTGCCTTAGACTCGTTAGTCCGTTAAGTTGTTAGTCGTAACATCACGACACGTCACGTAACGTAAGAGTATTTTTAGAGTTACGTCGTCGCACGGCGCTGGTGTTGAAAACTTTTGCCCGTAAGATCGTCAGCTGTGCGCATCACATCGTTTCGAGGCAGCAGGGCTTTGTTATTGTCGGGCAGCACGTCGGGGGGCAGCGGCAGTGGGCAGGGGTGATAGGTCGGCAAGGTGGAGGAGGAGAAGGCACTCGCACTTCGGGCTTGTTGCGAATGCGTTTACATGGCAAAAAGCAAATCGCAGCCGCCACAAATTCATTCAATGGTCAGCTGTGCGACTGTAAAGCGGTTTTCTCGGCAAAGCGCAAAACGCAAAACACAAAACGCAAAAATATCGCACACTCGCACACTCGCATAGCACACACTCGTGGCATACGAAAACATCGCAACGTCGCGCAAATAAATTTAGTCGTTAATGGCAGCAAACTTTCGGTAGTGAAACAAGAACAATGTGTTACTAACTAATGAATACAAACAGATTGTACAATTTTTGGGCACAAAAAGAAGAAAAGTTAAGCATAATATTGTTAATAGAAAAAGCAGCTTTAAAATGCTTTTAAGCAATCAACCGGCAAACACAAAGCCACAGCAGCCGTCGCCGTCGCCGACACCGCCACAAAGCTACAAATCGAAGCTGCAGCAACAACTTGCCACAGCAGCAGCAGCAGCTGCCGCAACAGCAACAACAAATATTGCCAACGGCCACAGCAGCATCAGCAGCAACAACAACAATAATCATCTTCATCATCAACATCTCAACAATCATCATCATCAGCATAATATTTCCTTTGCCACGGATTTCTCAATTGCCGCGATTATGGCGCGCGGCGGAAACGCCTCAAGCAGCCGCGAGCCATCCGAAAGGAGTCTGAGTGAGTAGCAAAAGTAATTGAGAATCGTATTTGCCCCCCTCTCACCTATCACCGCTCAGCATTCTGCATCCCCCCGACTGACTGACTACTTGTAATATATTTAGAGCAAACATATCTAATGAGACTTTGATGGGATTTAGTCAGCTCTGTTGTAGTCTCTCTATTCCAATTAAATACCTGACTGATCGTTGTCCAATTATAGTTGATAGTTTTGGACAATAATATATGAATTATATATCTAGCAAATATATATTTTAGTTTAGATTTTGATATGTCATGTTCTTCAATTTAAAACAAATCAGATCATGGCAAATTTGTCTTTGTAATTCAGAAGTACATATATATATATAAAGTAAAGTATAAATTTATTCATTTCTCCTTGAGAATCATGGGTAAAGATGAATCTTACATACTCGTATTACATTGCAGGCATAACTGTAAAAAAAGACAAACTCTGAAACAACTCTGGAAATTTGCTTAACATAAAATATTCCGTATTTATCGACCGATCAAGGATAATTGACATGTGGCTTGGAAAACAAAGGCTCTAAATTATAATTGTGTCTGTAATATGGCTTGGAAATAGTTTTTAATAAAGTATTGAGCCCAAAAGGGGCGTGACCAAATTCTAAAACAAATTTGTTCTGTGCGGAAAGTTTGTTGTGTTGAAATGTTGTCTCCGAATTTCGTAGCTCTAGCTTTGACAGTGCTATTTCGACTCGGCTGTTGATGCTGATCAAGAATATATATGGTTTCGTTCTTAAATTTCAAGATAATCTATAGAAAAGTAAAGTATTAAAAAGTCAACAAACCTTTTATATAATACTCCATAAGTAGTCGCCATTCAATTCTTAAAAATCCATCCATCCAATAATAACTGCGAATTCAAGCAAAAAATATATTAATGTCTCGACTGGTTTTGCATTAAAATGCTTAGAATTCAGTTTGTAGCTGCTTTATCAGCTATTTTTTGTGTATTTATAGTTAATTCCATTTCATTATACGCTCAGGTGTGAAATTTAATTTCCTGTTTTGCATTTTGAGTATCGAATTTAATATGTTCAACAACTTACTGAATTATAGTGAAAAAGTTTTTATTGCACAAGATCAGAAGTCAAGTATTGTAAAGCGAAAATCCCTAATTAATATTTAAAATTTAAATGAATTTCGTAAGCTTATAAAATGATACGCGAATTCCGTTCAATCGAATTTAATGCCGTTACGTTTAATAAAATTCATTCAAGGTATTCAAAGAGCAAGTCGTAAAGACTAGATGTAATAAAATACTGCATTATTATTGAAATGCAAATAATAAATCTTAGTTTAAGTGTGTAAGTGATTTTGACAGTTTAACAACCAGAATTAATTTGGAAATATTTTTATGACAGCTTAAAATTAAGGACTATAATTGATTTCAATATGAATTGGGAATTTACAAATGTTGATAAACGCCTAGACACTCTAGATAATTTTTAAAAATATTTATGAATTTATACACAAATCTTTTAAGATGTAGCGCCTATACAATGGTCTAGAGATCTTCAAACTACGGTTTAAGCTTTAGAGTCTTTAATTACGAGCCTGTATACTATGTTAGCTAAAAACTAATATACTAATTGAAATCACTCTGCTGTAGTAACTATAATGATTAATATATATGCAACATAAAATATATTAATTTAAATCATTCTAACATTTCCACTATAGTCACTATAATAAATAATCTATATTTGAATTTTAATATCTAAAGTAATCAACTTGTTGAATAAGATAAATCATATTATATATTATTCTAAATATTAGTAATTTAGTTATATAAAGTGGAAAATTTTCAGAGATTCCATAGAGTCTAGTTTCCATATTTAAATGTGTATAGTCAGAGATTATACTTAGTTTGACTATAAATACTGTTTTTAATTAGTTGCTTTAAAAGGAAATGAAATTAATATTTTATTGATTTGCGTAAATGACATTTGTTTGTTTGGCGAAATTCTTCAATAAATCGTTCAATAATTATTAATTATTTTCTACCATAATTATCTAAAGCTTACTTTGCTTTGCGCTTGGCACCAAATGTTGCACATTTGCAGTTGAGATGTTTTTTTTCTGTCATTTTGTGCAATATGTTGCCATAAATTGCATATTGATGACAATGCAACGTTGATGACTTGATAATTGCAGCAAATGCGCGGGCAATAAAATAACCAAAGCCTATTTGAATGCAAGGGGCGTGGCTCTGTCTCTGTCACGCACACACTCATAGAATGAGAGGGAGGCCGACAGAGAGAGAGAGAGAGAGAAACACATTAAGATAGACATCTACAGCTGCATGCGAGTATACAACTATTTAGATGCCATAATTGGCTGCAGTTGGCACTGCCAGCTCAACACAATGCCCCACCCTCCCCACCCTCTCTCTCCACAACGAGCGATAGCAATTCAACGAAAAACAATACAACAACAACTACAATGGCAATGACAAACAACGGACACAAATTAACATATGAAATTGCAATTGGGGGCAAATAATTGAATTTGACGTATCTGTATCTGTAGCTGTATCAGTATCTATATTTGTATCTGCAAAGTGCATCTGTGCGTCATTGCCGCATGCAACATGTTGTTGCTGCCTGTTTGCATGCCACTTGATGACTCTCTTTCAACTCATTCGCTCTCTCTCTCTCTTTCTCTTTGTTTCTGTCAATAGGTCCGTTGTCTGTTGAGCGCTATTCAACGCAGGATGCGGACGACGATGTTGACGTTGATGTGGTCGACTGCAGCGACTCGGAAACGCCAACAGCAGCGACGGCGGCAGCAGCGGCAGCCGCAGCAGCAGCCGCAGCCCAGCAACATGCACGTCATGCCTTGCGTGTTGCACAACAGCAACAGCAACAGCAACAGCAGAGACAGCAGCAGCAGCAGCAGCAGCATACACATCCCCATCATCATCATCATGCAACGCCAAGTAAGCTGCGCCAACAACACAATCAGCACCACAACAACAACAACAACAACAGCAGCAGTAAATCGAGCAGCCATCGAGGGCGTGCTACGGCCACACCAAGTGCAGCTGTAGCCGGAGCTGGAGCCGGCAACACGCCCTCTCCGCCCCCAGGTGGCAGCCCCAGCGAGCTGCCTGCCGAAGACGAGCGCCTGTCGCCGGAGGAGCCCGCGCAGGTAACGAAACGCCACAAAGTTAGCACAAATCCAATGCACCTTCATATGTGACACGTAAGCGACTAACCAACCTCCAATCTCCACCATGTGCTCTTCTCTTTTACAGCAGCCCACGCCCAAAATACTTGGTTCGTGCAATTGCGATGATCTCATGCCCGTTCAATGCCATCTGGAGACAAAGGAGCTCTGGGATAAGTTCCATGAGCTGGGCACCGAAATGATCATCACCAAAACGGGCAGGTGAGTTACCTTCAGACATCTCTTTATCATCATTCCCTTCTTCTTCCTTCACTGGAGATGTTTATCAGGTGTAGCTCATGTCAGTTGTCAGGACAATCCTTTGATCTGTGAAGTGCTTGCAACTTTATTTTTGAGATAGGTTGTTGAGTTCACTTAGGGGGTATCTCAAAGTCGACCAAATACTCACAAGTGTGCTCTCAATTAATACAAAAGTGAAAGCAATAAAAACATATTTTTTAAATATGCAAGTGTTGTGTAAAATAAATTACTTTGACGAACCTTTGTTATCAATTTTATTTTATTGTTACGTCTCGATTACAGGGTATTTGCTAGCAGAGTATGCACACAGCTCTATTCGGCTATACTCGAACTAATATAACTATGCCATATATTTTATTTTTCATCTTTAACATATACGAACAAACTTGTAGCTACTAATTATAAGCGAGCTTTATTAATACTATTTTTAATATGGATTTCAAAGTGATTTGACCATATTAATTTGCTTTCTTCCGCGCACTTGAAAGGGTATGTCTTAATAGAGCAGAGAAACATTTTAAAATGCGAATCAAAACGATTTCACAATCAATTTCTTGTATGCACAGTTTTCAATTTTAACTACATGGCATACATGTGTAGCTTTTTACAGCAGTTTTAATGTAACAACCGATTTCGTATTGGTTGCCTCATCAAACGCCATTAATCAGACACTCAAATGTCTCGTATCACAATAAAAACACATACCAACAACTTGAATAATCAATAAAAAGTTGAATACTCCGGCCTTTCATTGACTGCTAAACATAATTCACATACACATTCAAAGTGCAAGAATTGTTGACTTAACTGCAAAATATCAGCAAGTTTCTGGTTAGTTTCTTATTATGATTGCCGGCTGCCGGCTGCCGGCTGCCGGCTGTCCCAAAAATTGATTGACAAGGCATCGAAATAATATGCCGTCGATTTTCGATTTTCGATTAGCAAGCAGCAAACACCCCAAATGAGTGCAGCCCAGACCGAGCCGAAAGCCAGCCAGCAAGCCAAACAGGCAGGCAGGCGAGGCGGCTGTTTCTTGTCAGCTGTTAAAAAAGCTTACACGCACTCAGACACTCATACACCCACACATACACACACACGCACAACGAGTGCTTAAACGACTTTTCATTGGCAACTCAACAAAGTCGACTTCAAAAATTATGGCTTTGATGATTTTCATGCAAATGTCATGTAAAATGCGAAATGCGAATACAAAACAACAATACACAAGTGAAAAATTACACAAAATGTAATGATAATCCTAAATATACCCTGTAAAATACTCAATATTTCAAGAATGTGTTTTGTTTGGATTTACTAAAATACCTCACACATGCTATTCAATTTAAAATGTCTGATTAAAAAAAAAGAACAACTTGTAATACACCATATAATTGTGCTTTAGACAAACTACTTTCATATGGCTAAAACGCTGCACAAGACATTTTTCTGTTTAAAATTAAATACCCGGTAAAATTAATTTTCAGTCGACATAATTTGTTTATAATTCAATAATTAAAAATAAAGCTGCAAATATTGAAAGCCTTAATTGACTTCCACTTTGAGTAAAACATTTAAAAGCATATACCTTTTATCTTTGATATATGTATATATATACATATATATAATTTGATTTATAACTTATCAAATATCTCTTTAGAGATCGTTTTGTTAGTCTAATAGAGGCATTCCCGCTTCTTGTTGCCCTTCGATTTACAGGGTATCAAAGCAAAACATGCATAAAACCCAAATGAAAGCAATGTGGTTCTTGTTTTTGCTGCTGCTCTCAGCTCTTATGCTGATGACATGCGAAATGCGCATTAGTCGACTACCAGGCCAGGCTAGCTGGTAGCTGGTAGCTGGTAGTTAGGAACTGAGTTCTCTGACTTCTTTTGCTTTTTTCTGTGTTTTGAGCTTGGCAACTTTTGTTTGTTTGTTTGGCTTTTTGGCTTCTTTTTGTCGTGTTGTTAACCCCTTGGTTGAGCTACCTTGCACCATAATCCCCCGCCCCAGACGCGCATTTGCGACACATTAACAAATTTACTCCTTTCGTTTGTGCTGCGCTGACGTCCTGTTGTTCTGACATCCTGACAGCGCCACAAAGTATAAATTGCAATGTAATAGCTGCCGATTGTCGCGCTAACAACACATTTGCATGTCCTTTAAGTTTAGCTTTAGTTTTTTTTTTGCTCTGTTTTCTGTTATTCGAATGTGAGTCCTGTTTCTGTGCCCTGTAATTATAGCCCACAGGACACTGTTGCCGACGTCGTTGCCCCGAAACTTATTTATTTACATTTGTGCGGGTCGACAGTACAAACTCGTAACCCTTTTGCTTTTATCTGATACACATCTATGTCAGCACATCGTTTGGATAGTTGGACTGCCTGACATCGGGGATCACAACCTGCAGCTAACGGCTTTCAATTGCAGGTTCTGTTCGCTGAGTGATGCCTTTTAAATTGCTCATATTATATATAGCTACACTCATTTTACTTTTATTTCGCTATTGGGTATATAGAGATAGCTGTTTGTAAGAAATTAGTTAATAAACTTGAAGCTAAAGAATAGGAAATGAAAGGATACCAAAAATACTACAAAATAATTTATGTTCAATTAATGCGTAAATATTTAAATAATATACACAATTGTCACATTCCAATGCCTCTATTCAATACTCGTATTTCAATTTAGATCATATAGCTGAGTTTGTATTTATTTATCTGAAACAATTCACGAAATAATCTCCGCCCAAATAATATATTAAAAATTTTACATTTTTCTGATGACGCATTGTTCATTCACATTTCCCTCCTCTAACAGACTGTTAAACAGAATTGTTAACGCCTTCAACGCTAATTGCAAATACACAACAATTTGGCAACATTTGTTGCTAGTGGCGTGAATCCGTGGCAAATGTTGCCAAAACATGCAAATGCGCATGCGCAGCACACATTGAAATGCAGAGAAAAGGAAACCAAGCGAGGGAACCAAATTTATGATTTATGGTCAACCGACAAAAGAGGCAAAAGGATCGAAATGCGACTTTTACCTTTTACCTGTTGCCAGTGGCCAATTGTCTGGTGTTGTTCGGTTATTCAGTTGTTCGGTTGTTGAGCCTCTTGTTGCGGTCATTGGGATAAAATATCACGTGGTTTTTGTGATTTTGTCACGCTGTCAGCGGTTTTCGTAACAGCAGCAGTTGGCGGTTGCAATGAGAATGAAGTCACAGGCGAGTCTAATTGTCCTGCCAGAATTAGCAGGCGGCAGTTGAGATCTTGAGATGGTAGAGAAGGGGGAGAACTGCGATAGCGAAAAGTGAATAGTATGGATATCCTAGCGGGATGTTTGTCAATATTTTAGCGACAACATACTCTTCACGCATTTTAGCCAATTGTTTTAGTGACAGTCTCAGTTGCATCGACAGTAGCTCTCTAAAGGCGCGTAGCAATTGCAATTTTCATGCCTCAACAAGGGCCAGCGACAGCAACAGCAACAACAACAACAATAATTCAGAATTTATTAATTTCCACCAATTTTTGTACAACTTCATTAATATTTCATTTAGAGTGGGGCAAGGGCAAGGGCAGCTGAATGGAGTGGCAAGCACATTTATCATTCGAAAGACAACAATGAAACAAGTTAATCCCCTACCGAAAGGTGGAGGATCAGCGACCATTAAAAATAGTCCACAAATTAAGGCACAGGCAGTCAATACACACAGAAAAATCACTTGGTTACTTTTGAACTTTATAATAAAATTCGAAAAAAATACTAAATTACAAATATAGCAATAATGTAAGATTTTCAACGTATTTTCCCGTATTAATTTTTATTAATAAATACAGTTTATTACTAAAATAAAAAATGAGACATAAAATGTAAAGTAACCATTTTTAATTATCACACGAAAGAAAAACCGTTTAGGTTTTGGCAAGTGCACCAACAAATTATGAATTAATAAAACAATAAAGTCTAGCGCGACAAAAAGACAATAAAAGAGAGAGACAGCTGAAGTTGGAGACAAAGTCGCCGCTGGAATTGCAACTGAAATTGGAGCTGAAGGCAGAATGAAATGAGCTGCGCTTCATATATTTTTACAAGCAGCGATAAGATCGCTGAGTTTTAGTTATGCTAGAGAGGGTTGCTTGAATGGCTCTCCCCAAAAGGGAACTAGAATTAGCATTTAGTTGCATTTATTAACGCGCCGAGCTGACTGGCTTAATTTGCTGGAACTAAGGTGTTGATAATAAATGCAAGGAGAGAACTAGTTCTAGTTGCAGCCGGAGGCGGAAGTGCGGATAAGTTGCCACTCATATATGGCTCCCGGTAGAACTAGCCCTACAACTCTAATTGGGCGTGGCAAGACAGCTAATTGAAAGCCGAGAAAGAGTGAAGCGGCCAGAGTCCAGAGTCCAGTGTGGAGCGCAACCCTCGGTTGGCAAATGGTGTGTAAACTTCATAATTGTAACCTTTGGCACCTTTGACGCACCACAGCAGTCCAAATGAGTGAAAGCCATTTCCCTAATTTTCCCATAAACAAATACATAAAATCCACACTTAGACGCATAGCAAAAATAAACCGAAAGTCCAAAAAGAAAACGACGAAAAAAAGTGGTGAAAAAAAACTGTTCCACGCCTCCCACACCCTCCCTGAACTCTCATCGCACTACTCGCGCTGCTGAGTGTTGTGGGCGTTTGTGGGCATGGCCCGCAGGCAGCACGTTGCCGAGTTGCCTCATAAAAGTGTATGTAAATGTTTGAATATGATTTACGACATTTCCGCTAGCAGCGCAAAACTGCCAAATGCGGGGAGTCCAACGGTGGGCGTGGCATTTAACTGGGGGGCGCATTTGGCATTTTCACACATTTATGAACACATTAGCAAGCTATCAAAAGTGTTAGGAATTTTCCTTTAGCTGCAGTCCGATAGATAGATTTCTTGGCCAGAGTTGCCAACGTCAAGCACGACTGCAACCCGATGGCAGCTGTGCGATAAGACGAGAACGTTAAATACTGCAGGCTGCAGGCTACAATGGTGCTAATTGTGGCATGCAACTGAGCTAAGCTAACACAATAAATGACTCGCTTCGTTGACAGTTATTACTTTGGCAAATACTTATACTCGTGCGTTGGCAACCCTGCACTAGCATGGCGGCCAAGTGCACCAAACACGCCCACATACACATGCACGAGAGTCTCCTCCATCCGCCTTGGGTACTCGTTCTGCTTGTGGGCGCAGCCAAATGAATGCCTTTAAGTAATGGAAAAGGCCCAGACCGAAATCAAGCTCGTTTTTTCGTATTTACTTAGTACACTCTGTTTACCATGCTAGACAGACATGACATTTTCCGGCGCTATACTGCAAATTATTATCAATTACCTATTATTATTACAATTATTGCAATCTTGACTGTGATTTATGGCTTTACAATCACGATTTATGCGCAGAAAATGCTGATAATTGTCAATAAAACATTTTATTGTACAAAAAGGAAAATATGTAAATTAATTGGGAAGTGAATATATTTTGTCTGTCGATTTATCGAACGCTCTATCTGTACATATATAAATTGATCTGTTTGACTTGGAGATTTTTGCAGACAAAATGCTGAATAAAAAATTCTATTCTACAAGATGAGTTCCAATATGTTGAGTCATAGGTAATATAGGTGGTACATTCATTAAAATATATGTACATTTCTCTATACGCATTGGTTATTCATATTGTTTTTCAATTAAATTTTATAAAGAATTTGTACCATACCATATATCTACATTTCCGAGCTGTAAACCAATTGCTTAAATTAACTTTTTATAAGAAAATATCATCAGTTTTCTGATATTTCATTATACAGCTATATATATACATATATATGTACTTATATATATATAGCTATGTGCGATATATAGCCATGTTCAAGTAGAACTAGTACTACTTTTTTATTCATTAAATTCCCAATTGATAACTGAACAGTAGCTTCTCATTCTTTATTTTGAATTCCCAACTGATACAAGCGACAATTTGTTGAAATTCTCTTTATGTTTTGCCGCTTATAACTTCATTGTAATCCCTGCTTGGATTTCGACCCACAATCAGCTACACGTCAGCCCATAGTTACCTCATAAGTTGCGCTCTCAGTACAGTTAATTAGTGGATGATTATGACAAATGTTGCAACATTCGTTTACAACTCAACTAAAGGCTACAATAAATGTGCTTCATATTCGGAAAGTATGTAATAAAATGGAAACCAGAAGACAAATGACACAAACTGGGCTGGGTCATTAGCGTCATTTACACTTAGCTTGCCACCACAGCAACAACTGGAAATACAACCATATTTGTTGTTGATATTGTTGTTAGGTGTTTCTAGTGGGGTCAGTCAGGCAGCCAGGCAGGCGGACTTTGTCGCGGAAATGTGTCAAAAACGTGCTAAAAGTCATAAAATTAAATATGCGTCTTATTTACATGCACAACCCTCCGAGTTGAGCAATAAAAAAATAAAAGCTAACACACGAATTTTTGGGGTATTTTCTTGTTTTTTTGGTTTTTGCTTTTATATAGATTTCATGTAATGTAACGCTAACATTTCCTTTTGCTCTACTTACAGGCGCATGTTCCCCACGGTGCGTGTTAGTTTCTCGGGCCCCTTGCGCCAGATACAACCACCGGATCGTTATGCCGTCTTGCTGGACATTGTACCATTGGATTCGAGACGCTATCGCTATGCGTATCATCGCAGTTCATGGCTGGTGGCCGGCAAAGCGGATCCACCGCCTCCTGCTCGCATTTATGCACATCCCGACAGTCCCATAAGCCCAGAGGCGTTGCGCAAACAAGTCGTCTCCTTTGAGAAGGTGAAGTTGACAAACAACGAAATGGATAAGAGCGGACAGGTGAGTTCGATTCACTCATTCTCACTCTCCCTCTCTCTTGGTTTGTCAAATGGGTCAAAGGTTGATAGCATTGCCGAGCATTTACACAAACTGAGTCTACCTGCAATAAAATCAATAGGCAATAGATCTGAAATTATGCTCAAGTCACTTGATGTGGTTGGTTTAAATTATAAATTCAGTATGTTTTAACTCAAAAACAAAGTTATACATATATAATCTATATCAATTTTAAATTTATAATTATTATTAAATAGTTGTAGGTCTCAATATAAAAATGCAACAAAAACCCTGAATAGAATTATGTTTAGACTTATTTCAATTAAAAATTGGTGATTGCCAATAATTATGGCTTATTGAAAGAAATGTACAGCTCTCTTTAAAATCTTGAGTCAAGCAATGGTCACAAATTTGAACACCCAACATATGAGCCAGAGCTTAGTCAGGAAACTCACAAAATTCACGCGGGATTCGCGATTATTATCAAGCTGAGCTCCTTCTTATGGATGCTGGACCCAAAAACATTTATGAATAATTTAGGCAGAAGACAAAAGAGATAAAAAGCGGCAACTGGGCTGGCATTGTTTGCATCTTGAGCGACAGACTGAGAGAGAGAGAGAGAGACAGATCGAGCAAAAGAGAGAAAAACAATGAAATAACCTGTCATACAACCAACATATGCAAATTCCAAAAAATGAATGAAAATTGTTGGCAATTTGGTGGCAAATGCAAAATGCGCGACCAGCATAGAAGGTAATCTGCCCTGCCCTGCCCTGTCCTGTCCTGTCCCGCATAGACTACATACACTCCACGCCAATATACCCTGCCTGTTTCGCAGTTTATGCCAAGCTTGTAGCATCTTTTGCCGCTGGCTAGGGAAAGTGGCGACGCTCTGTTTACGAGCCAGCTACCGTTTTTATCGCAGCCATAAAGGATGCTGTTGCCCTCGGAAAAGCCGTCAAAACAAATGCCGACTACTTTTTATTGTTGTAAATTTTTTATAAGACCCAAGGAAAAATAAGAAAATAAATATTTTTTTGTTGTTTTCGTTCGTTGCCGTTGTTGATTTTTGCAGGTCGTGCTGAATTCTATGCATCGGTATCAGCCACGCATTCATCTGGTGCGTTTGAGCCATGGCCAGAGCATACCCGGCAATCCCAAGGAGCTGCAGGATATGGATCATAAAACCTTCGTATTCCCAGAGACGGTATTCACAGCCGTGACGGCCTATCAGAATCAATTGATTACAAAATTGAAAATCGATTCGAATCCGTTTGCAAAAGGATTTCGCGATTCGTCGCGTCTGACTGACTTTGATAGGTGAGTTTCACATATACATATGTATGTTTGTTATAAGATGAGACACGATTTAAGAAAGAGCTGGCCCAGCTACTACTCTTATTATAGAACTCGAGTGCTAATAAAATACAGTAGTTGACCCAGCAATTTTATGAGGCTTGTTTGCTGATTTATGACCTCATTTACGAGTGGAACCTCTGCCCCGATTGGGCTTCTTTCGGCTCTCTTTTTAGTTGGCTTAACATTCCTTACAGCAGATCAACTTGCTGCTGATTAGCGAAAATGTGTGAAAGTCCGCATAAAATGCCATAAAAATAGGACACGAAACTGTAGCAAAATGCGCTTCAATTAGCAGTATTTCATTATTTGTTTATATTGGAATTTGAAATTCTAAAAACTTTGCCGATATATCAAGTAAAGTATGGACTGTTGTGTTAAAGCCAGAAATGAACTTCAAAAATAATATATTAAGCCATTACATTATAATATTTATTATTACAATATTTATATTTATTTAAATATAATTAAATTTATGTTGCGCTGATAAAAATAATAGAGTAAGTTTAGCCTGGCTTATAACATTTCATTTTATATCCCTTTACTATGCAAATAGTATCGTTTTATTAGCCAATAAATCTATAGCTTTTATGCCAGTAGTTTTGATTTATAAAAATTTCTTTTTTCTACTGAATTCATTTACGATTTATTTGATGATTTATTTTGTTTTTAACCTTGTTTATATTTTTCATATATATTTTATTATACATGTTTTTACATGCACATATTTTGTGTGCTCAACAATTACTCAATTAGCTTGAGATACTCATAATAGATAAGCCTTGCAACTTATAAGAGTTGGCAACATGTTGCGCATGCGGGTTGCACAAAGGATATGCAACAACAGCAGCAACTTTTAGAGTCGTTGCTTTATTTGGGGAGGTCAGCACTTGAGCTTCTACTCGTTTCTCTCCAGACAACAGCAAAGAAGAGCAGAGAATGCAGCAGAAGTGTTGCAAGGCGGCGGCTACGTGTACTATTAAGACAGCAACGCAGACAGCAGCAACATGGCAACAGCAACAACAACAGCAGCAACAACAACAACAACAACAAGAGGCAACATTCAATGTTTTTAGCCGGCACGGCGGCGTCTTAAGTGGCGTAAATTACAGATCGGCGCTTTTAACTTTGAAGCCGATTCGTACATGAAATGAACACACGAAAATAATGAGTGAATGTTGCTGTTGATGTTGTTGTTGTTGCTGGCGTTGTTTAGTGTCGGCAATTGGCAGTTACTTTCAACGTAATTATGTTATTGCTCTTTGCGGTGCCTCCGTGCTGCAGCAACAAGTTATTCCCTGCTCTATCTCTCTCTCTCTCTCTGTGTCTCTTTCTCTCTCACTCTCTCTTTCTCCCTTTTTTAATCTCTTCTCTCGTTCATAGGGATCCCTTGGATTCATTCTTCTTCGATCAGCATATGCGCGCCGCACCTTTGCGCTTCTTTCCGGATCCGTTGATGACGCAGTTAACGCCACAGGAGGCAGATGCCGCCTCGTTGGCGCTACTGGAGAAGGCGCGTCAGCATTTGCAAATGTTTGGCCGATCGCCGTATACGGAAATGTTGCTGCCACATTTGTATCAACGAGCCGCTCCGCCAGCACCGCCGCCACCCTCGGCCTTGGGCGCCTTTCAGCTGGGTATGTGGCAGCAACAATGGCCCCAGCTAACCGCCGGTTTCCTTGCCAGCGCCAATCAACAAGCGGCCTTCGCTGCCGCCGCCGCTGCTGCAGTTGGCGCCAATCGTACGCCACCGCCCACAATGGCAGGAGGGGGCGGCGCAGGAGCAGGAGCAGGAGCGGGAACTGGTTCAGCACCGCCAGCGCCTGCCACGCCCACATCGTCGTGCGGTTCAGCGTCACCAGATTTGCGCATCAAGCCGCAACTGGGACACTATCCGCAACGGTTCAGTCCATATCAGGTGCCACAGCATCCGCAGTCTGCCTCATCGCCGGCCCCCTCGACGCGTGCCGACAGTCCCTAAGAGCAGCAACCACTGTAAAACATCTGAAATCTATGTGCAATGCCCGAAAGTGTTTGTAAATAACCCCCGTTCCCGGTCCCATTTCCCACGACTACAACAATCCCAACACCACAAACCTGTGTAGCTAAACATGTTACAGCAACATGTTGCCAACACTCAACTTATTAGAACGTCTATGCGTGGTCGCTAAAAATTGATCAATTGTATCTATTAGCAGGTATATGAATCGAAAGTTTACGCAATAAAAATATGTATTAAAATAACGAATAATTTATTGTGATAACTGCAATGTTGGTCATGTATAATTCCACCATTTATTTACAAAAAATAATAATAATAAAGTATTAGCCAAATTTCATTATAACGACATGAATGTTTTGCATTCCATTAAAAACAAAGTAAATTAGTTGACATAAACGAAAATTCATATGGAAAAAATAACAAATAACAAATAACAAATAACAAATAACAAAAATTAAGTTTATTGACACTTACACTGTTTTTAAAACAAAAAAGAATCAAAAGCGTAAAATTAAATTTGCAAAAACCCACTAAGTTCATGATCGCGTAAAGCGCCACGCATAAACTTTATGTATATGTATGTACTTAGTGTAGTTTTTAGACCTAGCCGTGTAACAGTATTAGTTAATTTAATTAGGCTTAGCTCTAGTGGAAACAATTTGCTTGTGTTTTCTATTGTATATTTATTCTGTTTATTTTATTTAGTTTTTTTTTATTTTGTGCTGTTCAACTTGTTCCTAACTAAAAATCATTGTAAAAATTCTATGCAAATTGTACACTTTGGACGCTCCCAGAAAATTCCTCAAATCAAATCAAAATGAAAAACGAAAAACAAAAGAAAACTATTTAAATTATGTGCAAAAATAATAATAAACAATTTATAACACTAAAAGCAAACACACAAGTTGTTCGTTATATCGGAAACAATTATTAATGGCGAAGATGGGAAGTCGTCAAACAAAATGCAGTTGCTGTTGCAGTTGCACGTGATGCGCAGTCGCGCGTGGCAGCAACGTGGGGCAGACAGACAATGCACTGACATTTATGCCTCGACGAATGAAATATAATTTATAGAATTTTGTGCTCTTTATGAAAGCCTAATTAATTACAAAGGCCCTGTTTAGAGCTGGCCATTTCATACTCCTACATACGATATGTATGCAGCTACATCATATCATTTTCACTCTTCGGACAGACCGAAGCAGAGCCTAGCAGTTGGGGGAGTTAATAAACAACTAAAGGGTTGCCAGTTGTTGCAGTTATTGATGTTGTTGCTGTACATGCAATCAACTATGAACACAGATGATACGGCTGAGGATGGTGCACAAGGGAAAAGAGTTGTTGCCATTGCAATTGCAGTTGCAGTCGCACGCGACATGCGTCATCAATTTCTAATGATGTATGTCTTCGGAATAGACATTTGTTATTAATTGTGAATCTTGTTTGCTGCTTTAGTGCAGACATTAGTTATTAATACTGTTAATGCACCTTTTAATTAGTTTCTAAGCCTAGATAAAAGGCAATTCGACTGAAAGAGTTGCAAGTGAAATCAGTCAAGAGTTGCAGTACAAAATTATTGAAACGCAAAGAAGCTAAGCATGTTCAACTGGCAAGTAGCCTGAAGTAGGAATAAAATATAACATATATACATTACAGACACCACATATGTCAATAAGTAAATCTTAATATTAATATGCTCATAATATAATTCTCAACGTTGTATAATCTGTACTAATTCTAGACCAACTCGCGAGCTTAATAATTGCTGAAATCGTACCTATAAAAATCGCGTTAAATTTAATTTCTCTTTGATGTACGACAAACTGCTTTCGTGTGCAAACTGTTTGAACAAGGTTTCCATTTGTTTCCATTACATTTGGTAGTTATTTTCAATGCATTTACAACCTCTTGCTGTCAATCATATGTAATTATAAATTCTCCGACTGTGGCAGACAGAGGCAGAGGCCCTAGCATATGGTAAGTATTACTTGCCATATTAATAACTTAATTTTTATGCCCATAAGCCACACGAAACGACCACTAAGAGAGGAGACGAAGGTGGTGCGGTATTTAAATATGACTTATATAACAGGGCCAGGTTAGGTTTACCTGACCTAACCGATAACTAACTAATAATTATACACTCGAAACTTGCAATTATAAAATCATTTTTTCGACCAACAACGCTGGAACAACTTTCAAAATATCTTAATTAACGACTCTGAGTTGACCAGCAGTATTTAGCATTTAGTCTTTAGAGAGAAGTCTGTGAGAAAGTGTCATATTTCCATTAAGTATTTATGTAAGGTGTGGAAATTCGAAAGTGAAATTATCGGTTCCTCAAACTTTTAATGGACAGTTGCAACAATTCAAACTGTTTCAGTTCAATACGTACTTATTAAGAGCATTTAGAGTAATTAAGCAATGGGAATATAAAGTATAAATCAAGTTATTTTATTTTATTTTAAATAGTAACGATGATTCGATCAAACTTTTATCTAATCAATAAGAAAACTCGCATATTACATACGCATTTCACTGAGAACATATTCCAGATGTATTCATGCACACGCAAATCGCATTATTATTCAGAAGCCTCACACCAAAGAGATACATAGATAGTTAAAGGATACGCTTAGAAATGTAGAATGGTAAATGTGGCCTGGGACGTAACATAGATTAGCTTCAATTTTCTCACTCACTGCGACAAAGTCGTACACAAATTATCTCGCCACTAAAAATTTGCCTAATTTCGAACATAAATATGAAACATCTTATCATAAGCGACCGATCTCCGGCCAGGATATCTCTCTCCGTCGGAAACCTTTTTTCTACTCTCCCCCGCTCCGACATCACTAATTTTTGTGTGTGTTTGGTTGAGGAGAAAATAAAACACCCCCAACATTAAATTGGTAGCTAAACCTGGCCAGGCGCTAACAAATTTATGTCTTCTTCAGGCTTAGACAACGTAAAAGGTGCCACTAAATTAGCTGAGGAATGGAAAAAAAAATAGGAAGAGGAACGAGTGAAGGTAAAGGCAAAGGTAAATGCCGCTCAGCTCATTACACACAATTTGCAGTTAGGTGCGAGCATATAAATTTGCTTCAGACCTGTTCCAGGCTAGCCAGGGACCTCACTTCTTTTTATCAAAATTATGCAGACTTTTATCTAAATTATTATTTTGCGTTTTTTTTTTCATCCTCGTTTTTAGCTCCGGGGATTTACCGTAAATTGTGTTTCTGTCCAGAATTTTAGAATTTAATTCAGAGAGCTTAGCTTGTACATTTATAAAATGCTACTATAATCAGAATAATTCGTAGGGTATTGAGAGACTTTGATAAATTGGGAACCTAATTGAAATCGATACTAAGTAATAAACAAGTAAGAAAGCTACAGTCGAGTTTGCTGTACTGTGAGACACTCGCCACGCATTAGATGCAACAAAGGTATACAATTTTATATAATTTTAGTATACAATTTTTCCGAAAAAAACAAATTTACAAAAAATACTAAAAATATACCAAACAATACCACGAAATATACTTCGATCAAAATTATTATTATTATTATTATATACTTTATGGGGTCGGTTGGCCCAAAGTTAAAAATGTTGAAAAATGAATGTTGTTTAAATTTTATTAAAGCCAATTTGTGATTTTTAGCATTTGTTTTAGCTGAGAAACAAATTAAAACTTTTTTTACTTTCATGCAGACTCGCTAATGTCTGCATCGATGCGTTAAGCATTTCGTGACAAAATAATGCAAGCATTTGTAGATATGTAGAGCTATGTAATATCACTTGCAGAAGTCGAGCAAATTATAGTGCAAGTCCATTTAACGTGCCCAATTGTGGACATTTTAATTGCTTGCCCACAGCGAGGGGGCGTGGCATTCGCATTAGCCATGAATATGGGTTTAATTATACCATTAAATTTATTCAATTTATCAAAGCAACACGAAAACAAACAAGCGTCAGCTTTTCAAATAACAGATACATCTACACACATTTTACCAGCGACTGCACTTTAATATCCCCTTCTTCTTCTCTTCACGATTATAATGATTTGGCACTTTCATATGCCATACAACAAGCACTTGGCGTGTGTTGAAAAAAGCATAGAGATGACAATGAGAAAGAACCAAAACCAGAAGGGAACTAACTAAAAAGAAGATGGCTGAAAAACAGGAAAAGGAAGACAATGAAAATCAGATAAAGTATGTTATGATATCCACTATTTGTCTGCTGCCATCATCACAAGGTGTACAAATAATACAAGTTTGTAGGCACATATTAAAACACTAAATGGCTTTTGTGTATGGTAATTATGTTAATTTTATTGCGAGTATGTCTGTGCACAGAGTCAGAAAGCCAAAGACTTTTAACAAGCAACATGAAAGTTGCTATAAAATTAATTTAACAACTTTCAGAGGTAGGGCACAGTGGGACAGTAAAACAGGGGGGCGTTACAGTTGAGAATTATGCCAAAAGGCCTCCTCGTCGCGAGGTGGTGTGTCCAGGGCACAAACAAACGATGCCTACATCACACTTCAACACAATCCGGCAATTTCATCGAATGCCAGCACAAGCAACGCACCGAGGACAGAGGAGAGAGGAGAGAGGGGGAATAGCAAGCCAACCCTTTAACCCAAATGCATTTCACGTTACAGCAGTTGAAAATTTCTCCTGTGCAGGCATGCATGTTCTCAGTCTGTCTCCCTTCCACTCACAGTCTCACTCACTCTCTGGCTCCTCATCGCAGCCTGTCCGCTTTGTCTGCATATTGAAAATTTGCATGTTTAAGCATATCCTTGCCAACACTTTCCAAGCCAGCCATACTTGTATGCTCACAAGCATACTTATATGCTTACTCTCCTTGGATTTTCACAGAGGCGTCCACAAAAGGGGACTATGCTGAATGCAGGAGCCAACAACTGTAGTGTCAAACATTTCTTAAATTTAGAGTTTAATTTTAACAACATTCTGCAATTTTGTCAAGATTTATATAATATATATATTTATATATTATATATTTTGTTAGAATTATGTAAAACTACGCCTCTGCGTATGAGAATAAAGCATTGTAGGGTATGTGGTGGTTCAGTTTGAAGTCCGGAAGTGCGCGCAGTTTAAAGCTTATCGCTGCAATTTAAATTGCCCAAGGATATGCTCCGCCTTACAGCAAGCAAAGGCTAGGCGCTATCAAAGAAATAAAATATAATTTCAGTGCAAATTAGTTGCAATTTTGTGCTTGGCGCAACGTTCAATGAACTCCTGTACTCGAACCGAACCGAACCGCAAAACCGCTTTTGCAAATATCTTCACTTCTCATGACTTGGTTCATTAAGTTTTCGACAAAACTGTCAAATGCGAAATAAGGTGAAGATTTCCAACTGATGATACGCAGACAGCACACAAAGATGTCAGGCTGAAAAATACATACTTAATATTTGATTTATGTAGCTGTGCAGATATATATGGGCTAACTGTTGCGTGTCTTGCGTTGGATCAGCCAGAGTCTTGGGATGAATATCTTTATCGATATGCTACAAAGTTTTGATCATTAGCAGGCGACTTGCTAATGGCTATTAATAAATGCCACAATACACACATGTGCTGCGTGTGTGCATTAACTAAATGCAATGCTGCAATGAAAAATGGTTATTTCATGGCCAAAAACACACACACACACACACGCACAGGCTCAGAAAGTATCTGACAGATATACGCACACACACAGACACACAGAGAAAGAGGCAACTCTATTGCTCACTTGGTGTTGACACTTGAGAAATTTGTAGCTCATCTTTTGCTGGCATATCTCGATGCTCAAAAAGGCCCCGGACAAAAACTGCAGACGACAAACGGGGCGTTGGGTGAGTTGAGAGAAGGGTGAGAAAGCGAGAGAGAAAGAGAAGAAAGGGAGGGCAAAGCAGCTTTGCTACTAATTACAAATACAAACACATTCAAGCCGAGACAGTCTGTGCCACACATACATTGGGTACATATATGAATGTATCTTACAGATACAAGTACTTATAGCTGCCAGTTGTTCAGCTGGTACTTTTGCATGGCAGCTGTTGTGGGAGGTGGGCGGCGTTTCGTTCAGCCAACTTAATTGCCAAGCTTATTTTTGGCACTGCATGTAACAAGACGTCAACGCTGTTTAAATCATTTTAGAATACGAAAATCATTGAAATGCATTCTATTTATTATGTGTGGCTGGCAATTAATTAAGATGCAGTGAATCAGCGCAATGAACCGGATATCGATAAGATGGATAACATTTAAGAAATATTATGAATTTTATTTAAATACTTTTGATAAAAGTTAGGCCATAGGAAAATAATCAACTTGGCTCTTAGCTTTTCACATTTTACAATATTGCCTATTTCGACATATTTTAAATCTAAATCAAACGCAAATATCTTTTTATTTATCATAAGTCGCTGCCTTCGACGAGCTGTCAACTGATTTTTATAGCAACAGGTAAATAAATACACGTAATATTTGAAAATAAAAATGTTGTAGATAATGTTTTTGTGCTTTTCTCATCTCCCATTTGCTTATGCTTGAACATTTTTTATGGTCTGTGAATTATATGTGTGTGCGCGGCGAGGCATTTAAAAATAATGTGCGGCAAATTCGAATAAAACTTAATGTTAATCAGGTGCGAAATATGCGCGAACGGACACATCAAAGTGAAAACGCTGCCTGAAAATAGAAAATTGTGCAGAGACCGAGGAAAATAAAAGCGTCCCCTGATGCGGCCGACAGTTATAGAGAATGTGAAATGAAAGCAACTTGGCAAAAAAACGGGGGAAAAAAAAAAACTGGATGCCCAACAACAAGGCAAAAAGGTAAGACTAGTTTTGAGTGAGATCAAAAAGGCGGCCATTTTGGGCGGCTTAAGCTCAGGCGCAAAGGAGAGCGCAAAACACAGGGATAGCGAGCGAGAGAGAGCACGCGCACGCGGCATTCCAGTAAGCATTCCAGGCCAGCTGCAAAAAAGGGGAAATTCTGAGCGCAAATTGTGCTTGCGAGCGAGCGGGCAAGTGTGTGCGTGTGTGCGTGTGTGCGAGAGTTTGAGCGAGTGTATACGCGACGAGAATATGCAGTTGTGTGTGCATGTGCTAAGCAGCCAGATGATTGAGGGCGTTGCTTGGCAAAAATGGCAGACAATGTTGAAAGCTCTAACTACAGCAGCGCACGCACTGCCGAAGCACGTAAAAGAGAGTGAGCAAGACAGAGAGAGAGAGAGAGAGAGAGAGGGAGAGGGAGAGCAAGCGAGCGACTGTGAGAGCGTAACAGTTGCCCCACAGTTGGAGGTGGAGTGAGTACAAATTGTGATACGTACGGAAACAAGATGGTAGTGCAAGGCAGGGCATGAAGAGGGGGTGCAACGCAAGTGAGGCAGACAAGTTGCAACTTGTCCGTAGCTTGTTAACAATTGCAGCACTCAAATAAATGAGCCCAACAACAGCGTCAAGGATCTGGTCGCCTGAGAGTGCCTTTGTGTAGATCTATGTATGTGTATGTGTGAGGCAGAGAAATTATTTTCGGCTGAGGCTGAGCAGAAGCAAAGGTGAAGTTGGGAAGAAGGGGGTGACAGAGTGTGGGGAGCTTATAACAGTTGCCAGGCTGCAGGCAATATACTTAATTAAAAGACGCACGAGACAAAAGCTAAGAACGCAAAAAGTGATTAAAACAAGCAAACATTTCCCCCCCTCCCCCCACGACCATTCACATAGCACGTCTACACCGCAAGAGGCAGCGCTTGCAACGGCTGCAAGTGCAACAACAATTCAGCTTGTGTGTAAATTCGCTTCCCCTTATTCCTGTCTCTCCTTTGCAATTGTTTGTCACTCAACAGCGATGTCTTGCGACCTGCCCTCAGCCCCTGATATCGCTCTCTCTCTCTCTCTTCCTCTCTGTCTCTTGCGTACACTTGCCTTCTCCTTTTTTTATTTGGGGCTACACATTTCACTTGGCACATCAAAGTGTTGTTGTTGCTGTTGTCGGTGCTGATTATTCACATCGATTGGCATTTGTGAAATTTCACGAATTGGCACTTTTTACCACTTGGGTGGTTCTGCCTTTCGCTCTGCGCTAATTCTGTACACACTTTTTGTTGTTGTTGTTGTTGGTGTTCATTCTCTTACTCCTTTGCTTTAGCTATTCTTCTTATTGTGGTTGCCACATTCCCAAAATCACATTGCGACCAATTGACAATTCGTTTCACACGTCAAAGCTACTTTTTGTGTGGTCGTTGACAGAGAGAGCAGAATAAAAAGCTAAACCAAAACAACCACAAAAAAAAATGTAAATAGAAACACTATTACAAAATACTTATAAAGCCAATAGAACACTGAGAAAAATAAACAGCTACTTGTACAGAATATAAAATAAATGTAAAACTTGTAAAAATACTTTACAAATATTATAACTACTAAGCATTTATTATTAAAAATATATGTACGCTATTTACGAACTTAATATAAAATATATTCAACTATTGTCTCAGTTCGTTAGCTATTTCTGAGAAGCATAAAAGAACCCCAATAGCTGACGAGCTATTTCTTCACCCTTGCAGAAATCGTCTAGCAGAGCCTAGGTCAGTTAGATGACTCTTCAGGTTCTTTGGCTACTTACAACACCTGCCCTCTGCTCCCTTTCTTGCAGCCACTGTGTTGCCCTTGTCTCGACCTCCTGTAGTTTTTCCAGCAAAACAAGTCAACATTTTTAATGTAGGGCGCGTGTTTGATCAAATAAATATTATAGTTTCATTTAAGGTTTAATTAATTACAAAATATTTGTTTAAAATGCGAACAGACGCTGTTAAAAGACAAATTGATAAATGAATGCAGCGCCAGAAAATTTATGTGAATTTTTGAAAATAGAATTATCCACCTGTTCCAGCATTAGGAACATGTGTTTTGTGCAACGACGACTGATGAACTATCCATTGATGTCTATAAATAGTGACGCACACTCACGAAACTGTGTTGATTAATCGCGCAAAATTAGAGGCAAAAAAAAAGCAAGCAACATGTTGAACAACTAACCAAATAAATTACTATTTATGACAACCTACATGGACAATACCAGTGTATCAAATATCAAATGCACACATTTAATTATGAAAATCTTTCAATTCTTCATGGCTGAAGACGCTTTTGTGCACGGGGGAAATTTGAGACATATTATAAAATAAGTAGAGACTTTTGGGGCCACACACAGTGCCTGCCAAAATTGAAGGCCACTACAAATAAAGTGATTATTTATTCAGATAGCAAAGAAATTAGTGTAGTCTTAAAAAGGTAAGTCAAAATATAAATGCTTATATATCATAATAATAATACTAACATTCTATGGTAATTATATATACATAAGTATAATAAATAGTGATATAATTTCAGATTTATTTTTTTTATTTGAATTCACAGCAACTCCAACAAGAGATTTTACACAAACCTCTTGATTTAATATACTCTTACAATAATTTTGTTTATATGTATGTTTTTAAGGTACATGGTAAGTGAAGTAAAATTTCAATTCAGTTATAGCTGATGTGCCCTGCTTTGCTCTTTCCGAGGGTTTATATGGAGAGCAACGCTAATGAGCGTAACGAAATTTATGACATTCCGACAACAACTACAGCGGATACATTTAAATATGCAGTATAATCCTCACACTTCGACAGGCAAACGAAAAACAAATATAAATTGAAAGCCGCCAAAGTTGTTGCGTTTTAGTTGGACAGTGAAGTGTCACATTTAGTTGACAATTAATAAATAACGCTACTGGGCGCTTAAATGGCGCCACAAGGAGGGGCGGATGGAGGGGCGACAGAAGCAGACGTCACATTTTCATATAGTCATTAATTTTAAATAATTATGCGGCAAGCAGACGCAAATCACAACAATGCTGTCGCTTCAGCGCTTGTTCATTGGGTGGCCCATGTGTGGCAACGAGAAGGCGACCGCGCGGGGAGGGGAGGAGGCAGCAGCGACTCACTTAATTAACTGACTGGAATATCCTGTGCTACAAATTGTTCACACTTCAACGTTCTTGATGCCTTCTCCACTTCCCGGCCACGTGTGTTGCCCTGAAATACATACATTTTTTTTTAAATCTGCCCCCGCATTTGCAAGCTCTGTTTCACAATTGGGGCATCTAATTGACATGTTCGTGACACATGTTGCTCGTAACAGCTCCTGGGCAGGCAGGATAGCACAGACTGGCAGTTAGACAGCGTTAAAAGAGAGAGGGACTCTCAGACATGGAACGGGACCTCACACGCGCCTCCAGCGCAAATGTCAGCGATATGCGAGTCGATGATATATGATTAGGAAGCCTCGCTTCGTTAGCTGGAGAATATATATTGGGATATGGCATTGCCCGAGCCAACCCCACGAGGTTGCCGACATCAATTTCTACAGTAGTGGCTTGTGGGAAAACGAATCAGATCTTTCTCTAATGATGCTGTAAAAAAGTATACAGGAAAATCGGCTTTTTTACTGTGTCTGATCTTGCCCATCTGTGATTGTGAAAGTTAAATTTCTTTATGTTGTCTCTATAAATTACCTTAATTACAATCTTATGTTATTTAACTTTTTTAATCACTTGATTACTTTTATAATTTAATTAGTCATTATATTTAAAGTTGCAAATGTATTTAACGAAAAGCAACATTTTTTCTAGGTTAACCAAATTATTTGTCTTCGATGATAGTTTTATTACATTATTTTAAAACATTTTATCAACATATTACTTCAAGAAAAAAACATCTTCAATCGCATTTAAATCTCCACTGTATTCGACAATCATTTTTATCAGTATCTTTAATCACATAACAAATAAATAAATTAAAATTAGTTGCATCAAAAACTGTTATATCAATAATGGTTTCCCTAGGTTTGTATTTAAATTCTTTTTATAAAGCAATATTTCCAATGTCCAACCTTAACGATTTTCGGTATTCATTTGATTCCAATGACGTCTACTGCTTGTTAATTTAATTACTCGCTTCCTCATTGTATAGAAATTAGAGTAGCACTTCTCATTCCAAACAAAAGTACGCACCCCACTTACCAACCTGCTTGCTGCTTCCCCCTCTTGACTGAGCCGCACGACGTCCGCCTTTGCTCATCGGCTAATCCACAAAATCTGCGCTTTCATACACCATTAAAATTAACTAGCTTGTTTCGTATGGGGGAGTTTTCAATTGAAGCCGCATTTTATGCACAATGCCAAAAATCCGACTCGAATTTTTGTGCGCAACAGCAATGGACAAATCCGGTCATGGCGATAATAGCCAATGGACCCAGCACAGCAACAATAACAATGACAATAACAACAAAAACCACTACATTAGGTAAGTGTGGCACTGACACCACCGCCTATGAAGCACGCACACACACACACACACACACGCCCACTCACTTACACAGACGCATACACACGTGTCGTGCGGCTGTCTGCTCTGTCTCTTAGTCTCTCTGTCTGTGTCTCACTGACAGCTACAAATTGCGCTACAAGGCTGAGCTTGAAAGTGGGCTGGGCGGTGGCCCAACCTTTTCACTTCCCTCTACCCCCCAGTACCCATAGTACCTGCCACATACCCCTCCCCCTCACTCAGCATGTCAACCTCCCAAGTAAGCGTCAACGCCGACGTTCGTGTAACTTTCAGCATAATGACCCAGACACGTGGCTGTCTAATGTGACCAGCCGCACATAGACAAAGTGTCAGAGTGGCCAGACAAGCGACAGGAGAGGGCAGTCGAGAGACAACAACGGTACAACGGTACTTAACCATTATTTCTCCAGCATTTTTATGGTAAAATGTGAAATAAGCATCGCATTGGGAGTATGAGAAAGGGCAAGACCGGGAGCGGGGAACGTGTTAGAGATTTTATGGGCTATCTGTCTCGTTTTTAATACACTTTACTGCAATTTGGCATTCGACAGATTTGCGGCAATTAAATAGCCCAGCTAATTGAAATTGCACTTTATGTTTTAATCCAATTAAGTACGTATACTATTGAGATTTTCGGCAATTAAATGCTGTTCGAAATGGTAAACGAAAGTTCAATTCAAAAGAGCACTTTATATCTTAATCTTTTAAAAATAATTCTATTGTACAATAAAGAGAATTGACCAATTAATATTTCCACTGAAGATAAGACTTGAAGTCTTGTCCCGCTGGACAATCTTAAATAAAACTGAATTACTTTTAGTTATTAGTTATTAATGGAAGTTCAATTAAAAATAAAGAGACAATATGAATATACTTGGTACTAAATGCCAGATTTAAATTGTAAAATAATAAAAATGAAACAAAGAGAAATCTAATAACAAAATGTTAAACAATATTGACGCAAACAAAACAAATAAAAACCATAAAAGAAATTATCTATAGACGTATATAATGTACTCGTATATACACAAACAAAATACAATCCATTTCAGTTAAATAGTTACCTGCCAAATGAATATAACCCAACTAAATAAAATTACAATTAAGAATAGTGGCAAGAGTATTATGTTTCTTTCGTTGGTTTGTGTGGGACAACTCTATTAGAGCCGAAAGTTGATCAGTTGTCAATGATATAGGGAGCATGTAGCAATCCATCAATCAAACGCGATGTGCCGAGCAGCAAGGGACTAGTTTGTATATTTGTAGATACCAATCTTTCTACTGGCCAAAAAGTTAATTTATTTATAATTGCCGACGCGGTTAAGACCAGGCCTACACTAGAAAACTAACACACTCGCACATGGCACTCGCACACTCAGTTGGCTGGCCAGTTTAGTGTGTAATGACTTGTAATTCTAGAATTCTGTACTTCTGCTAATGAGCACTCATACGCTGGGGTAACAACAACATGTGTAAGTGTTACGCTTGCGATAAGAACTCGGGCATTTCAATTAGCTCTGCCGCTCTGGCTGCCGCGCTGCAACTGCAGACAAAGTCTGAACTCTTTCTGTCGATATTAACGCGCAATAAATTAGCACAAGCAACGTCGGCGAGGTGAGACTGCAAAGACTTATCAAAGAGGCAATAACTTCAACATGAAAACGCGTCTAACTGGGAGCTGCGAGCTGCGAGCTGGGCAACAAGTATTAACATTAACATGCAGAACCAGCGTTAGCGTGCGGTCCGCTGCGATCCAATGCGATGTGATGCGATGTGATTCGATGCGATGCGCATAATCTTTCCCAACTCTTTCGACGGTTAATTTCAGTTTGAGATAATTATAGAGCGGCTGCCACCAAAGAGGCAATCCCCAACTCACTGGATCGCCAGAGACAGAAGACAGCAGACCGAAAGGCCATAAGACAGCGCAGGGGCAGTAAGGTGGTGGCATGCGCTTGCACGCGCTCGAATTTATTATTAGCCCTCCCGCTCGCTCGCTCCCGTCGATGTCGCTGCCATTGTGTCCATCTCTGGTTCTGCTGCTTCCCGCATCGTCAGACAATCAAGTTGATGCTCCTGCCGTTCCTGTTGCCGATGCAGATCAGAACAGGGCGTTGAGTGTAGTAAGTGATAGTGGGCAGCATCCAGCAAAAGCAAAAGCAAAAGCAACAGCAGCTGAAGTGGAAGTGGAAGCAGTAACAGCATTGAACAGTGCATAATTATACAGTGCATTAGTTGGGGTATATTGCCAAAGTTGTGGCACTTGACAGCAGATCCTTGATCAAGTTGAGTGCTGGAGCTGTTAGCTTATATTGTGTTGTCTTTTCAACCCCAAGTTCATTGCACTTGACAACTGTCAACAAAAGTTATTGCAGTTGCGTAGTAATGAGCTTTTGTCCGCGTAGCTTGAAGTATGGTGAACTGCTGCTTGCAAAAGTTTCATACATGCCAGCTTTTCGTTCTACAGCATTGAGCTTTTTCAGCACTAACAACCATTGAAATATAAATATTATATAATAACTTTTATCTTGTTTTTAACAGAAAGTGCCTATGGATAGAGCATTTGAATGATCGAACAACTGCTTCTTACTTAATTTCTTTCATAATTTTAATAGTTATATTATTTTCAGCATTCCAAAAAGCGAGAATCTGGGCTGAACTGAAGACGAGTCTGCGAGGCAAAGCGAAATGCCGACAAATATCAAAGTCATATGCGCGCCACGCCCACCAATGGCATGTTGATCTTCATCAAGATCGCGGAGACTGCGGCATACAGTGGAGTCGGGTAGCTAAAAGTTTCTGGATTCTGGGGCTGCCCGCCATGGAAGCTAATCAACAATTTTCTCACCTCTTTTTCGTGAGCTGAACGAGAAGACAACAACAACAACAACAACAACAACAGAATGAGAGAAACAAAAGCAAAATCGTTGCGGTAGGCGTTTGTCGGACTGAATGTTCTGTCGGCAGAGCCGGATTCCCCCGCACCTTCCTACCGCAATTTAATGTTGAGCCTTTGTTTTAAGCCGCATATTTTTGATAATAAGACACCGTGAGGCAGACTGAGAGACTGCTGAACTCAACCTGTTGCATGTCGGCAAATCGGGTTAATCGATTTTAAATCGTTTTTATGTTTTCATTTTGATATGGCTTTGTCTCCCCCTCTTTATGTTTCATTCTCCCCTCAATTGTCCATAAGATTAATTTGCTGTTAACTATTAGATGTTCGTTAGGAGTGCTCCTCGATCTATAAAGATTTATAGTTCGACCATTCGAGAAAAACAAATATGGCAGAAAAACCGCGACCAATCGCTTGGAATCGAGTGAATTATGAGTCTCGGTATTATTGCGGTCGAGGGGACATTTGGACATATGGACGTCCACTTAAATCAATTGGAATATATGGCATCGTTAATGGAAATTTATTCGCGCTGTGTTTTGGCCAAAGACCCCACACAGCAAAAGCAGACATGCAACATACAGCAACATACAACGTGCAACGTGGCTACCACTTAAAACTTGCTGAATATTCGCACAGCCAGTTGCAAATTGATGGACAACCCACCGGGCAGAGACACCAGCTAAACAACACTTTCCCCCTCAACTTTCCCCCCAGCACATTCCCTGCATCCCCATCTTGCTGCGCATTAACTCTGTCTGTAGGCACATTGTATGGCGTTGTATTTATTTATAGCCGCGCTTGCTGTGCTGATTTTTCAAATACTCCACTAACTGACAAACGCCTCGGGCTTAGCTCTGCCAGTGGCCAAGCCCGCCGGGCAATGCTCACAATCCTCCACACTAGCACAGTCGCAGTCTCTTTGGAGCCTTTCGAGCCCCACACACATGTAAGCGCTTAAAAAATTACTTTTTCTCAATAAGTTTTGATAAAAATCAACATCATTTGTGGTTGGCCCAGTTGGGGGGAATTCCAATATGGTAGCACAAACAGAAACAGAAACAGCAGCTGAGCTGTGCTGTGCTTTCGCTTTAGATTTGGTTTTGGTTTTGGTTTCGGTTTTCGCATAGCAGTTTGCTTTCGGTCAAGTCGAAAGAGCAATGAGCTAGCATTTTAGAGTGAAGAGAATTTAAATATTATATATATAATATGAAATAAATATTTAAAAACGAAATGACGACGCGAAAGAAATTAATAAACAAACGTATTTATGTAGATCAACTGTTTATTCATCAGTCCGTTAAACTATGTCGTAAGATAAAATATTTGTTAAATACTATACTTTTATTTGCATAATTGTCAACCTTCAGAATCCCTTTGGTTGCTTTTATATGCATCATGTAAAATGCATTTCAAGTCTAATGCAACTTTTTGATACTTATCAATTATTGTAGAGTTGGTAGCTGTTAAATGAATTGCTTGTTTTTTTTTTAAAAATTAATTCCAAATACAAAGCAACTGTTAATATTATAAATAATTCATTATAAACAGTTGAAGTACTAAGAAGCAATAGAATTTCCATCACTTTGACTGTTTAACAGCATACAGCTCTTTAAGAGTAGCGCATTCAGTTCAGAGGACCGTTGCTCATTAGGCTACCCGTACGCCCCTCGTGAGACGAAACCAGTTAAAAGAGCAGCTACTCCCCACACACACACTCACACACACAAGCATGGGGTTCATGCTCCTCTTTTTCTTCACCTCCATCTTCATCAATGCCTTCTACTGATGCTAAGCGAAGCTCTTGTTCTTTGTTGTTGTTGTCAGCTTAAGCTAAGCTAAGCAGTCGCCACACATCCGCAGCATGATCCAACTCCAGCTCGACATTCACATAAGTATTCACCTTCACAATTTACACTCACATTCACATGATCATGTCTTACGCTCGTCATTTGCGCGATTTTTAAGCTGATGATCAGCGACAAACGATCTTTCACTCGGGTTATGATGGATTCATACCACCAACAAATTTGCCACTGATGAATGGATTTCTGTCTGGGTCTGTCTCTCACTCTGCCCCACCAGTCTCCCTTCAGTTCTTCATGTCCATGTCATTCACGCAACAGTTGCGCAGTCAGCCGATAAACGCCAACATGGTGCAGAGATTTTGTTCAGCTTCTGGAATGCGTAGCAAGTTGTGGCAGACACGAGACATTCCCAGTCGCAGTCCGAGTCTTAAATCAGTCAGACAGTCGCAACTTGAGAAACTCTGAGACACTGACTGAGACTCAGACTGAGACTCCTGCCTTTCGTATGTGTAATGCATTGTAACAAATTGATTTGGCATTTGTAGCGACAGCCACAGAAGCTGACAGTGTGGAGCACTCTTAGCTAAGGCTTCAGATTAGGCTACGATAAAGCCCAAAATAACAACAAAGTCATTGCTGGCATTTATAGATTAGCTTACAGCTCACAATCTGCCTAAACAGCAAACAAACTACTCACATTTGTGCAATGCTATTTGCAGCTCTCCTAATAATCAATAGGAATCAAATTTATATCTATTGCGACCACCCAGGCATTAAGCAATGGTCATCAATTTGTTGGCAGCACCTTTGACACTTTCTCTAAGCTTGTCTTTGATTCCTTTTGATATGTAAATTGAGGCAAAAGGTGCACAAAGCTAAAACGCCGCCCGCTAACAATTGTCAGTGGGATATCTAAAGCCAGCTGTCTGCCGTCTGTCACAATTGTCCGTTCCGATATTAAAATAGATAATTTACCAGGTATGAAAGCAATGTAAGTGTGAGTACTACTTATAATTCATATGGCCAAAGGCTAATGTCGAACATCTGACGAGAAGACCGACGACTGAGCGAGTTTAATCGCCACTTTTGTCAAACGCGTCAATCAAGTTTGATGTCTAGTTGCAGTCGCCACGCCCACTGTAGCCCTCCATTCCAAGGGAATGCTCGCTGTCTCTCTCTTTCCTCACTGTGCACAATAGTTCGACAAAGTAAAATAAATGTTTTGAATATAAAAAACATTGTTGGCCAGCAGCAGTAAGCACAATAATATTTAATACAAATTTCAAGTGTTTCAGTTAGACTTGGAAGTTTAAAACTTGACCGCGCTTTTTTGCTATTGTCATATAAAAAAATGAATTTAAATATATTTAATTAATTTGATCATTACTATTTCTTTTTCACTTTATTTGCTTCACTGTGCTTTCTATTGCCAGTCAAATCCAGAGCCAGCAAAATTAGTAACGTTTCCAATTACAAAAGCAGCGCCGTCCATAAGTGTGTGTGAGTGTGTGTGTGTGTGTGTACATGTGCTAGTGTGTTTGTGTGTGTTGGCGTGTAAAAAGCGCCGCGCGTTGACGTGTCAGAATTTTCATATGCATGTCAAGTGTCAAATGCTGGAAATCACTCCATAAATGGCATCGCACTGCACAAGACCCCCCCCAACTCCCCTTGCCTCACACACACATAGCACGCACCTACAAAACGCTGATTACAGCAACTATTCTGTTGCTGACTGTTCTGTTGATTTCGTTTGATACGTCGCTTGTCATGTCAGTTTTGACAGTTTTGTTTGTTAGCCCAAAAAAAATGATCGAAATGCCGGCTGATGCTGGTCCAGGGTTGGGATTGCGTTTGATGTGAAAAGTACTGGTTACTGGTTGGTGTTTACTGGTCGCTGGACCTCACTCATTCGTTATGCTTAACTTCAATTAGACGAATTGAGGTTTCTCTTCACACATGCATCTGCAGGCAGGCAGCAGCAGCACTGCCTTCGCCTAGGGGCCTATCGGCTAGAGGGGCAGGAGGGGGAGAGGACAGAGCCGTTACGGCATTATAATTGCCATTGGATTAGCTGTCATGTTTTAGCGCGATATTCTTTGTTTTCTCAATGCTTTGCGATTTGATGACAATGACACATTTTATTTTGTTATACTGATGCTGAGATTGAGGCTGTATATGGGCTAGAGACGGGCATCTTTTCGAGACACGATAGCGATAGTACCGTGAGCTCTCGAAATGCATATTCCACACAGAATATAGCGAGTAAATTAATTTAACATTTGTTTTTTTAAACTAATATACCACAAATTATTAGACTGAAGTAACCAAAAAGAAAATATTTTATTTTTAAGTTATCACTTCCTTCTATCAAGCAAAATTAGCTTCACTTCGAAATAATATTGTTTCACTTTCATCTCTAGCTTGTCGCTTGGGTGCTGTGGATTGGCTGCTTCTTGGGTTGAATTTGATTTGACATTGATGTGTCAGCCCGTTAAATGAGCAAATATGACAGGGCTAACGGGCTTGCTTTGTGGTTTTGTTTAAGCACCCTTAGCTTGAGGGGTTGATTGTGCATTGTTTTCGATTTCTTTTTTTACTTGCTTGCTTGCTTGACTTTCTCAGGATTTGTCAGTTGTTGAGCTTGATTTGATTTGATTTGCGCAACAAAAACGGTAACTGAGCCTAACCTCAAAGTCAAAGTTAATTGCAGTTGAAGCAAATCTTTGCGTTCTTTTGAGCAAAACAACAAAAATTAGTCGACTTTGTTGAACCTTCCATTGAGGTTAGATTCACTCTTAGGAACTACTCAAGCATGTTCTTTAGCATTCTTCACATACCTAGGTCAATTTTAATTTAACAAGAGCGTCAAAATGTCAAAAAAGAATTTCCCATAATAGTATGTCTCAAGTATTCAATAAATATCGTTACAATAACTCAATACAGTTGTGCTATTCGGCTTATCATCACATAATACACTAGCCTAATCCCTAGTAGTTACGCCCAAGCTAATTCAGCCTAAATCAATAATTCAGCTACTCGTTAAGCTGCCACACCCATTGCGTCTGAGGATTGAGATTGGGTCACATTTAAAGCATATTAGATAACTTGCTTGGCTTTGGGACACGGAAAATAAAGCGGAAAATTTCGATTTCATGGCGATAATCATGAATCGTGATTTATTTAGCGGAACAATTTGTCAGTGTGGTGGCGGCATGATTCTGATTTTGTCTGATAGCCACCGGCTACAATTACGAACAAACGAACCCTTGGAAAATGCCCCGTCAAAAAAGGGGTGGCTACACTCGACCATTCACAATTCACTGCCTGCTGTTGACTTGTGAGTGCTTTGCACCCAGCCAGGCAACCCAGGCTACGTACACGGTGGCAAAGGATACTCGAGGCGAGTGCTTGGGTGCTGCGCAAATTCGCGCAACTATTTGTGAAATTCGGCAACATAAAATGCTATTATCTATGGTCTCATTATCATCAACACACACAGCGAGCGAGACATGGCAAATTGGGTGAGGGCGAAGCCCAGCACCCCCTTCGCGCACTGAAACGCCGGATGCAGTCAAGTTGAAAATTAATTTTGTCACAGTTGCGCATCGTCGGATAGTGTCATTATGATATCGACAAGCGACAACCCGACGACCGATGGAGGTCTGTGGATAGCGACCATGACCACGACCACGACGAGCATGGCAATGATGAGACTGTTCCTACTGCTATACAGTAGGTTTGTTGCGAGGGTCGCAATGTGCATTGCCAATTGCAAAGCATACGCCGTTAGTTACGTTCCTGCAAATTGAAAAGATTCGTTCGACGTGCGCCAGGTCGTGTGATTTTAGTTATTTTTTGGCTTCACTTTTTAAGCAAATTAGACATGCTGGCAATTTGTTTGGCATTTAAAACTCACACAAGAACTGAACTAGTTTAGAGTTGCCCACTACGTGGGAATTTGTAAATTAATTTAAATTAAATTTTCATTTTATTAGCTGTGCAAATTGATGCACACTTTGGCCAAGTGATGAAATGGAAGCGTGAGATTTAGATGCAACAAATAGGGAATGATTTCGTGGGATCGAAAAATTCAGAAGAACAAAATTATTAAATTCAAAATATTATATACAGTTTCTTCTATCTGATATACATAGTATTGAACATTAAGGTATAACTAAGTGTATACCTTTAAGTACTCCTTTAATAGTCTAATCCGAATTCAAAAGTCAGTCTAGAAGTTTGCCTTGTCAACGGCGGCACCTTTAGAGGGGCGCGAGACTTAAGAACTACTTTACACTTCAAACTAATCGCATCTAATTTGACAGATTTACATAGGGATTAGGCCAGGCCAAAAAGACACTGACGAGGTCGAGACCCCGGTCATGGCTAAGAGGCAAAGTACTAAGTACATATTGATGACTTGACACTGACTGACTGTCAAATGTCACTCACAGCAAAGACGAAAAATCGACGCTCATACACGATACGAAAGTGAAGGATTAGAGCAACGACGACGAGGCAAATTGGTAAGACGAGCAGACCAAAAGACAAGCAGACTGCGTTGACAGTTGAGTCGACGAGGCAAGGGATTGCCAGAGAGTGGAGGTGGGCAGGGAAATGTATACACACAATACAAGTGGGCGTTCAAGCTCGGCGTAATTCACACTTTTGTCACGGGCAGTTGGCCAGACTGCAGAACAGCAAGAGGAAGCAGAGAGTTGGAACTTAGCATTGGAACGGATATTGATGACACAATGTTGCACATTAAGTCATTCAATTGGGAATGTTGCACAGCTGTGACGATTTTTAGCACCCATCAGCAGCAACAACAAATCAACGACACATCAAGCGCGAAATAAAGGGGTTGGGTTCGATGCGATATGCTCGTGTTTTCTACTAGAGATGGGATAATATTGTAAGGTAGAGTATTTAGTTAAAGGCAGCCGTCAAAAAAAAATTCAAATCAAATTAGATTGAAATTGGGTACAAAATATTTACTAATTTTTTTTTTATGAAAATAAAATAAAAGAATAAAACAACTAAAAATCTAAAGTAATTTTTTTTTATAGAGTATATTAAGAAATACTCATATATATCTTTTAAGTAATTCAATAATTGAATTTTTTTTTTAAAGATTTTCAAATGAAATGTTCTGAGAAAATGTAAATTTTAAAAAGTTTGTTATACATTTATTTTTTATAAGTTCTTTAACGACCTCGACGTCTATACATATTCTTTACACGTGTTCTTCTTCGAGCTGAATAAATCAATAGGTCGCCCATCTCTAACTGTTTCCCAGTTACTGCGAGGGGGCGCGGCGGCAACTTCATTACTCTGCGTCATTAGGCACTCAAATTGTTCTTGCCATAGAGTTCAACTCTTTTGTTACGTTCACGCTAAACACAAAAAACAGTCAGTCAGAAAAGTATTGAAACGGTCGCGCTTCAATGCTAAACGGAAGTGTGCGTCTCCAGTCTCCACTTCTGAGTTATTGAGTTTTTCACTAGTCAATCCAGCGGCAACCCGTTTATAAGGTGCGTCTCTATAGAGTGACAAAAGGTTGCGCTTGGTCAGCTCAAATGTCGGTGGCTCAATCGAACCGTCGACTGCCCGACCCATATCGAACTGCGCTAATATTGTCGAGTTAACTGGCGCTGTAGTTATATCGTTGTTACGCCTGTTATTATTATTGTAGTTGTTGTTGTTGTCACAGTTGTTGTTGATTCTTGGCTGTTGGTAACTCGTAATTTGCTTTTAATTTTTATGACTCTTGCACCCTTTTTTTTCGCCTATTCCGTTTGCTCAATGCTGTCAATGTGTTGCCGTCAACGCTCGTGGCTCTGGCGAAATAGAGAGTGGCGCAAATTAACAGCGTTAATGATCGATTTCATAGCAATGGATATATGTGCGCACAGAAACAACTATTGACAGTTGGTCAATTGTATCAATATAGACGTAGAAGCAGATGTAGATGTAGATGGTTATAGATACAGATTAGATATAGATATAGATACAGATATAGATATAAATATAGATATAGATATAGATATAGATATAGATATAGATATAGATATAGATATAGATATAGATATAGATATAGATATAGATATAGATATAGATATAGATATAGATGTAGATATAGATATATGTAGATATATGAAGATATAGATATAGATATATACAGATATACAAAGATATACAGTTGCGGTTAAAAAAATAGCACTATGACCACAATTTTTTTCGTCTTAATTTTTTTTTACTTTTTGGACACTTTTTGATTCTTTTACTTACTAAACTTAAAAGATACAATGATTATCAAATAATAAATGAAAAAAGTTAGTCGGTCTTAGCGGAATTTTTTTTAAATAATTACAAAAAACAAAGAATGCCTCAAATTCAGGCGGTAACAATAATAGCACCATTGACGTGTTTACGTGAATAAAAGTAATACAAGTGATTTATTTATCGAAATTGCAACCAAATTTTAAAAAGAGGATCACATTTAAGGTTGATATTAAGTTTTATCTAAAAAAAAATGAAGTTTTCTCAAGCTATGGGTCGAGGACAACGTTGCAGTGACGAAGGAAGAAGAAGGATCAAAAGCACGATCTCAGAAGGCAAAACTTATGCCGAAATTGGGCGAATTATCGGCTGTTCAAATAAAATGATCCTCAACGCAATATTGTATAAAAAAAAAGCCGAAACACGAGGAAGAAAGCCCGCAATGACTCCAAAGGGGGTCCCGCGCTTGGTTCGCTAAAGCAAGAAGGAGCCTTTTAAGCCAGCCATGGAGCTAAAAAAAGGAGCTTAAGATAGCCGCAAGCGTGGAAATAGTTCGCAAACATTTGAGGCCAAATGAACTTAATGCCCACAGTCCAAGGAAAGCCCCACTTTTGACAGCGAAGCATGTGGCAAAGCGCATACAGTTTGCCAAGTTGCACCAAGATTGGCCCGTGGAGAAATGGCGCAAGATTTTGTGGTCAGACGAAAGCAAAATAGTTTTGTTTGGCAGAAAAGGCTCTCGATTATATGTTCGGCATCCATCAAAAGCGGAATACAATCCCCATTTTACTTGTAAGTCGGTAAAACACGAAGGGTCAAACATAATGATGGGGGCTTGTTTTTCATACTATTGAGTAGGTCCGATATACTGGATAAAAACCATTATGGACCAACATGTTTACAAGGACATATTGGAAAATATCATGTTGCCATATGCCGAGAAGGAAATGCCTTTGATTTGGGTGTTTTAACAGGACAACGATCCTAAACACACCAGCAAGACTGCTCGGAAATGGTTCGAGGATAATTCGATCCGCCTTTTGGAATGGCCTGCCCAGTCGCCGGATTTGAATCCAATAGAAAATCTTTGGGCTGATATCAAGAAAAAGGTTTCTGAAGCCAAGCCCCGGAGTAACAAGGACCTTTGGTCCGTTGTAGAGGACACGTGGAACAAAATTCCCAAAGAGAGGTGCCAAAACTTAGTAGACTCCATGCCGAGACGTTGTGCAGCTGTGATCGCCAATAAAAGCTACTCAACAAAATATTAATATTATTATTATTACTTTAGAATACGTTTCCTTAAATATTTAATATTTCCCGGATATTTTTTTTGTTTCCTTATTTAGTTTTAAGCCAACTTCGACTAATAGTGCTATTATTGTTACCGCCTGAATTTGAGGCATTCTTTGTTTTTTGTAATTATTTAAAAAAAATTCCGCTAAGACCGACTAACTTTTTTCATTTATTATTTGATAATCGTTGTATCTTTTAAGTTTAGTAAGTAAAAGAATCAAAAAGTGTCCAAAAAGTAAAAAAAAATTAAGACGAAAAAAATTGTGGTCATAGTGCTATTTTTTTAACCGCAGCTGTAGATATAGATATAAATATAAATACAGATTAGTTTGTTTATGAATTAATATACGAGTAGCTTCAATAACTCTAAGATGATATTTCAACATATATAATATTATTATATTATTCTCACATTCAATCAGTTTGATGGATATATAAGTCCCATAACTAACTTTTTGAAGTCGTTAAATTATTTTTAATTATGCATACAATGAATAATGCATGTAATTGATTATTGAACGGAACGCACTGCTGATAAATAATAATGAATCACTGTATAAATCATTTATCACTAGAAATCAATTATAAGTATCTGTACTTTAGTACAGACAGACACAAATACGTAAGAGCTTCTTGGTGATTTATGAGTTTATTTATTGCTAATTATTATTTGAAACAAGTACAAATTGCAGTGTATATTGAATTGTGCCGAAATTAGTTGGAGTTCAATTTTGACCTACATTTCTTGTACACGGCAAATTGCTATGATAGAGTCATTAATACCCATCCTCTATTGAAAGCATTCTTGTAGTGCACTCGTATCTGATCTAAAAGTTGCAATCATGCGTCCAAGTAGTTCTAAACTGGATTTGCAGCCTGTTGCCGCAACCAGTTCCATTAGACTTAAATACTTCCGCAGCTTCTGTTTGCTGCTGTGTGGCAACCGGCTTCAAAAGGGGTTCAAAATGTCAATTGCGCGACTCTTAGATACTCAGTAAATTCAAGCAAAATATGAATTGAAGACAGCTAAATTTATTTCAGTTTTCAGTTTAACTCAGTCATTTTTTTTGTTTTGCAGGGCAATCTGAGTAAACTTCGATAAAATCGCATTGAAATTCTTGCAACTTTTCAGCAACCAACAAAAATGCATGATACTCTAATTTGCCAAGACACGTACCACAAAGTCGGAGTGGCGACTTAGTCGAAACCCGAGTCGATGCTGTGTTCGCCATCATTTGCGTTCTATGTGAAGGAGCAGCTGACAACTTTATTTTGTTGGCCAAAATGGCCTCGAATTACGGGCGAGTTGGCAGCCAGAAACCAGGCCAGAATTGTGCTTGGAGTTGGCTTTGCTTTTCTCTCATGACTTTTTTTTTATAGTTTTGTCTGTGGTGCAGAGTGGCGCAGGCGCATAAATAAAGTTAGCGCCCAATTTATCATATTTTGCATATCTTTGTGTTGCACAAACTGGCGCCCCGGCTCAGACTGAGACTTGGACAGACTCTGCACTCTGCTGGCTTGTTGAAACCATGTGCATACGCTTGTCTGGGCTTTCACAAATCGTTGCAATGGAAAAGGAGTTGAGTTGAGTCGCCACACAATGGGTGGTGGAACATTTGGTGAATGCCACTTAATTACACGGAAGTTTGCCTCAGTTGGCAGCAGCAACTGGTAGCTGCCTCAGCCGATTAAATGGCCCCTCGACAAAGTTGGCGGTTCAAGGTTGAGACGTAAACTGATATGCGGCATCCGCAGCAGTAACAGATACAAAAGCAGAAACAGAAACAGAAACTTACTCACTGGGTGGTGATGCAAAAACTAATTGCAACAAGCTGGCAGTGAATGCAACATGCACATGCAAAATAAAGAGCCAAAAACAACAACAACAAGCAGTCGCATCTACAACCAATAAATCAGAAAATATTTCAGCAATAATTCAGTATACTCGTTGCGTTCTTGGGGCTCAGGTGCTAGCCTGTTGACGTTGGTATTCACGCCTTGAGCACGCGTCTCTTTTGCCCACGGCACCGATCTGCTAGTCGCTAGCTACACATAGGTAATTAACAGCGGCTAGAAATGGCAAACAAACAACATATATAAGCTGGCTGCACTGAGAGAAATTCTGCTTCTTCTTTAAATGATAACGTACAGAAATGAAATGAAATTTTATTTTGTGTTTGGCAAAAACAAAATATTCTAGCACGATGAACAGTTTAGTTGCTAATTAAACGAAAAAACATTGTATTTTATATTACCAATTATGTATTTCAAAGAAAACCACATTTCGTACAACATAAGTAATAATAATACACTAATAATAAGTATAATATATATGTATATATATAATATCTACATATAATAATTGGGAAAATATAAATAAATTTCCTAATCTAATTAATTAATTTTTGATCTAATTTGTTGAGTATCTTTTTATATTGCTTACCCCACCTTGTTTTGAGTGCAGATTGCATGCGACAACTTCTTGGACATGCAGAGAGAAACCTTTTTCGCTCGCTTCTTGCGCCCTTTGCGATTAATCAAGGAAGCCACAGAGAACAAAACAACAAAGGTGCCCAGAGTTGTCTGTTGCTAAGGCTCCAACAACTGCAGCTCCAGCTGTGCCTTTGACACTGGCTTAAAATGTAATGATTTAGTTGCATATTCGTAATTATCGTGTTCAGCGGGGGCAAGCGCATGAGTCATGAAGACTTTTCATGCAGTATATATGTATATGTATGTGTGTACATATTTTCTATAGCCGGAGGCAGTTCGCAGTCGTCGTCTCATTAACTTTCGACTTTTTTTTTTTGCCAGCTTTGCGCCTAATTGAATGCCGGCATCATTTCAAATGCTCCAGCCCCAGAGCCTCAGCACCATTAAGAGGTGGAGTTGTAGCCTAATAGCCGCGCCATCTTCCAAGACCGATATACCAAAAACTCAGCGATCCCAAGTACGAGTAATTCCGGTGTTAATTTGTGCGCAAGATGCCCATCAATCATGTGTGAAGGTAGCTGACGGTGCTGCGGGCACCACGAAAAAAGGAAGCGCACTTTTGTGGGCGTTGGCGGTTGAGCTTTTTGTTGTTGTCGACGGCGGCGGCAACTGACAGATGCGTTCGCTTTTCGGCCAAAAAGGAGTAGCCAGACAGACAGACTGACTGAGCCAGAGCCAGTGAGGAGGCTCCCACAGCCAATTGTGAAACATCGTGAGAAAATGTGCCACAAAACAAGATTAAAATGAATGCAATTCCTAAGGTAATTATGAAATTATGAAAGATACAACTAAATGCCATAATGAGTGTATTTAAAACTAAATAGAATGATTGAAGAGCAGACTCAGTTTTCAAAGCTTTCGCTTCCAAGTAAGCAAATAGAGGAGTGTAAAATGTTACAGCTGCGATCGTGCCACACACACACAACGCACAACACCCATAACACCTAATACACAACAGAACATGACATGAAGCATGCAACCAAAATAGGCACAAGAAAACATGAATGAATTGTAAACCAACAAAATCAAGTCAAATAATTAAACGACTGTCAGAAGAACATGCGGTGTCAGACAGCCCCAAAAACAAGCCCAAGGATGGAGATGAAGAAGGGCGGGCCCACACACACTCCACACACACCACACACCACTGAGCACACTCAAAGTTGACACAATGCTGCGATAAATTTGCTCATCATTCACTCATTCAGTCGGTAAGTCATTCACGATCGCTGACTATAAATAAAGCGGGCCTCATCAGTCAAACCCCCCCAATGGGCAGCGAGAAAAGCTAAAACTGAGGTGCCAATGATAGTGTTGCAAAGGGAAAGCTGCGACAATTTCCATGTATTTCCTCATAGCATGGCAGTTAAGGCTGGCAAGGCATCCAATTTGCGGTGATCATTCATGTAATGTAACAAGATCATTCATGTCCCCAGCTCCAAAAACTCTTGGCACTTTGTGTGTGGCACGAACGAGTAAAAGTGTCAACATTTACAAGCAGCAACTGTCAACTTGGCTGACAGCGGTAACAACTACTTATTGCCAATTGGCAGCAACTGTTGCTGCTGCAAAGAGTACACGCAGCTAGGGAATTGTAACATCAATTTCACCTTTTAATTGCCAGAACATTTTGTACTTAGCCAACCATATGCTGCACCCACTTGCCACAATCTTCATCATGATCATGATCTTTTCTGCTTTTTTCTCCTCTGTTCTTTCTTTGTTTTTCTTCTTTTTTTTTTGCATTTCGATTGAGTTAATTGTTTTTATGCCCGGGGTGCCACTGACTGGGGTATGTCAAGCAACTGTCAGTTAGTTCGTCATCATCATCAGCAGCAGTCGGATCAGTTGGAGTTGAGCCCAGAGATCGGTTCGTGATCGTGAGGCATGTGATTAATTTGCAGTCATTTTAGGCAGACGATCGTCTTATTGTTTAAACAAAATATTGACTCATAACTCTGTTGATTAATTAAATTCACTAATAAATCACTAGATAGAAAGAGAAAACCAATGCTTGACAAAGACAGAGCGAACAGCAGTTCAGCTGATGAGCTTCAACACCGCTGGCAGTGTTGAAATATTGACACCACAGGTGATTTTATATGGAAGTCAATATTTGTGTTTGTTTGCCTTGTTACAAAAATTAGGCACAGCGCCAGACGGTTCTCTGACCCAGACAAGCAACTCTTCTCTCTCTCTCCCTTCTCCCTCTCTCTCTCAGTCTCTTTCAGGTGAATAAACCAACAAACAGCATTTGTTGAGGGCGCCATGCGGGCTTGAACTTAGGGTTAAGGTTCACTTAACTATCACAATCAGCTTGTGTGGATCGGAAGTATTGCGAACGAAGCTCATTAATTCCACTATAACGACTGATTCTCTATTGTCTATGGGATTGCTTAATTTATTGTTGTTTAATAAGACATTTCCTTTCATCTCTAGTGTGAAAAAGTTCGCATATGGTTAAATAGATTAATTATTAATTATAGGTTCTTTCATTATTTTACATTCTATTTTTTTTAGAGAATTTAAATTGATAATTTAAATTTATTAACAGTTTAAAATTCAAATTGGGAATGAGAAATGAATTTGCTAGACCAATTTTCATCAGCTGCTGGCAACTTGTTTGGCTCTCAGCGAAATAAGCGCGGCAATTTTAGGCCAATTTTCATGCATTTGTAAACACTTGACAAAGTCAAGAGACAGACTTGCCTGTACTTATTGTCAGTCCACCCGATTGCCAGCCCCACAGTACCACTTAGTAGACGAGCTAATTATCTCGCCATTTTCTATTGAAATTATCAATAATTCAGTTGGCAAATTAGGCGTTGTTGTATTCCACGCCAGGGACAGTTGGCCACAACAGTCCGAGTATCAAATACACATGACAGTGTGACAAATTTCATATATAAAACAATTGGCAACTGCTGGATTGGATGGACAGCAGCAACAACTGTCGCTAAATAACAAACGACGGCAGTCAACGAAAAAATATTTAATTGAATTAAATTGTTTGCTGCTGTTACCAATCGCAATTGGCCAATTTAGCAAAACAGCTACACAGACAAAACGCAAAGTACAAATTGTTAGCCAAATGAAAGGCCCAAACGGAACGCCGAAAAAAAAAACAGAAGAGAAGAGGAGAGGAGAGGAGAAAAAGAGACACGACAAAGGTGGAAAGTGGCGTCGAGTGTCGCTTTTATTGTTTACTTTCAATCACTTTTCGTCACGAAGTAACAACAACAACAACAACAGCAGCAACAGCAGCCGCATAAATAAATAATGAACACGACGGTGTCGTTCAGGGAGTTGACTAACTGTCTATATGTAGGGGGCGTGTCACGACTGTGGGAGGCGGTGCGTCATTTGCATAGAGCAAATCACAGCAACACACACTCACACCATACACCAAACACACACACACACACTTACGCTTGAGTGACTCTGTGGACATTGTTGACAAATTGCACATAATGACATTAAATTGAAAATGATTGTGTGCAATTGTTGTTTTATTTCTATTTTGTGTGTGTTTTTTCTTTCCGTTCCTTCCTTTCCTTTTCACGTGTATCTGCCTCTCGCTCAACCTCTGCATACAAATTAAAATTAATGAGCAACGCAGTGGCGCGTAAAACGCCCAAACACGATACATCACAAAAGTTGAACAACAACACACCCACAACACAACAGCAGTCCAGTCATAAACAGAAGCTGCACTTGAGATCGAGAAAAACTACCCAAGTATCTTTGCCACTTGCACGAAATCATTTCACTTTGCCTAATGTGCAATTAGAAAACGCATTTTCATTAGGTTTTATCGCAAGCCATTTCCAGCTTCAGCTGGTCCAAAAATCCATAGCACGTGTGCTGCCGACTCTGCCCTCCCCCCTCCGATCTTATGTAAATGAATGCGATATGGTTTTCAATAAGGCATCCGGCTCAAGGTATGTTCAAAATGCGCTTAATTTTCTTATCGCCAAACGATTTAGTGAAGCAACCGCTAGCGCCAAATCAAAATCAAAATAGAAAAACAAAACAGATGACTAAAAGCATTTGGCGTCTGTAACGATAAGAATTATAATTATGCGATGGCGCACTTGAGCAGCTTAAATTGATTGGTCAATTGTAGACAGAGGTGGAGAATTTCTGTTGATGTTGAATTTAAAGTTTAAGATGTTAAAGATTCTCATCGTTTCTTTGAAAATATGTACATCTATTGTACGAAGTGTAAAATAAGCTACTAAGTAACTGCTTTTCAATAATTAAAATTAAAATGTTTTAAACTGAACATAATTCAACTCAAACACATTTAATGTATTAAATTAAATTTGATACATTTGTTGTGATCTCATAATTACACACTGCAACTTCAACGACAATTGATAGTTTGCTACTCGTGTCATTTGAATAATAGAAATATAATATTATTAAAAATTTTCTAAAAGTACAAAACTTCAATACTGCTCTCTTCATATTTATGAAACTTATAGAGCAATGTGATTGAATATGGTTTCGACGTGTTTGTTTAGGTTGTGCGCCGCCAATTTCCACATTCAAGTAATTACAGTGATCTATCCATCTATCTGAGCATCGTATGTTCGCTTACCATTTCCATTTCAATTTAACAGCCAGAGTTCAATGTCTTTGCTCTCACTTGGCTGAAAGCAGAAAACAGCTTTCGCCACACACTCAGCTCAAAGTAGTTAGCAAATTAGCAACGGCACAGCAGCAGCAGCAGCAGCAGCAGCAGCAACAATCACGGCAGCAATTACAGTACAAACAACAAACAATAACAACTTGGTCTTGTACTCGAAGTCGCAGTTTATGTAGTATTATTAACGTACGCTCAATCATACACGATCGTGTGAAATGATTTTGATCATTGGCCATCTATCAATATTTCAATATGTGCACAACAACAACAGCAGCAACAGTTGCTGGCAACGTTTAATTAACGTGATAAATTGTTTGTAAATTTCTTAATTATTACGTAGCCGTCGTGTGGCCATTGTCGGAGTCTGTGTGAGGCAGGCAACTTGTTGTTGTTATTGTTGTTGCTTTTGCCATTCACCTTAGCACTTGCACGCGTATTTATTTTATAATAATTTGCACCGCCAACTATAATTAATTTAATATGCAACGAATCTAATATGCCTGAAATTGTTTTTTTTGCTGCCAACATTTGAATTAGTTGTCGAGTGTCGCAAATTGTTTATGAAGTGCACAACAACAGTCACAGCTATAAAAGCAATTTCATTAACAACAGCGAGCAACAACACAATTATTTTATAATTTAGCTATTGAGAAACTGTTAACAAGTTAATTAATAAAAAAAACTATATGTTGGAAGACTTATACAAATGCCATGCTAGTATCTGACTGTGTTGTTGAGTTCTCGCACATAGCAGTGGCAATTAAGCTTGTTCATTACATAAAGCCTGGCATTTTATCTAACTGCTGCTAAATGTACAGTTCAAGATGCTATAACTGCTGCTAAATGTACCTATTTGATGTGCTGTACAGTTAAACTGCATGTGCTCAGCGCTCCGGGAGTAGAATACAGTCTCCAGTCATCATTAACTATACTTTCATCACATTTGATGTGATCATAATAATAAACGAATTATGTTAATTTACATTTTCTAAGTAAGTAAATTGATCGAACATAAAAAAGTCACTATGAAATATACTGTAACTAATTTTACAACTGGTTTATGAGATGTTACGTAAATCTAATTCAATTGTTATTGCGTTGCCTATTTAAATGAAATGTTTTATTTCTCGACATTTACAAATAATAAAAAAAGTTAAATAAGCTTCAAAGTTATAGACACTGTGCCTTGTATAAACTTAAAGCAAATCGATCAAACTAATTTTAGCATTCAAACTTGCCAGCAATTTATTCGATTTGGCCAAATTCCAAGACAAGACCAATAAATGCAGCTGCCAAAAGTTTTGCCTCGTAAGGATATTACAGAAATTGCTGTATATGTATGTGTGTGTGTGTGTGTGTGTGTGAGTATGAAAGGACTGAGACTAATTAATTAAAAAGATACTGAGACTGGCAGCAGCTTGGACCACCAGCCACCCAACCACTTGTACAGTAAACTGCCTTACTAAGCGCCTTGTGATCCTTTCTTAATTGAAAAATGTCGTCGCAAACAGCAGTCCCAGTGAGGAGGGAAGAGCAGAGGGAGCCGAAGAGGCGGTAGAGCAAACGAAAACATTTCCAAGCATTCAGTCAGCCCAACAAACAAAATCCTTGTTAATCCTGCACTGAAATTGGAAAAACCTGCAGAGCCACAGAAAGTCGACTTCAACACACACACACACACACACATTGCCCCTCTCTCTTCGCTCTCTCGCTATTGCTCCTTGCCCTATGCGTTTGAATTGACTGCTCTGTAGACTTGGCTCGTAAAACATCTCTTGAGCCGCACACGCAGCCCCATAAAATTTGTACGGAAATTATGTAATAAATGCAACATAAAATTTGGCTTTGCCACACTAATTGGAATGCAATGCAGCAACAATTTGTTAAATAGAAACATTACGAACAGAGGAGAGCCGGTCTATACTATAATATATTGAGTGCCCTCATATATAATCCTTTGCGCACAATATAAAGTGTCACAATATTACACTTTCACAACAACAACAACGTTGCTGGAAAAACAAATCGTTAAGAGTTTTGACTCACAAACGTTTTCCTCAATACAAAACGTGGCAGACTTTATGTCTTCTGCTCGCCAGGGGAGACGACCAGGAACACGGGACTGGGGGCTACCCGGCTTTCATTCATAAATCGCCCAACTATATTGCCCGTAGCTTGGGCTGAACAAAAGAGGTCGTCACACCTTCCTTTCTTCGTTTTTTTCTTTTTTGTTGGGGAAATCAATATCTGAACAATGCGCTCAACGATTTTTCCGGCAACAACAAAAACATTTCCATTCAGCAGCCCCCAAAAAAGAAGTTTGACACTTTTTATGACTGTGAAACTTTTGTGTGTATTACGAGCGTATTATAAAGTTCGAGGCAGCTACGACAAATGAGCCCGCCCGTGTTGGCAGGCAACTGTGGATGGCTATCCAGTCAGATAGCCAGTCGAAGATCTTGGACCGCCGCGTCGCATTGTCTATGGATGCTGGTCATCTGTTTGCAGGGGCAATGGGGGAGTGGAATCGTTCAGTTCTCATTTGCATGAAAATTTGTTGAAAACACATTTAACTGAAATCGAATGCCTTTGAAAATATGTTGAAACGGTAATTTGTTGACCAGTTTAGATGTGTTATTAGCAGCGTTTATATACAAGTTACACCCAAATGCGAAGAGAAAAAAATAAATACATATATAAAATTCAGATACATATTTTGTTACGATTTTCGATTGTGCTCTAATTTATGCATTTGGAATTGGGTTGGCGTTGTGCTATTCAACGGCAGTGTAATGTCTGTATTCGTGTCTGTTTAAAGTGCAATAAGCAAGTCTAAGACTGATCTATGAGCCAAGATATTCAACTCCGATTCGGCTTGAATTTAGATGGCAGTGCTTAGCCTAAGCTTACACATATCTGCCTTTTTATGTTGTCTTGAATTACCAGATAAGAATTGAGACTTGAGCTTTTGTAGTTTGATATTATAATTTATGTTAGTTGATCAATCAGAAGTTTCAGTTGACTTTTGGTATTGGCCGAAAACAGCTTCAAGTTCTCAGAATAACTTTGGCCCATCGAATGCGATCTGTAGTTGATAAAAAAATGCAATAATTAGAAAATACTTAAAGATCTTCCTTCTCGCTTACACGCTTTTGTTGAGTTACAGCTCTGACCCATTCTTGGCATCTTTTCCTTGTGCTAAACTTTAAGATATACGCAGGAAATGTTCGTGTTGAAAAATGTGATGTTTAATTTCGCACATTAAAATCAGAAAATTATCAGACGCGAAAAGTCATAAACCGCACACCGAATGCCATCATAAAGGTAACAACAAAAATAAATTACATTATTGCTCACGCATCGAATAAGAAATACTCTTTAAAACAAAACAACAAGTAACAAGAATATTAAATTCTCTTACAAATTTGAAAAAACAATAATTTTGTATTTCATTTCTCAAATTATGATTTTAATTAGCCTAACATAAATAATTCCAAATTTTGGTTTTCGAAATCAAATCAAAGTAATTATTAAAAAATAAACATTTAAATATGTAGGGTATTCGATATGTAAGCGGTAGTTCAAGCGACAAAGACGGAAGCAAAGTGTGAAGGAGCAGGAGAAACTGCGAGTCTACAGACGGGCAGAAAGCGCAGTGAGCAAGATTAAAATCTTCTGAGAAATGCGTACAAAGCAAACAGGCAAAAGGTAAGTAACATAAATGAGCAAGGGGCAGAAGAGTCGGACAGGCGGAAAGGCGATGCCAGAGTTAAATCGATAAATTGGAAAGAACAGATGAAACGAAAGAGAGAGAGAGAGAGAGAGAGAGAGACAGTAGGATAAGAGACGACAAGGAGAATAGCATGTAAACAAATCGATTTGTTTCATTGATGACATTCTTGCCGAGATTTTTGCAAAATGTCATAAAGTTTATGACTTAAGTCTTTTGTTTGACGCTGACTGCTGCGACTGCAGCTCCAACTGAGGAGACTGAGCCCAGTCACTGGGCTGGAGATCGCACGAAAATATCATTATTAAAGATGATCGAACCGACGCATTCGAACCGGTTCTGCCGTTCGATTCAGAATCGTCGTCTTGAACATTATATGCAGATCTTCCAGACTTTTGCATTCACACCTACAAAAGTGTCATCCGCTTGGCATTTAGCTACTCTGCTCTCCCCAGCTGTCGATTGTGTGTGCTTCTTTATTTATTTATATCGTGTTTTTTTCGTCTTCTGGTTTTTTTTTTTGCTTTCTGAGCAACAAAAATAACAAATTTAACGATTAAGACGTGTTAAATTGTTAACAAGCCACTTGCAGTTATTGCCAATAAGCTGCAAATTTACGAGTCTTGCGTTTTGCTATGATATTTCCTCAGTCTTGTATTTGTTTTTTTTTTTTTTTTTTTCGTTCAGTTTGGCTTGGGTTGCTTTGTGGCTATAGCTGTGGGCTTCTTATTGTTGTTGTTGTTGTCTAGGCCCCACATGTGATTTGCATGTCACAACTCTACAACTTTGCAGTGGACTTAAGTTACTCAGTCTTTTGTGTTCTGCTCTGAAATCTATGCAGGCAGTGTGACCAGACTTACGGTTTGTGACATTAGGAATTGTTAGAAAATAGTTGTTGAATATATAAATTTAGATTAAAGCCATACAAGTTGCTCAGAATAAATGTTTGTATACCAGAAGAAAGTCTAAAAATGTTACCAACTCAACTTTGTCACGTAGATCTATATTTGCATTTGTGTAAGCAATCTGTTTTGTTTAGAGGGTGATTTAGCAAATTAGAATCAATTTGAATGATTTACAAAACCAGTTTGGTAATTTAGCCATCATCAATATGAAATGCCATTTACATATTTAGCCATTAAAATGTAACCCTAAAAGCGCAACGCCTGCGGCAATGTTAACATATGTAAAAATCCATTCAGGAAAATGCAAAGAACTTCAACTGATGTTCGCTGGCTGGTTGACTGAAATTAATTTTGAAAACCAAAAATAAATACAGTCACAAATTATGGCCAAATTAGCAAAACAACAACCACTTGGCCATGAGAAAATGCCCAAGAGCTAGCAGAAGGAGAAGGAGAAGGAGAAGGAGGGTCACACAAGTGTCGTGACTGGCAGTGCGTATGCGTCGTATCTATGAGATACGTGTGTTACATGTGTTGCATAATGCCAACACAAATACAAGCTCTCTCAATTACTGGGAGAGTGGGAGGCAGGACAATAAATACAAGCCGCATATAAAGCGACGCGGCGGTCGCTTAATCCCAGCAAAAGGCTGAGTCAAGTCACCCCAAAATGTTATTTATACACCCAACAACCCACACTACTCCACACTCCTCACACCCACACACACACACACATACAGAAGGCAAACTGTGCTGAGCAGCAGCGACGACCAATTACTCAACATGATTTCAATGAAATTACCACAGAAAACAAAGGCAAGGCTGGTAGAGACCGAGAGAAACATACTACCACAACTAGAATGTAGTAAACAGTAAACAGTAACAGCAGGATGCAGCATACAGGATGCGGCATACAGCAGCAGATACAGATACAGATACATCTACAACAACAACATCAATCTCAATAACAATTCATAATTCATGTTTAACATGCGCTCCCCGCCGTCCTTACCCGCTGAGCAATTTTGACAGCGAAACCACCTACCCCACCGCCACCACCATCACCACCCCTTTTCAAGTGAACAACAATCACATATACCCCGCCCAACCCTCAACGCCGCCCGCCGCCCGCCACCCTCGCTTGCCCTGCATAAATTGTTGATTGTTTGTCTATGCTCGGGCGTATTTATGAGTCGAAGTTGAAGTCAACTTTTTGTTGTTGTCTCAATAACAAATGACAGCATGGGGGTGGCCCGACGACAACAACCCCCCTCCACCCCCCATCCCCTACAACCTGGCTGCTGTTGTGCTGCTGATGATCATCCCTAATTGGTGTTGAATGGACTTTTTTTCTGTTTTGTTGTTGCTGCCAAGGGTGAAAGGTGGCAACCTGCAGCCGGTGGTTGAGTGCTTGGCGGCTCGAGGAAGCTGCGTGTCACATGGCAAGTGTATTTGTTTCTCTTTTTTTTGCTTAGCACTGACATTGGGGGTTTTGTATTAGCAAAAATGCTGTGGATGGGCGTGCAGCTTATTAACATAATTGAGCTGTTTGTTTATCCAACAGCTGAAGCTGTCTCGATTCCGTTCCAGGCTCATAATACATTTTGGTATACAAACAATGCAAGCTGTACAAGACACGAAATTGAGCGATTTATATTATTTTAATTTGACGAATTTATAGACTGACTTTTAAAATTGAAATCCACTCAGCCTTCATTTTATTGCAAACAAAGAAAAGAGTTTAATAAAACAAAATAAATATTATATAATAAGTTTTATTTTTTATTGTATGCATTCACATATTAAAGCTTGTGTAGTTTAATGTTAAAATCATTAAATACGCACGTTTTCAAAGAGTTGAATCGAAGTTAAAGTTGGCAATTTTAAATGCGACATTTATGAGCTTTTGGTGTAATTTTCTGAAATTTATCGGCACTTTAACTTACGCATAAAGGAAACTGACAGCGGCCGACGAAAGAAGGAGATGGATAAGAGGAAGAGCACAAATAAATGCACAGGGAATGATATAGGCCGACGAAGAAATCGAATGATATCGACTGAAATTGTAATAAGAATGAGACAAACGCCGCGGGGGAGATTATTTCTTGAGGTGTGAGTGTGCGTGTGTGTGCGTGTGTGTGTCTGTGTGTGTATTGTATCGTACGGGTACACAAAGCGTTGAGGAAATTAGCATACGCTTATGTTATAATTTAATTATAATTTATTGATTTTAAATGTCTCTTTTATGCAGCATTTTTTCTTTGGCATCGGCAGCGTTGAAGTCGCTTTGTTTACGATCTGTAAAAATATGAATTTTATGGAACATTTCATTTGCCAAACTTGCCAAAAGTCCCGTCGAAAAGAAAAACAAATTAATTATGAATGAGTGGGATCGCGTTACTATAAACATGTTAATTCTTTTGCTATGGGCACGCCCACAACACACCAAACAGTGTGACCATGTGTCTGTTTGTGTGTGTCGTGTGTAGCCTGTCGTCCATCGTTGCCAACTGGCTGCAAAATATATAAAGTGCCAACCGCTGCCACTCAATTACCAAACGACATGACAAAACCGCTTTAAGGCGTCGTCTTCCGTCTCCTCCTTCGCCTGTCCCGACTACGAAATATAACAAAATTGCAAATTAGAAACAGAGCGCAAAGCAAAGCGCGACATAATAGCAAAAACAAACGCACATACATATAACTTACACAAAGGCACCAAGATAACTGACAAAACGAGGGAAGCGAGAGGACGAAACAAAAAATAAAATATATAAACAAATAACATAAAATGTAGGCAATAAAAAAAACGCCAGTAAAAGCCATGAAAATGTAACAGTAAATTGCCGAAGGAAACTCGACTAGGCTACTGCTCTGTAGTCAGTTAAGCGGAATCGTATTGAATATATAACAATTACACTGCAGAAAAGAGAGCATTTCTACTTCCTCTTCACATCATGGTCTTCAAAAGTCCAATAACGTATTTAGCATACCCATTGTACGCCATATTTGTTCACAGGGTAGAATAAAAGAAAATCATCGTTCTACTGGTTTTTTTTTCCGTACGTTTTTTCTTATCTTTAACTGCCATCAACAAGATGGCAACTTCCGTTCGCGCGCCATAATGTTTTCTCCACATAGAAACCAACACACACACACACACACACAGACATACATACATATACTCGTACACCAACACACACTCCCACAGTACAGCGCGAAGCAAGTCACGCACACTGAGCCGCATCCTGATCCAGTTCTGGGCAAGTAAAAGCTTGGCAAGAGCATGAAGAGTGTGGAGGAGGAAGAGCACAAATGGTCACCAGGGCGTGTAATTGAGTGCTACAGGACCCTTTTAACATTTTTATTTGCACATTAGCGAGGGTGGAAATGGCGAAATTTGCGCCCAAAAGTGACAGCGCGTTGAACGTGGGTGGCAAAAAAGACTAAATGGAGAAATCTCGCTCTCTTTTCTGCTCTCTGCCATCAGACAGCAGCAGCAAGCAGACGTTGTTGGCCAGTCGAGGATGTTTGGGAGGAGGGCACTTATTGACTATCAGTTAGATGTCAATATGCTTGAATGTTGGCTCTTTGTGCGTTCATCTCTGAAGTCGTAGACAAATTTGTCTGCGGTTCAAAATGCGACAGTTGGCATGGGTCAGAAATGATGTGGTTGCGGTAGATTGAAGTCAGACTTGGGTGGTTTTTTTCAAACATATGCTGAAGAGTAGTTGGAAAATTGAATATGATTGCAGATTGCATGGGGAAAAATATAATCGATACAGAAGAGCATTCAAAATGAATGAAACGATTCTTTTAAATGCAAATCAAATTCAATTATTAATCTATTATACTCTAAAATACATATTCAGTTTAAAGTAAACTATTGAAATTGAATTCGCGAAAATTATAAGCACTTAAAATTGGTTTCATCTTTGATGTTTCATTCATATTCAGAGTTAATTTCAATTATTTAATTTTAACTCATAAAAATGCTTTACTATTTATGTATATTTATAGTACAAGAACTATATTTTATATTCAATTTAAAAACATTCAAATTATACGAGCATTTACTTTTCTATTTGAAATAATATAATCTATTAGAAAAACTACTAAGAAAATGAATTATACTATTTATTTAAAATACCAAAATCGAATCTTTTCGTATATTGCATACATGAAAATACATTATTTTTCTAATCTCAAGTAATTAAATTTGTAATCCCCAATTTGTATGTCTGTTCCTACTTTTATGCACAGTGTATTTGTAACTTATAAATCAAATTTGTTCTTCGCACAATATGATAAAAGCCGCAAACAAAAAAAAAAACCCCAAACAGTCCTGTCTCATAACTCAAAGGGCAGCCACAGTAGCAATGGCGGCAAAAAAAAACCCTTTTCATACACGGCGTATGAGTAACATGGCGAATTTCATGAATAATTCGACGGCGCAGCTGATGATAAAACATGAAAATGGGCAAACATAAATCTAGTACTCGAGATAGGCCATAAACAGGACAGCAGCAATCGAAGCAGGAGGATGGAGGGGGGACAACAGGACTACTTAAATATTATAGCAAATTCAACAACTATTAAAGGTGCCTTATTAAAGTTGCCACTTGCGCCAAGTGGGGGCTGTCAACTTCCGCCCAGTATTTTGGTGGCACACACAATGTGCTTTGTCCTTAGGAAGTCGTTGAGCAAAGTCAACTTTCGTTTAGCTTGTAAATAGCTCGTTTTCGCAGACTCAGTAACTCGACGCCATGTTAATATATAACAATTAATCTTGACTAAAAGTATCTTCTGAGCCGCCCACAGGCAACACAGAAGCAGCAGCAGTAGCAGCGTATCCTTGCCACAGCCTCGCTCCCCGGCAATGAGTTGGACGCCACTGTTTGCCGCCATGTTGTTTTCAGTCTTCCCTACACACACTACAGTAGCGACACACACACACACACATGAATACGTTTTGCACATTACAGTGTTAATGTGCCTCACTGCCGCATGTAAAAACCCAAGTAATTTGAGCGCAGCACTGAAAGAGATGCCAACAAAGTGCGCAAGAGAAAACGAGAAAGGGAATATCACAGCTCTTCGGCTTGCCATGCCCCATTTCTCTCCTCTCCTCTCTCGCCCTCTCGCCGCCTTTCGCCTCGTTGTGGGTGTGCGTGTTAATGATTTTTTGCACACAGCTTCACAACTTGACGCGTTGGCTGCCCAGCTCTCGGCTTTATCCTCTGGATGTGGAATGTCGAGCTGCCACTTGTGGGAGGTTTACTATATATGTATATGTGCACACACGAATACATGCGCAGCTTATTCCTTTGCAGGTAGATATAAAATTATATGGGCTGGCAGGTGCAGTCAACGCATTTGGTTATGTCTACACGTGTGTGCCGGGCCTTTGGTCAGCAACAGCTGATTAACAGATACAAAACTTGGCACAGTAAGCATGCATAAAAAGCGAGGAATAAATTAAGAATATTAAATGAAAGAGAAGCAGTCAATTATAAGATATTAAACGTGGAAGAATACAAAATTGTACATTGGATTTTAAATGAATAAACTTTAAGATATAAAAGGTAATACAAAAAAGTATTTAATTTATTACATTTTTGACTAAAAATTTGAATATATATTTGAATATATTAGTTGACACATTATTGCAATAATATTTATAGTTTTTTAATATATAATTTACAATTCAATAACATTTTTAAATTCATTTAATTGTATCTTAAATTTCTTTATCTATTTAAATCAAACTATTTAATTATTTCTGTCATTACTAAGTAGACAACTTTCTGATATTATGCACATTTAAATTGGCGATCTAATGTTAGGTTTTCATCAGACTAACATCAGACTAACCCAGTTATGCAGCTAAGCTGAAACGTGGCTATCGCAATGATTTCATCTGCAGAAATTCTCCGCAATGAAATAAGAAAATGGTATATAGTATAGGTTGTATGTATATAAAAGTGGTGGCAAACAAGAAAGTCATGTAACGGATCGCGATGTCAGCTGGCGATTACAGTTCCGCAATGCATCGCTAACTGCGAAACCAAGGAAATGTCAAGTGTCAATCAAAAGCGCCGCTGGAGCTCTCAAACTCTGCCTGTGGAGCGGGTCACGTTGCCAAATACTTGGATGAATCGAAATCCTTGGCGCCAGCTTGACCGAATTGTTAAGTATTTGTCTTTGTTATTTTTTTGTGAGTCAGCCCGAACTGTTTATCATTTATGAGTCAAAAGTTGAGGTTGATGTTGGCTAATAGAGGCGTTGCCAGACGGACAGCTACACAACTTCAGCTGGACAGCAGCAGGTTATTAATTACTCAATTTTCGGAAAAGCCGAGTACCTCCCATTGAATCTTTTTGGGTAAGGGAAACCCTCAGAGTGGCACGAATGGTCCGCTACTTATTACAATTTAATTGTTTTACAATTTTCGGTGGCGCTTATTACCATTTTTTCGAGGCACCACACATGGTGCAATTCCCAGATAAACAACAAAAAAAACTATATAAGACTAACCTGCCCATGGCTGACTGCTCTGGCTACAACAACAACTACAAGAATAGCAATAATGAATATGCAGTGCAGCGCACTGAGACTAGAAAACCGTTGCGTCTGATTTTTACCATAAATTATGCAGATAAGCATAAGTGGCATGGGGGATGGGGAACAAAGGGAGTTTTTTGTTTTGTTGTTGTTATTGCGTTTAATTGTTTCATTTTTTGTAGTTTGTAGTCGGAAAAAGGGCGACCATTTTTGTGTAGAGTTTGCAAAGCTAATGAACAGTTTTGTATTGTTGTATTCTCTGTCTATTTGAATGAAGGGCGGCTGCCTCAGCTGGTTGGGAGGAGTGCGAAAGGCGTGTAATTGCCAGTTGAGCTCTGCTCTGGCAAATGATGTAGATGCAACATGACAGGTAAATGCTTAGAGGCCGGTTAGATATACCCTAACAAAATCATGAGTATCGCTCCAATTCGAAATCTTACAATAAATGTTGCACATAAAGGTGCTCTACAAAGGAAAAGCGTCAAATCATATTAATTGGAAACTCATAAATACATTGAGCTGTATGGATCTTAAGTTTTAAAGGCAGCAGTAACGAACCTAATATACCCTGCGAAGCTGCTCAAGCCGGGAATGTAAAAGCTTCACTCTTATGTAAGCAACTCAACGCTAAAATTTAAAATTCACAGCACATTTTCTCAGCGTTGCGCTGCCAGTAACAATATTGACAAAACACACACACACACACACACACACACACAAAGGCAGCGGCAGATAGAGATGTGGCTAAAGGACGAAAAGGAGTCACTGCTGCTGCTTAAAATTCCGTGAGCATCGTTTCACAACTTTCCAACTTGCCAAAAAATCGAAAAAAGGCAAAAAGAAAAAAAAACGGAATAAAAAAAACACACACAAATAAGAATAGCAAAGGAAATGTAAAGAAAAGCGGAGGGAAAAGCGCATAAATTGCACGTTACTTTGCCAAGGGTGTGGCAAGTAGAAAGAGATAGAAGACGAATGTAAGAGAGAGAAAGAGAGAGAGAGAGAGCGAGTGTGAGAGATAGCGACGACTGAGCTCGAGCAAAATGTGCGGAAAATAAATGAAAATGCTCAAAGCTCGTTCACAAGAGTGCTTACGGCGTCCGCAAGGAGCTGTTGAAGTGGCAAATTTGCGCAAGCGACACCCGAGGCAGCGCAGAGCTCGCAGACAGTAGAAGAGGCGGAGGGGTAGCGGGTGGCAAGGCGTGGCATGGCAGCAGGACAGCGACTCGACTCTGGCTGCTGCTGCTGCTGGGCTGCCATCGTTACTTACAACAACTACATGCCAGTGTCAACACATACTTGGCCATTTAAGTGGGCAATGGCAAAAACGCCCCAAATGGTGAACATATATAGAGGCAGACAGACAGACAGACAGTCAGACCCCGCCATATTTGTTTGAAGGTTCCCTACTCTGCTTTTCCCCTTCATCACCACTACATACACTTTTATGGCTTTGACATAAAAACCAAATGCAGACGAGCAGTAATGACATTTATACAGGCATTTGCCATCTCGCTTGCTTTGCTTGTGCTTGATATACTATAATTAACCCCTTTTCATTTCATGCGCTGAGAAAAAGGCTTTTTAAATGACATTGGCGACAAAAAGTTTTGCAATTTTTTCGCAATTTGCCGCCACAACAATTTGCGTTTAATTAACCAAAAGTTAAAGTTTCCATTTGTAATGCGCTTAGGAAAGCTAATGAACTTGCCAAATTGTTGTCGAAAGTTTTTGTCTGGCAATAAAATTAATTTTGATGACAACAGCAGTTACTACTGCTGCTCTCTTCTTCTGCTACTTGCCGTTGTTGTCGTTTACAGCCCCAGAATAATTGAGAAACCGAGTCCAAAAATCAACTGGGCAAATGCTTAAAACGCTTAATGAGCACCCAACTTTTGCCGGAAAACTTGTGTCAAGGAAAAGGCATTAAGGGCGCTCACTTAATAGCTGTCGACTTCAAAACTGAGCTAGTATATCTCACATCTAATAGACTCAAAATTGTTGATTAACTGAGAAAAACGAAGAGGTATTTGATATATTTGTACAGTGGATTGAATTAATAAGATATAGATAAAATTAGTTTTGGCTCTGCTTGAATTCAATATATCAGCAAATGGACATTTTTTTACTTTACCTTACCCAAAATGAGTTTTAAATTGATGCGCGAAAAAATTGTCAAATCAAATTAAAGCATACAACTTGAGGGCACAGTGAACCCCTTCAAATATAGTATAAACTAGGCACACACACTTAGAGGGTGAGAGACAGTTCATGGCTGAACTTTAATCTGAAATGCGGCGTGTAAATGATGCCATCATAATATTTTGATTTGTGAACGCCGAAGCAGCAGTTAAGGGCTTAATAAAGCGCATAAAATGCTTGAAAACGGATTTTCCGGCCACAAAATTTCCCCTATCTAATCACATCCGACTTTGCAGCAGCATAAGGTAAGCATTACTCATAATGCGAGCTCGTGATATGAGGACGAGCACCTCTCTTTCTAAAATCAGCCCCCACAGGAGAGACAGACATAGAGACTCGGTCTCACCCCTTCGGCATATCCTACTTAACTCACACCCTCGAACGCCAATCAGCCTAATCGCTTTCGTTGCGCCGCATGGCTTAACTTTTGTGGCAACTGGCTAAAAGTTTATATTGAGCGACTTTCAACTTAAATAGAAGAGCATGTGTAGCACGAGTGCGAGTGCTGCATGATAATCAGCAGTGGCATCAATAACAACAACAAACAACAACAACAGCAACATCAACAGCAATCTCCTCATCATCATCATCGTCGTCGTTGTCGTCAACAACCTCACTTTCTCTTTGTCTCCTCAAACGTGTGTCGCCATATTTGTTTTTATTGCTCTTCCTTTGTTTATTATGTGATTTTCCTCCATATGGCCAAAAATTGTGTGTGCGTGAGTTTTCGAGTTAATCGCACAAAATTTTATGTTAATTTTCATAAATTTTATTGCCGCCCCCCAGTCCCCAGTCCCCAGCCCCAAGCCCACAGCTCCTCATCAAACCCACCACAACCTAACCCCACCCCCCACCACCACCACCACAAAAAAGGTCTTTTTAATTAGTTTTCCTTTTGTGTGGGATTTATTTTATGTGCGTAATAAGTTCTTTATGGCAGCAGCCATAGGGAATGGCAGTGGGGAAGGGTGGGGCCCATAAAGTTGACACAACAAAATACAAAATACTCGTGTTTTCATTTAGTGTTATACGGTTCCGTTTTTCTCTCACTCCTTTTCGTTTTTTTTATTTCTTATACATAGTCTTAGCATAGCACTTTTATTTGTTTAGCTGCCAGCATATTTCAGTTTCAGGCAGTCAAGTGTCAAATTATTTTGAAGGCGCTTTGGGAGCAGTTAACATTTAGTCTACACCCAAAGCCATTGGGTTAAAAAGCCATAAAAATAACAAACAAACAACTGAAGAGGTTTTTAAATACTAGGCGAGATATAAATAAAAAAAAACAAATAGTATAATTTATTAAGTATAACAATAAGCAAGTAGAGAGTATACTTAAGAAATGACGATTGTATCAAAATAAATATTAAAGATACAAATACATCACCTAGTAAAATACATTTTTATGATTATGATTTCTGAAATAATTGATTCCAAACAAACTCGGATTACTCCACAAATTTTTTGTTATTTAAAATATTTAATTCATAATTTTTACAAATTAATTTTCATATCTAATTCTAATTAATTGGGCTGTCGTTAGCAGACGTTAAATAACTAAATAGAAAATTACATAAATATATGCAATCAAAAAGCACACTTGTGCAAAAGAAAAAATTTTAAATTAATAAAAGCGTTTCTCCTTCATAAATAAAATTTAAAAATTCAATACATAAAATAAAATAAAATAAAAAAATCTCAGTACAATTTAGGATGAAACAATGAATTAGCAACTAAGGAATAATTTTTGAAATTCAATAAAGGCAAATAGTATCTCCATTGTTTAGGTGTTTAAATATTCGCAAAAATATTTAAGATGCCTTCCAAGCGACTGAGTTTCAAATGTAGAGGAAAAATAAATAGAGAACATTTTGCGCCTATGTCTGTTATGATTGTGTGTGTGTGTGTGTGTGGCCAGCGAGTGGTGAGTTTGAAAGAGACAATCGATCATCGTCAGACTTATTTTTGGCATGTGTGGTAAACAGAGAAGAAGGATGGAGGATCTCGCCGCTGAACCAGATCGATCAATGACGAAATGACGGGCGAAAGTACAATGAAATCAAAGCTATAGCAAAAGGAGGAACATTAAACGTAAATGTTATTGAAGGCAAGCAGAATATTTGATTTGAATACATGATGGACGGACGGACACATTGTTGTTATGCTCGTGTCAAAAGTGACATAGTTAGGGCCATAATGAACAGCTGTTATTACACACAGAGTGGAATCCTAAGCAGAGATCAGCAATAGCAAAACAGTCAAAGACATTACCAATATGATAGATGGGCGAGTTAATTTGACTGAGTGCGTGGCGAGTTCGAATTATCGAACTGCGGCTAATGTAATTACAAAAACAACAAGAGAGATAATAAAAAGAGCAGCGCCCAGGGCAAAAGTCGAACGCATCAACTTAATCATTTTAACTAATTGCCAGAGCGAGAAAGGGAAAAATAAAAAAGCGCTTAAAAGGCTGAAGTGGGCCCAAGGGACTCAACTGAAGCAACCAATTATGTTGATGGTAAACAAATTGCGCACGTTCCGTTGGCATAAAAATTAGTAACAACAAAAGAGAAGCGATGAATAAAATACAAAAACAAAAAATTGCTAGCTACTTACTATAGTACATAGTATCGCTAAAAGGACACGCCAAGCAACTGGCAACTGAAAGATCTAATTACACTAATGACAGCCAGAGTCCTGGATGTGACCTGTGTATGTTGCAATTAAACGTTTCAATTGAGCTGCGTGCAAGAGCGACATAAGGTCAGATGCGAGTCAGCTGGCAAATGAATTGCTCGAGTATATTCATTACTAAGCTGAATGAGTGTATTCATTCATTTAATATTGAACAAACTAGCAGTAGTCGTTAAAACAGCTTCTGTCCGTCTGCCTGCCTGTCTGTCTGTCTGTCTGTCAGTCTGTCTGGCCGTGCAACGTGTGGTACACGCAATGTGGCATCAACTTTCAATTCTGCCTGTCCTGGACAAATGAAGCAGTAAGCCAGCTCGACTCGATCCGGCCCAGAAGACGAAGACGAACTTCCGTCACACAACTTAAGCGGATTTAGCGCCTGTTGACGCCTCTCAAATTTCCAAAAGCCGCTTGGCCACAACTTGCTTGCGACCGCACACAACGCTCCTCATTAGTAGTCCACCAACCAGAAAAACACACACAAGTCAACAAGAAAACTGATCCAAGAAGACTCGTATATCCTTTGCGTTCAAGGAGAGAGAATTGCATCAGTAAAAGGGTCAAAAACCAGAAACCCTAAACGTGCTGCATCATACAAAAATGGGGCGTTGCATGGACCTCACATGACTTGGTGCATAAATCTCTCTTTGTTCCACTCATGTGTGAAAATGTATGTCGAATGCGTGTGGCATTTAACACTTTTAAAGTACACAATTAATGGATGGATTAGTTACTAAATTTACATATTAAAATGGGTAAAATTGTTTTATTTTTCACCTACCTAATTAAAGATTGAATTAGCTATTGGCAAATAAAAGATCATTTAAATAAACAATCTTAAATATTGGAATATCTAATACTTCAAGAAGAATTTATCGCTTTAAATTAACGTGAAAATTCTTAAATTTGAAAATCTTTGAAAGCATACTACAATATGACTTGACTTTTCCAATATTAGCATTATATTAATATATTACATTTCGTTATTTATTATTAATTTATTGCATATTTTTTCAAGTCTTACCTCTTTCTCTGTCTGCCCCTCCCCTTAGGTCTGTTAGAATCTCCCTTATAACCCAAATGATAAGACAGCAAATAAAAACCGTACACAAGGCGGTCTAATTATGATTGATGTGGCACAAAATTCCACTCCATATTTTTGGCCATTACTTCAAATGTGCTCATAAAAACCGCATCAATCCAGGACAATGCCAGAAAAGGAACCTCTAGGCACCGCGAAGGTAACTCAAATGCAAATCAAATATGAAATTTTTAATATTTTGTTGGCACAACACAACAAATTTCAATATAATGAAAGAGAGAGAAAAAAAAGAAGGGAACCAGAACCACACAGAGCGTGGAAAATGATCTATTGCCGAGACGAGAGTCAAAAACCCGAGACGAAGGACAGGCACAAGGACAAGACGTCCTGGCATGATCTGTGCTTGAGCAGATGCTGCAGCATCCGTATGCATGTCCTTGTCCTTTACCCCTGCAATTTGAATTCAATTTAGAGCAGAGTTTCAGTTCGGGTTGACTTGACTTGTGCCCTGTGTGTCACAAGAGATAGGAAAAGAATGAAAGAATGTACAATGTTGGTTTGTTTGATTTTTTTCTGAAAATGCATGACAAAAGGACATGTGCAACAGTCAGAGTCTGCCCCTCCATTTTTTCATAACGCCTTGTGATGATCCTCAGTCTTATGGCAGCCATTTTACGATCTGGGTACTCGACTTCCGACTTTCCATTAATCATGAATCCTGCACGTGTGCCGGGCGCTAAGAAGTCAATTTATATCTAAGATAATAGTGGGCAGGACTAATCCACAAAGAAAAGTGTAACCTACAATTAGCTGCGGCCTCTATTATGTTGTGCAATGAATGAAAGTGAAATGATTAAGGCAACTACGCTCAGCTTTCCAAAAGGATCTTTTTTACTATAGATCCCTCTATCCATTGTTTGCCAATTTAATTGCGCCAACCGAACGCTTCCCATTTTCACACTCTTTGCTCAGTGCTGCCTGCACCTGTGTTCAGTAGAGGACACCACACACACAGTTGGTGGCTAATTCTCATGGTAATTGCAGTTTTCCTTCGATGGGCGTCGCCCTCTACCCCTCACTGTGGTGGGCGTTGCGCCTTTAGCGGCTTAAGAGTTTCAACTGCAACTTTTAACATTGCCGCGTGTTGGTCTTAAAAAAAAGAAATGCAGAAAATACACCTCTATTAGACACCTGAGCTGCCGTACTGTCAAGTCAGTCGGTGCAAGTCTTTGAAGGTAGTCACAATTTGACGATTATACATAACAAATATATACATATTATATATTATATATTAATAATATATTATACATATATTATATTTATATTAATAATATATATTTTTATTTATTATATATTAATAATTTGTTAGAAGAACTATGCAAATATTACTAACTATGAACTACGTTTCATTTAATTCAGAATTGTAATTTATCAGACATATTTTACAAGCATATTTTAGTATTCAATTGCTGTACAATATTTTCGACAGTATTATTTTAAACATACTCATATAAGAGTACAAAACATTTATATAAATAACTGGCAAAACTGAAAAAAAAATATTAATTTATTTTATTACACATTCATAGCATATATTATGCTCAATAAATTCGATGCTATCATGCACAACACTTGTATTGTTAAGCCCACTTTGCTCTTTAAGCCACTAAAGTCGCTCAACATTTAAGGCTCCAGCTGTAGTTGCCTTATTGAAGGGGCAGCTGTGCTGGATATGTAAATTTAGTGTTAAGGTGCATAAAAAGGGCGTGTCTCAAGACGGTTATTAAACGGTTAAAGACAGCTAGTACAGCTTAAGATAAACTCTAAAGAAGCCTGCGGAGTCTGACATAAAAAGAGCGACCACAAAATGCAGCAAAAAGATGCTTTGTGTTTCTTTTATTGTTGTTGTTTGAGGCGTGGCACAACGCCTGTTGCAATGACATAAATTAAACAAAATCACAAAAAAAAAAAAAAAAAACAACAACAACAACAGAACAGAGAAACATAAATAAATAAATACAAGCGCGTTTTTGAAAGAGGCCTGAAGTAATTTAACGAAATTACGCATCGTTTAAGTTCTGATTTATGTGGCATGAGCGGCACATAGAAACCGAAACCGAAACCGAAACACAAACCCTTAACCCTGTCGCACACGCACACACACATGTGCAGGCTGAATCTTTGCCTCGGATTGTTAATGAGTCGAATTACATACTGAAAGAGAGAGAGAGCCAGGACAAGGGCAGGAGCAAAGGGGGCTCAGGCTGCTGCTCTTGCTGCTGAGTGGTCGCCGAAAGGTGTGACAATTGTTACACACACTCACACTAACACCAACACACACACACACACACATGCGTCGAGTGAGAGGAGCATGACTCTGGCAAGTTGGCAAAGATTTATGCGACTGCCAAAGGAATTCCCAGAAAATACAGACAATTCCTTGTGGTCTCCTGGCCTCCTGACTAGCACACAGGACCACCCTTTGCCTATGCGCAGTTTGAGGCTTTTGCATAAGCAAATTACGAGTACCAAAAACAGCATTGTGGTCACTTTTAACGAAATTGCCACCGGCAGTTGGCGGCGAAAAGAAAAAACAAAACAACAACAACAACAACAATGTTAAAAAGCGGCTTCGGTAGCCGCCAATTCCCTCGAGCAGTCGGCGAACATTTATCAAAGCGCACGGCGGCGGTTTCGGAAGGTTTGAAGATGCATCCAGACCCAGTATTGTGCCCCGTGGGTCCACAGGTTTTGCATTCGACTTGGCTATGTATCCCCGGGGGCATTTGCGGTACGTACAGAGATTCGGCTACAAAACGCAATGAGTTTCATTAATAAATTCCAACAAACATTTGTTGTTTAGCCATGTAAACACCCCATGGAAACAACAACAATAAACAAGATGAAAAGAGAATGTCCACTTTGTTGGTGGGCGTTTGCATTGCAAAGAAAATTGAATGGAAAACATTTGGTAAATATTTGCAGGCTGTGAAAAGGCTCACAGAAGGTCAAAGGACATTCCGATGATACGGGTGAAAGGTCAGGACTCATAATAAAAGACAAGAAATGATTGTGCAAACTGGTAGACAAAGCGGCATCAGAGCTGAGCAGTCTTTAAGATATTGTTGAAGAAAACTGTATTTAAATTAACTTGAATCATTTAAAATAATATTTGATGAACGAAATAAATTAAGCAATTTATTTAAATTATTAACTTACATAATAAGAAATTTAAATCATAATTGAATAATAGCTTACCTTTACAATTCAAGCAGTCTCTGTAATGGAATAGAAAGAGCAGACATTATTTTTGGTTTTGATAAATAAACAGACAAAAACAATTGAATGGAAATGTAATCTTAAAAATAAATATATTTTCAAGCTGTTTCCGGCATTTGAGCTTATCGCTGCAGTGCAACGGATCGTGGCAAGTGGCACTTGCCGGAAGCACACGTGCCCCATCTGCAGAGAGCACAAGTGCTTGGCTTGATGTCGAAACAAGTCAAGTATTCGTATTTAATTGTAATGAAAATGCTCTCGATAAGCCCATTGAATATCAGAAGCGAAAGCGGATGTGCTGCATTCTCAAGAAATGCCAGATTGAAGAAGCACTTTTGAAATACATTTTTGGGGAATCGATTGGAATTTGTAATGGGCTAAGCGGAACCATTAGTTAGTTAGAACTAGGGCTTATGGCGCTGATCATCAATCAATGTGGCCGCTTCGTAGGTGGTCGGAAACTGTTATTAGACGACCAGCAACTGTCGCATTGTTGATACAAGCTGTCGCTGCACCAGGACAAATGCAAGTCGTCCTTGCGGCAACGCTTCAAAGTGAAAGTGCTCGATTTCGGTGCAGAAGAAATGCCGAAAAGACCTCATTAAAATATTAATGAGCAATTGAGCATATCGCCGACAAAGGCCATAAGTACTTGAGGAGAAAGTCAGTGTGACTACGAAAGCGGACTGGGTGACAGTTTACAGCACTAATTAACAAGCGAAATTTTTTGTTTATTTTTACAAGTGCGCCACAAGTGGCCCTTCGGTCTTGGGACTTGGGACTTGGACATGGACTCAGCGCCGACTGCATCTGGTTGAGAGTCCTATAAATTAGGCCTGCCAGCGGCTGCTTTTGTTTTCACAACTTGTGTTTTGCTTTCGGCCCCTCTTGCAACATTGTGGTGACATACGCGACTGCCACCGCTATGTGGCATACACACACACACACACTCAGATACACACATTGTATGCGCATTCAAATGCCTGCCATCCTGGCAAAGGAAGCCGCTAAAGCGCGAACGCGGAACACACACGACGTTTGGGCATTTGACGCGGCTCCTTGCTGAAAATGTCAGAGTGACAATTTGACATTCCCACACTACTCGGCCCTACTTGAGGCTGCTGTGATTTAAGAGGGTTGCCACAACACAGTCGCCACAAATATTCATTTTATTTTAGATACTTACATATATAATTTGTTTCTTTGTAACTTGTTTAAATTATTAAATAACTGTGCCTGCTTTTAAACTTTTAACTTAATAATTCTTAAGAGTATTTTTTACATTTTGTGCAACTATTTCTCATTGCAAAAAAGACACCCCTCGTCATTTATTGCTGACTCTCTGCTAAGTGTTTTGTTATCGCATAAAAGTGTCAAATTACTAAAATCGTAGGACACAGGGACAGAAAATGTAGAGCTCAGCAGCAGCGGATAAAGAGGATTAGTGGGCTTGTTAGTAGCAGTCACAGTAACTGTAACTGTTACCTTAGATTCAGCATATAATTGGCGTAATGAATTCTGACGAACTGTCACTTGCAAGATTTTATATTTGCTTGGGTTAATTGCCACTGACAAAGGTCTTGACTTGTTCCTTGACTGCGAACTGCAATTTGTTGACACTGTTCATTTAATACAAAGGTTTCTGAATGTTGCAAAACCGTTGCGTTGCATAATGGCACAAAATGACAGTCTACCATTGCAAATGAAGGGGGCGTTACACTATTTGCATGCCGGTCATGTCCGGTTTGGTTTTACTTTGGTCTTTTGGCCTTTTGGTGGTTGCTTTTCAGCCATGTGTACTTATGGCATTATTTATTTTGCAATACCTTAAAAAACAAACACACATACTGTATGGCAATTGCTAATGTGGCGCAATCAACATTTACTCGCCTTGTAATTAGAGACACTTACAAAAGCAATTGGAGCGACAATTTCAACAGAAATTGCAAATGTTTCATAAGCGTTTTTAGCATAGGGATAGTTACAGTTTATTTTAGGCTTACCATTAAGTTTAAATTAATAAATCAAATTGTTTAGAAATGTTGAAATTTAATATTTGTTTCTTTTAAATTTTATTTAGAGCATTAATTATTCAAAAATGTTTAAAATTGTAGATCGTTTTTATTTGGAAATTGGAATAAAAACGAACTTAATTTTGATAAATTGCTACTTCATCTCCAATAACATTACTAATCTGGTCTATATAAGCTAATATCTGTAGTAAATATGTACAAAACTTGATCAATCAAGCCATTCATTAACTTCTAGCATTACCGGGAGCTGCAAATTTCCCCAGCTTGTGGGCTTTATAACCACAGAAAAAACCATTATAATATTATATATATATAGTATAGAATTTACATTTGTATATCAACAAGTAGCATTTTGAGCATTGCATAAACATAACCTTGAAATAGCTGCCCGGGAGGTGGCAAAAAAGGAGCAATGGCAAGTGGCGCGTGCGAATGCAACTGTTGATAATTAGCGGACAAGCGTTAAAAGCAGTACGAGCACGTGAGTATAAAGAAAAGCGGACTACAAAAGAAACTCACTCAAATGCAGCAGGCAGCGGAACGTGTTGGAATTGCGTGAAACGAAAGGCACTCAACGGCAAGAGGAACAAGAAGTAGAACAACAACAGCCGCAGCGAGAGATAATAAGAGACGACAACGGCGAAAAGTTGTCTAAAAATGAACAACAACAACAGCAACAGGAACAGCAACATCAACAGTAAAAGGAAACATGAAAAAACCGCAAGCAAAACGTTTGCACTTCATAAATGCCAGCGCATGTGCCAGAGCGAGAGCGAGCGAGCCAAAGAGTGAGAACGTACAGTGGCAAAGCGCCGACATTTTTAATTGTAAATGAGTTATGACGACGTCGAGCAGAGAGCTCTGCCGCCTCTGCCACGGCTGTGGCTACGACTGCTGAGTGGCCGTCAACACGATGAACGCACTCCCACTCAAACATTCGCTCTGGCAGCAGCGCATGCGTGCGAGTGCAATGACAGCAAGCGCACAGTACCATACATAATTGCCATCACGCTCTCTCTATCGCCAACATACACACAGACACCACTTCCCCCGTTGCTTTTCCCAATTGAAAATGTGAGTTGAATTTTTGTTTCCAGCTCTTTGGTTCGCTGCTGCCGCACTGCTCGCACATGCTGCATGTTGACGTTGCGCTGCTCTCGATGCGCTTGCTCACTCGCACTCGACGCTGCCAAGTTGGAAAACTGGTTTCCCGCTGCCATTCGTCGTTGCTCTGCTGTTGTTTTACTGCTGCTGCTGCTGCTGCCGCTGCTCGCTAAGTTCCCTCACAATTTCCAACACACAATTCAGTTCGTCGTCGCCAGTCTTACGTTGCGCACACACTCAATCCGCGTTGCGCTGCAGTTTCTACACACAGCAACAGCAACCACAACAAAAACAACAACTCGCGTGACTTACACACTGATTTTACTGCCTATGCGTGTGCGTTGCATTTACCGTTACAAATACATATACATCCACATCTTCAATAATTAAGGTGTTTACTTCAGTGCGAAAATGCAGCAAAATTCATAAGTGTCTCAAAAGTGCTAACAAGTGCCACACCACAAGATACAATATCCATCAGTAACAATATCCGTGCTCAACTCTCTCTTATTCTCTTGCTTAAGTAAAAGCTTAGAATATACCCTCTGCCAAAATGCTCGTTGGCTCACATCCGTATCTATGCAATGGCGTTCTGCCGCCCGTATCCGCTGTTGTGGCTCCCAACAGCAACAACAATAATAATAACAACAACAACAACACAGCCACAGCAACGGCAGCAACAACAACAACGAGCAACAAAAGTGCCGCCGGCTCAGCAACTGATTTCTCTATAGCTGCCATCATGGCACGCGAGGATGCCTCCAGTCGCGAGTCTTCAGTTCGCAGTGCAAGTAAGTTGATAATCAAGCAGGATTTGCAACATTAGATGAAGAGAGAAAGTACAAACATTGCTCTACTCCAAGTTTATTAGATAATAATTTAGATATTCAGACAGTTGACATCTCACCCAATGCAGCAAAGTTAATTGGAGGAAGCTTGTACCTCAATTTAATGAGCTTTTTGATAGCGAGTCAACTCAAGCATTTCCTTATTGAGTGAACAACTTGTAAAAAACTGTATCAATCAGCAATTAAACTATATAATCAGTTTTATTAAAGCCGATTACCGGCAGCTGCTTCTCATTAATTGACTGTAAGCAAAGCCGTCGGCTCGCAAATTAGTAACTGTTCCAAGTTCTATAAATATATATAACTTTGTCAGTGCAATTGCCACTTAGCTTAAACAAATTATATTGTTTGCCACAATATCGCAATTTAAAGCTGCTGCCGCTCGAAGTTCAGTCAGTTGTAATATTATATAGGAACAAGAGCTCTATAATTATAATGGACAATTAACGGTCATAGAAACTTGTTTCTAGCTCACCGCCGGCAACCGCAATTATATGTACTCCAAAAAAAGGGTTAGGGAGTGGTCGAAAGGCAGTAATAATCAAATCAAAGATCGAACTAAGAAAAGCATTTAAATATTTATTGATCCCAAATCGAATCAAGACAAAAGCAACTAATTATGTTAATAAGCGTTCAAAATTTTATTAATTTTATGAGGCGCAAAAATCAGCGACGGCGGCTGCCAATGCTTGAAATTATTTATTTAATGTATGCATAAAGACGCATACTTTATTTATGCATTTCTTTAGGCGACTCGTTTTCAACAGCAACAACAAGTCAAATGACAAAAATAAATTCAATTTATGCTGATTTTGCATTTTAACACCCCAAGTGGAGGAAGGGGCGGTGCAGAGCTGATGAGCACACTGTAAAGTTGAAGCTTATTCATTTAAAGGGGTAACTCGAACAAGGCACACGAGCAGCGGCTCCATAAAGTCGTTAAAATTTCTAGAAACTTAATACACAATATTATGACTATGAATTTTGTTGGCGACACCTTGGAACGCGACTTTGATTGTTGTTAAATATATTGAAGAGTGCCAATTAAGCGGCAAACAGTGCCATTGTAAGTGGAAACGTAACGGAAATTACGTATGATGACGACGTGCTGTCTGAAGCCGAACAGAACAGAAGTTGACAGTATTAGTGCAGTTAGCAACATGTTGCGGAGTGTGCATTCGGTATATCAATTAGCAACATGTTGCCGAAACAAATGAACTTGCGAATTATATGTACTTTCATTCAATTAGTGCTTCATTCATTTAATTTTCAATTTACAATGTTGTTTTCTTTGCTTCCCAGGTCCTATTTCGGTTGAAGATGAGGTTGACGTTGATGTTGTTGACTGCAGCGATGCTGAAGAGCCGCCAACGAAGGCGCGTCGTCTTAACCACCATCATCATCATCACCACCATCACACTCATCACAGCCACCACAGCAACAACAATAACAATCACAATAACAACAACAACAACAACAGTGTGGCACACATCAATTCAAACCACAAGAGCCGTCAGAGCAACGGCGCCAACAGCGCAGCAGTCGCTGAATCTCAGCTAAACACAAGTTCCACCAGCAGCCAAGGACGCTGCTCGACTCCGCCACAATCGCCGGGCACAGAGGACAGTGAGGAGCGTTTGACACCCGAACCGGTGCAGAAGGCACCCAAAATTGTTGGTTCCTGTAATTGTGATGAACTGAAGCCGGTGCAATGCCATTTGGAGACCAAAGAGCTGTGGGATCGCTTTCACGAATTGGGCACCGAGATGATCATCACCAAAACGGGCAGGTAAGCAAATCACAAGCAGACTAGACCCCAACAACAATTAGCTTAAACGTGGCAAAGACATTAGAGAAAGGTAGAGGTGCAAATGCAATTTATAATTATATTCCAAACACATAGTTTGTACTTTTGCAACAATTTTTAACTACAAGCTGCCAGATCGCATTTCATTTTCATTGCACTTTCCTTGAGCTGGTTCCGCCCCTTTGAGTTGCTGCTGCCAAGCATACCGAATTTTCGCAATGTCAACACAAATTTCATGCAGTCGTCACATAAAAGAAACCATTAAAGTGTGTGCGGTCCCCAGGATACAATTGAAGAGATGAGATTTCTACCTGTGCGCCACAGACCGCATTTTCTGCAACATACAATTTTTTCTTAACATTTTTTGGGCGTTGCTCTTGTCAGCAGGATAGGGTAGGGTAGAACTGGACACAATGACCACGGGTTGTCCACACCTAGCTCCCACTGACCACACACACACAGACAGACAGACGCACGCACGAAACCGATACTGAAACTGAACTAGTTTGTGGGCCCAGGAGAGCACACAACTCTCACACAACTCTCAGTCTTTTAATGATATTGTAAAAATCACACCTTAGAGCACACGCAGACGGACAGACAAAACAGAGTCAAACAGGGCGGTCCCTGGGCCATTCTTTTTGGCCATGTTATGTCACACGCAGGCTTAGGACGCATTAAAGCCACAGGATGCCCCAGCTAAAGAGTTTCCCTTTTTGTGTGCACTTGTCAAAGCAGCTAAAAATAGAGTGAAAAAAGAAAAGTATAATAATAATAAGACGAGGTTTAATATGCCCAACTGCTGTTGGGGTTATAAATTAAAGTATTTACTAGCGCATGTGTGTGTGGCATTAATTAATAACAAACAAAATTCCTCAAAAAGAAATGCCCAACAATAAAGAAAATCTCTTTCATTCTCCTTGCTTGCAGACGCATGTTCCCCACGGTGCGCGTCTCATTCTCAGGGCCGTTGCGTCAGATACAACCTGCCGATCGTTATGCAGTGCTGCTGGACATAATACCGATGGACTCGAAACGCTATCGCTATGCATATCATCGGTCTGCATGGCTGGTGGCTGGCAAGGCAGACCCAGCGCCTCCAGCTCGTCTATATTCGCATCCAGACAGCCCCTTTAGCTGCGAGGCGCTGCGCAAACAAGTTATCTCCTTTGAGAAGGTCAAGCTGACTAATAACGAAATGGATAAGAACGGACAGGTGAGTTGGCTGCAGACTAAGTTAGCAGAGAAGTAGAATGAGAGAATAGGGTAGATTAAGATCTGACTCTTGGCATTGAGATTCCAGATTGTGGGCGCGATAGGAGCGTGTTAAATGATTGATAATTGCAACTTGCGGGTTAGTTGCGTACAATTTGGCTGCAATATTTGCTTATAGTATTTGCATAAAGGCAAAATAAATTGTTGAGATAACTACAGAGAACAATTTGGTAGGCAACATTTCTTCCTTAAGAACTTTTTAAATAATAAAAAAATATTTACTCTACCAAGAATTTAGAGAAAACGTCTTTTAGATCGACAAAATATGGAGATAATTATTTGCTAATAGCTTGGCATATTATATTCGTGCAAAACTACATCACAATAGGCTTGTAAAGGTAACATTAAGGGCGTTAATATATATTTATAATATAAATATTATGCGTGAGACAAATGTTTAAATGTCAGACAGATTTTAAACCAAGTTACACAGAACATAGTTTTTCGCACATCTTTTAATTTCTTTAACTAATCTTTAAAATCTCTCATCACTTTTTCCGCCACCACAGATTGTACTCAATTCGATGCATCGCTACCAGCCACGCATTCATCTGGTGCGCCTGGCACATGGTCAGAGCATACCCAGCAATCCCAAGGAGTTGCAGGAGCTGGACCATAAGACCTATGTGTTCCCAGAGACTGTCTTTACGGCCGTCACCGCCTACCAGAATCAGCTGATTACCAAATTGAAAATCGACTCAAATCCGTTTGCCAAGGGTTTCCGTGACTCGTCGCGTCTGACAGACTTTGATCGCGACCCAATGGAGGCGTTGCTGCTGGAGCAGCAGTTGCGCTCGCCATTGCGCCTGTTTCCCGATCCCTTGATGCAACAGTTTGCCGCACAACAGGGTGCCGCCGATCCCGCCTCAATGGCGCTGTTCGAAAAGGCGCGTCAGCATCTGCAAATGTTTGGCGGCAATTCGCCATATGCCCAGCTGATGATGCCACAAATGTATCAGGCCGCTGCTGCCGCACCCCCGCCACCCGGTCTGGGCGCCTTTCACATGTTCCAGCAGCAATGGCCACAGCTTACCGCCGGCTTCTTGGCTAGCGCCAATCAGCAGGCAGCCGCCGCCCAAGCCGCTGCCCAGGCGCAAGCGCAGGCTCAGGCAGCGGCTGCTGCGATGGCGGCGAATCGGACACCACCACCGCCACCCCCAGCCTCGACGCCGTCGTCCACGTCATCGGGATCGCCGTCACCAGATATGCGACCGCGTCAATTTCAGCGCTTCAGTCCATATCAGCTGCCATCGCAGGCTGCGCCGCCGCCATCGTTGCAACAAGCAGCGGGATCGCCATCAGCGCCCTCCTCCCGCAGCCCCGCCCACTAGGCAGACGGACAAGCAGCTGGCAGTTGCCCAAGAACAGTATTAATCCAAAAGAAAACAAAAAAGTAAATGTTATAAATTATTTGTTATATTGGTATATATCTCTTTCTCCCTCTCTCCACAACTCACTCTCTCTTTTTCTCAGCCTTTCTTACACTGCTTTTTCTCCATTGCTTTTGTTGAATACAATTTCATTTTCGACCCATGTACAGTTAAATGTTCGCTAGAAAAATGTTTGTAAATTAGTTAAAACATATTGTAAAAACGTTTCAATGTTGTTCGAAAACTCATCTCAGTGTAAAGTTTAAAGCAAAATTCTAAAAACAAAACACAAAAAAAAAATGATATAATACTGCTTCATCTTTTAAAACACTAAAGGTTAGTTATGCTATACATATATATTTAATTAAAGTAATATATTCATAGTAGTAACCTAAATTCATAGACGCTTCAGTTAGTTTTATTTATATGAGAATTCTAATTTAAGTCTAAACGAGAAAAATACAAAGAAATTTAACAAAATTAATATATATGGTTCTTCAATGTGAACAAACACAAAAAACTTATTTAAAGAAAATTTATAAAACTAAACACAAAAAAAAACATAAAATAAAAACACACAATAAAAGTATAAATATGTGAAACAAAATTGTTCAAATGATTTTTTATTATATTATTTGACTGAGGACTTTCTTGGCTCACAAATAAAATTTTATGTGCTACACTTAACCGAATTACAGTCTCCACTCGTAGTCTACACAAATATACACGGATTAGCAGTCTCGTTTAGTTCCATGTTCTTTAAAGTCTCCCCATAAATAAGAGTTGCCAGGCACTTGACTTGGTAACTAGGCAAATATCCTGTGCTCTTTGTTTGCTGCACTGGGAATTTCTCACACGTCTGCACTTGTTTCGTTACACTTTTCACTCTCTCAAACGCATATCCTGTGCATGCTAGTGAGTATCCTTGCCCCCATAGGCGTAATTCCTCAGTTCCAGGCAGAACAAATTGAAACTAGGCAAGAAACAGCAGCCGTCGGGGAAAAATGTTTAACGAATGCATTTTCATGGCCACTCAAAGTGAACAGTTCTTCAATTACATTCTCTCTGTATTCACGATTGAGTTGCTTGGCAGTCAAAGATGGATGATCTTGTCGTTGTGTGGATAAGCGTATCCAAATTGTATTGAAAGTTTGTTTTTTGGGTTAGGCAGGCCAGACGAACCAAGAATGCCTGCTATGGAAAAAAGCCACCACCGAGCCAGGCCACTTGAGACCCTTGAAATGGCGTACAGGGCCTAATTATAAAGAAATTAAGTTTTAATGTGCGCAAGGATAAACATCAAACGAAACAAAAAACACTTGCTCTAATTATGCTTCAAGTTATTCAATAAAAAAAACAAAACATGATATTATATAGAAAGGTGCAATCGACATTTGTCTATCTGGCACCTCTCTTGCATCTCTCGCATTATTTATCAGGGCTCGTCGATCTTTGGGTGTCCCAGTTAATTACAAACTAATCACAAAAACAAACAAAGCATTAGGCTATCAGCAGGCGCGGATCTTAACAGGAGCAGCTATCCCGCAACAGCAACAGCAACAGCAACAACCACAACAACAACAAGAGGGAATACGTCAAGAGCTGAGCTAATTTATAAGCAAGGCCGCCAAAGATCCATGTAGTTTCAGTTTCAGTGTCAAAACAAACAACTCGCTGGCCCGAAAATGGTAACAGACTCATTTAAGTCTGAGAGCGAGGCAGACACAGTCACTGAGCAGTGTGTGTGTGTGTGTGTGTATGTGTGTGTATGTGTATATGGCTGTATGTGGTGGGGACTTGATGTCGCTCCCTTGGCATAAATTTTCCTTCCTTTTGGTGTTTCGTTTTAATTTGAATGTAAATGATGCTGCGACACTGCCGCATGGAGCACATGGAGCAGCTGTGAATATGCTGCTTTTGCGGCTGGTCTGCCTACTTCCACTTCCACTTCCACTCCTCCCCCTCGCCACGCCTCTCTTGTATACACCCACAAATCAGCGTTGGCAGACAGGCAGACAAGCAGACAAGAACTTCCATGAGGTTAAATGTCAAAAGGCGCTACAAACAGTGACAAAATATTTAATTTTCTGGGCGTTCGTAAATATTAGTGGCACTTAATTGGCCGCCGGGTGGCAGTTCCATTAATTTATGACACCCAAAATGTGCACAAGGCTTGTAAAGGTAGGCTAGAATTTAGTAACTTAATATATTTATTAGTATTGATGTGGAGAACTAGAGCAACAGCTGCTAGTATCTAATGAAACGATGAGGCTTGAGAATGAGTTCATACTTTATTGTCAAACTTTTCAATGTACAATTTATGTGTGAATTTTTAGGTTATTAATATTTATCTCATATATAATTCACTACAATTTTATGTAGTTTTAGATATACATATATATTTATCTGTAATGTTTAATAATTTATGTGTGAACATCCAATTTATTAAAATAACTTGGAATTGTCTTAAGAAAACAACTATTTGCATATTTTTTAAATATTTTTAAATTAACTTTGCTGTGGTTTACAATAAATTAGTAACATTCTCGACATTATTTGTAATACATAGAATAGTTGTAGAAACTCATTGGATACTCGAATCTATGTACTTCAAGTGTCTTTCACTTCATCATCATTTTAAACATTTCTTTGACTGTCAGTTGAACGAAAGATCGATAGATACCATTGAAAGGTGCACTGCCTGCCTGCCACACTTGCCTGGCTGTTCGTCTGTCCATCTGTAGGTTTGTCAGCCTCCGTTTTATTGCACTTTATGCGGTTCGGATGACATTACAAACTGAAGTAGCAATCAACGCGCTGATGCCACGCCCCAATCATTAACCCAAACATGACCAGGCAAAGAGTGTTGGCCCTAACGGTAGATGGGCAAGTATGTGGCATTTGCAACATTATGCGGCACGTGCTGCATCGACGGGCACGTGTATATCTGGGTGCAGAGCCCATTGAGCAATGAGTCGATGACTCTGCTCTCTCCCCCTCTTGTTCATGTCTGGCCCTGTGTCATGACGTTGCCTAATGCTTAAATAATTCCCTGGTCGCCCGTCCTGGCGCCCTGTTGAGTGAAAATTTGTAGAAATTAACGTTTTTATTTTGCAGCTTGATTATAATTAAATGAAATTGCACAAAAATCAATAAATAATCGACAAAATGCAAATTGAAAAGAGCCGCTATTGCGATGATATGCAATTATTGTTGTCGATACACTCCTCTCCCCAAAGGCTTCTAATAGGTCTCTGGCCCTAATGTTAATTGAGCTGCTTGATAATGACTTTATAAACACAGAGTCTCCAACTCGAACATGTCAAAGGCCACAAAACTGTCCTGTGGTGTCCAACTGTCAGAGAGAGGAGCCAAGCAGACACATACGAGTACGAGTAGATAGGAAATCAATTAGATGGCACTGTGGCCAACAGAAAACTCATATATCATTAACAATTTTCATGTCATATTGCATTTACGTGCGACGTCTTGAGGGCCCCCAGGTCTCCATTCGTTGTCAATTCCCCATCAAATCGAAACGAAAGGCCAGCCAACAAGGTTGAGACAGACGACAGACGACAGACGACACATTCATGAAATATTCAAATACAACAATTTACACATGCAACCCAAAGACTAGAAGAAAATCAAATTAAATAAATTTTATTCGAAAATTAGGAGAAATGGTTTGTGGACGCCCCTTCTATCGCACACACACACACACACACACACACACACACATAGGTAAACTGATAACTATAATTACACTTTGCCCGGTCAAAAGACGAGAGGGAAAATTGATTTTTATATTACAAGTTGCAGGCTTTTTATTTGGCTTTTGGCTTAACTTGGCTAGCGTGTGAGGCCGTTGAGGTCAGGCCAAAAGCTCAACTTACTGCTCAGTGAGCCAAAGGGTTTGCCACGCTCCCAACTACAATTAAATCCCCCAAAGTCCTTTCGTTGAGCATTTAATGCTGCTCTAAATGAAAACTTTTTGCCCAAGACCTTGTGGGAAACATCTGACTAAATTAGCACTGCCAGCGTATACACTGTAATTATTATAAACAACTAAATAAATTAGGAATAAATGTTTACAGCGTATTTCCAAGTCGATCACTCCCTGCCACAGCTTAGGCATTCGTTGTATGTGCTGTTATGTTGTTTTGGCAATTGATCAAAAGGCTTAGCATTTGAGACAATTGGCCATTGCGGGCATTTGCCTTAGTGTCGGCTTGGTCCAGCTATGGAATTAGAGGGAAATTAGTAGCTGACATATACGAAAATACCGTTAAATGTGGCAGTTTATGGCAACCAGAAAAATGCTTTGGAAAACCCCAGGGATTAAACACCAATTGTCGTGGCATACAACTAAAAAATTTTGTAAAATTTAATTGAATTTTTGAAGTGAAGTTAAAGTTAAATGATAACTATCTTTAAAATTCGCATTCAATTTAAGCGTTTATAAACTTTTCTACATGCTTCATATATATTTACCTGCTGCCTTAAAAGTCGCATAAATTCGCTGATATATTACGTTGATGCTAAAATGTGGCTATAATAAATTATTATTCATTTCGAATACAGACGAGTATATTTGTTGTTTGTGTGCAAGTTGAAATTTATTAATTTCTATGATATATGCTGACATTTTGATGAAACGTTGCCATTGAATGCAGATAAGCATAAGATATGTGATATGCGCCGGGAGGGGAAGAAACAAGCGAAAAACGAAACCAAAAACACAAAAACACAAAAACAGCAGCAACCAAATGTTAAAAACGTTGAACACAATTTGTAAAACAAGAAAAAACACAACAAAAAATACACATGCATAAAACAAAACGTGTTATTGAACACATTTATATAGATTGTGCTTTGTGAGTGGCTCGAATATGATTTTAAAATCAGCTCAAATTACGATGAGGAGCAAGTTTCGATAGGAAGTTTGGGAAGCTTATGGTCAAAATGGCCAAAAAACAAAATTAGAAATGCATAACGAACAACAACAGCAACATTAACATATACAAATAAACAACACTTCATTAGCAGACGATATAAATGAAATGAAATTGTTGGAAAATGAGCAAGACTAAAATAATGTTCGTTCAAGAAAGAGAAAAAGAAAAATAATAATAAAAACAAATAAAACACAAAATACAACAAGGTAAGTAGTTAAAATCTGCGGGCTCGACACGAATCTTAAAAATGTTGATTTTTAAAATATGCAAAAATCGTAAAAGAGCGAAGCAGCAAAGTCATAACAAAAGCTTAAGAGCCAAATGATTTATATGTGTATGCGACTGTGTGTGTGTCTGGATCCCAATGGACCCAATACATAGAGAGGAATATCGTAAAGAAACCTCGAGATGATGCATAAACAATTTTTTTGTGTTAATAACGTCTTAATAGAAATATAGTTGCAAAGAACATAAAATATATACATACATACATATGTATGTAGATTGCCAGAGTTGGAGACAAACAACAAGTTGACAAAGTCATTAAATATTTTGCAATGTCTACGACTCTAGTTTTGGAACTATAACAAATGATTTGTGCAGCAGTATGATAACTTGAACTTGTCTTTCTCACTGAGTCTACCAAACGCCCACAACGTAGCAATATACTACTCAAGCAGTATTTTATAGGATTATGGCAGTTGACACTAAAATTACATGTGACTTATCAAATGCTAAGGCAAAGAAAACTGATTTTTGATGGATTTTAGTCAAACATCACATTTTTTTAAGGCAGAAAATTAAACTAAACCCTCAAAAAATGTTCACATTTTTTTCTTCATTCTCCAATATATCTAAGCATGTGCTTTGTATGTATGTGTCAGTGCGAAAGTGTGTGAGTGTGTGTGTGTGCACATCGTTAAGCGATTTGCAATATTTCCCAGGCATTTGCCCACAAATTCAACCACCAAAAAAGTACGATACAAGTATATTCAAATACACATATATGTACGTATGTATTATATTTCTGATGGGAAATTGTCTAGTGTCTTTGCTGTGTGGTTTTTCCTACATCTTTTTTTGGGCGAGTTGGCCGCACAGCTCATTGAAATTATTGACAACAAATGACATTTTTGCAAGTATGTTGCACTTGTCTCATTATTGCCACATGTGCGGCGAGTACGTGCCCTGTGAGACTTTGATGTTCGCCCGAGTTTGGCACTTGTCATTTTTATGGCTCAACATTTTTCCGATATGAGAGCAAACGTGTGGGAAAATTATGGTCGACCAACCGTTTCTGTGGGTGTCGATATGCAATTGCTAATTTTCAACTGCATGAAAGCGAACGAGTGTGTTTGTTATGTGATATGTTTGGGAAAAGTGAAAAGGGAAACTGTCGTGTCCAAAAAATATTTCAAGTACAGGATATCCACAACAAGTGCGATCCCAATCCTATAGCGGTAATTCTCGACAACAATGTTTGCCACGGCATATTTTTGCTGCCAAGCTGTCTGGTCAGGTCGGGTTAAAGATGGAGATGGAGAGTATGCACGGTTTGTGGTATTTGGGCTTTGAAGTTAAGATTGCCACAGCAATGTGCCGTGCACATGTGGACTGTTTTGCGACTGTTTATTAACTACTAAAAATAATGGAAACAAGTAGTAAAAAGTATAAATTTACTATGTAAACAACAATGGGCCCTGAATTATGAATGAATGTATGAAGGCAGGCAAAAGTATCGTCTATCCATCTACTATATACTATATATAGTGTACAAATATATATTACAACGCTAGGGAAATCATTAAGTAGATGTTTATGTTGTTGCACCCATTTCGCTTGAGTCTTTCATGCTTTCATGTGGTCGTCGTCACATTTCAAGCCTTTGATGAGAGCGCTCGAAGCACTGCCAGCAGGAGTAGCAGTCAATCGAAGGGGCATGCCTCAGATGTGGCAGCAAATTGCGCTTACACACACACACACACACACACACACATGTTGGTGCGTGTATTTAATTATGGCAAGTTGTGTGCGGCAATAAAATAGTAAGCCCCAAAGGTGGTCTATATAATAGACTATATATACTCTACCATACGCAGAGAAAGTGTATTTATATAGAGCTCAGCGGTAATTGCGATGATTAGACGCATAATCAAGTTATTTGCAATTTGCAACGCGTCAACAACTGAAACGAGCGAAAGTTTGATTTTGGCTAAATAGACTGCAAAATACCCTTCGTGCAACTAAGCAAAGAATAAAGTACTTAATTGGTAATGAATATGTAATAAAATGTTTTGTTTGCAAATGAATAAATAAATAAAACAACTACGATTTTTAATATTACTTTAGCTGTATCCTCTCGCCGCTCTGTTGCTTTACAGGGTATTAAATATACCTGCGTGCTTAGAAAAATACAACAAGCAACGTTAACAAAGCAAATAAAATCTGAACTAATAATTTGCCATGCGTAATTTGTGCAAATAATATGAGTAATTGGCCTATCCGACTTGAGCCCTTAAAAACAACACGAGCAGTAGGGACAGCAATTGTTCGGTCAAGCGGAGAAGGAGGCAGAGGCGGAGGAAGTCGGTAGCCCAGCTATAGCTGACGGCACAACATCAAAGCGCAGTCAATATGAGGCACATACAGACATATAAAGACATACTTTTTGTTTTTGTTTCTTTTATACAAAATACGCTCAGTTCGTTTTTACGAGAGCAGCGACAATAAAATTTAAGGCCACAGGCGACAAAGTAAACACAACAATAAACAATTGATTAAAATGGAAACATGCCGAACAATGAGTACACTAGCAAATATTTAAACTTTAAGTGAAACAACTGATGCACTACAACATTCAGAGAGGGCAATGTATTTTCATTTTTCAAACAATGCTGTTGATCTCTTATAGCTGCCTCAAACCTCACATACACATCTACAACAAACTGCTCTGACCAAGCAGTCTGACTGACAGAGGCAAGTGCTTGGCGTGGGAGGGCGCCAACTGGAACGGAAGTAGTTAGAGCAAATGAAAACATTAGCAAAGCACCGATTAAACAACTCAATTGCGCAGCCAATCAGTTGAGTGCCTCGAGAGTCAGCGTGCCATCTCCAAGAGCCATAAGGATAGCCGGTCACAATTGTGTTTATCAGATCCTGTTCGACGACCTTGGTGCTGTCAAGGCTTTGGCCATAGCCATAGCCATTAACTGCGTGTGGCAGCTCATTATGCACATTTTGGTTAAACAATGGTCGCATTGATACAACGGCAATGGCTTTATTGCCTCTTTATGACAAAGTCGTCCTTCGTCCTTCGAGCTGGTAATGAGTTCTGCACGCCCACACACACAAAACTCAACCAAGCAAGTTCACCTTGATTTTTACTAGATGACATTTGACACGCGCATTTACAAAATTAATAATGGAATCTTACAGAGTGCACGCGTCTTTGGCATCGAATTCTCAGGAAGTGGACTCGGGACTCTTTGTCATTGACTTTGACTTTAACTTTTAGAGAACCTCGAACTGGCAAATGGCATCTGCGGGTGTCGCAACGCTTGTAAAATGTTTATTGATTTCATGTTTTGTCTTTCGATTTAGTTGCCGGGCACATTGTGCCAAAAACATTTAACGCTTTGTTTGGCCATACTGTTTAAGTAGTCGTCGTGCTGCTTCAGCCGGAGGACACGCGACAGGAGCTGGTGACAAGTTTTTCGCTTTTGTCACAATCGCTGGGAAAGTTTCACAATCGTTGTACGAAATCTGCTCAAGGCTGCAGTTGTTAGCGCAGTAAGAGGTGGGGGGCAAATGAAAAAAAGGAAAAATATGCCTTCAAACGGCTCGACAGGAGCTTCCTAAAAGTCCTTGACGAAAAATGTGAAGGAGTGCGTTAGACTCTATACCTTACCGTTAATAAACAATACTCAATAATACGATATTTTGTTTGTACTTCTTTTTCTTAATGTAGAATTTTTATAAATAAATATCTCTACAATTGCTTACTTACTTAAATAATATTCCACTCCGAAAGCGTTTTGACTTCTTGGAATGAAACTCTGCGAGATCATCTCATCTTGAGCTGTCAAGCAGATTATAATACACGTGTATACAACTCGGCATACATCATTCAATCATTGAGTGCACAATATCGATGCTTCGACTACTACCTGCCTTGATTGCTCTCAAAATCAAATGTCCCAAACGCCCCGAAATCTGATCAGACTCTTGCGATCATTAGAGTTGATGCGGCCCACGTTGACGATGACGACTACCTCATAAGTTATGTGTGATTAATGATTTGCAACAAATAGAGGCACAAATCTGTGGCCAACAGCATAACAATAGGGAGCCAGAAGGCACACCTATTAACACCAAGCCGTACTTGGCTGGCACCTACATTAAATACAGAAAAAGACTCAACTAGAAGAACATGCTTCCACGAACCACCAACAATCGCAGCGGCAGCAGCAGCAACAACAACAACAAGAGCAGTAAAAACATTATTAATTACATGCATTAATTTCTGGCACAATTCGAGGAGAGGAGAAGGGAACTGACAAGTGATGCAATGCCTAACTATGTATGTTGCAGGCTCTCGGAACCAGAAAGTGAACACAAAAACCTCTTTGGTCAGGTTTTAGGCGCCATTGGTGATGGATTCGTGTCCAAAACGATCTCAAGTGATGAAGAGCCGTCTAAATTATGGCTACGCTTGTCACCCGCTGCGTGTAAGAGCCAACAGGAGGCAAGAGACAAGTCGACCCCACAGGCTGTACTCTGTAAGTCGTATTCATGTGAAAGAAACCTGTACATTTCAAATGCTCATATACCAAATAGCTAGCACTACACATACATGTGCACACAGTAGTTGTGCTGTATGTGTATCAAACTGTAGCCGCCATGTCGTTCATTTAATTTGTGCAATTTTGCAGCCAAATATTTTCCACACTGCCAAGCTGCCAATAAAGCCCACGCAAGCGCAAACCTGGCAGCTTGGTTGGCCAGTTGCCTAGTCTGCAAATCGCAGCAACATTTTACATACAATGCGTATAGTGAGTACAAAACATACTTAACAACAAGTAACCATCTCTTTCTGGCATAAGTTTGGCATAGTCAAACAAGTTTTTCCAGTTTTTCGGCCAATTTTCTTTTGTGCGCGCGCAATTGTTCATAATATATACCCTGTACTTGAAATCTGCTAAATAACAGCTTATCTTAAATTTAAATTACATTTTTGTGACTTATAGAAAAGAACAAAAAAACTTATTTAAATTAATACCATTACATTAAAGCAATTTGTTGTAATGCTGCAAACATTTATAATATTGTATTTAGATCTATAACGTAACTTTAAATAAGCTATGTACATATAAGTATGTATATATTTTTAATTTTCATTTAACAAACTTTAAAGAAATTTACAAATAAGTGAAATTCTATTCGTGATCTACAAGAACTTTAATTAAGTTTATGATACTATTTTAAAATTATTTTTATTTATTGGCAGCTGAGGAGTTTGAGTTTGATAAAAAACAATTCATTATTCTTTTTTATTAAAATTGACCTAGAGCTGGGTACCAATAAAATTAAAAAAAAGAAGAAAAACGAGATCAGCAAATGCTGCTTATTTTTCAAGACCTTTTTCAAAAGCTGCAAATCCAGGAATTCAATTTTAAAAAACTATAAACTATATTTATTTAGCTTTTAATGTTTTTATCGTCCCAGGGCATTGGGTAGTTCATCAGCTGCGAGAGTCAATATTCAACTTGTTTTAAAGACACTTTGACGCTTCCTGTTGGCAGCGCGGAGTACTTGAAGTGCTTTCGTTGCACTTTAGTTGCATTGTTTTTGTTGTGCGCAACGTGCACGTTGCACGCTGCCCGCTGCACGCTTCATAGCAATAACAGCCACAGTTAATACACATCTATACAAATATTTAATTCACAAAACGCTTCCAACTGTCGTTTATTTGTTGATACGGCAAAAGAGGAGACACCCTATGTGAAAAGTGTTGTCTGTGTGAAAATTGTTGCTTGAATTCCTGGAATTGGTCGCAAACAGAACGGAAGCATTTTGGCAACGTCGTCAGTAAGCCAAATGTTGTCATTATCATTGCATTTGAATTGCATTCGTATTTAAATTTGAGTAATACACTGCCTGACCTAATTTGTCAGCGCTTTGGTCTCAAGTGCAATGGATATGCCAGCAATTGTGTTATCAAATCCGACAAAAAGACAACCACAAAAATGTTGTTGGAACAAAAATGAAAACGGATAACCTGACAACTTTTTAGAGTTTGACGCGTGCCCGAGCTGCATGACTCTCGAAATGTGTTAAAGATTTGCTGTATTATAGCATATTTTGTTATTTGTTGCACATCATTGTTGCAACATCAGCGCAACCGTCGAGTACACTTCAAGTCCTCGATCGAGTGTCTCGAGTGCTAATAAAAACCCACTGAGTGACTGACAGTCTCAACAACAATCGTGAGTTATTGAGCCAGCTAATCTGGGCTGGGCATGGACCCTTGCCAGCCTCCTAAGCCTGTTAGACAGCCAGGCGGGACAGCCGTGAATTGTGTGTGGGGTGAACAACAAACAAGCTATTTAACACCGCGCACACAAAATGCTGAGCAATCTCACAATGAGACAGCACAAAAGTGCAGATCCACAGAGTCTGAGATGCGAGTCCAGAGGTGCACAGAGTGTCGAAGATCAAAATCAGCAGCGTTCGAGAGGCGGAATTGATCGCGTCGATTAATTTGTCTTGCAGCAAGCCTTGCCAGTTTGTCTGTCTCTGGCAGCATGAGTCTGCAACATGTTGCCCGCTTGGCTGGCTCGGCCAACAAATGGAATGCACTTAATCACGATTAGTTGTAATCGATAAGCATACAGCAGCCCAGCTAATAACTCCACTGACATCAGACAGTCAGTCCCTTTGCTTGCTGGCTTTTTGTTTCTTTTTCTTTTTTGGATTAGAAACCAAAAAACACACACCAAAATTGAGTTGAGCTTCAGTTTTTGATCTGAGTTCGTTCGGGGTGGTCCTCGTTTAGGCATTTGCATATGAAAAGCTCCACAGTTTGCCTTAAATGGCCTCTCAATGATTTCAACATAATATTGTAAGGCTTTGTTGCTGACTTCTTCTTCTAAATAACCTGACCTCCCTCCCATGCCACCATTTCCACCAATCAATGATAAATGGCGCAATTTATTAAAATCAACAAGCCCACATTTCCACTTTCCGCTTCACACACACTCCACACTCTCCCACCACGAACTCCAGCTCAATTCGGGCTAATAATTTTGAATTTATCAACATTTGTTAGCCACGATTATGAATGACGTGTGAGGCCAGGTAGCCACCAAGTCGCCATATAATCCATGCATACAATGAAACATTTTTATTCATTCATAAAATGTTTCGTTATCGCACCGCGGGTTGCCTTTCTTAAAAACATATGCAAAAATTTGTTTTCAATTATTTCGGATACCCAAACGTGTATTTCGAATAAAGGTTTTCGGATTTCAAAGCAGCCATTGAAAGTGTCTGCATCCGAAGCGTGTGGAATGTGTTGTACAACATATTTGACAATTGCTTTTAACAATTTGTTCGTGTCTTTTCACACAAATATTTTGTAATAATTATTAAATACTTAACACATTGTATTTTCAATTATTTATCAATGTTTTCACTTACACGTTAAGTAAAAATTAAAATTTAAGAACATACAATTCACACATAAGACTAAGTTGATTTTGTCATCAGTTAAAACCAAAATTAATTATTCTTATCCTTTGGACCAAAGTACGCAAATTATTTTTCCCTTCTCATTCTTTTGCCACCTGACACAACTCATCAAGTAGTATTGAACACACTGGACGCATACTCCAATCGAAGAGGAAATGGCCTACAACAATAAAAGACTCGAAATGCCCAAAAGGCGATCCACTAAATTGTGTACAAGAGGAGGCGCCACGTGTGGTCCTGTTTAACATGAAGAGCCAAATGCATTAAATCAAAATTTTAAACAAGTGCAAAAATGTCAATAAAAAAGCAGAACGAAACGAAAAGAACAAGCGAAGGGCAGCTTAAGCTTTTTTTACAACGCTGTCTTGCGGGGTGTGAAGCTGCAGTCTGATGCTGGACATGGACCGTTTGCTGGCATGCTGTGCATTTAATTTTCAGCTTTTGACATATTTATGATAACTTGGGTCATTTACGTGCAACCTTTGTCTTGTTGAACACCCCAAGTTGCTTGTTTGTTGGACCGAACGCCAGGTGGAAGGTGCTGCGCTTGTGCAACTTGCCTTATTCCATGCCCGCTGTCGCATTCCACAGAGAGAAAGATTGAGAGAGAGAAAGAGAGAGAGAGGGGACTCCTCGGTCAGGGCAGACAGACAGTCAGCGGACGACGCGGCAGGACATCGTTTAATTGCGAACAAGTTTTTTAACACGATGTTGTACAACTTTGGCTTGTTTGCATAAGCCGAATGCGCACACGTAAAAAGTGAGTTAAGAAACAAGGAAACACACACAAGCTACAACAGCAAGAGCAACAGCAACAGAAACGGAAAAATAAATAAACAGTCATCATGTTGCTTGCAACATGTTGCCAGCTTACAGCCACTTTTATTCTGGTTGATTATCCTGGAATCGCCAGCCGCGACATCGCTGACGGTGCCTTTTGTTATAATGAGTCTTAACAGCAATTTTTATTGAAGGCAGCGGCAGCTGCCCTTGAGCTCAATGTCCGATCCTGTCGCGCTCACCTGATCCTGACGCATTGATAACGCGCTGAAAGCCACACCACAAATTAATTAATTTATGAGACGACGACCCAAGGCGAGGCGAGGCAACGCAACGCAACACAACGCGACTCGCTTCGTCTTGGCATTGAGAAGTGCGCCTCACTGATGAGCATAAAATTGCTCCCATTTCACACAGAAACTCACATATACACACACACATACATATGTATGCTCAGAGAGAACTAACCCACATTCGCATGTGGCAGTCATAAATTCCATGTACAGCAACAATAACAATGAACATTTTCATGCTAATGAGCAACACGCTAACTATACAAATGTGTGGCAGAAGGAACTGCAACTGCAACATGTCCCCGCCTAGGCATCTTTGCGACAGGGGGCTTAGCAAATGAAGCTTGGCCTGCTCGTTGTCCTTGCGTGGCATAACTCATAATTTTCCTTACGTTTCTCTCTCGCTCTTTGCATATAGTTTTCTCTATTCTTTTCATTTTTTTGCACGTCGGCCCACACACGACTGCGACGACTGGACTTAATTTACACTTTTGTGCTGGAGCGCGTGTTTATCGCACACACAAAATCTCTAAAGTTGCCAAGCAGCAGCGGCAGAGGGAGGTCGAAGTTGGTGCTATATGACTGCATTTTTATAAGCTGCCAACATGCGAAAATGGGCTTTAGCAGTTGTTATGAGTGTTAACACTCTCATGGATACCTAGGACAACAACAACAACAACAACAACAACCAAAGAACGAAACCGAAACCGAAGCCGAAACTGAAACTCTGGGCCCTCTGCTTTACTATTATTATTTTTGGACTGGTGATATAATGTTTTTTTTACTGCTTACCTCTCTCATGTGTATGTGACTGTTGTAATTTGCTGTAAATGTTGTAAAATGCCTGCCGTGTAATTTAATTAATAACAACGACAACATCGCATAAGCGACAAAAAACGAGCAGTGAAAGTTTTGCAGTTATTAGTACGTTATAAAAATAGTTTTTTCTTCTTTTTTTTTTTTTTGTTTTTTTTGTTTGTTGAATGAAATGGATACGCTTGGCAGGAACAGTACAGCAAGAGTGGTACAATTGCACGAGTGTGGTAGTGTGGATTTTATTGTCGTGATAGCAGGCAGGCATTTTATTATGAGAAATGCCAACTATACCTAGCTGGGTGGAGTCGTTTGTAATCTTAATTCTCGTTTTCGTTTTCGTAGTTGCTCATTTCGAAACCATATATCATCAAGGGGCGCAGCTGCAATTCATCAAATGATAATGTGCAGCGATAGTGAAAAGGGGATTTGCATTACTAATTTCAAAGTGTAAATATTGCACGTAAGAAGTTTATAAATTACTACATTAATTTGATATTTCCATAAGAAAAATAAATAAATTAGTCGCCCTGAAATAGTAGTTTATTTAGCATACATTGTAATTTGTTTGCTGATAACTCTTTGACAATAAAATTATAAATATATTTTATATAAATATAAATATATTCTAATTAATATGCAAATATATTGAACATAGATGCTGACATTTACAATATCTATATTTTAGGGAGATTAAATTACATTCTACATTACGGACATGATGATAACCTTCTCAGGAAGATGAATAATAATAATGAATATAAGAAGCTAACGTTTCAACCTTAAAATTCTAAGAAACTAAAGGCAAAATGCAATATTACAGGCTTACGCTCATGGGTTAATATCAGAAGTCGCTTTAGATGTGCTCTCCCCATCTGCAGGCCATGCCATTCAGCTTGCATGTTTGGGTCTATTGCATTCACTGCATACGTGCAGAAAATAACAGCGATAATATTAAATTGCTGTCAACAAGAAAATATGTTGGTAAGTTTTTAGCTTTTTGGTATGGCCCCAATTGATTTTCTGTCAGCACACACAGCGCATAATGCCAAACACTTTTGCAAGTGTTGATATGTGCTATACTCTATGGTATGGTTCTTATCAACAATGCCAGTCGACTAGAACTACTCTAGCCTGACTGACGGAATGATGGGCTGACATGCATAGAGTAGAGCGAGAGGCAAATACTAATCAACATCAACGGGCTAACATCAAAGGTGAAACAATTTCAAGTTTTCTTGTAATTGCCGACATGCGCATATGCCATAAAGAATAAAGAAAAGCCACACAGAGTGAGACTAACATTCCTTTGTTTTGCTAGGGCGCCAAACCATTAACGGAATAGCAGTAAATTTGTTAATACCTTTGTCTAAACATGTGCGTTGGCAGGTGCCTGAAATTCCATAGACCTTAGTCCCAGTTGAGACTCTCAGGCAGCAAAAGCAGCTCTGAAGCCAGCCAAAATAAAAAGGGGTTAAAATGTGTTTATTTGTTTATGGGGCAACCTCCCGCAGCTCCTGCTGTTATTGCTGCTGACGGAGTCCACGAATAATGCTCGTAAAGGGTTAGGCCCATAGTTTGTTGATGCCCCAGTGCGTTTGACTAATGTCTCATTTGCATGCCAAAAGCAGTTAACAAGTTTTACCAGCGCAGCAAGCAACCAAAATGATGCCTTGTCTTGCTTTTAAAAACAACTTAGTGGATAATACACCCTTAGTGTTAAGCTATCCAGTCAGCCATCCAATACTATGCCTCAACTGCAGCAACATCGCCATCAACATCAACAACAACAACAACAACAACAACGACACATTCATTTCCTCCTTTGGCGCGCCTCAAGTGTTGTCACCTGTCATAATAAGTACGGAAGCAGAATACAGAACACAGAAGAGCAAATTGCAACTAGGAAAAGCAGAGAAGATTTGATACCTTACAAATATTGCACAAAGACTTATTATTTAAATAAAGAGTGAAGTACAAATGAAATGCCACAAGAAAACATTTATAAATCACTTAACTTGGCTTACCCAACTTGTCAACTCACCTGTCATTTGAGACAAACATGCTGGCAAAGTGCATGTACTTTAATCAAGTGTATGTTACTGCATTTGCTTTCAATTTATAATATGAGCCGACGCGTCGCAACGTTGCCATCGCAAGTCGCAAGTTTTCAATTCATTTTCATAATTGCAGCAAATGTAAATTGCAATATTTTTTCTTTGCTCTTCACAACAAAAAAAAATACATTTCCTTAGCGGCATATGCGTGTTGCACTTGAATTTGTATTGTCGACTGTCGCACTTGAGTTGAACCTGAAGCGAACCTGTTTCAAGTGGATTGTTGTGGAGTGACTGTAAGAATGGTAAGTAGTAACCATGCTGGAGCTGGAGCTGGAGCCCCTGAAACGGAACCGCAAATTATTTTAATTTGCGTTAAATAATGCAACGAGGTGAGAAAAAATTAAGACCATTGCTGAATGAATTGTATATGAAATGCGCAAAAAATTGAAAAGAAAAGAAATATAATAATCATAATAACGTTGCAGAAGCATAAAAAACTAAGGTATATTTTGACATACTTGTATGTGCATACGAATCGCAAAGGTAGTGCAAGACTACAAAATACCCTATAGAGCACTTTAAACTATTATATTACTTTGCTATTATCAACAACAACTTGTTCTGTTCATTTTAGTGTCCTTCTTCACTTTAACTTTGTTATGCCCTCTTTTAGTCAACCAAGGGGTATTCAGAAAACGTTTGGCAGTCGCGCCTAGTAAGACTCATTAGCTGACAGGCAGGGCAGCCTCGTCCAGTCGAGCAGTTGTTTGCCCCCTTTCATATCCTGGCACAAAGTTAAATGCGCCGACCTGTAATTTGCCTGCAATACGGCGTCGCAATAAACTCAATTTACGCTGCCTTCGTACATAAAAGACGAGTGCCACATGCCCCGAAAAGAAATATAAGTGCAAGAATTTAGAGTTGTGAGAGGTCCACGTTGTCGGAGTTTGAGAGCTCCTTGTTGTAACGTGTTCATTGAGCCAACGACCATCGTAATGTTTATGTGAAATGGCTGTAGGGTGCTTAAAGCGAACAACGCCAGCACCAATGCCGAACCGAACCGAACCGAACGAACAACAATGCCACGCAGTTTAACTCTTGACATGTTTAGCAACATTGTGGCCAAGCCCACTGCACATGTTGCTAAAGACCAAGAAGAAGAAGAAGGCTTGTCTGTCTGTCTGTATATTTGTGTTATATGGTAAGCAGATGCTGATGTTGTGCGGTAGCCACAAATTGTTGTTAGCTTCAAGTTGCTTGGCTTATTCACAGGCAATTTATGCATGTTTAGATCGATCATAACTCTTAATTAGTAAGCAGGTAAACCTTGTCAACTGTTGATTGACAAGACTTTTAAGGTTTCGGCAATCACCGAATCCACATTTTTTGCGTAGGCTGACCAAGTGAAAGGCAAAATACTCAAATCGTTTGTGTGTGTTGAAATATGGAAAGCGAAAATGTAGGGAAGATTGCATTTTAATTCTTATCCATCATTAACAATTTCAAATCATTTTAACATCAAGCAGAAACATAATAAATTCATGCAATATTATAAAGATTTCAAAAAAAGCTCTCAATTTTATAAATTGTTTTACCCATAAATAAAAGTTTATCAAATAAATGCTCTCTTTAAATATACATAAAAAATGCGTACTTATTATGCTTTTATTGTGGGCCTTCTTATAAGCCAACTAATCCAAATGTTTTCATATTTGTAAACCTCATTCTTCTGGCTGCTTGTTGAGTGGCGAATGGCGAGTGGCTGGCTGCCCTAAGGGCTAAGGCTGCCCACACACGCAGGGCAAACCAGACACAATGGCTCCCATGACTCAAGCGACAAACAACCAACGAGCCACCCACACAGTCAAACATGAGTACACGTATACTTATATAAGTACGTTCGAGCTGCAAGATAAAAGCCACCTTCAATCGATCTGACAAACGCTGATCGATCGCTGGCAAGGCATAAATCTCCCAATGCTATACAACTCGTGGCAATTATTTAATGATATCTATAAAAAAAAAAGCATTTATAAAAAAACAACAAATTTTACATATTCGTATACTTGTATATGAAATAAATAAAAACTAGAAAACTTATAAGGACAACAAGTTGATTCGTTTTTTTTTTCATTTCAATGCGCATTCAATCGTTCAATCATCAATCAAATTTCCAACGATCAACAGTTTTGTAGCCAAACGTTTTCATGTAAAGCCTTAAATATTTTCACACCTTATAAACAATGTGCAGTCACGATCACGTCTTGAGTTCAGGTAATGCGCCCATTGTCTCATCAACAATAGAAACTAAGCGACAGTTAAAGAAAAGGCGCCCATATAGATCATACCTTCGTAGCTCGTTTCGTTTTATGAAATAAGAAAAAATATAAAAAAAAAACTATAAGCTATATTTCTTTCTAGCGAATTATGACACGCATTGAATGATCGATGAATGATATGATTTTATACGATTTGTTAAGGGTCTTGCTGAGACGTCATAGTGCAGCATTTGTGTTTAATTTTCTGAAGATTTCGATTTATATTTATGGCTGCATTCTATGTTGGAAAGTTGGGATGCCTTTCACTTTGTCATTGACTGCAACTACTGACGGCTTCATTAATACTCCACTCTCAGCTGCTGGACCACAAGTTATGGCATAGAAATTAGCATTCTGAATGATCACGAGTCGAATGCGCACTTGACAGCGTTGACAAGTGATCTGGCTTATGATTTTTGACAGGCCACAAGGCGTATACATAACATGCAATCAGACAATCTCTCTCTCTAATAAATTTGAATTAAATATAGTTTGTTTTATGATAATCAAACGACAACAGCAGCAATTGCCATTGAGTCAGTCATAATTAGTTAGCAATGCTAACCGTAAATCAGCACACACATACATCCAGACAGTTCAACGGCATATAAGCCACAATGGAATGGGGGGGGGGACAGACGACAGACACCTACACCCGGGCGGTAGCTTGAAATTGAAGCCAGTGAAGCGACTTAAGCAGCTTCCAAAGTTGTCAGCGCAAAATAAGACAAATGTTCAAAGCGGCGACGCGGTGACCAACCAAAAAAAGTGAGGGAAAACATATTAAGACTGTAACAGCACAACCAAACGACGACTAGCGAATGCCCTACGAATTGTTGCCAGTTGAGAAACGAAATTGTAATGAACTTTATTAATCAATTATTGCTAATGCAAAATGACATAAATTTAATTACTTTATAATATAGTGTTGTATACGATTTACATTTAATGCACAATATTGCTTATTTGTACTACTTTTAAGAAGTACACTATTATTTGATATATTTTGTTGCACTTTTTATGTGTTGGCATTAATGAAGCTTTAAGCGTATACCCTTTTCTGCCATTTTGATGTGCAGGGTAGCTGCATGAGCATCTGCCCTGTATCGCTGTGTGGTCCAATTAAATATGCAGCCGGGTCTGAGAGCGATCTGAGTTCGGGGTCTGCGATCGCGTCTGCCACCAATGTGCGAATGATGCGTGAATTTGGAAACCGAGCAAATCTTGCATCAAGCCTGCTGTTGACTGATGAGCGCGCGTGAGGCACATTAATTGGAATTGAGCAAGCCAAAAAGACAACCAAATGAACCCGAATGCAATTCAAGCAATTCAGAAAGAGAGAGAGTGAGAGTGAGAGAAACAGAGAATGGCGCATATTTTATCGCTATTGAAGCGTTTGGCGTTAATTAAGACAAAATCAGGCGACATTTTTGTCACATTGCCGAGCCAGAAAGTCGCAGTCCCCAAATGCATTCGTCAGATTCATATGCCCGTACTGCTTCTGATTCCGACTCGGATTCGCATTCGCATTCGTATTCTGATGCTCAGTTCAGTTACACCACACAGTTGCCGTGATTAATTGTGCCTTGTGCTGGCTGCCAAGTTCTTTTCGAATTTCCCTTTTTTGCTTACATTACGACTACTACACAAGCAAAGAAATGAAAAATTAGTCGAGAAAATCTGGCGAAATAAAATGTCGTCGGCGACATTTTGCAAAGAGTTTCTTTTAATACGTATTTTGTTTTCCTCTTGCCTTGCTTTACATTTGTGCACTGTCTGCCAGTGGGTCTGCCGTATTAGTGGGCGTATGAGAAAAGCAGACCATGTACTGAGGGACGACTCCAACATTTAAGCCCTGCACATTAGTCAGTCAGTCAGTCTAACTACTCAGAGATGTTTAAGTTGATCAATGCTGTGCATTATGACAATTATTAAATATTGAAAAGAATATTAGTAAATCCCGTGAATTACAGCGCACTTGCAAGTTCCTCTAGCCGATAAAGCTGTATTGCAATTCTTGACAGAGAGATGAGAAATATGTTCATATTATTGTTGATGCCATATAAAAAAGATCAAAGCAATGGCATTATGTTGTTGTTGTTGTCGTTGTCGTTGTCACATCAACGCGTTGCCATCGCCAACAAAAACGCAAGGCAACTACAAAGGCCCGAAGAAGAAGAGTACGACCGGAAAAGCGTCTAATTAATGTGCTTTTAATTATAAAAGTGACCACAGAAAAATGTAAAAAGTATTTGTACACATGTATTATATATGTATGTATATGAGTACAACCACAAAAGCTTAGGCAAGCAATTGATAGGTAAGGACAGCAGGCAGGAGGTGTTCTGACAACCGCAAGGTGAGTGGCAGCAATAAGCAAAAAGGGTTCATTTCGCCCCTGTGGTCAGCCCCATTGCGACATGTCAGACCAATATAACAATAACTACTCAAGACAGCCCAAAAGTAACACATTCGCAGAAGGACATGCAGCAGGACAGAGGGGATAATGAACATGGATATGGATATGTTGGCTTGTTAGCACACGACAAGCTGTGGTCAGCAAATGAGCCCAGCAGCTGACCAGCTGACTGGACCTAAACGGCACATTCCATCTCCATCTTGACCTCTGTCTCACCTCTGGGTAATTGTTGTGTCAATTAGGCTTGGACATGCGACTTGCAGAGACATAGTCTATGTCAAATTTTAAACATTGATTATCTGGAGACATATTCAGCAATTAGCAAATCAACTCGACTGCGGCTTGGGCCACAACATCCGACCAACTGCCTTAGCTGCTCCATAAATGACAATTACCAAAAAGTGTCAAAAGCCTTATTGGTGTGAGTGCGTTTGTATTTTGTTAAGTTTTAATGTGACAGCAGATAGAATGGAACAGAAGACATATTGAATTAAATTTGATATTTAGATGCGACATTGCGCTCAATAAATGTCAAAAAATATAAATGATATCAGATTAATCAGCCATAGCAAGATAGCAGACATGTTGTCTGTCTCAGAGTGTCCAATATTTCATATTTTTCAAATTTTAACGTTAAATAAATGTATATGTGTGTGTATATGTATGTATATTACAATTATTTTGTTATACCATTATTATCGCTTAAAGCAGTTGCAACTTAACTTACGTTTCCTTCTCGTCCCAGTCAGTGCATTGAATTTGCATAAACATATACCCTTGAGTGTAGTGTAACAAGTCAGCTAGAAATCGTCGAGCCCTTCCCAATGGACATGTTTAACGGCTTCATTTTACACATCATTTAATGCAAAACAAGTTCCAGTTTTCCGTTTTCGCTTTTCTTTTTGTCACTCAATTTAAATTTATACAGCACAGGGAGGACACAAAAGGATACGATTGATTTATGGCACACTTCCAGCAAATAGAGAAGTGAGCAAAGAATCTTTCACTTGTCAGTGCTTTATACAGTTCACTGATTTGGCATTGTTCAATTACAAAGTGTTAACTAGAAACTGTTGTTTGTCCGTTGTCTGTTTGACTTGCAACATATGGCAGCAACATTTGCCATCAAATTCAATTTGCAATTAATTGTGTGCTGTCGAGTGAACTTTGACACATGGCGCAGTTGTAAAAAAAAACTGAACAACCAACGAAAACTTTTAATAATTTAGTTTTAATGTGTGTGTGTGTGTGTGTAAGCGTTAGTGTGTGTGTGTCTGAATATTGCGGCTCTTCTGCAAATAATACACACAAAAATTGACAACACGCAAATGGCTCATTAGCCGCACCTTGAATGGAGAATCGAGAATGGAGAATGGAGATACATAGCACCACAACGATCCCCATCGTGGCAGCGTCGCACAATTCGCACTAGCAATTAATAAACTTTACAGCTCATTATTAAGCATTATTGTCTTTCAACATAGGTAAACTCGACAGGCTACTCGCTCCCTTGCCCATTCCCATGCCCTTCCCCCTGCTACAACCCGTTTGTAGTTTACAGTTTTGCCAACTTTAGCGTTCAAGTTGAGGTTCCTTTGGTAATTGCCGGTTGGCAAAGCGGCGACTCATATTAGTTGCAGTAATATTTCATTTTGACTCATCTTCGCGTCAATTAAAAAGTAACATGTCTGCTATCACCTCTCGATCTGGTGATGATGAGTAAATTGCATGCATGTTGATAACGCTTCAGTTGCCAACTGAATCTACAGAGACTTGCAACTGGCAACAAAACAAAGGGCAAGTTCCTTATTGTTGCACTCTTCTTCTGCCGCCTGTCAAATTTTCAGTATAAATTGAATTTTATCTAAAATGGATTAGTATTTTGATAACTTTTCATATATTTATGGCTGACCAAAACAGCAAAAGAATTTTAATACATTATATATATTTTTGTTAAGCTTTTAGTTATGTGGAAATTTCAATTGCAAGTATTTTTATTCCTTGAACACTGAAAAGTGATGGTCAGACTTAGCATATGTTGCCGTAAAACACACATTGTTGGGAGTTAGATTTATTGCCAATTGTCGTCTTAAGGTTACCAGATTTGAAAACATTTATTTAACATGAATTCCAATTAAATTATTTGTATTATTTAATGGCCATGTTATTGTAAAAGTCACATTTCGTAGATCAAGTGCTGTAACAAGTTCCTCAAACAGTTTTGCGAAATATTTGAACACATGTTCAAAAGTCTTGTATCAACGACTTTTTTTCGATAGAAACTCGTACACCGGATGCAAATCTAACGACGAATGCTTTAAAGTCACGTCTACTCGAATGTCGATTAAGTAAAATATGTTCAAGCACGTTAACGTTAGTTAACATGGCAATAACATATTTGTATGTAGGCCAACAAATACAATTTTGTAAGATCATGTTGTTAAAGTTGTAGAGCACTTTAAGCAATGCCAAAAAGTTTCCTTCATTTTGTTTTCGTTTTTGTGAAACTGATTTCAGACTTGAGTGGTTTTCTTTGCCAAAGATGCCAAAGATGCACGTCCAACTCAAAAGCATTGAAGCATTCATGGCGATTTACCCCGTTAATGAGACCATAGATAACGGCAAAATAAACTGTCAACTTGGCCAAACAAAAGGCGCACACTGATTAAGTTAACCCTAACAAATGGAGTTCTATCCACTGCTTAACCCTGATCACAAGGCGACCGCTAACAAAAGGGGGTAAAATGTGCGAAATATCACAACTTGGCACTCGCTTGCGTCACAACAAGAACAACACCAGGCAACAGCAACAACAACAGCAACAGAGGCAAGGCTAGCAGTTATGCCGGATTAACAACCCCTTCTGCAATGAGCTCAATTTCTAAAGTTGTTACGCTTAATAAATTAAAATTTCGGCTTGAAGTATTGGGCGTGAAATTGAGCTTAGCTGGGGCGTTTTTAACACAGAGATGGGGTGCATTTATATCCAAACAAATTAGATCGGAATTGGTCACGTTCAGTTGAATCTCTCACAGTTTAAATATAGCAATTTTTAACTTCAAGTTACTCAATAATTATTTAGTTTGCAATTTCAATTCAAGTTGCGATAAATAAAATGGAATTACTTAATCTGAATTGATTAAAATAAAAATAATGGCTTGAAAATTGCTACTTAAATACTATTTAATTTGTTTTTATTCACCTTGAGCAACAAGTAATAATAAAGTCAATAAAACTCAATCAACACTCTTTATGTCCATCACATAACTTTGTTATTACACCCGCCTACCCAAGAGGCGGAAGGATATCATAACCTATAACCTAGAATGTTACATCTGAATAATAAACACAGAAGTTATTCAAGGAATACTTTTAAAGGGTATTCAGTTGCTATCTCAATGATATAATAATTGTATTGAATATACCTAATAAAGTGCTACCAAGCTAATTATTTTGAACGCAGTTAAGTTCGGTATATTTTTTGGTTCATTTAGTATATTACATTTTCTAGCTTTCTTTCTTGTTTTTATATATGGTTTCGGAATTTTTCATACGACTTTTCAATCTCCTCATGCTGTTGGCTCACAAGCTTCTGTCGGCGGCAGCAACAAAAGCCACGATCAAACCAACGCACGCGAAGCCCGAAGTTTAGGCCAATTTCTAATCAAACATTTTCTCACCTCAGTCGGCCCAGACTTGCTGTTACCCTTTTGCCTTTTGTGTGTTGTGGGCGTGTTCGTTGTTGAACGTTCTGTCGGCATTGGCAACAACAACAGCAGCAGCAGCAACGTCGGCATCATTTCTGTGTTCTTCGCATGTTTCTTTTTTGTTTTTATTTTTCCATTGCTGCAGCCGCATTTAACTTGATGCCTTGTTGTTGTTGTTGTTGTCGGTCTGACATGTGAGAATTTGCCGTAAATCAACCTGTTGCCGATGTTGTTGTTGTTGTTGTTGCCGCACACGTTTTTCGGCGTCTGCAACGGCCACTTGGCTTATGAAGTGCCACAGAGAAACAGGTTAATCGATTTTAAATCGGTTTTGATGTTGTTTTGATCGCTGCTCCATACACACTATGCTCACCACCACATGACTGTGTGAGTGTACACCTGATTGGGTTGCTCTAGTTTTCTAGTTTTTGACGTTTGAACTTGATTACAGGTGATTTTAATAATGATGTGTCTGCGCCATGCAACATCAGCAGCAGCCAACGGTTAATTAAATGGCAACCGCCAACTTCTCTGGGCAGATGCGTCTCTTAATCCTCGATATACACATACTCGCCAGTCTGAAATGCCAGCTGGCCGATTATTAAGTACGAGTAGTTGCTAAATGTCTACTATATTCATTTGCTCTCATCTGAACGGGTTGAGCACTTGAGCAAACCAAAATACCCTATGATGATTACAGACCGCAATTGAAGGCCTTGAAAGAAAAGGAGCGAAGGCCAGCGCTGGGTACTCTATAAACTGTATTTTTACAAAGTTGTCGTCGATAATAACAACTCAGAATATGTGTCGAAAATACGCTCACTATTACAAATTATTTATCGCAGATACTTTTAACTTCTTTACTGAATACAGTGCTTAACTCCTTTATTATTTATCCTATAATAAACGCTATTAATCTGACATTATACCCCATTATGTAAGGCACCGCAATGCTACAAATACTACAAACGAATCAATAAGTCGACACTAACTGCAATTGAAGTGCCATTCGTTCCACATGGCATAATATTCAAGTCGCTGCAAGTTGCACAGAGCAGTAGTAGTACAACATAATTTTCCGCAAGATTTGAAAACAAAACGCATAAATAAGATAAAATACGAACGGCAAACAGAAGAACAAATGGGAGGGAGAAACTATGGGAGCAAAGCGAATGAACAAGTGATGGGGTAGCCCAAGATGATTTATTTGCGAACTCGTCTGTTTGGTTCCACGCGAGTGACAAACGCAACGACGATGATGACGATGCGCTGCAATGAAGCTGGCAGTGAAGCACTTAAAAGTGCTGTAATTGCTCCAGCCAGCAAACCAGACCGTCTCTGCTGCTACTGGACTGGGATCTGGGATCTGGGATAGCAGGAAGTGCGCGCCCGCGGACTCCAGACCAAGCCACATAACACTTAAGGCAGTCAGCTAACAGATCAGCGTCAAGTTAACAGAGCTCTACTACACTGTCAGAAAGAGAATGATATTATTATGAAAATTATTTAAAGTTGATATCAGATTGGTCAAGCACATAAAATGGAGAAATTATTTTTCAATTGCCCAGATACTTGATAATAATTTGCATTCGTTTATATCATTATTAAGTGACCATCAGTGGAATTAATAAATAATAATCACACCTCAATAATTAACAAATAAGTAAATATCCGGTTTGAAAATAATTTCTCAGTGTGGCAGATCGCCTCATGTCAAATGATGAATTACAAGCGGAAGAGAGACATTTCAGTGGCAGTGGCAGTGGCATTGGAAATGAAATGAATCTGAGAATCTGTGGCAGGCTCAAGTGCTCTTTATTTTAGTGCTCACTGACAGCCAAGTTGGCTTCCAGTCAACACACAAACAGAGACATGCACCGAGCACACTCGGAAAGTTACTTGCACACACTAATTACCTAGTTAAACTGTCAAATTGACAGATGACAGTTTTGTCTGTGCGCGCATCGCAAGTAACATTTTGCCCGTCACGTTTGTGCAACATGCTGGGCATCCTTTACTTTTTTTTCCTGCATATTTGCAACATTTTTATTTTGTCATGCGCTTAAATAACGTCAGCTCCATTTTCTGTCAAAATGCCGTCATAAACTCATGCAAATATCCATTGCCGAAGCCAGAACATCATAATTAACAATTTCGACAACAGCAGCAGCTAAGCAGCAGCGTCTTCTGAGAAAGAGAGTTCGTATTTGTTTTGATGTCACAAATTTACAAGCTTAACATGGGGCACACAATATCAATGGACGTGCACTTCGCCTCCTTGTCTTCTGTCTGCTGGTCAACATACTTGCCCGCCCCATGTCTGGCTGTTGCGCCGACAAGTGCGCGCTATTTGAGTATTAATTATGCAAACGTGTGAAACATTTTAATTGGGTGCAAAGCAGCAGCAGCAGCAACAGCCACAAGCAAAGACTGTCTCAACTGAGGCGTCTAACAAGTTGCCTGCCAATGCAAATTTTCTTTCAATTATATATTTCCACATTTGCAGGCTGCTTGTCGTACTTTTTTTCTCTCTGATTTCCACTCGACATGTAATTGCGCGCTTTCCTAGCCACAATTAAACTGTCATAGACATGACGCAGCATTATGACGTCGCAATTATAGCTGTCACTTTTGACAGCCAAGCTCCTACAAATGCCTATGATGAGTTTGCCAAGAGCAAAGCATCAAGTACATTAAGCCACACATATTTCCAAGTATAGACCACCCACTGCTTTTGATTTAGGATTATTCTATGGTTAACTTTAACTTTAGTTCTTGAGAAAAATTGCTCTTATCTTTGACAATTATTTTGTATTACAAATACTTATAATTACATAAATGTGTATAAGTATTCTATGAAAAGTTACCAACTAAACTTGTAGACAAGAATGTAGACTGATCCCTAAAGCAAACATGTGAAGGACGCCTCCCCCATTTCTAAAATAAAATATATATATATATATATATATCTAAGACAAACTTGATCTGCGTGTACAAATAAGATATATGGCTTACCTTTTATAGATTCTGAAATCAGAGCGCTGATGCAAACAGACACAAAGACTAGCATGGCTATATCGTTTCAGCTAAGATGCCTCCTTCTGCCTGTTACATCAATTTTCGGTTGGCACAAAGGTAAAACATGCTTACACTTTATACATAGATAGCAGAGTTCAAAAAAACAAACAACCGTGTTGCCCGACTGTATAGAAGAGCTTTGTAGCAAACGGCTGACTGCCTTTTTGGACCACAATTTATAGCCGGATATTAATAAGCTGTCAACACATGCGTTAGACACCTTTAAAAAAAAGAAACAAAGACAAGGCAGAGAACTGCTAAAAGTTTGGGTACAAAATCCAGTTTTTAATTTTACTTAACAAACTGCATACGAAGTGAACTCTAATGATGGCTCATAACTTTTGAGCAGCACCAAACAATTTGACAGTTTTATATGCGATTTTTATGCCCGAAAAACTTTTTCGAGGCCAAAGGCTAAAAGCAACACATACTCGCACTACTAACATACCTCTACCTCCAGCCCTACGCAACACTTAATTTGGCAGTTGTTGGCTCCAGGTAGAGAGCGTCGACATGGCATTTGCTTATCCATACCCTCGTTTATATATTGATCGATCGTTCGACATGCAAAAACGTTAACTGCAAGTCCCAGTGACCGTAGCCCATCGTTGTTGATCCCCTGTCCCCTGTCCCCTTGTCTGCCCCCTTCATCTGCGTTTTATTAATTTTTTGTTTGACTTTAGCTTTATGGCGTGTTCATTGTGGCACCACAGTCAAATGTCAGTGTGGTGTGTTCGACTCCTCTTTGCTCTAAGCTCTTGCCTTGAGATGGACACGTGCCTGGGCACGACAAAGTGAATGGCATTGAGTTTACTTGGAGCCCATCGTGTCACGACAGAGTTAAGCACACGCGTTCAGCACTACGCTCTCCCCATTCGTCGTTTTACTTTTTTAACTGATTACAGTGTCTTGTGGCCAGGCCCAGCAGGTGGTTTTCAATGTGCCTCAGCATCGACGCTTCGCTTTTACGATGTCCAAGTCGTCGTCGAAGTCGTCGCTGCGTCTGCTTGTGCATTGAGGAACACGTTGTTATTGAGCAAAAAAATAAAGCTCATCAGCCACGACATTCCGAAACTACCAACTGCTGGAAACACCCACGCAGAGCGGCCAAGACAACAAAAGTAAGAAATACAACAACTTATTTTGTGGCAGCAAAAGCGATAATTGTGCGTGGCCAAATGGCTCGCTAATCCCAACTAGCCACACCCATTACGTTAATCATAATAAAAACATCAACATTCGAAATTTACAAGTCGCCCTCGAGCAGTTCCTGCTGCCCCAACAACAATGAAAGACTTGGCTCGCTCGCTGCTCGTCTAGGCGTTGTAACTGCTTAAATGCAACAATTTTATTTGCAACTGCAACGCATGCAACTAACTTCGGATAGCATAAAACAATGTAGTTACACTGGGCGAAATATTATGGAAACATTTGAAAGTGCTACAGCAAATTTAGATTGCAAATTGAAATATATACAACAAACTCAAAAATTAAGTAAAAAGAACTAAAGAACATGTAGTTGTTAAGTCATTTAAAAGTAAAACTTCAATTTCATACATATCGCAATAAATAAAAAAAAAGGCAGCGCTATGTAAAAGAATATTAATTAACTTCCAAAATTCAAAAATATTTAAAGTTTCTAATGTCTCCTACCATTTGTTGACTCCTTTAACTTTACAACAGTTTTCTTTCAGTGCAAACTTTGTGCTCCTGGCGGTAGCAGCAGTAAAGCTGTTGCTGCCGCTTTATAGTGTATTTCCTCTATCTTCTCTCTCTGTCTCTCTCGTTCGCAGTTCGCTTGTGCGCCTCTCGGTCTGTCAGTTGGTTTGTCAGAAATTGCCAACATGCCAGAGATTACCAACTGTCAGTTGAGTGTCATGCCAGTGGAACATGCCGTCAACTGAAGTGTTGAACTAATTTAGCAGCTGTTGAAAAAAGCCAAAGAGAGTGAGAGCGATACACTAGATATGCATTAAATAGAGCAAGAAGAAAAGAGAGAGACAGAGGTGGCTACCCTGGCGTATGTGTAATGTGCAATAACAAAAGAAATTTAAATTAAAACAAGAGATTTATGCGGCTGTGTTGCAATTAAAATGCTTTACCCAGTGTACAATCTTCTACATAGATACACTCATTGTACAAATGATTGCAATACAATTAGCTGCACATTAAAAACATATGATAATTATGGCGTGCAAAAAAAATACTGACGTCTCTGACGACGACGAAGATGATGATGATGATGTTGATGTTGATGTTGATGTTGGTCAGCGTCAACAGCCCACGCCAACATCGTGACCATCTAGTAGTCAAATGAAATCAGCGCGACGACGTATCCGTTAATACATGTATTATATATGTTGGCAGGAGAAGCCTCGACTGGCGAAGAGTGTGTGGTGTTGATGGTCGTGTAATTAGAAAATGTTGTGCATAATTGGAATTGTAAATGAGCTCAACTAAAATGCAACACACAGACACAGTCAAGAAATGATTATGGCCAAGACAAAACGTCAGCAGCTCAGGAAGTCAGCAATCTTGTTGAGCGCTCCCCGAGCCATGTTCGTGTCTGCGTTGTTCCAAATGTAAATCTCAAGTCGTTTCAATATTTTTCACTTTTGTTTCAGTTGTGCGCTTTGCTGATTTTTATCTGCAGTTAAAAGAATTTGTTGTCTGCATCGATGTTTGCTGTATGTAAACGTTGATTTTAATGATGTGCCATGCCATGCCAGGCCAGTCTAATATACTTTACTCCCGCTAGAGAGGAGACTCCCTCTGAAAGTGAAGGCAAATGTTAAGAGTTTAGTATGTCTAAGTCAAAAATAACTACTATCGCTATTTGGCTATTTGTCGTGTCACGAGCAATCAAACACGACACGCTTACAACTCTAAATTCATTCGATACAGCCACTGGCTTTCTGGCGGATAACTCAAGCATTTTATTAGCCGCTGAATGAAATGACCAACTCCGCTTGACTAACTTGGTTAAGTTGATTGTCTGACATGACTGTGGATAGCCGGCCGCTAGATACCAGATACCTACCTGGCTATATACTTGGTCAACAGATACAAACAAAGATAATCGCACAAATGCTCGTATTTGTTAGAGAGCTGCTCTTTAGCCAGTTTTGTTTTCAGTTTTTCAGTTGCTTACCTTTGTGCATCAATTCGATTTCAAATTAAGCCGAACATGATTTTAAATGTTGAATTTTAACGTTTTAATCGTCGCGTTTATATTGCCATAAAATAAAACTCAAGCAGTTGCCAACAAAGTAAAACCGTTCGTGTTACACGCGCTGCGAACCACACACTGAAAATGTTGTACTTGATGTGTCTTGACAGATAGAGGGAGCTTGTAAGACGTGTAAGATAATGGCTAATAACCAAACGAAAAGGATCACAATCTAACTAAGATAAACCAAAATATTGTAGCACCCAAATAAATATGGGTAATTAATTCTCTGGCATTGGTTTGAAGATTAATGAACATTTCTTTACATAATAAGAGAATTGGTCATATTGTCTGCAGTAATATATGTCGATCAATTGTTTTATTTATTTTATATTACTCTTAAAAAACAATGTAATATTTAACAATCTACCCATAACTTCTTCCAATGTCTTCTGACTCCAAAATTATGGTTTGGAATATTTGCTGCATAACTAAATAGTTTAATAAATAAATGTAAAACAATAATTGACCTCTTGCAGCCAATAAGCATTGTCGACTATACAAGTATGGCCAGCTATGAACTGTTATTAATAATTGCACCAGTATAAGCAAATACATGCATTCTTTAAAGTTTAAACAGACATTGATCAGCTGGGCCAACAGGCTAGGCAGCAGTGTGGATAGAATGGACCGAATTGAGATTTATACAGGTCGTAAATTATGAGACACCTGTAAAATAAGTTTAATGCCATAGCAATACCAATAGCAATATCAAATGCCAAACAATATCATGCGACGTGATGCTTGACGTTGGGGGCGCGGATCTAAGGCTATAAAGCAAAAGCCGATTTACCGATTTACCTTTTATACCAACCAAAACAGTTACAACACGTAGCGAGGCGAACTAAACAAAATTTTATGTGCAACGAACGTTTTGTTGAACATATCATTAAAATATCAAAGTTTATCACCTTGCCACACACGGCCGACACTAGATCGAATATGAGATCGAAGAGTCACACACACACACACACACACACACACAGACACACAGACACATTCATAGAGAGGTACAGATGGACAGTCCACTTAATCCGTTCATTAGGCTTACCGGCATAAGACCATGTTGTTTAGTGAGGCGTTAGAAGCGCTTACAACAATGGAGCGGATGGGGTCTCTTCACTCTTGGGTTTTGAGGTCTGAGAGTCTGGCCGTTTGAATGACAATCAGATTGACAATACGAGAAGAGATGAGAGTTGAATGCTTGACACAATGACAGCCTTTTGCTTTGCTGTCCAAGCCGCGTATAATATTTTGACATTTTTAGTGCCGCTTATGAAATGCCAAAGAATTTCAGTTGGCCTCAGATTTTAGTTTAATTAAATTCTAATTTATTGTAATTTATCGTCGTTTAAAGTGTATTTTCGTGTTTGAAAATTATGTCAACGTTGACACGATTGTAGTTGTGATAATTTTTCAATCTTATTTTCATATTATTTATATAAGATTTACTTGGCCAACAACTTTTTGATTTCATTTTATGTTTCTGGTTTTTTTTTTAAACAAATTAACACTTTATTTTTACCCTTTTTTTTTTTTTGGCAACATTGAGCAAATATTTGTCAATTGTTTGTAAGCGGCTTAAAGTTTATGTGAGAGCTCGCAGAGATTTCGGCCTGTAAGCAGCTTAAATAGGTTTTTATGTTGTCCTCCTTTTCTCAGTCGCTCCACAATAGTTATCACAATATTATGACTTGATTATGTGGAAAGACTAATTTTTATTTGCTTAAGAACTTTTTTGTGTCCGCGTCTCACAAAACGCTGCTCTGTATTAAGTGTTAAGTTGGCACTGAAATGAACATCAAGGTCATAAGACCTTTCACTTCTCTTTGCTCATCAGCTGGCAGTTTAATGGGCAACAATGCGAATCGAAATGATTTGTTGTATAGATTTCATAATTGAGCGGAACAAAGATATCAACGAAACAGACAATCAAATGTTGGGACAGATGCTTTGTAATGCGTAATGTCCATAGAAATATAGTTTAATGACTTATTATTTTCGATGTGAGTCACATTACTTTATATAACGATTATTCAACTGATCGTAAGGTAAAATAAGATTTCATAAATGAATTATAATTTATTTCAGAAGAATTAAATTAGTTAAATTCAATTAGCTCAAGTAGCAGCATAATTTACAATATAAAGAAAAGAAAGCTATACAATACATCTAATTAAACATAATTTGAAGTCTTGCACCGAGCCAATCCGGTCCGCCCGTCCTGCAGACTACACACTGAAAGAGTTTGCTTGATGTCCGCAAAATTGTGCTACAAATTCAAATTGTGTTTTTCGTACAATAAAAACATAGAATTATATATTTATTATGTATTGTACAACACGCTATTAAATTTATATACATTATAAATATTTTAAGCAATTCAAAATATCGAATTTTAAATTTTCCCAAGTAGCAATTGAACACTAGAACTATGCTTAACAAAAAAAAAACATCATTTCTTGAGTATTTTCAATATTTGTCGTTCCATATTAATAAACTTGTCGTCTGTAGCCTTTACAGTCTCTGAGATCTAGGTGGTCATTCAGACAGACGTACAAACGGACAGACAGACAGGACTATATCCACTCGTCTAATAAAGAATATATACATACCTTATGGGGTCGCAGGGCACATCCGCCTGCTAAGCGCATTCAGACAAACGCAACCTTAAAAATATAACATTCAAAACCATTGAATTAAATATTAAAAATTAAAATCAATAAACTTTAATTAAAATTCGGTATTAGCACTCTAATATTTTTACAAATTATGTATTAATATTGAGCAATAACGCTCTATTTACCCTTCTATGTACACTCTACCCCTTTCGTTTTCCCTTTTATGCGGGGGGTGGCGGGTACAGCAATGCAGATAAGCCTGCTACATACTTTGAAAACGATTTGAGTCATTCACCAAAATAAAAAGACACCCACACACACACACAGACATTTTGAAATTGAGTGCGCTTAAAAAGTAGACCGAAAACTCCCCAACTTAGGCACAAAGTGTAGTCCAAAACAAAGTCAAGCCAAAGCCAAGTAGCGCTCCCTGAGCCAATTAAACGCACGTTATCTGCGCCAAATTTTAAAGCGTTGATACATAAATCCTTTCGTTAAGCCCCGCAGCGTTCTTGACAGCCAAGGCACATGCTAACATGCTATTTTCCGCACCCCAACCATATAGCAGAGCCAACGACTGGCGCAGGACTAGAAAAACATAAAAAAGAAGCGCGAAACTTTTTTGAAAGAATTTTTCCTCTTGGGCGCAAACGATGCGTTCCCTAAAGAATAAGCCAACAGGACGACGATGCGTAGCGAAAGGAGAATCTCTCGCTCACACATACATATACATATTTATGTGTGTATGGTATGTGTATGTGTGTCTGGGTGTATTTTAAAATTCAACTGCAGCTTAGCATGCGTATCATAAAATAAATTTTGAGCACAAGTGGCGCCATTAAGTCTGCTTTTAACTTTTTTGCACCCACTACGCGGCTGAGGCGACTTCATAGGGGATTTTCACAACGGGTTAAGGAGGGAAGAGGGGAAGAGATGAGCGAACCAAACGGGTGCTTGTTGTTGCCATATAATGGCTAAAAAGTTTATCAAAACCCTTCCACACCCGAATATCCTAAAGGATATAAACATATTTATCTATGTATGTGTGTACATAGACAGCTCGTTCGTTAGGGTGATTCAAAACGATGTTAAATCGTAATCGATAACTGTTATCGATAGTAATTTGTATAGTTCCTTAGATATGTATATAATTTTGAAAATATAGTTATTTGTTTTTTTTTTTTTGCCATGTGCATCAACTTAAAAACTTGAGAGAACTTAAAAGATTGTCAGATTTTACAATGCTTAATAAACAAATTATAAATACTATTTCCCTATTGAACATACTTAATTGTAAACTTATTTTTCTTTTTATCCAAAACTTTATTATATCGTAATCGACTTATCGTAAAGAGAAAGCACTCTCAAGAAATGTAGAAATGCAGCTTTATTTCACAGAAAATAAAGTAAATATGATTTAATCGTATTAAACCAACTTTTGATTAAAATAGATTGTCAGATTTTAAAATATTTAAATTTATATATGACATTTTACATTGCTGTTACCAAAAAAAAAAAAAAATCAAACTAATAAATCACTCAACGAGCCACCCTACGTTCTAGCCAGATATTAAGATAAGCCAAACAAAATGGCGGCACAACATAACTGAATATGCTCGGCTTGCTTTTTTTGGCGGCCCTTTTTTTAGCCACAAAACTTTTCGACGCGCTCTTTTACAAATTACCAACAACTTTAGCACTATGTTTACGATCCGAATAATCGCTGAAGAGATAGATATGTATGTATGAGTGTGTATGTCTGGGTAGTTTGCTTGGAAATATGCAAATATGTATATGCTTGGAGATGTTCAAATACATACAGTACATACACATAAGTTAACGGTATTAAAAGCTACCGCTTCGCAGCTCAGGCAATGGAAAATGTATAAATAGCAAATAATTGAATTGAAGTGCCGTGTTTTTCCCGCTGAATTGTGGAAAACAAGAAAAGGAAAACAATTTTTAATTAATTTCATTTTTTTTTCTTTGCAAAATGCCGGCAGCAATAACAAAGACTTACAGAGGCTTTTTCAAAAGCTATTAAAAGCGCGATTTTGACATTTATATTGACAGGCAATATAATAGACAACATAACTAAGGAAAGCGTTCGGCAGTGTCCAGCAAGTGGTATACAAATGAAAACCCTTGGAGCACCTCCAATGCAAATGCCACCGAAAAAAGCAAAACCAGTAGCCGACGAACTGCAACAGATGCCAGCCGAACTGAGGCAAGTTAAAAGCAGAGCCGGCGAGGCAGGCATAAATCTTTGCCTCGAATTTTCACCGAGGCAGCGCCCAAATGACAATTGTGTCAGCTACTGTGTGGAGTCGATGCCCACACGGTGTGGCAGGCGGCAGCTTAGAAGTCGCAGCTGGCAACAGTAAGAAAATAAAATAAATTTTAAATTTTTTTGCTCTTTTTTTTAGCTGAATTTGCATATTGCAATTTTTAACACCTCGGGTGGGTCATCAAGACTAGCCTAGGCAATCATAATTAAAAAACAAAAGCGTAACAAAATGCTGTGTGTGTGTGTGTGTGTGTGTGTGTAGCAGATGGAAGCTGCATTCAGGAGCCAAGAGCCGACAATTATGCGCCCCATCAGTCCGACAGACAGGGGGGGGGGGGATTGCAGAGGCATGTTGCAAGACGGGCAGACATGTTGACGTACCTTTTGGGCATAAAATTGAAATCCCGACCAGGATGCCGCCGTCGTTGTTTTGGCATTAAATGTGCCATTTCTTCGACATGCGGCAACCGGGCAGGCAGGCAGGCAGGCTGGCAGGCTGGCAGGCAGGCAAGCAGGCAGACAGGCAGCAACGACAACAGCCACATACAAATTTATATGGCTGCGGGGCTTGTTGAAATTATGCCATCAAATTGGTATCAACAACCAGCGCAGAGCCGAGACCTGCCTGCCGCTAGCAGCTCTTGTTCCCATTCTAGTTTCTCTCTTTTTTCGATGCCTTTAAAAAGCTAGTGGGCTGCGAAACAACAACAGCAACAACAACAACTAGCGACAATTTGTGTGCGACGTGTAAAGTAAAATGTTGTCTGGGTGTGAACCTAATGCGTGTTGAATGCCGCATGCGGCATCATGCGCAAACTTGCCCCCGATCAACAGCAGCAACATCACTGCTCAAAGTGGGCTTGTAAGCAAATTAGAGCAACTTCTGCACCACCAGCAGCATTCATAATTGCTCTGATATAGACGTTAAGAGTTTAGATGGCGATGACCTTGCACAGCAAAGTAAAAGATAAGAAAAGCAAGACATCAACGGGGAATTCTTAGAGCAAAGCAGCTTTAAGCAAACTTTTGTAGAGACTATCGTGAGACTTGTTTAATTTATTTATTTAACGTCAGCTAATGACAATCGACACAAGTACAATTCTGTAAACGTAAGATTCAATTAAATCACGTTCAATTAAAATAAGATACAAATTAAAATCAACAAATAGGAAAGCTACAGTCGAGTCAGCTCGACTGTGAGATACCTTAGATAGTGAAACATAAAAGTATTGCTTAAAAAACTTGTGTGTTTATAAGTCTTAGAATTAAGTTTAATAACATTCAAATAAAATCAATAAAATGTAAAAATCTGTACTTTTTTTCTTAACATATTGCTTAGATCGACTTAATTTATATTTTAAATATAAACGAAGAAGGCATATAAGATTAGATAAATGCAAGTCCAGATATAATATAAACATTTGCATTGTATCATTGTTAGATATTAATATGTTATTAACAAAATACAACAATTACGATAAATGCAATTCACATTGATATTCGAAAAGACATTACTTAAGAAATTCCTTCATCTGAGCATATCTCATATTTGGCAGCTGCCCCTCCCCCCCCCTTTGCATATCGCTCTGCACACAACAAGTAATTTCAATAAATAAAACAAAAAGGCTGCCCCTTCGCTTTATCGAATACTGCGCAAAATTAAGAGCACAGAAAATAATTACGCACTATTGCAATAAATACATAAAAGCCAGCGATCCACAAAAAGGATCACAGCAACAGCAACATGAACCTGTCGGCAATGGAAGGAGCTCAAGAAAAGAGGAAAAAACAAAGGAAAAGAAGGAGTTGCGCCACAATCAACGCCCCACGGCCAGTCCAAAATGCCAGAACGGCAACGGCAACGGCAATGGCAATGGCAACGGCGGCCCCAACAGAAGTTATGATTAGGCTGGAGGCAGCGGTCAACAACAAGCAGAGATTGGGGCAGCTGGAGGAGCAATGAAAGCATGCTTGGATGCTGACCGACGTTTTGGCAATTGGCGCGGCCTTTTTAGACCCTCAGCTTGGAAATTGGTAGGAGTTGATGCGTTGATGCAATTACACCATAATATTCACACTTTGCGAGGTGAGAAAATTGCGGGCTATTAAAAGATCATAATAACGCTGTGTGCCGCACGAAGATTGATTCGGAGATGGAGACGCAGCCGCAGCTGTAGATGAAAATGAAGATGAAGATGCTGCAAATTGTTGCGGTAGATGTTGCAAGAGCAAAGCAGCAGCAGCAGCAGAAGCAAAAGCAAAAGCATTGCCGCCGACATTTATGACAGGCTATGAAATCATTTTTGCACCCTTTTCTTCCATATAAATACATAATACTCGCATTATGCCCCTCTAGTTCTTTGGTACAGTTTGGATCGGTTTCAGTTTCGGGTCGTTCAGCATTTCATTTGTGGCATGTCCCAATGCCAAAACGAAAACGACAATGTTGCACACATGTCAAACATGGAGGCGCTTCACTTGATTTAAAACTGTGCCAAGCGGCGTTCGCAGAAATTGATTTTCAAATCGTTTCAAAAACTATAAAAACAAAACACGAAATGAGTCTCATTTGCGTGCCGTTTAATACAATGTTGTCAAATTGCACAAATCTCTGCGCTCTCATTGGACTATCGTGGCTATTCGTGGAAAGCAACTAAAATAATTCACATTATATTAGATCACAAGCTTGTAATACTGCAATACATATATAAACAACTATCTAAATGTCTTCAGCTGGTGGCAATCAATAAAAAACGAATTTAAAGATGCAATAAGTAAATATAATATAAGTTGCTGTATCTTTTAAGACTTGGGAATAGCTTTGTGTATCAATGTTAGAATTAAAATCTGCCTGTAGACAACTATAGTAATCTGATAATCTTATATTTGATTTCATCACAATCGCTATTTCGAAGTCATCTAACCCTTTGTTCATATTACACTTCATACGAGCTGAAGTGATCAAAACTTGAAAATCTAGATCATAATTCTAATCAACAGCTTTAAAAAGGTGTCTCAATTCACAGCATTTTTTGAAACCAGTTTTGCATCCCTGGCTCCCTGGCTCCCTCCCTGGTTCCCTGCAGTGAGATCGTCTTATCTAACCAGCGCTTTTAACACAATATCACATTACGATCCGTAAATCCGTAACGCATTCACAACGACCTTTAATCAAAGCAGCTAGTTAACGTTCATTTCAATACACTTTATGATTATTAATATTATATGTTTATATTCAGCTTGATTATCGCTTTGTTCAAAACCAAAACCAAAACAGCCAACACACGCTGCTCCATTCTATACATATATTAATCCGTACTCAACCAAATGTTTATATGTATATATATCAAAAGTCATTAGAATTGTCAACGCATAAATTAATTGCTCATAAAGTGGCTAAGTTATGATTGCTTTAAACGACTATATCTGTTTTGTTTTTTTTTTTTTTTTTTGTATTTTCTTGTTCTCATTTTATTAATTTGTGTTAATGTTATTTGTTGTGGGCTGCTTGCAAAATCAATTGTGACAGATCCGTCTATTTATATTTTATTGTAGAAATCTTTTAATAACCACGACTATTTAATAACCTATTATAGCCATAAAACGAGGCCAATTCTAGAAAGTATAAATTTATATACTTTTTTTTTTATTTTATCTTTTTATCGACTGCCATTAGCTGTCATTAATTAAATAAATAAAATAAACAATTAACCAGTCAGCTAAAGTAAATATAATATGAAATAAAAAAGGCATCTCCTAGTCGTTTCTTCACAATCCGATTCTTGAGTATTTGCTATTAAATATGCAGAATTAAGTGATTCAAAAGCAGAATAGAAAAGCAATTCTAATAAATTCACAATGAACCGAGGGAATATAATGATATAAAGCCATCAAATAGCTATAAAGAAATCAATATGTCAACCATGAAAAACAAAACGGAATTCAGCATAAAACTCCTCTTAATGCCGATCGATATTAGTCCGCTTTCGAATTGTATTAAATGTTTGTTAAAATTAACAAAAATAAATGAGATTCGATTGCAGTTGCTGACTTTAAATCATACAAGATGCATCGTTAATGACAGGAAACTTTTAGCAAAGTCGAAATTACACAGCTACTCAAGAAGAACCAATCGATTGTCGCTTTCTGATTCGCCATCAGCATTTAATTAAACAAGTAAGAAGGCTTAAGTCAAGCTCGAGTGTGAGATACCTGCCATCGACAGAAGGAAGGGCAGAAATATACTATTTTTCGAGAATATACTAAAAATATACACTAAGTAATATACCAAACAAGTAAGCGCAATATACCACTGTCAAAATAATTTACTTGGCTGCACTTTTTTAGGTTTATTGAATACCTTTAAAACTATATTTCGAATATTAAAAGATTGGCAGCTATAGAAATGTAAGATTAATATATAAATAATCAAAAATAATTAATCAAGCATTCCTGTAGCAAATTGGGTTAATTGCAAAGCAATTTGCAACTCTTTCAAAAAAAAAACCTTAACTTAACAATTTAGGACTAACAATAAAATGCTTAAATTTATGGAATGTTGATTAAGAAGTGTCTGGTTGGGCGCCAGAAAATTCTTCAATTTGTTGCACGATATTGCCGACTGGATAAATGTTTCAATCGTTGCAAGTTTACAAAATTACATTTCAATTATATGTGCCATTTTATTCGTCTTCATTTCTGTCTCTGTCTCTGTCTCGAGTGGTTGTGGCCAAGGGAGACAGCGATCATCACACCTACTTTCTGGCAATGATAATTGCCCATAATTCAACAGCTTTATACAGTGCTTGAGTTGCGACTTGCAAGACCTCAACATGTGTTAGCCTAGAAGTGCTGTCAGCTCATGCAACACGTGCAACATGCCAACTGTGCCTCAGTCTGTGTTATCACAACGCATGCAACTCTCTGAAGAACACAAATTAGTTTCGTGCTTAATGATTGCGTAAATGGTTGATGGAATTCGTGTTGCGATTGCCCATTAACTTGGTAGTCTTCGCCTCAGTTGACCGTGAGGCGAAATATCTGCATGGACCAGCAGATACCACAGACTGCCAGGGCTATTATAAAACTTACTGAAGCGGCAAGCTGGCAATAACTTGGCAAATTAGCTAGTAGTTATTAGATTGCAAAGAGCATGAAAGTTAAATGCACCCTATACTTAAGCAATAGAATATTTAATTGCCAGATATATTTAAAATCCTCCAATTTCTGAATTAATTAAAAATTGAAATTTAATATTGTATTATTCAAAAGGAATTCCAAATGCATGCCCATGATGCGTTATACTTATTAATACAATGTGGCAGAGATATAAACCAAAGAGTGACAACATTAACTCAGTGGCAAAGAACATAACCTCAATATGGAGAATAACCTTAATTTCATAAAATAAAAATAAAAATAAAAAACAATAACGTTGCGTGCCTTGACAAACACACGAGATACCAATCAACAACATGAAAATCAACGATGAAAAAAGAAGAACACAAAATTTTTATTAAAAAATTACAATACCCAAATGGCTGGCTGTCCCTTATGAAATGATGATCTGTCGATGCGATGCGATGGAATAACAAAAACAAAAAAAAAAGAGAGAAAAACCTGTGCTAACTGCACATTAAATTGTGATGCATCAATAAAATTTGCCTGCAGCAAGTTCCCAAAGCCAAAGCCGTGCTACGAAAGTGTTAACTTCGAAATATGTTGCCGCTCTATAATTATGGATGGTTTTCGGTATAATTGCGACGGGACGGGAGTTAACATAGCTCGCCTGCAGAAGGAAGACGAACTTCGACTTCAATCAAAGCAACTGACGAGCTCCAACAGCAGCAGCCCCAGTGGCGGTCGTTGACGACCCTCGAGTATCGGCATCTGCATCTGTATGGTGCAAGTTAAGCACAGTGTTTGGTAGCTGCCGACGCAACGTCGCTTGAAGTAGCGCAAATTCATTTATCTAAAAAAAAATAATAATAAAAGAGAAAAGCGAACACTGAAAAGCCACGCCAGGCCACTCTAAGGTGTTGGCCAGTTTGCTTAAAGCCAAAAACGATCCCCAAATCGAATGACTGCCAAGAAGAAGAAGAAGAAAAAACGAACAACATTCAAGTAATTCCGGTAATTTACGATCCCAAAATATAAAAAAAAAGTAAGCTCGTCGACGCTTATGATTCATAATCACAATTTCTTTAGCACAGTCTCTCAGAAAAGTTCTGGTTCTCTTGCTCTCTTCGTGTCTCTCTCTCTCCCTCTCACTCTCTTTCTCTTTCTCTCTAGCAATCGCTCAACTCGGCGACTGTTTTTGGACGCAGCTGATGATGATCAATGATCTGTAAAGTGTTTTTCGCTGAAGTTATGACTCTGAAGGCTTGGGCTTCGACTTCGCTCTCGAGTGCCAGCCCCAGGCTAAACGTGCGCTCGCTTTAATTTTCAATACGTCTGGAGATCGAAGACGACGGCCACTGGGTCAATGCTGATGGCTTTTGTTTTTATGGTAGACATGTAGGCACCTTTCAACTAACTTATAAAAAGAGATTCGTGAATCGTTTTTGTCTGTGTGTGCTGGATACTTGTACATATGTATGTGTGTGTGTCGAGGTAGAAAAAAATATAATTGAATGTTTTAAAATTTAGAAATATAAAAAATCACAGATTGGCGTGTTGTGGCTAATCAGTTCTTGGTATCAACCAATATAATTAAATGTTTATAATGCATGTATTTAAAAACGAAACTAAATGTCTGGGAACATATTTAATAATTTGTTGATTAAATAAAATATTCAAGCAAGCGAAATGCCACAAAATATTAATGCATTCATATAAAAGATATTAAAGTTGTGGCATTTGAAAATCAATCAGAAAATGTCGGAATAAAACTTGAAAAGAAAACATTTAATAATAAATAAAAAATTGATACATAAATAAAAATTCACGTGCAACCACAACAAACTCATTATTTTACATATCACACATATTTTGACATAACCATAACCAGCAGACCAAATAAATTGCCAACAACCAATCGATTTTGGTAGCTGCCTCAAATGACGAACATACATATGTATGTATCTATGTATGTATGTGTGTACATACATGTTAATATATGTACATGTGTAAATGTCCTGCGATGCCCTGTAACCAGCACTCACAATTCGCGGTTATAAATCGCTGGAACCAGCTTCAATAATTCAGTGCGGTACAGTTTTTGCTGGGTGTTCAAACAAATCAAACCGCATAAACGAACAAGCAAAAAAAAAGAATTCAACAACAAAAACAAACGTAAAAATCATTGCAGCACAAATTTATGAGCCAAATAACAACGGGAGATGACAAGAGCCCAGCAGCGGTCGCCACCTACAGTTCAATTTGTGCTGCCTGCTTGTGCTGCCATCTACCGGGTCATGTTTTGGCCACTTGGTCAATAAGTCAGTTACTCTGGAGCAGCCGAATAAATAACATGCAAGTCGGAATCAACGACTTGTCAATACTTTAACAAACATAATAAACTATAAAATATTGCATTTCAATTTATTTTCATTTAATTTATTGAACATTAATCTGCAATTTATTTTGCTTAAATTAGTAAAAGTTACTCCTGGTGCCTTGCATACACTTTTAGGGTTCAATTGCAGAGTATTTAAGCGCGGGATAAATATTTGCATTTCATATGGGACGTGTATAAATAATATTCGCACGATATGTGTCCCCTTGGCAGGCAGACGACGCCATTGCCCTTGCCAGTGCCATGCGCAGGCGCGAAACAGGCGCCTCTGGGCATCTGCGGGTTTGGCCTACGTGGGCGCCGTCGCACTTTATGTGCGGAATTCCATTTCGTTGTGACCACGAAAAAAAAAATCGCAAAACAAAATAATAATAACAAACAAAACAAATGCAAGTCGCCATAGCCATCGCCATCGTCGTCGTCGTCGCCCAACTTGATATATGCGCTGCATGCTCATAAAAATGTCAAAAATTGTGTTGCGACTCTGCCTCTGGGACGACTATGTGCGACGCTTTGTCTACCTTGGGTCCTGGTCCTGGTCTGGACATGGGACTTGGCTGCTGAGCGCATGCGCGCATATTTCGCTTTAATTGGCAAACGCAGCCACCACCAGGCAGCAGTACAAACCACCAGGGCACCGCCAACGATGACGCTAAATGTGCACAGCACACGCATAGGTGGGCCTCGAGTGCACAGAAGATCATCCGGCTCTCGCCCCTTCCCGCGCTCAACCTCAACCAGCAGCAGCTTTAGTGCGTTTGTTTAGCGCTTTAAGCGCATTTAATGTGACACAGAACGAAAAGGATAACGACGACAGCAGCAACAGCTCGGCAGACGGAGCAGACAGAGCAGCACGTGACACAATGGGCAATGCCCAGAACACAAAATTCTGAGACGACGCATGCGTGCCAAAAGCAAATTTCACGCAAATCAAAATGTCATAAATTCGTGGCTTATGCCCAGTGAGAGCCTCGGGCAGATCTGTGGTTATATTTATAATGAAAATGATACGTCTACGCGACGTCCCTTGCAAATACACAAGCACATATGCGTTACACACACAATAAATACATACATAGGAAATAAGCAAAGCAAAAAAAGATAGCCAAAAGCAAAAGCATAAAACGAGAACCAAATGACAAGTGTTAAATTGGCGCGCGAGTTTCAACATGTCGTCGGCTGGCCTCTAACAAAGAACAACAACGACAAGAACTGACGGCGCTCTCAAGTGGGAGTATGCATGTATGTATGCATAAAATGAGAGTTCTTTCTTTCGCATGTGTATGTAATATGAGTGAAGTGTAAGTAACACGCACACATGTATTTATACAAATGCATATGTGTATGTATGTATGTCATATGAAATCTATAGAAAAGGATTGCACATATAAGACAACTACCGTTCTACGAATATGTTACATATGTACATATGTATGTATGTATATTGTGAATGCGCAAAATGAAATGAAATGAGTTTAAGAAATTATCATCTATTCACTTACCGTCACATGCTGCTGCTATAAGCTTGGCCGTTTATTAGAAGAACTTTTAACTAAACATTTATAATAATAACACTTCACTTGCACTTCACACACCTTCATTAAACCCGCAGAGACACTACATACATATTGTATGTTTTGTCTCACTCTCGCACACGTCACCGAATTTGAACTTCGCGAAGCACCAGAGACAACGCCAAAACTGAAAACACATTGCGCGCATTGCCGAAAAAAAACTTACAACTTTGATTTATACATTTTTCAAATGCACTTTAGCAAATAAACACTTTGCTGCACATTTGCAGCTAAATTCGCGCGTATTCATTATTGAACTGGAACAAAGGCTATAAATTATCACAGAAAAAAAAACACCCACAACACAAATCTGCCGGCAGAACATCGCGAGTCGAGAACCTAATTAGACACTGGGCTATCGATGACTATAGATAAAGTTGATAAATTACCAATTGATCTTTATTCGTGAGTGCGATAACATTAATATCGGTTGAAATAGAAAGGAGGAAGAGGATTTAGAGAACTAATTCGTGTAAGTGTGAGTTAGTGTAGCTGTTCTTAAAAGTGAAATATTCTTTTTTGTTGTGTTGCAAGGAAACATTTATATCCATTTCGGACTGCATACAACGTTTATAATGGCCGTTAAGGCTTACAGATGGCAATTGTACATGTGTTCAAATGAGTGTGTATGGATGTGTGTATGCTTATAATGGACGCTATGCTCTTAATCGTTTCAACAACAACAAGGGCCAGGGCTACAAAATAATGGTTTGGGCCAAGTTGGCCCTTAGTGCTTGCGACTACGACATTCATAGTCTGACCAACGAACAGCAATTAAAACGGATTAAAAAGGCAACAAACTGATTTATGAGCCAAGAAACTCAAATAACGGCAATACGGAGAGCATTGTGGGTGATTCGGCAGTTGGGCGCTTGGTAGCTGTAGCTGTAGTTGGACAGATCAGCTGGTTGGCCCGCTCACTCATTCGAAATTGAAATAATTGCGCAGTGAAGCAATTTAGAAGAATCACATTCACATGCGTTGCCTGTCGCTGTTGTTGCTCTAATTGAAAAATATTAGGAGAGCAAACGAAATGGCACGAAGCATGCCACAAAACCAAACCAAAAGGAAAGCTACTGTTGTTTGCTGGTGCTGCTACTGCTGCAATTTGGCGCATAGATCTGGGCAAGCTATTCATGTATTCGGAATTTATAACCGCATATAGCGCACATAAATCCCATGCAACAGCAGCAGCAACAACAACAAAATCGAACTTTATGTGTTGCAATGCCAATGGCTGCCATATGCTGCCAGCTTACCCCCTCCCCATCCCCCTCCAATCCCCATTCTCGCCAATACCAACACCCTCTTCTGGCACTGTCGCCAAAGCTATTGCCACCATTAGAAATGGTTGACGACGGCATTGCCCGGTTAGAAACTGGAATGAGGAAAGCTGTGCACTATGTACAACGCTTATAATTGCCTGTTGTTGTGCTGTGAGCACGCATCGGTCTAACACCCACAAACCCACAGTCCGGCAGTCCAACTCAGTGGTGCGATTGTAAAATGTAAAATTCCAAATAAATGGCCACGAGGTGGCTGCAATTGCTGCCACTTAAGCGCCACAACCACCGGCAACCGCTGCTCTGACCATGTGTTATGGCCTAAAGTAAATCTTCATTAGATTTGCCAGAGTAACCAAAAGGCTGCTGCTGCAGCGGGACGACCATAAAAAGCACCGGCGCTGGACATATCGGTATTTATGGCCAATTTTTGTTGTCATTTTAATTGATTTCAATTTTTGTGCATTGAGTCTCTTCGATAAGCAAGACGAGAGCGACTATTTGCTATTTTCGAATTACACATTCATTTCCGTTCGATTTGCTTTCTGTACGAATTTATTTGAATGTGCCACAAGAAAAGAAATCTATTATAAATTGAAAACAATAAATTAACTCAAACTCTACCATAAATCGAATTGATAAGACTTAACTTCAATATTAAATGTTTTCAACAGTAAATTATTGTTTAAATAAGATTTATAAATGGATATTAACATTAGTAGTTTTAAACTTAACTTCCAACTCTCTCAAAAATAGCTAAATTAAACAATACGACACCAGAAACTAAATGACATGCCTTAATTTGTGAGCTCGAGTCCTCAATTGCAATTGAATTGTCTAACCCGAATCACAATCTTTGAAGAAATTACCATTTACTTAAGTTGAAAATTGATTTTAGCTACAAATTAAATGAAATGTGACTCAAGTGGGCAACAGTTCAGCAGAGTTCAACAAGGAATTAACTGAGGAGCACAAGAGTGAGTCGGGCAGGGGTTTGTGCCTCGGTCTGAAGTAAGTAAATGACAACAGCTGGTTTCAGTCTCTTTAGCCTTCTCGTAACATCCCCACGCCTCAAGCGCTCCACTCATTAGCAATTGATGAAGCGCACTCGATTGTGGTGCCAGGGGGGGGAGGCGAAGCACAAGAAGTTAACAGAGAAACGAAAAAAAGTTTATGAAATTTTGTGGTTGCTACCGTTTTACCAAAAAATGTCTGCGGTCTGCTATGGAAGGGCCACAAAAAGGGCAACCGTATACCGGCCAACCCCTAATTGTTGTGGCCAGTAAATAAGTGTACAAATATACAAATGTATATAGTGCAGTACATATATAGTGCAAAAGCGACTTGTACATAACGGTAAACTTGTGAAAGAGCAATAAAGATGATTAAAATGTAATTATGCTTAATTTTCTGACAAACACAGGGTTGAAAAACACTCGCCCCCACTTTAGAAATTTAAAATGATGAGCTCGCAGGGTTGAACTTTTCAACTTTTCAACGAATACCCAATTGGATGGGTAGATATTATATTTGTTGTACCTGCATTGTGTGAGTGCGAATTAATTTGTTTTCTGAAAATTTGGCAAACTTCATCTGCATGAGAACCTTTTTCCCTAACGATGAGAAAATATCTAATGAAAATGTGTACAAAAATAAAGTAAATATGCTATAGAGGGGCAGACGAGTTGCGGTTGATTTTCTGCGTAAAAATTTGCACTTGTTACGGCAATCATTGAAATTTGTCAGCTTTGTTGGTCCACTGGGATTAAGGCATAGGGCAAAAGCCATAATGTTAAGGGTGGCTGCGGCATGCAAGTGGTTGAAATCTGTCGGATAGGTATATTAATCACATAAAGGCATACAATTTATGTTTTGTGCAAGTGTGGCAAATTGATATGTTCCATCAGATATCAATTGCGATATGTGTGGGAATCTATTTTATCAAAAAGAAACATAATTTTATCATTATAATTCATATTGAATTAAAGCAAAAATAAGATTGTAAAATAAATTTAAAAGTTAATGCCTTATTGAATACCAAACTGGGTCAATTCTTGCTTCCGCCTGAGTTCGCTTTGAATCTCACACACAATAACCGCCCCAATTAGCTGTTGATTTTTATAAGATTTCCTATAAAACTTAAGTATTGAATTATGTTAATGCTTAAGCTAATACAATGCCCCACTACAAACTAGGCAGTTTTATTTCTTGGTATCACAATAAGCGCTTCAAGCTATTGTTCATTTTATTAATCACTTTAATTATAATTTTTTTCTTGTTTGTTGTCGTTACTTGAAGCGCTTTAAAAGAAACAATGCCGAAAGAGTTCCTAAAAACTAATCAATGAATTTATAATAACTGTCATAAAAGCGCCGAGTGTGGAAAACATTAAGCGCGTTAAAAAGGAACCAAAAAAATGATAAAAACCTTTAAACAATTTGCTCAACATGATGCCTTACACATATAAGATAAGTCGGCAAATTGTGATTGACGGAATGTTACTACGTAAACTGAAATGCATAATCGAATGAAATAGATAAAAATTGAATTAAAATGCATGTTTGATTTATGAGAGTTGTTTCTTAAAAAATGATAAATCATATATCAAATATATTGAAAGAGAGCATACAATATACCTCTTTATTCAGTGCGCAGCTTGTAAAGGGTATCCACATGCAACTCGCTGATCGAAAAGCACTTAAAACAGTTGGTGTGCAGAAGCATAAAACTAAGAAATTTGTTTAATATAGTCGAGTGGCTGGCAGATTAGAGAAAAGTGTGAAGAAAAGTATCAAATAACTCAAATATTTCAAGATGCATCATAAAACAGAAAACCCAACTCTACTCGACCCATAAGCCATGAGCCGCTGTCATAAACTAATTTTTACATGGTTTGTATTATTTTTTTTTTATCATTCTTTCTTCGTTTTTTTTAAGTGGCATTCTTTGTATGCCATATACAATAAATGAGCTGTTAAAATAAAAAAGTCGGCATGAGTCCTTAGGCGAGCGGCATTAAAACGGCATTGTAGTCCATACCATAAGAATTTCAATCGCCCCACCTACCTCCGCCCCAAGTCACCCAGTCAGTTGGCAACTTGCTCCAGCTGTGCGAACCGCCATGCAGGACATGGCATAAATAGTAGAGATCTGTAAGCACCACACATCTAATTCCAAAGACAGTTCTGAAGCGTCTATTGGGGACCAGCAGATACTCTTCTTTAAAAGAAATACTTTTTATATAAATATGTGTGTTTAAATTTATTTTAGTAGATTAAAAACATAGCATAAATAATGACATGAAAATATGCGCTAATATATTTTATTACATATTTATTTAATTAAAGTATAAATTTTTCACCTGCAATCGACTTCAGAATTGCTTCAGTCTTTGAAATAACAAATTCCCCTAAGTGCAAGGGTCGTAATCGATCTCTCACGACTACAGCGTTTTTATTTGTTTTACATTTCAGTTTAATTCATTATTCCATCATAATTATGTTTCTTATATGGGTGATGAAAACTAGTTATATTCAAATATATTACATTTTAATTGGCTCAATCGGAATGCCTGCCCTGGGCAAGGGTATCAAAAGTAATCATTATATTCATTAGCATTTATAGGCGCCGAAATATTTATGATTTTAGTACGCAGTCAGAAAGTGTCTACAAATGAAACAGCAAAGCGGAACCGCTAGACACCTCTCCAGTCTGTAACGTCTCTTCTGCTCCGACTGCTCTCCAACTCCGCAGCAGCAACCTGCCCAATTAGCTGGAGCATATGCGGCATGTACTCCATGACTCATGCTAATTGCAGACTCACATGTTGCAAGAGCTCCAATGGCTTGAGGTGAGTCGATGGTCGTGCTACGTGCTGTGGCAAGTTGCCCTCCTGATCAATATGCGTATGCATAATCGGTGTAATCAGCCATGCCCTGATTAAGTGGGGGCTGACGTGTGTGTCCTCTGAACGGGTAGGAAGGAGCACAGGTAGCACTCAGTTAGGTTTATAACGGTGTTATGTCGTTAATGTGCAATTGGCTTGTTGGCAACACGACTCGGCACATACACATTGACACAACAGCCGTTGGCTCAAATTGATGCTGTTAAATTGTTAATGAGACAATTTCTTAAGGCAAGCTTCAATCTTTCTAAGCTGCATAAAAAACGTTAGAATACAGTTATACCATAAATACTTTTGGTTAGCGAATGCAATTAAAATGGTCGATTAGTTTGAATAAAAACTAAACTCAGAACTAAATGTATAATATTAAATTAACGAAATCAATTTTTACTAACGCTCTTTGAAGCTTTTTTATTATATAAAATGTACTCAAATTTTATTATGACTTATACAACAATAGTAAAATATGAGTTATTTGAATTGCTCTTACTTTATAATTTTTTTTAAATACAATCTTAATTACATTTATTAAATTTGTCAATCTAATTTTTGATTAGTTTAAATAACATTTTTCTATCATCTCTGCACTGTAATAAATTTTTACCATGTCTACTTTACTTACTTTGTTTTTCACCCTATACTTACAACAAAATATTCCCAAATTTGAACGTGCATACGAGTAAATGCAACAAATTGAGGCAGCAACGCCTTATTAAATGTTTTCCCCGTCTACAAACACTCCTCGTAATAGCATCCTTTCAAAAACCACACGCATGCGATATTTAGCCTAAAATGTTTATGAGAATGTGCTCTACAATATTTAATTGCAGTCAACACAAAAACAGTATTTTCCAAATTGAACATTTGGTTACCATTAAAGAACTCTAATGAGTTCCGGCATTTGGCCAAAGGTGAGAAAAGTATTAAAAAAAAAAAAAATGAAGGCGGAGTGAAATACGAAAAAGAAAAACGTAAAACCGCAAATTACATGCACATGTTAACGAATGACCAAAAAACAGATACCCTATAGTAGCAGCCGACTCAGTTGTCTCCACTTCTTGTGTGACTGGAAGCGACTGCAGTGGCTCCCAAGTGAGCAGTTTAGAAAGCAACGTCGAGCTGTCAGTCTACAATTTGAACAGGTGACCGCTGAGGGAGGCGCGAAAAAAGGAAATGTAAATAACGAAACAAATGCGGATAACAAACTGTCAAAGTTGTGCGGTTATTATCAAAAGTGAAACAGAAAATATTATAAAAAAAATAAGAGAAAAAGAAATATTTTTTGTACAACATTTCTGCTCTCCCTTGGATCTGAACAGTTGTTGGGTGTGCTCTTTTTCTCAGCTTTCATACGTTGGATGAGTTTTGACAAAAGCTATACGAGTATATAACATATAATCAGGTCTGCTCAATATTTCTTAGGGTTTGTTGCTTTTATTTATTATGCAATACAAATCAAATTGTTTTTCATTTATGAACGCGATAGTTTAGTTAGATTTTTCTGGCAACATTAACAAAACAAACTGCATTTTACCTTTTTAATTTGCAAATATGTTAAATAAGCACACAGTTCAGATTAAGTTTTTGATTCGGTTTTATTTGATTGTTTAGCAAAGTTGATCGATTCCATTAAACTTTACTAAACCTTGCTAAGTTTCGATTGAGCAATATGGCATTCAAATGTTGTGCATGTTGAGAAAATGCTTCAAAAAATAGTTTAAGCAATGTTTAAAAATAAGTTATTTAAATTTGTTATTGTGTGGTTCATTAAGCATTTAATGTATAAAACAAACACTTAAGTGGGATTGTTTTATCATTGGAATCTGAGAGAATGGAAAGGAGAAAGACGGCTATTTTCTGAACACATATGTTACATGTTTACATCGGCAGATCGTGGTGTGAATCCAATATGCCAACAATGTAATCATAACGCTTATAATAAAGGCAACAAAATGTTTGCATGGACATTATAATAAACTTTCAACAGATATGGTGTGATTACAGTTCCCAGCGGCAGCCCAAGCAATTGGCATCATTTATAAAATGAAAAACGAATATTATATAGAAGCAACCCTCGCTCCCAACAACGACACGCACACACACACACACACAGAGAAGGCAATAACTTTTTTCGAGCTCATCAAAAATGGCTTTAGCACGAGCAGGGCAGAGACACAAAATGGCGACAAAAGCTAAGACACACACACACACACACAAACGAATCGAGTGTATGCGCAAGAGAGATAGAGGGAGATGGAAGCTGCACACACATACATACACATACAGTCAGTGGAGACACTACGAAAAATGAGTCCCATGTCTTTCATTAAAACTTTCGGCAAATTATCGGGTAACATATGCTTGCGGCCTGATTGTCAAATGTAGTGCACATTGAGCACTACTTACATACATACATACATACATACATACATACTTGCATATGTATGTTTGTGTTTTACTACCCCTTCATTTGGTATGTGTGTGAGTGTATAACACTTTAGAACTTGAGTGTTGCAAGGGGAATATTTTCGCATACATATAATATAGAGAGCAACCGCACAGGCATGAACTTTATATAAATATTAAAGCAAACATCAACTAACGGCTATATGTTTCTCTTTGATTTCCTCGGGGAGCCCAAAGCGTGCTAAGTAAAAGTGCAAAACAATGAACGCTGTTGCAGCATTTATTTACCCCGATTGCCAGCATCAAGCAACAACAATATTGTAGCTAAAGAAAAAAAAACAGAAAATCAAACAAATTCGCGCAGGCGTTGTGATTTGTAGAAAACCTAAGCAAGCATGGTTAAGGGAGAAAAGTCATTAGTAGTGCTTTGTTAATTTGGTGCGCCTAATAAACTGCTACTGAATGCTACACCTGTGAACCTAGCCCCCAGCCCCCAGCCTCCCCCTCTCTATCCATTCATCTTGTACACTGTTGTGCAGCACGCCCCTTGACCACCCCTTTTGCAAATTTGCCACTTCAACAGCTCCTTTGCGGCAAGCGAGTCACGTGCGCGTAGCGAGTGAAAGCTGAAATTTTGTTGAAAAAGGATATATGGGCACACTGCTGGCGTTTTCGTGATTCGTGCTCTGCATTTCAAATTGCTCTTGTCTGTGTGTGTGGGTGTGTGTGTGTGTATTCACCATCTTGTCTGCAGCAATGTGCCCTCCACCTCGTTGGCATTTTTAAATGGCGTGGCAAGAGCGGCACAGATAAAAACTCGTGCGGAAAGAGATGAAAAAAAAAACAACAAAAAAATCGGTATTGATTTTCTGGGTGTTCCTAAGCGATGGTAGATGGTAGAGAGCGACACAGTGTGGGGATTACAGCTTTACAGCATTGAATCAATCAAACAATTTTTATGCATACTTGGCAACCATGTCCTGTCTAACTGTCAAAGTGCTCACACAATGTTGTAACTGTCAAATGCGGTTTCATTTATTTATTCATCATATTTCTTAACTGCTTTTTCTTAGTTCTGACACGGACATGTCCATCATTGTACTAAAAGTCAGAAAGAACACACAACATACATATACATAAGCTCATCAGGCTTGCCAAAATAACTGACAAGTCACGCGGTTGACAATCCAGCACCTGCAAAAGAAATCACTAAAATAAACATATAATAAATACAAAAGAAAGTTAGCAATTGAGTGACAAAGACATATGATTTTGTATTCTTTGGTACAACAATTATTAATGAAAATTTGTTGAAGAAATTTGCTACAATTTTGATTGGGCTTTTAATAACGAAACGATCGGTTATTAAATTAATCATACAGACTACTACTTGAATTCGAATTGGAAAGGATTGAGCTGAAATCAATCGCAGAACTCTGTGCATCCGCCTTAATAAGAATCTCTTTATTAGCACCAGCCCAACGTATTTTTGGTCAATTGATCCGCAGTTATGTGCATCCGTTGCCAGCGTAAGCATAAGCCGATACTGAAAAAGTATTGATTGCACATAATTATAGGATATCGATACGACGCCCCAGTTGCAAAGTGAAAAGTGAACTCGCAAAATGGCAAAACTTCTTTATACACACACTCGCACACACAACCTGACCAACATTTACGCTTAATTAAGAGCCAGCAACTGGTTTTTTTTTTTGGAGTTTCGCCGCATAAAATCGGAAGTTGCAGCTTTAAATTTAATGCGCTTACTTTAAGAAAATGTGTTGAAAGCGCATGAAAATCAACCAAAATCACTCTTAAACTGCGAAAAAGAAATGGCAACAACACTGACAACATCGTATAGATGCATGCAGATAATGTGTACAATTTATATACACATTTTGTCTATTAAATCGTTGCAAGTGTTTGAATGTAACGACTTTTCATTGATGCTTAACGAAATTGCTGCACATTTGACGAAGTAGGCTTAAGTTGTGCAGCTGCACAAAAGCTAATAGCTACAATAGGCATTATTTCATTGAGAAACAGATGGCGCCACCAGCGGGTCGTTGCTGGGTAACGATTTGAATTAATCAAAGCACAAACAATTGACAAGTGAATTACATTTTTTCACTGACAGCATTAAGTTGAGAGAGAGAGATTTTATAAGATATCATGAAATTCATACCTCTGCATACAACAAACACGTCAATTGTGTACAAGAACTCGCTATGCTCGTTGGCATCGCTATTGGTAGTTGGGTTCATAGCATTGTCGGTAATGCTGCCGGTACTTTTGGTCTCCCTGCTGAGTCCCTACTCCGGTATCTCCGAGTCGCGTGTGCTATTTGAACAACCCAAAGTACAGTTCAAGTATGAGTACATATTCGTGGCCAACATGGAAACCACGCCGGACAATGTTGAATCCACATTTCTGGCCTGCAGCAGCCTTGGCAATTTCAATGCGCGCTTACAGAATTATACAGGTAAATGTGATATAAGCAAATACTGGACAGAGGATTTGGATCACGATACGGTCACGGATCGCATACATTTTCGACTGGAGCTGCAGCAGTTACCATCTCGCCTACTGAACTTTGATTTATTGCTGTTCTTCGAGGCTCAACTGCAGCACAAATGTGAGCTGTTTCCACCTGCTGTGCTGGCCCATCAGCTGCAGCTGCCACAATCGGCAAGCCTGCAAAACGGGCATATTCAGCTTAAGGGAGAGCTGAAGCTAAAGCAATATGTGGAGTTCACCTGCCCCTTCCCAGGTCGTAATGTCCAGACACGCTTCCAGCAGGTACAACTGGACAAGAACAGTAGTCATGTGGACATGTCGCAATACAAGACGGAATCACTGCTTGGTCAGGTTAAGGCCAATCCCGGCTACTTCCAGCTGGTCGTGCAGGAAACCTATTACAGACCAACGGCACCACTTTTAGAGCCGGGATTAGTCATCGAACTGGAGATGGATGTACTCCAAGTGCCGGCACGTTATCACTTGAGCATTTGGGAGCGTTTGGGTCAGTTCTGGCTGTACTTTGCCTCCTTCTTTGGCATTTCGTTTTACATAATGAACAAGTTGAAGGATTTTCTATTCGGTCGTCATATCATACGCTCCTGGGAGATAATTCCATGGAAGAAGCTCTACTGACACCAGTCGGGCGCCATACTGGAGATGGACAACTTCTCCATAGGCGAGTAAGACATTTGTCATATTTTCAGTCAATAATTAAATTAAATAACAATTATACAATGAATTTAAAAACTGTAAGATTGCAAGAGGAAGAATGCTTTTACTTGTCCCGACTATTCGACATCAGCGCTAGACTGCCGAGTCCCGAAGACGTGGGCTCTGGCATGGGGTCATAGGCTCGGTTGTCCTCCAACACAATGGTAGTTCGTGGGTAATGATCCAATTGCACAAACAAGTAACGAAATTCCTGTTTGCCCGAAGAGTCCTGCAATAAAAGAAAAACAAAACGAATGTCAAATAAAAGTCAAGATTTGTGTGTTCGAAAATGATCGCACCCGTCGAGACTCCAGTTGTACGGTGGCTTTGTTGCGTAGTCCCTGCACATAGAACTGCATGCGCATGTGTGGCACGCCGTTGCGATCAAAACTGTTGTGGGCCACATGCTGACGGCGACCACGACGTGAAGTCTCTCCGAAGCCCTTAATTGGCGCCCCTAATGCATCCTGCACCCGTGGATCGTCCACCACTTTCTTCAGGGCAGTGGAATATATGTTGCATGAGCTTTCCTTAGAGAAGAGTTCACGGAAAATGGCATAAAACATAATACCGGTTACTCCTAGTCCGGCCAAAATGATCGCCGTGTAGCTGGCCGTCTTTGTGTTTTCTTTGATCTTTTCACCAATGGGCCGCACATCTGTGGACACATTGCTATCGTCACGTGACTCCTGCAAGGCTCTACCCCCACCTGATGCGCCTATAGATCACATTATTAACTTGGTTAACAAACATTAAATTGCACACTACGAACCGTTTGAAGCTTGCTGTGCTAATCGAACGCTACTATGCAGTGCTGCCAGACATTTGAGCCGTGCAACTGTCGGCTGAAGCACGGATCGCCTGTGCAGTAGAAAACTGCGGAGTAATATTGATTGGGACATCTTTAAAATCAATCAAAATAGCAAATTAATGTCGTAAGTGTCAAATAAATAAAATGGAAACTTAAACAGCTGTTTTGCTGATACTGGAGATGTCATCAGCGTGACCGCAAAGTTAATATAAAAAATACTATTTTTTCTCGAAAATACATCAAAATCATTCTATAATGATGGCATCGTGTACACTGATAAGATTTTATATTTCTTCAATGACAAATTTTAAAAATACAAATAAAATGATTTTCATATTTTTTATACGACAAGAGAAACTTAGAACGTGGAGAATTTTGCCAACAATACATGTTCTGGGACAGCAATTCAGAAAAACTCGTACGAGTGAACGCTCTCATGGCATTGTAAGTCTATATGTTTTATGGTTAGTGATGGAACTTTGCAGATTAAATTTTTTTCAGTGCGAATCAAACTGGAAAGTATTTTTTTTTGGTACATTTTTGAATTCAGATTGCGGTCACGCTGAACTCCAGCAATAACAAATAAAAACAAAGTGAAGTCGTTGGTATAGGCCAAATAATAAACAAAAAAAGTGAAAAATAATTATGTTGGATCTCAGCATAAGTGGCGCTCAAGTGCAACCACAGCCACCTCCACCAGCACCTGTTAGCGAACCTTTTAGGATAACAACAAATGCGCCACAGATGAGCGATGTAAACTTGACACCAGGACGTCGGAAGTTACAAAAATGGTTAGGTCGGGTATTACGCATTGTTATAACCGACGGACGTGTACTTGTTGGATTCTTTAATTGCACGGATCGAGATGCCAACATTGTGCTTTCTATGTGCGCCGAGTATCTTGTAGAGGGTCAAGAGCCTCGACTACTTGGCAACGTTATGGTGGCCAAAAAACACATTGTTTCATTAAATATTGACGAGCCCACTCCCTCATCAAGCTTACTTGCCCAATAAGTGGGAAATTGTAATATATGTAAATCTTTAGAATCGCTCATTTGGGCGTACAGTGGGAATTTAAAATTTAAATACGTCATGATATTTATAACATCATCATTTTAAGAATAAAAGTTTTGACAAATATCAAAATACACATTGTCTATTTTGACTGACAAGTTTCTTTCAATAATCGTTGAAATGTGTAAATTAAATAAGAAAAGGACAATTGTCCAATGCGCTGTTTTATTTGATGAATTTGGAATGTTGGACGAATCGCGTTGCCAACTACTTGAAAAAGTAACAGATGTTTGAAAACCAAGAATTATAAATTATTATCACAATCTTAATAGCGTTTGTTAAGCTGCTGAAGTTCAGCAGCTGAACATTATATATTTGATAGGCAATTGCAGGACATTGATATAAACAAATTACTTATTAATCAGCTGCTCGGATAGTATTATTATGAATAGGGATTATTTAGTGCTTTTTTGCATTTTATAGAACGTCGAGAATTAATAATGTCAACTCAGCAATAGGCCAATTAATTGTTAAAAATCAACACTCAATTGAACACAATCAGCGATGGATTTCACGACCTTCGTTAAGCCTTCAAACGGAGGCGGAAGCACTGACAATGGTGAAACGCAAAAGTTACAATTCTGGAAACATGTCGAGTATATTGAGAATCATGGTAAACAGGAGGACGACTATGAGTATTGTATGACAGAATTTCTGCGCATGTCTGGCATCTACTGGGGCGTCACAGCGCTGGACATCATGGGCCAGCTGGATCGTTTGGACCGCAAGTCTATCATAGAGTTTGTTAAGCGTTGTCAGTGCCCCACCAGCGGTGGATTTGCGCCTTGTGAGGGTCACGATCCCCAAATGCTGTATACGCTTTCGGCGGTGCAAATAATGTGCACATATGATGCTCTTGATGATATCGATTGTGATGCTGTGGTGCGTTATGTTGTGGGTCTACAGCAGCCAGATGGCAGCTTCTTTGGTGACAAATGGGGCGAGGTTGACACCAGGTTCAGTTTTTGTGCGGTGGCCACTCTGACTCTTCTTAAGCGTATGGAGCAGACCATTGATGTGGAGAAGGCGGTCAAGTTTGTCATGTCTTGCTGCAATCAAACCGATGGGGGCTTCGGCTCCAAGCCTGGAGCTGAGTCACATGCCGGTGAGTCATGCCCTCCTACAATATTTAATATGGTCTGATTATCTGATCTGATGTAGGACTCATTTATTGCTGTGTGGGTTTCTTGTCGCTGACACAACGTCTACACTTATTGGATGTGGACAAGTTGGGCTGGTGGCTGTGCGAGCGTCAGCTGCCCTCGGGTGGATTAAACGGTCGCCCTGAGAAGCTGCCTGATGTTTGCTACTCCTGGTGGGTGCTCGCCTCACTGACGATAATGGGCCGCCTCCATTGGATTAGCTCTGAGAAGCTGCAGCAATTCATACTATCCTGCCAGGATGCGGAAACTGGTGGCTTCTCTGACCGCACAGGCAATATGCCCGATATATTCCACACGCTTTTCGGCATCGGCGGCCTCTCGCTGCTGGGTCATGGTGAGCTCAAGCCCATCAATCCCACGCTCTGCATGCCACAGTATATCATCGACAAATTGGGCATTAAGCCGCAACGTCTTACGCTGGCGTAAACAGTGCAAACCTCAACGATATTAGGAAAGATAAAGTCAATGTTAAATATGAAATATTATAGCTTTAACTAAAGAGCAGGTCCCCTTTTCACATCCCTTTGTAATCTTCTCTTTAGCACTTTTAGCTTTTTTGTTATGCATTTATAAACTCGTATTAGCAATATTATAAATTCATATATTTATACATACATAGCCTACTCTAACGTTTGATAAGCAAAGTGTGTACAATTTTTGTATTAGAGGAAAATTAAATAAAGACACTATTTTATTATTGCATGCGGATCAAAAATATCACTCAAATATCTACTGAGTTTTAGTTGTGTATTTATTATCATAATTTCCATAAGTTATTTTAGTCGACAACATATTTGAAACTAACATATTAATATTGCAAAACTAGATTAATTAAATTAAAAACAATTTGAGAGATTTACATACATATAAACATATAATTTTCAACACAAAAAAATACCCCTTCAAATCAGTTTTCGTAATCGTTTGATAATTATACTATGTTCTCAGTAGTCAGTTATTCGACTAATGCAGGTAACGATATGTTTGTTACAAATTGATTCACAGCTTGTCACTTGGCAAATGTTTTTCGTTCACAAGTTTATTTAAAAACGAATTAAAAACTGATAGACGCAGAATGATTTTTAAAATAGATTTGCTTGTTTATAATGTATATATAATTGCACATATATATATATACAAAAGGAAAGTACGGAGCATAAGACTAAGGATTTAATATCGTGAGTTAATTACATAGAATAAACGAATCACACAAATTTACATTGGAATTACGATCTAGAAACGTATGTGTCTGTGTCTGTGCTTTTGTTGTGAAGTCACAGTGCGGCCTCCTTTCTTCAAAATAAATGAATTCGCATCAATTAACGACAATTGAAATGAATTTATAGCGCATAAAAATCTATCAATGCTATAGTTAAAGTGAGTGTGCGTGTGTGTGTGTGTGTGTAGTATACTTCGATGCACGTCTAAGGCACTCTAGAAACAATTTCAGCTAAGTTGTCCGTCTACGGTCTAATAAACGAAGCACTAGGAATTATTGAATTTGTCATCGCTGGTCAGCACGTTGTAGGCACAGCCCAAGGCCCAGGAGATTTCATGACCATCGATCTTTTTATAAAGCTAAAGTAGAGAAACAACTTGATTAGCATTTGAATGGGATTGCCAAATGGTGCATCTGGACCTACCTTAATTTTCTTACTATCGTTGAGACCAAATCCTTCACGGAGCAGCACCGATATGAAGGTCAAGTCAAAGCACATAAATGGTTGCTCATCATTGGGTATGGCACAGATTTCTTGGGCCTTCTTGCGATACGCTTCCACGGTGGTCTCACCACCAGCTGTCGGATCCACCAATCCCGATTCGATGGCTCGCTCAAAGTAGTAGCTAAAAGCGGCGACAGCATGCTGCTTTAGGGTGAAGGGTTTGGGCTTTACAAGAGGCATGACTTTGCTCTTGACCAGTTCAAGGCAGGAATCAAAATCAACGACAGGTTGCTCGGCAGATGATTTGGCATTCTCCTTGCCACTGACTTGGTACTTAACATTGCCGTACGTCCAGGTGCGGTTGGCAATGATGGGATTGACGCAAACGCTTTCCACAATGGTGTCCTGTTCACTGTAGCCCTTGGTGAAGACCGCATGACGGGCGGCCATCAAACCCAAACCCAGATAGCTGTGTGTAAACACATTGATCTTCTTGTTGGAGGTGGCCACCTCATGCATGTACTTGTCGTAGACGGGAACCTGCTCCGGATCTGTTGGTGAGAAGGTGACTTGAGTGCTGCCGCCACCCAAATCCAGAGCAGCTGCTTGATTAGTCTTGGAAAGGCGACCTAGTAGAAAGTTGACTGTAAACCAACTGAAGATGCCCTCATCGGTGCCCTCCATGATCTCCACGGCGTCGATTTCCACGCTGAACTCCGATTTGGCAAACAAATCGCGTACAGCATTCAGCAGATTCTCAGCCTTGCTTTGTGGCAGCAAACGCAAGCCCGCTGTGGCCTTCAATACCAGCGGCGTGGACGACCAATGCTCTTTGGGTATAAAGGCCTTCGCCTCGTCTAATAGCAACTTAATGGAATGCGCTCCGTCGGCAGGATTATCTGCAAACGAGCTAAGGCCCGGCTTGCGTTCCCTGAACAGCTCCTCGTACAGCACCAATTTGTTGTCAATAAAGCTGCGGTTGAACTTGTACGCCAGCACACGGCTGCCTGTGGAGCCGGCATCAATAATGACCGCATACTGCACCTTGCTGTAGCCAAGCTTGGAGGCGAGGCGGGCGAGATAGGGGCTCGCATTGTCCGACACAAAGCCTGCACCATTTTCATGTACAAGATGTTGCACAGGCGGTTTCGTTGTGGTTCGTGGTGGATGCGAATGAGGTGGTTGTGTTTGCGTATCCATGTGTGGCGATTCATGAAAATGAACAGTAACAGTGGGAAAATCAGAGGATTTAGTTGATTTAGTCACGATCGGTGTGGAGACTTTTGTGAAATACATTTGATACACACCAAAGACAAACAGCAGCAGCACAACAGATATAATTAAACAAAGAAATGATAACTTGAGGCCGCTGGGGAGACCGCCACGTCCATTTCCTCCGCTGCCATTGGGGCTAACCTTTCGTCGATTCGCCTGCGGCGATTTGTCATCGCTGGCCAGCTGCATTTAAGGAGAGAAAAAATAATATTTTTATTGTGTTTGTCAAATTGGTAATTAGGTTTATGGGTTGTTTGGCTAGACAGACACACTACCAGCTTGTATTCGTATCTCATTGCGCTGCGTTTGTTGTCTATAAATAACCAGCATATTCTTTAAAACACATGTTGGCACTCGCGTTGATTATTTGCTCTCTTTTTGTCACGCTCTCCTTTCTTTCTAAGACGTACGCAAAACGTTGATTTGCCGACACTTATTATCAATCTTTTCTGCTTTGGTAATGTTAATCGGTTGCCTGTGACGTGACCGCAAGTTCAGTTTCAAAATACTCAATTTTGCTTCGGAAAATATACCAAAATATACCGTTTCCACAATTAGTTTGCCTGGTTATACTTTTAGGAATGGGTCAATTTTTCAAAACTAGACAACTTTTAAAATATTTTTTATTTGCTTATTTCTGTTATTTAACATTTTATTTTTAACCATTCGATTACTATGATTAAAAACAAAAATCTCAATTCTGTGAACTATAAATATCGATAATAATTTATATCCAGGGTAGCATTACCGAATGAGCTGAGCTTTTAGCACAAATGTACTAAACTTAAGTTTCACGCCAATTGTTTAAATTACAAGCGCTAAGTATATAATATATATACATTTAGTGGTTAAAATATTTTAAATAGAATTGAGATATTTTTTGTCGGCGAGTATAATAATATATTAAAGAATCCCTCACAATTATTTATTAATATATAGTACATGCATGTCAAATCTCGTAAAATATGTAAGAAATTAAAATAAGCGTTAATGAGCATGTAAATCACTAGTGTAATGCTATCAATAGTGACGCGTCACGCTTAATAACACTTTTTTTCGCTACGTAATGGACATCAGCACAAACTCATTTTGAAGGTTATCGCAAAGTAGACCCTAATGTTATGATAAGATACAATATTAAGACCAGTTCGGAGGTATGCTTTTTTAAGTGATGCGTTGACAACAGGTCTTTTAGCTTGATTAAATATTGTCGCAGAGATCTCAAATGCTATTAACGATATTCCCATTATTTAAACAAATGTGTTTTTACTACAAATAAACTAAACTATGAACTATAGACTGACGAATTTCTCTTGGCAACGGTAATTGTTGATTTATATTATATACCGTAGTACAAATAGTACTTAATTAGCTTCTCAAATACTAATGTCGATGCATTGAACGGCGCAAAATCTCATTTTATTACACACATGTGAATTGTTACAGCTGTTTAGCTCAGGTTATGGAGCTCTCACATACATACAAATGTATGTACATATATCGATCGGACATAAAATCAATTGATAATTGAGACGTGCGTTCTTCCGCAAAGGTCGATAAGCCAAGTGAATAATAATACAATGGGGGTGGCGGATTGTGAGTGCATGCTTTAGTGGTCGCGTAGCATTTCTTATCACTATAATTAACAAAAATAGCTACTGACTGTGTATTTCATAAGTTCCACATATTTCATCATACATCTACATGGTTATCGTTATCGGTGTGCAAATAGGCAAGCATGAGGGTTAAGAATACATGTTCCTACTTACGTTTAACCTGTTTTGCCCACACCGCATTTCTAACACTGCCGACGGCACTGAAGAAATTCATTTCTTGTATCGATCGAGCCAGTCGATTGTCTAACAAAAAATCGACTCGAATGCCAACATTTAATGACCTTGTTGTCTAGCACAGCAATACAAGGGGAAGATGCATTCGACGAGGATCGACAATGCCGGATACACATCTAATTTAACCGGCCGGCCAGTTTTCGATATGTGTATTTGCCGTGAACTATATTAATGCGTAAGTGTGGTACACTATTAATTTAATTTGATTTGATCCTTGACCATATTGAAACGATTTTCAAAAAATTGTAGTTTGAATTATATATACAAGATATAATATGTAATTGTCCCAAGCTTTCGGCCCTTGTCATTACATTAAATAAGTATTTCATTATAAACAGAGAGCATACGTTCTAGAATCTCCTTTAACTATAAGATATTCTTATTGATAATATAGATCTCACACACGATCTGATTCATGAAAAAACAGAACGCGGGAAAAACAAAGAAACATTGTTGTGAAATTATGCGGCACTCAATCAAGGTGTCTAATTGAGCATTTAAATAAACTTGGCACAATAAATTGAAGGTATGGACTTTAATTTCCGCGTAAGAGATAATGTTGTGAAAGTGCCTGCACCGAAATTAGCATTTGAAAATTGTTTTAATTTGATTAGCCTTTAACCTTTGCCTACCTTTCTCTTTCGCACATCGGTGGGGGCCATTATGTTGATATTTTTTAAACTAGATAAGCGTAAACTCTACGAACTTTGAACTCTATTTACTAACACATTCGTTTATGCGAGTGTATGGGAATCACTGAACGTTCATTGAAACAAAATTGGCAATTTATACGCTTAAAAACACGCAAATAACGCAACAACCACGTCGCGCACGAAATGGCGTACTAAAATCAACTAATGGTTGAACAACAGCTGTTGCTGTTTTGAAGTACCAGCACAAATCCCAGTGTTGTCATACACTCGTACATGGTCACCCTAACAGCTGTGTTGTGAAAAAATACATATTTTAGCATCCCATAACTTGAAGATAATTGAACTTTTAATGAAATTGTTTGAAGAATATTAGGCACTTATACAATTTTTAATTGGTATTTGATGCCACCTTTTATGGTATTGGACTGATAACTTAATCTATTTTAATAGAAGTGTTGGCAAATTCGGTATATTTAGCAGAGTGCCCGAATTTGATTTGTCTTATTTTCCACACTTGGTCTCTCTTTACATTTTTGTTGATTTCTTTTTACATATTCTTTTAAAGAACTCATGCTTGTCATGCATGGTCACACTGTAGTTAGTACCAAAACAAATGCCGATCGGAATAGTCGCGCGCGTGTCTGTATAGCGCCGCGAGCGTAGTAGAGAAAAAATATTTGTAATATTTCGTTTTATTGCGCAAAACATGCAAAATTAGCACAAACAACTACAGAGTAATTCACTTGAATGTATTTTAAATTTAAAAATAGTTTGTTTTTTAAATATATTAATAAAACGACGTGCTCAACAAAAAATATACGTGTATGTTTTTGCTACAAAAAACGGCCGTCGCTCGAATGAGTGTGTGTGAGTGTAAGTGTTAAACGTAGTGGGAATTAAAAATGCAAGCAGTTGCATTAATATAAGCGTAAATGCATAAATTAAATTCAAACTGCAGAAGAACTGAACCAAAGGTGAATGTTAATTCACGCAACGTAAAACAACAAAAGTTGTAAAACCAACATCGAATGTGGGGCCGTAAGTGTAAGTGTATGTGTGTAACGACAGCGACGAGAGCGCAATAAGATAAAATTGAAGGTTATTCTCTTCAAAAACATAAAAAAAAACAAGTGTTCGTGTGTGTGAGAGAGAGTGTGGTGAGAGAAAGAGCGAGAGACACAGAAATAGGGAGAGCGCACGCTCACTCAAAGAAAGCAGCGCACAAAAGCAAATGCTGAAAATGTCAATAAACTCTGCAAAGGTGAGGAAAAACGCAACGCAAGAGTAGCTGGGCAGAGCCAGAAGCAGAGGCAGCGCTGCTCTGCTGCCGTGTAAAATGAAACCCAAACAGCAACAGCAGCAAAGAAAGCAGCCAACAAGCAAGTGCAAAAAAGAACAGCTCACACTGCCGCAAACTCACACATACCCATGCAGTTACATACGTATATAAAGAAAGCGCACGTACATGTGATTCTTATTGGATGGTGGTGCAAAAAAAATAAAAATATATTCTGGTTTTTGCTTGCAGCTTCCGTGTTTGGCTGACTGCGCGTTGCAACTTCAACAGTTGCCGTTTTGTGCAGCATTTTGTTTATTTACCTTTTTGTCAATTTGCTGCTTCGTCGCTCGTTAACCCACACACATACATACATACACACAAGCGGGCATATACGCGCAGACAACGACACTGAATGATTAATTTACCGTTAATAATTCACAGGTGGAAAAAATTCAAAAGTTGCGGCATTCATTGTGCAATAATATCGTAATCGTTATCGTTATTGTGCAAATATTTTTTTTTTTAAATAATTTTACACAAGTAACAAAAAAAGTAAGCAAAATTAAAAAATTAATACAATAATTAATAATAATTAAATTAATGAACAATATAAATATTAACGAAACAAATGAAAATCAAATACACATATTGAAGAGCGTACATACATAAATCACATCGCCACTGAGAATTTTGGACTTAGGGAATATCAAAGGAAATCTTATTAGACTGAAAACTTGGACAATTGGAATATTAATTTTAAGATTTTTGAATGGTAAGTTAACTAAAATAAAATAAATTTTTTATTTTCAGTTATAAGTTATTAGTTGAGAGCAGGCATTAGTATATATAGTATTATTATCACAATGAGGTGTTATCTAATTGTGGTTATCGATAGGTGCATAAAATACTAAAAAGTTCTCCATACAAATTTTACTTGGATCATGCGATTTTACAACAATAAATAACCAGCATTTTTCAACTACAGCCACAATATGTGTATTCTTTATAAACGGAATCTTATTGCCTCGATCTTGAACTTTGCCGTGGCCCTTAGCCAAGTTTCCGCCCACTTATCGCACTCGGCGATAGCTCTTTGGCTACACCCACTTGAGTATTAACCACAAAAGCCTCTCCAACAGCCAAATCAAAACAATTTAATTAACGCCCAATTGCGAGGGAAATGTACGCTAAAAATCAGAGCTAACCCACAGCAATAGCCACAGCATAGTGGAGCCACTTCACTTGAAGCAGTGAAATGTAACGGCGCCATTGGTCACTTGAACTACTTTCATATGGCGTTGGCTCTTTGCGGCTGACTCATGCCCATGGACGCTTGGACTGTGAATGGAGCTGGGATTGGGACTGGGACTGGGACTGGGAATAAGTAACTGCAATTGTGCAGCGGTTGTTGGGCCCAGAGGCCACCGGAAATTGTTTCCACAAGAGCACTAAATATGTTGGTGCAAAAGAGGGGGGACAAAAGAGAGAAAGAGAGAGAGGGGGGGGGGGACTGCTGTTAAGAGAAGCTTTTAACGATGCGGCCTGGGCACGTTTTGAACTCTACCACACATTTCTTTTGGCGGTTGTCGCGCGGCTTTAGCTTGACCCAGAAAAATCGAAGAGCTGAAGTCGAAAGACGAAGACTCTGACTCTGACTCTGCCTCTGTCTCTGGCTCTGGGCCGTAGGTGTATTGTAATGATAATGATAATGACGATCATCATAATGAGCATAATGTTGATGATGATGACGATTCCATCTCATAAACCATTTTAAATGTTGGCTCATTATTATTTTGACTACGTCGGCGTGCGGCTTTTGTGTTTATTGGCTGCCTGTTGCAGTTTTGCTCTTCGCTTATTATACCCTATATGGGGGTATTAATAGGGGTATGATAAGTGAGAAAATTCACCAATAAAAAATTTGCTATGCGAGAATTTGTTAGTAGAAAATAGACTTAATAACTTTTACTTTTATGAAATCAATATATTTATTAAATTCTAGTTTCGTTATTAATGCCGATAACTGATTTATAAATACTTAAGATTAGCACAATAGCATTCCGATTAGTTTAACAGTGAAACAGCGATTTAAAATGTTGATTAATTGATATAAAATATTTAAGTATTAATACAGAAAAATAAATGAATATACATACAAATATTCAATTTAACATTTGTAAATTATTTTATTTTAATGCATAAATAATATTTATTTGTGTTTTAAATTCTTCCAAATTTAATTCAGTTTATTTTAATATAATTAGATATTTATGTTTCCAAGTAATAAATATACATCTGTTATATATTACAAATTTAAACTGACAAATATTACAATTTGAAAAATATGAAAATTACATCGTTATTTATCTGATATTAATTACTACAGAGTAACGTCTAGTCGATCAGGCTTGTAACTGACCAATTTTACTTGTTCGCAACTGGGTTTATGTGTCTGCAGCAGCAGCAGCAGCAGCAGCAGCTTCCTCCCTCAACCTCAGCTCATCGAAGGTTGTCGGCATCGGCAAGTTTTGTAAGTTGATTGGCTCTGGCGAATGTTTTTTTTAATTTTTTGGTTTACCCCATTGGACACGTCCATTGCTTTGTTTATGTTCTTGAACTCTTTTAAAATGTGTGGCTAAATGCGGCCTCAAATGTTAATTTACAGCTTTTGCTGTCATAACTTAAGCAGAAGCCAAAAGGGCAGCAGGTAAACGGCGTCGATTGCAAGCTGAAATTGCACGCAAGGAAAGTTATCGAGAAATTAAAGTTATCGATTAAGTTTAACGAGTTCTCACATCAAATTATGAATAGCTTTAATCTACTTGGTTTGATGAGCTAGCTAGCGATGCTACTTTTATTAATTTGTAGCCATTTTATTGTTCAATGGGTGGTCTGTTATCGTTATCGATACATTCTAGACACCAAGTGCAGCTAATATTAATTAAACTTTGTCTATGGCTGCCATGTCAACTCACTAATTTGCCTGCTCACAGTCAGCAACAGTTGCCGTTGCCGTTGCTGTTGTTGTTGTCTTTGCTGGCAGCAACATCTCTAGTGGAGTTGTGTTTTTTTTATTTCTCAGTTCGCCCATCTGTTGTTAACCGGTTCTCGATATGTCCGCGAGCCACATATCGATTGTTACATGCTCTTTGGGCGCTCTGTGACTGCTAATTAGCAGTTAACAATTGCAACATTGACCTCCTCCCATAATTCCTCAGCCGTTGTTGTTGTCTTCTTACAAGCAACAGCAACAGCAACAACTTTTCGCTTTGTTCTATTGTCTGAGGCGAGAGATCAAAGCAGAGATATAATAACATGGCAGCAGGTTTACCTTGTTGTAACCTCACCGAACCGAAGAGGAAGAGGAAGACGAGGCGAGGAAGGTGAAGTCGTAGACGAAGACGAAACAGAAGAAGAAGACGAAGTCGCAGAAACTTGACTGAGTTGTTGTTGCTTTCGGATCAACAACATTCGCTACAGCGCTGGCAACATTGTTGCTGAGCTGCTGTTGCTGCTGCTGCTGCTGCTGCCATTTGGCTGCAACAGTTGTTGCTGCTGTTGACTTTTGGCCAACATTGAATGGCTTTTTATCGTTTCTTGCCTGCCTTTTTGTTGCTCTTTGTTTGATTTTTGCAACTGCAACTGCAACTTTAGGAATTGCCATAACTGTTGCCGTTGTTGCTGCTGCTGTTGCTGATATTGCTGCCTATGGCCTATGTGTCTATATAAACATGATCGTTTTGGCCAATTTTTCGTGCTGCCTGCTGGATGGTAGCCTTAACAACTGCCAGTTGCAGGCCACAAAATGTTGCTGCTTTTGCTGCCGTGTTGTGCAACAATTGCGCAGCTGAGCTGAACGATCGAGGAAGTATTAAATAAAATTACTCATAAATTAGACTAGATGTTAATACACTTTGGTGAGCAATGCATTCTGTAAATAATGATTTAGTTAATACGAATGAATTAATATTGAACAAATGAGAATCATTCAATAAACTTAAATTCAATATAGGATAAATATATATATTATTCGCAATTATTATGAATGAAAACATTGCTACCTTGTACTCATTTTTTCACGATTTACAGTTGTTATAGAAAAGTTCTAAGAATTTATTCTTTTTTTCTTGTATTAAAGACCAGTTAACAACATATGTTAGCTGGCCAAAATAAAGCGTTTTCTTTATTGTCCTACGTTTCATCTTTGCTGTAAGTTCATTTATTTTGAGTGCTGAAGGTCAGCTAATAAATCGCAGCAAATTTCAAAAGAACAACGCCAACAACAAGCACCAAATTTATGGCCATTAACCACTTAATTTATGCAAAAAAAAAAAAAAATAAGACAAGAGAGCAAAAATAAAGTAAAGTAAAGGTAGAAGAAGATGGCAAGCGCAAGAACAAGAAATCGATAAAAATCTCATCAAATTAAGGCAAAACGATAAAAATTGATTGGGCCACGATGCGGCAGACAAAAGACAACAACAACAACAACGACAAGAACTTACAGAAACTAGTTGAAAGTCATTGATCGCTGAAAAGAAAAAAAAGCGAGTCAACAAAAGCTTTTTATTAGTAACTATTCTAATGGCACAACAACAACAGCAAGTTTAAAGTTGTAAATTTGTGGCTTAAGTTTAGGGAAGCTCTCGAATGCTTCGCAGACAGTGACACTCCCCTCTCCCTCTCTCTATCTCTCACTTCCAAGCTGCCTCTCTTCTCTGAGTTCGCTCTAGTCTGCAGCTTCGTCTGATGACTAATCACTTGAAAATTGCCGCCAGGCCAAAGAGTTGAGTCGAGTTGAGTTGAGTTTAGTTGAGTTGGGTCCACAGTTTGTTTGGTTTTTTGATTTGGATTTTGCTTTTTTGCTTTGGTCCTCTTTGGCTGCTTTGCTTGATTGGTTCCACTCCCTCCCCAAATGCACACACACACACACACACACACAAACACGCACACACTCTTGTACAGAGATTGGCAAGAAGAAACGTGTTTCTTCCTGGTTTCCTTTCAGGTTTCTTTTGAGTCTCAGTTTGAGTGACGCTTCACATGACGCATGGCTCCATCATGTTTGGCGCTTAGCTTTAACTATCGCCCAAGCCTGCCTTCAACCGTTGCCGTTGCCTTCAACCGTTGCTGCTGCCATTGCCATTGCAATAGACCCATGACCAGCAAAATGTACCTTAACAAAGCAAACACTTTCCACTCACTGATTTATGGATCGAGCACTTTACTGTACTGCAGTTGCAGTAGCTGCGCACTGGAGCAATAAACATAAATGCGAAACAACAGCTTTGCAACAAATACAAATGCACAGTCAGATGTAACAGCAACAGTCAAATAAACAAATCACATATATTCTATATAAGTAAAAGATGATGAATACTTTTGTTATTAAATTGTTTATATAATATTTAAAATATTTATAATGCATAATAATAATCATAATACTTTCAACCTTAATAATAAATTTAAATAATTTAGTATTAAAATTGTGACTCGAAGTATACGAGTTGTAAAGTAAAACTACACTTTTATTGTGCCGTTGTTCAATACTCAAATGAACAGCATTAAACAAAAAATACAATAAATTAAACTAAAGACACTTTTTTAGACTTTGTCAATTTAATTTCATTACCGGCTGACATCTTCATATTTGCCATTTTACTTTCAAGTAGTTTGCCTCAATTTCTCCCGGTGTATATTCATGTTTAATGAACATACATGTGCACATATATAGCATATGTTTCACAAGTCATCTTTAACAATATTTACAATGCTCATTTGCTTGCCTAGCATGTTGCTGTTGTTCATTGTGCAGAGTCCATTGTCAAGAGTCAGTTGCTATTTATCTTATATAAGCTAAGCCCACACAACAGGTGTTTATCATCAAATGCTGTGTTGACTTATCTGCCAAATATTTGGCCGATTAATTTTGTTTTGTGGCATATTCGTTTGGCAGCCTTTTTCACAGCCAATTAGCGAGTACCAATCGCTTACCATCGCCCCATCACGCGACTGTTTCGCTACCATCCGTATGTGTACAAAAAACATACATACATGCATAAAGATAAATCGACCAGAATTATACTATACTATATTATATTATATTGTATAGAAAACTATACAGATACGTTGCTGTCATGATTCATTTGTTAAACTCATTTGGCCAAAACGTGGCGATATTTTTCATCAACTCAGTTATGTGCCCACAGTCGAACAACATTACAAGCAAACTGCAATTCAAGTACGTTATTAATCAATTAGTTTTCATATTTGTATACCCAATAAACAATAAACTATAATATTGCATAACTTCAACATTTGTATTTAACAAAACTCTCACAAGTTGCAGTTTGAGCTCGCTATATTGAGGCTCTACCGTATTTGTCTGAACATACAGTACGTCTACAAACATATATATATAATATATAATTACATACGTGTGTATACTTCAAATATCGCCTCAAGGTCGTTGCTCGGCTTTCTATAGAACCGCATACTCACAGACACAGATAAACGCATAGAACGTTCTTCTGTGCTTGATTATTTTCATGTGTGTATTTCCTGTTTGAAATGTGCTAATTTATTATTATTATTTTTGTTGTTTGTTTCTTCATCTTTTTGTTTTTTTTTTGTTAAAGCTATATTCCATAGAGTGTACTATGCTATATAGATAGAGACAACATTGGAGTGGCCTGCTCAAATATAGAGACCGGCATTGTCAACCTGTCGCTTCATTTGAATTGACAAATTAGTCTCTATGCCATTGGTTGCCATATGGATGGATTTAAGCAGAGTTGAAGTAGGTCAATTGCCTGTCTGGTACTCATTATGTTCTTATCTATGAAGTGGGTGGGGCCCATTCAAGGTCAGCGAAGGTTGCAAAGAAGTTCAAAGAGAAACGAGTGTACAGCTTTTTATGTTTTATTCATTAAAAGCAAAAAAAAGCAGCCTAGTACTGGGAAAGCACACAAGACCACATTTTCAGATTGTTTTCTAGTTTCGCCGTTGAGCAAATGACTCATAAAAAGCTTATAATAAATGTATTCTGCTTAATCAGCTAGACAATGTGAATGCTTTGAGGAAACGCAATAAAATTGCCCAATTTTTAATGCGTTCAAAATTTCGAGTTGTCATAAATAATTCTATTAATGTTGGGTATGCAACTGATCGATAGATTTATTACAAGTGTTATCGATAATGTCTGTCGAAGTCGAAGTCTATCATCTGCTTATCTAAGATACTTGCGATCACAAATTATTGATTATTATATAAGAAAATAATCTAAATATCTGTGCAAGAAGTTCGATAAATTGTATTAAATTTTTATTATATTATCATTGATTTATTTAATTATCTCATGCAGCCTTATTATTTAGCTGAACTCATTACATTTAATAGACATTATTTCTTCATCGACCTTCAAAGCTGCTTCGTTTAACGAATAATGAAATTAATTCTAGATCGATCGCTTTCAGCTGCTTTAAATAAAAACAAAATACGCAACCTTAATAAGCGACGCCTGGAAATATATGTTTTCTCAGGTCCTAAATTAAACGAATGTCCTTCAAAACGGACATACTACATCACATGGAGGGCGATAAAAGACTGTAAAAATAAAACTGAGAAGAAAGACATAAAAAACAACAAAAACGCATTTTGGGGCTGCTTTAATCAAAACAAATCAAGTTTGCGGCAACGAAACGCAGCTTTAAAAAAACAAAACAAAAAGGGACATCGAAAATATTTGTACAGAAGTGTGGCAACAATGCAGGAACCTGCGAGCCAGACAGACGGACCGGGTCGAACATAATTTCAAGGATTTATGTCTTATTCAGCGGCTTTGAAGGAGGCAAATCCGAACGAATGGGACAAGTCGAACTTAAAGCGGTTTGTTTTGATGTTTACATATGTACGATTATATATGCCAGATATCTTTTTGTGCAGCGCTTTAATGAGCCCAGTTAAAGTTAATGGCAGCTAAGAAAGAACTCAAAGAACTCAATATTCTGCTTTAAGGGAACTGAACAATCGGAGTGTTCAAAATAAAATAAAGTATCAAATTTCAATTACAACTTTGTTCTCTATATATGTATAAATAGATTTTGTTTTCTCGACATCTGTATCTGTATTAGTTGTGCCCTATAAGAGCCTGTATTGGCCAGGGCTTGTTATCATTATCATTATCAATAAATGTACCTGTTGAGTTAAGAGAGTTGTCAAAGGCTACAATGACAACATGGACAGACAACAATTTATAGAGAGACACTTCGACAGTGGCACCGGGAGGCTGAAGAACTTGCAACAACAACAACACAACACAAAAGATCATTGGACACATTTGCAAGAAGACAGACAATGGAAGACAAAGTAACTAACATCGAACTGAAAACAGAAACAGAAGAAGACACAAAGAGCTTAACATAAAACAGAAACGGAGCCAGACAAAAGAAAGGCCAAATACGTTCAAACATTGTCAGCACAAGTCGAGGCAGAATCAGAAGCAGCGACGTCGACGTCGACTGCGACGGCAACGGCGACAGAGACAGCAACAGCGACGACTTGTTGCCAAGACATAAAAATCCAAACAAAGCGACAAACGACGACTACGACAGCAAAGAGGAAACACAAGCAAAACTATGGAACACAAAAAAGAAATGCGAGGAGCAGAACAGAACAGAACAACAAGAATAAAAGTAACACGTCATCATGAATGCCCCCCTTCAGCGGCAGTCGCCACACCAATGCCAAGAACAAGTTGTAAATGAGGCGGCAGCAAGCAGCAAGCAGGCAGGCAGGCAGGCACTACGCAAAGACAGAAGAACAAGCAGAGAGCAAACGAAGACTGGCCAGAAGAAGAGGTCATTGGCGGCCATTGACTTTGTCTCGTTGATGACCTTGCCCCGAAAAATGGCGTAGCAAAGCGACCAACAACATCAAAGAAAAAAAAAACACACAAGGAGAAAAAGCAAAATAAGAAAAAACGAAAGAAAGAAATAAAGAACGTAGCAGCTGAAAGTTGAGCACACTGGAAATGCACTCGCAAAGACAAAAACCCATGCAGACAACGAGAGAGTTAGCTATAAGAGCAGCGAGTGCGAGCGGGAACACAAGATAGCTGCATAGAAGGCTGAAGGGGGGGACAGACAGACAGAGATAGGAAGGGCCTGCTTTGGAGGTGCACGCGTGCAGCTGGTGACACTGCCGTTGCCCTTTGAGATGGAGAAACTAAAACGGAACAAAGGACGCGCAACGACATGCAGACAGACAGAGACGGACTGTGTGGACAGTGGACGGTGCACAGTGGACTGTGGACTGTGGGCTGTGGACGTTGGGCACAGGGCCAAGGCAAATGAAGCATTGACATTGGACGTGGAGCGTACTATAAAGTCTGTCTGCAAAATGTATGTGTGTGTGTGTGTGTGTGTGTACATATAAATGTAAATGGGCTTTGCCAAAGTATTTGTTGTATTCAAGAAAGTGTTTTATAAGTAGCATATCAAAAAGAATGCAGTAGTCGCTGTTACTTGCAGTTTAAATTCCAACTATTTCCTTCATTTTGCCACTTAATTATTGGCGACTCTGTGATATAATGGCAATAAATAATTTAATTGCACATTTGCGATCAGTTTTGCTTTCTTTTTATTTTATTTGCAATCTTTAAGATAATAAATAATTTTATAGAAAAGTCACATATATTTTATTTCATTTACTTTAGACTAATTTAAAAAGTAAATCAAATTCTTACTTTTATTTTATTTGCTTTCTGTTTAATATTTAACAATTTTATGAAGACTTAAAAAGTAACTAAAATTTTTATATTTTTATTTTATTTACGATGTTTATAAACAATTTTACATTTTTATTTTCATTTCATTTGCTTTCTCTAGGATACTTAACAATTTTATAGATATTTAAAAATTAACTTACATTTTTATTTATTTTTTTATTTTATTTGCGATCCTTGGAATAATAAACAATTTTATACAGATTTAAAAAGTGACTTATAGTATTTAATTTTCAAATCTTCTTATGAGCCCCTAGTATTCAACAGATTCTTCTGTCGAAATTATTTACCTATTTCTTATTGTTCTATTCTATCTATTTTTAATTAGTTTCCTTTGTTGTTAACTCGATTTAAAAGTTACACTTTACAGGCGGCTCAAATTCTTTACATTTGCATTTACAGAAATGTTATTGTTCACACTTAATGTTGCAAGTCTCTGGTGGCGGTAACAACAATAACGAAGCCAATTCATATAATAAAAATGGTAATAAAAATAAAAACATTTTTACATCGCGTATTTTGTCATAAAAATGAGGGCTTAAAGCGCATTATCGAGTCAAATAGCGAAAAGGGATGAGCTAGGCTTGCTTAGGCAAGTGATTGACTGACTGACTGATTGACTGACTGGTAAAATGGACGCAGTGCAATCTTGCAACTTGAACAAAGTCATTAAACGATAGGCTCCCAAACAATTGCAACTGCTGCTCAACGGCGCATGCAATGCAGCTCAATGCACAGTGGGTGCAATAAGTTAAAGGGCAAGTAACAATTTAGTTGCACGAATTGAAATTTGAGATTGCACTGAAGTTCAGAAAAATTGAATAAGCAAAAGAATATACATAAAGTTGCAAAGAAGTATAATATAAAATCTAAAAGTTTATTTTAAACTCAAGCGCAATTTAATTGGTATATATTTTATTGAAATAAGAAGGAATTTGCCTTTTACTTGATATTATATTTTCAATAACAAACATTGCCACTTTAATAGATTCATTAAAGTGGCAATATAATTATTGTACATAATTGAGTGTATAAAAAATTATTCCCTTGGCATCTTTCATTATTTTAATTGCAATATTTTCGTAAACTAAAAGAACCGACAATCAAAAGTCGAGCCACTCTTTGGTCAGCTTTGTGCCTCTTGATTAGAGTGCTTTGTCTGAAATTAATTTCAGTTTTTAAGTCGATTGTTAAGTGGACGTTACCCACAAGCTGTGCCGGGCCGCCCACCATCGACGCACTGCGTCCAGTCGTTGACTGCTTTTCTAAGCCCAGGTCTTGTTATTATTCTTTTTCTCTGGGAACTCGTTTCCTCGAGAGCTGGGTGGGCAACTTGTAGTTGCAGTTGCATTTGTGGTTGTGGCAGTTGCAGTTGCCGCTGGCTGTTTGCAACTTTTGCGTGCGTTTAATTAATATCAAGTCAAGTTGGTAAAGACACACACACACACACACATGCACAGACTTGTATTTATTTATGTACACAAGTTATAAAAAGGAAAAACGAATTACCCGCAAGTTGTTTTGGGACAAGGTTGTTTGACTTGTTGTCGTTGTTGTTGTTGTTTTTCTTTATTTCTTGCATTTGGCCTAAGTGCAACTTTTAATGCAGCGTGTGCGTGCTGGCATTCTTGATACCTCGTACCACTTGCATAGATGCAACAGCAAGTTAGTCAGTTGGCGAAACTGTTTGGCAGGTTGCACACTGCAAGTATTGTGTAATCGATAAACTGGAACGTTGTGTCATTGAGAAGCAACATGCACAACAAACCAGGCCCCCTATCATAGACGCTTTAATTGATATTCACAAGAGCTTTTCGACTGCCATGCATTACATATGGCTGCAAAAGGAGCTAGGAATGTTGAGACAACATAAACATTAGTTCATTTAAAACATAAAAATATATAAGTAAATATGTAGTTGTAAGTTTTTAGATAATTTAATTTAACAATGGCAACTGGAAGTGGAATAGATATTGATAAAAAAGAATTAAATTATTATATATATAATTATATGGCTGCAAAAGGAGCTAGCAATGTTGAGACAACATAAACATTAGTTTATTTAAAACACAAAAGTATATAAATAAATAAATATTTGTCATCATTTTTTAGATAATTTAATTTAACAATGGTATATAAGATATATACATAAATATACATATAAAATACACTTAATCATGTAGTTGTCATCACTTGTTAGATAATTTATATAAATGAATAATGGCATAATTATAAAATGTAAAATTGAATAGACAACCAATTGTTCAATAACTATTTAACTTTAACTTTAAAAATAACAAAATATAAATCAAGAAACTGATAGTATTTTATTTAATAATTATCAATGGAAAAAATCATTTCATCTTTGATGTGAAGAACTCTGAGCTTTTGACAGAAATAGACAAATATTGACAAACAGAAAACTATAAATCGTGGGGCATTTCACTGGCAAGTCGATAAAGAGTAAACATCGTAATTGACATGATAATAAATTGCGCTGAGCATTAATAATAATGTATAATTAGAAATGTTTATTTTGTATTCTTAGACATTAAATGAGCGATAACGAGCTACAAAATGTATCGATAACCAACGGAGAGAGGGGAAAACAAACATTTATACATTTTTTATGTAAATAGAATATTAAATGGAATAGTCTTGGCAAGTAATTAAGATTTCCATTCTTTTGAAAGAGAAACGCAAATTGATTGATGTTTTTGCCGGCCATTAGAAGTTGTATCTTTTATCTTTGCATATTTATGCAAAACTTTGGCTTATTTTCTCTTTTGGTTTATTGCATTTAACACACATTAAAACCGCTTCTCTTAAAAAAAACAAAAAACAAAACCTGTATCAGCTCATTTGAATAAAACGTAAAAATGTTGATAAAGAATTTTTGAAATTTTAAGGAAATCCAATCAAATGAATTGAAAGTCTAAGCACAAATCTTGACTGCAATAATTTATATATTTACTGTGTGTGTTTTTGAACGATATAATTAATTTAATTAAAACGTTTGAAAGCCCGAAATTAAAACAAGTTTTCGCAAGTAAAAAAAACACACGCTTTAAACTGACTGCGGGGGGAAAATGGAAGAGAAACGGGAACCGGGCCTTTACTTATGTTTTGTTATTATATAAAGCGAGAATGAACGACGTTTATTCTTCTTCTTCTTGTTGTTTTTTTTTTTAATTTATAAAGAACATTCGAACGACCTTGAGCCGAAGTCTGTCAACAACAACAGCATACACTGTTCGCAGTCGACGGCCGAGTTAAAGTTGAAATAAATTATAAATAACATCGTCGGGAACTCTAGAAGCTCTGCAACTGTGCACTCAATGGAGTGCTTCCACTGATAGCGTCAGTCTGCGACTTGCCTGCTGGTTATCTTTGCTTAATATTGATAGCGACTGTTGGGAAGGGTGAAGGCGAGGGAAGAGAACGAGGGCCAGGCAAAGCTGATAGAGCACGGCAATGGCATTTAGCTTTACAGCCACTCTACAGGTTCGTTTCCACAGAATGGATGAGTTTTTAGGGAGTGGCAAGTGCCACAAACTAAACTTGCAACTCTTCAACCAAAGTCATAAAAATGCAAAACGGCACAAGCGTAACAAACATTTCCTGTTTATGCCTTACGGTAAATGGTAATTGTTATGCAGACGCGGCTTGCAACGCCCCAAAATATGCGGGCATTCGAGGAGCCCCCGCAACCCCCCTAATTTGCACCACGATTGGCAACGTTGTCAACGTTGTTGGCCAGTGTGAACTTTGTGCAAGTTTGTGGCATAAACTGCGAGAAAAGTAGCTGTAATTTTAGTTTATTATTAATAATGGATTATAAACAACTATGTTTAAATACTTACAAACAGCAGAGCAGAGAAATTCGAGTAGAATATAATATTGTGATAAAAGAGCCGGGAGGAAAGAGGCAAAACTTTGCAGAAATAGAGTTTGGCTAAAAAGATAAAGACAAGCGGCGATTTATTTACAAAGTCTGTTTAATACTGTAATTATTAAGGTAAGCAATTATAAAACGCTCTGCATGTTTCTCTCAGTGTAGCCGCATGCAGTTCTTACATTCGTACCGGTTTTTTCTTGAGCTTTTGCAAATCGTGGCCATGTCGATAGTGTCGACTAGACGACGACGCACCTGTTGAAAATCAAGTTCTGCAGACGTCGCGTCGATTCGCATAGAAGTGCTTGGCTAACACACACACACACATGCAAATACTTGCCAATGGCAATAGGAAATTCTATGGACAACCACGCAGTATTCCATGCAACAACAACACATAGGCCCCGTCTGTATTATGGCCATGTTGTGCATGTGCCTGTCTAACCTGTTGGCTGTGACGTTAGCAATCGTATATAGTATATTTCTGTGCAGTTTGTCTTTTGACTTTTGCAATTTGTTTGCCATTTTCCATAGACAACTTCTGTTGCACATTATGCTAATGACGTGCCAGCGCTCCAATGCGATTCAATCCGAACCGATTCGATCCAAAATACTGCAGCAGCAACACACTCTATGGCACAGCTGCATGCTCCGATGATTAATCAAAAGCGAACACACACACACATATATATATATACAGATATAAAGTGAAAAATGTGGCCCGTTGCCAGGCAATGCAATTGCAATTTGCAATTGTTGCATGGCCCGGGTCTGAGTCTGGGCCTGGTCCGGACTCGGGCTTATGCCTAAGCCTGCGCCTTTTGTTTCCAATTGGCGAAAGGTGCTGGAGAGGTGTGCAATGTGTGTGTGTGTTTTGTTGTGTTGTTGTTGTTGTCCATGGGTCTGGAACATGTTCAAATACTAGACAAATACATTGCAATGCCATTCGCTCTGGCACTTTTTGGCCAAGTTATGTAAGCTTCTGCCTCTGGCTTTTGATGCCACCTGACAGCCAGCCAATTGTCGGGATACCGTTGTACAATAATCCTTTTGATATTTGAGCCTCCTTCTAATTGACATGTCAAATCAGATGGACGCAGGCATTTGGAATTCTGTTTTAGACTCAATTAACTGAATGATGATGTTTGAGCTCAAAACAATATAATCTTTTCATTTCTGAATCATCCCATAGTTATAATTCTATGTCCATATTTTTTAACTATTTATTTGGCGACGTTTCGAAGCTGAAAAGAAGATTATTTAGTCATAATAATTTTATAATTTTTTTATTTATTTATTTATTTTATAAATTCTGCATTCAGTTTACTCTTTTTGAGCGGAAAGGTTTCGAATGAAATGACACATAGACTGCAGTGATTTAGGTGGCAACCATAGCTTGTTTTATTCTCGAAAATATAGCAAAGTTTTCCTAATTTTCCATTAGGGTTTCCAATGAGTTCCCATCAGCCATTCAACACCCATTACATGATAACATTATCAGCTCTCCTAGCCATCCATTTCTATGTAATACCAGCATAAACAGCACTCTCTTTCTCACTCTCTCCACAAGCTTGGTTGCCCATTGTTTCAACCCCAAACAATTGCGCTATTTGCTTAAGGGGAGTGCGAGGCAAGGGAAAGTGCAAAGGGAAAGCTATCCCCAATTAGAGCACCCTACACACCCTGATCACGGAACATGGAACAGGAACCCCCTAAAAATGCTTAACGCTTTCATGTTACGCATAATTGAAACGAACTTCCCATTCAGTGGGCACAGCTCCAGTGCAGAGCACAAGAGTCCCCCACTAGACCGTGAAAAAAGAAAAGCAACCACCAACACGACCGACAAGCTTGAAGCTCCAACCCCCTCAGGAACAGGAAGAGGAACAGGCGTTAGGACGGGCTTTTGGCCCACAAAGCATGTCAATGTCATGAATATTATTGACATGGATTTACCACAAACAGCAGCAGAAGGGAAGCGACACGACAATGTCTCCGTTTTGTTAGGCGACGACATTTCCGGAGGGGGCTTAGCTCCCTGGTGGGTACAAAATAAAAAGCGCTGAAATGTGAAGGTCAACCCCTTTTTTGTCTGAGTGCCAGGAGTTGTATGGAGCCAAAGTTGGCAGTTGGCAGTTGGCAGCCAGCAAGTTGCTTTTTCTCTGGCCTGTCAAAGTCAAAAGCATTTTGTGATGATAAAAATCGATAAACGACAGACATGACAGACAGACAGACAGACAGAGCACCAAGGCACCCGCAGCCTGTGGCTCAGGGGCAACCGTCAACTGCAGACCAACCCGATTTGATTCTCGGTCAAAAGCAGCAGCGACTCCACTTGAAGCTCCACCCCCCCTTCACTTCACTGTGCTACCTTTAAGCTGACTTTGGTATGCCATTTTGGCTTACAGTTTCATTCCAGGGGCTTGTCAAATTGTACAAAAATAAAAATAAAACTGAAAAATGAACAAGAACTCTTGGTATGCAGTTACTGTCGGTTCGCGTAATGGCTGAACAGCACTATCAACATTGTACCTATCTAATTGCTATGCATTTTCAGTGTTGGATAATAGCACGTATTTAATAAGAGGCATTAGATCATACACTGAAAATATGCGAAAGGTATCCCCTTGGGGGCGTTTAACTGTACGAGGTGTGGAGCTGAATTGACCTCTATGTACATATAATTGAATTGCGGCAATTTGAATTAAAAGATTATGGTAGAATGTTGTATTAACTGGTATTAGAAGGGCAGCATTGGACACTTTTTATATCTGTGTAAATTGTATACTTTAATAAACTAGACTAGACTGTACTTGGCAAAGCATTAAGTATAGAAAATACTTTTTTTTTTAATATTTCCTAACTCAATATATTTGAATTGTAGTTTCTTTCTAAAATTCTTAAAAGTACTTGTTATTGTTTATTTCCGCAAAAAAATTGTACACAGTTCCTGGAAACAATTAAATTAGACTTTTGCTGTCCCTACCAGATGTTTGCAGTTTATATGCTTATTCTAAAAGCTCATGATTAACTAAATGATATTATTAAATCCGCCTCGCTGTGAATTCACATTCAGTCAGTAAGATCAACAAATCGTTAAGCAAAACACTTCCGCCTAATCGATGGCCTCTTCCCATAAGCAAGGTACAGTTCTATCTGAAAGTATCTACATACATACACACTTATACAAGTACACACATACAAACAAAAACAAAGCGTCATCAAGTCGCTTGGCTGCATTTGTCGGCTCCACGGTATATGCATACACCTATAAAAATACTTGCACACAAACATATGGAGTATTTTCACCTAAAAAATACAAACATATGCATGTATGTAGTATGTATGTATGTATGTATGCTGACCAGTTCAAGCAATGCTCCCTTCGTTGTCTCTCTGCTTGGTCAGCACACTCTCTGTGACCTCTCGTCACCCACACAACTTTACACAATGAGAATTATTCTTGATTGCCTATTCCGCAGCCGCGCAACTCACGAAGCAAATGCGACGCTTCGTGCTTGATATCAAATTTTTGTTTATTTTCTTTTGTGCTGCACACAGGCTCACACATACACGCACAGACACATGTGCGCTCAAAACACCCCCGTCTGCTTTTGCTGCCTATGAATTTTATTTTTTTGTTCTTTCTTTCGTCGCTTGCTTTGCGCTCTCGCTGCTCGCGCATGTGTTGCGTCTTTTGTAAGTGATGTGTGTGTGTGTGTGAGTATGTGAGTGTGAGCATTGTGGCTGCCCTGCTTCGTTTTTGCTGCTTTCGTCGTCGTCGCTACGTCTTCTTCGTGGCTGCTTCGTTGTCTCGCGTTGTTGTTGTATGCAAGGTCGTTTGCGTACAAATTTCAACATTATTTGAAGGTCGTCCTTTGCCCATTCTGCGTTCGCATTCGTGCTCTCTCTCTCGCTCTCGCTTGTGCGCTCGCGCTCTCTTTTAATTTAGTTGCCGGTTGGCGTCTTGGCCGTTGCTGCGCTTGGGTTGTTGTACCGGCTAAGCTGAAGATGCTCGTTAGAGTGCGCGAGAGTGAGAGAGAGGGCGAGTAAGGAAGAGGCAATTTATTGCATTTGCACTTGGCAGCAGCTTGCCAAAAAGTGAAACGCATTTTATAATTTATTGGCAACTCCTTTCCCCTCCTCCCACCCAACTACTCACCCACCATTTTATTGAACGCCAAAGCCAACGCCATTGCCCTGCCCTGACGCGCCCTTCTCCAATAACGAAAGCATGTACAGCATGTGTTTGGGTTAACGTACCTTAAATTTTATTATAATATTCCACATTGGCTTTTGCGCTTCTTTCGTTCTCATCGGGTCGTTGACATTTTTCGTTGCTCGCGCTATTGTTGTATTGTTGTTTTATGCTATTGTTCGTGTGTTCGCTGATAACAAGCAGTCGTCTCTCCCAGTGGACAGTGTAATGACTGCCCATGTGTGTGAGTGTGTGTAGGACATCTGTACATATGTATGTACAACATACATACATATGTACATATGATGGCACTCAATTAGCATAACTCGCGTCGTCTTTGTCGTGCAGAGGCCAAGGTCGTTGGCTCTGGCGAATATGCGAGGGGCCGACTGTAGGGAGGGGCCAGCTGGTTAATATCGCATTGAGTTGTTACTAGGCCCTTTATTTAGCAGTGTTTGCTGTCCGAATGGGTAATTGTTATAAATACAATAAATATGAATTCCTTAAAAAAGAGATCCTGTCGATAATAATTACCAAGTTTATTAACTTTGTCGAATTGTGCGTTGAACATAAAGAAACAAAAAATAAATTATATTAAAACAAATACAAAAATACATTACTCTACTCGTCTTTTGCAGATTTACAACACAAAATGGAACTGCATCAACGGCATCTTTCCAACTTTTACAAATTGCACAAATAAATGTTAGATGAATTTGCAATAGTTTGATTGCCAAAGGCAATTGCAATTGATTGATCGCACAAGCACGAGATTAATCGCACAAACGAGATGCCCAACATGTCGAGCATTAAGACGGAGCAAAGTGTGTCTCCAGGTGCCAGTGGCAGCTATCAGTTGCCGGTGAACATGTCCACGCCCTCCTCGACGCGCCACAATGTCTCCGTGACGAACATCAAGTGCGAGCTGGACGAGCTGCCCACGCCAAATGGCAATCTGGTGCCGGTTATAGCCAACTACAATAATCACAATCATAATCACAATCATGGCAGCAGCCTGCGCATACCGCTTGGCAAGGAGGATGAGTCGGATTCGGAGCCCGAGCTGGCCAACATTGAGAATCTGCAAAAGGTGCGACGACGTGCAGCAGATAAGAATGGACCGCGACCAATGTCCTGGGAGGGTGAACTCAGTGAGCCCGAGACGGCCGCCGACGAGGAGCTAATGGACACGGAGACGGTCATCAAGAGCGAGTCGAGCAGCAGTGGCCAAGTGTCGGCCATGATGCAGCCGATCAAAACCGAGCTGGAGCACATAGCTGGCGAATTGCATGAGCAACAACAATTGCAGCAGCAGCAGCAGCAGCAACAGGAGCAGCAGCATCATCTGCAGCATCATCACCACCATCATCCACATCATCATCAACTTCAGCAACAGCAGCAGCAGCAGCAGCATCTGCAGCCGATCAAACAGCACTTTGGACAGCAGCCGAATAAACTGAAGCTGGCGCCAACGCAAAGTGATCCCATCAATCTGAAATATGAGCCAACATCGTCGACATCGCTATGCGATCGAAGCAAGTCCAATAGTGGTGGCCATTTGCCGCTGCTGCCCGCCAATCCCAGTCCAGATTCTGCCATACATTCCGTCTACACGCACAGCAGTCCATCGCAGTCGCCGCTGACGTCGCGCCACGCCCCCTACACGCCTTCGCTGAGTCGCAACAACAGCGATGCCTCGCACAGCAGCTGCTACAGCTACAGCTCCGAGTTCAGTCCCACCCATTCACCGATCCAGGCACGTCATGCGCCACCCGGTGGCGCCTCTCTGTTTCCCGGCAATGCATCGGCCACCGCAGCGGCTGCCAACAGTTATGCCAATGGCGGCGGTGCCTTGCATCATCATAGCGTACTGTATAGGCCACTCAATGTGGAGTCCTCGGCGGCGGCGGCGGCGGCAGCAGCTGCTGGCGCCTCTGCTGCCCAGGAGGCGCAAAATCTCAGCATGGATGCCAGTGGCGCTGCACTGGATGCAACGGCCGCATTGCCAGCCTCACCGGCGGGCATCTCACGACAGCAGCTGATCAACTCACCCTGCCCGATTTGTGGCGATAAAATCAGCGGCTTCCACTATGGCATCTTCTCCTGCGAGTCATGCAAGGGCTTCTTCAAGCGCACCGTACAGAATCGCAAGAACTATGTGTGTGTGCGCGGTGGTCCCTGCCAGGTGAGCATCTCGACGCGTAAAAAGTGTCCCGCCTGCCGCTTCGAGAAGTGCCTGCAGAAGGGCATGAAACTGGAGGCCATACGTGAGGATCGCACACGTGGCGGTCGTTCCACCTATCAATGCTCGTACACGTTACCCAACTCGATGCTCAGTCCCCTGCTCAGTCCGGATCAGGCGGCTGCCGCTGCAGCAGCTGCCGCCGTTGTCAATCAGCAACAACAGCAGCAGCAGCAACATCACCAGCGATTGCACCACCAGCAACAGCATCAGACACAGCAGCAACACGGACCACACAATGGCTATAACGGTGGCCCTGGCAGTGGCAGCAGCGTTGGCTCCAACTCCCTGCCGGCCAGCCCCAGTCTGGGCACATCTATCAAGACGGAGCAAATGGAGCCGCTGAATCATCATGCGCCGCGAGCCTCAAGCATTCCAGCCCTCTTACAGGTGAGGCATCAAAATTCTTAAACTAAGTATCGAAAAGGTAAAGCTGCCTTTGGCAATAGGAGCTAAATTTGACCACATAAAGCATGCATACTTCTAATTAATCAGTAGCCACTTAGTCTGTTTAAGAAGATGACGACTAAATTAATTGTGGATATAATATTCGCAATGCTTTTCTCTATTTTTCATATTTAATTCAAAATTTACAAGTATTTTTCTTGTTGAATTTAATTGTTTTTCCGCTCTTTTATAAATAAATATAAATAGCACATATTTTTTATTTATCAAATAATGCAAAATTAAATTGTAAATTATTTTTGAAAATTAAATTTAATTTATTTTACTGTAGTTTGCTTTCAGTTTAGTCAACTAACAGCTAAAACATATTTAATTTAGTATTTCTAATTATTAAAACAGAGATTCAATCACCAAATGTCTATTCTTCTTTACATTTTCCTTTACCGCTCTTTATTGCCTATTATAATATGAGTATATAATTAAATTCTCAATCTTTTAGGAAATCATGGATGTTGAACATCTCTGGCAATATACCGATGCTGAATTGGCACGCATCAATCAACCGCTGTCCTCATTCGCAACTGGCGGTTCCTCGTCGGGCTCTGGCGGCGGATCGGGTGCAGGTGGACATCACACAGCCAATGCACAACAGATGACCAATCCACTGCTGGCCAGTGCTGGTCTCTCATCCAACGGCGAGAACGCCAATCCCGATCTGATTGCCCATCTCTGCAATGTGGCTGATCATCGTCTCTACAAGATTGTCAAATGGTGCAAGAGTCTGCCGCTCTTTAAGAACATATCGGTGCGTATTTGTTAATCAATCAATCATTCGATTGATTTCATCTATGATCGGATTTTAATTGCTTAACATCTTTTGCAGATTGACGATCAGATCTGCCTGCTAATCAATTCGTGGTGCGAGCTCTTGCTCTTCTCCTGCTGTTTTCGATCCATTGATACGCCTGGCGAGATCAAGATGTCACAGGGCAGAAAGATAACGCTGGCGCAGGCAAAAACCAATGGTTTACAGGTGGGTTAAATAGAATACATATAGAAGCAGCTATTTTGCATGAACATTTCCATCAGCTTTATTCATTAGATTATACTACTCTTTCTTGTTGAAACTTTATTAAACTTCTTTATTGTTCCACAGGCCTGCATCGAGCGCATGTTGAATCTGACGGATCATTTGCGACGTCTGCGTGTTGATCGATACGAATATGTTGCCATGAAGGTAATCGTGCTGCTGCAGTCCGGTAAGTTGTTGTCTCTTTCATTTCAAATCGAAACCAATTCATACCATGCATATCCTGCAGATACTACGGAGCTACATGAGGCGGTCAAGGTGCGAGAGTGCCAGGAAAAGGCGCTGCAGGGCTTGCAGGCATACACATTGGCCCATTATCCCGATACGCCGTCCAAATTTGGGGAACTATTGCTGCGCATTCCCGATCTGCAGCGCACATGCCAGGTGAGTGCAGCTATTGTATCTTGGAGATACGCTAAAGTGTAAATTTGATAGCAAGATGTGCAGATTGATTTAATCGTAATTGAACAAAAAATAAAAATGAATCCACTTTGTAGTAAATAAATATGGAAATATTCCGATTAACATTACTAAACAATTGTTTAATAATGAGAATATTAATGATTTTTAAAATTTTTTCAAGTATTAGTTACTTATTTTTATAGCAACATTTGCTAAATAAAAGATGTATTATTTAATTCTTTTTCACATTATATATATATAATAATTTTGAAAATATGTGCTTGATAAATTTAACTCGTTTCTTGACAGCTGGGCAAGGAGATGCTGACGATCAAGACACGCGATGGTGCCGATTTCAACTTGTTGATGGAACTGCTGCGGGGAGAACATTGACAAATGGAAGGCAGTCGGCGCCGTGGCAGGGGCTAAGGCGTACAAGTTTTATATAATTAGTATTAGTATATCTATGCCTAGCCTTTAAGTACTCTATGTGTAAGCTCTGAAAACATGTGCCTAAAAATGAACCCACAGCCGCGGCAACAGCATCAGCAGCAGCAGCAACAACAAACAATAACCAACAGTAGCAGCAACGAAACTCGAGAACAAAACTGATAGGACCTAAAGGGAAATTGTAGGAAACGAAAACTCAACTTTTTTGATGCGCAAAAAAAAATTTGCCAAATTTATACAACAAGAAAATACATCAATTGAAATGTATGTAAATATGCTGTGTGCGTTTGCTGCTGTTGCTGTTGTCATACGGCTCGAGGAGTTTATTTAAATTATATAAAGTTTTTGCTATGTATACATATACAGTATATACATTTATAGATATACATATATGTACATGTATATGTATAGTAACTAAAGCACACATGGAAAATGAAAAGACTAAGAAATTTATTTAACTTTAATATTACAAATTGCAAAATCAAATTCTTATTTTTAGTTCAAGTAAACCTACACACAAATCTAAAACATAACGAAAAGATAAATTGAAATTGAGCAGTTTATGTTTGTGTATGCATATACTATACGTATATGTAGATAATAACAAAAAAAAAAAAAAAAAAAAAAAAAAAAAAAAAACAATTGAGAAGCGAAGTTTAAGAATATTTTTAAATGAAATGCCAAAACCGAAATTGGTTTAAATGAGAGCTGCTAGAATTGTCGAACCAATCATATAGAATATCATATGAGAAATCCATTTTTAAATGTTGTAGCATTTAGTTTTAGTGCAATTTCACATATGTCTACTTAACCGATAGATATAGTACATATATATCTGTATGTGTGTATATATCTGCAAACTATACAAGTAAATGAAAAGACCACTCGATTGAATTTGTGCCGCCTCTTAGTGGCGTGGGCGTGGCAACAACCTATTCCAGTGATGCTATTTGTTGCATATAAAAACATTAACAAATACAAACTACATAAATCAAATTTATACTTTTGTCATTACACATTAAAACATCAACAACTGATCGATCAGCCCGCTTATGAATATGTAACTGTATTTGTAACTGTATTCGCATTCATGTTTGAATTGTATTTTTTAATTAATGTTATACATATATCTATATATATATATCTCTATATATATGTATATATATATGATAATTAAATAATATATATATTTTGTTTTATTGTAATTTTACTTAATAGCTGAAGCAAATCCTGTAACAGGATTTAAAACATTTAAATTACATACATTTATATTTTTTGTCAACGCATAAATCAAGCTAGCTCTACATACTTTATACATACATATACATACTCTGCATATGTGCATATGTATGTGTCTATATATATATCTGTGTATGTTAACTGTAAAACTTCCAGCCCCACCAGCAACAGAAACGAAACAAACAAAAAACAATATGTAATTCCAATAGTTTAAAAAATACACAACACAATCCACAAGTTGGCCAGAACACAACACATTGCAAAAGACAATGATCATTTGCTGTTAATGAACCATTTGTCTTGGCCAACAGGATGGGCCGTAAATAGTTAAATGTTAATTTAATAAATGCTCTAACTAAATATCAATATATCACAATTACCATAGTTAAATGCAATTGTAAAATGAAAATCAAAATTAATTTATAGTTTCTCCACAATAAAAATGATGAAAGTAGCAACTAAATTTGTAATGCAACAAGAACTTTATGAAATTTGTTTTTTTTATTGTTTTTTTCAACCATTTTAATTGGTTAACTTATTAGAACATATATTTGCAAATGGTGCGGATATTTTTCTACTTAAGTAATTAGCTTAAATAGTTTAAAGTTGCGCAACAAAATTGATTACTCGAAAATTTCCAAATTGATTCACAAAGTATGTGCTTGTTGCAGTTTGATTAGTGCTACTTTTAATCAGCTACTCATCCATAGAAAATATTTAATTTCATTTTTTATGATAATTGTAATAACTGAAATTGAAATGAAACAACAATTAAATAAATAATTGTCAATGCAATATTTTGTAATAAAAATTTTTTCAAAAAAAAAAAAGATTACATATATGTAATATAACAATTTTTTTATTTTTATATTGTCTTTAACGGGGGGAATTTAATTATTATTTCGTTTTTTTACTTTAGCGAGCGAGTAAACCCATAAATATTTATTAAATGTAAAACAGTCTCTTATAGCACTTGTTCTGATTAAAACTTCGATTCATTTTAAGGACATCCAAATCAGTTGTCAGTTGACACCAAATAAAAAACTCACAATTTATGTTGCTGTGCAATAAACTGAGGCGCAAAATAATTCAATAAAATCAGCATAAATTTATGTAGGTTTCGAAGGATGCTTTTCCATTTTATTGTACTCAGCTGCACGGTGAAAAGGACTCGGTATTGAGCAAGGATTCCACATGCACATGTCACAGTCAATGAACTCAAGTTGGCAAGCCGTAATTTATGACTTTGGTCAACTGAGAACACTGTGTGTTTTTGGAATAAAGATTTCGACAAACATTTTTTTTTATTAAACTAAAGATAACTAAGTTATTTATTTTTTTTAAATATATACATTTTTTTGGTTTGCAAGTGATGATCTTGGGATTTAAAGCTATGAAAAAGCTGTAAAGGTTATTTGTTAATTGTTGGAAATTGTTAAGCAAAGTTTACTCTACTTACGGGAGCAGCTGGCTGCCTCTGGTTGTGTGTTGACCATTGGCATTTGACCACAACAGGGACCTAGAAGCAACTGGTACGCCGTGGGACTGTTGGAAAAGCCGCCTCCACCGCCGCGGCCACAGGGGTCGCTAGAGCGGGTAGGTTGGTCTGAGAGTCGGGGTCCAGAGCAGGGGTCATAGCAAGGGCAAGAGCTAGTCGCTGGAAAAGGTGCTGGACTGGCATATGGCATAACATAGGTTTGGCAAGAGCAAGGGATTGGCGTCATCTCAGCGGGATAGCTGCCACTTGATTGAGCCCTGCAAGACAACGATTGAATTGAATGCTTTCACAACTGGAACTGCACATATAGCTTACCAGCTCATGGAATTGCCGTTGGGAAAATGATTGAAGCTGTTGCCGCGTCCCTTGAATGGTTGATAATCTGCAACATAAACGCTTTGTGCCTGGAACCTGTCATCGGGAACACAGTATTGTATCGGAGGGCCATAGCTGGGTGCGCTGGGAGCGCTAGGCCCTATGCGAGCGCCACCTGGAGGGCAGCCATTCTGTTGCTGTTGGGCAACTCGAATGTTCTGCAGAAAACCCTCAATATTTAGGCAGTTGCCGGAGCAGGCACAGTGCTCGGGCGTAGGTGAGCAACAAGGTATGTTGCAACATGATTGAAGACTGGGCATTTTGAAACACCCCGTTGAACATTGTTGTGAACAGCATGACTGAGATCCGCTTGGAGGTGCCATTGGCATTGGTCCACATGAGGGAGCAGTCATACCGCAGAAAGACTGAGGTGCGCATGTCGGAGGAGCAATGCTAAAGCCTGGCAATGGACAAATACCACATGGCATTGCTCTGTAGGGATTAATATCTAGAAAATTGAATCTACTTGCTGTCGGTGCTCGCTGGCTTTGTCCGACACGGCATTGAGGCATCGATATTATGGACTCGGGCATTTCAAAGTGCTCTTCCTGCATATTTTCGCCAACAGCCTGAGAAGCTGCGCTGTTGCAGAAACAATCCTCATAGTTCGCTTGGGTTTCTTCAGCAGGATTAGAATCTTGAGTGTACAAGCTCTCGCTACTTTGCTGTGCCCGATAACTGCTGGTCGGAGATTCTTCGGTTCTGGTTTTACGAGTTTCCTCTGATCCACATTCACAACATGCCTCACTTGTGTCACTTAAATTACTCTCAGCAGATCTCATACCGCCACCTCCACCGGCCATGTATGGGAATTGATTGAATTGGCCATTTTCACATCCCGTCGACTGATTGAAGCTATTACCCTCCATAGCCTGCATTTGATAATGTTGAAATTTATTAACTGTCTGTAAATGCGCCTGCAATTGGGCGTAATTGTAGTGATCCTCTGGGGACTGAAGTTGAATGCCCTGCAAACCTGACAGCAGGTCTGATTGTTGGTATCCTCCATAGGTACCAACCGGATTATTCAATTGCCTAGTCATCTGCTGGGCATAATAATCACTGGCGATCATTGGCTGCTGTCCATGCTCATTGTTCATAAACTGCATTGGATCACCCGATTGATTCGGACTCCCGTTATAGCCTACGAGAGATGCAAGTTGAATGATAGAAAGTGTATTAAATGTCTGTCTGCCATAGTCATTCGTCCATAGTCCCTCTGTCCTATAATGCTGTTTTTTTTAGTCAGATACCTACATTGCTGTTTCATAGCATTATTTTGCTGACATTCTGCGGTATCTTTTGCCATTTTTCCTATTTCTCCGGAAGTTATGCGCGATTCTAAGCTGTGGAAACAATTAAGGTCAGTTATCGATTTTGGTACTTATGGATGCAACTTACTTATTGGTATCTTCATTAAAATCATTTTCATTAATTTTACTTTCCGGCTTACGGCGTGAAGGGCGATCGGGACGGGGAGGTGGAGCAGGAGGAGCTGCTTTCGTTTTCACTACATTTTTTCCATCGATTTCCGGTTCAGTTTTAACACTATCAACATATGAAATGTTCGTCTTAGCCAGAGATTCTTGTAGTTCATTAGATTCAATGCTTTCTTCAATTGACACAATGCCTTTCAGCGTAGTCGTACTGGATGAGCATAGCGGCGTGTCTGTTGGCAAGGGCCTATATGTCTTGTAGATATCATCAAGGCTTTTAATTGCCTTCAAATTTTTTGCATTTTCTTCACGTTCTTCCGAAGTGATCGATTCAACGTCAACGTGTCGTTCAGTCTTGAAAATCGCCATCGTTAACAGTCAATTCAAGGCTTGATCAAATCAACCGAACCCTTTGGTCCTTAGCCTACCCATAACATGGGCACGTGTCGTGCATACACCTGAAATTTTGATGGGTGTGGTAAGGAACAGGGCACCTTACATTTAATCTTTAATTATTTGACAATCGCTTGCTTTGATTCTGTTCAACATTTTTCTATTTCATTCACTTGACAATTGTGACGAAGTTTCATTGTAAATTTCTTTAGAATGTTGAAGTCCATGGAATAATATTCGAGGTGAGAGTGCAGTGTTCTGAAATGACATGCGGAAACTCCATCTTGACTCACATTTCTAAACATTGTGTCAAGTCTTCTGTAGTAGCCAAAAGGCAGAAATTTAATTTCCGTTTTGATGTACTACAATATATAGCCTGTCCATGGGGTGGTGAATGCGAATTGTCCGTGTGTTATTTCCTTACGATTTCTTTGAGCTGTGAAATCGTTGACTACTTTTAGGCGATGCATCTAAAAATAAACTCCTGTCATTTCCTTTACTTAAATATGCTTGCTGGAGAGGAAAGAAGGACACGAAGGCAAACCAAAGAAAGACTGTCGTTGAGACTATTCTATACTGATATTTAATTTACTCTATAAAGAGTATTTAATTTAGGTTACCTGTGATAAAAATGCCACTCAAAAAACAAGTTTATAAAGTTCATAATATTATGAATAAAATATTGCTAAAAATTTTGGCAAAGTATTTGAGCTACATAAAATGAATTTGTTTACATAAATTTTGGGTGTAAAACAAATTTAAAGATTTTATGCTACGAATTTTAATTGAAGTAAATTGTAAAGATGAAATTACTACTTTATATTTAGGTCAAAGTCAGTGAATTTGATATTCGGCTTCCTGCAGATATTTTCCCATCTTTGTTTTTTCCTCTTGTGAGCTTATTAATTGCCGGCAGGTGTCTGAAAACGCCAGGCAGAAAATGCCTTTAATTGAATTTCCGGAACGTTTTCGGTACCGGGAACCTTCTGGCGCTCAACACCAGATAATTGTTGTGCAATTGAAAACAATTGCTTTGCCATAAAATGAAATCCATATAAATTAACATAAGAGATTGCTTATTAGCCGGATGAACTTTATAGTTGGCCAACTAGAACATATGTGACAGCAACTAGATGATGTCGGTGATAGGTAAACATATTAGAGGCCACTCTACGCCTGTCCAGCCGGTGCTATTAAAAACGCATATTCATTTACATACCCATGCCAATTTCATTTTATGTCTCGGTCTCTCGCTCTTCTGGCACTTTGCTAACCAGAACCAGTCATCATTATCGTCACCAGCTCTCAGATCTTGGCATGAAATTTGCATGCCAGCAACAACATGCGATTGAAATGTTAAGTTGGAAAAAGTTTGTTGAGCGATTGATTGATTGATTGATTGATTGCAGAACGGACGCACACTTGCAGGATGACCACATAGGGAGGTGAATCGGGTGGGACAACTAATGATACATACATTAACATGAACTTGGAATTGGTATTGTATTTTTCTGGTTACTTAGCTCCTGTTATGTTATTATGTTCAATTAGACGCCAAGGAATTTAAGACTATTTGATTGATGTTGAAATCGTTGTTTAAGCGTAGTATGTTCTTAATATTTCTAAACGAAAACTAGTTGCTAAACTGTGAATCAATATGTGAATGACAGGTGTTGCAGTAATAGAATAATATTCAACCCGGTTAATTTAAATAATTTGGTAAAAATTCAAATTTAACTTTGTGTGAATGGCACTTGTATATCAAGGGTGGCAGCACTTCTGTGTGTCTTAACGAAGTGGGAATTTAAATTTAAGCTAAGAAATGTCTGAATTATCCTCAATTTAAATTATAAATTTATAATTTTCATTTAATTTGCAATACTTGATTTTCATTACTGTAGAAAAACGCCAGCTGATTCTAGTTGTCTGTTTGTTAACCGGCTGTAAAGCTTTCTGATTATGTTATCCAACAGTGGGACTAAAAAATCCCAAATACCACAATGTTAAAAGCATCAGCAGCTGTTAATGCAAAATGCGCTTGCTAACAGTTTGCTGTTACCAGTCTATGAAGAAATTTTCAATCGTGCGGGTGGTTACGCGCGTACCAATTGGGTGTTCCAACAAGAAATTGGAAACTAACAATGAGATTTTCGCAAAATTACTCATAAAAACATAATAAACATAAGAAAGCGTGCCAACCAGTGTCTGTGAAAGGTGTGTAACTGTGTAACTGTTCAATGCAAATAGTAATAATAATTGCTACCCAAACAAATTTAAATGAATAAGTCAAATTGCAATGACAGTAATAAAAATAAGTGTAACATATGAGGCGTGCGGCCAGCTTATAAACGTGTGGTTGTGTCTGTGTGTTGCATGCTTAAGCTTGTGTGTGTGCGCGTCACCTAAATAAAACAACAATTCTAGTTGGACGCAGAGAGCAAGAAGCATTTTTCTTAGTTGCTGCCAAAAATCAGCTGTCTGCCTTGCATTTGAGTGAGCCCATGTGTTTATGTGTGCGTCCAAATGTTTGATTGTGTGTGTTTGTGTGTGTGAGTGTAGGGCCTAAGTGTAGCAGTAGTGTTATTTCTTCGTTCCGTTTTAGCATTTTAGTGTTACATTTTAAAGCCTAGCTTCGTTTCTTTTTCATGCGCCTACATTATTCTGCGCTTATCTTTTTTCAAAGCCAAAGCCACAAAACTCGTTTCGTTATAAAGTAGTTGGTGTTGCTGGTGTTATTATTGTTGTTGTACAACGCATCACGCCTTTTGTGTTTTTAATCGCGCAATTCATTCATAAGGCCCGCAGCAGCAGCCGCCGCCGCAGCCCCAGCTACGATAAAAGCAACAACAATAACAGTAGCGACAACGATCGTCTGCTCAATTTGGGCCGCGCGTTTTCTACACAAAATTTCTTTTATTTTCACCCAAATAAAAAAGAAGAGACACACAAAAAAAAAAAGAAGGAAGCAAAATATCAAACAAAAGCAAAATCAAAAGAAATCAAATTTCAAGCTGAAGCAACAACAGAAACTACGACAACAACACAAAATATACTGTTACAGCAGCCGCTGCCAAATTGCATTTGCTGTTGCTGCTTCGACTGTTGTTGTTGTTGCTATTATTTTTGTAGTGAATGTGAATTGTGAATTGTCAATTGTGAATGTGATGTAAGTTTTATATATTTTAAAAAGTGTTTTAAACCCACTTTTTCATCGCATTACCGCAGGCAATTGTTAAGCTGTGCATTTGTTGGTGTTTTTGTTATTGTTCGTAATTTGCGTCTTTCTTTTCAAATTAATTTTCTTTTTTGCTCGTTGGCCGGCTTTTTATCGATATAATGTGTGTAAGTAAGTACTTACAAAAACATGGCGAGCACTGGCAATTAACCGTTACGGGTTTGCCCACACACTATTTATTTGTAGTCTAATTATACCCTGTATAGATGTGTGTCAAAAGCGGATGTATTAATTCAAGCTAATCTAATTGAATTAATAGCATTTGAGTCAAAGGCGTCGAAAATAAGATATTTTTTTAGAAATGCGTTTATTTCTATGTGTATTAGATTTTAATTTTTCATGGATTCCATTTAATTCGATCGATATGTTTTTTTTTAATAGCGCCAAACTTGAAACGAGTTGAGATTACCTTGCACATTTCATTGTACTATGTTTAAATAAGTGCGTAAATCTAGTTATGATTGATGATAAAGTGTGATGTTTATGTGCTTCAAATAATAGATTAAATTATCTACAGCTTAAATATGCAATGTATGTACATATGTATATGTAAATGAAATACTCCGCTTCGTACACTTTAGACAACTCAATTAGGAATAGTCCTGCTTTATGTAATCGATTACACGCTGTTTCGAACATAATCGTTATTATTATCTTGTTTACTCTCAACATCGAAGATTGAGGATGTATGTAATCGTAGCATAAACAAATTTTTTGCACTGCTCCCATCGCCTTGTTGATTGCAGCGTTAACAAGTTCTGTACAATGAATGCATTTTCTATGCTCGTAATCCCCCTCCTGCTGGGTGGAAAACTCGTTGCGTTGATTAACATGGAAAGGCTGAGCTGGCTAAATAGATTGCGGATAGTTTGATAGCTTTTATCTTAACAATGATTATAAATTTCCTAGTTTTTTATACACAATATATTTGATGAGCCGCAAAGCTTTTCATTTCTTTGCTAGCATATTTCAGTTAAGTTTAGAGTGGCCTTATTTTTTATAGAGATTATTAGAGTACTAATTAGGTTTTGCGTGATTTCATAGTTGGTTTCATCTTAAATTTTATCCATTTTTAAATAGCACCACTATTTCATATTTTCTAATTCATATTTAATAGGCACTTATTTATCTCTTCTTTACACATTTCGCACATTTGTTAACAGATTGATTGGTATTTAATAAGTTGATTAATGTCCCATAAAAAGAACAACATCCAATTTCGTGTGTCAAACATTTAAAATTGTCAAAAAAAAAAAATGTTCGTTCGCTTAGCTATTATTTTTAATGCGTGGGCTCTTAAAAATAGAATCTGATGATGGAATAGAATAAGAAACGAGTGTATACAAATTTGAGTACAAAAATAAAGTGACAACATTTTCGAGGAAACCATTGTTTATTTTGTAGACGTTTGATGGCTATAGAAATGTGTTCAACAGGTAGTTTCAAAAGTATCTTTAAACTTTTAATTACTGTGCAGCTTTTATCATGTATATTTTAAACAATCGTTATCAAACCTGTTGTCTATTTTCAACCCATGATGCATAATACTCTTCATTTGCCTATCTGAGACTGTAATTAAGTTACCTAATGTGTACTAATTGTGCACTTTAGTATGTTCCTCTTAGTACGTAATAGTTACCGTTACATCCAATTGTATAACTGCTTTATCAAGTGTCTGCGGCACGTGAATGTCAATAAGATGCTCCGCACTGAGACAGAAAAAAAGCTTCGCTGATAAGCCCTAGCAGGGACTGCCTGCTGGCGACAAGGGAGGACGGGGAAGCTGGTGGGGGTTGCCTAGTGCGGCCGATAAGCTTGACATAATTCCACAGTTTGTTTGCTGATAAATATATATGTTAAAGCGAGCGGCCAAACGGAAGTCACCATTAAACAACCATGACTACGAGCGAATGGCTAAATAAACAATTATTGTTTTTTAAATAATATTTCAAGTAAAAGTTGCCAGTAAAGTTGTACTTCTTAGAAAAGTATGGTACATTTGTAAAAAAGAATTTTACAAATTATACAACCTTATTTGAATAATGAATATATTAATTATTTTATACAAAAACCAATGGAATCTTATTTGAAATTTAAGAGTATATTATTATTTACATATATACTTTTATTTTGAACAATTCTGAAATTCTTCATTTGCATTCTTTATTTATTGCTTTAAATTAACATAGTTAGCTATATTTCTTAATCGAATGCTCTTGCAGTTTATTTTTGCTAGATTTAATAAATATTATTGTATATTATCACGTCATATTTCAGATGAGAGAACACACTACGTTTTGCATAGTTTATTTAAATTAATTGTTCAACTGCAAACGGCAATCGAGTTAGCGCTGCAATTAATTTAACAGACAGACAATCCGCAGAGACAAAAACAACAATTCCCCGCCTGACCCAAAGACCAAAAGTTGCCTGGTTACTTTTTAAATGAGACAAACAAATAGACACACATTATTGTACATAGTATATGCAATATACTCACTTATGTTTTTATGTATGTAAGTATGTACATTATTTGTTTGTGAAAAGGCGTCATGGCAACAACAACAACAAGTATCCTAAAGGGGGGCGCGTGCCATGTCAGGGTTCAGCAGGTCAAATGCTAAGCATTTTATTTTTTTTTTGTTTTTATCCCCGCAGCTGTCTGAAAATTTTAACTGCCGCATTAATTTCAATTTTTATTTCAAGTATTGCCTTGTCTGATGTTTTTTTTGCTGTGTCTTTTTACTTTTAATGAACGTTTTTGCAATGTTTGGAATTTGAGGCGGCTTATAAAAAAGGTTCGGTTGAAAGAGTTTAAGCAATTAGAGAACTTTTGAAAATAACATTTGAATTATGCTGTGATTTGAACTGCGCAAAGGTACAAAGGTACGAGCATAATAAGCCGGAAGGAATTACGCTCATATCCCTGACTTCCTGTAGCTGTCACGAGTTTTGCTTTTTCAGCGCACTATTAACATGGTAGATTCATTGTCATCTCATTAATTATGCTAAATGTCTCGTGTGCTAATTGGGGACAACTTTTCATTTTGTTAACAAATTTTCACCAAGTGAAACTTTTTTGATGGTCCCCATGCCCTTTGATAATGAACTTGGCTTTCGAGTAACTCGGCCCATAAACAAAACTCAATCAAAACGACATATAAAGCCTTCATGTAATTAACGAGCCCAGGCACGTTCATCGATCAAAGTCGAAGCCAAATCCCAACCCAAAACCAAACCCAAAACCGAAAACAAAAGGGGAAGTTAACCTTGACACAATTAATTAACAGTAAAATTAGGTAATATAAAAAGAGGAAAAACAATGCAATTTACACTTAAATTAATCAGTCTGACGTTGACCCCAAATGTAAACCAAGTCAATTTCCAGAAGTTTCAAATCAGCTGTCTGCAAGGGTCGAAAACTCTTCCCCTAATCTTGTGGTATACAAGTACCACCTTGACGTTGGCCTTATGACAACAAGCTACTGGTCTGATATTAGTTTACAGTTTTGTGGTTAACCGCAAATAAGCATTTTGTGCATTTTGTTTTTCTTTTCGTTTCACTTCGTCTCGATTCGTTCGGTTTCATTTCCTTTCCTTACACTTTTCTAACTCAAACTCGGCCATTTGTAAAAGTTCAAACTCGAACAGCAGTGGGACCTAAGGGTGTTTGTGAGAGTGAATTGGGATTGGGGTTGGGATTGGTGGGGCTGCTTTGCTGCTTCAAAGGTCCTGCATGGATAGTCATCAATAGAATTTATGTTGCCTTTTCCCGCTTATTTTTCTTAATATAAAAATATAGATTTATATTAGTATTTTTTTACACTTTACTGACTTCTCAAACTATTTATATGATTTTTTACTTACTTACGTCTCAATGCACAGAAACTGCGTACAGATTTCTTTCAAATTTAAGATACAACAAATATAAAATGTATAGTAGTAGCTTACATACCCGGTCTTAGATACATATCTTAACGATAATTTTATAAATTTTTTAATGCAAAACTTTTGTAACATATGTCAAAGTTAGACAATATTTGAAATTTATTAGCATATGTATGTATTATAATTCGCAATAATATTAGTAACTGAATTCTTCGACAAGACTGGGAAGTAAATGGTAATCTTAATCATTTTAATTTGGAATCAAACAATAGCTCACATATTTTATGTTAACTTTCAGTTGATGCTAAATTTAAACCAGAAAGGGCGTCAATAATAATAAACCAAGTTATATTCTTGATAAGTGCGCAATGCACTGCTTGAGCATATGTGTAACCGCAACTTTATTCTAACTTTCGCAACTAGATTAATTAAGTTTTATTTAATTTGTTTAAGATTTTATAATTTACCCTAAGGACTTCTAAGTCACATAAGCTGAAGTTGGTTGGCTTTGGCGTCTGCGGTGCCGTTGCTTTACAAGTTCTTTTCCTGGGTCTCGAAGCCGGCAACTGTCATGGCAACCACAAGGCAGGCAAAAATGTTTTCTTGTTGTCTAACAATTAGGCACGCAACCGTCCGTGGGTCGGGTCGTCACAGGTGGGTCGCTAGCAACGCGTGTGATGTGCTGACACCTTGCAGAGGGGGGCGTGGTTATGAGGTGGCAAGTCCATGTTGTCCGCATGACAAGCACCTGAGGCGAGGGCTCCTGTTTATGGTTGATTGAATTGAAATGGGAAGCTTGTGAAAGAGCAGTAGCTAGAGCAAGCCTTAGAGAGGGTGTTTCTGTGGGTGATTCATGTGTGCATTTCAACGGAAGCTTAAAGCCGGCATATTCTGGTCTCCGCCTGACCTAATAATTATGTGAAACAGTTCTTAAATTTCTATTTCCATTTTCCATGCAATATAAATATTTTATTAGAATCGAGAATGTTCTATACAAACCCCAAGCCAAGTCGTGCATTGTATAGAAGAGAAAGATTGAAAAAAAAAATTCATTACAAAAATTAGATAAAGAAGATTCTTTTAAATGTTGAATTATAATGTTTCGGGCATTATTTATTTATTCATTTTTCGCGCGCCTTTCAAAAGCAAGCTCTTAAATAGACGATCGCCTTTGCTTTATCTCTCAGTTTTTAAATGTCTTCTTAAATTGTTTTAGACATGTTTTTGTGATTAACTAAGCTACATTTGACAGCTCTTTGAGAGCATTCTATCAATAACGTCTAAGCTCTGCAAACTAATCTAAAGCTTGTTCTTTTGATCGCTATTATGCCTCAAAATTTGCATATAGCATGTACCTTTTGTGTTCATGATCGTTAAACGCGTATCAAAAGCGAATTCTTCTTCTTAACTCTTCGTTTTCCTTGCTGTCTGTGTGTGTGCGTGTGTGTGGTTCAATAACCCAAGCGTATCGTCAATTAATAAAATCATGTTAAATATTCCCCATGCCGACTAATTTTTGTGAAATATAAAAGCCACAGCCATTGTTCGAATCGCTTAACGATTTTTATCTGCCCTCTGGGGCATCGAGTTATTATTTTAGACCGGGCGATTTCTTTTTTTTTTTTGTGTTTTATTACTCCATCGGCTACTGTAAAAAGGCAACAACAAATGCTTATTGTGTATATAATAATAAGCTATAGATAAATCTGCTTTCATTTGCTCATTAGAACAGTCGCCGGGGTATCATTTGGTTCCGCAGAGCGGACTGTGCATTTAAATTCGAAAATTGTACTGCGTTCATCTATTGTAATGTTAATTTGTTGTCCAATAATATTATTTTTAATATTGCTAGCAGAGTCATGAGTAATTGTTTGCATTGTTTATTGCGGCAATGCAATTTTCGCTGTATTTTATTAGGCACTATATATTTTTATTATTTAATTAACGTTGAGTGTTTCACATTAATAAACATACTACAGATAATTATTTTCAATTTGATCAGTGCATTCAGATTGTCTAACTTACTCTTTGGTACACTAGAGGCTGCATCTGAACGTCTATGATTCTATTGCACATTAAACGATTGGACAGCCACATGCTTTCTAATAAATTATATAACAATTTTCTACTATATACTCGTATATACATATATATACAGCGATAAATCGACTGATTGCATTCAATAGAAAAGAACTGAGTCTTTAAATTCGCATGTAACTCGGAAATTCGAATTCCTCATTATTAGGGTACTAAAAAAAGTTATGTATTTTTTCGATAAATTTACAGAGATGAACACCTTGCATTGACTGGCTCTTTTGCTACTCATCTTTCTCGCTGTCTCTCTCATCTTTGTTTGCTAACCCATAAAATCCTTCAAAGCTCATTCTAAATTGCAATATTCACACAAAAATCAACGAACCATACAAATTGACTTCCGTTGTCTTGCCTGAAGTTGGGATTTTGGCCAGTTTACCAGAACTGCCGGATTGCACTTGTTCTGCATCAGCTACTCAGCTATTCAGCTTCACAGTTTCACAGTATTAGTTTAAGTTCCTTCCACATCGACAGACCTTGCTAATTATGTTTATGGCGAATTTGTCGATAAAGTTTTCTATGTCACGTAGTTTGTTGAAAAGTCATTACGGTAATGGCACTAGAATATGCGAATTTTCTTCGTCCTTTCTTTTTTTTTGTTTTGGGCAGACTTAGCAACTTGGCTCATGGGCTACGCCTTCGTTTGTCTTACAAGTTGCTGTATTATGTTAATTACAATAGTTTTGCTCCACTCAAATTGAAAGCGAAATATAAAAAAGTCTACAAATTGTTTTAGACAGTTTGAATAAGCCTTATGTTAACTTTTATAGTTTGCGTTGTGTAAATATTAATTTCTTCTAATTTCAAAATTAACAATTTTCTTATTTCATAATTAATTATTTATTGCATGGATGTTTTCACAATTTATCTGATTCTAACTTGAGAAAAACTCAAATATACATTCACTTGAATACGAGTGAATAAGGCAATTAGTCAAATTAACTTTTACGCAAATTTGAATACACATTAGCCAGCAATATTGAATTTATTCGTCACATTCATTTCTGCGGCACCTAATAGAATTATTTTTCATATCTTTTGCAGACCAGGCGATAAAGCAGCACACCTAGGCCCATTGCATTACATTTTAGATAAGGTAAGCACAGTCAACTCAAAAATATTTGTTAGTCTAATTCATTATCATTTTATTTTTAACAAATAGCTATAGGTATAACTACGTTATATAGCGCAATTATTGAGTGTCTTCAGTTTATGAAATATAAATAGATAAATGTATCTACAAAAAATATAGCGATAACATTAGTTAATAAATATTTGAGCATTGTCAATTAGAATGATTATGGCGTTTTTTTGCGCCTTGAACCAATATACAATATTGGTAACTTATGTTATTTCAAAATAGCAAAAGAGACTTCAATCTGATTTTAAATAAATGAACCAAGTACATATATATAATATCAATTAAATAACGCAATCATAAATTAATTTAGCTAAGGGAAAGAACAAAACAATTATGCATTTTGAAGTTTAAGAAGGAATATTCATTCAAGTACAATGCTTATCATATTATTAGCAGCATATTATTACCAGGTAGTTAATAAAAATGTATGTGTCTGCTAATTAAATTATTTATTGTAGCTGTTATCAAACGATGTGGCAATTTATCAATGCATCAAATTACCTAACATATGCATGCAATCAATTTATATGCGAATTAGTAGTTAGTTAATTGAGCAAAGTATTTTATGTGATGCATGTTCATCTGCCTGTCGATTGAATAATTTATCTTACTTGTTATCTATCAATCGGTCTATCGCATTATCTAAGTATCTATCAATCTATGTGATAATTTGTTGCCACTCATTGGCATATTGATTAGCCACAAGCTGTCATTGATTACAGCATAGCCTGATTATAAGAAAGCCATTCTCAATGGCAGTCAACAAGCTGCGAGGCCAAACACTTTGTGTACGCCTAACACAAAAAGCGTAGTCTACTTTTAGGATTCGCGGGCCACAATTAATCTTGCTGGCACTCTGGCTACAACGACTACAACTACAACTACAAGAGCAAGAACAAGAGCAATAACAGCAACAAGAACAACAATGGCGTGCTTTGTTGTAATTAATATGCAAATGAAGAAGTCTTAGTCTTAGACGGGACTTGAATGGTTAACTCAGACAAAGCTCAGTGCCGACGTCAAAAACATTTGCACAAATCATCGGTTAAAGTGACTAAGAGTTAGGGAGCTCAAGCTTCAAGCTCAAGTGGCTAATTGTTATGCAAACGGGCAGACTCAGAACTTCCAGACGGTCTTTTGTAGTTGTTGTTGTTGTAATTGCATTTCAACTTTGAAGACGGTCTAAAGTCCTGGCTATAACAACTATGCACGTACTTAAATAGGCCGAGTTGAGCAAATTTAATTATAAATCGTTAGCTGCATTGGCTCAAAGCACGTGCTACTTGCTGCTTGCTCACTGTTTTTGGCATCTATCCAACATCAATGCAGTCTCAGTCTCTCAGCATCTGGCCAAGAGGCACAGATGAGCAGTAGCACTAACTGACGCTCTAACTTGACATCGGCCCAGCTCAGGCTGCCGCTCAAGCTGTGGGACGGCAGCTTGACTGAGTGCTTTCCATGCTGAGGCACAAGGCCAAGAAGCAATACCACAAGCAGCACTAGAGTGCCACACACTTGTTCTCTTACTCTGTGACAGGCTCTCTGTCACACACTCTTGCACACATACTATAGCACATGATTGCCTTGGCCAAGTTTGAGGCTAAGGCTGAGCATCCTTTTAAATGAATTAGTGCAAAATACATTATAATTTTCAGCTGCATGCGCGTTTTTCAGTTTGTTGATTACTTAAAAGCTTTTACTTACATCCTGTAGACACACACACGCACACACACACACACACATACATTTACAAACTCTCGAGATATTTATCGAACGCAACTATGCGGGGTTTTTGTGGCTATTCAAATCGATAGTTCAGCCTGAGGTTTTGAACCGGATTGCGGCTTTTATTGATGAGACTGCAAATTGCAATGCAATTTCTAAGGCCTTTGAAATACTGTAGTTTACTCATTTGATAAACACCACGTGGCATGTGGCAGCATCTTAATTATGAATACTTTAGACGTAATCATATTGCGTGCTTTGAATTTTCATAGCTTTGCACAATTTCATGTATTGAGGAAAATTGGAATTTGACTCTATACAATAGTTTAAGCGAGTCATATTTTGATCACAATATTTATTCAGTATCACTAACTAATACATATTATAATTTTGAATTGGACGGACACGATTCAACGTAAATTTTGATTCAGTTTAATAGCATTTATGGATGTATTTGATATGCTGGAATATGATTTATAAATTTGCACATAGCAAACAAATTATGCAGAAACAAAAAGTAATTTTGCAGACTTGATTTAAAGGACATTATTTTTTGATTGTATTTAAGTATTACAAGTGCTTTTTTTTCGAGTAGCAACTTCTTCACAGCGTCCCCATTCGCAAGTTTTTCGCTGTGTACATTTTGGTCAAGGACTCGTTGTCGGCTGCATGCTAATCCTTTTAAGCAGCTTTAGCAGCACCTACAAAGCATATATTTTGTAGGTCTGCTGACTGGCATCCTCTCATGGGCATAAATTAAAACAAGAACAACAAAAGACGACGACAACGGCAACAACAATGAGTGGAGAACAAGTTTTTGCGCGCAGCTGAAAAGTTTTTGAAATTTTTTTGTTTTTTTTTTTTTGTATCTGCAGTAGTTGTTGTTGATGTTGTTTTCTCTGGCGACTGCAGTTTTCTTAACGGTTTTCGACGCGCAGGAAACAAAAGCTAGCACCAACTCGTAACTTACACATGCACATTTATTTTCATTTCCGCATTGTGGACAACTTTTTGAAAGCGTCTTTCACTTTCTGCTTTTCACTTTTCGTTCTTTTCTTTTTCCCTGCAACGTAGTTTAGTTTTGATTTATAGCGCATTTTTAATTTGCTGTCATATTGTCTATCCTGGCCTGACACCAAGCCACAAAAACTGCAACATACGCTGAGGCGTACCAAAAAATATGGATATCCTCGTTATTATGAGAATATCCTTGGTAACATTCTGTGCGACTTCGACTGCCCGCACACATGTCTACTTCGTTTTGGGGAGCGGCTTTGTTCAACTTTTAATGAGTCTGCCAAAAGTGTCCAGCGCATAATGAAAAGCGGTAGCTATGAGAACGATAACTACGAGAGATATGGCCACACTTTTTAAATACTTAGTACGCTTCAACAAACTTAAATATGCTGGCACGTTTTATGATTGACTCAAAAGACCATTCCTCTCAGTTCTAGAGCACCCACTTCCATCGACTTATCTACTTAAAATGCATTTTTTTTTCACAATTTAGTTTAAAGAAAAACTTTTGTTGGCTTAGCTTTGCTATATTATTTTCAGAGATACAGTATGTGAGGCTTAGACTGTATTGAGAAATTTACTCTTGTATTAAATAATAATGATACTTTTGATCAAAAAAAGCGCTAGAGTAAATATAAATATCCAAATAGTGAAGATTTGTAGAGATGCATTATATTCGAGCTTTAAGTAATCTTATCAACTTGATTCTTAAACGAATAACTGAAACATTATATCTAATGCTGCTTAATTAAAATGTCCTTTAGTTAGACAATTCAGTGAGGATTTGCACAAGCTTTTCTATTTATCCCAATTTAGCTGCCACATTATGCTGCCTCACACATTGCCTTGCTATACAAGTGCATTGTCGTGTTGTTGTTGTGGTTGCCTCTTAATCATTTCGTCCTTTTTGCGTGTTTGACTTCCAAGTTGGGTTGTTGTGTTTGTTTCTGGTCAAGTCATTTGGCCGAAGCTTTCATGACCATGTTTCTTGGTTTGGTCCCAGCGTATTGTATTCCTTGGCTACCCATTGTTATGTTTGTAGTTTTTTGGGTTGGGTTTTTCTTTGATTTGATCCAGCTTTTTCAGTCGCTTTCAACATTTTAGTAATTGAGCGCTTTTTCTTGCTCGTCCTGTCCATGTTTTTTGTTCATTTTTGAGGATTTCTTCTTGTGCTTCACATTAGTAATGATTGGAAATCGGTTGAAAGGGAATGGGGATTATTGTGTCTCGAAATAACTAGGGAAGGATAGCGAGTTTCAAACTTATTAATAGTAGGCAACAAAACGAGAAAAATAGACATGCATAGAAATAATACGAAAGAGGAAATTGAATGAGTATGATAAAAATTGTTAAGAAATCCAATTATTACATTCTCACATTATTGCACAATTGCCAATTTGTTCTGAAATAACACAAAAATGAATGTATATAAAGTGCAGTTATAATTTGAAGTATATAAATCAGATTTTAATTGTAAAAAATGTGCCTAATAATAAATTCCAGATGTGTGTGAACATCTTAGATTTATGTGCTCCTCACTTGGCTTTCGACTCAAGCTAAATGTAGTCTTGCTTATTTATAATATCTATGGAACATGCTTCATTATCAGATGTGTAAACACACAATACCTCCAAATTTGGTAGAAGTATTTGCGCATACATATAGAATATATTTATTTGTACCTGCAAAATATTTACGACCTGAACCTCAACCGTAAATCAGTGCTCAGTTTGCAGCTGCTTAGCACCATTCCATCTCGTTAGCACAAAAACGAATTGAGGGAGAAAGAGAAGAGAGTTTGAGAGTGGGAGAGCTGCACATAATATCATTAAAAACAAATTGAGCACATTAATAAATATGAATTATGATTGTTAATAAAAAATGATGGCCATAGGGCGCTAGGGCACGACCGAAAGCGCTACGAAAATTCTGACTTGAAAATGAGAGAGAATTTCAGATGCGGAAAGTTGACACTTCCACATGCCGCGTTGCATTTCACGGTGTGCCACATTGGGATGAAGCACGTCTATCGTAAAAAGTAGAAGCAGCAGCAGCAGTCGGTTGGTTGGTTCGTTGGTTGAAAATATGACAACATTTTGCTGCCACTTGCCACACAATTTTACAGGAGGCTGAAACCATTTTCCTTTCGTTTCATTGCATAACTTTTGGCGCTTAAAAATACAGCAGACATCATAAATCAATTTATTGCTTTGCATTCAGAGAGCAGCCAAATAGAGAATGAAATTGTTCAAAAAAGACAGCACAAGATGTGGTCAAAGTGAGAGCGAGACAGAGGGAGCTGATAAAGTGGGATTGAGAATAGACAAAGCGATTTAATGTGCTGCTATCTTTGTGGATTATGGCCAAACATTTTGAGTGGTTTATGTTGTTCGGGGTGCCTTTGACAACAGTCAAACTGAAAGTAACTTCAATTGCGGTTGCGACCATTTATTTTACGGCCAGGCAATGCAAAATTCATGCAGATGCACAAAGCTGATGAAATAAACTAAAGAGTCTTCGAATTACATGCTTTTTCTCTTACCTTTATGCAACCTTTTGCCTGCTTCATACATTTTTTATTTCACTGGAAAATTTCCTACACTATGGTCTTATAAGTTCTTATGACAGTTGATCAAGAAGTTTGGGAAATTTATAGAACGAAATTCTTTTTAGGACTAATTAACTCTGCTTAATCAATTGTGCATAATTCAATTTCATTTTCATATAGACCAGGAAAAGTTTAAAGCTAAAAATTTGCAATGAGTTTGGAGTTAAATTTAATGTAAATACATATTGTCAACATTTTGAATAAATAAAATGAAAGAAACGTAATTTAGACAGATTAAATAGACCTGTCTTGAGGCTTGTCTGATTTGGCAGATTTATTAACAAGCGATGACATTGCTCCAAATGGATCCCCCTGAGTTGCGAGTAAAAGGCCATCAGTTTCAATGTTAATCTGACAGAGCGCAGCCATTTTGTTCATTCTTTGTTTATATTAATTTTGGCATTTACCAGCATTGGCGGAAATGTGACGACAATAACAAAAATCTGTTGGCTGTTGGTTTCTTCTGAGGTTGTTTGTTTTCGCCCACTGTCGCAGATTAGACGCAGATAAAAAATTGGAGAAGAAACTCCCACTTCAATGTTATGTATACGCACCATACATAATATAAATATACAATATTTTCTCCTTATTTATTTTTTTTGACACATTTGCACTCGATTGCGCATAACGATAGCGTCAGCTTGTAATATTTCATACAGTCTTGTACAGGGAATATCCCACTATCCCACTGTATATGCCAATGTGTAATAACATAAATAAAAGTAGGTTTAGCTACAATTTTAATTTCACATATTGAAGTTTAATATTATTGTCTCTTGAATTGTTCAGGATAACAAATGATGAATACAGCATAGTGCAGATGTGCAGGGTAACTTTGCGTCGATTGCACTGCATTGAATTATTCTCGCCTCTTCGGCAATATCAAAGCGTATTCAAAAGTTATCAATGAGCACTTTGGAAGGTGGGCGCAATTGGAGGCTGCATTTGAGCAGCGAAGCAAATCATCTCATCTCTATCTTCATTGCCAACCCCCAATTCGCTTTCTTAAAGATTGTTCACATTTTTGCGTAGTCATTTTTTGACAGTTTGTAATTCAAGTTGTGTGTATATGTGTGTGTATGAGTGTGTTACCTTTGTATCATGTATCGCTTTAGCTTCCTCATCATCATCATTTCATCATTATCACCATCATTGTCTATCGTTTTCCTTTTCATTGCGTTTGACATAACTCACAAGTGTCTTTGGCATCGCTTTTACTCTACTTTCATTGACTTTTTGTATTTTCTTTATCTTCTCTCTTCAATTGGTCTCTGCTTGTGTGTCTGTGTGTGCATGTGCCTTAGTATGTGGGGATAGGTTTCAATCTTTTGATAAGACTTAATGTGCTTAACGTGACGTAAAATGTAGTTAATTAAGTGCTAAACATACTCAGGTAGCTTGAGCAATACACGAATATGTAGCGTGCCTAAGAAAGTCGATAGACTATGCAGCTTCAATTGAAGCCTCAACATCTGTGGATGTCAGGGGGAAAATGGGCCTGAAAGTAATTCGCTATACTTGAAATGCAACTACCGGAATGCATGATACCGTAATTAAATAGCTGGCAAGACTGTTATAATATATTCGACTACTGACTCAGTTTACATGAAATTTAACTTTCACTGAAAGTATTTATCTATGTACTTGTACATGATATGATGTATACAAGCTTATTAACTTATCGTTAAATAAGTTCTTTGTTTTCAATTGAGCATCTGAAATATATGATTTGAACAATGTCCAATATTAAGGTCGCAGAGTATTAAATTCTGCAATTAAAATGATTGCCAAGCATTTTTGGATATCTAATTTGACTCCATTTAGCTGTTGGCTATATTCGGCACATTCTGTGTTAGGCTTTTAATTAAAAATTCAGGCAAGTAATTTATGCAAAAATCTGGAAAATGTATTTGCCAGAAACTTGGTTTATTTTTGGTCTTTGGATAAGTTATATGCTAATGAAATTGATAAAATTAGCTTTTTCTATGTACAATATTTTAGAGACGTATGCAAATGATGATACCCTCTTCTCTCCTGCCTCCCCACTCCCCATAGGTAAATAAATTTATGCATATCTCCATAGATACTTGTGAGCGTACTTAAGACGGTGTTTCCTTTGTATTCGTACTCAATTTGTCAAACAAAATGCTGGGCGGTGCTGTGCGTCAGCCTGAATGATTGTCAGTCAGTCTTTCCGTTTGTCTGTCATATTTATGGCCCTGTACTCGCACTTGATGTTATGTCGGCTTGTTGATCTTTGCCTGAGTAACTGTAAGTGCTGTCGCCTTTGACTGATTGACGCCTCGGGCTCGTGCGTGTGTGCAATTTGTTTTGTCATTTAGTCAAATTTGCATACTTATGTAGAAGCTATAAGAAAAGTGCTTATTATTTTTATATTCTATACCCTATAGCAAATGCAGTTGCATCACTATGTTGCATAATTAAATTAGAAAAAAGTCTCTGATTCAGTTGATTGTTATTTTATAATTAAGAGTATCGCAGAAAATACATAATATTTAAAATGCAGGCGAAGTTTGTTTTAGATTTTAGTTATTTTTAAAGGTTTTATTTAATACATTTCAATAACAATTAATTGATCAGTTAAGAAAAGCGATTGTATCGTAACGTTTAACATTTTTGAGAAAAAACAGGGTGTTTCTTCTAGTCGGATATTCTCTCTTGAAGGCTATTAAAATTCTTTTTTATCTGCTTTTATATTTTGACATTATTTGCCAGTCATTCGATGTCTTTGCATGATTTACTCGGTGTGAGTTCTAACGATTTACTGAATCAGCGCTGTGAGCTGCACTTAAATACTCAAGTATTCATTTGACATATGTATCTTAACCTTATATGAGTACATATGTTTTGTATTTTATGCCCAGCCAGCTGTCATTGTTAAACAACTTAATGCTGCATTCACATCTCCAATTTGTGCAAACAAAAACTGTTTGCAATCATTTCATGCTAAATACTTTTTAACAATGCGAACCGCAAATTAATCTGTAGTCAAATATGTGTATTGGCTTTTTATTCCTTTAGTATTGAGCAGTTAGGTAGTTATTGCTTTAATAGAGCTACCACTGTAATTTATATGATGTTGCTGTTGTTTTTTGGCTCTTGTTTAAGTGCGCTCATGCACTCCATATATATCCAAGGTTATACCAAAGCACCTGCCTGTAAATATGCATGTGAATGCATTGGGCTGTTGCACAAAAGTAGAGCATTAAATATTAAAAAGCCCCATCAGAAATTCATGCTACCAAAATAAAAAAGTATTTGTAATTGGATATCAAATTATAATGAATAACATGTGAATATTCAATGGTTTTGTATTTTATACATCCGCCTTACATTGCATATTTTTAACGAACATTTCATTATCAGTATTTGGCATAATGAGCTCCTTCTTATCTTTAGGGAAACACTACGTTATAGTCAAATATTATTCTTGTTTGCCTAAGTAATATTGCAACATTGTAGTATATCTTGTTTAAACTCTATTATACCATTGTTCAAGCAGTTGTGAGCCGGATAATTGTTGTTATTTTTAGTCGTTATTTGTATTTTTATTTTATTGCAATTTTGTGCGCCTCGTTACGTTTTGCTTTACAAGGTGTCGCATTATATTATTCGTGACGTTTCTTTTTTTCGCTTGAGCTTTAATTAAATATTTGTATGACACTCTCGTTTATTTTGTTATTATTTATATTGAGCATGTACTTCGGCTTACTTACTTGCCGTTACTTACCTACCGTTCAATGTTGCGAGTTGATTTATATTTAAAATCAGCAGTGACTGTTAATAAATATCATTATCAATTGAACGACCTTTAAAGCGAACTGTGAATCATGCATCTATCATTATCTTAAGCCCATAAAATATATCTATATTAAGGGGCCATGTGAATGTTAATTTAAACTGGTGTGCTCGGGTTTTTTCATTCCGTCATAAAAATGACAAGCATTAAAAATGCATTGTAGTAGTCATAAATCAAAGACCAACAGCTGAGATACAGCTGCACTTTAAGTTGCGCATCTGCGACACTAAAATATTGGCTCGAATGCTGCTCTAGTTTTTGTAGAAAATTGCTATGCTCTATGATTAATGCTAGCAATCAGTTGATATGAATCATATTTTCATTTGTTTTTGATTAACAACAGGAGTGCTCTGTTTTGTGTTGGTTTATTTGTTGAAATCTACTGCGGAGTAATTAAGTTCCATGTGTAATAAAATTCTAATAGTCTGAGATATGAGATATTTACTTTATAGATAAAAACTGTCTTACAGTTTATCTTACATTATAAACAAGTAAATTATAGCCAAATATTTTGAAAGGCTATTTAACTTTAACTTGCCATGGGCGAGCTGCAGAACATTCCAACATCGTTTAAGTATTGTCAACTTAGCGCCATTCACAAGCCATGTACTTCACGCACCTTCCTTCCATTGTAATTATACTATTTTGCTGCTACTTTTCTCGGCAACATGTTGATACGTAATTGTGCGGTCATTATCATGAACATACATGATTATTACGCGACAATTCTTTACAGTGCCATTTGCTACTTACCACTTGAGGAGTTTCACTTTTCGTTCAACTTATTGTGCTTATAAGCTATTCAGATACTTAACATACAGTAATCTTGCACTCGTTTTGTTATCAATGCTCGACAAGCCTGTCAGTTGAATGTGCGTTCTTTTCGTTGCTGATAACAAGTTACGAGTATTTTATAAGACAAGCACTTGACTAGCTTTGTTAACTGGAAACAACTGTTAATAACTTGTAGATGTTAATCTCGTTCAATGTTAATTAGTACTGAGTTAATTTTCATTTGACATATAAAAGATAAAAACGAATGCCTTTTTTTTTTTTAACATTTTCCGCAAATGCAAATGATCATGCTGTCTTCGATTGGCTTTGCGACGCACTGTCTGGTAATTTTTGACAAATGGGTTAATGTGGAAAAATTCCCAAAAATTGTACTCAATTATTGTTTTCAGACTAATCGAAAACAATTAGGAATTTTTTCAGTTTGCATTGTGTAAGGTTAGTTTGATATAAGACAGAAATTTTGATTTGTGATTGACTGATAAGATTGTCCAGTTCACTTTCGATTCTGATACGTTACAGTTGTCGTTTAATTTTTAATAAGGGAATTCGTTAAAATGGCTCGTTTAAAGTTAAACTGTTCGAATAATGACCACTTAGATGCCAGCTGCGACAAGTGCAATTAAAAGTACCACGCTCTGTGCCAAGGCCTCAACAAGCCACTTAATGAGTCGCTCGAATTGTCCTCAATTTCTTGCCGAGCTACACCCAGCGGGTAGTCAAGCCCAGCAACTCGTCCGTATGCACTCTTTTCCTTTTATGTGTACTTGGATTGCAGGGAAAAGTGAAACTTTTAATACTCTTAAAAATGTCATAAAGCACATTGGGTCGACAAGAGTGGATTTAAAATTCATTAAAAATGAAATGGTTAATTTCAGAATTCAGACTTTATATGCATGTTTAAAAAAATTATTAAAAATGTGTGCGAAAGGGGCCTGATATAATACCATGTGGTTCTATAAACAAGAATATAATACGTATTTAGTAAAAATTTATTTCTTTATTTAACAACATTTAATGTTATATTTTATTATATAAGCTAATTATTTTGGCATAGATCAGCATCTTGGTATTACATTTTTTATCTTTTCCTTCACACATTAAATGTGCATTATGAACATGTTGATTGCATTGTGTTAAATGGGGTTTAGTAGGTGAAAGGAGTCCAGGAATGTGAATGCTTCCTGCTGCGCTGCATTTTCTTGACACTGACAGGCTGTTTGTGCACCTCACACATGCACACTCAAACACAGACCCATATTGAGCTTATTAATAGTGCAGCTGTCGTTGTGAGAGGCCCACTCCACTGGTTGAAAATTCAATTAATTTCAAATGCAATTTTAAGTGCACTTTTGTAAAGCGTTTCATTTAGTAGCCACTTCCGCTGTGGGCTTCCGTTGAGCTCTGTTTTGATTCTCTCGTCTTCTTTATTATTTTTTTTATTTTGTTTGATGCTCCCCCGAAAAGTTGATTAATTATGCAAATTTTAATTAGCTCGGCCTGTGTCAAGTGGCAAACGACAAGCGGTTGACCGAGGCAAACTCATTTGACAATTCAATTTCCTTTTGGCGTTTGCGTAAATGGAAGGATATTTGCCAAAGTTATTTGCCCAATCGGGGCGTGGCATTATCTATGGCACTCTGCTGTATTTGAGTATATGAGATTCGTTCAATTAGTCGAGCATACGCAGCGTAGTCCAGCCCGAGGGAACTGTTTTGCTGGTTCTGTTGTCCAAGCGATTTATTGACGTATTTAATTAAAATTGCGTTATTTGCATGTGTCCAACGTTGTTTTCGGGCCAAAGGCCACATTTGATGTATGTGCACAACTTGGTTGGCCACACACAAAATTGTGTTTTCAGTTGCAAATAGCAGACATTCATTAGACATGTGCAAATAGTGTTAAAAAGAGGAGTGCTTGGCATATTTGCTCACAAAAGGATAATTGGCAGTTGCGTCATACCTACATACATTGTTCCTTAATTTGACGTAAACATTATATCTTGATTTATCTCTACATACTATGCAAAGTTTATTTTGTAGAAAAACAGCTGGCTATTATATGCCATCTAATACTTATTTCAAACTAAATATGTGTCTGCTCTCTTTTATTGCAGGTAAGCTATTTGCTATTTTCATCTGCATTTCTGCGTTCAACATCCTCAGTGAGTAAGTAAACACAGCTGGCGCTGATGGGAATAGTTTACCTAATCGATAGAGTACTCAGTTAACTTGGCCAGCTCTGTTCATGTCTTTGTTGGAGTTGGAATCTGGAAAGACTTTTTAATTAAGGCCACAAAATGTGGCATGAATTAGTCAAAATTGTGGCAAGGCTTACGCTCACAGTAGCTGCCACAGATCGTTTTACTTTTATTGCCAACTGCAGTTGCCAAAACAGAGAAGAAAACGGGGGAAACGGGGGGCAGGGAGCTAGAAATGGCCGCGAGGTAAACAGTTGCATTGCGGTCGCCCTGGCATTTAAAGATACGAGAATTGGACTTTTTGCTATCTGGCCGTACAATGCTTTCCTCAATATATGCATGCTCAAATCTAGGCTGCCGTTTCGTTTGGGTGTTTTTTTTTTATTGAGCTCAAGTCGTGCCACAATGCAACAAAAAAGTAAGCAACAAAATTGCGATTTGCCTGCATTTGTTGGCTCTGTTACACTGTTTGTTACTGATGTTGCTGTTGGTGTTGCAGTTGCCCTCGTCCTTTGCCAAAACTAATAAATTTTGCATTGTGCACGGCGCTCGCTCGAGCGCCACATTCACCATTATACCTGTGTATTGCCTTTGGGGCATGCCACGTGCTCGAGCTGCAGCTGCGGCAACAGCCAGTGTCTGGTTGGTGCTGCAACGCTCGTCTGCTGTGCTAGGTTGACCTGGCGTATACACGTTATTTTATGCCAAATATTTTATGTGGTATTGGCAGGTTCTGCCGCTGTTATCCTCAGAGAAAGGCGCTCGTGCCTTAAAGTTCAGGCTAAACCCTAAACTAAACACTAAAATGTAGCATCGGCTGTTTAAATTAAATGCTGCATAAACTTTGAGCACATCTTTCATAATGTTGAACGGTTTTAGTGCAGGAACTTGTTTTAATTTAACTGTATGCTATGTATGTCCTTCGTTTTGCTGCCAAATCGTATTAAAGACAAATCCCTTATTTTCACACCGGGTTCATATTTTCTAATCAAAACCTTTTATGAGCTTCGTCCTTGTCATCCACAGCTTGTTGTTTGGCTATTGCCGTTGCTTCTTCAACTTCCGCATCGTTTTACCGGATATTCTTGTATTTATTCTCATGTACTTTACGTGTTTTTCATAAAGAAAACCTGTGGGACAAGAAGGAAATTGCAGAAAATAAACTTTAAGGATTTTCACATGATTACACCTGAATTTATTTAGACATAGGGTTGATTTAGTTGTTGTTATTGGTCGTGCTGTCTGAACAACTGTCGCCCATAGTTTCATTTTATGACATGACAAACTTTGTTAGTTCGACTTGTTTGGGCATGCAAAAAATAAGAGCTGGAACAGCAAAAGCGTCTACAATAACAATAACAAAAGATGCTGAAAGTTTTGCTAACCAGAAACAACAATTACCATAAAACAAACAACAACATCAGCAGCTGTCATAAAAGTCCTAAAGCTGACTGAGGCAAAAATAACGACAGCGATTGAAAAAAATTAAAAAATTTAATTGTCTTTAGAAACAACATTAAACTCGTTACCGTATTTCAATATCAATTTCATTCATTATTTTTGTATATTGTGTATTTTTGGCAATGTGTATATAATTGACTATTTTTCATATTTCGTGCATGAATATATCTTTCTTTATGTTGACATTTGTTGACAGCAAAGCCAGGGCATTTATTTGTATAGTAATTCACAAGCTGTATGTAGCATCATTTTGTTGTTTTAATAAAACCAAATAAATGCACACTTAAGTTTATAAACTGTGAAAGTACTTTGTAAATACTTTTGGTATTAAATACTAAAAAGTAAATTGTGCGTGTTCCTCAATCTTCCAAATGATCAACTAAAATGCCAATAAAATTAATGTAGCGAGCTATACACATGTCATAGACAGAGGGCCGGTCAAGAAGTACGAACGCAATTTTAAGAATATTTTACGTAATATAGCAATTTTAAAGATTTTATCATATTATTCAATACCGATTGTGTTCATAAAGTCAGTGCTAGAACAACCCTCGTTTGACAAAATTCAGTTCAAGTTGCTTTGATAAATTTTATGCAAAAGCCTTACTGGAAACTGCAGGACAAACACTTTGATATTCTCATAGACACGGGACACATATATCCATAGACAAATATTCTCCATTGGGAAAATACATAAATTTATTTGAGTATTTATGAGACAAGAAAACAAATTTTCAAGGACCCAGAGCATATATCCATATTGACAGACTTCCTTGGGCCACAAATATAAAACTCGTGGACATTTATTGAACATAATATACATGATAAATCCATTATATTTGACAAAAGTTTTAACTGGCAATGAATTAGATTCTTTTGTATTAATCCAACGAATGAATTAGCTATCGTATATTCTGTTTGTAACAAACCTTTCTTTTTATTATTAATATTGAAAAGTTTTTTACTTTTGGTTACTTTTTAACTTTGTTTTGGTCTCAACATTTCAAGACTCCCAAGAAGGAAAAGGATATCATGGCTTATTTTGGTGTGTAATTTATATTTGTGATTTATTATTGGACTGCCCTTTTCAAACATTTATACATATTTACCTTAAAATTTATGTCTTTCATTCTCGCTACACACATACAAAAACACATTCAAATAAGCTGAGAGGGGAAAGTCACCCATTTCAACAATGCAACCCATGGGAACGACTTGAAATATTCATGTAATTTCATGTTAAATATTTGCGCAATGAAAACGAATAAATGTGGAACTAAATGAAAAGCAGGCCCAGTGACAAAAGCAACTGAAACTGTCAGACCATTCCATTACATATGTCCTGTCAGTTGATGTGAATGGACTTTAATTTGTCTTGTGTCGCATTCCCGAATCTCTTGTTGGTCGCAATACAAGATCGTTGATTGTTTGGCCTTTGGATTTATGCCCCTTTGTTCCGCTTGTAATTACATATTATTTTTAGTTTAATTACCATGCATAAATTATAACTTGCAGTTTTCAGTTTTCACAGTTGAGAGCTCTGCTGCATATTTGCAATAAATTTAAAATGTCAACGGAATGCATACATAAATTGCCATTACTAAAATTTAATGAGTTCAATGTGCAAACAAAATTAATTGATTTTCGCTCGTTATTTGAGTAATTAAATAAGATAACCCAGAAAAATGGTAGTTTACCCAAAACATAATTAATTTATGCCTTCTTAATCATAGTTAAGCATCATTGCTTTATTCTGGATAATAAATAAATGTCTTTTTATTTTCATTTTAAAGGCCCTTGACCTATAACGTACTTATCACAAATTTCATAAATGAAATGAAAGTAATTGTACTGCAAACGTAAATTTATTTTTTGAATGGATTTAATTAATTATGTCTATATTTTATGCAACCATTTGAGGTCATATTATTAGTATATACAATAAAATTAAATTAGAGAGAGCTTTTAGCTAAATTTCAATTGAATTAACGATTGCTATTTGTACACTTAATACAATACAAATATTATTACATTCAATTGTGCAATTTGTGCGCTTTCCATTATCATACACTTGCTAATTAATTGGAAAGCCAATATCAATTACTAATAATCCTAATTGAATGAACTCTGCTGGTCAATGAAATGCAAAAGATATTCGATATATTCTATAGCAATCTTGATTATTTGATTAATCTTAAGGTAGCTTTAAGTGTGAGAATTTACTTTAAATTGTCCTTAATTACCAAATCAGGTTCACTTTGCAGCTGCTCACAATTTCATGAGGTTCGACGAGACGCAAATTCTGATAAAATTTTAGCACAGCAGGATGCGGAAACGGAAATGCTGAAAATGGTTTTGTAAGCGCCCACATGTTGGGCTCACACATCGTATGAATAACATTTAATATCATTTACTTCAAACACTTGCCTGAATTTTCGCAGTAGCAGCAACAGCAGTAACAGCAGCTTGTGGCATTTTGAAACATTCTTTGTATGCAGGACAAACAGTCAACGTAATATGACACCCCACATCATGCCCAACCCACTTCCACTTCCACTGCCGCTTGGCATTCGCATTCCCAATGTCAATGGCAACGTCGTGATGATGGTGATGCCAATCCACATTCCGCAGCTATTTAAATGTACTTTTAATTACGTTTTATTGACAGCATTTAAATGACAATCAACTTTATTAATAATTACATAATTTTACGCTCGCTTAGTTGTAAATGACCATGTTAAAATAACAGTTGGTTTGAACTGCTATAATTTAATAAGACTTATGCTCGTATTTGGTAAATACTTGTTTCAAAGACTTTACGAAAACTGTTTCCCAGATTGTCAAAACGATTTAAGTTTTATAGCATTGGGGATTTAGAAATTACATTTCCATTCCTCAGTTTTGTATACAATTTTCTCCCAGTTGAGTTTTTATGTTTGGAGATAATCGTATGCTGAAATTAAATTGAAATTCAAAACACACTTGCATATGTCACTTGGAAAATTGAGTTGGCATGCAGGAAGCTATGCACATTTTATTTGACACCAAGTTGCTAAACCCAAACCTGTTAACTACGAGCAGTATCCCACAACCAGTTCGTTTACATCCTCTTTTGTCGCTCCATAATGTGTAGCATACATTTTAGAGGCTATGACAAATTTTTGCACACAGTTTGCTACATGACATAACCGACAAGGCAAAATACTTTCAATGAGCACTTCCTGCAACCGAACACAGCAACATTTTTGGTTCATGTAGCACACTTCCTTGGCAAGTTCTTCCTTTTCGGTTGACTCTGTGGGTTTGAAGTGTGGGGTATGATTGGGGTGTGAGTGTGTCGCTAATAGACGGCAAGGGCTTTACCAAATTTTTAACAACATGTCGCCGCACACACAAATTTGTTGCCGAGTCAAAGGACCGCACCACCACGCTCAGTCTCTCGTTTGCCTCTCACGGTGGCCGCAAAGGAGCAAACCCCTTTTCAGTTTGTTGGGGAAACAAATACCGTGGCCATTAATTTAGTTTAGCCCTAATTAAATTGCATACGTTACCATAAACACCTCCTACCCGCATACAGTCGCTCACAGAGATACTGGCTCATTTATAAGCAGCTGACAGCAGAGCCACGCCCATTTGGGCGAGCGGGAGTCCTTGAGGCCTTTTTGTTGCTTAAAATTCCATGGCATGCACACAAAACTTCCTTTCTGGCTAAATGCAAACTTTTTTTTTGTGTAACTTTTTATTTTCTACTTTGCTTTTGCTTTTGCTTTTGCTTTGAGGTTTAGTCACACTCATTTTGAATGTGTGTGTGTTTGTTGGTTTATTTTTTGTTTTCATTTTTTTTTTTGGAGAACGACTACGTGTTTTGTGGGCCGCTTGTTTTTGGAGGTACAAGAGTTTTAAATATTTAATGAGCTTCGCCCATCAGTATGAATATGTGTTGAAGGATGTTGCAGTTGTGCGTTATTTGTGTTTGACTGTCGCATTTGGCATTCGTCTTCAGTCCTTGAGACACTTTTGGTATTTTGCCTGTTGTCCTTTGGGTGAACTAAAGGCAGTGTAAAGTATCTCACTGAATTGCACAACGTGCTAGTTGTGAATATCATGTGGATTATGTTGAGTGAAGTTTACGAACTGTTCCAAAAACTTTCCCTCAAATATTTTTCTGCACATTGACAAAAGTTGTGCATGCCATTTTATTTCTCACTATAAACTTGGTAAATTTCACTCATTGGTGAATAGAATTAAAACTAATAACACTTAAAGTCGTTGTGGAGATTTTATTCAATACAAAAGTTTATGGATTACTTTCTGACAAATTTCAAATAAATGTATGAATTTGCAGTCACTAGTAAAGTTAGTAATAGTCCAGACATTTTTATACCACTGTATAGCTTTTACTAATTTTGTGAGTCCGCTTAAACGCTTTATGCAATTTGCTCGTCCATTTGGTGGCAAAAACTAAAAGTTTGTAGCACATTTTGATAGTGATTTCGCCACTGCATTTGTTGTGCTTAAGCACACAATGCTTTTACGCCCACACGCACACGTAATACTTTGGCTGCTGTCACTCCAGCAGAATCTTATTATTCAACGTTATTGCTCTTGACCCTATTGACCCACGCTCCTCGTTCTCCGCTGTGTACCATGCACAACACTCAAGTCCTGCCATATCCAAAACAAATGACTTTGTTTGCTTTTGCCAGCCGTTTGCCATGGGTGTCGTGCTCTGCTCTGCCTCCACCACTGTGGCACTTGAAAAGTCAAGTGGTAGCCAGGGCGTAGCAACTGCTGCCAAACTGTGCCGCCATCGCCAGCGTCATCGTCATCGTCATATCGAGGGAGCCTTGCCTTTGGCTAAGGACATCGGCCTGTGACTAGCATGTCGGCACAGAGTGTGCACAGTTTTTCAGTTGTGGAAAAGAAAGTGCTCATGAATGAATGAAATTGCTGCACAATTTAAAAACTTCCGCATCAAGCGGCAACAACAAAAACAACAACTAAAATGACAAAAGCAGCCAAATGTAATAATGCGCCCCCATCTGTCGTCGCTGGATACGCGATGCGCAGGTTGCCGTTCCATTTGCGACACAACTATATAAACTTATTTTTGTTTTGCCTTTTGCTCTTTTCTATCCTTCTTGGTTTTCCTTTTATTTATCCCATCTTCTTCACATGCAACTGGCGCAGTTTTTGGCTTGCGGATGTGTTTAGTATGCGCTTTATTTGTATTGACAGGCACGGACATTTTGGAGTTTTGCTCGACGCAAGTTGCGGCAAATAAAAAAGCAAAGTAAATTGATTGTAAGAAACAATGATTTATACCAAATGTTGCAGCTTATCTATATGTAATCTCTCGAGCTGCTATTCTTGATTAACGATTATCCATCAAGCTACAGCTCTCTTCAAAAATATGCAATAGATGAGTGCTCATTTTGCAAGTCTTTTCTTTTTGTTGAAACTAGTTTGGCGTTGGAACAATTTATTATCCATATCCACATCATACAAATTGAAGTGAAATTTACTTAAGTGCATTTCTCTATTTAATTTGTACAAGTTAAGCAAAGAAGGCAAAAAACTGGAATGTTGATTCAAATTTCATCTGTTTCTTAAAGATAACTGCTAAAGCTTTTTGAATACAGGGCTTGCAATTCTAGTTGAAGAATTCGGAATAGCTGCGGAGTAGCATATTTCACTGTTCCTTTAACATTTACGAATTCCTAGTTGGACTTTCCTTTGTTCGCCTGTGGCAACTATGTATAGCCTACATTTTGCAGACACTGCACAAAATTCACCCGTTCTGTTACGCGGCATGGTGATAGGGAACTAGGGTATAGAGTAGCTAACACTAGGAGTATGTCCTGCGGGCATCATTTATGCAGGCACTCATCTCTTTTTTTTGCTTTACTTTGCTTAGCTCTTCACAGGCTTTACGTTTCTCTTAGGGCATTAATTTTTTAATAGTTCAAATGCTACTAAGAAAAAAAAACACGGTCACTTTGAAGCTCTGTTTTAGTGCACATTCTGCAATGTGCAATATGCGTGGAGTGTAGCAGCCACTTGCAGCATTTTATGGCATGCTCGTGCTTGTACGCAAAGCAGATTTGTAGTGGCATCAGCTGCAAGCAGTTGCTTATTAAAGCTCTATAAGATTTGCCTTGTATTCAGCTGCATTGTATCATTCAGTTGCTGAGTACTAAGAGATTGCAAAGCTACTTTGCAGTCCAATGAGTTGGAGTACATTTAGATTATAGCGTTACAATGTTTTCAAATTAGTCTCGCAAATATCTTATCTTTTTTATTGCAGCAATTTGCAAATCAAAACAGGTAAGCTAAGGAATCAGCCATAGCACATCATTTACGTAAACATCAATCTCTTCGAGGGACAAGTGAAATCAGACTCCTTCGGCTTTTTAATGGGCTCACTAATGAGACATTGCTGCAAATTTTTGACTTTTGCTAGATACATAGAAGACAGGTTCCCTCTCTTTTTCTTGACACTTCTTTTCCCCAATTGGCTGTGCAGGTGAATGACTCATTTAGTGCTGACAATGTCAGGCGGTTTGATTTATGAGAAAAGACAGACAGTAGATGGGTTGGCGGTTGCAGAGAGAGAGAGAGAGAGGGGGGGCTGTTGTGCGTGCAAAAATTCAGGCGCCGACACTTTGACAGGCAACATGTGGTAAAGTCAACTGTCAGCGCCAACTCCACATGCTACTCCTCGCGTTCCTCCTTTGTTCCTCAACTATGCAAATAACATAAAACCGCAAAAGGCAACCTAAGCTAAGCAAGTAACATAACACATACTAGTCGCTTGTATTTGGTTAAACAATTAGCTGATGTGTTTAAGCAGTTAGTTGTTTGGCCAAATCCCGACATTTGCCATTTTTGGTTTGGTTTTGGCTTTGGCTTTGTCTGTGCTTGATGTCCTCGTTAATCTCGTGTCTCGCGGGCATCGCATCGCTTGCACTTTATGACAATTCATTTGGTTGCTGTCATTTTGACTAACCTTAATTATCGTGCCGTTGACATTCGTGTTTGCAAATGAATGAATGTCCCATACAGTGGACCGTCAATTGTTGCCCCAAGCTGCTTCACTGCTTTTCTCCAATCGCTGTTCGCTATTCACCATTCGCCATTCTCCGCTTACCACACTCGCTGCAATGTTGTTTAAATGAGAGTGACATTATGTGGCACACGTTTTCCAGCGTCTCTGTCCATCGCATTCGACTGCAAAACCTGACTATGATGGTTATTGCCAACGCCAACAACCATCTGCCACCATCGACCCGCCCTGCTATCACGCATCTACTATACTCACTCGTTGGTGTCAATTGCAAATGAGTTTCTGGTGCAGAAACCGTGTGCAAGATACTATAGCTAAAGGAATTAGATTGGCTCTTGGCGACTTTCGAATGCTCTTTTGGATAATAATAATAATAATTGTAAAGTTGTTTAGGAATCTTAGCTCGTTTGATAATTGGATAATTTCAAATGAATAAGCAATGTATTAAAATGGAAATATCGAGAAAGTTTATGGGTTGTGTTTAAAGCATTGTTAACATTTTTATTGCCCATTTGACTTAAAATGAATACCCGATAGAATAATATGTATAGAGTACATAACATTTTTATTGATCATATAGCAATTTTATTGACTTGTCATAGTCGCCTATGCCCCTTCGTAGGGTATGTCTTTGTGTGTGTTGAGTAAAGATGCCTGTACAGAAACACTTTGACATGCAAAACCAATTGCAGTTTAGTTTGACATATTGCCAGTGCCCTCTTGCTGTATGCATCTCTCTCTCTTTCACCATCCTCTCTCACTCTCTGGTCCTCTCTCGCTATCTTTCGCCATGCGTTGCCTGCGGTAAGTGTACATTAATTATGCTCAATGTAAGCTGAACGTCAGCTTTATGAGTGCACAATTTATTTGTTGTTGTTTGCTTTGCTCTATTTACTTGCCAATGACAGTGACTGCGAAAAGTGTGTCGACCTCTCGGTAGTCGGCCCACATGAGAAAAGCAAACTAGTTCGCATTACTCCGAGCTGGGCGATTCACTTGACTTTGATCTCAATAAGTGCTAATTACTTGGTTTCGATTTTGCAACTGAATGACTGAATGTTTGCACGGCGTTACATGTCGTTCACTGTCTGTCTGGTAGTAAAGTAAAGTCAGTCCCTGATAGGGAGATCCAATGTCCATTGGTCTGGGGAGTTGTGCAAAACTTTCACGTAGCTCATTTGTCAATGCAAAAATATTTTTCGCTTTTTTTTTAGTCATCATAGATTGGTTGTCGTTGCTGTTGTTTTTGTTGGTATTGGGACTAGCTACGCTTGCTGCCTGTCACGTTTTCAGTTTGTTTTGTTTTATTTGCTTTCATCGGCTTCCAACATGGGCTCGGGTTTGGTTTTGAGATTGGGCTTGGACTTGGGTTCCCTTCTACTTTTGCTGCTACTGCTGTTCTCTTGTTTTATTGTGTAAACTTTTTGCCAGCATTACGTTTTGTTTGCCAGTCAGCTTGAGGCTTGTCAATAAAGTTCTTGACACCTTTACTTCATTTGCCCAGATTTCTCTCGACATGACTTTAACTTTGTTTTCTGTCCGAGGGTTTTCCTTTTTTTTTTGTTTTTTTTTTTTGTATTATTTCTTTTAGCACATGCTATGCAAATTTCTTTCTTTCCTTTTATGTATATTTATTTTGTTTATTGAATGACTCTTTTTATGCTCTTGCGTTGATGGGTATCTGTACTTTAATAGCACATTTGGCAAAGTGCTAAATGTAACCGACGTTAATTGAATGTTTATTGTGGAATGGTAATGGTATTTTAATTTTGCATGTTATAAAAAAAATAGGTTAAACATATGTTATTTTATTTAATGTTAGGTAATTTACATTACATTTAAAGTGTATCTCATTGTCGTTGTTTGTCACTGCACCAAGTTGTCTTGTTTTTCCAGAGTAACTTTTTTTTATCACGTATACGTTAAGTTGGTAGCGGTCGAAATTAAGAGCTGCCTGTGGGCGTGAACGTGGTTAACGCCCACATTTTTGCATAATGTCCATTCATTTCAAGTAGCAGCCACAATCTTAAAGAACGCGCAGAAAAAAGCAAGTATAAAGAAACCATGATTGCCACCATGCGTGGTAATTAAAGTCGTGATGTTGCTTTTTTTACACAGTTACTTATATGAATGTTAAGCTCTTTTTTTTTGGAAATTGCTTTTGAAGATGTTATTAAAAAGATAATGGCCTAAAAGGCGCCAAGGTGCCGTCATAACCTTGAAAGATCAAAAGTTCAACTATGGCATGACAAGGAAGCGGCAAATGAGGCAAACAAAACACCAAGCAAGTCAACCGACGAGGTAACAAGCAAAGCACGGCTAAAAGCAATTAACCGTATAACTATTATAACCAAAGAATTCAACGAATTGTATAAATGGGCAGCTTGGCAGCTCGAAAGCCAGAGATGGCACTGGCCGACTTTTGTTTACACAATTAAACTTCTGTATATTGCATACAACAGGGGAAATAGACACAACGCTGAGGAAGAAAACAAAAAAAAAAAGGAAAAAATAACGAAACTGAAATAAATATAAGAAAATTAAAAAACATATTCGTCGTAAAGGTCGTTGCTGCTGCTGCTGTTGCTGTTGCCTTTTGTTTGCCTAGGCATTTGCAATTAGTTGCAACAAATTGACGGCAATGATTTTACCATTGTTATTTGTATTGTGCCTTTTCTTTTGTGCGACTGTAAATACGTTTGTAACTTATGTAACAGTTACGAATATTAAACAATTTCTGTGGACTTTGTTTTGATTGTACTCAAATTGTGCGCTTCACTTTGCAAAAGAATGTTGCGACAAATTGAGAAATTCAATTTAATGGAGTGGAAATGTGCTTCATTAAATTGGGGATACAAGGAAACTGTGAGATTTTTATTAACTTTGTGTCAAATTGCATATAATTTGTATGAATAGCTATAGAAAAAAATAAAACAAATATTGTTGCAATATTCAAATTAAATAAGAGGTTTTCTGTAAGACCATTTTAATGGAATTGTATTCTAATTTTATTTTTGATTAGATGCGATTGAAGTAAATATTATTTTGGAGCTAAAATTAAGCATTCTTGACACCAATAACTAGCAATGTTTTAAGCAATTTCTATCATAAAATGTAATACATTTTTATGGTTGTTTTCGTATTTACTATTAAAATATAAGCTTACTCATTTGAATTTATGTGGTTGAAATGTGCACACACTTATGTACTCGTATATTCAATGAAACTAATTCAATTTCTGTAGAATAAAATTCAATTTGCTGTCGTTTCATCTTTGCAGTTTGCCGCATGCCTGCATGCATCAAGGATGTCTTAGTCTGTCTGTCTGTCTGCCTATCTGTAAATTTATACTCTTGTTCCTTATGCTGCGAATTGCTGAATGTTTTCATTGCCCCAATGACGTGCAGTTATTTGCTGCTATGAAGTATATTAAATCTCGTCTACCACATCGTGATGTTACACTTTTCAAACAAAACTAAGCCAAAAATCTGTCTAAAAATAGCTGGCAGTATCAAAAATGAAATGGAATTTCCTTTGCGTATACTATAAGAATACAACATATAGTAAATGTTTGTTTAAAATAAAACGAGCAAAAGCTCATACAATCAGAAAACGAAAACAATAAGTATAAATGGCAACGAAATACTTTAAAGTGAACGGATATGCTTTTCGGGATGTTTCGCAAATTACTATACAGAAAAACAACAAAGTAATTTCTAAGTTTAATGCTTAATTAATGTGGAATATAGACATTGAGGTAGGACAGAAACCATCAGACACATTCGTTCCACTTGTGCAGTTTCTTTTTCCTTCTTGACTGTTAATTGCAGTGAATTTTTTTTCTTGGCTTCCCATACTTCAAATTGGCTTGTGCTAGCCGTAGAAGCAGTTTAAAAATTGTGTGCTACTGGCCATTGCTGGGCTTGTTTGGGGACTCTATGGACGCTGGCCAAGAGTCAAGAAAGGAGAAGAAGCCAAGAAGCCACCGAAAACTCGTTTGGTTTAGCTGTACATACTTAAACCTCTTTTGTGGGCCAACAAGCGGCGCCATTAATGACAGCCTTGCCGAGTGACCCCCGTCCAATGGATTTTCATTGTACTCATAGCAGGCTATTTATAAGCAGTTGCCCATGCCAGGGCACAGGGACCAAACCAAACCAGACTAGACCAGAGCAGAGACGACCTGACAAGAGTTACTGCCCGGACAGACAGCCTAATGAGTGTCCATTTAGGGTGTGCATTTTAAAAATACTTTGCAGTCGACTGCTATCTGTTGGTAATCGATAGCATTGCAACGCCTGTCACGCGCGACAATTTTATCAGATAATACGCCGCATAGCTGTGTTTAATCTATCATACTTCCCGTACCATGTAAATGTCGAATATCATCGCGAGAGATGCTACATTTTTGGCCTAAGTGGCCTTTTGCGTGCCGTAGCGAGCGCCTATCTAAACGATCTTTCATATCGCAAACTCCTTTCTTGCCACTCTTGCCTTCTCTTTCGCTGAACAATCTTGCAACTCTTTCGCTACTCTCCTTGGCATTGTACTCGTACATGTGACCCAAACCCAAACCCGCCTCTTTGCTGTTAGCACACTTGACTGCCTGACTCCGCCTGGTTGTGTTTTCTATTATACCCGGTTGCATATGGAAAAACAGTAGCTCTGTTTTTACATTATTCGTCTACAATCAATTTAATACAATTAAAAACTTTGAGATCATTTCAAAACTAATAATTATTATTGAGCGGGAGAATGTCAGCAGAAAGTTAAACTATACATATTTTATGTTCCAGGGTATCTGATGGTTGAACTATCTAAATTGTTGCATTTTTTACTGCTCGTAAAAAAGACACTAGCCAAAGATGTATTTTCGCTGGAATGTGACAATTTCTGCGTTTCTTTCTCATTAAAGTTTATACCCGCCTCGTTTAAAATCCATTTTGGAGCGCTTATCTATCGTCGTAATAAGCTCTCATGTTATTGGCCAGACATTGCACCTTCTTTTTGCACTTCTCCTCCTATTACTCCCCAACATTCTTTACCTTAAGTGCGCCATATGTTTAACATGATTTGAACGCGTCTCGTGTCTGTTTGACGGCCTGACTGCCTGCTGGCAAGGTCTTTGCATTTGCGCCTCAATAAATCAAATTGCTGATATGAGAAATAATGTTGGTGGCGCTCATCTATACTTAAGTACTTCTGGGAAATGCTTTTGGCATTCAAAATAAAGTTGGAGGTCTGTTCTGCAGGTGTTCCCGGCTGTAATGTGCTTTTATACCCATCACATTGAGCACTGATTCGCCATTTTAAGAAGATTGCGACTAATCGGGGAAAAACCTGCATATAAAAGATATTTAAATAAGCATTTAATGGTTTCACTTTGTGAATCATTTAATGACACTTGGATTCAGTGAACATTTGTTAATTTATTAAAAAATAATGTTGACGCAGACTTTAAGAAGCCAATTAATTGGAGTTGTTTTATTTTAAATTAAATAATAATCATTTCTTTTATACAAATTTAAGTGGAATGGATTATTGACAAATCGGTTTTTATAAAAAATAATCAAGGTATACTTGAATAATTGCTTGGCATTAATTGTAACAGCCTTTTATTTCATAATAAGTTAGTGTAGATAGTTTAGTTTCCTTTAATGAACATTACGACAATTTGTAACGTTCTTCTCGGCTTCCTTGTACATTTTTTGATTAGCCCCACCTCAAAGAATTTTACAACTTGCAATTAAATCTCAGGTGGCTCCACGTTCTCTGCGCACTTCAAGTTGAAGTTGAACCCAACTATTTATGGCGCTAACATAACTTGGCTCGTACTCGCAATTGTACGTTGTTGTACAATAGCAACATGTACTATACAGCAACATCTACACAACATTACATTACACCAACCTTGGCTTTGCTTTTGGCTGTGGGGCTTTGGCTCTCTTTTGACATTGCGTGCTGCGCATGCTCATTGCGTTGAAGCTTTTTTCTGTCTTTTCCAATTTTTTTTTTTTTTCTTAGTGTCGACGTATGCGCCGCCGGCTGCTAATGTTGCCCACTTCAATTTGCCATATTTATTTTACCTTTTGCGTGTACGTTTATTGAAAATACTGGCGAAATGACTGACTGAGTGACTGACTATCTTGACCACTTGTTGGCCCCTTTTAACCAGCCAGCTAGGTAGCTATGGTTTGTTTGGGTTTCATAATAGTGGAGCTGGTCCCATAACTTGGACATTAGATTTGATGCATTGTTTATTTTTTTGGTTTACTTAGTCTTATTGTGTTTTTGCCAATATATAAATAGTTATAGATAATTGCATTTAAATATTATTTAAGTTATTCATTATTTTATTCAAATATAAAAGAATAATGTAGAAGGGTATTTTGAATTCGTTAGTGTTAACTGTAAGTTTCTTAGTTTTTTATTTTTATTTTTTATAATTTATGGCTTGTGCGATTACTTATTTTAGGCAAATGGTTAATTTAGTTAGTGAGCCTTGAAGGTCTTTTTGGGGTCTTCGGTTAATGACAGCATTGGATGAGGAAGCCTCCTCAGTGACCTTGGGCTGATAAACAGTTGAACGGTTCGTTAATTGTTAATGCTCATTGAGAACTCTGACTGATAATTTGTTTAGAGTTTTTCATTATGCAAATCAGCTTCAACTTCTATTTAGCTACGTGATGCAATTGGAAAATCATTTGGCCGAAGTAATTTATGAAAATAAAATATATAAAATATTGTCAGCCTCAGCGCTGAGTTAATCGTTTATAGTATGGCAAGCAATTGTTGTACTTGCTGCTTAATTGCAATGAAGTCTTCTTCTTTTTCTTTTTGCCAACCAGTTTTATGTTGGCTGAGGTGTGGAACTGCCCCATCCTCCGTGTACCTCTCTGACCTCCAAACATCTTGCCCTCTACGTTAATATATGCTCACAGCCGTAGCATAAAGCTAATTAAAAAACTTTGCCGTTTCAATAAAGGTAAAAAAAAAAACAAAAAGAGTTAATCATTAAAAATTGATAAATTGTTTTATTTTTGGTTTTTTTTTTGCGTGTGTGTCATAAATTCAGAAGTTCTTCTATAATCCAAAAGCTATATAAATGTTGTTAATTAACTTAAATTTATTGCCTGTAAAGTTTTCGATTACAGGTGCGTTGCACTATTAGTCACAGTTTTCGCAAAGGTTTTAAAGGTTTTCGTTCGAGACAAAAAAAGCTTTGAACAAGATAGAGCTCTGAATTTAATATTCATTTTGAAATCTTTGCAATTGCTTTTTCTGCTGACTGTGGGATTGTGTCAACTAGACTCTCATTGGAAATCCTCTCATAAATCCTTTGCTCTGGCTAATTTGCAAGAAGCTTAATTACATTTCTCTATTCAACACATAGTAAGAGACAATGACTGCATATAGAGCATTATGAAGTCTTTTTCATTAGTACAATTGACCAGTCGGCATACGAGTATGCATAACAATAGAATTGAAAAGGCAACCGAATTGAAGTGGTGCCACAATTTGAGGTCTTATCAGAGCTGCAACTTGCAGCTTGTCGTACATTCCGTTGGAGAAAATAGGCAAACACAATGGCAGCTGATAAATGCTGAGTAGCTCCTACAACACCAGAAGGAGGATGGGGGATGGGAGGAACTGATTCACTGGGCTGTGAAATGAAAGTAGCTAAAAAAGACAGACTGTCGTTCGGACTGACAGACTTGCTGCCTAAGTGAGAGACAGATGCACAGAAAACAATGCAATGAAGGCTGCAAGTCGAAAGTCAAGAAGTCTGCGGTTTATCATTGAATTCCATGTTACAGAGCGAAGAAGAGAGAGAGAGAGAGAGAGAGAAGAGTGGCAACGTGAAGCGAAATGTTTTCAACAAATTTCAATTTAGAGAATTTTACTATCACATTTCCTGCTACTCAGCTGCCTTTTGTCTAGAAATTTATTGCAACAAGTTAATTGTTTATTGTACTTACTTATGTAATTGCGAAATACCAAAAGAAACAGCCGACGGCAGTCTATTGCTTCAGGTTTCAAGGTAAAGGCATCCGCACAATAGGAGAAGGTGGAGTTGGTGTTGGTATTGGTGTCGGAAAGCCTACTAGACTAGCCACTCTCCTTGACTACAGTCTGATGCACACGCGGATTAGATGACAGATTAGTTAAATGCGCATGAAATGAGCAGCCGTCTCGCCGTTGCTTCCTACTTGGCTTTATAGCCATATTCAGGCCCAGTGCTAGAGAACCAGAGCTAAAGCTGGAGGTAGAGCTGGAGCTGAAGATGAAGCTGGAGCTGTTTTCTTAAGGCGTTGCCATAATGTCTTCATTTAATAATCAGGCGTAGCAATTACCCTGACTCAAGTGAGATGATGGCTTAAATGCTTTTTAAACACGCGCAAATTGCTAATATTAATAGGCGTTGTAATTGTCAGTTGCATGCAATTGATTAGCTGCTGTCCATCTTCAAGGGGTCAACTCTTAAGTGGAGGTCACATCGGCATTTGAGATAATAATCCCATCAAATAAGTGGTATGCTCATAAAAAATACCCTTTAATAAAAACAATTCGTGGAAAACGACAATGTTCATTATTCTCCATAATCTAATTAAATATTCCACAGAGAAACAGACTATTTACTAGCAGAATTGCGAGCATATAAACTGCTTGTTCCCATAGACAGCTTGGTATGAACTCGTTAAGAACTCTTTCCCATCTTTATTATGCCAGTCTTCTTAATGAGTTAATTTAGTCAACTCACTTTATGGCCATTCATTTAGGCAGTTGTTTTAAGCATATTCTGGACATGTTTGTATCGCTTGCTGGCCGAACACAACCATTAAAATTTAACTATCTGAAATCTTCATCTAATCACTTTAAATGCGATTTTGTGCAGTTGATATATTATCGATTGTAAAATACATCGAGAGTTGCAGTCATTAGAAGGCGGTGTATTAGTACATAAAAATTAGGTTTTCATGTTTTAGTAAAGAAATTTAAAATCAGTAATTGAAAAGTTGAAACTAATTGCAATACTACTTAAAAGAACTTTCTCTCATTGACATTGATACAACAAGAATGAGAAAGTAGTTATTATAATGACACAACTACTATTGGTTAACTCTATGACTTCACCCTCACCACAACCAATTGCTTGAGTGTTTGGAGCAGTTCTCTTCCGCTTGAGAAAAACGTAAAGAACGCAGCCATTGGAAACCTGTGGATGACTTAAATTATATAAAAATTCTCTAACTACCGCAATGTTTGTAAAACTGATCGAAGTGGCAATTTTCCTCTTCCTTTTTCATGCTCTTTTCCAACTCGTACTTGTTCAAAGAAGTTGCAAATAGAAGTGGCAACGAGATGCCATTATGCCACACAATCTCTGAATTCCCCGATGCATCTGATGGGGATCACGCATCGCCTGCCCCTTGGTATGATGATTGCGGAGCTTGTAAATGAGATCTCTGATGATATTGGAGACCTGCCATTATTATTGGCCTTAGTTATGAGTTACACTGTTACTGTAAACAGCAATTGCTGCGTGTTGCAGTTGAACCTGTGGCAACTTCATTGCCCCACCCCAATTATGTATGTGCCTTTGCCTGATTTGCAACATGCCGTTACACTTGATTCCAATTGCCATTCGAGAGGTGCAAGTAATTCACACTGCAACCCGTGAGTTGGCCAAAGAATGTGCTGAAAATAATCGATTAAATAATAAATATGTAAACTATGAACAGTAGCGAACAAATAATTAGCAATTAACGAGTGTTAAGCGATTAATGAAACTACTTATTAGTCTCTTAAATTGGCATTAACTGAATCATCACACAAATATAGACGGCATAAAAATAGAAATTATGGATTTCAATTGGCATTCGGTGGCGAATACTCATATGACAGCAACTTGGGTAATGCGATTCGTTAACATTTCATTGGGCATAAGTGAATACAATAGAGCAAGAATGCGCATTCAAACAAATATTTATAGACATATTTGTATAACTCTTAGGCTGCTTGCCACTCTTTTCCACTTCATTGCATTCTGCCACTATTTGTAGCAATTTTATCTTCTCACTGTGCTGCACAGTGAGATACAACACAGTCCTTACTGATAGGATTAACAACCCACACAAATACACACACACTCTAACACACATAAATACGAATGAATACAATGGCATCACAAACCAAAACAAGATACGTTAAGATGAAAAAAAAAAGAAAAAAATGAGAAACGAAAACAGAAACAAACCAATGCCAAAATACATGGAATTTGCCACATTTGCTCTTTGCATGTCCCTTGTTTTTGTGTATGTTATTTGTGGGTAGCACTCGTAGCCACCGAACCGTTACGTTTGGAAAACCCTACAGAACATAAGGATAAACAATGTGCACAAAATGTTGTACAATATTTGTACAACAATGCTTTCACACGAGTATGCGTATGTGTGTTTTACTTACGACTATTTAGTTTTGTTCTCGTATTGATAAATACATATTTTCGCCTTTGTTCAACATTAGCTTTTGATGGGCAGCTGGCTTAAATGGGATATTTGAGTAACTGAAATGTAATGTGCTTATGTTTAATCACTTTATTTCGAGTGCTGAATGAGTTAAAATAAAATATAGGACTTATATAAATCAGGTACCAGCTTTTCTAAATTCATAAGTCATTCATAATTCATTGAGCTTAACTAAGTTATGTTGAAAAGGGCTTCAACTTTTACATTCATAAATGCTCTGTGATAGACTTCTTAGCAAAAAATCTAATAATAATATATTACCAATACTGCTAATTATCAGCCATTATTCAGATAGCTGTGCGATACATTTAAAATGCCATATATTTCAAAGAGCTTTACCGACATTAATATATTACAGCTTGTTTCACAGATGTGGTTTCTTAATAACCATAAACTTTAGACAAGGTTCAATTCAAATTTTATATTTATCTCAGCATCTTATCAATTCTTGTGCTTTCTGTTTTAGCATTTGCTACATATTTTATGACACACAATTAGGGCACGACTGCTGTCCGCAAATGTTAACAGCTTGTAACTTGCATTGAAAATTGAGTAGTAGTCAAAGTTATCGAATATTCATAAGCTCTTCATTTGTATACCATATTTTTAAGTAATTTTCTCTGTTTTTCAGCACTCAAGTAGACAGGCGTTTGTTGAAAACCTAATGTTTTTTGCTCTTCTCTGACCAACAAGTGATATTGAATGCGGTCGTTAAATGAAACGTTCCAAATTTCTGCTGGTTGTTTGAACCTGCGTTTTATGCTCTGACAGTTGAAGTCAACTGTCGGAGGCAAGTGCAGTCAAGACTGACAGGATATTGTCTCTGAAGACTCTGGAGGAAGTTTGGCAAAAGGCGAAATTTTGCGCGCATTGTGCACGTGTTGTTGCCATTTGCCTTTTGCATAAATAAATAAATATAACTGTGTTGTCTGTTGTGTTGTGTGTGTATGTGTAAGTGTTTGAGCTTGCGTGTCTGTGTGAACCATGTTGAGTGCTCGACGCTGTTAAATTTTAGCGCATTTTCTTGTCATTTGTTGCCTACCTGAAGGCGTTCTGCCATGTTCTTTCACTCCGTCTCGTCATCGCAGTGTAAACGCACTCAATTTATCTCTCATATTATATTCACATTGCGTGTGCGTACCTCAAATTGTTTTCAGCACTTTAAGAAAGTATTTTGGGTAAACGTGCTCTAAGTCTTATTTAATGTCGATTGTTGAAGATATTGAAAAAAAAACACAACACTGATTGCGATTGCGTTTGTAAGTTGTACAATACTGGGTTTGGGAATCAACTGGTAGCATTAAATTTTTTATATACCGGAAACATTTTATTTTTAAAATTTTAAAAGGAGGTTAAGTTGAAGGCTGGGATTATATTGGGCTGCAAGTAATATATTTAGATTTTACTTAAGACTGTATATGTATTTTTAATTCTGACTGACTTATAAATAATATATAGGTTTATTTAAAGGAGTGAGCAGATAATTATTCAAATTAAACTATGAACTTAAACTTACACTTTGTGTAATGAAATTTATATTAAGTAGAGTCTAGAATTGTCATAACTTGTATTATTATTGATACTACAATAATAACAAATATTATTATTGGCACAATATATTATGTCAATATAGTGGCAACTATTAGCCGTTAAGTGCAATTGTATTATTATTATTATTATTGACTATTACTAACTGTTCCATGTCTTTTGTTCTTGTTTGCAGGTATGTACACTGAGACCTTGACCAACGGTTGTCTAATTGGCTACTTAACTTGTATGTACTAGTAAGTCAATACACGCGCGACAAATTTTCATTAGGCCGAAGTGTAACTTAAGTGCACGGCAAATGTTTTTATTATGTATTCTGTGTATGTGTGTGTTGTGTGTTGATGTGTATAGTGTGTTGTGTACTCGTATTATGGATGCGCCAGCATTTGCATTCTCATATCGATTGCGTCATTTGTAACGCTCCCAAAGAGCTAACCAATCAATTAATGGCCAAATCACATAATGCATGTAAACGATAATGAAAATGACATTTTGCAAGAGCAGCAAGGTGAAAAAGAAAAACAACAACAACAGCGACAACATTGTCAACATTACGTTGTCGTTGCCACTGATGCAGATACATTTTGCTCTTGGGTTGGCAAAAAAACATAATTAATAAAATTAAGCGCGCAAATTCCGCGTATACGTGTGAGTTTGGGAGTGTGTGTGTGTATGTGTGCGTGAGTACATCGTTTACTTGAAAAGTACGGGTTTTTGCAGATACCTGTGCTCTTAACAGTATAGGTTAGTTGGCGTTGGTGTGCATGCTTATGGCACAGTATAATCGATTATAATCGCACCTGCCTCCCAGACACCTTTCATTTGGCGCAGTGGGCGTGTCGCTTAGTTACTGTTCTGTCATGTGCCCGTGTCGGTTGACGACTGACGCTCATTATGCGCATTAATGGCGTATTTTTGCTTTTGACATGGCCCAGCTATAAGCTAACGGCTGGTTGCGCCCTCATGCGTCCTTAGTTGGGCGCCGTGCTGTCCAAATTATGCAATGCTTTGAAATAGAGTTGCCGTAAAATAGCAAGCAGTAAAACACTGTTTAGAACTAATGCCGGAGTTAATTTTTTTCCTTATCGCAATTTTCTTTAACGTTGGGCGCATTCAACTCAAATTTCCTGCTACATAGAACAAATTTGTTGTACTTCTGCAGCTCCTGCGCTCATTTAACCCAAAATTCATTGCGAATTTTGGTATATGGTTACATTATCTGTGCGCTTCAATCGTTTTGCTTTCCCTTTTTTCATGGGTGCTGTGCAAATTTATTGGTTTTCGCGGGCATTACTTCATTTTGTTATTCGCTGCTACTGGGCTTAGTTCGCGTGTTACATTTGCCTGTAAATAGGCAGCAAATGTTAAAAAAAAAAAAAACAAGACGAGAGAATAAAATTAAAGCTGTCTGCCTGGTTTTGGGTCTGGGACTGGGAATAAACTAGACACCTACGACGACGACGACTCGACATGGCGTGTTTGTTTGCTTTTCGCTTTTGCCTGCTGGCGTGTTGTGTCGTTTCAGTTTCTCTCGGGTTCTCAATTTTTTTTTGCTTCATTAGTGGCAATGCACCCGCGGAGAATCAAGAATTGAGAAGCGAGAATTGAGAATCGCGAATACAGAATCGTTGGCCGACAGTCGTCTAATGCCCCAACGCTCTAAATGTGTGCTATGCCCCTATGAGGTCAAAAACAATCGATTTTCATTTCATTTTCTTTTGTGACTTTTTCTTTTTCTTTGGCCTGCTTTGTTTTTGGCTCACGTGCGCTGCAAACTAAGAACGAGTACGCGTACAAAGCTTGTGAGAATTTATGAAAAAATTGGAAACATTTTAAAAATACGCTTGTCACATGCTGCGTATGCTTAATGCCATTGCTTTAGCTTGTCTCTCTTTTGGGATTTTCTAATCATATACTGTTCTAATTAGTTTTATGTTTGTGTCCCCTGTCGTTGAGACTTTGTTTTGATAAACTAATATTGTCAGTTTTCTTAAAACGAATTATGCATACTCTTTACAAATTCTAAAATTATTGTATTCAAGAAAAAATGCTTTAGTTCTTTACAACTTTAAGTTTCAAGTCAAATAACAAATTTTATAAAAACTTTGAAACTTTTACTTCATTTGCAATCGTTGTGTTGTTTTGATGTTAAATTATTTAATAACCTTCCCCTCATCAAGACCAAAACTTTTGTTATTACATTTTTGTTATTTTCTCCGGAGCTTGTTTTAATTTATGCAAAGGCAATATTTTTTTCAAATTTGCACACGTGCGTGTTATAAACTAAACATCAGAATATATTAATAATAACCAAGTTGTGTCTAAGCTTTTTGAAACTTAAGCATGGCTTTTGGTCTCTTTAAAAAAATCTATATTATATAGTATAGACACGGACAACTTAATTCGATAATTCCGTGACGAACGTAATTATTTTTGTTTGTGGTCACAATAATTGGGATACTGTTTGGGACCTGCTTTATGTGTGTTGTAGTTGTCTGTGTGGCATGTAAATATAGATATGCATATGTATGTGTATATCTATAAAAATAATCAGAATAAAAATAAAAGTTAATTTAGTCAACTTCCTGGGCTTCTGTTGTTATTAGACAAATTCTGAAATGTTCTCATGGGATTAGTAGAAAAGCCTGAAGTATGCTTTTTATATTAAAATAACATTAGTTATTTATAAACGATACTTACTTAAATAAAAGCTTTAGTACGAAATCTGTTAAACTTGACTTCGAGTATCCTTTAATGTTGCGTGTTGGGTCAACATGCCCCAATTTTGGTTCTTACCTTAAAGTTTACCTTCCCCTAATGTATTATGCATTGTATATCGTTGAACAATTCAATTCTTGGGGAACTTTTTCGTTTCATCAACTGACCCAGTAAGTCATATTTATTGGTCACGTATTTACTTTGGCCCTCAATTACACCCAGTGCGTTACTTCTTTCGTAATCATTCTGTCATATAATTCTTTTATTTAAATATCAACATGTCTACTTAGTCCACTTTAACATCATGTCTTGCTGTATTTACCTTAGCCAAAGTCTCATACTTTTGTGTTTAGGCATTTTTGTTAGGATTTCGGATGTTATTTATGATATGTAGTGCATGCGACATTTCTCCAGCTTTTCTTGCACAAAAGACAAACATATTAATAAAATCTCAAGTCACTCTGACGTGTTTCATGAAATTTTTACTAAACACAGTTTATGCACCTTCAAATGTATAGTCATATATACGAGTATGTCATAATATGAAATTACCTTAATAATATGACTACGAAAGGAAATTATTAGTTTATTTGATCTTTCTGCGAATTCCCCTATTTCAATTATCTATTTTAAATGTCTAGTCTTATAGCTTCGTGAATTTGAATACTAATCCCATCAATAAAGCACTTTGAGATGGCATATTGTTCAGTAAAATTATATAAAATATGAACGTAGTAATTAAATAAATATATCTATCCACTATTATTTAAGAAAGAAAGAAAACTACCTATTAAAGCCTTGCCTCACAACATAAATCAAATAGTTTCTGATAGTTTTATTGCAGTTTTATTACTACTTAAAAGTTTGCATTTTATTTTCTAAGATTAAAATTATATAAAGAGGAAACTTTTTCGATATCGATTTTTTTCAAGTCAATACGAATATTAAACTAGATTAACTCCTTATATTGAAGTTTCTCTTTTATTTCATAGTTGTAAAGATATTTGATTATGCCATACTAGGCATACAAATGTGTTGCATATCGTATTATGATCGATCAACTTGTCAATCTGAATACTTCAGATTCGACATTAAATGATTAAATGAGAATCGGGAACAGCTTTTAACCACAGTTTGCGGTATATATTGTTTTTGGCACTGCGATTTCATTGCAGCCTGCTAAAGAAGTTGGCAAAGTCAGCGGTTGAGCGCTAGGCAAGTGCCGTTAGCTGGCATAAATGGAAAGGAAAAGGTGAACCCAGTATTGCCCAGGATGGTATCGAATAAATAAAACTTTTATGTGGCATAAATCTTCCGGGCAGACATGTCAAGCCACCTCTGACGCGACGAACTGCAACCACTCCCATTCCCTTTGGCAGCCCATTAAACAGTTGTAACTCATGTTGTTGCCATTTCCGCTGTCTAACCAAATGAACCAATATAAATTCAATATTTTATGAATATGTTTTCCGTTCAGGTTGTTATTCGGGTTTTGTTCTACTCGTTAGTTTTTTTTCTTTCCTTTTACAACGCAACGGAACACAATAAGCAAACAATGGACATTCATCAATTACTCTGCTGCCTTTTTGCCTTAAGCCATTAGTTGTTAGAAATGTGTCGCTAATGTGTCTATAAGGTGTTCAGTAACAGCGCCAACTCTCACACTCTCACCCCCTCTTCATCCCGAAGACGACCTATTTATAGAGGCCATTAGATGGCCAACGTGCCTAAGTATCATCATTAAAGGCACATAACGCGTCTTTGGTATCTTTCTTTGCCACACGATTTGTGGTCATGTTGATATTTATTAATGTTCAATTATCGATAATTATCTGTTTATCTATTTAATATTGTTTGCCTGCATCTTGGCTTCGATCCAATATAATTTAGTCTTGTTTGCCTCTGTGTGTAATAATACTCTGCATTAATAGAGAATGGAAGTCGAAAAGTACTACTAATCATTTTATTTTTTGAATAAATATCAAATTGTAAAAAAACATATATTATGACATGGGATTGTCTAATTTGCAACAGTTATCCATGTAGTTCGAGAATTCCAGATACTCGATAACATTATTAAGAAATTTACCAACATTTGAACTATCAGCTGGGGCCAAATCTATGTCTCGGAAAATTTTCCATTTTTGTATCTTCTTCATCATATCAACGCAAAACTGTTTATGCTTTTTCATCAAATTTAAATTCCGCCCATTTGGTTCTTTTAAACATACAGATTGATTAATTGTGAATTATGTTATTAGATTTATCACTCACTCTTTTCACCGACTTTAAATTTCTTTAGATTAGTCGTACGTTGAGCATTCAAAAAAATCTCAGCAACATCGTTATCAAGAACGTGATAGGATTTGAAGGATAGTTCCCTGTTACGTGGCGGTTCACAGTCTATACCAGAATATGGCAGCCAAGTGTATAATTTAGACATTTTGCACTGCTCAATAATTTCTCTGAGACGAGCTTTGTTTGCCACAACTCTTTTTATTACTACCTGATTATACAATCGATAAGACATTGTCGCTAAAAGGTCATGCACTATAGAAAGGCAACTATGTGCATAGAAATAAGTGAAAATATTGTAGGAAAAGGGTTAATGTGTTAATACGATGTTATTGAAGAACCAGTGATGTCGAAATCAATAATTATGATCAGAAGATAAGAAAAAAAAAAATACGCTTTGTTAATAAAAACAAAAAAAATTAAAAATCAATTGTAAATCTACTTACTCGTCTTGATAAAATGAGAACAAGCCTGCCAAATCCGAAGTTCGCTTCATTGTGTGTAACTTGCGGATGATGCAGTAAACTAAGTCCTGCATGGTAGTCAATTGGGTAAGGTTCATAAGCAATGAATTATTGATATGTTTGCGCGACCACCAGCCACGGAATAAGGCCTGTATTTTGACAGAACTCGAATTAAACAATACGACAAGTGATTGCTGCACCTCTTCCTCCACATAAATGTGGAGATAACTTTGAGCACTAAAAAGTCGCCATGTTCTCTGAATCATTGAAGCCGCTTTGTGTTGTTTTTCTATTAAGTTTCGTACTCTCCAACCCCGAAAAGTCTTCTGGATCAAACGTGCTGACTTGAATTGCTTATAATCAAGTAATAACAACTTGGTGCTAAAGATTTATTTATATTAGTGATATTTCGAAAATATCGATAAAACTAACCTCATTAAATTAGGCCTTGTGGCCTGATCAGTGTCATTCTCCGAATCGAAAGAACCTTCGAATATATACGAATAACTGGTAGACTTTGATTGAAATTGATGGTTTGCAAATTTTTCATTTGACACCCACATTTTCAATATTGTTAATATTACTGTGTGTAAATATTTGTATAATGTTTGTATATTTGTCAATATATTGTTTATGTTTGATCGAGATGTAAAGATCAAAGACAAAGTGATGCAAATACATTTACTTTTCAGGTCAAAGCAGTTGATTTGTATTATACAAAATTATAAAGTATTTATTATTGAAACGTTGATTTGTATTTCAGTGCAAATATAGATTGATTTTGACATAGGTGGTACACGCTTCAATACATAAACTCATGAATCCTAAGACGAAAATTTCTTGAGTATAACCTGTTTTCGTACATACATATGTATTTGAATACAGCATTATAATCACATAGACAAGTCAAATTTGATACAGAAACATTCACTATTTGTTCTATTTTGAGCAATTCACTGAGAACGTACACTTGAGACACTTGTACAAAGTGATTTATTTAACATATACTTAACAACGTCAAAACTTAAGCGGTTGAAATATGGTGTTATACCTGACAATATATATTTTTGTTATGCCACCCGCATTTACCAGGTCAGGTACTATTGAAGCGACCCTCGTACATTTATATGGCTTGTGGTATATGATATTGACAGTTTTTATGCAATTTAATTGTTTATAGCGAGTTTAGAATCTTAACATTTTATTTTAGTCATAACAAGGTTTTGTTATCCCACTTGATCAATTTTACAACTTGTATGCCTATTAATAGCAATTACTATTTGTTATTGTATTTTATTTGATTTCTATTTATAGTTGAAATTACACTTTCTAGAATAAAAAGTTTATCAAGCTGATATCTGTCCGCCTATAGATTTATATTAATATGCAAGCAAACAAACATACATACAAATAAAGACGATGTCTTTGATAGAGACTCGGGTGCATTGGCCAAGCATATGGCCAGTTGGTTAGGCTTGCTGCTTTTGCTCTGCTCAAAGTCATTTAGCATTGTGCAAACAATTTGCTGCGTTTCATGTTACGACTTTTCCAACATAACAACTAGTACAAGCCAGAAAAAGTTGAAAGCAGATGATGATGGCTACGACGAGCGATGACGTTGTGGCTGCCGCTGCGACTGCGACTTCAACTCTGGCTATGGCTGTAACTATGGCTCTGTGTCTAAGGCTGTCCAAGAAAAATTCATCGAAGAAATGCCAAACTGCAATTGACTTGCATGACCATAAAAATTAAGTTATATACACCAAAGCACCAAAGAAGTTATTGGGCGGAACAGAGGAAAGCAGCAGGCAGAGTAGACGCTGGTACCGAAGCCAAAGCCCCAGCTAAAGCGCAAAAATAAAGTCGAGTGAAATTGCTGCTGTAATATATTTTAATAGCGTGGAGCCAGCGAAGGCCGGAAAAGCTCTGCGATCGAGGTTTGCTTTGTTGACTGGTCGATGGTCAGTATAACGAGCGGGCAAACTGTACGAACCCGGTTGGTAACAGCGAAGCGCCAAACAGCATACAAATAGTTGACCAAACCAGACCTTTTGGCCAGCAAAATTTCGACTTGCCGTTGCTTGCCTGCTTTTTGCCTTATTATGTCTAATTAGATTGCGCTGTAGTTGCTGCTGGAATGCTTTATTATTTTGCCTTTCGTTTTGATGTTTCGTTTCTGGATTGAGTTTTTGACTTTTATGTTTTTTAGTTGAGGCCGAAATCGATGCTCCAACTACGGGTTAATTGAAGTTGGCACTGTTAAGTAATTCCCATAGATGAGGGGGTTTGGTCTGCCTAATTTTGCGACATAACTCATTTACGAGTATCAAACTTAAGATACATATTTGTGGACAATTATTGCGTGAAATTCAAATTAGTTAATACTCTATTTATAGATTCTCGTAATATATTCCATTTGCCCCCAAGAAACAGTTAACCTGTTTTTATAAGCCTCATTTAAGATTCATATTTCAATTGACAAAACTCTTAACCCATTCCCCATCAGTCATTCACGTTGTTGCTAACCACATTTTGAACACACAACATAATAGAAAGAAAGAGAGGGAGACGGAAAATTAAAAAGAAATCATGACAAACGTGTGTCGCACTTCAGGGCCAACTCTGGTCTGGGGCAATTGGCAAATTGAAAACTCATAAAAATTCCCACGTTTTGCTCCAAATTTTTGGTGCTTTGCATAATCACCTGAGCTGAATTGTGTAGGCTGTGCGGAGGGAGGTGGTGTAGCATAAATGTGACGCCAGTTTTTAAGTCCCGCCAAACAACCCACTGAACGAACACTAGAAGTGGCAGCCATTGAACTCTGCACACGATTATTATGATGGCAAATGGGACCATAAAGGAGAGGAACTCAAATTCATACTCATACTAAAACTCCAACTCCAAGTCCATCTCAAAGTGGTAGTCGAAACAAACGAGAAGACTTGTTGCGAAAAGATTTTTATCAAATTGGCCGTCGGGTAAAACGAAGCTTGACGAGATTCTCATTCTCATTTCGATTCTGATTCGTAGTCGGAGTCAGAGCCGGAGTCTGATTCAACTGCTGATTTCTTGTTGGTTTCCTGTGCGTGTGGCGGTGCGGATTACTTGAGGCGATCTTGAATTGCCCGCTGGCTATGCAAATTTATCAACAAAATCCCAGTCCCATAAAGAGCTCTGTCCCAGAAACACAAAAACCGGTGGCAATTTTTTTTTTCCAGCTGGCCAGAAGTTTGCGATCAAAATCGCCTATACCCCTTGCCCACCCACCTAACTCTCCACTCCATTGTACGCCATCACTCAAGCAGCTGGTGCATTGAACTTGAAACATCTCGTTGTTTTCACTTCAATCCATCAAACGACTTGATGGTGTTGGCGTCAGCGTCGGAGGCGACCGCGACAGCGACTTTGACTTTGACTTCGACGGAAACGGGAGAGATTCCAATGGCGCGTGTAAAATGATTGTACGCGTGTGCCCCCCCTGGGGAGCTCCTAATGAATGGAGTAGTTCTTAAACTGACAAGCAAACTGTAGAATTTGTAATCGCCATTCTTGAGTTTGTTTCTTTTACTGATTCTGTTGCTCTACTGAGTACACAGCAAATGAATAATGAATCATATGTTATTAGTATGCTTTACATATGCAGGCGAGGCCTCTTAATTGTTCTCTCGTTACTTTTTCGAAAGTGTTAAGACTACTTTGCAAATTTATGTGGTGTCATTTTCATTTATTTTTTACTCCGTTGCGTGCATTTTTTCCGAATGATTTATATTTGTGACACAGTTTCGGGCTATGAAGCTGTTGAAAGTTTGTCATCAACTAAAACGTTTTGAGGACACTTTCAGATATTTATATTTATATTAATGACCTGTCGCTTTACTCCAGAATGAACAATGTTGCAAAAAATCAATCATTTTCTACCCGTTAGTTAAATAACAGCAAATTTACATACATATGCATATTTGGTTACAAATATTACTGCCTTGTTGATATTGTTTGTGTTATATCTCATTTGAATGCACATGTTGCCTAATTATGAGTGTTTACCTTTCAATTCTTATTTTATTTGCCAACGAATTAAAAGCCATGGTCACTTTATTTGCGCAATTGTTGTCATGCAATTCAAACAAATTTACAAGCTAATTAGATATTCTACTGACGTTCACATGGGTAGCCTAGCATTGTTTAAACTTCCATTACCTAATGTAGACACTTACGGGTATTGATGAATTAAATGCATTTTTGTTTATAGTGTATTTATTTTTGTTTATTAATATTTGATCAAAAAAATGGCATAGCAATATTACAATAATGAAAACACAGACATCCGAAACTGTTGCACAAATTGCAAAACTTTGTCATTAGCACAAAGTAAAAAGAAAATTAAAACCTGTAATTAAATTTCGTCCCCATCAAGTTTTAAGAAACCGCCTTAAGGGGACATAAGGGCGTTGCGTAATTTATGTGGGAATCGCAACTAATTGTGGCTGCGGTTAATTAAATTTTAAGCAAAAATCTTTTTAAAACAAAAAAAATAGCAACAACATTAAGAGCAATAACAGGTAACTGCTAATTTCGCGCTTCCTGTTGTCTTAAATTCTTTCTTCTTTCAGTGTGACTAATGTTAATGACATCTCGCATCGTCAGTTCATTTCGACCCCAAAAGTCGTTGCACTCTCATTTTAGGGGGCAAAACAATATTAAAACCACATGCAAAAACTTGTTTCTCAATTGAAATCAGCTCACTTAATGTGGTGTGTTCCGAATTTCAAAACAGTGCGAATGTTGATGAATTTTTTGGTTGATGATTAACGATGTCTAGAAATCAATATATAATCTTTATTAAATCCTTTATCCGCTACATTTAAAGATAATGGCAATACATGTCGAGTAATTCACGAAAACCTATTTCTGTGTCGGAAGTTGATAAGCTGTGCTAACATAAGAAGCTATTAAAATTGTCCGAGACAGCTGCTACAAGTAGCGCAATTCTCATGACGCACGATAAGGAAAACAAGCGTCAATTTAAATACCGCAGTGTAGCCATTACGAAAACATAAAGAAGCAGCTATTTTCTTGATAAAAAACAGTCTGAAAGCACCCATGCTAGGCATCGGTTGACTGCTCAAAATCTAACAATGGAAACAACAAAAGGGCAAGTTCACAATAAAAAAAATAATTAAGAAAACTAACAAAACATAGCTATCCAATCCGCATCGAGCTTTATTCATAAAAGTTGTCTTTTAGTTATCACTTTAAAATGTGTATGGAAGTTGCATTCCGTTCTCAATTTTAACAAATCAATTATCCGCATTGTATCGCGTTCAATATATACATATAAACAAATCTGTGAAGATTTCTATTACTAAGTTTTGTGCATCAACCAACTATAAAAACAATTTGCAAATTCAGTTAATGAAAATAAAGTGTAATAATTTAACAATAATTTGCGAAATTATAAGAAACATTTGTGAATTTCCAATTTAGCTTATTCTAAGCAAAAATAATACTAATACTAAAGCCACTTAACTAGCTGCGACTCGATCACTTTTTGGTGAAAAAGCTACTGATGTTGGATTGCTTTGTTTTTGGCGTCTCTTTTGCCATTTTACTAGCTGCAGGCGGCGATTTTTTCTTTGTAGTTTGTGCCGACGCAGCTGCAGCTGTAGGCGAAGTTTTTTTCTTGGCCGCCTGCGTTTGTTTCTTGGGTCTTACAGTTATAACAAAGCCATCATCATCCAGAAATGTTTCGTTTGTGGTCGCAGCGTCCACGTCCATTGCCTCCTCCTCCTCCTGCTTCGGCTGTGCCTCCGTTGGCTTCTTTTGCGGCTGCTCCTCATCCTCGGAGTCAGAAATGCGACGACGCTTGCTAGATGCTGGCTTTCTGCCCGAGTCATCTGACTCATCGCCCGAGCCAACAACGTTGCGTCGCAGCTTATCTAATTTCTCCTCCTCGTCGGAAGAGGCCTCGTCCTCTGCGTCAAACAGCTGCACTGAGGTGTTAGCAGCAGTTAATTCTTTTTTCACGCTTTCCGTGGGCGACTTCTTTAACTCGCTGGCGGGGCTAGTCGTGGGCTGTTTCTTAAAAAAGTTTTCCATGCGGCCGCTAGCTGGTTTAGCTGCAGTTGCTTTAGTATCTTTGGACGGCTGCGTTTTGGCCGCAGAAGCTGAACTAAAGAAGCTGTTGATACTGCCCTTTTTCGGGCCAGACGCGGCTGCTTTTCCTTTGCCTTTCTGATCAGTTGGTGATGTTTTCTTCCCTCCCTCTGGGCTCTCCGCTTTGCTGCTAGAAGACTTTATCGGCTCCACCTTGACGCTAGCGGGTTTAGTAGACGCTGCTGTTTTTCCTCTGCCTTTCTGCTCAGATGGTGATGATTTTTTCTGGTCCTCTGTGCTAGAAGACTTTATCGGCTCCACCTTGACGCTGGCTTTATTAGTAGACGCTGCATTACCGTTCAAGGGCTTATGGTTACCGTTGGTCACTGGTGTCGGTGTGGCGCTTGCTCGCTGCTCCAACTTTGCCAATTTCACTTCCACGTGCTGCATAGGCTTGAATATGGGGGCGGCACTCTTCGAGCCACCAGCAATCTCCACTGAATATAGCTGTGATTGTGAGTTTTGCAATTTGCTCAGCCATTCCTTCATCTTGTCTGCACCTTGCACAATAGTATACAGCTCACCATCTCCATTTGCTTTCATGCCATGCACGATAAAGCGTTTCTCGTATTTGTTGGAGCTGGCGCGTTCCTGCTCTTTAATGTGAGCTTCAAGCGTTTCGTGAGCTTCTTTATACGTTAATTTGTACTTTTCCAACAAATCGGTGACCAGCACTCGACTATCAAAGTCGATTAAGCAATCATCAAGAGCTTGTTGCAGAGACATTTTGTCTACACGTGAAAAAAAACGATTTCAATAATATAATTGTATACTTTGGCGAAACGAAAACACGCACTCTGCAATAAAAAGGCGCAAATGCCGGGGCAAAACAGCTGCTCTATTAAGAGATGTCGGAAGAGTGACCGTATATCGAATTTCAAAATGTACTATTTTATATTAAACATTTTGGCATAGTATACCAAGTGGCGGGGCTTAACAGATGGTCTATTGTGAGGTCTGCAATTTTGGATAACATTATCGTGTTATTACAGAGAGCTAACATTTTTCTGTAAAAAATCAATGCATAACCTGTGAATGGCAAATTAGCCAGTTTGCTGTTGAAACCATAGATGGCGCATTTTCAACAGCGCTCTTATTACCGCACTGTTAATAATTTAAAATGAAAACGGATTTTAATATGATAATTCTACAATTGCAGCTTTAACATGCGCTTCGAGCCGCTGGGTCAGAAAATGTTCACACGCCGTAACTGGCTGCTACGCTGCAGCATACTCATCAATGTGGCAGTCCTCTTCTACATAGGCAGTCATGTGATGATTGGTGGCGGCAACAATTTCGCTAGCGGCGGCGGATTCCTGCTGCAGGAGCAACAGCCGGCGGCATCCGCCTTACAGGCTTCCTCATTGCAACCGCAACAGCAGCCCACGCCCAAAAATATAAACGTAAGAATAAAATAATATTCAATATAAAAAAAATTAGATTTCACAAGATTTCTTTAACAGTCGGAGGCGGCTTTTGCGGAGGAGAAAGTGATCGCGGCAGGCACTGGCAATGCGAATTCAGAGCCTGCAGCAGCAGCTGCGCCTCCACCCGCCGTGATCAGCGACAGTGGAGGCTCATCAGCTAATTTGGCTGAAGCTGGTCAGGTCGTTGGCAACATTGGAACTATCGGCAGCAGCAGCTCTGCCACAGAGTTGAACAACACACAGTCAGATGGCTACATAGTCACCGGCGACGAAAAAGAACTGGACGAGCGAGTGCGCAGTCTACTCAACTGCTATGAGCACGACTATAACCAGCAGACGCTGCAACGCGGTGACTTCTGGGTGCTGCAGAACTATGTGCGAGCAGATCATGGTGAGCTCAAGTGCCACGAGTCCATTACCTATACAACGCATGCGGATTATACGTTTCTGGATAATTTAGTGCCGCTGCTCGAACGGTAAGGGAATATCTGTTCAACTGTAATCCAACTATACTGATTAAAATTTCACAATTGTAGCTGGAATGCGCCTATTAGTATAGCAATGCATGCGCCGGGTACGGACTTTCAGCCTACGCTGGATTCTATTAAATATCTGCGAGACTGCGTACCTGGGAATCAGCTAGTGCGAGCCTTTGTCACCTTTCACGTCTACTTCGGTACCAAGCACATACCCAAGTCAGTGCCAAAGGCACAGGATGCACTCAAGACTGGCTACAATTGTTCACTGCCTGCGCCATACTTTAATGTCAGCTCTGGACATTTATATAAGGCGCAGAAGAAGCTGCTATATCCAGTCAATGTGGGTCGCAATATTGCTCGCGATGCGGCACTGACCCACTTCATACTCGCTTCGGACATTGAGCTGTATCCCAATCCAGGATTGGTTAAGAAATTTCTCGAGATGATTGCGAGAAACGAACAGTATCTGCGGCGTAAGGCGCCAAGGTGAGTTGTTTTATCAGTTACTGGATTAGGTTAACATTTTTAAGAAATTAACTTTAGGCTAACAATATAATCAAGAGAATTAACCGAATACATTTCTATAAATGTTTTACAAAAGAAGAAGAAGCTTTAGGATCTAATACTAAATATTATAGCAAACACAAACAAATAGTTTAACACTGAATTCGAATTTGATCGAATTTATATTTAGTGACAGGATACCCACATCTGTATTATAGAAATACAAATATATCTGAATAGTTTTAAAGAGTCCTGGGAACCAAAGACAAACTGTGCTCTCATTTTAAAACATTAGTTGCTGATCATTTGAATTACCAAGACTTGAAGCTGTCGGACAAGAAGCTGGCCTTTCAAGATAAAAAATGAACAGGTCCTTAAATTCAAAATCAAAGATCAAGAAATTAAACTGCTTATATTAATTGTAAGTATTGAAGACTTGATAGGCATCTCCCAAATATTTATAGAATATCAACTATGCCCACTGACTGTCTAATATTTCTTATGAAATTCCGCAGGGTTTTCCCACTCAGTATTTTTGAGGTGGATGATAATTCGCCCGTGCCACACGATAAAACAGAATTGCAGGAGTTTCTGCGGAGTGGCAAAGCCATACCCTTCCATAAGCGGGTGTGCGCCAGTTGCCACGGTGTGCCTAAGTCCAAGGAATGGATGGCAGCCAATGAAACGGACGAACTGAGTGTGTTTCACATAGGCAAACGCACTGGCTACTATGTGCACTGGGAGCCCATCTATATTGGCACCCATGCGGATCCCCATTACGATGAGCGGCTGAGCTGGGAGGGCAAGAGCGACAAAATGACACAGGTGAGTAATAGCATATATTGATAGCTATCGAATGAAAGATTTCAACTCAATGGGCAACTCATCCATTTCAGGGTTACTCGCTCTGTGTGCTGGACTACGAATTCCACATACTGGACAATGCGTTTCTGGTACACAAGCCAGGCATCAAAGTGCTGAAAAAAGATAATCGGCGAGCGATGCTGGCGGGCAAAACGAATCAGCTGATACGCAAAATAATCTATCCGGAATTGAAAATCATGTACGGCATGCGCAAGGGCTGTGCAATATAGTAACTAATTCTGAAGCGCAGTTGAGCATCGACTTTGAGCGAGGAGTTTGTGAAAAGACTACGACAACAACCAGCCACACTAATACTATTTGCAATGCTATAAAATTCGATGATGGGTCCCTGCATCGGATAGGCATCTCCCTTGCCCCTTTACTGAAACCAATTACCAATTACGAGCTACCAATTACCAATTACCAATACTATGCTAGATCCTTCCTTATGGCATTGGCTGCGCACTGGAAGTGTGTGGTGTTTTACATTTAGTTAGCGATAGTTAGTTAGTTAGTTACCCTAGGCCTAGGAACATAACCTACGTATAAGAACGGACGTTCGGAGCTGGTGTTTTTTCTACTCTATGCATAAGCAAAGCCTTAGGAGCACGGCTTAAGTACGTTAAACGTAGTTAGTTGTTGGTTTCTTTTTTTCTGAATCTATTCTAATGCTGAATTATATTTAGATTGTTAGCCAGGAGCTGCCATATAGACCAGATCAGACTAGATACATATACGGATTCAGATTCAGATACATTTTAAGGCAGCGGATACGAATATCCATTGAGTCCTATTGGAATTGACGATTAGTTGCATTGTTTTTGTATTCATAGGCAAGTCATTTATCAAGTATGATTTACTTAAAGTCATGAATATCAAGTTTTAGTTTAAGCCAATTAATTTATGTTATTAAGTTAGCTCGCACTTTATATGGAATACTCAAAACATTTATCCCCACATTTTTCCCCTAAACATACCAATTTTTGTATACCAGAGTCATTTAAAATGGCTTATGATAGAGAGATTCCTAGAGAGACAGACACAGATATAGCAGTCTTACCATTTTGGGTTTGCACTTGCCTAGTTTGTAGATTGAAATCGCTGAAAGTGGGCAACAAATAGGTTAGAAGTGGATACAACTAATTGAAACTAATGATAATATTATTATTAGACAGCAACAATTCAAAACTTAAAACTAAAGCTAAAACCGCTATAAAGTAAAACGTTGAAATGTTAGACTTGAGAACTTACATAATTAGAATGCTGAAAACAATTGACATGATAAAAAAAAACATGCATACATACGAGAAGATAGAATTTAAATAAAAAACAAAATGAAGAAAATAATTAAATAACAATTACATTTATACACACCTTGAGAATGAAGTTCAAGTTAATGCCTAAAATTAAATAATTAAAACCATTAATTGAAAATTACGTTTTTAATCGTAATGCGTAAATGCAAACCGTGATATTTGTACTAGTAAAGGCGAAGTTGAAGCTGAGTTTGAGCATTAATTATAAAACTTAAGCACTAAGGAATGAGTGGAAACAAATTGAAGATATAAATGATAAACAGAAGCAGAACTCTAAAATCAAATCATATGCATTAAACTAGTTTTGTGCTTATTTTAGTGTTGAACTTAAAGTCAAACTTGTGCACATATAAATGTTAAAAACATATTGAGAAATCTAGAGGGACAAACACGTGCTATCAAAGAGCCGTTTTATGAGCCTTTAGTAGTAGAGAAAAAAAAGAAGGATTGTAATTGAAATGGTAATTTATATGGCGCTTTTTTCGAGCTAGAATTTGTTGGAATTGTTCTAAGATTTAGCTAGAGGTCGATCCAAGTGTAATCGTTTAGCTTAATACAAGTATGTTGTTCAAACTAGCGTTTAATTGCAATTCTGATTAGCGAGTGTCTTGGGAACAACATGCAACAATTGGTGTTTTGTATTTATTGTACTTATCTATCTATAGGTCTACAACTAAAACTTTTCAATTCGCTAACAGATTTAATTTCAAATTCAATTTCAATTAACCAGACTAAAAATACACTCGAAAATTAAACAATATCATTAAAATCTAATAAAATGTTGAGGACTAAACCAAGCTAAAAGTAGATAAACAAACGAGTTATAAATATATATATGAATAATAATAAAAATAAAACACTAATTAATAAAGTATTGAAGTGCCTTAGAAAATTAAATGAAAAAAATTAAAAATACCCCAAGAAAATATTATATAATTGTATGTTTCAGTTTTTACATTTATAAAAAATTCTCAGACACCTTTTGTTGTGTTGGCTTAGCGGCATTTTGTTTAGGCCAAATTATATAAGAGAAATCATTATTTTTGTATGTAAATAATTAATAATATACATATGTGTATTGTGTGTAACAAATGTATTAAACTATTTGTATATGTATATATATGAGCGCGTATTTAATGAAATTATTTACCGAATTACTTAAACAAAACGTTTTTATATAGTTTACATGGCTGCAGTTAGTCGAAGTCATATCCTATTGAATGAGTCTTCTTATAGCTAGCCTGCCAATTTTATGTTTACAAACTATTATTATTTTTATTACTACTATAATTACTATAGTTCTAATTACAATGTATTAATGTTTACCTTGTTTAGGCCATAAATATCATAAAACCCTACTCGTAAGCTAAGGCCTCTTTAAGTTCATTTGAGCGCAGCACTTGATCTTTCCTTTATAATCTATAATTTACTGCGCGATAATTGCTGAGCAAGGACTATTAGCTGAAACAAATGGATGAGAAATATATCTATGTGTAAGAATTGTAAAAATAAAGACAACAATTACAAATGTATTAAAGCTCTTTTGTTTTAAATGAACCACGCTAGGCAATTAAAAGAGATCTACAGGTATCGAGTTATTTACAGCTGGTTTCTTTAGTCATCAAAACATTTTTAAATAAAAAAAATCACATGTGTTGGATTTTTAGATGACCGGTAATAGAACTATCGATAAAAATTCAAGGGTTGGAAGGACCTTCTAGAAACATGCTTGATTTTTTGGTGTTCTTAATTGTTATTAAAAACTCAGTATAGTTTGTACACAACAAAATAATTCCAGTTTTAGTTTATCTCGTAAAGTGTTAAAATATTAGGAGTCAAGATGACAGCATTGATAATTGTGAAAAAGTATTTATGTTATGTGACAAAATCTTAACTTGATTAGCATCCTAACTCGTATTTTATCTGATTCAACAACACAAAATAAAGTTTTTCTGTGAATTAAAAATTTTGCATAGTGTTACGTCAAAACAACACTATTTCAATTTATGTGCTAGTTTATCTTATTGGAAGCTATGACGTCACAAATAGAATCAATAATTGCCAAAAATAAAAGGTCAAAATTCGATTTGGAATGATGATAACCTGTCTTTCATCTGATGAAGTAAGACGATATTCATTTTGTATTTTTTTTTTCCTTATAACATTTAGTAGGCTTAGTTCCTAGTTTATTGCATGCATTTTTTATATATTTTTTTGGAATTACCTAGAAATGTTTAAGCTAAAAATTTGAATTTATGCGTAAGTTTATCTAATGAAACTTTAAGATATTCGGAGCCATGACCACATAAATAGAACCGATGAGACATAGTCAAAATCAAAACTCGATTAGGAGTCAATTTGTCTTTTATCTGATTGGGTAACTTGACATTAATTTTGTGTGTTATATCTGTGAGTTTTGTACAATACTTTCGTATGTAAAGGCAGACGAGTTGGCTGAAATAAATTAAAAATCCCCACATCTGCTAATGCGGAGAGCTTTTTTCAAGACCGGAGCAAGTCGGAGACAATGGTGTAGCCCCGGACTTGGCACAGCCTTAGGCCTGTGCATGGGCGCAGCTTGTCCCCGTCCTTGACTTTAAGTTAAGTGAAGTTGTCTTAGCTGCTTTTCTGGTTTTTGGAATGAAAATAAAAGTGCCAAAAATGATAATTCAATGAGTTTTGGATGGCATTTTAGCATTTGTTTAACATAAATTAAATATACATATAGATTTCTGATTAATACTAAGACAGTTGCTGGCCCAACCAAAAAAATAACTTGTTGTTTCTCAGACGATTTGCTCTAAAATTGATTCATCTCGAATCATCTCTTGCACTGCTGCCTCAATCTTTTACTAAAAGCTGCCAGTTTACCTGCTGCTGCTACCTTTTGTTGTTGTTATGCGATTTGGTTATTTATTAACATGTTTGTTTTTTATTGCAACAGCGCGAGTCGAGTCGAGTCGACAAAAGCTGTCGCCGACGCACACACATATGTGTACTATACGTAACAAATGTAGAAGAAGATCAGTGTAGCTGCGTCGAAACGTCAGCTCCAGCTCAAGCAACAGCTTCAACCTCGGCTCAATGCTCATCAGTTGCTGTTGACGTCGTCGCTTGCCATTTTACCAGTTAAGATCTGCGTTTCGTTTCTATCGCAAAACAGTCAAAATTGTCAGCTCGTTGCTTGCACATCGCGTTCGCTGCTCGCTTCTGAACGCCACACAGTGCCAAAAGGACTTATTTTGAAGGATAATTATCCTCCAGACCTCACACACATAACCATACGAAATGGCTAAAATAATTATCAGTGCTTTGTTGTGTCTAGCCATGTTTGGCTCATTGGGTTAGTAAGCAAAATTGTTCATTTATCTTAAAACACAAAATCAAATTTTATAAGGAAATGAAAGACTTAAGCAACGAACTTATAACTTATGCACGTTTGTTAATATTCAAATTGGTTGTGGGTACAGCCTAAGTGCATACCAATACTGTTCAGTTTATCGCAAAACAAATGCGTTCTACTTGTTTTTTATGAGTGACATTTTTAATAAAAATTTACATTTATAATTTAAGCTAGAAAATTAAAATATTCAGATATTTTACAATAAAAAGTTCTAGAAAATGCATATTCAGAAAAAGTGACATTAAGAAATGTAGACTAAATAAATGCTTAGAAAAGTATATTTATTAAGATTTAATTCGTTTTTAATACTTACAAATTATAAAAATAATTGTTACAAACATTATTGAAATTTTGTAAATTGAAAAACACTTAGTAATCTAAAGAAAAGTATGAAATATAGTAAATTGTTTTGTTATTTCTAGGGAAAATATAATTTTCACAACAATTTTAATTTAATTAGTATGTGCAATAAGGCAAGATTCTTCTGCAAACAAGTCTTGAGTATACGTTTAACGATATTTCGATCCCACGATCTCCCAAACACAGCACAATAGTAATTACATCAATTAGAGGCGCCACAATTAAAATTTCAAACCGACTGCGCCCCTGTCTCAAGTGCCAACTCTTAAGTCGCCAAGAGATCGCGAAATAAACATACAACATACAACCTCACCGCCTCAACTACTTCTGAAGATAATACACTTGATAGAGCAGCGTCATCGCGCAATTAGGCAAGTGAAAGGAGGCAACGTACGAGTCGTATGATTTCCCAACAATACCAGGAAATGATAGGACAAAGGAAAATAGAAACAAAAGTACCAAAAAACTGCAACTAATCAACATAAATTTGGGCAACAAATTTCCCACCCGATTTCCGCTAGTGTGAATAAACTGCAGTTTGACATAAATACTACCTATGCGAGCATGTATCCAGTGAGTGTCTTCATATTTCAAGGTCGAAGCACATCGCATCTCTTTCTCAATTAATTCACACATAAATTAATACTCCAAAATCAATATTACATAACACATGCGGCTGCCGTTGCCGCTAGTTTGTCCACTGCGACGCCACAACCGTTGTTGTTTATTGATATGCCAAGAAACTGAAAACTTGTTTCAAACTGGCCAAGTGTCAGTCCGTCTCTGCCTCAATCTCAGTCTCAGTTTCAATGCGTGCCCAGCCGGTTAGTGTGACCTTTGAGCGCTTTTGCATTCAGCGTCATTTTTTTCTACATTATTTATTTTTTGTATACTAATGTCCATTTGTGGTACTTCTAAAATGAAGGGGAAAATACCTGCAAACTGAAGTGAAGTAAACTCAAATGTGTGGGAAAATTTTCCAAAGATTTTAAAAGCATTGGAATGGTTTTGGTGCGTTGCTCTATTTTATAAGACCTAAAGTATTAATTTTGGAATCCAAAGTATCTAAGAGTAAAAAATTTATTAATTATTATTACAACTTTCTTATTTTTCTGCTGTGATAATTGAATAACAATTCGGGGATTTTATACACCTTTGACAATAAGCTGTAGTTCGCTCTGAAGTCTTTTTGATGTTTGTTCAAAAAATTATAATTGAAATTCCAAGACATTATGAAAGTCCCACGCGGGTTCAACAAACGAGGTGTGTATCCACACACGTAATACCCATAAACTCATTAAAATTGCAAGCATCACAATGGTGCCGTTAAGTAGATAACATCCACAGGCCATATACACAGATGTTGTACATGCCAGCACCTCAACATAATTATAAACAAACATGTATTGTCAATTAAACAATGAGGTTTGAGCTAGTTATCGCTTGACATTGCACATACAAAATGCTTGAACATTTTCCTTGTACTTCTCAGGAAATCTGTAAAATTTGGATAAATACTAAGTTGGACTCAAAATTTAGTCTTTTAGCTGAATATATTGTCTTAATTTTTGTTGTCACATATTTATTTGTATAAATTTCAATTTTTTCCTCCTACTTCGAATTTAAGCACTGTTGCATGCTTTTAAAAGGCTTAAGTGCTTACAATCTAATGACCATAGCTTTAACATGCGTGTGTGGTAGCGGAGGTTGAAACACCACTTTGCCCTGATCATCTCTGTAGTCAGCGTAAGCTAGAGAGTATGCACATTGCATGCCCATTGCCTGCATCAGGCGTGACGCATAGTAGCTGGTGCAGGTTGCTATTAGCAGGGGAAAACCCTTGGTACGAGCCATTTCCATTAAGGTGCGAGTGAGGCGGGTGCCCAGCCTTTTGCCCCGCATATCGGCAGATACACAGACTATGTGTAAATCAATCGCTTTGGAGACTTTGTACTGCTCAAATACATTGGCGTTCGTTTCGAACTGCGAGAGAAATTTCAAGATTTGTCCAGAAGTTTTAGCCTTTTCTCGATTTGCTTCCAAATCGCTGGGAACTTGAGCGTGGGCTAAAATGATTCCCACAATGCGATCGGCATTGCGCTCATCGACAGCAACCATGCAGTTTCCTTCTTCAATCATCGATATATGCATATGCGTTGATATAAACAAATTCTTCTTGGTACACATATTCAGTGGCTCCGCAGTGTTAAAGTTGACGATCAGAAATTGTTTGATCTCTTCATAGTCTCTCATCTCCATATGACGAATATTTATGCCTTCCGTTAATGTGCTCTCCATGATGTATCAAATGTAACTGTGTCACTTATGCATTTAAATTTAATATTGATAGTTATGTGTGTCATGCTTGCTAGAGTTGTATTGTTCAGTTCAGATAAAGTTTGTTTGAACTATCTGTAAACTAAACGAACGCGAACAGTCGTTCTTAATCATTCGTTCCATTTTATCGATTGTGTAATTCATTTTATTGTTTGACTATCGGTTGGCGCGATTCGGTAGTACCACTAAGCAATGAACACTACTACTAAAGAACGAACAGAATTCGAATGAACGAGATGGGAACAAATTAATCGTTCTTTAAAAATTGAACGACTGAACCTATTGCCTCAATTGAACAAAAGTCAACAACTCTATTGCTTTCATATCAACAAAAAGCTTTTGATAATGCAATCTGAGCAAAAAGCTAAAGAGTTACAAGATAACAAATGAGTAAACAAACAAACTCGTCGTTTCCAGTAATAAGTGATTTTTAAGTTATAATATATTAAGTCTTTAAGAGAATACTCTATAATTCTAATATAAGTTCTGAGACAATAATTGTAATATTAAGCCGATGATTGTTGTTAATATACGGTTTTTTAAGTCGTGCTGAAATTTAAATATGAATTTTTATTGTGCTAAAAGTAATAGTATACACAAATTTCAACATAATTTCTGCATTCCCATTTATATTATTATTAAGTTCTAGCAGAATATGCCAGAAACCCGCTACCCATTTTTAAGAAATTTACACGAAATATACTACTTTCATAATTAAAAGCATTTTAATTTTCATCACATAGAAGAGCTTCCAAGTTTATTTTCCGATTGCAATTACATTTTTAAAGCCATTTAGGATATGATTATATTGTATTGTCCCTAAATCGGGTAGCTTCTTCTGGTATCTGAAATATACATATATGTTCAGACAGACGGACATGGCTATCTCTTACATACACTATCGGTTTACAAATTTAAAAATGGATAGCCTGTATAAAAAGTTATTGCTTTTAACGGAATTAATCCAAAATGTTGTTGAATGTCTGTTGTATGAGCTTTGAGTTTTGAGGCAAAAATAAACGCGAGCATCAGTTCTCATCATAAATCATTAGAGGTAAGCGCGATCTACACTCAATCCTGACCCTATTAACCCCAACCTATCCGCCCTCTTTTACAGCTCAAGCAGTTGGTGCTGGCGGCTGCCGTGAAGCCAATGGCACTGCACCCGTCTCCGGCTCATGCGATGCCTACATCGAATGCAAGAACGGTGTGGCCGAGGAGAAGCTCTGTCCCGATGGTCTGCTGTACAATGAAAAATCCACTGGCTATCCATGTGGCTATCCCATCGATGTGGAGTGCACACAGCCATCAGCTCGTCTGCAGTCTGCTCAGCCTACAGACGACTGTCCACATCAGTTTGGATACTACCGCATGGGCGATTCGAGTCACTGTGGTCAATTCATGAATTGTGCGGCTGGACGTGGCTTTGTATTTGACTGCCCCGTGGGATTGGCCTGGAATCCGGCCACCTACAAGTGCGACTGGCCCGATCAGGTTGAGGATTGTGATGCTGAAGCATTCTTGGGCTTCCGTTGTCCAGCACCAGCACTAAAGTCAGATCTGCTGGGCGAGCAGGAAGAGGACTACACATTCCACCCATCATCTGATGATTGCCAGGTGTACTTCATCTGTATCGAGGGTCGCCCACGTCGCATTGGCTGCGGCGAGGATCAGGCATTTAACCAGGAGTTGAAACAGTGCGATGATATCGATAATGTGCCCAACTGCAGCAGCGCTATTAAGGCTAAGGGTGCTGAAATCAAAGCAGCACGTGCCAAGGCAGCTGAAGCTCGCCGCAAGCATTAAGCTAAGATGGAAATCTATGTTGAAGTTTACTGGGAAGATTTTGTATATGCAAAGCAGGCGAAAAGCTGCTCGAGTTTTCTAGTCTGTAGTTAAACGGTGCCAACTAATGTGCCAATCTATTGTATAACTTTTCCCACTGAGAATAAAATCACGAAAAATAAATCAAGTTTGCGTCCTAAGTCTTTCGTTTTTATCGCAAAATTAGAAGAACGATTTCAACTATATTAATGTGCTCGCCTTCTTTCTACTTCTGCTTGCAGCTCTGGCTTCTCCTGAGTGTCTCACACCCAATGGACGCTTTGCTGTTGGGGATCAGTGCGATGCCTATATTGAATGCCAGGACGACGTGCCCGTGAACAAACTCTGCCCAGATGGTAATATTATGTTATAATCTACCAGACATCAACAGCCTCCTTTTTAAACGACTATTACTTTATCTAGGTTTGCTATTCCATCAGCGAACCAAGGCGACAGGAGAATGCACCTATGCACCCTACGCCACATGCAAGGAGCGCACTCGCCTCCAGCCAGCGAATGGCACAGAAGAGTGCCCACGTCAGTTTGGTTTCTATCTGAATGGCGATTCAACCAAATGCGGAGTCTATCGTAACTGTGCTCATGGTGTTGCCAGCTTAACCAAATGCCCCGAGGGATTGGCCTTCAATGAGGAGACCTATCAGTGCGACTGGCCCGATCTAGTTGAAAGTTGTAATGCTGAGGCTTACTTAGGTTTCAACTGTCCTGAACCCGAAGCGGTCGATGGTGCTGCCGCCTCAGTCGATGTTAGTCCTGAGGGTGAGCTGCATTATTATCGTCATCCCCAGACCTGCAAGAAGTACTTTGTTTGCGTCAATGGACACCCACGTCTCTACAACTGCGGCAGATATCTTGCTTTCAATGCCGAGACAAAGTTGTGCGACTTCTACAACAAGGTCCCCGAATGCTATGCCCTCCTCAAGGAGAAACAGAAGCAAAAGGCCGAGCGCAACTTGCCGACCCTAGGCCAGGCTCTCGAATAGATCCTATGCGTCTCGGGTCGAGCATTATCATAGAGGCTGGCCCTGAGAGGCTTCCCAATTGTGCAATTTGTTTTTGTAAATACCTAACTGTATGTGCATTCTGTAATAAGTAAATAACAATACTTAAATAAATGAATATTTTATTGTTCAATTGAAATTAAAAGATCAATCGTCTTTTCATGGAAGCGAAGGGAAATAAGATACAAAATACATAAAATAAATGTAAAATGCAGTAAATAAATATAAACTACAGAGCTTTTTGGGTTTGTAAGATTTAAATTTTATTTTTATCATTTGTCCATTTGGTTTATAAGTTAGTTTATATTTGTTGCTTACTCGTATTATTATTATTATTTGTTAATGGTAGATTAATTAGAATTATATCAATTTTACATGTGACTGCCAACCGTTTCCACACATTAAACATTAAACCTGCTGTTGTATACATCGACATCATCCTTCTTTTTTTTTTTTGCACATTTTGCTTAAACAATTCCAGTTTACAGAACTTATTTGAAATTAATTTTTATTAGTTTTGTTTGTTGTCGTGTCTCATATTTTACGATTTTGTTTAGCTTTCTTTTTGAAATAAATGTAAGCTCGAATTTGTTGTTAAAAACATTTTTCAGTTATCACTAAGTAACCAATTCATTTGATTTGTTTATTGTATTTTAATTTATTGGAGTTGCTTAAACTAAACGATCCATAGATCTCAGCTATTCCTTTTACACCTCTCGATTCTTTTCGATTAGTTTCATCTTCGTTTTTATTTGTTTTTTTCATTTTCTTTTTTTGGCTATAAAAATTAAGTTATATTTTTAGGTTTCTTTTTGAACTTTTGCACTATTTTTCTGCATGTGTGTAGGTGTGAGTGTGTTTGTTTGTTAAAGTTACAACAAATAATGAATATTTACTTTAAAGTATATTCGTTTTTTGTTTTTTTTAGAGTATGTTTTGTTTGATTTTAGAAATTTTTGTTTACTTTTCTTTTCTTTTATTTTCGATTTGTTTTGTGGTGCTTGGCTAAGGCGACTTTTGTTTGGTTGTTTCACTTTGTTTACTTTGTGTTTTACATTTGCAATATATTCAACATTTGTTGCTTTGTCTGTTGTCCATTGTCTGTTTGTCTATATCTTGTTTCATGTTTCTTTCCTCTTGTATTTTCCCCATTCACAAAAACGAATAATTTGCATTTGAATACGAAGGACAACCTAAAAGTGAACAAAACAATTTGCAAAATAAATTATACACATATTAGTACATCAAAATAATAAGTATCTTTTTAGTGTTTAAAATTTGTGCTAGAAATTCGGCTATTAAAATTATTTAAGTTCATACCACGCCTCAAATTTAAGCTTGAGAAAAGTTTTACATGTTTTGTTTCCGTATTAGTAAGTTTTTTCATTTAACATATTCAGTCTTTCAGCTTTTAACATAAATAAATTAATTAAATTAATTTATTCAACTTGCATTACAAAATGTTTAAATATTCATTGCTGCTGCCTGTAAATAATTTCGAGTTCTATTGCATTTATGTGGTAATTTCCATTGTCTGCCTTACGTTGCGGTTGTATTCCTTTTTTGTTTTAAAGTTTATAGCCAAAAATTTGTTTTATCTCAAACGACGACGCGAATCGTGATTGAAGAAAATTTGGAAAAAATTTTTATCCTTTGTCAAAGTTGGTTGTAAAAGCCAAAAGTTTGCTTGCTCCATTTTATAATAGTCAGTATTTGTGTACTTAACTTAACGCTAGATTCTTGGGTTTATCATTATTATACATATAATAGTAATAATTATGTATGCATACTATATAGTATTGCTCTCCTTCACTATCATCGTTTTTTCCTTCCATTCTCCGTCCTGTCATCCTTTTTATAAACTGCTTGGTTTTTTAATTTTTTTTTTTTGCTTTTTTACTTTGGTTAATTTAAAAACTTTTCAAGTGGACGTACATTTCAATCCTTTCGCCTTCAATTTTTTGGATATTCAAAATTGTTTGCTTAAATTTAGTTATTTATTATTACATAGTATAGTAAATATATAAAATTTTGTGTCTAAATTCAGTTGTTTTTAGGAGTTTTTGCTTTCTTTTGGCAAGTAAAACAAGATACGGCCGGAAACATAAAACTCTCCAAAGTTCCCATCAAAATGTGTGTCTCTTGTTTTTGCTTTTCGTTTTTATATTTGTTCTTCTTTTTTGGGTGGGGCTTACCTTTATCATATGCTATATATCAGTTTTTGATCCTTCAATGCCAACATAAAAATTTGTTGTCAAATTTCGTTTGTTTCGTTTTATTTTTTCGTTTCTTAAGGTTTGAATTATTTTCTTTCTTACTGTAAGTATATCCGGTCTCTTGTATCTTTTGATAAGGCAACTGCTTTTGTTACTGAATTTGTAATATTTTCTGTTGAGTTATACATTAGTTTTAATTTTGGTTTTGTTTTTGAATTTTTACAATGTGATTTGGAACTGCATTTTGAGTTTGGAATTTTGCTATTTCAACCGAAAAATATAGCAAGTCTCTTAAAGCATATCATAAGCAGCCAGAATGTGTTCTCATTTTTGTTTAGACTCCTAAAAACAACGAAACATTTTACTTTTTGCTGTGCCTTAAGTTGTAGTTTAATTTGAAATTTCGTTTATCAATATACTAGACATTTGTGTTCTTTTTGATTTAATTTATTTTCTTTTTCGTAGTCCATAATACGTATAATTTTGAATTTAGTTTGTATTTTCTTTGTCATTAAATTTGCAATTTCTTAATTTAAATTTTGTTTTTAGTCGTAAATCGAAAGGAAATTATTACAATTAGAGCTTAATTTTGTGGCCTAAAGTTAATGCAGTTTACAATGCATAAAATACATGATGTTTTTTATTATCATAATTATTTTATATTTTACGCATATTTGGGGCATGTTGTTGCTGCCTGGTTTAAAGAGTTTTAGTTACTAATAAAAATAGATTACTTAAATGCTAGCTGTAAACTTGTAACAATAAATTGTAGTAAATCAAACAACATAAAATTAAATTTGTAAAATAGTACAAAAATTTATTGGAATTTCAGCTACAAATCTTAAGAAACTTAACCAACTCATTAATAATTATGAAAATTTAATAAAATAATTGAAAACACAATAAGAAGTTGAACACAGTAATAATTGAAAATATGATAAAGCAATAGAAAATTGTGATTGAAACAATTATAACTGATATAAAAACTATTTTGTTTGGCCTTATTAATTAAACTTTCGCTTTTTGCCGCCACGTTTCTTTCCCTTGCCACGTGATTTGGCTAATTTGCGTTTTTTGCTAACACCATCACCACGCAGCGCCGATTCGCGGCTAATCTCGCCCAGAATTTCATCACCCAGAGTGCCTGTCAATGAGTTTTAATTAGAGTTAAGACTTGAGAATGCTGCAAGGCCAAGAGGACATACCTAATGTGGTGAGCTTGCGCTGACGATGTTTCTCCGCTTTGGTCACTGGCAGGCGCATCAAGTAGTCCTCCTCGTACTCCTGTTTCTCCTTCTGTGACTGGGAAAGCAGTTGCTGAGCCCGTGAGCCTGAAGACAGTTCAGTGGGCGCATCTAAGTACTCCTCCTTCAGATCTTGCAGCATAGACGAACTATATCGTCATGTAATGGAATAATTAGTGGATTATAGAACATTTGCTAAATTGGTCATTCAACTCACGTGATGGCTCGCTTCTTGGCCCGATCCATAGCCTTCTTTTCCTTATCGGCATCACGTTCATCACCATCGTAGTAGACGGGTTTAATGCGTGGTGGCACATACACTCCAGATTTGCCAGCTGTGGACGCCTTGCGAGGCTTTTTCGCCTCGCCAGCCTCATCTTCCTCATCCTCCTCCTCATCACTGTCGCTGCCTTCCTGGTCGTCGTCGTCCTCATCATCGTCAGCGCCTGCTGCGCTTAACATATCCTCTGGATTAGGCTTATAGAGTATGGGATCTGTGCTGCTGGAGACACCTGTCGTGGCTGTCTTAACCAACTTGTCAATCTGATACCGCAGCTTATAGTCGATGGGGCGTATCTTCTCCAGCACAGTGCGAATCTCAATTAAGCGCTCAATTGAGGGATCTCCCTCAATGGTCTCACCCGAGCATTTTCGTAGCACAACATATGTAAGATTAATCAAGTAGTCCAAGAGCATATGATACTTGACTTCCAGAAAACTCAGACCATACTCTGTGCTCAGTTCACCACGCTTGACGCGCTGCAGCATTCCTTCAACGAGATCTGTCACCTGTTTCACATTGCTGTTCATCTCTCCCAACAGCTGAATGGCCTGCGGTATGTCCTGCTGTCCCTGCACCTCACAGTCGTAGTCGAGTGCCTGTTAAGTTCAATTGATTTTTTTTTTTAATATTTATTATTTTAAATAATATTGTCTACATTTATATAATATTATATTCTTAAATGCCTTTTGCACTTAAACTATTTAGTAAATTATATATGATGAATGATTCACTATTTCACTTTCTTTATACTTGCAAGCTTTTAATCCGTCATACCTGAGCATTCAGTCTCATTTTAAGTGGGATTTGCTAATAAATGGAACGACATCAATTCGATACTTTCTGCATTTGCTGACTATATGCATATACTTTCTATAGTATGCCAAATAATAAATGCCTACAATAAGCAATGGTTGCAGCTCATAAATTCAATGTATATAGGCATGTACATATATGTACACAACTAATTATGCTGGTGTTTTGTAAACCAAAACTAAGCCGTTAGCCAATAGCCATCAGGTATATGTATGGTGCTGTCTCGCTTACGCCATTGTTGTTATTATATTGGCCATCATCATTATATTTAACAAATTTGCTGCAGAGGAAATTAAATTTGCTATGAAAATAAGCAAATAAGTTGTTTAGTATATGAAATGCCATAAACAGAGAGCGCAGTACTGAGGATGCGCCCTCTAGCTGCCATCTCCCTCACAATGTACAGCCGCAATTCTGTATGTCGTCTATGTCATCCATTTTGCATCCTGCTGCACCCACTGACCATGCATATGTGTGATACTTTTGTGCCTGTGTTGTCTCCCAGTGTGTGTGTGTGTGCGTCATGTGTGCGCGACACCGCACAACTCATTTGCATATTTTATTGGTTGCCATTTAATTATTTGCATTTTACAGAATTTTTGGCCGCGGCCGAGACCAGCTACGCCTTCCGCTCCTCTCCAATGTCCCCCGCCCCCACATTCGCAGTTGCCTCTACAACTCAGTTGACTGCCTTTTGACCGCCGCAGCTTATGCTGCATTTATTTTCAATTAATATTAATAAAGCAATGTACAGACACCGTGGTAGGTGGGGAGTGAGTACGTGGAGGGCTGGATGGTAGGCAAATATATATTTTAGCTATTAATTGTAAATTGCAAAATGCATAAATACATTTTATGTGTATTATTTGCTTAACAATGGTTGGTTTCAATTTGCAATGAATGCATTGTGGAATCACCCAACAATAGACATTATTTCATCATATCGCCAGACTTCCCTTGCACGATTTTTTAAACTATTTTCGGCGATGTCAAGCTTATTTTATGCAATTTTTGTAATTGAATACAAAATTCGAATCGGTTTTAATACATTTTCTATAGCAATTTGACCACATTTTGACCACTGTTTCAAGTCGACAACGTAATTTGCAATTTACAAAGCAATTTATTCAAATAATTATTTCGATAAAATTTTTAGAGTGCTTTTGTTTTGTTTCACACACGTTAATTTTATGCATTTTTGGCAATTTGCATATTATTATTGGAAAATTAAATTAATTGCATTTTGCGTGCAGACCCAAAATAAACGAAGTACTTTCAAATGCAACGTAATCGATCTAATTGAACTATTTGACATGTGGCCGGACCAAAATAAATTAAAGTGCAAATAGGCGTTCTTTGTATTCATAAAATATTGAATAACATTTTCATAGCGTTCTAGCAAAATAACAGTCATAGACGTAATGTGCAAAAAATTGATATTCATAATTAATTTTATGTGAAAATCTTATTTCATATTAGGTTCCCATATTATAAACGTTTGCAATTAGTTGAAGTTGTAGTATATGTATTTGCTAACACGATTAAGAAATCAACCTTGTTTTAAAGTAAAAACATTATAATGCTCGCCTTAAGTTTCGGTCTTTATCCAAAGACAATGAATAATTTGCGACATTGCAGAATTACTTATTACTTAAGACGATTGTAGGGAGCTTCCTTTTGAGGTCAGTAAACTTGTCCGAGTTATAGATGTTAATATTTTTCGCGATTCAAAAGACTTGTCTTATTAGCGTTGTAAGGACTAATATAACGAATTGACGTCCAGAAGATAGGGTGCATCAAATTGTCCAACACTTGCAACATTTCTTCTTTGCTTTAACCGTTTTTATCCATCGTATATTATGTATTGGCAGTCCAAAAGTCAAATGAATGCCCATCTTAAGAGCTTATGTAATGATGTTCTAATGTATGCAAAAATACCATCTATTGTGCATCATAGTTCGATTGCAATGTCGTTGACGCGTTATAAGCCGGGCCATATGAGTTTTGCAATTAAGCCTTTGACACGCACTTGACTAGTCAAGCGTTAAGTAGCGGGTCCAAAAGGGGCAGAACTATGGGTAGAATGGGATGTGGAAGGGGTTACGGGCCTGGCAAGGCAAAAAACACGTTAAATAATATACGCGCATATTTTAGGCGACAGCCAATGCAAAAACTGATAGCCTGGTAACAGCAAAATAAACAACAAAGGGAATAACAACAACAGCAACTGCAATAAACATGCACATACCCATGCAACATATGATGGCAGAGCTTTACAACTGCCCCAAACGAAACCGCAATGCCGCCTGCATGCGTATAACGAGGGCCGATTATAAATGTTGACTCGTTACAGCAGTGGCAGCAACAACGAGGGAATGCAGCTGCCAAAGGCTGTTTACAACAAAATGGCAAACTAACCAACACACACACACACACACGCGCATGCGACCACACCCACTTTACAGCCCTTACCATCGCGGCAAATCATTTAAAATTCGTGGGGTTTTTTGTTTAATTTTCAAATGCGACGACTGCAACAACAATTGTTGTACAGTGTCGCTGCATTTGCATTAACCGTTATTTGGCAATGCATTTTATGTGCAGCTAACGTCTATGCCCGCGCCCGTAAGTAGGCAACGAATTCAATTCAATTCTATTCAATGCAATGCTTTACCACCCTCTCCACACTTAGTTCACATAGCCATGTCTGTACAAACTGGTCATTGCTAATTCTACTATCTTCCTGTCTCTCTCGCTCTCTTTTAGTTTCGCCAGCAAATAAAATATAAATTGCAATTTCTGTTTGTCTGCCACGCACGTTATGGAAATATTTCACCTTCCTCTTGTCCGTCTGACCGAACACTTCACCTTTCACTCGTCTCTCACCAATAGCTAAATTTAATGACAGCATTTGATGCCACTTCACAGTTCCATTTGCCAATGGCCCTCTCTCCCTCTTCCCGACTGCGGTCTCCAACATTTTTGCAAAATATCAGCAATAGCATTTACCATCAGTCGAAAATTTCTAATTTTGTTTTTTTTTCTCTGATTTTGCTGGGGTTTTAACTACATAAATAAATAGCGCGCAGGACTGCGATAATTGCACACAATACATTGCATATTTATAAGTACTTTATATTTGATTTTATGTACAAACTTTGTTCATAACACACGATAGTAAGTGCAGTCTATAGTATGTACATACATATATAATTTATCTATTATATGTATATATATGCATATCAAAAATATTAATTTGACATTAATATACGAAAAATTTGAATAATTATAAGCCGAGGCTTATGTGATCGCCTTGTAGTTAGATGTGAATAAATAAAGCCACATTTTAACACGATTAAATACTGAATCAACAAAAATCTATATTTATATAAATATTACATATTATTTATATAAATTTCAGAAATGCTAATGAAATTAAATTTTAAAAAAGATCTTAAATTCGAATTTACGTACGAATAATTTAATTTAATCTGATCTAAAATGTTCCTATTCTATTAGAAGAGACGGATATAATAATTCTCTTGTGATAAAATACATTTATTTTGCAATTGTAAATCAGATATGAGATAATGACTAATAATTCAAAAGCAAAGTGGAATTTGTTGACGTTTTCGAAAATTAAACGTCAAACGCTCTGATTTACAGTTGCCCGAGATTCGAGAAATTCAAATTAGTTCGTTAGTTAGCTTCAGATGTTACTCTTCAGATACCGAATTGCTTAGGTAAATATGAGCTATTACTGGGAAAATGGCAGGTCGCTTTGATTTGGGACTGATATCGAGAGGAATATATCAAAGCAGTCAGACTGTTAGTCAATCGGTAATCTAAGTTACTCGGAAAACGTTTCACTTTTCCGTGATGCAGCTGTCAAAGGGACATACAACCCAAAGGGGCCACTTGTTTCAATTATAAAACTACAAATTGTGCGCCATTTGAGGGCAACTTGCTGTCGAAACCACAGCAGTGCACATCCAACTCACAAGGATGAGTTGGGTCCACTCTGCTACTCGACGCCCATTAGAAATCGATTGACATAACTCAAAAATTGTGCAAATTAACGTAAAACCAGCGAACCAGCGACAATATGGGCGGGGCAATTGCTGGGAACGGGAAACAGAGCGTGGCATGGTGGAGGCACTGTATGAGGCATAGCCGACAGCCTGTAAATAACGGGGCAACATCCCGTCGCAGTCCGAAATATGACCTGGCAACTGTTTGGTAATAGCGTGGGGCAGGATAGATAGGGGGTGTTAAAGTTGCATACAGTTGCGAGTCTACGGGTGAGTGTGGGAGGGAGGCATAGAAAAGGGAGTCTAACAACAAGCACGACAATGTATGGCGGCCGCGTCGTTCAGCGTTCAATGAAGAAATACGCGTGAATGTTGCAAACCGCAGCCAGACCAACTGCCCGCTTGCAACAAACCCCCGCTCTGCGTCCAGTTCAAAGTGAGCCTCAAATTTATGCAGCGATTCGTGCAACGTGTCGTTGTCTTTTGGTCATGGTAGTTGTAGTTGGTATGGTTGCATTGCCAATAACCAAAATATTGATTAGAGTTTATAGGCAGAAACCAAAATGCCGCAACGATGTTGACTCTCTAATAAGAGGACACCACAGCAAATCAGACACACAATTCTACAAGATGATGTCTTCCTAAATTCGGTGAAAATATCAAGGAAAACATTTAACTGTTTCTCGTAATGGTTAGTTAGTTAAAAATGTCATTGCACAAACATTTGCAACTCAGTTGTAAAATAAAAGTTTTCAAAAATGCCAACAATTTTTTAAATAAGTTTTTTCACTAACAATTTAAAACAAAACAAAACCATTAAATATGTCAACTAAATAATATATGAATTTCTGTAGTTTTATAATTATTTTTGTACAACATTGAAATATTCATTTCACCTTCCCTAATCATATATACAACTTCTGCAATAAAGCTGATTTAAATTTCTGGAATGTGTTTGCAATCAAACACCCCCTATAATTTTGAATCCTCGCCGCAGTGGCAGCTGACAGAAATTGTTGACATTTGCCATTGTTTATGTCATATTATTTGTTGTATTTGCTGTTTTTCGAGCGCCTTTCAGTGGGGGTTTTTCGATGGTGTTTTTAGGTGCGCAGCAAACGGAAATGAAACTTTTGCGGTACCGCCATATACAAATGGTACAGAGGGAGTATCCAATGTACAAATATAGGTATGTACCCATGTATATATAGGGGATTAAACTGAATATGCATGTGTTATTTTTCGATGTATTGTTGAGTACATAGAATTGCTTATATAGAAGTTGCAAATATAATTGCATATTTCATGCAGTATTGCACAAAGCAAACATCGTACTTTCCCGCATCAATGGACATTTGGCAATTTTCAATTCGATGCGGCGACGACGCTTTTTTTGTGTCCCCAACTCAGTCCAACAAATGGAGCCAGCCGCCTATTATTTATTCAAATAATTGGCTTACCATAAAAAATAATTATAAAATACCAAAAATTGCTCTGGCAGATAAAAGCGCATGTACAATGAACACAGGTGAAGAATGGAAAGCCATGCAGGGAGAAAAAATTGGCAGCCTGCAGAAATGGATTTAAATAAATGAAAAGCGAATATACGGGCATATTGAGAGATTAGAACCGCAGTTCTATTCAAAATGGCGGCATACTCAATAGGATAAAACATTGCAACAATGGATGAAAAACATAAAAGCCAATCTATGTAGGGAATAGCATAACTCAGCAAGTACGATGTGAAAGCCTTTTTGTGAGTTGCAAATTATGTATTCCCACATTTAACAATTTTTAATATCGCAACTATTTAAAATGGATTTCGTATTCAATTTACAACTTGTAGATTTTAAGAAACTGTCTATCAGAAACTTTTAAATTAAATTGTATAAAATCAATTTATAAAATTCTGTTCAGGCCAATATAAAAATGCAATGAATATGCGATTTAAATGGACCTCACAAACTTAATCACATTTTACGAGCTATAACGAATTTAGGAAGCCTCTCGGTTCATTCTCATACCTTATTGAGTTCATGGGCGAGCAAACCAACTGACGAGATGAGCAAACAACATATAGTAACAACAAGGACAGAAAAAAAGAACGTACAAAGCAAACGCCTCTGAAAAAATGAAAGGAAAAATATATAGAAAAATTGTGGGAGGGCAGGAAGGAAAAATGAGAAGAGTAGACGCATTCGTCCAGCAGACCAACAGACAGATAAAGTGACAAAACGACTGCTATTCTGTTAGACACATACACTGGGTAACACTCTGCAATTGTTTATACATATGGGCATGCAGTGGTGTGGGTAAGGCGCGAAGTTGCGCATACGCCGAGTAGCCTTTTTTTTTCGCTTCTCTTTTCATTTATTCCGCTCCAAAGGCAGCTAACAACAACAAGAAGGCCAACAACAACAAAGTGTCAAAGCGACGCACATATTTGTAGGCGTTAACGTACATCGTTTTTGTAAAAGCAATTTTCATTAACAAAGGAGGCACGGTTGAGTGGTGGGTGTCAACGGGTTAAGGATGTGTGAATACAAATGAAAAGAGCAAGTGACAAATCAAATCAGAAAAAAGTGAATGCCAAATAAGTATAATTTCATAAGCAAATTGAGTACTCGACTATTTTTAATGGAATCTCAATAATTGAATTTTTTCGCAATTGGATCAAACAAGTTTTTGCATTTTCCCCCAATATTTATTTACAGTAAACATTATTAAAATGTATTTTCACCCAACAGACATTTTTTATATAATAACATATATTACACACATTTTCCTCTATTTATAATTTTTTTCATACTGAGTGTAATTCATGTTTTCAATAAGCTGATGTGCATATAAATATTTGTTTCTTTATTATTATGCATACAACTTTTTCATTTGTTTAATTCAGTTAGTGTTTGTCATATATTTTGAGAAATTGTAAATAGATTCAATACATTGTAAGCCCGCATTTTAATTTCAATTTAATTTAATTTAAATATAAATAAATAAGGTAAGCACTTTAAACACGCATTTTTTTTTTAAAGCTTTATGCCACGCTAAAAGGAGGCCTGTAGTTCACAAAATCTGAGAATTGTAGATAACGAGTAAATACCGATTTAATGTCTGGTTTATAACAAAGGTGTGTATGGGTATTTGGATTAAAAAGTGTAATTCCGCTAGAATTTTCGATCAACTAAAAATCGATGAAAAGGAAAAACTCATCAGGTCTACAGACAGTTCGATACCATGAGATGTGTTTTTCTTCTGTTTTCATATATGTCAGAGAGCTGTAATATTTAAAAATGCAAACGGGCTACACACACACACACAACCAACTAACAACAAACAAACAAGCAAAAAAAATCAGATACATATCGCTTTTAGAGCTATACAAAAATATAGAGAAAAAAAGAAAATATAAAAGAGAAGAGAAGAGGAGAGGAGAGGCAAGTGATGTTCGAATGGCGTGGTAGAGAAGAGAGTAGAAAAACACATCGGTATGAAATATTGCCAATCAGAAATGAAACCGAAAATAAATCGATTGTTTCAACAAACGCACAGAGCACAGAGCTGAAAAAACACGAGCCACGGCGACAAAGTTGCAGCCAAAATAACAGCAACAAGGATAACGAGGACATGGACATCGCCACGATGATGTCCATGATGCGGAGGGAAAGAGCCAGCAGATGCTTTGCCCCTGCGCCTCCCCATTGCACAGTGCAGGAGTTGGATTTGGACAGGACTCGGCTCAGTTCGCCAAAATGTTGCGTTACGCGAAAAAAGGCGAGCGAGCGATGCGCCAACCGGCGGCAATTTGGGATAGCGGATGGAGCATGGAGCATGGAGCATTGAGCATCATAGGCGTGTCAGGACGTCAGGGCAATTGGGAGGCTTGGGCGCTTGGTCTGAATAGGGTTGGGTGGCTTGTTGCACGCAGAGTGATTGCCTACGTCTGTGTGGGTGCAAATTGAAACAAAGTTGAGAGTGGACAGCTGAGAGCTGAGAACTGAGCCTAGCTGGAGCCGAACTGAACTGGCCGGGCCAGGCTAGGCCAGACCAGTTCATGCCTGGCCTTGTCGTGTCGCACAGCCGCTCCTGGCAAGTCTCGCGGGCACAACAAGCGCGCTGAATGGATGCCAGAGGGATGCAGACACGGGAGCCTTTAAGCGGAGCAGTGCAGGGTGGCACACAGCAAGTACACGATGCATTTGCATGTGCGGGGCATAATTGGACAGTACCCAGTATGTCGCCCAGTATACATATATATGTGCATCTCTATATGTATGTGTGGTGTGTGTGTGTGTGTGTGCGTGTGGGGAGCAGCAGAAGAAGCTCCAGCAGTCGCACTGAATGGCAGCTACAATTCCGGTTACCTCTTTTTTTGCTCCTTTTTTTTTACCATGTGGAGGCCTTTGCATATTGATGACGATGTTGCTATCTCTCTGTTCATACCGACCTGACTTTGTTTGTCTCTTTCATTTTCTCTTTCTCTTTTAGGCTGTTCTTCCTGGCTTTCTCATTCCATCGCCCAGACTGCGAGCTATTGTTAAGCCTTGCCCGGTTTTTGGCTCAGTCAAAGGTGCCATGTGCAATGTGCCAATGATGTGAACGGTGCTTTAACGCATTGGCCATGGAACTGGGGCACATCGAGAAGACAATAGCTGGTCAGCTTTAAGTAGTACTACATATAAGGCGGAGGTGCGAGGATCTTAATCCTTAATTGGCTAGCTGGCTCTTCTTGATTGTCAATTTCCAACATTAATTAACTTGCTATCTTTTAGGCGCCTTGTGTCTCCAAGTTTTGAAAATGATAAAAAGAGCAAACAATGAAATTGAGGGACTCATTGTTTCTTTTCTCTTCAATTTTGTTATCGAAGTAGCTTGGGCCACGTTTTTGTTTAAAACTGTCTGGACTGTTAATAATTCAGTAACTGTTAATTTTGTTCCAACTCCTTTGCAAACTTTTCTAAGTTCCTGCCCTGCATCACTATATCTTTATTATACCTGACTGTGCCTTTTCTCTTCTTCGTTTTTTGATAATCCAAATGAAGTGCCCATCAGATTCAGTTGCCACACAGTATGTATTCACCATATAGAGCGACTGTTCACCTGCCCAACAGCCCGTTAGCTATTCACTCCATTGAACCCTCCTATGCTATAGCTATCAACTCCACAGTGGCCCAGCCCCAAAACGGTACGACGACTATTTTATGTCTGAATATATAGTATATCTGAATAACTGACCAACCCGCTGATATTTTATCTCTTTCCACTGGGTGTGTCCGTTTGCCGTGTTCAAAAATTATTTATAAAATACACACAAAACACAATTGTATATACAATAAATGCAGAAATGAAAAACCTGAACAACAATAATAGCTGCAGAGCGAAAGAGAGACAGAGTTGAGACCACTCCACATAAATTTACGTGCCAATAAAATAAACAAGCGTCGAGTTTTTGGTGACTCGCCAGTTGAAATGGCAAACAACGAGGCAGGACACATAACAGAGGACTTGCACTGGAGTAGGTGGCGCAGGAAGAGCCAGGGACAGACACACACATACACACACGTTCACAATACATTGGCACTTCATGCATGCATAAATCGCGCGAATTTTTCACGTTGGCCGCGTTGATTGTATGGCAAAATAACCGCGTTTGGTGGCTGTTGTTGTTGAGTATAGCTGGGGTTAGGAATGAGGCATGCCACCACCGAGTTGGAGTAGACACATTGTGACAACAGCAACAAATGCGACGTACATTTTATATAAATTTTAAATACAATTTGCTATTGAGCCTTCCCGCGAAACAACAGCAAAACAAAATAACAAGAACATCGACAAAAACAACAACAAGCACGATAAGGACAACGAATAGCAAACAGTCACATTCAAAGTCCTAGAGTTGGAGTTAGACAGCGCACAACTGTTGAGTAATTGGATATGCGAATTGTTTTTAGATACCAACTGTACTGTTTGTTGCTCCAGGTGCATTTACATACAAACGTAATACATATGCACACAGACATTTGTATATAACATGCCAGGTATACAAAAGCACAAAATAAATTATATATTGAATGCGAGTGTTCCAATTGCAATTCAATAGTGCAATAAGCTTAGCTTTATGCAAAGTGATTCTTGATGTTGCTAGACTAGACTATCGAAAGCCACTTGAACTGATCAACAATACTATTAGTATAAATTTCACATTTATAGTACTTTATGATGAAAATAGCACACAATATTTTGCAATGACATTAAATATGCAAATACGTTGTGTTGTATCCCAGTAAATGTATTGGAATTCAAACGATTTGAATTAAAGTTGATATTCTTAACGCTGCTCTCTTCTTTATGTTAGGGTTAAATTATTTCGTTAACATCGATTCAAACATAAATTGATTTCAATCTATATTTAGAATATTTAAGTATATGCACAAATGGAATATGTGGAATATATGTGTTATATGGTCTGCTATGACTTAAGCATTTAGCCCTCGCTATTTATCAAGAGTTAACCCTCTTCACTGCACATCAATCAGACATCTGCAACATGTTAAATGTTGCGTAAATCCACTCAGGCCTGCAGAGTCTAAGCCCTTATTATGAAGTGGTCCATTCATATGGCATTTCCCCAAACTGGACATTTCTCAGACCATTAAAAGTGGCGTCTAATCTATTAAAACCCACATGAGCAAAGTTAACCAAAAAAAAAAATAAACGGAGTTGCAAACAATGGGACAAGCAAGAGGAAAAGTAAGAGTATGAAGAAATAGTCCGCAACTTTCGTTTATGAGTGATGAATGCATTTGAACATTTCCACATTTTCACAAAAAAGAATAATGCGGACCGTAAACGCCTCGATGTGAGCCGCAGATAAATTTCATAAATTAAATAGACAGTCCTGGGCATATTACCGTAAAATTGCAGACAAACCCTTTGCAGCTGAAATCTCATTACAATTTCAACGCGATCAGACAAAGTACCAGCTCTTGAGGATGATGTACTGGATGACGATGATGATGGTGAGGAGAAAGAAGACAACGAACGGAAACCCCACTGATGAAATGGATTTTTATCCAAAAACAGGACACAGCGAATAACAAAACGATGGAGAAAGAAAGAAGCAGAGCGAAAGATAGAGAGAGAGCAAAAGGAGAATTATGGAAAAAGGCAGGAAAACCCGTAGCAATAGCGTCAACATCTAAAAATAAAAGAAAGAACGGGTAGAAAAAAATCACAACATCAGCAAAAGTGGACCCCTTTCCCCAATGTCCTCGCCGGCTTCGTCACGCTGCATGTGGATGAGGGTGACGGTCCACGGCGCGTAAAAAATGCAAATCCCAAGTCAAAGCTTAGAGTCGTAGCCCTGCACGTGGCAACCAGGCAACATACGAGCAAACCGCTTCTCTTCTACCCTTCTCGGTGCAAAACCACCATGAAGTATACATATATGAGTAATGGTGGAAAAAAAGAAAAGAAAAAAGAATAGACAAAAAAATCTACGCAGGAATGGAATTTGAAAACGTATGTCCCGGCATAATGCAACGAGCCCCGGTTAGAAACCAGTTGGCCTGGTCAGTTGTGTGTTGGCAGGAGGTAAATTCAATAAAAACCACGCTGAAGCAGCACGAGATAGACACGGCTCTTACTCACACTCGTTTTCACTCTCTCCCTTCTTTCTCTGAGCTTGTAGAAAAAATTGTGCAATTTTGGTTTGAGTTGTGCTCTATGTGGGTGGCCGAGTTGGTTGTGTTTGTGGACCTGCGGATCAATGACGAAAGTGCGTTGAAGTGTAGTGCAAACAATGGAAAAAGGCATACGTAAATGGAAATACATATGTGGAACATATTTAGATTCTGTATTCAGCTATTCAGCTTCTCTTTCTATTCTGAATTTTCATCTGCATTTCTACTGCTTTTTCTTCCAAAATTCCAATTTATACTCACATGAATGTGTTCAATTCTGCAGGGTTGTATTAAAATGCTGAGTATTGAAAAGCATTTTTCATATTTGTTCTAAAATTCCATTTGAGTTATATGTAAATTTTACATTTATATTTAATAAACAATTTATATTGGAATTGCATACACATTGATTATAAAATTCATATAAATTGAACACCAAAAATGTTAGCCAACCCATTTGTTAATAAATAGTAACAAATACATTTTTAATACGAAATGTGTATTATTAATTTTTTTTTTTTCGGTAAAGGTACATAGAAATCATACTGCAGCTGATAAGCGCTTAAATTTAATCAATGGATTTCAACCTAGATGAGAATGAGTCAACTTAAAATTATGTCATTCTTGCTGTCAAAAGTTTCGTTACATTTACCAACTCTTGGTACTGAAAGAAGGCACTATGAATATTCATATTCATGCACTCACACAGCCAGTCGACTGAGTGCTTGGCTGGAGTGCACTGATACCTATAACAGATGTCAGCTTTCATTGCCATTACTGGGTGATTAAAAGACGCTGTCCTTCTTCGTGGAGTTTCGGTCTCACAAACCCAGCAGCATTTCGCAGCAGGACTCCTGGGGAATCACTCGAGTGACCACTAAAAACGACAACGACAAGAACAACACGTAACCATTAGCCAATGGTGACGGGCAAGGGGTACCAAATGGTTAAAGCAGTAGGAATATCAGGAGTAGAAGCAGGAGCAGGAGCAAAACCAACAGCAGTAGCGGCTGCAGGACCACTAAACAGCCGTCAAAATCATTGCCATTAAGCTGGGAATGGGCAACAGGCAACAGCAGAGGCTACAGCAGGAGCAGCAATAACAAGAACAATGGAAAGATGACACAGAGTCATCGTCGTTGTTGCCTCCTGTCCAACTGTGGTGGTCAACTGTCCGCCTTAACCCGTCAACCACATGGATAGAGTTGAGCGCGAAAAAAGAATCCATTGTCGTTGTTGTTGTTGTTGTTACTGCCTGGCAATGGCTGTTGGAGAGTGCCTGAAGCTGAGCTCAAGTAGCTTGTGTGCCATTTTTAGTATTTTTTGTGCTTCCTTTTTCTGTGTTGTCTTTTGTACGTTGGTCGCCTGCAGAAACTTTGCTCTATTTCCGCCATCGTCTGGCTGATGTTTTAGCGGTTCGTTAGTGGTGGGTGGAGATGAGGCAGCAGCTGGGCGAAGCCGGATCAGATGATGGCCAACAGAGAAGCCACCGATTGCGAGTGTGGTTGTCAGTTGCTTTATGCGACTCGCGCCGCCATCCTGTGCGCCTTTGTGCCGTCATTTCGCATGCAGAGCAAAAATGTTGTCGCTGTTTAATGTCAAGCGTTGACTTTTTCTTTAACGCTTTTTTGCTTTTGCTGATGCTGTTGTTGTTCTTGTTGTAGTTGGCGTTCGAGCATCATTGTTGATGACCCGAGGACCCGAACGCGGACCCTAACTTCCAGTTGACTGCATTCCTTGTTTGTCGGGCTTACTGTAGACATTTTCATGCCCATTGTGTATTGGCCATTTCCACGACCTCCCTCGTCAGCTCTGTCTGTCTCAGTTGAAGCGCTGTCTTGATGGATTTGTCTGGCTAAGTGTCGGTTCGTTGGCTTACGTCAATTGCTGTGGGTGTGGGTGAGTGGAGAGTCGCCGTCATAGCTGGCGTGGAATTTTCGAATTTGACACATTGAAGATAGCGATATCCACATCCAGTGGTGTAATGATGGCTTTTCAATTTTTAATGAAAGAAGAGTCCATAAATTTATATTTCATCTATCGCAAGAGTTAATATAAAATTGCAGTCATTTAATGTTTAACATTAGATACTCATATAAAGCAAATATAGTCAACTTGCAAAGTATTTGGAATGATTTGTATTTCTTTTTTTTATATTATTTTATTGTAATCTGAAACGGTTTTAGTTCCTGTCCGCTGGTCTCTTACAATGCGCTGCTCTGGAGCAGTTTCTTTTTGCATAAATTTGGCAAATAAATTTGTGGGCGGTTGCTAGCAGTGAAATGGAAAAAAACTTGGTACAAATGACAAGCTCAAATGGCTCAAATGTTTTTGTTTGCAATCATATTATATTTATGCAATGTTTGCCTCGCATTCTGCTCTGTTTCATCAGCTTCTCCCCCGACTCTTCGGGTACGCCATGATATTTTTGTATTCCCCCCCGTTTCTTTTTTGCAATTTTTTCCTAACTGCGCAAACAAAGAGCTGAGGCAACTTCATGAGGGGTTGTAGATGAAATTTGTGACCACTCTTGGTGGTACTAATGCTCGTTTGGGTTAATCAAGGCTCGAGATTTTAAATTTTATTTATCATTTGGGGTTTTCCCCCCACCGCACGCTGTTTTCTCACTTTCCTGTTGCAAATGGCGTTTGGCTGATTATTTGGTTTATTTACTTTGGGCTCACTCCCCGCATCCCGCCTCGCACCAAAATGCATATTTTGCAACGGGACACTTTTCTTTTGCCGTTATTTTCTGTAAATGTTTAAATATGTAATATATAGAGAGGTGTGTGAGTATTTCATATATACATATACTTTATCAACGCCAGGGTCCGGCCCCATACTCAGCCAAGCGCTTCAACTTTATTATTACATTTTTTTATTTATTTTGTTTTCGTTTCTTTTTCTTTTTTGCTTGGTGATGGTTTAAAAGCTTGTCAGAGTGTGTGTGTGTAACGCCCTTTTTTCGGACAGTGCATTTTTAATATAATTTTTGCAGCCCCTTCCTTACTCCCCCCCACGTTGCGACGTTGGCTCACACTTGCAGCTGCCTCAGTTGCTGCGGCCGCAATTTTTTCTGATTTTTATTTTGGTTGCGTTGCTTTTTGCTCGTTCCACGTTTCACATTCTCTCCACCCACACCCTCACAAACAACAACCTTGTTTGCAATGGGCGTGTATATATTTTTTTCATATATGCCATGCAAAGTCCTGGGGGTTGGTCGCCGCCCATTGGCAACTGTCCGGTTTGCAGGTGGCCTCGCTCGTTGCATATGCGAAATGCTCTCATCGCTTTGTTTTTATTTTCGGACTGGGCGTGAGGTTAAATGGGGCAGATGGGGGAGCGGGCCAGTCGTGGGGGGAATGGCTGTAATAAGCGGGCGGCATTGTCACGCGTACAAGTTGCAATGATGGGTCGGGTTGAGTTCCGCAACAAACAGGAAAAATACTTTCTGCCATATAAGCAAAAAGTATTTTTAATGAATTTTTATGTTGGGCGGAGTATTGTTTTTTTTTAGTGTTTTTTAATTAATTAAAAATATATTTAAAATTGCATAATATTTTAATTGAAATGTAGCAGACTGAAGCCAGGTAAGAGGTAGAGCACTAGAGCAGGATACGATGGGCAAGAAGCCCAGTTTATCATAAGCAGCTTTTTTCAGTCGCTCTGCAATTAGTTGTACTCAGTAACTATTTCAAAAAGTTGCATTATGATTTTCAAATTATTCAAATATTTATTTACATTCAAATAAACATAATAGTCAGAAAGCTTTTGAAATCATTTCAGAGTTTCCAATCTTATGTAATAATTTGTACAATTTTTAATTCGAATTTGTATATTTATATTTTTGATATTAATTTTTTTATGTTTAAAAATCTCATTACAATAAAGCCTTTCCAAACAAAAGTTTGCTCTTTTAAAGAGTGTAACTGCTAGGAAAGTGAACAGACAAAAATACATTTTAAACTTTTCTGCTGTGCAGAAAATTCTAAATCACAATATAGCACCATCGAAGGATAAGTTTAATGAAAGACTCAACAATACTTCAACTGGGTCGTACAACAAGGTAGGGCTGCTGCTCTGTGGGACAACGAAACCACTGGAAGGGCTTTGGTAATACATTGGGTCTTGGTTTCTGATCATCTGGTAGAAGCATGCTGTTCCACAGCAAATTCGACACCATAGCGTGTGTCCGCTGACTAAAGTGGAAACAGTCATGGGAGAATATGCGCCAGTCAGTGCTGCCATCGGGCAAAGTTGGTGTGGTCATATTACTGACCAATGGATGAGCCACAATGGCGAAATCCTTGCGTTGGAACTCGGGCAGACGTGCAACCGCCAGATCGACCTGTTGCCACTTTAGAATTGTCTCCTGGCGTTGTGCCCGTTGTGCCGCACTCAGGCGATCGCTCATCAGGCAGTTGCAAGCGAGACGATGCACCATGAAGCACTGCATGGGAACGCCTGAGATGTGACGCATCGTAAGCTGGATGTTGGGCACAACAATCAGATTGATGAGCAGGCGAGGCACATTATCGCGTAGTAGACGAAATGCTTTGCGCAGATCGCGTGCATGCTGATCGATTGCTAGCTGCGGATCGTTCCAGTAGCATATGTCTGAGCAGAGATCGTTGTTGCCCACAAAGACGGTGAGGAGTTTCCAGTGAAGCTGCATATCCACATGTGGATCACGTTGCAACAGATCGATGAGCACGCGTGCCTGATAGAACAGATCACGTGACATGATCATCGGTTCGGCAATGCTCAGATGCGAGAGCTGATGATTCACAACCAAACTGTTGCCCGTGGCATACCCATACAGTTGAGGATTGAATACCTTCAGTATATTGGGTAATGTCAAGTACGTGCGCCAATCCTGAATACCGCCACCCGAAAAGGCCATGCCTCGAAACTCATTCAGCATATCGAACGCATTCCTAGACATAATTCCGTTGCCTGCCGATAGTGAATCACCTATAGCAGCTATAACATCGATATCGCCAGGTCGCAATCGCTCCACTGATGTCGGTGTTGTTGTCGAACGTGTATTATTTAATTGGCATGGAAATGGCACTCGACTGGGAATCACCGCTTGCATCTTTCCCTCTCGCGTGCTCCGCTTATTGATGGAGTCAATGTTCTGCAGTGCCCAATTAAGCGTGGTGCCACGAGCGTTGAGTAGAAGCTGCCGTAGATCACGATCTATATTTGTGTACAACGGCAGATCACGAGAGTTGAGCTGTCGCGAATGGTAAGGACGTGGTTTTAAGCCAATGCTGGCAAGAAAACGATCCGAACGATTCTCCTGATGAATGCGACGAGTGGCAGCATTGCCAAAAGATATCACTATAATCACAGATAATACAACTAAGCTGCGTCGCATACTTGACATTTTAATGAATTCCAAAGTAACACTCTAATCACATTTAATCGCAAGTGGTGATTTATTCCTGATATTAGTCCTTCCACTAGACACTCGCGTACATGCATCGACTTCTTAACGCATTCTCATTCGAATGGCAAATGAGTCGATCGCTTAAATGTCGCTATGAATGGAACCTTAAACAACACACCATTTGTTGTCTGAGCTCGCAATAAGCACTCACATGAGCACTCATTCCTTCCATTAAAATCGGCAACAAAAAACAAACACAAAAACAAAAGCGGCAGTATTCTACAGAACTTGACTCAAATGCGTTGACCGAGACATTAACTATGTATCATGAAAAGAAAAAAAAAAAAATAAAAACATAACAAACAAAAAACGGCCGAATGAAGAGACAGACTGAGCGAGTGACATGCCATGCCCCTGCTTGGTCCCAACATGAGTAGATACACATAAGTGGCATCGGGTTCAAAGATATTTTCGAAAACTATATTAACTGAAACCCAAAATAATATAATTACCTTGGAACGACCGCAAAAACATTGATGCTACTGCAACATGACAGACAACGCATAATGTGTTTATACAAATAAAAATAATGTGCTTATAAATAAATTGGAGCTACAGTGGCGTAGGGTTTCAACAAAATATTTACCTAAAAACAATAAAAGTTTTAGGTGCTTTTAATGTTTGGTTATATATTTTTATAGGGGGATTCCTGCTCTACTTTCAAACTGTTTTAAGTGGAATCAACATTAGAGACGTTAATTATTAAAATTACCTTTAAAAGTAGTCGACCAATATTGCATTGAGAATATTCTATTGGTTTTTGAGGTCAATTCTACAGCTTGTCTATTTTGAAGCTTTAAGTGCAAAGATTAATCAGCTAATTAAGTCACAAGCAAACTTTTGCTTTGACAGGCAGTCAGGGTTAGGCAAGTGTGCGCAAAAAGTTTCCTAAGATGCCGCAAAGTAAAAAGAAAATAATATTTAATTTAGGTAGCAATTTTAGGGTTCAATTATATTGCACTCTTGTATTGAAATATTTCAAAAACAAGTAACAAATAATCAAATTGAATTCCAATGCCCCATTTTACTACGCCACTGTCTTTGGGTTACTGGAGCTTAGATCTCATTCAGAGAGTTTCGTCTAATTGTCAGGTCTGCTCTAAAGCCCCAGACCGAGCACAGCGATATACACAAGATCAACAAATAGTTGCACATTAAGCTCAAATGAGTTTGCTTTGAGTTGTTTCGAGCCACTTGAAATGTTAATAGCTAATTGTTTGTTTGGATATTTGTTAAAGGAATTGAAATATGTAGATCTAAGTGGATATGCAAAACAATTGTTTTTCTTTTTTTTTATTTTGCAGTTTGTATTTGTTACTATTCGTTTTGTACTTGATGCCGGTTATTGCCCACAAAATGATACAATATATAAAATATTTATCATAAAGCCCAGTAAAGTTATCTAAAAATACAACAACTTGAATCACGCAGGTGTGTCACGAAGGTTGCAGAGAGGCTGGACTGGGTAGACTCAAATTTATGAAGCCCACAAGTCCCATCATACAACTTCCGCCTTGCTGATTCACCGACATGCTTTTTTATCGGTGCGCAGATTTACAGGAAAGATTCCCACTAGGCACGTGATTGGTCCATTGATCATCAGACCAGGCACATTGACTCTTAGTAAACTTAAGTTTAATATATGACATCATCTATTCCTACTCCCATTAGAATGTGATCTAAATTATAATTAAATTTAAATTATTTAAATGTGAACGAAGGAATCCCCTTATGCATAAATAATTTCCTATACTCGACTTACATTCAAAATTGTACATTCTAGTAAATGTATATAGTAAATAAATAAAGGCAACTTTAATCACGCACAAAGCCTTAGGTTTGCAATCTTAAAATTGATCGCCTTTTGTTCTCAGAAACTGTCTCTCTGCATTGGGACACAAAAAATGCTCGAAGGGTTCTCGCCAAGCATTGGTGTACGTGAAGTTTGTTTCAACTAGCATACTATTCCAGAGAAGCTTGGCGAGCACTGCATGACCCAACTGACTGAAATGTATGCAATCATTAGCCATGAACAACTTGTCAAGCGTGCCGTTCTTTGACCAGAGACTGCTCACATTTCTAAGTATCCCGTGGTTCACAATGGCAAAGTCTTCGCGCTGGAACTCGGGCATTGTGGCAATGGCTTTTTCCATGATTTCGAATCGCTTTGCCGCATTGTAAAATCTCGTTTCGTTATACTTGACGTGGCAGTGACAGAAGAAATTTGCGCTTCGCTTACAGTCGTCCGGCATTTTGTGAATGAGATTGAGTAGGTTATCAATGTCCTGATGTATAACAAAGTTGATCAGAAGTCTTGGCACATTGTCGCGCAGCAGACGAAAGGTGTTATACAACATGCGTTCCTCGGTGCGTAGAAAGGCCTCCAAGTCATCTCTGTGGCACAGCTCGGCGCACATATCATTGGGACCCACATGTATGCTGAGGAGCTTCCAATGCTTATTCATGTCCACCTTGGGATCCTTGCGTAGGCGATCAATAAGCACATGTGCCTGAAAAGGCAGATCCAATATGTGTAGCATCGGCTCGGCGACATTGAATCGCGAATGCTTCACATCCGCAGTCAGGCAATGGGATACGGCATAACCATAGAGATTAGGATTGTATAACTTCAATATGTTGGGCAAAGTGAGAGCTGTGCGCCAGGTTTCGATGCCACCACCACCGTAGGAGAACCCTCGATATTCCACCAATAAATCCCGAAATCCTAATGCCATGATACCAGTACCGGAATGTGTGGAATCGCCAAATGCAGCAATAATATCGATGTCACCTGGCCGCAATCGGCTGATGTGGCTGGGCGGCACTGGCGATCTTCCCTTGCTTAGATCACACGGAAAACTTGAATCCGCTGGCACCGGCTTTTGCAATCTGCCTAATTTGACGTTGTGTGCTCGTATAGAGTCGATGTTTGAGAGCACCGATGTCTGGATCCACTTGCGTCCATTGAGCAATGCTTGGCGCAGCTCCGCATCCAGCCTTGTGTAGTAAACACCTTCGTCGTACGGTTCCAATCGAAATGGCAATCGTTTGACTCCACTGTGATCGAGCAGTTGTGTGGATAGATTTGGAGTATCCGAATTTAACTCCCGTCTACCCATAGTCAGTGATAGTAGTTGAAGTAACAGCAACAGAAGCCAATGGAGCATATTGCTTTAAATATGCCAACAATTTGAGTTTCTATTGCGAAGCAGTCTATTGTCTAGATGATTATGAGGGGATTTTGCTACTGTGCAGAGGCTTTTAAAAACTTTAGACTCTTCGTTTTAATGTAAATGTAGTAGGTTAATTGTTTGGGGTCTTGCGCTTTCGGTGAATACACACACTTTTTACCACCATAATTTTTATTGTAAAACTCATTATTTAAGCAATTTCCCTATTTTATAAACCCTTATTCAAGTTCTAAAGCAATATATAGGGAAACTTAAAAATATAGTCCTATTTCGTTTCACACTGTGATAAAGCAAGTGTTTTTCTCAGCTATCTGATAATATCGCATTTAAAATAATGTACTTAGAAAGTTGTTGGACTATGTCGGATGTGGGTTGATGATACTTGTTGATTTAATTAAACATCATATAAGCTCATAGTCAAGTATCAGCACAATTAAGTCGAACCGGTTAATTGGTCATATTATATATATTGCAAAGTGAATATAAATGTTTTCCATAAAGTAGCTAGGTAGTTACCACACGACAAGATGCCTTTAGTGCATTCAAATTGTTAAGAATAAAAAAGCCAGTATTTATATTTTATGTATGTATAATTGTTGAAAATTTTGAGTTTCTTTATAAATTTTTATTTTTGCGTTGAAATTCTTCGAATTATTTCGCTGTGTGTTGCATATTTTTAGGCTTGCCTATAAATATATGGCTCAGGGTATCTAATAGTCGAGTAAAGGTTTTTCAATGTATAGCTCACGATATGTTAATTTAGAACTGTATCACAGTTCTGATATGGGTCTCAAATTTATATCACAACTCTTATACAACAACACTTGCAAACTATGAAGGTGCATTTAATTTAATAGTTTCGTTAGGGTCAAAGCAATTTATTTCGAAACTGTAATATGCAGATTAAAAACATTTTCCAACATATTCCCAACGCATTCCTCATACTTGTATTTTTCCGCTGAATGGAACTCAATTAAATAAACGTTTTTGCAAGTGAAGTTGTTGTAGAAATGTCTACACACTCTATAAAATACCATAGCTTCATTTTATTTAAACTAATTGGAGTTCATTAAGTGGATTACTTACAATTTGCAGTCAACTTTATTGCCAAGTTTTAACTGCAAAGCTTTTGAGAAATGTTGCTGCATCGTTTAATGCAACAAGTCATATCCCAAGTGGAATTTACATACGAACTCTAATTGGTTTTTATTAGCAGCGACCTGTTGCTTGGCCAGCCAAAGAGAGTTTATAAACAAACTGTTGTTGTTTACTCCAAGTTGAGATCTAAACAAGAAGAGTGAAGTAGCGAAAGAAAGAGCGCATAAAGTCGCGTAAAGTAAAAGCTTTTTTAGGGTTGCCAAGCTGTTCAAATTTAATTAAAATGACTTGTTTAATAATTTATTATAGGTGTGAATTTTGGATTTTTGCTTATAAATTAGCAGATATGCAAATAAGGTAATGAAACTTAATTTGCAGAAAATTTTAATTGATTTGAAGGGTGAAGCCTTGCCGTTAATAACAATAAAATATATAAATGGAAGAGTGCTGATATGCACGGTAGAGTTTATATTTATTAGTTATTTTAACTTATTGCCTACACAATTAATTGCTTTTAAAATTGTAAACTGTACCATCGCAACCTTGAACAGCTTTCATAATGCAAAACATACACACAAATACGTTAGATATTTCAATTAAAGATAGCATAAAGACACTTGTCGAAATGAGTTATAATTCCAGTTTAATTATTATTATTCAAATAACTGACTAAAAATGGCATAGAATCGTGTTAGGCAAATTCGATGAATAACCAGAGATAGAAAAAAACATGAACAATTGCATGTTTTACTGTTCAATCGTACATTTATATTATTTTTTATTTTTAATGTACTACTTGACAAATTAAAAGACTGCCACAGCACAATAAACCCATCAAATATTACAAAACTTTATAACCTCGCTGCAATTGCCAAGAGAGTTGCTCAATAAAGAGCAATGGGAACGAGCAGCGCAAAGAGAGGGAGAGCGGAGATAAAAGAGAATAATATAGAGAGAGAAAATATCGTATCAAGTTGGAGACCGTACAGCACAGTTGCATATTTATTAGTTCATATTTTGTTTATGCTTACATTTCAACAATTAAACATCAATATACTGAGAGCCAATGGCTAAATACTCTGCAAAAGCAAGTTTGGAATGGGAATAATAGACAAATAATTTGACAAATACAATCTTTCTCAATTTAATTTGAGAAATTATCAAGTATTTCCTTTATTTATGAAGGTAGTCTTGTTAAATGTAAATAAAATTTATTATTATTAAAGTAGTAAAGGGCAAGCAGCTGTATGATAAGAGGAATACTACTACACCGAGCAAGGGCATTCAAGAGACCCTAAAGAGCGCGAGTCGCGCAAAGACGGGCTAGTTAATCATTGCACAACCAACGCCAACAGCAACAACAACAAAATAATAATAAAAAAATAAAAAAAAATACTTTGCGACATTTCTGTTTTCGTCGCTTAACCAAAAATTACAAGTCCGTCAGCCTAAACGTTGCTATTTGCTGGGCTGCTGATCAATAAGCCAGGCAGACAGACAGACAGACGGACAGACTGAGAGGTGAGCCGACGCGTTCAATAGACTTAATGTGGGTTAACATTGTTGTTGTTGCTGCTTCTGCTAGCTGGTTGTTGTTGCTGCTGGCACTCTGATAACAGCGTGCAAACTTAAGCAGCCATGCGAGAGCGCGTCGCACTCAACATCGCCTGAACGTTGACGCTTGCGCAGTCGCATGCGCGTCAAGGTCGACGCTATTGTAAAAGAAAGCGCCAGCGTTGGCCTTGAACACGAAACAATATGTTAAAGTGAAGCTGCAGATAAAGATGACGATGAAGCCGTGGAAGAAGAAGAAGAAGCAGCCGCAGCGTTTCTGCTGGACGCATGAGCCGTTTAAGAAATGAATGCAGAAATCATTCGACGGGAGTGTTGCTCTCTTTTTTGTGGTCGGTAAGTGTTTGCCTCGTTTTGCATAGAAATTAATGTTTAAACTATCGCAACAATCGGACTTCAACATGTCATAAACTTTATGCTTGAGTAAGACAATGCTCGGACGAAATATACATACATATATATGTATATGTGTGCGTATTTATATACATATCTGTTTCTCGAACCAATTTATTTTGCAAACTTGTGCAACTAATGAAAAAGAAAGAAAGAAACCAGACGTAGCAAGACGGACTCACAAAATAGCCGCAAGCATCTCGAAATGTTTGCAAACTAAATATAAAAGTAAAAGATACGACGAAAAAAAAAGGCGAATCCAAAACGAGTAGAGTTGTGAAAAATTGGGGTTAAATGAAAAACAAATGGGTTAATTGAGATGCACTGCTGAAAGACGAAAGCAATATGGGGCAAAGTGCAACCAAAATGTGTCGCTAAAAATGTGAGTTAGTCTGAGATTGAGATTCAAAAACAACTGAAATTATATTCAATACCAAAATATACTTTTTATATTTACTATTCAATATGAACATTATTATCTAGTAAAAAAATAAATAACGAAAGAGAAAAATTTCCATTGTATCATTTCCTTATGCGCATTCGAATAAATTATATTTTACTATTTCTTACCTATTACAAAATCATCTACAAATCTGTCTGAAACTGAAATTGAGTCTGTGGAGGGCTTGACATGTAGTTAAAATAATAGGATATTAAAAACAATAATTGTAATTCGTAGAACTAATTAACACTGAGCTTTGACGGCTATTAAAGCAGCTGGTTTAACAAGTCTAAAGTTCCTTATATGTACATACCTATTTGTATGCATAATATAGTTAACATATAAGGGAATTATCAAAACAATTTGGTGAAACTAATAAAAATGATGAGTTGCCAACATGTCATTGGGCTTTTAAATTATTTTCATTTGCTAAACTTAGACTAAGAAAACACACTTGCATGCAAATAATTGAACAAATAATCGGAACAATTTACTTAATAGAAATTGCGTGACATTTCAAATAAATAAACTGTAATTTATCCCATATTATGAGTTTGCCTGTCGTGCTCACCCTGTGGAGCATAGAATTCAATTAAGAAGTACAATAAAACTATTATCTACTACTGACTTCCATAAATATATTTTGCAAATGATATCAATTGATAATTATTCTGTTTTGGGAATTGTTACCCCAGCAATGAGTCCTTATTTATTTAACGTAATGCGCACTTAAGTCGTCAATCAAGCAAACACTCACCGTAGAATAATAATTGTTATAAAGCATTTACATACCTGCAAAGAAAGAAATTAAACAAATTAATAAGTTAAATATGTGCATAAATTTAAGGGCATTATTCAGTCATTGGATATAATGTGTTTAATTGTATAATTAAGTGTACATAACAAACGTTGTGTTTTTGTGTTTAATAAGTATAAATTAAAGCAATATATTACTACACAGAAAATTAACATTTATATGTTTGATATTTGTATTAGGCCATTATTTATTCTATAATATATCATGGCTCAGGAAATATCTAATTGAACATCTATAAGTACGAATTGTTTCCATAAATTAAAGCTATAATTTACGTCTCAGAAAATTAATATTCATGTTTGATCTTTGTATTAAGCCATTATTTACTCTAAAATAAAACTCTAAATATAACATGGCACGTGAAATTTCTAATTGAGCATCACTACGTACAAATTGTACCCCAAATCGAGTAATGAAAAAAATGTAATTTAGATAAAAAGCAGAAAAATGCCTGGACATGTGTCGAGTTCGGCGGCAACAAAAAATCTGCTGTGTTGTAGCGCATTAATAATTTTTTATATACATATTTCGATCTATCTTATATGTTTCTTTGCTTAAAAGGAAGCAACAAAAAATTGGCATTTTTAATGAACTTTTGCTTTGCGTGTGTTGCTGCAAAAGCGTCGACAAAGCGCTGCGAAAGCTGTGCGGCCACAAGTCGAAGTCGAGCCTGAAGTTGCTTATTTTCTGATCCACGCTGCGAGCTTGCGAGCGGGCCAGCGTCGGTTTTGAGTGTTCAGTCGACAAACGTAGCTTGGCCGCGACACTTGGGGTAAGCGGAACGGTAGATAGATAGCTGAAAAACGGTGCGCGGAGCCGCCAAAGTTGGTAGTCAGTCGCTAGTCGGCGAAAAGCAAAGAAAAATACAAGTAAAAAAGAAAATTGCAACACCCAACCAAGCGCTCGCTCTCAAGGAGAAGTTGGTTAGAAGAGCATTGAATGGTACGAAACGAAATATGATAAATACATAATATCATCAACCAAATGTGAAGTAAAAAAACTGTAATGAAATCAGTGTATATATTCAGCGATAATTAAAGTGAATTTAAGCACATAAAAAGTGCCTCGACAGTGTGAAATAAAATAAGTCAAACAAAAATAGATTTAGGTTATATCCAAATTTCCGCCTTTTCAAAATTAGTCAGCGGTTTTTCATTGGACACATAAAATTGTTTTCTTTAAAGAAAAAAAATTAAATAAATAAAAACGAAAGACTTCAGACACAAACTTGCGCGGGCTGGCGCGTGTGCGCAAATGCATGAAGCAGCTGTAGCATGTGGAGAATGTGAATGTGAATGAATGCGTGAGAGTGTGTGTGTGTGAGTATGTTTTACTCATTAAAACAAATAAAGAAAAGCAAGAAGAGACAATCACAAAGACAGCAAGAAAGAAGGTACCTAATATAAAGTTATTCGAAAATGAATCGTTTCGTTTCGGTTTGTTATATGTTCATCTTGAAGCAAAAAAGTGCAATAAAAACTCATTGTAAACAAAAGACAAATAAAAACTGAACTTCACAAGAGAGCAATAGCAACACCAATAACAACAACCACATCGAAAACAACGCCATCGACTCTTTCGGGTGCCCCTGCTACTGTTAACTGTCTTCTGTCGACTGTTAACTGTCTTTCTGTTTGTTTTTCCTCATAATATTTCGAAAAAGAGCGTACAGCACAAGTAGATATGTAGATATGATTATATGTTTGTATGTATACATATATCTATGGCTGTATGGGAAATGGCATAGTGGAGGGGCCAGCCAGACAGCAAGCTGGACAGGGAATTGGGCAATGCAAAATATTGCAACAGACAATGACTACCATATATAAATTTGTGTTGAGCTTCAAATACATACAACAACGATAACTGGGATTTGAGATATTTACTGCTTTTCGGAAAAATGTGTACGCCATTTAATTAATTTAGATAGGGAGCAGATGGCTCAAGAGGCGATCAATTAAAAGACTGATACATGAAAAACTCGAGTCATAAATTAGCGAGTTTTCTTAGCTAATCGTTTCCCATTGCACATTTTCCTTGCGTAGCGTTGGACAATTTGAAAGTCTTCATAGTAACCCACTTTAGCAAAACAGTAAGATGATCATCCAGCTACCCACAGATCTTTTGCATTGTCATTTACTTCACCTCGCACTTAAACATACAATCATAAGTGCTGGTGTCTGCAAAAGTAAATGGGGTAAAAAGTGTGCAAAATTGTTACATGTTCACAATGCACTGGGGCGAAATGACACAGAAAAAACAAAACGGCAAAACTAACACAGAGTATGATAATTATATGATAGTTATAAAAATAATAGAGTAAATAAAATCAAACACAAATTCAAATAAAACAAATAAAATATTAGTGAAAATGTAAAACGAAGCGCACACATTATAATCAAGCAAAGAAGGAAAGAAAATTACATACTCTAAAAGATATTCAAATAAATGGACTAGCTATACATTTCACATCATATTCAGACCAATGAAATGCAAAACAAAATAAATGATGGCAAGTCTGTTTGATGTGCAGATTGCATAAATTGGTTGCTTAGATAGAAAAATATTTATAGGTAATTGTACCATAAAGAGGAGAAATTAAGTGAAAATTCAGTTATTCAAAATTTGCTTATTTCAATTAATAAGCTAAAATCTTTAATTTATTATATATGTATCTATTTTTCAAGTTTTAGGTTTCATTAAACCTTGTGGAATTTTAAAAATATATTTCTTATATTTGCATAAATTTATTCCTCCTTAATTTTTAAATATTTAAATTACATTTATTTTAGTTTGGTTTGCAAATGTGGCAAATAGCACTTTGAAACGTTAAATGCGGCGTTTGTATCAAATGTAAATGATGTAAATAGTGCATACAACTAGCTCAGACAGCTGTTGCTGATTGCCGCAGTTGTTGTTGCTGTTGGTGTTGTTGCTGTTTTTGATGTTGCAGCTTGGCCGAAATGATTGTTGCTGGATTATATAAGAAGTGGCTATGCCACAAAACCGAAACTGCAGACAGAGCGAGAGAAAAGTGCGACCAGTTGGCAACACTCAATTCGCAGCTCTCAACCTGCATCATGCAACTCGCTGCGAGCTGCAGGCAACAGGCAGCTGGTGACAAGCGAGAAGGAAGCAACTGTCGAGCAATTGAAAAATCCACGATCTCTGTAAAGCGGCAGCATTGGCTGTAGCCTTAACTGTGACTGTTATTGCTGCTGCATGTTGCACGAACTAAATACCCACTAACACTGAAGCAAGCCAAGCTAACAGTATTCAGTTGCTTTACAGTTAAAAAAGCCGTTAATCCGCACCAAGGTGGTCACTTGATGGGGGCGTGACCATAATCGGACAGTCAAGTTCTTGCGGCTGAGAAAGCAATGGATGGCAACAAAGGTGGTTCTATCTGTATGTGTGAGTGCAAGTGTCTGTGTTCAGCTCAGGGCCTCTTGATTCAGTGCAAGCATTGCAAAAGATTTGCAAATTTGCAAATTAAATTCGCTGCATATGAATAAAAACAACAACAATAACACAACACACCTACCAACACACACACACACTTGCACACTAAGCCCAAACAGTTTTGGAACAGCCGCGACGGCAATTGACGTTACGACGTTAACGCTTACGTCGACTTTGACGTCGACGTCGAAGTCAGCGACTGCGCCCGCTAACCAGTTGGCAACCTTGGCGTTGTTTTGTTTTTGGCGCTGCGCTTAATGTTTGTTGTTTCTTTCGTTTTTTGTTGATTATTTTGGGGTTTTTTTTTTTTAATTTTAACTTTACGCTTGCATAGGGTATAATCAGTTTGGCATGCAGTTAGTGATGCATGCTCAGAGACAAGTTGCACCTACAAATTATTGATTTTTTAACAACTATAGTTGGACCTCCAAAATATTTGATTCACACAAATGTAAAATGCATTTGAAATCGAATTCTTTAAAGGAGGTAAAAGTTTTTCTATCTTTAGTTAAAACCTTTTGCTATAGTTCAGATTACATTCTTACGTATTTGACAGAGGAAGTATTAATTATTGTTGATTTTTATTTATTTATTCAATGTATGACCAACACAAAATTAGTGGGTCAGTTTTTCATAAGAAACATTGTATCAATTTTTTTCAGAAGCTTTGCTACTGCTCTGTGAAATATTTAAGCAAATTGCTATACAAGTTTGAATAATAAAAACAAATTATCTGACAGAGTATTAAATCTGCGACTACCCAAAGACAAGTTGATCCTTCTTGTTTCTATTTACTTTTAGCACAGAAATTACCCGAAATTGGGTTGTATATCTGACTCATATGCTTTACACTGTAAGGCTTAAGCAATGTAATAACATTCCACACAAAAAGGTGCAATTTTTTGTTTTTTGAACCTGCCTTTTGGGTTAAAATCATATCGAGTCTGAAAATGTTGTCCTTTGCGTCATCGGGCGTAATGTTCAGCAAACAACAACAAGAGCAACGATAATATTAACAGCATATACGTCAATTTATGACCACGAATTCATGTTACTAACCTTACTCAATTTTTTTGGGTAAGCGTATTTCTTTTTTTTTTTTTTTTAATGTTTTTCGAGTTTGACTTTCGAACGCTTTTATGGTCTTTTTGTGTGTGCGTTGCTGTTTCTGCCATTATAACTGTGGTTGTTGTTTTTTCTAGTTAGCCGGCTCGTTTGATTATGTATCTAAGAGATGCCAAGATATGAGAGAGCTAGCTCTACGTCTCCGGCACATGTAGTGTTTGTTGGCTTACGGATTTCAACTGAACATGAGCTGGCAGCGTACATAAGTGGGTCAAAGTCTGACAACGAGGTCATTAATTTATAAACAGGAGTTGCCAATAGACTTGACACAACAGCAAATTAAAATCAATTACATAGTAAGGATGTCAAAAATAATAATAGTTGTACGCAAAAAAAATCTTTTCCAATTGAACTTAAAACGTGCGGGTTTATCTTATATTATATTTAGCTAACATTTGCACAATTTTATTGGTTAATTTATACCAATAGGTTTCTAAAATTTGCATAGGATATTATAATATTTTATCTACTGATCGATTGCTAATGATCCACATGTCTAGCGTGCAAAGTGACTGAACTTATAATTCAAATTTATTCCACCTTTATGAAATGCAAATTAAATGGTATTGCTATACTTAAGTTTAGCTAAAAGTTAATTGAAGACACAGGGGTCGCAAGGTCCCCTTCTCCTAAAGCTCTCTTCTTTTCAACTTGTTCTGCTTAACAACGCCATATTTTTCAGTTCATTTCTAGCACGACACATTGTTTGCTTATTCTGAATGCATTTTCTGGACGTTGAAATATTACATTCACATATGCATATGTGTGTAATGACTTTGCTTGTATCGAATATTGTTATTCAAGACGCTTTGTCTTTTCTCATTTGATTTTTCCGTGTTGTCATTGCCCGAGTGGCCCACGTTCTGAGTGCTTTAGTAATTTGCATTTACAGACATGCATAAATAATGTAAGTAAAGTGAAATTCCAGTTGTCGAACAACGACATCCCATTGTTTATACATATTTGTAACTTCAGTCAATATTGACTGCATCAGTTTAAGCTTTGTCCAAGCGCAGTTTTTACATTTACATTTGTTCAGCAAAATCTCAATGACCCAATGCATGAAGGTTTTCGGAGAAACCTCGTTAAGTTGTTTATTTCTAGATTTTTAACAGCTTATTCTTAGTGGTAAATATTGCAATATAACCAACAAGACCTTCAAACTGCCTATTGAGGTTAATAGTTAATTAAAATCGAATAAATATTTATTTCCACCATATGCATTTTGCTTAGGAACGAGTTGTGTATCTTCTATAATAAATTTTACAATATTGATATTGTATATATGTTCGTGTATTTTCCATTATGTCTTGATATCAAACTGATTTTTGTAAGCCTATTTTAAAAATCAATTAATTACGTTTCCAAATAATACATCGTAATTAAGATTGCTGTTGTTTTTCCTCGAAGGACGCATGTGCAAATCTCTCATATTTTTCATTATTTAACTTTGATTGTGTACCTCTGTGTTGAGAGATTACACAGAATAATTCTAAGTTCCAAAGAGGATCTTGAAATCACTCAACCTAATGACTTTTGTCAGCTTTGCGGTTCATTAATTTAAAAACAACAAATCATGCAACCCTTTAACATCATCAGCAACGCATTATCAACGGTTGGTTCTTAATTGCCAGTGAAGCTTAACATTCAATTAAACGTACAAAATCAAAGGTTAATGAAACGCTCATCACTTGGGATGTTAAGCAATTACATTAAGTCAAGAGTAACTATTGAGTAATGTGACAGTTGATGAAATTGAAATTGAATGTGTTGTAGTTGTTGTTGTTGTAGTTGAAGTGACAGGCAAGTGGGTGAAGTTTTTGGAAGCAATTCGATATGAAGGGGGCACTGAACTCGATGGCAGAGTTAACAAGTTGTTAGTTTGATTTTCACTTTCCGAAAAAAACTTGTGAATGGAAACCAAGCTTATGCCTAGAATTAACGACAAACCAAATCTTCAATTTATTCATTTTTTTTCTACTTTTTGGCAGCTTGTGCGCTTTGTGTGCCTCGGCACGTGTCTGTCATAAAGCAGCGGCAATCAATAAAATACATAACCGTATAAAGATTTATTGACGCAAGTGATTACTCGATACTCATCATATTCTTTTCGTTTATCACACAGCACATTAGCAACGTCAGACAGAGTGAGAGAGCAAGAGAAGGAGCTTTAAAGAGAGTGAATACGCACATACACACACACAGACATAAAGCAAGATGGCGGCCGTGGAAGTGCGCAATGGTTATAAGTATTATGGCTCCAAATCGAATCCCAAGATTGTGCTCAACCATCTCAATATGAACGTCATGCGTGGCTCGATGTGAGTTGCATTCGTAATTGAGTTCTGATCAATTGATTGATCAATCGATGGCCCCCTTTCATTTCCCTTTAGCTATGGCCTTTTGGGCGCCTCGGGTTGCGGTAAGACCACACTACTCTCCTGCATGGTTGGCCAGCGTCGCCTCAATGGCGGCGAAGTCGCCGTTCTTGGCGTCAAGCCTGGTGAACCTGGTAGCGGTGTACCAGGAAATCGAGTGGGCTTCATGCCACAGGAAATTGCTCTGGTCGAGGAGATGACAGTAAAGGAGACCATTTTCTATTTTGGTCGCATCTATGGACTCACAGATGAGAAAATACGTGAGAAATATAAGCTGCTCAAGGAGCTACTTCAACTACCGCCGCCTCGACAAATGATTAAGCAATGCAGTGGTGGCCAGCAGCGACGTTTGTCCTTCGCCTGCGCTATGATCCACGATCCCGAGCTGTTGATCCTCGATGAACCAACTGTCGGTCTCGATCCCATGCTGCGCGAAAAGTAAGTAAGCAGAAGCAAAGAACACAACTTGCACTAATTACATGTACACTCTCTAGAATCTGGGATTTTCTGGTCGAAACAACTAGAAATAGCAAACTGGCTGTGATTATCACCACACATTACATTGAGGAGGCCAAGCAGGCAAATTGCGTAAGTGTTCTCAGTTCTCAGTTATTTCTTTGTCGAGATATTAATGTTTAATTATTCAAGATCGGTCTAATGCGTAATGGTGTTTTGCTGGCTGAAGATACGCCCACCAATATCATGATCAAATTTGGCACACAATCCATTGAGGATGCCTTTCTCATACTCAGCCAGCGGCAGGGCAACGAGGACGAGCTGCCACAGATAATGGATCATAATAGAAATCAGGCATTGCCCACAGCTATGCTCCCCTCTGAGGTTATTGATACCCATGAGCCAACGGCAGAGAAGCCGCCCATACCGTATGAGGAGCCAATGAACGAGAATCGCAAAAAGGTGTTCTTTACGACCAAAGGACGCATCAAGGCTCTGATGACAAAGAATTTTGTGCAATTGTTTAGGCAACCCTCGTAAGTGCTTCAAGTTTCCCACACAACTTTTGTACTAGCATTTTATGGCTTATTTCAGTGGCATCATTTTCATGCTGCTGTTTCCCATCATTCAATTATCCTGCTTCTATCTGGCCATTGGAAAAACTCCGAAAAATCTCGAGCTGGGCATCTACTCCGGCGAGGTGAACAACTATGCCGAGTGCTTCGATGAGAGCCTAATGACTCTCTACCATGCCAATGATACCTGCCAATTCAATAAGCTCTCCTGTCGCTACATAAGGGAACTAGGCGATGATGTGGCCCTCCGAAAGTATTACGATACTGAGGCGGCTGCCCTTGCAGATGCCAAGCGTACTGTCACCGTGGGCTACATACATTTTGCGCAAAACTTCAGTGAATCGGTGTCCGAACTAATTGAGGATGGCATCCATGCCAGCGACGGATCTGTGGACAATGCCGAGTTGACTGTGCATATCGATATGACGGGTAAGTAGATGCTGATTCATTAATATATCATTTCAATATTTCTCTTCATTTTCTTTCATGTTCCTCTGCAGATCAACAAGTTGCTTACTTTATACAGCGCAAATTGCGCGATAAGTTCAGCAGCTTTATGAACAAAGTTGTCGAAGACTGCAATGTCTCTGCGGCTCTCGTTAAATTGCCCGTACAGTTCCAGGATCCAATCTTTGGTACAACCGAAATTGAATTTCAGCAATATTGCGCTCCCGGCGTGGTAATGACGTGAGTATTGCTTCCATATTGATAGCTATCGATACTAATTTGTAACTTATAATTGTCTCTTCCTGCAGCATGGTCTTCTTTTTGGCCACTTTGATGACGGCAGCTGTGTTCATTTCGGAGCGCATGGATGGCATTTGGGATCGCACCTTGTTGGCCGGAGTATCGGCAACTGAAATGCTGTGGGCCCATTTGTTAACCCAGCTGATTATCATGGCACTGCAATCGTTGGAGGTCATCATGTACATTGGTCTCGTCTTCGATACTTATAACAATGGAGATACGTCAACATTGATTGGATTGCTAACGCTCACAGCCTTTTGTGGCATGTTGTTTGGTACAGTATTTGAGTAACAGAACAGAATCTATAGAACTTGTACAAATTACACTCTCTCATTTGAACAGGTCTCTTCATCTCAGTTTTTTGCAAATCTCACACGGAGGCCAATTTTGTGGCAACTGGTGCTTTCTATCCCATGATTATACTCTGCGGTAAGTTCCCGATTACCTCAAGAACTGAATCTCAAGATTTACGCCTCCTTTCAGGTCTGCTGTGGCCCTTAGAGAGCATGCCAGGTTTCTTACAAGATCTGGTGATGGTGCTGCCCTTCACCATACCCTCCATATCGGCGCGAAATGTCATCGAGAAGGGTTGGAGTATCACACATGAGAAGGTCTACAACGGATTTCTCGTTATGGCCGCCTGGACCATAATCTTCTTTGTGCTATGTCTAATAGGCATTAGACGCAAGTCGTAGTGAGCTTTGTTGATTCTAGGAATAGTAGCGTATTAGAATTTCCCAATAGGCGATTTTATCTATGTATATTGTCATAGTATCTATATAATTTAATAATTATCGGAAGCATATCACTCGCATGTCGCAGACTCTCATCAACTCATTAACAAATTGTTAGGCAGGCTGCATTGGGTCGATTCTTGATTCTTAACAGCTTGAACTATGTGATGTATCTATGTATTGTATATACTGTACGCAATTGATGCAACTCAATGCCAACCTGTTCTGAACATATAAGGTCTAAAGGGTGTCTCACAGATATTTATAATACACAGCACAACATTCGCATTCATCGAACGAAAAAACAATTCGTTTAAAATTTAATCAATAAAGACTTTTCCAGAGTTTGTACGAATTTTAGTACATTTTATGTTTTTATGTTTTATGATATTCAGAACGTATGTAAATAGCCTAACAAAAAACAAAAAAAACGATTGAGTATTGTTATAAAACATTTTTTTAAGAGTATAATGTGCTAAATTGTTGTTCTAAAATACAAATACTTTAACACAAACATTTAAAATCAACCAAAAAAACAATTCAAATAAATGTCTTTTATGGAGTATCGAAATTCAATCATGTATTTTTAAATATTAAAAAATGGTTCTAAGAGCTTTACTTTGGTAGATTACATTATTTTGAAACAGTTCAAGGGGAAAATAAGGAAATCTCATCACAATTAAATTAGTTTCAATATTCTACTTGGAGCTTAAAAGCGAACTCAGAGGTTTATTCACTAAATATGTTCAAAGAGAGAACAAAAAGTGAAATGATGCAGACTCAACAAAAGTAAACAAATTTAAATAACTGTCAACAAACTTTTCTTTCCACGCCTTAATACAAAATGCACGCCAGCGTAAAACCAAAGCGAAAGTTCTGTCTCCATCGCCTCCCTTCTAGCCACCACTAATGTACATATATAAATATCTGAGAGTGTTCGCCTGAGTGGGGGCCAAGGACAAGGACACGTTCACGACGACGACGATGAAGAGCAAGTCGAGGACATACAAAAGTTGCTGACACACTTCGGGCTTGAAAATAGCTAGACAGAATGTCTGCCGGTTGGCTGCCCCAAACCACGTCCTCGTCCTGTTCCTTTCCTCCTGACCCGTTAAGCAGCCTTGCCAGGCTGCCTGGCAGACAGTTTGCCGGTGTCTACCAACAGACATTTTTATTACAAAACTTTATCTTTGCCAAATACGAAAACGACGACGACAACGACGATGAAGAAGAGAAAAATACAAAAAGGCAAATGCTCGGCATTTGTGGGTGGGTAATGGGCGACTCTGGGGGAGCTGAGGTGGTTGCCAGGCAAGCCAGTTGAGGCCAAAGTGTCGCTTGCCATTTATATAAGTTGCATAAAATGTGCAGAAAAAAAAGGAAAAGAAAAGTTTTTCCATTGCATTTGTGGCTTTAGAATGTTCGTGTGTGAGAATTGCTTTCGAACTTGTTGCTTGTGCAATGCTGGAAAATGGAAAAACATTTTAAAAGTTGAATTACCTTAAAAGATCAAGTGACGCTCCGTGCGAATTTAAAATGAACAAATTAACTTGATAATTATAACTTAATAAGCTTGAATTAAAGTAATTAATTAATATATATATATATATTATTTTAAATCCGATTTAACTTAAATCTTCAGAAGCATAATTGATCCCAAGAAAATTTACAAAAATCGCAAATGATAATATAACAGTGGTTTTGAAAAGTCAGTTGCTTGAATGCTTAATGCTTGCCCTAATTATTTTTCGGGATTCACGTCTGCTCAATTCTGCATTGAAAAACTTTAAATGCTCAAGAAAACAACAACAAAATTTTAATTTTTTTATTAAATAAAGTTATGATTTACACTAATTGAGTTCAATTAATGTATTTTTGGGTGTTAAATCAATAGTTATTTGCAACCAATTGATTTTATTTATGAATTTAAATTATATGAAATGTTAACTATTTTCAAAGCGATGTTAAGCATTTGGAACCTTAAAGAATTCATTTTGCCTTTGCCTTTAAATTTTCATTTTACTTTCACTATTGCCAAACTTGTCACAAGAATTGCTTAAAATTTGCCAGTCAACTGAACTTGAAATTTATTGCATGTTTTACAATCACACACTCAATTTAAATATGTCTCCATTGATTTCCATGTGCACTAAGCTACAACACACATTCCAACAATCCAAATATTAGATCCATTTTTGATTCTCAATACAGAAATATTGCACATACGCCAAGTTGCACAGGAAGAGGCTGAGACAACAATCCTTTTGTTGGGCAGTGTGAAATTTAAATCAAAAAGGTAACAAAAAATATTGTGCACATCAACAGATTGAGGCAACAAACAAATTCACACACCCAGACACACAAACAAACACACACGCACATACTCACACAAAAGTTGAGAGTAGGTCAAGTCGCCTGGGTGTAGGCCACAAAAGTTTTTGAGTGTCTGCAATAAAAACACTCCTCATCTAGTCTGGTGTCCTTCATACTCAACAACTCTGCTTCTTGCCCCGCACTCCCCAGTCCCATCCACAATTTGCATGTGTGTGTGTGTGTGTGTCTATGTGTGAGCTGCACATCTCACATGACTCTGGGCAAAGTTTTGTTACAACTTTTGCACCATTTAATATACACATAGCATAGTATAAAATGTTATCCAGGGTGCTTTCAAATTTCACATTTTGACCTTCAAAACAATTGCAAAAACCCAAAAAACCAACTCGCACATTCAAAAATTATATACATTCTTATGCGTTCAAGTATTTGAAGAGTAGGTCTTATATTTATGTGTAAATTTAATGAAGGTAAAACTGATTTTTGTTTACATATCGTCTTTATTTTGCTGCCAGGCCTTTTCTGGTCGCTACTGTGTGTGCTTGTATGTGTGTTATTTACGCTTGTATCGGTGTGTGTGTGCCTTGTGTCTGTGTATTGCCCTGTGTATCGGTTGTCTATTTGCAGCCTTATTGTTTGCAGTTGCCATGTCTGGCTAGGATTTTTGGGGCAGCTTTAAGTAAATTCTCGGCTAAGGTTCATAGACTAAAGCTGTTGACCAGGCCAAGGAATGTTAGGAAGTTATCCAAACTCTGAACAATCGAAACAAAAGCAAACAAACAAAATGTGTTGCGTTTCATTCAATGGAAGCATTTCATATGAGCTGTAAAAGAGCAACGGTCTTGCACTGAAAGAGCTATAGATCTGCTTAGGGGCAAGTCTCATAATTTTCTCAATTGATAAACAAAAATATGTACATACTATATAATCAAATAATAACTCTAAGAATTCTAAAATTTTGCAAGCTTATTGCAATTTTTGGTTTTGAATTTTTAAAAATACTATTGGCATAATTAGAGTCTATATGGATATTAGAAAGGTATCACTTTCATGTTTGTCTTTTATTGATATTAATGAAATATATACATGTAAGTTAACTGTTGTCTATTTGTAAGCCTATGTGTGTCCTTATGAATTCAAGGAAAATCCATAAATTTGATCTGATGAAACGTCCTGGACTGTTATCCAGGCTTGTACCGACAACAACAGAGAAAATCAAATAAAATGTTACCCCACCCATGCAGGTTAATAAAGACTGTTGCACATATATTTTGGCAACTAAATGAAAGCCAATATAAGAGTAAAAGCTCCACAAGGAGTGTCGCAATAAATATAAACAAAACTGGGTCCTCTCTACCAAAAAGAAAGAAATAACAGATTGATTTGAAAAGCGCTCAACCAAAACGGGCAGGCCATCAGTGAAGGACGAGACTATGGCATCAAACTCGGTCCGAATAGGTACGGAACGGTTATGGGAATGAGAATCGAACTCGGACATGCACAGATGAGGGACTGGCATTGCCTTTTGCATTTCATTGACCCTTTAAATGGCAAAGATGGACCAACACATACAAGCACGGTTGCACAGACACATACATTCATATATATACACAAACACACATATACACTCGCTCATAGAAGAACTAACAGCTGGCTGTCATGTCAGTTGAGCAAAAGTGGTGAAAAATTTGATTTGAGAGTTTATTCAATTTGCTGCATGTGTGTGTGTGTGTGTGTGTGTGTGTATGTACACGGACATGCGTTTATGCCAGTGTTGTTGCTGGTTATAGCCCAAAGGGGGTCCAAGCATTTAAGTGCATGTTGTGCACCAAGAGTAACAGAGAAAGAGACCAGGAAGAGAGGTTGTTGTGGAGACTCCTCTTCCAATATAATACAATCATCATTCGACTTCGACTCGATACGCATTCAATGCGTTTGCGTTCGCATTTGAGGTGAAGCCGAAGCAGCAGCAGTTGCTACCGTTTCGAACACTCGGACACACGCACACACATGCATACGTGCAAAACTTGGCAGAGAGATGGTCACTCATACAGTTGCAATGGGTTTTCTGCTCATATGCAGCGCCATTTTATGTATAGGCTCGTCATTCACTCACTCTCTTGCGCTCCTTCTCGCTCGCTCACTCTCTCGCTGGCTATCTCCGACTCGTTCGCACCCCGTTGCTATGTACAGTGCACAACATGTCCACGTATGAGTGTGAGTGCGTCCGTTGGGAGGCAGGGGGGTTGGGGGAGACAGGGTCGACTGAGCACACATGCGTTTGGCCTTTTGCCTGGCACACATAACTACCAAATGCGGCTGCAGCGACAGCAACAGCGGCAGAGTCGCGTTTCGTTCGCATTTGCTGATTGGACTCGCACATTGGGGCAAAAATGTTGTTTGCTTACAGAATAAGATCAGCAACGAAATGAGAGAAAATAACAAAATTATTTTCACGCAAAATATTTGATAATCACCAATACTAATTTGGGATTCTACTAATTTGGGATACTAATTCAAGATTCCGAAATCAGAGTCTACATAATTGAAAATGTATAATATTAAAACAGTGTAAAAGTTTAAAAATAATAAATAAATATTACAAAAAAAGAAATACAAATTGTATTTAAAATAATAACCATGTCAAACTTCATACCTAGAACATGCTACATATTAAATTTACCGACAATGATTTAAATTTCACTATATCTCAATATAATTTGCACCAATGTCCTCAAAGGCGTTGCAAAAATTGCGCCTCCAATGCAGCAGCAGCCGAAAAAACAACAACAATGAAAATAGGAGAGGCGTGGGTCACTCGTAGTTCTGCTGCGCGTTGGAAGAGTCGCGACGACGACGTGGAAAAAAGCCGTGGCAGAGGCAGCTGCAGAGTGAGAGTAGTCGAGCAGATGGAGTCACAACATGAGGGGGGATAGGGAAAGGGACGATCCAAACGCAGCAACGTCCACGCAGCGCATGTATAGCCACGCACAATATGCGGTACATGGAGGATACATGGAGGGGGGGCAATCGTAGCTTGGGGAATTGGAGGTTGCTAGGCACTCGAGAGTGGGAGGCGACCACCCAAAAACAATGGACAGGCACTAAAATGCAGCCAGAATGAAATGTGCACAGCACATACACCCGTGCACACACACACAAGCACACACACATTCATAATGACATATTCACACATACGCAAACGAATACGACTATGTACGAGAATCGGATGGCCCATGTATTGCCATTGACCAGGCACCTCTTAATCTCTCCCCACTGCATTCTCTCGTTCTCGTTCTTGTTGTCGTTCTCTCGCTCTTACTCTGTCTATTGCTCGTATGCAAATGGCAGCTGTCCTTGTCGACCACATATGGGAGGCCTCTGGGCCGCCTCGCTTGTTTACCAATTTATTTTGCGCACAAAACGAAACACGGAAAATGCATGAGGCCCAAAAAGAGCGTGGAGAAAAGCAAAGCAAGCAACGACGCAATGGATAGCCACAGTCACAGGACCCAGGCACAGCCATAACTACAAACAACAACACAAGCAACTGCATACAATATCAGCAACAACAACAACAACAACAACAACAACAGAAGCAACAGAAAAAATTGCACAAATTTCAGTTCGATTTTTGGTCCATAACGCTGAAAACGCTGCAGCATTTCAGTTGCTATCTCTTGTTACCTCTCTCTCCCGCTACCACTCTTTGCATCGGCTGCTCTCTTTCTGTCTCTCTCTCTCTCTCATTCTCACTCTCCCTCTCTCTATCTTGGTTTATCTGTTATTCGTTCGTTTTCATTTTGCGGCTGTTTCAGTTGTTTTTTCTTGCTGTTTGCCACTTTGTGCGTAGATCTGCCATTGCCTTTTCCATTCCTCTTCGTTTTTCCACAGCTTTCGCTTCCATCTTTATTTGGTTCTATTTTTTCTTTTTTGATAGCGACTTGCGCTTTGATAGAATGACCGGAAAATTCATCTTCTTTTTCTTTGTCTATCTCTCTCATTTTTTTTACTTAGCCCTGACTTGTACTCGAAATTGATGAGGAGTGCGGTGGGGTGCGAGAAGTTTCGTAGTACTACGCTAGACACATTGTTAGTCAAGTTTCGTAGTATGCAGCTGAAAAAAGTCAGCATGGAAAGAAGCACCTACGAATGCGACGTAAAAATGTGGCACAAAGGACGCGCAATGTCTAAAAGCCAGCAAGGAAACAACGCAAAAGAAAAACTAGAAAATAAAACACAACAAAATTACGTATACGCTTTGCTAGCGATAAATATAAACAATAACTTATAAAGTTAATAATAGATAATAAATAATCGATCTATTAGTAAACAAAACCAATTAATGAACTATTATTTGTGGGACAATTAAGAAATATTTACCAAAACCTATTACAATAACCAGACGTCCTATTCAAGATATACGAGTATATTCAACATTTGTTCAATTGTCAATTATATATTTGTTTGAATAAGACCTTCTCAATATTTAGCAGAATTTGCCTAAAAGACGACTAGTATATGCAAACTCAATGTTGTCAATTGGGTTTCGCATGTGAGTGTATGAGTGCACACATCGGACGGGGAAAGAGCAACTTTGGAGTTCAAACATGTTTGTTGTGCTGCACAACTTGTGCATAATCTAATCAGTACATAAAGTTTGTTAGATTATTAATTTATTATTTAGTCCTGAATAATGAACAGCTTGAGTTATATGATGTGGGTTGGCATACTTTTGTGCAATGAATCGTTTTTAAACAACTTTTAAAGCACAAAGAATGTACAAAATATTGAATAAAATTATTTGGTCTCCGAAAGTCAATTCATAATTAATCAATTCAATTAAGTCTCCTTTGACTAGATTTAAAACCAAAAGAAAAATACGACATATGTCATTGAATACGTAGCGAACAAATAATTTAAACAATTGTATTCCTATATGAAAATTCAATGAAATAACAATAAGAAAAATGCTTAAATTTCTTTTGATGATGATTTGGCTCACGACTCGCAGCAACGGTTTTTTTCACGACCAATTCGGTGAGCACGTGGTCCATTATCTCCAACCCGGTGCCACACACAATCAGGATGCATTATCGATGATTCAATCGATCTACACACGAAGCGACGTGCATATTTATTGTCGAAGTGAGGAGCCATTTGAATTCAGAAATATCTTTCAGACCATGCAGTTGCAGTTGATAACAATGGAGCCCAATGCGAAGTACAGTCAATACAAGGGGAAAACACCACAGGATGTTTATCACGCGCATCTCGTGGGCAATGAGTGTTACGAGGGCAAGCTAATGTCAGGCCGGACTAAGACAGTGCATTACATATCACTGGCAACACATACCGAAGCATGTTATGGCATCTATACGGATCAGGCATACAATCTTACTCTGCAGGCTACCAATAATGGAGAACGTGCCATACGCTTCGTGGTGGGTTTGTCGCTCTGGGCGATGTCATCTTATCTAAGCGAATCCCTAGTGTTTTGCTACGTCTTCGCAATCGTTTTGGGTGTGCATCTTGGCGGCTTGCTTGTCGTATGGTTGGCACTTTTGCGTGACGGCGATTTCCAGATGAACAGCTTCCAACCGTTCGACTCCAATTTCAAGTTGGTGCTGGAGGGAAATCCCACATCTGTGGCGCTGACATTGGTCTTTGTGTCTTGGCTGCTGTACAGATGCTGCAAAGTATATGAGTCTTATTGGCGCTATAAACTTGTGCGAATTACCCTGTTTCGACTGTTGGTATTGATCTCCTATTGCCTGGTATGGAGTGCCTCGGATCACAAGTATTTCGGTTGGATTTGTGTGTTATTTCTGCTGCCTTGGTCAGAGTTTTATCGGCTGTTCAAATGGCTACGTCTCGAGGCCACTAAAACTAGACGAGTGTGGCTTTTACTCAGGACAAGAGGTTTGCTAACCGAGGAGGAGTTCGAGGCACAGACGCGTTTGGAAACAAAGCGAGCGCTGTTAAATCTGCGGCGCCAGCTGCAAGATGAGTCGCCGAGTTGGCGGCAAATGGCAAATTTGCAGGCCCCTTGTCGCTTTGTACGCTTCGTAGGAAACGGTGATCATCTCCTAGATGAAAATAGTGTAACTACTGATTTACTAGACGACAACTCTAAGCATTTTGAAGAAGTTGCACTTCTAGAGCATCTATCAGCTGCCATTAATAGAAGTTGCTCCGTTCCTGCCAACTCGTCCAATTCCCTATACCGCAATCAACATTACCCAGGCTCCATGCGCAGCCTTCGGGATGATCCACGCAGTTGTTGATTGAAAACTAAGGAAAGCAAAATGACAGCCATCCAGGAGAAGGCTGCACACAATGCAAGGGAAATTAACTTGAAGCTAACAACAATAAAAACGAATCAACTCACAGCAAAAACCCAATTTGATAGACACATGAATAGAGGACGACTCAGCTTCGGATAGAAAGGGGTGTGGCACACAAATTTGCAGGAGACGTAATGGAGGATTAAGCCAAGCAAACAGGCACTACAGTTCCTGACTAATGCTGGCTAATAACTTTAGTTTAAACTTTTGTGCGTTATCGTTAATAAGTTAAGAGTTAAATTTAAAAGTTAATATAATAAATGCATATGTTCACTGCATCTGCCACTTGTGGAGTGATATTTATTTATTCTTATTCGAGTTGCATCTCAATTTACTGGGTTGTTAAATTGTAGAGATTATTATTAATCCTCAATGATTCCCTTCTCAATTTAGAGTAGCTTCTTCTGGGTCTATTAAATTATGGCGCTATTAAATTAGACCTGCCATAACTTTGATACTAATGGCAAAAGGCCTACTGGCCCAAGAAACTGGTTAAAATTGCGTGAACAGCAGGACAAATAAGAAACATAGGGAGTTAGCTGCGTTGCAAGACTAAGTTCCAGAGCTCACACGCACACATACATATGTACATATCTACATGCACGGCAAGAGGGTCGCCATTAACAACAGTTAGAAATTCCAACAAAGTTCAGTCAAACATCAGTAACGTTTGAGAGCAGCCGCAATGCGAGCTCCCCCCACGCCCCTAACCAACCAATGATAAGGCCTAGGCAAAATGCAAATGTGGAAAATGTGCTTTGACATAACTGTATATATGCGAGAGAGTGTGTGTGTACGACTGCTTGCATGTGTCCGTACATGTATGAGTGTGTGTGGATGTGAACAGTTGCAAAACGCATTTCAAATCGAAATGTGGAACTTCAATCACTTGGCGAGGCAGGTACGCCTAGTTGGGTATGCTTGAGCTTACGATACCCTGCAAATAATAGCTGAAACGAAGTACTAGATAATAGTTGAAAAATATTGCACAATGGGGTTCATTGGCTGGACAATTTATAAACTTTACAATTAATTAACAAAAATATAACTTCACGATTTATAAAGAAATGATTTTTATGTGAACTTGAAGACAAAGTAATTAAAATGTTTCATTCAAGGATATCTCATAGTCAGTTCCTACTCAATGCTAGCAATTTTATTCTTTTTTTTGTTAGCTGCAGTTTCCTGCTCATTGATGGTGGTTGGAAAATTGACTAAATGCAACGTTTCGAGTCCATTACGGGGAGCCCATGAGCTCTCGACACGGCCAAATGGGCCAATTTTCTCAGTCCAACTGCCTGCCTTGTCCTGCCATATCCTGTTCGGCCAAACGAGTCCAATTGGGTTTTTCTATTCGAACAAATTTTTGGTGTCGCTGCTTTGGTGGTTGTTGTTGCTTCCCGTTTGGGACAGGACAGGACAGGACAGGACAGCGGGGTGGATCGCGAAACTGCATAGGCAGTACATTTTTTCCTTTTCTTGTTTTTCCCCTCTTCTTCCTTTTTGATGATGTCCCGCGCAAGGATTTTTCATTGTGGGGTTGGAACTTGACGTCCTCGTTGTTATTGCTGTTGTGTTGCACAAAGTTACGTCAAAGGTCAGGAAACGGGCGTTCTTTTTTATTTAGGAGGGTGGAAAAAGTGAAAAGTTTTCAAGACTTTTTTTTTGTTCTTCAGAACAGCTTGACTTTTGAGGGTTTTATGGCGAATATCCGTCGTACCCAACTTAACGGGTTTAACGTTGGAAATAATGGTTAAGTTAATAATAGCTAAGACTCGATGATTGAGACTGAGCAGTCAAGATGCTAGTTTAATCATGTTTTTTAATATATCGTTCCACTTGCCAGACATCTAATATGAAGCCGGTAAATAGACATTTCCTATCAACTGTTATTCAATCTGTCTTTTCCGATCACAAGAATTATTTCTAGCGATGCTTCTTTTCAAAGCAGAAATGTATCAACTGTTTCCTAACCCTCCTCACGTATCGACCATTACAAGTATTAATGTAAACAATAATTAAATGTAAACTGATCGTATATTATTAAACTAATTTTAAAATATCTTTGATTTAATTTGATGGTAAGACTTAAAAACGAATTTTACTGACCTGCACCATTTTTGTATTAATGTTTTGTTCCCGTTATTGCTGTTAATCCAATGGCAAATCTAATGCTAGCAAATAATTGACGCCGGCAACGTCGGCGACTCGTCAGGGAGTTCAAAACAAAAATTAAATCAGCTACAATTTACAATAGGCGAACGTGAAGACTGATGTTAAATGCACGTGTTAATTTCACTTTTTATTTAGTTGCTTTATTTTTAATTGTGTTTTAATTCATTCGGGAGCGTAAGATTTGCATTTATGTACATGCATTTGCAATAGTGTGAATATTAAAATGCAATTTGCAATTCACGACATGAAAACTAAGGAAACGCGTGCGGTGGCGGCGCGGCCTGTGCTTTTGTTGTTACAGTTATGTTAATATGTTTTTTGTAAGCACTTTACGTTGCTTTAATTTATGCGTTGGACGCGATGTTAGATTTCCATCCGCAATTACCGAACAAGGAACCGCACGCAACAAGAACATCGAGAACAATGTTGTTATCTATTTGTAATGCACGTGCGTGCATCATCAGCGTGCCCGCTAGTCAAATTTATAAATATACTACTGTATCTCAAGCAAAATACCAGAATATACCATACAATTATGAGTTTGGTTACACTAGATTGCGATTTCAAAGGGCGCGCTTTTCAATATATTCGCAAAGAGAAAATTAAATCTGTACAAGATATATCATACCCTATTTTAATAATTAAAATGTTATTTTAAATTTAAATGGCTTATGAAACTCAATTAATGGAACCGAGTATTATGAAGCAAATAAAATACTGAATAGTCGGCAACAAATAATCTGTTATACTCAAAATGGCACTGTAGAGATGGTAACAATTGTTATTTTCTGTTGCAATAATTATGTTAAGCAATGGGAAATGTTATTAGAAGTGTTCAACGCATTTTTCAACACTAAATCAATTCCTAAACGTTTTGTTTACTTGAAAAATTTTAACATTTGTGAATTGCTTATGGCGATTAAATATGTCGGACAATGAATACGAACGTTTCGAAATCACAGACTACGATCTGGACAATGAGTTCAACATAAACAGACCCCGGAGACGCACCACAAAACATCAGCAAATTTATGGTAAGCAAAACTGCGGTAACCTTTGTAACCCAGCTTGAATATTCACATCTTTTAGGAATTTGGGCGGACGACAGCGATAATGAGAGCGACGGCGAGAGCAGCGGACGTCGAGGCCGTCGTGGTTTAGGTGGCGGCTCAGCTAAAAAATCAAAGGATTACACAGCACCTGTAAGTTTCGTGGCTGGCGGCATTCAACAAGCCGGCAAGAAGCAGAAGAAGAAGCAGGAAGAAAACGCAGGCAGCGATGAGGAGGATAGTAATGGAGATGATAGCGATGAAGCACGCCCATCGTTTGGACGTAAACCACATCAGCTAATGGACAATGCTGATGACAATAGTTCAGATAGCTCAACGGATGCGGATGAGCAGCCGCGGCAACCCACGATATCATCACGAAATACAGCTGGTCTAAGGCATAGCTCACACATACCGAGCAATCGGAATGTAGGTGCATGGGAGCAGCATACACGCGGCATAGGTGCCAAATTGCTACTGCAAATGGGTTATGAGCCCGGTAAAGGTCTTGGCAAGGATCTGCAGGGTATCTCGCAGCCTGTACAGGCACATGTACGCAAAGGTCGTGGCGCCATTGGCGCTTATGGCCCTGAGACTGCAGCAAGCATAGGCGGAAAACAAAAGCCCTTAAAAATTGAGGACGACGTCAAAGACTCCAAGGAATCCAAGGAGCAACAAAATAAATGGAGGAAAGGCGGCAACGAAACTCGTGAAAAGCCAACAAAGCGATACTACTATAAATCAGTCGAGGAGGTCATTGCCAAAGGCAAGAAGTCGGATCATTCGTTGTCCGAAAAGCTCAGGAAGCGTCTTGGCAATGTGCCAGTGATAGATATGACTGGACCAGAACGTCGTGTACTTAGTGGTTATCATGCATTGGCCCAGAGCAAAATAACGCCTGACGAGACGCTGTTCGATGCACAGGGATGCGACGAGAAAGGGGAGAAGAGTACGCCCGTCTCTGTGTTCAGCATGCCCGAACTGACGCACAATGTCCAGCTGCTGGTGAGCCAATGCGAACAGGAGATAATTGCCATAGACAAAACTGAGCGCGAATGTGCGGATAGGCAAGCGGCACTGGAGCACGAGCAGTACCAGTTGCAGGAACTGGTGCAACTGGAGCGCAATCACATGACCACATTGCAGGAGGCGCTCGCTCGTCTTGATCAGCTCAGCGAGAATCCAGAGCTCAGCTTGGTCGAGGCGGAGAAATTGTTTCTTGAACTGCAACATGACTATGCAGCGGAGTACAAGGAGTTTGGAATGGCTGATCTGGCTGCGGGTGTTATAGCCCCATTGCTGAAACGGGAGCTTACTGATTGGCAACCGTTGGAGCAGCCCACGCAGCAGGTACAGTTAATAAAGCGATGGCATGGCATTTTGCAGTATGATGGATCTGAGGGGTTGGATCAGCAGTCGCGCAATGTCTTTGATCCCTACTCTTCACTCATCTGGGCAGGCGTGATGCCCTCGTTTCGAATCTGTGCCTCCAATTGGCAGCCAAAGGAGCACGCACCAATGGCAGCTCTACTCGATGCGTGGGCACCTCTGCTGCCCACTTGGGTGCTGGACTCAGTGCTGGAGCAGCTTGTGCTGCCTCGTTTGACGGCGGGTGTGCATGAGTGGGATCCACTGACCGATACGGTGCCTATACATAGTTGGATATTGCCATGGCATGGTATATTGGGTTCTAAATTGGAGGAGACTATCTATCCACAGATTCGTAGCAAACTGGGCGTCGCATTGCAGGCCTGGTCACCTCAAGATCGATCGGCACGCGCCATGTTGACTCCCTGGAAATCAGCATTTGCCGAGGACCAACTAGTGCAATTCCTGCTGCGCTACATTATACCTAAGTTGCAGGCGGTGCTTGCCGAATTTGTGATCAATCCGATGCAACAGAACATGGAGTTGTGGCATCAGGTTTGGGAATGGCATGAATTGATACCCGCCCAGCACATGGCACAGCTGTTGGACAAGTATTTCTTCCCACGCTGGATGCAAGTGCTGGTCATGTGGTTGAATCAGTCACCCGATTATGCGGAAATCTCTCGTTGGTATGCCGGCTGGAAGAATATGTTCAGTGAGCCGATATTAAGGGAACCCTGCATCAAGGAGCATTTGCGTCGCGCACTCGAAATGCTGCATCGTGCCACCGATGCGGTACTGCAAACCACAACGGCACCGCCACCACCCATGCCACCAACACCCGCTCCAGTGCTTCTAACACCTGTCATGCTAGTCGATGTGGGGCAATCTGCTCAGCTTGAGTTCAAGGAGCTCGTCTCACAAAAGTGTGCCGAATTGGGCATCATATTTGCCCCACTTCCAGGCCGACGCGAACTTGGCAAACAGGTGAGTTTCTTGAGTGCAGAAAAGTCGAATATTATGATAAAGCTGTGGACTATGTAACTCCAAATCCTAATTCAATTATATACAACTTAATACTGCATTTTTAAATTAGCTATCACTATTTCATTCACACATACATTGCATTTCGAGGATAAAAAAACAAAACTATAAATGTTTATAAATAATTTGGAATTTAATCAATTTTTATCTCTTTTGTTTTCTAGATTTATCGTGTGGGCAAACTCTTCTGCTATATTGATCGTAATGTCTGCATGCTTAGCGACAGCAGTCTATCCAACTGGCAACCCGTAGGACTGACACAGATACTCGAGCGAGCGCAGACTGGTATTGTTTAAAGAAATATACAAATGGTCGCATGTAGTCAAGATGAAATTGTACAACTTCATAGTCCTTAACATAAAATTATATAAAACATTTTCAATTATTAAATAATTTTAAATGTATTGTTTACTGAATAAAATAAAACTTCTTATTCAAATTTCATTGTATATACATAGTTATTGTCTGTACTGTTTCCAGCTACATGTAAAAGGAGCACCAATGTTTTTATATAGTTAGTTTCTAAACTAACATCTGATAAGAGTGAAGTATATTATACAATTTATTATAGTAATATGAAATTTTATCAACATAGTAAGCGGGTCTTCATCATGCTCAGTATGTACAATTTGAAAGTCATATGATAAGCCAAATTTTTTGATTTATCAGCTCAACAGGAAGTATGTATTTTAAGACGCAGCTGGGCTTCAGTCAAAATTTCTAGTTCTAGCTTCAAACTAAACAAATTAAGCCGTTCACTTGTTCGTGAATGTATACAACAAATAACTCACCTTTACGAACGTCATTGCATTTATTGGATTTCCCAATATAATTATTTATTTATTTTGCAGCTGAGCGATAAGGTAAATATATATAGGGCATGTGATGGAGCGAAATAATATCTCATGATTGAAACAGTAATAGTGCTCAAAATTTTCTATTTTGATAACGAATTTTATCAGTATCAACATATGTATATCTGTTAACCCTATTTATTTAACAATTTGTATTAATATAAATTATTTAAAAATTCATATTCATAAATTTTTCCATCGCAATTATCAGTAGTCATTAATTGACAGTAATCTTATCTAAAATTAGTCTTATCTGATTCTCTCAGAGTATCGATTGTATCAGGGAACTGACCATCCCGAATACGGCAGATTTGCTATATGTTCATTGTGGGATTGACGCATGGACTATCTCAAGGCAGTCGAATACATAAAATATCTCACTCCAAGCTTATCAAGGCGGCTTCGGTTCTCGTCATGAAGAATTTTTTTTTCGCTTTCTATATTGTATATTGTTTGGGTGTCTTCAGTTGGTCACCATCATTTGTTCATTGCGGTCATTGTCGAACGGAAATTCGAGAATTTGTTCGGAGCCATAAAAGTAATGGTTATGAATGGATTAAGCAAAACACGCCATAAATTAAGAAACCATAGATAAGATTATTAAGAAATTATCTTGCGTAAACAAAATTTTCCTTTAATGGTTTCTAATTATTTGGCTGTTAATATTAATCTAATTGTAAATATATTTGAAAAGTGAATATCCGAAATTGTTATGCAGTTTGTATACAAATATAAAGTGTTTAAGTGATTATTTTTATCAGTACAAATCTACAGACGAATACAATATTTTCAAACCAAATTGTTTGAATTTTAATTCACAAATCATCTAATCAAAAGTTGGTTTTAATCTTCAAAGTTTCCCGTACTAAACTTTAACAGTTCTCTTTATCGATGGACCCATAAATAAAACAATTTTTGACAAATTGACCTAATAACACGTTGACTATGGTCAATGCTCTTACCTACAGGTATTATCGCTAAAATGTTGCGTTCGAAGCTATAACACGTAATTAGGATAGTATTACCCGAAGGCAATTGGATATCGCTTAAATTTGGAGTTGTCATCGAGTATGTGTAGATGCGAGTAATACCATTTTTATGTTTATGGTGTCATAACAATACTGAGAACATTGAGTTGTTGCGATAGCCTCGAGTCTCGGTCAAATTAGTGTTCCATTGGCAGTTTGGTGGTCAGGTTGGCCCATCTATGGCTGCACGTCTTAATTATCGCAGCTTGCGAATATTTTCGCTTCTCTTGCTGCTCAGCTTGGTTATGATCCTGCTGTATACAAATCTGCAGGAATCCCAACAAATCATTAAGTTCGACCTGGTAGATGCGGATGTCAATACGAATGACTTCCCTGAAGAGAACCCATTATATCAGTCGACAACAGAAGTGCCTAGATTAGTAACCCAACGCACACGGGAACTAGAAAAGCTTATAAAGTGCCGGAACCGTCGGCTAAAATTGGAAAAGGTACAACATGGCGATTACTGGGTAGTTAAAAACATGGTCATTGGCAGACAGAGTCGTCGCATGGGCTGTGCCGAGTCAATTACCTATACTACACATGGAGATTTCTCCTTCTTCGACAATCTGGAAACTGTGGCTCAGCGGTAAGTTCATTCTAAATTCTTTTAAAATATTGTTAACTTTTTTTTATCAATGATTAATCGAACGCCAATGTGAATATGGTAATGAAATATTTTTAAAAGTGGAAGCCATTCAAATATAAAGTCAGTTTGGGAGAAAATGTATAAATCTTTCTTTAAAATAATATCGAGAAAAACATTGTGTCTTATTGATGATAAGTTATATATGTTCAATATGAAAATGTTTATAATTGAACATAATAGTTTGGAAAATAAAGAATATATCGCTCCATAAAGCAATTAATTGTTACAAATATACAAAAAAATTCACTAACTAATAAAACTGACATTTAATTGATTATTAGAAAACTTATAAGTGGTGATAATTTTAATTAATTGACTAAAGATAACATTTTGGTTTTTATAATGTAATAAATTGTGATAAAGTCAGCAATTGCGTAAAGTCATTTTACTGTAGCCTGCTATACTGAGTAGTTAACAGTATATAGTAATCATATTAACATATCAAGGAGTTAGTAATCAAATGTAATTATTTGTTGTAATGTTTACTAATTAAAAAAATAACTCAAATTGTTAAAAATTTCTGATATCGGATTGTTCATTTACATTATTTAAAATGAAAGGAAAGCGGCTAAGATTTCTCCTTCTAGTGCAAATGCTAATTGCTCTGACTGTTGTACTTATTATTGTCTATTGCACGCAGTATGATTCGCCTATTATGGTGCCACGGTTTATTTCTGAAGATCGTAGCGTTTACTTTGCGTATAAATATCGACGCAGTAATAAACTGCGTCATTTGGTTAACTGTACGAGTTTCCCACTTCAAGCAAAATCTTATAGAAGCTCGTATGAAAAATACAAAGTGTTTAGAAATGTGTTTATTGGGGCTCGTAGTCGTCATATGAGTTGCGCTGAGTCCATAACTTATACTACAAGTGGCAATAGCTTAAGTCTCAAATATTTGGAGACTTTGGCAGAGCGGTTAGTTGAAATGCTGCTTCATTAATATATTTTTTTGTATTTAATATTTTAACTATAACTTTTGTAATCATTTTGCATAAACCCATTCTCTTTTATTTTTTTTTTCAGTTGGCTTGGTCCCATCAGCTTTGCTATACACACTCCTGGCTATGATCTAAAATTGACAATGGATTCCATACAGTATGTGAGAAACTGTTTGCCTGCCAGCCGATTGATAAGTGATTATGTGAGCTTTCATATTTACTTCTCGAATGAGCATATCCCAGAGTATGTGCCCTATGATGAAATTGAGGCGTTAAGCTGGCCGTTCGATTGCAAAGATGAAAACGGAGATCTATTGGTGCCACCTTATTATCAGAATCGTAGTGAGATGTACAAGGTGCGCACAAATATGACGTATCCGATAAATGTTGGTCGAAATATTGCCCGAAAAGCGGCGAACACGCATTTTATATTAGCTTGCGACATTGAACTGTATCCAAGTCTGGGATTTATTGATCAATTTCTTGATATGGTCTACCGCAATAATAGTGTGCTCTCGCAGAATATCGCACAGAGGCCCAGAGTGTATCCACTGCCTGTTTTCGAGATAAATGCAGATTCACGTGTGCCCGATAACAAGTTTGAACTGATAGACTTGTTCAAGGTGCACAAGGCTCAGCTCTTCCATGCCAAGGTGTGTGCAAATTGCCACAAAGTACCAGGATATAACAATTGGTTAAATCGTGCTACAAATATAACAGACGGGCTGGAACTTTTTAGCATGTCATTGCGACAAGATGCTTTCAAGTTCTGGGAGCCATTCTATGTCAGCAACAATAGAGAGCCCTTCTTTGATGAGCGAGTCACCTGGGAGGGGCAGTCCAATAAGCGTATACAGGTGAGTTAAAATTAATGTCATTTAATTAGCTTGACTGATTGACATTTTATATTATTGGTAGGACTATGCCATGTGCTTATTGGGCTATGAGTTTCATGTGCTACATCCAGCCTTTCTAGTCCATAATCCTGGAATTAAGATACCGAATCGGAACTCAACACGGCGCGTCTATGCTAAACAGATGACCAGATTCATCAAGTCGAAAATAGAACCAGAGTATCGAGTGCTCTATGGAAATAATTCGAAGTGCGTCACATGATTCAAAGTGAAAAGTCAATATCAAAGACGATTGCCGTGCAATTAAATGATATTCCGAATTGTTTTAAAAATTTAGTACAATTGTAGCTCTACTTATATATGTTATTCCATAACAATGTACGATCTTATTTAGACACTAATTAAGCCATTAATTAAATCGTAATAGTCTTACAGTTTAAAGTTTTTAAATATATAAAGTTCAGTATTGGAAACAGAGTTGTAATGCGGTTAGTGGTGAAAAGCTGGGAACACTGCAAAAGCTCGCTCATCAAGCTTTCATTTGAAAAGCCGATTAACGCTAGATGGCGCTGATCAGTTCAGAAAATTGAATACTTGCTCTTAAAACGAAAACATTTAAAACAAGTAAGAAAGCTACAGTCGAGTTTGCTCGACTGTGAGATACCCGCCACCCAATTTTACCATCAAAATATTATATTTATATAATAGTATAAAAATATACTAAAAAAAAATATACTAAAAATACCAAAATAATATATCAAAATTTTCTTTGTTCGAAGTTATTAGCTTGGCGGCACTTTAGTTGGTTTATTGAACACCATTATTATGTCGCGGAGTGTCATAGCAACTAGCTAGGCAGCACTAGCAGTTGCACGTGGTAACGCCTTATAAAAGTAATATCTTAATAACTTCTGTGTTTTTTATCCGATTGTAACCAAATTCGCAGAGATCATTAAGATGGTGATTAGTATTGTGCGTACCAAAATTGAACGTTCTAGGTTTAAAACGACGCTTGCAATTCGGTTTTATTCGATTTACGGGGGCGGGAGGGGGCGTGGCCAAAATCAAAAACAAACTTGATCTGCGTGCAACAATAAGACATACTGTCGCGAAAAATTTGTTGCTCTATCTCTTATAGTCTCTGAGATCTAGGTGTTCATACGGACAGACGGACAGACGGACAGACGGACAGACGGACATGGCTATATCGTCTCGGCTGTTGACGCTGATCAAGAATATATATACTTTATGGGGTCGGAGTTGCTTCCTTCTGTCTGTTACATACATTTTCGGTCGGCACAAAGCCATAATACCCTTCTACCCTTTGGGTAGGCGGGTATAATAACCGCAATTTTAGTAAATTCCATTAGTTTCGGTGTTTGTGAGAATAACCAATGTTAATGGCATTATGGAGCATTATCTCTGGTACGAGTTCATGACTTAGAAAATACTTATGGCTGCCATCCGCTCGTAAAGGTTCTTTTAGTGTTTCATCCTTTAAAGATTCCACTTGCCACCATTTCATTGGTATTATTGGCAATACATAGACAATATTGGGTCGATCCGAAATCCGTTGATTAGTGTGGGTAATTTTTTTTAGCTGAGGTAATATGGGATTTAAAGGATCCATACCATAAATGTCTTGATATCGTTTGCTCTTCACCAGTCGAAGAATTTGCTCAAAAGCAACTATAGCTAAAAAGTCATAAGCCACAAGCACTGTGAAAAATTGTATAAAGAAATAATCAATATATGGAAAATAATACATTATGATACAGACTGGCATAAGAAGTAGCTGCAATTGTGAGTAGAGTCAAGTGAATTAGGCTTAGAAAATGCCTAAGAATTCTCAGGAACAACGTAAAAAGTGTAACGACTTCCACAATATAAATAAACTCAAAGATAGCGAGCGGAATGACAAATCTCTTTTTGAGCTGAAATAATGGGAGTTGCATTGACAAAATAGAAGAGACTTTAAAATTATGAATCACCTTATAAGCTCCGTATGCTGCGATAACACAGGACATAACGTGACCAATGCTATATAATTGAAGGCCAATAGAAAGTACCTGTGGATCTATAATACGAATAAAATATTTTACTTGATTTATATTTGTAAAGTTTTGCCTTACACTTTTCCAGCCAGAAAATTGTATCCCGAACCATGTAGTAGCTGGCTCTGTAGCACATATTGCTATCAAAGCTCGTAACTATATTCAACATAAAGTGCAAGCCGTGTGTTGAAATCACATAAATGATAACCATGCTCTTTAGCTGTGAATAATAAATGTGACAGTGATTTTTAATTGAACTCTTTAAAATTATCACAAAATATTAATGTAGAACTAATTTTGAGAATTATGGTATTAGTTCAATTTTCAGAAAACTTTAATCTGCAGTTTACTTTATTCGATAAGAATTTGAATTTGTGGAAAACCAACCAAAGCAAAGGCACTGATAATGAGAACTCCAAGTCGTACTGAAGCGCAAAAGAAATATGATTCCATCAGGACCATGCTTACCGCTGACTGTGGGCTCCTAACAGACAGGATAGCGCCGGTGTCGCGTGCTCCATGACGTTCAGTAGACGAATGAATAATGTGGCCCATTCAAATTGCATTATGACAATATATGACAAAAGTTCAGAGCAGAATATGAAATGCAGATAGGTATCATTGGGACAAGCTTTTGTCATTTAGTCACCGCTTGCTGCTCTCCCCGCTCGGTTATTGTCTGTGCGGCAATTGTTTGTTGTTGTCGTGTGACATACAACTGAGATTAGTTCTGAGCGAGGGTCCTGACTGACCGGTGTTATGTCAAAACGATTAAAATAATCGAGCATTAAATATGTTGTTTATGGAAAGTTATTTGTGCTATTGTTCAGTTCGCTTGGGCGTTATGATTGTGGCTGCATTGAGCATTGTGAGAATCGCAACAAATCTCCGCCAGAAATTTTTATATATTTATTCCGCTTATTTTCCTAGATCATGAATATAACTTTAAGCATTATATTCTTTATACGTGGCGTGCATATGTTCGACGGCCTCATCGATTTGCTGGAGCATGACTCACAGTACAAGTACAGCAATATGGTTCAAAAAGCCATCAACTGGGTGCATCAATGTGAGTAATCTGTACGATATGAATCTTTATCCTTAGGCTTATTCTTTTGTCCTTTGCAGCACCCGACAATGTGCTAGCCTTCTTGCAATGCATGTGCTATGCCCACATAGCGACTGCTCTTCTGGGTATATATGGTGCTATAAGGGTATGTATATATATATCAAATTATGTTGACCAACGATGATATTATTTAAATACATGTTATGTATTATTTTCTTTAAAAGCTGCATAAATGGCTAGTTATTCCCTTGGCGCTCTTTGAGTTTGTTTACTTTTTGGGAATAACTATTGGGCACGTTATGCTAATGATTATGCTTAAAAAGCAAATTAATTTGGGTCTACTTATCGTGCTCACACTGGTTGGCAGTTTCTATTGCCGTAAGTATAACATTGATCAATTATATTATTTATTCTCAAAGTTAATGATTTGCTTTATAGTCTTCGCTGGTTATAATTGTATTGCTTGCATTGCCATGTTCCAAATTATTAACTTGGTTAGAAGCCCAAAGTATCGACAGCTCTATGGCGAAGATCCCTTTCATCCAATTCCACTTAAGCGTCCTCATGGCAGCAATGGCTCAATTCAACAGCTTCGCATGCTTGGCATGCCCGAGGAGACAGATATCGATGAGCAGAAACGTTTAGCCAAATTGGGCCTTTGGCCAAGCCGTCAGCCTCAGGTTATTTCTGTTATTCCAGTACAGACTCCAGCCGAGGGGCTTAAGTGGTGGCAACAGCAAGCTCTCGATAAGAATGATCAACTCCAGGACTCGGTTGTCCTTCGCAACTGGCAACATAGTGAATTGTTGAGAGGTGCCGCTGGCGATGCCGAACGCAAAAACGCATTAAATCGCCGATATGCTGAGGCGCAACACTATCGATGGCATTAGAGAAGGAATTGTAAAATAATAGTGAAAAATGTGAATATTTTATTTGGATCTTAAATCAATATTATATCCACTTTTGACAATCGTTTTAAATTTTAACTGCATACTTGTAACAAAATTTTCAACCGTTCCCCGCTATTAATAACTGGGAATTTCAAATATCAATAATTATAATTAGTATATATTATTCATCAACTAAAAAGAAATTAATAAAAGATGATGGGCGACAAATTTGAATATTTGAGATAAATGTTATTTTTAAGCTTTGTAGAAGCTCGCATTTATCTTAATTTGCTAATGAAATGAGATACTCATCTCAAATAGTGAATGAAATTGAAAGTTTAGTATAATAAAATAGAATAGATAAACAAGTTACTAATTTTATTAGCCAGCAGAAAATAGCTATACAATTGCAGTATATTGTGGTAGACATAATAAAAGTATTCAGAACTTTCAAGTTATTCAATAAAAGTTCGATTACGCTTTATGCAGTATTCGCCGCAGAGATAGAGTGGAATAGTAAAAAAGTCCTTAACAATTGTGGACACCTCTTAACATTATCCGTAGACATTCACAGATACTTGCTTATTCGCTCTATCCTGGTGGACTTATTTTTTTCGGGGGCACTTTGCATAAACGGCAGTACAGATTATGCAACTGTCTGGGATTGTCAAGCGTCGAGTCGACAACACGCTGTTCACTTTGCATATCCTGGCAGGGATGTGCATGCAGCTGGAGCTAGAGCAGATGGAAGTGGGAAATGGGAACTGGGAGAAGACTTACAAATGCTTTTTGCCTTTTGCATTTGCAGTCAAATGCACAGCGTTCAGATAAAATGCTATAGGGAAGAGGAAACTTTCTGGACTATTGTGAGATGCCAAACGAAAAATCAAAGTGTCTAACAATTGTCCCAGCCACTTGGCGACGGGTGCAATGGAGCGGAAGAGAGACAAAAAGAGATAGAAGCGAAGCAAGACAGATAGCCAGACGATACAGTCAATTTCAATGTCTGACTACGTCGGACATTCCCCTGTTCATTCGATTCACATATTCCGTCTCCAGAGATTTTTGCGCTATGATGACAATTGAATTGCAGCCGACTTGTGTACTAATTTAATTAAAACTTTTTGACCAAAAATAAAACACAATCAGACACTCAGTCATTAGAGAGTTAGAAACTAGGTCAACACAGAATTGCATTGTGCAGCTTATAAAGACATTTATATTTGCTATTATTGTGCATAATGGAATTTAACACAAAAATGAATTGAGCTCATCATTTAATAAATTAATGCGTATATTTGAAAATGTATTAAAAGTTTGTGAATTTTTGAATATTAAAACAAGGATTATATTGAATTTATTTATATTTAATTAAAACTTTGCATACTATCACCGTGCGTCGATTTCAATAATCATAACATGAACATAATCACTGCAATCCAAAGGCATTAGTGCATGGCATCGTCAGTTTGTTAACTTTACTTTTTCATACTTTATTTTTTTCTTTGGCCATTTCTAGGACATGGATAGGACACACGTAAGCGCTCTACGTGTCGTTGATTATCTTACGGGTGCTTAGCAGCGGATTAGGTTGCCAAAAAACGAGTCGAGCCTTGGCAACAGACCCAACATCGTCGGCGTTGGCACGTGGCGAAGTGTGACGCATATTCTGGGCCAACAAGTGGATGACAACGGAGATGTGTGTTGTATGTAGTGTGTGTAGGAAAGCTGAAGTCAAGTGTAAGACACCTGGCAGCTAGTAGAAGGGCTGGGATTGCAACCAAAAATATATTTGTATGATACGTACGTAGTGGCAAGTGTAGACGGTTATTAAGTTCATGTCTGAATTGTAATTCACTGGGCATGTGGGTGCACATACCGAATGGATTTAACAAGTTGAAAATAATCGCAAATTACAAGTTATACCTTTAAATTAAATCTAATTTTTTGTATAATGCCTTTACACAATTGGTTTTTGGGCCATTAAATTCTAGTGAAATTATAATTGAAGTTACTTGGTCGACAAAGATCAGCAAGTGCTATGAATAAAAATTGTTAGGGAATGGATACGGGTATGTGCTTATCTAAATACAATGTTCAAATATTTGTATATTAAATATTATAGAGTATTTATTTTTACACACTTTACATTTACATATATGTTGAAATTAACAATGAAATTGTTGCAACGCTTGCTCACACATTTATTATCTAATTGAATTTGTAACCCAATTCCATGGTTGAAATTAAGTATTAGAATTAAGTGCAGTCAAATGTGGTCGACGACTCTCTTCAAATGGTGGGCAGATGATGCTCGGTGCGATGCAGCATCGCTGCGTTCTTGTTCAGCGGCTGAAGCTTCACATAATCCTGATGTGCATGATGATGATGCTGATTGCTCGGCAGCAGCGGCAAGGAGGTGTTTGAAGTCTATCCAAAGCACACAAAAAAGCAAGAAGAAGAAAATTAGCTCTGATTTTGAGCAGAAATGAGGCAAGCAATTCACCTTTGATTTATCACGCGCCGCAGCAATGGCGGCTGCCTGAGCTGCTCCCGTCTGCAGCTGCTGGGCTGCTGTGGCTAGCATGAACTGTTGGGAGGCTAGTTGTTGCTGCCTCAATGTGGCTGCCTCGAGGCTGTTGATATGCTCCTGTTCACGTTGTTTGGCTATGTAGTCATCGAAATACGAGTGCTTGATCAACTTGTCGCAGGACCAGCGTCTAGCAGGGTCTTTGTCGAGGCACTTCTTAAGCACATCAATAGTTAGCGGATTTTGTAGGGCCTTTGCGGGCATTTTATCCTCTAGCGGCTCAAGCGTAGGTGGCACCGGCAACGTTATGCCCTTGAAGTACTCGTTCTGGCCAAAGATTTGTATGTGTCTTGGCAACAAATCACCCAGTGTTTTGCGTATCAGATACAGCTGATCTACATCGCTGCGTCCCGGCCACAGCGCCTCGCCACGGACCAGCTCTGCAAAGAGGCAACCAATGGCCCAAACATCCACAGGTGTGCCATATTGTGTGTCACCCACCAGCAGCTCTGGTGCCCGATACCAGCGTGTTGCCACGTAATCTGTGTAGTTCTCGCCCGGACTGAGCATACGCGCAAATCCAAAGTCGCAGAGCTTTACTTGACCCTGTGCCGTCAGCAGGATATTCTCTGGCTTGATGTCTCGATGCAGACAGCCCTGCTTGTGGCAATAGGCCACCCCAAGAAGCGTCTGATAGCAGATTTGTTTTGTGAGCGGCTCTGGACAACCTTGTGGATGACGTTCCAGCTCATGGAGGACAGTCAGCTCACAGAACTCAAAGACCAGATGCAAACGACGCTTGCGACGAAAAACCTCCAACAGAGACACCAGGTTCGGGTGCTTGAGATTCTAAATAAATAAATATATAGTCATTTTTATAAGTATTTACAAAGTGTAGTTTATGAATAAAAACCTTGAGCAGCCTAATTTCTCGCAGTGCAATTTTACGTATGGCTGGATCATCTTCGGACTCCACAAATCGTTTCACTGCAACTAGGGCACCAGTCTCACGGTCACGACATTTGTAAACAACGCCATAGGAGCCCTCGCCCAATCGACTTAGCTTTTCATACCGATCCATTTTGCTGCTACCTTGTGGTCTGAAAATGCTTTTAAGTTTAGTACCAACAATCGCAAATAAACTTATTGAACAATTAGATAGTTAACATTTAGATTTCGAGTTAGAGTAAGTTTGGGTTAAATTAGTTTACCTTAGACTCAAACATTGACCACGTTTGATATTTGCACGACGCATTGCTTTGCATTGAGCACATAGAATGTTAATGATGTTATTTGATTGACACGAACATATGAGAGATCACAATCACATAAGTGTATGAATGAGCACTACATTACACGAGTAGTATCATATGGCATATTTGCGATTAAATGAGCGGTGATTATTGGCTTGGCAATTTATTTACAGATTTGTTTTGCTTGATTGATTTGTTTTATTCTGGTTAATTTAGCTTGATGTCCAAAAGTTGATTTTTGTTTTCGAATCATATTAGTTGTGTTAGTTTTTGGATGAGTTTTTTTTGTTGCAACGAAAACAAATGAGATTGGAAAAGTTTTCATGAGTTATTTGATTGCCAGTGAACGCTTCAATTGTAACAAACACATTTATTAATATTATTCATGATTAAATAACATAAGTATCTGTGTTAAATTTGGAAACATAAATGTAATTTAATTCAAATATGATTAATGGGTAAACAACAAACAAATGAAATAATCAAGAAATTTATAATTTGTTTAATTATTAAAGTATTTACAAAACTTATATTCAATTATGACATCAGGACAGAAAATAATGATTAACTTTAGTGCTGAGAGCATCAATCATTTCGAATGGGAATTTAATACGTGGTCAATATATTTTCAACCCACCGCATAACCCATTTCCGGAACTTCATTATAATCATCAAAAATCAATACCGCTAAAATTCTTAATAGACCATCGCACCCCACAAATAAGAACCCTTGGATCCGTGAAAACAAGGCTAAAATCGATTGTCTGGCTAAGTTGAATGCGTGCCCTTTTCAGTCAAAATGGCGTTTTATGGTTTATGAATTTGAAAATACATAGTTGACTTGATTTTATATGAGAGATTAGCTCAAATGCAGCACTTGTTACTTTGTTTCAATGTCAAGCCGAGGTAACTGAACTTTGATTTTACTGGACACAGAGGGAACAAATACGAAACCTGATAACATGTGTTTGGGTCGTTAACGTAGAAAATGCAATTAAATTAAATATTCATGTGCGGGTACAAGGTCTAAGTGCAAATGGAACGGGTAAGCATACAAATGCAATAGGAATACGAACGAATACGAGTATAAACTCCAAAAAGAAACACACAGGAATTGTTAAGAAGTTGTCGAACAGAGCACTTACCTAGTGGGTATCCATCTGGCTAGAATTTGACGTATTTGCCACTAGTTTTTTTAGCAGTGTGAAATGTCAAAATGTTTGAATGATTTAATATACATATGAATCTTGTCAAAATGAGCTGCAGAATTTTGCAATTTTAAAAAAAAAAATAATACACACCATGCGCTAAGTAATCGGGAACTTTTTTAGTAGCGATCAATATGATTATAGGTTGGCTTTTTTTTATATTTCTTATAAGGTCGTTAGACGCGTGCGACCAGTCCAGGAGCCGTTTGTTTGACTGACAACCAACGACTGACTTCCCGGACTTTTGGCCCTGCGCTGCCAGAGCACCCCCCTTTGGTCGCCTGGTCGCCTGCCCGCCCAATCCAAGAGACCCGAGAGCCAATGTCATAGCAATGCGACCAAAGTTAACAAAGCAAAAACCACAACAAAAGCAAACCATGCGCAGTGCTGTGAAGTTTTTCAAGAAGTTTCATGTTCGATGTAGTAGCTTCCTCTACCCTTCAATCTTTGTCCCTATTCTCATGCCACCCCATGGTTAAGGTGGCTTTGTTCTGTTTGTTTTTGTTAGGCAACGCGCGACGACGCGTCGACGACGACTACCGGAAAACATTTGAGGCGCACGTTTTTCTTTTTCTTTTTGGCTTTTCTTTTCTATTTTTGAGGTTACCTGGTATTTTCTGGTTAACGGGAATTGTAGGCAAGCGCCCCCAACACCCCTTCGAAGTGTGCTATAAAAGAACTTCTTAAGTTGTGTGGCACAGACGGAGAGTGTAAAGTGTAAAGAAAACTAGGGAAGACAGTCAAACTGGTGCAGCAGTGCAATAAGCTTGCCGAATGGGGAATGGATGGTGTTGGGGTTACGACTTGCTACGTTATTATACCAATTTCTTATGAGTTATAAATGTTTGGTGTTTCGTGGAACAATTACACTAAGTTATGTTATGCTGAGACATTGTGGCTTGAAACTTGAATCAGTCATGAAAAAGTGTCTTGTGCACTGCCTTAATTGATAAATAAATATATAATGAAGTCCAATTTAAAAGAAATTCAACTATAGACATAAATAATTGGACGTTGATTGGATATCGTATGCATTGATATGATATGGATCTCGTATGCATTGGTATGATATCGTATATTGTTATTATAATTAAATTATGAAATATTTCTAACAGCTGCATTGATTGTTTTATTGAATAATAATTAAAGTTAGTAAATGAAATATACAAGTATATATGTAACGTGATTTTAAAATGTTATGACTTATCTAAATGTTATTTGTATATTTTTTGTGCTTAGACGAACTGAAGTTGAACAGCTCTACAAAAAGTTGTCTGATTTTAAATTATAATATAATTAGTGTAGATTTTTATTTTATATTCGGCATTAATATTTTAGTTATGTATGAAAAGAGTTTTCTGACAAAATAATCGATGACAGGATGCGCTTGCAACAAAAAATAGTTAGTAAAGAATATTAAGATAATTTAGAAACTTTTTACAAAAATGTTTGAACTTTTGAATTCTGTTTTTATGAATTTTATATTTTTTTTCAAGGTAGAATGACAAAGTGTCGTCTTATTAAAAGTTGTGAGTAGATCATATTTTATTAGTACAAGTATCAGCTTAACTATCAAATGATTAAGTATTAAATATTTTATTTCAAATATCTGTCTAATAGTTCTTGGTATAAATTAATCGAGAATGTTTTTCTGGAGAATTTATGTTTTTCTTACCTTCGCAGCGAAAATAACTTGGAAATCTCAAACATTTTCATGGTGTACGTTTCAATATACAATTTTGTATTCGTTTATCACCTTTGGAGCTTCAATAGCAATAACAACAATAGTAAAAGAAAGCGGCAATGGCAACGACAGCGACAATGGCAACGGTAAAAACGTCGTCCGCAACGATGCCAACGAATGAAGTAGAGCACGAGACGATGTCGAAACGCCAACTGACGGGAAACGACTGAAGTTTGTTCTAGCCGGGAGTTTAGGTGCAAAGCCAGCAAAATGGCCAACAAGCCAACAAGCCAGTAAGGCAAACAAGCCGCAGTTACAGGCCAAAAACGAAAACCAAAATGGCCGCTCAACTCGATTGCATCTGCGGACATTGCACATACGCCACGTTGGACATTGGCTTTTCCGTTTTGTTTCGTTTGGCTTAATTTCGCTGCGGTTGCGTGTTGCATTAAATATGCATTAAAAGTACTCAAAAATGCATTGAAATCCAAGCAAGCAGCACCTCCCAAATAAATTACGAACTATTGTCACGCATACGCAGTGACAGACATAGAAGCAAACATTCTAAGCTCTAATGAAAACAAGTCTAACACCTTTTATCTACTATAGTCTAGAGCCGCTAATTGCCCTCTCTCCAATTTTGCTAATACATGAACGGCTTTTGACCTTTTCTTTTGGCCAATAGGGTTGGTTAGGCGCACCAATGGATTCCGCAATTGAATTTGCATAATAATACTCACAGTGGATAAGGGGCCAGTCTTTATTTTTTTGCGTTGGCTATTTTTACAACCTTTTGTTTACGAAGGCATTTACTTTGACTATTCCACATTCTTCATGTAATTGTGGTTGTTTTCATGCTTCTTAATTACATTCTTTACGGTTTGAGTAAAGTGCAGGCCTATCCTGCCACATACATCATTTCATTGTTGGCTCTGTTGTTTGCCCTCCGCTGGGGTTCAATAGTCGACACTTGGCAGGGGCTGTTCAACTTTTGGTCAAGCGGCAATGCGAACCCCATTGTATTGATTGCACTGATTGCTATGGAATGCCCGGAAATTGGCAGCTTGTTCGAGTGTAAAGTCTGCCAAACTGACTGGGGCAACAGTCATTTGAACAGACACTTATAAAGAGTTTTGTTGCTCTCATTATATAATTTAAAAATATTTATTAATATGTATATTTTGTAATTGTTGTTAATTATTTTCCTTAATATAACTAATCTTTGATCGATGCAAATAAAACTAACCTATTAATTTTCTATGATAATTTTGTAATCAGTAAGTTTTTAAAAATTTTGTTTTGCTAAGTAAGCATTTTTTCTATTAAACTGCGATAATTTCAATATTCTATACATTTCTGATAAATCTTTCTATTTTTTTTGTATAAAATACAAACAAATTAAATAAATTTGAACAAGAGAGTAGGTCTTTTATTGGAAATGATATCAAAGTTAATTCAGAAGATTTCGAAAGCACCTGTGTTTATTACGTTTTGACCTTACATTTAAAAATTAACCAATGCTGTCAAAAATACGAACATTAATTAGTTTGATGCTCATAAGTTTTAAACAAAGGTGCGAAAAGCGAAATGACCTTTGATCCAGCTAACGACTACACGTTTGTAAGAGCTTCTGCCTTAAAAATAATCGGCACTACAACTTTAGTAATAGTAAAGTCGAGAACGTTGGACAAAAATAGAAATATTGCCAGAAAGAAGTTTTGCAGTTTAATCGTGCAAAAGGGCAACGGGGCGAGGTGAACTGCAGTAACGTTGTATTCTGGTAACTTTGGGAATTGTTAAGGTTCAGTTGAGTTGTACTGGCTGTGGCTATGGTCGTGGTGTGCTGGCGTTGACTTGGCCTTGTTGGGCGTTGTGTGCGATAAATAACAAGCTATTAATGCCAAATGTGCCGCGCACATACTCGTGCACGCACAGGTGAAAAAACATTGCATACTTACGGGCTGCGACTGCAGACAATATGGCATGCGTAACAAAGGCCAAGGCCGTTGTTGCAGAGGACTAAATGTCATTGCGCGACTGCTTGGTGTAAACTTTTGCACATTTTTCACTTTCCGTGGTTCCCACAAAAGTTTACGTAGCTAATTACAGCGAGTTGAGCTTGCTACTAGGCTAAAGTTTATTCGATTCGCCTTCGACCTACCTGCGGCGCCTGTCATCTAGATCGGGCTCATTGCACACTTGTATCTTTTGTATGAGGCGATAGAGAAACGAATCTTGAAATGCTTGCGGCAGATAATAATTCATTTTACACAGCCACAAAACACGTTTGCACCGCTCCAGTATAGAATTTAGACTACGAAGTCTTTGCCTCTATCTATTTTATCGATAAACGCTTTAAAATGCATTGGACATGATGCATATTTAATGCACGACTTGCAATATTATATCAGACCTCACGGTAGCCCCATACATCCCCTCTGTGTATAGCGCTTTGACTGCGATGTGTTTCGTGTTGGCAGCGCCGCCTATTTCTCTTCTCGTCTTGTCGCCTTTTTTCTTCTGTTTTACACTATTTTTTGCTTTTGGGGTCAGTAAACAGGTGCTATATAGGAATACATGGAAAGCGAAACAGGAGGGGGCACATGCAAATGAATCAGGCAGCAAAAGTAGCTGCACCTGCTGCGAGAGCGAGAGTTGTGATGGCAGTCAAAAAGATTCAAGGAAAAACACGGCACATGCAATATGAAGCTCATGAATGTCCAAAGGAAAGCCATGCTATGTTGATGCAGGCAACAGTATGGGAGGCCTTTGGAGAACGGAGAGATACTAGGGGTTTCATGAGGTGAGAAGAGACATGATGATGGAGCCAATATAAGGTTTTACCTCTAGCAGACTTTAAATTGCTTTGCATGCCGTGCAAATCTAACGGAATGAGAAAATAACTGCGCAGAGGGGCGCAAGTTAATTCTATGCACTTTCTAGCGAACAAATTTCGACTTATGATTCGACAAATTAAATTTAAGGAAATGTGCAAAATGACTAGATACAATAAATTGCACCATTAAATATAATTTGTACAAAAATCAATAAGAGTACTTAATTTTTTTTAATAGAATTATGGGTATCTTCGATACCATCAATTAGTTAGTGCCAACTTTTTTTTCAGTTTCCAAATGAAACTCAATAATGAAATTAATCATAAAATAATATGTAAATTGTGCTTTGTTAATAATTAAAAAAAAAAAAAAACTAAAAAAGAATAGCATTATTTAAATGTTCAAAAAAAAGGTTGTATGAATTTTATATATTTACTTGTAAGAAAGCTTCGTAAAAAATGAAATATTTATGAATATAAAAATATGCTTTTAATTGTAAATTTATTTATCGCGGTAATCAACAACAATGAGTTGCATTGTGTATCAGTTTAATTGAAATATTACATGTTATAAATAATTAAATATAAATTAACCGCAACAAAAATACACTTTTCCATTAGATCAATTCATCAATTTGGCATTTGAATCAAACAGTCCATCAATAAAAACAACCCCATCACAATCGACTCGTGACAAATATATGAGTATGTGTATACTTTTGATTAGTTTTCTGACAACAAAATGAGCCGCATGAAAACCAACAAACCAAACTATTAACCATCTAACTATCAGAACACCCTATCAACGTGCAGGGGGCTGGCTGAGCAAGCAAAAAACTAGCTGAAAACTGCAATCAAATTGAAATTCAATCAAAAGGAATATGTACAAAAAGTACACAGACATCAAATTGCATTGATATGCGACCGTCGCTTTGTTAGAATTTTTTGTTTGGTTTCTTGTGTCCGGATCTGTTAGGGAAGGGAAGGAAAGGGGAACCGGAGACCCAAACCTGGAAACCGGCAACAACTGACAGCCAGACAAACAGCTCAAAAGGAATATTGCATACTTATTGGCAGCGGCAGCGGATGATTTAGCGGTTTTTAATGCTTCTTCCTCTGTCTGGGTGGCATCTTTTGCTTTTGCGCACATGTCAATGCCATTTGCGCGTTTGCATGGCAAATGGAAAATGCGGGCAAAAGTATGGAAAATATTTCTCCAGTTGTGTGGGTTTTTCTGTGATTGTCTGATTGAAATCATTTGAAGCGTTTTCCTTAACGAGCAAACTACTTGTAGTTGCCATCTTGAAAATATTTTGATAATGTTGCCTATTTATAAAATATCTCAGTATTCCTTAATAATGGTAAATAAAAGGATTATTCAAAGATAATTAAATCAGTTTTCATTACTCTCACAAAGTTTTTTGTACTGAAAAAAAAGTGAAGTGTGAAGTGTAATGATGCGAACAATATAATTTATTTGGATTATATTTCAAAGTTGTAGAAAAACTGTCTATTTGTAATAATCAACAAATATTATAGAGTAACGTAAGTTTTTATTCATAATTTTGATGTTTTTTTTAAGTATATATTTGCAAATGTATACAAATGTAATATCAATTTTATTTTTTACCAAATAATTTCTTAATAAATATTTAAAGAACAAGTGTCATTGTATCTATTGAAGGTATTTAACTATGTCTACCGCACTCTAGCGCTCCCTGTTTTAGGACGTATTCATCTGAGTGTGTATATAATTTATTTACAAGTTAAATACAGCAGTTTAAGTTGCCAGTGTCAAAGAACTTTATAGCAAGGAAAAAGTAACTAAGGTTATAGCCAAACAAAATCAGGGTCAGGTAAACCGCATTGGCAATTATCTAGGCGCCAATCTTGAACTTGTTGAAAACAACAAGTTCAAGCAAAACAATACAAAAAAAATAAAACGAACAGATATCGACAATTTCTAAATATTCGATATGCGCAGAGCAATGCGAAGTACTTGAATATTCTCTAAATAGCTGGAACTGATTAGATCACAAGAAAAGACTTACCTTCTAGGCAGAAGTGGAAGATGGTTACCAAACAGCCATAGACGTTTCTCTCCAAACCATTTGTCCATAGACCTTTCGCTTTAAAAATTTGTTTAAATGTTTTATTTATCCTAGGATTGCAACTAGTTGTGCCACATTTTAGGTAATTTTAGTTGCTTGACTTATGTAAATTTTTTGTGTAATATTTTCACACGCGCTTTTCTATTTATATTTTTGAACTAATTACGCGGCAAAACGATGCGTCCGCTCAGTGAGCAATGTTAATAAAGTTTGTTTATATTACGCCGGAGTCACAACCGTAGCCGGAATTTTTGTGCGGCATTGAAAGCACTGTACAACAACATTGAGGGGACTGGGGTTTGTTGGGGTGTCGGCGTCGGTTGACATTGGCAACGCTTTTCGCGTTCTTTGGAGTGTGTTGTTGTTGTTGTTTTAGCTGTTGCTGTATTTAAGTTATTAATAGTGTTGTTATAGCTGTAATTCTGCTTGCTTGTGTTTTGCGTTGTCAATTCACTGTCATTAAAAACAAACAAAAAATTTACCAAACATGTTCCCAGAAAGTTCATGCATTGATTTCACGTTGCCCCGAGCAAATTATTTTCGAATATTCATAATAATTTAATGACCCAGAGTTGAGGTAAGGATTTTGGCTCAATCGTCATGGAAATGGGCCATATTCTGATGTCGTTATAATGGCCTTTAAATGGACACACATGCCGCAATTATCCCCATTTGTATTAGGTTATTAATATAGTATTATATTTGATCTGTCTGTCATTTGTCTGTTTGTGTTCTGTCGCAAGCGATTGGACATCTGATGTAATTAACTTGTTATAATATCCGGTGTTATGGAACACTTTCACTGGGTGTTACAACATTGTAAAGATAAAATCATCAATGTCATATAAGTATTAACATTGTATACGAGGGTCGTTTGATAAGTCCGTGACTTTTTGTATTTGCCGCGCACCTGCTCTAAATACAACACTGTCAGCTATCGATTAACAGCTGACTGTAAAATTTTGAGAAAGCTGCGTTTTTTGGTTTGCGTTTTATAGGCATTGAAAGCAGACGATCTCGTGAATTTTAACGAAAATGGAAAAAAGTGAATTTCGTGTGCTAATTAAGCATTATTTTTTGCGTAAAAAATCCATCACCGAAACCAAGGAAAGACTTGATAAATATTATGGGGACTCTGCACCATCAATTTCAATGGTTAAGAAATGGTTTACTGAGTTCCGTTGTGGTCGTACCAGTACAAGTGATGCCGAACGTTCAGGTCGCCCAAAAGAGGTCGTCATGCCAGAAATCGTCGACAAAATCCATGGAATGATATTGGATGATCGGAGAATGAAAGTGCGTGAGGTAGCTGAGGCTGTAGGCATCTCAACTGAACGGGTACATCACATTTTACATGAATATTTGGACATGAAAAAGCTTTCCGCGCGATGGGTGCCGCGATTGCTCACACACGACCATAAGCGCAACCGTGTGACCATTTCAAAGGAGTGTTTGGCGATGTTCAACCGCAATCCAAACGAATTTTTGCGCCGTTTCGTTACCGTAGACGAAACATGGATCCACCACACCACACCAGAGACCAAAGAACAATCAAGACAGTGGGTTTCTCCGGGTGAACGTGCACCAAAGAAGGCCAAGGTGGGTCTGTCGGCCAACAAGGTCATGGCCACAGTTTTTTGGGATGCACAAGGTATCATTCACATCGATTACCTTGAAAAGGGTAAAACGATCACCGGCGAATATTATTCAGAGCTTTTGGACAGATTCGATATTGATTTGAAGCAGAAACGACCGCATTTGGCGAAAAAAAAAGTGCTGTTCCATCAGGACAATGCACGGGTGCACACGTGTGTAGTCAGCATGGCAAAATTTCATAAATTGGGCTACGAACTGCTACCCCATCCAGCATATTCTCCAGATTTAGCCCCCTGTGACTATTTTTTGTTTCCAAACATGAAGAAATGGCTCGGCGGTAAGAGATTCGGGTCAAATGAAGAGGTCATCACAGAAACAAACGACTATTTTGAGGGCCTTGAGAAAACCTATTATTTGGAAGGAATAAAAAAATTGGAAAAACGCTGGACTAAATGTATAGAGCTAAAAGGAGATTATGTTGAGAAATAAAACGCTTCTTTGACGAAAAAAATATATTTTATTCAAAAAGTCACGGACTTATCAAACGACCCTCGTATGTAAGGTCACATGTATTGTAATGTATTTATAATTTATTGAAGACAATTCCTACGGATTTGTGTGATAAGGTTTGTGGGATTAAAGTTGTATTACACTTACGAAATTGTTTAAACTGGCCTGATTTTAAAACTAATAATTTTGTTAGTTTATCGAAATAGTAAAATGCTTATATGGCAATTATGTGGAAGTAAATAGAATCAAGTAGCAATCAAAACTAAAATGCAAAATAATAGAGGACATTGCATTTAGCTTTTCAAGATAATTTTCAATGTTTTAATTTGAGGTTCATTTTAAATTGCATTTTCCTTAAAAAGCAAAGGCTTGTTGGTTGTATTTTATATTTTGATCATCACTTTAGTATTGTTTTGAAATACATATCGAGAACTTTCCTGCTAAAAGCTTGGAAATTGTCAATCATCGAAAGTTGTACGCGCAATGTTTGAGCTTTACTTGCTTAAGCCTGGCAATGCCGTTTACAGCGCAGTTAACGGTAATACGTGCTGCTAATGGCAACGCGCAACTTTACCGGTTAAAGCGCGTGTCACTAACACTACAGCAGATAAACAAACACACACGCATGGGTAAGATGCAGTAAGGCACTTAGAGGAAATGCCGGTGTCACCATATGCGAAAGCAAAAAATGGATGCAAAAACTTTGTACGAGCTTCAGCACAAACACAAACTCACATTTAACTTTCCTTCTCAGCCGGTTTGTCGTTCATTTCTCTAAGGTCTTTCTTTTCTGTTTCGTTTTCTTTATTTTTAGCTTTTTTTAGCTGCTTCTATCGGTGCAGCACTTTGGCTTTGCATTTAAAGCTTTTGCTTCATTTTATGCTTTGCTCCATTTGCAAAGGTGACGCTATTGGCCAAAAAGAGTAGCACAAAAGAAATGGCGTAAGTGAGATAACCTTTAAAAGCTGCTCGTATGCTAAAACTAAATGATGACGGCCAAAAGGAGCTAAAAGAACCAAAGCGGAGCTGCATATGCGACCATATGCAAAACAATGCAAGTTGCTTAGACAACAACAACAAAAATAATAATAGTAGCTACTCTCTCGCTCTGGCATTGCGGCAAGTGGTTGCCAGGACGACTGACAAACGACGACAACTTGTAACCAAAACAAATGCAAATTCCGCACTGTCTCTCGCCCGCCCTCTCCCTTACTCTCACTCTCTTTCGCATTGCCCAAACTGTTTTATGCTACAAATGAGCTCAAAGTACACTTTTTTTGAATGCTCAACAAATTTTGTATACCCTGTAGCAATTTCGATTCTGTCAAATGAGAATTTTTTGTAAATTTCATAATACATAATAAGTGCATAATTAGACCATACAAAATACGGAAAAACTACGGAGAAACTACAATGTCTATAATAAAACTGTCTTGAATCTTTGATTAATTGTACTTTAAAAGTAACCAATATTATTAAAAATGTGATTAATTTAAACAAATATTAAAAATGTTTTACAAACATACACTTCAAAATTAAAGTTAATAGTAATTGAGGTTTAAATAGATTCGGCCTAAAGCAAGATTACCAATTCTATAAACATAGTTGGTGCATATATTTTAATGTACTAAATAGAGTATCTGTTCGTCGTAACATTTAAAGAATCAACTGTTATGATTATCTCATCGTTCTCAGTTTGTAGAAGCACATACTTGTACACATATAGAAGTACACGCCACACAGTGGCACAAGCAGCTTAAACTTTTTATTTTTGTATTGCACGCTTTTGTGGCATTGCCTGGCCTTGTTTTTGGCCAGGGAGGATTAACACCTGTTTGTGCTGGCTGCTGCACATTTCTACGTTAAATTTTCAAGCCCTCAATTTATTGTATTTGTTTACAAGGTTTTTGCGTGCACAATTGTGCGTTGCTTCAACTTATAGCTAGGAGACTTGGGGACAGAGCTTGAGCATTGGACAAGAAGTAGAAGAGGGTGACGGTGCGGACTTTGAACATTTGGCTCAGGGGCTTAAGTGAAAATAATGTCATGGAGATAATGCGAAAAAGGAAAGTGCACGTTAGTTTTAACGTGGCTTAGCATTCAACTATTGTATATCAAACGTTGCATTTTATTTGCATTAAAGCTGGCAAAAACACTTGAGTACAACACATTGCGGAAACACCACGGCTGCATAGTTTAAATTATATTATAAGCAAGCTTATAAAGAGTTAAAAATGGATTTACTTTCTCTTTCACTTGAGTGCTTCTGCGTTTATAATTTTATACGTTTTACATAAGTTTTTGCATTTAAAAAGTTGGTGGTTACACAAAATATGCTTCAAATCTACTTGCATAATATTAATTCAAATTTCAGAATTAATATTTTCTTATTAACATTTAATATACAAATACATTTAAAATGTGATTGAAGAGATAAATAAATTAATTAAGATGGCTTTAATATATTCAATAACTTTTATTTATCAGATATAAAGATTCGTAATTTTTATAACTGGTCTACATAACGAATAGATATGTAGATTAATTACGAAGAGCAATAGCACAACAAAGCTTATGGGATAAAATTAATGTTAAGTAGAATGCTTCACTTTGCCGTTCAGGTCGTAATCAATGTCTTTATGCCGGGACACAGGTAACATCTAACTAATCTAACTAAAGTTTACATGCCTTTATTATGCCACCTCAACAATAACACCGCAAGCAACTAAAGAAAACCAACAGAACCTTGGTGCAGCAGCAGCAGCAACAACAACAGCAACATCAACAACAACAACAAACGATAGCTGCAACAAAAATGGCGTCAAAAGTTTCACTTGTGGCACGAGCGTAAGGTGTAACGTTCCCTATGTACGCTCCGTACTTCTAGTGGTGCATACAACAGCCTTGCTAAAAGTTCTATAACAAAATTTATGCATGTAACTGGGCGTATGAAATGCTGCCAACAACAACAACAACAGCAACAACGACAACAAAAACCACATCAACGACAACAAAAACAAGAGAGCGGCTTCACGGCTGCTGCTGTTTGAACTTTTAAATAAATTTCTAAATACTCGACTCGAGCTGCGCTCTCAGACGATCGCAGCTAAACGAGGCAAAGTTTAAGGGGCCGAACAAGAAGAAAAGCAAAAAAAAAAAACAATATATATAAGTCAAGAGAAATGCTTAACTTTGAGGCGTGGCAATGAGATGTATCCAGTGTGGGGCAGCTACACTTTTGACTTTTGTGGTGGCAAAGTTTTTGGCCTCTCTCCTTAGTCAGGACAAGTTCTCGAGTCAACTCGATGCCACGATGTTGGCATAAGAATTTATGTTAATAACTTTCTGTTGTGTGTCTGTGTTTTTACCTCAAGCTATGCTTGTTGAGACTAGCATTGATAGTGCAGTAAATATGGTATATAAATTATAGCTATTTATTTGTCTTTTTGCCTTCTTGTTGTAGCTCTAAAAGTTTCGATAATTTACACTCATCTACATACATAGTTTGCGTTCATGAGTTTACTAAACTATTTACTGAGTATACACTGGTTAAAGCTTTGAAAGCTCCTTAACTTTTATTACCAACTTGGAAAAGGACTGGTCTATACAGGGTTGCAAGCTTTTTCATGTTGGTTGTAACCAACATTAAAACGTGTGGTTAACAAACAAGCTTTGTAAAGCTATCTGTTGTTTGTGGCTTGGTTGTTAAATGTTTTGGTATGAAAGTTAACAATGTGCGTAGTTATTCAACATAAAAAGCTTTTTCTGGGAAATTATTAAGAATACCAAATGTACATATTTTAATACCATAATAAACCTTGTTTTTAAATTCAGGCTTGGAAATTCAAAGTCTTTAATATTTTCAGAAAAATTAAATTATCAAATAATTTGCTTAACTATTAGAGCGACAATGTATTTACATTTCTGAGGTATTTAAAATTTCCTACTATTCGTCAAATTGGTTCGAAATCTGCACTTATTTCTCATATATGAATCATTATGAATCACTTGTTAACTCATTTAGGCACAAACAAGTTAAATTATTCATTAATGTTGTATTGGTTATTTCTGAAAGGCAATTCTCATATATTTATTTACAATATGCGTACAAGCTTACAAGTTCAGTTTCGATTGAGGCGAATCCTTTTATTCAATTACAATTCAATTGAGATGCTTAAATATTGACACAAAATAAACACAAGCTGTTTAAATGCAATACTTAATACACACACTCTTCACACTCTTGCATCAACAATTTTGGCTTTTGGCATTAACAACATCCTTGGGAATATATTTGCACAAACACACTTGACTCTGACTGCCCGTTGCATTTCATGGCCGTTGACCTAGGCAATTAATGCAAAATGCTCCATGCGACCAATCGGTCCTTGCTACGTGCGTTGTTCTGTCTGCTGTGTCTGCTGTTGTGGCATTTCGGGAAAGAGGACGCACTTGTTAGCATGCACAATGACCACCGACATTTGCATAGCCATCAGTAGTGCCGTAGACATAGGCAGGCAGCATCAGCGTCGGTCTAGCCATCGGCATTGGGATCAACATCGGCATAGTAACAGCCATAATAGCAGTCAACTGGCGCTTATGTTTTGATAGCTATGTAATTTCCGCCCATAAACAAAGCCTGGTGCAGACTTGGACTCAATTTGATAGAGTGATGCATTGTCACTCTCAATTCAAGTGCAACCATAAGGTTTCAACTCTGGTTAAGAACTACCTAATAAGCTTAGTATTTGAAACATTGGGTTGATGCATATATTCGAGAGTGTTCTGTTTACATATTGTAAGGGGCTTTAGTTATTAATATTTCCTAAGTGTGTTTAATGGAAATTAATATAAGCATGTTCCTTGGTAGTTTATGAAGGTGATTTATTTTGGAAACATTAAATTTTTTTGGTCAATTAAGTTCTTATGCCCACATAATGTTGACGGCTATTTACACTACTTTAAAGTACCTCTATCCCCAGTAGTATTGGATGCAGCTAAGTTGCCACCCTGTGGCGCACTTATTCCATTTTGGCAAATAATTTTCTATACATATGCCGCATTTTGTAGGAGTATGTAGTTGAGCAAAAGTTTCAACAGCCCACCAAAGCTATGCCTAAAACTAAACTCGGCTCCGGTTTTTAGTTTTGCAAATTGCTTAACGCAAGCCACTTTCATACCCGCTGGTAGCTAAGGCTCAGTTGACTGTGGCCCAAACTACTTTTGATTACTGCCTTAACTACAATGCAACTACAACCAAAGCGAAACTCCACCACTCATTGCAGGCGGCCCAAACAGAGGCAGATGCAGAAGCAGTCATCCAGTCTGCCATTCAGCCATCCACTCAAGCATAACTTTTACTCTATTGACTGTTGTCCTGGCTCCCCGCAGCCAAGAATGCCACATGTCCCTACCATACACAGTTGTTGCTGGCATGGTTCATGTCTGCATCTCGATTGGTTCATACGTGCTGAAAGTTGGGTCTTTGGTGGGTCGCTTATGCTATGCATTGATTAAATTTGACTTAAATTGCATTAAGTGTGTATGCACCCATACATGCACCAACGAACACTCAAACACACACAATCGGAGCATCGTTGCAATTCTTATTGTTTGAAATTGGATTTTGTTACTCATTGCACCAACAGCCGCTTCAGTTGAAACAGAAATCATCCACTCCCATTACCCCACACACTTGTTGACATTCACAATAGCCAAGAAAACTAACGAATTGTGTTGCCTAACCTATTTGCTTATTGATTGGACTAATTGAGAACTCTGTGCATTGTCAATTGTTTTCCAAATTGCTTTCGTCATTGATACACAAGTTTTTTGTCCATTGCTACGCGTTTTACATTTCTCAAAAGTTCTCTTAATTCTAACAAATTACAATATGAGTATCAAAATGTAATTGAGATTAGCCATTGGAACAGTATAACTCACTACATCAGTAGGGACTTGTTAACAAATTAAAATCGTAAAAGCCGTTGACGCCCCCAAAATGAAATTTAATATGCAATTTGCTTGACTATAATAATTATACACCTTAATCATAAGGTAGAATGGTACCTGACGAAATTAATTTGACATATTATTGTAATATGTCAATGTATTTTTCCATCTATATAATTGGGTTTACTAGTTTCAAACATTATTCTCAATCTGACTACGAATATTTCCCTTTAAGTTAAGTCATGAAAATTTCGTTTACAGATTATGCTAGTGTACCTTGCACTTTCTGCATACTCATCAAATGGCAGTAAATTTGTTTGTGGCAACTGCTCAAAACATAACATAAACCACAGAAACTTACTTGTGAGATCGTATATACATACATATGTGAGTGCTTTGTAATGTCGGTCGTAATAGAGGGAAATATGTCTCAATCTTTTTGCTAAAAATTTTTGTCTACGATTGTGACAAGTAGGAAGATGATGTTGTTGCTGTTGTTATATAAAAGTTTTGCTTTTGTTGTTATATTGTGGTTTTGGTTGCAAAACATGCCACATACATTAGGAAATGTTAAAATGACATAAAAACAGCGCAACAGCCAGCGACAACAATGTGACACCTGTTTTTACCAACGTATGTATATAACTATATGTATGTCTGTGTCATTTTCTTCTTCACTACACTAGTCTGTGTGTGTACAGCTATGAGTGTATGTGTGTTTATGTTGCAAGCGCATTTAGTGACATTTATGTGCAGCGTGGCGTTTTATTTGCAGCTCAATGCACAGCAAAAATTGCTTACGAAGTGTGCCATGAGTTGCACTTGTTGTTGCTTTATACATATGTATAAGTAATATAGGAAATGCACTCAAAGAAATATGTGATTCGAAAACTTATATCTGATTTAAGCAGCAGTCAAGACTTCTTGAATTGAAATAGTTTTTAGTTTCATTGGAGCTTAAGATTTTGAGTATTAAGTCCAAGTGTGGAAGGAATCATTAAATATTAAATATGTGTATTTTTTATAGTTATTTTCATTCAAAATATGAAAACATAGAAATCAATTTAAATACAAATATTATAATAATTGTATTTACTTACTAGGTAATTTGAAACAATCAAGTTTAGCAATTTAGATCATTTCAATGCTTAAAATATTCGTGTTTTCAAGACTGCCCTCTATTGACCTGTTGAAAATCAAAGGTTTCTACTCTCTACAGAACAATATCGAACCTTATCTCAAATTTGTATCTGTGCATTATTGTGAATTTTGAACTCTGCCTCATCTCTATCGGATATGTAGCTACATACTTATATATAACATAGTCTACTGCTGGTTTTGTGCTGCGTTCATTTTTATGTGACTGCCAACTTCGTTTTGTGCAGTCAGCTCAGTATGTGGTGTTTATATATTTGTGTGTGTGGTGTGAGATGTGAAGTAGCATAAAATTTTAGAGGGTTTTATTAAAATGTGTCATAGAAAGTACGGGAAGCACGTTAAGTTGCACGCTGGCTAACTATTGGGTATTACTTGCACTTTTGAGCAAAGTGTTTGCTTAAAGTTTCAGTAAAAGGAAAATCGCCATGAAAAATGCATAGAAAAGTTTGCACATTATGTGGCCCTCTCCCCTACTAATGAAACATAATCATTATGTAATAATTAGCACGTACTAAGCCCCAAATACAAGAGCGCACAGGGACAGGAACAGTTTCGCTCAGTTTGGCTCAGCTGCTCCCCCATGCTGTAAGGCAGATCCTCGTAAGCTGTCTCAAATCAAGTTGTAAGCAGTTTATGGGGCGTGGCCGGAAATCTCGGTCAGACGAGCGTAAAAGCTGCTAATAATGTAAACAACTTACCGGAAATGGGGCGTCAAAAACGAAGCTCAGAAGGTCCCTGGATGCTGCTTGTTATGTCCGTCTTTGTTGTTCTTGCTTTTATTGTTTGTTATTGCTGGTGATTCGCAGCTGGTCAGGCGTATAATTATGACAATTGCTGTTGTGTTTATACGCTTCGTTGATTTCTGAGGTGGCAACTGAAGGCGACAACTGATGAGCTTTGTGCTCAACGCAGAGTGCAAATAACATAACAATAACTAATTTGATTAACTTTTGATATATATTTACAAGTTGTTAGTGCATTTTATTAAAACAAAACAATTTGTTTGTTTATAATTTCAAGTTATTTAATATCTATCCTTGCAGACAATAAGTTATTCAATGAACCAAAAAACTTTATTAATTATGATAAATTATATTGGACATAGTTACTCAACATGAATTTTTAAATTTCATCGTAAAATTTGACTTCACAAACTTTTTGCTATTGAGCAATTAATTTTGTATTTACATTACAAACTATTCGCGGCAGACTTTTAATCAGTTTTGCCAATCTGTACATGACGTACACTTAATATATGCGGAGCATATTGCGCATACGCCACCGCATTAAAATGCCAACAGACCCCGAGCAATTTGTGGCACAGACTAAGTGCAATTTAGTTAATTTAGCACTTGATTAACTTTTGAAATGGAAAATAAAAAAAACAAAGCCAAACGGAAATAAAAACCCATCCGCACTTTACTAGAGCAATTGAAATGTGCATTGAGGCCAGTGCCTGTCGGAAAAGCTCAAACTCAACTAGAATTTTTATATTTTTTCTTGTTGTTCTGTTTAGTGGTATTTTTTTAACTGGCTGGAAAAAGTTTTAAGCTCTGCTGGTGTTCGTTAAATGTTGATTGTTGTTAGCTGTTGGTGTTGGCGTTGGTGTTAGAGTTGTTTATATGCGGTCAACATCGCGAAGCAGATTGGGAGAGGTTGGACTTTTGAAAAATGGGAAAAATTACTGAAGAAGCAATTTACGTTGTGAGAGTACTGCAATTTGATAATAACATGTTAAGCTCTAGTTGGGTAACTATCTACCAAGGGTTTTAAGAGATAAAGTATTGATTAAACACAAATGGCCCGAAACTTTTAATAAAAATTAAGGTTTATAATTTGAGAGCAACTATTTGCAATCGCATTATTGCAGTAATTTGTTATAATGGAATTTTACTATTAGAATTAAGTATACATGTACAATACAGAGTAGTGCTCAGCAATGATTTAAAATCTAAACCATATTATATTTAATAAAAGTAATGTTGGCATATAATTTTTTTTTATACTATGCCTTGCGACAATTTTGGCAACTTTTGTATTCTTTGTTTTTCCTGTTTGCCGATGCCAAAACAAATTTCCGCAGTTGTGTGCCAAGTTTTTGCTTAGCAAAGGATCCATCATCAGTCCTCTTCAACTCTTTTCAATAATTTTGTGCACCACTCAAGAAATAAATACAAATTCATAAATAAAATGTCGATGAGCCCCACACTTGGCCCTATAAACAAAGTACAATATAAAATATTGCAAATAAATGGCAAATGCTTTTTGGTTGTGGCTTCTTGACACATTTATCGATAGGCCAAAGGGAGGCAGTGATGTTGGCCAAGACGCCTTGGATTTGCATTTAGTAATTGAATTTTGTTTTGCAATTTATTTGTCGCTTTTCTTATGCCAAGAGTACAAAAGGAGATTATTACATATATTTATAAACAAATATACCTTAAGAAAACAACTTATATCCAAAGGCGGTCATAAATTTACTTGGAAAGAAGCTCTATAAAAAATTTTCCAAAAATGTTCGACTTAAGTATATTTATCAATCAGCAAAATAATGTGAGTATAAATACTTGTGCAAAAAATGTTGACGGCAAAATTTTTTTATAATGAAATATTTATTTTTAGCAAAATGTTTTTTGTAATCTACAGGTGAATGTTTATAATTAAATTGAAATTTTTCCATAATACATTTTATCAAGTCATTTTTGAATTGCAAAAAATTCCTTGGTTTCAAATATATTTAAAACGGTAAGGAGAACTCGGATATACGGGCATCGCTTCGCTCCTTTAAGTGTTTGTAACTCATCCTTGACACGCAGTGCAGGCCGCTCGTTTTGTTAGCTCGTTGCACTTTTCAAAACGTGTTGCAATTTGTGTTAAAAGCAGTCCATTTTTATGGTATGCCCTCTACGAGTAAACACATACACACACGCACATGGACACCCACGGGGGATATTGAAAGTTAATTTTTACGATTATGTGAGAAAACTTGACGTGGGTCAAGTGAAAACCGGATAGCTCGTTAAACGAGATCTAGGAGTGGCCAGACGACTACTTTAAACTCCATTAAGTCATATTTACGGCGCAAGTTTCGAAGGATAGAGGCAAAAAGTGTTAAAGCTATTCTTGACGCAGAACACAACCAAACTAAACCAAAACGAAGCGAAGCACAGTAAGCACCAGAACAGAAAGATAATAAAAAGTTGCCGCAGCTCATGATAATAAAACGTACAACGCTCGCGGCACGTGCTGCCTCAAATGGACACGCAACGCATCCTGGATACGAACTAAAAACTCTCGCTATGCTTAGCTGCCTGTTGACATTCCTCTTACTGTCCTCCAAATAGATTTCAAGCTATGTCCAAGCTATGTGAGACGCCTGCAACAATTTGCTGCTGAATGATGTGTGAAGAGCATAAAAATGCTCAGCATGCAACAAACGAGAAGAGCCATGAGATGGCAAGTGCGAACTTGGGTAAGGGATCTGGCTGTAGGGATACTGATAAAGTAGACAACGGGGTACAACAAATAGCTGGCGACGTCTTTGATAAACGTGTTGATAGTTGATAATAAGCAGACACTGTCGTTGACAGCAAAGTCATTGATTAGCAACTGGGGAAACCCAAAAAGAGATTTAAATTTTAAATTCTGCTGAGGACTTAACGAAGTTTATTAACATGGCTAAAATTAAAACAAATAATAATTTATGATTTAAGTTTATTTCTTTGTAGATACTATCTGAAGAAAATGTGAACAAAGTAAGAAAAGTAAAACTTCCTACTATCTAAATATCTACCACAGCAACAAAGTTAACAGCATTAAAGCAAATACAAAATCTTCTCGTGATGAGAAAGGGATGCATAATATGAAGATTGCAAAGTAAAAGTGAAATTAAACTAAAATCAGCCAAGTTCACTTTATAATTATTTAAATAAGTTGCGAAAAACTGCATAAATTTGTAGTAGTTTTGAAAGCATATTTTTTTTTTTAAATATAAAAAATAATTATGATAAAAAAACAAGTATAAAAGAATAACTCCGCATAATATGATGGTGCTAGTAATACAATCAAGTCTTAAGGAATATAACTAAATCTAGTTTATTGTCAGAGTGTTCAAAAAAGACAATTTATTTGTAGTCTTTTTGCAACAATACGAGTATTTAAAAAATTCCAAAAATATTCTCATATTTTTCATTTGAAAACATGATTGAAGATGAGAGAGAGGGAGAGAGAGAAAGAAGGGAGAGATACTGCAACACTGTCTTTGAGAAATAATTGTTGACACAAAAATCCACACTAAGAATATTCTAGCAATTTGATTTTCAATTATTTGTTGACACTTTTCAAGGCATATGGCATAACAAAATTTAATTTTATTATGAATTAATTTTAATATTTGTTTCTCTGCAGATTTCAATTTCCCTAACTATGATTGCAACCCGTCAGAGGGCTACCGCATCTTGCTTACGAGCATGAAAACTTTGCCTTCTCTGTTTGTTGGTGTCTTGCTCGTCGACAGCTTCATTTCCATGCATTTTTGCACTTTGTGGGCAGACAGGGCGTATGAATAATTAAATATAAGAGCATGCACACACGCAGACAATAAGAAACAGAGACGTTGCCGTTGCCTCACATTTATTCTTCATGCTGCACTTTGTTTTTATACCCAACTACTTTTTGTTTTAATGCTCGCACTGCCTGTGGGCTTTGTTTGTTTTTTGGGAAGGCTTTTCCATTATTTCGTCATTTGCATTTCTCATTAAATGCATTTTTTCACCTCTTCCCTGGTCTTGGCTCCTTCCATTTTCGACGTCTTCCTGTATTTAATGAGCACGACTATGGGCGCAACTTTTGCCGCTCTTCAACCCATGTTGACCTTCAAAAGTTTGGGTGATAAGAACAAAAGCCAATAATTTTATCTAGTACATATTATCTATAACATCCATACCAGAATTTTTGTATTCTTAATTTGATCTTCTCACTATCAACTAAAAGACATATTAAGTAAAATATCTTACTGAAAAATGTAACTATGTAGATTGGGAAAATTCTTAAAATAATATATTTATAGCAGATTGGTTTTTTTAGTCTCGAGAAAATTCAAGATCAAGTTTAAATTTTGTGCAAACACTTTCGTTTAATCACTTTTTAGTAGGTGTTTTTTTTCTCACATCTAGTACAGTATGTAAAGCAATAAAAAAGTACCTTTTTAGACTTAAATGTTCAAGTCAAATGCGAGAATGATATTCAAAACGTAGTGTTCACCTTTCGCAAAACTCATCTAATTGTAGGCATTGTGTATTCGAATCCTTTTGTTGTTAACGTGTGTGCCGATTGCTTTGTATGCTGAACGCGGCATTGAAAATTTGCACAACAAAATCTTCATAATATAAATGGAAAAGTAAAGAAAACGGGAGAAAAAATGAAAATAAACGATTTTGAAGAGTATATGCAAATAAAGCTCTAAGAAAACGAACCCCTAACAAGATTGTGCCCAACAAAGCAAAGGGCAAACCAAGAAACAGGCTACGTGTTTGGCGTCAAAATGGCCGAAACAAAGAAAAAAAAAACACCAACAACAACAATCGGCAGGAAGGTATTGAGAGAAAGGGGCGAAACGGTGAGATTGGGAAAAATTAAGGCGAAATGCGTCGCTCAGCGTTAATATTAACTTTTCTGCTCAGTTTCTTTTTGCTCTAAACTTTCACCAAAGTTACGCGCCGCCCATTTTTTATGCTTTGCATCCTCCCCTTGCCCCGACTACCTTTAAAAGAAGATAAAGTAACGGTAGAGACAATGCGCTTGTAAGAACGAGTAAATGGGTAAATGTTTTCTTTTTGTTCTGTTACCAATTTTCTGTTTATTTTGCTGGTCATGCATAAAATATTAAATTATTAGTTGTAAAGAACAGCCGACTTTACATAGGTTCTCTATACCCTGTGAATAACTATGCAATTTCAATGAGTTTATAAGTTTAAGTATGTTTAAATGTCTACCCGCCTGTGTCTTTTTTCTGGAGCTGATCCTACATTGTTTAGAGTAATTTTTTAAACTTTTAAAATAAATTTACCAAAACTTTTCTGATCAGTAATATTTATATTTCAAAGCTAAATTACAGAGGATCGATTAGTTAGCCATTCCAACGTAGACCTTGTCGAGTTGTTATTACAAAGTTCATTTTGTTGGTGAACAAAATTCGCTTTGTATGCAACCGCAAATAAATTAATGGAATTTCGTGGTATTTTTTAAAGAGAGCCTCTGCGGTAAATATTCAAAAGCATTTGTAAATAATAATATAAACACAAAAGTGGAATATAATTAAAGCTGCTTATTGCTGAAAATTATGTGTCAAACTGTTGATTATTTACTTAGTCAGTGGCTAATTGTAGAGGTTAAAACTTGTTGAATAATATATGTACACATACATGTTTTAGTTATTCATTTGAATGTAGTTTTAAAATATTATTGTGATATGAAAAGCAAAAAAATAATTAATGTGCTTTAGATAATTTATGAATTTCGTTTGCTGAATTAAAAATTATTTAATATTTCCTATAGATAACTACTATCTAATATACATATATTAGATTAAGTGTGTATTGCCTATGAAGCCTACTTATCACGTCCTTTTGGGTTGTTTGCTATGCCAAGAAAAATGAAAAATGATGCCAAAAATGAGAACTGAAGAAATAGTGCGCCGCTAATGGCATTAAGAAAGGAAAAAGTAGAGAAGACGAAAAAATAAAATGCACTGCCAAAACAAGAGGCGTCACGAATCAGCCAGACAATTTGATTAAGTAGCATCTAATGGAGTTCGACTTTGAGTCGCACTCGGAATCTATGTCTGAGTCCGAGTAGTGGCTTGATATCATTATATTCAAGTTTATTATGGATTGCTCAGTGCCAAGGCGTTCAAAATGATAACTTTGCGAGTATGTGGCAGCTTTTAGATATACAGAATAATGTCGAATAAATGTAATAAAATCAATGTCAAGGCTAATAAGCACTTGCTGATGCAAATTAGAGAAAGAAAGTTGCGAAGTGACTAACTACTCAGCTTGAAAGTTTATAGTTTAATTTACTTTGTGTGGGTCAAAATGTAACTTATTTTAGAACGGATAGCAGTTGACATTTAATTTTTAATTAGATTGCCTAGAATCACCATGTTAAAAGAATGAAATTATTTATATTGTAAAGATGACTACACTAGTGAACTATTTACTTTTTTCGGTTTATGCGAAATGTCCCTAATTTTAATATATTACGTTTAGCAATAATAATAATTCATAGTTTTCAAAATGGTAGTTAGTGATTGAATAGTTGGACTTATTCAATGCAGATTCACAGAACATATCTTTTAAACGTCAACAACAATGTTGACACCTCGATGGATAAAATTCAACCTTGATAATAAATAACTAGATCAACCAAAACTTTATTTATAAGCTCGTTTGGAATCACATTGCATGCCACTCTGTCATCATCCTCGTTGTCATTAATCATGTGGTTACAATCTTTCCATTAGCAAAGACGTCGCTTGAATAGCTGCCACACATTTTATTCGAAATGTTATAAAGGGAACAGTTTGTAAGGAAAAACGTAATTGCAATTTTTATGCAGACTTTTATCGCAGCTAGTTTTCACTTCACATACTTTACGGTTCCGTGGAATGCAGAAGAGCGTGGCATTCGGGAGCTGCAGCATGGCTACATAGCTAGCATCTTTAATTAGCTCAATATAAGATGTCCACATAAATTTATGCAAGGAATTCAGTTGGCATTCAGTTTTTCCTTCGGCTAGGGAATTTTTTTATGGTACGTTTCCCCAACTTAGCGACCATTTATGATTAACATTGGGCAAACATGCAATGCTCGCTGCTGTCATTAGTGCTGCAGAACTTGTCAAGCCCCTTCCCAACTCTGCTACTGTTAAGGCCGAGACATGGCACTGCTCCTCTTGGTAGCTTTCCACACCATTTTCCGGCCTGCCTGTCTAGTGAACATTTGTCATTTTCTCGACTGACAAGCCAAGCCATGCACATTGGCAAATAGTTAGACCATTTTCTCTTTTTTGCTTAGCTCGTTATGGATGTAAGGTGTGAAATTATAAATTTGCTGAGAATTTATGAGCCTATTTTGCAGTTACCACTAGGCTGCTAGTTATTGCTTTTTGCATAACAAGCAGCTGGCTGTATGCTGATTTTAGCTGCGAATTACGAATATTTATATATAACAGTTGGCAATGAAATAAATTGAATGCGTTCAGGGATTTTAGTGATTTTAGTGTTCAAATAACTATATTAATACATGCTTTTCTGTTTCGCTTCGATGTGAGGAGGATTCATTGAGATTGCACTTTGTTTTATACTTTTAGTTAAGTCGAAAAAAAGTGTCTCATTTAAGTGGCTACAAAATTTGATATTTAATAAAACTTGATAGAAATTTCATTTATTTAAAAACAAATTTATTTTTTTTCTTTTTTAATTCTTTTATATTTACACTTTAATTTATTTTATAGATCACAAAAATTATTCGTAAGGGTTTTATGTCTGTTAATTGTGCAAATGATGAGTAAACTTTCAAGTGGAATACGAACCACATAGAGGAAAAAATAATGAAAATAGACTTCAGGTGCCCAGTATACCCGCAGACGTTGAATGACGTGGGAAAAGTAGTGAGTGGCAAAATTTAACAAAATGCGCTAAAATGTTGAGTTATGCAGAGGATTTCAAAACAAGTAAAATTTATAAATTTTGCAGCTTCAATATACATTTAATTATGGCTCTGAAATGATTGCATTTGTGAGCATTTTTGTGCATCAGTAGACATTAGTTAGTTAGACTAATTAATGACCAACCAAATGGGTTTTATCATCCACATATTAGTCGCATTTCATTGTCATAAGGCCTAGAATAATGAACTCTGCCAAAGCTGATTTCCGTGCCAAAAATAATTCAATAATTGCCGCTGGCTGAAAATTTGTTTCATTTATATGCAATTATAGAAATTTGCATAAATATTGTACAGAATTCATAATCAAAATTCTACACAAACGCTTGTTTTTGATTGCTCAGTAATTGGTATTTCACAGGCAATTGAAAACATTTACTTAACATACTCTGATAGCTATCGTAATACCAAACCTCACTTCCTGACCACAGAGAAATGAAATAGAGAGAACAACAATGGAACTTGGGGTCAAAGCTGACATAATTGGCCTGTTGGCTGTCGCTGTCGGAGCGTGTTAAAGTTTCACCTGGTCGACACGTAGGCAACGGTCTCGAGACGCTCTTAATTAATTAATGTTCATTAACAACTGTAACTGTAACTCGAGGCAACACTTTGGACACAAATCAAATGCTCTGATTGGCCCCAACAATGGACAAGCGAAAGAACTTTTCCTCACTGGAATCTTTTTCAAACTCATTAGGTAACAGCCTCCCAGATCTCACTGAAATCAGACGTTGTTAATAATGGTTAATTACGTGTTTAATTATGCATGAGCACCGCTCACACCTCCCAGCAGGTCCAATTTCTAGAAGTCCTCCGTTTTTGCCTCCTTTTCTTGAGCCTCTGCCCGAAGGTCTCGACGGAAGTTGACGCTCAAACTCTCGTTAATAAATTATGTAAATTGTAGGCGCAACAATCTCTCTCTGGAAAAATGAAAATTTATGCATGGAACTGCTCAAAGAGGGGCTAATGGTTTGGCAAGTGTTTTAAGCTCAAACGGAAGTCAACTCAAGACAGTTATGATTGTCCTCTACATTTTATTAAATTAAATGCAAATTAACATTCATTATTAAAACTCACTCCTTGAAGTCCTACTACACCGAAGTCTAAAAATATGTTGATTAATAACATCATAAATAAATTCTCCTGCTATGCATTTATCTTATTTTTCATATTTTCAACACTTGTAATGTTTATTAATAATAAACTTAGCTTTAAGTTGCACAAGCTTAATTCATATTTTCAAAACTGGCTTCAGACATTTTAAAGCTGATGACAAACTTTTGACTCATTTTCATTTCCTCGTCATTTACCTCAACTTTCTATACTTCAGTAAAGCAGCTACACTCAACCGGGCAACTTTTACTTTGGGGTGTAAACCAATTGACCTTCAACTTTGCCAAGTACTTGCTCCTGTTTAAGTTTATGGTCAACTCAAGTTATGAGCTCTATTCATTACACCTTGAAAGTCAATAAAAAATGCAAAAAGAATACAAATATATATATCTGAATGCTTGAAAAACAAACGCAAATACAAATCAAAACTTCACTTAGAGCGAAGTTTCTATTTAATTTTAATTAGAAAAGTTTCCAACTTAAATTCATCTTGCATGATGCACTTTCTTCGCTTTTCGTTTTATGATTTTTGGCGAAATGAAAGTAAAACAAAAGTTTATGTCTAAAAGCGAGAGTGGGACGAATTTGAAATCCTCGGTTTTCCCATAGATACAACTTTAACCAAGAGAAAGGAAACTGCAACAAGGAATGAAGAAGAAAACGGAATGAAAAGTTCATTACATAAACTGAGGTTAAGTTGCTGCATCGGCATTTGTTTCAGATTTCTGCAAGCAAGTTCACAAGTATCATTGCATAATGAATTGGAGAATATTAACTTTGTACTTTTAATTACAAAAGTGCGTTCCATCATCTTTCCATAGCACACAGTATTGGGCTTCATCAGTAATCAGATTTATTTCCGCTTACTTGTTTGTAAAGTGCATTTACCCTCTTTAGTTGATTTAACATACGGAGCCCATTTAAACCTTGGAGAAATGCTGTTTGAGTTTGACTGATTCCAGCGCTAAGTTGACCACTCGCAACAACACCTCATCAGGATCAGTGGAGCCATCAGAGCATTCATTACAGAGCTTCTGCTTGTTTGCGACCTACAATGGATGATGGTGTCTTCTCAACTGACAACACAGTAAAATTCTGATACCAAAATTGACAATACGTTGCCGAGTTTGTAGCTAGAACAGATGGATGTGCTCTGTGGGGTCGGAAGGCAAAGCAAAAGTGAAGCTGGGCCAACTGTCAACGATAACCAGCAATCGCCCTGGTAAATTGGAACGTCCGACTCTAGTCTGGACTTTGCTGTGCCAATGTCTGTTGGACAAATCAAATAACAAATGATTGTCGCTTGCCGGACTTCTGAGTGGAACTCTGACTGTGATTGGGCAGCGACTGATGAGTGCCAGCCACGCGAGAAAATCAAATGAAAAACCATTTTTTTTATTCGCGATGTACAAAAGATTTATTATGTGGCCATTGCGAAGTGTGAGAATGTTTGCATTTCATTTCCATACGGCATGCTAAATTTACAAAAATATATTGATCCTTTCATTGTGATTTCACTTAAATAAAATTAGCTTAACGCTCAGTTGGAAATAATGCAATTGATGAATGAAAGAATCGTGAATTTCAATTTCAATATTGAGAGTGCCAGGTGCACAAGCCCTATCATAATACTGCTTTGTTTCAAGCTCCGAATAAGAGACAAATTCCTCAGAAATAAAGCATACTTTTCAGTTGGCCGCTTTTTAATCCAGAAAATTATCTGCGCAAGCAAACAACAGCGACATGAAAAATGGTAAAAGCAAAGCCATAAGCGAGCCCTCCACATAAAACGGAGATAAAAATGCAATAAAACTGCGATGACGACGTCAAAGAGGGGTTGGCGCGTTTTCATGGCTAGCGGTTCCTTACAAATGCTACCGCTGGGTACTGTAATCACTCAGTTGACTTCGCTTTTGTCGAGTCTCGTTCTATGCATAAAATGCCACGTTTTATCTAAAGTGTTTGGCCGAAGAGTTTGTGCAACACATTGCCAATGTCTGCATTAGGTAAAAAGAGCGGGCTTAAATGCCTTGTAGCGTTTTTAGAGTTTAAATTATAAGGTTTGGGTGCGAATATCTTATAAGGTGCATTATTTGAGGGAAACCAACAAATATAATATATTTAATATGGTATATATTATTAAATCGTAATTGTCTTCATTTTTGTATGTCCCATTCTAATGATAGAAGTGAGTAATGAATTATTAAAATTACTTATTTTCAATTAATTAAAAAAGTTATACATATATTTATTTATTAATTACTTGACGTCAGTGGTTAGCGCGACTAATATTTGCTTACATAAAGTAATAAATGTCATTGGCATTAACAGTCAGTCCACTGGTAACCCGTTTATTCGCGTTGATGGTGAGATGCAGCTCTCTAGCTCTAGCAGCTTCCAACTAACTCTGTTTAGAATGCTGTGCACCATGCGGTGGGGCTTCAACCATATCACTGACATGTGCCGTGCTCTTGCTAATTTAATTAAAATCAACTTAAAGCAGTCAGTTGCAGGCGATGCCAGAAGGCAACAGTCGACAGTCAGGGGCAGCGAGCAGCGTGTAACATGCAGCAAGCAACATTCGTTTGCCTTTTTCCCAGGCCAATTTGTTACGCTTTTAATTTGTTAATTCATTTGCTACAGCTGCATAGAGAAGCGGTTATATGAGAAGAACGTGGACCGTTGCGCTCTACATTGTAGCAGCGACTGCAACAAGTGCAACAAGTCGACATCGAGATGCCACACAAACGAATATACATAAACCCCGAGAGCGAGGCACAAACACACAAGCTGTCGCTTATCCCGTATTTGATTTTGATTGTTTTAAATGCTTTCACTTTTCTATTTACTGCCACTCTGAAATGAAAAATGGCAAAACGTGGTTTATTTGCTCAGCTAATAGCAGCTCGTCCACATACACACTTTTTGGCACCTGTAAGGCCTTTAAATTTAATACTGCGTAAATAAAAAAAAAAATTCACCACCTTTCTGCTTATTTTTTTGTTTCTTATTTTTTATGTGGCTTCACAATACGCGTAATAAATATTATATTTTTTGATAGTCGCATATTTGATATATTAAGTATGTAAACTGCCTGAGCACATAATCAGCACAACCAGCAATGAGACTGCCTTCTGTTCTAAAGAAAGCTGAAAAGCAATGGTTTGCTTTCATTTCCCTTTCCCACTTTCACAGTTGCACAGCCCATAAATTGCTTGGAAACCTTTTGCAATCTTCTCAACTGCTGAGACGTTTTCTCATTTCTTTTCTACTTTATGCATATGAAAATTTTGAACTGGTTGGAAGTTGTGCGAATATATTACACAAAAATTTTAAAGTTTAGTTTCATTTAAGAAATTTAAAAAAAATTATGAAATGTACGAAATTTGAAAAAAGATTAAGAGTGTTTTTGATCATGTTACGAAATTCAATTGGTTTAAAAAATGTATTATTAACTTTAATATATTATTATTATTAAAATTTATTATTAAAAAATTTAATATTTATTATTATTTTTGTTATGTGATTATGCGATTTTTCAGAGCATTTGTAAGTTGCTTTGGTTTTCATACAGCTTCAATATTAAATTAAATTTTATTTGCTGCATACAAAGGGGAATAGAGCTTAGACAGCGTGTGGTATGCAACATAATTTTTTATTTGCATTAAGCAGACAGGAGGCTACACAGCAGGTGCTAACCTTTGATATGAATACCCTGAAGAAATGTGCAATAACAAAATGGGTATGATAAAGACTATTGAGCAGTTTTATTGAAGTAACATTGTAATACAGGGTATATTCAACAAACTTTTACAGTGTTAAAATTATGTCTTCACATTCTAGAAGTTTTTGGTTGAACATTTTAATTCAGTCCTAAGCAGGTTACGAAGCTCAATGCCTTTGATTTGGAAGCGGTAATGCCGGAAATGCTTCGCACTGCAAATCAAATTGCGACTAATGGATAAGCAGTCTTGTGTGTGGTTTATAGGGATGTCAGGAGGGGAGTAGTGTCTACTATTGAATGGGCATGACATGACAGCAATGTGCACATAAGCCACAAACAATTGACCCGTTGCAGACAATTTCTCAAATGGACCTGAGCATCGAATTTGTAAGGACTTGTACAAGTTTGTTCAATGTTTTCATCCGATTTTCTTTTTATTTTTATCTTGCACAACAATTTTTTGTTGTCTATTGGACTAAAGCACTTGTTTTTCTGTTTCAGGCAAATACTATATGATTTAGGTTTTCATGAAATTGCAAACTCTTCAATATTTATGAGAAGTTTTTTGTACTATTTTTATTGTAATTTAAAAAAAAACTCTCCCTCATAGAGTAGTTATAAAATCAAGGAATATTATATATATAATATATGGTTACTATAAAATATCTCCGACTCTATTTATATACCTAATAAATGGTAACGTTTTTGACAGCAGAAATATATTTAAATTTATGTACTTAGTTTGAAGTGGAAAGCACTTTTGCTTTCGTATTGTACTCTGTACAAATATTTACTGCTATTAGAAACAAGACAATAAAACAATAAGCATTTAAGTATGTTATGACAAACAGAATGCTGAACGGTATTATTTTCCACTTACTACAGCATTTTCTGCTTCACTTTAATCAGCTTTCTTTTTATTCAGATGTACCGTCTACCTTAACAGAAAGGCCCCGGAAATTGACTTGTTTACCCCAATAAAAGGCAAAAAACCAATACAAATGATTAATGCGCGCTGTGTCAGCCCGAAAATATGTGCGTTGTCTGCGAATGGGAAGGAGCCAGGGGCGTGGCTGTTTGCCTGGCGGGTAAAGGCCAACTGCAATATGGGGCAGGCAATATGAAAGAAAGTTGGCTAACTTATGCTGATTATAGTCAACATTGGCCGCAAGTTATTATCAAATGTCTCCCTGGAGTAATATATATCTACGACTATACAAAAGCAACAAAAGTTCCAGAAGTAGGGTTGCCCCGGGTAGAGCAGAGTTGAGCTGGCTAGGGCTGGGCAGCTCAGTTCGCCTCTCAGGCCAGGGGCGTTGCAGCGTTTAATACAATAATCGAATTTTCATAGAGGGGCAGGGATATGAGATTCGACCATGTTTAAGCCTTTGTGAGGCTAATGTTCTCATGGAACACGCCCACTTTTTGTTTTTGTTGACCGAAACCAGATGAGGAGCCGAAACAAGTGCCGTTAAATGACCTTGTTAATCATGTTCATGTTCATGTTTGCTCGTGTGCGTGATTTATGCTTATTTATATTTTATTTACTGAAGCATTGGAAGGCAATGGTTGGGCACAGGCAGTGTGAATCGTCGGGCTAGTAACTTGGCTGTGGTTGCTCCTGCCCTTTTTGAGTTATGGCCCGGTCAAGAGGGCATGACAATATTTATACATATTATTTCCAGTGGGCACGTTTTCCCTTTCACTTGCTTTGAGAGTTGAGACCAGAGGACGATAATTATGGCTCTTAGCATAAGTAATTTGTCCAATTAATGCACACTACATAGAACAAGTGTGCAGTAGCATTATTTAACAGCATAATCGTCTAATTAACTCTGAACTGCTATAACTTTATGATATAAAATATGCTACGAGTATATTAAAGATAAAATTAATTATTTATTGGATCGATATTTTATTTTATGCAATTTGCATAGTAAAGTATCATATTTATATTGTTTTTATATTAAAAATATAATACCATTCAAAAAGTAGAATATTAAAACGTGATAAAATAATTTGAAGAATACTTCCATATTGAGTAAGTAAACATTATAATGATAATCAGCCTCAATTTGTTATCTCCAGTTACTTTTTCTCATGTATTTTTAATTGAGCATCATTTAAGTTTAATTCAATAATCACATGTTACATGCGTATTTAGCTTAAGGAGCTCTTAATTATGATTGCAATTGTCTTTCTGTCATCATCAATCAAATTCACGTCTAAGGTGCTTGCATCGTTCAAACCACTTTGACTTGGATTGAATTGCAACTGGTATTGGCTTTTGTTGTTGCCTGAAGAGTCGTTTGTGGTTTGTTTAATGGGGATAGTCCTTGATTCCTGCTGACCGAGTTGCGCGAACTCAATCAGATTTCAGCTTTCAGCTATCAGCTGTCGAATGTCGGCTGTCGAATGTCGGCTTTCTGTTTTCAGCTTTTAGCTGTCGCCGCTGCACTTAATAAATGCAATTAATCCAATTAAAATGTCATGTCTCATTAATGCGCATTAAACGTGTGAATGTTGTGCAATTAAATAAATGCACTTAAATCGACATATCAATGCCAATGTAAACCCAAATAGAGCCAGCATAATGTGATGAGAATGGGATTGACAAATGGCGCCGAGGGGAAGGCAATGAGGTTGCAAATTTACACGCCGTGATGAACATCAATGAACAATTAAACAATATTACCCGTTGTTTAAGCAGCGTTACATACTCTCCCTCTTTCTCTTGCATTTCCACTCTCTCTCTCTTTCTCTCTCTCTACAGTACATATGCCACTTCTTGGGCTTATTAACATAATCGCTTGTGTCATCGCATTGGCATTTCCCCTTTGGCATCGGCTAATTAAATGTGGCAATAATGAGGCTCAGAACACACACACACACACACACACTCTTGTTCACCCAACCCACATACTCACTTCTCGCTCGAGTTGCAGATGCCACAGAGTACCGTTACCGTTAATGAATATTGTTCATATTTTATCATCATCAAATTACAAGTGAGCTGAAAAATATGCAACGTTCAATTAATAAGCGTCATTTACATGCAACCTATTGGCCGTAAATATTAATTGCTCTCTGCCTGTTTATTGTTGCCACTTGGCAACAGCTTGCTGAGCACATCGTGCAACAAACCGCATCTCCTTCTCAACTGGTTGCAGTTATTTTTCCAATTAAATGAACTGATTTCTGTAAAGTTAATCATATTTTATTAAGCGTTTTTCGCTGGCGAACAATATTTTTATAGATTCGCTTGTGCTCATGTCAAAGGTTAATGTATCAATATATCAATCATTATGTATATTAGTAAAAATTATATCACTGAAATTATTTTAATATAAAGCACTTCTGAAGCCAAATTGCAAAAAATTAATTAGTTGATAACTAATTGATCTCGACTAGTCATATATGATTATTGTATATAATCACACTATATCCTCAATACTTTATAATTTAATATAAATTGGAGTCGAAGGTCTAGGAGTATTCGCTAATTAATTATATGTTTGTGTTCTGAAAATAATTCTGTAAGTTATTATATACAAAATATTAAACTATTTTATGCATAACTTATCTCTTCTAAGAGAAACCTTAGGCCTTAATTATTAAGAAAAATATTCTATGTTTATCTGAAAATATAAATTGTACATGGATAACAAATTAGCCAGTCAGCGAACTCAGGACGCGGCCAAGTTCATTAGTGGGAAAAGTTCATTCCGGTTAGTTAATAAATTTGTGAATAACCGTAAATGATAGCATACTTTGTTACCCAAGATGCTGTTGGTCTGCATTGCCCTGCTCTCTTTTGCAACATCTTCACATTGCTTGGCTTGTTTATGCTTTTGTGGCCAAGACTGCGGCATCATCAACAACGCCTGCTTCTTCCCGACATTCTTCCTCGGTCTGATCTCTTGCCTACGCATCCTTGCAGGCAACTGTGGTTGCTTGCCTGTCAAATTATTGCACTGCAAATTGTCAATTTCCAAGTGGCGGGCGAAAATCATACAATTTGCCATTCTTACCTCAAATGCCTACCTCCTTTACATGCCGGCCCTTCTCCTTCTATCATCTTTTCGTCCTTTCCTTACTGATTTCCAGCTGTACGAGTATAAAATTATATGAAAGCCACAAGTTTTTTAATTAGCTGTCGCACATTTTCTTGGCATTTCCACTTGCTGCCATTGTCTACGTCATCGCCAACGTTGTCATCATCATCATCATCATCATAGTCATGACTGTTAATTTTTGGGGGCATGGCATGCGGCAAGCCTCTTTTAAGGCGGCTTGTTCTGCCGCTTCGAGTGCTAATTGCATTTTGTGCTCTGTTTTTGGTAGTGATTTTGAACTTTGAGGTTTTTATGCCATAAATGCAATTAGCACAAAGTTTTTCCATGAAAATGTTAATGGGGTTTTGTTGTTATTGTACTTTTTGTGACGATCCACCGCCCACACCTCACAATTTCTGACTACCCCATCTCCCACCTTTATACATTTTAAAGGCAAACTTACAAAATCTCTTAATTGAATTAAATGTATATCATGGCCAGTGCTCTTTACCAAGAACTAAGGTTCATCCGACTGCAGCCAAAATAAATATTGAATGTGTGTTCCACACACATACACCGGCACACACAGTCAAGTTGTGCGTAAATATTTGTAGAACGTGTTCATCATCCTGTTGACAAGGTCGTTTACAAAATAAATTCACTAAACAAAATGTTTTTATAGGATTTAACATGTTTATGCCCAACGCAAGGTCAAAGGGGAAACAAATATACCCATTTGGTTATGTGTGTGTGAGTCTGTACGTTTTTGTTGTTGTTTAACATTCATGGGATTTAATTTGTAAGCCGCAGTCTGTTAGTTGCTGCTGCTCTGCATACTGTCAATAGATTTTATTTAATTAAAATTGCATTCCTCATGCCCATATTTGCATGACGTATAATATTAGGTGATTTTATTTGTCAAACATACATACTGTCCTTTGGCATTGGACTTTTGTCATGTTAAAAATTAACTAAATCCGTAATTTCACAGTGCTTTATTGATAGTTTAGTTATTTATTTTCTTTTAATATTATTTTTGCTTATTCAATTATATTAAATTAATTAATTTAATTAATTAGTTTTATAATTCAATTAATTAGTTTTATATAAACACACATATAAATGACAAAATGTCTAAAATAATTATTAAATGAGGACTTTCTTAATCTTGTTAAACATGGCTTAATCGCTCTTTTACTTACTTACAATCGACAAACCATTGATAATAAGTGCTAAGTAAATAACAGAAAAGTCATAGGGGGATGGGGAAGAATACTAAATGAGCAGACAATAATTATCAGATTACCTTTGCGATTATTGACGTATTCAATTCATTGGGAAAGCTTAGAGCAATAGATAATAAGTGAGAGGTATTGAAGGTGCTGAGCAAGGCATTGAGCTCATTCACCTTTTTGATGGGATTCAACACTCAATCGAGCAGAGCGACAAGTTTATTTGCTCATTGAGCTCAATCACAGATCAAATAGCTGGGAAAAAAGTGGAGTTGCTGTGAAACAGCTGGCAAACAATTTGAACTACGCTCCAACCTTTGAACGGAAAACAAGCAGTCGCTGCAGGAGCTGGAATCGCAGCCAGACACAATTGCCACAGAAAGTCGAAAGGAAGTGAAGAAGGGAAGACAGAGCTTTAGGGAGAGCGGGAGGAGGTGTAGAGTCAAAGTGCCTGGCAATATAAATTGCCCGTAGGTAAAGTGTGTGGAAAAGTTGTTGGCTTGTTGGATTGTTGGGGCTAAGCTGGATCGTCTTTGCCTTTTGTTTTTCCTCCAAACAATTTGCCAAATCAGAGCCGCAGCAAATTGCAAATTGAACTAGCACTCGGAGTTTCGGAGTGCATGGAGAAAGTAGAGTGTGGAATGGAAAAAAGCAAAATGGTAAATGCATATGCATAACTTTGGCCTTGCCCTATTATGGGCACGTGCCTTACTCAAGAGCCAGATCCGAAGCTCGCAGAGCTAATGCAATTTTATGCGCGCCTTTGATTTCCCAATTGGATTTGCTACATAATTCAAAGCCTCTTCGAGCTTCAATTGAGATATACTCGCAGTCAAAGCCAAAAGCGGCAATCGAGTTGATAAACCATTCAATGAACTCTTCGTGAGGTGTTTCCATTTCAACTTCGACACCAACTTAATGTTATTTCTAAAATGGCATCCCCGCCTTTGTCCATATTGGCATAACAGCCATCAATTTGCCCAAATAAATGTACAAATACTATGTGTCGAGAAATATGATTTAAACAACTGTCAGACTGACTGACAGTTAAACAAAGCGCAGTCAGGCGAACTTACAACATGTGGCATGTGCCACGCATTGCCAGACATGAATAAATTACTAAATAAATACCATACCATACCATCTACTTGTACGTATGTGTATGTATGTAACCTATTCATATAATGATGAGGACATATTTTTAGTTGTTGACACTCGATGCTTGGCACAAGACGATATCTTGTCTATTTTATCGAAGAGTATTTGTTCCAGATGCTTCGTTTGCTTTTTCACTTTGTCCCTACTCAAGATAATTAACTTCATCTTTGAGTTCAATCAACTTTTTCTGTTCTGGTCTCTGTTCACTTTCCTCTTTGAAAGTAGCTGTGAAAATGCTGAACTTTTACCCTAATAAACTCTTCACACCTGCACACTCTTTTGACGACAGCCGATGAATAAGAGTCCTTGGCACTCACACAAAGGCCTGAATAGACACACTAACATGCAATTGGCAAATGTAATTAACATAGTTTCCCATCTCACAAGCCAAGATGTTTGCATACCTGAGAGCACATCGTCATGTTATTGTGCCAAATGAATCTGCACTTTCTAAGCGTTTAAAATGTCCATATATGTTTAATTAATTGCAAGACAATTTAAAATTAAAGCTAGCAACTCGACTGGTTATCAATTTTGAATTTAGGTAAAGAAACTCAAAGCAACGATTAAATTATTTAAATGTTTGTGGTCGGAAATAAAAGAGTGTACCAAAAATTAGCAAATTAAAAAAATAACAGTCAGTTATAAGCAATTATCTATGTTTTTGTTAATCGAAACGAAACAGTATGAGATACTCGTTACATATATTTGATATTCAAAAAGTGTTCTTTACTAATTAATTAATTAATTAATCTACTATATAATTTATAAATTCTTGAAGCCAAGTCACGGAACGTGTTCGGTATTCACAATAACATAGCAATAAACAATATTATATACTTTTAAGCTGTGTTAATGGTCAAAAATGAAAATACTTTAGAAATTATAGCCATCTTTTAGGATGATTCGGAATAAAAAACACCGTGACATGAATAAACATATAATTTATATTATAATGAGAAAAAATACAAAAATAGTGCAACATGAGTGAGCTTTGTCCATTGTAACTTTTTGAAGTGGATGCGTCTTTTATCTTCAAGCCAAAAGTAAATAATAATTAATAATTCATATCCATAGTCGTTGCCTTTTTATTACTTAAACATAATTCAACACTCAATAAAAATGAGATGTTTTATTGACGAGCCTTGAAATCCAACCAAATGTCGCCCTCTAGAGAAGTAAAAATAGCTAAGGGATTATATAAATTATCATTGCGAGTCTTAGGGTTAATGTGAACATCAAACTTGGTAAGCACCTCGGCGACAGCCGCCTTTATCTGGGCTAGAGCGAAGCGCATTCCTGTCATTATTGGAATATCGTAAATAATATATCAAGAAATAATATTCACAGTTATATATGAACTCACCTATGCAAACGCGAGGGCCATCTCCGAAACCCATGAACACGCCCCGTTCCCGATACATTTTGGCAGCATCGGGCTGCATGAATCGTTCTGGCTGAAATTCGTCAGGATTGGGAAAGTGCTCCTCATCGTTCATGAAGCAATAGTGGGGAACAATGACAGTAGTACCGGCCTCCACTGTGAAGTTCTCACCGTTCTTGTTCGGCAATTCGATAGACTCCGTGCAAAGCTTGTTGGACATGAAGGCAGGTGGGAAAATACGTATACATTCTACAGGAATATTGAATTAGGTTGAGGTATATCTTCAGTTGAATCGATTGCTTACCCTGCACACAGGCATCCATGAAAGGTAACTCGTTTAGTTTATCAAACTCAACGACGCCTTGGCTGTTAAGATGAGCTATGATCTCATCACGCAAACGTTGTTGCACTTGAGCATCTCGTCCTAGCAGCAGCAGCAGATGGCTCAACACTCCAGCTGTCGTCTCGAATCCATCCAAGAGGAAGGTCATCGTATGGGCAGTTAAGCGACGTGTATCCAGATTCCTCTTTTCGGCCAACTGAAGAATATAGTCAAGGAAGTCCACACGCTCAAATTGCTTGCCAGCAGTCAGCTGAGCTCGACGGGCATCAATTCCACTCTGCATGAGACTTATAAAGAATTTTTCCGTTGTGACCGGTAGAAAGCGTAGTTTGATTAGACGCCTCAGCGACGGAAAAGCGCTTACTGACACAAAATATAACATAATAAGCCAGTTTTCCTTGAAAAGATCCTTAATGTGATCAATTATAGGTGTGGGCTTGTCCGAAAAACTCTCCGCTTTTAGACCCAACACGCAATCCGTAACCATTTCAGTGGTAAAGCGTAAGGACATCTGCGATTATAATCATAAATACTAAGCATTCAGTGATCTCATTTGGAGTACTCACATCCTTGGCGTTTAATCCTTCCGGTGCATTAAGGCGCAACTGCTTTCTCAGCCAATCACTCATTTTTAAACAAACCTCATTTGTAATAGGATAGACAGTCTTGATCTACAAATTAAAAATATATGCAGTGGAATTTTATCAGGCTTTTGCACTTTTACTTACACGACTCTGGGTCAGTCCGGGAGTGACATCCGCTCTACTCTTTTTCCACTCTTCGCCGATGAGTGAGAAGGGTGTATTGGCAATAATACAGTCCTTCTGCTCGCTCATCATTACTGAGATTTCGTTGTCGTGGAAACTCTTGAAATCCGAGACAAAAACTCGTCGTGCCAGCTCCGGATTAATTACCAACAACTGTGGACTTCTCGTACCATATATACCCACTACGTCATACTGCTGTTTGTATTTACTGTAGAGAATTAATATCATATTTGTACATAGTATTTATAATACGAATATGCATTATTATTGTAATTTTTTTTACCGATATATGTCATCAAGGTCGTAGATTACGTGCCGCTTCATTGAGAACATATGCGGATAGTTGCCAGTGAAGATTCGAGGCTTAGGACCAGGAACCCCTCGTTTCTTCCAGTAGCCAAAGTTCCATGTCATAAAAACATAGAATAGCCCTGCAAGCACCACTAGCAGGGTCAAAGTAATCTCCAGCATGTTTGCGAGCTGATTTCAGTTGATGTTGTTCGTGTTGATGTTGCAATCTGACTGCGATCGCTCGACCATATAAAGTATACACACAGACTCGACAACAGAGCTTCCAGTGAGCAATTCTCTCTCTACCCTCTCTCTGATTGGATCCATTTAATTTCAAAAATGTTATGTCTTATAGTTATTAGCTTATTGATAGATACAATACAATGTTTACAATATATTCTTGAAATTCTTATAATTGTTAAATATGGTTGTGTATTAAATTATCTCGTTCTATTTTTACTCGCCGCCGCCTAACGATAGAGCTTAGACCTATCAAAATAGCTGTATCGATATGGAGATTCTGTGTATGGTATTTGTTAATTGTTAACCTAATTAAGCACAGCTCGATTAACAAGTGAGTCAGATATGATTGAGAGCAAGATATACGGACTATAAGATGAGAGCGGAAATTTGTTTATATTTTGTTTCGCTACCGGGATTTGTCGCCATGAAAAGACTGTGAATCACGACATAATATGCGTAGAGAAAAAGACTATGGATGTATACTGTTTTTAATACTGAACTCAAATAGTTATAGTCTCCATATTATTCTTAAAAAACACAACTAGTTTCACCGAATATTTTCTGTTGGATGTCAGCTTTAGTCATTAACTTAGGAAGTAATTCGACTCGGACTCACCAAGCTCCATGTCAGAGAGACAGCATCTCCTCTCGCAATGCTGCACCTGATCATCGCGCCCCAGGAGCAATAGGAGACACATCTGCTTTCGTTTGGAAGCCATCGAAGAGAAAAGTCGTGTTTAAACAGTAAGCTGACGAGTGTACAAGTCCTTTTTATGCCCAGCTGTATGAGGTAGTCAAGAATCTCTTGACAATCAAACTGCTTTTTGGCAGCTAGCTTGCGATCGAAGCTTAGGTCTACAAAGAAGCACTCTCTTTTGAGGTCAATGAAGCGTATCTTCAAGATTTGACGCAGTACTGGGAAGGTGGGTATAAAAAAAAGTTCACCAAGAAAGTCCACGGTTCAGTTTTCAGTTAAAAGTTTAGGCTTGGGACTGGGCACACCTCGTTTGCGCCAATAACCGAAGTTCCAGGTCATTAGCACATTCAAGAGTCCCACTATTAGTAGTCTCAGCCTTAAAGTAACCTTCCACATGGCAGAAATATCTCTGCTCCCTAATGTTGTTCAACAGTTATCAATTTAAATCTAATCAGAGACCGGCAATTGATGCCCATTATATTGTAGTAGCGCCAAGTTAAATAAAGAGCTTTTAAAGTGCAATCTATCTTCTCTCTCTCTCAGTCATGCTCTCTTTTGATACGATTCTGATAATTTTCTAATATCTAATGGTTATACGTACAGCGATAAGGGTCTGTATAGTCTGATAGTCGTAAAGGTAATGCAACTAGTTTATTTATTTGTTTGTAATATCTCTCAATTCATTTCAAACCAAAGCGAAATTCAATATTTCATGATCAATTGTAATAATTTCTATTTATAATCATTTGTTGCTTAAAAAATCTCTCTATAAGCATAAGTATGTTATGTGATTGATGACCTAGCAGATACCCTGCTTAAAATCTCTGTTCTCTATTTTGCCAATTCTCTCCAACGTGCAGTTAGATAAGTATAGCATACAATGCAAATTTGAGTGTCTTAATATGTTATACATTCATATCTACTGATCACTTAATAAACAATATAATACAATATCTTTCAAAAGTCTACTATCAAAATGCCTTACCATTTGACTTATATTGCTATAAGAAAATATAAAAAAAAAAATGTTGAATTTCAGTTTAATTATTCTCAATGTGTTTTGTCCATTTTAGCTAAATAGAGTGGGTGCACCTCCGATATTGAATAGATAAATAATTAATCAGCTTATTGATATGCGTAGTGGTAAACTTTTTATTATTTATACATAGCTCAACATTGAGTGAAAATAAGATATAGCTAGTTTTGTTTCATTGACGCGCCTTAAAATCTAACCAAATGCCGCCCTCTAGAGAAGTAATAAAAGATGTGGGATCATACAAATTGTCCTTGCGAGTCTTAGGGTTAATGTGAACATCAAACTTGGTAAGCACCTCGGCGACAGCCGCCTTTATCTGGGCTAGAGCGAAGCGCATTCCTGTCATTATTGGAATATCGTAAATAATATATCAAGAAATAATATTCACAGTTATATATGAACTCACCTATGCAAACGCGAGGGCCATCTCCGAAACCCATGAACACGCCCCGTTCCCGATACATTTTGGCAGCATCGGGCTGCATGAATCGTTCTGGCTGAAATTCGTCAGGATTGGGAAAGTGCTCCTCATCGTTCATGAAGCAATAGTGGGGAACAATGACAGTAGTACCGGCCTCCACTGTGAAGTTCTCACCGTTCTTGTTCGGCAATTCGATAGACTCCGTGCAAAGCTTGTTGGACATGAAGGCAGGTGGGAAAATACGTATACATTCTACAGGAATATTGAATTAGATTGAGGTATATCTTCAGTTGAATCGATTGCTTACCCTGCACACAGGCATCCATGAAAGGTAACTCGTTTAGTTTATCAAACTCAACGACGCCTTGGCTGTTAAGATGAGCTATGATCTCATCACGCAAACGTTGTTGCACTTGAGCATCTCGTCCTAGCAGCAGCAGCAGATGGCTCAACACTCCAGCTGTCGTCTCGAATCCATCCAAGAGGAAGGTCATCGTATGGGCAGTTAGGCGACGTGTATCCAGATTCCTCTTTTCGGCCAACTGAAGAATATAGTCAAGGAAGTCCACACGCTCAAATTGCTTGCCAGCAGTCAGCTGAGCTCGACGGGCATCAATTCCACTCTGCATGAGACTTATGAAGAATTTTTCCGTTGCGAGGGGTATGAAGCGTATCTTGATTAAACTTCTCAGTGATGGAAGGGCGCTTACTGCGACGAAGTATAACATGAAGGTCCAGCTCTGCTTGAAAAGATCTTTAATGTGATCAATTATGGGAGTAGGCTTATCAGTAAAGCTTTCCGCCTTCAAACCCAACACGCAATCAGTAACCATTTCGGTGGTAAAGCGTAAGGACATCTATGGGTATAATCATAAATAGTAAAAATTCAATGATTCCAATGTCAGCACTCACATCCTTTGCATTTATTCCTTCCGGTGCATTTAGGCGCAGCTGTTTCTTCAGCCAGTCACTCATTTTTAAACAGACCTCATTGGTGACTGGGTAGACAGTCTTGATCTACAGTTTAATAGATGCAAAAGGAGATACAGTGGAATTTTTGCAGGCTTGGACTTTTACTTACACGACTCTGGGTTAGTCCGGGAGTGACATCAGCTCTACGCTTTTTCCACTCTTCACCGACGAGTGAGAAGGGGTTATTGGCAAAAATAAAGTCTGTCTTCTCATCCATCATTACTGAGATTTCGTTGTCGTGGAAACTCTTGAAGTCTGAGACAAAGACTCGTCGTGCCAGCTCCGGATTTATTACCAACAACTGTGGACTTCTCGTACCATAGATACCCACTGCATCATACTGCTGATTGTACTTACTATAACAAATACAATGCAATACACTTTTACATAGTGTTTATTATATGTGGGCTTAAGATAATTTCGCTTACTGGTATATGTCATCAAGGTCGTAGATTACGTTTCGCTTCATTGAGAACATATGCGGATAGTTGCCTGTGAAGATTCGAGGTTTAGGACCAGGAACCCCTCGTTTCCTCCAGTAGCCAAAGTTCCATGTCATAAAAACATAGAATAGCCCTACAAGCACCACTAGCAGGGTCAAAGTAATCTCCAGCATGTTTGCGAGCTGTTTTCAGTTGATGTTGTTCCCGTAGATGTTGCAATCTGACTGCGATCCGACTCAACGACGATCGCTCAACGATTTAAAGTCGACCCCACAGACTGGTCAAGAGAGCTTTCAGAGAGCAAGATTCTCTCTATTCTCACTCTGATTAGATTCATTTAATTTCACAATTTCAAAAATGTTTGAGTTATATCTTATGGTTATGGTTATATATTGATAAGGGTTATTAGGTCTAATCAAATTCTCCATAGAGTAGCATACTAGAATACGAGTATTTTTATTTGTTTATTTATTTATTTACAATACTCTCTTGCAATTTCAAAAATTGTTAAAAATGTTTGTGTATTATAGTATCTCGTTCTATTTTTACTCACCGTCGTCTAGCGATAGAGCTTAGAATAATCAAAATAGCTGTATTCAGAGTGAAATGCCCCATGAAAAGCAGTGTATGGTATGTGTGCCTATTATTTTTTAAATTATACTCACAACACTCAATACAAACGTTTGCACGAATTGAGTGTAGAGTAAAATATTCATCTTATTTTTTTTAACTAATAAAGCTCAGCTTAATTGACGAGAGAGTCAGAAATGATTGAGAGAAAAAGAGTGAGACAGACTGTTAGATGAGAGCGGAAAATTTGTTTACATTTTGTTATGCCATCGGGGGCGTTTGCCATAAATAGACAGTAAGTCAAAAGCGAAAAAATTTACGAGTATGTGACCGGTTTCAAGGCCGAAGTTCAATATTTCAGTACAATTCACATATACATTATGTAATAATCCAAACGAACTCGAAATACAATTGAACAATTGTAAATGTAATTAATTTTAAATGTAACCTTTGCAACAAACGAATGTGATCAAACAAAGTTGAACCCAGTTTGATTTGTAATTATGAAAAGAATATTTCCTTGTTTTGGCAATTATGTTTTAATTATTATTAAACATCAAATATCAATTATAAATGAACAAAATTTTTGGGTCGAGCGATAAATTTAATAACTTTACATACTTACATTATTATGTATAAAGCAATTTTTATACCCGCCTACCCAAAGGGTAGAAGGGTATTATGGCTTTGTGCCGACCGAAAATGTATGTAACAGGCAGAAGGAAGCATCTCCGACCCCATAAAGTATATATATTCTTGATCAGCGTCAACAGCCGAGACGATATAGCCATGTCCGTCTGTCCGTCCGTCCGTCTGTCCGTCTGTCCGTCCGTCCGTATGAACACCTAGATCTCAGAGACTATAAGAGATAGAGGAACAAATTTTTCGCGACAGTACGTCTTATTGTTGCACGCAGATCAAGTTTGTTTTTGATTTTGGCCACGCCCCCTCCCGCCTCCGTAAATCGAATAAAACCGAATTGCAGGCGTCGTTTTAAACCTAGAACGTTCAATTTTGGTACACACAATACTAATCACCATCTTAATGATCTCTGCGAATTTGGTTACAATCGGATAAAAAACACAGAAGTTATTAAGATATTACTTTTATAAGGCGTTACCACGTGCAACTGCTAGTGCTAGTTAGTTGCTATGACACTCCGCGACATAATAATGGTGTTCAATAAACCAACTAAAGTGCCGCCAAGCTAATAATTTCGAACAAAGAAAATGTTGATATATTATTTTGGTATTTTTCAGTATATTTTTTTTAGTATTTTTTCAGTATATTTTGAAAAATATAATATTTGGATGGTAAAATTGGGTGGCGGGTATCTCACAGTCGAGCAAACTCGACTGTAGCTTTCTTACTTGTTAGAGTCGGCTTATTCCGACACCATTACTTATATTATACTTGTGTCTCAGTAAATAAGCAGCTTATTGCAATTCTTATTGGAAAGAAAAATTAAATATAAATAATAGATTTTCCTTACATATTTTATGAATAGTTTGCTTTAAAGCAGTGAGTATCCTTTGCAAAAATTCTTCACTGTAAAACACATTGATGCGTTGGCCTCGTTTCATTTACAACAATTTATTGAAAATTATGCGACAAAGTATCTGTGCCACGTCAACCTTTCAATGGCCATGAAATTTATGGCCATTGCAGCAGGTCCAGTCAACTGGCGACTGGGCCGGTCCACGATGCAGTTCTTGGGTGGCGGCACATTTGTCATGTGTTTGTGGCCGGGATTATTAAACGGCTTTTAAGCGGCAGGAAGCACAATAAGTATTTTCTATAGACGATAGATTTATGTTGCCAAATCCGGGCTTTGGCCAAATGAGTCTTGGCAAATTATGCGGCATTTTACGAAGCGATCAAAGAAATAAATATGTTTTTTTTGAATTGAAATCAGTTTGAACTGAGAAAACGTACAAATTAAGAACAGTTTTCTATTTAAGATTAAAAGCAAATTGAAGTATCAGAAATGTATCTTAAAACTTTTAATTACTTGTTAAGTGAGCTACAGTTAGCTTTTTAATCCTTTCTGCTTAAATTATAGTTTATACGACTGACCCATACCAAATGGTAGTCGTGTTAACACAACCCATGTTGAACCCTTGTGTGGAAAATTCGAAATTTATGGGGCATCTCACTTAACTTGGTCAGAATAGAAATAGGGAAAAAATAAAGTAACAGAGGACTAAAAGCTGTTTATGTGTTTTGAACGTGTTCGGCTGCTTACACGGAGCTCCCTCATTTGTAACCCATCACGTATGTGTGTGAGTGTCGAGAGTGTGTGTGTGGGTGGAGTGTGAGTTTGGCTGGAAGCGTTACAATGTTTGGTATGTAACCCAAATTAAGTTGTTGCCTATGCTAAATTGTCATTCTGTTTCTGTAAAAGGACAAAGAATCCCTAAAACGAAAAAAAAAAGAATGGAAAAGTTATGCCTGTCCCTGTAACGACCTTGGTTAAGCCGCTTTAAAGGACTGCAATGCCCGATAACAAAAAAGAGTAATTAGAAGGAAAAGCCACTGGCAAGTGGCCACAAAAATATTCTATGCATAATTAAACGGCAAATTAAGCATTATCTTGCGACAGGACGACGAGCAGCAGGCGTGTTGGCAACAAACAGTAGACAGTAGACAGTATAACAACATTTACAGCACACAAAGGACACATGGTAAAATATTAATAACAATTAATAGGCAACAAGTGTGAGTGTGTGTCGTGTGGGTGAATTGTGGTGCAACCTTCTGGGGCATTTCATCATCTCAATGCTGCGGCCACTTTTGACAGCGGCAATAACCTAAGTTGATTTGGGTGCGTGTCCTTCCCTAAGTCACTTGTATTCTGTCGCCTCTGCTAAGGCTGTTCATGCTTCCAATGACACTTGTAAATGCAGACATCCCACATATATATTAAGTCACTTCTAGTGGTTGCAGGGCCAACTTAGTGTCACAATTGTGCCTCAGGTGTTTGGTTTGGCTTTTAATGCAGTCAAGTGCTCAAATACGTAGGGGTTTGAGGACACTGATTGAGGGTCCTTAACTGGAGCACATACGACACACCAGAGCAACAATTTAAAACTGTAACACAAATAAGTAAAGTTAAATAAATGATATCTTCAATGCTGAGGTCTTAATATATCTAACACTGGAATGTTTCACTCCGTGATTGAGAGAATTCATGCAGTTTAATTTTACAAAAATATGAAGAAAGACTCTTGATCTTGCGTGTTCTTAAATTTCCAATTCGTATAGTTATTTTTACTATAAATATTTATTTATTTGAATAGACTTAAAACATTTGAAAACATTAGTATGGTAGAACTGTTGACCAGAAATATCGATAGGATACCACAGTTAATGCAGATCTGATGTTAATGATAATTATCTACGGATTTCCTAAGTAATTTTAACTCCAATATTATCGAGTAACCCTCTCAAATGACAGCACAGCTATATTTCCAACTCACCGATTTCCCCCATAATCACAGCAATTAGCAATTATGGCTTCCCCTTTTCAGTGTTCCTTTTGCTTTCACACCTGTCTGGGCACCGTCCCAGCTCTTATCCCTTTTAATTAGATGACGCCAAAAGGCAAATTTCAAGCGCAAACTGCGAGTCAAGTGTGGACCACCTTCTCGCCTATTATCCACGTTTTCCCATCTCTGTTTTTCCTCCTTTTCCTATCTATTCCAGCTTCACTCTCTGTTTGCCTTTTGAGTTGGCAGCTGGTTCTGTGAGCTGCGAGTGAGTTTTCTGCCCATTTCAAATTTTCATTTTAATTATTACGAGTATTATTCTGAAATTCAAGCAAGCGGCAACTTTGAGAACACCCCCGAACCGAAGAAGCTTTCAATATTGGTTGGGCTTGACATCAGACAATGCCAGCTGTTACACTTTTTCTTGCCGTCGCCAATTGCCACTTGCCACCTGTGCTCAACACCTTCACCCCTTGTTTGGCATCCCTAGTTTGTGTCTCTGATTTTGCCTGTGCCTGTGTTTGAGTGTTATCATATTTCACGCCTATTAGCATTTTAATTTAATTAACATTTATGACGACAATTTGTGTGTTGGCAGCCGTGGAAATGTGCGATAACTCGAACATCTCTGCAAACTTGTGTATCTCTGATTACGATACAACCCGACATAAGGGACTAAAAATGTAGATACTGTTGTTTTAGAATTATGCACCGGAATATGTGGTAAATTTCATAGGCAACAAATATTAAAGCGCCCCAAACGCTAATAAATGATTAACAGAACCAAAATATATTTCATAAAAAGTGTTATGCAATGCACGTATAAAAGCATTTTACCGAATAATTTTCTAGCTTACTATTATAAAACTTAAATTCATTTGTGGTTTAATCTTTGCTAAATGTTGCAACATACCACTTTAATTCATTGCACAACTGTTCTTAATCCATTCAGTCATTTCTACTTAACTACACTTGAACAGTTACAACAAAAGCACCAAAGGAAGATATTTAAGACTTCAAATAGAAAAGTTGAATGCAACTTCCTTGCAAGTCTATTCAATAGAAATTCAAGGAGAGAATGATATTAGTAACTGACTCCGGAAATAATTTCACGTAACTATTTGCACGTAATGCCAACTAGACAGACAGAAAGTCTGGCAAACAGCCGTCTTGATATCGGCCCAGTTAACGCCCGCTCAGTTAGATTTATGGGCGCCCTTAGCGAGTCAAACATGTGCCTGGCCTGGCAATTTAAGCTGGAAATTACATCCGCCTGGCCTGCCCTGCCAGTTACTTGACATGCCTTGCCCAATGTCGATTCAGCTTTAAAACTTCATACTGTAACCACTTTAATCTCCGACTTAATAGCAGTTCAATTACGTTAAGATTGTCTATTGACATCTTGTTAAAACAGTTCGTTGACAGCACATTAAATAATATCATTAAAGTCATATGCTTGGCCGCATCCATTGAGCACCGAAACTTGTTGTCATAGCTCTTCCAAGTATCTCCAATCAAACTATAATCAAATTTTACTTCTATTGTTATTGATATTATTGTCAACATCGTTAATAATATTTGAAGAGAGGGGTTTGTATTGAATTTCAGTTCGATAAAAAATCAAATAAAATTTCAAATGAGGACGGAATACAACTGAAATAAAATTTTTTCAATAAACCAAATCATCATAAAATGCCATAAATATATGTTCATTAAAGTGTTATTAACTTATGGATTTAGTCAGCAGTTCTAATTAAAGCTAATCAAAGAATACATATTTATATTTGATAAAAATTTCATATATTATCTAATCTAATAGATATTTTTTTGTGTTTAAATGCATGAAATAAAATGGTTTTATCAAATGTTGAATATTTTGAATATTTGAATATTTTTTATTTTCTTACTAAAATAATTTAGAGTGCTTTCAACTAGTTTGAGAGAATACAAATGTTACAGCGCATCTCAAGAGTAGTCTAAAGTGACAGATTTAGACAACTACTTGAAATGTGCTCAACAATTTGAAATAATGTTAGATATGTACGAGTTCATGCAGATAAAACCAAAGGAGTTTAAACAAAACCAAAATATACATAGTAACAAATAGTGAAGGCTGTCTATTTGATGTCTGCGGGCTCTGTCTGAAAGCAAAAACAAATTTACAATTTATAATCGAAACTTGCCAGACAAGAGAACACTAGAAATGCATTATCAAGGCCACAATGTGCAAGGCAATTGTCAGTATAAAATATTTTGTTTTGCGGTCAATCAAAATAAATTTTCAAGTCAGATAGAAAAGCCACAAGCAACAGAGATCTCAAAAGCCAATTCGATTTCGACATTTTAATTATGCAAATACCCAAAGCCAAATAAGAGATAAGTCCAATTAGCTTCTTGCTAGTCTGAATTAATTGAACTTGCCAAAAGGTAGATATTCAAAGTCAGACACAATGAAAGTTTTTCTTGCTGATTAGTGAATAACTGATTCGAAATATGTTGATTAGTCGAAAGTCTTTTTAAATGCTGGATATATTTAATTTAATAAAGGACTTGCAATTGGGTAAAATTTTATTAAAACTAGCTCAACATTACAGTTTACATTTTTCAAATTTAAAAATAAATGTAAGCCCCTAAACTTCTTTTCTTTTAGTTTTTTTTCGCATATTTGTAGTTTGCCAGCCAAATGAACACACATAATAATTGCTAAAATTAACCGCAATTGCACAACCCCTGCTAATATCTTATGTAAACCGAATATTTACATAGAAATAGCAAATTGCCTTGTGCAAATAACAACCGATAATTGTTTATCGAACAAAGCAAACTGCAGCCAAACCCAATCAAAACTTTGGGCGCAAACCAATTGTGTAAAATGTATGATTGGCCTCTTTTGACCAAAACTAAATTTGAACAAAACCGCAAATGGAAAATGAAAATAATTGCGAAATGATTTTGGGTTTCTACATACATATATATATATACATATATAAATACTACATTACATAAAATTCACGCGAATATCAAATATGTACATATACGTCTAAATGTAATAATACGACCATATCTATTTCATGCCAATAACTCGATTAGAACTTAGGTTATACAAAACTCTTACTGCAACTGCAGAGACCCTTCTCATTAAATTCTCATGCTTCCCTGAAGTTCAAGCTAAAATGCTGGAGTTTCTCGTGAATCCACTACTCCCTTTTTTTACGCTCTCTACCTCTCTACCTCATATCCTGCATCAGCCTTGCAGTGTGCAGTGTTCTTCTGTCGGAACTTTGCCTCAGTCTCTGCCTCTTCATTTGCTGTTGCTGCTTTTGTAGTAAACATGAAAGAAAGCTACCAGAAAAAAGGACAAGTTGAAAATGAAATAATACAAAACCCAACCAACCGCCGAGCCAGGCCATTTACCACAGGGGTGCCCCCCGGCAGGGACTCAAAGTGAAGAAAATACAACTATTCAAGCGAAAAAGTTTCTTAATTTAAATACAACATTTAAAAATGTGAGTACAACAATTAATGCTAGAAAGAGGCTTAAGTTATATTATTTATAATACTAGTGGTATCTACGGAATCAAGTAAGATAACCTCATTGAAAAATATATATATTTTACCAGCATTGAATTAGCTTTGCGTATTTACCTGTTTATCTACAATGAGAGTTCGTCAATCGATACAGCCATTTACGTGATAAAAATTTAAATAATCCGTCTTTTTCCGCTACTTCAGCAAAATTAATTATTTATTAAAATGTCACGTGAACCAGCAGAAATACCGGACGACCATAATAAAATAGCAGGTGAACTTACCATATAGTATAGTGGCATTTTATATTGTCTCTGTTTTGATCCTCTCAGGATGGATTCTAAGAGTGGAAGTAGCACGTGCTACTCACTTCTGACCGCCTGGTAGAATATGCCAAATTAAAATTTTAACGACCAATCGTGAACAGCCTAGTTAGGCGGGATTGGTGAACGTGGCAAATGATAATTTTAAATTTAAATACTTATTTTACTTATATTCGTCGACTTTTTCTCATTTTAAGTGACAAAAAAAATTATAGATTTGTTATTTAATTTATATGTGTAATTAAAAAGATTAGGTTACATTTTAAGTATGACTAGTATTGGTTAGGGGTTTTAAGCCCATATCATTTTAATAATATATTAATTAAAAAACTGTTCCTTTTATTGCCTTTAGTAATCTCGATTGAAGCTATCTTTCTTGTTTTTATTTGCATTTTAATGCCAATAGGATAATCAAAAATCGTAAAACTGATAACTCAGTGCGAAACTGTTTTTGGTTCTTGGGCTTAGTGGATTGCACATTTACACTTTTTCTTTTCGTTGTTCCGTTGAAATGATGACGATAAATGTGACACTTTCTCAACACATGCCACATTCCACCCAGGGGGGACCTAGAGTGCCTTCCGCTGCCCCAGGATCCCCAGCCTAGCCTTGGATATGAAAAACTTTGCTTATGCATAAATTTACGTGGGTGGAAAATTGAAATGTTTAAAAGCGCATAAAAATGTTGTTACAACTTTCAAGTTATGCCTGGAAACTTTTAGAGAAACAGAAAGCAAAAGCGAATGGGAGTGCGGGAGAGAAAGGGCGTGGATGTGAAGTACATTTCTATTACTTTAAAAATGAGTTGTTAATGCTCATATTAAGCAAATGTTTGTTTACATAGTATGATTAATTATACGATTAGGCAAGTCCCATGCCAATAAAGAGTCCACCAAGAAAGGAAACATATAGGCGAACATTGCAGACTATAGCTTGCTTGATCTTTTCGAAAGTATTAATAAATCTTGCCTGTGGATCAACTTTTTCCGGTGGATATCTTTTTGTCTGGTCATCTTCCAGATCCAACCGCCTGGTGAAAATGTCCAATATATTGATAGAGATCATTCCACTTTGGATAGCTAGTTCAATCGTTAAGATGGTACCTCCCAGAATAACTGAAACCATTTTAAATACCTTGAGCAGGGCAAATCCAGTAACAATACCGCCACCAGCACTTAATGCAATTTGTACATAAGGGGATTGTTTGCAAAATTTTGACGACGAACCTAAGAGTACAAATGCCACCAATATGTAAACCAAACTCAGTGTCAATTTTCTGTTACGTACTTAATTTGATCATTCGAGTTTCGGCCATCTTCCTTTCTTCCAGAAGTCCAAAATGTTTAAATTCCGTTTAACATTTAGACTTAAGTCCAACTGAAAGTAAACTCACAACAAACTCACACTCCTATTTCAAGGGCCTCCTACAAAGTGTTTTGTTCTGCCAATTGACTGCCAGACCGTAAAATGACTGGTCCCACGAATAAGAGTACAACATTTAAACCAGCGCGACTTAGAAATACTCTGTTTATGTCCACTCAGTTATCAGCTACTGCTTTATTGTACGTCAACAATAGACTTATAATAAAATAAAATAAATCAACAAAAATGATTTCTACAATTAAGGCATGTTACCTTTATCAATTTTATGCGTATTACAATAGGTATGCATATATACCCTCCTACAAATTGAAGTCCGTAGAGGGTATTAAAAACATCAAAGCTAATTTGCTTACATTACAGCTATATGAACTTCATAGATTGTCGGCGATTTAAAATCTTTAAATAATTGATTAGCTCTTATTTAATTAAATGCATCACGTATCATACGATTGGATGAATCAAATGAAAGTTTCTTTTTCAATTGCCTAAAACCAGCAAAACTGTCAAAGAACAATTAACGCCATAGCAGATGATTTGTTTATTAATTATCTGCTACATATTCATAAATTATAACAAAATGCTGTTAAAAAGTTACAATAATTAATTATTTTTGTTTAATGCAACTAAAATACTACACTATTGTATAATACTATGAGTGAATAATTTAAGTGAAAGTAAAATTTACTTAGATAGTTCTAGGACGCTTCAAATATCTATTTTTGCCCTCTCAATTTTCGAAAAATTAATACCGAATTAGTAATTAATACGCAGCTGTGAATTGAATTATCAATGGATTAAGTAAATTTAAGCAAGAATTCTGAATGAGCAAATTATTTGATATTTCCATGAATTCCCTTATTTAAAATTTATATTCCCATTACACTGGCGCTCGATGAACTTAGTGGAGCGTGCATTGTTGATGTAAACTTTGGCAAAATCACAGGGTCCAGGGACAGTTCTGGCAGATCAAAAGCATACAGTTCAATTAATCCGTAAATCGAAATTGCAACTAAAAGTGGCCCCTGGTTGAAGGGAAATGCGATTTTTGGGCCCCAACCTCTATTTTTTAAATTTATTGTTCACCAGGTATGCCCACGCACATTCAAGCACACATCCACAAGCCAGCTGAGAAACATAGCGGGGTTGAGGGGTATGGCTTTTATCGCAAGTTAGTCATCAAATTAACCAAAAGCACGCAAATGGCTCCAAATGAGCGGGCGAAAAGTGACTCAAATTCAAGTGCAAAATAGGACAACTACTTTTCAGACAATCTAGCCATAGAGTTCGTTTATCTGTTTTAGAGCAAACAAGCACTCAAACACTCTTATTGACAGCTTAAATGTTAACCTTAGGTTAGTCTTGTTCCAATACAAGTATTCGCCGCTGCTTGAAATATGCATGCTCTGAATAGCGTTCAAGTTGACCGTAAAAGACATGGTCAGTGGTCGGTCGCAGGGAGGAAAAAGTACGAGGAATAGTTGAACATCAATGCAATACGTGTTTGCCAACTGTAGATTTTGCAGCTTTACATTGATTTTATGGCCATAGTGTAATGGAACATTTTTGAAGTACGTGCACAATAGGGATCCAGCAGGATATTACATTTGATGCTCTTGACACATAAAATTGGATAGATACAAGCATTGGTATTATGCGTTCACTTAATCAGCTCCGTAATTTCAGTCAAATTTTCTAAAAAGCACTTCGCTTTTTGTAATAAACTACACACAAAAATATAATTTCTTAAATGATGTCAAATGTAGAAAAATATACAAACCTTATGATCTTTTCAGCATTATTTATAAGACATATGTATAGTTAAGTTTCTTGCATCGGTTTGCATTTGCCAAGTCTATTATAAATGATAAATCAACTACAACTAAAACCATCGCCACGAAATGCTATCAACAGTCATCGTCAGTCTTTTAATTTCAGTCATAAACCCATAAACAAAGAAGCACTCCAATATGTTATACGTTTGAGACTGCTGCATCAACTGACAACAAAATTAATGTTCTGAAACAGACAAACCATTTAACTCAAAAGAACAGAAGGGAATGATTGGGTTTCTAGGAACCAAAGCAAACCACACATCTCTGTTCATCACTGGCAGCTAACAACGTCGCCGACGTCGTCGTCTTCTCCTGACTGCCCTCTTATTTGACTGACTGGCATTGGGTGCTGCAGCTTCAAAACTTACCGCAGTTAATTTGTTGAACAAACCCGCACACAAATAAAGCAGTCAGCACACAAAACAGCTGCAGAAATCGTTTGCTTTGGGCCAACATGCAACTCTTTATACTAGCATGCACTGTGCATACTATTCCATACATATATGTGTGCCACCCAGCAAACTGGCAAGGCTGACTGTTTTCAAATTTACAGCACGTCAACAAGCTTTGCCAGCTGAGTCTACCCCCTTTCTCCATACCCACCACTTTTTCGATTACCAACCAGTTAGAGGCAACCACATTACATTAACCACAAAACGCCATGAATTGAATTGACCAAGTTCGCATTACGCATACGCTCCGTTTGCTAATGCAATATAAGGACTGGACTCGAAACCGTATTAGCTGGTTGCAATAATGAGTAGTTCTGAAGATCCGTAAACTATTTTCTAGTGAGATTTCAATGTTTTAAATCATAAAAATAGTACCTTTTTTCCAGCACTGTATGCTGTTTTTTTGCTATCACTATACTTTTTAGTAACCCCAATTAGCAAATCAGAGTAAGTCATTTTAGGTATGGTACTCAATTATTAGAGTAACAATGTAACAAAAGTTTAATTATAAATTTTAATGCATTTATTGTGCAAAAACAATTTATCTTCACATCTTACATTAAGTATACGACAGCATTCATCTCTATTATTTTATTTGCTAATAACTAGGAAGTCAATTAAAATATTTGAAGGACTTTTGCATTTCGAATGATTCCATTGGGTGCTGAATAATGTTTATGTTGTTGTTCATGAAACAGCACGGAAATTATGAAGACTTGAACGGCGTTTACATTTGAACTGTTTCCATTAGTTACACACTCCTACACACACGCACACACCCACACATAACCACTCATAAACAAATTTTGCGGTTAACTTGAATTATGGCTCGAGTCAGACAAACACGTAAATATAAATACAAATAAATCGTATTCCTTACGGTAACAAAAGTTATTTACATACGAGTAAATACAATATATATATATATATAACTAAATATATTTACGCACACATCAGGGCTTTATATGAATACCACAAAAGCCGCAGCAACCGAATTGTGAAATTCCTCGAAATTGAAATTGAAATTGAATTGGGCATATTTTAACTAATCACTTGGCCAATGATTTCGAAGCCTTTTGTGGCTCAGACAAGTTCTATTTATTGGCTTCGGAGATGTGTTTTAATTGCGGTACTAATGCAATTAGATTTACAGTTAAGTTAAATGTGGTTCCATTCTATTTTCAGCCATTTTAACCATTTTGGTAATTTTACACGTATTCTGTCTCAGTTTCACCATCTTGAATTATGCAAACTGGCAAATTGCTATGCCAACTATTCTGGACATGCAACTGTTTCGCTTCTATTTCCACTTCGCCTTTCATTTTGCCTTGAAATTTTTATAAGTTGTGCGTGCTGTCGTCGACTCTGACGACTGACGCAAATTAGTGCGACACGCACAACACTTGAATGTTGCCTAACTTTTAACACCCTGTAGCAATAAAAGGTTTGCTGAATGGGTGTCATATGGATCGGGGTAGGTTTCATCCGATTCGAAATTGTAAAATGGAAAATTTGAAAGTAATGCATTAAATAAATAACAAGTTTTTTAATAATGTATCTTTTATTTTAAATTGCATCTAAACACTAAATTTAAATTGACCCACGGCTTGTAAAAAATGCCAGAAGCGTTGAATTGTCGCTGTATTGCTGCAATTTTTGTGTAGACTTAGTATTTTCTTTATGAATATCAGTCAAACCACATATTTTTCAATATATTACTTTGATTCCTCATACGAGGTATCTTTTTGTAGACTATCGGCACGTAGAGCATTCATCGTTGTTGTTTTTGTTATTCGTTCTTGTTTCTCGTTTTGCATAAATGCATGTCGAGCTTTTGGCATTCCGGTTTTTTGGGTGCCATTGCGACTTTTACGGAATTTTTATGCATTTGCGACGTGACTTTCGGGTTGCAAACGATGGCCAAATTGTTTGGCCAACTGTTTAATAAATAAATTATATGGAAAGGTTTGCGCAGACTTTCCCTTTATGTTAAACGCATGCATTAAAAGTAGATGAGTATTTCCAAATATTTATACGATTGAGGTATGTTTATTGCAAACGAAACACTTTGTAGCTAAAAGCAAATTTTCGTTACATAATTAATATGTAATTTTTATAGTCTGCTGAATTTCAAATTAAACTTCTACATTTTCAAATAAAATAAGATGTGGACACAAGATAAATAAATTAAATGTGAATGGTAAATAGTTTTCTGCTAATAAGATGTAACTATCAAATATCAAACTTTAATTTAATTAAATTAATATTATAGACTCACTAAAATTATATTTAAATAATTTATATGTTAATTGAGTAATTAAAATCTAATACATTTAGTATACTTTTTCTTGTTATAATTGCACATGTTACCTGGCACGTCTCTTATGCATCTTATGAATTTGATTAACTAAAAATTGTGATAAAAGCTTCATGTTGTTAATTGTACATTCAATTTGCTCATTTTCTACATAAATTTATTATTTTTGATATCGAATATCCCACAATGGGCAACTGCCGCAGCTTGATATATCAATTAACGCTTCCACATATGTGTACATGGAACTGTTGAAAATTTAAACGAAATTTCAATTGGCTGTTGATCTCATCACCTGCTGACAGGCCATATGTTGGCATGGCTACTGGCAACGCTACATAATTAGCAGGAAATCGGAACGAAAAGGTGCAATCAAAACAAAACGTACAGGATTGGCAGCCTGGACCAAACCGTGTAATGGGTAAAATCGGTTACCAAAATATAAATTTTATAACTGACTGTCGTCGGTCGGGTTCAATGTAAATGACTGACAATCCTCCATAGAATTTGGAGATGGCATTAAAATTTTGATTAATGTGCTAACGGAAATGGAAACTGGGCTGCCAGTCAGTGTTTTGGCCATGTTTTGTGGCCTATTCGGGTCAGAGTTGTAGATTAGAATGCAGCTCGCTCGATGTTGGATTCTATTAACACGCCAGTAACAGCCGGCCACTTCGCACCCTCCACTTCTCTTTCTTGCTTTTGGCTGCCATTTTTCCAGAGCCTTGTTGTGTCTCCCCATTTCCTTGTCTGTCTACTAGCAGCACATGTCGCCACAAAATGCGCCGAGTGCATACACAATGAGACGATTGTGTATGTAAGTATTGAAGGCTCAGAAGCAGAGTTTTCCTTAAGGCAAAACAAGTGGCAACACAGCATAGCAATTGTTGTCGCAGCCAAATGCCGTGTAGTGTCTCCCAAGTGTCAAGTAAATTAAGTTTTGAGTGCTACAAGAAAACCGTATATCCAGTTTTATTCTTTAAACATACTCGCTTATTGAAGTACCATTCTATACTGGGCTGGTTCTATTTAATAACTCAAGTCTACGCTTTGCAGCAGTTCTTCATTAAATATAATAATGAGAAAGCCCAAAAAAATAGTAATATTAAAATTTTAGATAATTCCCCCTTTTTGCTTTTAGTATCTGCTATAGATGTAGTCCACTTTTTCCTTTGTAATATGACATGCTTGTATATTCGAAAACAAACTGACGAATTGATTAACTCTTTTTTGGCTTCAATGTCATAAAAAAAGGACCAAAAAAGTTCAGAAATTTCCCAATTATTTGCTGTGAACACAATCAATTGAAATTTTTTTGATATTTTCATTCGATTACCTTGTGTTTGATGAAAAACTATCATTGAATATGGCGCCTTGATTATTATATTCTGTAGATTTAAAATACTTTAATTTTTTGTAATTTAAATGTGTCAATTAGTATCGTTATCGGTGTGAAAATCATCGTACATAAGTAACAACAGTTACATTATTGTTTTCATTATGAACAAATTGTGATGGTAATATAAAGGACTTACACAAAATATAATGAAGTTCCTTAAAAATAAGGAGTCAGTTGAGCTCATGAGCAGGCCAAGCCGCTAGCTCGGCACTTGTTTCTTGGAACTTCAAATTCAATTAATCGAAATGTCGAAAAGAGAAAACGCATACTTCAAAACTGTCAGGTTGCGCCATCACATTAAAAACTGGCAGGTCCCAAAATCGTTTTATAAATTGTGTGTGAGTGTGCGAACTTGTGTATATGTGTGTGTGTGTGAATAGGAATGAAAGAGACTCAGATTCGTATTGCCAGGGACAATAGTGCGACTGCAGCTGGGCAGGAAATTAGAAATGGCCACTTGATGACCCTGCTCCCGAAAAAAGACAACAGGAGGCAGACGCATGTGGCGTAAGCTGAACCAATGTAATGGCTTGCATTTCCTGATCGGGTCTGTTGCTATGATGCCATATATGTGCACAGGAGTCCATGTTAAATGAAAGCTATGCGAATGCAGTTTGGATTTGACAAACACGTTTGACTGCTGCATCCATTTATGTATTTGCCAGTCCAACGTTTGGGACTAGGTGCTAGGCGCTGTTGCAGCTTCAATTGCCAGTTTAGCAGTTGAATTTCAATTAAGTGATGAGTGAATGAGAATGTGACAATTGTTTTCCAGTTACCTCGAACACAGATGGAAACAGAACTTGAGTTTAAGCTCGATAGTTGAGCCATAAAACATGGAATTCAATTATAGCCAAGAGTTTTGTCAGCCAGTACTTCGACAATGGGGCGCCTAGCAGCAGGCAGCAGGCAGTAGGCATCAGGATCAAGCTGCAGACATTCAAAGAAGAATTTGCTTATAGAAGGAGGGGACAAAATGTTACATGACGCCCCAGACGCGACTGCAGACGACAACAACAACATAAGTCGCTCCACATGTCGTCCTGGCTCTGGCCATAATCCTAAACTTCGTCACTGCCAAAAAGCAGTACGGTTATGGCAAAAGTTCAAAGACTTTTTCCGCATTTTGTTTGTCTTTTGATGGGGTGCAAATTGAAATTGAATTGGAACCGGTTAAGCAAAACCCCACATGCACCCTCCCTTTATTCATCTTACGGCAGAATGCACTCCGTGCAGACCTCGGAACAAACACAAAAGTGTGTGTTAAAAAGTAAAACATTCGCAGGAAGCGCGCCTGAAATATTTTTGCCACATAAATCATAACGATGGCCATATGTAAAAGTGCATGTACGAATAGCATTGTGCTGCATACGAGTGCAGCGCATGTTGCAGTTGTTGCCACAATAAAAATAAAAACAAACAAAAAATCAAAATCAAATGTAAAATAAATCTAACAAACTGCCCTCCAGCCACTTTAGTTGGGTAAACTGTGGGCTAAAGACCATTGCTTTAGCAAGTATTTCATATGAGGGTTTAATACGATTATATTTTACTTTAGGGTTGCATAAATAATTACTGAAATATTGTAAAATTATTTCAACAGAATTTTTCACAACGAATTATTTTAATTTTGTTTTATAAATATCAAGGATATTTTGTAATCTTCGGTAAAAGTTATGAAAGGTTATACTTTGTTAAGTTAAATGTCTAATATTAATTAAACAGCAGCATTTATTTATTACAAATTTTCACTAATTCATAAGCCATAATTACCATCAAACTTTTTAATTGTTCGATAATTTAGCTCGACCAAAATTTATTTCAAATAATCTTTTGTAACTTTGATTTTAGTACCACTGTTTAAGTGGCCAGTTTTTATAATTTTTTTATCTGCCACTTGTTGTTCTTGTTGTCTTCCGAGCTCAAACAATAAATTGTCAATTTTTGAAATGTTCGCCATGAACGCAAGCAATTTTATGGCCATTTTGGAGCTGATTTAGTGCGCTAAGCGCACGGGATTAGCTAGACTCGTAAATTTGCTGTTAGATGTGGCGTATGTGTAACGTGAAGTGTGCAGCGTGCAAGGTGCAACATGCAACGACACTTGATGCGGCCTTTTTCATAATTAAGTGTCACCTTGTTGTATTCAACGAGATAACGCTGTAGCATCATTAAGACACGTGGTTGCTGGATCATCATCTTTTTAACAGCCACTTGAACATCACACGAAATTGCATGCAATTTGCGCAACAACAACAGAGCTTCAAGACGCAGATGCCTGCCACAACGCCAGGGGCAACAGCAGCTGTAACAAATGCGTCGGCTACGCTGCAAGCGATGCCAAGCCAAGATATGGGGCATGAAACGGGGTGGCTGGGCAATGTGCTAGACTTTGCTAGCTGTGATGATGATGTTGCAAAGCTCTCTGTTCTCGCTCAGCTCGCTTTGGATTGGGTGTTGCAAGTTTTTCTCCGCCGTTGAGCAATGTGCAAGAGCTGATGATGAGCATAGCTCGTTAAGATGCTTGTTTCGCCAAGGCAACATCAGGTTGAAGCATCAAATGCTGCTGTGTAGATTGCATACGCTTAGGCGCGAGGCCACTCAAGTGGCCGCAAACCCAACAAACCAACCAAAACAGATCCCTTCCTATTCCACACCCACAGAGACCAACATAAATGTCAAAATGTTAACTTTTTACTGCATAAAAGTCAAGTGCAGACTTTTTTTATGCTTTGTATATGCCACAATTAGAGTCCAGTGCTGTGTGATGCCACACAATATTTTATAACCATACATAACAAAACAGATCCTGTAACAGACACAGACAACAAGTGGTAACTGTGGCAACTTTGACAAAACACAACAAATGTGGACATGTGTAAGAGTGCACTTCCTGCCGCTGCTGGGAAATATAGCATAGAGAAACCAAATAAAGAAATGGGATACAAATTGTAAAGGGAAATAGTCGAGTTGTTCTCTGGAGCTTCTATCCGCATTTCTTTAAAATTTGGCACATTTAAAGCAACATAAAATAAAAAATTTCTGTTTATTTCTTGTTCTGACACATTGTATATTTTATACATTTCTGTAGAAGAAGTATTCACAAATTTTTTTTCGATGAGTTTAATATATTTATGTCCAAATGGCGAAAACGTTGAGCGAAAAAAATGAATATTTAAAATACTACTGAATGGTTTTGGTCTATTAAAAATCATGTGATTGAGGTCCGAATGGTGAGTGTCATTTGCTGCTCAGAATCTGTACATTATTTATCCAAATTTTGCTTACATTCCCAGACCGCCCATGCCGCCCATACCGCCCATGCCTCCCATACCGCCCATGCCTCCCATACCGCCCAAACCACCCATGCCACCACCGGGACTAGCGTCGTCCAACGGCATTTCAGTGACAACAGCCTCAGCAGTAGTTAGCAGGGAAGCAACTCCAGCGGCATCAATGATAGCCGTGCGGACTACCTTAGTGGGATCAATGATGCCACGCTCAATCATATTGCCGTATTCACCCTTGAGGGCATCGTAGCCGTAGTCACCATCGAGGATCTCCACTTTGGCCACCACCATGGCACCATCAACACCTGCATTCTTGGCAATGGTCATGCAGGGCATACGCATTGCACGCCTAATGATATCGATGCCCATATTCTGATCCTCATTGAGACCTTTGAGATCGTTTAGCTTTGGGATGCATCGCAGGAGAGCAGTGCCGCCGCCGGGCACAATGCCCTCTTCTATGGCAGCACGTGTGGCATTCAGCGCATCATTGACCCGATCTTTCTTCTCATTGACCTCCACATCACTCGAGCCGCCGACACGAAGTAGAGCGACCCCCGAGGATAGCTTGGCCAAGCGCTCTTGATATTTCTCCTTTTCATAGTTAGAGGTAGTCTCTGCAATAGCATCGCGAAGGTTCTCCAGACGCTTGTCGATCATAGGACGCTGTCCACGACCCTTGAGCAGCATGGTGTCGTCCTTCGTAACGATAATTTCTCCAACGCGTCCAAAGTCACTAACCTTGACATCCTCCAATCGCACAAGGTTGGAATCATCGCCAAAAACAATACCACCACTGGCGATGGCCATATCTGCAATAGTCTCTTTGCGATTATCGCCAAATCCTGGCGCCTTCACGGCGCAGACCTGCAGGCCTACCTTGAGCCGATTGACGACCATGGTGCTGAGCGCCTCGCCCTCGACATCCTCTGCAATGATAACGAGCGGCTTGCGCTGCGAATTGGCTAGTTCCAGGGCGGGCACAATGCTGGACGCTGACTTAATCTTCTTCTCACAGAAGAGCAAGAATGCATCTTGGAATTCAACCTTGGCACCTTTGGAACTATTGATAAAGTATGGTGAAATATAGCCCCGATCAAACTTCATGCCCTCGATCACTTCCAGTTCATCATTCAGCGTTTTGCCATCCTTGACGGTAATGACGCCATCACGACCCACTTTCTTGATTGCATTGCTGATCAACTTGCCCACAGTCTTGTCACCATTCGCTGAAATGGTTGCGACTTGGGCAATCTCTTCGGGTGTATTCACAGGACGCGACATTTTTTTTATGTTATCCTTGACGCAGTCAATGGCCAACATGACGCCACGTCTGATCTCCACCGGATTGGCACCACGAGAGATCTTCTCAAAGCCCTCCTTGGCTATCGCACGAGCCAGTACTGTGGCCGTTGTGGTGCCATCGCCTGCCTCCTCGTTGGTATTATTGGCCACGTCCTGCACGAGCTTGGCACCGATATTCATGAACTTATCCTTGAGTGCAATGGATTTGGCCACCGTTACGCCATCCTTGGTGATCTTTGGCGACCCCCAGCTCTGCTCAATGATCACATTGCGTCCCTTGGGACCCATCGTAACCGCCACAGCATCCGCTAGTACATCAACCCCCTGCAGCATCATGGCCCTGACCTCTGGCCCAAATTTCACATCCTTGGCATATCCACGACAAAGTAGTTGGTGGGCGATTTGTGAACTGCGATTCTGTGTTGATATCCTCAATAGACGCAGCATTCTTAACTCTAAACCATTACACAGATTCGTCAGCGTGATTCAATCAAAGAAATTGTTTAATCGAAATACTTACGTATTTAAATTGTTTCGGATTTTAGATGAGCACAATTTTTCGGTGAAAGTTATATTTGTTGAGTTTATGTCTGTAAGTAGTTGACGCTTTAGAAGCGGAACATGAAATGATTGTTCGCTCTACAAAATAATAAAAATAACAAAAAGACAAGGCCTGCTCTACTTTTACGACGTAATTCATTTCAATATTCTGAAAAGAAATGTAAAAAGATATTTATTTTAGTTGGAAAAATAATGGAATACTTATGTCAACTTGTGATTTCAATATATAGTAGAATTATAGTTAGCCCACGTTTGATGCCAATTGATTGTCACATTAATGTTGCTTGCGAGATATCTTCGAGTACAGCACTGTTAGTTATTAATAATTACAGTCAACGCCAATTGAAATTCGCTCGTTGGGCTTAATTCAAGTACATGAAAAAGTGTCATCAATCTAATAATTAAAAGACAATGCTCGATGTCATTGCTGGTGGCATGTGGCAACAAATTTTACTCAGCCAACAGCTGGATGGCACTTTGCAGGTAATTAAAAGACAAATATTGGCCAAGGGTTTGTGCTTGGTAAGGAGGTGTGGAGGAGGCGGTGGAGGCTTGACTGTTAACACCCACATTGAGCCCATTTTGCAATTTAAATTTTCATGAACAAGTGCCGCCATTTGTCGCTGTCGTCTTTGTTGTCGTTGTCGTTGTCGCTCGCGTTGTCAGAGTCCTTGTTGTTGTTCTTCTTGTTATCGTTGTCCTTACCGCTGTCTTTGCCATCGCGAATCCTTAACAGTTTTCAATTTGCCTGGCCGCTTGTAAGAGCAGCTGACAGCGTCTAAAGTACAAAAACATTCGGAGCACAGATACCGAGTATCAAGTAATGTCAAAAAGGGGTTTTAGGTATGGTAAGAATAGAACAAGGTGGCTGGCAAACCCGATTTGCTTTTCATGATATTATTGCACGCTTGTCGTCGCACATTTTTACGACCATTTAAATGGTTTTCGCCTTTCACTTACAAAATTTGTCGTTCAGCAGAATTGCAGGTGGGTTACAACTGGCTTAGAAATGGTCGACTGCATGCAAAGTAGCTGCCGGCTAATGTAAGCCCCCCGCACTGAATTCCTCAACATAGATCTTAGTGAAATACAGCTGCTACTTAACATACTTTAGCATGTTCTGCACAACTTTTTAACTTTTATACAATTAACTTAACTTACGAGTTAGTTTTTTACTATATTAAATTATTATACATATTAAATTCACTAAGCATTATGTCAAATAATACCTTTTAAATTAAAGACTTAACATTTCATTAATGTAAAAATAGTGTAATCTAATCGGCATATACAGCATATATTCACAACACTTTCGCTTTCAAAATAAACTTTAAGTCTCTTATAAATCTGTTTTTCCGTAATTTGAGTTTGCCAAAATAAAATGTTTTGGCTATTAAAGTGTTGTTTTGATAGGCAGTTACTTATAATTCAACAACTCTTTTTGTAGCGAATATACTTTTTATATTGAAACTTTATTCTGATACCCAATTAGAATACACAATATAATTTTAGATAATTTTATTTTTATAAATTTGTGTACTCTTTGCACCTCCAAAATATTACAAATAAACACATTCTTAGTTATATATAAATCGGTTTACCAGTTTATTACTCTATAATTCCATATGCATTAATTCGCAGCTTTCCGCTCTATTTCAAAGTCATATTAACCTATCTGCTCTTATTTACTCACGAAAAGTCCTTATTGCACTTTTTCCAAACATTATCTATTCATTGAAAGTAGTAATTACTTTTCCGACCAACTTACCTTATCAATTAATTAGCCTCTTGCTTCTTCCATCATAGATATTCAATCGATCCTTCGTTTATTATGTGCCACCAAAGCGGCTTAGAGTTCCCTGAGAAATTTTCTAAGCCATTCACTTTTACTTTCATTTTCACTTTCACTTTACTTTGACTAAAAGCAGCGGCGCATTTTTAATTATATTTCATGAAGAAGCCTCAAGCCCCCCACCCACTCTGTTGCTTGGGTTCTCTACCCTAGTGATGCCTTTGTTAGGCAAGTTCCTGCGGTTAATTATCGATGAGAATGAGGCCAGGACATGACCACGAAAATATCCATTTTTGGTTGGCCGCGTGTCTGTGCGGTGCTAAGTTAAAGTCAGGCAGGCAAAAGTTTAATGAAGTGCAAAGGGTTTGAGAAAACTTTCAATAAAGCTATTAAAAGCTGTGCATCAATGGGTTAATAACAGGCCAGCTGCTTTATTGGAATTTAGGAGGCTTTGAGTCACAATTAAGGCATTGTTTAACGATAACCATTGTCTGGACCACCTGGTTGGGGATGGAATCTTCTTGTGTTGTATCATGATCGAGACTTTAAGGACTATAGAACTGATTTATACTTGTGCGTCATATGCGTGGCATCCACAACTAATGATTGCCGTTGTCCTAATTTATTAGATTTCTTTTGCCCGACACGCAAAGAGCTAAACAACTTTCAGCTAAGCTATTGGGCCTTTGCCCTTCTTGTGGCCTGCCTTTTTTGTTGGACGGGTCATTTATTAATTGCGCCTCGTATGCGTGCTAATCTCTTCATTATGCGATTTCATAATGGATTACATTCAAATAAATGCGCCTCATTTACCGTCTGGTAATTTCTATAATTTCGACGCCATTTCACTAATGATGCGTGGGTCCTTTGCATTGTTTTTTCCTTTTTTTTTTTGGTATTTCTTTCGTTTGCGTTCATTCTCAGAAGTATGAGAAAAGAGAACGACCGCTTCTAATATTAATGTCTGCTAATTTGAGACATAGTAATTGAATAAGATGCATCAGTTGGCCAAAGGTGGCGAGTGCGGGGGATCTGAAATTGATAGGACAAGCCGAAAGTTGCTTTGTTGGGGTTTGTGGGCAATTAATTATTAAAGACTTTTGTTGGTCATTTTAAATGATAATTCCAATTAGCAAAATGTGCTTTGAATTGTGATGAGAAAGACAAAAGAAGGCAGTGGATTGACGTTAGACAGTGGAAACAATGAAAATTTTATTGAGTAAAAAGCACTAATATTGAATAATATAACATAGTACTTGTTTTTATTTTATTTATATTTTAACAGATAATCTTTAATATTCATTATGTTTTCAACCTTTATTATTTATATATTCTAACAGCTCTTGAGTTGTTTTATTGTGGTAATTCTTTCACGGTAATCTTCAATTCAATAATTTAATGAACACCTAATTGCAATTCCCAGTACCCTTTTAATGAAGATCAAATCAATTTACAATAAAATCTGTGGTTATAAATTATTCAATTTAATAATTAAATTAAATTAATATTTTAACATTGATTTACTTTTCCACTTTGAATAAAATAATCAACGAAATCTGCTACAAATTAAGTAAACTTAATTTAATCGTACGGCCAATGTATCAGTTTATCTTATAAAGCACTTGACTCGGCACACTTGCTGCATGCATTTGTGTGTGTGGGGCCGTATATGTTTGAGTGAGTGTGTTCTTCTCCCACTAGGTTACATGCAAACATATTTCGGTCATGCAACTGTTTCGGGTCGCCAATTGCCTCATTCTAACCACTGCGCGGCTGTTTGCTGCGGTCAGGGGTTGCGAGGTTGGCCATAACCAAGGCAAGAGGAAAAGTCAACCGCCCAAACATCCAACTACCCAACAGCCCAGTGAAGCCAGCAATGGCACCTTTTCAGCTGCTCTTTGCTCGCTGCTCACCGCTTGCCGCAGTGCTTTTTGCAGTTGGCTGCACATTTTGATTAGCCGTCGGCTACGCTGGGCTGGGTGCGGTTTGGTTTTAAACATTTGCCGACACTCTTCATACACACATACACATACATGTTCTCACAGATAGCCGCATGCACACACAGGAACTCACATACATATACATACGCACACACGCGCTTCTTTGCTGTCTGGCATATGAGCCGGAAGCGCATTATAAAGGGCATTTCCGGTATTTAGGTTGTGCTGTTTTTTTGGGTGGCGCCTTTCAAATTTATGTATACTTGCAATTCGGAGAATTTTTGTGCTTTTTTACGCTTTAAATTTTCTTAAATTACGCATACGTCATGTGGAACGTGTCTGCATTAGACATGAATAAGAAATAAGTTTGAACATCACGAATTGATCTTTGTTGTAGCATTTTATCGCAAACTTTTTTGAATCAAAATTAAGCTGTCTACAGATTTGAGTGTGTGTATAAAAAACAAGTTAAAACTTTAAGATGCAGCTTGTCCGAAACAATCATAAGCACATCCACAAAAAGAGTAGGCGATGGAGACAGGGGCGCGAGACAGTTCGACACAAAGCCAATACACGCTTGGAGAAACTTTTGGCCCTTTTGGGGAAAGTTTTTAGTAACCCACTCGACTTCAGTGTCTGTCCAAAAAGTGTTTTAGGTTAAGCGCAAACTTTGCGCCAAACGCTTTTTGACGGTCATTTTAATAAATTGAAAAGTGGAAAATGTGGAAAAATGGTAAATCGATAAGGACATTCTCCTTCGCCCAAAAAAAAAAAACAAAACTTATTTTGTTGTTGTCCTCTTGTTGTTTGTGCAGGCTCATAAAATCTGTTTACAGGCTTATAAATAAGCGAAGCTCTAGCTTTCTCACACCCACACCAAGATTCTGACCCCGACCCGACCCACACATATTCTCAAGTCTATGGCCAGTGGTGTCGGTATTAACGATTTGTTATGCTTATAAACAAAAAGTGGGTAAGGCGAAAAACTTTCGCTTCCTGCTCTGTGCTCGAAAAAAGTTTCTATAATGCCATATCTTATGCATGTCAAGGGCTAAACTAAACAAATCTGCTCAACAACGTTAAGAATGCCGTCATGACAAAAGTTTTTACATTTTTATTGAGTTTGCTTTGTAATTTAAATTGTTTGCTCCCTCCACACAACTTGTTGACTTGTCAGATCGCAGCCCTTGCTAACAATATACGTACATGAGTATAAACCAATGGCATTTAATCTCTTCGTCTGACTTTCAATCAATCGCATCAATGTTCATTGTAGCGTCTAACAAATTGTTCGCCTGGCTGCTCATCGCACAACCGAAGCATAATCGCTCTCGATTTCCCCGCATCCAGTTGAGAAAAGGACAGTCAAAGGGCGGCTCTACATACATGACTGTCTGCCAATGTACATGTGTGCTTGAGTGTGTGGGTGCTGCGGCTTGCCTTGCCGGTGAAAAGCAATATAAACGTACAAATACTGATATGTACATTAAATCACAACAACTTGTCATTGCTTTGCGAACAGCAAAACATTTCTCTTTTCAATTTTTAAACAATGACAACATCATCGTGCTCATGGGACGAATACGCAATATGCTTGCATCGAGAAGAGCTGTAGCCAAGTGACATACAAATTGAATCATATGCTAAATGTTATCAGTTTATCGCTTTCCTCTTCATACCCTACACTTCACATTTTTAAAGAGGGGTTACTCAGACTTAAGCTATCTTTGATATATCATCAATTGAGTAAGGTTCTGATATTGAGTGAAAATGAGTCTTCATTTAATCACGACGAATAGACAACATGAATTGCTTTGAATTACTTTACTATTGTGGGTGACATGTTGTCAATTGTTTGCCTCATTATTTATAACATATACTGCTCATTCATGATAAGGTGTTTCATTAAATGTACCTAGAGGCAGATTTGTCACCTACATTCAGCTCAGTGAAGTCAAATATGTTTTAAAGTTACACCATTTATAACATTATTACATTGTGGTGATTTTAAAGAACTCACTCATTTACTTAAGATTAAGTACTTCTGCTATTTCAGTTATTATATCTTCATACTTCCACATTCCCATTCGTGGGACATTCTTTGCAATAACTTCATCTCTTCACTACACATGACTAAATGCCTTCCTTTTCTACTCCCACTTGCCCAACGATTTACACTGGAATGTTAGCATAAGGATGAAGGGGTGAGTGTGTGTGAATGGCTTGAATAACAGCATAATTCATTTTGTCACTTGTATCTGCTTGTTATTAAATTGTTTTGTGTGGCACGCTTAACCTTGCCACACATACACACTCAGCACACACTCAGTGGAGTTGCACTCTTTTCTCTTACCCCAGAGTCGAGGAAATTTATGCAAATTATAATACGCAAATGTACAAGTTATGCTCAGGCACAATAAACAAGAAATGTGCACCACGCTGGCTCTGAAACAAAAGAAACGACACCCAGACAACGGCAACATTAACTCGGCTCGACACGGCTTGGCTTGGTGTGGCTTTCTCTGCTCTATTTGGGTCTCACTCTCACTCTGGCTGTAGGTCTGGTCTGGCAGGATAGATGTCCTTGTTGCTTGGCATAATTGCTAGAGCTGCATGTCTATTTGTCTGCCTGCCTGACTGTCAGGCTGCCTGCAACATATGCCGAGGCATTGTTGCTTCTAAAGGACTCGTCTTATATGGAAGTCAAGCAGTTGCCTGATATAATTGCAACAATTGCATTTATTTTCCTGCGTTCTGTATTACAATTTCTTTGTCTATGGCTGGCGGCAGAAAATGCCTTTGTGGCTGCTTTCAGTCAACACCGTAGATAATTGTTACAATTACTGTATTACAAGTGCCTTATACACACTTTTCTTTACTGTTTCCATAATAATTATGTTTACAATTATTGAAACATGAACGATTGACTCTTTATTACTTATAAAAAAGAAAATAAAATAAATTAAAATTTGTTATATATTTATAAAGCCATTTTCACAAGAGGCAACAAGTCAATCAACTGTTTAAGTCTGGAGTCTGCTCTTAATGGCTTTAGATTGAATAATCGTTTGGCTGGCAGCCAAACAGTTGGCACTCGGAAGCCATTTCAACGATTATGAATAATTTTTTGCTCTGGAAAGCAATATGAAAATGTATAAATTGAAACTGAAACTTGAACTTTATGCAGCTAATTGAAAGCAGCAATTGCGGAAAGAGTCCGACTGGCAAAATGATAAATAGCTGGCCAAATGCACACATATGAAATGCGTTAAGTTATACGATGCCAACAACTATTTTTTTATTTTAAATTTTCATTTTTGCATAAAATTCCATTTGACTTTTGACTTTTGGCTGCCATTAAGTGGTGAAAAAAATACTACTGAATGTGGGTGTTGACGAAGTTTCAGTAAATTTGAGTGAGTAATTTCGGCACAACAATTTGAAGAGCAATTTAAATGGCAGTGCACTGGCAATTAACATTGATGTAAAGCAAAGGGAGATCGGACAAAAAGCACAGACACACGACGGGATTACAGTAAATGTCGAGATTTTCATCAAAGTGCCCGAGTAAATTGGAAGTTGCATACATGTGACCTGAAGTGCAACAAAAAATACTGCTATTAATTTCGTAATAAATCTGAACTTTACTTTTTAAGCTTTCTTAAATCGATATGTTCAAGCTAAACTTGAATGTTGTGCATTAAATTGCATAAGCTATGGCCAACAGCTTCGGCTTATAATAATTCCAATTGCACTGGCTGCTTGTGAAAAAGAAATGCTCTACTCAGCAAACAAGTTACAAGCAAGAACTACAAAAAGAAGCCTTTCGATTTACCTTTACCTGGTACGAGTATTTATGCTCAATAAGTTACTCAAATCACGTTCAGCAAATGCTTACAAAATGTTACAACAAATTTTGCACGATGCAAATCTTTTATTGACAGCACGTTTCACTTGTAGACAGGCATTTTGCACATGTTTCAGAACTCATGCTTCCGATATATTCGAGTGTGTGTGTGTGAGGTAGTGTAGTAAAATGTTGTAATAAAAGAATTCCTTAAATGCCTAGCAACAACAAAAATCGGTAGCAAATTTAATTGATTCCACTTTAGAATGCATTGCCAGGAAATTAGAGCTATTGTTTGGCTTTTATATCAGCAGTTTGCATACGCTTACACTGGGTATCTTTATTATGAGAAATATTAAAAAGGCATCTGAATATTTTTCATGAGCTTACTTTAGAATTTCAGTTCACCTTGTTTCAGAGCTTTCTCAAAAAAAAAAATAATACCGACGATCCATGAGTATACAAATTCATATGTACTCGTATTTACCATATTCTATAAGCCTTTAACCTTTAGGCCAAAGTTGCTATAGGGTATTGATGATTCGATGGCCCACATCGCTATTGTCTTTTTATTGCAACATATCACACAGCTGCATTTAATTGAAAAATATAAGCTGCAATATGATATCAGCGATATATAGGTGCATATGTATGTTATGTACGTACAGCAAACATGCCCAAATGTATTTGTGCATTTTGTGGCGATTTTGATTGAATTCACGTGAAATGTTTGTATGGTCATAACGTGGCAATAGAAAATGCATGAACGGGGGCATGCTCAATTTATTGATTGATTGATTGATGGAGTCCCCATTGGCACCAGTTTCTTTTCATTGGCCTTCCATATTTTTTGTGTCTTGCTCGTTATTTTTATGGCATACTCGTAATAAACGAACTCACACTCATGTAATTACAATTAATTTTCATTTGTGCCAAATTGCTGTGGAGCCTGCGCTTATGGCAGTCTGGGATAAAGAGGGAACTGCCAACGCTTATGGCGTCGACAAATCCGGCTTTCTCTTAATCATAAAATAAATATAATAAATATCAAAAGAAGCAACAAAATACAATAACAACCATTGCCAGACAAAAACTGCCAGCCAAAGCAGCAATTCTCGGAACTCTCACAGAAAGGTCAAAGGCTTAGAATTGTGATTTGGGGAACGATTACTAGTTGAAATTAACTGGGTCTTGAAAGTGTATTAATTGGATCAAGTCTGTATAAAGCCATATTAACTCAAATTATTTTCAATGTAAGTGAAGCACTTAAATTTAGAAATTTAACTAAAACATGCCACAGCAAGTTAGTTTGTGTAGTCCCTTTGAAAGTAGTATTCTTTATGAAATTTGACATACAGAGCAATATACGACAACTGATATTAATTAAAAATATTCATTTACTAACAATTTAATTACAATGTATTATTTAATATTCATTAACCATGAAGTATAATGATCTTTCAAAGCTGACATTTGACAGTGTTATGTATCAAATTAATCTTCAACAAGCTTTTCATCAGCTCCTCTTCATATTTGCTAAGCTGATATTTAAGCTGTACACAAATCGCTTTTACCGCCACCAGAACTCTGTTGGGTTGCCATGAGTTTTATTGCTATAACGAGGAGATTATTTCGCTTCACGGATTAATGCACTAAATGGCACTCAGCGTCCGAAAACATAAACAATAAACAATATATGGATATTGGAAATAACGATTCTGATATTTATTTATATGTGGACACAAAATGCCATTAAGCAAATATTTACGTTGCCCTTTTTTATCAGCTAAAACTAACAGCGAGTGTCATGCCAGAATATTGTGTATGATATTTCTAGGGATATCATGCAGAAGTTCATGTCCGAAAAAAGTCATAATTATACGTAATACTGAATCGTGTGATTATGACTTATTAAAATATTAAAGTTCAAGATTAAAATTAAATATTTAATGTTAACCATTAAAATATTGGATTTAGCTCATCATTCCCTTTTTATTCATTTAATGTAGAGTAGAATAATTGAAAATGAATGAATGAATATTGTCGAATTCACGGAAATATTTATGCATACGTATACTTTTCACTTACTACACCTTTGTAAAATACAATAGTGTGGCACTATGGCGTTAAATTAAATTTGATGTGTGCATCAAAATACACACAATTTTGATTACATTAATGACATCACATGTGTTTTCATATTTTAGCCAACTTAGCTGACATAAAGAGATAATTCAAAAATTAAATGCTGAATTTAACTGTTGTCATCAGTTGGACAATAATATTATTAAATTGACAGTGAACTTAAAATTGTAAAAAATATTATTAATGACTTCTGCTCATTTTTGTAGCTGCCTATACAAAATTGTCGACGAATAATATTACATCATGGAGAAGGATACATTACCCACTCAATAAGTTATTATATATTCTCTTTATCTATGTGATCATGCGTAGATGTGCACATGGTCTCTCGTAGTCAAGCAGTCTCAGCTCTTCTTCAACCGAATTTTGAAATTAATCGAGTTACCACGTATTGCATGCCACCTGATGCACGGGCACTTCACACAATTTCACAGTGTTGTCTTTAACCCGGGCTTGGCAGGTCGTAGCCTAGAGCACAGACACATGGTTTGGGCACGGACAACACAATTCCCGTTATAATTAGTTTGGCTGCATTTTCACACTACGTGCCTCGCAGCCAAATATGTATGTAGCAAGTGCTGCATTTGTGGTCTGCTCTAGACTCTTAATCAAAATTGCGCTCATTGCCTCCAAAACTTTGCTTACGTTGATGGCTAGCTAATGAAAATGGTAATGGTACATTTGAAACTAAAGCAGCGGCTTAAATCACTGCCAATATCCATACATTGTATGTATTGGTGGGGAGTCAGGCCATTAAAAATATATATATAAATATTCGTCAGAACTTGTATTATAAGAAAAAGAGAAAAATTGTTGTAATAGATATTGTAGTATTCATAAAGTATTAAGATACAAGCTACAATTTATCTAAACAATAAAAATCTTTTAAAGCGCATTGTATTATCCTGCAGCTGAGCGCTTTAATGCCGATCACACGCTGTTTGCAATGCTTTGAGCTCTCGTTACAATCTCCTGCCTCAAATATCTCTCACTATCATTCTCCATCTCTGTCTCTACTGTTTTTCAACACCCTCTGGGCATTTTGGATGCCTTATTAAGTTACCACCTTAACGGATGCTGAAACCTGCCCCGTTAGGCAAACTTTCTGCATGCCAATGATATTATGTGTGCTTTTTCTTTATACTTCTTATTTCTTTCAACTTCTTTTCACTTTAATGGCGTTTCGCATCGTCATCATTGCAACTCTATTGTCAACGTTGTGTGAGTCGTGAGAGAAGCGTGAAAGTAGTTGGCAAACTCACAGAAAAATGCAGCCAGCCCCGTGCGATGAGTAAATACCGTAAACCAACGACGACTTGGCTCCGTTGTGGTCTTACATTTAAACGCTAATTATATGTAAATAGATCTAACGGAGACGATGCTCAAGGTGCCCCCATGGTAACTACGAGATAGTTGTCAAGACTTGCAGCAATTGAGATGAACTTAGAGAAATGCGTTTCAAATTTGCTTAATAAATTGTAGCAATTACTTTAATAGTCTTAACATATGTGCGAGGAGTCGACTTATAGCTTGATTGTGATTAAGCAATTATTGTCATGGACTTTCGTAAAATAGATTAAGTATATATAGAATATATTTAAATGTTAAGGGCAGTACGGTTGACCAAAAAATGTGCTAGACAAGACAATGTAAAACTTTTGGCGCCTACACGATTAATTAAAAATCTTGGTCAATGTCACTTAGTTCTAAGATATTCTTAATTTTAGTATGTATTTCATGTTATATTTTGCAGCTAAAGATTGCTTAGATGCCTAGCCAACCACTTAGAGAAGGACGCCAGTTAAGCGACAACTAAAAATAAGCATCGCAATTTATTTTCTAGCATTTCGCTTTTAATCAAATACCACTGCAATTAGCCATATACCATTTGCATAAATTCCTTTGCATTTGAGTCATTAGAGCCCCAAAAATTTCATTACACTTTGTTGTGCGTGTCTCAGAGCAGCATTCAAATTTTAGCAACAAATAAAAAAAGAAGTAAGAGAAAAGCATCGCACAAAATGACAAAATGAAAGCAGAAGGTGGCTGGGCAAGTAACATGAGAGTTAGAGCAACTCTGAGACTGAGAGTGTGGGAGACAAAGAAGACAGACCATATGAGGGACAGAAACCAACACGTAGAAAACGCATAAACATTCTTGCTTAAGTGAGTTTGTACATAAATTTTCCAACTTGAGTTGCAGTCGGGGGATGCTCTTAGGGTGTAGGGGAGTAGGAGGAGCTGTCAACTTGGTGTAAAAATACGCAAAATGTATTCGACTGTTTGGCTAGCTTAGTTTCGGTTTTGGTTTCCGTTTTGGTTTTGGGTTTTTTGCTTCTGTTTCGTTTGCTTTTTAGTTAGCCACAGGCACTCCAAAGGAGAACGCATGAACTCAAGGAAAAACGAGCGCAAATATAGTTTATAGTTTAGTCTGGGTGTATTCAAATAATTTTCAACTGAATTCTCAATACCATTCTCTAGTGAATTAATTCGGAAATGCAGCAATTATTACCATGATAACTTTGCTATTATGCAAGCGTCCATTGGGAGTCAGAACAGCTTTCAATTTACTGTCAAAGAACTTCACTGGCATGTTTCACACCGCGCGTGGCGTCTTAATGTTTAAGAGAATGCGACGCTGGCTGTTCAAGAGAGCAGTGTGCTGTCTACTAAGAGGCAATAATACGGATTGAAAGAGAGAGGTAGAGAGAGAGAGAGAGTACTCGTTATATTCTAAAACACATCACTGACCTACATTAAGCTGAAATTTATTTATGCCGGCTGCCAAATTGGTTCCCCAATGCGTTGGCAGTGCCCTTATGACTATGACGGATATGGTTGACTTTTTGTTCAGCAGCTGACTTGACTCTCTTGTCTCTGTTGTTGTTTTCCCCCATTGGTTTTGTAATTGTCGTTGTTGTTGCTGAAGTTTGTTATTGTTGGCTTTCTTATTGTTAGTCATTGGCTCTAATAATAATGGCTTGTAATTTGCATAAATAATGCTTGATTTTTGCATCGATGGCGTCCACACTCAATCTTTCCCTTCCGTCTCGTCGTCTATATTTACCCCAACTCTATTTTTGTATGTCTGCAGCATTTTAAATGATTGAATGGTGGGTTTTGCGGTCAGCTCTATATTTGGTTAGATGGACGCAATCATGTCGACAAATTGCATAATTTAAGTAAGGTGGAAAATTAGATTCAAATCGATAAACTCGATAAATTAAAAATTAGCAACAACTGATTTTGTATTCTTAATTCAACTACGAGGTAAGGCTTTTAATATGTTATTTTTAATGATTATTAAATTCGTGGACATCGTTTGAAAATGTCTTGTTCATCTACAATTCATAATAGCAAAATATTAATTAAATTGTTTTATGAAATATATTAAAATAATTATTAAAACAAAAACCAAGCTTCATAGGTATATGTAAACTTTAAATTGACACACTGAAAATAAGGCATTATTGCTTGCCAAAATGCTGCAATCAGCTTAACAGACATCTGTTAACGTTAACATAATAGCACACAATGTTAAGCTCTTAAGCGAGTTGATGCTCTCTTGCAACATCAACACATCTAAAAACCAATGTTGGGAAACTTCGTTGCTGTTTGTCGGCAACTTCGTAATTCGCTTCACCAGCCGAACTTCGCTGCTCTCTCGTTCGGCAGCCGACGGCATTTCAACGAGAAGCACCGAAGCATTGCGATGGCGACTTCAGCTGCGAAAGCGACTTCGATAGGGACTTGGTGTAATCAGTGCGTGGTGCTAAGTAAATTAGTTTAGTATGATTTTAGTGCGCAACGTTAACGGACGCGCCACGCGATTCTTGTTCTTCCTAACGACAGTGTCAGCGACCACGAAAACGACAACTACGCGCGTTCGTGATGCACTTGTGTTAGTGTTTATCGCTTGGTGGTTAGTGAGAGTGTTAAGCAGAACGCTTCTTGGATTCAAATTCATGTGCCTGGCCATAAGTGCGGCCATAACATACTAAAGCATTTAACATTGCACGCCTGAAAGTATGCAACTCCCAACTTCCCAATGTATGTAAGCCGAATAAAAACTACAAATGTAAAAAACAAACGAGAACAAAATAAAACTTTGGTGTGGAAGCCGCGTCAGCTTGAATTTCGTACTTCATCTTTCACACGACGTTTAACGCAAATTGTGCACTGGCGTTGTCGAGTTGCTCGAGACTCCATTTGCTCGTTTTTGGCTTCCTTTGGGTTCCCGTTCCTGTCTTTGTCATCATGAAAGAAACTTAGACATTGGGTCCGTTGGCTGTTTACTTTTCAACTGCAACTCAAGTTGGCTGGCTTGATTGCATTTTTGGGCTCACTCGAGCGTGCCTCATTATGGCTTATAGTTTTTCCTTTTCTCCACACTCACGTTATTGCCTATTTTATGGTGCATTTTGTTATGCAATTTAATTGCCTTGTAGTTTCGATCATTTGATTTAAAGAATTGAAAACTTTTTCAAAATACTTATTTATTTATTATGATTATTTCTTTGGTAAGGTAGAAGACATAGATAAATTACTAAAGAATGTGGAGCTCTGCGAAAATTATAAGAAAAGCAGCCAACCTCTTGCACATATTATCAGACTCAGGAGTTGTTAAGAAATGGTGACATTTAATATCTGGAATTTGTCATCTTTAAATACTTTCATCTCTTAAATATAGATTGTGCAATTATTGTGAATAAAAACTCTAGCCATGCCTTTGCTGATATTATTACAACTCAGAACGATCTGTGGCCGAGCTATTTTAATCAAGATGATTTAGTTGTTGCAATTTTATGAACAATTCGCAGTAGGTCCTACTTCTGCTCCCATTATTGATGTGGAAGTTTTCTACATGATAGCACGGTTGAAATCAATGCCATTACTTGATTGACAATTGACAATTGTTAAAAATCGAAAGCATTAATTTCTTTAGAATTTGTATTTGTTTGTACTTTTCTATTTAATATTATATTTATTAAAGTTATAATAAAGAATAAGAGTTTTCTATATCTAATATATTGTTTTAAGAGATTATTTTTTGAATTCTACATTGATTTTTGGATTATCCAGAGTGCATCGGCATAACATCTATTGGAAATCGAATGAATTTAAGTCCAAATTTCGTTGTTGTTATAATTTTGCTCTGCGCTGTCAACAATGCTAATGAATAGCTGACGAGTTTTTGCAAAACTAACAAATAGAACTGGTTAGCGTTAGCCAGCCACATACACTTACCCACACATGGACTCGAACACACGCATGCAGCGAAGCCCACAGCAGATGCTATAAAACCAACACAAAATTTGGTGCATCCACTGAACGACCCTCGCTTTTGGCATGACCGTTCAATAAGCAAGATAAAATATGCACGGACTACACAAACACACACACGCGTTCTCTCACACCCACACATCCGCAAATACAGTGATGCCTTTGGCATTGGCATGTGCGTGTGCGTTCGTTGCAAATATGTATTTTATGCTTTTTGTGGGGTTTGGAACAGACTTTTGTGGCCCGGCGAGATGGTCGCTTGAGAAGAGTGAGAGAGAGAGTTACAGTTAGAGAGGGAGAAAGAGAAAGAAGGGTCTACCCGCTAATTAGGCAATATGCACTCGATTGTGTTATAATCATTAAAACCGGAAAATGCGAGGCTACCGCGTGCCGCGTGCCACAGGCTGGAATACTTTACGCACACTCTGCAAAGCATTTTCATTGCATGCTTTTATGCACAGCCCAAAAAGAGTACAACCGAATGCCAACGATCACAATTCTAGCTGCAATGCAATTGAAAAACCACTAACAATTTTGGTCGCTTTGAAATCTGTTCGAACTGTTATTCATTTAGGTTAGATAGTTAGTGTTTTACCTTATTTTATTTACAAATAAGACAATAATAGTATAACTTTAAAATTACTCTTGCAAATATATAAAATATAAATATGGAGTATGACTTGGCATTAAAATATCATCGATTTTCTTATACAGAAGGATCCTATTAAATATATTTTTGTTTATTATATTTAAGTACATGTGAAGTCATCCATTGGATTAACCATTTTGTATAATATGTATCAAAGAAATTGCATCGTTTTTTATATCATAATGTTTAATGTATTGGGAAATCACTTGGGCTAAATTATAAGCTCAAAGGATTGCATCTTGCGAATCTTGCAATTATAAACTGAAATTTGCATGATCCATAATTCTTACATCGCCTCCTATATTATAAAAATAAATTCCATACTTTTATATTTGCTTAATAAAATAATTTTTTCCTTTTTATCTTATGGATTTGTTATGCATGTAAATTTATTGCAAGCAAACTGTTAAAATTGCATATGTCTTACTATTTGGCATCTGATTTGCTGAAAGTTAGGTGCTGTTTGCGATTTTATTAAATATATGTTGGGCAAGTCTTTCCGTCCGTCACGTAGGCAACTTAAAGTCAGAACTTTGAGATGCTTGGAAAGGAAAGCGAACAGGAAACGGAAGTGAGCGAAAACAAACACGTGTTGGGCAAAATCTTTGCTGCAACACTGTAAACACTTGCCTTTAAACAGACAGCCACATGCAGCACACACACAACCGAGCACACACGCACACCATCTCTCATTGCATATGTAAACCTGCTTGTAAGCTGGCCAATTTTTTATGTATTTATGCATTTCTTCCTCTTATAAAAACACCAACCACTGCTCCACCGCTCGCTCTTCCTCTTAAAGTTGCCGGTTGAGAAAATGTAGCAGTGCAATAACAAACCCGTTCGCTCCGCTGCCAAACGCCCTTTGTAGGTTAATCAAATGCAAGGCGAAAAAAATTGCAATACACGCTTTGGTCTATGGGGAGGCGTCATGAAGGGGTCGACTGTGAGAGATGGAATCGGAGGGGTAAAGAGCTTCCTGCTGGATAGTTAAAGTACGCGGGTGTCAGACCATGTTAGCTGCGTTGTGTGCGTGTTATATTAAAAAAAATTTCATCTGAGGAAAGCTGCAGCTGCAGCAGAATACAAAAGACAACTGACAGCTGACGTAGAAACGTGGACAAGGATGACGAGAAGGACGACCAGTTGGAGCGTAGACGAACTCCGACGTAATTCTCTTTACTTGATATACAACGAGCTGGCAGATATACGATGAAATTATGTGCTTGAATCGAGTTAATGTTGTGCTCTTATGATTTCAACTTACTGAACCTTTCAAAATCGTTATCTAATAACAATAAATGGTACATAAAGGAAGATTTTAATTAGTTGTGTATGCTGATCCATTTTACACTTAGTTAAGTTGTGATCGAATTTGGCTATTGTAGTCATTTCCTCTTTTTCCTTTAGTAATTGATCTTTAGCCAAGTAAATTAATTTCTCTCAATACGTCTAACACTGTTAGCTTAACCCTATTTTTTATCCTCTCATAACTTTGGTTTGATCAATTATAAAATATTTGGTTGTCATCTGAATCAGCTGGATTCCGTAAAAGTCAACAACGAATTTAGTTTGTACAATGAAGTCCGTTAACTGTCAGCTATAGTAATATATGTAACTGTTTCGTTGATCTGTTGGCAACAACAATTCAATTGAGCAATGTTACACACGTTGCTCTACAATGTTTATTGCCATCAGGTATTTGGCTTAATTTTTGACGCTTTATGCATATTATGAGCGACAGCTCCATGGCTCCAATTTGAGTTCAGCAAGAGAGTTGGGCGGCAAGTGGCAAGTGGCAAGAACGATGCCAGCAGGTGACATAAAACAAGCCTTTTATGTGGAAAGCTGGCAGTCAAAGCGGCAGCTACTGCAGTCGGTGACACGCAAGGTTGGCCAAAAATGTTGCCTCATCGAGGGGAAAGGAATCCAAAAGGAATGCGACATGGAATGAATAAGTGAGGCGAGAAACAAAAAACATCGCGTGAGAAATGAGAAATGTGAAATATAAGCAACAATGCGAGGGAGCCGGAGGGGTAGAAAGAGTGTGTTGAAGCGACAGAGTGGGGCAAAGAGAGGGAGAAGTTTCTGGAGGGAGCAGCAGTGGGAAATCATTTGTTATTTCATTTCCGAAATAACCAAAGAATGCAGAGGAATTGGCGCTGAGGATTAGCTGGATCGTCTGACAGTTGAAATCATTGGCCGCCATTTTGTTTTGGACCATCCACCCACAATGTTGCCACATTTCATTGTTTGTCATTTAACGATTGACAGTTGGCGATAAAAACAGAACCAAACGAAAGAATGAAATGAAACAAAACGAATCCTGTGCAAAACAAAGCAAAATACAAAAGCGAAACAATAAGCGAAGCCCAAAATAAAACAATAACAGTAACCGTAGCGGCAACAACAACTGTAACGGTAACAGTAACAGACACTGACAATCCTAATGAAAATGTTAATGATACGGAGTCAAAAAGGTGTCAACTGCTTAGCCAAAAATTGCTTTCTCACTCCTCTTCACCAGGGCAACAGTCATTGACTTAAGATTTTTGTGCTACGTCCGAATCTTGTCGCATGTCCGGGCTGTCTTTCCAGCTATTTATCATTATGACATAGCATGGCTTTTGGGCTGATTTGCCGAGGGAGCGCCATCTGCGCCATTCTGCTCCCTAAGCTGTTAATCAAAGCTACCACAATGTGCCAAGCAAAGTTCAGCTTGGGAATATTTGAATTTGGTATAACGGTAGGAACTGCTTACAGCGTGTGTTTCTCAAAATCTCAAAGCACATCTTTCTAACTTTGTTAGTCTACATATTTAAATTTATAAGTCTAAGGTTATCCCTATCCCTTTGCTTGCATTTGAAGTACTAAACTAAAGAAAATCTTAACAGGTAGTAAAAAATTACGCTATTTCATTTAAAAATAGGACGTTCTCTATTAGGTATTATTATATTTCATACAAAATTTCGAGTTTTGTTTTTAACATATATTTTTTTTAAGTATTTAAAAGAATTATATAAGTAAAAGCAATGTATATCTAGATGGGCACTACCAAAAGTCGAACTTCCGCGGCTTTCCATTTTAGCTTATTAAAAGAGTGGGAGAAATATAGACTTCCAGATACATTCCGATCATTATGCATCATCATACATTATTATTTTCTTATATTTGGATGCACGTGTCCTTATCTGCAAATTTAAAAATACATGACTTTCATATATAGAAGCTTGTTTTTCTTTGGTATTATAGGAAAATATGTATATTTAGTATATACTAAAATAATTTAACTGTTGTTGATGTGATGGACTGGTCTGAAATTTTTAAATTTTATTTTAAATCAATAACAATTTATTTATATGTATTTAATTAATTTGAATTTATAAGCACAATATTTATAAGCTGTTATTTCTACATTTCAATGATATGTCAACGAATATATTGTCATCATTGCTGCTATGGCGACAAGAGAAATTTCAAAGAATTTGACTAAAAGCGTTAGCCACGCCTGGTAATCATTTCATATTTACTCAATTACGCCCATAAATGTCAGAGCAAGCTGTTTGGGTTGGTTCAGAGCTCATGGGCCGTTTCGGGACAACCGGTTAAGCCAATTTATTAAATAAAAAACCATTTGTCACATTTTATTCAAGTTTTCAACGCGGGCTTTTCGGTGTGCGTGGCCTGTTGTTATCTTTATGACATTTCCACCGAGCAATGAAACAGAAACCCCAAAAGCCATAAAGCCCAAACAGAAGCAACCAACTGGTCAAAAAAAAGGGGGTCAAAGGGCAGATAGGGGCGAAACAGAGGGAGTCGAGGGTCGAGGAGTCCGGCAAGCTGGGTAAAAGGTCATGCTGACATTTTTCTTCATTAATTTCACCTGGTCAACTGATAAAAAGCCAAACGACGACAGCAGCGATGATCATAAAAGTAATATGTAATAACCAGATAATAACAATGACAAGAAACCTTTTTGTTCTTTTTTCTTTTCCTATTCATTTTTCTCTCTGAGTATCTGCTCCTTTTTGTATGTGTTTCCTTTGGTCTCCGATTGAAACAGATCTTTACTGTTGTTAAGACTTATGAAACAACGTTCGAAAGTCGAGCGCAAAGACAATAGACGGCAAAGCCGCATCGTTCTTATGGCCACCGCAATTAGTTGATTGCAGGCTCAACTCCATCAAAGATTGTAAGTGCTTTCAATTTCATAGCTGTCCATCTCATTCCAGATCTCAGTCTTCAGTGCTTACCCATTTTTCGTGTTGCTCTCGACGGAAATTAAACTTGTCCAAAAGTTTAAATGCCTTTCTGCCGCTTTCCGTTGTACTTCGTTTTGACTTTTGTTCTCGAGTTACCACTAGCATTTCCATTTTGTTTCCCTCTGACTTGCCAACTAGCCAACTGTCCCACATAGTTTCCATTTTCCAACATTTATTGTGTGCTCGGTCCCTGAGTTTTCTAATTTGCGCGCTTCAAGCAATTAAACGATGCATCCGGTTTCACTTGGCTAGTTTCAGTTCTTGTTTAAGACCCTTCACTTCATAAATATAGACTTGAACGAAGACTGTTTTGCGGTTATCTATTTGAATGCTGGTTATGCGCCAAATGAAGCATGTCAAGTTACTCATACTTTCTATTGACTCAATGAAAAGCGACTGTCTACGGCCTTGGCTTCACAAGCGAATTTACCTTGGAGAATACTTAAATATAAGTAGATAATTCCAATTTAACTCAGGTTGTCTAAGCAAAAAACCAAGCACTGCCACTTAATGCAAGTGATTTAACTCAGCAAGGTTAAAAGTCGCTTTTAAATGAAAAGGAATAGCGAATGGCAACTAAAATTAAGCCACAAAGTTGCCAACTATTAATGCCGACACATGATTTATAATTTAAGCATCCATAAAGTGAGAAAGTCATTGTGGAGAGTGGGTATTGCAAATGTATAAATAATAAAATGTTATTTAATAATGCCCAGTGGAAAACTTACAGAAATGCAAAACGTAATGGAAAAAGTAATAATAGTAATAATGAATGAGCAGAAACTGCGAGAAAAAAAAGAGAAAGAGAAACAGATTATAATATGCCATGCATTTTTTATTTTCAGACGCGGGCGACGTCAACGGGAGGCTGTTGCAGCTCCCCTGCTGTTACGCAATGGAAAATTTATTTTCCCACTCAGCCAAGGGCTGAACAAATTGTTTCGCGTAAATATTTAACAGTTGCAATGAATTGCATTCCCGGCAATTGAAAGTAAAAGCCCAGATAAGGAATACATTCGTATAGATAAAGAGCAAACAAATAAACAAAAAAATATGCAAGTGCCGCCCAACGCATAAACATTGACAAAGCAACTCGCTACAAAGGAGACAGAGAGAAACAGAGTAAAAAAGCGTAGAAATAATCAAGCAAAAAAAACGTTACAAAACGCATAAACAAATAAAAATGAAAATTAAAATATTTCCGCTGACAGCGGATGCAATGTTGGCGCAGCGACGGCGCCGCGTAATGAAATTGCAACGGATGCATAAAATGCCGGAAATATGCTCATGGCTAATTGTTGCCGCTGCCGCCGCCTCGGTCACTTGGTTGACCTCCTCCCGCTCCCTAGTCGCCGCACAAGATGACGATGACAGCGAGATGCATCAACATCATATGGATCTGCTGCATCACCAGCAACAACACACGGATTTTATTATTGGAGAATCCGAGGAACGCGACCACATAGCGCATCATCTGGGTAAGTTGTAAATAAAATATAATTATATAGTTTATTTTTAAATATGCCTAATTATGAGATTATAAAATAGAAACCCAATCTACTCAAAGGACTTTCGACAACTTCCTTTGAAAATGCCCGAAAGTATGTCACACACAACTTTTTTGCTAAACTCGTACAGTGCGAGACAGATAAATCGAGAGAGGAAGGAAGAGGACGGACTGTCACGCTCTATTTGGTTTTCCTTTTGCTTAGCACAAGGTCAACTTGGCGCGGTTGCCAAGTGCCAACAAACTTTTGAGTGTCCTCCCCGGCTAACTCTGTGTCACTTGAGCGGAATTATGTGACTGGCAGTGTCAGTGGCAGTGTCAAATCCCGAAAAACCAGTTTGGCTCATTGCACACTGAGGGCAGTTGAGGGCACGTGCTTGGTTAGCTTTAGTAGCCGTTTAGGTCGGCCCTAGACTTAAGCCGTTCATACCATAATTAAAGCGTCCACATGGCGTATGCGTATTCGCATTCGAATTGTGGTTGCCAGATGCCGAAGCCGGCTTTTGTCTGCCAACTGCCCGAATGCGCCCACGCACATTCACACACAGATGTACATATGTGCACAAGAGGCAGCCACATGCCAGCCCCAAATACCCGAGGGCAACCGGGCCCATGTTTGTGGCCACTTAAGTTTTCTTTGTCCAAGACTTGTGGGCTGCCGCTGTTGCTCCTGTGGGCTGCTCAACAAGTGGACAACAGTTGACATTGTTCAACAATGTTTAGCCATTCAAAATTCGTGTAAAAAAGTGTGTGTCCGTTTGTGTATGCATCTACTTTACTAGGCTGCCCGGACAAAAAGTGATTGACACTCTGATTGATGGCGCTTAGGGTCGTTGGTTCGTTGGGCCGTTTTGGGTTTATGACTTGACATTTTGACTAAGGCTCATATTGTCGATGCACTGAAATTTAAGGCCAGTATTCTTATACTTTTGTTGGTCAACAAACAAATTTACGACAAATTCGTAGTCGATTTGAGGACTTTCAATTTAGAGGCATCTTTAGCTACTTCTAAGTATATTGGGCGCAGATTAAGCACATTTCTCTTACAGGAGTCACTTTATAATCTAATTGAATAATTTAAAACTTGTAATATAAATTTTCTTTTTGTTTGCTTTTATTATTTTTATTTATGGCAAAACTTTTTCATTCACAAACTTCTTTGAATCTTATTCAAATCACGTAGTCAAAAGTTTTCCACTAATAAGTATTTTTAGAGTTCACATTTTCGTAAATGTGCGCGGGAATTTCCATCACATCCATATATGAGTCAAATTAAAATTGTTGCTTTAACTGTTTTTGATGTGCGATTTTTTCAAGTTTTTTTTTTTTATCTGACACGCCACTTTTCAGCAGCGTTAGCAAAGAAATTCCCAATGCACGTGGCCATCCCCTCACACTCAGTACACTATTGCAGCAATTGTTTGACAATTTTTCAACAATTTCCCAACTGACTGCAAAATTGCCGCCGCCTTCCTTTTCTCTCTTACTCTCCCTCTTGCTTTCGTATTTTGCGTCATTCGTTCATAGTGTTTGGGTTAGTGAGAGTATGTGTGCATCTTTCACACCCTTTAGCCAAGCTGCTGAAAGTATGCAACACTTTTTTGTGCTTTACATTGTTTAGCGCGTCGCTTTGGCCGACGGGGCGGATGAGCAACGAGCAGGAAAACAGAGTAAAAAGAACGGCAATCACGGCTCCCGTTGGCCTTTGCTGTCGCGTTGTTGATGTTGCCGTCGCCGATGCTGTTTTTGCTTTTTCTATTGCTGTAATTTGTTTTTTATTTTGTTCTCCCCTGTACTGCTCTGTTCTGTTTCGCTTTTGTTTTGTTATGTTTTGCGTGTTTTTTTGTTGCGCTTTTTGCCATTGCCTCTTGGCGAATGTTTGTTTTTAGCATCGTTTCACGTTAGCTTCGTTTGTTCGCATCTTGTTTGAAGTTGCCTTTGTAGTTTTATTTTAAACAAATTTAATTTACCAGCACTTTGCATTCGACCTACGCCCTCCACCCGTAGGCGACAGTCTCTAAATATATAATTCAAACGCGCCTCGCTCACTCCATGAAATATGCCAAAAACGCACAACTCAATTAGACACTTCTCTGGTCAGACTCTGTTGCACTTTCAACCACAGATGAATGCAAAATGATAAAGTTATCGTGGTGTCTGTGCAAGCTTTTAACCTCCGACACATGGTATTGCAATGGGAATGCCAACTGCTGCAAATTTTAGCACTATATTCTGGATCTGCTAATTTGAAAGTTATACTTGCAGGTAGACAGCCATTCAGCTATCCAGTCGTCCCCTCGGTAAGTGGCTATAAAAGTTGACTAGCCAATAACTGGCATCTGGTTACTTGCAGTTTTCAGTTTGCCATACGAGTCATGCCGCAAAGTCAAGTCTCAGTGCATCCCTGAGCATTGCTGCACGCATCAGCTGCTATAACGTTCGCATTCTTTCTCCCTCTTTCACTCTCTCTCTCTCTCTCTCTTTCTACGGCTACAATCTCTTTGCTCTCACGTACGCAGCAACTTGAAGTTCTACAATCATTTGGCCCACTGTGAATTTGCTGACCAACTTGGTCCACACAAAGTTGTCTTGAATGCAGCTCAGGTTATGCGAAGGTGTTTAAAGAGATTGATGAGTTAGAGATTAAGTGCATAAAACTCTACGAACATTTAATAACATCAAGAGGCAATCACTTCTGGTCCCTAAACGATTACGTTCATTCACAATCAACTACTACTTTAATTGACTTCATCTACAAGTCAAATTAAAACTTGAACTCATATCTGGAAGCTTATTTTAATAGGAATTCATTTTTATGTTTCTTTACGACGCGTATTAAAAAGTTTTCTAGTGCAGCTTGTTGAAATTTATATTAGATAATAATTTTTTACATATACATGCATATATATTTAAATTGCCTTGACATTCTCCATATGACATAAATAACTTCATTTCTAGTTTAATCAATTCTTTAAAGCGGGAAAGTATTCATGCAGTTTACTGCCAAAGCACTGAGCTCCGCCTTCCTCGTTTTCCCTTGGCTTCTAGTTTGCAATGCCGTAGCGTCCTTGTACTTCGTACGTGAGCTGCAAGTAACTGCCAAGTCATCGACTTTAATCACTAATCAAATTAGAAAATTATTTAAATGAAAGTCAAAAAATAAAAGCTGCTAGAGAAATGTAAGTTTTTTTTTTTTTTTTTTTTATACTTTGCTTTTATTTATTGAATCTTCTCATTTTTGAGACTAACAATAAGTGTATCAAATCTTATACTATAACCTAGCTAACAGTCATGTAGACTGGAACATTAGAAATGGCCCTGACAAATTATGGCTGGGTTGGAAGGTCGGTACGTTGCAGGCGGGATCGGTTGGAAACCCGAGTCAAGACCCTTGCGAGGTGATTTGGGTGGACAGAGAGTTTTTCATTATAGGACGCTTTTTGCTTGTCTATTTCATCTTTTACTGCGAAAATGCCGAGGTCCCTGTGGATGTTTTGGTTTCGAATATACCATGGTGCCCCAGTGATAGTTCGCAGGATCTTTGATTGAGCGCGCTGTATGATATCAATGTTGGTTCTGCTCGCGTTGTAAATGTAAGTAAAATACATTTTTGGTGCATTTCAAATTTAATAAAAAACAAAATCAATTTTTATAAAAACAAGTGCTACAGCGAAATTGATTTCTAGTCTTTTTTCTCCATTTTACTTTAGCCCAATTTGTAGCTGTAACTGAAAATTTGTCGAAATTTGTCGTAATTATAATCATTAGCCGTAAACAAAAATAAATCGTAGACAAATTTGTGCAACTTTCAGGCAGTTTGTTGACACCCACTTGAATATTGCGAAGATCTCAGTGGGCCCATGCAGCGTTCCGTATCCGTATCTGTATCCGTCTTAGTATCCCGGTGCTAAGCTGTCTACAGTTTGGGCTAATAAATCATTGAGAGCTGACACGAAAATTGGCTTAAATGCGTTAGCATTATGGCTAAAATCAACAGCAGACGTCCAGGCGCCTCTGCCTCCTGCCCCTCACGGCCTGCGGCTGTTACTACGGTGATGCTGTACGATGGGATGTCTGTCGCAGCAGGTGCGCTGCTTCTCAAAGCAGGCGCCACAGGATGCGTAAATTAAAATGTTCGTGTACTTACAGAAAGAAAACTCAAGAGTTTTTCCCATAAATGGCAGTGCCAGGAGCTACAGTTTTTCTTCGCCAACTTTATTGTTTTTGTTGCATAATTTTTTTTGAACATTTATTTTCATTTGTTTGCGTTTGTTTTTCGACAACGCCTACCGTACGTACCACAGCGGGAACAGTATGATGAGGCGAATGCGGGGGGAAGTGAATGAGAAAATGTGTGAGTGAGAGACAGCGACACAGACAATGGTCTCTGAAAATTTAAAGCATATTTCTTGGCGAGCTGCCGCAAGTAAAATGGCATAATAAATAAATCTACTTTGAATTAGCGCCATTTACTTTACATTTATTTCTGCCGCCGTGCAATTTATGGCCTCCGACATCTCAAAGATTCGCTTCTTCTGTCGATTTTTCTTTTCCTTGTACGTTTCTGTTTGTGTTGTTGTTGTTATTGTAAACCATGTCGCTTCAATTTCGGCGCGTGCTTTTTGGCTAATGAAGTTTTGAGGTTCGACTTTGTCTATCTGTCTCTTTCACTCTATTCCACTCTCAGTTCAATGAAGCATAGTGTTTTGCGGCAAGCCTCGAAAAGGTGAGTGCAATCAAGTGGCAAACATAAATAGCTCAATTTGAAGTATGTTCATAAGCATTTCGAGAGCTTAATGATAAGGAAATAAAAGATGGCCAATTCCCAGAAACTTCCACTTTCCTTTGTTTATGAGACTAAATATAATTCAATTTTCTAGGAACTTTAACTTTTTTGAACCAATTTCCACTTTCTTAATTTATAAATATTGTTTAAAACAATATTTCGAAGCATGGCACTTTGTTACAACTCAGAAGAAGGAATAATGTATATAGATGTTTATTTAATTTGATTTTTTAAATTCAATACGAATATTTAATTTTATTTTAAATTAATATAAGATAATGCATCTTCATTCTCTGCAACTTAATTTTTTTAAATAATTTAAAATTGTGCAATATTCTTCTTATTTCGCAGTTTATATTTTCTTGCTTTTTTTTATCGTTCAATACTTCAGCTTTAATAATGAACATGGTTGGATTATGTTTTTAAGACATCTATCCGGGTTGGGTTTATTTCATAGAAGCCCATATTACCATGAATTTGCTGCTAGGTTGATTTCGTCACATTTACATATCAATTTCTTACTTAGTTGCTTTCAATCGTCACTTTCTTGGCGCACATTTCTCTACTCGTCATGCGATTGGTATTGATTTTTTCTTACATTTACTTTTTGGCCACCTTGGCATATATTTTGGCTAGTTTTTCGGTATGATGACAGCAAGAAAAAAGAGAGAAAAACAAGTTATTTATAAGCGTAAAGGCCTTGGTCTTTAACCGGTGCGTGCAGACACACTGTCAATAGAGCAAATGAATTGGAATTTGGCATAGCCCGCGAGTGGGCGAGTGTGCGATTGGGCAATCCATAGGAAAGGGAATCGAGCAAAAGCGACGCACATGGCAAATGGCAACATTGACACAAGAAATGTGAATCGAGAGAAATGAGAAACACAAAATAAGAAAAATAAGTAATTCATAGCAGACAGCTGCAGATGAAAGGGAAAGAGGAATACTGGAATGGGAAACAAATTTTCAATTAATTCTCATGCTCTACAATTCGGGTACTGTTTGCCTTTTAATAAACGCCAAGCACATGCTAACTGCCACTAGATTTGGGGTGGAGATGGGGATATTCATGGGGGATGCTTTGCCCTATTGCATTTGCAGTGACTGTGAAAATGTCACAGCTGCCAGGCAGGGCAAATACATTTTGTGGCTGCTGCAGCGACGCACAGTATGCAATAAATTCGATTTCACAAGCATTTGGGGTTGCGGGAGAATTCCCACCTACCAAGCATCAAACACAGTAAAAAGCAAAGCCGATGCCGATGCCGATGCTGAAGTTGGGCAACAACTTTGCGCTCGACTTGGCAGCTCAGCCTGTTGGTAATATTTTGTGTTGCATTGTTGCATACCCATTCCCAAGCATTCCTTGCCAATGCTATCCCAACTCTTATTTTCAACGTTCGTCTTCCCATCCCTTGGCTATTCAACGTCTTTGCTGTCATATTGCATATAGCTGTTTGCTGCCTTGTGTCTAACTTGTGGATCACATGTGGGGGGGAAAAGAAATGCATTCAAAAGAGCCACAAATGCTGCCAGTGAATGTTACGTGCCATCTCGACCAGACCAGACCAAACCAGACCAAAAGAGTTGTGCAACTTTCAGAAAAGTTACTTTTACGCTTTCTTTCACATTTTGTGCTCCGCATCGAATGACGTGATTTGCAGTCAACACGACGTGACCGTGAAAATGGGTTACCTCATAATAAAAATGCTGAAAAATCAAGTTGGCATTTTTTAAAAAATAGCCAAGATTCTACGGTAATGGAGATGCACCCTCATAGACTTCTGAATAAAAACGTTGAACTGAACAAGTACTATGAATACGAGGGTCGCTTGATAAGTCCGTGACTTTTTGTATTTGCCGCGCACCTGCTCTAAATACAACACTGCTCCTGTCAGCAGTTATCGATTAACAGCTGACTGTAAAATTTTGAGAAAGCTGCGTTTTTTGGTTTGCGTTTTATAGGCATTGAAAGCAGACGATCTCGTGAATTTTAACGAAAATGGAAAAAAGTGAATTTCGTGTGCTAATTAAGCATTATTTTTTGCGTAAAAAATCCATCACCGAAACCAAGGAAAGACTTGATAAATATTATGGGGACTCTGCACCATCAATTTCAATGGTTAAGAAATGGTTTACTGAGTTCCGTTGTGGTCGTACCAGTACAAGTGATGCCGAACGTTCAGGTCGCCCAAAAGAGGTCGTCATGCCAGAAATCGTCGACAAAATCCATGGAATGATATTGGATGATCGGAGAATGAAAGTGCGTGAGGTAGCTGAGGCTGTAGGCATCTCAACTGAACGGGTACATCACATTTTACATGAATATTTGGACATGAAAAAGCTTTCCGCGCGATGGGTGCCGCGATTGCTCACACACGACCATAAGCGCAACCGTGTGACCATTTCAAAGGAGTGTTTGGCGATGTTCAACCGCAATCCAAACGAATTTTTGCGCCGTTTCGTTACCGTAGACGAAACATGGATCCACCACACCACACCAGAGACCAAAGAACAATCAAGACAGTGGGTTTCTCCGGGTGAACGTGCACCAAAGAAGGCCAAGGTGGGTCTGTCGGCCAACAAGGTCATGGCCACAGTTTTTTGGGATGCACAAGGTATCATTCACATCGATTACCTTGAAAAGGGTAAAACGATCACCGGCGAATATTATTCAGAGCTTTTGGACAGATTCGATATTGATTTGAAGCAGAAACGACCGCATTTGGCGAAAAAAAAGTGCTGTTCCATCAGGACAATGCACGGGTGCACACGTGTGTAGTCAGCATGGCAAAATTTCATAAATTGGGCTACGAACTGCTACCCCATCCAGCATATTCTCCAGATTTAGCCCCCTGTGACTATTTTTTGTTTCCAAACATGAAGAAATGGCTCGGCGGTAAGAGATTCGGGTCAAATGAAGAGGTCATCACAGAAACAAACGACTATTTTGAGGGCCTTGAGAAAACCTATTATTTGGAAGGAATAAAAAAATTGGAAAAACGCTGGACTAAATGTATAGAGCTAAAAGGAGATTATGTTGAGAAATAAAACGCTTCTTTGACGAAAAAAATATATTTTATTCAAAAAGTCACGGACTTATCAAACGACCCTCGTATCTAAGAAATTTAAACAAAACAACTATGAATTTTCTCTTTTTTTATGATTTTTTTTCTCATTTTTAATTTAACCATTTTAATTCAAGATTAGCTTTTTCATACGTCGCGTAATAACATAAAAAGTCATCTACCAGCTCGTAGTATATTTAATCTAATAAAATTCCTAATCAGTAAGCCCATCACCAACCAAATAACCCCGCAATAATTTCTCCTAATTGCAAATTCCAAACAGAGACACATAAACGTAAATCCGTTTACCCATTTGGCTGCATTTGGTAAATATTTTATGATGCGTGCACTGCATTGCATTACCTGTCTGGGGAATGCGATGGCCAACTCTAGATCCCAGCTAAGCCCCATGATGGTTCAATTATTGATTTCAATGCCAGACACTTCATTCGCTGTTGCTGCACAAAAGTCGAATTGCACATTTTGTGCAAGTTCATTTTGTGTATTGTGAAAATTACAAGCTCGTAAAGAAGCCTTCGAACAAATGCGCGAAAATATCGAGAAAAAAAGATACGAACACAAAACGCGATATGGAACACCGAATGATTGCACCCTCTTCCCATATCTCTATCCACCTCTCTTTATATCTGGATATCTCCCTGGCGACCAAGTATGTTGCTGCCGTGCGTGTTGTGTGTGGCTTTGATGAGAAGGTTTTGCTCGATTGCCGTGGAAGCTGTTTATCTGTTTATATGCTCACCACAAATTGAATTTCCAGCACAGTTGCGAGTTAGTCTACTAAAATGAACTACCATATATCGGTGAATGTAACTGACTAACACTTTGTTCTTCTACTTTTCTATGGGTCTCTTCAACATGTCCTTTGCTTTCAAAACACTTTGTTTTGGCTCGACTTTCATCAAAACGAATGCGAAAACGTAAAGCGGAAATGCAAAACCACGAGGAGCTGCTTGAGGACATTCGGGAGGATACGGCGGTCAATGCGATACCAGACAAAGGTAAGAAGACTCTGAATATTTTGCACACTCTTGCCTTTGATTCCAAAAGGTTTCACACGAGCACAAAAGCTGCATAATTAGTAACTAAATGATAGTCAAAGAAAATGTTTTAGACAAAGGAATAATTTAATATAGTGCACAATATGTGAATCAAAATGACAATGACAATTAAAATTAGAAAAAAAATAATAAATAATAATTACAATTGTTTGAAAGCATGGATAATAAAAAATTATAATTAATTAATTAATCTGCTATATTTTTATTCAAATGTTATGAAGTTACAACATTTTGTTAAACCCTTTTGAAATTAAAATACCATGACATCACCTCTGGCTATTTAAGTTATAATTATTAAACAAAATTAACAACATTTGGTTTATGGTTTTGGTTTATGTAGACTTAGTTTGGTTTATTTTCCAGTTGTATTGTTTACATAGAGTGTTTACACTTTGTAGTGTACAATTTAGATTTTTTCAAACGTGGTCTTGTATCGTTTTACGTATCCCGAGCGTCACGTGCTCATTTCCTGCTCCTGTTCCACGGTGACGCCACCAAGTGTTGCCATTACGAGTCGTTGTCTGTCTTCAGTTGCTCCGCTGCAGTCTCTTGCGCTGAGCAGCGCTGTTGTCGCAGCACTTTTTCTCGCTTTTAAATTTTATTTATTGTAAATTGTATTTGATACGTGCTGAGGTTCCATTTCTCCTTCTTCCGTCCAAAAAAAAAAACAACTAACAAAAAAAAATATATACAAAAATAAGCTCAAGCTAAATCTGCCTTTAGCGTGAATTGTGTTGTGTCGTCATGTATGCGTTCGTATGTGTGTGTGCCGTGCAAGTTAATAGAGTTGTTTAGCATTTAAATAGCACCATTTTGTGTTTGTTGTTGCTGTTGTTGTCGTGCTTATTAAGTTGAAATGCCGCGCCGACGCAAGCAGAGTCGAGTCAAGTTGAGGCGAGAGTTGACTTAATAAAGTGAGCTTAAAGTTAAATTTGACAGAGAGCCGGAAATGTGCTTAAGTGAGGCCTAAAGCCACTCAATGATAAACCAAAATGCTTACATTAATGTACTTTATAAATCAAATAAAACTGATATTAATAAAGTGGACAACAAAATGATTGCAATAATCCAGTTGATTTTCTTCCATTTGTGTTTGAAATTATTAAAACACGGCTCAAATTCACTGAGTATATGTCTATATAAAATATGCACAATGCGCTAAAATGCATAATGTATTCATTAATTTAGATTTATTAACTAAAGGGTATAAAAAATCTACTTAATAACATTCATCAGCACTATGAATTAATACAAGTAAGCTACTTTCCTATTAGTATAAAAAGCATTTGTATGGGCATGACAATTACAAATATGGGCCATAAGCCTATAAGGCCTTACAGTGCCAGCCAGGGCTGAGCATCTAAGCCACTTGAAATCCACGAGCAACAACAACAAAACCAAATGGGGGAGAAACTCAAAAACGATTTGCTTTATTCTCATATATCATAAACATTATGTTAAGCACAAGAGGCAAAGGATATGCATAAGGATATGCAATAAATCCACTCAAGGCACAAGACATATGCACATTAAATCCTAATTTCATGTGCCCATAAATCCACTAAACAATCACACCCAAGTCTCTGGGCGAATGATGTGCCACAAAACAAAATATGTTACGAATTTGCGAATTTGCACATATTTACACACGAACGCGCCGAAAAGTATGCCATAAAAATACACGCAAAGCTTAGCGAGGGAGCTCGACGGCAGGCGACCGCGGAGGGAAAGCAGAGGGACAGGCAGTCAGATATCAATATGAACGGAGCCAAATCAAATGAGTTGGCAAAAGGCAACAACCAAGCAAGGGGAAGATTAGGACTGCTTTGTAGGAATTGCGGGAAGTGGGACAGTATGTGGCAAATTTTTATTGACGTGTCGGGAGCTGGGTAATCGAGCTTATTAGCAAGAACAACGGCGACGAGAGACGTTGTCATTGCCTGCTCTTGGGCACTTGGACTTGCTCTCGCCATTATTATTATCTACTGAAGCATACTTCAGGACGCACAAAACAAAATAACTTTCAAGCCGAAGATAAGATGCTCTTAGCAAACAGAGGTAAATAGGCATTGTTTATGGCTTTTTGAGTTTGAAATAAACCTTTCTTTGTATTTATAAAATGAGCTCTTGCTTTAATTCGTTTCCAGCCATGAAGAGCATTAGAGTAGAGAGTAGAGTGCAAACTGTTAAATGCTTGGAGTAATTGCTGATATTGTTCATTGCCAAAAGGCCAATGTTAATCAGCTAATCAGCACTCTGATTTCCATACAATATTTAGTATACCCCTTTGAGAGTTGAGTATATAATAAGCGGCGCAGAACGTGATGTTTAGACGGAGATTAGGCGACAATCAGCAACATGACAACACACAAAACAAACACACAAGCAAACAGGCACTCACACATCTATATCCACACATCCACAAGTACTCATGTACACATCTAACCAAAATACAAACATACAAGTTCCCAGCATTGTAGACTTTTGCTCTGTTTACCCCTTGCAAGTGAGATTTACAGCCACATCAATACACATCAAAAAAAAAAGAAAAAATAGTCCTCCCTCTGCCTCTCTGTGTATCCCTCTCTCTCTCTCTCTCTGCTTGCTTATCACATTGTTTACGCATTTTGAGTACAAGATTGTTATGTGTTGATTTGCTTTAACTGACGCGTGCCCCGCATATAAGAAAGCATCGCCAGCCGACAGAGCCTGCAACGTTTGCTTGGAATTTTATTTTTTTTTTGAGTAACGCCAACTTTGTTGAGGTCTCCTTGGCATGTCAACGACACGCACACCCACACACATAGAATTACATGCGACAACTGCGAGTGGGTAAAGTTTTAAAGCCTTCATTCAAAAACCACAAATCTGTTGCATACTTGCGGGCGCGCCTTTAAAGTCAACCCGCGAATTGTGCGCTTGGCTGAGCATTGATTGAATGACTGACGCATTGACTAACTGACTCCTACCACAGCCAGCAGCCAGTCAGCATAACTTTGTGGTAGACTCGAAGCTGTAGGGAAATATCTGAAATACTATAGAACTACATATTTGCAGACGGAAATGAATTTTGTTTACCACGGATGTTTTTTGAAATATCCCAAGAGTGTGCACATGCCAAAGCGTACTTAATTAAGTTTAAAATAATATGATAGTCTTCAAAAGAGCAATTATCTTAATTCCCTTACTGTATTTTCAGCTGTCAATAGTCGCATTATCTAAGAATTGAGGCTCTTAGCTTAAGTATATTTTGAAAGTTAAGCTCCCCTATTCTAAGATAAGTTTGACTCAATATGGTAGCACATTAATTTGGTTTTGATTTGATTTTAGACAAGTCTAATCGAATTAAAGGTATATAGAGAGGTTTCAATAGTTAACTGATAGAAGAAACACTCTGATATGTACCTTGTTTTGGATTAGGCTTAAACACATATTATATTTATCGATGTTAATTCAATTTTCACTTAATTACTTTATTTCAGATTTACCTAAATTTGGAGAACTTTTGCAGAATGTAACCATACCCGTGGGTCGGGAAGCCGTGCTTCAGTGCGTTGTTGACAATCTGCAGACGTACAAGGTAAGCATTGGACTTATGGCCGTAGCTACAAAATGTAGGCATTACCTGCTGATAGTTTGACAATCTGTGTGGCAATTAGAAGGACAACACCTATCGCCATGTGTCACTCTGGATGGAAACAGCTCGCGGCGCTTTTAGTCCAAGCAGTTTACACTTCATCAAATAAAACTTGGCGTAGTTTTGGGAGCCGCACCCAAAAACCCTTTTGCCGTGCGTGCGTTCTTGTTAAACACATAATGCGTGTGCCATTTGTGCTGACCCTTTTACTTTTTGTATGGATCCTTTTCCGTCCCTGTATCTCTGTGTCCTGTTGGGCTAAGCACGTTTCGAGCCCCTTGGGCTCCACTTTGATTTCGTGACCCGCTGGGTAACAGTACAAAAAACGGTCCGCAATGAATTGCCGAAACGAAAATAGCAAAACGACTGGCCACAAATTTTTGTTAGTCAGCTTTTAGGCGCCCATTGCCGGAGCTCAGGTAAATGGACCCACTGAAAGCACACGCAACAAATTGATAATCTTATGGGGCTCTCCAGGTCCTCATCCTTGATGATATCGTTGTTGGCCAGTGTCCAAATGGTAAATGTGCTCTTATTATGTTTTGTAATTCTGAATAATGTTGTTCCGTATTGTCTGTTGCATTTAAGCGTACAAATTGAAAGCTAGTGAATTGATGTCTCGCATATCAGAGCATATGAAAAAAAAGACAACAATTTCTCTACCTTATAACTTGAGCGCTTTTGGGTAGCCTAACAAAATGTTACTTTATTTCCGGGCTCCGGTGAACAATTGGAATATGTTTGAACGAATTACTCTTATCACTTAATTTCATTGTCTTTTTTTGGGGTAGTTTATATTAAAAGATTTCGTGTAATTTATGTATATATTCTAAAAATTAAATTAAGTTTTTTACAGTTTTGTGTATTTAACCAAGTAATATTTACTTTTCGTATAATTTTGTGCTAACTTTAGAGTACTCCGGACTGTATAGTAAAACAAATTTAAACTATTCAATAAGGAATACTCAGAATTTGACACAATTGCTCGACACTAAATTAATTATTAAAACTACTGAAGCGCCTTGAACTGACCTCACCATGACCCACTTTAGAAGTTGCAAATTATGCTTAAAATTTCTAGCTTGGCACCTTCACTAAATTGTCGACTGCTTTTTAGGCGACACTGTATGTCTTTTGACTAATAAATGAGCCCGAACCACGCTACCTTAACATTAATATTATAGCTAAATCGTTGAACGTTTTAGTTTTACAATTTTCCCCATTTGAAGCTCAAAAAGTATTTCGTTTCGTTTTTTTGGACTATAATATTTTCTTTTTGTGCAGATTGCGTGGCTACGTGTCGATACACAGACCATTTTAACGATACAAAATCACGTCATAACCAAAAATCATCGCATGAGCATTACTCATGCTGAGAAACGTGCTTGGATCCTGCGAATACGTGATGTCAAAGAGTCGGACAAGGGCTGGTACTGTATTAACTTTATCAACTATAAATAAATATTTCATTCCTCATTCTACATAGCTATTCGAATGTACATATTCATTAAAGTATAGATATGGATATTTTTGCACTGTGTTAATTAAAAATATTGTCGCCTTGAGCCAATGCAAGTAATATAAAGAATATATGTAAACCGGATCAGCAACAACTGCCGAGTTGTGTTAGTCTTGCCTGTCAGTCTGCGTCGATATGGAAGAAATTTACAATGTATTTTAGGCGTCTGCAAATAATACTCAGATCAAGATTGGTTTAAATTTAGTTTGCCAAATCCTCTTCGCCCACAAATCAAAAATTCGTTTTGTTTTTCAAATTAAAGGCGTACAAAAAACAATTAAAAATCACATTAGCTCGGTACCTTTAGGTATTTATGAATATGTGTTTGGATAACTAATCAATAAGTTCAAGGCGTCACATAAAATAGTTTCAGTTTAGCTTCAGTTTTGATTAAAGTAATTTTACACGTTGTTCTGGGAAATTTATTCACGTAAAAATAATATTGAATGAAGGACATCAGTGCATATTGTACAAATTGTAAAATTTGTTAGGCTGTTTTACAGTTTTTCTACAACTAATAAAAAAATGGCATTTTAAACATATTTATTATTATACCTAGCGGTTTCGTCATGTTCATATCATAAAATAACTCCATGCATGCATTCTCATCGCATTTTGAAGTTCGTTTTTGTTTTACAACATAAGCGCCTTATATGAAATCAAAAACACAAGAGTAATCTAACATGAAAATGTTTATAACTCGCAGGTACATGTGCCAAATAAACACGGATCCAATGAAAAGCCAAGTCGGTTATCTTGATGTTGTCGGTGAGTTACAAAATACATACACGTAATATCGCAAAAATGTAGTAGTATATACAATATGTTTATAAACTTAAGTTTTTATGATTTTCAATGTGCTTTTTCGTACGTGTAGAGTGTCCTATTGTTATGAGCAATATTATAGCGATATATATATTTGAAATCTGATGGGCATATTCAGCTCATAAAAGGTGACTCAATGCTTCGTAAATTTTAATGCAATAACTGCATCGACGAGTAGAGAAGATGGTCGATACCTATTAATAAGTTTGTGAATTGTGTGGAATTCTATGGAGAATTTAATTTGAATAAAATATCTGGATTGAACATTTTTTATCTGACTTTTGCTTGAAATTCTTTGCCTATGTTACACACTTTATTTGTTTTAAAATTAGCAGTATGGTAATAGTTTCAAAATAATCTGATTTCTTTTTTTGCTGGTCAGTAGTCGATAAATTAGTGCCTTGGTTTTGCGGTTAATAGTTGTTTTTTTGTTTATATTTTTCAAATTGCACTAATTGCTTACCCAAGTGGTGAGAAGGCAAAATAGAAAAGTGGAATAGTTGGATGCACTGTTTCTGTTGGCGATGGAAGAAAGTTGTACACAACTTCTAACAACTCACGTTTGAGTCTAATTGCAATGGTTGCCGGCTGTGTTTAGTCGAGGCGATTGTTTGCCACTTCTGTAAACTATTGGCTAATTGAGTTGGCCACTTTTAAAGTCGCGTCTGTTGGCACAGTTAAAGCTCTTATCGACAAGTCCTTACCTTTCACTTAGCTAGCACATAAGTTGTTGTTACTTTTTATTTTTTGTATTTTAAACTCAAATGAAACAATGAACGCTTAGAGAGCAGCAGGTAATCAAACAATTTACATGCTACGTGCCTCTTGCCTCATGGCATTCCGCACCTCACACCTTATTTCCCTTTATGCTCTTGTCTATACGTCCATTTCCATGTCCGCTTCCATGTCCGTGTTCGTGTCCATGCGCCCACGTTAATTATTCAGCCGGCGTACAAAAACCTCAGACAAGAAGAAAAGCCGGCCCACAGACAGATTTTAAATGAATATGCCGCCCTCCCAGTTGAATGAGGGTTCCAGTTTGGTTTACCTTGCTTCCGGCTTGGGTAGATTCCCGCTTACAGCCCAAAAACCGCGGCATTTTCGTATGGTCGTAAGTAACCACTTTGGTTGATTGTGTTTTCATTGATGTCGAAATTCATTACAGCCATCACACTGCACGAAAATGTGCTAGCCAAGTTAACTGAAAGCAAGCAGCAAGCTAGAAGACAACTCGCCAACATTTCAACTGCCCCAATGGCTGACAGTGCAAAATGCTTTTCGCTCAAATGAACTAAGTCTATGAGGAAAATAGCGAAAACACTTTAAATCAGCGCGGCTTTTGCTGCCACTGACAAAGTGTGCGATTCTCTGTTGCATACTTCCCAGCGACAGTGTACACACCCACTCTCACACAACCGAATAAACAGCCACGCTCAACTATCTGTAGCGTCACATTGTAGTCATCATCAGCGCCCTAACATAAAATCATTGTTTATTTAGCAACGCCAGGAAATGTTTTGGAGTCAGTCAAGAGAGTTCACAAAGACAAAGTTGAGGAAGGTAAAGAAAATATATCACCAGAGACGCTTCTAGACGTTTAAATTGATTGTCTTGAATTTTAAAAAACCAAAGTAACAGTTTCTACATTTTAAACATTTCTCAGTTATCCCCTATTCATTCACACTTAAATAAAGCTATTTTGATAATCTATATTGTAATCACAATGGTAGGCGAAATGTCCTACAATTTATTTTAATATTTTCATACTTGGAATAGGACTAGCATAAATAATTAATATAGCACTCGATAACTATTTCATTCACTAACTGATAAATGTATTTTCACTTACCGTTCCCATACCACACTTTAAATTCTTCATATAAATTGAATTGCCCTTAAGTAACTTCCAACGATATTCAACTGAAATTCAATCATGATATTTTCATCTTTTGAAATAAATTGATACCATCATCTAACGCATTGCATCTTTGTTGAGTCGATTTCTTAATTTGATTCAATTTAAATATAACCAATTTTTCGTATTCAATTTTCCCCTAGTCAATGTGAAAAGTCCATAAATCAAAAGTGTACATTTTTCATATTTTCGAACATCCGACAAATCGACTCATGTATTATTGGTCGCTCCCCAAAAAAGAGCTATCCAAAAATAAAATGCATAAATGAAAGAAAATCGCGAAAATCTAAACCAGAAATACATATATGAGAAAACAGTGTCACGAACCGTACGGCTTAGTTCAGATAATTCCTTTAACTGCATAAGCAAAACATCATGCGAATATGTATGATTTGAAATGAATTATTCAATGCCTGGCTTGTTTCCATACAAACAATATAAAAACAATCAACAATATAAACACTAAAGCAAACATAAGCAACAAACATAAAAAACTTTAACTGCGTCAACAAATAGAGCAACTAAAATAGTTGCCAATGCCACTGAAAATGTGTCCACAATTTTTATAGATGAGAAATTTGTTGTCCATTTTTGGGCAGCTGTGATGTGTGGCAGTTGGGGGCGATAGTCATTGCTTTATTGTGCATATACTTGGGGGGAGGAGATGCTATGGTGTAGAGCAGTCGAGTGGCAAAGCTGTGAATGTGTCAAAACGGCACTGGGTGATGTCGAAAGTGGATTTGTTGTCTCAACGCGTAGTAAAAATGGTTGAAAAATGGCACTTTAATGCACAGAACTTAAGGCTTACGCCGTCAGTCGGATAAATGCTGAGTGAAATAACAAAATTTAAGGCTCATTTATTTTGGATTGAATTTAATAAAATTATTAAATACTTACATTTGACTACATATAAAAGTTACAATTTATAAAATTGTTATATAAAGTGTTTTTATTTAGAATTTTTATCGTTACTTCCATTTGCCTGATTTAAGCACATTTCAAATTAATTTTTATCTCACATCATTTCAGTTCATTTCATAACTTATCACCCACTGAGCACTGCGATAAAAAGCGTTTACTCTAACACGTGCCACATTCCCCTTAGACACACCCCAATCATTTGTCGACAGGCTTCTTGTGCCAGACCTTTTGTATGACATGGTTGAGCCATTACTGGCAAGTTAGCAGAGGCCTGTGTGCCCACTCAACTTGTTCAACATGACGTATACGCAATGTAATGTGTGCACTGAGCAAAGTGGAGTAAAAAGCAAAAGTACATTTTGTAAAACATGCCCATCATTGTTGACACGTCGACTTTTCAAGTCTGAATGTGTTTCAATATGCGTCATAACTTTGGTCTCTTTGCTTTCGACTTTAGCTCAAGTGTTGGCCATTAAACGTGTGCCAATCTCTAGCTCCTCGTCTTTGGCCTCACTCTCGCTCTCAGAGAAACCGCATAGTAGAAAAATCACTATGGTGAATAGCTGTCAATAATTTCTTAGAAAATAGCATTCTTGTATAAATTACCAAATTGCTGCCAGTTTTTCATTCCCCCAATTATTTCATTTTTTTGGCCAAATAAGAATTGGGGAAAACAACAAAAAATCAGCTTTTTAAATGCTTCAGTTATGAAATGCACATTTTGTTTGGTTTTGCCATAGGACAGAGAATACTCATTCATTCAGTGGCCTGGCATCATTCTCTCTTTACTTTTCTTTTTACTATTTCCCTCTCTCTCCCTTTTGGCCAACTGTAAAATTGTCAAGCGTAAAATTATAATTAATTGCCCAGTAACACCAGAGACTGGCAGGCAGAACGGACCACCGACAACAGCGACGGACGATAGACAACCCACCTAGGGTTTGTCTCCAGTCGCTTTCCGACTGGTAGCTAGCAGATAGCTCGCAACATGTAAAATGTCAAAAATGCTTTTGTAGGATATACATAAAGTCGCAACCTTATTTCAGACTCTTGTCAGTATGAGTATATGTTTTTCCGAAATGTGAGAGCTGCCTCGGAATTGTGAGAGAAGCCACATGCTTCTGTTTGGAGTACTTTAATTGGGAAAACTCGTAGCATTTATTTATAGTTCAGTTCATAATTTAATTTGCATTTTTATTTAGTTTTATTTTAAAGCAAACTTCTCTAAAATTTGTTGGTAGTAAATAATTAAAGAACTGAAATACTCGGTTTCAAAAACTTGATGTTATTTTTACGTACAAAAATAAATATATAAGAAGGCAACAACCAACATAACATATAAAGTTTAAATAATTCCATTGATATTATGTTCGCAAATATTTGAAAAATTAAATATTTTAATTTAAAATGTTAAAAAAAAAATGGGTTGTGGGGAAGGAATGCTTTTTCAAATATTTCACAAATATGCCCACAATTAATTTTAGTCTTAAAGAATAGATGTTAAAATACTATTTGGTAACAGCATGACCAAAAAATAAAATCACAATTTCTTTATTTAATTTTCGTCTTTACATGTGGCATGTGGGCGGATACACCTATAAACCAACTTACCGACCGACAATGTCAATGCAACCGCCGACTACTGACAACTGGTGAACAATTCACTCTCCGCGGTCGTCGGGCATCATTTCATTACTGCGCCCATCGTTGGACCGCCCACCCGGCGTATGAATAATATGTCGCTTGTAACTGTTGCCATAACTATGTTTGTGTGTGTTTGGCGAATACAGTGCCACCAGACATACTGGACTATCCCACCAGTACGGACATGGTCATTCGAGAGGGTTCAAACGTAACCCTCAAATGTGCAGCGACCGGTTCACCAACACCAACGATAACCTGGCGCCGCGAAGGTGGCGAACTGATACCACTGCCCAATGGCGCTGAGGGTAAGCATACAGCATGAAAGTGAATGAAAGTGTGAGTATGGAGCTCCGAGTGTGCACGTGAATACGAATGCGAGTGCAAGTGCAAGTGTGAGTAGGTTACTGTTTACATGACAAATGGACTCTGGTGGGGATTCTGAGGGTGGGCATGTGACTTATTTGCCACTATGTCGAAGTCGAGCAGTAATGCGTTTTCCTTTAGCATTAAATTTCATCGCAGCATTTTAAAGTTACTTTATACGAGTAGTTTCAATTCCTTGTAATTAGGTTGAGAAACAAGCCTATTCCTATTTAAAATAATAACACTTGCTAGACTATAATAAAGGCATCTGCAATTTCACTGATTACGGTAATAAGTAATGCAGTTTTTATATCAAGGTTTATTAGAAAAAGTTCAAGTGTTTATTTAAAAACATTGAAAATTTGAATTTTTTATTGATAAAACATTTATACTTCTTATTTTCATATATAATATGTACATGGCCAGAACAAAGCACGATAGAAGTTAATTCAATTGGAGTTTATTCAATAGTACAAATAAAATTAATTTATTTAATTGCAGTAAATTAATAAAAACAAAAATATTTTTACCATAGACTGCTTTTTTTATAAGCTGAACTAAAAGCAGCAAAAAAAATGTTATTAGAGTGGCTCCATATTGTACAATGTATATTGTTTTTACGATGCTTTCCAATCAGTAAAAATTGTTGTTGTCGTTTTCAAATTATCGATTTTATTTTTGATGAATGATGATTAAGACATTTTTTAATCATTGATAATAGATTAGATTATGTTAATCAAATTGTTGTATATGCTTACAACTGCTGAAACAAGTATTTCTCATACATTTTAATCGATACCTTAAAAGAATTGTTTTAAGTAGTCTTCAATAATTTTGCGAACTTGCAAAAATGTTTCTAACATGTGTTTATGACAGCGACAAGTAGTAAATAGCAGAGCATCAGAATTAGTGGAGTGGTTTGCTTGTTGTAGTTTAATCATTAGCCAGTATTGTACATATTCTTGCCACAGCTGTCGAATTGGATCAGATAGCTCGAGCTTGAAGTGCGTCTGGTTCTATTGATGTAAATGAACAAAAAGCCAACTATAACACTGGTCAAATCTGTGACAGGTGTATTACTTGAAAGAAAAAGTATGGCAAAGGGCATTCTCAATTCAAATCCACTTGCAAATCCCCACCGAGACTGTGGCTTGGGTGCTGTCATTTTGGTCTGGGCAAATGAAACATTCATTACACTTTTGCCACTCGGCAAATCGATAAATCGGTCGACAGACTTTTCTATCCGGCTATAACTTCGATTTTGGGCCAGGACACTCACGCATACAAACGAGATTGAAATAAAATGCCAATGTGTTTTGATAGGCAAGGATTGAAAGGACCTGTGAATAAGAATGCTTCTAGGTTGCTCAAGTGCAAGAACCGTATGGAAATTTGCGAACGGAATTGAAATTCGCAGACTGCATAACCAATAATCAAAAAAATCTCAGATGCATATGCAATGAGTAAGAAACTTTTCCTCCATTTGGACATGTGCGAGTATGTGATGTTATTTGAACAGTCTAAGTGAGTCGGTGCTTTTGTGTTTGATACTCAAAATATTTACTTATGAGTGAGTAACTGCTATATGATTTTGGCTTAAGCATACCATATTTGCTGCAGTATGAACTTATACTCAATAGTAATACCAACTTTTATTCGCCAATTTTACTTTCAATTGAATTGATTTCGTAAATTAAACAGACTATTTTAGCAAGTTATAAAACTTGGCGGCATGCTGCAGAAATCAAATATGGGAAGACATATATATAAATACTCTAGGTCGTTTTAACATTTCTGTGTTAGCAATTGTTTGCATAACATTTGTTTGATATCCTAATTAACCTCCCTCTCTCTCTCTTACTGATTTTCAATGTCTTTTCTTATGCTTACAGCCATCGCATATAACGGCTCGTTTCTGACCATTGCCAAAGTGAATCGCCTGAATATGGGCGCCTATCTCTGCATTGCCTCCAATGGCATCCCGCCAACAGTCAGCAAGCGTGTCATGCTCATTGTGCATTGTAAGTATGCGGGATTGGGCAATGGCAACAGCTAGTAGCAGCCTCTAGTCGTGCAAATGGGACTGGGAATGGGTATATCAATTTTGCATATTTAAATATTTATAGTTTTACGCTATAGCACCGCATGGCGTCAGTGTTGTCGGTGTCGTTGTCGGAATCGGTGGCGTATGAGCAATGTGCTCCAGACTGTAGCGGAGATGGCGCAGACAGCGACACATAAAGCGCCACTTCAAATCTCACCATAGAAAATATGCTGTGCATTTTAATATTGCTTGCCAACAGAGACAAACATAGAACGAACCAAGCGCTATCTCCGTTTCTCTCATTCTCCATCTGTCCATCTCGCTCTTTGGCACTTTGTCTGTCGGCTGCATACTATTAGGTGCCATGCATAAAGTAAATAATTAAGTGTGCCCCAACTAGTTAGCATTTTTAGCGCACTTCTGCTTTGGCATTTTCCCTTCAGTTTACCCCACTTCCAACCTCCATCTGCAACGGCTGCTAATTAAATAAAAATTTAAGTTGCTGAACAATTTGCAAGGCAAGTTTACAGTTAGGTACGCTGGGTTAGGAGAGCATAAAGTAAATATCGCAGCAATACTGAGGTTAACCATTTATCCTCTTGGCAACTTACTTACTTAACTCACTCAACCATTAACAAAAACAAAACCATCATGAGAGTTTCACCCTCACGAATTTTTCTTTTGCGGTTTTCAATAAAAATTAAAAAGCAATTAGGGCCACAAATAAACGGCAACCGCAACAAATCGCATTGAAACAATAACAAATGGAATTTTATATGAAAGCTGCGAATACTTTTTCACACATGCCAATGTGCTGGCCATTCATTTAATCCACGTACCTGACCTGCGACTACAATTACATTCCGAAATGAAACCTTCTGTATTCTTTTCCCGCATATTCTACGAGTTTTCCTGACGTTTTCTTTATCCTTTTACAGTTCCGCCAATGATTTGGATACAAAATCAATTAGTTGGTGCAGCTCTGGCCCAGAACATTTCCCTTGAATGCCAATCAGAGGCGTTTCCCAAGTCTATTAATTACTGGATGAAGAATGATACAATTATTGTGCCGGGTAAGTGAGTCGAATAAATTCAGAAATGAAAAAGTCAATAAGGCAACTATATTAAATACTCAATGTAGTTCAAATATGTGTAGCACTTATACTCATTTTCCCTATTTATTGATGCCTGCTTGTTATTTGCATACCTCTTCCTATTACACAAATAATCACGAAGTGGACAAATAAAAAATATTTTTTAATTTCGCATAGCTCGAAACAAATTTGATACTTTAGTTGTAAAGTTTTACCATTCGTGGCAAATTGTTTTAAATGAATTAAACAAGTTGATTAGAAAGCATATCGTTCTATACATTAACTCGAAAAATTAGCAATCTATTTTAACTCTTGACTCTTTAAAGTAATTTAGTGTTTTAGGCATTGTTCAAAATTAAATTGACGAGCTGCATTCTGCTTGGAGAACATTTTCAAAATTGCCATAAAATTCAACTAAATGTAATTAATTTGACGCATATTCAAAAAAGTCTTTGATTGCACTTCAGCCCTTAGGCGTTATTTGAACTTAATTTCCTGGAGCCATTAAAAAAGCTGACCATCCATCCAACCAAGCATCTATCCATTCACTCAAATGCCCACTCATCTTGCACGGCAAATGAACTGCACGACAAAAAATTTAAAAAAAAAAGAAGAAAAAAGACCATTGAACGGACAAAAAGCCAACTGCGGACGTACACTCAAAACCACAGTCTGCACTCTCCCCTTGCATACTGCTTGTCGTCCCTGATCCACGGAGCGTAAAGGCCTTTGGATGGCCCTTTGGAAAGCCCAGTGAAAAAGTCACAGACATGCAGACAAATTTTTTCTTTCATTTGCTTTCGGTTTTCTGTCCTTTTTTAGCTTCTGTTGTTTTCAAATTGCGCCGTGACACAAAATGGAAAAAGTGATTGAAAATGACCTCAAGTCAGAAGCAGTTTTAGTAACCAGTAACTGTCCTTCAGTTGTAAGTTCTTAATGGAGTTTTTTCCCGAAGTGCGCTGAATTTCATAAGTACATGAAAGGGTTGCTTTTTAGAACTTATGGACAAAAAAGTGCCAAGTTGAAGCAGCTTATGAATTGGCCAGGAAAATAAAATTAATTACTTAGAAATTTTTAAAGTTCTTCTAGAGAAAAACAGACTGAAAACAATAACTGAAACGACATTATGTTTACCGAATTGAATTAATGCGAAGCTTCCAATTTCCATCATCCGAAGTTTCTAAATTGAGTGCATCATTAGATATATTAAATATAAATTAAATTATATCGGGCTTCTATTTCTATTTTTAGAAATTCGATTAACTGATTAGGAATTGGCTATCAGCAATTTAGAAGTTAGGTTGCCTTAACTTAACGTTTTATTTTTATCTGCACCTAATTTGTGTTGAACCAAAACATAAGCAAATCACTTCATTTAATCTATTTTAGAGGCATTTTGTCCAAACTAATCAGTCTCTTAGCTGCCCTGCATAACAATTACCTGTGCACAGTTACTGGCTTTGCTACCCTTAAAAATGTTAGACAAATGAAATGACAAGATTAGTGTAAACTACTAAATCTAACCGACATCAAACGTAAATCAAAAGACTGCTTGCCAAATTGGAAGAAACTCCATGGGGGTGGCAGATGACCTGATGGCAGGACAGGCTTTTGTATAAATTAAAATGAACCATTTCAAATAGGGAAGACCTGAAGTTGCCCAAGATGACAAACAAGTCAAGGTAAAAGTTGATTTTTTTATTTTTATTTTTTGTTAAGCCAAATTACTTTAGCCCAAGACAAGGCCAGACATAGGACAAACAAGTTGGACGAATACACACATGTTTAGAGCTATATATACTTACTAGTTTGTGTAGCAGCTTAGCAGACTGTTGACTCGGCAGTTCCGAATGCGAAAGTGACTGCCTAACTGAATGATAGAATGACTGACTGTAGCTGTAGTAAAACGGGTTAAGTTTCATTGCGGTTATATATGAGCTTCATCATCCCACATCAACGCACACAAACCTATGTTATACACACAGAGCAATTACTAAACGTGTTTATCTCCCGTACTTTCTGTTATATTCTCCCCCTTCTTCAGGTGAACGATTTGTGCCCGAAACCTTTGAATCTGGCTATAAAATAACAATGCGCCTGACCATCTACGACGTTGACATTTCGGACTTTGGGGCTTATCGTTGTGTGGCCAAGAACTCGCTAGGAGACACAGATGGTGCGATCAAATTGTATCGTAAGTATTCTCAACAAAACTAACATCCATTACAATAACCATAAACATAAATATGGCTTGGAATGTTGCTGTTACTGCAACTGTAACTATGTGTACATACATTCAGTATGTAACAATGGGCATAAGTCAGAGAGTCACTGGCAATTAGTGCCGAAACTATTTGCCTCCCAACTGAAACATTTAATTAATTTAGGCCAATGGCAGAGATCCAATACAATGTGTTTAATAAATACCTCTCAAAACTATTGTTGCCTTCCATTAACCTGTGCTAACGGTGTTGTCCATTAACAGTCCTGGCAATGGGGTTCGGATTCATGACAATGATTGATTTATTAGCCGGTTTTATACATAGATAAGTCAGATGAGTTTAATCGAATCTCTTAAGGACTTTGCATAAAATTTAATTATTAAATAGGCCTATATATAATTTTAAAAAAAAAGTGTTATGGCTCTATCACATTATTACTTACTTTTTACTGTAAAGGAATGCTTCTTTCTCAACTTTCCTTACCAGATATTCCTCAAACAACAACAATAACTACAATGGCACCCACTGTATCGATCAATACGGTGCCAGTCGTTATCGTCAAGTATAACAAAGGTAGCGTTTTCTTCGTAATTACACATAATTATCAAATAAAAATAGTCGATTATCCTTGTTCACAGATCAACGTTATAGCAGCAGCAGCAATTCAAATACCAATAATCCATATAACTACAATAATCAGCAAAGCAATAATAAGTCACAACGCCCCAAGGCCAAGACAATTGATCAGCCACCTTCGTCCTTAAATACGGTTTATATGGGTGCAACATCGAGCTTATGGAACTCACAGGATCATCACACGCAGACCACAGGACGTGGCAGAGATCATCAGCAGCAACAGCAGCAGCATTTGCAACCACAACACCATGGTAAGTCTGTCTAAAAACAATTCTCAAGGGAATACCCTTAATACTCAATGACTGTGAGCTACTTAGCACGTCGAAGGACACTTCAAGTTGTTTCTTACCCTTCAGCTAATATTTTTATTGGCCCGACTCTCGGACTGTATGTGTGGAGCTTCTCATGACACAGCAGACTATAAATATTTGGCCATTTATTTTATGTTTATGACAAATCATAACGACTTTGGCACGGCTTAAGGGCTATGCCCTGCTGTCGACACTTGTTAGATACAGATACTTTGGCTCAACTCTAGAAAAATATTTTGCCAAAGCATATGACTGTCGGTCCCCCACTCTTTTTGACTGTCTGTCCAGCTACCAATGAAAATATGACTTTCTAGCATGCAATTCTGTGTCCTCAGGCAGAAATCTGTTGGGATTTCGCTCTTTCCAGACCACCTCCATCTGCTACTGTCCTCGACAGCTGACTCTGCGACAGCGCTTATCAAAGTATCCTGTGTAATGTGCTGCTAATGTGATTCGTCATAATATACAATCAACATAAATAATGACGCTCACAAATCCCCATATTTGTCTTAAGCGCATCGCTACGAATATCCTTGAATGTATTACTGACACTAGTGAAAAGTTTATTCGCTTAACCATAGAAAAATTGGGAAAACACTTGTGTATCTACTTGGTGAACCAATTCTATAATAATTGATAACACGCATAATAATTAAAGAAAAGTAACAATTCAATAAAACAAATTTAATATTTATATTTTATAGTTTCTCAAGTTGCAACTTTAACGCAAATTAAATATTTATTTAAATTTAACGAAATTTATAGTAATTTTTAGAAGAAAACCTCAATTAAAAGCATTTCCGAAAATTCAATTTGAGCAATTCGATTTGCATTTTTCGCAAGTCTCAGTGCTGATCTCCCAATTGCATTATAAAAAGTCGAAATGTCATCGAGCTGGTTAGCTCTCAATGTGCTTGGCAATCAATAAAAATAAAATTTTACACAACTCCCACGCATAGAGTAGTTGCTGCCCATACTGCCAGTTTGCTTACAATCGATGGCAATATCCACATCCACTCCTTGGGTCCTGCTAACGGAGAGGATGATGGGGACGCATAAAACTGTGACTGTGGCAACGCATAAAATTTTAGAGGCGCCTTGTTGTAGTGGAAAATTTCTGCATACGCGTTTGACTGAAATAAAATGCAGTCGACCGAGCAGAAGAAGCGAGTGCAGAGAGAAAATCAAATCGAACAAATTGAATATGAGACGGACGATTGAGATGGATAGAAAGAGAGAGAGAGAGAGATCGTGAGTTGGACAGACAAGAGGGGGGCACCAAAAAATGCACAATAAAAATGGCAGACAAATTGCACACACAAGGCGTCAAGGCAAGATGTGGGATGCGGGCCATGTCTAACCGCCCTCTCGAGACTGAGTCTGAGACTGCAGCCATCGCATCTTGCAACGCCTCTAGCCTTCAGCTACAACAATTTTTGGCAAACGACAGCAGAAATGTTGCGTTGTCGTTGGTGGCAACGGGGTCTTGGCCAACAACACGATAGCGCACGCTGCGCTGCGGGGCAAGCAGTGAAAGGACGGGGTAACAGAAGCATTGTAGTTTGAAAGATTGAGGGGCTGTTACCCCTGGTAATGGCGGAATGGTGCTGCAATGACGACAACTTTCAAGCCTGGCATGCAATGTCGTAAGCGCTGCGTTTACAGTTAGATTTATTACCTGCTAGATGTTGCACATATCGCGCCACAGAAAAAGAGAGAGAGAGAGCGCCCCAACCATGTTGGCCCAGCGGCAGCACTAAACAGGCGAAACTGTGAATAGAATGTGAATGGCAATGGCAATGGGCGTATGCTTATCGCTGTCAAGCTTTGCATATGTCGCGACTGTTTTTTGGGCTTTGGAAAATTTAAATGCCGAACAAGAACCGACGAAGGAGAGTATGTCAGCAGATACGTTATGAAGCATCACGCCCATATATTATACACTGTTTTCTTAAAATTTAAATTCAATATGCATATTTCAAATCCATTACTGCAAGCTGTTCAAGGATCTAAAGTGTATGAGTGGTTTAAAAGACTTCCAATAAACTTTTAAATAAAATAGATTATTAAACACTATATATTCGGAATTTAATTAGAGTGCACCCCCAATCTTAATACCTTCAGAAACAAAAGTGCACATTATTAGAATGCTCATTAATTATAAATTGCCGGCTCTATGTTAATTAAAAGAGAATGAATTTTTTTGTGTTCATTTATTATCTCCAACTGCTTTGAAGTTCGTCGTGTGAGAAAAGTCGCAGCGTCCTTTTCGTAAGCTGAGCAGTTTGTTATAAATATTAATACTTCGAAGCTCTACACTAATTTGATCAACATCGATTGATATTAACACATGAGTTGTCTCCAATTGAATGATTCAAGTTGCCTTTACAAACTGAGTTTTCTTTAAATGTGTTTCACAGAAATAAAGTGCAGCAATTGCATTTGGTGTGCACTTAAACTGTCATTAAAATGTCGCAATCAACCACAAAAGCTGCTGCAGTGGCAACTGCAGCTTTCATTTTTAATTTGCTCGGCCAACGAGCAACAATATGACACAAATTACAAGGAAATGCAATAAAAGAAATGCAACACCCGCAGAATGCCTTTCCTGGCACGGCCATATTCCTCTTCCACTACTGGCTATAGGGACAACTACAACTGAGACTTCATGATGATTACTGGCATTCAGCAGGCCGCAATAATTTGCTTATAATTTGCCGACTTCTTCACTGAGATGGCCAGGAGGACAGACAATTGTCCGCCATCAGAGAGTGGCAGAGAGTGAAATGATAAAGTATATGAAATGCAACAGACAGTAAAACAGTGCTGAGTGTTGTGCAATTGGAAATGGCATCGCGTGCCTCCAGCACTTTTTTCTGTTTGAAGCCGCCAAGTGTGCAACTGTTTCTGCCACATGGCGTTAAATGCATTGCCACCAACAAAAATGAATAAAAAAAAAAGAGTGAAAACAATAAAAACGAAATGTAACGCATACGCAGCGTTCGCCACTCAAGTGAGTCTCAAGTGCCGTCTGCTGCAAGGACTCCGCATCAATGTTCTTTTTAAGTGCAACAGGCGCTACAACTGAGGTGTGAATTGCCTCGCTCGCGATACGGTGTTCACCACCAAAGGGTGTCAGTTTAAAGTGAACTAATGGAGCGCGTCAATGGATGGTTGACTGACTGTGGGTGTGCTATTGAAAACATTTCGATATGCTTGAAATCGAAATCAATTTTGAGCAGAAAAACTGGAATTATTTTCGTTCTTTAAACGGCAACCTCTTTTGGCTGCTGTGAATAATGGAATGCAAAGATAGAAGGTTAAGACCTTATCACTTGTGTACAGCTTATTGCCAGTTTGAATCAATAATACTCGAATGATAGTTGAATTGAATGAGATGCAAGCATGCGCTGTCATTTATTTCTATTAGCTGAAGTTGCCTCGGTTTAGCTTGATTGCACCCCGGAGGCATGGAGAGAATTATGCAGAAATTACTTAAAGTTAAGTTTCAAGTAGTTGGCAGCCTAAAACAACTGTGTGTGTGAGCTAAAACGTTGTTTGGCCACGACACCGCTTTTCTTCGTTTTCAGTTTTCCGTTTTCCCTTTTCTTTTCGTTTTCTTTATGGTTAAGCGCTTTAAAGACACCGCTGGGACTAGCACACACGCATAAACACATGCTCAAGCGTCAATAAAAATCAGCCAGACACTCTCCCACACACACCCACTATCACACATTCACTCTTAGAACGGCAGTCACACATGGAGACCAGCACGGACAAGCAGACCAAGCGACAGCAGCAGGACAAACACAGTGCCAGACCAGTTGAAGGGAAACTCTCGTTTATGGTGTTGGTACTTTTCACACATGGAATGGAAATGTTTGCAGACGCCAGCAAAACAACCCAACGTGGGGCAGCTGACGAGGGAAGCGACGGTACAGGGGTTAGGAAAAGCTGCTTATAGAAAAATAAAAGCCAAAAGACATACAAATAAATTTTCGACCCGGTGCAAAGCAATTTGCGCATTTCCGTTATAAAAATAAAAGGGTTCCTCGTTAAAAACAAAACGAAACGAACTTCACTTGGAAAAAAAAAACCAAAAAAAAATTACAAAAATAAAACGAGAAAGAACTCTCGATACGATATTTCACAGTTATGACAAACTTGAGTCAATGCAATGAACTTCGACTGCCTGAGTATTCTCGAGAGAGTTAAAACAATTTGTCTGCTGATTCCAGAGGGAGCAGATGGCAATAAGTCCTAACTAACTGGCGATATTCAAATGGCAATTAATTTCGCTAACAATAAAGATGTAATAAATAAATATGTTCAAAAGCGGACATCTAGGCTCTAGGATTTTTGCTGTGTAACAATAAGATAAATATAAACTAGGATTTATTTTAACAAACATTTAATCATATTTTTTTCAAAATAAACTGATTTATTAAATTTTTCAATATTTCAAGTAAAATCTAATTGAACTTATTATTTATAATATTCTCAGATACATTTAATTTTGGTTGCTTTTAAATGCAAAAATTCAAAGCAATTTTTTTCAACTAACTAAAGTTTTAAACGGAAACAAAACTCCACTTTCTAAGAGTTTCAGGAAGTTCTGTTAAAGCGGAACCTACCGCTATCCAACAGCCACACAACTCCAAACAATGTTCCTAATGACCAATGGATGCCTACAGCAAGTCAAATGAATCAAACAACCAAAAAACAAAGAAAGGAAGAGTGTGTCCTTGCTTGGGTTCCGGCACCAATGGCAAACCCGCTACATTTGTAACTGCAGCACACAAACAAATGTCCAATGAAACAGATTGCCAGGAAAATAAACAAAAACAACATCGGAAAAAAGAAAAAACAGAAATGTAAAGAAAAAACACAAACTGCACAATAAATTGATGGCAAAAACAATACACAGCTTCCCCCGAGCTTCCTTCCAGTCCAAAGATAGTCACCCAACGAGTTGTTCTTTATTTTGTTCTGTTCGTTTTTTTTTTGAGTGCATGTCCTGGAGCAAGGGTTTAACGCACTTAAGCAATAAAAATCGAAACAATTTTCGATGCTGGCAAGTGAAATTGAAACAAAATGCCAACTGAGGAAATACTTTCGATTTTGGCCAAAACGGAAAACTGTACAAGTGAGAATGTTATAAATAAGTGGAGCAGTCGGCAAATACAGGCAAAGTTGTGTCCTTTTATATGCAATACTTTCATTCTGTCTTGCTCCATTTTCTCTCTGCCTCTCCCTTAGCCTGGTTGACAAACAGTTTGGTTTTGTTTGTCCTCTGAGCTGTCTCCTGCGTATATTTTAGCCCCCCATTTCGGAGTGCCTGCCGCTTGCTACAAATGACTGGCTATAAACGCATCCTGTCTATTGTTTATGCTAGCTGGCGTGTGGCAAGCGCATAATTGAAAAAGGACATTGAATTGGCTACAATATGGCGGTCAGAGTTATGAAACGACACATCATAAAAACCATGCACGTAAAATGAGGGAAGACAACTTTTGATTAAGTAACACAGACCTGCCAAACAATATCATATCTATAAATTCGAATCCCATCAATTCAATTGTTATCTCAATATCTCTTTTCAGCACCCGATCTTAGCGCCACCTACCGGTTAGATGGAAAGAACACAGCCCAAAAGCATGATGCCAAATCGCTTACTGATGAAATGGATCGAATGCAGGACCTTAAGAGCCGAGCGATACCTATGTTCTCCTCATTGATATCGGCCTCATTTGTTGCCCTGGGCATAGTCTTATGGGCGGCGTGGCAGGTCTAATTACATATGAAATCGGTGTGTAATATGTACAAATTAAACAGCAAAGGATTGAAGGAAATAAAAGTTCTACCATACATGTAGTTAGCCTGTAAGCAATGATTTCACCCATTGATTTGGCTACGGAATGAACTTAAATGTTAGTTTTTAATTAAATTGAAATATGTGTATAAAGTTGTTGTTGCTAAGGGTCACATAGATCGTAAGTTGGAAAGGGTTTTTTCGGATTATATCCATAAACAAATACACACACACACACACGCACAAATATATACACTACATATATACGCATACACAAGTTCTGAAAGATACGGAAATACAAAGTATTAGCATGTAAATCAAGAGCTAAAATCCGAAGCGATTGCTAATGCAAAAACTCTTTAAACGTAAAATTGTCAACCGTTTGTATATGATATAAGGATATTAGCATATTATCTACACCTACACACTGAAACTAATAAACAAATCCCTAATAGTAAAGCCGAATCCGAATCTAGCTATAAGTGCAGTGGTCAAGTCTTGCAAACTAATTTATTTTGATTCTCATTTAAGCTTTGTTCTTTTCTGCACCGCAAAATGTTTATAAAGAAAATACATACTTAAAAATAGAAGATAAATTTATATATAATTGTAATTTTAATTTACAAAATTGAAATAAAAATGCCGTCTTAAATAATTTAAAACCAATACAATTTAATATGGAACTTAAGTAAAAGGTAAGGATTGTATCAATAATATTACTACATGAAATGCAAAGATAAGAAATAATTTTCTTCAAATCATGTAAGTTAGTCAAAATTCTATATAAAAATGGCCTTAAAGAATGAATTTAATCAATTCAAATTAATTACAAAATATTAGTAAACCTCATGCCCCTGTATAACTTGTTATAGTTATTATATTTAGATATCCTGCTACAAACGAATGAAATGCACTGAACCACAAAATGTGCACCAAACTACTGAATTTTTTAGCACCAACAATGGCCTTTGCTCTTGTCTCGCCAACAGTTTGTTTATTTTTACCATCAAAGTTTAACGCCATCGACCCACATGGCAACGGCAACATATTTCATTAAAAAGTAAACAGAGAACAGCAAACAAAAAAAAATTAGTAACGTTTGCGACTTTATAATTTAATTTAAAAAACGCAGCGCAACTGCAAAATACAACACAACAGTGCAAAAAGTAAAGAAAAATATCATAATTATTAAAATAAATTAAATGTCTGCTGCTGCCCTCATAAACCCACGAGCGGCCAATTAAAAGCACGTCCGATGTGGTCAGTTTTTGCTCAAGAGTTTCAGAGTATAAGCGACCGAAATATGCGAGTAAGCCGGTAAGTTAAGGTTGCTTCAAAGATACCAATTATATATGTCACAATATAAATTTAAAGGCAAATTTATGGACATTAATCAAGCATTTTGAATATAATAATTATAAGACAGCTGAATAATTTGAATTTGACGCGAAATAGAACCGCAATTAAAAATGTTAAAGGGAACATCACTTAGCTAATATACCCCACAGGTAAGACTGCGTTATAGGTGATAAAAATTGCTACCACGGCAATTTGGTTGCATTTTCACACGCGTTGCGCCGCAGATGGCAAAAAAATTGGCATGTGTGTAGGAAGCTATGCAATCACCGTGCCTTCCAATGTCCGCTGCCAACTACTATATTGAGCTAACTACCTTAACATTCTCAGTAGCAGGAGTGAACTCTTTACAAAGGGCAAGTTAATAAAGCCAACAGTGCATGTACTCGTTTCCAGAATGGAGAGAAAAATCCTCGAAACCTAACCAGGCGACGGCATAGACCGCATACCCATACTCATACACACTCACCCATATACATCCTGAAGCAGACAGTCCTCAAAGGCAAAAGGCAAAAAGGCTGACAACTGGCTAGCGAAATGAGTGGAAACCACGAAAAGCTGCTTTCGATCTGCCCAAAAAAGTAGCCCATACTTTTTGTCAGCTTCCTCCTCTTTTGCCTCTTTTTGCCGACTTTAACATTAATTTCAAATTTATTGAGGCCTCAGCCTATTTTCTCTTCTCATACACTTTCACTGGCGTTATGTTCAACACCATTCGAAATAATACATTTTTATTATTTAATCATGTAATTGATAATGTCAATTTGCATTGTAATCAAATATGTGGATGCTTTATGGTCGTTGTATGGGTATTCTTGCGCTGATATTGATCAGTTTGAAAATGTGAAACTGCAATTATTGTTTTAAATATTTATTTAAAACTCTTGTAAATTTAATGTTGAAAATATTAACAAATTTTAGTGGTCTCTCCTCAATATATTTTATTTTACCTTGAATCGACTACAATGTTATTCGATTTAGTATAATATGCAATTTCATTATAATTGCGGAAATATTTCATATCTCTATCTCATTTACGCAATTTCTTTTTTATCATATTTGTAGATAGTAAAATATTAGTTAGTTAAATCACTTAAATTTGCTTAGTTACAAAGTTACGTGGTTTATTTATGGGTTATTTAGTGGACGTTCCGCCAGCCATAATTCACACCATAAATAATGAAATGGTGAATTTAACTTCTTAAATGGTGAGATAAGCTTTGCCACAGAACCCACAATATTTCGGAATAGAGCTTTAGGCAGAAGCTTTATCAATGTTTTAATTGTAAGTGAGTAGCTTTTAAGTCAATACAACAACCAAAAAGCTTTTTCAAGCAAAAGCTTAACTTCACATAATAATGTTCATTTCTTAGTGATAATATTCAATATTCAATATTCATTACACTGTGAACAATGACAGTAACAATGATGGGGGGTATAAGTCGGGATGAGTTGTCCAAAAATTGGAAATTTGTGTAATCTCTAAATGACTATTCTTAAATGGAAACTTCAAAATTGAGTATTTTTTTGTTTGATTTGACTATAGTCTGTCTAGTCATCTAAATGAAAGCTCCATTAATAAAGTAATGAAGATATGTAAAGCGAGTAGATCATAATGATTAGACCGTCTCAATCTTATCTCTATATCTACATACATAAATATATCAACATCGAGTCACTTGGGTATATAAAAGAGGCATAGTTTCTGAGTCGCTTAGTTAGTTTCCATAGCCTAGATTGCAATCAGTCTTCTAAGAATGGCATTTCTATTAATTATATTCTCTTTACTACTGACGTCGGTGCTGAGCTATTTACGCCACTGCTACACGTACTGGGAACAGCGCGGAGTTCCTCAGCTTCGTACTCACTTTCTATATGGACACTACTTCAAACTGAATTCCATCGATATAAACGAAATGATACAGGATACTTACGATGCCTTCAAAGGCAAATGTAAAGTGGCTGGTTCTTATGTGTTTACACGGCCTATTGCCGTGATCACGGATTTGGACTTGATCAAAGCCATACTCATCAAGGATTTCAATAACTTTGTAAACCGATCGAGCCACCCTACGCCCGACGATGTGCATCGGAATCCACTTCAAGGACATCTATTCAATCTGCACGCCGAAGAATGGCGAGCACTGAGAGCTAGACTATCTCCCACGTTTACCAGTGGCAAGATTAAGAGCATGTTTAACACTATTACGGATGTATCACAACAATTAGAAGAGACTGTTCGGATTGACGTGGGTCCTGTTGAGCGCGGTGGTGCAATCTTGGATGTTTATGAACTGCTAGGCCGCTTCACAGTCGATGTGATTGGCAGGACCGCGTTTGGAATCGCATCCAATTCTCTTAAGAATCCAGAAGCCGAATTTCGAGTGGTGGCCAGAAAACTTTTCTCCGAATTGGACACCAATATTCGTTGGATTATATTCAAGCAAAATTATAGCAAATTATTATCAAAAATACCACTTCGGAATTTTGGCCACCAATATAGAGGATTTTTTGTAAACATTATACGGCAAACTGTTGAGCTACGACAGCGAGAAAGTATTAAGAGAAACGATTTCATGGATCTCCTAATTGATCTTCGTAAATCGGATAATAACGACGGTCTGACCCTGGAGCAACTGGCTGCTCAAGCATTCTTATTTTTTATTGCTGGCTTTGAGACCAGTTCCAGTAACATAAGCTATGCTCTTTTTGAATTAGCCAAGAATGAAGATGTCCAAAGCAAGCTAAGACAAGAAATTCAGAGTGTACTTCAAAAGCATGGAAAACTAACCTATGAGGCTATGATGGAAATGTCCTACTTAGATCAAGTTATTAATGGTGAGTATATGGGCGGAAATTTTCTTCAGAAGTATACAGGATTTTATATATTATAGTATGTTGATAAGTGTTAATGGGGTTTGGTGACATCGTTTTTACTCGTTTCTTATTAAGCCGACTTAATGTCAAATTAACCAACTTGTTTCACGATTATCTTTTTCGAAAATTGCCAAGTCTTTTAAAACTAAATTACTCAGCAAAGCATTTTAATTTTAATAATAAGAGTATATTATCTTGATAAACATAAAATCAATTTTTTAGGTGACATCCATTTGAAAAAAAAATAGTTCGATGTACTGTTTCTTAGCAATAAAGCATTTTTATCTTTGAGCATCCATATCTTTATGTTTAGCTATGTTTTGACATTGCTTTGTAAGTATTGTTGTCTTATCTGGTTATAAAATGTAATAAATTATAATTTTGAGGTCAAAAGCGCAGTATAGAAACTGTCTATATAATAGGTGGTCTGAATTGAGGAATTATTATGCAACAATATATACATAATATATACAATACTATAAATAGTAATTTGATATTGATATGATTTGATATACACTAAATTAATTAACTGCCTTTATTTAATTTTCGACTTTTTAGAAACACTTCGAAAATATCCAGCACTTACATCGCTTACTCGAATTACCTCCGAGAATTATAAGTTACCGTCCGATGATGACTCTTCAACTAATAAAAATATTGTTCTAGAACGTGGCGTAAAAGTGTATATTCCTGTAAATGCTATACACAATGATCCCGAGATCTATCCAGAACCCCACAAATTTAAGCCTGAGCGTTTTGAGACAGAAGCCTGTCAAAAGCGACATGCCATGACATTCCTTGGCTTTGGTGATGGTCCACGCAATTGCATCGGATTGCGATTTGCCCGGATGCAGGTTAAGGTCGCGCTTGTTACGTTGCTCAACAACTTCGGGTTCAGTTTAGCACCTGGCGAGCCCACAGAGGTGGAATTCATCAAGCATAATATTATTAGACGCCCTGTAAATCATGTCAAGCTTCATGTCCAAAGTCTATAGGATTTGCCATATTAAGTTTTGCTAAATTGGAATTTCGGTAGTACAGAATATTAGTACGTTTTCAATATACATAATATTTAAAAAACAACTAAACAATAAAATGCTGAAAGGAATTTACAACTAAATGTTCGATGGTCATTTCCTCAAATATTCAAAATTCATCTAATTATTTAAAAAATATTGAAACAAATTCAAAATAAGTAAAATATGCGATAACGTGTGGGATATATATACATAGATGTTCATACCAATAGCCAGACAAACATTGCTATATAGCCACAAGCGTTCATGTTAATAAAAAATATATACATACATATACTTGGGGTCAGATGTTATACAGCTACTTTTACTCTTTCTCTATGTGTATGGGCGTTAAGTCATAAACATTTTAAGTCTCGCTTCTAGGAAGACATAAGAATACCTTCAATGGATTTTATTTTGGTATATTTTTAAAGAATATAAACAAAAATAAACAAACATTTATTTTAAACATCCACAGCTTGTTTAGAAATGAAATATATACAAATATCAACATAAGTTGCATTCTAGTGCTTGCAGCTAAAAGTTTTAATCATCAATTATGGTTTTATTATCAGAGAACCAATTGGTCATGTGCCAAGATCACTCAGCAAGTTTCAGTAGATAAGAGATGACCTATTGACTCTCAGTAAACTTGGAACATAATATAATCATTATTTCAATATATCATGTATTTCAATAAATATGTTTGAATATAATCAACAACAAGAGGAGCAAATTAAATGAATAATTATACACAAATTATTTACTGTACTAAGCAGTGAGAGCTATTATTATGCTTTATCAGTTTCATTATCCATATCAGTAAAGACGAATACAATTATGAGTATACACCGTCAGTTATTCGCTCAGGTTAAGTTAGTTGGTGTTCAGGCTTCCAAGAATGGGGTTCACAGCAATCGTATTATTCTTTATTTTGACTTGGGTGTTGAGCTATTTGCGGCATTGTTACACCTACTGGGAACAGCACGGAGTACCACAGCTACGTCCCAACTTTCTATATGGACACTTCTTCAAATTAAACGCCGTTCATCTTAATGATCTCATTCAGGAGACTTACGATGCCTTCAAAGGCAAATGTAAAGTGGCTGGCACTTATGTCTTCACAAGACCCATTGCCGTAATTACTGATTTGGATCTGATTAAAGCTATACTCATCAAGGACTTTAATATCTTCTTAAATCGCTCCGATCATCCTACACCCGAACTCGTGCATCGAAATCCGCTTCTAGGAAATTTGTTTAATCTTCACGGCGAGGAATGGCGAACAACGAGAGCGAAACTATCTCCCACATTTACCAGTGGCAAAATTAAGTATATGTTTAATACACTGCACGATGTGTCTGGTCAATTAGAAGCGACTTTTCGGACAGAAGTGGGAGCCATTGAGCAAGGTGGTGCCATCTTAGAAGTGCATGATCTGCTTGGTCGATACACAGTCGATGTGATTGGCAGCACTGCGTTTGGCATTGAATGCAATTCTCTCAAGGATCCTCAAGCCGAATTTCGTGTACTGGCTAGAAAACTTTTCTCTGAGTCGAACACCAATATTCGATGGCTTCTTTTTAAAATAACTTATGTCAAGTTATTGTCTAAAATACCTTTCCGATCCTTTGGCCACCAGTATATTGATTTCTTTGTGAATATTATACGGCAAACTGTTGAACTGCGAGAACGTGAGAATATTAAAAGAAACGATTTTATGGATCTGCTCATCGATCTTCGTAAATCAGAGCATGGCAATGGTTTATCTATAGAGCAACTGGCAGCACAAGTATTTGTATTCTTCATTGCTGGCTTTGAGACCAGTTCCAGTAACATGAGCTATACTCTTTTTGAATTGGCCAAGAATGAAGATGCCCAGCATAAGCTCAGATCAGAAATCCGAAGCGTTCTTAAAAAACATGGTAAACTGACCTACGAGGCTATGATGGAAATGACCTACTTGGATCAAGTTGTTAACGGTGAGTTCACAGACGTTAGTCTTTGGAAGAATAAGTACATGACGAAAACACTTCGCCAGCCAGTATTTTACTAAGATTTAAGATTATTTACTCACATTTTAGATACAGATTTTGACAATGTGAAACTCATATAATTTATATTATCATTACTTTTTAAAGGATCATAGATACCCTCGTCTGCCTGTTACATAACACACATTGTATAATTTCACTTAGTTTTAATACCCTGCGTGTAGACGAAATTGATCGTAATTTATGTATCAACACAAGCATTTACACTTTTATTTTTTAGAGAGACCTTTTACTTATTATGGTGTATACTATATATAGGAATCTTTATATGCCAATACTAATAAAAACTGTAATCATAATTTTTATTCCAAAACGATTTTGACAATCAAATAACTAATAAATATTGTAGTTAACTGATTAACAATTAGTGTAAGATAAAAAAGAAAAAAAATTTGTTGGTATTTTGGTATACGACTATTGATAATCAAGCAGTTATTTGAATGCTTGCGAATAACCCTTCTCTGTTGTTAATTTTTTTTTCTCCAATAGAAACACTTCGAAAATATCCAGCTCTAGTCTCGCTTAATCGAATTGCATCTGAGAATTATAAGTTGCCGTCTAATGATGAAACTTTAACAAAAAAACAGATTGTGCTGGAGCGTGGCACAAAAGTGTACATCCCTGTAAATGCAATACACCACGATCCCGACATCTATCCGGAACCTCACAAGTTCAAGCCAGAGCGCTTTGATATTGAAGCCTGCCAACAGCGTCATTCGATGGCATTCCTAGGATTTGGGGACGGCCCGCGTAATTGCGTTGGATTGCGGTTTGCACGAATGCAAGTCAAAGTTGGACTGATTACGATGCTGAACTCCTTTCAGTTCAGTCCTGCACCTGGCGAGCCTACTGAAGTGGAAATTATCAAGTATGATATTGTCAGAAGGCCTCAAAGAGGTGTTACGCTACATGTGAAGCGACTGGAAATATAAAGCACATCAGGACATCTGTTATGCGTATAGTAAAATGTTATAAACAAAAGAAAATAAATGTTGTTAACAAAGCACGACCAAATTTAATTGAATATTGAAGATGGATATATTTATAGTACAAGCGATATTCTCAAATGCACAAAAAATAGATAACAACTGTGGTACTTAGAGATTTCTTCCAATTTCGCAGTATTCTAATTTTATCTAAGTCATACTGTGAGAGAGCACCTCAAACTCTCTGTAAGGGGATGGGCCAAAAGAAGGAATGATATTAATTTAATATACTACACCGTTTCTGCGAAGCATAATACAAAACAATGTACAATACAATAACTTATATAACGATAATGCACCTCAGCAATGTCGTGACTCAGAAACTTGAGATAGCAGATTATCTGCAACCTAATGTGGACCACCACTCAGATGTCATAAACAATCTTAGCAGACAAGCCATTTTATCTGACTGTTTGGATTTTGAACCCCGTTTCTGCATTGTCACTGTATATAAAGACACAAAATCAGTCTGAATGAGAGAAATAAATGTACCGATTATATCTTATCAGTTCCATAATCCATATCAGTAAAACAGCACCAAAACCTGGGTATATATAAGAATGCACCATCAGTAATTGTGTCAGGACAAAGTAGTTCGCGTTCAAACTTTCAACAATGGTTTTCGCATTAATCGTATTATCGTTTCTTTTGTCTTGGGTGTTGAGCTATTTGCGGCATTGTTACACCTACTGGGACCAGCACGGAATACCACAGCTACGTCCCAACTTTCTATATGGACACTTCTTCAAGTTGAACGCAGTGCATACTAACGATCTTCTTCAGGAGACTTACGATGCCTTTAAAGGCAAATGTAAAGTGGCTGGCACTTATATATACACTCGGCCTATAGCCGTGGTCACCGATTTGGATCTGATCAAATCCATACTTATCAAGGACTTTAATAACTTCGTAAATCGTTCAGATACGCCTCTTCCTTCGACTATAAAACGCAATCCATTGCTAGGAAATCTGTTCAGTGCGCATGGCGAGGAATGGCGAGCACTGAGAACTAAACTGTCTCCTACATTTACCAGTGGCAAAATTAAGTATATGTTCAATACACTGCACGATGTGTCTGGTCAATTAGAAGCGACTTTTCGGACAGAAGTGGGAGCCATTGAGCAAGGTGGTGCCATCTTAGAAGTGCATGATCTGCTTGGTCGATACACAGTCGATGTGATTGGCAGCACTGCGTTTGGCATTGAATGCAATTCTCTCAAGGATCCTCAAGCCGAATTCCGTGTTCTGGCTAGAGAACTTTTCTCTGAGTCGAACACCAATATTCGATGGCTTCTTTTTAAAATAAACTATGCCAGGTTTTTAACAAAAATACCTTTTCGAACCTTTGCCCATCAGCATATTAAATTTTTTGTAAATATCATACGGCAAACTGTCGAGGTAAGAGAACGTGAAAGCATTAAAAGAAACGATTTTATGGATCTGCTAATTGATCTGCGTAAATCAGAGCATGGCAATGGTTTATCTATAGAGCAACTGGCAGCACAAGTATTTGTATTCTTCATTGCTGGCTTTGAGACCAGTTCCAGTAACATGAGTTATACTCTTTTTGAATTGGCCAAGAATGAAGATGTCCAGCATAAGCTCAGATCAGAAATTCAAAGCGTTCTTCAGAAACATGGAAAACTAACCTACGAGGCAATGATGGAAATGACCTACTTAGATCAAGTTATTAATGGTGAGTATATGACAATTAATTACATTACAAGGTAAATTTCTGACAAACATACTTTTTTTGTACTAATACATATTATGTATGTTGTGTCTTATGTAAAACACATGCTCAATGAGCTTCAAACTGTTTTTCTCTAATATTTCTCAAAGATGTTTATAAAATCTTTACGAAATGTAAATTTTTAAACACATCTGAACAATATCAATTATACTTGTTTTCCTATTACATTTTGTTATTTATTATTACTCACAAAAATTAATTTGCTTACGAAAGGAATATTCAGAAACTCATGCATTTTATTTTATGTTTATAGCGCCCAAAGCTGTTGAAAACTAACGGTTCATAGATTAAATGTCAAACATGGCCTTAGCGACTCGACAATTGGTGTTGATAAAAAAATATTATACTTTTTTGGGGGTGCAACATTTTAAAATGAGTTCTATTAACAATAAAAGAATAAACATTTTTAATCTTTAAGCACAAGGTTTGAGATTTCATTTTTCTAGACATCCATTTGAAATCTTTATATACTAATAAAACTTAGGTTTATTTGATTAATTGCTTAACATTTATTGGAGGAAATAAAAATGCAAAGATTGATATTCGACTTTAGATAAGTAAATAAGTATTTGACTGCTGCTAATAAATCACGTCTGTATTTTTTATCGACATTTTTAGAAACACTTCGGAAATATCCAGCACTTGTATCGCTTACTCGAATTGCCTCTGAAAATTATAATTTGCCGTCCGACGATGATGTGCCTTCTAAGCAACAAACTGTTCTGGAGCGGGGCATAAAGGTATATATCCCCGTGAATGCTATACACAACGATCCCGAGATCTATCCGGAACCACACAAGTTCAAGCCAGAGCGCTTTGAAGCCGCATCCGTTCAACAACGTCATGCAATGGCATTCCTTGGGTTTGGGGACGGTCCTCGTAACTGCATTGGATTACGATTTGGACGAATGCAAGTCAAGGTCGGGCTGATTACATTGCTGAATATCTTTCGATTTAGCCCAGCACCTGGCGAGCCAAGAGAAATAGAAATTGTCAGGCATTCTAACATTAGACGGCCTCTGAATGGTGTCAGACTACGTGTGGAGAGACTTAAGTAATATGAGACCAGTGTGCATAACACTATACTTAATGTTGTAATTATTATTATCTAAAATTATGTAGCAAGTATCCAACAGTCCATCATACTCATATGTAGATTTCTCTTCATCTTATCTGCAAATCTACTACATAAAATTAATTTACTATGCAAAAGAGCATAAAAAACAATTGCAATGTGTATATCTTATCAACGAATAAAGCATATATTTTTTGGGTATAAAAGAGTACCATGTTCGGGAATGGTCTAGTTTAATTTAGTTTGTGTTCAAGCTTTCAAGCATGGGGTTCGCTCTAATCGTGTTATCCTTTCTGTTGACTTGGGTGCTGAGTTATTTGCGGCATTGTTACACCTACTGGGAACAGCACGGAATACCACAGCTACGTCCCAACTTTCTATATGGACACTTCTTCAAGTTGAACGCAGTGCATATTAACGACCTTCTTCAGGAGACTTACGATGCCTTTAAAGGCAAATGCAAAGTGGCTGGCACTTATATATACACTCGGCCTATAGCCGTGGTCACCGATTTGGATCTGATCAAATCCATTCTTATTAAAGATTTTAATAAATTTGAAAATCGCTCTGACACGCCTTTGCCATCGAATGTGGAAAGAAATCCACTTCTGGGAAATTTGTTTAATTTGCACGGCGATGATTGGCGAGCAATGAGAGCGAGACTCTCTTCCACATTTACCAGTGGAAAGATTAAGTATATGTTCACCACAGTCACCGATGTATCTAAGCATTTAGAAGAGACCTTTCGAGAAAATGTGGGCCCCATCGAGCAAGGTGGTTCAATCGTAGAGGTATACAATTTGCTTGGTCGCTACACTGTCGATGTGATTGCCACTAGTGCGTTTGGCATCGAATGCAATTCTCTTCAGGATCCTCAGGCCGAATTTCGTGTTATGGCAAACACAATTTTCTCTGAATCAAAGAGTAATATTCGTTGGACTCTTTTCAAGATTAACTATGCCAAGCTTGTATCAAAGTTACCACTTCGATCCTTTGGTCACGGACATATAGGATTCTTTGTAAATATAGTTCGCCAAACTCTAGAGCTCCGAGAACGTGAGAATATTAAAAGAAACGATTTCATGGAAATACTGATAGATCTACGTAAATCAGAGCAAGGCAAAGGCTTAAGCATAGAGCAACTGGCAGCTCAACTATTCGTATTCTTTATCGCTGGCTTTGAGACCAGTGCTAGTAACATGAGCTATGCTCTTTTTGAATTAGCAAAGAATGAAGATGTTCAGCACAAACTCAGGTCAGAAATCCAAACAGTTCTTCAGAAACATGGAAAACTAACCTACGAAGCTATGATGGAAATGACCTACTTGGATCAAGTTGTTAATGGTAAGGACATACATTTAATATTATATTAATTGTGCATAAGCAGAAAGGGCATCACAAGTTGTATCTTCAAGCACAAGTTTTGTGATTTCTTACTTCCTATATAATGTGCAAATACAAAATATAAGTAATTATAGTTTGTATGTGGAAATATATTGAATCAATCAGCCAATTATTTAACAACGCTCAATTCTTTGTATGTCTTTACAGAAACCATTCGAAAACATCCATCAGGTTTCGCGCTTACACGAATGGCCTCTGAAAATTACAAGTTGCCGGCCGATGATGATCATGAAACTGTTCTGGAGCGTGGCACAAAAGTGTATATTCCCGTATATGCTATACACTACGATCCCGATGTCTTTCCTGAGCCCCAAAAGTTTAAGCCAGAGCGTTTTGCGCCCGAAGCCTGTCAACAGCGTCATACGATGGCATTCCTTGGCTTTGGAGACGGTCCGCGCAACTGCATTGGAATGCGCTTTGCAAGAATGCAGATTAAGGTGGGGCTTATTACATTAATAAACTCCTTCCTATTCAGTCCGGCACCCGGGGAGCCAAATAAAGTGGAAGTTATCAAACATGGCATCGTCAGACGGCCTCTAAAAGGTGTAAGAATACGCGTAGAGAGACTCGAAGCCTAGGCTAAGATTTCAAGTCGCGACAATATAAATATTTGAGATCGGACATTTAATAAAAACAAAACGAAACATAAACAAATTCGTCATAAATCGAAGCTTGATTCGAATAGAGGGGGTAACTGGAACTTATTGAGAACATCAGCAGTAAATTCAATCTTCAACCAATGTGACTCCGTTTGGCGGTCGATTGTAAGGCAAACCGAAAATTTATAGACGCCACAAAGCAGCTGCTTGACCAACAACGTCAGCCCAGACGGGCAAACCGACACCGGTGCCGATACCTCAGAGCATTAAATCACACAAACGACGTACAGGGTAGGCAGAAGAGGGGCCCGAGGGGAAAATGGGCTTGTAAGTTGACCAAAAGCCAGTGCTGCACCGCATTTGATGAACTGTCACGTCTGCCAGATGCCAGGAGTGAGAGGAGAATGTAAGAAGAGATGACGAGAGCATATGAGTATGTGGGCGTGTGTGTTGCACACATTAATCCAAACATTTACAATATTTTGCTAATTAGCAGGATATGTGTGAATAATGAATGCACTTGATGTGACACATTGAACGAGTACGGGACAGAGGAAGAGAGCGACATTGAGAAATAGAGGGAGGTAGGTTACATGCAACTTGCTGCTGCTTCATGACATCTCTGCTAGGTGTCATATTAAATTTATGACTGCTTTCGGCTTTCGGCAGCCAGCATGCTGGCCACAAAGCTCAGGATGGCAGGCAGCTAGGCATTTGGTGATTTTAGCGATTAGTTAACGAAACAAGCGAAGGGAAAATAAGCAGAGTACAGTAGGAAGTGACGAAGGGAAAGGAAGCAGTGTTGATTACCGAGCTAACCGTAGTGTATCACGTTGGCAACAAGGCTGAAATAATTGACATGACATTAATCAATATTCAATTAGCTAAGGCAAAAGTCTGTGGTCAGAATATGTCCAGCACATTCGCTAATTCAACAGGAGCAAATTTGCGAAAACTTGGCTTCTGACTGCCTCCTGATTTAGTTCATTACATAACATTGGATTTAAAACAGCGTAAAATTCAATTAAATTAAAAATTAAAAAAAATATATCTGGCACAAACAGAACATTTAACTGATTTAAAATAAACATATATATAAATTATTGATGGCAAATAATTAAACACTAAATTAAAGCAAATAATTATTTACAAAAGTTGACTTACATTTGTATTCATTTCATTTACTATAAATTAATTGTATTTGTTTGTTGTTGATAAATATTTGGAAATAGTCAAATTTTTAAACTATTAATTTCTATTCCAACAAAAGCACATAAAAATTACCAATAGTTGAAATAATTTTTTACACATTACACATAATAGTTGCACCAAATATAATAATAATTGATAAATGTATTGAATATCACGATCAATGCATCTCATTAACTTGACTGTGAAATGGAAAATCAAACAACTTAAAATACAAAACAATAGGAAAGGTTCCATGTTATGCTGATCTTGTGAAAATTGAAGAAACCGAACCGACAACTTTAAAGTGTGAACTTACGAATTCAACTGATCGACTCTTATTGAATTGCCGCTCGCCTTTCTATTGCACTCAATTATTGAGTTGATCCAAATCTGATGAGTGAGCAATAATAGTCATTGACAGTCATTCACATAAACAATTAGAGAAGAGAGCATGACTCTTTATATGAAGAGGGTTAACGCAAGCAGGCATTAAATATATCGCCCCATAATATAATGATATTATCAATTTCTGTGTTCTTTAGTTACTTATGAAACTTACTGCTAATTTAAATTTTTCTAGATAGTTTGAAGTCACTAGAAATCAATTTTATTTCTATAATTTCTCTTAATCACAAAAGTAATGAGACGTCTTGAGAAAATGTTTCTTTTTACATTTTCTGCATTAGTAAATGTACGAATAATATGGACATTTCATATAACATAACTGATAGTGTAAGTATATTGACATTGAGTATCGTATATCGCTTGGAGGGTTTCAAAGGTTTCCCACAGCGTATCTCGTTGTCGAACACTCTTAACATTTACTTACTTAATTGTTTCGTTCCATCATGACATTTCACTTCTGACACCATTTCATATAATTATTTTGTTTTATGCACTTTTAATTGCCAATTTCCTTTTTTTAGGACAAGACAAAATTGAGTGAGGGCTAATGACGCAAAGGTTGCGCCTATAATTCACCATAAGTTTGTCTATTAAACGCGGCGCATCGTTAAAATCCAAAAAGAGAAATTTAGGAATAATTTATAGTAGCTCAGCAAGACACTCACACTCATACTTTAAGGAAAAATATTCTGAACTATCCTGGAACTTTGCATGTTCATTCACAATTACAAGGTGGCTGGCGGATCGAGTGGGTAGAGGTATTGGTAGGAGTTGATGCAGCTGTCGTCGTCGCATCCAACACACAAAACGCGGAAGCGAGTGAAAAGCAATTATCAGGTGTCAAAATTTATATTAGTCTACCCAAAAACGGGAGCAAAACAAAAAGGAAGCAACACAAAAAGTTGCCAAGGAAGCGAAAGAAACTTGAAAACAAGTTGCGACTCCACGTCGAAAACCCCAGCTAGCAAACCGACCCAAAACCAAAACCAAAACGAAAAGCTAACCCTTTACCCTGGGACTTTCAATGAAAATGATTTGTGGCGCAAGTGCATTGGCACGCAATGCATGAGTTGAAGGAGCAGCCTGGCGGGCAGCAATCCAGGCAGGTAGGACAGGAGCGTAACTCAATGACGATGACGACGTTAGCGGCGACGACGACGTCGCCGGACGCGGATATCCTTTTCAACATTTTCGCTTCATAACAATAACTTAAACGCTACAGACTTTTTTTTACACTTTTTGTATACCCTGTAATTTTGATTAAAGGGCAATAATATGCGAGAAGCTCTGTGACTTGAAATCTTCTGTCTCCAGTATCATTGCACGTAAAAATAAGTATGAAATTTTATTGCATAAGTGAGCTCCTGTTCCCTAATGCTTCAGGAATATTAGCCTGGCAATTATTAAAGAGTTATTTGTAATGCTTAGAGGGTATCGATCAGTTGAGCCAACTCGACAAACGCTTCATTTCCTTGTTATATTTGTTGCTTCTGCCGTTTTTGTTTTTCTATTATTTATTGGCCCTGTGCGTGTGTTGTGCGAAAATGATAGGCTAACTGGCATGAATAAAGGCGTTGGGGGTGATTAGCCACCCGCTAGAAATCAAGAACCTGAAAGAACTAAAACTAATATATATGCGCAACTAAGTTGGCAAATGAGGTACTGCTGGCATTGCGGGATGTATATGATGGGATGGAACTCAAGCGGTGCCTGACACAATCTGGCACTGTTATTGAAAAGTGTATGTGAGAGTTTGTGTGTAGCTTAGGTATTCTTTTTGTCTTGTATGAAATTAATTAAATGGTTGATCTCGGCTCAGCATTGAAAAAGTGTTGTTCAACATGTAATATTCATGTTTTATTACTATTTAAATACAAATTAATTTCGAATTTAAAATATGAATGCGAAAAATATTAAATACTTTTACTGAAAATAATAAAATAAGTTTAATATAAAATATAGAAAATAAATAAATAATAAAATATAATATATAAAATAATATATTACTTTAAATATTATCTATTTGCAAAATATTCGCTAGAACCTTATTTATTCTATTCGAAAAATAAATTCCTTGTAAATTTATAATAAGAAATTTGTTTTTATATAATATTAATAAATACATTATTTTATAATATTTAAGAAGTATTAAATTTAAACAATAGTTCGAGTATAAATTAAATTGTATGTGCATATATTTTGATAAATTGCTTAAATACAAACAAAAGTGTCTGAACTGTTTAATTCAAGATTGCAATGTATGTTTCAGATTAGAATTTCGGCTTAATTTGTTTTCTTTTATTATTTTAATTTATTTATTAATAATTGTGTAATGCATTTAATTACTATATTAAGTCAATAGATATTTCAAATTTTATTGAACTCATTGGCAACTATTATAGCGATGTCAATTTAAAGCTATCTAATTTACATAAAACAATTTACTTTATTAATCGTATATGAAACTTTTACTTTTAGCAACTGTGCCAACAGCCAATGCCATGACCAATGACAATCAATTTGTGCTTAACACGCACTCGCCAACAACAAGAATAGCAACAATGTGAGCTTATATGAGCTCAACTCGGCTTACAAGTCAACACACATAAAACGTCATTCATTCATAAATTCTCGAACGCAACGCACCTAAAAGTATACAGAGTAAATTTCCCCGAAGGGTTGCTTTCAATTCAATTCTCGTTCAATCTGCAATGGAGAATACAAGTGTGGTGAATTTGCTACAGCCACCCCCCATTGGGCAATGCGCTAACAGTCACACACACACACACACTCACACGCACGCACACACGAGCAGACTACAAATAAACCAAAAGTTAGAAAAAAGAATGCGAAACGAGCGGCCAACAACAAAAAGCCAAATAAAATGTTCGCAGCAACAACAACAACAAAAAATCACAGCTGTCTGATTCGTTCGCGACGCAACTGCCACCGGTAAAAGCCAACGAGCCACCCAAACCACCCACTTCGCCCCAACCACCCAACCATATACGACCATCAAGCGGCACCGCAACACCAACACCATCACCAACACCAACACCAGCGACGACGACAACGACGCCGACGACGATGACGACGATTTGCTGAAAACCATTCACATGTCTTCGGTTCGGTTGTTGCTGCTTCGTGTAGCACTCGATTTGGCCGCCAGTTTCAGTCTGACGACAACACTCGTGGCGCGCGGTTGTGTTCTCACTCTGTAGGCTGTTCCGGAAGAGCTGTAAAGTTGATCGTGTAAACTCGAAAGTTGCAACTTCCTCAAACTGTTGCTAACAGGTTGATAAATAAATAGTAAAATAATACTACGTTTGCAGCATGATCACAAATTACGACATTTGCAATTTGATGTGATTATTAATTATCATGCAACATCAACAACATTAAGAACAACAAGTTGCATAAATGCAGTGCCACAACAAATAAGTGAAGAGGGCGATTTGCTCGCGTGTTTTGACGCGCACTAACCGAAAACGCGCGCGTTTTTAACCGCTTGTTGGCACTTTAGTCAGCGAGCAACTAGCAAATGCGTGTTTATTGTAATTATATTTAAAAATTACATACGTACATACATAAGTCGAAAATGTAAAAGCAGGTTATTTATACCACACTCCCTCGACACACCCCCCGTTTGGACCCTAACACATACGTACTCCAAATGACCGAGACGGTCAATGGTCACATTCGCGCTAGCATTTCGTTTGTTGGGACGCGTGTGTTTTTGATGTATGCGGCACATACACATGAAATTTGCCTATAAATGTGTCTGGGCTCTGGTGTTTATTACAAGCGCCTGTACTTATGCATGTGTTGCATAGTTTTAGGCGTACACAATTGCAATTGCATATTTCATGTTTCATGGCGATGGCAGCAATTTAAAGTTCATTGATATCTATAAACCACACTCCCTAACGAAGCCGGCAAATGGCCAGGCGACATATGGATTTGTAGTACATTCCCCCATAACATATACATACGTGTGTATATGCTCTGAAATACTTATCCATATGTAAATCTGGCACATTATTATTTGTTGCAAATATGTTGCATGCTCGTACATGTTTTTGGGCCGAAATGATAGATTTTTGTTTGAGGTCAGCCAACATTCGCCAACTTGGACATTTGGGAGCACATGTTTTTCGACCTTTTCCATTATCATGTCATTTGCATTTTACATAAAACTTTGTCTGCATTTGTTATTGCCATTGTTGTCATTCGTATTCGAGTTGATTGCGATTTCAGTGTTTGAGGTCATGCCAGGTGAATGGGATTGATATTTGGTGCACAGGAAATGCGATTTAAAACAATCGAATCGTTCAGAACCCCATGCACAAAGTACATAATTCCATTATTACTTCAGTAACAAATTTCCATTGTGTGTTCATGATTTCGTCACTTTGATAAAACCAAATATTGAGTTTGACCATAAAACACTCAAAAAACATTTACTGACAGATTTATCGTTAAGCTGAGGAGATAAAAATATGAAAAGTTTTGTGTGTACTGACTGAAAAATATCCTATTACAAAGAATCGAATGTTTGTATATAGAACTTAGCATTTAGTTATAAGTGTTTAATATCAGCGAACATACTCGTATTTCAGATAATTTAAAATTAAATTTATGTTTAGACTTATTTAAAAACAATAAAAAAAAGTAGTGTGAACAATACAAAATGTTCTAGTTCTCTTTTATTTATAATATTTTTCTAATCATTTTTTTTTTGACTTAATTCCAAAATATTCAGTTCCGAAATTGTGCTCTTCTGCGCATATATTAAATTCATTTGTAAATGATAAACAAAGTCAAACTCAAATATATATTATTTTCTTTATATTTTCTTTATTTTGGTCAAAGAAAAATAAATAATTGCTTTTAAAAACATGAACACAGCAATCGGGTTTTTTTTTACAAAAATAAATTCCGAAAGTGATTGTATTATTGCCAAGTTAAACTTTATATCCCTTGCAAGGGGACACCAGTCCATAAGCTTATTCATTCTTTATATTCAACTGAAAGTACAATCGCACAATTACACTTACACACAAACAGACAAAAGGGCGAACAATCACATATCAATTGCAAATTGCTAAAGCTCAATTTCAGATGGACGACGACACGACACCCTGAATGAACAGTTTGAGAAGTTCAGTTTCAAGATATTTGTGAAACTCAGTAAAAATCGGAATTTTGCGCCCCTGTATTTTGACATAATAGCCTGGCCCCTCTCTTCACGTCCCTCTGTTTGTTTCTGACATGAGAATGAAAAGTGCAATCCACTCACAAGGCCCCTAGGCTTATTATGCCCTGCCAACTGCTCTTATAGCTGTTGTTGTTGCCGTTGTTAATAACAAGCGATAATAATCAACTTCCGTGCTGGAGGCGCTTATATGAAAGGAGAAGTGGAGGTTCATGTGCAGGAAGTGGAGGAAAAGGGAATGTGAGAGGGAAGCCGAGGGAAAACTGAGCAAAACTTTGCATACTTGAAGGCGCCGCCAAGCACTGAAAATTATTTTGCCATACATTTTGATATATGCTAATTTTATGCAGTGACCCTACCACAATATTTCCCACTCTTCATCGAAACAAGAGAAAAAAAGTAAGAAATGTGAAAATTTAATACTGAAAAATGTCGAAGTTGGATCACGATAATAGTGAAATATATCACGTGCTAATTAATGTTTATGTTGAAAATTGAAAATGTGCTGCAGCAGAAACTGGAGAATATATTAGAGTGTTAAATGTGTGAACAAACAAAAAGTATAAAGAGAGCGAGAGTTTTGTTTAGTTTTGTCATTATTTGCACAGCATCTGCATCAGTTTAGCAGCTATGTTTGCTATTTTGTGCTGCATAACCTCAGGCACAGAGTACACTCAGCGTAAACATAAACAAAGTTTGACCTTGTGTGTGGTTTTTCACACAACAATTGCATTTGAGGCAGTGAGCAGGTTTTTATGGCCATTTCTGTGGCACTCACACAATTTGCACATCATTTAACAGCTGGTTATACAAATTTTCGGTCATTATTTTTTGGGCAACACAAACTGTAAGAGGATGAGGGAGAAAATGAGGTATTCGCCTTTGCATGTCCGAAACTATAAACATAATATACAACAATGAGTTCTCACTGATGCGATAAATAAAGTTCCCTGAGTAGCGCTTATTATAAGCCATAAATTGAAGTTGCCGACAACTGAGTGTGGATGGATGTATGAAAGGACTCCCAGAAGTTTTTTTCTTTTTGAAAATGACAGCAATTTTTGTGAACCCAAAATAACTTGTTGAAGGCTTCTGACAAATTCTTTCCTACTATAATGCTGCATTTGTGGCGTTTTCATATTGTAGAATGGCATAGCCTTATCAGGCATGTTGCGTATATTCATTGCATGTGAAGCGAACTACAAAATCCATAAATAACACTCAATGTAAATTCAACTCAGCTTTTTGGCGACCGCAACTGACAGGAACAATTTTAAAATGACATTTCATTAAAATTCTTTTCTTTTTTGTCGTTTTCGCTTGTGGTTTTTATTGATTTTGTTTTGTTTAGTGCAATTGAAAGGAAAACTAGGTAGCCAGTTTCAATGGAGGCCGTAGCAGTCGCCCTATACGTAGACGAGAGACAACACTGAAATGTGTAGTAAATGCTAATATTATTAATAATTTAGACCATGCGGGCCATGTCACTTTAGAAGCCAATTGCCTTGGCTCCGGTTTCTATCTAGAGCCTATCTACCTATAGCCTATCCATATGCATATGGAAATCTTATTTGTCCACTGAAGCCCTAGTAAGGCTTTGATGTACGTGGGTGTGAATGTCACCTGTAATGCTACTGTTTGTATAGCTAATTGCTAAAGTAAATATGTGTAAGGGAACTAAAATTATGAGTAATTGTTACAGAGTAACGCAATGCAATTAAAACCAAGCTAAGCGACTAATTTTAGCAACTATTTATGTGTTATAATGGATATTATATGGATGTTTAATTAGGAATTGATATTAATGTCCTCTAGTTTATTTATCTGAAATTATGTTTATTCTTTATTCTCTTGAAAATGCATTATATTTTTCATTAAAGTTCAAGTCGAGTTCAAGCCTACAACTTTCAATAAATACCTAATCTTCCATCTTCCATTTTATGTAAATGTGTTAAACCATTAGATACATTTGAGATTGACGTTTGAATAACCCCACCTTCTTTATAACTTCCCTGTTATAATCTGGAATTAATAAAGAATTAAAAATGTTCTTGTCTCTCTCAATAGATCGACTCATCATACACATTTTAAGTGTAATCATTCGATAAGTTGTGGGTGATCAAGCTTTGCGGACGAAGGGGAATGCAGTACAATTTTAAATAAACTTAATCTGTATCTTGAAAACTGCAAACTAGATGCCAAAAAAGCTAGGATATAATAAACGGCAATGAAATTACAATGTCAGAATAATTGACATTAAAAAATGCAGTGCATTGTTTTTCAAATAATGACATAATGGACTACACTCGATTGTAATCAAAAACATAATTTGACATAATTTGACAACTCATTCAATATGAGACTTAATAAAATGAGTTCTAAAATGATCGTGAAAAGCAAGAACCCAATTACAACTGCATTGCGTCAGAGCCATCCTATCAGCTTACATGTCACATGCACTCGGTCTAATGGCAGGCAATAGAAATGGCGACTGCAACTATTTTAGACTGAGCAGACATATCCATCCGATTTTATTCATGGGACTGCACGACTTTATGCTTTATTTACGAGCCCACACACACACACACACGATGCGGCAGGCACAAGCGAAACATTTCATTTCCGTTCCATAAACAGTTTTGGCCCCGGGGCAACGTTTAAATGCCACAGCAAAAGCAAAATGAAATGAGCAGAGAGCAATACAACAGGCGGTAGATAGAAAGAACTAACCAGCCGGTAGCAGGCAGCATACAAAGGCAAGAACCCGAGGCAACATGCAACACCTTCGCCAGATAGTTGCAGGCCATAGTTAATTTCTAGCAGCTGCTCCCCAACACAATTTACACAGTCTAAACACGCAAAACTCTTCGCAAAAATGCCGACTACGCCTCGCGGCTATGGTAAAGAAAGTGGAGGATAGCGGCAACGGGATACGATTCTCGGGAAAATGCCGGGGCCCAATGGCTTTAAACTTGAAACTTTTTAATTTAACGTATTTTCGACGGCATGAGTATTGTTTGCTTTGCTCGGCCTGCTATTGTTTTGTAGTTTCGATTCTGTTTTCAAGTACTTTTGTTGAACTTTCCGCTGTTTACACGCATAAATAACAAAAACAACAACCAGGATAAGTTTATGGTAATAGAGGCGCGCTAATGACTGCCAATTACCAGAAGCAGGAACAATCAACAATCGGACGCAGTAACTGAACCCAAAGGGGCCTGTGATTGGGTTCATTGCTCACTGAGCATTTACCTTTGCATACTTCGCATTGCATTTAAGTTCAAGTTTGCATTAAATCATATTACTTATACATATTGCCTACTCTTCCAGAGATCAACTGACAATTGAGAAACATGAAACATATATGTGTGAAATAAAACAAACGACAGTGAATCAAAAACGCACAAAATGTCTACAAAATATTATGACAGACTTTGTACAGGTTACACCTGGGCGAATGCAACACATTTTTTAGTGCTTATTTTATTAATGTGCCAGAAATGCTGTCCTCAAAGAGTCGATGTGCCCGCCGAAGTTATCGGTAAGTTCCAGCTATAAATCATATAAAAAAATTACAAAACTTACGTTGAAATTAATGATAAATAATTAAATTCAATAATTTCAAAGAGCAACTTATGATAAGCAATTTTTTAGTCTTTTGAAAAGAAGGAACGCAGGAATATCAAAAACCTATAATGGAGACAAAACGTTGAATAAACAAAGAGACCTCCACTGAAATTAAAATCAATGTAATGATTCTACAAGCTGTTTGTACAAACAGCCAAACCTCAATGTTATTATTTGATCAGGCAGAGTAAAATTAAATAAAATTGATAGGGTAGTTTTGATATCAGTTTGGAATATTGTAATTATCGGGAAAATATAACTTTATCATATTCAAACAAATGAAACAAGGTTCATAAAAATCTCATTAGCTTAACGGTTATATCTCAAAAAACAGAATAATACATAAATAAATAGCGCATGTTTTTCCATTACATTGCAATCAAATGCAAAAAAAAATCAATAAATAAATCATAATAATAATAATAGAGCTCTCATGAGCATGCAGATGGTATTATTTTGTTTTTTCGATTTAATGCCAATTAAGTATGATTCAAGGATATAATAATAATACGACCACTCTACTCTATTACAGTTGATCCGAAATTTAGTTATCCAATTGCAAATGTGACAGCACCGGTGGGACGTGACGCTTTCCTCACATGTGTGGTGCAGGACTTGGGACAATATAAGGTAGGCGTAACATCCAAGCTCCCCCAAAACAAATCGCAGAAACTCCAATCAACCCATATTCTGTCCCGCGCAACGTCCCTGTCTCAATTACACACTCAATAAGCAGCCACAAGGACCCAACCAGTCGCATTAATATTCATTAGCATTTTACCTGGAACCAGACGGCCCATTCGTAATCTCAAAGACCAAATCTCGACACCCCAAAAACAACGACAACAACAACAATGACGACAATCAGAGCAACAACAAGAGGAGCGTTGAATGGAAATGAAAGTGAAAATAAAAACATAAATAGGAATGTGCAGAGCTTAGCAATAACAAAAGCGAAAATCACATAAAAAGTAATTGAAATATGAGTGAGAAGCAAAAGGAGAATGAGAATGTGTTAAGCGAGGGGCTATCAAATACTAAGGCTTGTTACATGCGACGCTTAGGGGGTTGCGGGCAGGTTCAATATACTTCATCATCGTTTTCAACAACTGTCTGCGAGTGTGTGAGAAGGAGAGAGAGAGGGAGAGATGGTAGGAAGCTATTGAAGCGCAAAAGCAAAGCTTTGTTCTGTCAGCCTCCGCCCATTCACCTGTACAATGCTCAAAATACTGCTATGCCCAATTAAGCGGTGTTCTGCTTAGAGATAATTGAGCAGGCACTTGGGTGTAATTACTTATTTTATGCTGACAGCAATACCAAAAGTTAGATTCAATTCACTGCGTAAATTATTTATGAACCCCACTCTATACCCGTTGCAGGCACTTATAGATTAGATTTGTATATTTATAAATTGAAATTACTTAAATAGCTTCACGTGTTAACATGTCAGCCTGCTTAAGCAGCCAAACTGTTTCCCCAAGTCTGCCACATTTACACATGCAAAGTGCCGCAAAGGGGTTAAGAAATCTGCTGTGCTGGGGAATTGGTTATTATATACCAAATATATTTCTGGCTTACCACCTTGCACACTGCGTGCTCTATCGCATAATAATTTACCTGTGTAATTGTACAATTACTGTGGCTATATGCAAGTGAGTATGTGCGTGACGTGCTGCCAAGCTGGTTGGGCTATTAGTGAAAACTTTAAAAGTTGTTCTCAGAATAGATTCTGTTTTGAATTTCATTTGATAATTGTGGAAAATGCATGCTCACAATATATAATTTAACTCTATATGTGACGAGGCACTCACCATATAAAGCCATAAAATCATTATTTGTAGTTAGTTGGCATACGTGTATGTGTAGTTAAAGTTCACAGCCGTAAAATCCTCTTAAGTCTTCATATTGTTTTCAGATACTGCGACAGGCTTGGAACAAACAAAAATAAATTTATATTTTCTTCTCTTTTTTTTTGTTTGATTGGCTGAAGAGAATTAAAATGGGATAGCTTAATTATTTAAATGGATACATTTAGGAATGTTCAACTAGACTGTAGTCACGGATTGTCTTGTCTGACATTTTGACCGTCCAATTGTTTTTGGAAATTTAAAATGTCTCTTAACTTAATTTGTTTCTTAAATACAGATATTAAATTTAGCATTAGTAAGACAAATTAATCTTTTTTAAAGATTAAATATTTATTTTAAAACAATAAGTCAACCCCTTTTTATCAATTTCAAAATTAATGAAAACAATGAAATCCAATATGAATTTATGTTTAAATGTACACCAAGTCAATTATATATGTTTGATCTTGACACAACTTAAAACATTATACTCAAGAGTGCGCGACTAATAAATACCCTGTTATTCATATTTTATTTTAGCTTATTAAGTGATAAAATTACATCAAATTTTAAAATTGCCTTTTTAAGTTTTTTTTCATGATTTTTTGAAGAGGAGGAGACAGGCATTTGAAATTGAATATATACTTGAGTTGTGTATTCAAATAATAAAGGTCACACAAAACTATAATACAACTCTACGCATAGGATAAATAAATTTTTTAATAGTTATGTTTTTCTGATACAATAATTAAAAATTACCCTAAAATGTACTTTTATGTAATCTACTACTGGTGTCTACTTTTCCAAACAGGTTGCGTGGCTGCGAGTCGACACACAGACGATTCTGACTATACAGAATCATGTGATAACCAAAAATCAACGGATTGGCATTGCCAACTCGGAGCACAAAACTTGGACAATGCGAATCAAGGATATCAAGGAGTCGGATAAGGGCTGGTAAATCATTCAACTGATATAAATACTACCCATTTCAATTACTTATCCACCGGTGTTTAACTGCTAGGTACATGTGCCAAATAAATACGGATCCAATGAAAAGTCAAATGGGATACTTGGATGTTGTGGGTAAGTAACTAAAAGACAGGTATCAAGCGTCCACAGTGCTGCAATAAAAACTTTTCCTTTTATACTTCGTTTGTCAAACAATCATACGGCTCGTTGCCAGGGTGCTGTGTGTTGTTCAAAGCGGCATTCGCGTTCAGCTCTCGCGAATAACCGTAGAGCACAAAAATTAAGAGAATAAATTGCAGGGTGTTGGAAGTGATAGAATATGAGATACTCTGTAATTTATGTTTCTAGTTCCCAGAACTTAGTTTAAAATAATATTAAGACACATTCAATCGATATAAGCTAATAATAATCATTATTCAGTTTTATTTATTTTAATTATTCAGCATACTGTTTCAATAATAATTAAGTTGATGCATTACGTCAACATATCCCATTGCTCACAAAATTACTAGGTATAAAAATATATCCGCCAGGTTGCCAACAAAACGTTTCCGCATCGCGGCAACAAGAGAACTGAATTGAGTTCGCTTCGTGGTTTATGAAATTTCAGTGGGTAATGCACATAACGAACCATGGAAGCATCGAGTGACCGACCCCCGATAGACCACTCCAAGGCCTATTCTCTGCCCGGCGCTGGCGCCCGCCCCATCAATTGTGACTGCTTAAACATGTTTAACCGTCCAGTGAACCGCAAAAATTGTTGATTTTGAATTAAAACGGTGCAACGAAAGCAGACGTAAGAAATGCGTCCAGCAGTAGGCTGTGGGCTGTTAGCTAGTTGTCCATTTGTGGTCTTCCAACTGACCTCCATCAGCTCCCCATATTTCTCTTGCTTCCTCTTTCTGTCTCTCACACTCTCTGTTGGTTGCCTAAATACCTCTCGCTGGCAAATCTAAATCAACGCGCTAAATATTTTAGCCACCATGCAGGTCGGCCCGGAGTTGGTGGCAAACACGAAAAAGTATAATCAACTGTGTGTATTTGCAGTGGATAATCAGCGCGCCACAGCAACACAGCAAGCACTCGACGTAGTACAGGACGTGAATGGAAAGGTGCCTCTGTACAGCGGGGGCAACAACTATGCGGCTCGTGCTGATGATTTTCGTGACCAAGTGCAGTTAAACACACGACGACAAACGGCAGCGGGAGCTCAGTAGGCTCCTCCGTCCGTCCGTTCGAATGCCATTTCCCACACATACAAATAGTCAAATACACACGCATATATAAATGCATAAATACTTCGACATAAATATATACACACACATATCAACAGGAGTGTGAATATGCAGCCAGAATGTATGGCACATACCACACGTATAGATGTTCCCAAAGACACAGCACGCGGCAGACCATTGTCAATTGAGATTTAAGCAGCCAATATTTTTTATTTTGAACGCAAATAGCAAATGTGCAATCAATTGATGGAGTTTTAATTGAAAGATACGAGTTAAATCAGAGTAAATTTTAAGATCAGTCAACAAAATTCTGGCAATATAATATAGTACAAACCAATGATAAGCCCTTGATATTTTATTTTTGTTATTCACAAAAATGCAACAACATAGATACATATCTGAGAAGTTAGCTTTGCTAGAAAAGCTAATTATTATCAGACCATCAATTATTAAAAAAGCCAATATTTCAATAGTACACAATATGTACGAATATATTTTTAATTTTTATATTTAAATATTTTCAAATTTGAGAAACATTAATTCTGTTTAAATAAAAAACAAATTACAATATTATCCATCTAATCAAATCAGATATGGTTATCATTATTTGTTGATATTTTAGAAACTCTTACTTATAGTAAACGTACAGTTCATCCCCTGTCTGGCCATGCTCTCCTCGCCATTGTTCTAACCTTGGCCACTTAATGACCATTCAGTGGTCAGCCGAGTTCAGCACACAACGGGACATGGTTGCTCAGCTGCCCACTTGGGTTGCGGCGACACCTTCCCTCGCCATAACAAGCGCTTTGTCAACACCAGCACATTTTTTGGTCGTTTACTGACCACATAATTGCGGCGTATTATATGCATACAGTACACACAACCGGACCCCATTTGGCCTACGCCCCGCTCCCACTGTCCTTTCCTGTGCCGCCATTGTTTATTCCCCCTGATACTTGAACGTCATTATTACATTCTCTGGTTCTGGTTCATAGGTTTTCCGCTGAGGTCGCCCACATCCAACGGCGTGTCTCTGGATATATTGTATAATATATAATTTTGTTTTTATGAAAAGTTTGTCCTTTCGGACAAAGACAAGGGCTCATTTGGCCAGGAAGAATATCTTTTGGGACGTATGAATATGAATCAGCCTGCCAGCTGAGTGAAAAATTAATGCAAATTATTTAAATATTATATTACAAATTTTAAATAATTATTTAAAATGCGTGACAATGTTGTTCATCTGACTATCTCATTCTTTTTCTGCTCTGCTCTGCTCATGTGTTTTCTCTTTTTCTTTTCATGGGATTAATGCAAAAAAAAATTATGTGCTATAAACAATATCTGGCGACGTCAAAACGAACGTCTGGCGGCGCCCTCGATTGCTGTTGTTGCTGGTGCTGCTGCTACAGTACCGCCGGATATCCTAGATTATCCTACAAGCACGGACATGGTCGTACGCGAGGGCAGCAACGTGACGCTCAAATGCGCTGCTACCGGTTCACCAGAGCCGACAATTACATGGCGACGTGAAAGTGGAGTGGCCATCGAGTTGGCCAACGGCGAAGAGGGTAAGTCAGCACCATTGCCAATGGCTTTGGGATTCAGTTTTTGGTTTCCACTACGTATCACTATGGCCATATGCATGCAATGGCTCTTTGTCTCTCTCTTTCTGTTGCTCTGTCTCGCTCTCGATATGTGGGTATATGTAGGTATGTGAGAGTGGTAAGTACTTTTTGCTGTTGTTGCCGCCTGCTGTATGAGGTTTGCCAGCCAACATTTTGGAGTACTTTTTCAGAAAAAGGCAACGAACAGCAGGAGTACCATCAGCCAGCTGGCCAACCACTGGGTTATGGCCCCGCAGACAAGTGCATCACAGCAGCAGAGCTGCAATGCAGCGGGTACGTGGCCATTGCACGAGCACCTGTTTCAACCTGCATACTATTTTTGCGAGTGTCGATGTGTTGCTGGCAACGAAGTGACCTCTTCCTTCTACTTCTCCTCTACTGCTTTAGATCCCTGTTTGATGACAGCACTGACAGAATTAGCGCGTGGTTAGTCAGCATATGGAGAAGTTGCACAAGTTCTAATTGGCCTTGAAGCGGCTTTGAACGGGGTTAACAAACTGAAGCCTTGTTGTCGCTTTGATTTAGGGTAATTCTCTCGAGGGTTATACTCCTTGATCAACAGAATAATATGAATTCTGTTTAGCGACCAATTATGCAATAAATGTCACTCATGAATGCAATCACGGATGTACTTATAGAAAATAATTTCGTAAACCAATTATGGATAAGAATTATTTCTGTCAGTGTAGTTCATTGCATGAACTATACCACATAAACAAGTCGTGCCCCATCAAAGTCCACACGAAGGGCCAAAATCAAAGGTTGCCTGCAAAAAGGCACATGGCGAAAAAAAAGCAAAACCGTGAACACGAAAAAAGCCAAAGCGGCCAAAAAAAATCAGCATAAATAGAACAAAAGTTGGCAGAATGACCTTTTCAGTATGGCTTAAAAAGTCTGCCACCCAATGCAAGGCTTGCCCAGGAGCCATTGAAGTACCTGCAATGCTTTTCAGTATGCGATGTGTGTTTGTGTTTCTATTAAGTATGATATTTAAGGGCAAAGCATAATCACTATATCATTTTGTTTGTAACATAACTAAGAAATTAAACAATTAAAAATTCTAGTATGACTCCATTTTTACAGTGAGATTTGCAATTATGTTATGCAACTATTTAGTAATTGGCATTGATGACGTTAGAAGCTTAGAATTCAAGAATCCCATATCAATGTGTTAGCAAAATTAAAAAAAAATTGGTAATTAAGTTTTTTATTTTGTGATGGTTTTAGATGATAGTACAAATAATTTTAATTAATAACTAAAATTTAAAAAGATATATGCAATTCTAAATTTTTCATACCAATGGAATTTAGATACGACACATTAAAAAAATTAAAGAAAAACATCTGGTTTGTTAAAGAACGCTAAAGTCCTCACTTTGCTTACAAGTTTGGTCCCTAGCTTTCAATTTGCGCATACTGTTTTAAACAAAAGTTTTTTATTTGAAATTTGATTATTCGTTGTGGTTATTTGTTTTGGTTCAAATGAAATCCTGGCGCCACAGAGTAAAGTTTTTATGCTATTTTAGCGTGGCGCGACTTTGCTGTTGATTTCAAGCAAATTACACGTTTTTCGTGGCTATTACGTTTAATGACCGCACAAAAAGTGTAGCTAATAAGCAATGCGGCTATATTCAGAGTCCACATTAAAGCCGGTGGCCTGTGACCCGACCTGGGCAAATCAATAAACGAAAAATCAGCTTATTACTCGTATTTATCCACCCGCTAACCTTTTCATTCGTAACAGTATCAAGCGCAAACTAGCCAGCACTTCCGTTTCCGGTTTACCCAAACAAACACACACATTCACACACACCCACAAACACACAATCGAAAGAGATAGAGAATATCCATATTATCATCATCATCATCATCGTGCAGCACTGCATGTCTGTGCAACTGCCGGCTTAACCAACAACTATGCAATTTATATAATAAAACCCGAGTTCGACTATCAAAACAGGATGTTTGCGTGGACCTTGCTGTGCCCTATTTATCCCATCCTCCAATAAGAGCTCTACAGCATCATAAAAGTCGCTAAAAGTTTTACGCTTTGTATGCCACTTTTTGTTGCCCATGTTGTACAATATGAAAGAGCTTAGGCGAATGTAATAACTATCATTACATGGATAAACATTTTGTAGATACATTTGTAGTTATGACTCTTTAGAAATTTCATAGGTGCTTGCTGCTTGCTACTTTATCCGACCATTAACTTTTGCGAGCGACTTCACTCCAAAAGTGGTTTAATTTTTATTTTAAAATTGTAATGTTTTAAGGTTTCTATAAGTTATTTAATCAGACAACTGGCAAAATTTAAATGAATTTGAAACTAGCTGATATGTCTGCTTATATCCTAAAATGAAATTATTGCTTTTACACGTTATCCATTACCTAATATAATTTTATTTAATTTCAGTTCCTAGCATCGAAGGCACCGACTTAGTAATACCTCGAGTCAAGCGACAGCATATGGGTGCGTACTTATGTATAGCTTCAAATGGAGTGCCGCCCTCGGTGAGCAAAAGGATAACGCTTGTAGTGCATTGTAAGTATACATAAGTGATTAAGTGATATTAGAAATATTTTAAAATATTGTATGAATTTCACATTATTAAGGATGTTATAAATTTTTGTGCAATTTTAGTTCCACCAATGATCACAGTACAGAATCAACTCATAGGAGCCGTCGAGGGCAAAGGAGTTACCCTTGAATGTCAATCAGAAGCTTATCCAAAATCCATTAACTACTGGACGCGTGAACGTGGTGAAATCGTGCCACCAGGTAAGTGAAAATAATTAACAGTATTCAATAATAAGGATTACAATTCTTACTACTGTCGATTTAATAAAGTGCATATATGTAACTATTGTGGAATACTCGTAAATGCACACTATTCATATGCACTAATTTAATTTTTAAATATTTTATTTGCTGTTCTCTGCTTTTTCCGTGTGTTAACAAAAATTATCATTAACATTTCGTAATCCATCAAAACACATCATCTGTCCTGAACCCGCATCTGCCCTTACAGAGTCAGTACTTACCCGGCAACACTCCCAAATGAATGCTCAAATAAAGTCAAAAACTAACTAGTGACCGTCGAGTTGGAAAAAAAGTTTTTAATTAGCAGATTTAGTATGTAGTACGAGAGTGAATTATATTTGATGTGTTTCTCACACCCTTCAACCTAATAATGGCTGTCTACCACACTTCTGCGGTTATTTAACTGTCTGGGACATGCGTGTTTGGGACAGTGGTGGGTATAGGTAACGGAGCGTCGACTTTAACTCCCACTTGAACTCCAAATTCAGCAGCCTTGCGAGTGTGATTCATTTCATTTTAAATTTGTGATAAAGGCAAATAAATTTAATTTACATTTTGTGTTGGCCACTTTTAAATTGGCAGCAGAGCAATGACTATCCCCTGGTCCCCCGTCTTTCAGTTCACAATCCATGGAGTGTGACATGAGCTTGTGCATAAATTTTATGCCTGCCTGACTGTCAGCGACATTGTTCAAACTTTGCATACATTTTGGGGCAATGTGCATGACATGGCTTAAATGATTTAATAATGCAAAAATTCAATTAAATATTAATTAGTTTAATATTTTAATGATTTATACAACACATCGTAATATCTTTGCAGGCGGAAAATATTCAGCAAATGTCACGGAAATCGCCGGATATCGCAGTTCGATGAAACTACACATTAATCCCCTCTCGCAATCCGAATTTGGGGCATATCGATGTGTGGCCAAAAATTCACTGGGGGATACGGATGGCACAATCAAGTTATATAGTAAGAACATCTCAATATCAGTTGATAGTTCAAAACTAAAACAAAAAACCTTTAGGGATACCACCCAACGCTGTAAACTATGTGGAAAATTTCGATTCGCGACAGAAAGGTAAGTAAACAGAGAAGTAGGATAAATTAAAGAAGCAAAAATAATGGGTTCAGTTGTACTGAAAGTCAAAACACTTATAAAGAGATTTCAAAGAAGGCGCGAGAAAAGCGAGATTTAATAGCCACTCGGCATAAATTTCAGATGAGCGGCAAATATTTCACTTTGCCTTGCTGAAATCATAAAAAAAGAAACTGGGAGAAAACGTATAAATAATTCATTTGGCATGCAAATCCGTTTGAAATCGTCAGGTGTACAGACAGTCAGGCCAAGAAGGGGTCTAAAAGTGCAAAATGGAAAATGGAAAATCAACAAAACTGAATATGCATTAAGAATAAAATAGTATTAGTAGGAAATGCTGGAAGATACTGGCAATTTTTGAAAGCCGCAAAACTGAACCACAAATTCAATAATTTCCCTCAAAACACAGGCAAAAAGCGTACGAAAAGCTCCGAAATGTATCATTCCTCCAGGGCGCAGGAGCACAGCGGCGAGGACACCGAGAATCCTGGCAAGCGAAAAGGTAAGCCAAGTCGATGTGCTCATCCCCAGTTGGGTGTGTGTCGCACCGATTAGGGTTACCGGCCATATTTCAAGCATTTATGGTCGACCCAACACCCTCAGACCTCCCATCCCATCCCATTCCACAGCTTAACAGGCCACTTGAGACAGGACGAATACCATAAAAAAGTAACCTAGGTAGGGATATTGTGAGTTGAGTTGGTTTTCACCGCTTGTTTAACAGATTTTCACACTAATTTGCCAGCCACAAAACCAATAAAAATTCCACAATATAAGAAAAGGCTCTACAAATAAGATGAAAAACGTTGCAGACTTTTTAGGGCAGGTAAAAGTATTTTCTTCTTGGAAAATCGCATAATTGTATATCAATAAACACGGTCGGTTTGGCTTTATGGCAATTTAATGATTTGTAAATACTTCGACACAATCAAATAAATTCTATTGTGGGTGAAACTTCAGCAAGGACAGGAGAAATACGAAAAAAAGCATTTGAAGAATGGGCAATAAAGTTGAGTTAAACTGCTCAAAGTTTTTTCCTCCTCTTCCATTTGTATTGCCTAATTGAGTTCTGAATTTAAATGGTAGAAATGTGGTGAAAGCTAAGTTGAATTTTCAGTTTATTTTGAGGGTAAATTAGGTATTTCTAGCCAATAACTCCGACAATTTTCCATGCACCTTAAATGTACAATATCAAACATATCACGTAGAGGTTACAAAGTTCTCTTACTATAACTGAAAACTCTGTTCGAAAATGTAGAACTTACATGATAAATTGGTAGATTAGTCACTGATTAAAAGAGTGGTAGATTTTATTGGTGTCAAGTCATTATTGTCAAATGTACGAATATTACTGCCCAGCTAATCACAATAACTGCTCTTGGCGTAACACACACGTCATACGAAAGCTAAACCAATTTCCGCTGTTAAACCGCCAACTCCATTAACATTTTCCCCCTTTCTCCTGCATTCTTCTCTTACTCTGAATTTCAATGGTCGTGCCCTTAGCTGATTTGAGTCTTAGTGCGGAGAGTATTGACAGCATGTATGGAGCGTCCTCAGCTGCATCACAGCACCCCAGACGCCATAGACAGACTGTGATGTGTCTGTTTCCACTGCTGCCGCTCGGGGTGTTGCTGCTACTGATGAGGATGACGACATCGTCGGCATCGCAATCGTTGACGACATTGGCGAGGTAACTGCGAAAAATTCAACTGACATTGTTGCCACAAACACTGACACATGTTTGACATAGACACGAAGCGCTCACTGAGATTAAGCTGAATCCGGAAGAGGTCTTCGATATGGAGATGATGCTGGCAATGTTGGCATTGCGACGATGGCGCTTGGCTTGATTGAGTTTGTCAATGTCAAATCGCCAAAAAGCTGCTGCGATTTATGGCAAGTGGCTTAGTTAAAGTTGAAACGATATTTGTGCATACAAAATATCTAACTAGTTCATATATCATAGCGTATGTTGAGAATGGTCAAGACATATATTGTAGCTACTAAAGATTAAGTCAAACAGGCTTCCTAATCCCTAAGCGTGCATATTCAATCTGTTGAATTCTATAAATATGTAAGCGCAGCTTAATGTCAGCAATATTGTAATATATATACATTCACGATACATAGTAGTAATATTAAATCAATATATTCAATAATTATGCGAATTATATGAGACTCTATGGCACATGTACATAGACGAACAGCAAAAAGTTTTTTAATTCTTTAAGAGATTGACAAAAAGTCTATTGTAAATTTGTATAAACCATGTGAGACTGTATGTGTGCAAAGTAATTTATAATTGCCAGCAAATTAAATGCAAATTCAATAGTTTTAAGGCATTGCACAAGCAAGCGTTTTTGAAGCAAGTTGAGTTCAATATGCTTCTCAAAATATATTAAATAATTTAAAATTGTAAAAATAATAAACTTACCCCAAATAACAAAAATCAAATATAAACATGCTCAGCTGAAGGCTGTGTATGTGAAAATAATAATTAAATACAGAACTTCACAAAAATATATGATAAATAACAAAAATAAATATCCAAAATAATTTCAACAAGAATTTGTTAATTTCCATTCCCCACTTTCCTTGCATAACAATCTTTTCACGCAAATTGAATATTTTATTGAAAAAAAAAATTGCATATCATTTACTTAACATAGACAACATCATAAAAAACATATAAATGTATATCAAGTTATTTGTTTGACAAGCAATTACAAATTTACAAGTTTATAGTGTAAATTATAAATATATACGTATACTTATTATATTAAATGCACTAACAAATATTAATGAGACACAGCTTAAATATGTATAATTTACGGCAAAAACTATTTAACCAATTCATTACAATATAAAATATATTTTGCATATTTATTTATAATCAAAAAACAATCGTGTATATTAAATTAAAAATTGTTATACAAGTGCAGCAAATAGTTTGAGTTGAATGTACGCAGTCCTGTTTCCTTGCCACGTCCTCCTAAATGTCAATGAAATTCCAATGAGTACTTGAATTTATGTACTATTTGTGTATGGAATTCAGTCGATGAGGAATTGGGAACACGTCTAAAAGCAACTTATTGTAGGATTAAGTGTAAGCAACACATGTAAATGGCAAATCGACAGGAATATTTATAAAATAAATAAACTTTAATGAGTTAAGTGAAAGAAAATTGTTCATTAGTTCTTCAATGTTATTTCAATGGGTTTTATGATTGTTGAAGTGCTTACAAAACGAGTGGCAGCTAATTTTATTTAGGTTCAACAGTCCATCAAAACGCCAGGAATGTGCATAAATTTGAAATATATTCAAGTGAACACTAAAAAATCAAATTAAAACAACCAACTAATTCCAAATAAATCCAAAATTCTTTCATTAAGGCTCCTTTAAGTGCAGGCCAGCACGCAAAAATACCTGAAACAGAACAGCAATGGAGACTGAAACTGAACCAAAAAACACTCCTCAAACTCGCAGCTCATAAAAAGCCAAGCACTTTGGCTCTGTGTGCGTGCGGATGTGTGGATGTAAGATTGTGTATGAATGTATTACGAGTAGTTTTTATTACATTTGTTTCCAGGAATTTTCAAACATGCCAGAACAGCTGCAACCACAGTTGCCCCCCCAAAATCCCTACCGCACTACAAACCCAACGCGTTTTTCACTGCTTTTTTTTCATTGTCCTGTGTGCACTGACCCCTTACCATCTCTTGCCTCTTTACTCCTTCACTGTCCACGTCCGATGGGAGAGTGTTGTGTGCAAATGGCTGTCAGTTGTTTTTGCATATAATACATATAAATCTGAAGGTTAAAATGTAGTAAATATGCATCATAGATGCATGCATGGCTTACTAAAGCCCTCTAGCAACACTAGCTACATACACACGCTTAAATACACGCTCTACCATTTCTGTATATATTTGAGTATGAGAATGAGCTGCCTCTCTTACCCATATAATGCGAATTTTAATAATGTCAAATTGATATGGGATATTAATCCTTGGGTTCTGATTTCAAAATGAAAAGTATGAAAATTTTTTTGTTAAATATAGTGATTTTAATAAAATAGTATGACTGATGTATGATAATATGGTCAAATAACTTTTATTTTAATATGCTAAAAATTAAAAGAGAAACTTTGATATTAAATTTTCGAGGAAAAACAACAGAGCATTACCACAAAAAAACGGACTATAAAATATTTTTGATTTACGCAGACAATTGGTTAGAATGAGAGTGATTGGGAGTCAATGATTGAGTTTAATCAAAAGACTAATAATAATTAATAACTATTGTAATATTCCCAAAGCATGATACAATCATAAGTTCTTGAATTCAATCAGTAAAGAAAAAACCGTTAACACTGAACGATTTTATTGGAACTTGTGGTACCTGTGGTATTATTTACTACCTGAGCGCGTCTCATTTGAAATTCAATTAACAACTAGCCAGCAATTAGGTAACACAACTTTTAGATACGCTTCAAACTGCAGGTGAAAATACAAAATTAACATAATTACAAAAAAATGTGCCAAAAAGGAAAAACAACAGGGACACAAAAGCGAAGAGAAAAGTAGAATGAGATGGGGCCAAATGCGAAATGAGATGGGGCCAAATGCGAAATGGAGCCACCTGGCATCAGCTGGCGGCTCTACACACAATTAACATTACTTAAATACACATTAAGGTTAAAGACGCTCAATTTTTTCATGTTCTGGGGCTATATTTTCATCGCTGAGTTGTTTATCAGAACTTTCTGGGACAGAAAGGCTCGCGGAGGGGTGTAATAAAAATTGCGTGACGCAGCAAAAGAAAACATTTGAACAAAAAAGAACATAATTTTTGCTGATGACAATGCTGAACTAATAAATACCCTGTCGACCGAAACACCCTGTTTACTAGCATTCATTTAGTTTAGCACGACAAAGAATTCCTTATACTATATTATCATCTAGCCATTTTGTTGACAATTAAATTTATCAAATTTGAATTTAGTTTTATACGATTGCAACTATTGTAACAAAGGGAACAATAATACTATTCAAATCGACTGGAAAAAACTTTTTGTAATGACTATACTACATTCTAATGATACTAAAGCATCATCCACCAAATGGAATTCTCTATTGTGCACACTTATCAACTACAGCGTATATGTAATACAAAAAAAATACAAACAGAAAACTGCTAAAACTGAGAGTGAAATCGGAAAGCGGCGACGGCAACGACGGCAACGGAAGGGCAATGAAAATAAACACAGTAATTAAGTTAATGAGCATTTTGAGATTTATTATTAATTTTCTTTGTGCGGCGACAGCAAACAGCACCCCAAGCAAATCATTTTGAATTTTTTTGTGGTTATTTATTATAATTGTTGGTCGCTCAGTAATTGTTGTTTCTGTTCCTGTTCCTGTTCTTCTTGTTGTTGCTGTGGCTGTTGACTGCTTTGGATTTGCATTTAAAATGCGCAAATTTGAGTTAATCTGCATAACTTTCGGATGTGTTTGATAATTTTTGCTTTATATATTTGTTGCAAAAAAGGTTAGTCTTTTTTTATGTGAGACCCTAATTGGTATTTAAATGCTACGAAATTGTTTCAAATGGTAACTCATTTTCTGGCAGACGCCAAGAAGCCTTACGGAAATTGTTTTTTAATTTATATTTGGCCATAAAAGTCAACCTACATCGCCCATTAACATTTTATCATTGTCATTGCTGTGATTATGGCATCATATGAGTATCATTGCCTTGAAAGGTCTACAATGGGCCATTAGTTATTTCTTCTCTTGGTCGTGTTCACTTTTTATGATATCGCATTAAAGTTTATAACCCAGGAACAAACCAATGTCTTCAGGATGAAGGCACAACAAAATGCTAAACTGTAAATAAATCGCAATTTGCTCCATAGGCCAAAAGTAACTAGACAATTCACCAGAAAATATATAGAGCAGTTTAAGACATTATTATGAAACTTGATAATTCTTTACAGACAATCTATTGAGATCGTAAGTTTATGTAGTCAATAAGTAATCATTGCAAAAGGACTACACTAATGATACTGATGAGAGTGATTAACAGCACATGGGAGAGGTAAACAAATTTCCTAAGGTTTGTAGACAATAGCCGAAATTACAAATAACGACGATAGACTAATCACCAAAAAGGAAGAAAAGACGTATAAGAAATTTACTTATTACTCGGTTGGCCTTCAGTACAACTAATCATGTTAGGGGCTCGCTCTCTCATCAAATAAACAAAACTACAATTAATCAAAGATTTCACCTAGATGGTCTTTATTACACGCAGCTTTGGTTAATTGCATAAATAAAAGTCCAAGCAAGGTAAGGAGCTTAATTAAGCCTCCGTCTAGTCGCAGACTCAAACTCCCCATGGGGCTGACAAATAAATAATAAAAGCACAAATTGACACACAAACGAAGCAATGGAAAATAGGCAAATATATGATAGGAAAAGTTAACAATAAACAAGCATACAAGTGGTAAACAAGGAAATTCAGTTAGAAGGGCATATAAGTTTGTTTCAGTTCTAAATGTTTTCGTATAGTAGTTGTTGGAAAGCCTTTACAAAGACAAGGGTAAAGGTTATCGAAAGGCACAGTGTGCCCAGCAAGAGTTTGAGGTCTCTGTTAAGGGTGAAAGAGCCAGTTATTAATAATCTGCTACACCACAGAGCGTAGAGCCCAACGCAGACTCTCACGAGCTGAATGCGGTGATGGAGACGGAAATATCCACTTGTATGAAATGTCCGTGGACTGTAATTAAACCGATTATAATTGCTATTACTGGGATTTTTGTCCAGTACACAGTGCAAAACGTTCACGAATTATTCAAAATTATAAGGCGTTGGTATTGGGAACAAACATGACACTTAGTGATTATGAAATTCGAATAAAACGTTTTTTTAAGTAATAAAATATTCACTAAAAATTAAAATAGTTTTACAACTATCGGTTTTTCTTCTGAAAAGTACAGTACTGCAAAAATAAATTTCGGAGCTTTTATTTTTACCGAAGATTTCCATATTTAATTAAAGCAACTGCCTTCCATATCGTGCCCCGTCTTTAAATTGCGAACTATGTATTTCGACTCATTTGCTTCTAGTTTGAAATTAAATGCAAAATCCCTGCAAAAATTGGCCAACCCACATACACCTACAACCCATAGTTAATTTTTTTTGCTTGATTATGCAACTATTTGTTTATTGAAATATCGGTGCTCAAAATGCAGTGATCCAACCAATATGTCACTAAACTAATATATATATTTGGGGTTTTTTTATGGATTTCAATATTAACGTGATTTATAAATGAATCCATTTCGTAGAAGAAATTTTTTTTTTTTTGATTTCTTGAAATGCCAATGAAAACGACTAAAACTTTAAAAGTGCTTGCCGACACTCAATTGCCGCGTGAGCTATGGGAATCAATGTTGGATACCCATTGATTTGGATTAACATAGATGTTTGATATAGTGCCACGCAAGGTATCGAATCCCTGATTTAATGGTACTGGCTTGGCCCGCTTATTCACCGACTTCATCCAGTTTTGCCAGGCCCCCTCGGACTTTTGTTTGCGCTGCTGCTCCACTTTTACTTTTATCTGCTGTTTCTGTAGCTGACATTCACGATCGCGTAACTGCTGCTGTTTTTTGAGGCGATCCCATTCCGCCAGACGTTTCTGAATCGCCTCCGAAGTTTCTTTACGTTGCACCTTGGAGCGACTTGGAGGACTGAAGCCACCAGAACTCGATGTACTCGACTGACTACTGTAGCCGTTGGAGGTAACACCGCTTTTAATACTATTCGTATTTGGTTTCTTTTGTTGCAACATCTTTTGCCTACACCATTCCTCGTAGCGCTCTTTGGAAAGACGTTGACGCATTGCCGTCTCAGCATCCCGCTTCTCGCGCTCCTCCTTAACAGCCTTTTGGTTCTGCAGCTTCTGGCGTTCCTTGCGTTTCATCCACTCCTGATATGCTGCCTGGCCATGTTGCTCCTTCTTGTTATCAAAAGTGCGAAAGTATGTGGATGACCCCGATGAAGATGTTGTCGACAAATTAAGACTGAGAGATGGTACAACATTGCTGCGACTCTCGGATTGCTTCAGGGCTCCACCATACATATCAGTCCAGCTACAAGTAGATGCAGAAGAGCAATCATCACGTCGCACTGTGGTTGACTTCACATTAAATGTGCGGCTTGTCAATTGACTCTGGCAATCAAATGTGCTGGTACTCATATTGTCTAGGGCAATGCCCTGACCTTCCGACTTGAATGGACGGTAAACTGAAGCACAATTTACAGAGTCAAGACTTACTGTATCATCCTGTTGCATATTTGTCTCCACATCCGGATGGCAAACTGTGCCCACATCATAGGAGCAGATGCTGCCACTATCATGGTGTTGCATATTATCCTCAACATCTGAATGACATATGGTGGACGCATCATTAGACATTAGGCTCAAACTATCATCCGGATGCATTTTAAGTCTCTCCATTGGGCTACAAAATGTGGCATCATCAATAGACGCTTGACTCAAGGTATCATCCAGTTTGTGATCAGCTTCTTCGCCAACCGACATATAGCTTCTTGGCTTTAGAACCGTCTTGCGTTTAGCCGTTTGTTTCGATAAGGTCGACTTTGAAGTCTCTTCTTCACTGTAGACATCGGACAGATAATCGTCAACTGCTCTAACCTCGGACGTCTCTTTACCATTTTCCTCACCGCCTTCATAGACATTACCATAACAGCTTCCGAGATCATCATCTTCCTCTTTATTGGCCACATAGCGAACAGTGGGCGATTCATAGGAGCGATTACTGTATCCATTTACTGTACATGCGTCAGCATCATCATCACTCACATCATACCCACATGAAGACCTATTTCCGAGTCCTGAAATCACCTGACAATCCACCAACTTGCCCTCAATACTACGTCGTGCCACAAAAGCCATGATCGATCATGAGAGATTTCTGTGGACGAATGAAATCAAGATACAAGGCTAAACTTTGATGAAATACACTTTATGTCTATGTATATATTTGTGTTCTTAATTATTTTCAGTATTAATGTTACAATGTGGACTGTGACTGATAAACAGGTATCAACAGTTTTGATTTAGATAGCTATGACTACTTGGAAAGAGGGTAGGAAATCAGAGAAACCCAAAGAGAAGAGATATTAAGAAAATAATTTGCTATTACTTAGTATAAGCTGGGTCTAACTAATATTTTATTACCAAAATATTACGAAATAACATATAAAATTGCAATATACGTTTTACAGTAGTTGTAACAAGTTTCGCTCAGTGTATCAGCTAACACTATGCTACATAAAACGAAGCCCAATTGGCTCGGTTATACAAAATGAAAACATTTTAACTAATGACAAACAATTACTTAAACAACGAGTCGAACGAGCGACGCACACGACGACAGCAAAAGCGAAAGGTAATTAAAACTACACTATACCACAAAACACAGGTGTGAGTGAGTGAGTCTGGGTGAATGTGTGTGTGTGCTTATGTGTGGGTCTTTGGGGTGTTTAAGCGTAAAGTTGCCGACTCAAAAATCGTTTGTTGTTGCCTTATTTGTTGGTTGTCTGTTACCTGGCACAGTTAATGAGTAGGGCTTTTATTTTTAATGAGACTCACCCACACACCACACACATTCGCAGACACTGACACACGCAAGCCATATCAGATGAACACACGAGCTAAGGTGTAATAAAAAACTTATCGCTGCTCGCTTTTAGGCGCCCATGTGCGACGTTTGATAGACATAATTAAATGATTTTTTATGTGCTTAATTGTTGTATCTTGTGCCGACATCGGCCTTATTAAAACAAAAAACAATTAACTGCCCTCTCCTTTTCTACGACCTGTAAATGACTTGTCAAATGAGCGACAGCCCTTCGGATAAGGAGTGAGTTCCCGTGCCTTTTTTGGAAATCTACTCTTCAGCCTTGACAGGGATTATACTTAAATGAGTTTATTTAATGAGTGTGTGTGATTGGAACTGCTGCTGGGATGGGCTTTAAAATAAACCGATAAGTAGTAGTCGAAGCATGGAAGCAGTAAAATAATCAATTGAAATACTTCAGTAAATAAGAGTATAAGGAATTGTCTTTAAAAATCATCATGGAAAGATAGCCCAACTTTTATTTGCATCTACATTTAAACTCTAGATTTTTATTTAAGTAACTACAGTCATACAGTATGTAGACAAATAACCATTTGAATTTAAAATATTTAAACAAAGCTTGTGAATGGTCACAGCTGTGGTCACGTGGCAGTTGGCTGACAAACTCCGAAGAAAATGTCCGCTACTAAAAGCGAGTTGTAAACTGAAAAGCAAAAAGTAGACACAAAAAATTTGAGATAAATTAATTATTTATAAAACAGACAGTGTCGATATTGTGTTTTAATAGGAACATCAAATGGAAAATAATTTAAAGAGACAAAAAGTTAAATTTTGTCAATTGAACCAAACTAAGTGGGTTGCCCCAACTTAGAGCGCTTAAAATTTTAAATGCATCTACCCAACAGGTTGTTATTTTTGTGGCAATTATTAATTTCATACACGACCTCAAATCACTTTTCATTTTTTAATTATTATTTAATTTCTCCTTCTACAGCTGCTATTGTTGTTATTGTAACGAGTGTATTGGCAATGCCATTGATTATTATTGGCGTTGGTTTTTGTTTGGCTGGGCGTACGTTTAATTAAAAACGTGACAATTTTACCTGTGGCCAGTACGAGGCATATATCATCACGGATATGCCACATGTTCGCTTCGAACGAGTCTGCGGTAGAGACCATTTTGTTTAAATAATTTAAAACCTGTTCACAATAAGCGCAACTCGTGTCCATTACATTTCACTTTCGTTGTGCGCAAATTTAATTAACTTAATCGATTCGAGCTCCATGATTCCCACACCCCTTGCAAGCAGATCAGAAAATCAGTGCGAAATTATCAAAACTGCCAGAGTTGATGCATTTATTGCAATTATCATACAACAATCAAAACTTGAATAGTATCAAATATTGAACAATATTAAGCAAATTTATAAATTTAAGTAAGTGCAGAGAAAGGCCAAGCTTTCACATATGTGGAAAGGAAGTTGAATAATTATGTTACGATTTAACTTTACATTCAATATTCCAAATCAATGCAGACAGTGCTGTCTTAGTATGCAATAAATTTCGTATTTGTATTAACTTTAACTCACCAAAAACAGTGTAACTGCTTAGAGGATCTTGTAAATCCGTATTTACGTAATCCGAAAATTCTTCACGAGAAATTACTTAAATGGCGGTGGATAAATTTTCGTAATATATATATATATGTACTTGGTGTTGATAATGTTTATGTAATATTATAATGGGTGTGAAATCAAAAGTGAAATTTTAATTTGGCCTACTAAGAAACTAAATACCGAAGTAAACTTTTTAATTGTCGACAGTCCAAACTTTCATCAGCTGTCATTAAGTACTAGACAGTTAATTAAATGCAAAGCTTTCAAGAATTCTCCTCCAACTTTTAAAAAACATTCAATCACCGTCCGCCATCTTGGTTGTTAGCCAAATAAAAAGTGGAAAATCTTTCCACATTGGCACCTCAAGACTCAACACAACTCAACTTCAGTCAGACCACAAACAAATCAGTTAAGTGACCTCCCATTCCCCCTAACAAAATACAAAAAATAAAATTGGTAGAGAAAGAAAAGGAAAGACGCGACAACATTTGCAAGAGAGTAAGGTAAGTCAATTTACCTAATTGACTTATGGCCAAGCAGAAAGTTTGACAGTTGAATCTTGTTGCTTGGCTGCTTCTCAAGTGGATGGTTTTAATTTGTTGAAGCAGTAACTGAGTTACTGGGCGATGAGCCGAGATTGAAGATTGCAATGGGGTATAATTGTAGCACTCTGTAGGACTTTAATTTCATTTACAGCTTTTAACATATTTGTGGTTAAATATGTTATTAATAAAACAACAATTATATATTTAAATTTTGCAATTTATTAAATATATTTTTTCTAATTATAAGAATGTTGAATTTTGATATATACAAATATTTTTCCATTAATCAGAACAGTCTCACTTGGTATATTTAATTTTTATTGTATTTAAATTGACAAACATACGAAAATAATATTTGTGTCAAACACTTTATGAACTTATGACTTGCAGCAACTAAAACTTTAAAGAAAGGACAGCTTTTCAATTGCCAACGACAGTCTCTATATTCGGAGCCAAATTTACCAACGACAACTACAAAAACAAGAAGTTTGTTAGCTAGCTAAATAAACTTATGTTGGGGCAATGTCAGTCACATGTTTGTTGCACATTTCCGCTTACGTGAAAATATTAATTACCAAAATTTCATTGCCTGCAACCGACTAAGAGTAACTAAGGGTAACTGGGGGCAGAAGGACACCAGCTCTTGTTGGCAATTCAATTAGTGGGCCACTTGCATTTAGCCTATTTAAATGCTGTATACTTTTAGGTGCATACACACACATTCACAGAGCCACTTAGAGTGGAAGAGAATATGTGTTTGTCGTCATGACAACGACTCGAGCAGGACTCGAAGGACTGGAACGAACTCGTGACTTATGCACTGACGCAACCAATTATGGCTTGAGGGGCAACTGTAAATGCAACCGTCTCGCCCCTTGGCTCACTATCTATGTACGAGAATGTGTTTGCGTCTTTGTGTGTATATGTGTGAGTGTGGTTAGCTCTCTATGTCTGCATCTTCGTCTGCATCTAAACCTATTTTCGGTTTTAACGCTGCCCAAAAACTATGTCAAATGAAATTTATGCGTTGCGCTCAAAAAGTGGCAACGAAAACGAACGAAACGTGTTCACATTCCATTCAGATCTGTCTACAAGAGTGTGTATGTACGTGAGTGCTCCATGGTAGTTTGCGCATTAGTTTTGGCTCTTGTTTGGCTTACGCTACTATTTCGCTCCATAGTTTACGGCATATCCATCATTGATAAGGCGTCAAAGCATCAGCGACGAAGGCAATATTTCATGAGCAATTGTTTGAAAAGTTTATTAATTAAATACGACAGGTAGCTAGCTACGGCTTTTGGCAACTAATTGAATTAGGCGTCTTTGTGACAATGTTCTTGATATGGAAATCTTTTCATAAGGACTCCAAGATATGAAAATATGTTACGGAATTTACTGAATATATTTTTTTTATCTCAAATCATTCAAGTAAAAATTTAACAATTTCTCAAAACTACGTCTAGTCAGTGTTTCAAAATTAGTAATGTCTGAAAGCATTATACTTTTCCGTCAATCTCATCAGCTTACACACATTTTAATTTAATACTTTTAATTTATAATATAAAAAAAAATGCAACTGTTTTTCATTAGTGGTTGCATAAATAAGTAGACTGACGAGTCTACAATGACTACAGTCATATACAAACCGACATGTCGGACAGCATTAGTGCCCAGCAATCCTCTCATAGTAACTGTGCTGTTCAGTAAACACTGCTGACAAACCTACTCGTATCTCACCATTTCGTGAGCTCTCAAACGTATCTGCATCCCATCAACAATTCACTAACTCCGCAAAAAAAGACTGTAATAAAACTGATTTCATTACCTTGATTAGCTGGTCTCTTCAAATCTGCGCAGTCAGTCGGGCAGACTGTCTGTCTGATTGTCGGTTTGTTTGCGAGGCTTTTTTACATGTATATATACATTTTGAAAGTTCAACGCAGCCCTCCAGTTGAGCAAGAATGAAAAAACCTTGGCCATTTTAGGGGTTCAATGCAAGCATTAACCTCATTAGAATGCAATTCTGAATGATGCCATGAATATACGAGAGACTCATACTAACTAAACGAGTATCCGTCAGGTCAGATGGACCTTCTTCTTTTAAGGTAATGAATTAAATTTAATAACCTTAAGGGATTTATTTATTTTGAATTGAGCTGCAAACATTGAAGCAATTTGATAAAAAAAAAAAAAAAGAATAAAAAGGTGCTGCAATTAATCGGATGAGCTTTTCAGGGGCTTATATTATATTAAGAAGATTACTGTCTAGCACATAACAGACTTAATTCATTTATTTCACTTTGTTTCTAATACAAATAATGTAATAAATATTTTATTGAAATCGTATAGATATGTTAAAAGAAAACTGTGATTTTTACTAGGTATTTCTATTTTTAAATTTATAATTTAAAAAATATAACGCCAAGAAATACAATATACCAATATTTTCTATATTAAATACCTAAGTTATAGTTTATGTATTTTGTATAGACAATTAAAGTCATTCATCAGTTAATCCAATATTCCTATACGGCTTATGGCTTCTTGCTTCATTTCCATGGCAAATCTTGCCTGATTAGCACTCTACATTCTATAACAGAAGCAGGCTAACTAGTTTTCATCGTTACACTCTTTGCTTTACAATGCCTTAATTTATGCAGTGCACTTTGTACCTCAATTCTAACTATGCCTCTTGAAACAAAACTGACTGGCAAGTCGCAGAAAAACTTAATTAAGCATAATAGAGCTTTTGGACCTGCTGGGAATGGCATGCAGTGGAATTTGTTTTTGGGCAGCCAGCTACAAGTAGCTGTTGGTAATTTGTGCTTAGCCACTTTTACAGACCGACACGTCGGATGGCTAACGAAAGAGCAGTGGAAGTGAGTTTGATCCTTGCACAATTTAATTGCATTTCCGCTATTTTTGATGCCTTTTGCATTTATAATGCCTTCAATTGTAAGCTCTGCTTGCTGGCACGTCCTGAGAAACATAATTCAATTAATTACAAAGACGACAGGTGCAAGGTAGCTAATACTAAATATTAATCATACGCAGTGTGAACCAGCAACCAAAATAAAAAGCAAAGCAACGGTTAGATGGGAGGTAAAGGTCTTCTGGGGCAGCATTTGTATCTAATAAACATGTTTATTTCATTAGCGCTACACACGCGGCCATTTCGAGAGTTTTCATGCTTCTCTTTTCTATTTGGTTTTTTCTGTTTTCTTCTTTTTTTGGGCACTCCCCCAGGACATCATTTGCCACGGCGATTGCCACGATTTCGACATGAAAAATGCGTTCGCGAAAAGTTGCTGTTGTCGCTCTTTATGATTGGGATTTGGGGCACTAATGTGCCATTGCCTTCTCTACATTTTGGTTTTTATATACGTACATTCATTTCTGCCTAGTAACTACCCAACCAGGAGGTCTTACGTAGGGTCCCACTACACACACTTTTGAGGCTTGTAAGTTGATCCATCTGCTATTGCTTATGCTACCCCCACATCTGTATCTGACATGCTGTCGACATCATTACAAATAAATTGAGCGTGAAAGATACATTTCAACAACATTTGCCCTGACGCAATGATAGGTATTTTTCTGCTCCTTTATATTTTTCGTGTACTTCTTTGATTTGACACAATGCGTGTCTTTTGCGGTATTCTATTTGTATATTTTCCTACAGTTTTTAACTTTAAAATATTTCTGCACTCATGATGTAAGTTGCTAATGTACTTCAATAGTTAATTTTATGGAAAAATTCATCTTTTTGATATTGTACTGCATTTTAGACGATTAAAATAAAATCACCAATCACTATAAGAAAATCGTTAGCATTTAAATATTATAATCCACAAATTTCAAGAATATTAAAATATTTGTTCTTCTTCTTTTTAATTAGCAAAAACAATTTTAGTAACATTTGTAGAGAAATAATAATGTTATGGTTCAACATTTTCATCTAAAGAAAACTATATATTTTCAATCAGATTAAATTTCATTTTCATAACATATGTAAATGAAATTATAAGTATAAATTCATATAATTATTAGTTATTGCTTTAAGCATATATAAGTTATAAAATTTAATTTATTAAAATAATAATTTAATGCCAACCACGTAACAAAATTATTGTTTGTTTTAGTAAAACCTAATTAATATGACACTAACTCAGGAGCATCATATGAGCATAAATTTATTTACAAAATCAAATCACACATTTCTAAGCACAAATTAAATCATTTCTTGTCTCTGGTACTAATTCACAATATACAGTTGAAATAAGTATTTATAAATACATGAATTATTTAAAGTTTATCTTAAATAGCTTACGGGTAACAATTTTTTAATCTCATAATATAACAAGCAAATAGGCTTTCTCCCCTGCTGAAGCAATTGCCATAATGTGATTTAATTAAAACATCAACGTAATGCAAAAATTCGATATAAATTCAAATTTCCCAATCATAAGCACACACACACAATAGCACATAAACGCACACTAACACAAATATATGCGTGAATTGCATGTGCCACAATTTCAAATGAGAGAATACAAAAGTCAATTTGTTGTAAGACGCTGAGAGCTGCACATAAACATTGCCATGACAAAGAGAGAAAGTGAGAATGGAGATTGAGAGATATACATATTTGCTATAATAACATACGTGACAATATTTACAAATTCCAAATCAAAATATCTTGACTATAGACTGAAAGGACGCACAGTTAACTGCTCCAATGGATGGCGAGGCAACAGCATTGTCTGCCGTTTTACTATGCATGTGAAATGAATTTAATGCACGGCTCGGCGTTGTGCATAATGCCTAAGAGGGAGCTAAGAGTCAAGTTAAGTGTGCGTAGCGTGTTGTGAAAATCGTTAAAATTGCTACATTTCAGTTTTATGCTCAAGCCCACAATAATCAAGAAAACAGATAATTTGATAATGCCTTATCGCAAGAAGGGTGTTTTTCGATGCAAAAAATGTTCGAATATTTGCCGTTTTCCAAAAAAAAATTTAATTCTAAATCAATTCGAATTCGTCGAAAACTATTTTATTTTATAAATAACAGTAAAATTAAAAATCCTTGATTTGTTTACAATTATATATTGAATGATAATTATAACAAACTAACACTTACATTCATACCTATTGAACCAATCAATCTAAATATAAGTAGGCGATGCATAAAAATGTGCTTAAAAAAATTTATAGAACTTCAGTGTTGCACATAAAAAAAAGTTCAAATTAAAAAAGGTTTGGTTATTGTGTGTTATTCAAATCATCGCGAGATACTAATATATATTAAGCTTTTTAAATTAACCAGTTCTAAGCATATTTGTTCAAATGTAAGTATAAAAGTTACATTTGTATTTATATTGATTGACATACGAAATTAGTTGCTGAAAACTTGTTGCATAGTGAAATTTCAATTGTCTTTAAGGCAAATTGCCAAATCGCATAAGGATTTGGTTTGGCACCCAGCAAACCGCTTACAGAAATGTAATAACCTGCTGATGGTTGACAATGTTTCGGTGGCTCCCCTGTTTATAAATTAATCATGCGCAATGACACACATGTGATGGTCATGGCGGTATTCGCTTCGTATGTAAAAGGGCGTTCTTTGGCAGACTACATATAGTATAATTAACAATAATGAAGTCGTAAAACCGCAATGCAATCAGCGATGCGCAAAACACACAAACTTTTGAACATACACATACAAATCTGAATACATAGACACACCGCATGGACAGTCGAAAAGCCAAAATGTGGAACGAATACTGCGAAAGTTGGGGCACAGATAAAGCTGGACGAAAGGATGCGCCATTGTGGCCACAACTTTCAGTTCCAAGCTATATTCGGGTGCTGGCATCATAAAATATTTATAAACCATTTGCACGCATAATTAGGCTGTCATTAAATTTTGAGATTTTCGGCATACGTGTCACCCCGGAAATGTATGCATATATGTATGAGTAATACAATCATTAGGGCATTAGAGAGATTTATATACTCTGAACAATAGTAGTTAATATCTCTATAAATAAAGCATTAATTATCAATTTATACTTAAATTAGCATTTGATGTAGCCTATGCTATGGATATTACTTTTTACATTTATAAAAAAATACAAAAAACAAACATTAATATTGAGTCAATTCAAGGGTATTAGATGTGTGTGTGCCTAGTGACTAGTTGCATACACTGCACTGAGCTGCTGCTCGGCGAGAAGGCTGGCCATTCACGTAGGGCGTTGAAATGTCATATCATGTTGCGACAGGCGTCAGTGCGTTATGCCAGACTCTGCTCTGTGTGAGTGTGTACTTGGTTGTGTGGGGCATAGGGGAAGTGATGTGTATATGTGTGCGGCCATAAAGTAATCAGCGGAAATGTCAATGAGCCGCCGCCATTTGCTGATGTGTCACCGACTGAGGTTTACACGGGCACCAGCAGCAACATGGAATAATTTCCCGCAACCTTTCGTGCCTCCCTTTCCCTATTGCTTTTTCAATCTCTTGTTATTGTTGTCACTCTTGTAATTGTTGTTTCTGCATTGTAATTAAACATTTTTCGTTGCATATGCAAAAGCGATTGGCAGCAATGCCGCTTTAATTGCGTGTGTATGACTGAGTATCTGTCACGCATGCATGTGTGTGTGTTTGTGTGTGTGTGTGAGTGTGTGCATATGAGTGTATGGCATGTGTGAGTCGCGCAATGACAAATATTTTATAGTACTGCATGATAGGCGGTTAATATGAGTACCTGATGCATTGATATTATTGTAAAGGTGTTCAATAAAATACTTATCAGAAGAAGCTGAGATTAAATTATTGTACATATTTATTCAATACGGAAATCAGGGATATGTAACTGTAATGAAAATTTAAACTCAACATCGTATTACACCAATACATCAACAATTGCATTCTTTGAATTTAAGGCTGTATCGAGCTATTTTATGCTCGCCGACTCCTTGTCTTGTAGTTAACATAATTGTGAATTTAATTAGCTCAAGTCGATTATAAAGCCTTTTATAGCTTCGTAAATATGATAAAAAGGCAAACATCAACATTTTATACAATATGATAAGAAGAATATTACGCAGCTGTTTATATTATGTCAACAAACTCAAAAAATAACACTTGTCATACTGGTAAAAATACACAAATAGAATTTTTATTTTGTTTTTTTTTTTTAATCTATTGCATCTTTCGTGTTTTGTTTGAATTGTAATTGCAGTTATACAAATATACATCGAAGGAGAGAATACAATGGCATTCAGTGGGCACTTGGATTCAGATGGTGAGGTGGTTTGGAACGATGAAATATATACAGGGAACACACGAATCATAGCACGTAGCTCCGAGCCATCGGAACAATCCGAAAAATCTAATCCAATGAGTATAGATTATCATAGTAACTCTCAACAATTGGAGATCAACGCTCTGCAACGAGCTAATAATGTTTTATATGAGGCTCGTCGGCAATTGTCATCATCATCTCCATTATCTCTGCCACCGGCCATGGAAAACATCTACACACAAAGCAAACATTCCACTGACTCACATTATTGCTGGTCAAATATGTATAGCTCCCTGAAGATGGAGGAGGAGATTCAAAGCAATGTGGTACCCTCGCTGGAGCTGCAATCAAGGACTAGCACGCTAGACTATCTACGTGAATTGGATGGCTTGAAGCTGCAACGCGAGCCTCAAGTGGCCTTTGAGAACTGGATGGCCTCGAAGCAAAGGCTTCGCAAGCAAGAACTAGAACTGCAAAAGCAGAAACTTTTGAATGAAAATGAGCGTAAAGATCGTCGTAAATATATGGCTAAACTGTGCTTTGAGAAATGGCTTAACGATAAAAAGCAGCAGGCCAAAGTGCAGCGCCATGCACAACAGACAAAAAGTAGTTCGAGAGGTATTAACAGCACGATGAACAGATCTCAGCGCAGTGTATCGCAGTCTGATATTAAACAAGTAGTTCAGAGCTGGTGGCACAAAAAGCAAGAGCAGCAGCAAAGTCAGCGTTTGGAGAAGCAAATTTATTTGCAGAAAAAGGAACGAGAGAAACAACATCGAAAGCAACTCGCCGCGATGGCTTGGGAAAAGTGGATGAGCAATGTTTTCGATAAACCCAAACCAGTGCCAATGAATAAGGGTCTGGACTCACTGCGTGGAACTGTCTCCCAAATATACGTTAATCCTATGCCTTGGAAGCATCTCACGAAGCCAACGAAGGAGCACTAGTTTAATTGATGAACTTGGTTGCTCAAGTCAGGTGTAAAATGTATTAAGATAGATAGAATGTATTTAGTATTTAGCTATGTAGACCAGACAAATATAAACAATACAAAAACACACTTTCTTATATTTCTCCTTATTGACAACAACTGGACTCCTTTAATTTAAGTAGTGTATAAAATTTTATTTTAATAAGTATGTGGTAATTGCAAACTTATTTTCCAATATCAGTGTCAAAGCTGTGCCAATTATAATGAACTTGGCCATGTTCATTATAATTAATAGCACACGATGGAATAAGTAAGTTGAATTTTCCCTTATACATATTTCTATTCAGCAATGTTGATACCTTAGTTTTATTATATTTCGTAAGCTGACCCCTTAACTCGATTGGAATATGTTCTGCTCTTTCAGCTATTTGTTGTTATCCTTGGACTGGCAAACATTATCGTCTAGGATTTCAAAAGTCAATTTAAACAATTGTGTCAACAGAGTTTAACCAATTTTGTAAACCAATACGATAAATGTGAATGGGTTGTTAAGGGATGAGGTGGGGGTCGAGCAATGAGAAGCAGGAAAAACAAAGGCTAAGGGGATGAAAATTGTAGAACTGTGACAGATGAAAACAAAAAACAATTTGCAATAACAACGAAAATACAAACAAAATGCGAAAGCTGAAAGTGCATACAAACGTACAGGACACTCAATATGATTTCAATTGTTGTCAGTCTCAGCCAGTGTGTTTATGTGTGTGTGTGTGTGTGTGTGGGCGTGTATGTGTACAACTTTGTATGTTAGCTAAATGTGGGTTGCAAAGAGTGCATGTCAGGCTCTGCCTATTTTCATTAGAATTTCAACACGGCTGCTTTGCCTGTAAAGTCACAAAATTATATTGTCAAATATAAAATAAAGCATGTTTTTAGGCGCAACCATACAATGGAGTGAACGAGATGCAATGGCAGAGAGAAAGACAGATGGAGAGGAGATGATAGCGATAGATAGCAGAATTGAGACATGTGAAGAGCTCGTTGCAAAGCAAAACCAAAATGCAAACAAAATAAGCCAAAGGCCTAAAGTTCATTTGCACAATTTCCAAACCGCTTTTGCCAACCCCGCCCCCTCTCTTCCGCTGTTGGCCCGCTGTTCTGGACAAAGTCAAAGGCCTTGCAAAGCTTGGCAAACAAAAAGACCAAAAAGACGCTGGCAAATCCTTTTGATGAGGTCAACGCTAGTTTGGTTCCCTGCTACAAGAGTGAACACACAGACATACGCAAGCATTGGTCAAGCCAATGTTTACTTTATCCTCTAAATGTGTGTGTGTGTGTGCGAATATCTGTGTGTGTGATAGAATGCTTTGATTGTGAACGTGTGTGAGCATTGGCAGGATTAAATTTGGTAGGTATTGAAGCATGTTATTCGTCATCAATGTAGTTTGCATTCCTCAGTTGTTGTTGCTGTTTGCTTTCTTGTTGGAGTTGTCGTTGTTGTTGTGATTGTGCCTCTTTTGCAACTGCAACAAGCTTCGTACAGTGCGTAGAGCAATTCAACTAGAGTCAGGTGGATATCCTGCACAGTTTGGGCCGTTTTCATGTTGTTTGTATTGTTTACGCACTTTCGCTTTGATATTATTGTAGTGTGCATTTCGGATTGATAGCCACATAGTCTCCAAGTTAGCTTCTCCCTTCATCATTACTCTACAACCCACATAGTCACTTGTGTGTGCGAACGCATGCTTCATTGTGAATTTAACTACAAGCTGTATTTGGCTTTAAGGTAAAATAGAGCACTGAAGAACTAGATGGACGAAAATTCAGCACACAGCTGTTGTAAAAATGTTGCTGTATTTATTTGCGAATATAAACGTAGTGATAATTATACAATATATTGAACGATTTTAAATTAATAAATAAAATGAACACAATTATTCTAATATTCATATAGAATTGACATTTAAACTAAATCTTTAAATTAACTAGCTAAACTAAATTCTCATATACCAAAGTTTTCTTCCAAAAAATTCGACCGTATAAAGAAAATTCTTTTATACAAATATTCTTATTACTACGAGTATAAACAGTTCGCCTGATCAAATTATTTAATACACAATACATTAACTGATTAAAAATGAATCGCTTAGAAAAATCTCCTGGCATAATTTACCTAAATGGACCGCTCTCAATCTCAATCCGACAAGAGGGCGAACATTTTGCATAAGAACACGAAAAATAAACAAAAGGCCTCACAAATAAAAAAACAATTGGAGTAAAAAAGATAAATCGCCTCGTGTTTAGTGGTACAAACAATGAAAATGACCTGTCCACACGGTTGCGGCGTGCTGGGCACATAAATAATGCAATGGCAGCAGTTGAGCAAAAGGAGCCGAAGTCCTAACAATTGAGCATAAGACAATGCAGGACTGAAAGGCGGCCAGGTGAGCAGTCGAGGACAGACAAGGTTTTATGCCCAGACAATGGACTCAAATATATCACTGTGATGACGAGTGATCAATAACCAAAGGCATAGAACTCAACGAATTTGGGCATAGCGGATAACGGAGTAGCAACTGCAGTGCTTTGTCGAAGACAGCAGCTAGAAATTGCAAAATATGATGAGTGATGTTTGATGTATTGAACAATTGTCAGAAACAAAGGAAAAAAGAAAAGTTTGCTGATATTAAGATTAAATAATCAAACATGCAGTGCTTATTTATACAATGAAATAAATGAGTACACAAATGAGCATATATGTAAAAACAAAATGTTTGCTTAAAAAACATAGCACCTACCACATAGTCTAAATCCTAATTAAAGTTTATTTTATATAGGCAAAAGCATGTAGCAAATAGCATATATTTTACGATTTTAAAATATTTTTTTAAGTACGTACTTAAAAATTAATTTTATTTGCTTTTAATTTAAAATATTTGGTAAATGGTAAGTCAACGCAGTCATATGACAACAAAGTACTATGCTAAAATAATAGTCTACTGATTTTATAGTATTTTAAATGGATTTCAATTTTGAAGTAGAATATTATTATATTGTTTTATTACTAATTTGTAACACATTTTTCGTATTTACCACCATATTTCAGATACAAACTGTCATATGCAAAGTTATAAATTAAATCACAGCTGAGTTGCCACTTGCAAGCGCTCAAACTTTAACGGTGCATTAATTTATGAAAAAAAACCTTTCACTTTCAGAGCACTTGTGCAATTAAGACACACGCTCTTACACCCACATCCTCATTTACATTGCTTGCGCCAGTCAAGCCAAGAGACGTCTATGACTTACTCAAGTCAAAGGCGCGTGTTAATAACTTTTTAGCCGAGGCATGCGAGCTTGCCATGGATAAAGAAAGATGCCTGATTTGAGTGTGTTGTTGTAATGGCTCTATGTGGAAGCTCTGGTGTCCTTCACATGATTTCTTTGCTGCGTGCAAGGCACAGATTAAAGTGACAGACAGGCTACGCAAAAATAACAAGAGGTGGTTAAGTCCTTGTAAGTGTTTAAGTCGACAAGGCACTACGTCGGCATTACAAGGACAACGTGCCATCGACTAAAGAGAGAGCTAGCTTCGTGTTTATTGCGCTGTGAAATGAGCATTTTGCAGGTGATTTAACAGTTATTAGATATCTCAAGCCTAAAAAGAAAGCAACATCCCAGCATGAAACTGGCCTTCTGGGACCAAAGCTTGGGTCTGTGTAATTGCGTAAAGTTTTTATTTGATCGCATCATATTTGGGCTGACAGAAAAGTATTCCAAACAAAAAGTCAAAAGACATTTGCAACGACAATGCCTGAAACAATTGCCAGGCTAACTTTTAGCTCAAACTTTCAAGCTACGAACTATGTCTGATTAAATAAAGATTTTTCTCTGTTAAAAACTTGGTCAATGGGAAACGCAATCTTACTAAAGTAAATATGCAAAAATGATATCAAAAAGTGTTGACATTATAGCGCAAAGGCTCAAAGGGCCTAAAACAGTGCTCTGTGCATTAGATATTGCATTTATTTACAACTCAAAATGAAAATTTTTAAATCCCCAATTCTCTCTCCTTTACTGCGGTAAGCAAAGGAAAATTTGATGAAACTTATCTGCTGAACAACAAAAGTGGTAGTATTGTTATGAAATTAACTTAGCACAGCTCAAACTCAATTATATAAATACAAATGCAAATTTAATTCAATTTGAGATATATAGTCCCCAAAAAGTGTTGCGTATTGTATTTCTCACAGCCACTTGTCGGCTTTAAATAAATTTTGAGCCGGAGCAACTTTGGCATATTTCTTAATTAGCTTTATGAGTTTTAGGTACGCCACCTGTCCGAATTCCCATGCATGCGGTCATCCAGGTGTCTGAGGTCCTGCTGTTCATGGCAAAACTTTTTTGCCTGAGATATTATTATGCGAAATTACATTAAAACTTTTTGAGTGATGCCTTTTGTTCAACTTTTCATATAAGCTTAACGCATGTGGGTCAACCAGTATAGGAACAGGAGAAACCACGCGATGGAACGGGAATTTGGCCTATCAATAGCAAATGCAACAATGACCAATTTGTAGCAAGTTTCTTGAGGCGCATAAATTACGCTTGGCCTCTAATTGGAGCAGTACTTGCATAGAAATGACGCCAGCGACACTTCAAATCAAAATTCATGTCAAAGACTTCTGGAGAGGTACTCGAAGGGATGGATGGGAGCACGGCAGAGGGAGCAAGAGCAGGCAATACTCTCAGCCAGTTTGGCATAAAAGCGAAAGGCAACAAGGCGTAACATGCGATAAAATTGAGTCGAAAACGTGTTTCAAATCTAAAATTAACAAACTCAAGACGAACGCAGGCAGTCAGCTTGTCAATCGCCATGTCGCTGCTATCCGGCTAAATGTGCTACGACATAGCCCAGCCTGCATGTAAATGACTTTTTAATGATGCCCACCCCACCACCATAACCTGGACTGCTCCTACTTTGACTTCTTCTCCAACTCCTACTCCAACTCTAGGTCCGGTCGACTGACCATGGCTACAATTCCATATGCCTTCGTCCGCCTGTTCCACTACTCGATTCACTTCCATGTGCGTCTGTTTCAAGTATCATAGTTTGCCTACTTAATTGCTGACATTATTTTGCGCTTTAATAGTTTCTCTCGCTGGCTCTCCCTCTCTCTCTCTCTCTCCCTGCCCTCGACCTGACCTGTCTCAGTACCAGACGTGAAGTGACTGTTCCAGTTATGTGTCCCTGCTGATATTGGTTTCACATGTAAATGAAGCTCTGATTAGCGCTAGTCATGAATTTCAATTTGTGTCTAATTAATTGTTGTTTTAAATTCTTTGCGTGCCAATGGAGCTTGTTAAACATGCACTTAAACCTGTCTTTTTCCGGCTACCTAATTGACATTACAGGTACAATTGCAGGCGTATCGTACATCGAATGCCTAATTACAGTTAGGCTAATGATCAAATATATTATTCGAAATAAGCAAAATGTATTTAAATAATCCTTCCAATTGAGATTATATCAGAAAGTCTGATCTGTTATACATGAGATTATACTTAGTCAAATTTTGTTTATTATAAAAGCAATCGGGTTAAAGTTTGGGTTATTAAGTAATTTAATGAACTTTAATGGTAACAATAGGTACCCCGTATACAAATAATTAAAAATACACAATGAATGCGAAGCTTTAAATAACTCTTTAAACATCTCAAATTTGTTATGTCTAACAGGCACTTTGTTTGAATTGCCAAATGGATAAGAGCTTTGGCTCAGATACCATCTTTAACTAGCCGCCTAATAGAATGCTATAAAATTATGCACTAAAGCCATGCCATTGCGCATTCCAAACAATAATTTCGATTTCTATCAAGAAAATTCCGTAGTATATCGAAAATCGAAACTGGTTTACCTTCCAGAGCCCTGTCCCTCTTTTCTTCACTCAAAGCTAATGGAATTTCATGCTTAACATTTCCCCCCCTCAATAATCCCCTTTTTGAGTGAAATTCGTGTGTGTCGATAAAGACAAATCGTGTAGTAGACGCCACCATGCGACTTGCTTGTAAATTATAAAATAATGTTGGTTGCAATGCCAACACTGTCTGGCTTTTGTTTTTACTTGCAACGACACAGCTGGTGGACGAGCCGAGGCAACAGAGGGTCTATTCAACTGCGACTGCAATTTTTATGCCTGCACGGCTAAGTGGCACACTTTGGGCTTACCATTCAGACGGCGGCGGTACCGAAATGGCCGAGCCTGTGGTTAGTGCAGCGACTCGAAAGGCGGAACTGACGAATTGAGGGCTGCGATGGATACCGTCTCCGTCTCCATCTCCATCTCCGTCTCTGCGCCCGGCCAGTGCACTCGATTGTCGGAGGGGGGGCTGTCAAATAACTGACATTACCTCGCCAACCTCGTCGCAGCGTCGCGTCGTTCACATTTCGTGACTTTCAACAATAAAAATTTTCGATTAGAATGTAAAAGCGGCAGCCGCAACTGCAACGGCAATCAAATTCTGAGCGGGTGTGGCACAATACCCCAAACTCATAGTCATACCCTTAGTCACACTCATACTTATGCCCGGTATAATAGCAAAAAATAGCTAAATTGTATATTAATAGAAAACGAAATCAAGAATGTTATTTACTCCAAGACCAAAACCCCTCAAAATTGTTACGCTCCAAATTATTGTAATGGAGTTCGGTAATGAATTTACTGAGGTGGACGAAAAAATCTATAGGTTTCAATTCATTCCAATTGGCTGGCACAAAGTGATTGTCAAATTTACTATTTTATTTCAAAGGAATATTGTCAAACTATAGTCAAATTAATCATAATGTAATCATAAGGTATATAATTAAATGAGGTATTTAATTAAAACATTAAAAAACCGAAGAATTATTTTGTTAAATGTACATTTAAATATGCTACAGATATATAGGGTAGTTTGTTGCAATCAATGATATAACTTGTATGTTTGCAGCTAATTATCTCCATTCAGGTGTGGATTTTCCCAATATTGTAAAATGTCCATTGAGTTATTACTGTTATTGATTTTAATATGAAATTTGAAAAAATATAAATAAAACTGAATAATTAAATACCATTCAATGAAGCAATCCAAATCGTTATTGAGAAACTGTTAGAAGTTTATGTTAGATGTAGTTTTCTTTGAGTAGATTGTCAATAGTAGAAGACTTGCTTTAATAGAAATCAAGACATTTATTCTGATTCTTGTTAACAACACTTACACACTGTTTCATTTGCTTTACAATTTCTCTCCCTTTATTCGAATTCAATAAACGTGCAGATTAGTCAACTAAGGATTGAGGATTAATAGAATTAAAGGTAAAAGCTTATTAAGGATGGTTCAATTTTAAAGCAACCATTTAAAATAGTATCTTTGTTAGATCCATCGAAATGGCATTTGTCGGTCGCATGAACAGTCGTGGCAAGTACATTGATTGTGAAGTATATAGTGGAGGTCGCTTCAAACTGAAGAATATGCCCATCAATGAAGAGGACGAAGTTCAACATATACCGCAATCGAGGTGCTCTCGCACATATATAAAGACGTATGGGGTAGAGAGTCATGAATTGGCCTCTATTCCTAGCACAATTCGGTTTGTAGAGAGTTCAGCATCGTCGTGCGAGATAAACTCCATGACAGACACAGAAATGTCCACACTGCGATATACCTCACCCAGATCCCTGGAGCTGGAGACTGATACGTTGTGCCAATCGCCAGTGGAAAATAGCAGCGAGAATAGCTCCGTATCAGAGAGTAATGAATGTAATGATCCAGATACAGAACAGCTCCAACAAAGAATGGAAGTGAATGATACAGATTTGGAAAAGCGACAGCTGGAAAGAGGCTCCACCACTTCCATGTGCAGCTGGGAACCAGAAGATGCATTGTCGATTGATGAACAATCTTCACAAACTGAACAGGATTCTCAGTGCTGTGGAGTGCCCTGTCTCGAACTTGGTTCAGCAACGATTTCCATTTATGGCGAAGATCAAGAGCAATTGAGACCGCCTAAAATACTGCGTCATTCCAACGAGGCCTACGATAATTGGCTATCGGGCAAGAAACGGCAGTGCCAGTACAAGCAACAGGCTGAGCAAGAGAAAAAAAAGGAGCAGCAAGAAAAAGAAGCCGTTCGACGAAAGCTTAATGAGCAGCGTGTTCAAGAATGGAATAAGCGAAAAGCACAGCAGGTTCAAGAGAATGCAGCAATTAAACGGAGGGCAAGCAATTGCAAATTAGAATCTCAACTGGATGAAGAGGCCCGTCTCCGCGTACAGGCATGGGAAACGCGAAAAATCCAGGAAGCGGAGGAACATCGTCAGTTTCAACAGCGCGCGGCATATTATAAACAACTGCACCAAGACCAGCGCAAGGAACAGGCGAATCTCGCGTGGAAGCAATGGAACAAGAGTGCTGCGCAACGTCCCAAACCGGTGCCCCTCAATCAAGGCTTCAAAACGTTACGTGGTACTATCTCAGATATATATATTAATCCCAATGAATGGGTGCATATTAATGCTAAACCAAGGTCCGAAATGAATAGTAATAATATATAATTCCGATTGTGTGTTTAATATGCTTCAAATTAGAAGTGATTTTTATTGATTAAACCAAAGCTTTTCTTATTTAATAACTAGGATATGAGTGAAAGCGTTTATAATAAAAATCGAACCACACAATAACGGCATAGCCAACGGTTAAAGAGCCTCCTTCACAAATTATTTACAAGTTTTCTAGCATTTTAAATGTCTCGAATTTAAAACTTACAACAAAGTTTTACTCATTAAATCAGAACATGGCTGAATACGTTTTTAATAAAAATCAATCCCACACACGTTCAAACAGACCGCACATTAACAGTAATTTCCCATGTTGCTAACAGACCCCCCCAACATTAATAAAATCCTTATATGCAACAGTATCACTTGCTATCATGTAACCCTTTACTGCCTTGCTAACACCCCAATCCAACACCCATTGAACAGTTTACATTGGATGCCTATTTGCCAGACCTTACAGATGAAGTTGCCTGCTTTGAGGCGCTACACATATATATTTCCATCGAATTGCAGCTTCTGTATAGAATCAGAAGACTTATAAGTAGATAATTACTATTACACCTATGTCAATGAATACAAAATGTGTATATCCTTAGATTGACTAATTAATACCAATACCTGTAATTTACACTAATACCTGTATTTTATTTATGCTTAATGTTATAAGAAACATAGCTCTGTTGTTGATTGTGAAGTTTGTTACCAGTTTCTCTTAAAGCTGAGTGCTGTGAATTTGTTCACCTGTCGACTCTCAGCAGAAACAAAGTACAACACAAAAAAAAACGAAGAAGAAACTGTGGGAAAGAGCACCGGAAATATATACAAAGTTATTTAATATGAAAATGGCGTGCAGCTGAAATTTTATTTGAGCTTTGGTTAACCTGACTGCCAGCCGGCCTTAAGCTATTTATTTTTGGCTACATTGCTCGCTCGAAAGAACATGGAAATTAAATGTGATTTTGGATAGAAATTGACGGACTGTGCTCACAGTAGGTCGGACTTAATATAACATTTTGATTTGACCAATCTAGACGCTTTATATGTAAATATTGTTGAGTAGTTCTTGTGAAATTTGCGCAGGCTCTTAATTACATTTTACTTACTCTTTCCTTATTTTCATTCAAAAAATATAACATAAAATTGCAATATACCGCAATTTCGTAAAATAATTTAATGTTTTATCGATGTGATCTTAAATTGACCTAGTGCATTGAGCTCTTTAAGAGAAGGCAATAATACAATTTGCATAGCCGCACAATCAATTTAAATGTTAATCAAATTAAAGTATCTACGCACTTTTTAACTACGAAAAATGGAGTGTGGCACTCGCATTTTGCTGTTTGTGCACTCGAGCAATTTTTTTAATAATTTAATCCACTGCAATCGAGCGCAACGGCGTGCTTGGGCCGATTTATTGAAAATAAAAGCAAAACATACACATACATATCCACACCTATACACACACAAACACAAACACAAAATAAACACGCAGCGGCCTAAGAGTGCGGAAAATAAGAGAAGCAAATATTTTTGAACAAACATTGATTGGCGACTGCTGGGAGAATGGTGAATGAATGGCAGGACATATGTACTATATATGCACACATTTACACAGACATAACCACCGTTATACATGCGTACATATGGAGCGCGAGTCAGTCATGTTTACATTGCAAAGTCGTGATGAAAAATTCACGCATACTTTGAGTGTTCGAGGACTGAAGTGAAAATCTGAAAATTCATTGAAAACTGATAGCGTGTGAAAAATAAACGAAATGTGCAATCTGAAAACAAAACATGAAGTATCAATGATTGAGCTCTGATGTTTGTAAAGATGCTCTCGTTGAAAAGTGCCATCAGACAGCAATCTCCTACACGGTATCTGCCAAGCCTATTAATTCAATCTCTTAAGAAAAATGCATCTACTAATAATAATTATATATTAATAATTCTGAAATTAATTATTGCTTGTATTCAATTATTTAATGTACAGATTCATAATGAATTGGAAAATAATTTATAATGAGAAACTTTGAGCGATTCATAGCTGAGTTGGAACCATGCTAGCCTAAACGTATTGCAAATGAATCGGCTCAATTACATTCATTTCTATGCCAACACTTCACAAAATATGACTTCTGCTTCTTCTCTTCGAAAAAATATATGCCATGCAATTTTCAAGTGGCAATTAGCAGTGACATCAATGGAAATAAAGCCTTTTCGAATCACTTACGAGGGTAGTTTCAGAATTAGCCTCGAAATGTTTAATTCATATATACATATGTGGCTTAGCTGAACACAAATGTAACTTTCTGTAAATAAAAAGAGTTTGTTGGATGGCATAGAGTTCGAACTGCTCTTGCTCATGTCACAGCAATTTATTCAGCATTAATTAAAATAAATTGGCAAATAGTCGAGTTGTCTAAGGACTAAAAATATATATAAATATACGTGGTTCATTCACAGAATATCTATCTGAGTGTTTGCACAAGGATATGCGCAAGAATATGCACAAGTATATGGGCAATTATTGATGTGAAATAAAAACAATTTCCTTTTGGACGCCTTGCAAATTTCATTTGCACCTTCTAATTAGCAAATTATTAAATGCTTCACAAGCTGGCTACTAATAAGAGAATATGGTCCACTAAGAGATTCCCTTGCGAATACGAGAAAAATATAGACCGACAGGTCAAAAGATAAATGACGCAATGCCAAAGCTATGAGTTGAAATTTAAATGTTTATTTTATTTTAGAGCTGACTGATGCTTAAAAAATGTTCACACTTTTCAGTTAATTAATTAAATAGACTGCAGATGTGGCGGAGGCCTATAAATTATGACTAATTTGCCAAAAATTTAGAAATTGACACAATTTATTCTACACACAGAAACTCATAAACAATGTAGAGCATATTGTGACTCGCGTCTTTTTAGGTATTGCTGCTCTATTATGAAGCGCTATTTTGCGGGTAATAATAATTTAATTAGCCTCACATGAACTCCCGTCTACATACACAGAAAATGAGATAGAGAAAGAGAGAGAGCAGAGAGAGAGAGGGCAGAGAGAAATGATGGCTTATGACCTGGCCAAATTTTATGCATATCAGAAATACCAATTATGGCAGCATTTTGTTGTCCTCGATCCGGGTAATGTGCAATAATTTGTTTGTTAATGTGTGTGTGTGTGTGTGTATGTGAGTGTCTGCAGTGTATGTGTTTTCTATCATTTTCAATGGTGCTCGAGCATTAACGTTGAAAAGTCAATTAGTGGTTTTTGTAATGTGATTAAATTAAGTGACAATGTTGTTTACTGTTTTTACGGTTTTCCCATTTTTGTTTCGATTTAATTGGCATAAAGGGGATTTTAGTTTACAGCTAAGTTTTCAACAGTTTGTTCGAAAATCCATGAAATATGAACAATTATGAACAATTTATGTTTTACAAAATATCCCAGCCAGTCGAGTCAATCTCTCTTGGAATTCGAATTTACTTAATGCTTGTTTTGACATTAACACTTAAAAATATATTTTCAATTTGTTTAATATCCTTTGGCTTACATCAGTCACTGGCGTATATTTTTATTTTATAGACTTTTGTCTTGCATTTTACTATTCAATTCCAACGTATTCATAAATTTTTGTAGTCCGCACAAAACATCAAGCTTTTAAACCTTTAAGCGAAACAAAACCATTTTCCACTTGTCACACATGCACACACACACATGATAAGTGAGTCAAATGAGTACACCCACTTATACAGCTGGGCCTTTCAACTGCTTCGTCTTTGCATTTTTTTGTTTCGTTTTGTTTTTTAAATCAAAAAGCGACACAACGTCAAAACAATTTGTCGTCATTTAAAAGTCGACATTTAAATAAGAAAATGCAAATATGAAGGCAACCCAGGAACTGTGCTCAGGGCCAGGCAGAGACAGTAGACAGTAGCTGTGCAGCTGCCTAAATGTATGCAATAAAATTTTTTTATGCGCGCGAAAGACGCCGCATACGTTTCGTATGCATAAAATTAAGCCGACTACAGACCATGGACTGTCTATGAAACCAGGGACACAGGCTAGAGCTATGGCCGGGTGATACTACTTGGTGCAAGAGTCTGGTCGAGCGTGCCAAGCGCAGCTGTAAATATAAAGTGTCAAGCAGTGAGAAGCACACATACAATCGTACTGGCAAAACGTGTCTATTACAATTCAATTTGACAATAGGCGCACACAAAAGCCAAACCAACCAACCGCGCTGAGCTGCCTCACACACACACACACATATGTATTCATACATGTGCGGCCAGGCGAACCCAAATGTAGAGTATTGAAAGACTCAAATACACAAACTGCTTGTCACGTGTGCCTGCAGTTTTTTGCACAATTTGTGACTCCATTATAGCGGTCAACAATTAACCAGTTAATCAGCAACAACCCATATTAATAAATATTTAATTGAATTTAAATATTTGAATGTAATTAAAATTAGTTTCAACAAAAATCTACAATTACAAATACTATTATACGCAAAAGTATTAAATAAAATGTATGTAAATTCTACTTTTAATAAATTGCATAATTGTTAAGCGTAACATAATTTATTACATGACTCACACTATCGAAAAAACGGTCTTCCTATTAAATCTGCAGTATTTTGGTTCGGTGTAGCGCATCATTGCTTCGATGTGTCACAAGCTAAACTCATGCTATGGCAACTTTTGTTTGTTTGTATTTCGGCCATGTGTTTTTACTGCAACGGAAACGTCAAGTAATTTTTTTTTCGCTACGTAGTTAGTTGATGAAAAAATAAAGAAAAAAAAAGAAAGGCAGCAGAACTGAGAGCAACGCAGGTGGCGGTAGCCACAACAATAGCGACACCAGTGTGGATAATATGGGAAACGTTGAGAACTCTACTTTGCCTAGTCCCTGGGGCGTTATTTGCACGTTTCCGGAATAAATATACAAAGGCTGAGATTTGTTTATGCGAAATGAAGCGCACAAAAGACAATTCGCATAAATGTTGTTGGAAGCCATGCCCGCATTCTCTGTCTCCCTTCTAGAAAGCAAGCAATGTAAGCAAGTGGGTCGCCAGCTCAGTGACTTGTTCCCCGGTGCGTGACTCTAGCGGAAATAAAATTTGTCAGCTTTTTGCTAGTGTCATGACTTTAAATAAGTCGCAAATATTATGAATTGCGGCACGCTGCTGGGAGTGCTCTTCTGAGATTCTGATTTATAGCATAATATACACTCATATCAAACGTATGTATGTTATCATACTAATTCGTAGCTGCACCATTCACTAATTGAATTTTTTTGGAGCGCACGCAGGCCACACAGGTAAGCGACTTATCAATCAATCAATCAGTTTATCAATAGAGTGATCTGAAACTCAATAACTAATCACTAATAAACTTACACAAGTTTGAAACCGATATACCACCGTATAACTTGCACATATCAGACACAGTCGGAGGGCCGCAGAGAAAAACTAATGGGGAGTAAGGAAGGGAAAGGTGCTTAGTGTATGCCTTGGCATGACTACAAATCAAATAAATAAATCATATGTGAAAACTTTTTTCACTTAGGCAATATTTTTAGACAAAAACTGTTGTACTCTTCGTATTACAATCGCCATAAGTCTTGGCTGAATACCTTAGTATGGCACACTGGCACAAATCAATTTATAGAACATGTTCACTTGAAAAATCATATAACATAACAGAAACTAATATTTCAGAGATGTTAAATTTAAATATTTTTTGAGGATAATAATACTAGGCAGACTCTTTGACTCCCCAAATATTAGTCACAAAATTATAATTTCGTTAAGGTGTTGTAATAACAAATTTTAATTATGACTAATAAATATTTTAATATATTTAAATTCTCAATCACAACAAAATTTTGAATCAAATAATTTCTTTAAACCGTTATTTCAATACTTTTTTGATCTTTTCAATATGTGCTTATTATATTTTGTTATCATAATTTTTATTTTGATAATGCAGTCGATTTGAGAAGACTGCAAAATGTACTATAAACGTTATTGCAGTCAACAAACATTGCTTTCAAACCACTATACTCGAGTTGGTACGATAGCCAGGCCAAAGTTGATCCAGCTAGCCTTAGGCTGTAACTTCAAAACTTATTTTCACATACACTTTGCCACACACATTCCCATACATACAACCGCATAAGCTCACACGAATAAGAATGTATCTTTTATCCTGTTCGCCGCTTAACATGCCCAGCAAAAGTGTGGATTCTCGTATCTAATATCTCCAAAAGGCAACCGACAAAAAAAACTGAATAAAATATTCAGTTGCCGATGATGATGAATGGCGTTTCGGTTAGGTTGCGTGTGTGTGTGGGCTACATAGTTCTTGCTGTAACATGTGAAGAAATTCACATCAATTTGTAAGCGCTCAGAAGTGTGCTACAAAAACCATTTTGTCTATTTTCAACTAAAGCTCGTGGTACATAGAGTTTTGATTTAAACTGGACTTGGCTTTAAGAAGACCGCCATCACATTTACTGCAGTACTCAGTACTGACAACTCAGTCTGAATTCTGAACCCAGACTGGTCACGTATTATTATCGCTTTGCATTACCCAACTCGGGGCTTGTCCAGTTGCCAACCAGGGCATTCATTTGATTTCGTTGCCAACTTATAGGCGTTGTACATTTGACTCCATCGCTTTGTGCTTTGCCCACGTTGTTTGGATGTTTCTTGGGCGTTGACAGCGTCCGTCAGATTGTCAACTAGTCAGGTCGTGAGGTCGTCGGGTCGTCAATTGATGGCGTTGCTGATAACGTGAGCTGCTCGCCTGGCAGACCCACTAATTTTTTATGGTCAGCGTCACGAGGTCACTACGAGTTCTGTGTTTTTTATTCTCATGCTTGTTGGCCAAATGTCAAATTGTTTTTAGAGCTGTTCCGACTTCAGTTTTTTGCCTTTCCTTGCTTCATTTTTTTCCTTTGTTTTTTTGTCAACCAACCTTTTTTTTTATTGGCACCGTGTTGCGAGTTTGCCTTGTAATCTATGTTTGTGCGCGTTGTTTCTGTTCTCTTGCCTGATTTTAGGCGCGCCTGGGATTACAATGCTACTGACTGGCCCATGTGTGTAACCGCAATGTGTTCAAAGCCACCAACAGGCAACTTGAAACGTGCTCATTTCGATTGTGTTGGAGGCTAAAGCCAATGCTAAGGTACACAATTGTCGGCCAATGCAATTAAAGGCTTGCGGTCTCTTTGAGATAACCTAAATCTAAGATTCGGTTATTCGAGATTTCATAATCAATAAATTCAACGTAATTGCTAATTTCCATTAGTTATTTCACTTAATTTTACCAACTAATTTAATATTAAAATGTTCCTTTCAAATAGAATGTCACAAAAAGTTTATTATTTACTCTATCACTTTAAAACCTTTTCATGATTTCCTATAATGTTATCAAAATAAAAAATCATTAAATTCCACATGCTAATGGTCAAAAATGAATCATTTCAATATGAGCTGTATTCTAAACTAAAATAATAATTCCTATTACATTTAATTAATAAAATTTGACTCTTTAATTGTTTTTACATGTGATTTATTTCGATCGAAAATGAAAAATAAAACCAATTGTCATACCCTTTAAATAAAATAAAGTGAATAATGAGTTTCTTTAATGGGCCTAATATTTGTATTAATTAATCATAACATTTTAATATATTGGAGTCTGATCAAGTATTTTATATTGTAGGGTAGACTAACGTCAATCAGTAAAATAAAAAATTCATACATAATGAATTCCATATATGGCAACTCGAAATATTCCTACCATATGGCTGTGTGCAGCATTAATTAATTTTATATTCATTAGAATATGTATAATTTATATGAAAATAATTTGCGTAACAAAATTCAAAATGCATGGAAATCGTCTTAATGGTAAATCTCAAATCAATTTGCCAAAATACCGCACATGTACACACAAACACACTCACCCGCGTATTCGTAAATGCATATGCCTAAATAGATAGATACATTTAGATACACACACATGCATGTGCAGGCACGTGCAGTTGAGCAAAATATAATCACAGGAATTTATCTAAAATAGCTTGAGAGCGAGAATCAGGAGGCCATCTACAACGTCAACGACGACGACGACGACGACGATGTCATCGGCATTTACATAAGCTTGGTGTGCCATTTTGTATTTATGTATCTTAAGCGGACTGCTTGCCGTTGAGATGCAACTCGCAGATACACAGGAACTGCAATTGAATACATTTGTCATGCGAAGAGTTTTGGTTTAGGCAGAGTGCCATTCGGGTTGGGTCTGGGTTGATGTATAGCCAAGGCCTCGGCAACTTGGTTAATTATAACGGCTGCTGCTTAAGTAGGCGGAGTGATTAGAGGTGGTAAGCAGTAGTTAGAGAGGAGAAGTCAGATGAGGGGCAATTGTAGCTGCCGGCTGTGCAGCAAATTGCAATTCCAAGAGACGCACCGGAAGGAAGTGTAAAATTCAAATATGACAAATGACATGAACTTAAGCGGCTGCTGCTATTGCTATTGCTATTGCTGCTGTCTGGCCCAACATATTCACACAAACATTCACACAAAAGATTTATTGTGTGCGGTATGTGGAAATTATGAATATCTTAATATTGTAACATAATTTTCCGTGAAGAAGTCAGGGATGAGCTTGTCTTCTTCTAGCTTTAATTAATAATTTTGTAATTTATCAATTTATATTCTCGACTAGTGCAATTGCTCGCACGCAACTTGATTGCATACTTGCAGGCGCAAAAACAAATATTATGACAAAATGCACTTCAAATCTCTGCTTATGGGCCTCAAGGGACATTGTCTGAGTAGAATATATCAAGTAGCCACAGACAGCTATTATTGAAAAAGAAGATATTGTCAAGAGTATACAATTTATCAATATTTAATGCTGATGCCTTGGGAGCGTTGATTTTGTTGCATCAGTTGCTGCAAACATACATTTGCAAATTCACACACTTATATGTAAGTAGAAGCTTACAAGACCACAAACTTAGCTTTATTGAAATAAGCCTATTGTGGCTGATACTTAGTTCTGAAGTTAAAAGCCTTTTGTGGTGAATTAGCAGGCAAATCAAAGCTGATAGATAAGCTGTTTATCAGTCAATTGTAAATGTGCGGAGTCAACACCTATTTTAAAATAATCACTTAGTCGCATTAAGTAAGTGCAATAAAGCTTTATTTAAAAAATATAGAAATTGACTCGATGTATCGACTATTATAAGGATATTACTGATAATACTTGATCTTTTTTACTGCAAAAGATAGTGTGATAGTATTTAGACCTCTTTCTAATGGTCAGTATATGAAATTTATTTGCTGCTGTAACAAAATTGTTAAAAGACCTTAGAACTGTGTTGACTTACTGAATTATTTAATACTACAATATCGACTTGAATTCGATGCACAAAAAACTAAGCTTTAATTTATCCTTCAACTTTATGTACTATTCATTAAATATTCTTAGAAAGTGTTCATTGTCATGGAATCGCGCTCCTTTGTCAGCTGTGAATTACTTGAAACAACTTTTCACTCAAACTTTGGTCATTCACACATACTACCATTGAGAGAAATATAATCAAGTGAAATGTAAGCCAAATTGAAATCAAACATTTGCCACACTTTCTAGCCATTCACACACAGTTTCTAGTTACAAATTGTTTAATTGTGTTCGAGGTTTAATCAAAATATATGTTGAAATATATGTATTGGGGCTGAAGTGTTCAAGTGTGCCACATTAGGTTTTGATTTTACTCTCAGTTTACACACTTTGATTTCAATTACAAAGTTGCTTGAGAAACAATAACATGGAATTGCTGGGCATAACCTCTATAGAAATGCCAGCTGCAAGTTTTATGTGCACCGCAAATTGCATTACATCTTCCACATTACCACTCTTCCCCCACATCCACGCTTGGCAGCAACAATACCTCATTCTTTAAGCTACATACTATTATACGATGTGCATTGGCTTGAAGAAAACCTTGAGACAAGTTACAAGCGCCACAAGTTGCATGTTAGCAACGCGTAAATTTTTTTTGTTTATTACCCCAGCCGACAGACAACGGACAAACAACAGAACGAGTAAGTTTTATGTGTGGCCAACAGACAGCTGACAACAACAAATGGCTTACTAAATTTTTTAATTTATTTTCCAGCTGCATTGTACGGCGGAAGCGTTTAAAATCGTAAAAGCGGCTACACCCAGCCCACCTCAAGACACTTCACGTCTAATTAATTGCACTTAAAATTAGTTTGTAGCCTGCAGATTATTCGAATTTTTGTAACTTCACATAAAATGGCAAAGTTTATAAATATGAATTTATCTGATTTTATTTTAAATGCTTATTTTTTGTATTATTATTTTCGAATTCTTAAATAATAATTAAACTTAAATAGATGAAATCTTTTCTTGTATTCGTACATAGTTTAATTAATCAAAATAATTGACTTGTTTGTCAGGACGTCCTTGACAAAATTCGCAATTGACAAGATGTAATACAGCCATTCCCTTAAAACCCGCAAAGTAACCGCAAACGACATAGCAATTGGTGCGGCCAACGGTCGAGTCAAGCTGCTGCACTCAATATAATCACAAACTAAATCACTTGACCAAGTAGGTACTACATATACAAACACACGGCAGACACTCTTGCATACTTGTCTATAGTATATGCAACATCCAAGAGAAAAACCCTCAACTTAACTTCAGCCTCATGCATTGCTTGGCGCTATTGCAACTGACGCCTTTTGCTCTAAAACTTGCCCCATAGACAAAGAGCATAAAGCACATTCCGCAGACACCCAAAACCAGTTGGTCTTGCAACTCTATTCGAACCCGATGAGCCACTTCAGCGTGGCCACATAAAGTGTCATTAGCTCGAGTGGAGGGGTTGCTACTTCTAGGACTAGAGTGTCGTTGAGACTGTTGCAACAGTGAGTACATTTGCCAGATTACATCGGATCCAGCCGCTAAGCAAATAAACGCTTAAGCATAAAAATATGAAATTATTTGCTTCAAAAAGGAAAATTCAAAAGAAAAATAAACATTTTCATTCCCAATCTTGACTTACAAATACTCTGCACAAATATGTCATATATATATTTTATATGTCATATTTTACATATTTCTTGACTTTTATAACTCTATATCCTATCTTTTATTTTTATAGTTTATAATATTTTTACAATCAATACAACTCCTTGAAGATGCGCCCGCAATTTAGTTATTTGGTATCTGCACAAAGCATAGAAACTGCAATAAATGCTGATTACCGTCTATCTTTGCTTTCTTATACTCTTTGCTGTTGCTTCTGTTTATCTTTTGGACAAGCACTGACATTGCTTTGTGGAGGATTTTAATATTGGCAGTTATCAGAGCGTCGTTGGACCATTCGATATGAAGTGGCAACTTGTTTATTATTGTTATTATGGTCTGTTTATCTTTTTTGTTTGTATGAGTGTATTGTGAGTAGTTTTTCAAGTGTCTACTTTTCGGCTACTTATTTTCTTTTAATTAAAAAGCTAATTGTACTCCAACTCACTCTCTCTTTTTCTCTATGTTTCTCGCTGTCAGTCTCTGTCATTAGTCTGATTGAAAACTGCAATGCAGAATGAGGCTTGAAGTAAGCAATTTGGCAAAGGTAAATAACAAATAACTGCATACCGTGTCGATTTTTAAGTGCTTCTAATGAAAAAACAGCAAACTCGAAAAGTGGAAACAGAAACTACGCTCTCCTCATACAAATAAGCACTTGAGCCACGAAATGTTGAAAATAACCAACCGCATAATGACCACAGCAAGAGCTGCGATACTTGAATGTAAGTGTATATGTACTAGGTTTATATATGTCTCTCTATATGTATGTGTGTTTATATGTATGGGGCGTCTAATGACTTTGAAACGTATGCAGCAAAGTCAAAAGCATGCACTTACTGACTATTATAGCCATGTTAATCATAGATGCCAGCATAATGGTAACTAAGAACGCAATGCACGTGCATGACGATCATGTAAAATATGGAACACACAATAAAAGCACAATAGAAGTAATACAAGTACATATCTTACCATATTGTATAAAGTGCTTCAATCGAATCAATAATTGCGTCAAATCGGAAATCTACTTATTAAAAAACTATTTACTATTAAAAAGCTTTAAATATATCTCAAATATATTACAATTATCAACCAATATAAATAAACAACAAAGAAGACTTATTTTGACTTAGAAATCGCGTGTAACGTTTTTAATTTAATATTTAGATTTGCTAAGATTGATCATTTTTTTTATATCTTAAATTGTGAATAACCATCGCAATGACATTTGCTAAGGGGCCAATAAACGAGCGACAGAGCACCTCGTAATTAGGCTACTCACATTAAAATAGTGTGGTGAGTTTTTCCCAAATCCAACACTGGCTCCAATTGAAAGATAACGACCCTTCAGCCCAGGTGGCAAGACATAAGGAAGCAGTGGCAAGAAAAAAGGAACACAAAATAAAAGAAAAAACTGTTGGGAGTAAAAGAAAAGCAACCAAATATGCGCAGTCGCCAAATAAGAAAATTCTGTGGCAAGCGGAAAGCACCTCCAAATGTATACACAACATACATAAGTACATATACATAAGTATACATAAGTATACATAAGCTATAAGTATTTATAGGGAATATCAGCCCATATAATTACGATTGGAAATTGGATATAGGCCTATGAGGCAGTTGGTAATAAACATTATGAAAAATTGAGACAACAAGTTACTCAATTCACTTGTCATTTACAAGTATAACGTCACGTCAAACATTTAACAGCGAAATTTCCGATGCCACGTTCAATATGCTCATAGCATACTTAGCGGAGCTTCACTGCGCATTACTTGGAATGTGTGTATGGCTGTCGGCCTGTGTGTGCGTCGAATATTTATTTATTATTTAGCAGCAACAGCCTATCGCATGTCCTGGTAGGCGTTCATTTTCCCATTTTCAATGTCTTCGCATTGGCGGCCCGTTTCGAACCTCGGCATTTCTTCGTATCTGTGTACGCCTATTTGTGTATATGTGTGCTTATATCGTACAAAAATTTTTTTTCTTGTTTATGATATTGTTAATTTGTGCTGCCTTGAGAAAAGTCGCATCTGTGTCACGCATTCGATTTGCAGTTTTGAGCTAAAGTCAAATTATGTATACGACACCTTGTTCCAGCGATGGCCAAACATTTGTCTAAATAATTGATTTTTATATTTAAAGAATTCAGTATTGTTCTGTGATGCTAAATATGATAATTCATATACAAATTTAAACCAAAAATTTGTCATGAATTTTTAAAGTCTTTTTTTATAACAGCATTTTATTATAAATGTATGTTTTACGAAAAACTTTTATTTGATTATTAATGCCCATCAAAAAATATATAACAATCCTAGATCAATGATAACGCTTTCAGTAAAACTAAACCAGTTAATGTAGTTGCTATAAATTCACCATGGTAAAATTTCCCTTACAATTGATAAAAGTCCCTTTCAACGTTTCAGTTTAAACGCAACGAAAATCAAAACGATTTAGTTACGCCACGTAATCCATGGATTGAACACCGAACAATACTATCGACAGTTTGTTAGCACCAACTAATACAGACTCATTTGGAAATTAAATTATGCAACAAAAGCTAACAATATAATATTGCATTTCACAATTTGTTAGTAATATTCTGAAATCCATTTAAAACTGTGATTTACGTACGCAAATTCTGTTTTGCTTTTTGCTTTTATGGAAATGTAACATTAATCCTCAGAAGCACGAATAATTTGTGAAATTTTTGGGCTATTTATAAAAAATTAAATTTTATCCCAAATAGCCTGCAGAATTCATATACCAGCACTGAAATTGTAGAATACATTTAATCCTCCTTTACAAAATTAAATATTATGTAAGAGCTCGAGAACTGAACGTTTTTGGACAATAAATAGTAAAGATATTTATAGTTTATCATCAAAATTTGAAACGCTTATGCTCGTACATTATCAAATCACTTTTAAACTGATATTAAAACTGGCTTAAATTTAATTTGATGAAGTTCAGACCTCAAAATGAACAGAATATTTTTATTTAAATGCAAATTGGGTCAACTGAAGAATCAGGAATCTAAAAGTTGCCTGTTGCCTGATATGTCACTCGCTTTTTAAATTCTTGGTTGCGGTTTCTCGACTGTCTTTTTTTCTCACTGGAGCAACTTTTGTATCAGTAGAATAAACCGAAAACTGCAACACGTTGACATTGACTTGAAAATCAAATCAATTTTGCAATTGCAAAAAGTGTTCCGAACTCGACCCCACAGCTGACACGGCAATCTGCCGTCGCACAAAAGGTCTCTACAGACTATATAGGCAGAGAGGCAGATAGCTGCGTTGTACGAGTAATGCTGTAAATTGAATTCAATTAATACGTTGGTAAATGACATCGGAGTGTGCCGTTGCCAACGTGTGCCCCATCGGTACTTCTGTTATGAAATATTAGACCAAAGGCTCCCCTTAAGCCACTGTCAACTGTTGGCCAATAGAAAAATAAAATTTCGAACTGCAATGTGAATGTTGCATCTGAAAATGTTGATAGAGTAGTAGACCGCATTCACTAAGGCAAGAAGAATAATTCGAAATATCTCTTGAAAATGTAAGGTAAGCACAATTTAAACGAATAAAGAAATTTTACGAATATTTTACAAATCAAAAGGAGAAAAAAAAAGGAAGAGCCATTTATGGCTCACAACATAATGAAATAATATATAGTAAGCTAGTTATCACATGATCGTATCCAAATCAAAAAGGACACAATATCAAAATCACTTGCTAAAATCTGAAATGAAAAAACCATGTAGCACAAACTAAGCATTTGAGCCCAAAATGTAACAAATTTAGCACCATGTTGAACTGAATATTAATTGCAGCCCCCTCACGACAAATATATATAATTTCTAATTGATATCTCATTAAGCTCACTCTATGCTTATTTTAACGTAATTAATTTTAGCTCCCATAAGAGAAGGCTGGCTTTATCGCTTTCTCTATCCCTGTTTGCCAAATTTAGAGAATTACCCATTCGAAAAAATATGCAGCCACTAAAAGCCAACCAACTGCGGTTGCAATTAATTTTTCGCGAAAATTTAACGCGCAAATCGCGTAAATAATCAAAAATTAGATCACAACAGCTGCTATACTGCAGTCCCACATAGTATCGACACGCCCACACACGTGCCACGCCTTTGCCCCGAAATGGTTGCCAGTGATTGCGGTGAGTTGTCGGGCTTTGCTTAGGCCTCGTTCTCATCCCGTCCTTGCGTCTACTCCGGTTCCCGGTCACAGTCATGAAACAATAATGTCCACAAATTGACGCCACAAGCTGTTGGCTCAATGGGAGCATACACCGCACACTTGCACATATACCCACGCTCATACACACATATTTATACGCACTGGTTGCGTCTGCAGCACTTCCTCTTTTGCGCCATATTGAATTTGATCCTGATGCCCGATTCCTGATGCCTGATGTGTGCTGCCTAGTGCCTAGTCTCTAAGCCTGAAGGCTCCTCTCAGTCGGTGCAGGCTATGTTTTTATTTGCCTGCTTGTTTTCTGCTGGTTAGCTGCCTGATTTTGCAACTGGAAACTCAACGAGGTACGTTGCAGCGCGTGTTGCTAACGAAAATACAAGCAAACAACAAACATATAGCCCGGCTCTTCAGTTATTGTTGTGTTAGTCGCTTCATCTTCCTCTCTCTTGTTTGTTGCTGTTGCTGTTCTTATTTATTCATGCCAGGGGACACTGCCGTATCCATCCTATTTGTTGATTAAAATGCATTGTGGTTGCATTCTAAGCATAGATTTGTATGCCATCCAACGTTTCAATGCATTTTCAAGTCGTCGCACGCTTGTCAAATGATACCAATTTCCCGAATCTGTAACTCATTTAAGTTGAACGCATAAAATAATTTTCATTGTAAATTCTACATTGCCTTTGACCTAATGTGTTTTGAAGTGTGTTCATGTTATGCTAATAAATCCATTAGCCACACTTCGTGGCATATGACACACTCTCTCTCACTTAGTATCTAGAATTATTCTCGAACTCTCTGCCAATTAACACAGTCTCAACGAGAAATGGCCTATACCAATTGCATGTCCGACAATAAATAACAATTAAAATTTTACCCTCAAGCGCAAAACACAGAAACACAATAAAACAATTTCGGTCCACATATTTGCAAAAAAAATCGAAAAATGCAACGTAAATAAAACACGCAAAACATTCACAATGTGGTTAAACACTCAAAACTACCAAACAAATATTTAAAATTTAATAAAATCAAATAAACACATACAACAAAACATATATAAATGTCACATAAATTTAAATCAAGCCGAGAGGAAAATTTACCAACCAATTCAAAGAGAAGCTGACGCAAACCCTAACTAAAACAATCCGGAAAGCGTTTGGCACTTGCACTGGTTACATTGTGGCCTTCCATTTTTTCTGAGCCCTTTTATTTTTTTTTTTTTGCTCTTTTTTATTGGCGCCCCATGTTTATATTGTCAGGTTGTGTTTTCTTTTTTCCCCCTCTTTTCTGCTGGCCGTGTAAACGAGTCAATTGTTTCCGTTTCAACGATGAGGCAATCGACTGCATCTGATTTTATGGGTATGAGTTGGGATTTGGGTTTTTGTGTTTGTGTTTCTTCTCGTTCTTGTTATTTTATGATGTTTATATTGGCAACATCCGTTTTGGGTAAAAGTTTTTGCCATGCGTATCTCTCACTCAGTGGGCGTTTTGACATGGGCTAATAAGCTTGTTTTGGTCTGTCATTTCTAGAGAGACAAGATTGTCGGACTGCTCATTAAATGGCTTGGACTTAAGTTAGTTTGGAAGGGTTTAGTTAAGTTTTTATAAAGCTCTTTAAGTGTTACCTCATAAAAACAGTATACAGCTCTAAAGATATTGTATATATATTTTATTTCGAGTAAAGAATAATTTCGTATTGATATTATAAGAGTTGTTTTGACGCTATGCGGCACTATGTAATAAGTACATGAAAACTGTTTGAGCTTAGCGAAGCCTTTTAATAAGCATTATCTAGACATGTAATGTTCAATGTCCCGTATTCCGAAAAGAAATTAAAAGCAACTCATTAACATTCCCATAAGGTAATTGCCAGTCACAATTTGCGCATCTTATGTTGGCACTTGGAACGTCAACTGCGAGACATAATTAACCCTTATTTACACACTTTATGACCCGCACCATAAAAAGGCCATTTAAATTACAAGGCACCCAGCACAAAGAGTTGGCCATTTGGTAAGTGCTGAACAATTTGTTGATGACTTCGAGTGGGCCCATAAAAAACGGCCAATTGGCAAAGGTGAAAGAATGGTAAGCATCGGCTTTATGGCAAATTGTTCATTGTGGCCTTAAAGCTGCTTACAATTTGGCCGCTCTCTAGGCAAGCCGCTTAACTTGCATAATCCAAATATCTGGCTCAAACGCACTACAGACTGTTGACCCTTTTTTCTCATTTTCGCTTTTTTCGGGGCAAAAGCGTCATCAAAGTTGAATACGAATGCGTGTGTTATGTGGGCACTGGTCACCACCAAGTGGGTTCAATTCACAAAAAGAAAAAAAAACAGAAGAAGAATTGCTTGTTAGGTCATAAAAATTCAATAGCTGGGGTTGAATTTGTACTCAAGCCCTAAGAAAAGAGCTTTAAAACTTAACTGCGTCCAGGGTGCACTGACATTGTCTGCGATTGCCAATGCAACTGTATTGAAACTGGTTCTCGGAAATTATCAAATCACACTTTTATGACTATTGCCGGGGTAGTTGTTGGTAATTGGGCTTCTGCAACTCTTCAAAGACTTTTCACAAATAATTCACAAGTTGTTAAAGCATAATCAAGGAATAACTACTCAGATTTCATTTGTCTTAATCACAACCTTGTGCAGTGGCATTATCACAAACAATGAGGTCATAACCGAGTTGCGATTATTGCTAGTTGAAAACTTTAACCAATAGCTCGCCCAATGTGAGCTCTGTGCTCACATTGAGGCAATTTTTTTAGGCTCGCAAGAGCTGACTTTTAAATAAATGTGAAATAATCATATCTGAAAACTAAATGACTAATAAAGAGAAGCGAAATCCTTCTTCTTTTTTAATAGAGCTGATTTAAACTGATTTAATTAAGTGTGTAATTGAAAATATAAATTGTATTTATTGATTAAAGTTTTCTTTATAATTACAAATGCTATTTTGAATGAATGTTACAAGCCTTCCTTGATACTATTATCTATTTTAGAGGCTTTTTGGATTTTTTTTCTCTTCTTATCGCTAGACGAGCTGGTCATTTTGCCAATCGAGGAGTAGCCTGTCGAAGTGGAATCACGACTCCGGCGAAAAGTGCGCAAAGGCTTTCGTCTCAGCCAGACTCGTTTTAGAAAGTCAATTTCACCTTTAAATGCCACCATTGGTTTGATCTATAAATGTAATAGATTAAGTCAAGTTCTACAAGTTTGAAAAGTTAACTTACTGTTTCTCTGAGTGAAATTTTATGCACATGCCAGAGGAACTCGATCACACCAATGATAAAGGAAACAATTATTCCCACAATGAGTATTACGAATAGTCCTCCCACTGCATCCATATCAAACTGACCATCATTATTGGTAGGGTTGGTAATGCAATTGGTTTCATTCGTATTAAACCATTTATTTCGAATCTTGTAAAGCACACCCTTTTCGCTGAGTCTCAATATACCCACACTAAGATTTGATCGAAAGTGGGCATCTAAAGAAGAGAAACAGATAAGTAAACGAGCATAATCAAAAGCTCTCAATAGTCTTACTCAATGGCACAGCAATTCCATAATGCTTTTCTCCGAAACTCTCTCCTATCTGAGTAAGGTTACAATCACGCTGCGTATAATATTGCAGACTTGTAGTTTCCATCAGAAAGGCATACTGACCCCCATTCCGCTTGACTCGATCGACACCCTCCTCATTATTTTTAGTAAAGGCGTCTGGCTTCACTGACAACATTTTGTTCCAGGCCATGCGATTATCAGTGTCATTCGATTCCGAGAAGTAAACAGAAGTAGCTCCTCCACGAATGGTGCCGAATTGCACCTTATTTTGATCAATCAAATCATGCAATGAGTGAATACCTCCGGTCATCTTCGCAGAAGTAATAAAAGCCGCCAACTTGGCTATATATGTCTGCGAAATGAGCAGGGCGAAGATCCACCAGAACGCGGTCAGCAGGCGCATTGGTATGCCCCTAAATAAATCAAGTTTTTTAAGTTAAATAAACTATATAAAAAGTTGAAGATATTGGAACACACCTGGGCAACAGATCGCAGCCTTGATTAAGTATGGAGCCCAGCACAAGCCACATGGTATTGTGCAAGTGCCAAGTATTCTCACGTTCCTGCTCGTTGTCCTCATTCATCACAGGTGGCTCCCATTCATAGGCATCCATGCGACCAACCAGTATTAAAGCCATCGCTGTAATTAACATAGCCACCATAAGAAAAAGCCACACTTCTAAATTGTAGGGATTGAGAAATGCGTATTTATTGGCTTGTGGTATATGTTCCTTGTGCGCCAAAATGCTAATGCCCAACTGCATAAATGGCACTGTAAAATCAACAACTGAACGTCGCGCCTGAGTAATAGTCAAATCACAGATACCAATCTGTGCATTCTAATTGAGGAGGTAAGTCTGATTATATAATGATGTTTGGTGAATTTGTTGCCGGCCACTTACATTGTCGATAAGCTGCCTAATTATGCCATCCCATTCATCAGTGGCCGCATCATAACTACCGTATTTGTTATCCCTCACCGGCTCGAAATGGAAATCAAATTTGCATTCCTCGGCCAGATTATAGAGCAAGTCCACAGCGTATCCCTCGAAGCGTTCATTGCCCTCATAGTGCACGCCTTCTGGTTCCGGACTAAGAATTGAATATTTATGAATCTAATGTTTAACTTTTAGCATAAATGTATTGTACTTACCGCCAGCTGAAATAGGGCTTCCCCACTCGTGTGGCCACTGTATATCTAACCGACTTTTGGGAAAAGTCTTCCTTGGTCTCAAGACGTCGCTGTTTCAATGCCTTTGTCGAGTTCTCCCTAATCTTATCGAAAGGGACCAGCTTATACTCTTTGTTCCAGATGTGCGTAACACGATCTATAATCGGATTGTAAACCTCTAGATTAAAGTCTTCCCGTTGACCGTCTTCCGTTAATTGCAAACGTTGAGTCTTGTAAGGTGGCTTCACTTGCTTTGATGAAAGCTAAGCAAAACAATAATAAATTTAATATTTAAATCTGAAAGATCTGATCACAATTTATAAGAGTATTCTTGCAACTACCTCCTTCATTTGCTGTACTAGATGAGGTCCAGGCTGCCAGAATCCAGTTCCACAGCCAAACTGAGGCGTGTAGAAGCCGGAACGTTGACTTAACAAAATCATTGCATTGTAATAGAGTACAACTGCATCGTAGATCAATTGTGTGGTCAACGATAGGAACTGTAATATAAGATTAATAAATAAAATACAGATTGAGTTGGATTCTGAATCAACTTACCCGATTGTCTTCCTCATCATCGAATACATCGATTTCATCATGTATTGGCGGTGGAATATAAGATCGAATCCGTATAGCGGCAACCGAAACTCGAAACTGGTTGGAATAGAAACGATCAATGCCACTGAGATGAGTTTCCAGATTGGTAATGAAAAGATTCTAAAATAGCACAAGAAATAAGGAGTAATATGGTGGAGGAGACAGTCAGAAAAATAACAAATCTACTCACGTTGAAGGGTCCAGTCATATTAAAACCAATCGATGCATTGACTACATCTGATATGATATCAGACGGACAATCGAGCACCACGAACTTCTCACGCGAATTGCTAATACGCTTCCATAGTATACGATAGTCGTCGCCACGCTTAAACTCCTGTAACTTAATGCCTGTCTTGTGAACCTGTCTATAGGCCAATATGTGTTGCAATCGTGCGAGATCTATTAAAAATAAAAAACAGAGTAGGTTGGGATGAGGGAGAGGGTATTGGTTGTAAGGTTAATAAACTGTAAAGCTAGAGGTTACAATTAAGAAAGGGATTAATGGTATCTAAGGTATCGTTATCAAAAAGGCAGGCTAACAGTGTGGTAGTGTTTTGTAAAAGTAATAAAAGAAATAATAGGAGTATTAATATAAATAGATAAATTAATACTACACATATTTAGGATAATATGATATAATTTGAATTACAATACATATGTGTTAATAGAAAATACAAATTAGATTTAACTAAAAGGTTTAATGACATTAAGTATTTAAAGTCATGGACATGTATTTAGAGTAATAGTAACATAAGATATTTAGATTTCGAATAGAAAGAATTTAAAGAAATATACAAATTTAGCTGTCATTTTCCTCAGGCTACTTACGTGAATTCCTTTCATAGGCAATGGTAAATGCCTTCCAATCGAAAGTTTTGCTGTGCAGTATATCATAGAGGGCCGTAGATAAAATAAGTTCCGAAGGAGCAACATTGACAGTCAGCTTGTGATTTAGACGCTCTCGTTGGGATTGCTGGGGATGCCAATCGAACTGGAGATGAGGAATGCCGGTCATATTGCAGAGCACCTCGACAATATCTAGAAATAAAATGATGATCCATTCATTACACAAGTTTTCATACTCATACATATTTTTGTTTAGAATGATACGGCGAACTAACAAAACACACAATGAAAGTGGCGAGCAAAACAACAGCACAAAACAAATCGAAAGACTCAATAGATTTATTTGGCAACGTTCCAAAAAACAGAAACTAGCAAGTGTCCCATCTTGTTGGGACATATACATATATGTTTATTTACTGCAAACATATTTGAAACTAATGTTTTCTTTTGCAAATTTTATGCGAAACAACAAGAATCATTAACGAGGTTAGTAGCATAATGAGAGAGCTTACACACGATATATATACATGTATAAATATATATATATAAAATATTCTTAACAACATACAAGTTAATATGGTAAGAGCGAATCTCTAGCTATCTCTAACTATACGCATGGCATAAAATGCGCTCATTCTCTTTGATATACACATCTGCTCTGTCTAGACAACAATACACATGTCTGGGATGAAATTTTATGACGCTGATTTTGTTTAAAAATAATTTAACTTATCGTCAATAGATAGTCGACTTACCACTAGCTGTCTTTGAACTTGGTCCCAAAATAGCAGCTGCACCATTTCCAATCAAGTCACATGCTGAATAATATTATATAGTGAGAATATTGTCTACTAAATATTTTATAATACTCACTCAAGTCTTGCAATAAAATGCTGTCATCAATAGTTACATAGCGAATTATAGGATCCAATTGCAGCGCTGGGTTCAATGCATTTACCTCTTCGACAGCCGCATCAAAGGCCTCGGCCAAATCCAATTCAGAGTCGAAAAAAATAGCACCTATATATTTTTATAATTTTTTTCTGTATTTTATTAAACACAACAATGTTCTTACCAATTTTAATAGTTAACCCATCATCATTAGCGACGCTGCTTAAAACTAATGTGAATAGAACTAGGAACTTTAGGATAATCATGAGTTTAGGCATATTTCCTGTTCAACATTTTTGTTATAAATTTAATATATACATGACGTTTCAAATAACCAGTTGCACAAAAAACTAGCACACAATTCACTTTATATCCCAATCGAGACTAAGAAATATTCCACTTGACGATGAAAACACAATTTATATGGGCAAGCCAATGTATGCCGACTTGGACCTAACCAGAGAGCTCCTCGCGAGGCACTGAGCTACCAGAAAGACAATTTTTTGGACAAAGTATAAGCAAAACTGAGATCGCTATAGAGAGTGCTGCTTATTATAGCACAAATTTTGTAGGTGGGGAGCAGATCACACAAGCCATTTGTTTTATGGACAAAACAATGGTCGCTAAACAAGAGCACTACCAGTATGTATCGGGCATTTAGACTGTGACATGAGCTGCAGCTGGAAATGAGCCAAGTAAATAGAAAGTAAATGTGGCCTGAAATTGTGTGCACCCAAGGCCCATGCCATATAGAATGTAGGGTATATTGAATAGAGTAAAAAAAATGGTGGACAGAAAAATAGCTAATAGCAAATTCTATATATAAGAGTATAATAAAAATAAATATATACTTAATTATTACTGCAGTGTTTTCACCAAATATTTATTGAACTTTACTGAAAATTATTAACCATTTTATCGTACTAAAATAATTTCTAACTGGCCGTCTTGCTGCGCGTTTTCTCCTTTGAACTGCGTCTGGATGCCGATGATCTTCTGGAGGATTTATCACCGCTGCTGCTGCTGTGGCTAGATATTCGCATGGGTTTCTTTCTTACCCAAAACTTCAGTGCAAACATTAGCTCAGCCTTAAACGCCTCCCAAGGCGTAACATACTCCTCCACGGCCACATTTTGCACATTCCACAGAAACTCAATGATGCCCAGGATGATACCACACACGACTCCACCAGCGAGTACTAGAAAAACACCGCCCAGTTCTATAATGGATAACTCATCACCATCAACCTCGTGAAATTTTTCACAAGTAACATTATGTTTCTTCCACCATTTGTTTTTTAGCTTGTAAAGCACACCCTTTTCACTCAGCTGTAGAATCGATACGCTCAAATTTGTACGATAATCAGCACCTGCAAAGTGGGAAATATACGGTATTAGCAAAATTGATTATTTAATAAAAATTACACTGATTATTTGGAAATAAGTTGAATGTTACAAAGCGTAAAATAATTATTAAAAGGCGAAATTATTTTTAATCAAAATACATCTTATGTAATAGTTTCATTTCATCGCTATTCTATAAAGAATATCTTCATACAGCTTGTTGCATACTATAAAAGCTAAAACAAATAATAGACTAAAAGGTAAACCAAATGTGCAATATTCGTAATAAACCTAGAAGTATTTTACCCAATCACTTAAAAGCTTACCCAATGGTACAGCCAATCCATAATGCTTTTCACCAATTGTTCCGCCGATCTGTCGTAGATTGCAATTCCTTTCAGTGTTGTAGGTCAGACTGGTGGTTTCCATGAGAAAAGCATAAGATCCTTTTTCATTACGCACACGTTCGACGCCCTGCTTATTGTTTGTGGTAAATGCCGAAGGATCAAAGCCCTTCATTTGATTCCAGGCACGCTGATAGTCAGTATCATTTGATTCGGAGAAAAACAGAGAGGTGCTGCCACCCTGCATGCTGCCAAATTTAACTTTATCCTGCTCAATGAGATCTTCCAAACTTTTGATGGTGCTCTGCCATTTATTGCTAGTCAAAAAGGCAGCCAAATTTGCGGTGTACGTACTGAGCATCATCAAAGCGAAGAACCACCACATGCCCGTTAAGATTCGCATATGTGGACCTCTGAAATTTGTTTAAGAACTTAGAATATTTAGGGTAATCAAGTAACTAGTCAAACCTGGGCAATATATCGCAACCCTGTTGCATAATGGAGCCAACCATAAGCCAACAACTATTATTCACAGTCCAAATGTTCTCTAGCTCATCGGGATCCAGAATGGCAGGATTCGGGGGCATCCACTCGCGATAAGAAAGTCTAGTGGATGTTAAATTAAATGACATCAGTAGTTAATGCCAAGCCAACTCTTACCTGGCAATTAAAACAAAGGCCAATGTCATTACTAGCTGTGCAAATATCATATAAATCCAGACATCGTTCGCAAAGGGATCTAAGAAGGCAAATGGATCCTTCGGTTCCGGCGGACTCTTATAGTGCAATATGCTAATACCTAACTGCATAAAGGGCACTGTGAAATCAACAAACGATCGTCGCAGCTGAGTTATCGTCAAGTCACAGACTCCAATCTGAGCGTGCTGCAAGATAATTGCTTAACTCAAGCTCTAAGTTTCATGATTGTGTCGTACGTACATGATCTATCAGTTTGCGTATAATGCCATCCCATTCCTTTGTTTCAGCATTATATTTACCGTTGCCATTGACAATCATAAACTGATAATCAAATTGCATGAGTTCAGATATTTTTCTAATTAAATCCACAGCATATCCCTCATACTTTTCCTGTCCTCTAAAGTTCTCGTGATCTTCTCTGAAATTAGCAAACCATTTAGCAATCCATAAAACTTTAGTTATGCTATGCTATACCCACTTCAGCATGAAGTATGGCTCCTCAAAATGTGTGACCACTGTGTAAACCTTACGCTGCTCTGAGAAATCTGTGGTTGCTCCTGAAATTTCCGATTCCGAAACAATTTTTCTGATTTGTATACCTTCGTCTGGTGTCCAAATCATTAATGGTTCATTCACTGTCGGCTTGTAGATTTCTAAATTGAAAGAGGTGCGTTCTCCATGCTCGTTTAGCTTCATATTTTCCGTCTTAAAATTCGGCTCTACATCGTCCTCCGATATAGTTTTCATTTCATTCATTATGGATTCACCCATTATCCAGACACTGCTAGAACGATCAGCACATTCGCTATTAGGTGGATAAAACTGTTGCATTGTAGAAATCACATTGCGAATTGAGTTGGCATATAGAACCACAGCATCATAGATCAGAATAGGTAGCATCATTTGTTTTCCCAGAATTTGCTAAGGGTGAAAAGCATTTATTAGACTTATATTTGCATATAGTTCTACATATACACCAAACTGAGACTATTACTCACATCTACTTCGCTAATACGCGTCTTCTTGCGCTCATATGGATTGGAATTCACAAGTTTTAAGCGTACCGATGTTATGTTCGCCTTGAAGTCTTCATTATAAATATCCTTCAAGCCCGAACTGTGCGTATCCAGATGGGTAAGAAACCAATTCTGAAATTTGGTTGAAGTAATATAAACTCATCAAAAGATTTAGTACTTAACAAACTCACTCGAAATGCACCCTGCATTTTAAATTCTACAGAAACTTGTAGCAGTTCCTTCAATGTTTTCGGATCACAGTCCAAAATAATGTGGTGCTCATGAAAAGTTTCGTCAGCATCCTTCCACAAAATGCGATAGTCCCCTGCGTAATCTGCTAAATTACGCAGCTTAACAAGAGCGCTATTAAGGGCATATATATTCATGAGATCTTGAAGGCGTGCAAGTCCTGGAAAGATGAAACAAAGCAAAGATCATTAAGCTGCATTTTACTTTATCTAAAGTGTATGTTTACCATCTGGTGTTTCGTAGATAAGTGTAAAAGTACGCCATTCAAAGTTGTGTTTGATGATGTCGTAATAAGCACGCGATAAGACTGACAATGATGGTGCCACATTGACGGTCATCTGATGATTTAATTGATCCTGACGTGAGGCCCTCAATTTCCAATCAAATTCAATGTGTGGAATGCCCGTCATGTTGGCTAATTGCGCTACAATATCTATGCAAACAAAAATCAAAACAATTATAATATAATGATCACAACATGTGTTCAAAATAACGTACCACTAGATGCCTTTGAACTTGGTCCGAAAATAGCTGCCACGGCATTGGAAAGCAGTTCACAAGCTATACGGAAGATGTGGCCTAATACAAATCATCAATTCAGAAATATTGAGGAAAAAACTTACTGATCTGTTGGAGCAGGAAACTATCGTTGGTTGGCATATACCGTTTGATGGGTATAAACTGTAGTCCAAAAAATTTTAAATTGTTGACCTCGCGCAGTGCCTGATCAAAACTTAATTCGATTTCCTTTTCATTTTCATAGAAAATAGCGCCTTGAAATCAAACAGCTCGTTAATATTTGAACAGATGTAGTAACATTGTGGTATCTAACACATACCCACTGTGATTTTTGTAGCGAGGGCATACTTTAAAAATAACACCACATAAATGTAAACTGGATACAAATGCATTTTTTCCAAAACGAATTTTCTAAAGCTCTAGCACGCAAACTAATTGAATATTCTAAATGCAGCCGCCATTTCGTTGTTAAATTTTTTTAGCTATACAAAACGGATACAGACACTTACACACACTCAAAAATTACGTAAAATTTTTAAAATGTATGTATATTTTTCTATTTTATATTATGTTCAGCAATGCCTCCACGCGACCACAACATCCAGTCTTGGAGCGCTTAACATGCACACTGACCGCCCGGTCTAACTATGTGCCGCTCTCCAAATGTCCAACTAGCAATAACTCAAGTCTTTATCTATATATATAGAGATGCTCTCTTCCACGCTCTCTTTGCATTTCCCATCAATCTCTTGGGGGAATTGCCATGTGCCGTTTGTCGGAGCATGGCATTATTTATGGTGCTTGTCGATGACGTAGGCGGCAGCCAGTCTACCGTGCCATGCCCTGCTTTTCTCCAATATTTTCGTTTTCTTTCTTATTGCTAATTCTGATTTTCAATTCTTTTTGTGTTTGTTTTCTTGTGTTTTTATTTTTTATTATGTTTCTCAGGGACTTGTCAGATGTTGTGTGCCAAAAAACATGATGTTCTAGCTTTTGTTTGCTATCGCCAGATGTTTTGATTAAACCACTAAGCTTTTGATCTTGTCAAACGAATTTAATGTTTGCACAAAAGATAAGACAGATGCAGCAAGCAGCTAGTTAAAAGGATAAAACCCTTTAAATACCAAAGTCAAAAGCCAAGATAGAATCAATCAATCAATTTTGCGAATAATGATTTAAAACTACTTAAAATTTCATTTAAGGTGAATGAAGGTGATCTTCAATTATCTGGATTTTGTTTTATTATACAATAAATTTTTCTGACGTGTCTATTAATTAATTTTTAATATTAATAAACTATGAATTCCCTGAGCTTCATATTAAGAATATCAACAGCAACAGCCGTTCCTGCTTCTATAATATTCATATTATTGCATAGAATGTAACAAAATACTTTTATTTGATTAGCTATAGTTAAGTTTTGTTTTAACTTTAAGCTTTTCTTGTCAATTGCTTTAAAACAAAAACATTATATTTTGTCAAAAAAAAAAAATAATAAAAAGTAATAAAAAAAAGAATTAAGCTTAATTTGTGGTTTAAGTTCTTTGAAATAGAATATAAATACATTGATGCAATGTATAAACTTGACGTGGACTTTAGCGTTTTAAATTTCGACTCCTACATTGAATACTTGAACTCATTCACCACTACCAAAGACGTCATGTACTTGGAAAGTCCAATGGTTGCACGTTCCATTGCCAAATTGGGATATCGCTCAACGAAAACACCCTATGAAGAGGATGAATTCGATAAGCGATGCAACTTGGCAATGAAAGAGTTGCACCCTAAAGTATTGGGCGTAGAATTATTTAGTCAGTTTATGTCACCCGAAGATAATGATCCAGTCTTATTACAGTTCAAGAGGCGCGAAGTAGCCATATTTAGCAAAATATTGTCGGTAAGTCGCACCTCAGATAAGCAATCTTATATATTTATTATATTGTACCACTTACTTTCTACAGACAATTGTGTTTACAACATGCCTCCATTCAGATGGGTCCGAGATCTCGGGCTATATTGATTTGGAAGCTAGCTGGCTGAATGCAATGCGTAATAATTTTAGATGCACCAACTGGAAAGCCGTCTTTGAAGGTCAAACGAAGTTAAAACCAAAATCGAATGATCTCAGCTACAGTCATCTGCGGCACAACAAAGCTTTTTTTAACGATAGCGATAACTTCAAAGTATTGCATGATCATCGTTACGGATTGATGTTTATGCACAGAGGTGATCACAAATTGATACCTGTAGGTGGCGCTAGTAATCAATTCTCGAAAAATGTGGTGCGTGTGTCGGTAAATTCACCTAAATTCGGTGTTTATGTATTCTACGATCACATTGTACGTAAAAAGGTGTAACTATAGATTTGGGATATGTAAAAAGTGTCACATGCACCCAAGTATTTTATATGATTGGCATATAAAATTAAGTAGTAAAAGTACATACTCAAGCCGCTGGCTTTATGCCAAGAATAAAATTGCTTTCAATTTTACTCTCTTGTTGTTTAGAATATGTTTAGCACAACAAACAACAGAGGGCGCCTCTCTCAGCCTTTCTACATTGCTCTCGATATGCTCAGATTTATCTTTTAAAATTAGCATAGTTCAGTTGAGTTTTATATATGGGCGACATAGCTCATTGTGTTATAGACATTTCGACGTTATAGTTGCAAATTTCTTCATTTACATCATCAGCAAACTGCAAAAACTACAAATCAGAAACTTTAATTGAGCTATCAAAATGCTAATATATCAATAAAAATGTTGTATAAATATGTATATTGTCTACTGATGGTAGTTGTACTTGTAGAACACTCTGCCGCAGACAGGGAGCAATTTTCTGTGGGTAAGTACCCAAGAAACTGGGTCAGCAACATTCAGCAAATTCTATATTTGCACATTTTCATTGTAGGTAGCATCTTTACATCGGACAAGGATGAGGCGGAAATAGCATTTCGCACGGCTGTTGATCGCGCGAATATTTTGGAAAGAAGCATCGAACTCGTTCCAGTCGTCGTCTATGCCAACACTGAAGATAGTTTCATTATGGAGAAAACAGGTAAATACTATGAATTAAAGAAACTTAAAAGCATTACAAGAAACAATCTGTATTAAGCTTAATAATAAATTTAGGACTTTCTTAATTTAATAACGAAGCTGATTTAATTAAATAAATAATTATGAAGTAGTTTATAAGGCCAATATTAAAATGGTGCGTTTACTTGCAGTTTGTAATTTAATTTCACAAGGAGTTATTGCAATCTTTGGACCGAGTACTGGAGGTAGTTCAGGCAAGTCAAAGTATAACGAGTATTGTTTAGTCTGATACTGAAACTCTGCATAATTTTACAGATATTATTGCATCGATTTGCCATACCTTGGATATACCTCATATTGTATATGATTGGCAGCCAGACAATAGGCAATATGAACACTCCACAATGACCCTAAATGTGCACCCTGACAATCTGCTTTTGGCTCGAAGTTTTGCTGAAATCGTACAAAGTTTTGGTTGGCGTAGCTTTACTATTGTCTATGAATCCGAAAAGGGTAAAAAGCCTACATATGTATATACAGTGTGAGCTTAATGAATTAATACTTATGTTTCTTAGAGCTACAACAGCTGCAGGATATACTCCAGATAGGGGACCCGACTAGTAATCCCACAACAGTCAGACAGCTGGGTCCTGATGATGATCATCGACCCTTTCTAAAGGAAATTAAACTATCCACCGACAACTGTCTCATCTTGCACTGTTCCCCTGAAAATGTATTAAGCATATTGCAAGAAGCCAATGATCTGAAAATGTTAGGAGAGTATCAGGTGCGAATAGTAGAATTTTTAAACTGAAATCAAGAATTTGCAATAATATTTCTCACTATTTGTAGAGCGTGTTTATACCCCTGCTTGATACACACACGTTGGAGCTGGGTGATATTATGAATGTGGATGCGAACATAACCACAGTTCGTTTGATGGATCCCACAGACTTTCATATTAAGAATTTAGTACATGATTGGGAGGAGCGTGAAAAGCGAGAGGGTCGCTATTATAATGTACAGCCCACTCAAGTTAAGACTCAGATGGTTTTGCTCAATGATGCAGTCTGGTTATTTTCCAAGGGACTCACCGAATTGGGCATTTTAGAGGAGCTGAAGGCGCCAGAAATTGAATGCAAACGAAAGAAACCCTGGCAGCAAGGCAGACGAATTATAGAGTTTATGAAAGCGGTACGATAAGTTGATTCGAAATTCAATTTATGTATTTACATAATAGCTTTTTAATAGCGCTCCGAGGAAGTATCAACGGGTCGCGTTGACTTCAACGAGTATGGCCAACGCAGTTACTTTAGTCTACGTGTCATGGAAATCGAAGCAGGCGGCTTTATAGATCTGGCCATTTGGGATCCAGTCAACGGTTTAGATGTGCTCAACGATGACGAGGAGAGCGAAAAGCGTGTTGGTCAAAAATTGTCGAATAAAACTTTCATAATTTCTTCGCGCATTGGAGCTCCTTTCTTAACTCTTAAAGAAGCCGCGGAAGGTGAAATCTTGCTGGGCAATGCTCGCTACGAGGGTTACTCCATGGATCTCATCGATAGCATAGCACGCATGCTGAATTTTAAATATGAATTTCGAATGGCACCAGATGGTAAATATGGCAGCTTGAATACAGTCACCCAAACTTGGGATGGTATTGTCAAACAGCTTCTCGATGGGGTAAGTATGAATTTAATATGCACATAAAATAGATTGAAAGGTTTAAAAGATTTGTAATTCTAGACTAGAGTTATATTCTCATAGAATATTTTACCTTTCTTTGAACTTTAAGAATTACAACTTATAAATATATAAAATTAATTATATTGTCATACTTTTTCTTAACGAATAATTTTTTAAAGAACTAAAATTATGCCAACGACTTTAGAGCTTCCTTTTAAACTTAGTAGCTTAAGTGCCACACCAAACACTAATTGTTGGCGATTCGAAACAAATCAAATAATGTGATTAATTTTTTTAATGAGAAACTCAACATAAATTTTATTTATATATTTTTACATATATTTTTTACGTATAAGACTAAACTTTACAAATCTTTCTTTGCAGAACGCTGATCTGGGCATATGTGATCTGACCATGACCTCATCCAGACGTCAGGCCGTCGACTTTACGCCGCCCTTTATGAATCTTGGCATAAGTATCTTATTCTCAAAGCCACCGATACCACCGACCGATTTGTTCTCTTTTTTGTCGCCATTCTCGCTGGATGTTTGGATCTATATGGGATCCGCTTATCTGTTTATATCACTATTACTCTTTGCTTTGGCTCGCATGGCACCCGATGACTGGGAGAATCCGCATCCTTGCAAGGAACCAGAGGAGGTGGAGAATATATGGTTCCTGCACAATACAATGTGGCTGTCCATTGGCTCACTCATGGGACAGGGTTGCGATATATTGCCCAAGTGAGTACAATTCGAAAATGTCCAAAGTATTTACTCAGCCATCTTCTTTCACAGGGCTGCCTCGACACGATTGGTAACGGGCATGTGGTGGTTCTTTGCACTTATGATGTTGAACTCATACACGGCCAATTTAGCGGCTTTTTTAACTAACTCCCGGCAAGCGAGCTCTATAAACAATGCCGAAGACCTCGCTTCACAAAACAAGATTAAATATGGCTCTTTGCTTGGAGGTTCGACAATGGGCTTCTTCAGGGACTCCAATTTCAGCACATATCAAAAAATGTGGACGGCCATGGATAGTGCGAGACCATCTGTCTTTACCAAAACCAACGACGAGGGCGTGGAACGTGTGCAGGTTGGCAGAGCAAAACTTCACCTTAATTTTAGTCTCATGTTTCTTCGATTCACAGAAAGGCAAAAATTTATATGCATTTCTCATGGAATCCACAACATTGGAGTACAATGTGGAGCGCAAATGCGATTTAATGCAAATTGGAGGCTGGTTGGATTACAAGAGTTACGGGATTGCCATGCCCTTTAGTAAGTTGTCCACATAATCTGGAAAAATTATGCTACTAAGTGTTGGGCTTTCTTTGCTAGATTCACCGTATCGCAAACAGATCAGCGGCGCTGTATTAAAGCTGGGAGAGTTGGGAACTCTCTCGGAGCTAAAACGCAAATGGTGGAAGGAGATGCATGGTGGCGGCAGCTGTGAAGGCGCCGAGGAAGGAGATGCCGACACACCAGAACTGGGATTAGAGAACGTTGGTGGCGTCTTTCTGGTTTTGGGATTGGGTCTAATGGCGGCTATGGTCTTGGGCTGCACAGAGTTTCTATGGAATGTGAAAACAGTGGCCATTGAGGAGAAAGTGAGTAAGAGTTTTAATTACATTTTTCGATCTACATACATGTATCCAATAGATTTCACTTAAGGAAGCGTTCAAGGCTGAAGTAATGTTTGCTTTATGCATTTGGATAACCACAAAACCGGTACGCACCAGCGTCGGATCGAGCAGCTCTTCGTCCTCATCATCATCGAGTTCCTCATCCAAGTCGAAGGGCTCCAAGTCACGTTCATTGCGCTCCAAGTCCTTGGGCATATCCAGCAAAAGCCTGAAAAGTTCCGGCGACGTGGAATCCTCTGTTCACAGCAAGTTGAAGAAAATTGGCTCCATGTTTTCCCTGAAATCACATAGGAGCGCAACGCCTCCTATTGAAATTAACTGGAAATCGGACAAATCCACACAAGTGAGTGTTGAACCAGAAGCGGAACCGGAACACGATGCAGAGATCAAGCATGTGGATGAGCCACCAGCCGAGATACTACAGCGACGTCATCATCATCATCATCACCACCATCATCATCATCACCATGAGCCAGAACAATCCGCGGATAAACGTGACAGCAAACTAAGCAATGGAGTTTGAGATTAAAAATATATTTTTTTGTCCACAAAGATTACTTAATCCATTGATGCCCCTATTAATATCAAACAAATCTATTTAACAGAATTCTTCACAAAGTGAAAATAATTTGCGTTTACAAACGAACGTCCTGTTTGTAATTATTGAAGATATCATTGGCACAGATTATAATAATAATGTTTTTTGATTCAAATGGGTTCAAGCAAAAGGGACATCTATGAATTAAGAACTCAACTTTTTTACATATGAAGAACAACTATGTAAATTCGGGTTTTGTAGATTTTATTCTTTTTTTTTAATTTTTTAAATTCTTTTTCTTAGTTTTGGGCATATTGACATGATATTGTTTTTAATTTCGTCACATTTGTTCAAATAATTTAAATTGCTTGAGGAAAATCTCAGTTAGTAAATCTGTTTTGTAATACTTAATTATTTTAATATTTATAATATTTATGTTAAGTATTTGTATTAATTATTTACTTTGCAAAGCTAATTGAAAACGTTTGTTAAATACGCTTGTTTGTTGCTCATCGTTTAAGGTACATTTTAGTTGATTATCATACTTCTCTGTACTTTCTTTTTTTTGGATTTTTGAGCTTCTTTCGAATATTTCCTATATTAACGTAATTTTCCCCTATGATTAAATACATATAGTTATATATTATACAAAATAGAGAGAATAACTAACGGAATGAGAAAGCCGAGAGTTCGGACCTAATCTAACATATACAGTTACATATATACAAGAATAGCAGAAATCAATTATGAATTAATTATTGCTTAGCATAGAAATTAATTACATTATCGTATTAACTAAAATACTTTTTTTTCGGTTTTTCTCTGTCGAGTATTTGTTTTTTATGTTTTTTTTTTTTGGTTTTCAAATTATTTGTTTTTTTTTTGTTTCAATTTAAATAAAGTCGTTTAAATATGAATAATTTTTCTAATATGATAAACATTTTTTTGGGATTTTCAACACTTTTTCGGCTCTTACAAAATCAGAGAATGCTTTTAACCACAATGTGAATTGTCTACAATCACCATATCTTTGTGAGCATGGCATCGTGGTCAATCCTTTGCAGCTATTGCCACGGGCGGGAACTGACGCTCATCATAGAGCTTTGTGGGCGTATCGATGGCATCGCACAGCTTGCGGAACTTGGCGGAATCTAGAAGGTAAGAAGACATTAGATAAGCTTGAAATCAGTTGTATTTATAATCATTGCACCCACCTGACATGGCATCCGCCTGCTCGCCACGTAATATAGCCGCATAGCTATTATCTGGCACCGGCTCTGGATTCTCGATCAGTACACTGGCGGCACAGCTCTTCAGCATAGTCAGCGATTGCTGAGGCAGCGTCGTGGCAGGCAGAGGCTTTGATTGTGTTCGCAGCACGCTCTCGCTCAACTGCAGTTCGATAACATCCTCGAGTGCGCCGCGCAGATCATGCACCGCCAGCAACTTGCAGGCGCCACCGCGTTCTACATTGAAGTCGTGCATGTATAGAAAGCCATCCTCACAAGCAATCAGCAGTCGTAGCTCCTTCTGCACCCTCGTCAGCGCACAAATGTTCTTCAAGCCCGACTGAGGCAATGCGACCGTGGCAAAGGCGCGATCCTGAGCAAGCACATCGCTCACTTGAGCGGGCAGTAGCAACGATGAAACGGCCTTGGTGAACATACCTCCCCAGCTGGCTATTGGTACTGGTGCTGCTTCTGGTGCTTCCTCCGCAGTTTTCGTTGCCGATGTCGCATTAGATGTCGTCGTCGTTGTTGTTGTTGTCGCCGGTACCTTGGTCTGACTGTCGCACTTGGCTGCCACTTCAGCTAGAAGAGAAATTAAAAGTTACATCTATCTCTTTCTCCTTCATTAAGTTTGAATTACCTATAGCCTTCAGCTCCGCCACCTCCACAGCTCGAGTATCAATCTTGAAGACATGAACCGTTTCTGTGTTGGAGGAGGCGCAGAGGAAGTCACCGTTGGCTGCAAACACTAGCGATGCGATTCGGACACAACGTTTGACGCCTCGCCGGAACTCTTGCACTCTTTGGCCATTCTTGACGCAGAAGACACGTATCACAGTGCCACGTTCGGATGCAGTAGCCAGAAGTGCGCCGCTGGGCGAGAAAGTTAATGCCGATAGTGGCGTGTCGTGTGCTTTGATTGTCATGCCCGTTCGCAGTTTGTTGGCATTGAAGATGCGCAGCTCGCCACTGGACTGGCAGATGGGAAATGCCAGATGCGAGTTGAGGGAAAGCGCACAGAGTCCCAGCTCATTTGGCGCTATGTTCTCAATGGAGTGCAGGATCTTCATATCGCGTATGTCATGTATGTGTATGCTCTCCGCCAGACAAACAATTAGGCGCTGTCGATTCATTCGTACGCATAGAATCTCTGAGGGGTAGAAGCAGTTGCAGATATCCTGTTTCTTCTTAAAATGTAGCATCTTCAGACAGTTGGGCTTCTGTGCAGTGACCAGCACCACCAAAGAACTGTTGAAGAGTCGCTCGACAATCTTTATCTGCTCGATGTTATCCTTGGCAAAGATCTCCTCGACTTTATCCTGTCCCGCAATTGAGTACAGACGCAACCCAGCGTCGCTCAATACAGACAAAGATCTGCGGAAGATAATGAATACAATAATTAACAATCTCTCTGAACCATTTTTAAGCAGCAGACCTAGAGGGAAACCGACACCATATAACATAGTTCACTCTTCATGCGCAAGTCTGGAGCCTGCCTTCGTTTAATTTCCTACTTCTCACACCTCAACACATTACACAACTAAAAGTTACGATTTATTAGTAATTTAGCCCTCTCGGGCTTCCAAAAATTGCCGTAGTGGACGGTATTTCACGTCCCCATGGCGGGGTATTGGTTAAAGTTTTCAACTAGCAATAATCGCACCTCAGTAGAACTTCATTGGTTACGATATCGCCTCTGCGCAAAGATAACCCTACAAGTCAAATCAACACGAACCTCATGACTGCTCAGCTAGAACCACTTGTGAATTGTAAGTGACACGCACGTAAAAATTCCAAACGTTTGCTTGTAGCATACTTTTGAGCTGCATGTATGAGTGCGTTTTTGGACATTTTGGCAATTGCATCCCCTTTTGTTTTTGCATCCCCTATGAAATATGCAGTACTTAAATATTCCCAGTAAATAGTGAGTTGCGGTATAGGGTTGTTATTCTCAATGGCAGCTGAAGCAATGCAGCTTTTAGAGCTAATTTAAAACATAATAAAAATGTTAAAATAAAAATTAAGAAAAATTATAAATTTAAATTTAATTTAATAAAATAAATTTAAATTTAATTTAGTAATTTAAATTTAATTACTTGTTTGACGGTTGGTCAGGGTTTAGAACCCGGCACTATACGTTTACAATTTTGCAGTACAAAAGTAACAAATAATTAGTAAATAATTACTCAAGTTATGAGTCAAATACACTTATACAAATAATACATAATATCCTAGTTTTATTGCATTGATTTCAATAAAATTAAAAGCATGCTTATAAATACACATTTTAATAAGATGTATGACGCTGCAACAAGTTATAAACAGCAGCTTGGGGCATTTCTACGTAAGCAAGAGCGAGACAACTAGACATGCTCCTGAATTTGTGTATGATGATAGAAAATACCAAAAAGACAAGCGGACATAAAATTGGGTAAAATTTAGTTAATTTCAATTTATACATGTACATTGCATTGGATTTATTTAAATCGATTTAATTATTCTACAATTGAGATCCAGCTATTAACCACTTTGGCTTGCACTACACTTTGTACTTTGTACTTATTGCTAAGATAAATCGCCTTTGCTCTTGCATCTAAATCAAATCACTGGGCGACAATTGGGATTCACCTTCAGCCATATAAATTTGCATCGCTTTGTGGAGCAGCGCGATGCCCAACTGCTTCTTCTGTTTCATGGCCCAGATCTGTGCAGGTCCGTAGTAGTCACCACGCTTCAAGTTGGTCAGATGTGTGAGACCAAGTGCATCAATGATGGACGCCTCCCGCGTGTACGCATCTGTGGGCAGAATGTTGTGAAAGACATGCAAACAGACAACACCACTGCCATGCTGCCAGATGTCCAGGATGCGTTGAAGTTTCTTACTGCTAGCAGGTCCACTTCCTGGTGGTGGCGGTGACTTGAACAACTCCGGCATCAGTAGACAACGAGTTGGTTTGCCACGCTTCCCAACGGACTGCTGTTGCTGCTTCTGGTGAGCGCGCGTATGCTGACGCATTGCATCATAGAGGTGAGCATATGGTCTGGAACATTTACCCTTGCCCACATAGAAAATGGCATCTAAAAAGCGCGACCAAATGCACAGCGGATCCAGAAAGTTGCGCTCACCCGGCAAATTCCTCGAGATTCGCGGATCGATCAACATGTAAATGAAACTCTGTTTCAGGTGACCCTCTCGCAGCTGCCGTCCAACACCAGTGGCTGTATCAAAATGTTCAGCTGAGGTCACCTCGTATGTCATATACTTTTCTATATGATCAAAATCGGCGCGGGAACGCAGTGTGTGATGCAACTCCACGGAGTATTTGATCTGTGCCGCCTTTGCATGCTTCTGGGCCGCCAGCAATGCCTCCGTATTCCTCTTGTACTTGATGAGCTGCTTTATGTAGAGTCGTTTGGTTGTGTGTGTAATGGGACCCACTGGTGCTCCCAACTGCGTCAATTCCGCACGCAGTTCATCCGTCTCGTAGTCCAGTGGTATCGTGAGATTTGTGCTCACGCTGCTGTCGAGCTGGGCCTGATTCACTGCCAACTGATGCTGTTGCTGCTTTCGCTTGGTTGGCACCTTATTGCCGGGATTTTGCAGTAACTTGGTCTCGTAGAAAACCAGTCCATTCTCATCATCCGTGTGCACGTACGCCTCAGTCATCTGCAGATAGTATGCATCTTTTTTCGGCGTCGGTAACTCATTCTGTGCTGTGTGAAAGCTCTGCTCCAGCACACACGCTTGAGCCACTTGCTCCACCAGTTCGCCAAAGGCAGCTCTGCCTGCCTCAGGCGCTTGTTGCTGCTGTGATGCTTCCTGGCCTTGCTGCAGCTCCGCCTGTCTAAGCGTTTGATGCACATGTTGGTCATAGTTAAAATCATCTTGTATCATGGCCTGATCAACCAGTGCCTCAACATGCTCCTCCTGGAGCAGGGATTTGCGTACACGAGAACGCTCCACTTTATCTCGCCAGCTTTCGATCATTGTACGTCGACCACAAGCTGACTCCTGATTGCTTGTTAGTTCCTCGAGATGATCGCGGGTGAGCGTAAATAAGTTCACCGAATGTTCTTGTTCCGGATCCAGCTCTGGAAAACTTGGCTGCGGCTTGTTTCGTCTGTGTGTTATATTAATATAATAAGGCGAGGTCACGTCATGATTATACTTTAAGCCAGATTTAGGTGTCTTTTGAGTCTTCTGCTGCTTTTCCTTCAAAATATGATCGCTAAGCTGCTGCAGCACCTCAAAGTGACACTCCTCAATGGCGTAATGCATGGGCATTTTGTTCTCATCGTCAACAAGATCCGGACGAGCGCCATGTTCCAACAGCAATCGCACAAGCTCAAGCCGTCCATACATTGCAGCGATGTGCAATGGCGTCATCTTTCCATCGCAGCAAACGTTCACATCCACCTTATCGCTGGCGAGGAAGCGTTCCAGGACTCTGAGAGCAAGCTGCTCGTTTTTCATTCCACACACATAGTGCAGTGGGGCCAATCCGCGCTCGCAAGGCACTATGCTGGAATTGATGATGTTTCGGTCGAGCATCGAAAATATATCCGATTCGTTTTCATCCTCCAGCGCATCAAGCAGCGTTAATGCCAAAAAATTAGCACGATGCTCCATCGCATGCAATTACAGAATTGATTTTTCACACTCAAAATATTCAACTTCAATCAATTGTACTTAAATTTCCGCCATTTTCAATGTCAAATGCAAGCCATTTGTTGTTGTTTATATTTTGCAGTGCTTGATGCCATTTGGTATTTTTTAAAGTATTGTGTGGCCTAGCGTTGCCAGACAGCACGGCACATTGTAAGCAGTGTTGTGCAATACATTTGCACGCGCGCATTTTGAATTTGCTGTTGGCAGCTTTAAGCTTCAAGCGCATATACCCACACTTGAAATTATACAAAAATCATTTGACCGTGGAAAACTTTGAGCTTGAATTATTTGTGCTACAATTTATGCCAAGCACGTTTCAACTTATCCCCGAAAACGATAGGAGAGACTGTAGTCGTCAAAGCCACAAATCTTATGCTGAGCGCAACACGTGTCTGCTGGGGCGATTTGTTTATCTGTCGTTTTCATAAAATCAAAACTAGTTTCCAGCGAAGGCGTCGTCGCAAAAATAAGGCCCAAGGTCTTATTTTGCTTTATGTGAGACCGAGACCCCTTTGAAAATCGATAGCACGACGGCCTTGTTTGCGGTTTGTTTTCATTAATATTAGTTGTTTACTAACTATACATGATTAAATATATTGTTGTTGTCTTGACTTTAGTAATTATACAATGACACATAAACATCTCAGCTGTAAATGGTATGAACAAAATATAAACAAGCGACTCTTAAATTAAATACACTGTCCCAGGTGCAGTTGGGTTCATTCGCATTGAAAGCAAGAAAAATGCCGTTCATAAAAAACCGCACCTTACATACTCTACTTCATACATTTCTATTTTTATATGTATATATATATGTACATATGTAAAAACTCACACTGAATTAATTTTTAATTGAATTTCGCCAATACAGCAATTATCAATTTAAAATATGTTATCAGAATAATAATTATATTTCAAGTCAAAGGGCGTCCATATATATACGGACTTAACGAAAGAGTATAAAAAGAAGATGAAGAAAACACGCAATAACGACGGCCAACTGGTGGTGTAAACAGCTGGCGTAAACAATAACAATAACAAAGATATTGAATCACTTAACTGCACTATTCAAGCAGGTTTTCAACACGTGCTTGGCAGCGTCTTATCACTATCTGCATTTGCCTCCAACCTATAACTGCACCTGAGCTCTTGCCCTTGAACTTGTCACTCAATACAATGCAAGGAGAATGTCTAATTGTTTTTTTTGTCGGTGCATTCACCCTCACCGCGCTTTAAAAGCTAATTGATTTTTTCTGATTAGAAAGCATTTCGCATGCTATCTCTCTTTCTCCCAGTGGCTCTTTGTTCTCGCTTTATGACGCGTTTCTATCGGTGTGGCTGTTGCGACTTTTGTTATTGCTTTCACTAACTCAGCAAAAACACACACATACATACATTCGTATGCAAGTAATCTTAAAGTGTTTTTCTTTTTATATTTTCGCCATAGGTAGCAATATTGATTTGTTATTGCTCTTGCTGTGTGCGTCACATGCACTTTGGTCAGAAAAGCCCCACAGAAGTTGGGAGAGCAAATAGAAAAATATATAGAGAGAGAGGGTAAGGTGGCTTGACAAGTAAAGGCATTAAGCTAACCCCAATATGACATCAGCTGAGCAAAAATAAATAATCTTTAAATACAACAAAAACTTGAAATAAATGAAAACAAGTTTAAAAAGTTTGCAAGTCACAAAGGCAGCATCAGCTGTTGCGCATTCACACAATGTGTGAGAGTGTGTCAATGCGCACATATGTATAAGTAGATAGATGCTATAGCTACTACACTGCACACAACATTTTCAAATTGAAGAGCTATTTCCTCTGCTGTTATGATGATGTCAGATATCAACAGTATGTTAAAAGGGTTGTATGTATGTACATATGTATGTCTCATATTCATTGATAACATCTATGTAATTTTTATGTTCTTTGCCTTGTAAGCTAGTGTAGTTTACTAGTCCCCCCTCGACATGATAACTATATTTCATAATGGATGTATGCATGTCATTCGTATTAGAATTGGTTGTTTGCATGTTCTAATAAGCAAACGACGCGAATACACGCTCGCACACACTAACATACATGTACTGATGGGCACTGTTACAGTTCAGCTATTAGCAGCCATTGTTCCCGCTCTCACCCTCGACCAGCAGCTGTTTCGCTTGTTTACTTGTCTCATTTGTCGTTGTATCTGATTTTTTGCTATTTTCTTTTTTTTTGCTACAATGACCTTCTTTATGTGGAAGCAAGGCTTTTGAAATTGTGTCGCTTAGTGAGTTGAGGAACGGGCAAATGGGTTAATTTGTTTTAACTTACGTAAAGTCCTGGTTGAAATTCATTTGATATGCTGCCATTTTAGCAATCTGTTTTATCTGCTTTTATATATGGTTATATTACACACACTTTCACTGGTTTGCTTATTATTGTTTTCTCTTATTTGATGTGATATGTTTTGTGATATAAATATATTGCACTTTCCCACAGCAAAAAACACAATAATTCACAAAGAGGCACTGCGTGTTGCTCTTCACAACTTTCAAGATATAAGTTAAATATTCGTCGTTGTTTTTGTCCGTCTTTGTTGTTTTTCTACGCTCTTCTTGTTAGCTTCTGTTACGTTTTCAAACAAATGTTAATGTTAATGCTCAACTGAGCTGAACGGTCGATAGATTCGTTAAGTGAGTTGTGTTTATAGTATTAACTGGTTATCGTTGGAGCTCACTTATGGTATATTTAGAGATTTGTCGTATATAAAAATACCGCAATACAAAAAATATATATATTTAATTGCGATTATTCAAGAACTTTTATCAAGAACTTTAAATTTTTAAAACAAAATGATAAACTTTAGAAGTTGCTGAAACTTTTAAATAATCAACCAATCAAAAGGGAAACTTTAAAAATTGGAAAATGTCCCACAACGAATAACAGTATAAATAATCTAATCCACTAATAGTATATTTGATATATTTTAAAATTCAACTTGTGGTCACACTGTAAGGCATCACAAATGTTATGGTATTGGTTGACCACCACCATTAATCGGTTGCCTATCGGTTCTCATGCGTCGAAAAATAAAGTAAAGAGTGATATATAAAAGTGATTTAAATAATGCCTAATTCGTGCAATAAAGTGAAGTGTATTAGGCGTACATAAAGTTCAAACAAATGTCGTTCGTGCTTTGTGATTTAATTGCTGTTTTGCAAGTGTAGTGTACAAGTTTTAGAGCGCCTTACACATTTTTTTCAGCAGACGCATGAAAAATGGCGGCGTCTTCAGCCTCGGCTGAATGTAAAGAAGAATGCAAAGATAAAGATGACGATGCATTAACTACAACGCTCCATACATGTGCAAATGATCCAGATTTTGCAGTAATATGTGCGTTTATGCAAAAATTCGCTAAAGATCTGGGCTTGGCATTACCAAATTTTAAGCAATTGCAGGAGTGGTTGACAAACAACGATGAAGGTACGTGTGTATATACATATATGGACGTGCATACAAATTTATGCAACTGTGTGAGTTTTATGTGTGTGACTGAGAGAGCGAGAGAGAAAGAGACAAAAAGAGCATTCGCTTGTTTGTATTATTGTTTGGTATGGAGTAAAGCGGAGACCGTAAACATTTTCGAAGAAAACAAAAACAAAAACAATCACAACATTTAGATAACATACCTGATACACTTTACAGTGCCCGAGCTGCGAGACCTGCATATTAAACTGTTGCGCAAGACACGAAAAACAGTGCACGAGAAAAGCTGGGAATCGTCGGTAAGCAAATTTTGCTTCGGATACTCTCTACAGGATGCCTGGGAGATCGAACGCTTTGGCTACCGCAACTCCAGCTTAAAGGTCAAACTTCGCATTCTTCGCGTAAGTATAAAGCTCTAAAAGAGCTGCAGTTCGATTTCGAGAGAGATTTGATACACAACAATGCAGCGGCAACAATTTTAATTCTATTGTACTTTCACACCCATTAGGAACTCCTCGAAAGCCAATTTGAACGTAATGCGAAATTTCGTGCCCATATTCTGACCCTCAATTCGGCTTCACTACGTGCACAACCAATTGGGCGCGATCGCTTGGGCCATGCTTATTGGTTGACGCAAGATGGGGACTGCAATTTACGGATTTACCAGGAACATTTGGATGAGGAAATATGGCAGGTGGTGGCCACAAATCGAGATGAATTTGTGAATTTAATTGCACGTCTGCGTGGAAATGAAGTTGTATTGCCCTCTAAGGATATTGGGGAGGCTGATGAAGACACCACTAGTAGCAGCAGTAGCAGTAATACTGCCCAACCGGCACCGCCTGAAGAGCAGCAGCAGGAACAGGATGATGACTCGCACGAAGCGAAGGTACCCAATTTAAAGATCAAATTGCGTACGCCTGAACAGCAACCGGAACCGCAGGAGCCGGAAACGAAGCAAAAGAAGGTTAAGGTGAGTATATATTTTATTTATTTAACATATTAATTTAACTGTTCAATTTAATTTGTAGCCACTGCTTATAACACAAGCCAAACTCGTCAGTTCTCCTGCTCCTGCCAAGAAACGACCACTGGAGGATGTTGACAGCAGTCCCACAGCGCAATCGGCGGAGGAACAGCAGAAAAAGCATCGTCCAACGTTGCTGGACACAAAACGCATCAAAAAACCAAGTCGATATGAGAGCACCAAATCTGAGGACGATAATGAGGTAGACTCCGAAGATTCAGAATTAGATGAAGGCGAGGAAGAGGAAGAATCACTCGAAGGCGACGAGGAGTCGCTCGACAGTGCTGCTGCTGATGAAGATGAAAACGAGCAAAAGTTTAATGAAGATGATGAGGACGATGATGATGATGACGAAGTAGGTGAAGCCGTCGAAGAGCCTACGTTAATAGTCCGTGGTCAGGGAGCGGGAAAAGATTGTAAGGCTGTACCAGAGCATGAAAAATTCTTTTCCGCATTCGTAGACGAAGAGTTGGATGCCCCCGTTAGTGAGGCCATTGAGGAACCATTATTCTTTGTACTGGGTGCAGGCAACGGCGCTGATTGCCTTGTTGGCAACGGAAAGAACGAAACTGATGCCGAGGAAGCCACGTCTAAGCCAGAGCCGAAGGCGACCTTCTTTTTTGGCGAGCCTGGGTGTCTTAAGCTCAGCCCTATCAAACAGACACCAAAGCAGGAAACGAAGCGAAGCATATTCGATAGCATAGGCGAACCAGGTGCAACGGAGCCCGAAAAGACTAATGGTGAGAGCCTTAAGCCTGACAAAACTGTTGCCGAGACAGAAGTAAAGGAGTCGCCCATGGTAAATGGAAATGAAGCAGCAGAAACAACAGCCAACAATATACCAGCATGTAGCAAAAGTGAGGAGAAAGCTACAGAAATTGATTGCAATAAGGAATTACCTAAGGCAAGCACCGAAGAGCCCAGTCAAGAAAAAGAAATCTCAACTGAACAAAAAGAAAAGCAGGAAAACACCGAATCCAATTCGGAGGAAAGCGTCAGACAAACTTACAAGGTGGAGGTAATAGAAACTAGTGAAGAAATAGAGAAAACAGATCAAGAAGGCCTAAAACTAGATGAAAGTAATAATGCAGTCCAAGTGAAAGCAACAAAACCGCTTGAACCAATTGTTGATAAAGAAGAGCGTGTCCAGGATGACAGCAAGAATCATGCAGATAAAGATACAGGCAAAACAGAATCGGAGAAAACCATCGAGGAAGTAGTAAAAAGCAATGCAACGACAATTGCGACGGAATTAAGCTTAAAACCCGATAATAACCCGTTGCCAAGCGATGAGAAAACGGCTGAACACTCTGCACAACCGGTGGCAATTGAAATTTCCAGTCTTCCAGCAGTGACGAGTGTAAATGAAACGGTTGTGAATGACGAAGGAATTGCGAATGGTGCTGAAAAAGTGAAGCACATTGAGAAGGCATTAACTGACAAAATCGAAACGGAAGCGGAAACGATTAAAGCCGTTGATACTCCGAAACCAGTTGAAGCGAGTGTAACGGTACCAACAGCATCAACAGACTTACCCGGCAACTCACAGAGCCGCCTCAGCTCACGACAGAACTCTGAGAAGCCCAGCGACAAAGACTCTACCGAAAAACCAAGTGAAACGAATGAAAAGGAGGATTCGAAAACCGAAACATTAGTGTCAAGCGTCGTATCCAAACCGCAGCCAGCTTCCGAAAGTGATAGTAATAAAGCAGTGGTATTGCCGAACCGCAAACGTCGTCTAACCGATTTGACAACACCAAATCCACGACATTCCACGTCCGAAAGCGACGTCGATGCTTACGCCGATCCGCTACCGGAGGAAGAGCAGGTGGCAGAGGACAATGACGATGACTTGGATGTGGGAGGCAAGCGCATTAAGATGCGACCAAAAATAATAGACGTGGAGTCGCGTCGCAAGGTGGAAGCACAAAAGACACAGATTGAAGAGACAACATCGTCGAGCAGTGAGGAAGACGCAAGAAGCCGTCGCAAAATTATTGCCCCCAAAAGGCATCTGGAAAAGCCAAATCCCGTGAAGACCAAACCAACGCTGGCTGAAATTATTGAGAAGAAACTGAAGAAGACGCCAGAAAAGCCAACAGAGGCCGAGACGGAGCCAGAGCCGCAGCCATTGCCGAAGCCAGCCATTGCAACAGCGCAACAACAAGCCAATGAAGTCACACCTCCAGCACCAACGGCAGAGAAGCTTGAATCTGTGTCTTTTACGCCCCCGAAGAAGACGCCTATTACGAAGCCACTCAAGAAAAATCTGCTTACTCAAATGCGACAAGAGGAGAGTGACGAGGAGGCCACACCTAGAAAGCGCACAATCAGTGAAACAATTGTGGCATCACTTCCACCAGCTACTCAACCGCTGGAGGCATCGCAGCAACGTAAACGACGCAGTAGCGAAGAGGCTAAGGAATCAAAGGAAACAAGTATCAGCGAGGAGCCACCTGCAGTCAGCGAGAAACTAAAGCGCAACAATGAGCAGCAGTTTGTGGAGCAGCAGGAGTCTAAGAATGTGGAGCAGGAGACATTGCCAATCAAGCAGGAGAAGCTGCCAATAAAATGTGAATCCACGCCAGCCGAACAGGTTGAAGAAATCAAGCCAACGACGCCGCCTCCCGTTAAAGTAGAGGAGTCGAAGCCGGTCAAAGAACCCACCCCACCACCAGCTAAAGAGGAAACGCCGCCGCCTGCCGAAGGTCTGGGACGACGTTCAGGGCGTCGAGGAGGTGCTGCTGTAATACACACAGAGCTGCCACAACCGAAGCGTACCAGAGGGGGACCAAGGGAAAAGTCTAGCGTGGAACCCAAGCCACAGCTACAGGAAGATCCACTAAAAATCGAAGAGGAGCTGCACGAGGGAGCAGAGAAAGAGGCTGAGCAAACAGTTAAAGCAGTCAAGCCTACAGAAAAAGCCAAGTCACCTGTCAAGGAGGAGGCGCAGACTGAGCCGCCGGCCAAAGATGAAGCGGTGGACCAGCCAAAGACTTTAGAACCCAAGGAAGAGCCGGCAAAGGAAAAGCCAGCGGCAGCCGCCGCAACGCCCGGAGTTGGACGTGGTCGTGGGCCGCGTAAGAAGCGCGAGGTGGACACCACCAATATCATCGAGACGAACGACTCAGAGACACCGGTGCGCCAGTCGCGTCGCATAGCGCAGCAAAAGATCAAAGAGGAAGCGGAACGCCGCAAATTGGAGGAGGTGGCATTGCGATCCATGAAGCAGCAGCTCAAGAATAAGAAAAAAGCCGAAAAGGATGCCGATCCCACTGTTCTAGAGCCATCGGGTGAATCAGAGTCCGGTGAATCGGCCAGCGAGGCCGAAGAGACAAAGAAGAAGATTAAAAAGAAGTGTCCTGGCAAGGATGGCGGTTGGTCATCGGACTCCGAGGAGCAGGTCGAAAGCGAGGAGGAGGAAGAAGAGCCACCTCACTATGAAACGGATCCCGGTTCGCCGCTTTTCAAATCCGATCATGAATTCTCACCCGAATCGGAGCTGGAAGACGACTCCCAGGTAGTGCCCATGAAACGAGCTCGCACACTCCGCAAAGAGAGTGCCGACGACAATGAGGGATACGCTGCGGCAGCGGATGCCGATGAGGCGTGTCAAAAGTGCGGCAAATCGGATCATCCCGAATGGATATTACTCTGCGATACGCCAGACTGCAATAAAGGCTATCACTGTTCCTGTCTGAGTCCCGTGCTCTTCTACATACCCGAGGGCGACTGGCACTGCCCGCCCTGTCAGCAGGAGCAGCTCATTGCCGCACTGGAGCAGCAGCTGCTGCAATTCGACGATCTCTTTGCCCGTAAGCAGCAGGAGAAACGCTTAGCCGAGGAGGCCGAGGTTAGTACAAAAATTTTTTGCGGTATATAACATATTATAGAAGCGATATATTAAATGTATGTCCCAGATATGTAAATTTCAAAATCTTCATAGTTTTTAAATCAGATTTATTATTTTGAAGTGCCTTTCATAACCCATTTTGATTTAAAAATTAAAGCTTCTTTTAAATATATAAATTTACTAAAAACTTTTTATTCTGCAGCGTGAGGCAGTTGCAGCGGCAGCTGCTAGAACGGCCTGTGAGCTGGAGGAGCGCTCCAGCCAGCAGGCTCGGAAAAAGGACGGCGACGAAGATGATGAGGATGATGATGACGACGACGATGACGCCGCTTCAAGTAAGGCGATAAAACGTAGCAAAGCAGAAAAAACCAAGCGAAGACGAGGTGATGGACGCAGCAACAGAAGAGCAGCCAAACGAGGCACAAGACGTCGTCGCTGCGGCAAGGACGATGAGTCGGATAGTGGCAGCAGTGGCACAAAGAGTGCCAAGCAGTCTGGCGCAGGTGGTGCACGCTCTGGCAGCTCTAGCAGCAGTGGCAGTAGCAGCAGCAGTAGCTACTCGGACTCGGACGATGAACCCATCTACAAGCTGCGCAAGAGAAGACAAATCAATGTGAGCTATCGACTGAATGAATACGATGATCTGATTAATTCGGCGCTTAAGAAGGAAATGGATGAGGTGGCGGGTGCTGGCAATCTGGGTAGAGGGAAGGACATAAGCACCATTATCGAGGCGGACAAGGAGAAGACGCGTCGTGAGGAGGGCGATCAGCCAGAGGAGGGTTCAGAGGAGCAGAAAAAGAGCAAAGCTGAGAAAATATCTCGAGAGTCTGATGAGAAGTCAAGCAATGAGGAAGACAGCGATGAGGATGAAGACGACGAGCAGCCTCTTAAGGCAGCAAAGAAATCCAAATTTAAAGCGGCGCCTCCGGCCAAAAAGAAGGCACGCAAACTGACCACGCTTGATGTCAGCTCTGAAGAAGATCATGGCAGTGACGAGGACTTTAAAACCTCCAGTTTCTCCGACGACGACAGCTCACAGTCCGCCTCCGATGACTCCGACTCTAGTCTAGAGGTTTATCGCCGACCCGGACGCGGCAAGAAGCAGCGCAAGGCAGCCAGGCGAGCGGCACGTGAACGACGCAAGGATCGCAAGTTTGTGGTGGAGGAAAGCGATGAGAGCGAGGAGGAGGAAAAGCAACGCTCCAAGGGAGCTGGCAAGTCGAAAAAGAAGCGTAAAGAGGATTCGGATTACACAGAAACCGAAACCGATGACGACGATAATGGCTCCGAGCTCACCGAGAACATGGACAGCGCCGATCTCTGTGATGATACGACCAGTGAGAGCGATGGTGGCGATGGTTCCTGGCAGCCATCGAAGCGCAAAAAGGCGGCCGCCAAAAAGGCGTCCGCAGCCATAGCACGCAAATCTCCCAAACTGAAGAAACCAGTGATCAAGAAGCCCAAGCAGTTGGAATACTCGGACGACGATATCAGCGAGAGTGAGGAGGAGGATGAGGAGGACGACGATGATGAGCAAATCGGTGCCAATGGTGTCCCAATGTCTGGCAAGGGATCTGGCAAACAGCCCCGTTCGCAGCCACTGAAGAAGGCGACAACAACAACATCATCCTCATCGTCGGCGCAGGCGCAATCACAGTCGTCCGGCAAGGGCAAAGGCAAGACAGGCAGTGGCGGCACCAAGAAGAAGAAGAAGCCGGCATCTTCGGATGATGGCGGAGCTGGTGGAGGAGGCGGCTCCGATGAGCGTACACGCACCCGTGGACGTCGCTATGCGTATATCGAGGACTTTGACGATGACAGCTCCGATGGTGGCATCAAACCCGGTGTGCATCGTCCGGATACACCGCCCGAGGAGCGTCAAAAGTTCATCCAGAAGCAGGAGGAGATCAAACGCATGCTGGCCGAAAAGAATGCTGAGGGCGCTAAGCTGGCGGCAACGCCACGTCTAACGCCCATCAAGGGAGCCGCTGCAGCCGGTGGGCAGCAGGAGAAGCGTACGCCCAGCAAGACGGGTGCCACGTCCGGTGCAAGCGATTCGTTGTCCACAGTGCCGTTGTCCGTGATACGTCAGGCCAAGGTGCTGGATATTGATTATTTGCAGCGCAAGGGTGAGGCTATCGACGATCTAGACGATGTGGATGAATCGGAACTGGATGATGCCGAATTGCCTGATGATCTGCCCGAGGATATGGAGGATGCCATAGCACGCATGGTCGAGGAGGAGGAGCAATTTACTGCAGCAGCTGCGGCACGTGAGCTGCCCGCACCGGATCAGCTGTTTCGCACCACACCCTCCAAAGCCAAAGCGCCGCCCAGACAATTGCCCACCATGCCGGAGCACATGCCCAGCGCCTCAGGTCTGCAGGAGCCGATGCGTAAACGTTTGCCCATGCCCACCATGCATCCGCCGTTGTTGCGTCATCAGTTTCCTGGTCATGGTTCAGCTGGAGCATTGCCAGCTTCATTGCTACCACCGCCGCCAGGACAACAGCAGCATGGACCGCCACACGGCATGCATCCCATGCTGCAGCGTCACTTGGCGCCACCGCCGCCACAGGCAATGCAGCTGCTCCAAAACGCGCTCTCCGCGCCGCTTGGTCAGCCGCTGAGTCGCGCCAACTATCCGCCGCCGCCTCCACAGCAGCAGCCACTTTCGGCGATGCAGCGCCTGCCCCTCAATATTTCCGCACATCTCATGCAGGCAGCCGCTGCAGCGGCCGCAGTGCGTCCGCCGCCACCGCAAGCCGAGGCCAAGCCGCGTGGACGCCGAAAAAAGGTGACGCCACTACGAGATCAACTCCAGAAGCAACAGACCGCTGCTGCCGTCACCGCCGCCACCTCCAGCACTGTGAGCAGCGACAAACCAAGTGGTTTGCCACCTAGCAAGGTGCCACCTGGGCAGGTTCCACCTGGCCAACTCTTTAAGCCCCATGAGGATGCGCCGGTTCCTGTCTCTCAGCCGTCGGTCATCACACGCATGCCGATGCCGTCGCTGCTGCCACCTGCACACACACGAGGCGGACCTCCACCAGGTAGTGGCATGTATCCGAGCGGTGCGGAATTGGCGCGTTTCTATGGCCAGCCGCTTCCGCCCAGCTCTGCACTGCGGCCCACCTATGGGGCACCGCCTCCGTTGCGTGGTGCACCGCCCACTTCGTCGGCAGGCGGAGCAGCTGGTGGTGCACGTCCTCCGCCCTATATGCATGGACCCGAGCATCATGGTGGTGGACCACCACCGCCCGGTGCCTTGGCTGGCGTCTATGGTGCTGGACCGCCACCGGCACGTCACGCCTCGCCCCATCTTAATCCCTACAGGTGAGTTAATAAAAGTGTGTGAATTACACATGTATTTAATGAAACTGTTTGTAGAGCGCCGCCTATTTATGGCAATCCCAACTATCCGCCGCGTGTGACACCACCCGGTGCACCACCCAATATGCGACCGGGTGCCGTGGATTATGCAGCGGGAGCACGTAAGTAGCCAGTCCATGTAAATCACAATTCTCTGCTCTAAATTGTCATACTCTTTATTTAAGGCGGTTATCCACCATATGGCTATTATCCACCTCCGCTGACGACGCCACCAGCGCATGCGTCGGCGCCCAGCTCAGTGATTGTCAGTGCGCCGCCGCCACAGGCGCCACCATCATCTGTAGCGCCCACAAATCATTCTGTATCCGCTTTGACGCGCGGCAAATCGCCAGCACCTCCGCCAGCTTCCGCTGCATCCGCAACTGCTGTGATAAATGTGGCGCCACCACCAGTGGCAGTAGCAGCTACCCGCACAGCTAGCACAACGGAGTTGCCGAAAGCATCGGTAATAACGAGCAAGAAATTAATTACACTGGAAGCCTATTCCAATACCAAATCACCGCTGGCTGTTGTGGGAGATTCAACGGCCGATTCGCCCGCTGCCATTGCCGAAGAGGATTCCAGTTCGGCACATGGCAACAGCGGCAATGCGGCAACTGGAAACAGTGTCGGTGGTGGCGTCGGTGAGTTCAGCGGCTTGGTAAGCTACTTTAGCTCCCAGCAGGATGATTATGACACATAACAAACGCCGCCGACAGCCGCCAGCTTGTATATAATGTAGTTGATCTATATATAGAAAATGTACTATATGTGTAGACTAAACCGAATCTTGTCCTTTGACGTCAAGGGGAACTGGCTAGCCCCTCGCTTCAGGTCACTTATAAAAAATTACAGTCCCAACACACGCTACCGAAAAAGTGCATATAGAATTGATCCCTTGAAGAAAATAGCAGATGGGACTATGCAATTATGTCAAATTTAATTTAAATTAAGTTTATTTATTTTAAGTTTAGGCTTTTATTTTCGTAACCGTATTCTCTATGTGCTCCTAGAGTCGCTTCAACAGCAACTGCATCTGCAGCAATTTAAGTATTTTAGTTTAATTGTAATTGTAAAGTACGAAAGTTTTCCAAACTCTATTGAGCAAGATATCAATTAGAAGCATTGCATTGATAAAATTATTATAATAATTTATACACAACTATACACACACACACACAAACATACAACTAACGTAAACTAAACAAGTACTATACGATAATTATTTGACAATGCATATTATAACGATTTATTGCAACTATACATATATAATAACTATGACATTCATGACGTATACTAAAATACAAATTGAAATTAAAAGAGAATCAAATCATCAAATAAAACTATTTAATATTAGTTAAAATATACAAATGCGAGTTTTCATACCAAACTGACGGCTCTGTACAACTAATTATGATTTACATATCATTAGTTTAATGCAACTTCAACTGACAATGTCTTTATAATCAATGGCATAATTCATAATTAAATCGCATACATTAGTATTTTTTAGCCAGCTGCAAGAAACTCGACCTTTGAGTGGTTTCTCATCGCCTTTCGCTGCAAATATCTTGCATATGGATGTATTCGCGAATTGGGGAGTGGGGAGCGCGTGTTAACTGAATAATCGTAACTGTCTATAACATTTTCATATTTGCTAATCAACTTTCAATTCGGCCCAAATGTATGCGTGCAAACAAATTGACTTTTGATCAATTGAATGCACGGGTTATCATACATATGCAAATCTTATCAGGTCACAAAACAAAGAAACTTTACGAAGCAACAAATCGCTTTGTTATCGAATAGATGCTTTCAACAACTTTGCTGATAATATATGTATCACAATTGCTGAACAATAATTAAAAATAATATGCATGTATGTATGTAGGTCCTACTTAATTATTTTCTTATTTAAATTGGCTTTACTCAAGCAGCTGAAAAGGTGGAGTAATTGCAGAGCTTATTTGCAATATTTCATTTTATTATTTTTTATTGCATTTTTACGAAATTCAAGTCTGCAAATTTATTACGAGATCTTGAAGGGTAAATAAAGAATTTAATTTAAAATTCATTAAAAATGAACTAAACTTGTACCGGAAGAGTATTTAATTATACAAATCTGCAATTTCTACATCATTATAATTTGCTCACTCGATCAGCAGTGTTTTGTTGACCAAGTTTCTTTGTAATTGTATTTCTTTTGTTAATTCCCATTTGCAAATTGGTTAAATCAGCAAATGGATTTGCATAATTTAATGGCCATTTTTATGGCACTCGATTTTTATAGCATTTTAATATTGCCAATCCGCATATACATACTTGTGTATATGTATGTAGTCTTTGGAAACACGCAATGTGCATTATTAATTTTGTAATTAAGAGACTTTTGTGTGTTTACTAATTTAATTTTTTTATTTTTTATATAAATTTATTAGCTAAAAATCTCAACAGAAACTTTGCATAATAACAACAAATAATCAACAACAAAGAGACTGGGGCCGTTTATTAATTTAACAAACGGCGCTGTCCCTGATGACTGGATGGGGATGATCACTTAGAAACGGAAACGCTTGGCTGGCACGTTGTATTCGTAGCCGTTGGACTCGACAGCGGATCCAGAGTAGCTGGGACCGGATGGTGCCGAGAAGATGGGTCCAGGTGCGGGTGCTGTTGCGGGAGCATTGTAGATGGGTGCGGGGGCTGGGACGGAGAAGTCCTGCACAGGTGGCAGATACTCGGGAGCGGGATGGGAAGGAGCAGAAAAGACTGGAGCGGGAGCGGGTGCTGAGTAAACTGGTGCGGGGGCAGAGTAAACTGGAGCTGGAGCGGGTGCGGGAATCTCCTGTGTGGGTGGCAGATACTCTGGCTGGATTGGAGCAGGTGCGCTGTACTCAGGGGCGGGAGCAGAGTAGATTGGAGCTGGTGCTGGGGCTGAGTAGACTGGTGCTGGAGCTGGAGCAGGAATGTCTTGCACAGGTGGCAGGTACTCAGGTGCTGGGGCAGGAGCGCTGTACTCAGGAGCGGGTGCTGGAGCCGAGAAGACTGGACCGGGAGCTGGAGCTGAGTAGACTGGAGCGGGAGCTGGAGCAGAGTAGACTGGAGCGGGAGCTGGTGCAGGAATATCCTGTACAGGGGGCAGGTATTCAGGTGCTGGTGCGGGAGCTGGTGCAGAGTAGATGGGAGCTGGTGCGGGAGCAGAATAAACTGGACCAGGTGCGGGAGCAGAGTAGATTGGACCTGGTGCTGGTGCTGGGATAGCGGCCGAGCGGATGTCAATGTCAAACGATGGCGTTGGCTTATCGTAGTTGTAGCCGTTGCCACCGCCCAGATTCAAATGTGAGACATCAGCCGAAACAGCGGCGATTGCGCACACAGCCAAGACGAAGAATTTCTGCAGAAACAAGAAAAACAAAGAGAAACAGAAGACGATTAAAAAAATCCGTGGAACTGATGATCCGTGTGAGATTAGCGGCTAGTTAATTGACAGGCCAATGCCAAAGGTAAACAACTGTAAGGTCAACTCCAAGTATCTTGATGGATGTGAGACGAGCACGAGTACAAGTTGATATGTAGTACTCGTAAGTATGATAGTTGCACTTGTATGTACATGTTGCTTATTTTCGTTTTTTGTTGTTGCTGCTTACCATGGTTGTTGATATTGTTGTGGATGAGTTTGTAAAGATTCGTTGGATTTGGTTTGACCAAGTGCCTGACGCTGAATGATGACAACCAGCAGATGCGACACCATTTATATACCACCAAAAAAAAGCGAAGCCAATCGACAAAAGGTTTCACATATGGCGGTATGGCTGGTGGCGTCTGCGGTTGCGCATTGCGATTGAGATCTTCCTCTCTATCTGCCGTTCTCTTTCGCTCGCACATGCGCTCTCTCGCTCTAACGCTTATCAACGGCGCATCGAGTTGAAGGTTTTGCAATGTCAATAGGGCGCGCATCGGCTACACCACCAGCAGCAGCAGCAGCATCAGTATTTCGGTAGCCGACACGCCAACGCATTAGCATATGCACACACACACATACACTCTTGAGCATATCTAAGCTTACACCTACATAAATCAAACACAAATTTAAGGGCCTAGAGTAAGGGCAAAAGTCATAGTTTGCCAGCCCATTTCATGCATATTCAACTATGGTTAAAATGTTTTATTGGCCAGCAATTTGTGCTGTGTTGGCCACAATGCTAATGGTCGTACACTGCATGCTTGGCTTGTCCAGCTCAAGGATAACCTATGCCATGCTATGCAGCCCAGGCCGGGCCATCATTAATTTAATTTTCAGGTTGTTATGTAGTCATCATTTGGTCTTTATTTTAATTGTTATTTGAGTTATTTACAAGTTTCATTTTTCTTTATGCTCTTTTTTTTTATTTTTTTTTTCGCGACTTTTACCCAATCTTTGCATTAGTTGGCATTTATTTCTCTCATTCCCTCTTTTTTCTGTCTTATTTATAGGTTCGGACACCTTTTCTTTTCTCTTTGGTTTAGTTTAACTTGGTTTGTGTCTGGTTTGGGAGCATTATACTTGTAGTATTTATTGTTGCTATGGAGCGACCTTCAGACGGCCGACAAAACCTGATTAATTTGCTTGTATTTAAGGCGATGCCAATCAATGCATATTGGTTAATGTTTAATACATGCAATTTGGATGGCATGTTTCACTTGAAAAACTGTATGTCTTAAAACAAAATCAATTCGACCAAACACGCATTTGCTTAGCCTAGTTTCTGGCCCTTGTCTAATACCTTGTTGACCCGTCCACGCATTGGGGCGTCTATTTTAAAGCCGTTTTAAATATGACCGTCAATACGTCACATTCAAAGACATGGCCAGAGGCATTTACAAAAAAAAAAAAATATTCGCAAAACGCTCATCTCAACATTTGCTGTCTGCCCATCTACTATAATTAACCAATTACACATAACTCATAGGGAAATACATAACTCCAAAGACCCTACAACTTTGAGGTAGGCTTTTGTCGTGTTAACGATCTGCAGTTATTAAATTTAACTGGTTTTATATGATTGACTGTCTCGAATCCAATCCATTCACAATGCTCAGAATTATCTTATAAATATATCTAAAAACAGACGCTAAAAAATTCCCATAGCCCAACAATAAGCTTGCTCAATAAATATTTAGAGCACAAGATGCGGCAACTTGAAAGTGAATTAATTGATTTTACTGATACTAATTAGAGTAGATTACCGAGCTAAACAGCTATTATGTTTTGTCTGTCAATGTCGTATCTCACAAAATAAAGCAACAAAAGCTTTTAGCTTTTCAAACAGCACCGACTTCCCGCCCAACTAAACAAAGCTAAGGCCCAAGCGTTCTACAACACTGATTTGATGACCATTTGCGTTGTCTGGCAGCCCTGTACGTTTCTTATTTTGCAAGTGGGGTAACACTTTAAAAAAAGACAGCATTTTTTTTTGTGAGTGTTTTTGAAGGTCAAATAAACAATAAGTTTTTAATATTTTTACTGTGACTAAATGTTTTAATGAGACCCCGCAAATGGATACGAAAGGAGATTCTTGGTAATAATAATAAATATTCTTGGTAATAATAATAATAATAATAAAAATAATAGTAAATAATAATATATTTCGGGTAATATTTGCCATTGACACAAGTTTATCTAAATTTTCTGCATTACATAAGTTCTAGTTTTAATATTTAAGATAACGGGTTACTATAACTGTTTATCAAACATACGTGGTAAACAGGAAAGAGAAATAAATGAACGGATTTTTTGAATATTTTTCAATCTTCAAATGATTGGCCATCTCCATCTCCAGGAGAAAACAACTCGCTTATTTCAAGAAATTGTGCCAAGTGCTTGCCTATTTGTACGCCAAGAATAATGCCAGGTAAAATTGTTATAGATAAGGCCACTATGCAGTATTTATCCCGGGAAGGCTTAGGGTCCATTCCACCTTTTCTTCTTTCTCCTATTAAATTTAGATTTAATCGTCTGACGAACCATGGCTGAACACGATAGCATGTAAGAAACCTAAACATTGATTTCGCAAGCCAATAGTTTCATCATTTATAAGAACATGTACTTTTTTTAATTTACTCTGAACTTTCTGACGTAAATAGCAAAACTTTCTCCATATCTAAATTGTTTAAGCAACACGCGCTCAATTCAAGAACTTATTGCGCATATCTCTCTGGCTAACGGTTCGAAACGTCGAGGCAGCTTTATATGGCACTTCCGTTCTGTACTCAAATATTTGCCAGGTGTCCGATAGTTCGATTGTCCAGACTTCAACGAGCCAATTGCTCAAGTGCCTGATTGTAATGCATTTTGTCTACATTTCTTTTATATCCATTATATTAACTTGACCTGCACTTGCCACAGTTTGAATAGGCATATATGTGTATGTGTCTAGTGCTTTCTGTATCTGTTTAACGGTTCGTCACTTGCAAGCAAACTTGAATCTGGGATAACTAATTACCATTCATTAAAGTCTACCTAAATTGTCACATCTCCTTACATTTTTGAAGTGGTATAAAAATAATCAACGTTTTTAAGACTAAGAAGAAATTTTATTAATTATTTGATTATTTATATTGTAATTTATCATCTGCTATGACTAAGTTATTTTTGTGGAAATTGTAAACTTTTATAACTACACCAAAATATTTGTATTCATCTTATTCTACTATCAAGTTCTTAATTATTTTGCACATGCTAATAATCTTGTTAAATGTTTCTAAAATGATTAACAAACATATTAAAAATACATTCTTTTATTCTTTAAATTACATGCTTATCACACATCTAGTTGGATCAACTGAAATTGATAAGAAAAATGATATTTTTGTATTTTTAAATAGGGCACCAAGTAGTGTCCCCTCTAATAGCTATTTCAATTTCATTCTACATACATAATTATAGGATCATAAAAAAGATTTTCCTAATGTCTGATTGTTGTGTCATTATTTCGTCTCGCTGATGACTCAGATCAATTAACGTCCGACAATATATACTGAGGGATCCTTAGTAATAAAATTTGCTTCTTCATGTTGTTATGCTGTGCTGCCTTCGCATGAACCCTATTATTTTATGGGAACAACCACCTTAACCCAATTTCTTGCGCCCTTTAAACCAACCTTTTTATTTTGGACTCTCTTTGCTGCCACTTTTAGCATGGGCATGTTGAGCAAGTTCGTTGCCGAAGTCTTTCGCTGTGCGCAATTGCCACAACAGGAGTTGCACATAAGTAGATTCCGCTTCCGTTTCAAATTTCTCACGTACATGATTTACGCACATATTTATGGCCCAGGATCAATACCGGTCCCAGACTAGTAAATATTTGAAAACATCCATCGGAAATTCCAAGCACAAAAGGCACATGTAATTAGTAGGATTTTCCAAGGAACTAGCATTTAATCTCGCTGCCATAGACAAGCTCACGCAGTTAGCAGGGCCCTAACAGTGGTCATTGATCAGGTAACGATCGATGAATTCGCCGTAAATTTGAACCAGACTCGCGAAGCCGCTGTTAAAACTTAAGTCAACGGCGTTGCGCCCAAACGTCTTGCCGGCAATTGATAAACCCGCAAAGCTTTCAGTATGTTTTCAACTGTGGCGCGTTGTGGACGTTGAGGTTGCCACGAGAACTTGATAGTTGTAGGTAGTGTACGAGTATGCATTAAGAGTGTGCGAGTGTGTGTATGCGTGTATGTGTGAAAGCCGTTAAGAAGTCTGGCACTGAGTAAGCCAACGAACGAATAAGCGAGCGAGCTAGTCAAAGACAAGATTGAGTAGAGGAAAAAATAAAATGAAATAAAATCTGTAAAACGGGCACGTCGCGCTATTTTATTTTCATCTCTTTTGTCGTACTTTTCTACCTATCTAACTATGTATTGGCTGCTCTGCGGCTCTCTACCTTCTTTCGGCCTGCGTTTTGCCTTTTCTGCTGGCGTGTCTTGTGGTCTCTGTCTCTGCGTGTATGTGTGTGTGTCTTGCGGTGTGGACTGAAACTTCAGGTGCAGTCGCGTTGAATTTCTTGAACAAGTTTTAGTCAGAGTTTGGCCTTCGTCTGGCATGGTACAGTATACGCATTGATTCCGTCGCCGAATCTTCGATCAGACCCTAAAATAATAATTGACAGTACCAGTACTAGTGTGTGTGTGTGTGCCTGTGTCTAAATGCGGCTCAAACTGGATTTCTTTACAATTGTTTGTGCACTACTTACGTGTCGTTGTGTTTGTGTTTGTCAAAAGGATTTGTGTATTAAATTTTTTCGTCAATCAAGACGCGTGGAACTTGGCAAAGTTTATATAATAAAATCAATTTGTGTTTTGTGCATTAAATTGGATACATAACAGAAACATAAGGAACATCATAGGCAAATGCCAAATTCAAACATCAAACTGGACAATAAATTAACAACAAATCATTCGAATAAATAAATCAAATATTTGGCTAAATGTTGAGCAAATAAAAAGAAATATATAATAATTACATCAAAGAATAATCAGAAGAATAAGAAAAACGATTCAAATTACACCGTCTTCAAGAAATACATTATCCATTGCGATTCTTAGTTGGTTCCTCTTTGAGAGATCGTTACATTAATCTAGCTGTTCAACACCATTGATCTTAGGTTTTGTCCAAGTTTATTCATGCAAGTTAGCTGAACCTAAGCCATACAGCTAGCCGCTGTTGGCTTAGCTGTTGTTCTTTTTATACCGCTCCATTAACTTGTCTCTGGCTTTTGCTCTTTACGTTAACTGACATTAGAATACGTACGAGCACAAACTTATATTTGTACTAACTTCGCATGCCAGCTGCGCATTTACGCTCCCATTAACCAGGTAGAAATTACACACAACACACACCATACGGGAAGCAGGCAAAACATCAAGTGTTTTGCGCAATGACCAAAGAAATTGAGGAAAAAAGTAGAGAGAGGGAGAAAAAATATAAAACAGTAGCTATGGATAAAAAATACTTGAAACAGTGCAGAAATGCAGTTTGTAGCAGCTCCGGAATTGCCAAATAGAAGAGTTGGGACAAGTTTGTGGCCTAAGTCTCTCGTTTTGCGTAAAGTACAGAAAAACCCAAATCTCATTAAGAGCGCAGCCAATTCACCCCAACCAATATTTCTTTTAATTGACATAAATATTTTTCTTAGATTTCTTTTTAACAATCTGTTCCCATTGGCGTCTTAAGGTCTTAACGCATTCAGAAAACGTGCTTAGCATCTACAAGCGGCTCAGGTGCTTGTATCTGCATGCATAATTAATAGAACGCTAGTCCATTAAAATATTGTAGAACATTGCATAAACATGTTCGTCTCATAAATTTCATTTTTTTCGGTGTCGCGTTGAGATCTGTTTTGGATATTAATATTTTGAACTTTCAACTCAACCTAACTCGAGTGAACTCTTTACTATCTTTCTGCAGTGCAACAACGTTGGCCTTGTGCATCGTATAAAAACTACAAGCACAAACAAGTATATTTAATTTCATAAATATATAAAAGTTAACCTAAAGTTGCCATAAACATCAAAACGAAAACAACCCCTCAATATACGAGTATAGTTATTAAAAGAGACCACAGTTGACTGTGTTGCATACGGAACGGGAAGACTTCAAGGATAACCAGCTGACATGCCACATAAATTGGATTATTAAAAGGCAGATCGCGATATACAAAACAACTTGTACATATTCTGTGTATATATAGGCTGCATATAAAAGAGGTGAGTTGCATATACATACATACTCATAATGAAGGGTATACAAAGTGCTCTTAGCTGAGCTTTTCTTGATGTCTTTCGTATATATATCCACATTTTTCAAAACATGTTTGAGATCATATCTCTTTGTTGATAGACAAATTCATTAGGATACCTAAAGGCTGACATCATGCATCAAACTTCTAAACAACTTATCAAAAAATCCGCTTCATGCCGCGCCTTTTGCTACACTCATTGCGCAAAAATGCGATTATGTATCATTATAGATAGAAACAATAACTAACATGGATATAAGTAATTTCATATATTTAAATGATATTATAAAAAGTAAACAAATGGCACGCTTTCATTTCGCCAAGTGACTAGCATTAAATTTGATTGTGTATTAGCTGTCAGTTGAATTGTGGGTATATTATATTAATTGATTGATTGATACGCGAGTGAAAGAGATGGATGACTAGCCTGGCCATAAGCAGTTGCTTATGGCGTATTCAAGATGCCGGGAAAAAGACCGTATATGTAGCACAACGGCAATCAACATGAAAGAACAATTTCTTTTACTTTCTATAAAGCAAAACAAAAGCGCCGACTGTCTGACGTTTCAGTGCGTTAGTCTGTCAGTTTGTCAGTTTGTCAGTCTGGCATTCGTTTGTCACATTTATTCAATAAAGGCCAAGTCAACTTCCAAGTGGCGACTCAAAAAGCGAGAGCGCCGCGCCACAAAGAGTTAACCTCAATTATTTCGTTATTTTTATTTTTTTCAAGACGCACTCACGGCGTGTTGTTGCTTAATACCAACAGAAAACAATAACAAAAAACTTCTTGTTGTAGCTGTTGTTTTTTTTATTATAGAAAATTTCACTAACTGGAAGTGAAAAGCAGAACAAATGACGTGCGAGCTGTGTGCTTCTCTAACTCCCTCGCACCGCGTCTGTGGGATCTGTAAACAACAACAAAACAAGCAGAACGACCGACTTCAACCTTTTGCAAAAGCATTTTTAAAAGCTGAGTTCATTTTTGATAGAGTCTGGTAAACAAACCCGTTTCGTGGTTTCTTTAGTACGACAGTTTATAGATGAGTTCTGCTTAATAATTTAGATAAACGAATAAATGAAATTTTTCGTTTTGCGGCTTTAAACCTGTGTAACTTGTTTCAATGATTAGTCATAATTTGTATATTAGCAAGTGAATGAAACGGAAGTTCAGTTGAGATTCTTTAAATACAGATTGCAACAATGCTTTAACTTTAAATACAGTAGACAGTAATCAGTAATCAATTTTTTGGTTAATTTTCACTTGAATCAATCCATCTATTACACAATGATCTAATCCACATTCCTACAGTTTCGAATTTCCCAAGAATTTCAGCATTTCAAAGTCAGCATTTAAATACCCTGAAATAAGCCAACTATTGTTGTTTCCCTCTATCAATAGCACCTGACGCCTAGACGGCGGTCCAGAGTCCTGAGAACCCTAAAAACTCGAAACCAATTCACAAATTCCCATTTGTTCGCAGGTAATGAAACATCAATTTGTTTACCTGCCCTAGGTGCAAGAAGTCAGTTGAGAGGCAGTCGAAATTGGACACATTTTGAAATTTGAAGAGAAAAGACGAAAAACCTAACAAAAATTTGACAAATGGCTAACAATGCATCAAGTGGCAGTTAAGCAAAGTGAAATAAGGGTTCAGAAAAGGGGCACATGACTCATATATAAAAAATCTATTCAACTGATTAGAGTCAAATGATGAAATGATCAAAGCATTGTTGTTGCCGTCATCTTCTGTTCGTGCCTGAAGTCTTTAGATTTAGCCAGACATGCAAGTTGTCTATTACGGTTGAGCTTGAAATAATTATATATATTTTTCGGATTTCAATCAGCATCATTTTCTAATCAACAACTTTTTCTTGACAATGAAAGTTCCCAGTCGTCGCTTCCGTTCGCGCGTTTTGAACAGTGAAAGTGCTGCAAGTTTCAAGCTCATTCTAAAAGCGAATTAATGTTGCCCTTAAGCATCTTTACTGCGACGACAACGAAAAAGCCGCTTAATCATCTTGAAAAACAGTTGACAATAGCGTACTTGCTGAATGCTATAAAAGTTGTATAAGTTTTTCCAACTCACTCGACAGACATCATCATATCTACTATATAAGGTGGGCGCTTTCACGGCGCCGACGTCGATTAGTTACAATTGACACGAAAATTTTTCTCTTTCTTTCGTTTGTTTTCATAAATTTTTATTTTTAATTGTGAGAATTGTGTGCACGGGCGCATAATGATGCAAGAAAGTGGATCTCTGGAGCGTCCGGCAAAACGTTTTGGCGCTGTCATTGTCGACAATTGTTAAAAAATGATTAAGCATTGTGTGGTGAAAAGATGTGGGGGGATATATTAAGTGCAACTGAGGTGTTGATATGCTTGCCACCCTTTGAGATATTGAAGTGATTTGTAGATTAGATGTAAAGTCAAATCAAAACATAAATATGGTTTCCCTTTCATTTTATTTAATTAGCAAATTGGATCATTCTGTCAATATGATATGCTGGAATACTTTACAGATCTCTAGAACTATTATAGAGTCGTAATAATTTTAGTTCTTTTTGTCTATCAAATCATTTACTTGATTGTAAATAGGGAACAGGCTAAGTAGACTTCTTAATACCTATCTATGTTATTGGGTTACGATTATTTACTTTTCCATTCCAAAAATTCCCCTTGTATCTTATTAGACCGCCAGATCAAAAAACTTAGACAACAAACCTGTGCGTACCTCGGGCAAACGCTCACTTTCAGCTTACACTCGAAATTTCAAACAGCAAATACCTTTGCATAAAGCTATAAAATTCACATGACTGCTTCACACCACACACACAAATACTTGCAGACGCCCTCAGCTTGCTTGACTCTTGACTTGGCTGCCTGCATATTTATTTTCCAACTTGGCTTTAACCTGTTTTGTGTGTTGTCTTGAACCTTTTCGCTGCATTCTCTTGCCCATCTTTGAGTTTGGCATATTTGCCGCGCTGTGCTGCGTCTTGAATTTCAAAAAAGTCACTAAAAAGTGTTGACTGATCATGATAGGCAGCATGATATCACAGCTGCTTTTGCCACGCTGACTTCACTCGCCACAGGCGCAGGCGTGTGTGCCAAATGCAAGAGTGTGTGTGTTTGGTATGCTTACTTCAGGTGCGGCCCATTGCATATTTAGAGTTTAAACTTTTGTTTATTTGGTTGTGAGCCACTTTTTCACTTCACTTTTCAATAAATGTAATGAAAACATTGCAAAGCACAGCTTTTTCTTGTCTATTTACAAATTAAACATTAATTGCGCTACCCGACTACGCCTCGTGTCCGTAATGTTAGTCGCTGTCTCCTCCTTACGGTCTGTGTGTGTGTGTGTGTGTCTAGCAGTATGGCTGCCATTGCATTGTGAAAGCGTCGGACAGTAGAAATCATTTGACCATTTGTGTGTGAGTTTGTGTATTTATTTTGTTGTGTTGTTGTCTTGTACGCTCTGTGCAGCTTTCGTCAGCTTGCACATGAAAACAAACATTGTTTTTATTGCTAAAACATACACGCAGTTAGTGGATGTTGCAGCTGCCAAAGCAACCATAAGTTAAACACCAAAATGCGTCGACGCTTTGAAGAGTGAAAAGTGTTTAGTTAAGTTGTATTTGGTGATCAAACTGGAAGCGACTCTCGAATGATTGATCAATGAAAAGCCAAGTGAATGAAAAGGAGAATGAGAAAATAATAACGAAAGGCAATTTGTACGATTGCAATTAGCCTGCAGTTCTCTTCTTTGTCGGGCTCTAATTGTAATTGCCTGGCAATAACCAATGCTCTTGTGCCCCCACATTGACCACAAATTGTGTGCACTCACGCCGCAAGTAACCTTCGCAGCTCATTAGACTCTTTAGGCAATGGCTCTCAGCCACAAGCGCAGCTCCAATATCAAAAAGTCTACATTATTTATGCCAACCCAAATACCAAGCACTCAAAATGCTACATGCCACAAAGCCGAAACTAGTTCAATGGGGCTGCCCAGCTGGTTTTTCTACACAGCTTTAAGAGTGACTGGACAGCGACCCAGCTGGCAGACTGGAACGAACTGGAGTTGGAGTTGGTGTTGAAGTTGAGCCAAGCGATGCTTCTACCTGCGAGCCATAATTAAACACACAAATTTGTGCTAAGGCAGCAGATCAATAATACAACAGCTGAACAGAAATGAAATCACGCTGCGATCTAAAACGATAACAACAACGCCAACAATAAGAAGAAGAAATTTACATACAAATCTGGTTTTCGTTTGTAGAACTTTTGTTCGCTAAGCTGCTGCAGTCGTCGAGTCTACTAAGAGTCCACAACGGTTCCAATGCGGATATTCAAATGTTTTGAAATGTATTTACAAATGAGAGTGAGCGTGTTTGGCGTGTAACAAAAATGGAATTCGACTGGGTCAAGTGTGGCGATAGACAGAAAAGAATTTATGTGGTGAAACTGCACAATTTTTCAAGCTTTTATATCTGCAAAATTGTAATATTTAAATAGTTTTCCTGATCGCCTACATGGCTGAGCACTGTTAGCTGCTCCAGTTTCTCTATCGATTTATTGCGGCTCTAACTCCTTTTGCAATCAACCCAATTTCTCGTTTTGCGCTCTGTCATAAAACCCCCAATTGACCTTCAAAGTGTTCGTTTTACAACATGTCTGTAAAAGTATAAAAACCGATACTAATAAATTTTTTTCATCATTAGTTGGGCGGGACTCAAACAAGTTTTGGCACAGTCCCCAAACGTGTGAGTTTGTGTGGCCAATATTGACTGACTGACTGACCAAAGCGCCAGGCAAGTGCTCAAGTGAAAGTTCGGTTTGTAGTTGGAATGAAAAAAGCAAACTAGTAAATGTACAAACTGGCAAGCTATGTGTTGCCAATGTGAAATGGAAAACTAAATGCGGACCATAAATGGCAAGCCGGCAGCTTGCAGCAAAAAGTTCAGCTCAAAAATTATTTACCAGTTGACTTTTACCATTTTGTCTGCATGCCCTCGCTGTTTTTGTAGTTGTAGTTGTAGTTGTTGGCAGAGCCTACTGTATGTTTACCAGTTAGTCGCTTTTAGTCATCGTCTATGTTTTGCTAGCTGAGCTTAAATGTCGAAGGTGTCATCAATAATGGAGACCCCGGCCCCTAGAAAATTGACGACCGGTTTGCATGATGCTCTTGCTCTTTTGTTGCGCTCCGTTGTTGTTGTTTTTGTCTTGTGCTGTGTTTTTCATTTGAATGCTTTGCATATGCTTCAAAATTTGAATTTGCATTTTGATTGACGCTTCATGAGTTTCAACGTTTTCCGCTGTCTCGTGCTGTTGCAAAATGACTTGGCAGACATCTTGGCTAAAAAGTTATTGTTCGATTTTGGTTGCTTAACTCTAGACGGTTTTTTATTCTATAGCTTGCTGTGTGATAAAAAGGTCTCATGTGAATGTCAACTTTTGTTAGCATATTGAGAAATCTAGGTTGATTTGGCTATTTAACTGTACTCTATATTGATTTAATAAATTATTATCTTTATTATTAACGCTTCATGCTGTCAAGTTCGTTGTCTAAATCTTTTGTTTATACCGCAATATTTACAGAAATCAAGGATATTTCAGTTGGTCAAAATAGTTATTAATTTTTTAACTAGTTTATTTTATCAATAGCGGTATCAGTATCAACCTGACCCCTAAACTACTTTTGCAATCAGGCTTGGGATAAGCATCTTCCAATTGAATAATCGCTTTATCAACAGCCTCGTAAAGGTGTCATGCATAGTGATTACGACAAAAATGCGCAACGTAACAACAACAACACTATAAACTTCCCATGCAGTTCATTTTCATGTAAATTTGCTTTATGTTGCGAAATGAATTGGCGCATAATCAAGACGTATGGATGCATAATCAAACTTTAATTAAAAAGCCATAAACCAAAGCGAACATTTCAAACCTTTCACTCTCGTCCGCCACTTTATTAACATGCTAAAGACGTATCAAGTTTTTGGTTTATTTATTATTAGCTGTACGCCGTAGACGACAAACTGAAATTTGCATATTGCAAACTGCAGTTTGGTAAGCATCGAGCACAGCAATTGGATGATGCGATCGTCACAATCGTTTATCCAGACATTTTGTTGGCTTGTGTTTTGGGCTTTCGGTTTTGGTTTTGGCTTTTCGAATTGCCTTTTGGCATAGTTCGTGCTTTGGTTCGGTTCGTGCTCATGGGATTCGTTCATTAGGTATGATTATATAAGAAAAATATTTACCGGGGTGTTGACTTCTAACTGACTGTTAATTGCATGGCCCAAGGGAAGCCGAATGTCTCGGGGAAGCGAGATTTGGGCAAACATAATAAAGCAATTCAATTAGTCATAGAAATGGAATGATATTAACGGCAATTACTGTTAGGAACAGTTAGATACGTTTACAGTTTGTTTCGAGATATCAACAATATAGAATTTAATAAAGATTTTCGAACTGCTGTACATTTAACATATGGGTATAAATTATTATACAAAATTAAGCTGACAATCAATCTGCTTTGTGTTTTGTCTTTGACTCATCACAACAAATTAATGTCAATGGGCAAAAACCTTGATTTACTCAGTTTAGCTAATGACAATGCTCTTTTTGGCCATGCCCAATCGACCCACGTCCCCAAATTGACGCTGTCGGTGCTTCATTAAGCAGCTAAGTAAATATGCATGTCGCTTTTAAACAAAACATGTGGCTCAGCATACAATTTTTGGCGCCTTTCCGTAGACTTAACAATGGTAGCTAACACCCACACACAAATATTTGAGTTGTAGCAAAACAACATCAACAGCGACAGCAACAGCAACTTTGCACTACGTAGCAAGTACATACGTAGCCAGTTTGTTGGCTGCAAATGTTTGGCTGCAAGTTGCTTTCTGGGCCAAACCACATAGTCAGCTAATTGCAACAACAACAGCTGCCGGCTGGTGGCTCACAAAAATGTGGTTTGGGTAGCTACACAGCTGCAGCTTGGATATAAAAGCATGTGTATGCCCTGTAATGGTAGCTTGAGAAGGTATATTATATTTACTTTGGGGCAACGATAGACAGGCTTGAATAAAATAATTAATAATCGTAGTCGAATATACTCGCTTGTTAGAGATAAACTGTCAAAAATTACAATAATTTGCGGGAGAAAAAAATGCATAAATTGAAAAATTATGCGCATTGCATAATTCAGGCAATTAAGAGGCGGCGTCTGACGCCTCTTTGCTTGTAGTGAAAATACGAGAAAAACTTTAATTTTTTCCTTACTTAATTAGTGGCTACAACATGATGGTGTTGCTGGTGAATGTGGTGCGTGTGGAGCTTGCTACGCTTACTTGCAAATTAATTTAGCTTCCAATAAAAGCCGCCAACTCCCACACGCAGTGTAAGCTGCTCTTGGTTTGGCTTAAGTTACAGCCCTTCGCATGCATTAATCAAAGTTTTCTTATAAGTATTGTTACCGTTACATACGTAAATTAGCCTCACTGTTTGCAAATGAAACAACTGCAAGGTGCTGAATTGTACAACCTTCGCGTTTGACTGAATTTTAAGCTGAGATTTGAGATTATCAGCATCTGTGTGTAGAGAGTTTGTTTGCGGAAGTTTGCCAATGGTCTTGGCTTGGTAATAGTATCAGATACGTCAGGCTTTGTAGATGTGATCATTGTAAGCAGCTCAACAAAAGCAATAAAGCAAAACAAAAGACTTAGGCAACAAACTTGTTTCGATTGTATTACAAATGCATTTTTTAAGTGTTTTGCAAACAACTCATAACAAATACAAATTTAGTTATTATTACTCTTTAGCTTTTGCAACTCTACTTTTTATATGCATAAATAATATTTTTATAAACATAAACTAGACGTTAAGAAGTTTCTCACGCGTAAAAGTTTAACCGCTTTATTTTCTAACGCCTTGAATGTCTTCCGAAAAGTTGTAAGAAACAAACAAAGCTAAAACACGTTTAGTTCTCCGAGTAAAAGCAACAAGTGTTAGTTATAATTACTAGACAATAACGGCAACCTTGCGCCTCGATCTCAACTTACAGTGCGACACAGGCCCAAGACCAGTATGACTTATTTTGCATGCCACATGAATGAAAAGGCACATTCAAACATACACACATACATAGACAACGAATATGTCTGGGCATTTAACAATGAGATAAAAGTGAACTACAGAGTTCAGACAGACACGCACTCGTGATTTATGACAACAATACAAAAAGCCTTAAACTTTGTCTCTCAATTCGTGTCTCGAGAGGTTGGGAGGAGAATTAAAAGCGATTGTGCTCGTATTTCTATGATATGAGCTTGACTTTTTGAGCTCATGAAAATTAGAGAAGGGGTAATTGGCATAGAGCTTAGGTCTACTTAAGAGTTAAGCATTGAAGCAAATTAAATTTTGGAGCTGATTAACTGGTTTTAGAGATAAACAAATACTCAATAAGATTGAAATAATAAATCTGGCAAGAAATAAATACAGTCTTCCATTCTTAGCAAATTTGATTATTTCGAAAATAAGCTTACAAAATGACACGCTTTTCCTCTGAAATTTCGCTATAGAACAATAACAACGCAAATCGAAAAATTGTATAAATTTCATTGCGCATTTCACGCAAGAATAACAAAACATATTAACCCGCCATTAGTTGAATTTACTGCTTGGCAGCGACCTCGACATTACTCAGCTAGTTAAGATATACTCAATATGCTGTTGGCTTGAATTATGCGGTTTAAGTATATGTCCAAAGAAACTTTCTAAACCGCATTCACAAAGTCTTAAAGCCACAAACACGTGCTCAGCTGTGAGCTGCAGATGCGAAAAGATTGCTAATCGTTAAAGTATTTATAAGAAAAATGGCTGAATAAAAAACCCGAATCGATGTCATGTGCGATTCTTTTTGGGGTGTGAATAAGCCAACCAGTTTCAGCATATTTATTTAATACACATATATACATATTTTTTTTCTGGGGCTAAGCATTTGGCATTACTGCGCTTTTTGTTAATTCTTGCTGCTTATTGTATTAAAAATAAATTGTTTAATCTGGTTTCGTTTCTCGTTGCTTTCTTGCAGGCCGCCCCATTCAACTTTAATTGGCATCACATCGGCAATATGGCCACAACGACGGCAGCCAATTCGCATTGGCTGGCCGCTTTGCTGTTGGCGGTGGCATTGTTTATCCACACAACCACAGCGGACGAGGCGTTCTCATGTCCAAATGGTAAGTTCGCATTCAACTTGAAATCTTATATTTTCGAATTGCACTTCAAACAATTCAAACAGCACGTGCGTGCCAGCTGCAGGTGTGGTACAAACATTTGCGCATAAATCAAAGCGTATACAATTGTAATTATATAGAAAGAAATACGAATACACTTACAAACGGATGTTGTTGTACACAGTTTTAATTTTGGGCCCGGCAAATTGTCTTTGATTTCCGTCGCCATAATTGGTTTCTTGGTTGGGTTTGGTTTCTTGAGCATTTAACTAAAGTAAACTGCAATTAAATTGGTCGATACTTTAAGTTTTGATTTTGTGAATTTTGTATGTTTCCAAAGCTTTGATTAGGTTAAAATATAATTATATATTGTGATTCTTTTAATTATTGTACAGTACAGGAAGTAGCAACTTAAAATTCTAAATTTATTACTTTTTTCGTTGAAGTATTTCAGCGTTTGCTTTTGAAATTGCGATCCGTATTAATCGAGTACCTCTTCTAACCAATTCAGAGACACACATATGTACATACTAGTTGGGCAGTTATGCGCCCTACCAACTTATTTGCTTTGCTTCCATTCTGATTCACTGTTTTTTACTACTTATTTCTTCTTATGCTCCGACAAACAAGTCATTGATAAAACTAAAGAAAAATCTGAAATCCCCATTTAAAGCTTGTTCTGTCTACTGATTACATTAATAATTATTAATTTCCTGCTGTTCATAGGCAAATTAAGTGTGTTGACTGTTAAAGAACTGAAAGAAATCGTGATTATTCAGTTTTTCTTGTTTCTGTAGGACAAGAGAGGTTGATTTTTCCATTTACCATGATGATAAGCTTTAATTTCTGGAGTTTCAGAAGTTAATGATTGGTTCATTACGTTACGTGTTCAGTTGAATTTTGTGATCATTTCATTTATTATAAACTGGCTTTCGTTTATCTCCTGTCATAAACATAGCGCACACTTCAACCATAAAAATACCAGTGTGGAATTATCGTTAATGACAAATCTACGGAAATTCTCCATGAAACAAAAGTTGGCAACCCGCCAAACGGGTTGGCCATTGATCTAAGATCTAAAATCTGCTACATTTTGGCCATAACAAATGGAAAAATTGAAAGAACTCGCCTGACGGAAATGGTCAATTGACTAATCAATCATTGGTTTTGTGGCGGGTAATGCAGTCAACACTTTATGGTGCTGGTGCTGCTACTTCTATTGCTGATGGTGGGGCCTTTCACTCAATGGCCACCTACAACAGGCAGCGGCAACGATAACGGTTATTACATATGCCAAACTGGTTGTTATTATGTGCCCCACTGGGCGGTAATGCCAAGAATGCTCGCCATGAGGCAATGACAGCACACAATCTTACAGCGCCAGAACCCTGACATAGACTATGTACTGCGAATACTCACTTGCCATCGACACAAGACCAAGACGGGGCCACAGCTCCATACTCATATGAGAGGCGAGACAAGTTACGAGCGTTGAAAGAAGGAAAAAAAAAACGTTAACGCGCTTTGGAACAAGATTTCTTAACGGTTGTTTAATGCCAAGCCAAGTTTGCCTGACTGACTGACTAACTTGGCGATCGGTTTGCTTGCATCTCCTCCTCCATTCCCCATTTCCATTCTCGCAGTCCCAATCCCAGTCTAGCTGCCATGCCACTTCTTTCAGTTGAGTTTCTGTAGCTGCCTGGTATTAACTAGCTGCAGTTGCAGTTGCTTATTAACACTTTTATATGCACACACTCACATGCACGTACACATACAAATAACACCTGCCAACGTAGCCGCCAACCGCGGAACGGCCAAAACAAGTTCGTTGCCTAAGTCTTTTGATATTTTTATGTTACGTTCGTTGTTTTTGATTCATATGCAAGGCAGGCTGACTGAGTGAGTGTGTGTGACTTGTTTTTAGGTGCAGTTGTGCAAAAAATAGGCCAAGCTGTTGACGGCTTCTGCGGTTGTTGTTGTTATTGTTGCTGTAGCTGTTACTCAGCTTAAGCATTGCACTTATTGATGAATTTCGTACGAACTGAAAATATTAACCACAACTATGGGCGTTCGAGTTATTGGCACCCTATTGTTGCTGCACTTAGCAGCTGTCAAAGTGATAATGACGCACATTTGAAATTTCCGGACCAAATGCGACATTCTTTCTGAAGTAGAAATATAATAAAATGAATGAATAATTCATTTTTTTAATTCAAAAAACCCTTTTACAGTATTTGAAACTAAATATTGGGAAATGCTTAGCTTATATTTAATTAATGTTTTTCGAATAAAAAAATCTTTTTTATTAAATTTTTTAATTGAAGTTTTTTAAGAATGTTTATTAAAATATTAATTATATATAAATCGTTTTTTTCTTTAATGAGAGGAAGAAAAGCAAGACATAATGTCAATAACACACTCAATTATAATTTTAATCAACTATTATTTTAATATAAATATATTTTAATCGAACATTTTCAAACCAAACTACCGAACACATAAAACCGTTCTAATATTATGCAAATTGAGATTTCAGATAATTAGCTTTGCTTTTTAACTGAGACGCTTTCTTTGATGTTTCTTTCAAGATTAATTGCAATTCGGATAGAACCTCCATAAACGAATTTTATAGGCTTCAAGAAGAGCATATCAAAGTTGTGTCTTAAAATGCTAAGTAAATTGAAAGCACATTTAGATCGTAAGCAATTTCGAAGTGGGGCCACACCAAAGTTTACCTTCATTATTTATCACTCAAGCATCACATCTAACAGTAAATGGCTCAAATTGATAAACTGACAGATGGGCAAAGCAAACAGACAGCAAATCTTACCTAGAAACGAAATGAAACGCCTAAGTAGACAACAACAACAAAAACGTCTACAAGTAGACGAAGAGTATAAAGATGAAGTCGAACTAGAACCGACATCCAGAATTTTAGACACGCTTGAGCAAATGCCGAGAGCAACAGTTCTAAAAACTAATTAAATCAACTTCTTTGCGTGAGCTGCTTTTTACCTGGGCTATTTCTTTATTTTCAAATGCTGCACTTTGGAATGAGTTTCTGGGTCAGCACGCACAATCCAAGTGATATATGACACACTGATAAGCCCTGACATATAACACATATGAGCCACATTTTATTGTAGTTGAGTTTTATTTATGATTTTTAAATTTCAGCATTTAGCAAATCATAAAGCGTAAAATGCTCATGAGCTTAAACAAATTTGACGGTGGTTTATGGAAGTCAACACTTTTCTAGTTGACTGATTGCTGTGTGAACTGAGCGAGTACCTAAGTAAAGTAAAGACAGTGGGGTAAAGGGAAGAGGGTTAAATGAACTTCACATTAGATTTCAGGTTTAATGAACGGACATTGACGGCTAAGCAAAGTACGAGTACTTACTAGGTAATCCGCAATAAGACAGCTAGAATTACAAGATATATTCTTGTACTCTCCGCTTTCTAAGCATTGAAGAAGATCTCTGCGTTTCTTTTGTAGATGAAGTGGTAAAGATAAATTCGCATTACTAAGGCAAAGAAATGCATGAAAAATGAGGTTAATGAAAGGGGCACAAGAAGATTTATTGCACTTGTGAAACTTATGCGTGCCCAGCAACTTGATTTTCACTTTCTGGTTTCGTCAGAAAAGCTCAAGAACAAACAGACAACAAAATAACTGAAGAAACAATGCTGGCCATTAAGTGAATTTCCTAATTACTCAAAATAGGACAGACGCCATTTACATTAACCATTTATTTGGGTTAATAGCACACTACATACTATAGATAGAGAATAATAAATGATTTATGAACTGGAATGCCAAACACTATGAGCACTTATATTGTATGTATAAATTAAATGTAAAACATAGTCAATTTTGTTTCTTTAGTCAAATTTCGGGCGAATAATATATTTCCATGTTCGACAAGGCCATTCGATTGTTTTGATAACCAGCATAATAACCTGTCAACCGTGCTGTTCTCACAATTTTGGCATTTGAGAATCTAGTGCACATATTTCAGCTATAGCTCTTAAGGGCTCTTTGCTACTTTAAGTTTGATAAAGTGCAGAAACCTTGTCATTTATGGTCCGGACTCAAGAGTCTGTGTGTATGTGTGAGGCGGTCCCAGCTAGTTAAACCTTATGTCTAAGTATATCTCTAGGCATCAACATTTTTACGTAAGAAATTCTCACATTATTAATTTGTATTGTTGCTTATAAGATTTCGTCAGCGAGCGTTGAGTTTGCTTAGGTTTGCGCTTCGTTTGCTGAGTGTTGAGTCTCAAATTATATATAAATATATATATATTTATATATGTGTGTGTTACATAGACAATGATCAGGCCGTTGTCTGGCTCTGGGTGTTTTCAGCTGGCAATTAGAGCACGGCTAGCAAATGCAATTGGTGTTGCATAGGCTCGGCATATGATAGATCTAAGAGCCGTCTCTTGATGTGGGCCAGCAGCAACAACAAAACGACCAGCAGACAGCAAGTAACAAGTCACGCAGCAAATTTGCATGGCAAATGGCTTACAAAACTTCCTGGCAAGAATTTCAAATATGTGGCACAATTCAATAAAGCAGTCAATTCAGTCACATACACTCACAATGACAAAGTAAATTAAAAGAGCTGAGAAACCGGCTAACCTTGTCCAGCTGTTGCTGCACCCAGTCCAAGAGCAAAAGAATTTTAGAAGCCATTGCAAGAAATGTGGCTTAAATTGCCAACAGAGAAACTTTAACAAGCAAGTTGACACACACACACACATAGTGGGTGTAACATTGAAGAGAGTTGGCGAGAGAGAGAGAGGTTCGATCGACAAATTGCTGCTCATTAAAAACAATTACATGAGGTTTGTTCTGTTGACCGTTTCGAAGTCTCCTCGTTCGACTGATTTCAATTGAAGCGTAGTTAAGAACCAAGGCATCCAAACGTCTGCAGTTTTCGAATTCTACTTTTTATTTTTATTTTCTATTTATTTATTTGTTGTTAATTGGCACAGCATACGGTTGTGCTGATGGATTTAGCTTGTCCGAAGCGTTGCTAAAATGAAATAAAAATGATTGCGGTAAATAGGCAACAAATAAATTGCAAATTGTGGCAAACAACTGTTTACAGTTATATAAACTGCAAATATATACAAAGGAATTTCAGTTGGTATGAACGGTAATTGGCAGTTAAATACGAGTAACCGTTGCTAAGACATCTTAAGTTTTGGGTTGTGAATTGGCATCAAGCATGTTAAGAAATTAAAGAGTTATGTCAGTGAGCTTCAAGTAACATAAGCTTCAACTGACATCATTTTGTCAGGTCAGTTAAGGCAAACGCAATAAAAAAGCTAGACTTAACATAGGTTGCGTTAGTGCTCAGACTCAAGCCTAAGATTAAGGTTATGCTATGAACTAGATCTACATTTTGGAGTAAATAATTATAAGTTGTCTATTACACATGCTAGGAAACCTTGTTAAAATAATAAATATAATATTTAAGAGTATTTCAAGTTGCCTTATCCAAACCACTTTCCTTAAGTCTTATCTTAAGTTACCCACAAAGCTCATTCTGTGTTTGCTATTAATTTAACTTTAATCTGCATCTACACGAAAATCGTGAAAGTCCATGCCGAATCGTAACTATCTAACAGCCTGAGCCATGTCAGACTGTCTGCAACATGGTAGGAAACTGTAGCAACTTTCAGAGTCTGGCTAAAAGGCAGCCACACCAAAGTAACGACCATATTGTTGGGAGCAACTTTTGTTGACGGTTTTCAAACACATCGCAAATTGTTTAAATACTTTTGCTTTTGCTTTTTTTGTTTTGAAACGTATTATAAATGTTGTGCGCGCCTTGCAACATATTTCAGACTATTTGATTTTAAATGAAAGCTGTCAATCAGGCTGACAGAAGGCGACTAAGAGCGGCGGCGTCAAGTGGCTGTAACTTTCCCATTTTTACCAGGAAAACGCAACGCATTTAGATTGAGGAAAATGAAAGCGCCTTAAGCTTACCAAATACTTAATTGTAATTAAGTGAAGATACTAATGATTGAAAACGAACTTGATAAAAACAACTCAATTGCATCGTGTTTTTTATTTCAAGAACAAGCTATTAAATCTTCATTCACAGCTCATATATCACTTGATAGCCTGATAGATAGAAAGCCAACTAAATTATGCTAAACAAGTTGTTCCGATTGGGGTCATTGTGGGGAAAAGAACTCAGCGGGAAGCCAACAGTCAACTGCAACTGAATAAAATGTTGAACAACCGGCCAAAACATGTTGTAGAATTTGTTTGCGACAGAGGAAGCGCTCGGTTATGGGAAGTAATTTTCTCTTATCAACAGGGGGAATTAAGTAGTGGGCATTTAAAATGAAAAGCGTTTTAAAATGAATTTTATCAGAAAATACAATCGATTTAAGGTGAAAAAAAGAAAATGAATATTTAATAATTTTAGTTTATTTCTTTTTTGAATTTAACTGCTTTTGATTTGATGCCTTTATTTGTACAAGAATAACTACTTTTGATCTCCATTAGCAGAATGTGTTGACCTCTTGACATATTCATATCTTATAGAGAATTTTAGTAGCTTGAAAACTACTACAACAAATAAATTAAAACCCCTCTGTTTGTGTATAATCAATAAAAACCATTATTTAAGTGAAATTTTGCAATGCAGTTGAATTTGAATGCAGTTTCCCAAAAGTGCTGTGACCTTGGCTAAACTGAATAAATTATCATGTATTTTTCTCTATTTACAGGCTGGGAACTGCGCGGCTTAAATTGTTATAAATATTTTAATATCAAACATTCGTGGGAGAAAAGCGCCGAGCTGTGTCGAAGGTGAGTAAAGCCATAAGCATAACCATAATCAGATGATAATTTGAATATCACTAGACTGAATGTATGTGCAAGTATATGTAGATATAGGAAGTGGTGGGCTTAGTTGTCTGATTTAGACAACTTGCGTTGCACTGAAGTGACTCAAAGTGGTTACGCTTCAATAAGTGTAGCTACCTGTTCTTCTTGATAGATACAAAGACGGATAGATAGATGGATAGATACTTGAGTGTCTAGATGTATGAATGTTGTTGTTGCTGCAGCAGTTTGCCGTTACAGCACCGCATTGCATTTCCGTTGCCGCCGTTGCTGACAGTTAACTGTCAATGCCAAAGTGGGCTGAGTCCCAGGCCAAAAAGGCAGGCCCCGACAAAAGTTGCCAACGGCTTGACCAAGTTTGAAATTGTTTTTTCAGGCCTCAGTGGCCACAGTAATGCCAATGGAATCGATAAGCCCAATCTATGGCCGATGATTCATAATATTATTCATTCTTTCATTTCTGTCTTTAGTTAGTTGGTGTGGCCGCTGTGCATGTCGCTTGCCTTTTCCTCAGTTTGGCCAGTTTGATTCAAGCGAAAAGAAAGTCGTCGACATGGTCGTCATCGGCGGCAGTCAATAAGCTTCCGGCGTTCGGAGGTTCGGCCCCAAAACGAAAAACAACTTAAAAAAAACATGCCTGATTCGGTTTTTGGGTGTTAACCTGCTGTTGACCCAAATACTTTTGAGTGGTCGGTCCACTGACTGCACCTGACCAATGAGTGGAGTTCAGAGCAGAGCTGAAAACTGAGAGTGTTTCGATTTGATTGGAAGCGATGTTTACGAGTGTATCGATTATTATTTCTGCTTGCTTTTAATGAGCGTGTGAATCGCTTGGCTATTTTTTTATTTTTATTTTTTGGGATTGACCGCGGGGCGTTTGGGGTGAAAGTTTTTATTGGAACGAATGTTTTTCGGCAATGTTAAGTTTGGAACCAATAATAAGTATCTATCGACCAATTGTGTGCAGTGTCAATGGCCTACGGAATTTCACTTCGCAGTCAAGTGTTAAATGACAATTACATATGCCCGGCACAGGCTACACCGTCACTTGACAATGTGTCCAACTACCAGATACTCGTACAAATACTGGTAGTCTAATGTGTTCGTCATTTACATGCCATAGACCTCGCCCCAGTCCAATGACAATTAAAATGCGACTGGCGTTTTATTATTTCTGCTACCACAAGTTCAACAAACGACAAACAACTACTCTGAAGTACTCGACTTGCTTTAGCCAAAGATTTGCCAAAAATAAAATTACATATACTCGCATGTTATATCTTCAAAGCAGAGCGCATTGTCGTCTTCAGTAAACTCGAAATTTGTATGTAGAAAAATATTTGTTTTCGGGTGAAATTTTCTTTCTTTTTGGTTTAACGATTTTGCGTGTACAGCATGCGAAATGCGTAGAATGAAAGAAAGTGCCAAGAAGGCGTTAACACTATACAAACTAACGGAGCTGTGACCATTGATAAAGCAAAAAGCACTCAAGTATTTGGAATTTATGAGCTCAAATGGTTTTTGGGCGTTGACAAAGCAACTTAATGAAAAACTCGCTGAATGAACTTTTGGCAGTTGTTGCTTTGGATTTAAGTATGTAGTTAGCATTTTGAAAAAGGGAAACAATGGGAAATCGAGAGAAACATTGATTGCATAAAGACAAACTGATTCAGAATTCATTTCACTGAAATAAATAGAAGTAATTAACAAAGACTTGGGACGTTTGTTTTTGTTGAGCCAGTTTCAAATCGATCTTTAAATATGCAATACAAATTAATACATTTTATGTAAACAACTCCGTCAGCTTTGAGCAGAAGAATACATTTAATTGAAATTGCAAACTCTTGAATATTTGCGCTCAATCAGTTAAAATAACACTGGAATGTGGCGAGTTGTTGGTGAAAATACAATCGAAGTACAGTCGCTAACTGAACAACCAAACATGCCAAACAACAACACAATCCCTTGTTATTGCCGTGTAGCAAACACCAACAGTCTGAAGTTGTCTGAACTTTTCACTTGGACTGAGCTGCAATTGCAATTGAGCGCTGTATGACGGCTAGAGGCGTGTGCAACATGCATAATTTGTTTGTGGCATGCAGCTGCAATAAATGCAACAACTGCAGTTACAAATGACACAGGCGTAGCCAAAGGCGCCCACGCTGCGTATGCGTAATACGTGCTAGTTTTGTGAGTCAGTCAAAAGCAATGGCATCGGCATCAGCATCGGCAAAGGCAAAGTATTATTTTTCTTTTGTCTAAAAACAAGTTTCTGTCTCGCAACGATCAGCTATTGTAGAACAGGCATAAACCTTACAGCTGTGACTTTTGATAAATGTGTATGGAGTTTCGCGATTGGAAACGAAAGTTTTCTTTTGTGTATGCGCACCGATTTGGGGCAGCATAATTAATGCAGACGCCAAAAATAGAAAGTGAAGCTGCAGCTGCACAAATGAGATGAGATTACTCAAGTTAATTCTTTTATGCTTCTCCACTGCAGATATGGCGCTGAACTGGTCGCAATCGATAGCTATGCGGAGAACAATGAAACATTGGCGATAGCGCATGCCAGCGATCCCAATCAGCGTGCCTCGGACAAGTATTGGCTGGGTCTGGCATCTTTAGATGATCTACGCACAAATACCCTGGAATCGGCATCGGGTGCATTGATCTCACAGTATTCGGGATTCTGGTCTCTGCAGCAGCCCAATGCCGAGTCTGGTGAATGTGTTGCGGCAAGTTTTGCCAGCAAAACACAGAGCTGGGATCTGGGCACCTGTGAGTCCCTGCTACCCTTCATGTGCCGTGCTCCCGCCTGTCCACAGGGTGCGTTGCACTGTGCCAATGGCATGTGCATCAACCAGGCCTTCAAGTGCGATGGCAGCGATGACTGTGGCGACGGCACCGATGAGCTCGACTGCCCAGCCCAATGCCATTATCACATGCAATCCGGTGGCGATGTCATCGAGACACCCAACTATCCGCATAAATATGGAGCACTGAGCAAGTGCAAATGGACGCTGGAGGGTCCGCTGGGCAGCAACATTATACTGCAGTTCCAGGATTTTGAAACGGAGAAGACCTTTGATACCGTGCAGGTTCTGGTCGGCGGTCGCACCGAGGATAAGTCAGTGTCGCTGGCCACCCTGAGTGGCAAACAGGATTTGGCCGCACAACCCTTTGTCTCCGCTTCCAACTTTATGATTGTTAAATTCACCACTGATGGCAGCGTGGAGCGCAAGGGTTTCAGAGCCACCTGGAAGACTGAGGCCAAAAATTGTGGCGGCACCTTAAAGGCCACGCTGCAACGACAGATCCTGACCAGCCCCAACTATCCCAAGTCATATCCCGGTGGTCTGGAATGCCTGTATGTGATCAAGGCGCAGCCTGGTCGCATCATCTCCATTGAAGTGGACGACCTGGACATTGCCAAGGGACGCGATTATCTGCTCATACGCGATGGAGAATCGCCCATGAGTCGCACCATTGCCAAGCTGACCGGCAAGACCACACAGAACGAGCGCGTCATCATCTCCACGGGCAATGCACTATATCTGTACTTCAAGTCCAGTCTGGGCGAGGCCGGCAAAGGCTTCAGTCTCCGCTATATTCAGGGCTGCAAAGCCACGATCTCGGCTCGCAATGGCACCGTTACCTCACCCGCTTTTGGCCAGGCCGATTATCCTAAGAATCAGGAATGCTTCTTCACCATACGCAATGGAGCACGTGCTCCGCTCTCGCTGAAGTTCGACAAGTTCACAGTACATAAGAGCGACAATGTGCAGGTCTTCGATGGCTCCTCGACGTCCGGACTGCGTCTGCATTCGGGCAATGGCTTCACCGGCACCGCAGCACCAAAACTTACCCTGACTGCCTCCTCTGGCGAGATGTTGATTAAATTTAACTCGGATGCGCTGCACAATGCAGCGGGGTAAGTTCAAGTTCAACTCCCGTTTGCCTCACGAAACTAATGTTTATTATTGTGTTAAACAGTTGGTCGGCTACCTTCTCAGCAGACTGCCCCGAGCTGCAGCCCGGCATCGGGGCCTTGGCCTCCAGTCGCGACACGGCCTTCGGCACGCTGGTCAGCTTCACATGTCCCATTGGACAGGAGTTTGCCACCGGCAAGACGCGTCTGGTAACGGAATGTTTGCCAGGTGGCAACTGGAGTGTCTCCTACATACCAAAGTGTCAGGGTAAATTGACTCGCTGTCCACTTCTTCATCTGCTAGACTAACCAATTGATCATCTTTTCACAGAGGTCTACTGCGGTCCTGTGCCACAAATTGATAATGGCTTCTCCATTGGCTCCTCGAATGTGACGTATCGCGGCATTGCCATGTACCAATGCTATGCTGGCTTTGCATTTGCCTCCAACGAGCCCATCGAGAAGATCTCCTGCCTACCCGACGGACGCTGGGAGCGTCAACCTCATTGCATGGCCTCACAATGTGCCGCCCTCCCTGAAGTGGCCCATGCCAATATGACGCTGCTCAATGGTGGCGGTCGCAGCTATGGCACCATTGTGCAATACGAGTGCGAGCCTGGCTATGAGCGCAATGGTCATCCCGTGCTCACCTGCATGTCCAATGGCACCTGGAGCGGTGAAGTTCCTCGCTGCACCCGCAAACGTTGCTACGAGTTCCCTACTATTGATTATGGTTTTGTTGTTGACGCAGCCCGCGCCTATCACTACGGCGATGAGGCGAGGGTGCAGTGCTTCAAGGGTTACAAGCTCATTGGCAGCAACATTATGCGCTGCAGTGAAGCACAACGCTTTGAGCAGCCGCCCAGCTGCGAGGACATCAACGAGTGTCAGTCCTCGCAATGCGATCTGACCACCACCGAGTGCAACAATACAAATGGCTCGTTCCATTGCCAGTGCCGTGCTGGCTTCACTGCCACCACAGAGTGCAGACCTGTTGCGGATCTGGGACTGGGTAATGGCGGCATTCCGGACGATAGCATCACCACCTCGGCCAGTGAGAATGGCTACAGTAAAGGCTTGGTGCGTCTCAATACAAATGGCTGGTGCGGCGCCTCTTTGGAGCCGGGTGCCAACTGGATACTGATTGATCTCAAGGCACCCACCATACTGCGTGGCTTCCGAACCATGTCTGTCGAGCGTCCGGATCGCAATATTGCCTTTAGCTCTGCGGTGCGTCTGCAGTACTCGAATGATTTGACCGATGTGTTTAAGGACTATGCCAATCCCGATGGCACTGCCGTTGAGTTTAGAATACTGGAGCCTACGCTGTCTATACTCAATCTACCCCTGCCCATCGAGGCACGTTTCATACGCTTCCGCATCCAGGACTATGTGGGTGCCCCTTGCCTTCGCATGGAGTTGATGGGCTGCACGCGCTTGGACTGTGTGGATATCAATGAGTGCAGCAAGGACAATGGCGGCTGTGATCAGAAGTGCATCAATTCACCCGGTGGCTATGCCTGCGCCTGCAACACTGGCTATCAGCTGTATTCTTCCAACGGCACTGCTGGCTATCACATTGAGCGCTCCGAGTCTGGCGAACGCGATGGCGACACCTACCAACGCAACAAGACCTGTGTGCCGGTCATGTGTCCGGAACTGGAGGCACCAGAGAACGGACAGCTGCTCAGCGAACGCAATGACTATCACTTTGGCGATGTGGTGCGCTTCCAGTGCCACTTTGGTTACATTATGAGCGGCAGCTCAGTGGCCCTCTGCCTCTCCAGCGGTCAATGGAATGCCAGCGTACCGGAGTGCAATTGTAAGTGGGAGAAAAAGTGCAAAAACTACCTTAAAGCAATGTTTAAATAATTATTCAATTTGCAGATGCCAAGTGCGTTTCTTTGCCCGATGACAAGCTGGAGGGTTTGACCGTAGCACGTCCCGATCCCGAGTCGGTGCTGGTGCCATTCCGTGATAATGTAACTGTTAGCTGCGGCTCCCCGGGTCGTCAGTTGCGTTCAACTGCCTCGGCTGGCTTCAGGCAGTGCGTCTATGATCCCAAGCCAGGTCTACCCGACTACTGGCTATCGGGCATGCAACCATCCTGTCCACGTGTCGACTGCTATGCTCCCATGCCAACGCCAGGTGCCGAATACGGACAGTTTGTGGATACTCGCTTCCAGAGCAGCTTCTTCTTTGGCTGCCAGAATACTTTTAAGCTGGCGGGACAAACGAACCGACACGACAATGTGGTGCGCTGTGGTGCCGATGCCATTTGGGACTTTGGCGATTTGCGTTGCGAGGGACCCGTGTGCGAGGATCCGGGCAGACCCGCCGATGGTCGACAGCTGGCACGCAGCTATGAGCAAAGCTCAGAGGTTTACTTTGGCTGCAATCGTCCTGGCTACATTCTGATCAATCCCCGACCCATTACGTGCATACGAGAGCCTGAGTGCAAGGTTATTAAGCCGCTGGGTCTGAGCTCGGGCAAAATACCCGATTCGGCCATCAATGCAACCTCAGAAAGACCCAACTATGAGGCGAAGAACATACGCCTCAATTCGGCAACAGGCTGGTGCGGCAAGCAGGAGGCCTTTACCTATGTGAGCGTTGATTTGGGACAGATCTATCGCGTCAAGGCCATACTGGTCAAGGGAGTGGTCACCAACGATATTGTGGGACGTCCCACCGAGATACGTTTCTTCTACAAGCAGGCCGAGACCGAGAACTATGTTGTGTACTTCCCCAACTTCAATCTGACAATGCGAGATCCCGGCAACTACGGTGAACTGGCTATGATCACGCTGCCCAAGTATGTACAAGCTCGCTTTGTCATTCTGGGGATCGTCAGCTACATGGACAATGCTTGCCTGAAGTTCGAGCTGATGGGCTGTGAGGAACCCAAGCAGGAGCCACTGTTAGGCTACGATTATGGCTACTCTCCATGTGTGGACAATGAGCCACCCATTTTCCAGAATTGTCCACAACAACCCATTGTGGTACGTCGCGATGAGAATGGCGGTGTGCTGCCTGTAAACTTTACGGAACCCACCGCTGTGGATAATTCCGGTTCGATAGCCAGGCTGGAGATTAAACCACAGAACTTCCGTACGCCCAGTAACATCTTCAAGGATACGGTAGTCAAGTACGTGGCCTTTGATTACGATGGCAATGTGGCCATTTGTGAAATCAACATCACCGTGCCGGACGTTACGCCTCCCTTGCTGCAGTGTCCCCAGAGCTATGTGATCGAATTGGTTGATCGCCAGGAGAGCTACGATGTCAACTTCAATGACACTCGCAAGCGCATCAAGACCTCGGACGAGACGGGTGAGGTGCGACTACAGTTCACTCCGGATCGCGCCATCATCAAGATTGGCAACTTTGAGAACGTCACGGTCACCGCAACAGACAAGTATAACAATCGGGCTACCTGCCACTTCCAGGTGTCCGTGCAGGCTTCGCCATGTGTCGACTGGGAACTGCAACCGCCGGCGAATGGTGCCATCAATTGTCTGCCCGGAGATCGGGGCATTGAATGCATTGCCACCTGTAAGCCTGGATTCCGCTTTACGGACGGCGAACCCCTCAAGACGTTCTCCTGCGAAACCTCACGCTTGTGGCGTCCCACATCCGTGGTGCCCGACTGCGTGTCGGAGAATACCGAACAGGCGGCCTACCATGTGACGGCTACCATCACCTATCGTGCCAACGGTGCTGTGGCCCAATCTTGCTTGGGTCAATACCAGGATGTGCTGGCCCAGCACTACTCGGGACTCAATCAACTGTTGTCGCAACGCTGCTCAGCGGTCAATGTAAACATGAATGTGACATTTGTTAAGTCGGTGCCATCGCTGCTCGAAGAGAATGTGGTTAAAATGGACTTTATACTCTCCATTCTCCCAGCCGTGCGTCAGCCCCAACTCTATGATCTTTGCGGCTCCACACTGAACCTGATCTTTGACCTAAGCGTACCCTATGCCAGCGCCGTCATTGATTCCCTGCTCAACATCTCAAACATTGGCAATCAATGTCCACCATTGCGTGCTCTGAAGTCGCACATCACACGAGGATTCAACTGTAACATTGGCGAGGTGCTGAACATGGACACCAGCGATGTGCCACGTTGTCTGCACTGTCCCGCCGGCACCTATGTCTCCGATGGCCAAAACAGCTGCACCAACTGTCCACGTGGCTACTATCAGAATCGTGATCGCCAGGGCACCTGTTTGCGCTGTGCCGCCGGCACCTACACCAAGGAGGAGGGCTCCAAGTCCTCGAACGACTGCATACCTGTTTGCGGCTATGGCACCTATTCACCCACTGGTCTTGTGCCTTGCCTGGAGTGTCCACGCAACTCGTTTACCGCCGAACCGCCAACCGGTGGCTTCAAGGATTGCCAAGCTTGTCCCGCCCAGACCTTCACCTATCAGCCCTCGGCCTCCAACAAGGGTCTTTGCCGTGCCAAATGCGCTCCCGGCACCTACTCCGCAACCGGTCTAGCGCCCTGCTCGTCTTGTCCGCTGCATCATTACCAGAGCGCAGCTGGCGCACAGAACTGCAATGAATGCCCGAGTAACATGAGAACAGATAGCGCCGCGGCCAAGGGACGTGAGCAGTGCAAGCCTGTGGTCTGCGGTGAAGGTGCTTGCCAACATGGTGGACTCTGTGTGCCAATGGGCCACGATGTGCAGTGCTTCTGTCCGGCTGGCTTCTCGGGACGTCGCTGCGAACAGGACATCGATGAGTGCGCCTCACAGCCCTGCTACAATGGCGGTCAGTGCAAGGACTTGCCCCAGGGCTATCGTTGCGAATGTCCTACCGGCTATACTGGCATCAATTGCCAGGAGGAGGCCAGTGATTGTGGCGTTGATACCTGCCCCGCACGTGCCATGTGCAAGAACGAGCCGGGCCACAAGAATGTGACCTGTCTGTGCCGCAGTGGCTACACCGGAGATCAGTGCGATGTGACCATTGATCCATGCACGGCCAATGGCAATCCCTGCACAAATGGCGCCAGCTGTCTGGCACTGCAACAGGGACGCTACAAGTGCGAGTGTCTGCCCGGCTGGGAGGGATTGCACTGCGAGCAAAACATTAACGATTGCGAGGAGAATCCCTGTCTGCTTGGCGCTGCCTGCACCGATCTGGTCAACGACTTTCAGTGCGCCTGTCCGCCCGGCTTTACCGGCAAACGTTGCGAGCAGAAGATCGATCTCTGTCTGTCGGAACCCTGCAAGCATGGCGCCTGCGTGGATCGTCTATTTGATCATGAGTGCATCTGCCAGCCCGGCTGGATGGGAGCTGCTTGCGATATCAATATCGATGACTGTGAGAATCGACCCTGCTCGAATGAGGGCATCTGTGTGGATCTGGTCGATGGCTACAGCTGCAACTGTGAGCCTGGCTACACGGGCAAGAACTGCCAGCATACCATCGATGATTGTGCCTCGAATCCCTGCCAGCATGGCGCCACCTGTGTGGATCAATTGGATGGCTTTAGCTGCAAGTGTCGCCCTGGTTTTGTGGGTCTCAGCTGTGAAGCCGAAATCGATGAGTGCTTGAGTGATCCCTGCCATCCAGTGGGCACCGAACGCTGCCTGGATTTGGACAACAAGTTCGAGTGCGTGTGTCGCGATGGCTTCAAAGGAGCGCTCTGCGAGACCGACATCGATGACTGCGAGGCCCAACCCTGTCTGAACAATGGTCTCTGTCGGGATCGCGTCGGTGGCTTCGAATGCGGCTGCCAGCCTGGGTGGAGCGGCATGCGGTGTGAGCAACAGGTGACCACCTGCAATTTGCAAGCGCCGTGCCAGAACGATGCCAAGTGCATTGATCTGTTCCAGGACTACTTCTGCGTCTGCCCCAGCGGCACCGATGGCAAGAACTGCGAAACTGCACCCGAACGTTGCATTGGCAATCCCTGCATGCACGGCGGCAAGTGCCAGGACTTTGGCTCCGGCCTCAATTGCAGCTGTGCGGCGGATTATGCCGGCATTGGCTGCCAATACGAGTACGATGCTTGCGAGGCACATGTGTGCCAGAATGGTGCCATTTGTCTGGACAATGGTGCTGGCTATAGCTGCCAGTGTCCGCCTGGTTTCACTGGCAAGAATTGTGAACAGGATATTGTTGATTGCAAGGACAACTCGTGTCCACCGGGCGCAAGTTGTGTGGATCTGACCAACGGCTTCTACTGCCAGTGTCCATTCAACATGACAGGCGACGATTGTCGCAAGGCCATTCAAGTGGATTACGATCTGTATTTCAGTGATCCATTGCGTTCGACAGCGGCCCAGGTGGTGCCATTCCCCACGGGCGAATCCAACAGCCTGACCGTTGCCATGTGGGTGCAATTTGCCCAAAAGGATGACACCGGCATCTTTTTCACACTCTACGGCGTGGACTCGGCCCGCATGACGCAACGTCGTCGTATGCTGCTTCAGGCACATTCCAGCGGCGTGCAGATCTCACTGTTTGAGAATCAACCCGATGTGTTCCTCAGCTTTGGCGAATACACTTCGGTCAACGATGGACAATGGCATCATGTGGCTGTCGTCTGGGACGGCATCTCGGGTCAGCTGCAGCTAATCACCGAGGGTTTGATTGCCAGCAAATTGGAGTACGGCACTGGTGGTGCGCTGCCCGCTTATCTGTGGTCGGTGCTCGGTCGCCCGCAACCGGATGCAGTCAAGCAAGAGCTTTCCTATACAGATGCCGGCTTCCAGGGCACCGTTACCAAGACTCAGGTCTGGGCACGTGCTCTCGATATCACCTCTGAGATACAGAAACAGGTGCGCGATTGTCGCTCCGAGCCAGTGCTTTATCCTGGCCTGATACTCAACTGGGCCGGCTATGAAGTAACCTCAGGTGGTGTGGAACGCAATGTGCCTTCGTTGTGTGGACAACGCAAGTGCCAAGTGGGCTACACTGGCGCCAACTGTCAGCAACTCGTGGTGGACAAGGAGCCGCCCGTTGTGGAGCATTGTCCTGGAGATTTGTGGGTCATTGCCAAGAACGGATCCGCTGTGGTTACCTGGGATGAGCCGCACTTTAGTGATAACACTGGCGTTACCAAGATCTATGAACGCAACGGCCATCGCTCTGGCACCACGCTCCTCTGGGGCACCTACGACATAACCTACATTGCATCCGATGCTGCCGGCAACACGGCTTCCTGCAGCTTCAAGGTTTCCCTGCTAAGTAAGTCCCTTAACCAGTTTGACGTGGAGCATAGCTAACTGACTATATTTTACAGCGGAATTCTGTCCAGCTTTGGCTGATCCTGTGGGTGGATCACAAGTATGCAAGGATTGGGGTGCAGGTGGTCAGTTCAAGGTTTGCGAGATTGCTTGCAACACAGGACTGCGCTTCTCGGAACAAGTGCCTGAATTCTACACTTGCGGCGCCGAAGGCTTCTGGCGTCCCACTCGCGAACCTTCCATGCCTTTGGTCTATCCATCGTGCTCACCGGCAAAGCCAGCTCAACGTGTGTTCCGCATCAAGATGCTCTTCCCCTCGGACGTGCTGTGCAATAAGGCTGGTCAGGCTGTGCTGCGCCAGAAGGTGACCAACTCAGTGAATGCCCTCAACAGGGACTGGAACTTCTGCTCCTATGCCATTGAAGGCACTAGGTAAATTAAGTGACTTGTCATTTCTTCTTAAACTAAATGCCTTTTTGTTACAGGGAATGCAAGGACATTCAGATCGATGTGAAGTGCGATCATTATCGTGCAGCTCAGAACAATCGTGTGCGTCGTCAGTCCAAGGATGGCGGCGTCTACGTCATGGAAGCCGAGTTGCCAGTAGTCAAGTAAGTAGCAATGAATCAGCTGATGGCAATATCAGCAATCGCATGTCCTTAAATGTTATGTGTATTGTGTGTTCTGTGTTACATTATGTACTATGTGTTCGTTAACCCCAACTTTTAGCGAGGATGACGAGCTGGCACTGACGGGTCGCCAGGGACGCCAACAAACTGGCGGCGATACATACACGCTGGAAATAGCCTTCCCGGCTGTTAAGTATGTTATGTCCAAGCATCTCACTCAACGATCAATTGCACCCGATCTCTCCAGCATTATTGCACCCAAAAACCAAAACTATCTCAGACTAATCTTCAAGCTAAACCAGCTAATGTCTAACCAATCAATCAACCATTCAATCAATCACAACTGCTTCAAGCTAACCCATGTGTCTTGCGTGCTAATCCATTTCGTTTTGTAATCCCACTGAGTCGCAACCTAAGCTCATCCTTTGCAATTCTCTTCCATCCTTAGCGATCCTGTGACGCACACGTCGACGGGCGAGCGCTCGAATGTGAAGCAGCTGTTGGAGAAATTGATACTGGAGGACGATCAATTTGCAGTTCAAGAAATTCTGCCCAACACTGTGCCAGACCCCGCTTCATTGCAACTGGGCTCCGAGTATGCCTGTCCCGCCGGCCAGGTGGTCATGATACCCGACTGTGTGCCGTGTGCCATTGGCACCTTCTACGACAACGCCAACAAGACGTGTCTGGCCTGCGCCCGCGGCAGCTATCAGTCGGAGGCTGGCCAGCAGCAGTGCAGCAAGTGCCCAACTATCGCTGGACGTCCTGGTGTCACCGCTGGTCCTGGTGCACGCTCCGCCGCTGACTGCAAGGAGCGCTGCCCGGCTGGCAAGTACTTTGATGCCGAATCCGGACTGTGCAGGTCATGCGGTCATGGTTTCTATCAGCCAAATGAAGGTGCCTTCAGCTGTGAGCTTTGCGGTCTGGGTCAGACCACACGCTCCACGGAGGCAACCTCACGCAAGGAGTGCCGCGATGAATGCAACTCTGGTCAACAATTGGGCGCCGATGGACGCTGTGAACCATGCCCACGTGGCACTTACCGTCTGCAGGGTGTACAACCTTCTTGCGCCTCCTGTCCACTGGGTCGTACCACACCCAAAGTGGGCGCCAGCTCTGTGGAGGAATGCACACTGCCCGTGTGCTCGCCTGGCACCTATCTCAACGCTACCATCAACATGTGCATCGAATGTCGCAAGGGTTTCTATCAATCGGAGTCGCAGCAAACCGTTTGCATTCAATGTCCGCCAAATCATAGCACCAAAATCACTGGCGCCACCTCCAAGAGCGAGTGCACCAATCCCTGCGAGCACATTGCCGAGGGCAAGCCGCATTGTGATATCAATGCCTATTGCATTATGGTGCCAGAGACGTCTGACTTCAAGTGCGAGTGCAAACCTGGTTTCAATGGCACTGGCATGTCTTGCACAGATGTTTGTGATGGCTACTGCGAGAACTCGGGCACTTGTGTCAAGGATCTCAAGGGTACACCATCCTGTCGCTGTGTGGGCTCATTCACAGGACCCCATTGCGCCGAACGTTCCGAATTTGCGTACATTGCTGGTGGCATTGCTGGCGCAGTTATCTTTATCATCATTATTGTGCTGCTCATCTGGATGATCTGTGTGCGTTCCACCAAGCGACGGGATCCCAAAAAGATGCTGACACCCGCCATAGATCAGACTGGTTCACAGGTGAACTTCTACTATGGCGCACACACGCCCTATGCGGAGTCCATTGCTCCCTCGCACCACAGCACCTATGCACATTACTATGACGATGAGGAGGATGGCTGGGAGATGCCCAACTTCTACAACGAAACCTACTTGAAAGACGGTAAGCACTGACTTAGTCTATTTATTTCCCAACTGTGATAATCCCTTTAAGTCAACAAAAAAGTGTTAATTCATGAATTTAAAATGCTAGCTTAAAAGTCAACATTGTACATATGTAATTATTTGTATTTTGTAAATTAACGTGTTACTCATAAATCTCAAATTTGGCAGGTCTGCAAGGTGGCAAAATGAGCACATTGGCCCGGTCCAATGCGTCGCTCTATGGAACAAAAGAAGACTTATACGATCGACTGAAACGTCACGCTTACACGGGCAAGAAAGGTGAGTTTATCTGAAGTCAACTTTTAACTCCGATTTGCTAATATTGTTCTTGTTGTTTACAGAAAAGAGTGACAGTGATAGCGAAGTGCAGTAAAAACATCAACGAAAAAATCATAAGAAAAACAAAACACAAATAACTTAAAAAATGTATAACTTTAAAATCTGCTTTAATGTAAAATGTGGTCATAAATGTATAGGCACTGCAGAGGCAAAGTTCAAACACTGCCCCCTTAAAAAAAAATCAAAAAAACAAATACTCATTGAAAGCGAAAAAACAAAAATGTAGTTTCAATATTGAAAGCGGCGAATTGAAGCTTTGCATTGAATCGCTGTAATCGTTGGCTTCCATTTAGAACATTTATTCAAACTTTCAAAAATCTGGCAATTACGTGGCTTAATGCAAAGCTTAAAAACTGCTTTCGATAGCGGGAGAGAAATCATAAATTAGTAACACCAAGAAGTGCTCTTTAAATATGGAAAGTAAACTGAAATTAAGTCGAACTTATAATACGAGTATAATAAATGATAAAATTGTTTTAATTTAAGTATTATTATCTAAATATACGCACATAAATGACAAAACTTTAGGCTACCTTGCTTTATAAGGTATTAAATGAGTTAAATTGCAATATACTTACTATATATACATAAATGTACTTATTTTCCAAACTTGTTGAAAAATTCGCGAGTGCTGTAAAAGGCAAATCAAATATAGTCGTTATTTTGTAATTTAAAAAAAAAAACAAACAAACAAAAACTAAAGCAAATTAATTATGTACGAGTAATTTTATAAAATCTTTTTGTAACTGTATAAAAAGAAAACCGAACTAATAATAAAAAGCAAAAGCTTATGTTTATATATATATACCATATATCATCCGCCTATCGCCTACCAATATGTGATTTCCAGTGGAACGTATTATACTTGCGAGTAGTCTCATTTACTTTCCGACGATTCATAAATACTACGGCATTATCTATCTGTACAGACACACCCAACTTAGTGGCAAAGTATCGCCTGTAGAGAAAGGCAGAACGATGAATACCGTTGCTAGTCATGGCCAATATGCAAATAGCCATGGGAAGGGTGACAGCGCCAATTATCAGAGTCTCATGCTGAGCATAAGCTTCCGTAGAAATCAGGTTCAGTACCAGAGTGTGGACAATTAAATAAATGGAATATTCCAGAGCCTCCCAAATTATCAGCATGCCCACCTCCAATAGGAATATGGCCACAAGGCATTCACATACAATTTTAATCATCTTGGATGATCTGTATAAGCCAATCGGAACAATTCGGCTATAATAAATAAGATCCATAAGTGCCACACAGACAATTATTGATGATATTCTGGGACCAGGTGTTTCTAGCTTCCTCATTTTTTCTATAAATAAAACATAGCGGAAGATAAAATGCATCAAGCCAGCTATAAAAACTGATTCCAAAGACGTCATTACTGTAGGAAAGAAATAAAATCAATATATGTAAGTTAAATGAGGATAATACTTAACTGGCTTTAGGTAAACAACATAAAAATTTATTGTTTAAAAAAAAAATTATATAGAAACTTTTTGGTTTGTAATACGTAATTAGTATACAATTTTCTACGAATGAAACAGTCGATGCTAATGTGATTTTAAAATCGACTTTTTATTCAACCTGTCGCTCTGTTATATTTACTTACTTCAAGCTGAGTAATTTAGATTAAATAATGTTATTTTATTAAAATTGGTGAGATTTGATCTCTCTAAGATCTAAGATATTTATGACTAGATTCGATTAATTTTCTTCACCCACATTTTAAGTTAACAGAATTTGGTTGATATTAATATAACAACTGCTTAAGCAATCGTTAAAAATAACTAACAACATCAACATCTTAAAACTAGTACGAATACACGGCATTTTGTTATTTATGAATTTCATTGTTAAAATATTTTTTTTACTAGAGTTAAAATATATAAAATTTAGGTTGCCTCTTGAAATTATGATCGTTGATTTTAAGATGCCTGCAAGTGGCTTTCAATTTCTTATATTTGCAATTGACTACAAATTTCAATTAAAATCATTCTTGTTCATCGTTAATCGTTAAAACTTTCCATCACCCGGTTATGAAGATCTGTAGCCTGACAAGTTGCTACCAAAATCGCCAAAGATAGTGGATACGTGACAGCACCAATTATATTGGTTCCCTGTTCAATATAGGTGCGTTTGCTTATGATCTCCAAACCGACTAGAGTTTTCTTGGATGATAAATATATGCAATATTCGATTGATACCCAAAAAATCATAATAGCTTCCAATACGGCAATCGACGTGACCATCTCAAGAGCATATCTTATATTAGCTGGAATATCATTTAAGCAAGCTGGTATAAACCGATTTTCATAAATGATATTCAAAACCGCCACGAATACGATGACAGTGGGAATCTCCGGAGCAGGTGTTCTTAGCTTTGATTGCGGAGTTATTTTGAAGATATACCGGAAGCTCAGGTGCACCATACTCGCGATCAAAACAAAATCCATGGATGCCATATTTAAAATTTCTTTGCCAAAAAAATAAAATTAAAATAAAAACTGAAATTTTGTTTGTCAATAATATCGAAACATGAGTGTTTTAACTGGCCTCCTAGATCAGATAACCAAACCAAAAAATAAAATGATTTTTAATTTGTTAATCAACTACTAATAAAAAATGTAATGAGCTAAACTCACTTTACAGAAGTATATACATACGAGTATATCAAACAAATCAAGAAATGAAATCAGTTTTTAAATACGATTAAATATTTATTACATTGACGTAATAATGTTTATTTATATGAAGATGTCGATAAGTAATTACATTTTTTCGCGTTATATATAAATAATAATTGAATCCAAACTTCCAAAGGTGGTCAGTTGTAGTTGTAAGATTTTTTGCGACCTGCACAAATATAGCCCTTTTGTTTTATTTACAAAATAAATGTAATTTTGAGAAATCAATATGAATTCGCTATTGTTATTGTTGCACTGGTCGTACATACGCAAGGATTCAAATAATTTGCGTATAATTTTTAGATGATGGATATTGGTTGTTATGGTACGCCCTAGTTGGCCCTAATCTTTTCGAAAATAAAAAATCAAACCGACAGCCATGCCACATAATAGTATTGGGTAGCTAAGTTTGCGAATGTTTTTGCCACAAATCATATTCACCAAGGAATATACGAGACCCATTTGCTTTGCGCTATGCTCGGTCCCGTCTAGATCCCTGACAGCGATGTGCTCAGATCCGGATGGATCATCGCACGTCTGTGGCAAGGAAAGGGCATCGGTATTGACCAGTCCGCTGTCCGATTGAAGTAGCTTTTGCAACATTTCAATATCGTGCTCAGCCTCCAGGAGTTGTTCCACTCGGATGTGTTTACGTTCACCTGATCCCATTGGAAAATTCGCCTCTGGTTTAGGTTGCTGTTCTTGTTGATTGTGTTGTTGCTGCAGCTGCTGCTGTTGTTGTTGTTGTTGTTGTTGCTGCTGCCGCTGCTGTTCTTCCAGCTGAATATCCTCCTCAAGTTTCGCAGAATGCAACGCCACATCCGCCTCCATCTCAGCAACTGCACGTTGGAGCACTAGGAGCGTCTGCTGCTCGGCCGTATCCAGTTCCAGAAAACTGTCATTTGCTGCAATCATCTCCGCGCTGTCCTTTATCTGAGTTGTTGAGCTGCTCGGCACAAAGCTCTGCAATTCACCATTCAGATTATCTTCAGATGTTGTTGAGCAATCCATTTGCACGCCCGAATCGTCAGCTGTATTCACCAGAGTGATGGTGCTGCAGAAACTGTCGTCACGCAGCTTCCTTGAATCCAGTGGGTTTGACACTGTTGTATATTTGCGATTATTAAAGCCATTGCCCACAAGTATTGGCCCCGGAATTTTGGTAGGCGTCAAATTATTACCGTTTTGAACATCACGATTGACATTCACATTCATAAATATGCCGACTACATTAGATTCAGTTTCGGCTTTGGTTAAGGCTGAGGCTGTAGCTAAAGTTAAGTCCATTGCAACCGGTGGAGTAGAGGTGTGATTAGAACATTCCGTAATAACCTCCACATTGTCGTTTGATGGAGTGGCATGAACATCACAACTGGCCATTTCTGCTAACTGCAGACAAATGCTTTTAATGAATTAGTAGATATCCTTATTTAATGGCATCACTTACCCTGGGCTATTTGTTGCAAGACTGACAGAATTTCAGATTGATTCGAGTAGCAAGACTTTTTTTTCTGGGTATTTTTGTCGAAAATTACTGGGGTGAATGTTTTAAATTTGGGCCTACACTGCTCCTATGTTGACAGATGAGAAACACATTGCTGATTGCCCTACGTAAGGACACAAAGCCTACTATATTGCAGGAGTGTTACCAATGTTAAAATGTTCACATTCAAAATAAAATAAAAGAATAATCACTTAAATAGTCTGTTAAAAATACTACATTTCATTGAATACATTGCATATTCTAGTTGAAAGCATCTCTTCTAGTCGATTGCCAATAAATATCTCAGATAATATTATCGTTCAATAAATAAAAAAATACATTTCTAAAACCGACTAATACTTTTGCTTTTGTTGTTCCGCTTGAAGATTTAACTTCTACATAGAAAACAAGTCAACTGAGTATTATAAAGCAATTATTTAATTTTTCGAGATATATATAACATATTATCGCTTATCTGTAATGACAAACAGTTTCGTTTTACAAATATTTATATTTTTGTATTTACTTCTTTTTTTTAATATTTAAGGATGCGGCTCAGCGCACAAATAAATAAGTACTTAGTTAATTTGGTTAAGATTTATGGCAGATACATTTTGTTGCTTAGGTTAACAGGGTTAAAGAACAACAAAAACGACGACAGCAATTGCGACTTGCGAATGTTCAGTTCTCCAGTTCCACCTTGAGCTTCAGATGAGTGGGTAGCTCGTTGTAGATGAGGGGCGGGACACGAGCTATGACGAACAAAAAGACAAAAAAAGATGATGAGTTTGGCCAGGGCCAATGGGCCAGAGGGCCAACGAGTACTCACTGTTGCATTTGTAAACCAGATCCGACCATATAATCATCTCTTGAGAAAAACAGAATACGCCCAGGCGACCGCCCTTCAGGGTAAGTGTGGCATCGTAGACGTTATGCGAGTCCAGAATCAAACGTGCTCCCTCATATATGCTAAAAGCATATGTGGAATGTGCTGCTTCATTAGTTTCCAGCATCAGCATTCATTTGCTCAGGTCACTTACCGCAGTCGGATGAGTCCAATGGCAGGTCGATGCACTAAAGACCACCTGTAGGAAGTCTTCTCCTTCCAGCCGGCATTTAATGGATCCTTCCACAGCAACCTAGCCTGTCCAGGCGTATCACCGGCATGCCACAGACTATTTCGGAGCATGGAACCAGGCCCCGTATTGCTATCAATGAGCTTTATTTGCACACCCGGTTCGGCGGAGGCGCGGAATGGTGAAGATTGCCAATAGGTTTGAGTGCCCTTCTTCCACTGCACCACATAAAACTTGCGATTACTTTGATAGCTAAAAATGAAGCCCACATAATCATCATCTGTATCATCGTTAATGTAGAAAGTGCCCTCAAAGTCGACACCTCCAAAGGAATCGCTGCCAACCACCAGTCCAGGATCAGAGTTCAAGGTTTGCGTTATCTCTGAACCATTTGCATGCACTTCCCAGTTGGGATCAAGCTGAGCATCGCCCTCGGGATCAAGAATAACCGAACGTATAGTGCGGAAATCGGTGCGATGAATCATCGAATTGTTTGGGCAATTATCAATGATATTAGGCGTGCCATCATCATCTTCATCATCCTCGCAGATGTCGCCCTTGCCATTACGATTGGCATCGAGTTGCTCTGGATTTTTGGCCAGCGGACAGTTGTCTCTATAGTTGGGCACACCATCGCCATCCATGTCATCGTCGCAGGCATCACCCTTGCCATCGAAATCAGTGTCCAGCTGATCGGAATTGCTGACCATTGGACAATTATCCTCCGAATCCTGTATGCCATCGTCATCGCCATCGATGTCACTATCGCAGGCATCACCCACCAGATCCATGTCGCGATCCTCTTGTGCTGGATTCGGAATTGTGGGACAATTATCACACACATCACCCACACCATCGTTATCCATATCCGATTGATTGGGATTGCGGATAAGTGGACAATTGTCGTACTGATTTATGACTGAATCATTGTCAATATCATCATCACACTCATTGCCCATTCCATCGTCATCTGTGTCCAGTTGTCGGCGATTCGAAATGAAGACACAATTGTCACAGGCATCCCCAATGCCATCGTGATCCGTATCCTGCTGATCGCTGTTGTAGGCAAATGGACAATTATCCTTGCCATTGAGCACCTGATCACTATCCGCATCATCGTCACAGCCATCGCCAATGCCATCCAGATCGGCATCCTCCTGGCCAGAATTTGGCAAGTCCAAGCAATTATCGCGCTGACAGTGAGGCTCCGCACAGTTGAGCGATTCATCTGGCCAGCCATCCAAATCCCGATCACGTCCACAGATCTTACCATTGCCCGCCCAACCAACGCTACACCGGCACTGATAATGATAACTATCCGTGGCCACACATTCTGCATTCCTCGAGCACATGCTGCCATCGGGACAAAGATCCGCTTCTGCGAGACAGCTAAAGGTTCCATTTGCCACATAACCATCATAGCACTGACAGCTGTAGGAGCCCTAAAAATTCATAGACAGTTAGATTTGCTACTGCCAATGTTACAACGAATGTACTTACGATGGTGTTGTGGCAGCTGGCATGTTCTGGGCACCTAAAGAAGCCCATTTTGCATTCGTCGATGTCCAAGCAGGTTTGCTTCTGAAATCCTATGGCCAGATAGTCAGCAGAGTAGCCTGACAAAAACACAACTCGTTGTTTTATTCAGTACAAAAAAAACTTTATCTAATCTAACCATGAGCATGTATGCCATCAAAGCCGGGTGGACAGGGACCACAGCGGAAGCCGGGATTCAGATTGTTGCAAACGGCGGATTCATCACAGGGCTGATAGAGCGCACACTCATCCACATCGTGACAGAATGTGCCATTGATTTTGTGGCCACGTGGACAGGAGATGCACTGGAAATGGGGTGGAAACCCCAACTCAATGCACTCGACACCTGGTGAAATAAAAGAATTTATAAAAAATTTAAAGCAACATGCAATAATAAAATAAAATTAATGAAACAGTAGATTGTAGTAAGCAAAAGTGAGGTTATGTTAACAAAATGTTGGGTTATGTTCGCAGAGTGTGAAAGATTAGTTGTTGTTCTACATTTCTCCTTTCTTTATTGTACCGCTTTGCACTTTCAACCTTGAAATAGACGTGAAAGTGCAACCCGGCAAAGCCTCATTTAACTGATTTATTTGTTAAAAAGCAAGACCAGAAAATGATAGTGAATAAACATGAAGCGCAAATGAATTTCGATAATAGAAATATAGACATATGGAATATGATTTTTGATAGATAGAAAAATAAGAAAAAAAGGAAATTTATTTACCAAAATTTGTATCCAAAACGCAGACCAGTAAATTCGTTTATTGCTCAAATAAAACAACTTTATTTTAATTTTTGCTTTTTTTTTGAAAAAGTATCGTATAATCTTTATTCACGTTTCATTTTACAGAGAGGAAAAATGGTGGGGAAAATGGACAATTTTGTTGCACGCTTATAAACTGCACTTTCTGGGTATTCGGATGGCATTTGTATCGGGGGTCACATATTATTAATAGAAGTGGTTTCCTTACTGTTTTAGTCATCTATTATAAAGTTTTAATTTTATTTTTTTTAGAATTTTATTTAAATATTATAATTTTGTAAGTAATTGAAGAGTTCTATTGTTACAGGGCGATAATACTTTGAATGGATTCGATTTGCCAATCATGGAGCTTACGACTTATGACTATTTATTAAGTGATTTATGATGTGCTCTCTTTCACTCTAAGCATATTGAATTTATAATTAAATTATAGGTGCTGTGCTCTGATTCAGTTTGTAACAACCGAGTATTTGCGTGCCGAGAACTGGCTCTGCCTCTGATAGTGATGCACGTTATGTGTGGGCACTAAAATGTTGCCTAATAACGAGAATTTATTTATGCATTAATATCGTATAATATTTAAGAACAAATTAACCAAATCCACCCACTGCAAACTGTGTAAACTTTAACCGAATTCAATTAGCCAACTTGCCATTTAAGGCACAACATTCCAGCACGCCTCAAAGATGACTAAGTATCCTACCTTCAACTCGGTCTCTCTTTCTCTCTGTCCGTCTGTTTGTCTGTCTGTGTGTCTTTTTGTTCAATCTGCACTCTAATTAGCAGCCTTGTTTCACACATTCACTGAAAATTGCTCGGGTAACCTATAATTTTCAAGGGATTTTCAATCAAAAGGCTCCGGCGATTCCGAGCTGCGCATTAATAAATCAAACAATCGTGTGAATTGTGTGCGCTACCAGAAAATGCTTAAGGCATTTCAGTTTGAACTGAAATCGACTGACAAAACCAGCTAAATAACAAAAATGTGTAAGAGATTGGCGCAACTAAAGATATCTCATTCGAAGAAAGTTAGACTATGCCAAGCTATTGCATTTACGAGCGTGCTCTCTTCTTAATTTACTACATGTATCATTAAGTTTTACTCATCTCCAGGCTAAACTTCTATGTTGCCTAAACATCCCACACAATGGACTCTAGCTGCAGACACGACAAACTCAAATTAGCCATAAAAAATCAGAGGGAACAAATCGTGGCCCCCAAAAAACTTCACTACTTGGGACTTGAGCTAATCAAACAGTCAAACAGACCGCTAAGAATAAATACAAACTCAAACACACAAGTTGCTGTTTATTGACTTACCTGAGGGGCATGGTGCGTCCAGACAAGGATTACGTATCGAACATGTGCGTCCATCACCTTCATAGCCAACCGGACAGGAGTCACACTGGGCACCGTTCACGGTATCGTGACACTGAACGCCTCTGCAAAACGGGGGGTAGAATCCAGTTTAGAGTTTTGAAATAGTATGGGTATAGCTAGTGAGATATGCATATGGTTGGGGTTTGTTTTTGTTTGTGGCCACATATTGTTTATTATTATTAATACTGACAGTCAGGAACAAATACTTGTAGCGGTCCAACAAAAGATTGTAGAAATAACTGAGTAACCATACAAAAGGCAAATTTATTAATGATGTTCAGCTGGGACACAGTAAAACAGGGAAAAAGGTTACAGTTGGACCCTCTCCCTGGGACACAAAAGCACCGACAAAGCGCAATCAATAGCCATATGTGCGTCTGCGAGGGGTTCGCGCTTGTGTTTTGGGTTTGGGTTTAGGTTCATGTTTGGGTTTTTCGGATATGCACAGGAAGAGCGAAGGAGGCTCGCAAAGAAAACAAATTACAATTACAAGAAAATGTTATTAAAAGCCGTTGCGGCCAAAATAAATAAAAGAAGCAGAGAAGAAGGCACCACTGTGCCCAGGTTTCTTGGTTGTAGGTTGATGATGTCCATCCAAATAGCCCATGGCCAAAACAAAAGTGCAGTTACAACTTACAAGCTGCCCGGCTGGCTGGCCTGCTTGGCTTGGTGTGCCATGTAAATTTCTCTTTATGGCTGCAGTAAGTAGTGTGGGATTCGCTTATGGCTTCCACATAATATTTACATTTACATATCATGACATGGACATTAGTTCGAATTCGGTTTACGGTTAACTGACAACAGTTCCGCAACTCTCCCAGGACATAACTCATTGACAATCGCTCGTCGCGAATTTCCCAAGAAGTCCAACGGCTGCAGTCTAACAACTAACTACTGTGCCCAACTGACCCAGAAGCCATTTGTTGTCATGGTTTATGGCTAAGCCCACAGACTTGATGCCAATAGACATAGATCCTCTAGCGTCTAGACCACGTGGGCAGCGTAAGGGGTCAAATAAACTGACAGTCAAAGCGCTGAATGTGTTGAAGGTTCTCTCTTAAACCCGATCTTGCCTGTCTTGTGACATTTGCACATTTGCATGTCAAATTTTAATACATATCAACTTTGATTTACTTTTATTATTTATAATATTTTATTAGACTATAATATAAATTTAAAAATAAATTGCATTGTAATTTCACTTTAAAGTATTTGGGAGCTCTATTTTGATTTGAATGACAGGAAATGTAGAACAACTTGCCACATCAAAAGCCAAAGACAACTGACGAATAGGCAAGTCGACAACCACATGTTGTGCCCTATATGGCAAATGATTATACAAAGTATTCCACCTTGTTATATCCCACATCAAATGGAGACTCTTATGTTGGCTGCTATAGTACAAGTGCCGCATGCTTCTAAGTCATGTGAACGCTTTATAAATAGAACTTGCGCAGACTAAAAGATTTAAAAAAGAATTTAATACATTCACAAGTTTTCTATTGGAATGCTGAAAAACACAATATCATTGGGTTCTGTTTATAGTGGGCACACTGTAGATGATCTGTACAGAATTGCGGCGCAATACTTGGAGCTCAAGCGTTGTTTTGGTTGTGGGACTTGCGCTGCCTGTAGGTGGCCAACAACAACTTGTCAAAGTTTATTTTATGTATGTGTGTGTGTTCGTCAATATTTTGGTAGAAGCATTTGGCGGCAACGCGCAATTAGCAAAAAGTGTTAAGTACTTAAGTGGCAAGCGGCATCGCGATGAGGCGGCGCTGTTGCTGTCCATGTTCACGTCCATGTCCAGAGTAGAGTCTGTGCGTTAAAAAGAGAGTGTATGTATGTGTGCTGCCACAAAATGTTGCGTAGGGGTTTTCGTTGTGTCCGGCACTTTGCGCTTTTCTGCTTTGTTTCAGTTCAGTCGACCATATTGTCTTGACTGGAGCCGGGTCTCAGCGAGGTCTTGAGTTCGGCATCGGCATCGTTTGAGTGCTGGGAAAATAGTTAGCCAAGCGCAACGAGGAACGCATTAGCATTTCTGCCACCGCCCTGCTGCCATTCCAGACCCCTCCCTCTATAGATAGCACTTGCATCCCACTCCATTCAAGCAGTTAGCATGACGAACCCACTTGCCGTTTGTCTCGTTGTTGTTGCTCGTTCTTTTTATTAACCACGCATTCATAATTCATAATTCCAATTTGCTGCTGCCTCGACCACTGCACCAGACCACTGCATTCGCTTCCTTGGGGCTGACTCTGACTCCTCTGTTTGAGTCCAGTTCAAACACTTTGCAAGGCACCACCCAAAAGACAAAAAACCTTTAGACACGGACCTCGGACCTGGGTGCGACGTACAGCAGACAAGGGACTGAGTAATGTGCGAACATGGATTTGATGTCATGCAAAGAGGCTTTTAGGCCATTTCCATTTGGCTAACGTGAAATGAGCTGCAAACCTTTATGACATGAGGACTGATTTAAGCCTTTAGCAGAGTGAAAGATGGCTCAAGTGATGAGCTTCTGAATATGATGCTCATTATATATGCATATGTGTTATGACTATAACAATAAATATTAAACTAAATTCGACCCTCAATGAAAAAGGAAATCATTGAATTCCACTAAATATTTAATTTATTGTTAATTCAATTGCTTTACTAGGACTGCAAGCATTTGGAATCCTTCAAGTATGCATAATACCATTGAAATCTTTAAATCTTAAATACTTTGTAATATCATATCATTTATCAATTAAATTATTCCCATTTTCTAGCAATTGCTTTCCAACTTAACAATCTGATTTCACAGTTTATGCTAAACTGAAAGTATTTGTCATCAGTTGCCGATAGATCTCAATAAATTTCGGCTTTCAGAGACGTGATGAACTCATTTCTTTTTCGCTCTGCTCCTTTCTTTTCCCAATCGTTGAAAAATGCTCTGCAGATGCTTATCTATTATTGAAGCCGCGATTGCTGGTCGCATTTATCCCACCCAAATTGCTTCTAATGGTAGCGCATGCCATGCAAATGCATACCACTTACTCCTAACAACAGCAACACTTGGCTCCTCTGGCAAGGCTCTCCCTTAAAGGAGTTGGTGCATCCACAGCAACAACAACAACAACGACCATGTGGCGCAAGCCTTGGACAAACTACAACAAACTGCCATAAAGCGGCGTTTATTTTGCCACAGGCCACTTATCTGTGAGGTTGGCAGTAGGTTGGCTATTGGCTCTAGCTCCAGCTCCAGCTACAGCTACAGCTTCACTTCAAGCCCGGGCTTGGTCTCGACTTGGTCTTGACTTGGCTTGTTTTTGTTTTCATTTCTGCATCTGCACTCAACACACAGTGGCCCAAACAAATAAAGTTTGAAATAAACTTCAAAAATGTATTTCAATTTCAGTAAATTGATTAAAAAATTTTAATTAATTTACAATTTTTTTAAATGGTAGCTAAATATTTATGAAAATAAAAAACAGTTTAGAATATAATTAATTGAGAATTTAATGTGCACAGTTTCTAAACCACTTGCAAATACTGAAATAGATTTGAATTCGACTGTACCATAAGCAGATTATTTTTTTTTCCAATTTGAAAAAATAACTTGAACTTTGCCTCACTGTGCGGCACACGGCACTGCACGGGCAACGAACCAAACGAACAGCCAGAGCCAGTTGGCTATTAATTTGAATTCAAGCAGTCAAATGGTGCCTCAGTCCGGGCGCACGGCGACACAGTCAACAGTCAACAGCAACAACAAGCGCAGCAGTTGCAACAACAACAAGAGGAACGACAGCAACAACAACAACGTTGACTTGGAATCAATGGCTCCACTTTTGCGGCGCGGCTGTTGCTTTTTTGGTGCGTAGGCGAACTCGATTCGCGGCTGAGATATGCGTTCCACCGAACTTTGATGTTGCTGTGAACCAGCTACCCCCTCGCTCTGCCTGCCATTCCCTCTCTCTATGCCTCGTATACACTCTCCGTATATACATATACATATATATCTTCTCTCACTCGCTTAGTCTGTCAGCCTTTGTTGTGGAGGAGCTGCTTTTACCAGTCAAATGTTTGCTGTAAACGTTTTGTTTTGGACCAGGCCTAAGAATCTGTGGGAAAGTTGCCATAATCAAATGGAATTCTGTTTTCTGAAATTGTTCACAACATGTGTATACACATGTTGCAATGCTGTCTGTGTGCAGCTTTGCAGCTGCAATCGGATTCCAAATCTCTATCTAAATCTCAATCTTGGCCAGGGTAATATAATCTCTCTTTCTTACTCCCTTGATTGCACTGCTGATTATTTCATCATACGCATAATTTAAATTGAACAACTCAGCACAGTCTCAGTCTCGAGTTGTGCGTTGAAAAGCAGTGAAACTTTTCTTGGCAGGTTGGGTGTTGCCTCCGGCTAAGCTATGATTGGCTTTTCTAGTTAAACTTAGCTGTGCGCAGGGTTTTTGAGATGAAGCTGGACAGTGCACTTCGGGAAATGGAAAGTAAATATCAACAACAAAAAGTGGAAAAACTTTACAAATTATTTAATATATTATTATATTGTCAATAAATCTCATTTTCTCTTCTGTCGCTAAAATCAATATCTAAAATTATATTCATAATTATTTTAAATGCATAATTAGTGTCCATTATTCGGTGCGGCTTTACTAAATTGGTTTTGTGATAATATTGTACTTTAGCAAACAAAAAGTTTTCTCAATAAAACTGCATTGCTCTTCAGATTTAAATAGTGCAAGTAAATATTTGTATGATTCATTGTAATGCTGTTAATAGTCTTTAAACGCACATTTGGTAAGTAAACTGATATTGTTGTGGCATGAACAGACATCTATGCTCATTAACAGGTTGGGGCACAATGAATATTATTTTGTAGAGCCAAGCCCTTGTTGTTGGTGTCGATGATGATAGACAGACCGAACAACAAAGGATCAACAGGTGTGCATACCATTAGCTCAAGTTTTATGGCATTTTAATAGAATTGATCTTGGTCATTCAAACTCGACTGGGAGACTGGGAGATGTCAAACAAAACAAAGCGCTGACCATGTATAACTATGACGCCAGCTACAAACACCATTTCATGGGTTCTAAATAAAAGCGATGGTGCCGAGGGGCTAGAGTGTATATGTACTGTGGTATGTGGTGTGTGTAGAGAGGTTTGAGCTTATCCCTTTACCACACGCATTGGCTACATTTCATCGATAATGAAAGATGACAGTAACGAGTCGGCGATGCTGACAACATTTAAAACAATTTTATGCAAATTAAAATAGGGTCGCATAGCCCAGGGCGCACCCTGGCGTAGACACCTACAATACACACACACACACAAACACAACTGATGCCCGTTTTCAATAATTTACACAAATTTATGGCCAAGAGCTGCTTCCACTGCGCGTGGCCAGGCGCTCACTTGTTGTCGAATGTTGCGCTATGAGCATCTGACTTAGGGTTCTCACATTTCACAGACCGAAATCACTTTAAGTGTTTTGACACAATGAAGTCAGTCGGTCCACAGTTCTCAGTTCTCCAGTCTCGGTTCTGTATTCTCTTTTTTCAATGCAGCTGTGCGGGTTCCCCACACATTTAACTAATTTATGCGTCAGTTTCAAGTGCCATTTGTGGTCCAGACCTCACAACTTACCGATGCTGCTACACTTCCCCACCAGAGAATACATATCGCTTCTGCGTTATAGCGTCTTCTTCTACAATAACATACATTATTGCAAAGGTTTTGTTGCATTTTGTTGAACAATTTCTACAAAATATTCTCATCTCTACAACCGTTATAGTTTTGTTTAACATATTTATGACATGTCTATTCAAATTTTACTCAACCGTCTCAATTTATGTTTTTATTAGTCAATATTCCGTAACATTCTGCTGTGGGTCTTGTGCATAATGATTTGATAAACTTGGACACAAAATGAGTTTACTAAGAAACTTAGAAAGAAACTTGCCGTTCTTAAATTTTCTTCCGGTTGAAAAAAAGCACTTCATATGGGCTGTGGGTACATTTATGACTAGGTTCCGCAAAAAGGCACGAGTGTAGGTTCTGGATATTGAGCTACTTCCAGCTGTGCTTTAAAGTAGTCATCATGTCAGCAGGTGTCTTAGAATGTTATTTGTTTTGGGAATAAAATCACACTTGGCCAGTGTTTAAGAGTCCGAATTGAAGGAGAAAATTTTATTGTGTAAGCACGTCTCAAAAACAATCCCGATGATGTTTGTCATAATAAAGAATTGTTTAAAATACCTGACAGAAAACAAAGAAGCTACATTGAAAAAATCTAGTTTAGCAGTTAGGCAGAAATTGAATTCAATCGTTTTCACTTATTCTAAACAAAGTCTTGTCTTAAATGCAAAATTTATATACGATTTAGCTCTTCTGCAATCTGCTTTGTTAATGGAGTAAAAAAGCCAATAAAGAGCGGTTAAATTAAGCAATTCTTCTGAAGAAGATTTATGCATAAGGTAATCAACTTGAATGGCATTATAAGTAGAGTATCCAGAATGATTGTGCTAAGCTTTTAATCCGACAGGGGATTAGGCATATTTTTCATACTGCGATTTCGATGGACATATCAAGAGACTGAGATCTAAGCACTTGTCATAAGGGTCTATCAAGCCTAACTAATGGCTTTGGGGAGACTCTGCGCTTTTTCATTCAGCGTGGAGATGAATTGAGATGTCAATGGACAACACTTCTCAATCATAGATAGTATGAAAGTCTGCAGCTATCTGAAGGAGTGGAAAGCGTCGCTTGGCTGCATCATTAAGCCATAAACAACATCAAATTGCCATTAAGACTATATGCAAATAATTGCAGACTAACAGAAGGGGGATAGAGGGAAAAGAGGGAAGAAGGCAGGCAAAAAGAGAGAGAAAGAAATCGAGGAAATCCATCTGCGAATGGATCTGCTGAACGACATTTTGCGTGTAGCGGCGCCTTTCAAGCGTCGGGCGTCCATCTACGTCAAGAGAAGAGCATGACAAATACAATTAACATGGATGCAAGGGCCACGCCCTAAACGCCATTAACAACATTGAGGACATGGGATATGGGACATGGACATATGTTCGCACTCGTAACATATAAAAGAAACTTAAGTTAAAGTTAATTCTTTTCTTACAATCTTACTTACATAAAGCAGGGCCTGTCGGCGCAGCTGACGCCCGGTTTGCAAAGTTTACCATCGCCAATGAGGCCGGCAGGACAACGGCCACACCTGGGACCCGAGACACTATCATGGCAATCAACGCCTGTGGGCAGTAAGAGTTGATCGTTGGCAGTGGAGTGTGCAATTGAGTTGGGTGCGTCACTTACCAGGATAACAAGGATTCGCAGTGCGACAGTTTGGCTCAAGTCGTATGTTATTATCGCCACTTGGCTCCTTGCAGCCCGCACAGTTCTCCAAGAGCATGCGCAAGTAGGCAATCTCCTGACGCTGGTGGGCGACGTCTTCCCGCAGCAGCTTAACCAATGCCATAAGATCACTCAGCGATCTTGCGAGGGCGTCTGCAACAATGAGCACAAAGGCGCAAAGAAATAAAAATAAGAAATAAACCGTACAAAATAAGAGTTTAAATAAAGCAACAATAATTCATGAGCTGCAGTTGATGGTGCGAGTGTATATCTGTATATCTGTATACATATACATATATATGTGTGTGGGAAGCGTTCAGGCGTCTGACAAGATTAAGGCCTAACCATTGCTAAAATCGCACTCATTTTGAGCAATCGCCCCTCTAGCCAACCGTTTCCTGATTGCAACCTAATCCGCTTTGTCGCTTGGACGGGTCTAAGCCTGAACCCACAGACTGGGCCTCAATATCCAGCTGCTAATGCGCCGCGTTTTAGCGCTCTTTAATGCATTGCGACAACGGAGTTGAGCACCCAATTCAATCTCAACGCACTCAGAGATGCGTTTCCCATTCACGATGAATCACATTCGCAGTCAGAGTTACAGTCACGATTTTATTTAACTAACATGTCGCTAGCCCTTTGAAGCACAGTTAAGTAAATAAAATATTTAGTTTATAGTCAGATAATATTTATTGTTTAATTGCCTAGTAGAAGCTACGGGAATGCGTAAATAATAATTTAGGAATAATTAAATTATATTTTTTAAATTTATATAGAACAAACTTTATGATCTAGCAGGTCTTATACAAGTGTATCATAAAATTTTATTGCATAAATCTGAACATTTTAACATTTGCTGAATATCATTTTCAACTTCTGCTTTATTTTCAACCCTAACTGATCGTAAATAATTTAAATTTATGAAGATGCTGTTCATATTTACGATCTATGACTCACTAGGAATTAATATGTTGAATGAATCATGTTGGTTTAACTTTTATGCTAATATTCACACAGTAATTGAACCAGTTTGTGATGTCTCTGAAAAGTGAGCGAATAAGGCACATGGCTCATCTCTAAATCTCATATGTTGCATGATGCTTCACTCGACACACGGCTAGAGAAAACTAAAGTAGACCAATGTTTCAACGGCTTCATTTGTTCCGTCCATCTATCCGACTGCCTGTTTGAGTGAGTTTTGTCAACATCGAAAACGCCGCCGCTGCCTCTACGCCCAACCGCATCCGTTGAAGCCACGACAGGAAGAGGGGATGTTTGGGTGAGAGGAGGAACTTGGCTTGTGCACTGAATATATGATCTTGTTTTTGGTGTGCAACCTTCGTTTCTATCTCGTCGGCGTCATTCATTACATTTGCCTTTGCGATTTAACATATGCCGCCGCTCGCCTGTCGCATGAGTGTATGAATGTGTGTGTGTGTGGGGGTACAAAGCGTGCTACCAATTTGGCGTTTTGCACTGAGCGAGATAAATAATAATTATGCTTGGGTCGACAACGACCAAACTGCACTCAACAAACACTCAAGCCGAATCCCAACTCAGTCTTAGACTCCAACGACTGCACGAGCTATTCATGAGCTTTGGATCTTTGGCTTTGGCTTTGGCTTTGGCATATCTCTGGGTTCATTAGTGTTGTCTTTTCAGTGGGCGCTCCTCGCTTGTTTCTCTGTCACTTAGCGGCGACTTATTGCCAGATCAACATGTGGGTACTCACAATCATATAGATATCTACTGGCAATACAATATACTCGTATAGCCATATTCGAGTAGTGTAATTAATTGGCTACAGATTTGCATGGCATTATCGCATTAAGTAACGACACTTATTGCTTCGGCCTTATGCAGATAGAAAGGGTAAGCAGAGAGACGTATAGAGATTTACATAAAACACGAGCCAAGCTTGATTGAACAGCTGAAAATTGTTCACAGCGTCGACTTACAGGTTAATGTTAAGTTATTAATTGTAAATGGTTGTTAACAATTACTACCCCAGATTTTACTAGATTTCCTTTTCTGTAACTGAACTCGTTTGTTGTCTAAGTCTTCTTATTTATTAAATATTATGTATAAACTTAAGTTTGTATTTCATTTTAGAATACATAAAATGTATCTCAGGGATTTCTTGTCAAGTTTCACATTATAATTAAACGCCTTCAAGACAAGTGCAATCCCACCGAAGAATTCTATCAACTCAATGTAATTTAGGCTTAATTGAATTATGTACGTTGACAGACACAAAACGCCAACAGCTTGAGGCCCAACAACTATGCAGAAAGATAAGTTAAGTGCAACGCCTCATAAAGACCCCCGTCCCACCCAAAAAAAACAAAAAAAAGCTGTTGATGGCCCACTGAAATCCTGTCAAAAGACGAACAACGCCCAAAAAGTGACTTGCTTTACGACTTAACTAAGACTTTCAAGTCCAAAGGGTGTCGGAGTAGCCTACCTTCACAATCTCCATGCATGATGGGTATATCGCCACGTTGTACATCTGTAGGCACTTCATGCTGACGCTGATCGACACCGTCCCTGGCTAGAGTTGGCTCATTGTACCAATTGCTGCGCACATCGCGTTTCTTGTTCTTCTCTGAAAACATTAGAGAGCATGGTAATGGTGGGCTGTAGAGCAACCCACTGGGGCAACACAACTGATCGATAACTTACCACGCTCGCTGATCTTGTTCCGCAGCATGCGACGATTGCCACGACGATTCAAACCCTTCTGACAGTTGGCACGTTGCAGAGAGTGCTCCATGTCTGCATCAAAGTGCAATGGGTATTTACGTTCTCTGAACTGAGGGGCAAACAGAAAGTCTAAGATTTGTTTGTTTTGTATGCCAAAAGATGATTATACTTACCAGCTTGATTACTGGATCATCCATTTGAGTGTAGAGCTTGGATAAACTCATGTCAATGTCATGAAAAGTACTCGCCTTGCAGTCCACAAACAATGTGATCCTATTCTTGCCAAATTGCAGTGCCAAAGATCGTATGGTGCTCGTCTCGTTGATATTGGGTATATCAAAGTTGCGTGACTCGGTTGCTCCATTTGCGCTTATGTCGAGCGTAACTCGCTGCTGCTTGCGATCCAGGAAGAAGGACATCTTATGCTTTAGCATGGGAAAGTCAATCATGAACAGCGCTTCAATGGAAATGTGCAGCTTGCGGCGTGGTCTGGAATGTTGTAAAGAAGTGTGCAACAAGTTGTTAAACAACTGATAAGCTCATCATCAAGGCTAAGCGGAATTTACCTTATGTGTCGAGTGGATATGACGACATCGCCTTTCCTGATGAACTGTTCCAGCTCAGAAGAGGCAACTAAAACAAGGCGACAGATAAGATAATCAAAAGGTGAAGATAAATTAATGGGTAAGTGTTTTCAAGGTAAAAATGAGTTTAATGAACAGCGGTATAGATTTAATTTTTTTTTTTTTGGGGGTAATATTTATATCATTAGTACAACAGCTGTTTATTTTGGTCAGTGACTGACTTAGTTATTTAGTTATCAACAATGATTGATTTTTCCTGCCCTCATATCAACGCAGCCTAGACAAACTTCCGCTGTGCAAGTGATAGATAGTTACACGTATCGATTACAAAATCAACATGAAGAAAATCAAACAGTGCCCGTGGACAACGTTTGCTAATCCTCCCTGAAAATCTTTGGCACTTGCTCTATCGGTTTTCGCGCCTGGCAGTGATGATTACAACACTCGGCGCTGTTTATTTTGGTCAGCGACTGATCAGCTAATCCAGCCGCATGTTGACCCAAAAAAAAAAAGGAAAAGAAAAAAGTGGAAACCAACCAGATACATATTTGCACAAGATTTAAAGACCCAAGACTACATGTAAGTATGTAGAATTTCACGCATTTGTGCGGTTATTTGTCATGTGTAGGAGCTGTGCTTTGACAGGCGCATGTGAAGTGACCTTCACGATATCGTGCCACACTCAGTTGGAGTTGGACTCCACATGGCGATTGCAATTGCAACTTGGTCAGCTCGTGATCGGGCAACGCCAACGCCATTTATGGAGCGGGGAGGTCGACTACATGCAGCAAATGCAACAGACAAACGGACAGCGGACAAACATTTAACTGACAACAGACAACATTGCGACGTTGACGTTTGCTTGGCATTTTCCGATTTACATAAATCGCTATTTGAGTTGATTTTTGGGCGATGCCAACTGTCCGGCAAATATTTACCCTGCGGCCAGCCAGGTCTGGCTATCGCATGTTTGCCCATAAATACAACGGTAAACATAATGCGGGAATGCAGTAATGCAGCACCTACCTGGATCCAGTGAGAGTGATGCAACCTCCACAATCGCCAGCCCCAATGCGGCCAGCCCAACTAGCAACACACGCGACCAATTCATCGCCAGCCTCGTCTTCACTTCACTTCGATCTGATTTGTGCCTGCGTCCGCTGTAATATAAATAAAGTGCATAGCAAACAAGACAAGAGCAATTAATTTAGGCATAAGGAAGCTTAAATACTCTTACGTTTAGTATTGATATATACAAATAAATCTAATTCTTACTTTAACTTTTATATATATAAAGAACATTTAAACATATACAGAAGAAATTAATAAGGAAAAAAAAGTGAATTAGATGTCATTTTATTTTTAGCTTATCTTTAAAATGTCTGTCCTAAATTATTTGACACATTAAAGAACGAAATGCACTGTAAAGTGCATATGCCCTCTTCGAGTGTACAGAATAAAGATAGCAGACACTCAGTCAGTGGTTGTTTATTTACGTTTAAAAATAAAAGCTCATAAAATGCATTGTGGCTGCCCCATCAAATCGCATAAAAATAATAAATAAAATTCAAATTAAATTGTTGTAACCAGTAAAGGGAAATATAAAATAAAAATTTAAATCAAATGTTTGAAGCATTTTTCAAATTCTAAACATGTTTTTTATTTCATTTTACAAAACAAATCTACGCCTTGCTCTGCTTTCGGGCCGGAAGTGTTGCTCCGCTATCACCAATGCATTTACATATGCACATACATATGTATATATACATATATGTATGTATATATATATATTATCTCTATCTCTCATCCGTGCGGCCATCTGTGGGCGTAATAAAGCATTTGAAGCTTATATTCTTTTTTCCACTTCTGTTGGTTTTGAGTTTTCCCGAGATTTATGTTGGATTTTTGCAATCATTCTTTCGTCGGATCGTGTTAGTTAAATAAATGTTTAGTTGATGTGTTTTTAGAATTTGAACTTTTTTCTGTAACGCTGCTTTTTCAGGTGCGATTACTCAGCGGAAGCGGGTGTATTAGATGAAGATTTCTTTTTTATGTTATTCAGACTATACGTATGCGTTCTTATTTTAAATATTAATAAAACAGACAAGAATAACTCTTCCCCGCAGCTGTAGAACATTAAACAACAAAACAGTCTGATAATTTAGAAGTGTTTCTTTTACGATTTTCGTGGCAGTTGTTGAAACCTATTTCCGTTGGTCTTCAACAACAAATCTGAAATATAAGCGAAATATATATTTACATTTGTTGTATAAATCTGCACAACTAACAGGCACATTCAAAGCTTCTCAGGCAATAAACTAATTGAATATTTTTAGCATTACTGTCTTGCTATTCCATATCACGAATATACTACATAATTAATGAATGTGTAAGCCATCTATTAGTTCATCTCTCACATGGCCATCACATTTCAATTACACGCCATAAATTGTGCTGCAAACTAGTCAACTGTTTATCTTATTGCTCCATTACCACATTCTCTCTTCTTAATTCCAGTGCCCAATAAATAAACCCGTTGTCGACAACAACAAGTGCTACCGTCAATTGAAGTAATTTGTTATCGGGTGCTTAAATCTTTCAGTGATCAAAAGGCTTCAAGAGTAAGAGTTTAATAGCTCTAAGAGTTTGGAGATTGAAGTTGGAACCTGGAAGCTGTGCTATAGTTCTACTCGCTAATAAATTGTTGAGAATACACAAAATTTAACGATGCTTGTTATAAAATAAAAAGCAACAGAAGTGCACTTTAATTGGCATTAAAGAAGGGGCAACCAAAAATAAAGTTGGATTACCACATGATCGAGAAGTGTTGTAGACGACTTGCAAACGAACGATATAAATCTAATATCAAATCTTTCACTGGACTGGATATTTCTTTTTTCTTGCCTTTATGAACAGAAGAAATGTGGCCATCTTCAGGCCACACGGCGTTCTTAACTTGGCTTTAAAGGGGTCCCAGGAATGTGGTAACGGTCGAGACAACAGTAATGTCGTTATGGCTTTAAAAGACAAGAACTCAAGAACTTCTGCCAATACTGGTCCACAAAAAACTTGAGTGACAGTTATGGATTTATAGTGGCAGTTAGACTATTGCCTTCTGAGTCGATGCTCCCTCACTCTGTCTCTTTCTCTTTCCCTATCTCTATCTCTCTCCGTCTGGTTCTGGCCATGTTTTAGACACGCTCTCTACAATGTCACTAAGTCACAGACTCAGAACATGTGCCATTTATGGTCGCATTCACAATTGCCAATGTTACAACAGACTTTACCAGTTCGTTGAGACGTCCACTAAAAATATGTATGCAACTGCTAGGCAGTTCTAGGCACTCTAGCTGAGAGCTTTTTAAAGTAATTTAAGGTTTTTATGTGCCACTTGACAGAATTTATTGAGACTTGGGATTATATTAACGAATAATTGGGATTATGTACTTAGCTGCAACTGCTGAAGAGAAAAGCGATATAAATATTGACATAGTACATCGATATTAAAGTCAACATTTTTTTACGACTTTTCTGCAAGGACATAAATAACCGCTTATACATATGTGGCAAGAGTTTGGTAACGACATGATGGATATTTATAATGGCAAAAGTTAAAATGAAAAGATATATCAAATCTACAGAATTTTATGAGATTTCGATTTTCATGACCATTTAATAAAAAAATCTGCTTGAGAACATGAAAGCTACAATCTGCGTAAATTCAAAGAATTCATTCATTCATAGCCACCGTAGATGACAGGATTAGATCTTCTAAGCGCTTAGCTTATTTCCAAGTACTCGAAAGGGTTCTACATAAGACACGTAAAGCTCTTCACGTGCTCATCGAAACGTACAAATGAATAGTTCAGAGTGCTACTGAAAGTCACCGTAGCCACAAAGAACATTTCCCACCAAATGTCAATCGTATACCCGCAATCCCCACAGTCTTCGCGCACTATAGCACTAAACTCATAATCCCCAGTCCAAAATTTATTAAATACTTTTTAATGCCTTTCGGGGCATACGCAGATAGATCTCTGTCCAGCGCCCACGCCGTCAGCATAAGCCCAATACTTCTTCAAATGAATGACAGCACGTCGCCATAGAGACGCCGTCCCATCAACTTAATAAAGCGCATAAATCAAAAACAATGATGCTGAGGTTTAGGCATATATATATATATATGCACGAATATGCATTGATTGACATTTAATTAAGCAAAGGCAACTGCACACGGAAGCCGCAATAGACGACGATGTTGACTACGACGACCGCAACAGAAACTGTCACCCACTGGCCGAGTTACAGATCTTACAGTTCTAAGGCGATCGAACAAGTTTGTCGGCATCATGACAACAGGCGTTCGCTTGATTATCATCAATGGAAATTTGATGCTTATCGGAAAAATTCTTCCATCAGATTAAATGGAAACTGGCAGACGCCCTAAGCACACCCAAAGCGGGTTGCTTCTACAGTAAACTCAATGGTATTCGTTATAAATAAAAGAGGATAAATATATTAGTTGGATACAATTATTCAGATATTATTTACTGCTTAAATTACATGAATTCATATTAATTTCTCGCATCAGAAATATTTAAATTTCATACAATAATTAGCTTTATATTTTCGAGAAGTTTGACATAGTTGTTCTAGTATTTTTTTTATGATTATTGAGATATTTAACAATGAAGTTGTAACAAATCAAAACAAGAACAAACGCCACATGACTCATCTGCATTTACTGATAGTTGAGACAACCCTCGGAATGACATTAGAAATTCATATATTTTGACTGCACCAGCATACAACATGTGCCCCAAGTCCCCCAGGGCGATGAAAAGAGCGCAAAAAACGCGATCGCTGCTGCTACTGCAACTCAGATCGGTTCGCTTGTGTGGCGTCGTGTGGGTAGGACAAGTTTTTGCGCTCGTCGTAGTCATCGTAGTCGTCGCCCCAGGCGTCGTGTCACTGAAATCAAATCAGCCGCGTTTAAATGCTCAACCGAAAACTCAAACTCAGCTTCCAAGTTGAGCTCCAAGTTTGAGCTCGAACCACTGGCAAACCTGCTGTCAGTTGCTGGTTTGACACGGAAAGAAACGACGGTCGGCGCCTACGCATCTGGAGACCCGGCCCCAGAGATACAGAGTCTTTGAGATAGATGGGGAAAGAAAAAGAGAGAGAGCGTGAGAGAGACGGAAACCTAACTAAGCTGCGCTTAGGGAAATTCTTCAACAGATTTTCATTTGCAGCAAAACTTTCATTGGCTTTTGTTTAATATTTCTTATTTTTCCTCACTTTAATTGAAAAACTGAACCGATTTTCTATCACACCGTCGCCTTCGCATTTGAGTTTGACTTCGAGCTGGGCTGATAAATTGGTTTCATTATGGCACGAGCATAATAGATTTTTGTATAACTTCCGGCGCAATTTGAGTGGAATTTGTTTTATGTAAAAGTGTCAAGATCCCAACGAGTTCAATAGCACTTGACTTCGACATTTCTGTATTCAGTATTTATACGCAATATTTCACTACTGATGTCTTTACATATCTATTTAAATTTTGTGGATTTCCATGAAAAATGCAGTAGTTGACAGCTGAAAAGTTGGCCATTCAGTTTTTATACAAACCGATTTCACACTCCTTTTTCAACTTATTTCATAATATTGAAAGGTCTGTCAATTATACGTATGAGTACGGTGCTGATTTCTGGTATGGTAATTGCCGCCTGCCAAGCGGTTCAATCAAACAGCGAACGGAAAAAATGTAAAAACTGATGGAAAGGTGGATAAATTGTCAGTGTAATTGGGGCAGAAGGTGATAAATTAATGACTTTTAATGATCATTGGATAAACACCATTAGCAATAACAGTTAAAAGAATTCACATTTGATTAATGAGAATCCTCAAACAAGCCATTGGCAATAGAAATAAATGTGTATTAAGTCCATATTTGTACTGGAAAATATTAATAAGTTCAAGCATTTGAAATTACAAACAATAGAATTTGAAATCATTTTCTTTATAAAATTTGTTGGCCTTTTTATAGCCATGCAGCATCATCAACCCTATTATCATTTATTCCGCGTTGTAAATCAAACTAGAAGTTCGAAATATATGCTAATATAACAAGTTCTTTTTTGTAGATAAACATAACTTCTGTTAAGCAAATTCTGTAGGTTCTAAATCGGCAGTAACAAAATGACTATAAGCATATTATTATAGTCATAAACTACAATAGAATATATCACAAATAGAAGCATCACTATAATCAAGTGATTATCAAAGCTACTTTAGACACACCCCATGAGTCTGCAAAGCCAATTCTTAACTCTAAGTATCTCATTATAATTCAGTTAACACCAAACTGAAAAATTGTCAGTTAAAAAAAAATCCAATCAACTCTTTATAAATGAAATTATACGCGTCTAAATTGGCGCCACGTTTCCCATTTTAAAAACAATGGCAACTATTTTGAAAACCTGTCAAAACGGTTTAGAATATGTTAAAGCTGTAATTAAGCCAAAAATCGATAAGCTATTAACTTACTTTGATGAATCATTAAAATAAAGTTTCGTTTCTGCCTAACTTGAATCACATTTGACGCCGACAATCAAAACAAAAACTTGTTGAATCGATTTGAATTGCAAATTTAATGTTGGTGCCGAAATGCAGTCAATACAAAGCATAAAAATTTGTAAGCCTAATATGAATCTGAATCAGTCTATGACTTTTACTCGAGACGATGCGCTAATTTGTTTGCCACAATTTTCCAGTTGATTTGCATTTGTTTATGAACTCATAACTCGGAGCGGAAATATCATTAACAGCAATATTATTTATGTTTTAATAATGCCAGCGGCACACTCACCAAATATGGCCAACTCTATCAACCACAATTGTATATATAATATATTCAAAATAATAAAAATAACCAGCTAACCACAATCTTTGAGACATCGTCGAGGCAGTTATAAATTGTTATGGTAATTTTTACAGTGGGCGTTTTTTAATTGAATTGACTGAAGCGGCAAGCAGCCAACAACGAATGTCGAAATCAAATAAATATATTATACAAATTTATAAGTATTCATTTGTAAAATACGCTTAAAACATACTCGCATTTGGTTAGGCAAAACAAAGTGGAGAAAATCGCTTAAGGCCAAAAAGGAAATGCCAACAAAATTGCGGCTGCTGTTCATCTATTAAAATATTTCATTATAAACTCTGTAAAAGAGTATTTATTATCTGAACTGGACCAATGTCTTCCTGTAATCTTAATTTACTTAAGTTTTTCTACAAATGTTAGTTAAAAGCTAATTATAGATTTAGCATATTTTCTATCCACATAATACTAGTCGAAGCTGTGCAAGGTAACCAGTATCCTAAATCTTTGTCTTTATCCACATTTTTATGGCAGCCAATTGTCCTCAGCTCTTGGAAAACATTTTAATTTGCTTTAATATACGACTCATAAAGTTCAACCTGCTTTGAAAATGTGTGGAAAGTCTGGTAATTAATAGATTATGACTTGGCTTCGGTATTTATGGCGCCAATACAGATAAGGCCAGAGATCTTCAGATTAATGCACAGACGTTGTTTGGCCCGTAGCCAAACTGGGTGTGTCTAATTAATATGTATCGATACTATTTGAATTACAACAACAATTAGCATGATTTATTATCAGATATGTAGACGGTGAAATGTAAGTTTTCCTCTGACGCATAATTATATTCATAAATTGGTCAATTAATAAGGCTAAAATTACAGACATCTATGAAAAGAATTTAAATTATGGATGTTAGAAAAGCCTTTCGACTGAAGAAGTGAATTTTTATAATCCTTAGAAATATCATTATGTTATGCATAAAAAAAATTAAATCAATATTAATTGTATCAATTAATTTACAATAAAGATATGTTTGGAAACTTTCTGATCATCCGAAAATACACTTTCACATGTTTAAAATCGTTTAATTTCACTTTTTTCTGTCTAACCGAGAGAAAAAGACAACAAGATGTACCACCCAGTTAATATGACTTGCTTAACCCACTTAAGAGCCGTTTTATGGCCTTAACACTCACCTCTTTGTCAAGGACGTTGCACGTTTAACGTTTCCGTTGTTTGCTCTATGCCACTTGGACTTTCAACAGCTCTGGTAGCTGCTACTCACTCGTACTTAATTCAGACAGGGGCAACTTGAACTGATGCCACTTATTGCTGTCAACGTAAATGTATTTAGAATAACAACAAACTTGAGTTATTTTTATGGTTGTTGCCACACACTAAATTTCCTGAATTTTCGGGATATTTATACACTGGTGCAAGATCAAACAAATCGCATCGGAAGGCTCTATTCAACACTGTAAGAATCGTTAATAAAACGTATGCATTAAAAACTTTTCAAACCCTTTTCAAGAGACAAGCATAAACAACAACAAAATGCACACACACATATATATTTGTTACTCTCACACACGCAAAGATCTTTTCGATTGATTTTATTAGAATGAACGGCACACGCGAAGTTGACGGCGACGGCGACGATGGCGATGTCGATGGAGATGGCGACGATCCTCCAGCGATGGCAACAGCTTCACAACTGAACACTGAACCTGTGGATGTGGCTGTCGTGTAGGCAGTCAGAGGCAGGCCGTCCGGTGTTCGTGCTAATAAAAATTAAAACACTTTTATGCTATTAACAACAAGAACGCGAACCGTCGCGTCGGCAAAGGCGAAGTCGAAGCCACCTTGACAGCCAAATGGTAATGGGGAATGATGATGCTCTGAGGCGTCTGTCAAAATGCAACGCGTTGACAATTTAACAGTCGTCCCGTTTCTAAACTGTTGATATTTGTGTAATAATCATGCATACTATAACACAACCATGTACAACAAACAAGAGACACTAAAAGCCGCCATAGATCACGATCAAAGAGCTTAAAAACTCGCGCGCGTTTTCTCGTTAATCGCGCGCGTTTTCAATCTTTACCTCTGTCCGTTCTGTGTACCGTCGTGTTCAACGTGCAAACGCACACTGAAGGGTAACAGCAGCGACGCGACACCAACATCAAAAGCAGGCAGTAGCAGCGAACAGCGACTGCGAGCAGCGTTTGTTGTTGCAGTCGCCGTTGCCTGATTGCAGTTTGTTTTGTTCTCAGCTGTTGTTGGCTTTGGCTGCGGTGATGCTGGCAACATGTTGTTGTTGTTAACTTGTTGCCGTTTCTGTTTGTGTGGTGTTATGATGTTGCCGTTGCCGTTGCTGCTGTTGTTGTTGTTGTTGCTGGGAGAAACGCGTTCAGCGGAGCGGTCGCGCAGCATTTTGTCTTCGTTTGTGTTTCTTTTGACGCGTGAGTAAGCTGCGACGCCCACGTGCAAATTTGCGTAAGCGACTGCAGCGTTGCCAGACTGTTTGTAGCTTTGGAAAAGTAAAATGAGGGTAGATTAAAAATTAATCGATCACTTTTTGGTATCGTGATAAATACTAAGCCACTTATTAGTTCAAATTGTGTGAAACAAATTGTGTGGGCAGAAATGCAGGATATATGTATTTGCTTTATGCTTAAATGGAAACTTTAATTATAATTACTTTGCTTTTGCTTTGCAAATATTATATGCACTTATCCAAGCATTTATTATCCAATTAAGCTCTAAGATAAGCAATAAAATGTGCCCTTATTTTGCAATCGAAACCCAGTTGTGCAACAATGTTGCCCTTGTTGCCCATAAAGCACATTTTTACCCTGAACAGACTCTAAACCCTTTTTATGTATGCATTCCAAAACATATCCCAAAGCAATATACACAACTTTAAAATGGCTAGAAAAAGGCTAATAAAACCGGCACGCTCTGCAATCATTAAAAACAACATCCAAAATACTCGTAAAAACTCCACCTCTCCCTCAGCTCCACACAAAGTACGATATGCTGCATGTGGCACCTATTAATGGCTACTTATGCACTACAAGTGTTGTCCCCTGACCCCCCGTTGTCAACCAATGCGTGACAACAAAATGATGCGTAACACGTCAGTAACCTAAAAGACAACTTCAGATCTCTCCGAGTGGTACGACTAGTTCATCATTATGTCGCCGCCATGTCAAGCCCTGTACGGGTATTATTTATACCGAGCACTCGTGCATATTTCATGGCGCTATTGTGCACACCCAGATCCAGGCAGCAGATTCACATAATCATCATCTTCATCATCGCTGCATATTTTGCCTGCTTGTCTGCTGCATTTTTGGACACGACGACCACTTGCTGAAATTTCATTATGTGCGTGATTTATAAATAAGCGACCTGGTGTGCGCCCCGATCGCGACTGTTAGTGATGGCTGCGTGTCTGGCGTTCGAAAACGAATGCCACTTAGTGCGATTAATAGTGAGACACAGCAAGTGATGTTTATAGATTTTGGATGGCAATTACTCTGCCTAAAGCATGCAAATGTATATTAAGTAAGTAAATAATAAGTGGTTATATCAAATAGTATTTTTTATAAATTATATGGTAAATTATAAATCTAAAACTGGATTATTATTTTATTGATTATTTTATTTGATTTGTGTTTATTTTATATTGCAGAGTCTCTCTCGACTATAGCTTTCTTCGTGGAAAGCCGTGCAAGTTGCACGAAAAAACACGACACATGCTCAACTCGAGTTGCTTGCATTTTTGTTGTTGTTGTCCCCAACAGCATCTCCGGCAACGACCCACGCACTTTGACGGCGCTACAACACAGCTTGCATGTTGACTGCCCCTCTCATTGTCGTTGTTGCAGTTCATTTCGTATTAATCATAAAATTGTATTATTAACATGTTTATTTTTCGGTCTTCAAGTTTCGATTACAAGCATTCCTCTGTTTATTGTGCTTCAGTTTGTTTAGTTGTATGCCTGCGTGACGCGTCTTGGGAACGCAACTTTGTTGTGAAGTGTAACGAAAGTAAGCCACTTTCTAACACTGTAAGCAAACGGTCCATTCACAGTGGAAATTGACTTTTATGCCTATGCCGGTTAATTGGGCTACTCTCAACAAGCAATCATTTAAAAATGTCGCATGGGGATGCGTAGGATGAGGCCATTGAGGGGAGCCTTATGACAGCCGTAAATAGAACGACTACAAAGTAAATGAAAAGAGAAGGTCTGGGCTACAATGATCGAATCCTTCATCAGTAGATGTTAAAATTTGGTTATCTTTCAAAATATTGCAATATATCACATACATTTTCGATTAAAACTTTACAAATTTTTAAACACTTGCTTATGCACAGATAAAGCTGACTAAAGGTCAATCATGGAACTCCTCGAGGTGCCCTCAAATAAAACGGGTTTGATATTCATCGCATATCTAATATCGTCTAATAAATATTTAAAAGCGCGCACACACACGACAATATAATTAACGTCATGGCAAGCCGTAAAGCAAATGCTTAACGTCGTCTTAACAAAAGATCCAATGCAAATAAAGCCAAAGGGCCAATGTTTGTGATGATGGACAGAGTTTCTTTCTATGGCTGATCATTAATTACACATTTTGAGATTCTTGTTGTTTGCTATTTTCTATAATTAAACATTTGATATTCGATTTTATGAATAAATTAATTTAAATTAAGCAATAAGCCAACTAACTAGAGTATCTAATATTACGCTATATTACGTCGTACGTCCTAAGCGTATTTTATGATATCTTTAAGCATTTTAACGGCCTAGACCAAAACATTTTCAATCTGATCTGGCGCATTTGTTAACATTAACATTTTAATCTGTAACTTAAATGCAAAAATCTCGCAAACGCAAATTGAAAAGCCTTTTGTTCTGAGCCGCCACAAAAAAAAACAGTAGCAACTGTTAATTAAGCCGTTTTGCTGTTTGTCATTGAAGATGATCTAAGCACACTTCATCTTGGACTCTATGTTTTCATCTGTGTCATATCTCTACCAGTTGTCGCTTCCATGGATTCGCCACATCTGTAAGTAGAACCATTTAGTGCTTAACTCTTGCTTTTCGAGAGTTCAACTTAACTCTTAGTTGTTATTGTTATTGATGAGTTGACACTAAATTATATATGGGGGCTAGGTTCCACATTAGCATAGGATAACTTCAAACACTTTGAATGAGCTATGAGTGAGTGTGAGCGTCAAGGCCGCAAATGAAATTGAGATGTGAAGTATCTTTTGTACTGATATGGAATATATGGTGAGCTGACACTTATGTTGGCCATCGTGAAAAGGGTCTTTGCTCGATGGTACGTACTGCAGCTAATAAGATTTAGAGTAACTCTAAAATGTTGTATTTTTTTTGTTGCTTTCATGCGTGCGGAATGAAAAATGTTATATGTCCTTTTATTAAGATTTCGATTAAATTTATCGCTAGCAATATTGATTCAGTCCATAATTGTCCAATTAGGAATTAATCGTTAAATGATTCTTTGATTTAATAACTCTGTAATTAAGCCCAATTTGTGCTCAGATCAGACAAGCCAAACCTTACCCTTTTATCCTTGGGTTTGCAATCGTAACCCAACCCATGTACAGCTTTTAAACCCTATAGCAAGCATAACCTCACGCCTCGCAGACTAACCACAAACTCACTTTTCTATTGTGCCAGCATTGGACATACCACGCGATGTTGCAACACCTAGTGGGTCTACGTCGAAGTCTACGTCTGTGGACTTGGACCGCAACATAAAACCCTGGATTTTATGCCGACAACTGTGCGAAAACCTAAATGAAAAGTGAAGTTGATGATGGGGCGTCATAAAAAGGCAAAACAGCAGCGAGACGACAATTACTTCGGGCAGATGATGGGCGTCTTGGTCTGCTTAGTTGGTTTGGTATGGTCGGATTGCTCCTGGCATTTAATGGTGACAACGCTGATGTCGTCATTAACATTCAGTTTGGTGGCAAGGGCCGCTGCGGCAACTGGAGACTGTGCGACGCCAGCAGCCCCATTTGTCTCTGAGCGCACCACATGTGCCACCTTTGTGGAAGCCGCCATTGCAGCAGCAACCGCATTACCATTGGAGTTGCCATGATCATTGGGCAATGTACTGATGGGTTTCTGCAGCAACTGATTGGACGAGTCCAGGCGATTCGATAGCGAAGTGTGACGATTGTTAACCGACTATGGGATGAGAGTAAAAGGGAAAAGTTGAGTAGAAAGTATTAACAAGACAAAATGTTCTAACGATCTCATTAGACTGCTTTAAGAGTCACTTAAAACTGGAATTTTGTTACTTACCGGATTGTTGTTGTTGTTCATGCGGCCACGTATATTATACAAGCCATATACTAAGGGATTCATGCAAGAATTGGTCGAGGCAAAAATGAAGAGGGCCTTGCGCACCAACGAGTTCACCTTGTGAACGGATGACTTATCCAAGGAGTACCACATGCATATGAAATAGTAGGGTGTCCAGCAGATGATAAACACAATCACAATAGTTATGGTCATCTTTAAGGTTCGTTTCTTGGCCCGACTAAGCACATCATCGTTGGATCGACGAAAACGTTCGGCAATTACATCCTTAAGAACTCGCTGATTCTTGCGATAGATCTCCAAATAGATGGCGCCATAGCAGTAGATAAAAGCTATTAAAGGAAATGCGTACATGGCACACATGGTTGCCATCTGATATAGCCAGTTGTGGAAGTCGCTTATAAACGAATGAAAGATGACACATTGAAAGTAGCCTTTGACGTTCGGATGCTCCTCCAGATGAAAGAGATAGGCCTGTGCGAAAGGAAGTGGTGACATTAATTGGTTTGGCTACTCGCGGCACAGTAGTCGCTCGACCCACCTGTGGAATGCTGCAAATGATGGAGCCTATCCAGGCGCAGGCCAACATGATGCGTCCACGATTGTAGGATCGTTGCAGGGGCTTTAGTATGGCATAATATCTAAGGGGAAGCAGGGAAGCAGTTTTTCAAAGTATTGACAGTTTGTGTGTGTATCGCCTTATCCGACTATCAATTTGGTCCATTAGCGACATTGACGTCAACGACTGACTCACCTGTCCAACGAAATACACACCATGACAAAGCTCGACAAGTAGAGTCCAAAAACACGAAAGAAACTCATGAGACGGCACATTAGATCCGTGGAACGCCACTGCACTGTCCAGGCCCACGCAATCTCGAGCGGCATCAGGAGAAAAGTCACCATTAGATCCGCAATGGCCAAATGCATTAGCATGACGTCAATACGCAAGGGACCCCGCAACCGGCGCTTGGTCAATAGATACAGCACTGTGCTGTTGCCAATTGTTGAGATCACAAAGAGTATGCTGCAAATGGAAAAGGTCGAAGCGATTAATCGGATAGATGCAGCAACGACACATCGGATAACGTAGCTTCAAGCGGGTGACCAGAGACACATTCGAGATGCAGAGAGACGGGAATGTTACGTTTGTGTCACCCACACAATAACATTAGCTGGATAAGTGGGTCATGCAATTGATCGGATCTTTGAATATAATTATGGTTGGCTTTATGTTATGAGTGTATAGCTAAATATATTATAAAATAGAAACACAAAAAAAATTCATTTTATTCTGTTTTACTTCCATGAATTACAATAATATATCAAATTTTAATTCTTACTTATTCCAACTGGTTGTTAAATATTTCCTTTCCTCTGGCCAAATAATATTTTATAGTTTGATTCTGAGACTTCATTAAATTAATAAAAACGAAAATTTATTCAATGGATCTGAAATCTAAACTTTCATGACTGTATAAATTTAGTTGTGTTTATTAGGTAATGGTATCTGAGGTCATGGCTCTAAGCCCAGTTGCATTGTCAATTACAGGGCAACTTTCTAATAAATATATTTAATAATCGATGCCTTCGCTTATTTATTTTGATAATCAGGACAAGCACGAGATAAATAAATATTTGAATAGTTATACGAGATTATTACTTAATTAATAATCAGTAGAAAATGTTCAACATTTTCTATGGGCTTGCCAGTCCGGATTTGATCGACAATCAGTTAAAGTTATCACTGTGTATTTGAAATCACTTTATTAAAATGAACCCTACGCTGAACTAGAGTGTTCAAATTCCAAGTGAAAATTATTAAATCTCAGACATATATACATGCAAACGACATGACTTATATTTATTTATAAGCAACATCTACATCTACATCAACATCAACACCTACACCTACGCACATCGAATGACTGATAAGTTTAGAAAAGTGCATAGACAATCGACCCTTATCAACTTGAATACCAAAGTACAACAACGCGGGCAGGGGCGCTTACTCTCTGTGTGGGTGATCGCACTTGGTCTGCTGAGTAGGAAGTAGACTGGCACACGAGAATCATAAATACCCAACATTATGTTTGTGCATGTAGACTTCTCTTACTTACCTGTAGACAGTAATCGATAGACGATGGCCATCGTTGAAAATCATATCCTTAGAAAGGTGCATAGTGCCGTTAGTATTGTTCACATTTGACCAATCACTCAGAATGCGATGATCGTTCTCAACTTCATTCACTTCACCGTCTTGGGTCATTTTTACAGATCATAAAGCAACACCTCTTTTTGATTTCTTCGCACTCTCCAAAATAATTGAGCAATTTAGGTAATAATCAATAGTTTTTAGTTGATGCTCTATAGATTCGATTAGTTTATTATTAATCAACTTACAAAAGACATTTTGCAGAGCACAAAACATTTTATGGTTTCATCATATTGCATTTTACTCAACAAAAGAATATAATTTCGCAGAGTTTATATTATTTTCGCACCAGAAAAACGGAAACAATTAATATATAGTAATATTATTGCTTGTACAACATAATAAATGTTTGTATTTTATCTGGATGCTGTAGGTTAGCGGTAAATAAAGAACAATATTTCTAATCATTGTGTTGCTAACCAAACTCACACAAATGTTTATTTAGAATTAATGAAAATAGTGAAATAATCAATATACAATACAATACAAATATACATTAAGTATGCATTTATATATATATATATATATATATATATATATATATATATATTAAAAAATCGATTTTCATTAGCTTATATTTACATATATATTTAACATTTTCGTCGTATATTTAAATATATATATTTATATATTGTATATGTATATATTCCCTTTATTGAAGGGTGTGACAATTTGGTCGAAAATTAAAATAAAAGATATCTTCCAACTTCATAGCACACTGTTTAACATTTGTAATAGGCATACACCAGTATACTCATAAAACTCTTTAATATATACATTCATATGTATATTTTTGCAAAATGGCTGTGTTTTTCATTTCGTTCGACTGTCAGTCTTGTGATAACACAAACAGAAATTGAGACTGAAATAAATTGGGAGCTGCAGTATGTTTAAGTACTATCATAACATCATAACATATTCTGGAGGGCTTCCCTCACATACATATTTCACCATTTCTCATTAAATTGCTCTTAATGAATTATTTCACCACTTGATTAATTAGTATAGCTCAAATAATTTGACAGAGCCTTGTATACAAGCTGTTGTTGTTATTGTTATTGTTTTGATTTTGGACTGCATTTGAAATATGGGTAATATTTTTGACCTTGAACTACATATTACTCTCTCATAATATTGGAATATTTTTAGTGATAATAAAAATTTCCACTTATGCTTCTGCTGAGGTTCTTTTTGATAAGTGTGAAATAAGTGTTCACACTCAATGCCTGTTCTCTGTCATCGAGTAGCTTATTAATCTGTTAATCAATTGCGCTCAATGGGACAGATGCTCACTCAATTGAAAGACAGCAAAACAAACATTATCTACCATGTTGATTATCGGGCAACAACAAAACAAACGCCTCTCACTGCATTATTCCTAAAGAGTACTCGTTAACAATTATGTGGAGAACATAAATTAATTGTTTATTTTTTAATCGCATAGTGTTTGTTGGCTTTTGAACTTTTCGTCTGTGTTTTTTTTTTAGAAAATCTTATTGTGTAAATAAAATTTGAATGAGTAGCAATTAAGGGGCTCGCCCCTCCAAAACAAACAAAAATAAAATTAGCACAGAGCCAAATAAGTGCATTATAATTAATTTTATCATACAAAAAAATATGAAATAGAAATTTTTGTAAGAGCTTCTAAACTCATACATTAAACATATTATAGTGTTTTCGAACACTTGTAGGCGTAATCATAGATTACGTATACACTCGACTTCGTTTGCTTCTATTTTTCTGTTATTAGCTCAACGGCTCTTGATGCTTTTTATTTCCGTTTTCTAAACACGCGCGCGCACCGTGAGCAAGCGTTTAGTATGTATGTATATGTTTGTATATAAAATTTGATTATTTGCACACCTCACGCACCAACACCAACAAAACGTTACACATGTAGATCGAACGAGATCAATTTACAACACTGACATCACCCACAGTGCGCTTATCGATTAATATTGCATTTAATTTGAACGCTTTAATTAGCTCTACTCGGTCTCTTGAAGGCATTTGCACCGTGCGGCGTACAGGAACTGACTGAGATGTGAGGGCAGCTGCTGGTGATGAGGCAGCTACGGCATCTGATGCTGCCGTGAAATTGAGATCTCAACAACAACTGATAATCTTAATAAAAAAGTGCGACGGAGCTCCCGTTGCTATTCGCCTTAGATGTAGTTGGCAACGCTGACCAGCAAAGGCAGCTAGCCCGCATTGATAACAGCAAACGACCCCAAAATGCCAATTCTGTGTGTGTGAAGCCCGCCCGCATAAAATTTTGCATTTATCAATGCGTACGCAGCTGTCTATGTCTATGTGTGTTTCAAAGTTCACCGGCGTATGTCTGTCGGTTTGTCTGACTCCTGATCACCAAAATTTAAACATTTATTTGCTGTGTTATCACCGAAGTCGTGAGCGTGTCTCAAATAATATGTTATCAATGGTCGCTGTGTCTGGATGCGGCGCGTCTTGATTTGGACTTCAGTTAAATATGAGTGAATGTTTATATGTACATATGAAAACAATTTAAATACTGCGCAGTTTATCGTTTTCCGGAAACACTTCTGATAGCTTCGACTGCCCGTTACAATCTATTTGGAAGCCCAGTTGTGCACTTTTCAAGGTAAACAAATTTGCCAATAAATGTTAAATCGCAATTTGCTAACGTTTCATTAATGTAATGACCGCAAAATGGGTTTCAACAAAAGGATTTCAAGTTCATGTTCATATGCATGACAGGCTAAAGCCCGCTATTGTATGCTACGGTGTATGTATAAGCTTGTGTGTGTGTGTGTGTGTGTGTGTGTGTCTGTATGGTTATGATATGAACCGGCAAGCATGCATGTATTTACATACGTGCGTGTGCGACCGTTATCAAGATGCACCAGTTCCGATAAGACGCCATTTTGTCGATTTTAATGAGGCAGCTGGTGGAAAAGCACAATATTGAAGAATATTAAATAATGAATTAAGTGAGTACTCAAATTCAAACAAAATTTGGTAAGTACACACATAGGTGTATATTATGTTCTGTCATTTTTTCGTATACAAGTTATCAAAATGTAATATTTATTCAACATGATTATTTGCCTAGAGGTAGCAATAAAATAATTTTGTTAAGCTAATATTTTATAACTTTTAATTGAAACAAATTTGCATCGTTTGGGACAAAAAACTTTATTTGAAATGCCTAAATGTATGCAATACCTTTGGGGAAATTGCTGACAACCACAATTCAACCATAAATACTTAAACATTAAATAAATTAAAATTTCTTAAGAATGCGATAGATAAATGGAATAGATTAATATAAATAAATATTAAACATTTCCTAATTTCAATGCAATTAATATATTAAGTTACTATTTTTTTGCCATTACGCTATCATATATAAATATTAAGAAAATCGTTCATTTAGGTTTAAATTTAATTCATATAAGATCCAGACTATGATTGTGAAAACATACAACTTAGGTAGTGAAGTGGTGTAGTACACATCTTAATATTATATTTACCGATAGAGATTTAGAGAAATATAAATTATTTTATAAATGTTACCAATAACCCATAATGTCATGTCATGGTTAGTTTAATTCATTCTATACACAAATCTTGTGTGTACTACAATGCATTTAATTTTGACATTATGATTGTTCATGTTTATTTTAATTGAAAAATGTTTTCCTTTTGAAGTTATTGGCAAGCTATTGACAGAGGTAAGAGGTAAAAGATATGTCTATATGTATATATTTAGAGATGTTTTGTTTTCTTTTGTAGATACTTCTTTAAATTGCGAATTACCCATGCTCATTTTTAATCAAATTCTTTGCTTTTAAAATTTTCAGTCTTATACCACCATAATGCATATTTAGTTTAATGAAATTTCAATACTAATAACAATAATAATCATATGTACATATGTTTATGTTCAATTGTCCTAAGGTACTTTGGTCCTGGTATATATGGGCAATATACGCAAAACACATATGAAAATATAATTCTTTTAGTAATAAAATTGTGGTCCTGAAAAGGACCGATTGGATTTGTAATTATATGCTTGAAAATAGCACTACGAACGACAACACAATTTAAGCGCGTTCTCCACGAATACGTCTGGCAAGCTGGATATCTTTTGGCATAATAGTGACACGCTTGGCGTGGATAGCGCACAAGTTAGTATCTTCGAATAGGCCAACTAGATAGGCTTCGCTAGCTTCCTGCAGTGCCATCACAGCAGAGCTCTGGAAACGTAAATCGGTCTTGAAGTCCTGAGCAATTTCACGCACCAAACGTTGGAAAGGAAGTTTGCGAATCAGCAGCTCTGTGCTCTTCTGGTAACGACGGATTTCACGGAGGGCAACAGTTCCAGGGCGATAACGATGAGGCTTCTTCACACCTCCGGTGGCTGGAGCACTTTTACGTGCCGCCTTAGTTGCCAGCTGCTTACGGGGCGCTTTGCCACCGGTCGATTTACGAGCCGTTTGCTTAGTACGAGCCATTTTTATCTTTCACAATTCTTACTGTACACTGTCACTGTTGGAAACACAATAATTACGCGTCAAGTTTGGTGCCTCATTTATATAGAAAAATTGGTGGTGAGTAACGAAAGAGCAAGAGCAAGAGCAAGAGCGGGAGCGAGAGAAAGAGATGAATTACGAGACATCGCGTCGTCAAAGTTGTTAGAGTAGGATGAAAGTATTGCTGACCCATTCTTTTTTTTCGCCTTTTTTCATATAAATAGAGGCGCTCGACACGAACCAATTATTAGTATCTTTGTGACTTTCGTCGAGTGTAAAGTGAAATATTAAAAGTGAAAAATGACTGGTCGTGGTAAAGGTGGAAAGGGCTTGGGAAAAGGTGGCGCCAAGCGTCATCGTAAAGTGCTGCGTGACAACATCCAGGGCATCACGAAGCCAGCAATCCGCCGTTTAGCTCGTCGTGGTGGCGTGAAGCGCATCTCTGGTCTTATTTATGAGGAAACTCGTGGAGTGCTGAAGGTATTTCTGGAAAATGTTATCCGTGATGCCGTCACATACACCGAACACGCCAAGAGGAAGACAGTTACAGCCATGGATGTTGTCTACGCTCTGAAGAGGCAAGGTCGCACTCTGTACGGTTTCGGCGGCTAAGAATTTATTTGTATAGAAATATATGCAAATTTAAAAACACAAAACAATCGGTCCTTTTCAGGACCACCAAAAAATTCTTAAAATGAGAAAAACAAATTTCAGTATATTTCGTTATAAATTTGACAATAAATAATAAAATATTGTCAACACGCGGTGTTCCCAAGCGGTCACCTATCAGCGCTATATGCTGCTTAGTTTCGGTGATCGGGCGAGAACCGATGTATTCAGTCTTTAAGTTTGAAGATACATTTTCTTACACGTAAAATGTGCCAGAAAAAATTGAATCTTATTAACATTTTGGTTCAACTGTACTTCTCTGAACTGACTGGACTGACAGCCCGAATCTGCTATTGGACGTGGTCATTACCAAATTTGGTTCTGAGACACATTTTCTTACGTGCAACTTAAAATATGCAAGACAACCAACCATTTTCAACTGTACTTTTCTGAACTGACACATTGCATTTAAGAAGCAAGAAAGTATACAAATCCGAGCATTTAATTGAAAAATAATCATCTTGTTCGCACATTTTTGGTCGTCCTGAAAAGGACGCTTGGTTCTTTGTTTAGTTTTGTATATGGGTTTTGCTTGTATGTAAATTTATGCCTTCTTTTCGGTCTTCTTGGGCAAAAGCACTGCCTGAATATTAGGCAAAACACCACCCTGAGCAATAGTGACGCCCGATAGCAATTTGTTCAACTCCTCATCGTTGCGGATGGCCAGTTGCAGATGACGAGGAATAATCCTAGTCTTCTTGTTGTCACGCGCTGCGTTACCAGCCAACTCCAAAACTTCAGCGGCCAAGTACTCCATAACAGCAGCCAAATACACAGGGGCACCAGCACCAACACGCTCCGCATAATTGCCCTTGCGCAGGAGACGATGAATACGGCCAACGGGGAACTGAAGGCCAGCGCGATTGGAACGAGACTTTGCCTTTCCCTTAACTTTTCCACCTTTACCACGACCAGACATTTTTCTATATTTTTATTTCACTGTTTCACTATTAACACACAAAAACTCGAATGTTGCTGCCACACGAACACATTGCTATCATATTTATACTTTTTTCAACTACCTACTCGTTCAGTTAAGGGATGATTACTGAGAACGAAAACCGGCCACTTAAGTGTTTGTTTAATATGAAAGCGTTGCTATAATAAAAGTATAAATGCGAAGCATTTCAGATCTGTTTCAAAATCTGTGAAGTGAATTAAAAGTGAAGTTTTATTTCGAGTGAATACTAATCTTCAAGATGCCGCCTAAGACTAGTGGAAAGGCAGCCAAAAAGGCTGGAAAGGCTCAGAAGAACATTACCAAGAATGACAAGAAGAAGAAGCGCAAGAGGAAGGAAAGCTATGCCATCTACATCTACAAAGTGCTGAAGCAGGTCCATCCTGATACTGGTATCTCATCGAAGGCAATGAGCATCATGAACAGTTTTGTGAATGATATTTTCGAGCGCATTGCTGCTGAGGCCTCCCGTTTGGCTCACTACAACAAGCGTTCCACAATCACCAGTCGGGAAATCCAAACCGCTGTCCGTCTTTTGCTGCCCGGAGAATTGGCCAAGCACGCTGTCAGTGAAGGAACCAAGGCTGTTACCAAATACACAAGCTCAAAGTAATTTTAGTTTGTTAAACGACCTACATAAAAGGCCCTTTTCAGGGCCACAAATTATTTGCCCAAAGAACTAAAATTCAAATATATATTCAATTAAAACATTTAAAGTATTACACCAAACTTAGTCGTCGCACTTTCTGTTGGCATTCTATTAGATGATTTTTTGATATTTTCAGTAAATCGCCGTAATTTTCAAGTTATCGATAAAGGCTAAAATCTATCTAATTGAATTTATTGACTCATCTAGATACTGTGTCAAATTGCGAATTGCCTCAAACATATGAATTTAAAATTTTTTCAGTTTTGTATTGGCTGCAAAAGCAGTAAACGTAACATAAGTAGTTTCCCCTAAAATCCTTCAATTTGAAAACTTATTTCCCTTTTAAAATATACTTAGTAGCCCTGAAAAGGGCTTTTGTTAATAAACAAATTCCATAGTATTGAAATTTGTGCACACTCCATTTGTGCTCTTATTTCTTAGCTGCAGATGCGGTCTTTGCTTTTGGTTTCTTAGCAGCAACAGCCGCTTTCTTTGGCGATGCTGCCGTGGCAACCTTCTTAGGCTTAGGCTTAGCACTAGCGGTCTTGGGCTTTGGTGTTTTTGGCTTCGCTGCAGTAGACTTGGCCTTTGCTGTTGTAGGCTTGGCTTTTACAGTACCACTCTTTTTCGCATCCTTAGCCTTTGCCTTCTCTACTTTCTTTTTCTCGGCGGTCTTCTTGGTTGCTACCGCTTTGCTTGGTTTCTTTTCAGCGGATCCAGCTGCTTTCTTGGTGCTTGGTGCCTTCTTTTTAGCTACTGCAGATGCTGCGACTTTCTTCGTTTTCTTCTCCACTGATGCAGCTTTTGGCTTTGGCTCCTTTTTGCCAGATGCAGACAATTTAAATGAACCAGATGCGCCCTTGCCTTTTGCTTGAATAAGTTTTCCACAGGCAACTGCAGTCTTCAAGTACTTCTTGATGAACGGTGCCAATTTCTGGGCATCGCACTTATATGTGGCGCTGATGTACTTCTTGATGGCCATGAGTGACGAGCCACCACGCTCCTTTAAGTTTAGGATTGATGCGTCTACCATTTGTTGAGTTGGAGGATGTGATGGTGGTGCTGCAGGCTTTTTCACCTTCAATGCTGATGCTGGTGCTGCCTTCTTGGCTGCCACCTTCTTATCGGTTGCGGCTGGTGGGGCAGCCACTGGGGATGCGGATGATGCAACTACGGAGTCTGACATATTTCACTGCACTTAGCTTTCTTTCTTTCACAATATAATCAACTTTTCATATGAATTTGTACTCCGCACCATTGAATTTTGGTCACCCGATTGAGTGAGAATCGAGTAGAAAGGCAGTACGAGAATGTGTTTAGCAGTGAACGCTTCCGTCAAACAACTTTGCCATTAACTTATTATTTATTCAATAATAATTGTAGTTAATAGTTTGATATATCAATTATAATATAATTTATTGTTTTCTTAAATATTCGAACAACAAAATAAAATTGAATCCATTTTAATATAATTATGCACGGTGTATAAAAAATCACCTAAAATTGTACCTTGTAACAGCACTAAAACAATTATCAGATAAAAACATTATTATTAAATACATAAGTAATACAACTGTCATCTTTGTTATTAAAAATATATTCCCTAAACAATACTGTATTATAAATTATCCACAAATACTACAATAATTATTGCCTTTGTATGAAAATAATGAAATAACTTGACCAACTACTGATAAAATCATGCGACGTCAAAGTGCCAACTAACTAGAAAAATGGAATGGAATAATATTAATAAATATTAAACATTTCCTAATTTCAATGCAATTTATATTAAGTTACTATATTTTTGCCATTGCTATCTATATAAATATATATAAATATATCATATATAAATATCAAGAAAATCGTTAATTTAGGTTTAAATTTAATTAATATGAGATCCCGACTATGATTGTGAAAACATACAACTTAGGTAGTGAAGTGGTGTAGTACGCATCTTAATATTATATATTCTGATAAAGATTTAGAGAAATATAAATTATTTTATAAATGTTACAAATAATCCATAATGCCATTTCATAGTTAGTTTAATTCCATTCTACACACAAATTTTGTGAATTTAAATGTTATAACGTAAAAAAAATGTTCAGATGAAACTACAATGCATTTAATTTTGACATTATGATTGCTTATGTTTATTTCAATTGAAAAATGTTTTCCTTTTGAAGTTATTGGCAAGCTATTGACAGAGGTAAGAGGTAAAAGATATGTCTATATGTATATATTTAGAGATGTTTTGTTTTCTTTTGTAGATACTTCTTTAAATTGCGAATTACCCATGCTCATTTTTAATCAAATTCTTTGCTTTTAAAATTTTCAGTCTTATACCACCATAATGCATATTTAGTTTAATGAAATTTCAATACTAATAACAATAATAACCATATGTACATATGTTTATGTTCAATTGTCCTAAGGTACTTTGGTCCTGGTAATACAAATGGGCAATATACGCAAAACACATATGAAAATATAATTCTTTTAGTAATAAAATTGTGGTCCTGAAAAGGACCGATTGGATTTGTAATTATATGCTTGAAAATAGCACTACGAACGACAACACAATTTAAGCGCGTTCTCCACGAATACGTCTGGCAAGCTGGATATCTTTTGGCATAATAGTGACACGCTTGGCGTGGATAGCGCACAAGTTAGTATCTTCGAATAGGCCAACTAGATAGGCTTCGCTAGCTTCCTGCAGTGCCATCACAGCAGAGCTCTGGAAACGTAAATCGGTCTTGAAGTCCTGAGCAATTTCACGCACCAAACGTTGGAAAGGAAGTTTGCGAATCAGCAGCTCTGTGCTCTTCTGGTAACGACGGATTTCACGGAGGGCAACAGTTCCAGGGCGATAACGATGAGGCTTCTTCACACCTCCGGTGGCTGGAGCACTTTTACGTGCCGCCTTAGTTGCCAGCTGCTTACGGGGCGCTTTGCCACCGGTCGATTTACGAGCCGTTTGCTTAGTACGAGCCATTTTTATCTCAATTCACAATTCTTACTGTACACTGTCACTGTTGGAAACACAATAATTACGCGTCAAGTTTGGTGCCTCATTTATATAGAAAAATTGGTGGTGAGTAACGAAAGAGCAAGAGCAAGAGCAAGAGCGGGAGCGAGAGAAAGAGATGAATTACGAGACATCGCGTCGTCAAAGTTGTTAGAGTAGGATGAAAGTATTGCTGACCCATTCTTTTTTTTCGCCTTTTTTCATATAAATAGAGGCGCTCGACACGAACCAATTATTAGTATCTTTGTGACTTTCGTCGAGTGTAAAGTGAAATATTAAAAGTGAAAAATGACTGGTCGTGGTAAAGGTGGAAAGGGCTTGGGAAAAGGTGGCGCCAAACGTCATCGTAAAGTGCTGCGTGACAACATCCAGGGCATCACGAAGCCAGCAATCCGCCGTTTAGCTCGTCGTGGTGGCGTGAAGCGCATCTCTGGTCTTATTTATGAGGAAACTCGTGGAGTGCTGAAGGTATTTCTGGAAAATGTTATCCGTGATGCCGTCACATACACCGAACACGCCAAGAGGAAGACAGTTACAGCCATGGATGTTGTCTACGCTCTGAAGAGGCAAGGTCGCACTCTGTACGGTTTCGGCGGCTAAGAATTTATTTGTATAGAAATATATGCAAATTTAAAAACACAAAACAATCGGTCCTTTTCAGGACCACCAAAAAATTCTTAAAATGAGAAAAACAAATTTCAGTATATTTCGTTATAAATTTGACAAATAATAAAATATTGTCAACACGCGGTGTTCCCAAGCGGTCACCTATCAGCGCTATATGCTGCTTAGTTTCGGTGATCGGACGAGAACCGATGTATTCAGTCTTTAAGTTTGAAGATACATTTTCTTACACGTAAAATGTGCCAGAAAAAATTGAATCTTATTAACATTTTGGTTCAACTGTACTTATCTGAACTGACTGGACTGACAGCCCGAATCTGCTATTGGACGTGGTCATTACCAAATTTGGTTCTGAGACACATTTTCTTACGTGCAACTTAAAATATGCAAGACAACCAACGAAACCATTTTCAACTGTACTTTTCTGAACTGACACATTGCATTTAAGAAGCAAGAAAGTATACAAATCCGAGCATTTAATTGAAAAATAATCATCTTGTTCGCACATTTTTGGTCGTCCTGAAAAGGACGTTTGGTTCTTTGTTTAGTTTTGTATATGGGTTTTGCTTGTATGTAAATTTATGCCTTCTTTTCGGTCTTCTTGGGCAAAAGCACTGCCTGAATATTAGGCAAAACACCACCCTGAGCAATAGTGACGCCCGATAGCAATTTGTTCAACTCCTCATCGTTGCGGATGGCCAGTTGCAGATGACGAGGAATAATCCTAGTCTTCTTGTTGTCACGCGCTGCGTTACCAGCCAACTCCAAAACTTCAGCGGCCAAGTACTCCATAACAGCAGCCAAATACACAGGGGCACCAGCACCAACACGCTCCGCATAATTGCCCTTGCGCAGGAGACGATGAATACGGCCAACGGGGAACTGAAGGCCAGCGCGATTGGAACGAGACTTTGCCTTTCCCTTAACTTTTCCACCTTTACCACGACCAGACATTTTTCTATATTTTTATTTCACTGTTTCACTATTAACACACAAAAACTCGAATGTTGCTGCCACACGAACACATTGCTATCATATTTATACTTTTTTCAACTACCTACTCGTTCAGTTAAGGGATGATTACTGAGAACGAAAACCGGCCACTTAAGTGTTTGTTTAATATGAAAGCGTTGCTATAATAAAAGTATAAATGCGAAGCATTTCAGATCTGTTTCAAAATCTGTGAAGTGAATTAAAAGTGAAGTTTTATTTCGAGTGAATACTAATCTTCAAGATGCCGCCTAAGACTAGTGGAAAGGCAGCCAAAAAGGCTGGAAAGGCTCAGAAGAACATTACCAAGAATGACAAGAAGAAGAAGCGCAAGAGGAAGGAAAGCTATGCCATCTACATCTACAAAGTGCTGAAGCAGGTCCATCCTGATACTGGTATCTCATCGAAGGCAATGAGCATCATGAACAGTTTTGTGAATGATATTTTCGAGCGCATTGCTGCTGAGGCCTCCCGTTTGGCTCACTACAACAAGCGTTCCACAATCACCAGTCGGGAAATCCAAACCGCTGTCCGTCTTTTGCTGCCCGGAGAATTGGCCAAGCACGCTGTCAGTGAAGGAACCAAGGCTGTTACCAAATACACAAGCTCAAAGTAATTTTAGTTTGTTAAACGACCTACATAAAATGGCCCTTTTCAGGGCCACAAATTATTTGCCCAAAGAACTAAAATTCAAATATATATTCAATTAAAACATTTAAAGTATTACACCAAACTTAGTCGTCGCACTTTCTGTTGGCATTCTATTAGATGATTTTTTGATATTTTCAGTAAATCGCCGTAATTTTCAAGTTATCGATAAAGGCTAAAATCTATCTAATTGAATTTATTGACTCATCTAGATACTGTGTCAAATTGCGAATTGCCTCAAACATATGAATTTAAAATTTTTTCAGTTTTGTATTGGCTGCAAAAGCAGTAAACGTAACATAAGTAGTTTCCCCTAAAATCCTTCAATTTGAAAACTTATTTCCCTTTTAAAATATACTTAGTAGCCCTGAAAAGGGCTTTTGTTAATAAACAAATTCCATAGTATTGAAATTTGTGCACACTCCATTTGTGCTCTTATTTCTTAGCTGCAGATGCGGTCTTTGCTTTTGGTTTCTTAGCAGCAACAGCCGCTTTCTTTGGCGATGCTGCCGTGGCAACCTTCTTAGGCTTAGGCTTAGCACTAGCGGTCTTGGGCTTTGGTGTTTTTGGCTTCGCTGCAGTAGACTTGGCCTTTGCTGTTGTAGGCTTGGCTTTTACAGTACCACTCTTTTTCGCATCCTTAGCCTTTGCCTTCTCTACTTTCTTTTTCTCGGCGGTCTTCTTGGTTGCTACCGCTTTGCTTGGTTTCTTTTCAGCGGATCCAGCTGCTTTCTTGGTGCTTGGTGCCTTCTTTTTAGCTACTGCAGATGCTGCGACTTTCTTCGTTTTCTTCTCCACTGATGCAGCTTTTGGCTTTGGCTCCTTTTTGCCAGATGCAGACAATTTAAATGAACCAGATGCGCCCTTGCCTTTTGCTTGAATAAGTTTTCCACAGGCAACTGCAGTCTTCAAGTACTTCTTGATGAACGGTGCCAATTTCTGGGCATCGCACTTATATGTGGCGCTGATGTACTTCTTGATGGCCATGAGTGACGAGCCACCACGCTCCTTTAAGTTTAGGATTGATGCGTCTACCATTTGTTGAGTTGGAGGATGTGATGGTGGTGCTGCAGGCTTTTTCACCTTCAATGCTGATGCTGGTGCTGCCTTCTTGGCTGCCACCTTCTTATCGGTTGCGGCTGGTGGGGCAGCCACTGGGGATGCGGATGATGCAACTACGGAGTCTGACATATTTCACTGCACTTAGCTTTCTTTCTTTCACAATATAATCAACTTTTCATATGAATTTGTACTCCGCACCATTGAATTTTGGTCACCCGATTGAGTGAGAATCGAGTAGAAAGGCAGTACGAGAATGTGTTTAGCAGTGAACGCTTCCGTCAAACAACTTTGCCATTAACTTATTATTTATTCAATAATAATTGTAGTTAATAGTTTGATATATCAATTATAATATAATTTATTGTTTTCTTAAATATTCGAACAACAAAATAAAATTGAATCCATTTTAATATAATTATGCACGGTGTATAAAAAATCACCTAAAATTGTACCTTGTAACAGCACTAAAACAATTATCAGATAAAAACATTATTATTAAATACATAAGTAATACAACTGTCATCTTTGTTATTAAAAATATATTCCCTAAACAATACTGTATTATAAATTATCCACAAATACTACAATAATTATTGCCTTTGTATGAAAATAATGAAATAACTTGACCAACTACTGATAAAATCATGCGACGTCAAAGTGCCAACTAACTAGAAAAATGGAATGGAATAATATTAATAAATATTAAACATTTCCTAATTTCAATGCAATTTATATTAAGTTACTATATTTTTTGCCATTGCTATCTATATAAATATATATAAATATATCATATATAAATATCAAGAAAATCGTTAATTTAGGTTTAAATTTAATTAATATGAGATCCCGACTATGATTGTGAAAACATACAACTTAGGTAGTGAAGTGGTGTAGTACGCATCTTAATATTATATATTCTGATAAAGATTTAGAGAAATATAAATTATTTTATAAATGTTACAAATAATCCATAATGCCATTTCATAGTTAGTTTAATTCCATTCTACACACAAATTTTGTGAATTTAAATGTTATAACGTAAAAAAAATGTTCAGATGAAACTACAATGCATTTAATTTTGACATTATGATTGCTTATGTTTATTTCAATTGAAAAATGTTTTCCTTTTGAAGTTATTGGCAAGCTATTGACAGAGGTAAGAGGTAAAAGATATGTCTATATGTATATATTTAGAGATGTTTTGTTTTCTTTTGTAGATACTTCTTTAAATTGCGAATTACCCATGCTCATTTTTAATCAAATTCTTTGCTTTTAAAATTTTCAGTCTTATACCACCATAATGCATATTTAGTTTAATGAAATTTCAATACTAATAACAATAATAACCATATGTACATATGTTTATGTTCAATTGTCCTAAGGTACTTTGGTCCTGGTAATACAAATGGGCAATATACGCAAAACACATATGAAAATATAATTCTTTTAGTAATAAAATTGTGGTCCTGAAAAGGACCGATTGGATTTGTAATTATATGCTTGAAAATAGCACTACGAACGACAACACAATTTAAGCGCGTTCTCCACGAATACGTCTGGCAAGCTGGATATCTTTTGGCATAATAGTGACACGCTTGGCGTGGATAGCGCACAAGTTAGTATCTTCGAATAGGCCAACTAGATAGGCTTCGCTAGCTTCCTGCAGTGCCATCACAGCAGAGCTCTGGAAACGTAAATCGGTCTTGAAGTCCTGAGCAATTTCACGCACCAAACGTTGGAAAGGAAGTTTGCGAATCAGCAGCTCTGTGCTCTTCTGGTAACGACGGATTTCACGGAGGGCAACAGTTCCAGGGCGATAACGATGAGGCTTCTTCACACCTCCGGTGGCTGGAGCACTTTTACGTGCCGCCTTAGTTGCCAGCTGCTTACGGGGCGCTTTGCCACCGGTCGATTTACGAGCCGTTTGCTTAGTACGAGCCATTTTTATCTCAATTCACAATTCTTACTGTACACTGTCACTGTTGGAAACACAATAATTACGCGTCAAGTTTGGTGCCTCATTTATATAGAAAAATTGGTGGTGAGTAACGAAAGAGCAAGAGCAAGAGCAAGAGCGGGAGCGAGAGAAAGAGATGAATTACGAGACATCGCGTCGTCAAAGTTGTTAGAGTAGGATGAAAGTATTGCTGACCCATTCTTTTTTTTCGCCTTTTTCATATAAATAGAGGCGCTCGACACGAACCAATTATTAGTATCTTTGTGACTTTCGTCGAGTGTAAAGTGAAATATTAAAAGTGAAAAATGACTGGTCGTGGTAAAGGTGGAAAGGGCTTGGGAAAAGGTGGCGCCAAGCGTCATCGTAAAGTGCTGCGTGACAACATCCAGGGCATCACGAAGCCAGCAATCCGCCGTTTAGCTCGTCGTGGTGGCGTGAAGCGCATCTCTGGTCTTATTTATGAGGAAACTCGTGGAGTGCTGAAGGTATTTCTGGAAAATGTTATCCGTGATGCCGTCACATACACCGAACACGCCAAGAGGAAGACAGTTACAGCCATGGATGTTGTCTACGCTCTGAAGAGGCAAGGTCGCACTCTGTACGGTTTCGGCGGCTAAGAATTTATTTGTATAGAAATATATGCAAATTTAAAAACACAAAACAATCGGTCCTTTTCAGGACCACCAAAAAATTCTTAAAATGAGAAAAACAAATTTCAGTATATTTCGTTATAAATTTGACAAATAATAAAATATTGTCAACACGCGGTGTTCCCAAGCGGTCACCTATCAGCGCTATATGCTGCTTAGTTTCGGTGATCGGACGAGAACCGATGTATTCAGTCTTTAAGTTTGAAGATACATTTTCTTACACGTAAAATGTGCCAGAAAAAATTGAATCTTATTAACATTTTGGTTCAACTGTACTTATCTGAACTGACTGGACTGACAGCCCGAATCTGCTATTGGACGTGGTCATTACCAAATTTGGTTCTGAGACACATTTTCTTACGTGCAACTTAAAATATGCAAGACAACCAACGAAACCATTTTCAACTGTACTTTTCTGAACTGACACATTGCATTTAAGAAGCAAGAAAGTATACAAATCCGAGCATTTAATTGAAAAATAATCATCTTGTTCGCACATTTTTGGTCGTCCTGAAAAGGACGTTTGGTTCTTTGTTTAGTTTTGTATATGGGTTTTGCTTGTATGTAAATTTATGCCTTCTTTTCGGTCTTCTTGGGCAAAAGCACTGCCTGAATATTAGGCAAAACACCACCCTGAGCAATAGTGACGCCCGATAGCAATTTGTTCAACTCCTCATCGTTGCGGATGGCCAGTTGCAGATGACGAGGAATAATCCTAGTCTTCTTGTTGTCACGCGCTGCGTTACCAGCCAACTCCAAAACTTCAGCGGCCAAGTACTCCATAACAGCAGCCAAATACACAGGGGCACCAGCACCAACACGCTCCGCATAATTGCCCTTGCGCAGGAGACGATGAATACGGCCAACGGGGAACTGAAGGCCAGCGCGATTGGAACGAGACTTTGCCTTTCCCTTAACTTTTCCACCTTTACCACGACCAGACATTTTTCTATATTTTTATTTCACTGTTTCACTATTAACACACAAAAACTCGAATGTTGCTGCCACACGAACACATTGCTATCATATTTATACTTTTTTCAACTACCTACTCGTTCAGTTAAGGGATGATTACTGAGAACGAAAACCGGCCACTTAAGTGTTTGTTTAATATGAAAGCGTTGCTATAATAAAAGTATAAATGCGAAGCATTTCAGATCTGTTTCAAAATCTGTGAAGTGAATTAAAAGTGAAGTTTTATTTCGAGTGAATACTAATCTTCAAGATGCCGCCTAAGACTAGTGGAAAGGCAGCCAAAAAGGCTGGAAAGGCTCAGAAGAACATTACCAAGAATGACAAGAAGAAGAAGCGCAAGAGGAAGGAAAGCTATGCCATCTACATCTACAAAGTGCTGAAGCAGGTCCATCCTGATACTGGTATCTCATCGAAGGCAATGAGCATCATGAACAGTTTTGTGAATGATATTTTCGAGCGCATTGCTGCTGAGGCCTCCCGTTTGGCTCACTACAACAAGCGTTCCACAATCACCAGTCGGGAAATCCAAACCGCTGTCCGTCTTTTGCTGCCCGGAGAATTGGCCAAGCACGCTGTCAGTGAAGGAACCAAGGCTGTTACCAAATACACAAGCTCAAAGTAATTTTAGTTTGTTAAACGACCTACATAAAATGGCCCTTTTCAGGGCCACAAATTATTTGCCCAAAGAACTAAAATTCAAATATATATTCAATTAAAACATTTAAAGTATTACACCAAACTTAGTCGTCGCACTTTCTGTTGGCATTCTATTAGATGATTTTTTGATATTTTCAGTAAATCGCCGTAATTTTCAAGTTATCGATAAAGGCTAAAATCTATCTAATTGAATTTATTGACTCATCTAGATACTGTGTCAAATTGCGAATTGCCTCAAACATATGAATTTAAAATTTTTTCAGTTTTGTATTGGCTGCAAAAGCAGTAAACGTAACATAAGTAGTTTCCCTAAAATCCTTCAATTTGAAAACTTATTTCCCTTTTAAAATATACTTAGTAGCCCTGAAAAGGGCTTTTGTTAATAAACAAATTCCATAGTATTGAAATTTGTGCACACTCCATTTGTGCTCTTATTTCTTAGCTGCAGATGCGGTCTTTGCTTTTGGTTTCTTAGCAGCAACAGCCGCTTTCTTTGGCGATGCTGCCGTGGCAACCTTCTTAGGCTTAGGCTTAGCACTAGCGGTCTTGGGCTTTGGTGTTTTTGGCTTCGCTGCAGTAGACTTGGCCTTTGCTGTTGTAGGCTTGGCTTTTACAGTACCACTCTTTTTCGCATCCTTAGCCTTTGCCTTCTCTACTTTCTTTTTCTCGGCGGTCTTCTTGGTTGCTACCGCTTTGCTTGGTTTCTTTTCAGCGGATCCAGCTGCTTTCTTGGTGCTTGGTGCCTTCTTTTTAGCTACTGCAGATGCTGCGACTTTCTTCGTTTTCTTCTCCACTGATGCAGCTTTTGGCTTTGGCTCCTTTTTGCCAGATGCAGACAATTTAAATGAACCAGATGCGCCCTTGCCTTTTGCTTGAATAAGTTTTCCACAGGCAACTGCAGTCTTCAAGTACTTCTTGATGAACGGTGCCAATTTCTGGGCATCGCACTTATATGTGGCGCTGATGTACTTCTTGATGGCCATGAGTGACGAGCCACCACGCTCCTTTAAGTTTAGGATTGATGCGTCTACCATTTGTTGAGTTGGAGGATGTGATGGTGGTGCTGCAGGCTTTTTCACCTTCAATGCTGATGCTGGTGCTGCCTTCTTGGCTGCCACCTTCTTATCGGTTGCGGCTGGTGGGGCAGCCACTGGGGATGCGGATGATGCAACTACGGAGTCTGACATATTTCACTGCACTTAGCTTTCTTTCTTTCACAATATAATCAACTTTTCATATGAATTTGTACTCCGCACCATTGAATTTTGGTCACCCGATTGAGTGAGAATCGAGTAGAAAGGCAGTACGAGAATGTGTTTAGCAGTGAACGCTTCCGTCAAACAACTTTGCCATTAACTTATTATTTATTCAATAATAATTGTAGTTAATAGTTTGATATATCAATTATAATATAATTTATTGTTTTCTTAAATATTCGAACAACAAAATAAAATTGAATCCATTTTAATATAATTATGCACGGTGTATAAAAAATCACCTAAAATTGTACCTTGTAACAGCACTAAAACAATTATCAGATAAAAACATTATTATTAAATACATAAGTAATACAACTGTCATCTTTGTTATTAAAAATATATTCCCTAAACAATACTGTATTATAAATTATCCACAAATACTACAATAATTATTGCCTTTGTATGAAAATAATGAAATAACTTGACCAACTACTGATAAAATCATGCGACGTCAAAGTGCCAACTAACTAGAAAAATGGAATGGAATAATATTAATAAATATTAAACATTTCCTAATTTCAATGCAATTTATATTAAGTTACTGTTTTTTTGCCATTGCTATCTATATAAATATATATAAATATATCATATATAAATATCAAGAAAATCGTTAATTTAGGTTTAAATTTAATTAATATGAGATCCCGACTATGATTGTGAAAACATACAACTTAGGTAGTGAAGTGGTGTAGTACGCATCTTAATATTATATATTCCGATAAAGATTTAGAGAAATATAAATTATTTTATAAATGTTATAAATAATCCATAATGCCATTTCATAGTTAGTTTAATTCCATTCTACACACAAATTTTGTGAATTTAAATGTTATAACGTAAAAAAAAATGTTCAGATGCCACTACAATGCATTTAATTTTGACATTATGATTGCTTATGTTTATTTCAATTGAAAAATGTTTTCCTTTTGAAGTTATTGTCAAGCTATTGACAGAGGTAAGAGGTAAAAGATATGTCTATATGTATATATTTAGAGATGTTTTGTTTTCTTTTGTAGATACTTCTTTAAATTGCGAATTACCCATGCTCATTTTTAATCAAATTCTTTGCTTTTAAAATTTTCAGACTTATACCACCATAATGCATATTTAGTTTAATGAAATTTCAATACTAATAACAATAATAACCATATGTACATATGTTTATGTTCAATTGTCCTAAGGTACTTTGGTCCTGGTAATACAAATGGGCAATATACGCAAAACACATATGAAAATATAATTCTTTTAGTAATAAAATTGTGGTCCTGAAAAGGACCGATTGGATTTGTAATTATATGCTTGAAAATAGCACTACGGACGACAACACAATTTAAGCGCGTTCTCCACGAATACGTCTGGCAAGCTGGATATCTTTTGGCATAATAGTGACACGCTTGGCGTGGATAGCGCACAAGTTAGTATCTTCGAATAGGCCAACTAGATAGGCTTCGCTAGCTTCCTGCAGTGCCATCACAGCAGAGCTCTGGAAACGTAAATCGGTCTTGAAGTCCTGAGCAATTTCACGCACCAAACGTTGGAAAGGAAGTTTGCGAATCAGCAGCTCTGTGCTCTTCTGGTAACGACGGATTTCACGGAGGGCAACAGTTCCAGGGCGATAACGATGAGGCTTCTTCACACCTCCGGTGGCTGGAGCACTTTTACGTGCCGCCTTAGTTGCCAGCTGCTTACGGGGCGCTTTGCCACCGGTCGATTTACGAGCCGTTTGCTTAGTACGAGCCATTTTTATCTCAATTCACAATTCTTACTGTACACTGTCACTGTTGGAAACACAATAATTACGCGTCAAGTTTGGTGCCTCATTTATATAGAAAAATTGGTGGTGAGTAACGAAAGAGCAAGAGCAAGAGCGGGAGCGAGAGAAAGAGATGAATTACGAGACATCGCGTCGTCAAAGTTGTTAGAGTAGGATGAAAGTATTGCTGACCCATTCTTTTTTTTCGCCTTTTTTCATATAAATAGAGGCGCTCGACACGAACCAATTATTAGTATCTTTGTGACTTTCGTCGAGTGTAAAGTGAAATATTAAAAGTGAAAAATGACTGGTCGTGGTAAAGGTGGAAAGGGCTTGGGAAAAGGTGGCGCCAAGCGTCATCGTAAAGTGCTGCGTGACAACATCCAGGGCATCACGAAGCCAGCAATCCGCCGTTTAGCTCGTCGTGGTGGCGTGAAGCGCATCTCTGGTCTTATTTATGAGGAAACTCGTGGAGTGCTGAAGGTATTTCTGGAAAATGTTATCCGTGATGCCGTCACATACACCGAACACGCCAAGAGGAAGACAGTTACAGCCATGGATGTTGTCTACGCTCTGAAGAGGCAAGGTCGCACTCTGTACGGTTTCGGCGGCTAAGAATTTATTTGTATAGAAATATATGCAAATTTAAAAACACAAAACAATCGGTCCTTTTCAGGACCACCAAAAAATTCTTAAAATGAGAAAAACAAATTTCAGTATATTTCGTTATAAATTTGACAATAAATAATAAAATATTGTCAACACGCGGTGTTCCCAAGCGGTCACCTATCAGCGCTATATGCTGCTTAGTTTCGGTGATCGGGCGAGAACCGATGTATTCAGTCTTTAAGTTTGAAGATACATTTTCTTACACGTAAAATGTGCCAGAAAAAATTGAATCTTATTAACATTTTGGTTCAACTGTACTTATCTGAACTGACTGGACTGACAGCCCGAATCTGCTATTGGACGTGGTCATTACCAAATTTGGTTCTGAGATACATTTTCTTACGCGCAACTTAAAATATGCAAGACAACCAACGAAATCATTTTCAACTGTACTTTTCTGAACTGACACATTGCATTTAAGAAGCAAGAAAGTATACAAATCCGAGCATTTAATTGAAAAATAATCATCTTGTTCGCACATTTTTGGTCGTCCTGAAAAGGACGTTTGGTTCTTTGTTTAGTTTTGTATATGGGTTTTGCTTGTATGTAAATTTATGCCTTCTTTTCGGTCTTCTTGGGCAAAAGCACTGCCTGAATATTAGGCAAAACACCACCCTGAGCAATAGTGACGCCCGATAGCAATTTGTTCAACTCCTCATCGTTGCGGATGGCCAGTTGCAGATGACGAGGAATAATCCTAGTCTTCTTGTTGTCACGCGCTGCGTTACCAGCCAACTCCAAAACTTCAGCGGCCAAGTACTCCATAACAGCAGCCAAATACACAGGGGCACCAGCACCAACACGCTCCGCATAATTGCCCTTGCGCAGGAGACGATGAATACGGCCAACGGGGAACTGAAGGCCAGCGCGATTGGAACGAGACTTTGCCTTTCCCTTAACTTTTCCACCTTTACCACGACCAGACATTTTTCTATATTTTTATTTCACTGTTTCACTATTAACACACAAAAACTCGAATGTTGCTGCCACACGAACACATTGCTATCATATTTATACTTTTTTCAACTACCTACTCGTTCAGTTAAGGGATGATTACTGAGAACGAAAACCGGCCACTTAAGTGTTTGTTTAATATGAAAGCGTTGCTATAATAAAAGTATAAATGCGAAGCATTTCAGATCTGTTTCAAAATCTGTGAAGTGAATTAAAAGTGAAGTTTTATTTCGAGTGAATACTAATCTTCAAGATGCCGCCTAAGACTAGTGGAAAGGCAGCCAAAAAGGCTGGAAAGGCTCAGAAGAACATTACCAAGAATGACAAGAAGAAGAAGCGCAAGAGGAAGGAAAGCTATGCCATCTACATCTACAAAGTGCTGAAGCAGGTCCATCCTGATACTGGTATCTCATCGAAGGCAATGAGCATCATGAACAGTTTTGTGAATGATATTTTCGAGCGCATTGCTGCTGAGGCCTCCCGTTTGGCTCACTACAACAAGCGTTCCACAATCACCAGTCGGGAAATCCAAACCGCTGTCCGTCTTTTGCTGCCCGGAGAATTGGCCAAGCACGCTGTCAGTGAAGGAACCAAGGCTGTTACCAAATACACAAGCTCAAAGTAATTTTAGTTTGTTAAACGACCTACATAAAAAGGCCCTTTTCAGGGCCACAAATTATTTGCCCAAAGAACTAAAATTCAAATATATATTCAATTAAAACATTTAAAGTATTACACCAAACTTAGTCGTCGCACTTTCTGTTGGCATTCTATTAGATGATTTTTTGATATTTTCAGTAAATCGCCGTAATTTTCAAGTTATCGATAAAGGCTAAAATCTATCTAATTGAATTTATTGACTCATCTAGATACTGTGTCAAATTGCGAATTGCCTCAAACATATGAATTTAAAATTTTTTCAGTTTTGTATTGGCTGCAAAAGCAGTAAACGTAACATAAGTAGTTTCCCCTAAAATCCTTCAATTTGAAAACTTATTTCCCTTTTAAAATATACTTAGTAGCCCTGAAAAGGGCTTTTGTTAATAAACAAATTCCATAGTATTGAAATTTGTGCACACTCCATTTGTGCTCTTATTTCTTAGCTGCAGATGCGGTCTTTGCTTTTGGTTTCTTAGCAGCAACAGCCGCTTTCTTTGGCGATGCTGCCGTGGCAACCTTCTTAGGCTTAGGCTTAGCACTAGCGGTCTTGGGCTTTGGTGTTTTTGGCTTCGCTGCAGTAGACTTGGCCTTTGCTGTTGTAGGCTTGGCTTTTACAGTACCACTCTTTTTCGCATCCTTAGCCTTTGCCTTCTCTACTTTCTTTTTCTCGGCGGTCTTCTTGGTTGCTACCGCTTTGCTTGGTTTCTTTTCAGCGGATCCAGCTGCTTTCTTGGTGCTTGGTGCCTTCTTTTTAGCTACTGCAGATGCTGCGACTTTCTTCGTTTTCTTCTCCACTGATGCAGCTTTTGGCTTTGGCTCCTTTTTGCCAGATGCAGACAATTTAAATGAACCAGATGCGCCCTTGCCTTTTGCTTGAATAAGTTTTCCACTGGCAACTGCAGTCTTCAAGTACTTCTTGATGAACGGTGCCAATTTCTGGGCATCGCACTTATATGTGGCGCTGATGTACTTCTTGATGGCCATGAGTGACGAGCCACCACGCTCCTTTAAGTTTAGGATTGATGCGTCTACCATTTGTTGAGTTGGAGGATGTGATGGTGGTGCTGCAGGCTTTTTCACCTTCAATGCTGATGCTGGTGCTGCCTTCTTGGCTGCCACCTTCTTATCGGTTGCGGCTGGTGGGGCAGCCACTGGGGATGCGGATGATGCAACTACGGAGTCTGACATATTTCACTTCACTTAGCTTTCTTTCTTTCACAATATAATCAACTTTTCATATGAATTTGTACTCCGCATTTTTTTTTTTTTTGCATTTGTTTATTGTCAGTTTATTCGTTTGGTAATTACAGTTTTGTTACTTATTGTATTGTTAACTTAGGCGACAAATTTAAGCTAACTTAAAATTAAAATTACATTAATTTGCCTTGCGCATATTGCTTATCTAGGCCTTAAAAACTATGGGATTATATTATTTAGAAATGTTCAGTCTTGAATAATACTATTTGTAATAAGTTTGATTTTAATGATTGATTATGTGGATTTGCAGAGTGCAAAGAATTTTCCTAGGAAAGCTCAGTTAGAGAAAAAACCTGGATTACATTAATTTTTTGTTGTTTTTGATCCTTAATACTAATTAGAACTAGATAACTACTACTACTATGTTTGGACGGAAGTTGACAGGTATCACAGGTAACAGGCTGATGAGAGGAAGAGTGAGAGCTGGAATGAGAAAAGGTTATTAGGAAGATGAAGTGGATATATATTTAATAACAAAGGAGATAAGAGGTATGTTGCACCAATGAATAATGAGCAGTTTATTGAGCTATGTTATATGTCAGTCCATCGCTTGGATTGATAGAATTAGTTTTTCGGTGATAATATATTAGGTTATTATCTTCATCGAAGATTATGCCTTTAGTTTTTAGATCATTTATGTATTTGATTGTCAGGTAGTCTATGGTTAGTGTTAATGGGACGTGAGTTTGCTGTACGCTTTCTAAGATAATTTGCTGTCTACTGGTGCTATTATAATCGATGAATTTTTCTATTATTTTAAACATTAGCGCATCGATTCTTTTGGTTTTTGAAACTTTATACAGCTTCAGGTTAGGAATAAATTGGAGGGTAAAAGGGTTACGCGAGAGTTTCCCCAGGGCACCTCTGAGGACGCGTCTTTCAAAGAGTCTCAAGTCTTCCATTTGGCTAGATTTGATGTTAAACCAGCTTATGTGACCGTGCAGTAGTATTGGTTGGACTAATTTTCTATAGGCAAGAGTTCGAATTTTACATATTCGAGCCTTCTGGGATCCTAGTAATGGATTTAAAGGCTTAAAGATGTGATGAATATCTCTCAGCTGAATCTTGGCTTTGCTGAGTGAGTGCTCTAGATGATGGTTGAATTTCAGCTTAGTGTCGTATATGACTCCTAAGTATTTAATCTGGGGTTTTATTGTGATTTGCGAGTTGCCGTTTATGTATAGATTTGGTTGAAATTTTCGGGCATTTTTATATACGTCAGTGAGCCTTGCTCCTCTGAACACACATCCTTCGCATTTGTTAATATTTAAACGCAGTCTCCATTTGATGAAATATTGACAAAGGGTCTCTAAATATCTATTAAGGTCCATTTCAGCGCTTGCTAACCATGCACCTGAGCCTAGGATGAGTATGTCATCTGCATAGATGAGCGGTTGAACGCGCGCTGTTGATAGCGAGTTAGGGTCATGCTGGTAGTCCGGAATATCAGCTAGATATATATTAAAAAGGACAGGTGCTAATAATGAACCCTGCGGTACACCAGCTGAGATGCTTCTGATGAGTGATCTGTCGTCGTTTGGACTTGTGACATAAAAGCTGCGTGAGGTAAGATAGTTGTGGACTATTCTAGTTAAGTTCGGGTTGAAGTTAAAAATGTTATTCATTTTGAATATTAGACCGTTTGTCCATACGGTATCAAATGCTTTCTCGAAGTCGAGAGCGCAAGCAATTGTGGCCCGTTGCCGGGCTAGGTTGCCAAAAATAAAATTATTAGCAACTGCAAGGGAGTGACTGATGGACAGATTATCTCTGAAACCGAATTGATAAGGTTTGAGTATATCTAGGGCGTCAGTATGCGTTTTAATTTGACTTAATAGCATTTTTTCAAAGAGAAGGCTAATGGCTGAGAGTATTGAGATTGGCCGATAACCTTGAATGGAATTTGGGTTTGATTTTGGTTTGCGAATAGGGATAATTCTACTTAGTTTCCAGCTTGTAGGGAAGTAGCCATTGTTGAAGCAATGATTAAATAGGATAGCTAGATGGTTTAGCACTGAGAGGTTGCAGTGTTTTAGCAGAAAGTTGTTGCTGCCATCTGAGCCCATTGATTTTTTATTATTTTTGAATTTTATCCAGTCTAATAGCTGGTTAGCATTAGTGGATCCTAACTCTTCAGCTCCTACCCACTTGCCGTCAGCGCTTCTATGTTCTGAGAAGTTCAAGATAGGGGGTACCGGACCTGAAGGCGGGTTGATGAAGTGGTTAACTACATTGTCAATATGTCTATAGTGTTCTTGACTGATGAAATTGTCTGAAGACATGTCGTTGTTTTGCTTATGAATTTGCTCAAACGACCATGCGAGTGCGTTTACTTTTTCAAAGGGGGACTTAGCTACTTGACTTATATCAATATCGATCTGGCTAAACTCACTATTTAAGAGTATTATATCCTCTTGGAGTGCTTCCTTGGGTTGATAGTTTGGGTTACATCTTTGGATATTCCTGATATTTATTTTTGAGGGATTGATTTGCCGCAGGCTGGTTTCGCATTGATGCAGCTGGCAATTTTTTATGAGGATTTCTAGGTTGGAAGTGATGTCTGAAATCAGGTAGCGAATTTCAACTTTTTCACTTTCGGACATGGTAAATCGACGCCTGAACAGGTAGCGTCTGAGGTTGCGTCTGCGCTTGATGAGCTCAAGGCAACGGGTATTTGGACGGACACATCTATTTTGACGGGAAGGATGTAGGATTATTTTGGGAATTGCCCTAGAAGAGTTTAAAGCAGTGCTTAGTGCATTATTTAAATTTTCCACATGAGAGTCGATTTCGCTCGGGCATTGGTTTGAGTTTTTGTCTATAATTGGAAGGTTGTTGAGGAGAATTCTATTCCATGCTATTGTGTTTATTTTCCCAAAATTGTGGATGACTTTGGGCTCTTTAAGGACAGACTGATATTGCCTAAGATTTAGGTCTAGTTTTATACCAAAGTGATCAGACTGAAAATCGTCTGTGATTTCACAGAGGCTGTTTGCATAGGTCGAAATTTCGGACGATGTAATAAAAAAAGTCTATTGAGGACGGGATATTAATATTGTTAGGACGACTTGGTTCTCTTGTGGGAATGAGAACAAAATTGGGTTGCCCTAAGAGCCATTGATGCAGTATTTGCCCATTGGAATTAATGTGGGCTGCGTTATGCAGAGGTACATGCCAGCTGGGGTGTTTGGCATTTAGATCGCAACCAATAATGACCTGGCAGTCACCATGGGTACGGGATATTGAGGTGAAAATGGTTGACAGGTCACCTAACACTAGGGGATCTCTAGGTCGTTTGTAAAGGGAGACTAGGATTAGCTTTAAAGAGGTCTGATTTCTATTGATGTAGTGAATTTTTACTGCTACAGCTTCTATGAAACGGAGATGCCCAATTTCTACCCTTTCATAGTGTATGCCATTTTTTATGCAAATAGCTACGGACGTGCCGGACCCATTTGCATTCTGGCGCTGTGCGGTTATTGTGTTAGTTGCCCGTGTTTGTTGGCGTACCAACTGGTATTGATGCAGACTAACATTGTGTTTATTAGCCAGGCGATGTTCTGCTAAGAGCATGACGTGTGGCTTGTATTTGTGGAGGTATTGGTTTAGCTCTAATCTCTTATGAAGTGAGATTAAGGAGTTAACGTTTTGAAATATAATTCTTTGGGGAGTCATTATTGGGAAATTTTAATGAAGAACTCGAGTAATAGAGCTTGCTTGGATTTTTTGATATCTTGGCTATTTCCTAAGGATTTTGTAGGATATTTATGGATAATGGATTGCATTATCTCTATGCAGCTAGATAGGTCTTTACCAAAAATGGTTTCGCTATCTTTGTTTAGGTCTTCAATGGAGATTGGAGACGAATTTTTACTGTGGCTGTGATGGGCGAGTTTTTTAGCCATATGTTTTTGGAGGCTCGGGTTTGTAGTTTTAATGTTTATTGCTTCTGTTTTTTCTTCGCGCTGTTTTAAGGCGTCTGCAAAGGAAATATTATTATTGACTTTGCTTTGGGCAAAGTTTTTCTTTGGGATGGGCTCGGCCTTTTTGATGTTTTTTGGGCCTGAGTTTAGACGCTTTTGCTCTATTTTTTTGTTATTTGAACTCGGACTGGACAGATTTTAGCGTTAGCCGTGTGCTGGCCTTTGCAGTTAACGCATTGGGTTTTTTTGGCGTCGGAAGGATTTTCCGAGATTTTAACCGTGCATTGACCTGGGAGGTGGGTAGCGGTGCATTTAACACAGCGGTACGCCATTTTGCAATTGCTTGCTACATGGCAGAACCGCTGGCAGTTGTGGCATTGGTTGATTGCTTTGCTCTTTTTAAGAGGCTCAATTTTAATTTTGCAATATAGTAATTGCTTGAGATTTAAAATTTTGGAGATGTTGCTGGTTTTTGGCAGTTGAACCAACCAGAAATTCTTTTTAAATGGTTTAACTGAGAGGATTTTTAAATCCTCACAGCTTGCCTCTAGTGCGGATTTGACCTCACTCTCATCGTAGTTGCCTTGGGGTAGTTTTTTTAGTACCAATGAGACTGGTTTCAATTGGTTAGGGGTGTAAGAATAAAAAGGGACCTTGACCTCTTCTAATAATGTTTTTGTTTTCAAAAAATCGTCCAAGGAGAAAACTTGGATGTGGGTTCGGTTTTTGTTTATGATATTAAGGGTAAACTGCTCATTATTTAAAAATTGGCGCAACATACCTGTCATTTCCTTTGGGTTAGTGTTGTACGTAGCGATTATAGGAATCCCTTTTCCTTTATTAGATTGTTTCGCCGGCAATTCAGGAGTGCCGGCTGTTGTGGCTTTGGTTATTCTGCTGGGGCTTTGTTGCTTTCCAGCTTTTTTAATTTTAGAAGATGCTTCCAAGGTTGGGAAGTCTTTGTTTGTGTTTCTGCTGCTGCTGCTAGCTGCCACATTTTTATTTATTTCGCTGGTGCTGTTGTTATTATCCGTGTCTATATCGTTGTCCATATCGTTGACCTCATCGGTGGCAAGCTCAGCAAATTGGTTGCCGATCAATGGGTTTATTTTTGCCTTTATTCCTAGTGTAGCAAGCTGGTTTTTCACCTTGGTTGCTTTCTGATTGGCGGCTCCAGCTGCTGCTTTTGCTCGGTATTCTAAGAGTTCCTCCATCATCAGGTGGTACTCTTCTTCATCTATCCATATGCCATTAGATGGCTCCTCCATATCATTGTTTGTTGTGGTTTCGTCGGAGTCACTGTACTCGTCGAAACTTAGGGATGAGGCGCGACTTCGTTTCTCACTGGTACACTCATCGTCCTCTTTTGTGTGTGCACGCTTTTGCGTTGCCGCACACTCCATTTCAAAAACAATTGCTTTTTTTTTTTTTTTTTTTTTTTTTTGTTTTGTTTGTGGTCTTCACAGTTCGTTCTTCACTTTATGGCGTTCCCAACACTACACATACAGGAACCGGATGTCGCTTGACATCTGTCACCTTACTTTGTCTCGTTTCACTGCACTGCTTGTGGTATATTGCCTCTTCACTTTCACTTTGATAAATTTGTCACTAATATGACACAGGTACTCAGGATGCGGATGATGCAACTACGGAGTCTGACATATTTCACTTCACTTAGCTTTCTTTCTTTCACAATATAATCAACTTTTCATATGAATTTGTACTCCGCACCATTGAATTTTGGTCACCCGATTGAGTGAGAATCGAGTAGAAAGGCAGTACGAGAATGTGTTTAGCAGTGAACGCTTCCGTCAAACAACTTTGCCATTAACTTATTATTTATTCAATAATAATTGTAGTTAATAGTTTGATATATCAATTATAATATAATTTATTGTTTTCTTAAATATTCGAACAACAAAATAAAATTGAATCCATTTTAATATAATTATGCACGGTGTATAAAAAATCACCTAAAATTGTACCTTGTAACAGCACTAAAACAATTATCAGATAAAAACATTATTATTAAATACATAAGTAATACAACTGTCATCTTTGTTATTAAAAATATATTCCCTAAACAATACTGTATTATAAATTATCCACAAATACTACAATAATTATTGCCTTTGTATGAAAATAATGAAATAACTTGACCAACTACTGATAAAATCATGCGACGTCAAAGTGCCAACTAACTAGAAAAATGGAATGGAATAATATTAATAAATATTAAACATTTCCTAATTTCAATGCAATTTATATTAAGTTACTGTTTTTTTGCCATTGCTATCTATATAAATATATATAAATATATCATATATAAATATCAAGAAAATCGTTAATTTAGGTTTAAATTTAATTAATATGAGATCCCGACTATGATTGTGAAAACATACAACTTAGGTAGTGAAGTGGTGTAGTACGCATCTTAATATTATATATTCCGATAAAGATTTAGAGAAATATAAATTATTTTATAAATGTTATAAATAATCCATAATGCCATTTCATAGTTAGTTTAATTCCATTCTACACACAAATTTTGTGAATTTAAATGTTATAACGTAAAAAAAATGTTCAGATGCCACTACAATGCATTTAATTTTGACATTATGATTGCTTATGTTTATTTCAATTGAAAAATGTTTTCCTTTTGAAGTTATTGTCAAGCTATTGACAGAGGTAAGAGGTAAAAGATATGTCTATATGTATATATTTAGAGATGTTTTGTTTTCTTTTGTAGATACTTCTTTAAATTGCGAATTACCCATGCTCATTTTTAATCAAATTCTTTGCTTTTAAAATTTTCAGACTTATACCACCATAATGCATATTTAGTTTAATGAAATTTCAATACTAATAACAATAATAACCATATGTACATATGTTTATGTTCAATTGTCCTAAGGTACTTTGGTCCTGGTAATACAAATGGGCAATATACGCAAAACACATATGAAAATATAATTCTTTTAGTAATAAAATTGTGGTCCTGAAAAGGACCGATTGGATTTGTAATTATATGCTTGAAAATAGCACTACGGACGACAACACAATTTAAGCGCGTTCTCCACGAATACGTCTGGCAAGCTGGATATCTTTTGGCATAATAGTGACACGCTTGGCGTGGATAGCGCACAAGTTAGTATCTTCGAATAGGCCAACTAGATAGGCTTCGCTAGCTTCCTGCAGTGCCATCACAGCAGAGCTCTGGAAACGTAAATCGGTCTTGAAGTCCTGAGCAATTTCACGCACCAAACGTTGGAAAGGAAGTTTGCGAATCAGCAGCTCTGTGCTCTTCTGGTAACGACGGATTTCACGGAGGGCAACAGTTCCAGGGCGATAACGATGAGGCTTCTTCACACCTCCGGTGGCTGGAGCACTTTTACGTGCCGCCTTAGTTGCCAGCTGCTTACGGGGCGCTTTGCCACCGGTCGATTTACGAGCCGTTTGCTTAGTACGAGCCATTTTTATCTCAATTCACAATTCTTACTGTACACTGTCACTGTTGGAAACACAATAATTACGCGTCAAGTTTGGTGCCTCATTTATATAGAAAAATTGGTGGTGAGTAACGAAAGAGCAAGAGCAAGAGCGGGAGCGAGAGAAAGAGATGAATTACGAGACATCGCGTCGTCAAAGTTGTTAGAGTAGGATGAAAGTATTGCTGACCCATTCTTTTTTTCGCCTTTTTTCACATAAATAGAGGCGCTCGACACGAACCAATTATTAGTATCTTTGTGACTTTCGTCGAGTGTAAAGTGAAATATTAAAAGTGAAAAATGACTGGTCGTGGTAAAGGTGGAAAGGGCTTGGGAAAAGGTGGCGCCAAGCGTCATCGTAAAGTGCTGCGTGACAACATCCAGGGCATCACGAAGCCAGCAATCCGCCGTTTAGCTCGTCGTGGTGGCGTGAAGCGCATCTCTGGTCTTATTTATGAGGAAACTCGTGGAGTGCTGAAGGTATTTCTGGAAAATGTTATCCGTGATGCCGTCACATACACCGAACACGCCAAGAGGAAGACAGTTACAGCCATGGATGTTGTCTACGCTCTGAAGAGGCAAGGTCGCACTCTGTACGGTTTCGGCGGCTAAGAATTTATTTGTATAGAAATATATGCAAATTTAAAAACACAAAACAATCGGTCCTTTTCAGGACCACCAAAAAATTCTTAAAATGAGAAAAACAAATTTCAGTATATTTCGTTATAAATTTGACAATAAATAATAAAATATTGTCAACACGCGGTGTTCCCAAGCGGTCACCTATCAGCGCTATATGCTGCTTAGTTTCGGTGATCGGGCGAGAACCGATGTATTCAGTCTTTAAGTTTGAAGATACATTTTCTTACACGTAAAATGTGCCAGAAAAAATTGAATCTTATTAACATTTTGGTTCAACTGTACTTCTCTGAACTGACTGGACTGACAGCCCGAATCTGCTATTGGACGTGGTCATTACCAAATTTGGTTCTGAGATACATTTTCTTACGCGCAACTTAAAATATGCAAGACAACCAACGAAATCATTTTCAACTGTACTTTTCTGAACTGACACATTGCATTTAAGAAGCAAGAAAGTATACAAATCCGAGCATTTAATTGAAAAATAATCATCTTGTTCGCACATTTTTGGTCGTCCTGAAAAGGACGTTTGGTTCTTTGTTTAGTTTTGTATATGGGTTTTGCTTGTATGTAAATTTATGCCTTCTTTTCGGTCTTCTTGGGCAAAAGCACTGCCTGAATATTAGGCAAAACACCACCCTGAGCAATAGTGACGCCCGATAGCAATTTGTTCAACTCCTCATCGTTGCGGATGGCCAGTTGCAGATGACGAGGAATAATCCTAGTCTTCTTGTTGTCACGCGCTGCGTTACCAGCCAACTCCAAAACTTCAGCGGCCAAGTACTCCATAACAGCAGCCAAATACACAGGGGCACCAGCACCAACACGCTCCGCATAATTGCCCTTGCGCAGGAGACGATGAATACGGCCAACGGGGAACTGAAGGCCAGCGCGATTGGAACGAGACTTTGCCTTTCCCTTAACTTTTCCACCTTTACCACGACCAGACATTTTTCTATATTTTTATTTCACTGTTTCACTATTAACACGCAAAAACTCGAATGTTGCTGCCACACGAACACATTGCTATCATATTTATACTTTTTTCAACTACCTACTCGTTCAGTTAAGGGATGATTACTGAGAACGAAAACCGGCCACTTAAGTGTTTGTTTAATATGAAAGCGTTGCTATAATAAAAGTATAAATGCGAAGCATTTCAGATCTGTTTCAAAATCTGTGAAGTGAATTAAAAGTGAAGTTTTATTTCGAGTGAATACTAATCTTCAAGATGCCGCCTAAGACTAGTGGAAAGGCAGCCAAAAAGGCTGGAAAGGCTCAGAAGAACATTACCAAGAATGACAAGAAGAAGAAGCGCAAGAGGAAGGAAAGCTATGCCATCTACATCTACAAAGTGCTGAAGCAGGTCCATCCTGATACTGGTATCTCATCGAAGGCAATGAGCATCATGAACAGTTTTGTGAATGATATTTTCGAGCGCATTGCTGCTGAGGCCTCCCGTTTGGCTCACTACAACAAGCGTTCCACAATCACCAGTCGGGAAATCCAAACCGCTGTCCGTCTTTTGCTGCCCGGAGAATTGGCCAAGCACGCTGTCAGTGAAGGAACCAAGGCTGTTACCAAATACACAAGCTCAAAGTAATTTTAGTTTGTTAAACGACCTACATAAAATGGCCCTTTTCAGGGCCACAAATTATTTGCCCAAAGAACTAAAATTCAAATATATATTCAATTAAAACATTTAAAGTATTACACCAAACTTAGTCGTCGCACTTTCTGTTGGCATTCTATTAGATGATTTTTTGATATTTTCAGTAAATCGCCGTAATTTTCAAGTTATCGATAAAGGCTAAAATCTATCTAATTGAATTTATTGACTCATCTAGATACTGTGTCAAATTGCGAATTGCCTCAAACATATGAATTTAAAATTTTTTCAGTTTTGTATTGGCTGCAAAAGCAGTAAACGTAACATAAGTAGTTTCCCCTAAAATCCTTCAATTTGAAAACTTATTTCCCTTTTAAAATATACTTAGTAGCCCTGAAAAGGGCTTTTGTTAATAAACAAATTCCATAGTATTGAAATTTGTGCACACTCCATTTGTGCTCTTATTTCTTAGCTGCAGATGCGGTCTTTGCTTTTGGTTTCTTAGCAGCAACAGCCGCTTTCTTTGGCGATGCTGCCGTGGCAACCTTCTTAGGCTTAGGCTTAGCACTAGCGGTCTTGGGCTTTGGTGTTTTTGGCTTCGCTGCAGTAGACTTGGCCTTTGCTGTTGTAGGCTTGGCTTTTACAGTACCACTCTTTTTCGCATCCTTAGCCTTTGCCTTCTCTACTTTCTTTTTCTCGGCGGTCTTCTTGGTTGCTACCGCTTTGCTTGGTTTCTTTTCAGCGGATCCAGCTGCTTTCTTGGTGCTTGGTGCCTTCTTTTTAGCTACTGCAGATGCTGCGACTTTCTTCGTTTTCTTCTCCACTGATGCAGCTTTTGGCTTTGGCTCCTTTTTGCCAGATGCAGACAATTTAAATGAACCAGATGCGCCCTTGCCTTTTGCTTGAATAAGTTTTCCACTGGCAACTGCAGTCTTCAAGTACTTCTTGATGAACGGTGCCAATTTCTGGGCATCGCACTTATATGTGGCGCTGATGTACTTCTTGATGGCCATGAGTGACGAGCCACCACGCTCCTTTAAGTTTAGGATTGATGCGTCTACCATTTGTTGAGTTGGAGGATGTGATGGTGGTGCTGCAGGCTTTTTCACCTTCAATGCTGATGCTGGTGCTGCCTTCTTGGCTGCCACCTTCTTATCGGTTGCGGCTGGTGGGGCAGCCACTGGGGATGCGGATGATGCAACTACGGAGTCTGACATATTTCACTTCACTTAGCTTTCGTTCCTTCTTTCACAATATAATCAACTTTTCATATGAATTTGTACTCCGCACCATTGAATTTTGGTCACCCGATTGAGTGAGAATCGAGTAGAAAGGCAGTACGAGAATGTGTTTAGCAGTGAACGCTTCCGTCAAACAACTTTGCCATTAACTTATTATTTATTCAATAATAATTGTAGTTAATAGTTTGATATATCAATTATAATATAATTTATTGTTTTCTTAAATATTCGAACAACAAAATAAAATTGAATCCATTTTAATATAATTATGCACGGTGTATAAAAAATCACCTAAAATTGTACCTTGTAACAGCACTAAAACAATTATCAGATAAAAACATTATTATTAAATACATAAGTAATACAACTGTCATCTTTGTTATTAAAAATATATTCCCTAAACAATACTGTATTATAAATTATCCACAAATACTACAATAATTATTGCCTTTGTATGAAAATAATGAAATAACTTGACCAACTACTGATAAAATCATGCGACGTCAAAGTGCCAACTAACTAGAAAAATGGAATGGAATAATATTAATAAATATTAAACATTTCCTAATTTCAATGCAATTTATATTAAGTTACTGTTTTTTTGCCATTGCTATCTATATAAATATATATAAATATATCATATATAAATATCAAGAAAATCGTTAATTTAGGTTTAAATTTAATTCATATGAGATCCCGACTATGATTGTGAAAACATACAACTTAGGTAGTGAAGTGGTGTAGTACGCATCTTAATATTATATATTCCGATAAAGATTTAGAGAAATATAAATTATTTTATAAATGTTACAAATAACCCATAATGCCATTTCATAGTTAGTTTAATTCCATTCTACACACAAATTTTGTGAATTTAAATGTTATAACGTAAAAAAAATGTTCAGATGCCACTACAATGCATTTAATTTTGACATTATGATTGTTTATGTTTATTTTAATTGAAAAATGTTTTCCTTTTGAAGTTATTGTCAAGCTATTGACAGAGGTAAGAGGTAAAAGATATGTCTATATGTATATATTTAGAGATGTTTTGTTTTCTTTTGTAGATACTTCTTTAAATTGTGAATTACCCATGCTCATTTTTAATCAAATTCTTTGCTTTTAAAATTTTCAGACTTATACCACCATAATGCATATTTAGTTTAATGAAATTTCAATACTAATAACAATAATAACCATATGTACATATGTTTATGTTCAATTGTCCTAAGGTACTTTGGTCCTGGTAATATAAATGGGCAATATACGCAAAACACATATGAAAATATAATTCTTTTAGTAATAAAATTGTGGTCCTGAAAAGGACCGATTGGATTTGTAATTATATGCTTGAAAATAGCACTACGGACGACAACACAATTTAAGCGCGTTCTCCACGAATACGTCTGGCAAGCTGGATATCTTTTGGCATAATAGTGACACGCTTGGCGTGGATAGCGCACAAGTTAGTATCTTCGAATAGGCCAACTAGATAGGCTTCGCTAGCTTCCTGCAGTGCCATCACAGCAGAGCTCTGGAAACGTAAATCGGTCTTGAAGTCCTGAGCAATTTCACGCACCAAACGTTGGAAAGGAAGTTTGCGAATCAGCAGCTCTGTGCTCTTCTGGTAACGACGGATTTCACGGAGGGCAACAGTTCCAGGGCGATAACGATGAGGCTTCTTCACACCTCCGGTGGCTGGAGCACTTTACGTGCCGCCTTAGTTGCCAGCTGCTTACGGGGCGCTTTGCCACCGGTCGATTTACGAGCCGTTTGCTTAGTACGAGCCATTTTTATCTCATTCACAATTCTTACTGTACACTGTCACTGTTGGAAACACAATAATTACGCGTCAAGTTTGGTGCCTCATTTATATAGAAAAATTGGTGGTGAGTAACGAGAGAGCAAGAGCAAGAGCGGGAGCGAGAGAAAGAGATGAATTACGAGACATCGCGTCGTCAAAGTTGTTAGAGTAGGATGAAAGTATTGCTGACCCATTCTTTTTTTTCGCCTTTATTCATATAAATAGAGGCGCTCGACACGAACCAATTATTAGTATCTTTGTGACTTTCGTCGAGTGTAAAGTGAAATATTTAAAGTGAAAAATGACTGGTCGTGGTAAAGGTGGAAAGGGCTTGGGAAAAGGTGGCGCCAAGCGTCATCGCAAAGTGCTGCGTGACAACATCCAGGGCATCACGAAACCAGCTATCCGCCGTTTAGCTCGTCGTGGCGGCGTGAAGCGCATCTCTGGTCTTATTTATGAGGAAACTCGTGGAGTGCTGAAGGTATTTCTGGAAAATGTTATCCGTGATGCCGTCACATACACCGAACACGCCAAGAGGAAGACAGTTACAGCCATGGATGTTGTCTACGCTCTGAAGAGGCAAGGTCGCACTCTGTACGGTTTCGGCGGCTAAGAATTTATTTGTATACAAATATGCAAATTTTGAAAAACACAAAACAATCGGTCCTTTTCAGGACCACCAAAAAATTCTTAAAAAGAGAAAAATAAATTTCAGTATATTTCGTTATAAATTTGACAATAAATAATAAAATATTGTCAACACGCGGTGTTCCCAAGCGGTCACCTATCAGCGCTATATGCTGCTTAGTTTCGGTGATCGGACGAGAACCGATGTATTCTAGCTTTAAGTTTGAAGATACATTTTCTTACACGTAAAATGTGCCAGAAAAAATTGAAATGTTATTAACATTTTGGTTCAACTGTACTTCTCTGAACTGTACTGCCCGAATCTGCTATTGGACGTGGTCATTACCAAATTTTATATTGGTTCTGAGATACATTTTCTTACGCGCAACTTAAAATATGCAAGACAACCAACGAAATCATTTTCAACTGTACTTTTCTGAGCTGACACATTGCATTTAAGAAGCAAGAAAGTATACAAATCCGAGCATTTAATTGAAAAATAATCATCTTGTTCGCACATTTTTGGTCGTCCTGAAAAGGACGTTTGGTTCTTTGTTTAGTTTTGTTTATGGGTGCGTTTGACTTGTATGTAAATTTATGCCTTCTTTTCGGTCTTCTTGGGCAAAAGCACTGCCTGAATATTAGGCAAAACACCACCCTGAGCAATAGTGACGCCCGAAAGCAATTTGTTCAACTCCTCATCGTTGCGGATGGCCAATTGCAGATGACGAGGAATAATCCTAGTCTTCTTGTTGTCACGCGCTGCGTTACCAGCCAACTCCAAAACTTCAGCGGCCAAGTACTCCATAACAGCAGCCAAATACACAGGGGCACCAGCACCAACACGCTCCGCATAATTGCCCTTGCGCAGGAGACGATGAATACGGCCAACGGGGAACTGAAGGCCAGCGCGATTGGAACGAGACTTTGCCTTTCCCTTAACTTTTCCACCTTTACCACGACCAGACATTTTTCTATATTTTTATTTCACTGTTTCACTATTAACACACATAAACTCGAATGTTGCTGCCATACGAACACATTGCTATCATATTTATACTTTTTTCAACTACCTACTCGTTCAGTTAAGGGATGATTACTGAGAACAAAAACCGGCCACCTAAGTGTATTTTTAACATGAAAGCGTTGCTATAATAAAAGTATAAATACGAAGCATTTCAGATGTGTGTCAAAATCTGTGAAGTGAATTGAAAGTGAAGTTATATTTCGAGTGAATACTAATCTTCAAGATGCCGCCTAAGACTAGTGGAAAGGCAGCCAAAAAGGCTGGAAAGGCTCAGAAGAACATTACCAAGAATGACAAGAAGAAGAAGCGCAAGAGGAAGGAAAGCTATGCCATCTACATCTACAAAGTGCTGAAGCAGGTCCATCCTGATACTGGTATCTCATCGAAGGCAATGAGCATCATGAACAGTTTTGTGAATGATATTTTCGAGCGCATTGCTGCTGAGGCCTCCCGTTTGGCTCACTACAACAAGCGTTCCACAATCACCAGTCGGGAAATCCAAACCGCTGTCCGTCTTTTGCTGCCCGGAGAATTGGCCAAGCACGCTGTGAGTGAGGGAACCAAGGCTGTTACCAAATACACAAGCTCAAAGTAATTTTAGTTTGTTAAACGACCTACATAAAAAGGCCCTTTTCAGGGCCACAAGTTATTTGCCCAAAGAACTAAAATTCAAATATATATTCAATTAAGACATTTAAAGTATTACACCAAACTTAATCGTCGCACTTTCTGTTGGCATTCTACTAGATGTTTTTTTGATATTTCCAGTGAATCGCCGTAATTTCCTAGTTATCGATAAAGGCTAATCTATCTAATTGAATTTATTGATACTGTGTCAAAGTGCGAATTGCCTCAAACATATGAATTTAAAATTTTTTCAGTTTTATATTGGCTGCAAAAGCAGTAAACGTAACATAAGTAGTTTCCCCTAAAATCCTTAAATTTGAAAACTTATTTCCCTTTTAAAATATACTTAGTAGCCCTGAAAAGGGCTTTGTTAATAAACAAATTCCATAGTATTGAAATTTGTGCACACTCCATTTGTGCTCTTATTTCTTAGCTGCAGATGCGGTCTTTGCTTTTGGTTTCTTAGCAGCAACAGCCGCTTTCTTTGGCGATGCTGCCGTGGCAACCTTCTTAGGCTTAGGCTTAGCACTAGCGGTCTTGGGCTTTGGTGTTTTTGGCTTCGCTGCAGTAGACTTGGCCTTTGCTGTTGTAGGCTTGGCTTTTACAGTACCACTCTTTTTCGCATCCTTAGCCTTTGCCTTCTCTGCTTTCTTTTTCTCGGCGGTCTTCTTGGTTGCTACCGCTTTGCTTGGTTTCTTTTCAGCGGATCCAGCTGCTTTCTTGGTGCTTGGTGCCTTCTTTTTAGCTGCTGCAGATGCTGCGACTTTCTTCGTTTTCTTCTCTACTGATGCAGTTTTTGGCTTCGGCTCTTTTTTGGCAGATGCAGACAATTTAAATGAACCAGCTGCGCCCTTGCCTTTTGCTTGAATAAGTTTTCCACTGGCAACAGCACTCTTCAAGTACTTTTTGATGAATGGGGCCAATTTCTGGGCATCGCACTTATATGTGGCGCTGATGTACTTCTTGATTGCCATTAGAGACGATCCACCACGTTCCTTTAAGTTTAGAATTGATGCGTCCACCATTTGCTGTGTTGGAGGATGGGATGGTAAAGCTGCAGGCTTTTTCACCTTCGGTGCTGGCTTCTTGGCGGCCACTTTCTTCTCTGCTGCGGCTGGTGGGGCAGCCACAGGGGAAGCGGATGTTGCAACTGCGGAATCTGACATCACTTTTCTTTCACAATACTCGAATATTTATAATCAACGAATTTACACTTCCGAACCATCAAATTTTGGTCACCCGATTGAATGAGAATCGAGTAGAAGGACTGCACGAGAATGTTAACCATCAATGAACGTTTGTGCCAAACAAGTTTGTCATTAACCTATTCTATATTTAATAATAAATGCAATTCATGTTTTGACATTTCAAAAATAATACATTTTAATGTTTTCTTAAATATTCAGACAATAAAGTATAATTGCTTTCAGTTTCATATCACTAGACACGTAGTTCAAAAAATCACCAAAAATGTAACTTCGTCTCTACACAAAAACAATTATCATATGAAACATAATTTTTAAATACAAATATAATAATACTTTAATCATTGTTATTAAACTAATTATCCTTAAACAATTCTTCTTTAAAAATTATCCACAAATACTAAGTTATATAATAACTTTCTTTGTAATTAGCGTTATACTTTGACCATCGGCTGTCAAAATCAAGTGACTGCATAGAGCCAAGTAGCCGATAGAAAAATAAAATGGAATAATAAAAATAAATAAAACATTTAAATTTGTTCAATATAATTCATTTAATTTAATTTTGTTGCCATTTGCCATATTCGTATTTACAAAATCTATCATTTCAGTGTGTATTTAAAGCACACACGATCAACATTACGATTAAGGAATTCAAAACATATGTACATTTCGCTAGATGTTGGCTGAATAAAATTATTCAACAAATAATACGAAAAATATTATTTATTATATGTTTTAGTTACATCGTCTATTTTGTACCATAATTAACTACAAAAATAGCTTAATACTCAACACACAAATTTTCTACATACTATAAATCCATTTAAACATCAAACAACTTTTTTAAAGATTTAATTTTGATGTAAAAATAATGACTTGAGTGTTTTATTTATTTAGCCATTAAGAACTGCAATAGTATATTAAATACTTAACTACAGAAGTCGAACACACCCAAACTGTATATTGTCACAGTGCCCTAAGAACTGTTAGCGCTGTTCATAAACATTGCAAGTGTTAATTTCGATTATTCTTTTAATATTAAATTATACACACAAGTTAAAAAGAAACTGTCCATTATATACGAAAATGCAAATCATCTTTCATTAATCAAATTGTGGTCCTGAAAAGGACCGATTTGTTTTGTAATTTAACGCTTGGAAATAGCGCAACTTAAGCACGTTCGCCACGGATACGTCTGGCCAGCTGGATATCTTTTGGCATAATGGTGACACGCTTGGCGTGGATAGCGCACAAGTTAGTATCTTCGAATAGGCCAACTAGATAGGCTTCGCTAGCTTCCTGCAGTGCCATCACAGCAGAGCTCTGGAAACGTAAATCGGTCTTGAAGTCCTGAGCAATTTCACGCACCAAACGTTGGAAAGGAAGTTTGCGAATCAGCAGCTCTGTGCTCTTCTGGTAGCGACGGATTTCACGAAGGGCAACAGTTCCAGGGCGATAACGATGAGGCTTCTTCACACCTCCGGTGGCTGGAGCACTTTTACGTGCCGCCTTAGTTGCCAGCTGCTTACGGGGCGCTTTGCCACCGGTCGATTTACGAGCCGTTTGCTTAGTACGAGCCATTTTTTCCTTTCACAATTTTACAATTTTTACTTTGCACAGTCACTGTTGAAAACACAATAATCGTGCGACCAGTTTGGTGCTTCATTTATATAGAAAAATTGGTGGTGTGAACGCGAGAGAGATAGAGAGAGAAAGAGAGGGGCAGAGAGCGAGACATCGTGTCGTCAGGGTAGTGTACGAGCAGGGCGTATGTATTGCTAACTCGTTCTTGTTTTTGTATCTTTCAGTATAAATAGAAGTGTTTAAAGGTACCCAGGCATTAGTATCTTTGTGACTTTCGTCGAGTGTAAAGTAAAATATTTGAAGTGAAAAATGACTGGTCGCGGTAAAGGTGGTAAAGGATTGGGAAAAGGTGGCGCCAAGCGTCATCGCAAAGTACTGCGTGACAACATCCAGGGTATCACGAAACCAGCTATCCGCCGTTTAGCTCGTCGTGGCGGCGTGAAGCGCATCTCTGGTCTTATTTATGAGGAAACTCGTGGAGTGCTGAAGGTATTTCTGGAAAATGTTATCCGTGATGCCGTCACATACACCGAACACGCCAAGAGGAAGACAGTTACAGCCATGGATGTTGTCTACGCTCTGAAGAGGCAAGGTCGCACTCTGTACGGTTTCGGCGGCTAAGAATTTATTTGTATACAAAAATGCAAATTTAAAAACACAAAACAATCGGTCCTTTTCAGGACCCCAAAAAATGCTTAAAATGAGAAAAACAAATTTCAGTATATTTCGTTATAAATTTGACAATAAATAATAAAATATTGTCAACACGCGGTGTTCCCAAGCGGTCACCTATCAGCGCTATATGCTGCTTGGTTTCGGTGATCGGACGAGAACCGATGTATTCAGTCTTTAAGTTTGAAGATACATTTTCTTACACGTAAAATGTGCATGAAAAAATTGAATTTTATTAACATTTTGGTTCAACTGTACTTCTCTGAACTGACTGGACTGCCCGAATCTGCTATTGGACGTGGTCATAACCAAGTTTGGTTCTGAGATACATTTATGCGCAACTTAAAATATGCAAGACAACCAACGAAATCATTTTCAACTGTACTTTTCTGAACTGACACATTGCATTTAAGAAGCAAGAAAGTATACAAATCCGAGCATTTAATTGAAAAATAATCATCTTGTTCGCACATTTTTGGTCGTCCTGAAAAGGACGTTTGGTTTTTTTTAGTTTTGTTTATGGCTGCGTTTGGCTTGTATGTAAATTTATGCCTTCTTTTCGGTCTTTTTGGGCAAAAGCACTGCCTGAATATTAGGCAAAACACCACCCTGAGCAATAGTGACGCCCGAAAGCAATTTGTTCAACTCCTCATCGTTGCGGATGGCCAATTGCAGATGACGAGGAATAATCCTAGTCTTCTTGTTGTCACGCGCTGCGTTACCAGCCAACTCCAAAACTTCAGCGGCCAAGTACTCCATAACAGCAGCCAAATACACAGGGGCACCAGCACCAACACGCTCCGCATAATTGCCCTTGCGCAGGAGACGATGAATACGGCCAACGGGGAACTGAAGGCCAGCGCGATTGGAACGAGACTTTGCCTTTCCCTTAACTTTTCCACCTTTACCACGACCAGACATTTTTCTATATTTTTATTTCACTGTTTCACTATTAACACACAAAAACTCGAATGTTGCTGCCATACGAACACATTGCTATCATATTTATACTTTTTTCAACTACCTACTCGTTCAGTTAAGGGATGATTACTGAGAACAAAAACCGGCCACCTAAGTGTATTTTTAACATGAAAGCGTTGCTATAATAAAAGTATAAATACGAAGCATTTCAGATGTGTGTCAAAATCTGTGAAGTGAATTGAAAGTGAGTTTTTGTTTCGATTGAATATAATCTTCAAGATGCCGCCTAAGACTAGTGGAAAGGCAGCCAAAAAGGCTGGAAAGGCTCAGAAGAACATTACCAAGAATGACAAGAAGAAGAAGCGCAAGAGGAAGGAAAGCTATGCCATCTACATCTACAAAGTGCTGAAGCAGGTCCATCCTGATACTGGTATCTCATCGAAGGCAATGAGCATCATGAACAGTTTTGTGAATGATATTTTCGAGCGCATTGCTGCTGAGGCCTCCCGTTTGGCTCACTACAACAAGCGTTCCACAATCACCAGTCGGGAAATCCAAACCGCTGTCCGTCTTTTGCTGCCCGGAGAATTGGCCAAGCACGCTGTGAGTGAGGGAACCAAGGCTGTTACCAAATACACAAGCTCAAAGTAATTTTAGTTTGTTAAACGACCTACATAAAAAGGCCCTTTTCAGGGCCACAAGTTATTTGCCCAAAGAACTAAAATTCAAATATATATTCAATTAAAACATTTGAACTAGTATTACACCAAACTTAATCGCACTTTCTGTTGGCATTCTACTAGATGTTTTTTTGATATTTCCAGTGAATCGCCGTAATTTCCTAGTTATCGATAAAGGCTATCTATCTAATTGAATTTATTGTACTGTGTCAAAGTGCGAATTGCCTCAAACATATGAATTTAAAATTTTTTCTGTTTTATATTGGCTGCAAAAGCAGTAAACGTAACATAAGTAGTTTCCCCTAAAATCCTTAAATTTGAAAACTTATTTCCCTTTTAAAATATACTTAGTAGCCCTGAAAAGGGCTTTGTTAATAAACAAATTCCATAGTATTGAAATTTGTGCACACTCCATTTGTGCTCTTATTTCTTAGCTGCAGATGCGGTCTTTGCTTTTGGTTTCTTAGCAGCAACAGCCGCTTTCTTTGGCGATGCTGCCGTGGCAACCTTCTTAGGCTTAGGCTTAGCACTAGCGGTCTTGGGCTTTGGTGTTTTTGGCTTCGCTGCAGTAGACTTGGCCTTTGCTGTTGTAGGCTTGGCTTTTACAGTACCACTCTTTTTCGCATCCTTAGCCTTTGCCTTCTCTGCTTTCTTTTTCTCGGCGGTCTTCTTGGTTGCTACCGCTTTGCTTGGTTTCTTTTCAGCGGATCCAGCTGCTTTCTTGGTGCTTGGTGCCTTCTTTTTAGCTACTGCAGATGCTGCGACTTTCTTCGTTTTCTTCTCCACTGATACAGCTTTTGGCTTTGGTCAGATGCAGACAATTTAAATGAACCAGATGCGCCCTTGCCTTTTGCTTGAATAAGTTTTCCACTGGCAACAGCACTCTTCAAGTACTTTTTGATGAATGGGGCCAATTTCTGGGCATCGCACTTATATGTGGCGCTAATGTACTTCTTGATTGCCATTAGAGACGAGCCACCACGCTCCTTTAAGTTTAGGATTGATGCGTCTACCATTTGATGAGTTGGAGGATGTGATGGTGGTGCTGCAGGCTTTTTCACCTTCAATGCTGATGCTGGTGCTGCCTTCTTGGCTGCCACCTTCTTATCGGTTGCGGCTGGTGGGGCAGCCACTGGGGATGCGGATGATGCAACTACGGAGTCTGACATATTTCACTTCACTTAGCTTTCTTTGCTCTTTCACAATATAATCAACAACTTTTTATATGAATTTGTACTCCGGCATTTTTTTTTTGCATTTGTTTATTGTCATAAATTCTTAATGGTAATTACAAATATTAGTACCTAATGTATTGTTAACTTAGGCGACAAAATTAAGTTAACTAAATTTATTATTTACATTATTTTGCCTTGCGCATAGTGCTTTTCTAGGCCTTAAAAACTATATTATATTAATTTGATTTTAAATCTTTTTAAATGATTGTTTGAATAGATGTGTGTATTTAATTTGTGTGAGTGCATTGAGCACCAATATTCTAGGAAAATATTCAGCGAAAAAACCTAGATAATTTTTGCATTTTTGTTTGTTTATATTTACTTAAAAACTAGATAACTACTACTACTAATTACTATTTACTAATTAAAAAAAAAGAACAAAATGGAGAATTAATGAACATAATATAACAGGCAAAAAATAAATAAATAAATAAATAAAATAAAAATAAGATAAAGTGTGTTGCGTCAATATATATTTAAGAGCAATTATTGGTGTAGATTATATATGAATCCATCGTTTGGATTGATGGAATTTAATTTCCTATGGTAGTATGTTAGATTTTTGTTGTTGTCAAAAACTATTCCTTTATCTTTGAGGTCTTTTATATGTTTAATTGTTAGATGATTCATAATGTATGATGATGGGATGGGAATTTGGAAAACGCTGCCTAAAATAATTGAATTGTTACTTGAGCTGTTATTTTCAATGAACTTTTCAATTATTTTAAACATTAGACAGTCTAATCTTTTAATTTTTGTTATCTTATATAATTTTAGATTGGGAATATAATGGATGGTGAAAGGATTGCGAGATAGATTCCCCAAAGCAGCTCTTAGTATGCGCCTTTCGAAAGTTCTCAACTCTTCCATTTGGGATGAATTGATGTTGAACCAGCTTACGTGGCCATGTAACAATATGGGCTGAATTAACTTTTTGTATGCCATGGCACGCAGTTTGATTAATTGGGTGGTATTCTGAGGATTCGATGTGTGTCTGAGGGATTTGAATATGTGATGGATATTTTGCAATTGATGTTTGGCCCTCTTAAGGATATGATCAATATGCAAATTGAATTTTAATTTAGTGTCATAAATGACCCCGAGGTATTTTATTTGGGGTTTTATTTTAATTGGAATGTTTTCATTTATGTATAGTTTTGGAATGAAATTTCGGGCATTTTTGTATATATTTTTAAGGTTTGATCCTTTAAATATGCAGCCCTCACATTTAGAAATATTAAGCCTAAGTTTCCATTTGATAAAGTAATGAGAAAGGATGTTTAGATATCTATTTAGGTCAATTTCTGCACTTGCTATCCAAGCTCCTGAGCTTAATAATAGAATGTCATCTGCATACATGAGTTGTTGTATTCGTGCTGTTGATGATGAATTGGGGTCATGATTATATTCTGGTAAGTCGGCTATAAATAGATTGAATAGGGTGGGTGCTAATAAGGAGCCTTGCGGTACTCCTGCTGTAATATTGCGGATGAGGGATCTATCGTCATCGGGACTGGTAACATAAAAACTTCGTGAAGTAAGGTAGTTGTGAATGATTCTGGTTATGAAGGGATTGAATTTATAAAGGTAGTTCATTTTGAAGATTAGTCCATTAGTCCATACTGTGTCAAAAGCTTTTTCAAAGTCCAAAGCACAAGCGATTGTAGCTCGTTGACGTGCTAGATTGCTAAATATAAAATTATTGGCAACTGCTAGCGAGTGGCTAGTAGACAGTTTATCTCTAAACCCAAACTGATATGGTTTCAGTATGTTATTTTGGTCTATATGAGCTTTTACATGACACAGTATCATTTTCTCAAATAAAAGGCTAATGGCTGACAAAATTGAAATGGGACGGTATCCTTGGAGAGATTTTGGGTCCGTTTTTGGTTTGGGAATGGGTATTATTTTGCTGAGTTTCCAACTATTTGGGAAATAGCTAATGTTGAAGCAATTATTGAATATAATTGCCAAATGGTTTAGGACTGGGATGTTACAATGTTTTAAGAGGAAGTTGCTACTTCCATCCGCACCCATTGTTTTCTTATTGTTTTTGTCTCTTAGCCATTCCAACAACTGCTTGGCATTAGTGAATCCCAATTCCTCAGCTCCCACCCAGGTGCCGTCAGCACATCTATTTGGGGTGAAGTTCATAATTGGAGGTACAGGTCCTGAGGGTGGATTAATAAAAAGACTGACCTCATTATCTATATGATTGTAGTGAGATTGTATGTGAATGTCTTCTGAACTATTTTGTCTATGATTTCCTTCGAAGGACCACGCAAGTGCATTGACTTTATCGAAGGGACTTTTTACTATTTTTTCCAGGTTAATATCGATTCTATTTAGCTCCGAGTCTAAAAGAATGATATCTTCCTGGAAGGGAGTTACATGAGCCATATTGCATTTTTGTAATGTTTTTATGCTCATTTTGGTTGGATTGATTTTGAGTAGGAGGTTTTCAATTTGCTGCATTTCTGCAAGTTCTATTTGTTTTCTAATTTGGTGGGTTAGGTTGGAAATGTGGTGACTAATATGTTCCTTTTCATTTTCATTTAAGGTGAATTGTCGTCTATAAAGGTATCGTCTGAGAAGTTGTTTCCGCTTGATTAATTCAAGGTAGGAAGCGTTCGGACGGACTCTTTTGTTTTGCTGGGATGGATGCAAGGTAATTTTAGGGATTACACTAGGAGAATTTAGGGCTATGTTAAAGGCTCTAGTTAAATTATTTATATATTCATCAATTTCTGACTGCCTTAGGTTTGAGTTCTTATCGAAATGGGAGAGATTATTAAGTAGGGTGGTATTCCATGCTATTGTATTTATTTTGGAGAAGTTATGAAAGAATTTTGGTTCGTTAAGAACAGAATGGTAATGTCTGAGATTAAGTTTTAACAATACACCGAAATGGTCCGATTGGAAATCTTTAGTGGTTTCGCAGGTATTGTTGGAATAAGTAGAAATTTCAGATGAAACAATAAAAAAATCTATTGAGGAGGATATAGTGTAGTTGTTAGGACGGCTAGGCTCACATGGGGGAATAAGGACTAAATTGGGTTGCCCCAAAAGCCATTTGAACAGAGTTTGTCCGCTACTATTGCTATGGGCTTCATTGCGGAATGGCACGTGCCAGCTGGGGTGTTTGGCGTTTAGGTCACATCCAATGATGACCTGACAGTCACCATGGGAACGGGCTAATAAATTGAATATGGTTTTTAGGTCTGTAATCTCGAGTGGATCTCTAGGCCTCTTATATAGTGAAATTATGATTAATTTCAGTACGTTGCTATTGCTATTAGAGTAACAAATTTTTATAGCAATAGCTTCTATGAAGCGTAATGAATTAAATTCAATTCTTTCAAATCGAATTCCATTTTTTAGGCAAATTGCCACCGATAAACCAATCTGGCGCTGTGCAGATTGGGTGGCAGTAGCTCTAGTGGTTTGGCGAATAAATTGATATTTATTAAGAGTTATATTATGCTTATTTGCCAGACGATGCTCTGCTATCAGCATTACGTCTGGCAAATATTGATTTAGAAATTCGTTCAATTCTAATCTCCTGTCAAGCGAGATTATTGAGTTGACGTTTTGGAACATGATTTTTTTTATGGACATTATTGGGCAATTTTAATGAAAAATTCAAGGAGAAGGGATTGTTTGGCTCTTCGGATTTCTACATCATCTCCATTCTTTTGGGTGGGGTACTTGTCTATTAACGACTTCATTATTTCAATGCAGCTATATAAGTCTTTTCCAAAGATACATTCGCTGTCTTTATTGAAGTTTTCGATTGAAATGCTTTCGGATGTATTTTTCGGGTGAGATGCTAATGTTTTTGATAAATGTTTTTTCAGCATGGGGTTGCTAGTTTTTACATTTTCTGGTAGAGAGTAGGAACTATCTTTGTTTTTTAAGACGGTAGCAAACGATATATTGCTTTTAATTTTGCTATGTTCAGCGATTCTGCGCTGATAACTTGAGTTATTAATACCTATCTTTGGGGCACTTAATTGCCTTTTCTCATTAATTTTTTCTGAAATTTTTACTCTAATTGGACAAATTTTAGCATTTGCTGTATGCTGTCCTTTGCAGTTTACACATTGTACTTTGCTATTGGTAGTTGGACTGTCGGATTTTTTTAAGTTACATTGCCCAGGCAGATGGGTGGCAATACATTTTACGCAGCGATACTGCATTTTGCAATTACTTGCAACGTGGCAGTATCGCTGGCAATTGTGACATTGCATAATGGCCCTGCTCTTTATTAGATTTTCGAATTTTATTTTGCAGTTTAATAGCTGCTTTAGAGAAAAGATTTTATGACTTTTGTTGGTCTTGGCTATCTGAACCAGCCAAAAGTTCTTTTTAAAGGGTTTTACTGAGAGGATCTTTAGATCCTCACAGTTTGCCTCAATTGCTTTTTTTACCTCTTCCTCAGAGTAAATACCCTGAGGAAGCTTTTTAAGAACAACAGATAATGGTTTTAGTTGGGAAGGGGTATACGTATAAAAAGGGATTTTTGCCTCTTCTAATATTTTTTTGGTAATTTCAAAGTTTTCTAGGGAGAAAACTTGTATGTGTGTTCTATTTTTATTTATTATGTTTATGTTAAATTGCTCTTTCATACATTGGTGCAACTTACTTGTTAATTCTTTTGGGTTTGCGTTGTATGCCGCAATAATTGGCATTTTTTTACTGCTACTATGGCCGCTGGGCACATCCTCTGGTATATTCATTGTAGAAGGGCTTCTTCGCTTATTATCCTTCATTGTTTTGGTTGATTCTTCCAATGTTGGGAAATCCTTGTTGATGCTGCTGCTGCTGTTGTTGTTGTTGTTGTTACTGCTAATATTGAATTTTTTATTCATTTTCATGTTGCTGCCGTTGCTCCCATCGCCGCTCTTCTTGGTACTGCTGGTGATGTCGCCGCTGCTGCTATCCATTTCATCATCAATTGAGAGTTCGGCAAATTTATTGCCAAATAATGGATTAAGTTTTGCATTTATCCCCAGGTGGTCTATTTGCTGCTGAACTTTAAGGGCTTTTTTGTCAGCTGATTCGGCTTCAGCTGTCACTTTAGCCCTTAAGGTCAGCAGCTCCTCCATTATGTCATGATAATCTGTATCACTTAGCCATACTCCCTCCGGAAATTCATCCAAATCATTATCATTATCCCCATTAGTTGGTGTCCCGTCAGAGTCTTTATCCAGGCAGCACGATGAAGCACGACTGCGTTTCCCGTTTTGGCTGCCTAATTCATCAATTTCATGATCTTGTTCATCGCCGCTTATTTCGTCCGAACAGCGTGGGCGCTTTAGTACAGTCGCCACATCGCTATCACTCAAAATTATAACTTTTTTCTTTACCGCCTTCTTCTTTTTTTTGTGGACCTTTCCACTATCGTCTATTGTTTTCTCCATTTCACACCTTATTCTTTTCACTTCAGTTCACTCCACTTCACTTCACTTCACTCCACTCCACTATCACTGTTCCACTGTTCCACAATTCACTTTTCACTATTTCACTTTTTCACTTGTTCACTTGTTCACTTTTTCACTTTGTTTTTTTTTCCTTCTCAGACCACTTGTCGTCTCGAAGGCTGGAGCGCCACTTCTGGGTGGGCCATCTTCCACCCCCTTTTAATAGGACTCGTGTGGATCCCAAACAGAATAAAAAGCGAATAGAAAGGCTCCACCAACATTTTGTCTATTGTGAATGATTTCCCCCAAAAAATTGCAATTAACTTATTATTTATTCAATAATAATTGTAGTTAATAGTTTGATATATCAATTATAATATAATTTATTGTTTTCTTAAATATTTGAACAACAAAATAAAATTGAATCCATTTTAATATAATTATGCACGGTGTATAAAAAATCACCTAAAATTGTACCTTGTAACAGCACTAAAACAATTATCAGATAAAAACATTATTATTAAATACATAAGTAATACAACTGTCATCTTTGTTATTAAAAATATATTCCCTAAACAATACTGTATTATAAATTATCCACAAATACTACAATAATTATTGCCTTTGTATGAAAATAATGAAATAACTTGACCAACTACTGATAAAATCATGCGACGTCAAAGTGCCAACTAACTAGAAAAATGGAATGGAATAATATTAATAAATATTAAACATTTCCTAATTTCAATGCAATTTATATTAAGTTACTATTTTTTTGCCATTGCTATCTATATAAATATATCATATATAAATATCGTTATATCGAAAATCGTTAATTTAGGTTTAAATTTAATTAATATGAGATCCCGACTATGATTGTGAAAACATACAACTTAGGTAGTGAAGTGGTGTAGTACGCATCTTAATATTATATATTCCGATAAAGATTTAGAGAAATATAAATTATTTTATAAATGTTACAAATAACCCATAATGCCATTTCATAGTTAGTTTAATTCCATTCTACCCACAAATTTTGTGAATTTAAATGTTATAACGTAAAAAAAATGTTCAGATGCCACTACAATGCATTTAATTTTGACATTATGATTGTTTATGTTTATTTTAATTGAAAAATGTTTTCCTTTTGAAGTTATTGGCAAGCTATTGACAGAGGTAAGAGGTAAAAGATATGTCTATATGTATATATTTAGAGATGTTTTGTTTTCTTTTGTAGATACTTCTTTAAATTGTGAATTACCCATGCTCATTTTTAATCAAATTCGTTGCTTTTAAAATTTTCAGTCTTATACCACCATAATGCATATTTAGTTTAATGAAATTTCAATACTAATAACAATAATAACCATATGTCCATATGTTTATGTTCAATTGTCCTAAGGTACTTTGGTCCTGTTAATACAAATGGGCAATATACGCAAAACACATATGAAAATATAATTCTTTTAGTAATAAAATTGTGGTCCTGAAAAGGACCGATTGGATTTGTAATTATATGCTTGAAAATAGCACTACGAACGACAACACAATTTAAGCGCGTTCTCCACGAATACGTCTGGCAAGTTGGATATCTTTTGGCATAATAGTGACACGCTTGGCGTGGATAGCGCACAAGTTAGTATCTTCGAATAGGCCAACTAGATAGGCTTCGCTAGCTTCCTGCAGTGCCATCACAGCAGAGCTCTGGAAACGTAAATCGGTCTTGAAGTCCTGAGCAATTTCACGCACCAAACGTTGGAAAGGAAGTTTGCGAATCAGCAGCTCTGTGCTCTTCTGGTAACGACGGATTTCACGGAGGGCAACAGTTCCAGGGCGATAACGATGAGGCTTCTTCACACCTCCGGTGGCTGGAGCACTTTTACGTGCCGCCTTAGTTGCCAGCTGCTTACGGGGCGCTTTGCCACCGGTCGATTTACGAGCCGTTTGCTTAGTACGAGCCATTTTTATCTCAATTCACAATTCTTACTGTACACTGTCACTGTTGGAAACACAATAATTACGCGTCAAGTTTGGTGCCTCATTTATATAGAAAAATTGGTGGTGAGTAACGAGAGAGCAAGAGCAAGAGCGGGAGCGAGAGAAAGAGATGAATTACGAGACATCGCGTCGTCAAAGTTGTTAGAGTAGGATGAAAGTATTGCTGACCCATTCTTTTTTTTCGCCTTTTTTCATATAAATAGAGGCGCTCGACACGAACCAATTATTAGTATCTTTGTGACTTTCGTCGAGTGTAAAGTGAAATATTTGAAGTGAAAAATGACTGGTCGTGGTAAAGGTGGAAAGGGCTTGGGAAAAGGTGGCGCCAAACGTCATCGCAAAGTGCTGCGTGACAACATCCAGGGCATCACGAAACCAGCTATCCGCCGTTTAGCTCGTCGTGGCGGCGTGAAGCGCATCTCTGGTCTTATTTATGAGGAAACTCGTGGAGTGCTGAAGGTATTTCTGGAAAATGTTATCCGTGATGCCGTCACATACACCGAACACGCCAAGAGGAAGACAGTTACAGCCATGGATGTTGTCTACGCTCTGAAGAGGCAAGGTCGCACTCTGTACGGTTTCGGCGGCTAAAAATTTCTTTGTATACAAAATGTGCAAATTTTAAAAAAACAAAACAATCGGTCCTTTTCAGGACCACCAAAAAATTCTTAAAATGAGAAAAATAAATTTCAGTATATTTCGTTATAAATTTGACAATAAATAATAAAAATATTGTCAACACGCGGTGTTCCCAAGCGGTCACCTATCCAGCGCTATATGCTGCTTAGTTTTAGTGATTGGACGAGAACCGATGTATTCTAGTCTTTAAGTTTGAAGATACATTTTCTTACACGTAAAATGTGCAAGAAAAAATTGAAATGGTCTTAATATTTTGGTTCAACTGTACTTCTCTGAACTGACAGCCCGAATCTGCTGTTGGACGTGGTCATTGCCAAATTTTATATTTGGTTCTGAGATACATTTTCTTACGTGCAACTTAAAATATGCAAGACAACCAACGAAATCATTTTCAACTGTACTTTTCTGAACTGACGCATTGCATTTAAGAAGCAAGAAAGTATACAAATCCGAGCATTTAATTGAAAAATAATCATCTTGTTCGCAAATTTTTGGTCGTCCTGAAAAGGACGTTTGGTTTTTTGTTTAGTTTTGTTTATGGCTGCGTTTGACTTGTATGTAAATTTATGCCTTCTTTTCGGTCTTCTTGGGCAAAAGCACTGCCTGAATATTAGGCAAAACACCACCCTGAGCAATAGTGACGCCCGAAAGCAATTTGTTCAACTCCTCATCGTTGCGGATGGCCAATTGCAGATGACGAGGAATAATCCTAGTCTTCTTGTTGTCACGCGCTGCGTTACCAGCCAACTCCAAAACTTCAGCGGCCAAGTACTCCATAACAGCAGCCAAATACACAGGGGCACCAGCACCAACACGCTCCGCATAATTGCCCTTGCGCAGGAGACGATGAATACGGCCAACGGGGAACTGAAGGCCAGCGCGATTGGAACGAGACTTTGCCTTTCCCTTAACTTTTCCACCTTTACCACGACCAGACATTTTTCTATATTTTTATTTCACTGTTTCACTATTAACACACAAAAACTCGAATGTTGCTGCCACACGAACACATTGCTATCATATTTATACTTTTTTCAACTACCTACTCGTTCAGTTAAGGGATGATTACTGAGAACAAAAACCGGCCATCTAAGTGTATTTTTAACATGAAAGCGTTGCTATAATAAAAGTATAAATACGAAGCATTTCAGATCTGTTTCAAAATTTGTGAAGTGAATTGAAAGTGAGTTTTTGTTTCGATTGAATACTAATCTTCAAGATGCCGCCTAAGACTAGTGGAAAGGCAGCCAAAAAGGCTGGAAAGGCTCAGAAGAACATTACCAAGAATGACAAGAAGAAGAAGCGCAAGAGGAAGGAAAGCTATGCCATCTACATCTACAAAGTGCTGAAGCAGGTCCATCCTGATACTGGTATCTCATCGAAGGCAATGAGCATCATGAACAGTTTTGTGAATGATATTTTCGAGCGCATTGCTGCTGAGGCCTCCCGTTTGGCTCACTACAACAAGCGTTCCACAATCACCAGTCGGGAAATCCAAACCGCTGTCCGTCTTTTGCTGCCCGGAGAATTGGCCAAGCACGCTGTGAGTGAAGGGAACCAAGGCTGTTACCAAATACACAAGCTCAAAGTAATTTTAGTTTGTTAAACGACCTACATAAAAAGGCCCTTTTCAGGGCCACAAATTATTTGCCCAAAGAACTAAAATTCAAATATATATTCAATTAAAACATTTAAAGTATTACACCAAACTTAGTCGTCGCACTTTCTGTTGGCATTCTATTAGATGATTTTTTTGATATTTTCAGTAAATCGCCGTAATTTTCTAGTTATCGATAAAGGCTAAAATCTATCTAATTGAATTTATTGTACTCATCTAGATACTGTGTCAAAGTGCGAATTGCCTCAAACATATGAATTTAAAATTTTTTCAGTTTTGTATTGGCTGCAAAAGCAGTAAACGTAACATAAGTAGTTTCCCCTAAAATCCTTAAATTTGAAAACTTATTTCCCTTTTAAAATATACTTAGTAGCCCTGAAAAGGGCTTTGTTAATAAACAAATTCCATAGTATTGAAATTTGTGCACACTCCATTTGTGCTCTTATTTCTTAGCTGCAGATGCGGTCTTTGCTTTTGGTTTCTTAGCAGCAACAGCCGCTTTCTTTGGCGATGCTGCCGTGGCAACCTTCTTAGGCTTAGGCTTAGCACTAGCGGTCTTGGGCTTTGGTGTTTTTGGCTTCACTGCTGTTGATTTGGCCTTTGCTGTTGTAGGCTTGGCTTTTACAGTACCACTCTTTTTCGCATCTTTAGCCTTTGCCTTCTCTGCTTTCTTTTTCTCGGCGGTCTTCTTGGTTGCTACCGCTTTGCTTGGTTTCTTTTCAGCGGATCCAGCTGCTTTCTTGGTGCTTGGTGCCTTCTTTTTAGCTGCTGCAGATGCTGCGACTTTCTTCGTTTTCTTCTCTACTGATGCAGTTTTTGGCTTCGGCTCTTTTTTGGCAGATGCAGACAATTTAAATGACCCAGCTGCGCCCTTGCCTTTTGCTTGAATAAGTTTTCCACTGGCAACAGCACCCTTCAAGTACTTTTTGATGAATGGGGCCAGTTTCTGGGCATCGCACTTATATGTGGCGCTAATGTACTTCTTGATTGCCATTAGAGACGAGCCACCACGCTCCTTTAAGTTTAGGATTGATGCGTCTACCATTTGTTGAGTTGGAGGATGTGATGGTGGTGCTGCAGGCTTTTTCACCTTCAATGCTGATGCTGGTGCTGCCTTCTTGGCTGCCACCTTCTTATCGGTTGCGGCTGGTGGGGCAGCCACTGGGGATGCGGATGATGCAACTACGGAGTCTGACATATTTCACTTCTCTTAGCTTTCTTTGCTCTTTCACAATATAATCAACAACTTTTTATATGAATTTGTACTCCGGACCGTGGAATTTTGGTCACACGATTGAGTGAGAATCGAGTAGAAGGGCCGAACGAGAATGTGTTTAGCAGTGAACGTTTCCGTCAAACAACTTTGCCATTAACTTATTATTTATTCAATAATAATTGTAGTTAATAGTTTGATATTTCAATTATAATATAATTTATTGTTTTGTTAAATATTCGAACAACAAAATAAAATTGAATCCATTTTAATATAATTATGTACGGTGTATAAAAAATCACCTAAAATTTTACTTTGTAACAGCACTAAAACAATTATCAGATAAAAACATTATTATTAAATACATAAATAATACAACTGTCATCTTTGTTATTAAAAATATATTCCCTAAACAATACTGTATTATAAATTATCCACAAATACTACAATAATTATTGCCTTTGTATGAAAATAATGAAATAACTTGACCAACTACTGATAAAATCATGCGACCTCAAAGTGCGAACTAACAATAGAAAAATGGAATGGAATGGAATAATATTAATAAATATTAAACATTTCCTAATTTCAATGCAATTAATATATTAAGTTACTATTTTTTTTTGCCATTACGCTATCATACGAGGGCTGCTATATATTGAAGAAATCAATTTGGCAAAAAAAATGGAATTACATGAACACCTACCTGGCCGTAAAAAATGATTGTTCTCGTTGGATCCCGCACAATTTGACAATCGCTCAAAAAAAGGCTCGGGTGAATTGGTGTAAAGAAATGCTGAAAAAATACGATCGCGGTGCTTCAAAAGACGTTTATAAGATCGTCACAGGTGACGAATCATGGATCTATGCGTATGAGGCGTCTTGTGGTCTTCCAAGACGAGCCAAATCCAACGAAAGTTGTTCGTGAAAGAAGCACTTCGAAGCAAGGTCGCCTGTTTCTTCGGCAAAACTGGTCATGTGGCAACTGTTCCGCTTGAGCAACGTAGGATGGTCAATTCTGAGTGGTACACCACCATTTCGGAGAAATTCGAAAAACGACTAAGAGAAGACGAATCATTGTGCACCATGACAATGTGAGCTCTCACACATCGGCTCAAACCAGCCAGCGCCTTTTTGACCGGCCAAAACGTCGAATTGATGGGTCATCCGCCGTACAGCCCTGACTTGGCACCCAATGACTTCTTTTTATTCCCACACATCAAGAAAATAATGAATGCGTGGTCAACGATTTTCGTCGCCAGAAGATGCTGTTGAAGCATTCAAAAACCATATTTTGGAGGTGTCTCAATCGGAGTGGAAAAAGTGCTTCGAAAATTGGTTTGAGCGCATGCAATAGTGTATAAATCTTGATGGAGAATATTTTGAAAAACAATAAAACCATTTTCGTTGATAAATATTCGTATTTTCATTATTAGGCCAGAAATATATATATAGCGGCCCTCGTATATAAATATCAAGAAAATCGTTCATTAAGGTTTAAATTTAATTCATATAAGATCCAGACTATGATTGTGAAAACATACAACTTAGGTAGTGAAGTGGTGTAGTACGCATCTTAATATTATATATTCCGATAAAGATTTAGAGAAATATAAATTATTTTATAAATGTTACCAATAACCCATAATGTCATATCATAGTTAGTTTAATTCATTCTACCCACATATTTTGTGAATTTAAATGTTAAAACGTAAAAAAAATGTTCAGATGCCACTACGATGCATTTAATTTTGACATTATGATTGTTTATGTTTATTTTAATTGAAAAATGTTTCCCTTTTGAAGTTATTGGCAAGCTATTGACAGAGGTAAGAGGTAAAAGATATGTCTATATGTATATATTTAGAGATGTTTTGTTTTCCTTTGTAGATACTTCTTTAAATTGTGAATTACCCATGCTCATTTTTAATCAAATTCGTTGCTTTTAAAATTTTCAATCTTATACCACCATAATGCATATTAAGTTTAATGAAATTTCAATACTAATAACAATAATAACCATATGTACATATGTTTATGTTCAATTGTCCTAAGGTACTTTGGTCCTGTTAATATAAATGGCCAATATACGCAAAACACATATGAAAATATAATTCTTTTAGTAATAAAATTGTGGTCCTGAAAAGGACCGATTGGATTTGTAATTATATGCTTGAAAATAGCACTACGGACGACAACACAATTTAAGCGCGTTCTCCACGAATACGTCTGGCAAGTTGGATATCTTTTGGCATAATAGTGACACGCTTGGCGTGGATAGCGCACAAGTTAGTATCTTCGAATAGGCCAACTAGATAGGCTTCGCTAGCTTCCTGCAGTGCCATCACAGCAGAGCTCTGGAAACGTAAATCGGTCTTGAAGTCCTGAGCAATTTCACGCACCAAACGTTGGAAAGGAAGTTTGCGAATCAGCAGCTCTGTGCTCTTCTGGTAACGACGGATTTCACGGAGGGCAACAGTTCCAGGGCGATAACGATGAGGCTTCTTCACACCTCCGGTGGCTGGAGCACTTTTACGTGCCGCCTTAGTTGCCAGCTGCTTACGGGGCGCTTTGCCACCGGTCGATTTACGAGCCGTTTGCTTAGTACGAGCCATTTTTATCTTTCACAATTCTTACTGTACACTGTCACTGTTAGAAACACAATAATTACGCGTCAAGTTTGGTGCCTCATTTATATAGAAAAATTGGTGGTGAGTAACGAGGGAGCAAGAGCAAGAGCGGGAGCGAGAGAGAGAGATGAATTACGAGACATCGCGTCGTCAAAGTTGTTAGAGTAGGATGAAAGTATTGCTGACCCATTCTTTTTCTTCGCCTTTATTCATATAAATAGAGGCGCTCGACACGAACCAATTATTAGTATCTTTGTGACTTTCGTCGAGTGTAAAGTAAAATATTTGAAGTGAAAAATGACTGGTCGTGGTAAAGGTGGTAAAGGATTGGGAAAAGGTGGCGCCAAGCGTCATCGCAAAGTACTGCGTGACAACATCCAGGGTATCACGAAACCAGCTATCCGCCGTTTAGCTCGTCGTGGCGGCGTGAAGCGCATCTCTGGTCTTATTTATGAGGAAACTCGTGGAGTGCTGAAGGTATTTCTGGAAAATGTTATCCGTGATGCCGTCACATACACCGAACACGCCAAGAGGAAGACAGTTACAGCCATGGATGTTGTCTACGCTCTGAAGAGGCAAGGTCGCACTCTGTACGGTTTCGGCGGCTAAAAATTTCTTTGTATACAGAATGTAAATTTTGAAAAAACAAAACAATCGGTCCTTTTCAGGACCACAAAAAATTCTTAAAAAGAGACAAATAAATTTCAGTATATTTCGTTATAAACTTGACAATAAATAAAAAATATTGTCAACACGCGGTGTTCCCAAGCGGTCCCCTATCCACGCTATATGCTGCTTAGTTTTAGTGATTGGACAAGAACCGATGTATTCTAGCTTTAAGTTTGAAGATACATTTCCTTACACGTAAAATGTGCAAGAAAAAATTGAAATGGTCTTAATATTTTGATTCAACTGTACTTCTCTGAACTGCCCGAATCTGCTGTTGGACGTGGTCATTGCCAAATTTTATATTTGGTTCTGAGATACATTTTCTTACGTGCAACTTAAAATATGCAAGACAGCCAACGAAATCATTTTCAACTGTACTTTTCTGAGCTGACGCATTGCATTTAAGAAGCAAGAAAGTATACAAATCCGAGCATTTTATTGAAAAATAATCTTTTTCGCAAATTTTTGGTCGTCCTGAAAAGGACGTTTGGTTTTTTTTAGTTTTGTTTATGGCTGCGTTTGACTTGTATGTAAATTTATGCCTTCTTTTCGGTCTTCTTGGGCAAAAGCACTGCCTGAATATTAGGCAAAACACCACCCTGAGCAATAGTGACGCCCGAAAGCAATTTGTTCAACTCCTCATCGTTGCGGATGGCCAATTGCAGATGACGAGGAATAATCCTAGTCTTCTTGTTGTCACGCGCTGCGTTACCAGCCAACTCCAAAACTTCAGCGGCCAAGTACTCCATAACAGCAGCCAAATACACAGGGGCACCAGCACCAACACGCTCCGCATAATTGCCCTTGCGCAGGAGACGATGAATACGACCAACGGGGAACTGAAGGCCAGCGCGATTGGAACGAGACTTTGCCTTTCCCTTAACTTTTCCACCTTTACCACGACCAGACATTTTTCTATATTTTTATTTCACTGTTTCACTATTAACACACATAAACTCGAATGTTGCTGCCATACGAACACATTGCTATCATATTTATACTTTTTTCAACTACCTACTCGTTCAGTTAAGGGATGATTACTGAGAACAAAAACCGGCCATCTAAGTGTATTTTTAACATGAAAGCGTTGCTATAATAAAAGTATAAATACGAAGCATTTCAGATGTGTGTCAAAATCTGTGAAGTGAATTGAAAGTGAGTTTTTGTTTCGATTGAATATAATCTTCAAGATGCCGCCTAAGACTAGTGGAAAGGCAGCCAAAAAGGCTGGAAAGGCTCAGAAGAACATTACCAAGAATGACAAGAAGAAGAAGCGCAAGAGGAAGGAAAGCTATGCCATCTACATCTACAAAGTGCTGAAGCAGGTCCATCCTGATACTGGTATCTCATCGAAGGCAATGAGCATCATGAACAGTTTTGTGAATGATATTTTCGAGCGCATTGCTGCTGAGGCCTCCCGTTTGGCTCACTACAACAAGCGTTCCACAATCACCAGTCGGGAAATCCAAACCGCTGTCCGTCTTTTGCTGCCCGGAGAATTGGCCAAGCACGCTGTGAGTGAGGGAACCAAGGCTGTTACCAAATACACAAGCTCAAAGTAATTTTAGTTTGTTAAACGACCTACATAAAAAGGCCCTTTTCAGGGCCACAAGTTATTTGCCCAAAGAACTAAAATTCAAATATATATTCAATTAAGACATTTAAAGTATTACACCAAACTTAATCGTCGCACTTTCTGTTGGCATTCTACTAGATGTTTTTTTGATATTTCCAGTGAATCGCCGTAATTTCCTAGTTATCGATAAAGGCTATCTATCTAATTGAATTTATTGTACTGTGTCAAAGTGCGAATTGCCTCAAACATATGAATTTAAAATTTTTTCTGTTTTATATTGGCTGCAAAAGCAGTAAACGTAACATAAGTAGTTTCCCCTAAAATCCTTAAATTTGAAAACTTATTTCCCTTTTAAAATATACTTAGTAGCCCTGAAAAGGGCTTTGTTAATAAACAAATTCCATAGTATTGAAATTTGTGCACACTCCATTTGTGCTCTTATTTCTTAGCTGCAGATGCGGTCTTTGCTTTTGGTTTCTTAGCAGCAACAGCCGCTTTCTTTGGCGATGCTGCCGTGGCAATCTTCTTAGGCTTAGGCTTAGCACTAGCGGTCTTGGGCTTTGGTGTTTTTGGCTTCACTGCTGTTGATTTGGCCTTTGCTGTTGTAGGCTTGGCTTTTACAGTACCACTCTTTTTCGCATCTTTAGCCTTTGCCTTCTCTGCTTTCTTTTTCTCGGCGGTCTTCTTGGTTGCTACCGCTTTGCTTGGTTTCTTTTCAGCGGATCCAGCTGCTTTCTTGGTGCTTGGTGCCTTCTTTTTAGCTGCTGCAGATGCTGCGACTTTCTTCGTTTTCTTCTCTACTGATGCAGTTTTTGGCTTCGGCTCTTTTTTGGCAGATGCAGACAATTTAAATGAACCAGCTGCGCCCTTGCCTTTTGCTTGAATAAGTTTTCCACTGGCAACAGCACCCTTCAAGTACTTTTTGATGAATGGGGCCAGTTTCTGGGCATCGCACTTATATGTGGCGCTAATGTACTTCTTGATTGCCATTAGAGACGAGCCACCACGCTCCTTTAAGTTTAGGATTGATGCGTCTACCATTTGTTGAGTTGGAGGATGTGATGGTGGTGCTGCAGGCTTTTTCACCTTCAATGCTGATGCTGGTGCTGCCTTCTTGGCTGCCACCTTCTTATCGGTTGCGGCTGGTGGGGCAGCCACTGGGGATGCGGATGATGCAACTACGGAGTCTGACATATTTCACTTCACTTAGCTTTCTTTGCTCTTTCACAATATAATCAACAACTTTTTATATGAATTTGTACTCCGGACCGTGGAATTTTGGTCACCCGATTGAGTGAGAATCGAGTAGAAGGGCCGAACGAGAATGTGTTTAGCAGTGAACGTTTCCGTCAAACAACTTTGCCATTAACTTATTATTTATTCAATAATAATTGTAGTTAATAGTTTGATATTTCAATTATAATATAATTTATTGTTTTGTTAAATATTCGAACAACAAAATAAAATTGAATCCATTTTAATATAATTATGTACGGTGTATAAAAAATCACCTAAAATTTTACTTTGTAACAGCACTAAAACAATTATCAGATAAAAACATTATTATTAAATACATAAATAATACAACTGTCATCTTTGTTATTAAAAATATATTCCCTAAACAATACTGTATTATAAATTATCCACAAATACTACAATAATTATTGCCTTTGTATGAAAATAATGAAATAACTTGACCAACTACTGATAAAATCATGCGACCTCAAAGTGCGAACTAACAATAGAAAAATGGAATGGAATGGAATAATATTAATAAATATTAAACATTTCCTAATTTCAATGCAATTAATATATTAAGTTACTATTTTTTTTTTGCCATTACGCTATCATACGAGGGCTGCTATATATTGAAAAAATCAATTTGGCAAAAAAAATGGAATTACATGAACACCTACCTGGCCGTAAAAAATGATTGTTCTCGTTGGATCCCGCACAATTTGACAATCGCTCAAAAAAAGGCTCGGGTGAATTGGTGTAAAGAAATGCTGAAAAAATACGATCGCGGTGCTTCAAAAGACGTTTATAAGATCGTCACAGGTGACGAATCATGGATCTATGCGTATGAGGCGTCTTGTGGTCTTCCAAGACGAGCCAAATCCAACGAAAGTTGTTCGTGAAAGAAGCACTTCGAAGCAAGGTCGCCTGTTTCTTCGGCAAAACTGGTCATGTGGCAACTGTTCCGCTTGAGCAACGTAGGATGGTCAATTCTGAGTGGTACACCACCATTTCGGAGAAATTCGAAAAACGACTAAGAGAAGACGAATCATTGTGCACCATGACAATGTGAGCTCTCACACATCGGCTCAAACCAGCCAGCGCCTTTTTGACCGGCCAAAACGTCGAATTGATGGGTCATCCGCCGTACAGCCCTGACTTGGCACCCAATGACTTCTTTTTATTCCCACACATCAAGAAAATAATGAATGCGTGGTCAACGATTTTCGTCGCCAGAAGATGCTGTTGAAGCATTCAAAAACCATATTTTGGAGGTGTCTCAATCGGAGTGGAAAAAGTGCTTCGAAAATTGGTTTGAGCGCATGCAATAGTGTATAAATCTTGATGGAGAATATTTTGAAAAACAATAAAACCATTTTCGTTGATAAATATTCGTATTTTCATTATTAGGCCAGAAATATATATATAGCGGCCCTCGTATATAAATATCAAGAAAATCGTTCATTAAGGTTTAAATTTAATTCATATAAGATCCAGACTATGATTGTGAAAACATACAACTTAGGTAGTGAAGTGGTGTAGTACGCATCTTAATATTATATATTCCGATAAAGATTTAGAGAAATATAAATTATTTTATAAATGTTACCAATAACCCATAATGTCATATCATAGTTAGTTTAATTCATTCTACCCACATATTTTGTGAATTTAAATGTTAAAACGTAAAAAAAATGTTCAGATGCCACTACGATGCATTTAATTTTGACATTATGATTGTTTATGTTTATTTTAATTGAAAAATGTTTCCCTTTTGAAGTTATTGGCAAGCTATTGACAGAGGTAAGAGGTAAAAGATATGTCTATATGTATATATTTAGAGATGTTTTGTTTTCCTTTGTAGATACTTCTTTAAATTGTGAATTACCCATGCTCATTTTTAATCAAATTCGTTGCTTTTAAAATTTTCAATCTTATACCACCATAATGCATATTAAGTTTAATGAAATTTCAATACTAATAACAATAATAACCATATGTACATATGTTTATGTTCAATTGTCCTAAGGTACTTTGGTCCTGTTAATATAAATGGCCAATATACGCAAAACACATATGAAAATATAATTCTTTTAGTAATAAAATTGTGGTCCTGAAAAGGACCGATTGGATTTGTAATTATATGCTTGAAAATAGCACTACGGACGACAACACAATTTAAGCGCGTTCTCCACGAATACGTCTGGCAAGTTGGATATCTTTTGGCATAATAGTGACACGCTTGGCGTGGATAGCGCACAAGTTAGTATCTTCGAATAGGCCAACTAGATAGGCTTCGCTAGCTTCCTGCAGTGCCATCACAGCAGAGCTCTGGAAACGTAAATCGGTCTTGAAGTCCTGAGCAATTTCACGCACCAAACGTTGGAAAGGAAGTTTGCGAATCAGCAGCTCTGTGCTCTTCTGGTAACGACGGATTTCACGGAGGGCAACAGTTCCAGGGCGATAACGATGAGGCTTCTTCACACCTCCGGTGGCTGGAGCACTTTTACGTGCCGCCTTAGTTGCCAGCTGCTTACGGGGCGCTTTGCCACCGGTCGATTTACGAGCCGTTTGCTTAGTACGAGCCATTTTTATCTTTCACAATTCTTACTGTACACTGTCACTGTTAGAAACACAATAATTACGCGTCAAGTTTGGTGCCTCATTTATATAGAAAAATTGGTGGTGAGTAACGAAAGAGCAAGAGCAAGAGCAAGAGCGGGAGCGAGAGAGAGAGATGAATTACGAGACATCGCGTCGTCAAAGTTGTTAGAGTAGGATGAAAGTATTGCTGACCCATTCTTTTTCTTCGCCTTTATTCATATAAATAGAGGCGCTCGACACGAACCAATTATTAGTATCTTTGTGACTTTCGTCGAGTGTAAAGTAAAATATTTGAAGTGAAAAATGACTGGTCGTGGTAAAGGTGGTAAAGGATTGGGAAAAGGTGGCGCCAAGCGTCATCGCAAAGTACTGCGTGACAACATCCAGGGTATCACGAAACCAGCTATCCGCCGTTTAGCTCGTCGTGGCGGCGTGAAGCGCATCTCTGGTCTTATTTATGAGGAAACTCGTGGAGTGCTGAAGGTATTTCTGGAAAATGTTATCCGTGATGCCGTCACATACACCGAACACGCCAAGAGGAAGACAGTTACAGCCATGGATGTTGTCTACGCTCTGAAGAGGCAAGGTCGCACTCTGTACGGTTTCGGCGGCTAAAAATTTCTTTGTATACAGAATGTAAATTTTGAAAAAACAAAACAATCGGTCCTTTTCAGGACCACAAAAAATTCTTAAAAAGAGACAAATAAATTTCAGTATATTTCGTTATAAACTTGACAATAAATAAAAAATATTGTCAACACGCGGTGTTCCCAAGCGGTCCCCTATCCACGCTATATGCTGCTTAGTTTTAGTGATTGGACAAGAACCGATGTATTCTAGCTTTAAGTTTGAAGATACATTTCCTTACACGTAAAATGTGCAAGAAAAAATTGAAATGGTCTTAATATTTTGATTCAACTGTACTTCTCTGAACTGCCCGAATCTGCTGTTGGACGTGGTCATTGCCAAATTTTATATTTGGTTCTGAGATACATTTTCTTACGTGCAACTTAAAATATGCAAGACAGCCAACGAAATCATTTTCAACTGTACTTTTCTGAGCTGACGCATTGCATTTAAGAAGCAAGAAAGTATACAAATCCGAGCATTTTATTGAAAAATAATCTTTTTCGCAAATTTTTGGTCGTCCTGAAAAGGACGTTTGGTTTTTTTTAGTTTTGTTTATGGCTGCGTTTGACTTGTATGTAAATTTATGCCTTCTTTTCGGTCTTCTTGGGCAAAAGCACTGCCTGAATATTAGGCAAAACACCACCCTGAGCAATAGTGACGCCCGAAAGCAATTTGTTCAACTCCTCATCGTTGCGGATGGCCAATTGCAGATGACGAGGAATAATCCTAGTCTTCTTGTTGTCACGCGCTGCGTTACCAGCCAACTCCAAAACTTCAGCGGCCAAGTACTCCATAACAGCAGCCAAATACACAGGGGCACCAGCACCAACACGCTCCGCATAATTGCCCTTGCGCAGGAGACGATGAATACGGCCAACGGGGAACTGAAGGCCAGCGCGATTGGAACGAGACTTTGCCTTTCCCTTAACTTTTCCACCTTTACCACGACCAGACATTTTTCTATATTTTTATTTCACTGTTTCACTATTAACGCACATAAACTCGAATGTTGCTGCCATACGAACACATTGCTATCATATTTATACTTTTTTCAACTACCTACTCGTTCAGTTAAGGGATGATTACTGAGAACAAAAACCGGCCATCTAAGTGTATTTTTAACATGAAAGCGTTGCTATAATAAAAGTATAAATACGAAGCATTTCAGATCTGTTTCAAAATTTGTGAAGTGAATTGAAAGTGAGTTTTTGTTTCGATTGAATATAATCTTCAAGATGCCGCCTAAGACTAGTGGAAAGGCAGCCAAAAAGGCTGGAAAGGCTCAGAAGAACATTACCAAGAATGACAAGAAGAAGAAGCGCAAGAGGAAGGAAAGCTATGCCATCTACATCTACAAAGTGCTGAAGCAGGTCCATCCTGATACTGGTATCTCATCGAAGGCAATGAGCATCATGAACAGTTTTGTGAATGATATTTTCGAGCGCATTGCTGCTGAGGCCTCCCGTTTGGCTCACTACAACAAGCGTTCCACAATCACCAGTCGGGAAATCCAAACCGCTGTCCGTCTTTTGCTGCCCGGAGAATTGGCCAAGCACGCTGTCAGTGAAGGAACCAAGGCTGTTACCAAATACACAAGCTCAAAGTAATTTTAGTTTGTTAAACGACCTACATAAAAAGGCCCTTTTCAGGGCCACAAATTATTTGCCCAAAGAACTAAAATTCAAATATATATTCAATTAAAACATTTAAAGTATTACACCAAACTTAGTCGTCGCACTTTCTGTTGGCATTCTATTAGATGATTTTTTGATATTTTCAGTAAATCGCCGTAATTTTCAAGTTATCGATAAAGGCTAAAATCTATCTAATTGAATTTATTGACTCATCTAGATACTGTGTCAAATTGCGAATTGCCTCAAACATATGAATTTAAAATTTTTTCAGTTTTGTATTGGCTGCAAAAGCAGTAAACGTAACATAAGTAGTTTCCCCTAAAATCCTTCAATTTGAAAACTTATTTCCCTTTTAAAATATACTTAGTAGCCCTGAAAAGGGCTTTTGTTAATAAACAAATTCCATAGTATTGAAATTTGTGCACACTCCATTTGTGCTCTTATTTCTTAGCTGCAGATGCGGTCTTTGCTTTTGGTTTCTTAGCAGCAACAGCCGCTTTCTTTGGCGATGCTGCCGTGGCAACCTTCTTAGGCTTAGGCTTAGCACTAGCGGTCTTGGGCTTTGGTGTTTTTGGCTTCGCTGCAGTAGACTTGGCCTTTGCTGTTGTAGGCTTGGCTTTTACAGTACCACTCTTTTTCGCATCCTTAGCCTTTGCCTTCTCTGCTTTCTTTTTCTCGGCGGTCTTCTTGGTTGCTACCGCTTTGCTTGGTTTCTTTTCAGCGGATCCAGCTGCTTTCTTGGTGCTTGGTGCCTTCTTTTTAGCTACTGCAGATGCTGCGACTTTCTTCGTTTTCTTCTCCACTGATGCAGCTTTTGGCTTTGGCTCCTTTTTGCCAGATGCAGACAATTTAAATGAACCAGATGCGCCCTTGCCTTTTGCTTGAATAAGTTTTCCACTGGCAACTGCAGTCTTCAAGTACTTCTTGATGAACGGTGCCAATTTCTGGGCATCGCACTTATATGTGGCGCTGATGTACTTCTTGATGGCCATGAGTGACGAGCCACCACGCTCCTTTAAGTTTAGGATTGATGCGTCTACCATTTGTTGAGTTGGAGGATGTGATGGTGGTGCTGCAGGCTTTTTCACCTTCAATGCTGATGCTGGTGCTGCCTTCTTGGCTGCCACCTTCTTATCGGTTGCGGCTGGTGGGGCAGCCACTGGGGATGCGGATGATGCAACTACGGAGTCTGACATATTTCACTTCACTTAGCTTTCGTTCCTTCTTTCACAATATAATCAACTTTTCATATGAATTTGTACTCCGCATTTTTTTTTTTTTTTGCATTTGTTTATTGTCAGTTTATTCGTTTGGTAATTACAGTTTTGTTACTTATTGTATTGTTAACTTAGGCGACAAATTTAAGCTAACTTAAAATTAAAATTACATTAATTTGCCTTGCGCATATTGCTTATCTAGGCCTTAAAAACTATGGGATTATATTATTTAGAAATGTTCAGTCTTGAATAATACTATTTGTAATAAGTTTGATTTTAATGATTGATTATGTGGATTTGCAGAGTGCAAAGAATTTTCCTAGGAAAGCTCAGTTAGAGAAAAAACCTGGATTACATTAATTTTTTTTGTTGTTTTTGATCCTTAATACTAATTAGAACTAGATAACTACTACTACTATGTTTGGACGGAAGTTGACAGGTATCACAGGTAACAGGCTGATGAGAGGAAGAGTGAAAGCTGGAATGAGAAAAGGTTATTAGGAAGATGAAGTGGATATATATTTAATAACAAAGGAGATAAGAGGTATGTTGCACCAATGAATAATGAGCAGTTTATTGAGCTATGTTATATGTCAGTCCATCGCTTGGATTGATAGAATTAGTTTTTCGGTGATAATATATTAGGTTATTATCTTCATCGAAGATTATGCCTTTAGTTTTTAGATCATTTATGTATTTGATTGTCAGGTAGTCTATGGTTAGTGTTAATGGGACGTGAGTTTGCTGTACGCTTTCTAAGATAATTTGCTGTCTACTGGTGCTATTATAATCGATGAATTTTTCTATTATTTTAAACATTAGCGCATCGATTCTTTTGGTTTTTGAAACTTTATACAGCTTCAGGCTAGGAATAAATTGGAGGGTAAAAGGGTTACGCGAGAGTTTCCCTAGGGCACCTCTGAGGACGCGTCTTTCAAAGAGTCTCAAGTCTTCCATTTGGCTAGATTTGATGTTAAACCAGCTTATGTGACCGTGCAGTAGTATTGGTTGGACTAATTTTCTATAGGCAAGAGTTCGAATTTTACATATTCGAGCCTTCTGGGATCCTAGTAATGGATTTAAAGGCTTAAAGATGTGATGAATATCTCTCAGCTGAATCTTGGCTTTGCGGAGTGAGTACTCTAGATGATGGTTGAATTTCAGCTTAGTGTCGTATATGACTCCTAAGTATTTAATCTGGGGTTTTATTGTGATTTGCGAGTTGCCGTTTATGTATAGATTTGGTTGAAATTTTCGGGCATTTTTATATACGTCAGTGAGCCTTGCTCCTCTGAACACACATCCTTCGCATTTGTTAATATTTAAACGCAGTCTCCATTTGATGAAATATTGACAAAGGGTCTCTAAATATCTATTAAGGTCCATTTCAGCGCTTGCTAACCATGCACCTGAGCCTAGGATGAGTATGTCATCTGCATAGATGAGCGGTTGAACGCGCGCTGTTGATAGCGAGTTAGGGTCATGCTGGTAGTCCGGAATATCAGCTAGATATATATTAAAAAGGACAGGTGCTAATAATGAACCCTGCGGTACACCAGCTGAGATGCTTCTGATGAGTGATCTGTCGTCGTTTGGACTTGTGACATAAAAGCTGCGTGAGGTAAGATAGTTGTGGACTATTCTAGTTAAGTTCGGGTTGAAGTTAAAAATGTTATTCATTTTGAATATTAGACCGTTTGTCCATACGGTATCAAATGCTTTCTCGAAGTCGAGAGCGCAAGCAATTGTGGCCCGTTGCCGGGCTAGGTTGCTAAAAATAAAATTATTAGCAACTGCAAGGGAGTGACTGATGGACAGATTATCTCTGAAACCGAATTGATAAGGTTTGAGTATATCTAGGGCGTCAGTATGCGTTTTAATTTGACTTAATAGCATTTTTTCAAAGAGAAGGCTAATGGCTGAGAGTATTGAGATTGGCCGATAACCTTGAATGGAATTTGGGTTTGATTTTGGTTTGCGAATAGGGATAATTCTACTTAGTTTCCAGCTTGTAGGGAAGTAGCCATTGTTGAAGCAATGATTAAATAGGATAGCTAGATGGTTTAGCACTGAGTGGTTGCAGTGTTTTAGCAGAAAGTTGTTGCTGCCATCTGAGCCCATTGATTTTTTATTATTTTTGAATTTTATCCAGTCTAATAGCTGGTTAGCATTAGTGAATCCTAACTCTTCAGCTCCTACCCACTTGCCGTCAGCGCTTCTATGTTCTGAGAAGTTCAAGATAGGGGGTACCGGACCTGAAGGCGGGTTGATGAAGTGGTTAACTACATTGTCAATATGTCTATAGTGATCTTGACTGTTGAAATTGTCTGAAGACATGTCGTTGTTTTGCTTATGAATTTGCTCAAACGACCATGCGAGTGCGTTTACTTTTTCAAACGGGGACTTAGCTACTTGACTTATATCAATATCGATCTGGCTAAACTCACTATTTAAGAGTATTATATCCTCTTGGAGTGCTTCCTTGGGTTGATAGTTTGGGTTACATCTTTGGATATTCCTGATATTTATTTTTGAGGGATTGATTTGCCGCAGGCTGGTTTCGCATTGATGCAGCTGGCAATTTTTTATGAGGATTTCTAGGTTGGAAGTGATGTCTGAAATCAGGTAGCGAATTTCAACTTTTTCACTTTCGGACATGGTAAATCGACGCCTGAACAGGTAGCGTCTGAGGTTGCGTCTGCGCTTGATGAGCTCAAGGCAACGGGTATTTGGACGGACACATCTATTTTGACGGGAAGGATGTAGGATTATTTTGGGAATTGCCCTAGAAGAGTTTAAAGCAGTGCTTAGTGCATTATTTAAATTTTCCACATGAGAGTCGATTTCGCTCGGGCATTGGTTTGAGTTTTTGTCTATAATTGGAAGGTTGTTGAGGAGAATTCTATTCCATGCTATTGTGTTTATTTTCCCAAAATTGTGGATGACTTTGGGCTCTTTAAGGACAGACTGATATTGCCTAAGATTTAGGTCTAGTTTTATACCAAAGTGATCAGACTGAAAATCGTCTGTGATTTCACAGAGGCTGTTTGCATAGGTCGAAATTTCGGACGATGTAATAAAAAAGTCTATTGAGGACGGGATATTAATATTGTTAGGACGACTTGGTTCTCTTGTGGGAATGAGAACGAAATTGGGTTGCCCTAAGAGCCATTGATGCAGTATTTGCCCATTGGAATTAATGTGGGCTGCGTTATGCAGAGGTACATGCCAGCTGGGGTGTTTGGCATTTAGATCGCAACCAATAATGACCTGGCAGTCACCATGGGTACGGGATATTGAGGTGAAAATGGTTGACAGGTCACCTAACACTAGGGGATCTCTAGGTCGTTTGTAAAGGGAGACTAGGATTAGCTTTAAAGAGGTCTGATTTCTATTGATGTAGTGAATTTTTACTGCTACAGCTTCTATGAAACGGAGATGCCCAATTTCTACCCTTTCATAGTGTATGCCATTTTTTATGCAAATAGCTACGGACGTGCCGGACCCATTTGCATTCTGGCGCTGTGCGGTTATTGTGTTAGTTGCCCGTGTTTGTTGGCGTACCAACTGGTATTGATGCAGACTAACATTGTGTTTATTAGCCAGGCGATGTTCTGCTAAGAGCATGACGTGTGGCTTGTATTTGTGGAGGTATTGGTTTAGCTCTAATCTCTTATGAAGTGAGATTAAGGAGTTAACGTTTTGAAATATAATTCTTTGGGGAGTCATTATTGGGAAATTTTAATGAAGAACTCGAGTAATAGAGCTTGCTTGGATTTTTTGATATCTTGGCTATTTCCTAAGGATTTTGTAGGATATTTATGGATAATGGATTGCATTATCTCTATGCAGCTAGATAGGTCTTTACCAAAAATGGTTTCGCTATCTTTGTTTAGGTCTTCAATGGAGATTGGAGACGAATTTTTACTGTGGCTGTGATGGGCGAGTTTTTTAGCCATATGTTTTTGGAGGCTCGGGTTTGTAGTTTTAATGTTTATTGCTTCTGTTTTTTCTTCGCGCTGTTTTAAGGCGTCTGCAAAGGAAATATTATTATTGACTTTGCTTTGGGCAAAGTTTTTCTTTGGGATGGGCTCGGCCTTTTTGATGTTTTTTGGGCCTGAGTTTAGACGCTTTTGCTCTATTTTTTTTGTTATTTGAACTCGGACTGGACAGATTTTAGCGTTAGCCGTGTGCTGGCCTTTGCAGTTAACGCATTGGGTTTTTTTGGCGTCGGAAGGATTTTCCGAGATTTTAACCGTGCATTGACCTGGGAGGTGGGTAGCGGTGCATTTAACACAGCGGTACGCCATTTTGCAATTGCTTGCTACATGGCAGAACCGCTGGCAGTTGTGGCATTGGTTGATTGCTTTGCTCTTTTTAAGAGGCTCAATTTTAATTTTGCAATATAGTAATTGCTTGAGATTTAAAATTTTGGAGATGTTGCTGGTTTTTGGCAGTTGAACCAACCAGAAATTCTTTTTAAATGGTTTAACTGAGAGGATTTTTAAATCCTCACAGCTTGCCTCTAGTGCGGATTTGACCTCACTCTCATCGTAGTTGCCTTGGGGTAGTTTTTTTAGTACCAATGAGACTGGTTTCAATTGGTTAGGGGTGTAAGAATAAAAAGGGACCTTGACCTCTTCTAATAATGTTTTTGTTTTCAAAAAATCGTCCAAGGAGAAAACTTGGATGTGGGTTCGGTTTTTGTTTATGATATTAAGGGTAAACTGCTCATTATTTAAAAATTGGCGCAACATACCTGTCATTTCCTTTGGGTTAGTGTTGTACGTAGCGATTATAGGAATCCCTTTTTCTTTATTAGATTGTTTCGCCGGCAATTCAGGAGTGCCGGCTGTTGTGGCTTTGGTTATTCTGCTGGGGCTTTGTTGCTTTCCAGCTTTTTTAATTTTAGAAGATGCTTCCAAGGTTGGGAAGTCTTTGTTTGTGTTTCTGCTGCTGCTGCTAGCTGCCACATTTTTATTTATTTCGCTGGTGCTGTTGTTATTATCCGTGTCTATATCGTTGTCCATATCGTTGACCTCATCTGTGGCAAGCTCAGCAAATTGGTTGCCGATCAATGGGTTTATTTTTGCCTTTATTCCTAGTGTAGCAAGCTGGTTTTTCACCTTGGTTGCTTTCTGATTAGCGGCTCCAGCTGCTGCTTTTGCTCGGTATTCTAAGAGTTCCTCCATCATCAGGTGGTACTCTTCTTCATCTATCCATATGCCATTAGATGGCTCCTCCATATCATTGTTTGTTGTGGTTTCGTCGGAGTCACTGTACTCGTCGAAACTTAGGGATGAGGCGCGACTTCGTTTCTCACTGGTACACTCATCGTCCTCTTTTGTGTGTGCACGCTTTTGCGTTGCCGCACACTCCATTTCAAAAACAATTGCTTTTTTTTTTTTTTTTTACTTTTTGTTTTGTTTGTGGTCTTCACAGTTCGTTCTTCACTTTATGGCGTTCCCAACACTACACATACAGGAACCGGATGTCGCTTGACATCTGTCACCTTACTTTGTCTCGTTTCACTGCACTGCTTGTGGTATATTGCCTCTTCACTTTCACTTTGATAAATTTGTCACTAATATGACACAGGTACTCAGGATGCGGATGATGCAACTACGGAGTCTGACATATTTCACTTCACTTAGCTTTCTTTGCTCTTTCACAATATAATCAACAACTTTTTATATGAATTTGTACTCCGCACCATTGAATTTTGGTCACCCGATTGAGTGAGAATCGAGTAGAAAGGCAGTACGAGAATGTGTTTAGCAGTGAACGCTTCCGTCAAACAACTTTGCCATTAACTTATTATTTATTCAATAATAATTGTAGTTAATAGTTTGATATATCAATTATAATATAATTTATTGTTTTCTTAAATATTCGAACAACAAAATAAAATTGAATCCATTTTAATATAATTATGCACGGTGTATAAAAAATCACCTAAAATTGTACCTTGTAACAGCACTAAAACAATTATCAGATAAAAACATTATTATTAAATACATAAGTAATACAACTGTCATCTTTGTTATTAAAAATATATTCCCTAAACAATACTGTATTATAAATTATCCACAAATACTACAATAATTATTGCCTTTGTATGAAAATAATGAAATAACTTGACCAACTACTGATAAAATCATGCGACGTCAAAGTGCCAACTAACTAGAAAAATGGAATGGAATAATATTAATAAATATTAAACATTTCCTAATTTCAATGCAATTTATATTAAGTTACTATTTTTTTTGCCATTGCTATCTATATAAATATATATAAATATATCATATATAAATATCAAGAAAATCGTTCATTTAGGTTTAAATTTAATTAATATGAGATCCCGACTATGATTGTGAAAACATACAACTTAGGTAGTGAAGTGGTGTAGTACGCATCTTAATATTATATATTCCGATAAAGATTTAGAGAAATATAAATTATTTTATAAATGTTACAAATAATCCATAATGCCATTTCATAGTTAGTTTAATTCCATTCTACACACAAATTTTGTGAATTTAAATGTTATAACGTAAAAAAAATGTTCAGATGCCACTACAATGCATTTAATTTTGACATTATGATTGCTTATGTTTATTTCAATTGAAAAATGTTTTCCTTTTGAAGTTATTGGCAAGCTATTGACAGAGGTAAGATGTAAAAGATATGTCTATATGTATATATTTAGAGATGTTTTGTTTTCTTTTGTAGATACTTCTTTAAATTGCGAATTACCCATGCTCATTTTTAATCAAATTCTTTGCTTTTAAAATTTTCAGACTTATACCACCATAATGCATATTTAGTGTAATGAAATTTCAATACTAATAACAATAATAACCATATGTACATATGTTTATGTTCAATTGTCCTAAGGTACTTTGGTCCTGGTAATACAAATGGCCAATATACGCAAAACACATATGAAAATATAATTCTTTTAGTAATAAAATTGTGGTCCTGAAAAGGACCGATTGGATTTGTAATTATATGCTTGAAAATAGCACTACGAACGACAACACAATTTAAGCGCGTTCTCCACGAATACGTCTGGCAAGCTGGATATCTTTTGGCATAATAGTGACACGCTTGGCGTGGATAGCGCACAAGTTAGTATCTTCGAATAGGCCAACTAGATAGGCTTCGCTAGCTTCCTGCAGTGCCATCACAGCAGAGCTCTGGAAACGTAAATCGGTCTTGAAGTCCTGAGCAATTTCACGCACCAAACGTTGGAAAGGGAGTTTGCGAATCAGCAGCTCTGTGCTCTTCTGGTAACGACGGATTTCACGGAGGGCAACAGTTCCAGGGCGATAACGATGAGGCTTCTTCACACCTCCGGTGGCTGGAGCACTTTTACGTGCCGCCTTAGTTGCCAGCTGCTTACGGGGCGCTTTGCCACCGGTCGATTTACGAGCCGTTTGCTTAGTACGAGCCATTTTTATCTCTCACAATTCTTACTGTACACTGTCACTGTTAGAAACACAATAATTACGCGTCAAGTTTGGTGCCTCATTTATATAGAAAAATTGGTGGTGAGTAACGAAAGAGCAAGAGCAAGAGCAAGAGCAAGAGCAAGAGCGGGAGCGAGAGAAAGAGATGAATTACGAGACATCGCGTCGTCAAAGTTGTTAGAGTAGGATGAAAGTATTGCTGACCCATTCTTTTTTTTCGCCTTTTTCATATAAATAGAGGCGCTCGACACGAACCAATTATTAGTATCTTTGTGACTTTCGTCGAGTGTAAAGTGAAATATTAAAAGTGAAAAATGACTGGTCGTGGTAAAGGTGGAAAGGGCTTGGGAAAAGGTGGCGCCAAACGTCATCGTAAAGTGCTGCGTGACAACATCCAGGGCATCACGAAGCCAGCAATCCGCCGTTTAGCTCGTCGTGGTGGCGTGAAGCGCATCTCTGGTCTTATTTATGAGGAAACTCGTGGAGTGCTGAAGGTATTTCTGGAAAATGTTATCCGTGATGCCGTCACATACACCGAACACGCCAAGAGGAAGACAGTTACAGCCATGGATGTTGTCTACGCTCTGAAGAGGCAAGGTCGCACTCTGTACGGTTTCGGCGGCTAAGAATTTATTTGTATAGAAATATATGCAAATTTAAAAACACAAAACAATCGGTCCTTTTCAGGACCACCAAAAAATTCTTAAAATGAGAAAAACAAATTTCAGTATATTTCGTTATAAATTTGACAAATAATAAAATATTGTCAACACGCGGTGTTCCCAAGCGGTCACCTACCAGCGCTATATGCTGCTTAGTTTCGGTGATCGGACGAGAACCGATGTATTCAGTCTTTAAGTTTGAAGATACATTTTCTTACACGTAAAATGTGCCAGAAAAAATTGAATCTTATTAACATTTTGGTTCAACTATACTTCTCTGAACTGACAGCCCGAATCTGCTATTGGAAGGGGTCATTACCAAATTTGGTTCTGAGATACATTTTCTTACGCGCAACTTAAAATATGCAAGACAACCAACGAAATCATTTTCAACTGTACTTTTCTGAACTGACACATTGCATTTAAGAAGCAAGAAAGTATACAAATCCGAGCATTTAATTGAAAAATAATCATCTTGTTCGCACATTTTTGGTCGTCCTGAAAAGGACGTTTGGTTCTTTGTTTAGTTTTGTATATGGGTTTTGCTTGTATGTAAATTTATGCCTTCTTTTCGGTCTTCTTGGGCAAAAGCACTGCCTGAATATTAGGCAAAACACCACCCTGAGCAATAGTGACGCCCGATAGCAATTTGTTCAACTCCTCATCGTTGCGGATGGCCAGTTGCAGATGACGAGGAATAATCCTAGTCTTCTTGTTGTCACGCGCTGCGTTACCAGCCAACTCCAAAACTTCAGCGGCCAAGTACTCCATAACAGCAGCCAAATACACAGGGGCACCAGCACCAACACGCTCCGCATAATTGCCCTTGCGCAGGAGACGATGAATACGGCCAACGGGGAACTGAAGGCCAGCGCGATTGGAACGAGACTTTGCCTTTCCCTTAACTTTTCCACCTTTACCACGACCAGACATTTTTCTATATTTTTATTTCACTGTTTCACTATTAACACACAAAAACTCGAATGTTGCTGCCACACGAACACATTGCTATCATATTTATACTTTTTTCAACTACCTACTCGTTCAGTTAAGGGATGATTACTGAGAACGAAAACCGGCCACTTAAGTGTTTGTTTAATATGAAAGCGTTGCTATAATAAAAGTATAAATGCGAAGCATTTCAGATCTGTTTCAAAATCTGTGAAGTGAATTAAAAGTGAAGTTTTATTTCGAGTGAATACTAATCTTCAAGATGCCGCCTAAGACTAGTGGAAAGGCAGCCAAAAAGGCTGGAAAGGCTCAGAAGAACATTACCAAGAATGACAAGAAGAAGAAGCGCAAGAGGAAGGAAAGCTATGCCATCTACATCTACAAAGTGCTGAAGCAGGTCCATCCTGATACTGGTATCTCATCGAAGGCAATGAGCATCATGAACAGTTTTGTGAATGATATTTTCGAGCGCATTGCTGCTGAGGCCTCCCGTTTGGCTCACTACAACAAGCGTTCCACAATCACCAGTCGGGAAATCCAAACCGCTGTCCGTCTTTTGCTGCCCGGAGAATTGGCCAAGCACGCTGTCAGTGAAGGAACCAAGGCTGTTACCAAATACACAAGCTCAAAGTAATTTTAGTTTGTTAAACGACCTACATAAAAAGGCCCTTTTCAGGGCCACAAATTATTTGCCCAAAGAACTAAAATTCAAATATATATTCAATTAAAACATTTAAAGTATTACACCAAACTTAGTCGTCGCACTTTCTGTTGGCATTCTATTAGATGATTTTTTGATATTTTCAGTAAATCGCCGTAATTTTCAAGTTATCGATAAAGGCTAAAATCTATCTAATTGAATTTATTGACTCATCTAGATTGTAATGCTCTCGGTCGGCGTTGCGGAGCATTTAGGAGTGTTCACTATTAGTTGGACGGCAGAGTTCGGTCTGCGGCCCAATTTGTTTAGTTTAAAGCATAAACGTTATGCTTTAGGAAGAAGACGATGTTTACGGTTTTGAGTCCGTTTATTCAATGTTTTACTAGTGTTTTACAATGTATTATTAAACCTATGTTTGTTAGCAGCGCTGCCTGCGTTGGCGACAGAGCAGCGGCAGAATTATATATTTCTTAAATATATTCTTATATGTTGCTGGAATGCAACGTAAGAGTTCATGTAGCATGCGTTCACTAGGTGCTTGACTTTGGTCAGCGCGGGGAAATGCCGACTAAGCGTTTCCTGCGTGTGGCCTTCAAGTGGCTCTTCATATTGCAGTTTGGTCATTGACATTGACATTTGTTTTGACAATATATTGCATTCATATGTTTGTAATTTATTTATGAATTACTGCTACAGTGAACACTCTATATGTGCGCATACTACAAGATACTGTGTCAAATTGCGAATTGCCTCAAACATATGAATTTAAAATTTTTTCAGTTTTGTATTGGCTGCAAAAGCAGTAAACGTAACATAAGTAGTTTCCCCTAAAATCCTTCAATTTGAAAACTTATTTCCCTTTTAAAATATACTTAGTAGCCCTGAAAAGGGCTTTTGTTAATAAACAAATTCCATAGTATTGAAATTTGTGCACACTCCATTTGTGCTCTTATTTCTTAGCTGCAGATGCGGTCTTTGCTTTTGGTTTCTTAGCAGCAACAGCCGCTTTCTTTGGCGATGCTGCCGTGGCAACCTTCTTAGGCTTAGGCTTAGCACTAGTGGTCTTGGGCTTTGGTGTTTTTGGCTTCGCTGCAGTAGACTTGGCCTTTGCTGTTGTAGGCTTGGCTTTTACAGTACCACTCTTTTTCGCATCCTTAGCCTTTGCCTTCTCTGCTTTCTTTTTCTCGGCGGTCTTCTTGGTTGCTACCGCTTTGCTTGGTTTCTTTTCAGCGGATCCAGCTGCTTTCTTGGTGCTTGGTGCCTTCTTTTTAGCTACTGCAGATGCTGCGACTTTCTTCGTTTTCTTCTCCACTGATACAGCTTTTGGCTTTGGTCAGATGCAGACAATTTAAATGAACCAGATGCGCCCTTGCCTTTTGCTTGAATAAGTTTTCCACTGGCAACTGCAGTCTTCAAGTACTTCTTGATGAACGGTGCCAATTTCTGGGCATCGCACTTATATGTGGCGCTGATGTACTTCTTGATGGCCATGAGTGACGAGCCACCACGCTCCTTTAAGTTTAGGATTGATGCGTCTACCATTTGTTGAGTTGGAGGATGTGATGGTGGTGCTGCAGGCTTTTTCACCTTCAATGCTGATGCTGGTGCTGCCTTCTTGGCTGCCACCTTCTTATCGGTTGCGGCTGGTGGGGCAGCCACTGGGGATGCGGATGATGCAACTACGGAGTCTGACATATTTCACTTCACTTAGCTTTCGTTCCTTCTTTCACAATATAATCAACTTTTCATATGAATTTGTACTCCGCACCATTGAATTTTGGTCACCCGATTGAGTGAGAATCGAGTAGAAAGGCAGTACGAGAATGTGTTTAGCAGTGAACGCTTCCGTCAAACAACTTTGCCATTAACTTATTATTTATTCAATAATAATTGTAGTTAATAGTTTGATATATCAATTATAATATAATTTATTGTTTTCTTAAATATTCGAACAACAAAATAAAATTGAATCCATTTTAATATAATTATGCACGGTGTATAAAAAATCACCTAAAATTGTACCTTGTAACAGCACTAAAACAATTATCAGATAAAAACATTATTATTAAATACATAAGTAATACAACTGTCATCTTTGTTATTAAAAATATATTCCCTAAACAATACTGTATTATAAATTATCCACAAATACTACAATAATTATTGCCTTTGTATGAAAATAATGAAATAACTTGACCAACTACTGATAAAATCATGCGACGTCAAAGTGCCAACTAACTAGAAAAATGGAATAATATTAATAAATATTAAACATTTCCTAATTTCAATGCAATTTATATTAAGTTACTATTTTTTTGCCATTGCTATCTATATAAATATATCATATATAAATATCAAGAAAATCGTTAATTTAGGTTTAAATTTAATTAATATGAGATCCCGACTATGATTGTGAAAACATACAACTTAGGTAGTGAAGTGGTGTAGTACGCATCTTAATATTATATATTCCGATAAAGATTTAGAGAAATATAAATTATTTTATAAATGTTACAAATAATCCATAATGCCATTTCATAGTTAGTTTAATTCCATTCTACACACAAATTTTGTGAATTTAAATGTTATAACGTAAAAAAAATGTTCAGATGCCACTACAATGCATTTAATTTTGACATTATGATTGCTTATGTTTATTTCAATTGAAAAATGTTTTCCTTTTGAAGTTATTGGCAAGCTATTGACAGAGGTAAGATGTAAAAGATATGTCTATATGTATATATTTAGAGATGTTTTGTTTTCTTTTGTAGATACTTCTTTAAATTGCGAATTACCCATGCTCATTTTTAATCAAATTCTTTGCTTTTAAAATTTTCAGTCTTATACCACCATAATGCATATTTAGTTTAATGAAATTTCAATACTAATAACAATAATAACCATATGTCCATATGTTTATGTTCAATTGTCCTAAGGTACTTTGGTCCTGGTAATACAAATGGGCAATATACGCAAAACACATATGAAAATATAATTCTTTTAGTAATAAAATTGTGGTCCTGAAAAGGACCGATTGGATTTGTAATTATATGCTTGAAAATAGCACTACGAACGACAACACAATTTAAGCGCGTTCTCCACGAATACGTCTGGCAAGCTGGATATCTTTTGGCATAATAGTGACACGCTTGGCGTGGATAGCGCACAAGTTAGTATCTTCGAATAGGCCAACTAGATAGGCTTCGCTAGCTTCCTGCAGTGCCATCACAGCAGAGCTCTGGAAACGTAAATCGGTCTTGAAGTCCTGAGCAATTTCACGCACCAAACGTTGGAAAGGGAGTTTGCGAATCAGCAGCTCTGTGCTCTTCTGGTAACGACGGATTTCACGGAGGGCAACAGTTCCAGGGCGATAACGATGAGGCTTCTTCACACCTCCGGTGGCTGGAGCACTTTTACGTGCCGCCTTAGTTGCCAGCTGCTTACGGGGCGCTTTGCCACCGGTCGATTTACGAGCCGTTTGCTTAGTACGAGCCATTTTTATCTCTCACAATTCTTACTGTACACTGTCACTGTTAGAAACACAATAATTACGCGTCAAGTTTGGTGCCTCATTTATATAGAAAAATTGGTGGTGAGTAACGAAAGAGCAAGAGCAAGAGCAAGAGCAAGAGCAAGAGCAAGAGCGGGAGCGAGAGAAAGAGATGAATTACGAGACATCGCGTCGTCAAAGTTGTTAGAGTAGGATGAAAGTATTGCTGACCCATTCTTTTTTTTCGCCTTTTTTCATATAAATAGAGGCGCTCGACACGAACCAATTATTAGTATCTTTGTGACTTTCGTCGAGTGTAAAGTGAAATATTAAAAGTGAAAAATGACTGGTCGTGGTAAAGGTGGAAAGGGCTTGGGAAAAGGTGGCGCCAAGCGTCATCGTAAAGTGCTGCGTGACAACATCCAGGGCATCACGAAGCCAGCAATCCGCCGTTTAGCTCGTCGTGGTGGCGTGAAGCGCATCTCTGGTCTTATTTATGAGGAAACTCGTGGAGTGCTGAAGGTATTTCTGGAAAATGTTATCCGTGATGCCGTCACATACACCGAACACGCCAAGAGGAAGACAGTTACAGCCATGGATGTTGTCTACGCTCTGAAGAGGCAAGGTCGCACTCTGTACGGTTTCGGCGGCTAAGAATTTATTTGTATAGAAATATATGCAAATTTAAAAACACAAAACAATCGGTCCTTTTCAGGACCACCAAAAAATTCTTAAAATGAGAAAAACAAATTTCAGTATATTTCGTTATAAATTTGACAAATAATAAAATATTGTCAACACGCGGTGTTCCCAAGCGGTCACCTACCAGCGCTATATGCTGCTTAGTTTCGGTGATCGGACGAGAACCGATGTATTCAGTCTTTAAGTTTGAAGATACATTTTCTTACACGTAAAATGTGCCAGAAAAAATTGAATCTTATTAACATTTTGGTTCAACTGTACTTCTCTGAACTGACAGCCCGAATCTGCTATTGGAAGGGGTCATTACCAAATTTGGTTCTGAGATACATTTTCTTACGCGCAACTTAAAATATGCAAGACAACCAACGAAATCATTTTCAACTGTACTTTTCTGAACTGACACATTGCATTTAAGAAGCAAGAAAGTATACAAATCCGAGCATTTAATTGAAAAATAATCATCTTGTTCGCACATTTTTGGTCGTCCTGAAAAGGACGTTTGGTTCTTTGTTTAGTTTTGTATATGGGTTTTGCTTGTATGTAAATTTATGCCTTCTTTTCGGTCTTCTTGGGCAAAAGCACTGCCTGAATATTAGGCAAAACACCACCCTGAGCAATAGTGACGCCCGATAGCAATTTGTTCAACTCCTCATCGTTGCGGATGGCCAGTTGCAGATGACGAGGAATAATCCTAGTCTTCTTGTTGTCACGCGCTGCGTTACCAGCCAACTCCAAAACTTCAGCGGCCAAGTACTCCATAACAGCAGCCAAATACACAGGGGCACCAGCACCAACACGCTCCGCATAATTGCCCTTGCGCAGGAGACGATGAATACGGCCAACGGGGAACTGAAGGCCAGCGCGATTGGAACGAGACTTTGCCTTTCCCTTAACTTTTCCACCTTTACCACGACCAGACATTTTTCTATATTTTTATTTCACTGTTTCACTATTAACACACAAAAACTCGAATGTTGCTGCCACACGAACACATTGCTATCATATTTATACTTTTTTCAACTACCTACTCGTTCAGTTAAGGGATGATTACTGAGAACGAAAACCGGCCACTTAAGTGTTTGTTTAATATGAAAGCGTTGCTATAATAAAAGTATAAATGCGAAGCATTTCAGATCTGTTTCAAAATCTGTGAAGTGAATTAAAAGTGAAGTTTTATTTCGAGTGAATACTAATCTTCAAGATGCCGCCTAAGACTAGTGGAAAGGCAGCCAAAAAGGCTGGAAAGGCTCAGAAGAACATTACCAAGAATGACAAGAAGAAGAAGCGCAAGAGGAAGGAAAGCTATGCCATCTACATCTACAAAGTGCTGAAGCAGGTCCATCCTGATACTGGTATCTCATCGAAGGCAATGAGCATCATGAACAGTTTTGTGAATGATATTTTCGAGCGCATTGCTGCTGAGGCCTCCCGTTTGGCTCACTACAACAAGCGTTCCACAATCACCAGTCGGGAAATCCAAACCGCTGTCCGTCTTTTGCTGCCCGGAGAATTGGCCAAGCACGCTGTCAGTGAAGGAACCAAGGCTGTTACCAAATACACAAGCTCAAAGTAATTTTAGTTTGTTAAACGACCTACATAAAAAGGCCCTTTTCAGGGCCACAAATTATTTGCCCAAAGAACTAAAATTCAAATATATATTCAATTAAAACATTTAAAGTATTACACCAAACTTAGTCGTCGCACTTTCTGTTGGCATTCTATTAGATGATTTTTTGATATTTTCAGTAAATCGCCGTAATTTTCAAGTTATCGATAAAGGCTAAAATCTATCTAATTGAATTTATTGACTCATCTAGATACTGTGTCAAATTGCGAATTGCCTCAAACATATGAATTTAAAATTTTTTCAGTTTTGTATTGGCTGCAAAAGCAGTAAACGTAACATAAGTAGTTTCCCCTAAAATCCTTCAATTTGAAAACTTATTTCCCTTTTAAAATATACTTAGTAGCCCTGAAAAGGGCTTTTGTTAATAAACAAATTCCATAGTATTGAAATTTGTGCACACTCCATTTGTGCTCTTATTTCTTAGCTGCAGATGCGGTCTTTGCTTTTGGTTTCTTAGCAGCAACAGCCGCTTTCTTTGGCGATGCTGCCGTGGCAACCTTCTTAGGCTTAGGCTTAGCACTAGCGGTCTTGGGCTTTGGTGTTTTTGGCTTCGCTGCAGTAGACTTGGCCTTTGCTGTTGTAGGCTTGGCTTTTACAGTACCACTCTTTTTCGCATCCTTAGCCTTTGCCTTCTCTGCTTTCTTTTTCTCGGCGGTCTTCTTGGTTGCTACCGCTTTGCTTGGTTTCTTTTCAGCGGATCCAGCTGCTTTCATGGTGCTTGGTGCCTTCTTTTTAGCTACTGCAGATGCTGCGACTTTCTTCGTTTTCTTCTCCACTGATGCAGCTTTTGGCTTTGGCTCCTTTTTGCCAGATGCAGACAATTTAAATGAACCAGATGCGCCCTTGCCTTTTGCTTGAATAAGTTTTCCACTGGCAACTGCAGTCTTCAAGTACTTCTTGATGAACGGTGCCAATTTCTGGGCATCGCACTTATATGTGGCGCTGATGTACTTCTTGATGGCCATGAGTGACGAGCCACCACGCTCCTTTAAGTTTAGGATTGATGCGTCTACCATTTGTTGAGTTGGAGGATGTGATGGTGGTGCTGCAGGCTTTTTCACCTTCAATGCTGATGCTGGTGCTGCCTTCTTGGCTGCCACCTTCTTATCGGTTGCGGCTGGTGGGGCAGCCACTGGGGATGCGGATGATGCAACTACGGAGTCTGACATATTTCACTTCACTTAGCTTTCGTTCCTTCTTTCACAATATAATCAACTTTTCATATGAATTTGTACTCCGCACCATTGAATTTTGGTCACCCGATTGAGTGAGAATCGAGTAGAAAGGCAGTACGAGAATGTGTTTAGCAGTGAACGCTTCCGTCAAACAACTTTGCCATTAACTTATTATTTATTCAATAATAATTGTAGTTAATAGTTTGATATATCAATTATAATATAATTTATTGTTTTCTTAAATATTCGAACAACAAAATAAAATTGAATCCATTTTAATATAATTATGCACGGTGTATAAAAAATCACCTAAAATTGTACCTTGTAACAGCACTAAAACAATTATCAGATAAAAACATTATTATTAAATACATAAGTAATACAACTGTCATCTTTGTTATTAAAAATATATTCCCTAAACAATACTGTATTATAAATTATCCACAAATACTACAATAATTATTGCCTTTGTATGAAAATAATGAAATAACTTGACCAACTACTGATAAAATCATGCGACGTCAAACTGCCAACTAACTAGAAAAATGGAATGGAATAATATTAATAAATATTAAACATTTCCTAATTTCAATGCAATTTATATTAAGTTACTATTTTTTTGCCATTGCTATCTATATAAATATATATAAATATATCATATATAAATATCAAGAAAATCGTTCATTTAGGTTTAAATTTAATTAATATGAGATCCCGACTATGATTGTGAAAACATACAACTTAGGTAGTGAAGTGGTGTAGTACGCATCTTAATATTATATATTCCGATAAAGATTTAGAGAAATATAAATTATTTTATAAATGTTACAAATAATCCATAATGCCATTTCATAGTTAGTTTAATTCCATTCTACACACAAATTTTGTGAATTTAAATGTTATAACGTAAAAAAAATGTTCAGATGCCACTACAATGCATTTAATTTTGACATTATGATTGTTTATGTTTATTTCAATTGAAAAATGTTTTCCTTTTGAAGTTATTGGCAAGCTATTGACAGAGGTAAGAGGTAAAAGATATGTCTATATGTATATATTTAGAGATGTTTTGTTTTCTTTTGTAGATACTTCTTTAAATTGCGAATTACCCATGCTCATTTTTAATCAAATTCTTTGCTTTTAAAATTTTCAGTCTTATACCACCATAATGCATATTTAGTTTAATGAAATTTCAATACTAATAACAATAATAACCATATGTACATATGTTTATGTTCAATTGTCCTAAGGTACTTTGGTCCTGGTAATACAAATGGGCAATATACGCAAAACACATATGAAAATATAATTCTTTTAGTAATAAAATTGTGGTCCTGAAAAGGACCGATTGGATTTGTAATTATATGCTTGAAAATAGCACTACGGACGACAACACAATTTAAGCGCGTTCTCCACGAATACGTCTGGCAAGCTGGATATCTTTTGGCATAATAGTGACACGCTTGGCGTGGATAGCGCACAAGTTAGTATCTTCGAATAGGCCAACTAGATAGGCTTCGCTAGCTTCCTGCAGTGCCATCACAGCAGAGCTCTGGAAACGTAAATCGGTCTTGAAGTCCTGAGCAATTTCACGCACCAAACGTTGGAAAGGAAGTTTGCGAATCAGCAGCTCTGTGCTCTTCTGGTAACGACGGATTTCACGGAGGGCAACAGTTCCAGGGCGATAACGATGAGGCTTCTTCACACCTCCGGTGGCTGGAGCACTTTTACGTGCCGCCTTAGTTGCCAGCTGCTTACGGGGCGCTTTGCCACCGGTCGATTTACGAGCCGTTTGCTTAGTACGAGCCATTTTTACCTTTCACAATTCTTACTGTACACTGTCACTGTTGGAAACACAATAATTACGCGTCAAGTTTGGTGCCTCATTTATATAGAAAAATTGGTGGTGAGTAACGAAAGAGCAAGAGCAAGAGCAAGAGCGGGAGCGAGAGAAAGAGATGAATTACGAGACATCGCGTCGTCAAAGTTGTTAGAGTAGGATGAAAGTATTGCTGACCCATTCTTTTTTTCGCCTTTTTTCACATAAATAGAGGCGCTCGACACGAACCAATTATTAGTATCTTTGTGACTTTCGTCGAGTGTAAAGTGAAATATTAAAAGTGAAAAATGACTGGTCGTGGTAAAGGTGGAAAGGGCTTGGGAAAAGGTGGCGCCAAGCGTCATCGTAAAGTGCTGCGTGACAACATCCAGGGCATCACGAAGCCAGCAATCCGCCGTTTAGCTCGTCGTGGTGGCGTGAAGCGCATCTCTGGTCTTATTTATGAGGAAACTCGTGGAGTGCTGAAGGTATTTCTGGAAAATGTTATCCGTGATGCCGTCACATACACCGAACACGCCAAGAGGAAGACAGTTACAGCCATGGATGTTGTCTACGCTCTGAAGAGGCAAGGTCGCACTCTGTACGGTTTCGGCGGCTAAGCATCAGAGAACGGCAGCGGTGCCTATTTTCAGCACTACTGGTATACAAACAAAAAATGCAGTTGCGGTGTCACAAACAACGCAAAATATGCGTTGGTATTCAAACCAACGCAATTTGCTTTTTGGTTTTCATTTACCGCAGCAGCTATCATACTTTGTTTTGATATTCATTCTCTTTCATTCTCTAAGTACCGATATGATTTTGTACAATTGTAGCGGCTGAACTTGCACTGCATGGGAATCTAGTAAAATAGCACAAAACAAGATAAGCAAAATGTGTTGCTCTCAATGTGAGAATTTACCGTTGGACGCATTTGTAGCATTTCTGCTGATTTCTGTTGTTTGCCCTATATTCATTTGTGTTGAGTCTTTTGTTAAATGTAGATGGCAAAAAATTAGCATACATGTCAAACGAAGTTATAATTAATAAAAACGAAATTATAATTAACAACATTGTAAGCGGCATTTACACGCTGTCTGCTAGGCGAAAAGGGAAAAGTTTCATATGGAACATTTTATCAGAAATTCTTAAAGAAGATGGATCAGTACTCGATGGCTTTGTTTACTGCCGCTCATGCAGAAAAATTCTAAAATGTGTTGGAAACCAAACATCGAACTTAACTCGGCATAAATGTTGTCAGGCATTGAAGCAGCCACAAACCATGCAGCCCGTGTCCGCCATAGACAAAAAAGAAGCTCTAAACGTTTTGTCTAAATGGGTTGTTGAGGATTGCCGGCCCTTTTCTTCCGTTGCTGGATGTGGGTTCAAAACTATGGTAAAATTTTTTATTACAATTGGCGCGACATATGGAGAAGCAGTTGACATCGATGACATGTTGCCGGATCCCACAACAATTGCTCGCAAATGTCTCAGAGAAGCTGAAGACAAAAAGAAGGAAATTGGTATGGAGATTAAGGAGATAGTGAATAACGGTGGTGCATCAATTACACTGGATATGTGGACTGATAATTACGTGCAACGCAACTTCTTAGGTGTTACTTTCCACTATCAAAAGCAGCTTGAAATGAAAAGTATTATATTGGGGCTGAAATCAATGGATTTTCAGCGATCTACACACGAAAATGTTTTAAGCAAATTACTATCTCTTTTAAATGAATTTGATATTCAAAACATGGAAAATATAAAATTTGTAACAGACCGCGGTAAAAATATTGTGAAGGCGTTGGAAAAAAACATTCGGTTGAATTGCAGTAGTCATTTATTTTCTAACGTACTCGATAAATCATTTGAAGAATCTGTTGAATTATCAGATCTAATAATTTCATGTAAAAAATTAGTAAAATATTTTAAAAAGGCAAATCTTCAGTACAGGCTAATCACATCACTGAAAAATCCATGTCCAACGCGATGGAATTCGAACTATACCATGTTAAAGTCAATTGCAGACAATTGGTTCGAAATTAGAAATGTATTGTATGAAAGAGAAGAGCACCATCGATTAAGTGACATTAATTTAAATATGCTTAATGTAGTTGTTGAGCTGTGTAAAAATTTTGAAATTGTTTTCAAGGAAATGCAAACTTGTAGTTCAGCCTCTTTGTGCTATGTTATACCGTCTATTTATAAAATTATCAGTTTATGCGAGCCCATTACTTCCGACATGACTCCAATTTCACAATTAAAAGAAAATATAAGTCGAAATGTTAATTATATTTGGAAAGATAATTTATCTATATGGCATAAGGCCGCATTTTTTTTATATCCTCCAGCCGCAAACATACAAACAACTGACGCAGCCCAAATAAAACAATTTTGTGTTACAGAAATGGAAAAAATGGTTGTTAATGAAGAGACTTTAACTAGTTGTGATCAAACTTTATCACACTCCGACTCGGTATCAATAATACCAATTCCACCTAGTCCGTCTGAGCAATCGTCAAAATCTTTAAATATGGATTCCCCTATAGCCAGAAATAAGTTTTTTTTTTCGAATTTAATATCCAATGCCGACGTTAGAAATGCATCAGCCTTTGAAGAAGTTGAGAAATATTGTTCGGAAAACGTCATAATGACTGAAGATTTTGAACTCTTTAAATGGTGGAAAAATAATGGGCAATTATATCCAAAACTATCCACATTTGCATTACAAGTTCTGTCTATTCCTGCAAGTAGTGCAGCTGCTGAGCGAGTTTTTTCACTTGCAGGAAATATACTCTCAGAAAAACGGAATAGATTACAACCGAAAGCTCTTGACAGTTTGCTCTTTTTGCATTCAATTTTTAAAAATTTATAATTTAATACAAATAATTAATTTAGAATTTAAGTATAAATAAGTAAACATGAAGTACATAATATGTATATGTATAAGTTCCACATAATCAAATTTCGTTATAATATTTAGTTTTATTACGAAAAAATTAATGTATCAGTTTTATTTTTATTAATTACATTTTGTTTTATACTACAAATGAACGCATATTTCTTGTTTTATTTTGTCTAAATTTGGTGCCCAGCGAAGCGTAAATAATACGCATATGGAATTTTGTTGTTATCTTTGACTGTTTTCGTTTCATGCGATTTGTATTTTATGCGCTGCTGCAAAGACAAAGTGGAAAAGAACTGGCGGAATACGGAAGCGGTATCGTTACCAGCGCATCAAGAAACCGAAATCAAAAAGAGAATAGGCAAAACAACGCATATTTCGAATGCGCTGTTTGTGACATCGCATATAAAAAATACTATGTGCGTATGCAGTGTATTTGCGGTTGCGATGCACTGCTGCCGTTCTCTGCTAAGCATATTTTCATCATAAAATACATACTTTAATATCCATATCAATCGGTCCTTTTCAGGACCATAAACAACTTACTTAAACGAGAAAAAAAATTTCAGTGTTTTTTAATATTAAATTTAAACAACAAAATTGACGAAAAATGAAAACGCCAATAGACCATTTCCAGATTATTAATCAATATACAAAAAATTAGTGATCTAAGTTTCAAAATTACACTTGCAGTGCGGTTTTCTTTGATTTGCTGGGACATGGCCAATATAGAAAACAACATTGAACTAACTTGGGTAGGCGGGTATAGAAACATTTCTAATTTGCAATGATGAATTTGAAAAATTCAGTCAACAATTATAAATGAACTTCCAATACTAATCTCAAAATGTAACGAGTTAAGTAAGACACACAATTTATTTAAAATTACACAGATTAAAAGTGCATAAAAATGTGAGAGGCATTGTATCTTTTTGATTTATCTTATCCTTAGACGTAGACGATCTCTGTGTACAATTACTTGCATGTAAGTATAAGTTCAAAGGTCATTTAAAATCGTGGCTTAAATGTAGCCGGGTATTGAGTGAAGCGCGGGCGCAGTGCAGCATTGGACTTCTCAAATTTCTCGCCCGTTTGACCCAATATTACACCATCGGCCAACTTGCTCCCATCCTTAGGATTAGTACGCTCTGAAGCGACTTCGGCCACATCAATGATGCGGGGATTCTTGCGATACTTATACCACCAGTACTCAAAAACGAGCGTGATACAAGCCATGCCAATTCCCACAAATATGACAATAAAGACGCCGCCAATATTCTGTATGGATATGCCATCTGATTGATCCTCGGGCTTCTCGCATTTGGCCTGGGCCTCGTCGTTCTTCCACCACTTCTCTTTAAGTTTCTCCAATTGTCGCTTGTTAAGCAGTGTCAATATACTGTCATTTGATTAATAAATTCATTAGTATTTAGTAGTATTTTAGTAGTATTTTTATTGCAGTCAGTGTACCCGCAATCTGTATTCTTACTTACGCATTATTGAACTGATCTTTTAGATGCGATCCCTGCTGCACGGCAATGGCATAGGGTTTACGAGAGAATTCCTCTCCAACGACCTGAAGATCGCAATTGGTGAGCTGCAAATAGCGTATATCTGTGGCATCGCCTAGAAATGCAAACCCTGTTGCGGTGCTGGAGTTGCGCACACGCTTCACCGCTTCATCCAATGTAGCTGGCAATCCTGCCTCTTGCATAGCTTGCCACATTTTGGTATACTTATCGCTGACTGGATAATCCCAGACAGCTAACTTCGAACGCTCTAGTGGTGTGAGTGAATCGTTTAGTGACAAATCCTTCCAGATTTCGTAAAACATTTGCTCAATGTTTGCCATACGCTCGAAGTAGGTCATTGCTGCAGATCCGTTCAATGGTGCATATAATATCTTATATTGCTTGGCCAGATCATCCAGTGACTCAACAGGCGTATCCAACCGGGAAACTGTCAAGAAGGCTGCCAAATTGGCGGTGTACGAAGCAATGATAATAAAACTGTCGTTAAAATAAAAAGAATAAATCACAATCTGTGTGGAATGAGATGATATAGGATATATGGTACCCAAAGAGCCACCAAGTTGCTGCCACTAGACGTCCGGAGAGGTTCTTAGGTGCCTCCCCACCACCTTGAGGCGTCAGCGAAGTCATGCAAAACCATAGGCATTCCTTTAAATTAAACTCGCGCTTTTCCTCATCATCTTTGTACTTCTCCCGGTTGTTTTGATAGCTGTAAGGACTCCAGCGATCAAAGATCCACATGAGAAAGCTGGTGAAGAAATAAGCAGCTAATATGCAGAGCCAAACATTTGTCTCCAGCACAGTTAGGAACTTAAATAGCGAGCTGGGTGAAATCGGTCTCTGCATCATAATGGTTATGCCCACAAGATCGTAATAGGGCACAGTGAAGTCGATGACGATTTCTCGTTCCGCCATAACGGACATGCTGCCCAGTCCAATGTCAGCCTGCTTATCAATTAACTTCTTCACAATACCATTCCATTCGCCCTTTTCATCCATGTTCCCGAATTTGCCATCCTCCACCTCCTGAATCTCATAGTCAAAGTGCACAATTGCCGCAATCTCATCAATTAAATCGATGCAGTAACCCTTATAACCCTTTGGGGCGGACTCATCGCGCATTATAAATGGTGCTTGCTGTGAATAACATGTACTATCATATCTATAAGTTGACGCTTGTAAAGATTACTTGCATACCACCACTGTGAATATGCGATAGACCGTATCGGCGGTCAGATTCTTCATCTGTTCCTCATCCTTGATAACCAGCGGAGAGTCGAGGCCAGCTGTCCAAGTGCCAATTGATTTGCTGTTGACCGAACTACCGCCTCGAATCTGGAGCACATTGATATCCATTTCAAATTTCATATAGCTGAAGCCATTAAAGGGCTTCCTTGCTTGCGTGACCAGGTCGAAACTGCCATAGGATGTCGGTTCGCTAACCTTTGAACACAAAAGCACATTTTGAACACAATAATTAGACCGCAATCAGTAACCCTCTTCCATAACACACACCTGTGAAAAATATTGCCTGAGATCAATATTGCGCTCAGGTGTGTTCCCGCCCTGAAAGTCGTCACAGTTCATATATTCCATGTCCTTTGGCCAGGCGCCTGACTGCAGCATTTCTCTGTCAAAATAATAAGTAAAATAATTATTACATTATCGTTTTTCGATTGCTGTTCGTTTTACTTAATGGCCAGAAAACTGCGCAGGGCTAGATCAAAGTAAAAAGCGGATGCCAGCTGCGGTTCCTCATTCAGATTAAATGTGGTGCGCAGCAGACCCAAACGATCACGATATTGCGTATATGCCATGGGCTTTAGGAACATAATCGTGGCATTATCTCTCTGACTGCTAACCTCACCCTCGCTCTGAGTAATCGCATGCCAAGCGAAATTACGTTCGAAATAGGCCGGCTTCACTGACTCCAAAACCATGCGTATGGATTGCAAATTGCCCAGTACAAAAAAATTGTTGATGTCCAAATTGCGTAGCTTTTCGATCTGCTCCTCCCGCTCGCGCTTGCCATCCTTGGCAATCGCTGTGATGACGTGACGTGTCTGTATGTTTTGTAACAACGATTTGTATTTGTGATCCATTACAAAGGTGTCATCGTAAAGTATTGCAGCTGGAAATAATATCGTATTGGGATTGTATTGAATTTGGACTTTGTACTATCCTTGTTACCATTGGTTATGTTTAGCCGTTTGACAATGCTGCGCACTGATTCAGGTATTATGTCTGCTGGGGGCATCACTTGCAGCAAATACTTTTGCTTGGACTCATCCAAATCTCGCCACTGACGCAGGTCACCTTCTTGGCCATAGGAGGCGCTGATCGTGGGCAGGCCCAATGCTTGAGTAAAGCTCTTAACAGTCTCCGAGGCAACTCCCGATTTGGTTGTATCAAAGATTAAATGCGGCGTTTGTTTCTTTTCAATGCTGGCAGCATATTTGTTGCAAACTGCAAGAGAGATTCGGTGGATCATAGCGATGCATGGCAAATGAAAACGTTAACTTACTTGCTTCCAGCAGTATTTTAGCATCTGTTTTGTTTGCCTCAATCGATTCAATTTGCACAGATAGACCATAGCTAGGGTTCTTTTTCAAATAGGTGAGCACCACGTCCACGGCCTTGGTCGCTGGCTCATTGTCCACCTCATTGATGAAAACTAGTTTAACGGGTTACGTGGATCATTAATGCAAGGACACGACATTAGTTTTACAGTCATTGTTCACCCATTCAACCACCCACACTATTCGACCAACCAAGCACTTAAAGCTTAATTATTATTTACCCAAGACCTGGACATACATATGTACATATATATTATATGTTGTATGTATGTACGTATGTACAATATAAATAAAAGAATAAAAATATCGATTCCGACTTACACACATTAATATTCTGACTCGTTTGCGCTGCAACTTCCAAATGGATTGCAACTTGCAGCAACCACAAATATTTTAAAGTCTTCAACCACTTGTCAATCATTGTCAAGGTGCAACCACATTCACTCAGAGCAGTAACTACTCTGCACCACTCGACCCGAACTTCAAATGAGAACTGACTAAAACTTCTGTCGCGCTTTCAACGATTTCAATGTGTGGACATATGTGTATCCTTGGTGATAATCAATTGACCCGCCCCTGACCGCACAATTGTTCATGCCAATACCCAAGCGCTAATTGGTGACACCCCCACCACCGGAAACGCTACAACAGTTGGATTTACGAAATATTGTTTGAAATTTTAACACATCAGATGGCGTAGTATATACTTAGACTCTAAGCTTATATAGAAACAAAAGGTCAGGGGAATGCACTAAATCGTAATGATTCAAATAATTTCGTATAATTTGTTTTCTAGGGTAGACAAATTATAAAGTAAAATTCTCTTAAATCTGTGCCAACATTCATATATTTTTTATAGCATTCATGAAATTCATGCTTGAATATCAGTTCTTCATCAGGTTTATAAATAAAACTCTTACAATTTGACGAAAATACAAAAATTTTATTACATTTCGTATGCCCGCCTGTAAAGTTAACAATCATCGTATGGGCGTTTGTCATAATCTCTAAATGAAACGCTATCAATTATGCATTAATTGTGCTTTGCAATACACGTAGTCTTATATAGAAATATTAGATAAGTAGCTAGTAGTTGTGGCCAGCGTAAGTCGGCTACCGACTTCCCACGCAAGACATTGTCACTCTTATTATGCATACGCCTAAAATAAGTTTTAACATACACAGTTCTTTGATATACATGAATATATGAAACATATACTATATATACATAATATAGCCTATTTTATTATTATTATTATTAGTACTTCTATAAGCAATAAGTCTGCTATAAGCAGTACTACAATCTCACAAATTCCAGTCGTCGGGTCCAGTCTCTTGACGCACAACAATTGGAGTGCGTGGCGCTCCAGGCACTGGAGTAGGCACCAGAGGGGTATTGCTGCGCATTGCAGCACCACCAAAGTAGGGTGGCGTCCTGTAATTGGTAGTAGGCGTTGCCGCATTAGAGCTGTGAGTAGAAGACGCTGAGGAGTCCCGCACTCGCGACGGATCGAACGCTGGCGGCTGGGCATAACGATACGGCCGCTGGCCATGTTGTGCCACACTCTGTGGTGTATTGGAACGCGAATGCTCGCGTTGCGTATGTAAATCGTGCTCACGTTGTTGCTTCTGCTTGAGTAGCGTTTCCTCGCGCTGCAGGAGTCGCAATCGATGTTGCTGCTCCAGTTGCTTTCGTTGCTGGGCTAGGAGGCGGTTGGCCTTGCTCCATGGATTGCCCCCGAAGCACATGTTTGATATGAAAACCACAGGCGAGAAGAGTCTCAGCGAGAATTCACTAAGAAAAAAGATGAAAAGATTAATAAAATACATTGAACCGTTGGGTGAATAAAAAACTTACGTGGTGTCCACAATAGGTTTCGCCTCATTGCCGCTGAGTATAAAAAGCGGAAAGAATATGGAAAATATGCAGCTGCTAACAATCACAGAGCTGGACATATTAGTTAACACTGTTAACGGTATGCCAAAGCCGAAGAAATATGGCCAATTTTTTTCGATGTAGGTGAGACGCCGATGCAGCTCCCAGCCCATATTGAACCACTTGTATTCAAAGGAATATAGAGAATACAGAAGGCACAAGTGTAGAAAGCATAATGAGGAGCCCACATATTTTACAGGCACCAAATTGACCAACATGCTCTGGACCAAGAAGAACATTTGCACTACCATGCTGAAGAGAAAATCGGCTACAAGTTTACTTATGCTGGGTATCAACTGTGGACGTCCTTTGCGGACACGGTATGCTGCATTGGCAATGTCAGCGAACCATAGCGAACTGACAATTTTGGATAACATGAATATAGGTAATACCCACATCATACCAAATATCAGTGACAGTATTGGATGCAGCCAACTCCAAACAAATGGCAGTGTATCTGACTGTGTGCCATAAAATATGGTCAAACAGAATTTTAAAGTGGGCAGGAGCACAGACTCGAATAGCACAATGCTAAGCCAAGTGAAACCGCCATTCAGCAGACAGCATTTGAGCAGTTTCTTGGCGATTTTCTTCTCGCTGCAAATGCGTAATAAATTGAATTAGTCATGGGCTATTGTTAGGGATCCGCCATAAACTAATTATTCTGTATAAAGTCCACACGATTGGCCAGTGCGACATAAATCAAGTTTGTGTTTATGTACGAGTACCAACAGCTGTTGGTCATCGATAACTTCTAAGCAGCACAATGAGTTTGTGGCCGACCCTTCTGGTAGTTAATGTACTTACGCCTGAGGCTGTGCTTTCTCTGCGGGCTTCTTCTTCATTATCTTCTCTAACGTACGCTCGTCCGAGTGGATTTCTGAACGTTTGGTGTACTCATCGCGTAACATAGCTGCTGCTGAACTGGGTACTGGGGATGGTGATCTTTGTGATTCCTTGTACTGCTCTCTGTCCATTCTACGCAGTTGTCGCATTGTCTCAAGCTCTGCATTCTGGCGGGCTACCTCATTATCTATGTGCAGCACCAGAGTCATACCACGTATGCTGTCCCACAAGCCATACAAAACACCAAGCGTGATGTTCTAGGAAACAAAAATATATAGTAAACATATATACGTGTACATGTAAACTTACAACGCACTAAAAAGGCGAGCAAAATATTGGCACATACCTTTATCGCTGCCATCTCCTGTTTGTAGTTTGTTGGACGTTACACCAGCTTTACCCAACAGTAAGTACAATTATTACGCCTGTTGTGTGCATTACAAAAATAGATGCGTAAATTACAGTTTTGCAGAGCTGTTTCAGATTTTTTGTTTCCGTACAATATTGGTGTTGCGATGACATTATTTCATAGTGCCAAATTTAGAGTTTACACGATGAACATGAAATGGATATTAATAATGATTAAGTGTATAGAAACCAAATTAACGTACTTGTTGCCCTCTTTTCTGTTTAGCCTTTCCTGTGGTTCACCACATTGAACTTTGTGTCCTATTAAAATATATTTATTTCGTACTTGGTTTGATCGTACCAACTGTTGTGCACAGCGTGACCGTAAGATGAATTTCGAAAAACCATTTTGCTTTGAAAAATATACTAAACTGTTTAGTTTTTGTTCTGGTTTTATAACAAAGTGCAGGGTTGTATAACGACAGTGAAGTTGTCGATATCAATGAATCGATAAAAATAGTTAATGGCCGAACGAACTGGTTCCCATGCCTGAAGTGATAAATGAAAACTATTCAGTTCGGTTTTTCCGCTTGCGGAAAACAGGTAGGAAACGCTCCAATCTGATAGACAGTCTTGCTAATAGGATACTTTTTAACTTGTTGAATATTTTTCATTTGGATACTGTAATGTGTATATGTTAACCGTTTGTATTTGTTTTAAAATGGAACAATAACACTGAATATATTTGTTATCAGTGGGTTTTAGCAGTGCTTTTGAATCATTAGGCGCGCGCGCCTAAATATTAATTTCAAAACAAACTCAATCATCACATTTAAAGACGCTGATTAATTATTGTGTGACGTGCGTAGTTGGCGTTGATAAAAGGCATTTATTTTTCGGTGACTCTTTGTATCTACATGTATGTGTGTTTGTAAATGTTTACATAGTATTTACAAATGTATGTGCCCATATGTATATTACCTGGCTTCCAAGAGCTGTTTGAAATTTTAAACCAAGTGTCTATCACTTAATGCTTCACTAAAGCCGTGCACAATGTATGCACTTAATTGATTAGCAACGCATTTACTGTTAGTTCAACAAACTGACAAGATCTTTCATGTTTGTGTAACGAACTAGGATGTGGCTCGTCCACTCATCCACTGCATGACCCAACATTTCTAAACCAATTTATAATGGTATTTAATTACAGATTAACAACTCAACCTCGATTAAATTCATCCACTCCCTCGTCCCCTTAACAAACCATCAGCCTGACAACGGCAGGGCACTTGCACTTGCAGTGAAATAATCAATAAAGCAACAACAAAAACAATACATTAAAACGATGTGGGCCAGTGATAAGCAGCAACAATAGAAGGCAGCCGCAAGCTGCAAATACGCGAAAGTCAACCCCAAACCCTAATACGAAATCATCAAATCAAAACGAACACATTCACACGACCTTTAACATAGTCATCCGCCCATCAACACGTCAAAACTGATTCAAACGAACAACTTAATTTTTTTTCCTGCTAAGTGCATTGAGTGAAAATGTCTCGTGAAGAACGGCTGCCCATTGTGGATTGTTCGAGCAGTAGTGGGGAGGATGAGGCCAAGCCTGTGGTACGTAGGCGTAGCACTCGGGATACGGTATTGGCAGTGCCCAAGGACCCGGGATGCTGTGATCCTGACAGCACGCCGCATCGATTTTTGGCGTTGGTATTTATGTGCTTACTTGGATTTGGTGAGGAAATTAGAACATTTTTTTGAAGCCCTTTTAATTACGCTTTCATCAATAGGTTCATATTTTTGCTACGATAATCCTGGCGCTCTTCAGGATGTGTTTCAGAAGGAGCTCAATTTAAATGCCACAGAATTCACATTTATTTATTCAATCTACTCTTGGCCAAATATTGTGCTTTGCTTCGTTGGCGGCTTTCTAATTGATCGCGTGTTTGGCATACGCATGGGCACCATTATATATATGCTAATCGTGCTATTGGGTCAACTGATATTCTCCACAGGTGGCCTGTTGGGTCATTTCTGGTTGATGATTGTGGGTCGCTTTATATTTGGCATTGGTGCTGAGTCTCTGGCTGTTGCTCAGAACAGCTATGCGGTATTGTGGTTCAAGGGCAAGGAACTCAATATGGTATTTGGACTGCAGTTGTCTGTGGCACGTTTTGGTAGCACCGTCAACTTTTGGATAATGCAACCGCTCTATGGTTATGTGTCCAAGACTTATGCTGGTTACACTGGATTAGGCGTTTCACTCTTCATTGCATCGAGCACCTGTGTTATGTCACTGATATGCACTCTAATTTTGGGTAAGTCTAAAACTTGACTTTTTAGATCTTTATAAATTATTAATACTAAATGTAAAATGTGGTTTTAATAGGTTGGATGGATAAACGAGCCGAGCGAATACTCAAAAGGAATAACAATCCTGGCGGGGAGATTGCCAAGCTCAGTGATATAGTCTCATTCAAAATGGATTTCTGGATGGTCTCGGTGGTTTGTGTGGCCTATTACGTGGCGATATTTCCATTTGTGGCGTTGGGTCAAGACTTCTTTATATCCAATTTTCAAATGACGGCGGAGCAGGCTAACAATGTCAATTCAATTGTCTATTTGATCTCGGCGATAGCATCTCCTCTATTTGGTTTTATCATCGATAAGGTGGGACGAAATGTAACCTGGGTTTTTGTGGCCACAATTGCAACTTTAGGAGCACACATGTTGTTAACATTCAGTCATTTAAATCCATACATTAGCATGTGTATTATGGGACTGTCCTACTCTATGTTGGCTGCCAGTCTGTGGCCTTTGGTGGCGTTGATTGTACCCGAATATCAGCTGGGGACTGCCTATGGATTGTAAGTTTAATGATTATTTATTATTTCAATATTGAACTGTAAACAAATTTTTAAATTACAGCTGCCAGTCAGTGCAAAATTTAGGCCTAGCTGTGGTCACCATAGTAGCTGGCATGATCGTTGATAGTAGCGGAGGCAGTCATTTCTGGTTGCAGCTCTTCTTTATGTTGTTCCTCTTAAGTGAGTAATCGCATTCGAAACAAGGAGTTGTAAATTACACTCGTTGAAATTTCTATTTGTCTTTGCTTATAGTTTCCCTGTTAGCAACTTGCATTATATGGGCATACGATCGCAAGCATCAGGGAAATCTGAATATGTCGCCGTCGCAACGTTCCACATATCATACATCAATGTACGTGAATATTGAGTCAAGTTGATTCTGAACATGCTTTTGATGTTGTATTGGTGTATTGTGTGTATTATGTGTACTGATGACATAGATCCAGTATTAAACTAACCTGAATCATTCTTTTCTCTAAATGCCGGCAACTCTCTCACCGAAAAGATCAACCCTTCGTGGTACTACGGATCGACGGCCTTTATTGGGCAACTAAAAAATTATATATATTAAAAAAAAAAACATAATTTGCATACACATACATATATATAACGATAACCAATGTGATGTTCGCCATCTCTTTAGCTCTTTGTATGTATGCATGTCTACTACTGTGTAACTTTGGCACATACATACATACATATCTTTATGTAACTGTACAAAAGCGTATCCTGGATATCTGCACAGTTTTCAGTTTACTGAAGCTTGAAGCTTAATTGATCTTTTACATATCAAGATTACAACTTTTCTTATTATTGTGATTGTGTAATAAATATTGTTGTTTATATTCAGTGCCAAAGATAAATGTTACATAAATAAATGAAATAATACATATCTAACAAAAAAGGTTTTCAGTTTTTTTTTTGGGCAACTGGAAGAATCAAAAATAATAATATGAATTGAAACAAATGTTTTGATCTTTATTCAATTTATTTGTATAGCATATGTGAACTGTTTTTTTTTTTTTGAAAATATATAATTTATAATAAATTAATTAAATTAAATTAGCTAAAACATAAACAGAAATTCCAGAATTTTGGCTTTGTTAATTATAAAATAAACAAGTTTCCATAACGCATTGGACTAGAGAAAATACAATTACAAAACTGATATTCATTGTACAAAAAGAAAAAATCAAGTTAATCGAAAAATACAAAAATAATTTGAAAAAAATTATACACATTTTTCATTGCATTCTTATCTTTTCTCGTTTTGAGAATTTGATTACATAAAAAATTAAGATGAATTTGAGAGAATTATGAAATGTGCTGAGAAATTATAAAGATTTCGTTTACTATTGAATAAAAATGCATTTCCATACATTTGGGCCGTTAAAATTCGAACCGCTTTTCGAAATTTTAGTAATGCCGTTACGTTTCGAGCGTTTTCTTCAATTAGCTGCATTTTGTTATTTGTTATCTCAGAGTAAAAGTATATTAGTAAAATATATGCATCGCTTCTATATACTTTACTAAGAGCATGGTTAAAACATTCTTCATCAAAGTGTAAGACGATTGAGTTCTTTAACTTTTTCTAGCTCTTAATTTAAGTTAGTATTTAGAAGTCATTTTGCTTGATTTTCTTTTTTTGGTCGTTTTTAATATTAAGAAATGTTCGTGACACGCTATAGCTAAAAAAAATCATAGTACAAAAACAGAAAGATAGTTCGTATGTGGAAGCAGAAGTGATAAAATATAGTCTGAATATACTTGGGGGGATTGTGGTTCTCCCTCTCCAACCATTTTCCATTGAATTAACACTCAGACACACACCTACACATAAACATTAGCTATTGTCAGTTATTTAGTTTTCTTCATCATCGTCTTCATATTCTTCTTCAATATCTATATCGTTTATAAGAATTAATTTTTTTTTGTTTTTTTAATTGTTATTCATCCACGTTTTCAGTTTCGTCGGCAGCCACAATATTTCGTTTGGTGACACTCTGAATGCTAGCTAGATATTTTTCACCATCGAATCGCTGGCTCTCATCCTGTAGATCCTGTGCAAACAAAATAATAATTTGAGTCAAGTGCCAAAGATATATTATACCAGCATATACATATGAATTTTCATAAAATGTTCTTACCTTTAATATGGTATAGTTCTATATATGTTATCTGTGTATGTAAGTGTGTGTAAGCGTGCAGGTGTGGGTTTGTGAAAGTTATGAGTGTGGATGTTAAATTTGCAGTTAGATAAAGCCCAAGCATTTCGACTTTGCAAGCCATTATTTTATTTTACATATGTATATATGTATGCATGTATGTATATAAATTTGATGGGAATATGTTGAAAAAACGCTTACATATAGATTCATTACAGTTAACCCTACGTTTTTGAATTAGTCTTGTTAAACATTAATTACAGTGTGTGTGTCTTATGTGATTGTGTATTTTTATGTGGTGTTTGTGAATTCTGAATTTATTTCGGGTTGACCGGCAACTTATAATTCTAGCGAACACTAAATCTGTTTCACAGCCAAAACACAGATTCCTCTAAAGTTGCAAATTAATTTCTTTGCATCCTTACTCTGCTTCAATATATATAAAGAGATTTATATTTATATTGAATTTAAACCTACGACTAGATTACTTAATTTTCTCCTTTGGTGTTGGAATGTAAAAATACTAAGTGTAACTTCTCTGATTTGTTATTCAATCAGCTAAATGTCGTTTTGGGATTTATTTGTGTCAAATTGCTTATTCGAAGTATTAAATTTTCTGATTATATTTAAAGAGATTCTATTTAATATTTATTTTAGATAAGAGCACGATTATTGTTAAACTCCTCGCTGGAGTATGCATCACACATTGCGAGTGAGAACTCATCGCTCTCGCTATAGCGCTGGAATACGGTCTTTATCTGTGATTGCTGCTGCTGCTGGTTGCGGCATTTACTTGCTGAGGCAGACGCCTCCATTGTATTTGTAATAATTTGTAATTGCTTGTTGTAAAGCTTACGATCAGATTCCGATGAGGGTTTACGATAGTTATGACAGTTCTCAGCTCTATCGCGTTCATATGAGATTATTTTTCGTTCAGTACTGCTGTGTAATGTTACAGTTATGATCTTAGATTGCATTTGTAATTGCTTGTTAGTTACAAGGTTTTGATTGCTAGCGAGTTGATTATTGGGGGCACAATTGATTTGGGTGTTATTTGGGAGCCCGTGCAATATTGCAGATTCTCCTGTCGATGCTGTGGATTTTGTTGTTAATGATGAATTATGTGCAAGAGTGATATTAGCGCTGGGCGAAGAAAGATAGTGAACTTCAGCTGGTTGAATTACCTTATTGCGAAGAATCGACGGTACAGTTTCTATCATCTTTAGCCAGTCTGTTGGCAGCGCCCAGGCATGCGGACTCTTCGAGTAGTACATCAAATGATCAATATCGTAAGACACGCGTGCTGTAATAAACAATAAGTTTTATTTAATTCGTTACCTCAAGAAACTAGTATTGAAATTCTGTCAATACATTGGCATTATTAATGACTTATTGTCATACTTACAGGTATTCGTCTTGAGTGGATTGATAGCTCGTTCGTCTTCGAGCTTTTCGCGGGCAGCCTTCGTTTCCGGTGTAGATTCCTTGCGTGAGAAATGACTGCGACGCGAGCGCGCCAGACCATTCTGATTAGTACCACCATTGGCCGTTGGTTCAGCAAACACTTCGTCATCGCCATCACCATTGTTGTTTCCTTGACCGGCAGCGTAATTGAGACCAATGCCGCTGTCAGCCAATGGCAGTGAGTTGCCCATCATAAATTGTGGTGGTCCCGAGCCAGGCAACGGTGTGGAAGGCGTTGTAACCGGACTGACCAGCGAAGTGCCATCAAAAGCAGCGCCAGCCTCCATGGAAGCCAAGAACTCAGAGCTGCTAAAATAATCGTCCAACACAAGCTTTGCCACCTGTCACCAAAGAAACACGTTAAGAAAAAACGAGCCGGTGTGTACTAGATGTTACTTACGCGCACTAGTTCGCAGCAGTCGCCGGTGATTTTGATGAGATGCTGGCCCACGTTCACCGTGAATTTGTATTCACCTACGGAAGCATCGTTTGTGGAATATGAATGCATAAGCAGCTGCTGATTGGGTCGCAAAACTTTACCGGCAGCAGCTGATGCCGCCGCAGCCGCATTGGCAACTTGCTGCTGATGGTGGTGGTGCTGTTGCTGCTGTTGATGTTGGTGAATCTGCGAGATCTGCTGCGCCGCCGCGGTGGCGGTCATAAAATTCTGCGCCGAATTGAAACTCAATCGATTAGCAAGGCTACTGTTACCGCCAGGCGTGCGCGGCTGTACCCCAATAGCATCATCAGAGTTTGATGAGTTCAGCGATGAACAGGACCCTCCGGCACCGCCAGCCGATGGTGCCGGCTCCAGACGTACCGGAGAAGCGTTACGACGTATGGTATCTTCCATTAGTTGCTTAGCGTAACTATAGAATGCAGAAAATGTGTGATTAAAATACTTTAATCATATGCTCAAGTAACACAGTTATTTCATTGGTTTCTTTAGTATAGGATAAAGTGGCAACGCAAGCTTACTTGATTTTTTCTTCGGCTGGTCCAGTAATCTGCACCAGACGTTCTTTCGCACCAGGGTTAACTGTTTAAGGCGTATACCAAAATAATATAAGTGAAAATACTGTATCAAATATTTTTGCATATAAGTATTTTATATACACTTATGTGAATTTGTATGGTTTTTATGGTTTATTATATACATTTGAGACGTGCCGTGATCCAATTAGTGATTAACAAAATGCAACTGGGGACATTTGAATTTGAGTTAACGTGCTGGTTTGTGTGTGTATATGTTTGTGTGTGGTGTATATGCAAAGGAAGTTTAAAAAATTAAAATATTTTAACCCTGATTGAAAATAAGCTTATTGCAAAATTAACAAATATGCCAAATATATGTCTATGTGATTGTTGCTGTACTTGAAGTTAAAGTAGCTGCGTTTTACCTCTTTGAAACGATATTATTGTTTCGCTAAGTTCCTCAATCATGTGTACGCGTCGTCCTTTAATGCCCATTACTTTTGGGACGGCAGGCAGATAGTAAATAAGATTAACAACAAAGGATTTCCTGTCAGAGTTTAATCAGTAAGAAATTCTTACCTTTGCCAGAGTCAGCATTGCGAATGACTACCTCATCCTTGCAGTACGTCTTGCCTGGGATTTTGGTGGGTTTTGGGAATTTTCCGGAGTTGCGGATGACTTCACCAGGTGGCAACAGCAGATGCTGCTGATTGGGTGAACCGACCGCAGCAATCGCGGCCGCCTGTGCGGCAGCTGCAACCGTAGCTGCATTGAAAGCAGCGGCAGCAGCAACAGCTCCGCCGCCGACAATTCCACCCATGCCGACGCCGACGCCAAATGTGGGGGAGGTGCTGAGAAAGGCTTGCTGGTTGCCTACAACGCTGGCAGCATCGTGTTGATATTGTTCAGCGGGTAGCTAAAAAAATCAATTGATAAGTTTAATGTGATAATAGTAATGAATTTTGAATATTAAGAACGCACCTCAATATTGGACACTTGCTGCTTGGACTTGTAGTACGCAATTGTGTCTTTGTCTTCCCAGCTATTGGCACGTAATTCTATTAGTTCGAGAAGCTTAAGTCGTGTCATTATGTTCAGACGTTCGTCCTGCGAAGCGTTGCGAAACACAACGAATGCACGATCCAGCGTATCCTTGGAGACCGCCTCCAGCTGTGGCCCATGGACGCGTAAATTGTGCAGCAACAGAGTTATCGATTCTGTCGTCGTGTTGCACGACTGCAGTCCAACGGTCACATTGTCAATCAGCTGTATCAGCTCCTCAATTACCAGGTAACTGTTCTTCAGCGACGAACGCGACTGGGTCTTAAGCGGACGCGGCGCCTCAATGTTTTTGACTGCCCTGCCCAAATGTGTATGTGCCATTCTGCCTCTGTCTCTGTTTCTCCCAGTGACTCTCTCCCTTGTTCGATTTGTATTCTGTTAGTTCTAGATCTGTTTTGTTATCTGTTTCTGGTTTTTGTTCGTTCGTTTGCTGCGTATGCTGAATGTTGCGAAAATTGAGTGTGAAAGAAGTCGATTAAGCGATTCCGCACCTCCCCCTGTAATAAGGAAATAATTATATGAAAAATAAAGTTCATTTGTTAAATAGGTCTAACTTTTGTCCAGATAAAAATTGTAAATTGTAATTCTATAATTTATGATTTTTATTTATTTTCTAAATAAATAACACATTTTAATATTGATCAGTTACAACATATTGCATTATAACGATATCAGATTTAACAGCCGGTTTAGTTATCGGTATCAGTAACAAGCGGTTTGGGTTTAAATTGCGCAGCAGCTACACGAATATTTGGATGTATGTACTCCATACTTGGCTTACATATCGCATGTGGAAGTAAGTTCATAATATATGCATAGAGTATATCATTTGCAACTGTGATAACGGTAAGTAGGTAAAAACTGATAAAATTAGATTTATTATAGTTAAGTGCTGCTAGGTATGCTAGCCCAAAAAGCACTAACGTGTATTTAGCAAAACCTATTTCGAAAGCGTAGTGATTCACGGCAAAATATGAATGGCATTTGCGTACGATTCCAAAACAGTTATGAGCGCAATGGCCGTTTATTGGAGGTTTGTTTGCATGGCGTTTCTTTAACAAAAGCGTCAAACTTATTTGCCAATACGGCCTGCTATGCTTGATTATTGCTGTCTTTCAATTAAATGTTTCAGAGTGAGGTACAGATACACAGTTTCTGATTTTAAATAGCATTTACACACGAATATTACAAAAAACCGACAGTCCGAGTCGTAGCAGCGGCAACAGCCGTGGTAGCAGCAGCGATCTTGTACACTTATTGAATCATATGTCGAGAATAGCAACAACAATTATGACTGTGACTGACAGCGAAGTTAGCGCAGGCAGCGCTGTTAGCGTCGCCTTGGGCGTAGGGCAAGGCAAGTCTCTCGTTAAATTTACTCCGTCCTTTGCTAATCAAAACAATTAATAACTACTTACGCAAATGTTGGTTTATTTACTGACTTGTCAGTGCTTGAAAATAATGTACCACTGGGTTTGTTATAAAATTAAGTAATGAACGTGAATGTACGTGCTATGGAAGAAAACTACGCGTTGGCTGCACAGCAGCGTTTCAATTGCTGTTGTAACTTTTTATACACTTTGCTTGCACTGCTTCGTTAAACTCCGACAATTAAATGTTGCCGACAACAAATTTCACTTAAGGTACTTTATGAATCAATTATTGAACTGGCAATTAACAAATTAATTAAGTTAAATACAAAATATTTCACGGAAAGCTTACCAAAAATCTCTGCGACTGCTAATCTGTAAAATTATAATCGGTATAATCGATAGTAAACCTATATCGATACATCGACAAATATGGAATGACAATTATTTTTAGCATTTAATTTGATAGTCCAATATTAAAGCAATTTCTTGAATCCATTCGTCTAAAAAGCTAATTTAAATTTTTAATTTTAAATTATATTTCTGTTGCTAAAATGAATTCGATTTTATTTGATATTAATTTTTACCATCGATTAAGTGCATACATAATTGTCAAAATTTGTAATATTTTTGCTTCGAATTTTTAGAAAAGCCATTTTCAAATATACTTTGCATCCAAAAGGGCAGTTTTACAACCGTTGCAGAGTTATTGATCGGAAAAAATAGTTTAAGTTCTAACTAATCAGGGATGTAACGTAACCCTGGACTATCGGGCACCTGCAATTATTTATCGGTCTGATTTTAGAGTTTTTCACGAAAGCCACCCTCCCCCCTGTAACATTTAATAATCATTAATTTTAGCGTAAGATTTCTATAAAATGGCTGAGAATTCGGTCGCTGAAGGCGACGTGTCCTCTGAGGAGGTAAGCAAAACAAATGTACTGGAAGACTCGGGCTCCAAACCGTTGAAAATGTCGTTCGCCGATTGGAAAAAGTGCAAAGAAGCCAATGAAACGGAGTCCGAACCATCAACTCGTAATGGACGGCAACCGCACAAATATGACAACAAACAGCAGAGCGGCAGTAGAAATAACAATCATAACAATAATAGTAATAGTAATAATAATAACAACGGATATCCGATATTGAATCGACCACCTCCTCTACAATTTCCTCTTATGTCAATGGGCTTTGGCAACTTTGGCCCAGGTCCTGGACCTTGTGGGCCTCCTTCGATGATGCCACCATCTTGTAATATGGGAAACATGGGTCCAGGTCCGCGTAAAAATCGGCCAATGCAACCGCCGCCTTTTTGGCAAGATATGATGTCGCCCCAACATCGTGCACCACCTATTCAGCCGCCTATGCCAAAGTGTCCTAGTTTATGGAATCTCGTACCAAAGGATAAGGGGAATCAGAGGCAAAACAAGAAACAGCAAACTCAACCTAACAAAAAATACAAGGCCAGCAATAATACTAACAATAATCCAAATAATACATCGAACGACGCTGCTCTGATGCCGCCACCACCAGCCCCTGGAGATAGCACGAGCAAAACTAATGCATGTGCAGGAAAAGGTGTTGTCAAAAAAAAAAAGAATGGTGGTACTTTTGTACAAATCGACGGCAAATGGATACAACGACCAGAGGCGCCTCCACCATTGGAAGAGGCCCCACCTGGAACAAAGGAAGATCGGCAGCGCCAGTGGAGAGAATACCGTCAGGCTATGAAGCCATTCAAAAATCGTGAATTTCATAATTGGAAACGCACTGTTCAACGACTCAGCAAGTTACCGCGTAATGAGTTGGACGAAAGGCAATTAGAGCGTTTGAAAAAAGCTGAGGAATATATTGGCGCCCATAAGGCAATGTTGACCATTAAGCATGCTGAACATTGGGTACAGCAGAATACGCCAAAAGCTGATACCTCGGGCCAAGTTTACGTTCGCAAGCCGGCTGTCGCTAGTTGGGATAGAAAAGATAACCAGAATACATTTCAGCGAGGTCCTATTCCCATGCGAAAACAGACCTTTGGTACAGGGCGTGCCATTAAAGGTGGAATTGGTGGTGAACTCAATAACATGCCATCCCAACCAGCTCCTGCTGCACCTCCGTCAATCGGTCAGTTTCCTGATCTATTATCTCCACCAATGTCCGGCGGATATTTTGGACAGTCACAGGGGCTCAATAGCAGTATGTACGGACAGGAAACACCAAACAGCAGCAATCCGTTCTTCACCAATTACAACACAAATTTCGTGAAGGGTGGCACACTTCTGCCGCCCTAGAACGCGCCATATACAACATCATGGAGTGAACGTTATACCTAGTTTTAAGATGAGTAGTTTCATCACTTTAGCCAGATATCTATGTAAAAAATAAATATAATAATTTATTCCAAGATCTAAACAATTAACAAGTTAAGTTTAAATCCAAGCATTTTTATTTTCAATTAATATAACTTATTGTTTTTAGTTGAATGACTGCGACTACCTTTAGATTGAATCTCTTCTAATGGAGGCAAGCCAAGGAGTTCGCGCCGCTTTTGCTTGCCCCGCCAGATAGCCTCCTTGAATAGATTGCAGTAAAGTTCCACAGCTGCAGGCGAGTCGTCATTTCCGGGCACTGGATACGTGATTAGATTGGGATTGCAGTTGCTGTCCACTATACCAACTGTGGGTATGGCCATTTTGGCTGCGTCCCGTACGGCCGTGTGCTGCGAGAGCACATTATTTTGTGTGTTGAGGAAAATACATAGATCGGGCAGACGTGTTACAGCATCGAATTGCACATTCGCATTGGTGAAAATGCCGCCACGCCAGAAACGAGTGTGTGAAAACTCTCCGGCTTCCATGGCCTTTTGCTCTACGAGATGCGAGTTAAGAGCGTTCCGATTAAAAAACAATATAATGCCATCTCGGAAAGCGATGTGAGCCACGAAATTAAGAGCATCACGCAAGTGCGCGGCTGTCTTATCCAAATCAAAGATTAAATGACCTAAGCGACTACCATAAAGATAGGGCCGCATGCGGTCGTCGAGGGAACCCTCCTTATGGCCATAGTGCACGCGTGCGTTAAATAGGTCCCTCACAGTAAACAGATTGTGTACTTGGAAATAATCTGCATGTTTTAAAATGCGTTCCTCTATAACTCCAATGTCGTCAGGTTCGACTTCCTTAGCGACGTGTGGCGTGGCAGCTAGAACTTGTGTGCTTTGAAAGCGTCTTTGCAGAGTGCATAGTTGACTGAATCGAGGCACTGGAATACATAAACATTGAAATAATGTTGCTTTCTATCTCATTAAACGTACAATTACCAAAAGTTTTCCTGAACATTTTTCGCGTGCTGCGGCCGCTGTTTTCATAACATGAAACAAGTGTGACCACAAGAGTTAGACAAGTTGACTATTTTTTTAATTATTTCTCGAAATTAAATTTGTGGTCACACTGTTGCGAGAGTGCCGAGAAACGCAAATAATGTTTACATTTTGAGTATTGCAAATTTAATAATACATAATGGAAATTGATCGAACGCCCCCAAATGTCGCTACATCAGATACGAACTCTACGTGTGAGTACATGGATGCCGAGGGCGAACCTGAACATGAAGGCGACCTTAGCGCTGGCGATCTCTACCAGGAGTCGGAACTTGCAGAGGCAGAGCGACAAGGCCATAGTATTATCTCGGAGTTGCGTGATGAGCTGAGGACGCGACCACGTTCCGCGCTTAGCCCAGATGCAGACACAGCTACGGGACAATCTAGAGATTTAGCCGCTTCCGTAGAATCGCTAGCGCTGAGCACATCAACTAGCGCCAAGACTGAAGATAGTGGCAGTACTAATGCATTAGACGAAGATTTGTATGATTATCAGCATGACAGCGTTTGGCGTGGGCAGAAAAAGCATATATTTATTCTTAGCGAGGCTGGTAAGCCCATTTATTCACTTCACGGCAACGAAGATAAGCTGGCCACATTATTTGGCGTCATACAGGCATTGGTTAGTTTTGTGCAGCTTGGTCAAGATGCTATTACTTCCATTCATGCGGGTGGCATTAAATTTGCTTTCATGCAGCGCAATTCTCTCATACTTGTGGCTGCTTCCCGAACTAATATGAGCATTCAGCAATTACAACTGCAACTAAGGTAAGTTATAATTAAAGTGAGTCATTGAATCTGACTAGTTTGTTTTATCTTCCAGCGATGTATACTATCAAATACTTTCCACTCTCACTTATTCGCACATGTCTAAGATATTCGAAAAACGTAAAAACTTTGATTTAAGGCGCTTACTATCCGGCAGCGAGCGGCTGATTTTCAATTTACTTGCCAATGATAGCAGTAATGCCAGGGGTATGTATAAACTTTTATTACAATTCAGGTAATATTGTATTGTATTTATTATTATTTGCAGTTTCGAACAACATTTTCACTTTTTTAACAAATTCAATACGAGTCTTTCCGCTTCCGACTACCGTACGCTCTACCATCGTGAGCGCCATTCAGAGCAATTGCTCGAAGATCAAAAAACTTGTGTTTGCCGTGCTGATTGCCAACAATAAGTTAATTGCGCTGGTGCGCATGAAGAACTACTCGATACATCCGGCCGATTTGCGTCTGATTTTCAATCTTATTGAGTGTTCCGAGTCATTTAAAAATTCAGAAAATTGGACACCTATTTGTCTGCCCAAATTTGATATGAATGGATATTTGCATGCCCATGTCTCATATCTCACTGATGATTGTCCAGCATGTTTGTTACTGATGTCCATTGATCGTGATGCATTTCACACATTGTCGGAGGCGAAAGAGCGAATTACGGAGAAGCTACGACGGAGTCTTTGTCTGCAAGCTATCAACGAGGAACTGCAGCAGCCGTACAATGCTAAACTGTATCAGCAGGTGGTTAACATACCTGATTTGCGACATTTCCTGTACAAACCAAAGGCAACCGCACAGTTACTGTGTCCCATGCTACGGCACCCGTACAAATCTCTTTGTGAATTTGAACGTCTTGAGGCCATCTATTGCAGTATGTTGCACCGCATACACAACCATTCTAGACCACTGAAACTTATCTATGAGGTGAAGGAGCGGGAAGTGGTGCTCGCTTGGGTAACTGCCACTTATGAACTTTATGCTGTCTTTGAATCCATTGTGGACAAAGCAACAGTCATTAAGAACGTAGACAAACTGATCAAATGGATTGAGAAAGAGTATGATGTGTACTTTATACGTAACCATGCGACATTCTAAATACTTTCAATGCCTGCAATTGTATATTAATAGCGATTATGACACATGTCTGCTTTATTGTTTAACAAAGGAAACTAATGTTGTTGTGCTGCAGTTAAAATAGCGTCTACTATACTACTATAACTGAACTTTATACATAATATATATGTATGCCATGTAATAAGCATGTACATTTGTAATTTAATATATTAAGTAAATTAAAAAATTCTCTTTTATTGTAATTCTATAAAAAGATAATTTGAAAAACGGTTGATTCAAACAAAAAATGCAACAATTGAGGAGCAGTGGTGAAATTTCAAATGAACATGAAGTTGGCTGCACGCAAATGTTGACTCACTTAAAGTTGGGTGCGCGACACGCGAGCTTTAGCGTTCTTGCCTTCTTTATCCTGCTCACTTGACATAAAAAGGCTTCTTCAGTTGAGTACAGGATATAAGCGTGTGCGGTACAGAAACGCGCATGAAAATCGAACTTCGGGAAAATATAACACAGACAAATGCAAGTAATACAGAAAAAGTTAGTGCTCACTGTGTAATATAATAAATATGAAAATTGAATTTCAATTAATATGTGAATTACGTATAGCGAAACCCAGAAAAATATGCAGCTGTATATTTAGCATTTTAGTTGCTGTTGTCACCGCTTGCTGACTCCCTTTTTAACATGCGCCACGCAATTTTGGGTGTTAAATGCTCGTGTATCTGTCGGTTTTTGCGCGCTAAGCTACGTCGGGTAGCAGCAGCAGTGGCAACGACAGCGGCGGCATTAATACACGTCGTCTACTCCACTTCCACACCCACACCCACGCACACACTCGCAAAGTCGCCTATACACAGCAGCGGCGCCCACTGTGCACGAAAATAGGCAGAAATCAAGCAACGAATATACTACTATTTATGTATTTATGTTCATGTCCTTTTGGTCTGGGTGTGTGTGTGTGTTTTATGCTGTCACTGCTCCGCTGCTGCCGCGCCGCTTCGGTAGTTTTGCGCGCGTGTTGGTTATGCCTGTATGTGTGCATGTGTTTGGGGTTAGTGTGCAAATCATTTAATTTATTACTAAATGTATTTTTATACACATTTCTCGTGCACTTTCCGTTTATACGTTTCGCTTTCATTCCGTTTGCTCAGCCATTCGTCGTTAATTTGTCGTTCGCTTTTTAAGCCAAATTCGTACTCTCATGATTATATCAACAGCCAGTCAGTCAGCAACGAAAACAACTACAGCAACGATACCAACAACAAGTCGTCCTGCCAGTTGAAGTTTTACCTTTGTGCTTAGCAGAAGCAAACGCAAACGCACATACAAACAATACATACACACACACATACCCTCACACAAATACCAAGAAGGACACGGACACGGAGTGTCTTTTTGTGTATCCTAGAGTTATTTTTTGAAAGCAGCAGCAAACGAAACGCGCGCGTGTTTTGCTGCCTGGCAAAGGCGAGCGACAGGAGCGCTCTGTCGTTTGTGTTTTTTCTTAAAAGAGAGAAATACAGAAGTGCAGGGAATCTATTTTTGCGGTTAAAGTTTTGTGTCGTCATTTGGCTTCATCGAATGTGAATGTGTATTTTGTGCAATATACTTTTTAAGTGCGGCAATTTTGCGAATTTTTTAATAATTGATCAAAATCGGCATATATTGGCGAAGTGAATAAACATTTTGAAAAACAATTATTTATACGAGTATACAACACAAAAATAAACGTTTTACTGAATCGTCCTTTTTATTTTGATTTGCTTCTGGCGTACACTTACCTATCACATAGTTCGTTTTAAAACAGAGTGTATATTTTAGAGCTTAGTTATGAATGTCAATTGATAAATGGTCAAAGCATAATTTCAAACCAAAATGCTCATATCTTGTATGTACTGCCAAACAAGCAAGACAAAATAAAATGCCGTCCCAATGCGAAAAAGTCAAATCTAATCTATTTCACAATTTGATTTAAATCGTAACAAAAGATACAAAAAAAATGAAAAAGTGAACACAACAGTCAACATGCCGTGTATGATTTAATTAAAAAACAACATACTACCAACTGCTATTACAACTAAAAGCTCTTAACATAAATAAAAATCGAGAAAATATGCAATCTCCCCTTTACAACTGCAACAATCCACAACAATAAACGCAACATCAACAACAATTACAACTGCTACTCAACAACAACTACAACTGCGACTATCGCCAAAATATACATAAAATACAAACGGCAATTTCGTATTAATTTTATTTGCGCATACATTTTGCCGCGTGCTTATAGAAATTTACATAGAAACCAACACCAAAACAACAACTGCTGGATGGAAACGCGGAGTACAAGAAGGGGGTTCTGGTTAACTGCTGACCCAGCCAGCGTACGACATTAGGTTAGTATGTCTATCTCCTTGCGACTTATTGCAAAGCGCAAAACGAACTGAAAATGGATATTCGCATTACAGTGCATGACTAACAGATACCTCGTATAGGGATTGATTTGTTTTAAATATTTTCAACGGATCAACAAATGTATTACGACTATTTCTGAAGTGCTGTAAACGGCTCCAATTTTCTATGGCATACATTTTCCAACTAGTTTTTAATACTTTTCCGACTACAGGGTACTGAAAATGTTCATTTCTTCCTTTTTGCATTCGTTTAACATCGCTTCGTTCGTATTCTTCTCTTTGTTGCTATGCGCTTCACTTTGCTTATCCTTTTGCCCGGCTGCTGATCAAATAGGCATCATTTGCCTGGCAGGCAGCACAAAAAGGTCGGCAGCAATTTTAAACGACAGTCAGTTGATGACTGTGTTGACATATGAAGACTAGAGGACGATGGCTATGGCAATGGCGGAAGGGAGGGAGATTGGGAAAGAAAAACCGTAACAGCGTCTCAATGTGTGTGTGTGTGTGTTTGCTATATATTAACCCTATTTTTGACGTCAATTAATGACTCGGCACTCGCAGACATTTCGGATGAAATTTAATTTTTTTTACCATATTTCTTGGGGTCGACAGCGACTTCCGGTCACTTTCTGTACCCTGTGCTGCTGCCTTTGCCTTTGCCGTTGCCTATTTTTAGGCGCTCTATAAGAAATTGAAAAAACGAACGTAAATTAAACGTATGTACATATGTATGGTAAGTGTGCTGGTGTGTGTGTAAGTGACTTTCTGCGTATGAGAGTGTGCATGTTGTGAAAATAAAAGCATCATGGCAAAATCGTGTCTGTGTCGCTGCTGCCAGCTCGTTTAACCCCACGTGCAGAGCCAGGCTCTCTGCTGGCTGAGTTGCTCGTTTTATCATGCACGCTCACACACAAACCCACACATACACGCATATACCAACCACCCACCCACCCATACACACACACACACACACACACACATACACACCGGGACAACATTACGAGCATTGTGCGGAATTTATTGAATTTTTATTGGATTTCTCTTGCGTAGCAGCAGCATTTCTAGCGCCATGCTGGCTGCTGCGTTGTCTCGTTAGGCGTGGCATAATTCATTATGTTGACTCACTCACCCAACCACCGCCCACCACCCACCATTCACCACCCACTCGTCGCCCGCCCACTTTGTCGTGCTTTGCATATTAATATGCATTCCTGTGGGCTCAATTTATGATTTAAAGAGCTGCCGACTGCCGCCCCAGTTTCTGCTCCAGCCTGTTGCCTAATCACTACAACTTTTGGGCCCACATGGCAAATTCATTTAAGATATTTCGCTACACCCAACACAAAGGCGAAGCCTCGACGTCTCGTGATTAGTCAACATTTTAAAGAAATTATTACGCTGCAAAGATCAAAACCAAACGCTTAAGGCTGCTAACTGCTAACTGTCAAACTGCCGCTCTGTCCATGACCCATAAGTTTACCTTTCCTTCATTTCACATGCTTCCTTTGCTTGCCTATTGGCCAATTGTCACAAGGCGAAGGCGTCCTCCTGCCTGTCAGCAAATTGTTTGTCAGTCATATGGTTGTGGCAAAGGCTTTAAAACTTCTGAACTCATTTTTTTGACAGCTCAAGAGAAAGTTAAAAGAACTTCATTGACAGCTGAGTTTTGGCACAATCAGCAACTTTGTATATTATTTCTTCTAAATCTGAATAAGTTCAAAACGCCAATAGCGAAAATAAAATGTAATAAAATAATATTAATATTGGAAAAATGTAAATTTCCTATTAAGTGAAGAATTCTAATCATAACTTGGTGCCTTAACACAGGGCTTAGCAATAATATGAAAAATTTATATTTTGGCAACGCCTTTAATAAATCCCAAATTTCATTATTGAATATATTAACTTTTTACTGCTTAAGTTTAGTGTAATCTATATAAGTGTGCGATGGTTGTAAACTTTTACTTCCTGTTGCCGTGGCACAACACTATGCTATGCACAATAAAGTTGTGTTCGAGCATTGCATACTTCATACACATATATATTTTCGAAACTTTAAGCAAAGTTCTGTTTCATCCAAAGTTTTCAATATCGTTGCGTTGCGTTGCGGTGCGTGGCGTGGCATTGCGTTGAGGTTGCGTAAGGGATGCTATCGGCTGACCCCTGACTCCTATCCACTGTCCTCTGCACCCATTTGGTGTGCCAAAGCAAACGTTTAATATTCACGCTTGAGCGCACTTTCAGCGAAAGAACTGGCAGGGGGAAAAATGAAGGCAAAACACGGAGAACAGAACTGTGGTGGTGGCGGGGGCGATGGCGGTGGCGGTGGCGGAACTCGGAAACTGACAGGCCCAGTAAAATGTGTGAACTGTTTGACGCTTATCTATGCTTCTGCTTTTGACCAAATTTTATTGCCTCTTTCCAGGCCAAGTGTTTCGTTCCGTTACTTTACCCACTCCCTTTCCCGTTCTTATTCGCATTCCCATTTCCATTTCCATTTCCATTTTTATTCTCTCTCTCCTGCCAGAAGAATTGTTTGTCTACTATAAAAGCCAGACAGGGAACACCTGCTTCATATGCAACTCATCATGTTCGTTGTGGCATTGGCAATTAGCGACTGGGGTAAACCAATGCTCGGTGTTTATTACTCGCAAGTTGCAACTGTAATTATATTAATCATACGCCATGCTGTGCGCACAACTTGCGCAAAGCATTTGAAGCACTTTAAATGAAATTTGAAGTGACGCTTGTTTACATAGCCGGGCATGTCCTGGCTATGTCGACAGAGACAGAGACAGAGTCTGGTCCTGCCTCAACGTAACAGAATGGCCAGCAACGATTGTAAAGTGTCTTTCCTTATTTTCTTGTTGCTGACGTTGTCCGAACTCGTGATTTCAGCTGCCGTCGCTTGCAACTATCATTCAACTTTTATGTGAGCCACTGTATATATGTATATATGTGTTTGTGTGTGTGTGTATGTGTGTGGGCCACAACAAGCCATACTACAGTAATGGTCGGTGGGTCTCATTCACTGAGCTAGTCAGTTTCTAGTCAGGCCATCAACGGAAGTGCTCGTCGCCATTTTTAGTGCACTTCTTGAAAGTGCGCACATTTCCGTTTGGCATCAATGATTCGCCCACTGCCCTAAGGCTCACGCCACGCCCACTGCCCACCCAGAAATGCTATACAATGTTCACCTCCCTCCTCTCCGTCCCTTGCGCATCCATCGCGCTGTGTCTGCTCTTCGTTTTTATGTAGCCGCTGGCTGTTGGCTTTTTACTTTTGCTGATTTTAATTTTGGTAAAAGTTGTCACATTTGATTTTTAGCAATTGTTTGGTTTTATGTATCCGCCTCGTTCGCAGTTGTTGTCTTAACTTACTTTGCTTCTTCTCGCTCGTTTTATTGCTTCCTTTTTTTATGTGCTGGCAGGACAGCCCTAATGGCTTTCAACTGGCGCTAGTCCAGATTGGCTTTAATCGAGGGCCTCGTCTCTCCGCCTGTTGCTGGTGATTGCAAAAATTGCGGTTGAATTTCGTCACTGAATTTAGATACAAAATGTGTGTTGGGGGGAAGTGTAAATATAAAGTCAAGTTGTATCTGCGAATTGATGTAATTTCGAGAGACTTAGCCGAGTTGAAAGGAGTCAGCTGATAAAAAGCAATTACCATGCAACAGCGTTCGACCAAAAAGGAAATGAATAGGAAAAGTGACAACGAGAGAAACAGAACTTTGGTTTATCATTGGTCTGACAATTGATGTGGGCTTTTAAAAAAAAAAACTGATGTTATCGCAGACATTGAGGCATCGGACGCAATTTAGATAGACAAGTCAGATAAGTCGATGGGAGAAATGTATGTCACTATGCCAAGGTCCATTTAAACAAACGACAAATCTTGCATTGGCAGAAATGATGTTAAAATAATGGAATTGCTAAATAAATATGTGGATATAGACTCTTGAATAATTAAACAGTTTTTAATTTAGAATTTTGTAACTTTTCTAATTAACATATTACAACAATTAGATAACTAATTTATTAATGCTCAAATGTGTGTCTTTTGTAAGCCGCATATTTAATTGCCCTCTTGTTTAAAGTGCCTTTGTTCATTTGTGTTTGATTAAATGCAATGCAAATTTTGCCCCAAAGCGGATTTTGGCTAAGCCAACATAATAAATTATGCATTGTTGCCAATTTCTTATGAGCTTTAGTTGAATGCCACACAAGTACTTAAAGTGATTGCTTGTGTGCATTTTGCCCATGGCTGGCTAATTGGGTCTGGACATTGATATTTTACACGGATGCAGCTTAATATTTAAAGCAAGTAAGGCTCTTTCACTCTTTAGTGATTATACAACCAAAATGTTTTCCACCTTGTCACTCTCGCTGCCAGCTTCTGTCTCTATCTTCATGTGACATTGCCGCCTGGCTGCATTTTGTACATGTACACAAAATGCATGTTATACTACAACGTACTATAGCTATGCCCGGGCACAAGCACAGGCACAGGCTCGGTCTCGGGCTCGGGCTCTCGCACAGGACGACACACAGTGAACGCACATGCTGTGACAGCAGCGCCAAAAAGAGCCAAACAACTTAGCAGTGAACGCAGAGTGTACGACTAGCAGATACACTGCAGTTGGCTACGTTTTCTTCTGATAACAACAGTTTATGAATTGTTGCATAAATTAAATATTGCTGACGAAATGAATGAGTTAATAATATGATAACACTTAAACAAAAGCGTGTCTAAATCTAGGCTATTGATTGTCCACTCTATTAGTGCTTATGCCCAACCTTGAAGTGGCAAATTTGAACATGGTTAAGAGCGGAGAATGCTACAAATTTTCGTTAGCATAGAATTTGAAGCGACATTTTTGCGCTCTTTCAAGCGAAATAAACATGAAAATGTTTGCGACTATTTTATGCAACATATATTTATGTTCAGCTACGCTTGTGTGTGTGTGTGCGCGTATGTGTTCGTATATGGATGCGTGTAGACCCACAACAAAGCCAATAAAATGCTGTAACCTCGAGAAGTTCAATTTTTGTATACATTAACATTGAGATGTGCTTGACAATTTTTCACTTCAAGCAACAAATTATGCCGTAGCACAACATTGGGCGCACTCGTACAAGCTCCGTTGGGTTTTCAAGGATGCCCTGCGTCGCCCCTACCCCCCGCTCCACATCCTCTTCTCTGTAATGCGTGCCTTGCCGCCTCGCCAGCGACTTTTATCTAAAAGCGCACTTAGCCCAAGTAGGCCAAGTAGATTACGGCCAAAGCGCTACTGTATGTGTATGCACACACACATACATATATACGTGTGCTAAGCTGCTTTAATAATCTATTAATTTTTCACTTTTGAACATTAATTTTCAATTTGCAAAATGTCATACATTGTTGCCATCAATTTATAAATAAAACACACTAGCAAGTAGTTAATTATATCTGACTTAAAACTGTAAGTTTCTTTTTCAAACATAATACTTCTAGATTTGGTCCCATTTAAATACTTGCACATCCTTGAGCAGATAGATAAGCCGTTAAACACATCTTTCTATTGTTCAAAGACATTCAAGTTTATAAGCTATGGGCACATTATCTGCATTGCTTATTTACCCAAAGGATGCCAACAAGTTGTACTTGTGTTTTCTTGGGCAACTTTATAGACAATGCATCCAGCGATGTTTTAATGATATAAACAGCAAACACTTGAGCAAATTGCGCATGTAAACAGCCCAAGGAAGCGCTTCCAAGTGGGTTAAGCAACAACGAATACCGGGTGCTAGACCCTGAAAAGTGATTAAAAAAATGGCAAAAAATGGTTGTACAACAACAGGAGCAGCAGCAGCAGCAGCAGCAGCATCAGCAGCGGAAGCACTGTTGACAGCTTTTCTGGCAATGTCCTTGGGAAAGGTTTTTAAGCGAACCGAGCGAAGGCAAGCAAAGTAAAGCCAAGCCGCGAGCAGAGCCGAGTCGAGTTGAGTCGAACCGAAAAAAGCCTTTTGGCGCAATAACGGCACAACCGTTACAGTTTTTCATTATAGAAAACCCTAATTGGAAAAGTGTTTTGGGTTGCCACTCGAAGCTTTTAGCTCAAATGTCAGACAATGGCATCCAGGGCAGCAAGGCGGGAGAGAGATGTCGGAGATGCCACTAGAAGAGGATGTGAGGCAATGTTGTCCGATTTGTTGGCTTTCGAGGGTCGCTCTAGGGGGTAGAGCTAAGTGGGGTAGCAGTAGAAGGGTTTGTCATACTCTGGATGCTATTGGTGTGGGCATTAGGTTCTGCGCTTGTCTGTCCGCTCAAGCGCAGCTGCTTGAGCTTATTTAAGCAGTCAGAGTCGGGATAGAGAGTCAGAGAGGGCGACGGGCGACTGGCGACAACAAAGAGTCGAGAGACTGGCAGCCGGCGCACAATTTGTCCTCAACGTTGTGTTCCCAAGCACTGCAATCGCTTTGCTTGTTGCTTGTTGCCTGGCATTGTCTAATTGTTTACCATTTTTAGTAGTCTCTAAACAAGAGAGTGTGTATTTTGTTGCATTGTTTGATTGTCACACACTGCACAGCATTGTCCCTTCGTATGTAGCTGGGCAAAATAACATTTGTCAAATGAAAGACGCCATTGCTCTTGTCTCATTGCTACACATTTCATGCTTGGCTATTTTAAGCATACAATATTACCTTTTATTTTATTATTATGCCATTATGATTGCCGAGACAGATCACAGGCATTGCACACAGGTCTAAAGTGCGCATCCATCAAAACGTTGGCACAAAGCAAGCAACACAAGTAATTGAGAAGATTGATGCCAAAATGAAACCAATTATCCATTTAAGAGCTAAATTCCCTTGAAATGCAATATAATTGGAATGGTCATAATTAATGCATGCATACTTGCCAATGCCATTTAATACGTGTATGTGTATACATGTGCAGTGTTATGAAATTTGTGCGACAATTGCAAGTTGCAGTTGGGCTTTGCGGTCTACAACGACATGATAGACAAGTCAGCATAGACTGGAAATTGTAATCAACAACTGCATGTTGCAGATGGCAAACAAATTGTGATTTGCTTGTTAAGCAAGCCGCAAAAATTGCAATTATTTGTGTGAGTTGAGTTGAGTTGGGTTATGCTGTGCTATGCAATCGGGCAATAGACATGCACAAGCAAGCAGACACAGGACCAGACAGACATGCAAACAGATTGTTTCCAAATCGAAGCAATGGGTGCGATTCGATTCATCGATGCATCGATGCAAGCAATGCACAAAACTATGCTACAATCATTTTGCAGAGCAACAACAAGCACGTGTTAATTGAAAACTGTGTGTGTTGTACGGTTGCTGTTACACTTCGGACAGTGGCACAGCCGTATTAGCTGCAGTTGAACGAGTGTCAAGGTGAGGCCAGGTGAGCCCATTCAGGCAGAAAACAGAATACAGAATACAGCCAACAACCACACACACATTGCAATAACAATTGCAATATATGTATATCTGCTGCATTCTTTAGCCATATCTAGCGCTGGCATCTGGCCAAATCACGTAATCATTAACTTGTTTATGGCGCATGTGCCAACTGGGCCTACATTCTACATTCTCGTAAATTCAATGTGTGCCAGCAAAAAAGAGGAATTTCAATTAGCGTCAATTTGTTCAACACCTGTTTAAGTCATTGTTCGCTTATTCCTTTTCTTTTCCACTGATGAATCAAAGGTAATGCAAATCAATTAATTTGCTTGCCAATTGCCAACCAATTTAGTTCACTTTGGCAAATGCAAAAATTATAGCATACAACCAGGCGCCATTTAAAAATCCATTTTTCCATTTGGCATTTTGCATTTTGCATACGGCACATGCCACGCCCAGTGCTCAGAGTGCTGCGTCCATTGGGACGCGTATATTATTTGCATTTGCTGACATTTCTTTTTTGTTTGTTTTGTTTGGTTTGCTTTGCTCAACTGCATTTGCCTTTTATTTATATCTGGTTGCTCGTCGAGACTCGAGACTCGAGACTCGCTTTGGGGACTTACCAAGTCCCCAAGAACGATGACTGTCTGCCTCTGTCCCTGCCAGTGGCTTTATGAGCAATCGTTTTAATTAACATACGACTGTACTAGAGTAGAGCGTGATTCATCATGCTATTCCGTGTCAGCTCCACAGTTAATCTAACTTCTGTCTATCAATTTAATGCAGTTAACACAAATGCATAACTTCCTGGTGCACACTTGTACTCTAAACTGTGTCCCTAACTGCAGCATGCTTATGAGTGGTTTTTATGACTCGGGGAACACTTGGCATTAAATTGCAATTTGCGTTCATATAAAATTGCAATTACCGTAATGCGTAATTGCGTGTGTGCACTCATACATATACACTCGGATGTGGATGTGGATGTGTGCTTAAGTGTCTATTGAATGTATTGGTTGGTTCTACTGTGAGCTGTTGATCCATTTGAAATGAGTCTATAAATTTATTTATAAGTGCATATATTCTCATAGTCCTTGGCTGCTTTTAAATTCATTTTAAGAGCAATTGCACATGAAATGGCAATCAGCTAAATTCGTACGATAAAAACAGTTAAAGTTAATTGGTTGTAAAAGCTGTGGCGGTGACAGCAGACTATAGGTAATTACACATAAATAAGTAATTATCAATGTACTATAGATATGCAGATGAGCTCATGTAAAATCTGCTGCACCACAATGTGTCATAAAAACAAGTAAGAAGGCTGCAGTCGAGTTTGCTCGACTGCGAGATACCCGCCACCCAATTTTAAAGAATGTAAGAATAAATAAGAGCGACCATCGAAATATTATATTTTTCAAAAATATACTGGAAATATACTTAAAAATAGACTAAAATTATACTAAAAATATACCAAAATTAACTTTGTTCAAAATAATTAGCTTGGTAGAACTTTATTATGTTCATTGAAAACCATTATTGAAAACCGAGTGACATACCAGTTGAACAGGTGCAGCTGCACCTGATTTCGCCTTATAAAAGTAATTCTTTAATTACTTCTGTGTCTTTATTGTCCAAATTTCAGAGATCATTAAGATGATGATTAGTATTGTGAGTGAACTGAACGTTCTAACTTTAAAATGACGCTTACAATTCAATTAAATTTTTCCGAAGTACGGGGACAGAAGGGGGCGTGGCCAAAATCTAAAACAAACTTGATCTACGTGCAACAATAAGACACACTATCCCGAAAAATTGGTTGCTCTATCTCTTGTAGTCTCTAAGATCTAGGTGTTCATACGGACGGACAGACGGACAGACGGACATGGCTATATCGTTTTGGCTATTGACGCTGACCAAGAATATAAATACTTTATGGGGTCGGAGATGCTTCCTTCTGCCTGTTACATATTCGGTTGGCACAAAGTTATAATACCTTTCTACCCTTTGGGTACGCGGGTATAATTAATCAACGCTTTTCAATGACGTCATGTTTCAGTAAACTGTGAGAATTAGCTCGTTTAAAATTAAATCAAATGCAGATTGCAGTTTGAATATTACATTTGTTAAATTGAGATAAAATGAAGCTATAAACTACAAATATTATTAACTAACTTGTTCAGCATTTTCTACATATCTGTCATCTGTTAACTCGGCTTGAAATTGCATTATGAATAATATTCATAAATCAGCGAAACTCAAGCGCACATTGCCGTTGACAATGGCTCAATTCGACTGTACTAACTAAAAGTAAAATTGAATTTAAATATTCAAGTTCAAGTTCGAGTGCGAAATCCTGTAATATTTTTGAAGGGGCTTTGGGAGAAACAACAATAACATCAACAGTAAAGTCCCATGTGTGCTTAAACTAAAATTGAAAAAACTTTTCTCATTTTCAGATGAGCTCGTTGTGTCACAACACATTATATTTAAATCCGCCACGCCCACAACGAGAGAGCAAAGTGCTGCAACTAAAACAGATTTTTATACAACAAAAGCGAGAAGCAAATGAGCAACAGCCGCAACAAAAACAACAAAGAGAACAACTTTAGTGATATGGAACTGTGCATAGCAATAAAGTCAAAAGCTCAAAGTTCAATGCATCAAAGCAACTATCAAAAATGCCACCAAAATCAAATGAATCAACTGAATACTCAAGTAAACAGCCACAGAAGCCACATCAAACACAGAGATCGAGACCACCTGAAAAAGCAACAACAAAACCAACGAGCAACTGCAACTACAAGCCACAGCAATAGCAAAAGCAACAACAAGAAATGCAGCAATAGCAAAAACTACAACAAACATTGTTTGTCACAATGCCACAGACTTGATTGTCTTCTGCCACTGCTAGTGCTGCTGATCCTGTTGAGCCCGGCTCAGCATACGGCTGCATCTCCCAGCAGCAGCAGACGTGATGCTCTGCTCGCCTACTACAAACGAGCCCAGCTCCGCCAGAGCGACTCGTATGGCATCCCAGAGTATCAGGTGCGGGAAAGTGCCGCCTTTGACTTTGAGGATCTGACACCCACGGGCCAAGTGGTGTCTGTGCTGAGCAATGCGGATCGTCTGCGCAAGCGTAGCGCCACCTCAACCACAGCCCACACTGCAGCGCCAACAACGACAGCAGCCCCAGCAACAACAACAGCCGAGACACCTGCCAGCCGCAGCAAAGCGACTGAGAAATGTGAGCCCAAAGTGTTGGAATCGCTACCAGATGAGCCAGTAAGTAATTCATTTATTTACGTGTCCTGTTATTGACTGATTCTTACTTTGTTGCAATATTGAAAATAAAATTTAAAAAAAATCACAATCTTCTCAGCAACTAATTATGTTTTAAACTCCTTTCCAGATAGATTCTTTACTTTATTATATCATATTCAAAAAAGTGGAATTACGTCTTAAGTTTCTGAACATAAACTCAGCACTGTTTATTTAACGTGTGCACTTTGTTGCTGTTAATTAAACTGTAATGAGTTTCTTAGCTTAAACTTTAAGCCTTAAAGTGATAGCTAATGAGTCAGTTAATAGTCTGCAGTTGCCATTAATCCTCATAGTTTATTGAAATAAGCAAACAGACACTCAAACCGAATTTACTATTTGTCTGTACATGGCAAATAATAACAAAAAACAACTATTTGTTTATTGCGTACTGAGTTGACTTAAAAATAGCAGTTGACCCCGAGGCCTTTGGCTAAAACAACACAAGAAATCCACCCTTGTTGACAATTCAGAAAACTATCGAGGTCGACATTTGACAATAAAAGTATTCACTTCATTTGATAGATGTGCATAAGCGAACATTGAAGTCCACACAAAATAATAAAATACCTTTGGCAATCGGCTATTGATTTGGGTAAAATGTGAGAAAAAGTGCAGCTTGCAATCGACCCAAGGGCATGCAATTAGCATGAATATTTAAAATTGCTAACTAAACAGTTGAGAAAGAGCTTCACGGTCGTCGCTGAAAAATGCTGAGTGCCGACGACAAACAGTGGGCGAGCATTTTCCGTGTCTAATCAATAAAGTTGCTGAGGCAGCAGCACCCAATTCGCTCCCACTTCCTCCGCCCAGTCTTTGAGCACTCGCATAAGTTGATGCAGACTTCAGAGTTTCATGCTGACAAAAATCTTTTTTGCGGAAATCTGCGCGCATGAAATTGCTGAGGAAAACCCTGTGGCCTGTAGCCTGTAGCAGCCCCCGGTTTCCGTACCGCAAAAGTTTGTTGACGGTCGTAAAAAATATTACGCATACGCCATGTCTGACGTAAATTCGCATACGCACATAGTAGTATCTAGTGGGCGTATGGGTGTGTGGGCGTGGCCAGCGGAGAGCTGCAGGTATTACATAGGATTTGCCAGCAGTTGCGGTGGCTGTTTGACGGCATGTCACGCGTCTTGCCTCTGCAAGTTAATTAAAAGATACTAAAGAAGTCAGACACAGTCACAGCCACAGCCACAGGCTGAGGCAGAGACTGAGGCTTTCGCTCAGCTCTGAGTCGTATCAGGTTGCGGTCCATCAACGATATTTTAATTGAATTTGCATGACAATTCCAACGAGAACTTGAAATTTAAAGATAACGCCATTCTTAACCACAAGCTCAACAGCCAGTCAACCAGTCAACGAGTCATTCAGTCAGACAGAGAGTGTGAGTTGCTTTTGCAGCTATTTTTAGACAATTGCGCGATTTGTATAAATGTTCAGTAAGTCGGTGTGTAAACAATATGCCACGTAGCTGGCAGCCTTCTTTCCTTTTTGGCCATGACGTACATCACAGGACACAGTACATAGTACACAGTACACAGGACGCAGGACAGACAGCTAGAGATCGATGGCGTTAGCCGCTTCCTTGACGCAAGTGCCACGCAGCTGTGAGCCATAATTAAAAGATACAATTTCAATGTGCTCTGCATGAAAATGGCAAGCGAATTTGTAAATTGCCATTAGAGCGATTTGAATCTCTCTTCACTCGAGTGTGTGCTCCTTAGACACGTAGACCCAACCTCCCCATCAAGCAGACTCCCACACATAAACACACACACGTACATACAAAAGTGTATAAAATGATAAATAAAATGGCGCACATGGAACAACAGCTGGACAAGCCAATACCCATAGAAACGCCTGCCCCAAACCTGCTGTTCCTGCGTCTGCTTCCAGCTCCCTTGTCGGCTTTTTGTTTGCTCTGTGGCAACGCTGGCTTTGGTCAACAGCGGACGCGTTGTCGAATGCCTGTCAAGCATTATTGTTGCTTGTTGTTCTTATTGTTATTGTTATTACAACTGCTGGTCCTGGGCCCATTTCTGCCACTGCCATTGCTCGCTTGGCAATGTCTGCTTTTGTTGCGCTTCAACAACAGCCAGGCGAAATTTGTATGCCTGCTGCCGCTGCCTATTTGTTTGCCTTTGTTTCATATAACAACAACAGATACAACAACAATTACAACAACTGGAATGTAACAACAAAAATTACTAAATCACACAATGCAACGCCAAAAAAATATTTAAGTAATTGCACCCCAATGATTCAGCTAACATTGCAAATACTCGTACAAAAGCTTCGTGCCAACACAACTGCATTTTTGCCAGTAGAAAACTCATAAAGTTGCTATTAAATAAATGCATAATCGATTAATCACAATAATAATAATTGCTGCTAGAATTTAAAGTGCAGGCTAAGATGATTTAGTAGTTTTCTGACTTGTACTTTGATATGGGTGCAACAGTAAAGCTGACTGAATAATATATTTACTTTCGAGCTATTCAGAGGAACAAAAAATTGGTTGTGATTTCAAAATATTTTTTTTTATTAATGCATAATATATGTTGTTGGTTTTTAAAATAATTTGATCACATATTGGTTCAGCAATGCTTTCATACTTTATCTATCCATAGGCTGGCAGCTTATCTCTGAGTCTGTACAATGAATAAATGCTATTTGGAGCTAATCAGAATTGTCCATTTTCGAGTTTTTTTGAGCTTATTTAAAGCTGCTTCTCTTCCGCCTTATCTCCTGCTACATTTTCTGTTTTTTTCATTTGCACAAAAAGTGTCGCATAAGCAATAGGTACTTACCAGAAATGCCTGCCTGAGGCATTACCAGAAAAGCGAATGATGAATAATTTGTAAGTTTTATGAAATTCAGTAAACTACAATTACATTAACATTTGGAGTACGTAAAACAAAAAGAATATGAATGAATGAAGGCGCGCAAGAAAAAAAATAATCAACGGAAGGAAGAACTCACTCAAGCAGTCCGGCAGATGCTTTGCATAATGAAAGATGTGTAAAGATGTGTAGTACATACTTGTGAGCTGCCCAGATGAGATTTGCAAGTGTCAACAGCAACAGTAACAACAACAACAAGAGAAATAAGTGTAGTAGCAGCAAAGCAGCTGACATATTTTATTCATTAAGCACAAAGCGAATAACACGACGACAAACATGCAAATGACAACAGCAGCAGCAACAAAACAACAACAACTAAATGCCATATGGGCATGTAAATATTTTTATGGTCATAAGTAAGAATTGTGTATATACATACATATGCATACATACATAAGCACACACATACATACAAATGCCGGCATATCCGAGTGCGCGACGAGATGTCGAGCATGAGACATTAAAAAGCCAGTAAAACGCGCTTTACGGATTTCATTTCAACTGCTTGGGGTGCGCGACTATGTGTGTGTGTGTGTGTGTGTGTGTGTATGCAACAGCACTTGGCATAGTTGCTGCCTCAACTTACATGTGTATGTGCGCTTGCAAATGTATGCATGTTTTATTGCACAGTCGCTTCTGTTTGTGGTTTTTGCTATTTACAAGTGTTTCACATTTTTGTTGCTGTTGTTGCCGCTGCTGGATTTGTTTGTTTCTTTGTCGGAGACCGCAACACGCCTGAATGATTCTACCCCTCGACAGGGAATAAGTGGATATATATGTGTATGTGTGTGTGTGTGTGTGTGTGTGCGAGTTATTTGTGTACAAATATGTTTGTTTCTTGTTAATAATTCATTTGGCTTTTCATCTGGCACATAACGTATACGCAATGTGGTCGTCCCAGCGTTGAGCATTCCTAATGGGAAATATTTGTTGGAAAAGCCAAAGGTGACTCACCCATACACACGCACACATACAGACGCACACCCTAATACCATTTCGCTCCCACTTCTCTGACCCGTGCTGCGGTTACCTTTTGTTTCCAAAAGCCATAATGATGTCATCAGAGTTTTGCTGACTGCCACATCGTATCCTGTGCGTATCCTGTGCTCATTCTAACGTGTTAATTTTATACAAACAGAGAGAGAGAGAGAGAGAGAAAGCGCCGTCTGAGCTGGATTATAAACATTTTGCAACCCAGCTCGGACATTAAATCGTATTATTTTCAACAACAAGAACAACAAACACACTTCTTTCATTTTCAGACCTGGCCAAAAAGGTGTTGGACCATGCAAAACGTGCGCCATGTGCATAATTCATGGCTAGTCCAAGTCCAACTTCAACTCCAACTCCATAGCAAGGCATCTTATTCACGTATCCTTAATTTTCTTCGCGTTTACACCAATTATAGGCGCTCGCTTTACCGAAGCCCTCGCCTCGCCTCTTCTCGCTTCGCCACGTCTACTCTCTTTGTGTAACAATTTATTTTGGAGCTTAGCTCTCGGCTCAAGTGCACAAATACCTTTGATGGCCACAATAAGACCAGGCCTGAGTGTGCAACGCATGAAATATGTTTATTCTGGCTACAGATAAGCACTATAAGCCTCTTTGGACTCGCTCGCCTCTGTGGTTTCGTTTATATATGTAGATAGTAACTACTGCAATCTGATGTTCATAAACTAGAAAAGATGCTGATTAAAATTATTTCTACAGTTATACATTGAACTTGGCCTATTTAATTTTGAGAATTAATTGTTTTTTGCTTGTCTATTACAGTTTTACGACTTTAGCGATTTAGCTGCGGATGCAGCACGCCAATTTACCGAATTCCTCTCGCAAAAATTTCCAAATGCCAATTCACCGGACGAGCAAATACGGTCGGAAATTAACCATCGAGCGAATGCCATTGCCACCTACGCCCTCAACGAGGATGAGAACCTATTGGCCTTTGCCATCGCAGCGCCTAGCATACACTCAGTTGTTGTTAAATTCAGGGACAATGTGACGGTCAGTGCGCAATTTGTAACTCAATTCGAATTGGCAGAGAACTGCAATTGAAATGAATTGAAATCTATCATTACAGATACCACCGAGTCAGGTGCATAACAAGGCATATTTGGGCGCATACTGGCGTGAGCTGGGGTAAGTGTTGGGGGCATTTGAAGCTGTCAAGTTGTGCTGGTAGCTGGTAGCATAACCAATAAATGTTGATTGATTGATTTGACCAAATAAACACTGGCATACAGCATAAGCATGTGTGGAGCCAATAATCGTAGCATGTTTTGGTTCGCGTGCAGGTGGCAGGCAGCTAATTGATTTGATCCCATCAAATATGATTACAGGGCCGCCTGGAACAGCAGCGATGGCACACGGGAGTGGGGCACACCATTTCGTGACTGCAACCTGTTGACGGGTCGCTGGCTATGGCCATTTCGCATATCATTCTCCGAGCAGCCAATCAAGTGAGTTAACCCCATTCGAGCGCTTCCAAATACTTCACATTTTCAATATCCTGCATTGCTTTACAGAATTGTTGCAGCTGCCTTTGTAGCCGCCGATGAGGACGTGTGCAACGATGGCCTTGAGGAGGTCTTTGGACGTCGTCACGGGTAAGTCAGCTTAGCTGTTTGATTTAACTTGATGCTTTAACTTGATGCACTTTGAAGCTGCGATCGGAATACCACATTTTGCCTGCTAACTGAGAACAAGCCAATGGCCACTCGGGATGTTTACACTTGCCTGTGCCGCGAGTCCTTTTACCTGCCAAATTCCACACTTCAGGGCTTTCGCGGTGATCTCGTTGAGCTCAGCGAGGGCTTCGATAACATTTCGTGTGTGCCTTGTCCGGGCGGCTGCACCAGCTGTGATCTGCACGGCGTTTGCCTCAACTTTCAGGAGGAGGATGCCATCAACTTGGATGCCTGCCTGCGCCTGCTCGTTGCCATTGTGTTAGGTGCTTGCATCCTTTGCTGTGTCGTGCTAAGTGTCATTGTATTCAGGCAACGTAAATGCAAGGTCAGACAAATGCTTTAGATATATACGATATCTACTAAAGCTGTTCTCTTTCAGGCCATTGCCTCGGGAATGTGGACCGTGCTGGAGACCATACTGCTTGGCATTGTTTTACTTTATGCATCGGCAAGTATTATAATTGAGTTGTCATTACCGCTGTGTACTAATTGCATCCTCTACAGGTTGCCGTCCATTTCTTTCCCGCCTCCACCGAACGCTGCCTGCTGGAGCCTTGGCTGCGCGAGATCGGCTTCATCACCTGCTATGGCGCCATCATATTGAAGCTCTATCGCCATCTTGTAGACTTTCGCACTCGCAAGGCACATCGTTGGGTGCTGCGTGATGTCGATCTGCTCAAATATCTGGGCACCATGGTCTTTGCTGTCGTCTGTTATATGGCGGCATTTACTGCCTCATCGTTGGATCTGTTGGAGAGTGCGCAACTGAAGAGTTTGAGAGAAGCCAGCACCAACACTTGTCATCCACTCAAGTGGGAGCTTGTAACGCAGACAAGCGAGATGCTCATCCTCTGCTTTGGCCTCCATTTGGCCATTGCCAGTCGCAATGCCAACACACAGTTTCGGGTAACGAAAGCAGTATCTAAATATGAGTACCTTACTCAATTTATGCATTTGCTTTCACAGGAGCGACAATTTCTGGTTACCACGCTAACGCTGGAGTTTCTTGTGTCGTCCAGTTTCTATTTTCTACGCTTTGTCTATCTGCCGGAAATGAGTCCTGGCGCCATTTTGTTGGCGCTGTTTGTGCGCTCGCAATTAACAAACAGTTTTGCCTTGGGTTTGATATTTGTGCCAAAATTGTGGTATCAACACAAGCAGGTAACAACAACAGTTAACAGTTTGAATTTGATAGTTTCTTATTTTATGTTGTTTTAGTTAAAGTTTATGATTTTCAATTCATTTTTCTGTTCGATCATTGAGATTTATTTCTTGCTAACAAAGTGCGTCCAAAGTTTGTTCGAGTAACGTATATACATAGACATCATGAAAATATATCGTATTTTAGAAAGTTGAGGCAATCGTACTTTAGGCTCAATTTGTACTCATTTGTCCGCAATCATCGTCGTCGTTCTCGTCTCCGCCTTGGTCCACGTAATTGTTACTCATATTTGTATTTGGTATTGTCATTTGGTTGAGGAAACGATTTTTGTAAACAACAACTATATAATAATCAAAAGAAATCCCAGTTAAATATATGTAAAAAATAAGAAACATCAACTTAAATACCAAAATAGCGAAAATACAGCTTTTTGCCAAACAAAAATAATTTCATTCGTTATGATTTTCGTTTGTGAAGTTGATTATTTAATGTTTGTTTTTTTTTTTTGATGATCTCCAAAAATTTTAGAATTAAGCTAACATTTCATGAATTTTAGTCAAGCTATGAAGTTGCTGCAAGTGTCATAATTATTGTTAATCAGAATGTGTTTTAACTATTGTACTATTTGAATTTGATTTCATTTCATGTTTCACTCCACTCAATTCCATTCCATGCCATCCCATACTTTGTACTTATTTGCTAGCTGAACACTACATTGAGTTGCACTATCGTAAAAGTAACGTTAATCAACACTGTTCGGCCGCATGTTTGCCACTTTAATTTAGTTCTGTAATTTGCATGCTAATTTTGAAAATCATATCACAACAGCTAACATGACAAAATGATGACAAAAATCGGTTTCCTTTAAATTCCCAACATGCATACCAAAACTATAGAGTATTTCTATTAGCCCACACAACTATACTCGTATAATATAATATGTAACTCTTACTCTATGTCTCTTCCCACCTCTCTGCCTACCCGTGTACTTTGAAACAACTCTGTCTAGTCTCTCTGTTTTTATAACTAAGTAGTTGTTTTTAGCTAAAGCCCAACAACGTTTGGTCGTCGTTACTTTGACCTATGTTTATCTCATTTACAGCACCACAAAAGACACAATCACGCTCAATAGGCGTGTACTCAATCAGAACCACAACTACACCCACAACCATACAACCATTACATACTCTTTCTTTAAATTCAATACAATTAAATACAAAAGAAAAGAACACACACAATGCGCACAGAACTACTTCAACTTTGAATTCTCTTCTAAACCTTGACTCCACTCGCTCTCTCACTGAGTTCGATTTCCGTTTCCGCATTTGTATTCGTATTCGTATCTCTTTCTGTTTCTCTTTCTTTTTTCGTTTTGCGTTTCCGTTTCCGTTTGGCTTTTGTGTTACTTCCTGAGTGTGGTTTGCGGTGTTTGTTGCATCTTCATAGCTTGCAGGTTCGTTCACTTGCGTACGATCTATCAATGCGTTTACCTGTGGATGCTTTCAAGGGTACGTCACATGATGCCGGTCAGCGCTTGGGCGGCGGCTATGCGGGTCTATGCCTGGGCGATCCCGACATTGGTGAATTAACCATATCCGAAATGAGTCCCGAGGATATACGTGCCGAACTCAAAAGGTTAGTGCCACATCAACTGCCTTCTAAAGTTCCATAAGCTTCATGTGTATATTTTGCAGACTGTACACGCAATTGGAGATTCTGAAGAATAAGACGCTGCGTCAGGATAATCCGCATATTAGCAAAAGGCGCGGGGGTCGCAAGGCGGGTCATCGTCGCTTCTCATTGCAAGTAAGTGACTGAGGATTGACTGCAGGTGTAGTCTTAGTTCTCTCTGTAAAATACATGTTCATCATGGGCGAGCATAGCCAGTGAAATGAAAGGTCTTACTTCCAAAGCAAAGCCTACTAGTTGATTCAATGAACTTACATATACCTTGTGCCCAAAGAAAGCCTAAGCTCCTTTTCTCTTTCTCTCTCTCTCTCCCCCTACTACCACTACTTTCTTAAACTCTATCCCATTTGTTAAATTTTTCTGTGTGAACATACGTATTAATCTGAAATATATCTATATATATATATATCATTGTTCTTGTCATGACTTGTACTATATCAAAAACAAAACAAAAAACTCAAACCCACCAACAAAAACCAATATCTAAATGTAGAAAAAGGGCAGCAAAGATAAGGTAAGAATTGTCAGACTCTCACTGTAACATAATCGTACTCGTACTCGTAAAGTTTAACCTACAATAAAAACCTTAAACAAATCCTAACTATGTGTTGTGGCTAACCAAAAACCAATCCAAAAATGCGCACGTTTGTCTATAGCGCCTAACTCGACGTAACATATCAATAGGTCTTTTAAAAAGTACTTAGCATGCGCTCCTAACTTGTCCAAGTCCAACTAAAATAAATAAATACATAACTCGATTGTTCTGTTTCCATTAACAAGTCTGTTCTAAGCGTCCCCAACTAAATGCATGTCCTCAATATAGCACTCTCATAATCGTATGCCTTCAATCTCAACTAAAACTACTTAAAACTAATCAAATTAATTGAACAAATGCACTTTAATTGCAAAATTTACAAAACGATTTTACTTCAATTTTACTGCAATTCAATAATTTGCAAACAACTTTCACAGGCTTTAAGTGCCAAACATCGCAGCAATAAGCATCATCAGGATATTGAAATAACCGAGGCAGAACCGTCACGAACACCCGAGGATTCAGTCTGCAGTGGGGAGGGACCGACTGATACTTATGCCGAAATATCGGGTATATCGCATTCAATGCTATCCCATTCGATGGTCTCTCACTCTGTTGTATCACATTCAAAGTAAAAGCAAATCAATGATGATATTTGGCTATACCAAAACTGTATATAACTTTATGGAATCCAAAACGATATATACTAAATAATATACATATATACATACTATATATAAAAGTGAATGTATGTAACTGAGAATTAGGTGCAGCATTATAACAAATAGCGCAACAACACAAACAATAAAAGAATTACTTTAATTTTTGCAATGATGCTTCATGATGAAAAGCAAAATGTTGAAATGATATGAAATGAAAGATGAGCAAAATATACAAACAATAAAAACATTACTTTATTTTAACAAAGGGAATAGAAAGTGTTGAGTACTTAAATAAAATGTGCTTGAAAGCAAACATTTTTGTACAATTTTGATAAATTTTTAGAGCTGTTTTTTGTGCGTGTGGTCTAAGTTTTGTTTTTCAAAAAATAGAGCAAACGAGTTGTGTGACAAGAGCAAAAGAAATTGATACAAACAACAAATAAAGAACAAAACAAAATGATAAAGTAAAAGAAAAAACAGAGCCCACCTGTGTAGGTAACGTTAAAAAGTATAAACAAATAGGACGTCTATCACTTATTTGTTGCTAATTTCTTATTTATAATTATCTCAGTATCTTAACTGTTTCTGTTGATGCCAACTAAGTTCCTTGAAAGTAACTATAAACACAGGCTTGTTACCAATTCCAAAACTCGACTCAAATTATGCGCAAAAAAGTATGCTATATTTTTCGTATAGAATGAAAATTGGAATATTGTGAACAAGTCTGACAATAATTTGCCCTTAATTTGTATTCATAAAGTGAAGAAACACAAAGCGAATTCCTAATGATCGATTGATGGCTAGCTAAATCATTTAATCAGCGATTAATCAGTTGTAAATTTGAGCTTATAGGCATTAAACATACTAGAGAATTCCCCCACAAGCAACCATCATATGTAACTACACAATCGACGCCTAGATTTTAACTATGTATGTACTTTAATAACTTTAATAATTGTATTGTAAAACCACACCAAATATTATTTGTATATATACTCAAAATATATATATACTATACTATATATGTACATATATACAGATTTGCATATCTGAAATATGCGCAAAAAAATTAATGTATGTACTCGTACATTGTGAGAGCAAAGCCACGAAATACCAGAGGCACTTGTTAACTTTGTGACAGAGCGAATAAACAAAACAGAAACGGAAACAGAAAAACAAATAAAAACAAAAACAAAAGATATTGTTGTATAATTTTACAAAACAAAAAATTAGGTAAACAGTGTAAGAATCGTTCAGATTGTTAGTATGTAGTCCATAGTTATGAATAATAATTTAGAAATGTAGCTGAAAAATTTGTCCAAAAACATTTTTCACAATTCCAATTCCAACAAATTGAAAGCATGTTTAACAGTTTTTGTGTAGGCTATTTTTGAAAATTCTAGTAATTTAGTAATTTACCTATTTACCACATACATTTGAAATGTATTCGATAATTACTCGTATGCTGATCTATTATGAATTTCATTTTCGAAACAATTATGCAGGAAAACTAAGAAAATAATGAAAAGTGTTTCTAAGGTGGAGTTCCGAAAAGATCAGTCATTCAGTCAGTTTATAGATATATGTATGTATATTTAAGAATAATGTTTTGACGCTTGTTATAAATTGAATGAAAGCGTTAATATTCTGAATATAAAAGTCCAGACAGACAAAAGAGCCACATCAACATACAGTACATAAGCGTTTATATGTGGTATAGACATACACATACACATATATACAATGAGATACACACATTATGCATGCAACAAGTTGAGCATTTAAAACAAAATAAAAGACAACTTTTTGATTGCGTTTGATCAAAGAGGATTGTGTAAGAAATTAAATATATATTGATAAATTGATGAAATGTAAAAGCAAAAGCAAAATCAGATGGCATATACAAGTACATATAAATATACATTTAACAAATTATATTATATTATATATATAAATATACATATTTATTATGTGTGTATCAGCATTACAATAAACAATAAAACAGAAGAAGAATCCGAATCAGATTGAGAAAGTTGCTCATTGCAAATGAAAATGAAATAAAATCCAAAACCCAAACAAACAGATTTGCAAGTGTGATAGTGTTCATAATATTCGTTCATTGTAATTAACGTAATATTAACTAAACCTTAACTAAAGCGAACGATGTCAGCAATTATGATGCATTAAGCGTTCCGTTGTCTATATACAACAAACATACACACATAAATGCATATACGTGTATTCCCGATTAGGTTAAGGGGGGTTCAAGGCCGGCGGTTAACTACAAATAATGCAAATTCAACTGCAACATTGTAACGCAAATACTTTCAAATGAATTACAAAAAGCAAAGAAAAAACCAAACAGAAAACAAGGAAGATCAAAAACAAAGCAAACAAAAAATGGTACTAATAAATATAAATAATGATTAAATCAAAAACAAATGATGCTTGTATTTCATTTAGATTTTCAGCAACTTTTTTTTCCACATTGCAAATGAACTGCCCAGAGAGAGCTGTATACTTAATGAAAGCAAATCACTTTATCATACATATAATACCTACCCCAGTTCCTACGATCGCGTTATTTGGAGAAGAAAATATTTGAACCGAGTCGGCTATGCTGAATCGAGTTTTCCAGTCATATGTATATTATATAATATTGCTACAAGTCGGACCTTTATTCACATCTAAGTTGTGTATATACTAAATCTCTTGGTTTTTAAATATAATTGAAATATATTGCTCGAATAGTTGAAATCATTTTATAATTGTTTTTTTTTTGTGGTTGTTAGATTTGCAATTACATACAGTTATTAAATTTGGTTTTAATTACATTTACATTTACAGTTATAGCTACAGTTACAGTTACAAGTATAGTTACAGTTTAATCACTAGTTACTCACTTTGCTTGCTTTCTTCATATCGCCTTTGTTTCGTAGTTTAGTTGTATTTAGTTAGATAGGATCTAGCATTTAGTACGTATTGTTTTTATTTGCTCAATGCAGTTTCGTTTCATTTCGCTTTGTTATTTAATTAAATTATGAATTAATTTATTTAATTGTTGTTAAAGAGAAGCGAGTTAATCCATTGGGATTTGTTTTCCGTTTTTTGGTTGTTGTTTTGATCGTCAACTTGGTTTATTAAAACTTAAAAAATTACAATAATTAGTAATTACTTAGAATTTATTTTGGTTTTACATGCGCTGCGCATTTTGTTGCTGTGCTATGTGCCTTTTTAGGTAGACTTTTTGTTTGAGTGTATTATGCATTAATATTAGTTGTAAATTATACATTATACATTTATATAACACTAATTATATAGGTTTTTCTTTTGTTTGCTATTCTCTTGCCTGTTACTGTAAAAATTTACAATTTTATCATTTTGGTATTGCTACAGTTAAAGTTTTAGTACATACAACTTGCAAGTCAATTAATTGATTAAATGTTCATTTAAAAAATCCTTCATTAATATATTACAAAAACAATTATAATTATTATTAATATTAATATTATTATGCATAAGCTTGTTACGTTACGACTGTTTTTACTCTTTCACTTTTTGTTCTTTTATTTTTGTGTTTTTTTTTTTGTTTTAAAAGCTTAATTTATAAAAAATTGTTATTATTTATTTATGTATATATATATATATATATTGTATATGTTTGTTGTTTTTTAAACTAGTTTGGCGCGTAAAGCTGTGTTGCGTTTTGCATAGATTTCGTTCAATTTCAATTTGCTCTTAAATACTTTTTGTCTTGCGTTCAAATGCGCTTAAGAAACTTAAATAATTTAAAAACAATGGTTAACATTTAGAATGTAAGAACCGTTAAAACCGATCAAACAAAAAAAACTAATAAACAAATTAAAATCAAATAAAGCACTAATGTAATTAGTTAATAAACAATTTTTAATTTAACGTAAATAAATTTAAAGCCAAAACAAACGAGATCCTGCTCGTATGCAAATTAAGCAAAGCGTTTTCTTTTTTTAAAGTTTGAGTAAAATTTTGAAAAACCTTGATTAGTTTTCAATCTTGAGAATAAATAAACCTGTTCTGGTTTCAACAATTGTGCGTATCATGTTAATTTGTTTTGCCTTCCTTCCTTTTTCACATCTATAAATTAATTTAAGTTTTGCGCGTAGAGTTTGTTTTTGTTTTTTATACCTTGAAACAAGTTTAAGAAATAATATTTCCACAACAGTAATAAAAAATATTTCTCTTTATAATGTATAAATAATATAGATGTGTGTGTAGGTGTTGGTGTTGGTGTCGGTGTCTGTGTCTGTGTCGGGTGTGTGATACGGCGCATGTGTGAGCGTGCGCGTTTAAGATCGCTATAAAAAGGTATTATCCTTCAAGATATAAAAATAAAATATATATGCAATAAAATCTCAGGGAATAACAAAATAAGTATGACATACAAATAGAAAATCGGAAAAATAATCAAAAATAATAATAATAATCATTAATTAAATTGCAAACATTTGCATAACCAAATCATAAAAGTCGATTGCACTTATGAACAATTAAATGGTACGCCATTGCTGTAGTACAATTTGTTACTATATATCTTTAGTTAGCAAAAATTCTAATTTAGAGTCTAGCAGCACTTTGAAGATTTGCCAGTCGTTGGTTGCTTGCTTGGGGCATGGGTTTGGGCCATTTCAATGTTGCTTGCACTTGTTTTGCCCCATTTATCAGTTTCGTCTTTGAAAACGTCTTTCATTTACTTTCCATTCTCCTCGATCATCCTCATCATCATCCTGCTCCTCCTCGTTCCTCAATCCAATTCGTTCGCTTAAGCCAGGTTGCTTGGTTTCTTTGGGTCAGCTATTGAGCGCCCCCCACTGGGCCTATCCTAGAGCGGATGCAGCTTTGTCGTGTGCACGGTGAGTGCACTGCGTTGCGTGAATCGTTTGTCACAGTACGGACAGGTGTACGGCTTTTCGCCGGTGTGTGTGCGTATGTGTTTCGTGAGATAGTCCTTCACGCTGAAGGACTTCTCACAGTACCCACAATGAAATGGTTTTTCACCTGCAAAACGAATAAAATGCAAAATATTGCCAACATTAGCATTTCACGCATCCTAAGGCTGCGATTTTTCTGGATGCCGTGCAGTACCAAAACATTGTTTGATATAATAGGTACAGTATTTATAAGATTTGCACGTAAAAATCAAACTAATTTATAATATATATGTGTGTACATATTTGATTTGTTGTTTGTGTGTTAAAATGCGTACGAGACATATTATTACGTAATGAGATGAGGCGGGCGATACCTTTAAGGTTTTTGATTATATTTTTTATAACTTGCTTTACACGCTTGCAGTTGATTTATTGTATTTGTGGCAGAAGAGAACACTGAATTAATTATCTTATTTAAGTAAAACATTTTTTGTCTGTTCAAATATTTAAGTTTAATTTAAAGAACCACTATCAATTTTAAATAAAGTGATTTTTTCCAAACAAAAATTAAACAAATCATTTAATTTTTTAATCCATTCTGCAAGATAGTAAAGCTTTCAAATTATTTCAAGTTTTTTCATATTTGAAATTTTGTATTCAATATCAGTGGAGCGCTGCTCTGGCTAAAGGAAGACTATGGCAAAAAAAAAAACACATAAATTAAAGATCAAATCTAGATGCGAAGTGGAGAATTTTGTAGGCGTGAAATTTCGAAAACATGCGACCCCCAAAAGGCAAACAGATCAAAACTGTACATTTTTAGATCATATGGCGTCTTCTGTTGGGGGTGCTCTCTTTCTCTCTTTGCCATGTTCTTCAGCGAGTGTGCTGAGCGAGTGAGCGCGTGGTGAGAGCGAGTTTTGAGTATGACAAATGAGTATGGAAGGCATTTTGAGTAAATTATTTTTTTTTTTTTTTTCATTTTTTGTTTTTTTTTTCTTACAATCATTTTTGTGGTGTGTGTTTTTTGCACTTGAACGAGACGAGAGTTGATTGATCGATTGATTGGTTGATTGACTGAGCTGATTTGAGAGTTGATTGACTGACTGAATTGAATTGATTTGAAAATATATTGCTTCTCACCCGTGTGAGTCGTTAAATGTTTGTTCAGGTAATCCTTAACAGTGAACGCCCTGCCACAATAGCCACATCTAAATGGTTTCTCACCTGTATGTATGCGAGTGTGCTGTTTTAGTGTATTCGATTGAGTGAAGGACTTGCCGCAGTAGGAGCACGTGTAGGGGCGTTCTTTGGGCGTGGCGCTGTTTTTGGTTGTTGTTGTTGTGGCGGAGTAAATTTGAATTATTTGTTGCAGTGCGGGGTAATAAAAACAAAAAAAAAAAAAAAGAAGAGAGAGAAAGAGAGAAGAGAGAAAGAAAGATGAGAATCATATTATTAGTAACATTCGTAATCAATTCATTTGCATTTGCATTTGCACACTTAATGAGAACACAACATGGAGCGCATGGGCCACGACCCATGGCACATTTAGGATGCGCCCATGCGCTCTGCCTCAGGACTGATCTTAAGGAAAACAAACAAAAATATAAATAATTGGTTAAGGTAAATTGGTAAACAGTTATTCAACAACGCACAGCGCTGCCTCGAGCAGTCGTCAAAAGGCTGGACAGAGTTCTCTACGAGATCTGTCAGTCTTTAGTTACTCTTCGATTGCGGACTCTGCGTCTGGAATGTGTGTGTGTGTGTATGCGTGTGTAAATAGGGTAGCATATAAAAATGGATTTACTCTGCTTCGCCCGTGTGTATCTTGCGGTGCATGGCCAACGTTCCGGGTGTCTTGAACGTTTTCGGGCAATCGGGGCATTTGTGTCGGATCTTGTGGGCCAGATCGGCGGGCACCGTTTGTGTGCTAACCAGTACGCTTGTTGTGGCCCCCGGTGTGCCCGGTTGCACGCCAGGATTCGCTTGTATAGCATAGACAGGCACCGCATTAACCACATCGCCACTATCGCTCAAACTGAGCGGCTCCTCCTTGATGATCACCTGCGAATTGGAAAACTTGATATCAAATTGTTTCTCTCCTTCTCACAATCCAATTACACGTTAATCTATACACTGCTGTTAAATATTATTAGCAATTCTACCTGGGGATGGGTTACTGTCGCACCATTGCCGTTCTTCAGCAGCTTCACTGTAAGAGGCGGCACCTTTTGCGTTCCCGGATTGCTTAGATCGTCTTGATGCTGTTGCTCTTGCAGTTCACGCTGTCGTTGTTGCTCTTGTTGTTGTTGTTGCTGCTGCTGCTGTTGTTGTTGCTCAAGCTGCTGGTGATGGTGCTCATGTTGTTGCTGCTGCTGCTGCTGCAATTGTTGCTCCTGTTGCAGCTGCTGCTGGTGTTGCTGCTCTTCGGGCGTCAGTCTCATATCACGTGGCGCTATGGCGGGCAGATCATCTGGTGTCACAGGCGCCTCCTGGTGCTCCATAAACGTTTGCTGGCCAGCAGCCAACATTGCCGCCGAACAAACAGCACCACAATGAGAGCATTTGTATTCGTTGGGATTCTGCGTTACAGAATTGATGCCATAAATGCTGCAGACCATGCAACGCGCCAAAAATGCCGTTGCCTGGTGCGTCAACCGGTGGTGTTCGTCCACCTCCAGCGCGCTACCAAATTTATCATCACAGTTAGCACACGGATAGCTAAGCGATTTCAATTGTTGTTGTTGCTGGTGCTGTTGATGCTGTTGCTCAAGGGTTGTGATCGCTTCATGTGGTTGCACTGAGATGCCATGGCAGAGCTGCATATGGTCTGCGGCATGCTGGGCTCGCTCGAATTGCTGATGGCACATGGGGCAGTAATGACTGATCAAACTCTGATCCATGCTGAGATTGGGCAGAAAAGCTGTCTTTAGCGTATCCATGTTGAGGCTGGCGCTGGCGGCTGCAACTGCTGCTGCTGATGTTGCAGACGATGAATTGTTATGTGCTATCACGGCGGCAACTTGATGAGTTGGATGTTCCTGTTGTTGTTGCTGTTGGTGTTCCTCGGGGCGTGGCAGACGCAGTTCCTGTGTGTTTGTAGTAGACTTTAACATTTCTCTCATCGACTAGCGGGCAGGCAGATAGGCAGGCAGGCAGGCAGAGAAGCAGAGAGGCAGTCAGGCTGGCAGGCTTTTTCACTTTTCTTTATGTTTAAGCGTGTTAGTGATATTTATGTGCGTACCTTTCCACCACAACCAACAAAAGATTGGCCTCTGTAATAAGCAATGCCACAGCGAAATTTCAGATTTTGGTTTCCAATTCAAACGTGTAAAACAAAAACTATGCAGCTCAAATGGCTTGCTCTCTTAGCATGCCCATTCTATGATGAATTACTACTCTAATAATGTATTATCAGAATTTGGTAGCAAGGACTTGAACAACGGTACGGACTGATTAGTTATCTCTGATGAAGCTACACATTTCAAAGGGCACACGAAATTTGACACCTGGCGTGTAAGATCGCAACCCACTTGAGGAATGTGGGAACAAAATAACGAAAACAAGTCCTGTCGAAACAGACTGACTAAATGTAATATTATATTCCATCTGCACTCCCGCACTCTGAGCTCTCAGACCCTACATGCTAAATAATAATACTATAGCGGTGCGGCCATGCTTGCAGAAAGTGGGAGCGATATTCTACTGTATTGTGGCAGTGCGGCGAGATAACAAAATAAAAAGCTTTGGCTGTGTTTGTTGCAGTTGCTGTGATTATTGTAGCGGTGAGTCGCGGGTGTGAAAATTAAAAGCGCGCTGTCCTTTTGTTGCAAGCGGGAGAGAATAACAATAATTACAGTACACAATATTCAGTAGTGAGCAATGGCAATCAGCAAAAGGCGGCGCAAATTAAGCGTAAATTAGCACAGAAAATCAGAAATTTTACGAGCACAGCGGCGGAGGCGGCTCTCGCCTCGCGCGCAAAACGAAACGAAATTGGAAATCAGTTGGCACTGTCGCTGCTGCTTCTACCGATCTCTGTTTCTGTGTTTCTCTACTTCTGTGTTCCCCCAAGTTTGACCCCCAAGTCTCCCCCCACACATTGGACAGGCAGGCAATGCGTTCGAATCGAAAAAAATTTTCGGTCCGTCACTGTCATATTCTAAATTCGGAATTCTATTTTGATTTTTTGTAGTGCGTTTGCTGAGCGTTTTGTCAGGCTCTTACCAGCGTTTCCACGTATTGCACTTGTGTTTTATTACGGCCGTTTTTATGGCGAAATTGCCAATCAATCCAACAACATTTTCTTTGTATTTGTACAACAAAAAATACATTAACTTTTCACTTTTATTATTATTTTTTTGGCGAAAAATATACAAGCGTGACCGAAAGTTTCATTTTACAATATTCTATTTTAACTCCAAAAATATACCGGAATATACAATTCCATAATAACTAGTTTGGTAACACTCTACTAGGCATGGAGGAACTTTCGAAAAATCCATGTAAAAGGGCGCTTCTTTTTGAACAGGTGTTTGCTTTCTAGTTTTTCTCAAAAACTTGCGACTGTCTAGGACATTTTTTGACAACTTTTTATGTTACCTTTACACTGATCAGATTTTTTCTACATAAAAGACCCCCTTTTGATAAGAATGGAGGTAAAATGAAGATGGGTAAGTGACAGCAAGAAAAAGCTCGAAAAATACCAAAACTGCATTTTCAGTATTTGTATACCAACAAGTATCAAGAAACTAGAAGTATCGATACTTTTGCGAATTTTACTTTGAACGAATATCCTACTATCGTTAGCAGAGTTTCGGCGTTACCATATGTGCAGTCTTCCAGCTAACAGTAGACTTTTCAGCACAACAAAGTTACGGCGCAAAATCAGCTAAATAATAAATTATAAATAAATAAACCAACCATTAAATACAAATAGAGTAAATAAAAGAATACCACGTTTTCGAAAGTATTTCATGTTGTTTTATACATCCCTTGGCGCCAAACCTCTTAAGACTCAAAGAATGCTCCACACTTAACAGTATTGCTCATCCTGGTTGCAGACTGTAATATTTTGGAATGTGCTTTTTTATTTCACAATAAACATTAACAAAAGTTTTCGCCAGAACAAGGGAGATATAAATTGACAAATTTCGATATAGTTGGCAATTGCTAATAGCGTATATTACACGACCAAGTAGTCCACTTGGTCAGATCGCCCGATATTAAATAAGTTTTATGGTTTTCTATTATTGGTCTAAACAGCTCATCGAATCCAGTGTCAAAAAAGTTTGTTTATATATTGAAAATTCAAGTGATTGCTGTGAACTAAAAGTGTTATTGCTTTGCAGCATGTCGTCTCCGTGGTCTAAGGTCAGCAATGAGCCTGTGCAGACGGTAAATCTGGCTGATATTATGTCTGAGCAATACGCACATCGACTGCACGACAAGGAGCTCAAGAGGCACAAAGAGCAAAAACAAAAGAACCAAACACAGGCGCAGTCCACGCCACTAGCTACAGCTGCCGCCAGCTACTCTGAGGTGGCTGGTACCTCACCAATCGCGCAGGCTCATTCCAACAGCGACGCTGAAGAGTGGGAGGACTATTCCATGCTACTCAATGACGAGGAGGCGAAAAAGAAACTGCCTCCAGATGTATTGAAGCTGCTGCAGGACGAGGAAGAATCGGATGCGGTTATTGCACAGATGTTACAGTCACAGTTCGATCACGAATACAACGAAGAGCTCCGGCGCATCGAACGACAACAGAATAAACAGTCAAAGGTCACGGTGACCCTAAACAAATTCCTACGCAGCGGCGATGCTGAGTTTCTGCACGACACCGAGGCCGATGAGGATTACGAGGAAGATGAACTGTATCGGCAGAAGCAAGATTGGGATCGTTTTGAAACCAATGAAAAGATATTGGATACCATACCCAAGTGTGGGTTCAAAGTGGACAAGGAGGGCGAAATGATAACCAAACATGATCCTCAGCTATGCGGTGTACGGAATGCACAGCGCGTCATGTCGTTCCCTCCAGAGTTTCCCACCGGCGATGCTGCCTGCTTTGACATGAAGCTCTCCAACAAGGTGGGTTTATAAGCCTACAATTCTAGATGTGTTGCAATGTCCTCTAATGTATCTTCTACCCAGGTCTTCAATCAGCTGAAAGCATATTCAAGACGTGGACGCGCTGATCGGAAGGAGAAAGTGGCCACAGCTGAAATGGGCGTAGATGCTGCCACACGTCTGCTGCTCTACAAGCTGATTAACAATCAGATACTCGAACAGATTAACGGTATTATCTCGACAGGAAAAGAAGCGGTCATTCTACACGCCAACTCGGATGCCAGTTATACGGGCACCAATGAGCATGGACATGGCAATGGTGTGCTAATGCCACCAGAACTACTGCCCAAGGAGTGCGCCATTAAGATATTCAAGACAACGCTGAATGAGTTCAAGCAGCGAGACCGCTACATCAAGGATGATTATCGCTTCAAGGATCGATTTAGCAAGCAGAATCATCGTGTGATCATCAACATGTGGGCCGAGAAGGAAATGCACAATCTGATGCGCATGCAGAGCATTGGTCTCAACGTGCCCGATGTGGTAGTGCTAAAGAGGCATGTGCTTGTCATGCGTTTCATTGGCGACAATCACAATGCGGCGCCTAAGCTCAAGGATGCCCGGCTGACTGTCGCCGAGCTGAGCTGTGCCTACGAGGAGATTGTGGCAGCTATGCACAAGTTATACAATGAGGCTAAGCTGGTCCATGCCGATCTCAGCGAATACAATATACTCTGGTACGAGGGCAAATGCTGGTTTATCGATGTGGCCCAAAGTGTGGAGCCAGAACATCCCAGCGCCTTGGAGTTTCTCATGCGGGACTGCGGCAACATTGTGCACTTCTTCGAGAAGCGTGGTCTCTCCAACATATACACCAAGGAGCAGCTCTTCGAATTCATTACGGCCCTCAATGCGGAAACGCACAATGCTGCCATGCTGGAGCGCATACATACGCGGGGCGCCTCCATCAATCAGGCCACGGTGCCCAATCAACAAGAGTGCCCCGATGAATTGAAGCCTCTAGAGTATCCATTCGAATTGGCCTGGGAAAAGTCGCAGCAGGAGCGCGAAGCTGCTGCGGCAATGCGGCAATTACAACTAGAGGACAACGAAGTCGAGGAGGATAATGAGAAAGTGCAGGACATCGACAACGACAACAACACTGCCAAGTGTGCCAGTGCAAAGTAACTAAACTGTTAGATGTTGAACCCTAACTGGCAAGTCTGTCTTTTTATTGTTTTTGAATTTGTGAAATTCGTATTGCATATTAAAGACCTTACAGAGCCTAAGACCTGCACTTAATAGCTTTGAATTTGTATAGCAACGAGTGTACTCGGATGAGAATGAGTGGTAATTAATCAATTAATGCAAATGTCAAGCATAACCCAACTGGTGCACGTGCCACGCCTTTCGTCCGGGTTTAGCTAACAATTGAACCCATTTGAGCTGCGCATTTGCCGTTAATTGAGAGATTTCAGTGTTGGGCAAATCATTCAATTGATTAAATCATTTCCATGCGCATTTGAATTGCACTCCATTGGATCATCATCATTATCACGATCAGAATGATCATGATCATCATGATCATGGGGCATGCGTCTTCCCGATCAGCAGTTTTTTCATTTATTTTTGTTATGCCGGTCACAATACTACGACGGACTGGACTTTAGTAAATAAGTAGATCGATCGATGGGTTTAGTACGTCAGCGAGTGTGTTCAATACTCAACAAATAAACAAATACTCGATGTGAATGTTTTAGACACTAGCAAGTGAAATCAGTTTGAGTTTACTCTGTTTAGACGTAATTGCCATGACGCTTTGTCCACCAGCATCTAGACAATGTCTAAACTGACATAATCTTATCGGTGGAATGAATGGTTATATGGTTATTATTGTCGACGCAAATTGCATAATTAAACTATAACAGAATACTATAAAATTCAAAATATATTCCTCGTATCAGGAAAAATATATACTTTATGCAACAAGTGACTTTGTATTTGTTTTTAAATTTTGAATAATATTTATTTTTAGCTATTTGATTGCTATTTTAAAGTGCAAGATGACAGAAATTTATTTTTATATTGTCAACTAGTAATGTCAAAATATTTGTATTGTATTCAAAACGATTCCCAGAGTAGTTGACGTTCGTCTAGGGCGTATCTATTTGTTATGACAGATTTGTTAACTTTTATATTATTTATTTTGTAATAAGACATCAATCAAAATTGAACTCACAACAATCAGCATAGACGCTGAACTGCAAAGTATTATTGGGGATTTGTATTCTTTGCTTGTGCTGGCTTTATTTGCTTTGATTTTTGCAATGAGGCGACTCGAAAGTTTTTTACTTTTTTTGCATTATTATTTATTTATTTTTACCTTTGACGTTGCATTTCATGTTGCCAAGAGGCAGCAGCAGCGACATCTATTAGCTGGTGTTGAAACCGCGATAATACATACACGCGCACAGTCCGGGCATTGAATGCGTGCGCATGTGTGCACCCATACATATATGGATGCCAGCATTAGGGGGCCCGACTGTTGTACGCGTTGTTGGTGACGCAAAGAAGCGACGAAAAAAGTGGACGGCAAAATAAAAGAACTAAGAGCTCAGGCGACCGTCTCGGGTGTATGCGCATGTATGTATGTGTATAACATACATACATACATACATATATCAGCAGAAAATAGACAAACAGCGGCGTTAGAATCAAATACGTATACTTGTGCGTAGGAAACTAATATGTACATATTTGAAAGCGAAATACTTGGACATTGTATATTTATACCCTACATTTATTCAAGACTTTAAAAAAAAGCCAATGCAAGCAGTTGAAAGTTAACTGTACTGCTTGCAACACTCTTCTTGCTGCAAGCAGTGCGTGCGTTTGAAAAGTGACAAAAATAAATGCAGAGTGCTCGTTAGTCGACTATGCTCAATATGCCTGCGCTTGTTATAAATAAATGTGTCATTTCATATGGATGCGAATTAAATAAATGTATTTCACAATTGCCTGGTACATAATATTAAAATGAACTTATTAAAATGCACTTAACAATTGTTGAACTGTTTTTGTGAGCCGCAAATAAATAAATAACAAGAAATTAAATATACAAAACACCACAAGTGCTTTTTTTTTGTCTGGCTGAAAAGCATTTCAATAATAAAAACAAATAGCCGCTTAATCAAAGAAAAACAAATTAAGAAAAATAAAAGCGACCATGATAAGGTCAAATCGATGAGACAATCATTGGACACTCTTCGCTCTGGAATTGGAATTCGGATGAGTCAAGGCAGCGGGACTGTACATACATACACAAATACATATGTATGTATGTATATTAATTTGATACTGTAGAACCCTCGTATTCTTTAATAAATGCGGCCATGATCTGGTAGAAATACTGGCATATTCACGTTAATTATAAGGTAGTTCGAAAATATGGCAAGTGCTCATTTATATTGTAGGGCATTTCATTAGGGATGCTAAACTCTTAACGCTTAACGACTTGCGGGCAGTTATCGTAAAGACGGCAGCAGAAATGTGGTCCAAAAGAATTAAAATGTATGTATGTTGGTTTGCGATCACAGCAGCAGCTCAAATTGCTCGCTCTCTTTCGCACCACTGTAGCTGGTCTAGGCGAAAAGCTAAAAGTCTAGCACATTTTTGTTAAGTGTAGCACGAAAGACGCACACTCCAGTCACAAGCACACAGACACACACAAATATGTTACATACACAGGCATGGCTGGCTGGCCACTTGGCAGCAAAGCGAAGGAGGCTCGTCGCACGAAGATGCTGCGCTGCGACTGCGCAGTCAGCTTTATGCTGCCCGAAGACAATGTGAAATCGTGACCGAAATGGCCTCCTCAAGTGGCTGACGTCGCTGTTGCCGCCGCTGTCGACGTCGCTGCTGCTGTCAATCGTTGAGCTTACGCGCACACATACAGACATATGTACATACTTGAATTGGAATTTGCGCGTTTAACGTTAACAATTTATTTGCATTTTTAATTTTCATGTTCCTGTGCAGTCGAGTGTGTGTGTGTGTGCATTGCCTGTAAGAGTTGGTCAAGCTGCCTCTGGCCGATTCAGATTCAGATTCAACGTGTGTCCACATGGCTTCTATTTTAGGTCTAACTTGTTGCACGGCCAGTTGACTTGGTCATCCGACGGGCCGGCCGCATCGTTGTAATTCAAGTTAGCTACAAAAATAGAATCTTAATTTATTGTTGCCGCCGCCTGCTGCCCTTACATGGCCATATCATTTTCATTTTTCATGCTGACGTTGTCCACAACCAGCTATTGGCCCTGTACTCATCGTACTCGTTGTGCACATCCGACCATCAAAGCGATTCCTAAACGAAAGTGAAATGTGCGCTCTTGCGGCATTCTAGCTTAGTTAACTGCTGCTCGTCTACAGTGGCCACGCACTAAGGTGGCCGCATTTAAGAGAAGTCCTGAGCAACTGACCGTCTTTCCGTCTGTCCGCTTGTTTAAATGCATACATACGTCTGTCTATCATAAATGTCAGTGTTAACAAATTTCACTAGCACGTTGAACAAGTTAAATTTTCTAAGCAATTTTCGATTTGTTAAATATAATTTTTAATATTTAATTCGAAATTTATTATACTTATTTTTAAATTTTTAATATTATTCACTCAATATTAGATTCTTCTTATTGAATTTAATTGAAACTTAAATTAAATCAATAAATAATAAAAAATAAACAATTTATTATCAATATTTAAAATAGTCCATCCAAGCGAATGCATACTGTACTGCCCTGCTTGCACTATATTTAGAAACTGTAGTTATGCATCATAATTGTTAACCGCTTGAGGTTAGCTAGGGGCCATCAACTAGGAGACTGCTGTTAATTATGGAGCCGCAAGTCGAGTCGAGAGTTAACAAAGCTATGCAGCGTGCAGCATGTGGCATGTAATTTGTAAGGCAAACTGATAATGATATACATGAATTCGCAGTAGAGTCTGCAGTTGGTTAATTGCTCGGGTCGCAATCAAAAATGTGCTAAGCCCATTCACAAACAATAAAATAATGTGTAGTTTTTGGAATTATTGAAAATTCACGCGAAACAGTTCAAAAAATTTACAAGCGTATGTTAAATGTGGATACAACAAATAACAAATAACAACATGACAAACCACAAAAGATTCGCTTAACTGAAGTGATTTATAAGGCTTTGCTTGATTGCAAACAAAAAGGAAATAAACATGTGAATATGTAAATAAACTGCAGCCTAAAACGTGTTTTTGCCAATAACCCCCGTCACGTGCGGCTGTCGAGGGGGAGGGGGAGGGGCATTTGAAATTAATTGTGGTTGTTGTGGTGACTCAACCAAGGCATTTGCCCCACAGCAATCTCAGCTCGAAGTCGGCACAAACAAATAACAAGGCAAAGACGGCGTTGCCCTTGACCATGTTTGGACAGGCCGCAAGGCCCAGAGCGCAGTTACCGTTAAGAGCCGAAATTGCCAAGCTGTAAACAATTCACACTTACTACCTGCCTTTTGTCTCTCGCCTCCTTTGCCAAACCAATCCTGATTGACAGTCGCGCCAATGAGGCAGATGTTGTGTTCTCACTAACCTCATTCTCTGGGAACATCTTACATATATATACATACATATATACACACATGTGTACATATATACGTGTCTGACCTGGCTTCGACTAGCTTGCCTATTTACCTGGCCCGCCTGCATTCAGTTTCAGCTAGTTTCGGGCAGTTCTCTTTTGTTTTACGTTTCCTCGCCATGTTTGTTTACGAAACAGCGCGCAAAGCGTAATTGCGACTGGAATATGAAACATGAGATAAATCGATCACGCTCAATCACGATCCTCGCTGACTGCAGCAGAAATTTTAGACGCGCAGTTTATTCATACTTTGTATAACAGTATAACAGTAGCACAGTAGGCATTGATTTAGTGAGTCAGCTACAGTCTATGTGACACAAGATACACATGTGTGCGTACACACTGTATGTGTGTATTAAACAAGGGGGTTGATATTTTTATAGCTGACAATTTTACAGTTGACAAGTTTTAGCAAAATTGTGCCAAGTAAAAATGCCTTATCTGTATGGCATTGCGGACACCAAGTTTCTGGCCAAGAAGCTCAACTCTCCAAAGGTCAAAACCAAATCCTTGCCACCCGTCAAGTTCCATCGCAATCACCTCTTACCCGAACCCATCAAGTTCGATCACAATGCCTGGCCCATTCAGTTTCGCATCACCCCAGCGAGCCTCGTCGAACTGTGCGTCAATGTGGTGGACAAGCTGCCAATACCATCGATATATGAGTGGGACGATATGGACATAAGGCGTTGGATCATCCGCTATGGTTATCCGCAATACATGGTGAGCGGTTTTCATTGACTTATCGTCCTATTTAAATGCCTTCTTTATCTTCTGAGAATTTCATTTGAATCGATGAGTAAACACAGCAGTTATTGCATTGAACAATAACTTTATACATTGAATGGATAATAAAGCGGCTTAGTAGGGGTGTTTATTCTAAAATCGGCCTTGTTTAGGAACAAGTTCGAGTATTTATTTGACTGCATAATAATTTGATAGAGTGGAACAGTAATAGGGGTTTTTAAATGTCCTCAAAAGTGATGAATAATATCCAGTAATATACACGGGTATTTGGCTTCTTTATATTCTGAGAATTTCATTCGAATCTATTAGCAATCAGCACAGTTATTTCAGTAAATTGTAAATCCCTTCAGGCGCTCTTAATTATCTTGTTAATATGGTAGAATTTGCATTTAAATTAAAAGAGGATTTTCTTAAGTCTGCCAATTCTTGCCATCCATAGAACACCTTCCGGGTTAACAGGATTGAGGGTCGGAAGCTGCTGCTGCTGGACGCGGATGCCTTGACAGCGATGAACATCCGGGACTTTGAGCACATCAAGCATATTAGCTATGGCATTCGAATGCTGTTCCACTTTGAGCTGACCAAGTTCTCGCACAGCATTTCCCAGCCTGATGAGAAGCCCAATGAGCTCTACTTGCTGTGGCACACCCAGACGGGAGTCGGCTACGACGCAGTGCGTCGCTCCGACTTGTACAGACGCATGCAACTGATACGAGAGCGTGCCCTCAATCTGGACCACTGGGATCTGCTCGAGTTGTGGCTGCGTCGCGAACGAGAGCACAAGTACAGGGAGTTGACGGGCCAGGTGCCACACCACAATATGCTCCAGTGGTCCACGATAGCGAGGAGCCACCAGAAAGTCATCCCAGAGGGTAAGATCGAGCAACTGTGCAACGCTTGCATTCCGCCTTGTGATTGCCATTGGACAGAGAAGGATACGTTGCTTCCGTGGCGTCTCAGCTGCCTCAGAAAGGGTCTGCCCCAGTCCCATAGTCGCTGGGTAGCCACGGAGCACAAGTGCAACATTTGCATACCACCATGCGAGTGCCGTTGGCCATCCCGCTACTACCTGACCGGTACAGTCATCAAGTGTCTGCAGCACCATTTCCCGGAGAAGTTTGCCCCCATCTTCGATGATCGCATTGCGACCGTGGTGCGGCCCAGTCTGATGGAGCGCTGGACCCGCTTCTCAATTTGATGACGGCAATAGACTTAAAGGGGATTACGATCACATACCAAGTACATTTACAATGCATTTGCCTAATTGTAACTGCACCAATATTTGCAGCTGATCATCGAATTGCGAAGCAGTGGGTGGGGAAATCAAAGAGAAGCGTGCCAAGAATTAGGTTATGTGCCTGCGAAATACCCTAGAAACAATTGCAAGTCTTTAGTGTAGAAATCGCGTTTTAATTTAACATTGAATTACACTAAGCAGTAACAAAAGTTCCGAGTTGAAATTGAATAACGCATTTAATTATTGAACTTATGCAGTAACAAACGTTACCAACACCAAAATAATAAAAAATTGTATTGTCATTACATTATTTAATTTCACATTTAGTTATTTATTTTTAACAGTCAAGAATAAATTAAAATTTCAATTTTACTTTTACTTACAAATAGCTATAACTTTTCATTTTATTTTACAAATAATTTTTAACATTTGTAAGTTACAAATAATTAATATGTAAGAACGCAAAGTAAATATCACCTTTTAAATACACATTTAATTAATTGCAATTAGTAGTATTTATAATTACAATTACAAGCACTCAATACATATGTATAGTACATTTTAATTTCACATTTAAATAATGAAAATTAGCAGCTATAAATCTTAGTTCCACATTTCATTACAATTAGCAGTATTTACAATTACGCTTTTAAGTATTTAGTACAAGTATCACATTTTATTAATTACAATTAGCAGTAACAAAACAAGTTTTTGGCACATTTTCATTTCATATTTAAATATGTCGTTTTAGGTAAACCAAAACTTGAAAAAAGACAGTCACCAAATTAATAGCAATATCATATTTAATTCATCAGCATGTTAGAATGACACTTTTAACATTCCAAATTGCAAATCGCCTACAATCGCATTAAATGCAATTTATTTTGGTTGAACAACAGTAAAGTGTTCAATTATTGAAATGCGGCAACACGCCTAGCATACCCTTTGCGCCTCTCTGAACGGTGCAACCGAAAGTACAGTACAAAAATAAAACAGCAGAGAAAGACAAAAAAGCAAATTTGAATTTTGCATCCCACGACGAAGATGACGACAAGAGAAGAGGAACAACAAACAGAAAGAGGAGTCATAACACTAATACAGGCGCACTTGCGATCCATTGTAAAACAAAAAATAAAAAAAAGTCCCCATTGAAGCGAACTGCTGTCAGCGCTAGCGTCGGCGCCCGACACGAACGCGTCAACGACAACGACAACGACTGCGAGTGCGTCGGCATCGATGTCGGCGTCGACGCAGCGACGTCAACATAGCTGGCGCGTCGCTTGCTCGCAGCAAAGAAAAAGCGACTGTCGCGCAGGCAAGATTTTCAGTTCAGTCCCAACAATCGGAGTGTCAGGCAGCAAGCACTAGTTGCATCAACAGCAGCGGCAGCAGCAGCAGGCATAGACAGTATTTAATATTATACGGCACAGAGCCAGCAACCAACTGTTTCGAAAATTCTTAGTTGAAATAGAAGCAAGATAACAGTTACAAACTAAAAACAATCCACTGCGCATGCGCTGCTCTCAGCATTTTGAATATCCCAAAATCAAATTCAAACAGCTGCCGCACAAAACTCGAAAACAATTACAAATAAAAACGCAACTAAAGAGAAATAAATATAAGATAGTGTCTCGTGAGTGTGTGTGTGTTAGTTACTTTACAGTGTTTACATTGTGCATTTTACACCAAATACATGTGCAAATAAGTTCAATTCAATTCAACTCAAAAATCCTTTACGCGCGTGCATTTTGTTGTTCTTCTTGCCACAAGTGGCTGCCATAAGCCATAACTATCAAGTACTTGTAATTGAAAACTGCTAAGCAGCCAGGCGTGTGCCGAGCAAATTACATAATTTGCTTTGTTTCATTTACGTTGCGTTCTCAGACGTCGTCAAGTTCAAGGTGAGTGGTAAATAGATCAAATAACACTAGCAATAATACCGTTTGAAACTGCGCATATTCCCGTGTTTTACAACATGCAGGTATTTGGTTTTGAATTTACAAATCGATCACTTCCTAAGGGAGTCACGTTTGAATGCAAAATATAAAATCATTGATCAACTATGTTTAGTATATCAACTTTAAATAATACAGCAATTAATTGTTATTATGTGAAGTCAACTTTTAGTTTACTTTTAAAAATTAGACAGTACTGCATTTGACAAATTTACAACATAAGTGTGCATTTTCCAAAATAAATTGAAATAATTAACCGTTTATTAAGAAATATGTACGTCCACTTAATATAAAAACATTTCAAAATGCTACACAATCTAAAACTAAGGTAAACCAAAATGTAAGCCTTACGTAAAGAAACAATAAACAAGAAAAAAAGCAACCATATATAAAAATATTGACAAATTTTTCCTGTATTTTTCTTAAGTAGAATTTTTTAAAATAATTTGAAAATAAGTAACGGTTTTCTTTAAGTAATATATATCACTTATGCTTTCATTCCTGACTCCTGTAATAAATATAATTTGCATCTCCTAATTTACTCTATAAAAAATATAAAGTATAAAATTTAAAACAAAATATATTCTCAATAAATAAATAATAGGGCATTGACTGATTTAAGAGAGAGATTTAAGATTTCTATAATAGACTGCTTGTAATGTTCGCAGTGGCAAACAATTTGATTAAAACCAGAGTGCAATGCATTCGATTGAGAAAAGCCTGGCACATTTTCGGCAGCCGCAAATACATATGTATATGTGCATGTATGTATATGTATGTATAATAATAGTATGTATGCGACGTATATACTTGAGAACGTAGAACCTTGTTAGTCAGCAAATGACGTACGAAAAGAAATGGGAGAGTGAATGCATGTGACCGCGTCAACAATAGTCGCACACACACACACACCCACACTCTGAGACACCCACACACATATTCCTTCGTAATTAAGTGTAAGAAGACGCCGCTTTTTGTCTTGTTTTTTTTATCATATGTCTCATATGATGGCAACAAAAAACTGATGCTTATCATGCCAAACAGGACAACAACATATATATCTATATATAAACATGCATGTATTTGTGTGTGTTGTTGTAAACAACCCCCACAACATGGCCAATTGAGTTGGGGTTTGTTGCCAGGAGCTTGCCAAATATTTGCATACTTAAATTGTTGCCTTTTATAATGGGCTAATGAATAGTTATTGTTGTTGTTGTCTGTCCTGATAACAAGTGTCGCTTCGTTTCGAGGGGTTACTAGGGCTTACGACTCGACACTGATTATAAATTATAAATAATTATTATGCAGTCTGGCAACGACATGTGCACTTCCACATTTGCATAATTGTGCACTGAGCGAAATTAAAATGTTAATAGAAAACGAGCAGTGAGTCAGTAAGAACTTGATCAGAGAAATTCTATGATAGTGCAATATATTTCAGTAGTCAACAGTTGTGGAATTTAAATTAAAAGATTTGTAAGTAAATTAGAGTTTTCTTAGAATTTCCCTTTTTCTATTTTTGTTTTTTTAAATTGTAAATAATACAAGTAGTTTCAGTTACAATTGGCCAAGAGAATCGAGAACTAATATTATTATATATTTAACACTTTAGATAAGGTTGAATTTGAATCTCCAGCAAGAGAGAACTACTATATATATAGCATATCCAAGTTATTCCCTTCTACTCGCCCTCTCTAAATTTAATATTGCACGCAATGATTCAGCACGATCTGTTCAACTGCATCAGGTGTCAGACATCAGGTGTCAGATATCTATGGCGCCACTAAATATTCCCAGTCACTTTGATTTATGGCGACACTTGCCATGGGAACTTGCCCAGATAACAAAGACTGGCCAAGGAGTTCGAGACTACACTCTATATTTGTAGAAACATTATGCGGTTTTTGCGGCAACAATTGTCGCGAGACCCGATAAGAGCCTAGACTCTATAGACCTGAAGAATACAATCATGGCATATCTTAACTGCTTAGTTCGTTATGAATGAAGACTGTGCCGTCCATTAGCCCTAACTTTCTTTAGGCGTGTCTGACTCATTGATAATGGAGTACATACCCACTTTTGGTTATCAGTGTCTGTTTAAAGTGGCATTTTCATATCATATCTACAGTGGGCACGTTTCACGTCTCTGGTTTCGGTGCGTGCACGAGACGATCGGCCAGATCAAAAGATAAGATATGGAAAGCGTTGTCGAAAAAGTCTTTCATTAGCTGGATAGCATACTCGTATATCACGCACCTGATGTCACATGACACCACATCATTCAGACATATATATGTATTTTGTCAATTCTAATTTAAGTATTTTTTTATCAACTACCTATCTCTTGGCATATTCTAATTGGAATTCTTCTTTATCAATTCTCTCATTTGCAGTTCCAAACGACAACATGTCAAATACGGAGAAACGAGGTCTTCACAGAGTGGGCAGTAAGTACAATACATTAAAATTGCTATTATTTCAAATGTTAAACTGTACAAGAGACGAGCCCCCTTTTTTTATACTTGTGACATAGAAACAACGGACCCATGGCAACTCACTACAGTTGTATTACAATTGATTGGAGGGACTGCTCAATATTGCGATTGGTGTCAAATGAGACAACTTTAATTGAGGTTGCAAATCAATTGAATGTTTCACTTCAATAAACACAAGTGGGGTGTGTCCTCAAATGGCACTTCTATTTTTCATCTGTTTGCGATCAATTGCATTAATTGATGGGCAAAATATCCATTAAACTCAGGCAGAGATCAAGGCAATATACCTTTCCTCAACTCTCTAAATATGCATAGTTGTGATTATGAAGCCATTCCTGGCAAACACTCTTCATATTAGCAATGGCTTTGTTCTGCAGGCAGAAGACATTATTCAGGGCGTTGTCACGACTCCGTCGTATTTATTGTGGGTGACCTAGCCGTGTGTATGTGCATGTGTGGGTGTGGGTGTATGGGTGACCCTTATGACGCCATTGCTGTGACATTTCGAGGATTACTCATAAATACATAAACTACGATATTCAAACAAATTAGCACTGTCACGCCAGCTGGGCACGACGCTCCATCGCTTGACTAATTCAACTCTGTTCTGTGGTGGGTGGGCTACTTGTGGTGGTGGGGGAGGAGAAGGTGCAATTAAAGCAGCTGTTGTTGTACGGCTGCCTCTAAAGTGCGCGTTGAACAAAAAGAAAAACCTAATAGCCGTATCAGTTATTTGAGCATATTTGAGCTATTTAGCACGTTAGACAGGCAGACAGACAGACAGACGGATGGACAGTCAGATAGTGGATAGTAGCGTCACAGGCAAGTGCACATGATTTGACACTTGGATATAGTCAGAGCTCGAAACTTATTAGATTAGCCGGATGTGCTAAATGAAAATCAAAGTTGACAATTAACACATTCGAGAATAGACATTTATTTATGGACAAGGTGGCCCGAGGAGCGACTGCATGTCTACAAAATCACACGAGTTTAGTTTTGTTAGTTTCGTTTTTGCAGGCACATTGACGTCCTTGTCCCCTGGCGCGTGATTCATGTCAATAACACGGCGGGAGAGGCAGTCAGACAATGCAAAACGGCTATTAATTGTGTTAATTGAAATGCCTTTTCCATTCACAACTCGAATTTAAATAAATGACAAAAAGCAAAACAATCAAATGCATTTCGTATGCAGTTTACACCCACTGTCGATTTGATCGAGTAACCCACAAGCCTTTAATACTCTTTGGCCCTGCACTTGACTAACCAATCAGCCAATCCAGCCAATATGTTAACTGACTTGAGAAAGACATTGAAAAACCACATTGCACAATTGCAGCACTTGGCTGCACGAAGGTCAACTGTAGACACATGTAACTCAAAGATTGACTATGAATACAAATAGTTAACAACAGCAAAATAACAATTGTATGTGTACATTTTTATTGTAGCATATTCTGGCATATTCCGAATTCTGTTTCCGTTTGAAAATTTGCGGAAACAAACAAAAAAATGGCTCAATTAAATATTGTGAAATAATTCTCATTGAAATAATTTAGCCTTTGTCCAGTGTGTTGGAATTGTCTAGTGCTCGAGTAATATTATATAATTGAAATTTTGGTATAGGCCTGATTAATTTAATTGTTATTTTAACAAACTTTCCATTAAACAATTTTCACTTTTAATAAATTGTAATTTTTACTAGTTATAATTTTTTGTATTCAAATAAAATAGATTAAAATTAAAAAGAACCAACCATTTAAGAAATTGGAATAAAAATAAAAAAGCGAAAAAGTTATTTTAATATAATATTTCTTTATCTAACAATTTTAGCAAATTAGCTTACGAATAAAGTATTATATATAAATTTAAAGAAATTACCAGTAAAATTTCAGACTTTTCTAGATTATTGATATTCGTAAGCAATCTTTTAGAATAATGTCTCTATTTAGCACGTTTTGCTTTCAGACGTGCCACGTTTTTGTAGTTGTTTGTAGAAATACCCAGACAGTTCCGATAAGGTCTCATCTTAGCAACAGTTGGGTGCTTAGAAATCGCAATGCCCAGAAACATGAGTACACGAGTGTAATGATTGTAAAGCCTTTTACACTGCCCACTCGTTTGGAAACATTCGCACTGATTAAACCAAAAGAAAGTCTGTCATAATGAGTAATACTTTTACTTGCTCAAATTGAGATGAAATTAATTGCAATAACACACTTATTAATAACTTTATAAACGCCTTGTGCATTGTTTAATGACAAATGCAGTTGGAGCGGGATTTTTTTTGTCTTATGATTTTTTAATACGAGTATGCATTAATTAACTCGGAGTCTTGAGTGTTTGATGTATGCGTTTTAAACACGTTGCATACATAGAGACAACAACAAAAATACATTTTTTTTTTTGTTTTTTTGCTTTAAATTGACGTCAATTAATTTCTTGGAACTTCAAGTTGTTTACCCAATTGAGCATGTTATTGTCTCCGACTTCAAGTAGTTATTTTATAAAATTTGCTGTTTGTTGTGCAGTAAACGAACTCATAATTACAACGTAAATCGTAATCGATGTCGAAAACCTGTCAGCAACACGATAAGCCACTAGTCAATTTCCCACAAGTATTTTTAATAGAGAGCGTGTGTGCTCATAATTTTATGTTGGTTATTTCCGCTCCATGGCACACTTTTTAAGGCAATTAGACAAAACACTGACACAGTGCGCATTAAAAACACAATACCCGAAAGTTCAAGAATTTTCTAATTTAATCAAAGCAGATGAATGAATGAATCTAAAAAGAGATAGAAATAGATTTAAATAGCGTCGCGCATGCCGACTTTGAATCGATTCGAATTCCATATCAATCTCTAATGTCGCTGGCCCTGCTGTCTAAGCTGGCTGATAAGCCAAGCTGTAGCCATGTCAATAATATATAATAGTACATTCATCTGCCCAAGATTGTTAATACTACTAGAAAAATCTAGTATAGCACGGCAAGCCCCCTGTCTGACCTGAGCCAAGAGCTTTGGCATTTGAATACCCTTGAATGAAATACACTAGTGCTGGAACTGTCAATTACAGGGTATATGGTGGTTAACCTTACGCTATTTTCAAGCCATTTTGGTACTTGTTGCCATGAGTAGTGTTATTAAATGCTTCTTTGCCAATCTTCTAATGAGTTTCTATAATAAGTATATTTTTATTTCTATTTGTTTATTAATGGACAAGTGGAAAATATTCAAAGTGTCTCGCCAAAATGCTAAACAATTAAACAACATGTATACATACATATATGTGTTTTGGCGCTGTAAATGTGAGTTCAACTTGTGGACGAGCCCCTCACAATTCAAGCGTAATTATTTACTTATAATAATAATAAAAATGAACATAAAAACAGCGCATGGCGTAGAATTGCTAACAATTCGCCGACTTGATGATTTCTTCGTTAAAAACTTAGGGGAATTTGTGCTCAGCTGCTTGCTGACAGTGGGGCTTATCAGTGTTTATTGTGTGCACATTGTAAAGGAATGAATCTATCCCGTCATCCACATTGTTGTAAGCAGCATTCAACTTGTTGCACTTTGTACTAAAGCGTAACAAGTGCACAAACAAAGTACCCCAATCCCAATCCCGATGCCAATATCAATGCCAATTTCAATCTGCAATCTGCAATCTGGAATCTGCAATCGCAGCGAGATGCAAATTTTTCCATGACTCGAGCTGCATCATCATGGAATTTACCCGCAGGAAACTAGGACAATGTTAAAGGGGCGACAAAGATGCAGCTCAGATTTAACACCCATTGAACACTCATTCGTTTCATTCGCTTCAATTGAAGTGAATGTGATAAGAAGTGCTTGCGGCTGATTGGCATTGTACTCGTAATGCGGATTCCATTGATAAATTAAATCTCTATTGTTGGCCAATAAATAAGTTGTAACGAAACTGTTTTCAATTGGCAACAACAGAACCTGTTATATAAGCTCGCATAATTAACAAGCACAAAAGCGCAACTACAAAATGCAAACAAGGCCAGTTCCGTGCAAATGTGCATTGGAAAACAGTTGGCAACACAGGAAATGTTTCTAATAATTGTGGCTGGAAGGCGATCTGACAATGCCATCGATTGGCAGCGACAGTGACAGCGACAGATACTCGGATTTCAGACCGTCTCGATGGCAAACAAACCCACAACAAATTGACTTATAAACGTATATATTAAGCTCCCACTACGTAGGTGTTTTATTTCTACATATATGTATTTGGAAAATAGACTCGAGATTTTTGGGCGCGCCTTCGATGCACCAGCAGAAAATAGATATACAATTGGCAAATGCTCAAAACGTAAGAATACCAAAGCGTATGACGTCGATGTGGGGACAAATTTTCCAATAGGAAAATCTCAGATCATATGGCCTTTGGATATATGCCACACGTTTCTATGCTAAGTATATAGCTCATACCTACATATGAACATATGTTATGTTAGAACAACAGATAGAGAGTCGGTCGAGGCTAAGATGAATGAGAACCCGTTAGAAGTAGCAAGCACAACGCATTTGCCATTTTGAAGGTCAGCAAACGTGCGCACAAAAGTCCATTCAAAAGTATTGTTAAATAAAAATATATTGCAAATAATAATGTGTCTCTCAGTTCAGTTGCCATTTGTTGGGTGTAACGGCCCAAGTGTCTAAATATAGAAGAGCAATTGCAAAAGCGACATTAAATATGCTCAAATATTTGACAGCGACTCGCGACTGCCAGCTACCCTGTAGTCACTGTTCCAAATCAAATTTTAATGATTTAATATAAACTGCAATTACCCAGTTCAAATACCTCAATTTCCCCATTTGTACAGCGTATTCAAAGATGTTTTGTACCGATTTGCGTCAAATATATTAAACAAAATCGCCAAGCGTTTAAAACAACAAGACCAGCTGCCGGAAATGAGTCTTTTCAAATATACAATTTTAATTTTCTTAATTACTTTACACTTTTCACTTGCAAACACATTTGCACATATTTACATATGTAAATTCTTATCTGAAATCAACGAACTCTGCCTAACAAATGACTCAAATTCTAACTCGACACTCGATTTGAGATGGCAGATAATGATTCGAATTCAGATTCCAGATTCACATGCTGCTGAAATTAGCATAAAAAAAAATAATTTTAGTATCACGTTTGCCCCCAAAACATTGTTTCTTCTTCAACAACTTCATCATCTTATTCAACTCATTTTGTTGTTGTCTTCTTCGAACTTTTGCCGCTTCTTAATGAGCTTTGATTTTTGAGAAGCTATTTTTAAACATTTTTATGAACGTTTTATGCTCTCAGAGCCCAAGTTTTCGGTTACTTAAGATTGAAAACTTGTTTAATTATTTGCTAAGAAGCGCAAATTAAATTGTTTCATCCAAAAAAATAATTGAAAGCCAATAAATGCTTAACTACATGTCTACACATTATTTGTGAACAAAATGAATTGTGTAAATGTTAAATTTTTATTAATCCCAAGATCTCATTTCTTAAGCAGAAAGCTGCCAACCGCGGGGATTTTTTTGTAATCCATTTTTTGTTTACAAACCGCAACCTTCAAATGATTTGTTTTCAAAAAAGCAAAGCGTAAAAAGTCAGTTTTGACCGGCATCGCTGTTGTTTTGAAAAAGCGTAAAAACGTTTAAAGCGACAATTAATCAAACCAAAAAAAAAAAACAAAAAATTTAACAAAAAACTTGCTCAAAGGCGGACAACTTAGAGAATTCTTGGAAAGCGTAAACATTTCTGGGATGAGTCAAGCAGTCAGTGTACCCTTGGCACTTGGCACTCGGCATAAGCAAATGCTGAGATGAGAAGTTCAACTCAATGTGAACTCGAGTTCGAAGATTAGACAACAAGACGAATAATAATAAATTGCAAAAATGGTATTTGAATTTTAATTTACATTGAGTTTTTAATTTCTTAAATTCAAACTCGTCTACTTAGGGTGATGTTTATAGGTTGGCAGCACACCCCTTTTGAGTTGGCAGCACTGTGTAGAGGGTGGCAGCACTGTTCGCATAGCAGACACATTCCTTTCACCATTGTCGTCTTATCATTGAATTTTCAGTTGCATTTAATTGGGTTATTTCCTGTGAGTCTAGACTTGTAACACTTGGACAGTGTGTTATTTATAGACATTGTAAATCGGTGAAAAATAAAACGCTATAAATAAAATAATTTTCCTGTGAGTCGCATATTCTTATCAGGCAGCTCCATATACTTTTTTGAGTCGGATCATGTGGAGACACACGTTCATTTAGCATTGATTTAAAATTATATGGCAGAAATTATCAATATCAGATTTGTCGTGCCATTAGTCCAAAGTTTTCCATGACGTAAACTCTACAATCGATGCATGCAATGCCAATTAAAGTCTGACTTCAAAACAGATTTCAAAAATATCAACATTTCCCAAATATTAAAAAACAAGGTCGCCAGGAGACGACTATACGAAACGTCTATAGATCTACATCTATAGAAAATGAAACAGGTTGCAATTCTGAAACATTAAAATTTTGATACTTATGTATTATCTGTTCTTTTTTTTAAATTTATTTCAAAACGTAAATTCATGCACGTTTTACTGGTTTATTTCGGAGGAGAATCTATAAGAAACTACCGCTAGACGGTCAACGGCTTAGCTCAGTCTGCGGTCAGCTCAATGTTGTTATTGGGTCTGGGAATTGGAATTGGAATTAAAATTGGGCTTGGGCCAGTTATTTTGTTGTTGGCTTATTTGAATACCAAGTGCTGACGGGATATCTAAGACAGGTCTGTGCATGTCATTAACAATACATATTAAACTGCTTTTAATGGCCTCATAGCCGCCCCCTATCCAACGGGAATGGGGATTCCACAGGTAGGCGTGTTCGCCGCTAGACTGTCGCTAGACTAAGCAGACGATTATCTATAGTATTACACACTAAAAAAAAAACTTGCTGTACGATTGGGAATTAAAAGCAGCTTTCTCGGCCGCATGCAGGGGGGGGAAGACGGGCGTTGGGTTGATTGCAGTTAAAAGCGGCTTTTGTTGCTTAGTGGCGGCATCAATAATCAAAAACAGCTTATAAAAATTTATGCACACGCGCAAATGTCGCAAATTGAAGTTGAAGTTGGACGAGTCTCTTCCACCAAGACAAGGTTCAATGGCATGCCAAATTAATGCAGTTTTATTTTCTCATTTTTTCTTTAAGTATCTTTTTCTTGCTGTTGTTGTATTTTATGCGAACAATGCACTTTGGCACTTTGGCACTTTAATAACTAACCGAGCGATGGAAGCCACTTTGGCATGATGCAGATGATCATAATGAAGTTACGAGTATTTTTATCGTCTCCCTCGCTCAATTTCTTTGCTTTCCTGGACAGTCTTAATTCTTGTAATTTAATAGCAACGCAACTGCTGCACCCATCGCCAAAAATGATTCTCAAATCAAATTGATGTGCCATTCATTCGCATTATTGAGGTCAAATATTGACAGTTGAGTTTTGTTAATGGGTGTTTATCGCATCATTAATACAGTTAATAAATGCGCCTCTTATCGCACTTGAGCGCCGTGTAATAACCACAACGAATTACATCAGTTTTACAACAAGTATCCAATATACTTATGATACGATTTAATTCGATTGGACTCGCTTCAGTTCGCTTTGATTAGCTATTAGTTAAGTCAGTTATCAGTTGGGTATCAATTGGGTTGACATACCGGTTTCAAGCGGTATCGGTGCTAAAAAGCAAACTTCCGATCCTGGATCACAGCTAGCAGTGATTAGTGTTCTTGGAATATTCCACACGAGCACTCAGATGTCCCAGCACGATCGTAAAATGAAATTCACATTTTGATAACAATTAGAGCATCGGAAACATCTTTTTGCTAATCGCGCCAGACAGCTCTCGAATTAGTGAACAGCATTTAGCATTACTTAAAATAAATTTGCAACGATTCTTAATTAAGCTAAATCAAAGTATTTCACATGTTATTGATCATTATATCCCAATATAATGACAATTATTATAATGGTTTATAATGACATTTCTGTCAACTTTTAGTTTGAACTTGTATATGACTATGAATCAAATATACATATATATATTATATCATTTATTCGCTCTCTTGCAGATCTGCTGTCATGTCGTCAAGTACTCAATCTGCTGACCATGCTCGGCTTTATGCTGAACTATGCCCTGCGAGGTAAGTCACCAATCTGATCACAAACTAACTGAACTGCCCTCTAATGACAACTTGTTACTTGCAGTCAATCTGACGATTGCCATTGTGGACATGGTGGTCCCAGAAAACGCAACGGATACAACCATCAGTAATGGCAACAATACGCTGGCGGGAAATCTCACAGAGATCGTGAACAACACCAGTAGCAGCATCTTCAGCAACAGCACAACTCCGGATGGCGTCGAGGTGATTGAGGAACGCTTTTTCTGGGACACGAGTGAGCAAAACTTGGTGTTAGGTAGCTTCTTTTGGGGTTATGTGCTCACCGAGCTACCTGGTGGCCGTCTGGCCGAACTGATCGGTGGACGTCGCGTCTTTGGACATTCCATGCTGTGGGCCAGTCTGTTGACATTGATTACGCCGCTGGCGGCGCATCTGAGCTTTGTGTCATTGATTGTAGTGCGTGTGGCGCTGGGATTTATGTTGGGCGCCACTTGGCCAGCCATTCATCCAGTTGCTGCTGTCTGGATACCGCCAATGGATCGCTCCAAGTTTATGTCCAACATGATGGGTAAGTAAACCACTTGTGCCCCTTCAATTTGGAACCGTCAATCATGCTTTCGTTGCACTTGCAGCCTCTTCACTGGGTGCCGCCATCACAATGCCCGTTAGTGGCTATCTCATCTCGGTCGCCGGCTGGGCCAGTGTCTTCTATTTGACGGGTGCCATTGGCTTGGTTTGGTCCCTGTGCTGGTTCGCGTTTGTCTATGAAACTCCTGCCACCCATCCACGCATATCGGCAGAGGAGAGACGTGAGATTGAGGAGGCCATTGGCACATCTACCTCAAAGAAGCGTCCCAGCTATGTACCTTGGGGTGACCTGCTCCGCTCGCCCGCCGTTTGGGCCATCGTTCTTACCCACGGACTATCCGTATTTGGCTTCTTCACGGTTATCCATCAGCTGCCCACGTTCATGTCCACGATACTCCACTTTGACATCAAGAAGGTAAATTGAAGCAGTTAAGCGGTCTAGATGACATATGCGCTAAAAAAGAATTTTATTAACTTTTGCAGAATGGTTTATTCTCGTCACTGCCTTACCTGGGCAAGTATGTGATGGCCGTCGGTTCCTCCTATCTGGCTGATCATATGCGTCACAAAGGCACCCTGAGCACAACAGCAACACGCAAGATCTTTACCAGTTTCGGTAGGAATTCTTTATAGTTCCTTACATGTTAGATTACTAATTATTAATGGCATTTAACAGCTCTGGTCACGCCCGGTCTAATGATGGCGGCGCAAGTATTTCTGGGCATGGATCCCACATGGTCAGTGACACTCTTTACGCTGGCATTATTCGCACATGGTGCTGTCACTGCCGGGTATCTGGGCAATGGTTTGGACATTGCGCCAAATTTTAGCGGCACCATCTTTGGCATGGCCAATTCACTGTCCTCTTTTGGCGGCTTCCTGTCCTCATGGATAGTCGGTGTTCTGACCTTACATAACGTGAGTCTTTAGTTAAAATAATCCCTCGAATGTATTGTATTATATATTATATTATATATTTTCTCTCCACAGAAAACGTTCCATCAATGGCAAATTGTCTTCTGGATTTTGGCCGGCACCTACATTGCGGCCGCCATTGTCTTTGTGATCCTTGGCTCTGGTGAACTGCAGTCGTGGAACAATCCGCCAGAACGCAAAAAGATCGGTGATGTTGGCCAGGAGGAGGGCATGCCTCTCAAGACTGAGAAGTGATTTGTCTCCACTGCGGAAGATTCACGGTGCTGCTAACAAACTGCAAACTGAATTAAATATTAGTTTCCACTGCATGTGGAAACTTTGACAAAAACCCACCACATCCGCACAAGTTATATTAGTTTCTACTGCACATTTTGAGATTTTTAGAGTGCCTGACTCTAACTCTGATACCTTAAACAAAATTTCCATTTCATTTGTAAAACCTGAAACAGGCAAATCTCTTAAACAAAAACAAAATCAACATTAAAAAACAACATAACAAATAACAGACACATAATGGAAGACATTAGTTTTAGCAAAAGCTGTAACGTTTCTATAGCTACACATCTATATTTACTAAATATGAATGACTATTTAGCCTTGGATAAGTAATATTTACTTTACGAAAGCTTCATTCTAGACGTGGCCCTCTAGCAAGTTATATTATGCTACTGAGCCGCTGTTTAATATACAATTTATATAATATTATTACATTTATGTATATAGTTTAGTAGATTATGTACGTATGTCTCTATGTTCATGAAGTGCACAGAAATTTAATCAAATAAGAATGTTGTACAAAAATGGATAGAATTGTAAAATTGTTTTTGTGTACAAATTGTTCTAATTAGTTAAGTAGCCTCTTAATATATCCATATGTACTCGTATTAGCTAAATATATAAATGCATAGCTTAGATAAGTATAATAATTCATGTATACTTTATTATTTATGCAAATTATTTATAGTGTTTTTCTAAATTCATAATAAAGTTCATCAATGAGAAGAAAATATAATTTCATTAGCTTTAATTTTGAAAATAAAATATCGATTAATCGAATTTGCAAGCCTTCAATCTAGCGATTTATCGCTCAAACTTTGTCGAACAAAGTAATCGATTGCGTACTACATGCACACTATTTAAAACTGAACGGTTTGAAAATCTCAGCGACGAACAATGCATCTTGACGAACGGCATATTGTAATTGATTTATATTCTTGCAAAAAATTATAATAAAAAATATAAAATAATAAAAAGAAAACTCAACTAATTGGAAATAAATATTGAGTTTTAATAAATTATTGAAATACTAAGAACACAAATTACACAATGCCAATACTGAAAACTTCATTAACATTTACAATCTTTTTTTTTTTATTTGTGTGTGACCAGCGATTTAAAGCTCATTGCTATACATACCTCTTGATCAAGCTTAACAAATGCCAATGAGAGGGTCACTAGTGACGTCATAATATTTCTCTCTCTTGCTTTGATTGTCGCTCAGCTGGTTTGACAGCCCCCTCCCTCTTTCACGCCCACACTTGCCTTTGCCGCCTCTTGTTTTTCGTTTTGAACAACAATAATCTATCAGACCACAAATTCAAGCCGACCGAAAAGCAAATCATCGCCGCCGATAGGAAAAATACTTAACGATGAAGGAATGACGTGCCTCTTAAGAATTGATACAAGTAAGTTTGTTCGAGCGGGGAAAGCTGCGACGCTTATTGTCAAATGCAATAGAAAGCCACGCTGTCTGTGTTGTGTGCGGGTGCAGCGTCAAAACGCGTCGCGACTTGACATTGAAAAGTTAATTGCATTAGACGTCTACATAAATGTTCATTGGGTTGCCATTTATGCAAGCCACGCACAAACAACAAACACACAAGAGAGAGTCGGGAGCGAAAAGCAGTGCCAGCATCCTAGGTCTGAGCATTGTGGATTTTGTAGTTGGCGTAAAAGCGCTTACAACAGCAACAATTCCACACATATAAATCACACACACCTCCATATTAATAAATATGTATAAGTGTGTACACATGCAATACTCGTGTATCTCAGTGTATGCATGTATGTTTGTAAGGCACGTTCTCTCATTGCCTCTGTCTCTCTATCGTTTGCGCTTGTTTTGTCAATTCTCCAAAAACGCGTCGCGTGCTCCAACGAACACCACCCCAACCTGCGCCTGTCGCTGCTGCTGCCGTCGTTGTCGTCCACTGCTGGTGAATTGTAGTAGCAAGCAGCAGCCCCATTCATCGTTCGACACTCACTGCTGCTGTTTTGTTGCCCTGAGTCCGGATCATAGTTTTGATTCCAATTTCGCTGGCGTCTTAAGAGGATTCCGCACATTTTGATGATACACATATCAAGCAGCAGGCAGCGGGCAAAGGCAAGGAAAAACACGGCAACTCAATGTCCACATTTTGCATAATTGTGTAAAAAGTGCCTCCTCATGTAAGTTGTACAATTATGATATTGTCGAAACGATTTTTGCGTGCAGCACGCATATCTGTCACTGTATGTGTGTGCACATTCAAATATAAAAGTTGTGATTGTGTATGAGTAGTTGCAAAACGAAAAAGTGTAAAAGAAATCCTTGCGAAGTTGCAAGCCAAGTGCTAAATTTAGACCTGAAACCAACAAGGCTGCAGCACGCAGTCGCTGCTGCTGGCCCCCCACAGCCAAAACACCCACACTACAAACCGAATGCATACGCATACATATATATATATATATATATATGTACATACATATATATAAAGTTACGAATGTATATATGTACATATTTTGTACGTACGTCAGACTCTGACTCTCTCACTCTCTGCGTGAGGCTCTGTGCATATGCACTTATGGATAAGTGTGTGTGTGTGTAGTATGAATGGAACAAAAGTACTTAGCGCTGCCAACAGCGACGCAACAACACCATCAATGCGGAATCGATAGTCAGACGACGACGTGCTCTAGCTGTGGAGGAGAGGAGAACTGCTCCGGATAAAACGACGCTGCAAAGTCGTTTACGTTTTACTGTCGTGTTCTCCGTTCTTGTGTAAGTGTAAGAGAGTGTATGTGTGTGTGTGTGCTCGTGGGGCACGTAGTCGTCGTCGTAGTATTTTCCGCGTAAATTGAAAGCAAATTGAATGTGATTGAAACTGGCAGCAGCACCAGCACCACTCGCACTTCTATTGCTTTCAACTGCATTCAATTGGACAAACTTGCCAATCTTGCTATCCATATTCGAGTCAATCGTTTTATGTCATGTTTCCACATTTTTCTCTCAAATAGTTTTCATATCAACAGCGCAACAACTTTCGCACGCTTTAGTATTTTTTTTATTCGTTGCATTGCTCGCTGTCGGCGCCCATTACTAACGCTGCTTTTGCTGCTGCTTCTTCTACCCATAAATACTATGTACTACGGGCACGCTGCTAACTCGCTGCATTTCCACAACCGAAGCTATGTCGAAGGCACACGATTCGGCACGAGTGGTGCGCGCATGTTTGGCCCCTAGTCTTCTGCCCGCGAACACCCCTTGCTCTGTATTCACAGACCAGCCCAGCCAGTCAGTCAACCAGTGCAAAAAGCTCCCACACACACGAACAGAAATTGCAAGTGAGAGCGGCGGCCCCAACAGCAGCAGCAGCATTCAGAGCTCCAGCGCCAGCGCAGAGATTTTTTGGCCATAATTTTTCAGTTTGAGCGCAGCGCTAGCCGGTGACGGGTGATGATAGTAATACGAACATAGTAGTAATAAGTCGGCGAGCCGAAAAGTTTGCCTCAGAGAGCAATGCAGCAAAGTGTAACTGCAGTTGCAAATGGTGTGCAAAGTTTGTGATCAACGTAAAATACACACGTAAATTAAATACATACGGAAAAAGTAGAAAACAAAATTTCAGTTTTTACTACAATTAGCACTTACAATTGTTTTATGGTTGCTACATTGACTCCTGTCTGGCTGTGGGGTCCTGTTGAAGAACTTTTGCTTCCGCAATACGAGACTGAAAATCGATAATTTCGTGCTGTATAAGTTACGGCGAAAGGTGCGCGCTCACTCGGGTGTTGTGTTCGGCTCTCGGGTACAAATATATAAGCCGCAGGCATCATTCTTGCTGTTGTTGCTGGTGCTACGTTGGGTGGGTAGGCAAAGTGGTGTAGATTACAACAAATCGCCGCGCATGAAACGTGATTGAAATTATTGCACAAAAAGTAAACGGCGCTTACACGCGCCAAACTGGCGTGCGTAGGCGGCAACGGTGAGAAGAGAGAAAGAACGCGAGTGAAACAGTGAGAGGAGAGCGTAAGAATACATTGAGCGCGTACTAAGCTCTCGCGTAAATCAGGAAGCAAAAGTAAAACAAAAAAAATAACAAACAAATACATACACCGATGGCGAATAAATAGAAACCGAAACCGAGTGTAAAGCGTAATGGCAAAAAAGTACTAGCATGTAGTAATAGTAGTAGGAAGCAGTGTGAGTGCAAGAGGACCCCACGGACATCCATACGAAACGAGCTGACGGGGACATCGCAGTCACCGTCAACGTAGTCGTCGTCGTAGTAAGTTTTTCTGAGTTGTGGGTGCAGCGTCGCGTAAACACTAACGTGTGTTTGTGTGCGTGTGGAATGTGTAATACATAAGAAAAAAAAAAGCACACAGAAAAAAATCATGATAAAGTTTGTCAGGCACAAAAATCGCGAGAATTCATTAAAGGCATCGAAAAATTTTCTGCGTAAAAAGGTACGCATCAAATGAATGGAACACTCAAAAGCAAATTGTATCTATCTACATATTTATTTACAAATGTAGATTCTATTTTAGTAGGTTATTATAAAAAAATTACACTTTTTTCACTTGCAGCGCGAATCGAATGACTCTGGCACCGAATCTGATGGTGAACTTCTCGATGTGGAAAACAAACGTTACTTAGACGTGGATATGGAAACTAGTAAGTAACGGATATTGCCTTCAGTATGACCGCATTTGACTTGAATTTCAAACTATGTTATGCTTTCAAAAATATATCAAGTCTTTAATTACATTGGTTACACTGCATATAATATCTTTGGTTCTTTATTTGTGTCCGTGTTACACCGAAAGACGGCTCCAAAATGTATCAAAGCGATTCCTTGAATTTTACATTTACTATTTTTTGTTTTATTTGGACACTTTATTTAAATTACATCGCCTTTTTTTTTAACAGGTTTGAGTTCCTGGACGGATGCAAACTCACCTACAACCGATACTGCATGCTCATCCGAGTCCTCTGCCATTGCTGCAGCTGCAATGATGTGCCACCATCAAGCGTCGTCATCATCCTGCGCCCATCTTATGTATGATCAACATAGTTCTGAGGAGGAGCTTGAGGTGATTAATGGCCCATCAGCAGTGGCTGCAGCCGAAGCAGCTGCAGCAGCGGCGGCACATACAACCACTACCACCAGCACAGCGGCATCCGCGTCCTGCGCATCACGTCTGTCGAATCGAGGCTGCACCTCATCTCTCGACACGGAGGCGCCATACGATGAGCGCGCCACAACATCATCGAACTCAAAGCGTTCTAGTTCAACGCTAATGGTTGAGAATCGAAAGCGTTCGCTGGCTCACAGCTCAGATGACGAGGTGAGTAACGTGCATCGGCAGTATCGAGTAATTATTTAATTTTATAATTTACGATTTAACTATTTGTCTTCTTCCAGTTGCGCAACTCGTTGGAGCCAATATTGACGCCCGTGAATTTTCGTACATCGCCACCATTGGAGGCATTTAAGCCAAATCGTAGCCATATGATGTTCCGCTCCACAACGCCACTGATATTATCGGAGGCCAGATGTGGCATCGAAAATATTAAATTATGTGATAATAGTGTAAATGAGGAGAACGGCGACGGCAACGGCAGCAACAGCAACAGCAACAAATGCCCCAAACTGGGAGCTAGTGGAGGAAGCAACGAGAATGAGCCGAGTGTAATTAAAGCATGCAGCAGCTCTTTAAAGATGAGCAACAGTTCGCATCATATTTACCAGCCGCAGCCCAAGTATAGTTTCCATTACAACAGCTCCAGAAGTAGTCCTGCCTCCACAACCGGCCTGGACATGGAGGTGCGTTCGGTTAGTCCGCCCGCGAAGTTATTCCATTGCGCCATTTCGCCTCGACGCCGTCCCAGCAATAATATTGCTGGTACCGCAACTGGAGGAGGTGGAGGCGCAGGATCAGTAGCAGGGGCTATAGGGGAAACTGCGAATGCTGCCGTTGCCGTTGCCACCGCCGCCACTCAGAGACTGCAGCGACCGCATCGGCCGTGTTTAGATTTTGATAAGATGCAGCAGGTGAGTCTCTAATGCAGAGCGCGCTAACAGCGAATGAAAAGGAAAAGGCAAATCAAAGACTTTTTATACACACAACAAGAAAACAACATCAACAATAATAACTGCAAACTGTAAGCAGAGTACCTAAGCAACCAGTGCTGATCAATGCCAGTTTGGGGTACAGCTGATCAGCACCGGCCACACAATTAGGCGCACACTACACGATCAAACGGCATGGCGGCTTGACCGTTAGTCTAGAAAACTCAATAGGCCTACAATAAAAAACAAAACGAAAACAAAAACAACCAGCAACAAAATATATCATCAAATCAAATTATGTAAAGCTAAAAATAATTGAAATTTTAAACAGAAAATACGCTAACAAAGTAACAACTAACAATAGAAGCAGCTATTTTTTCACAATTTTAAACCAAAAATGCAAAAAGTAAAACAAAAAATAAACATGACATGTTTGGCAGCAGAAGCAGCGATGTTTAGATATATGTATGTATATGGATAAATGTATGTAGTAACTACAGAACTGTAAATAATGTATTTGTGTGCTTGACAGAGATAAAAACAAAAACTGAAACTGGAACCGAAAACTTTTTGAAAATTGGCATAGGCTACATTGTTAGCAAATATTTTAATTTTTTTAAAAAGCGTTTGCTTCAGTCAAACTTTCAAGATAAAGAACTTCAAATATAATATTATAAAAGAAAAATAAAAAAAAAGAAACAGAGATAACAAAATGTGGTGTGATGTAGAAGGAAGACTTGAAAACTTAAAAGAGCAAAATTATATTTCTATAAATTGTGTAACGTGCAAAAGCAAAAATGTGGGAAACGACAGAAAATAAGCGATATGTGAGCGGTTAGTGGGAGCAGCAAGAGGAGCAATAGCGTAGCAAACACTGGGGACAAACATAAAATAGCAACATGCAACAATGTGAAGCAACAATAGCAAATAACACAAACAAATATTATAAACTTTTGTAAGCAACATTAACAATGAAACTAAGTTGGGCAGTCGTAAAACAACCAGTTGAAAATGTGTTTAATGTACAACCAAACGAAATAGTAAGTTATTTTATAAACAATATTTAAATTTATCCACAAATCTAAAGAAAAAAGAGAAACCAAAAAGCTGCCATCAATTAAAACAATTCATATGTGTATGTATTAAAAAAAATCGTTTGTTTACAATATGATTGATGAGATTGATGATGAAACAATAAACGCAACAAAATAAAAATAATTGGAAAAACAATTACAGGCGCATATGTGTGTGTATTAGTAAAGCAGTATAAACTTTTCTTTTTCAACCTAAGTAAATAAACAAAACGCAAAAAAAGAAAATAAAAAGCAAAACAACCAATAATAAGCCGATATTAAATTAAAAAACAAAAAACAACCAATCGATGAGAAACCAAAAGAAAAGCAACAAAAAATAAAAATAAAATAAAATCGTAATTGTATGCAACCATAGCAAGCAAAACATGCAACATACATTTTTAAGTATATGCATATATTATAAAAGATATTCAAAGTAATGCTAATTTTAAATCATATTTAATGTGAGAAGCAAACAAGATTTCTGTTAACTCCAAAGTAGTTGAAAGAATTTCGTAATCCATATTTTTAATAACCATACCCAACATAATGATAAATAAGATTATCATACACTACACTCAATACCAGGCAACACAATACCACACCACCCACAACAAAATGTTTCAATACACACAACCTACCAAGACAGCATAATCCACACCACCAACTAAAAATAAATCCATCAAAGATCAGGCAAGGAGCTAGCTGGAGACGGGACGAGCAAGGTACTAAGCATGCAGTTTTCATAATTTTTAATTAATTAACAAACAAACAAAATGAATAAAATTAATTATATTATATATATTATAAATGGAGAATGGGAAGATATCATGGACTGAGCGTATGTTAGAGAAGAAAGTGAAGAAACCAATACTTGGTTCTAGATTTTAAGTTAAAAGTGAAATAAAATTGTGAAAAAGGCTATAAAGGCTACAAAACGGTAAAGCACACACAAATAACAGGTCGAATCTGCAAAGGAAGTTTATGTTGAATAATTTTGGGACACAAAAAATATTAAAAAACTTAATAAAAATCAAGGGTGAAGAAATGATGAAAAACAAGTTAAGTTGTAAACAAAATACAAAGATTTCATTACGGTTTGGGCCTGCAGACAGCGCCCATGCCACATGTGTTGTACATAGTTACATTAATAATTATGATATATATTTAATATATATTACTCATTAAAACGAGGAATGAAAAATTAAACACTAAGAATTAAGTCGATGAACGGTACAAGTGCAAAAGAAAAGAATTATAAAATAAAACGAAAAAAATCCAAAACAAAGAAAATAAAAATAATAAAGAAATGCTCTGCAATAGAAAGCAAAAAAAAATATCACGATTTTTCAACTGCCCCATTCAAACTGTCTGAACGTGTAACGATGGAGTCTCTGAGCTAACGATACACGTATTGCAATCAAATTGACATCGTTTACCGGAAGCATGACTGTTTATATATTTAAAACTTTATTTATGCGCTATGCTTATAAATAATTCTTAATTTTTAAAACAATTGGAATTCTAGAGGGGTGTTGTGTTGTCAGTTGCTGCTATTCTTCTATATATATATACACTTACTAATACTATTTTGTAGATACCAGAGATCGCTTGAAACGGTAAGGATTTACTATTTGTAAAAGCGGTCAGTTCGTTGGCAAAACAAATAAATTTTAACATACACTTTTCGGCTGAGCTAAACAATCGAACGAAATGAAAAACACAACCAAAAAATAATTGAAAACAAAATGTTTGAATTTGAACGAAAACGCTGATGAGCAAAACAGAACAGTTGTTTTCGAACACTTTTAAAGTGTTCAGAGATATTTGCCAGCTCTGGTAGAAACCTTGGCACATGGCTATAAGCCCAAAATTTCCTGATCATTTTCGCCGCAAACGCCGTCAGACTTGTTATTAATGGTCATTTCATCATCATCCTCAATTTGTGTTAGTTTGCTATTGCTGCTGTCAAGCTTTTTTGTGATGGCACTCGTCAAGTTTAATTGAGACCTCTGCCGACTTCTGCCCGACGCATGAATGTTTGAATGCCTCTTTAGATCGCTGCATGATCGGAACTTTTTCTCACATATGGAGCACGTATAAGGCTTCTGACCAGTGTGAACCATGACATGGGAATTCAAATAGGAGCTCGCACGAAAGGTTTTGTCACAATATTGGCAGGCATAGTTCCGCTCGCAGGTGTGAATCCGTCTATGCACATCCAGCGAGTACTTACGGGCGAAGCTCTTGCCGCAGTACTCGCACATGTGCGGTTTTTTCCCACTGTGCTTGGATTCATTGTGACTTTTGAGATCGCCCCACTGTCGAAACCTGGACTCGCAATGACCACATTGGAAAGGCTTTACACCGGTATCTGCAAAATTCAACACATTCAGATATGTTTGGATCATTCTTGTTGATATTACTAACGTATAAGTGCGTGTGCCTTCAAACCGCCCTGTGTGAGGAAGGATGCATCACAGCTGACGCAGTGAAAGGCGCGCTCCTTCGTATGCGTAAGCCGATGATACTTGATCGCATTGAGCGAGTTGAAATCACGTACGCATATGGAGCAGTGAAACTTCCGCTTCGTTTTACTAGAACTATCATCAGTGGGCTTGTCCATCTGATCTAAGTCGACATTGTTGTCTATTATTGAGGCCGCTGGGGATGATGGCATGCTGTCCGTTGGCGCATTCGGCTCTGCACTCTCGAGTTTGAAGGAATCGTTTATCATCAAGGGTGAGTGTTGCAGTTGCTCAATGGGCGAGTCTGTCATGGGCGTAGGCGTTCGAGCAGGTTGTGTTACCTCAAGCGTTTGCTCCTTGTTCTTCCTATTGCCTTTATTTGCCGGAGTTGTTGTTGTGGCTGTTGCCTCAATGTAATTCTTTTTGAGGCATGTCTCCATCTTGGACTGCGATGGCTGCTGCGGTTGATGCGAAAAATGCAACGCTATTTGGTCATCTTCGATTTGATTAGGCTTGAGCAGCGTTGTCGAGGGCGGTGGTTGCTCGCTGGGCAGCAGTAAGCCGGAGAAAGCAATGTCTGAGAAGTTGTTGTGAAACCAAGGTGCTCGCATGCCGCTAGTGGTGAGTTCTAGATCCACCAGCTCGTCGCATGTGTCCTCAATGGATACCTTGTCGACTACATTGCGTATACCTTCTAGCATATCTTCCGTATCGCTGAATTCCACATCATCCACGACAGGCGCATCATTGGACGTGGTGGCGTTTGAAGAACCAACGGGTTTTTCATCAGTCTTGTGAATGGTCATGGCATCTGAGTGTATGACCATATTGACTCCCACATCATCCACAACGTCATCATCCACATGACTTATATTGTGAAAGTTGTCAAAGTTTAACTGCACATCTTGGAATACCTGATCCAGCTTAGCTTGCTCCTGTTGCAGCTGCAGAGGACGAAAGAGAAAATAAAGTAAGTGTCAATGAATTTCGGTTATTATTTTTGCGTTTACCTTGTCCTGAGCTGAAAGACCGCACATGTCTAGCGGCTCCTTCTGTTGTTGTTGCTGCTGCTGTTGTGGCACCTCTAGGGGCTGCTCTATATTGGTGGGATCGTAGTGGTTTTTGAGATGTGTATAAAAATCGATTTGTGTATGCACCAAATACCCGCAGATCTCGCAACTGTATGTTGCCACTGCTGGCACCTGCACATGGTGCTTGTGCTGCTCCAGGTCTGTTTCTATGCCACCCATCGTTCCCTTGAGCTTTCTTGAAATACGTTTCTTATGTGGCAACACTTTCCGTGCATTTGTCGTGGACACACTGTGAGCATAAAGTAGGTCATCGTCTTGCAACGCTGTACCTACATCAATGGGTACGGTGGGCTCGATAGATAGTGCGGGAAATGCTTGCTGCGAAACCTGTTGGGTCACCACATTGTTCGTAGCAGCTGATGCAGCTGCCGCATCTTCGGCATTCAGAAAACTGTTATTTAGCGTTAGAAATTCCACATCCGACTCCTTGGTGTAGTTGGTGCGTGTGCGCTCGGTTGAAGTGGGCACCGTACTGGATCGTGTGGCGTTTGGCTCATCCACAACATGTTTGTCGACAAATTGAAAAATGGAATTATGAAAATTGAGCTCTGGCGGCGTTAGCGTATGCTTTTCCACGTAACCAACGTTGCCATTGGGAGTATTGTTAGTAGTAGTGAGATTAGTTGGGCCTTCGCCTTTGGGGAACACATCTGTTGGGTCTATTAAGTCCATCATAAAGTTGTTGTGTATCAACTCCGATGCCAGCAGCGTCTGTGAACATAAGCGACAAATATGGTAATTCCTTTGGTGCTTCCAATGTAATTCACTTACGTGATCGATAAACTGCTGTGGATCCACTTCTTTTCGCTCCATTTTGTTTTTTTAGCGCACAAATTCATTAAATTAAATCAAACTTTGAACTCGAAGAGAAAAAGCTAATTGCACAAATAAAACAGCTGTTCAGCGTAACCACAATTTCCATTTTAAAATGTACTATTTAACTTTTAAAAATATACCGAAATACACTACCATATTTTCTAGTTTGGCCACACTTTTGAATAATGCACGTAAAAAGGCGCAGGTTTTTGAATAGCTTCTTGGTTCCTTGTTTTTCATGAAAACTGTAGTTTAGTCTAATACATTTTGAAATCCAAAAATAGCAAATTTTAAAAAAATGCAATCAAAAAATTCTTCATGGCCTTTTTTAATACGAATGGAAGGAAAATAAAGATTGATATGTGAGAGGAACTCAAAATTTACAAAGAGAACACTTTCGGTATTGTGCAGTTAATGAATTTTGACGTTTTTTAAATCAAATTTTCGGTACAAAATTTAAAGGTTATAAGTTTTCGACATAGCCAAGCTATGATATATTATTATCGATAAATCGCGAAATACAAACAGTGCTGCAAAGTTGTACGACTAAGAAAACTTTATGGGCAGCACTTTTATTGGTGCAAAAATTCAAATGTTTATAATGATAAGGAAAATATAAATAATTTAAATGATAATAAATCTGTAAACTTCAGGTGTAAACAAAATGTGAATTAATAGTAATGTGAACAGTTCTTCAAAGCATTTTCTATTTAGCAAATTATGATGCTAGTGATTAAAGCAACAGTTATAACTCATTCCGCAGCAGCATCAACTTAATGCACATCAAAGCGTTTAGCGACTTATATACAATCTCCACTTCAATTGTTGCCCGGAATTGCATGTCAAACATATCAAACGGCATCTTTAAGGTGTTCACGGCGGCAATGGTGGCAATGATGGATTTGGATCTGTTATTGTTATGATTCGTATGAATTCGGTTCGTAATTGCTTGGCACAATACTACGCTACAAATGTTCGACTAAACAAAAAAAAAATTCCGTCTCGCCGTGTGGTTTATTTATTTTTATACCCCTACTAGTAATGCAGGCAAGAGGCAGATCAAAAGATTTACAAGCACAACGCGCAAAAGCCACACAAAATATATTGTCTAATAATTGTTTATTAAACATTAAAAGACTTATGCCAAATATTAAACAGCCGCCTCCCGTCACATAAAGTGTCAAGAAAAATAAAAGTACATAAAATTTTATTGCGAACAGTCCAAGCTGCTGACGCCCCTGCAGCAGCAACGGTTCCCCAGCCCCTTGCTCCACCATAGCACAACATATGGCAACCACTGACTGACTGCCTGACTGTCTGACGGCGCAATTTGTTCGTTAATCCCTCTGATCCATTTACCATAAATATGTTGATATATCACAGCGCAGGATTAGCTTCCTGTTTGCAACCATATGGAGTTCCGACAATTTTAGGGATCAGTCGATAGAGAGGGAAGACCATTCGGATCATCATATGCGGTGGCTGCCACTTGAGCATGTTAAATATATGAAGTGTTAATTTGTAAATGAATGTAAATTGGAATGTTTATTGTTATGCTTGTTCTTCATGTGTTTATGTGGCCTCCAATTAGTTGTCTGCATTTGTGAGCAGCCCCAGTGAAAGAGTAATTCTTAGTCGATCACTTTATTTTATTTTAAATTTTTATGACAATCTTGTTATCCACCTTTGTCTAATATTTTAATCCAACATTTCGCAGATGTTTTTGTCTTTGTTTCGAATGTGTTTTTATTTGTTATTGTTTTTGTTAATCTTTATATACATATATTTCTTATATTTTGTGGCCCATAAATATTATTTTTTCATTAACCGAATGCAAATAGATTTCACAGCCTTGGCGGCAAAATGTGAAAAACGCCCTCAGCCTCATTGCTACCTGATCTCAACTGATCTCTTGACCAGCTCGCAGTTTTTCCTCTTTTCCGTTTTCAATTCTCCATTCTGCAGTTTGTTTATTTTGGTTTGGTTTGCTGCCCACATTTTTTTTTTGAGAAAAGGTGTTTGTTCGTCAGTGAGTTTGTTTTTGGTTTAGCTCAATTCAATTTAATATAAATAAATAAAATGCTTCCAAATATTTTCGGCAAATATGCAAAGTCAATATTTGTAATAGGGCTTTCTTTGCTGACTGGGCATTTTTTCCAAAGTAAATAACCTGCTTTTGAACGCAAAGAACAAATGGGGCTTACGGTCTTTTGTGACATTCCGGATAGGAATAAATTAAAGCGGCATCTGAACTTCTTGTTAAAACTTCCTTTTAAATTGATTACAAAAAGTAAGTAAATGTAAGAAAGGTTTGTAGTAAATAATTTTATGTACAAAATAATGACTAAAGATATATTTATAATAGCATTTTGGATTGGGTTTTTGTGGATGTTTCATAATTGGAAATCTATTGAATTTATGTGATATTTTAATTTTGATTATAAATTTGAAGTGCAGGTGCTAGTTGTATTGCAGAACAATATAAATTTCAAAATATGCAGCCATGAGTATAGGGTACAATCAAAGGCCTGTATGGTTTTCTCACTTGTTCATTTCTAATTCGCTACTGGTTCAAGTTCAAACGTGCCCAAAGTTAGAAATCATTAGTAGAAAATCGCTGAAGCTTGACAAGACTCTTGGCTGGCCAAACTGGCAAGCTCTCATGTGTGGCAAGTTCGCTGTACATTTTGGTGGCTATGGCCACATGCTCGTTAGAAAGTTTGTGCAACAATAAAGTGGAAAGAAAGAGGCTGTGGCTGGCAAAGTTTTTTATCATCGCTGCTTTACAATACATAATGACATTATTATTATAAGCGTGCTTTTTTGTGGATACAACAAGAGCAGTGCGCACAAAAAATTAAGGGAGGCACACACACACACATATACACAGATCCATGTACATATGCGCTTGAGAGGACTGGCGTAAGGACTCGGACCGCCAGAGGAGCAAAGCAAGAGATGGAGACAGGAAGTGTGTGTATGGAAGTGGGCAAGTGCCTTCTTTTGTTCTTCGTCACGTTCTGCGGTGCACTCGGAGCCAGAGTAACAATCCACCTTGCCCAGAGGAGGAAGCGGAAACAGCCGCAGTAACAACAGTAACAACAACAGCAACAGCAACAGGGGAGGTTGGGGGGGAAGCGCATCAAGAGCTGTTCGATCGTTGGAGAGTTTATTCTAAAGTCTTTTGCAAAACAAAAGCTGGAAAATGTAACAAAAATGCAAAAACAAACAGCAAAGCAGTGGAGGAGGGGGGGAATGTGGTGTGGTGTGCTATGCTGTGGCACGAGCTGTTGGTGCTGCTGCTGCATAAATATTGTCAACAACAACAACAACTGCGACAGCAGCAGCAGTGACTGACAGTGGCAAGTCTGCCTCCCCTTCGCCCCTCTTCTTAACTTGCCCCGGGGTCTTGCTTCAGCTTTTTGTGGCACGTTTTTCATAATTTTGTGCGCATCTCAGCGAAAAATCTGTTGACGCAATTGTCACGTGCTGAGTGTTGTTACTGTTTCCTTTTTTTATTGTCGTTTTTCACTTGTCCAAAGGATGTGTCACATGACGAGGCACGCGCGTAAAGCGCATAGTTTTACCCATATGCCCCACATGGCGCTCTTTCGTGCCACTTTTTCTAAGGCCCAGACAAGTGCTCAGAGGTAGCGACAAAGTGCTGACGGCTTTTTAATCAGATCTATGTTAAACAGAGTGCGGCAACTGCATATGTGTAAGTCGACTTTCCGAACTGCCAAGAAAAGAATCTAGCATATAGAATAATACCATCATAGTTTAAGATTCTATTTTAGTACAATTTCCTGCTTCTTGATTTAATTAGGTGAGTCTATTTTATTTATAGTATCGCATTGAATTATAATTTGTTCCTTTTGAAATTATTTCTTTGGCATTATAATATTATATTTTATTTGACAGTATTTTTCTAAACAATACTTTGCTTTGTGATTGAATCAGATTTCGACTAATATAAATATGAATATTCTTTACGAGAAGCTTTATTAATTTGTTGCTTACTTCGTAAGTACTTGCGTACGATTTATAGCATTTGTGTTATAATTGCACCGGTTGCTTTTGCATTTTTTATAAGAAGGATAGTACTTATTTTTGTGTAATAAAATTAACTAAGATTCGATATCAATGTAGCTGCAATTTGTTGTGTAAGATATATTCTTAAATAGTTCTATAAACCTTAATTGTATAAAGCCTCCTCACTTCTATTTAAACGTATCAAATATCACTTGCAATATGAAATAATCGTTACAAAAATACTTCTTGAAATTTGTATACTCTGGTTGTAAAGAAAAGTCCGGTAGTGCCAAGTGCAGTGCTCAACCGTTCTCGGTATTGTTTGGGATCATTAAGCCCGGGAGGTAGGCATATTTATAAGGTCCCGCTAGCTACCCGCTAGGCAAAACCACACGCCCAGCTCTACCTTTTTGCCAGTGTTGTTGTGCAGTATTTGTTAACGTCAAACACCCCAAGTGAATACAGATGAAAGAGGCGTCTTTAGTGGGGAGTCTCGGAGACTCAGTTTGCCAGTTGGCAGAGCGAGCTCGATTGGGATCGATGTCGAATTGCGATTGCTAGCGATAGTTTTCACATGTTTTGTTTGAGCATTAATTCCATTTAAATGATTTCCACTTTATTTGGTTTTACTTTTTACTGCACACATTTTCGCTTTGTGCGTAATCAAGTGGAAATGAATTTGACCAACACAAGAGGTTCTCTTGCAATTTATAATATAAATATATTTTGTAGTTTTTATTGTTTTGTATGGTGATGCCCATTACAATGATTGTCAGGGCCATTGAGCTGTGAAAATTGAGTTCGGAAAAAAAAAATAAATCACACACAGAGATTGTTGTTAAACTAGGCATTGCAAATATTTGATCATTCGTATGTGATCAGCAAGGTCAAACGTTGGCCACGACTTAATGCTGGGCCTAGTTAGGCGCTATGTAATGTGTACGGTTAACCAGCATAGGCCAAAATATGCCATTTACATTGGCCACATCGACATGGCCAGCCAAGGACAGCTCTCGATTCAAGGACAAAACTGGACACGACAGCTGAGTTTTTGCTGGCAAGCATCAGGCATCAAGTCTGTCGACAGCAAACACAGCGTCCACAGCGGGTGCAATGTCCTTTCACGACTCATCAGCGTCCTGCCGAGTGCTGTCTCTTGCTGTGGATCTGTTGCTCTCTATCTCCTCTAGCATGCCGCCTCCTCTGGTGCGCTGCTGGTGCAAATCGCTGGCATTTAACACTGCTCCTACCATTCAGCTATCCTGCCAGCAGCCCATAACAAAAGCCACTTCCATTTACAAATCTCAACAAAAATTGCAGCAACACCTGAGGACTTTTTCGCTACAACTGCAAACTACTATCTGTGTTTTTCTATTCATTTTTGCTTTTTTCCCATTTTTGGAGCAATTCAAAACATGCAACAAGTCTTTGGCTTTCCTTTGATCTGCTGCCGTCAACTGTAATTCGAGTCCCCGCATCACACTTTGTGCGTGTCTCTCTCAAGTGTTTCGGGGTTTTGTAATTAACCGACATTCGAACAGCGACACATCCATCTCCAGTTGCCACAGTTCCCAATTCGAGAACTTCGAGTTTGTCCACGCCTAAATACTTCACTTAACGCATATGTGTTTCGTCTCCGGCTGCCAGTGCCGGTGTCGCATTTCCACATTAGCTGCAGGCGGCGCCGCCACTGCCAAGCCCCACCAGCTGACCGCTCTAACCCTGCCACAGTCAGTGCCACAGCCGTGTTAATGAGAAAGTGTCATTGATTTGACGTCTGTCGTCAGCGCCAGCGGCAAAAGACCAAAGATTTATCAACTTGTCATCGTGTCAGCCTAGCAGGAAGGCAGGCAGAGTCAGGAAGAGCGTCAAAGAGCGAGGTGTGATCCCCTTTAACCGAAAGGATGGCACTTCTTTCGGATGTTCCCCAATCAAAGATCAATGGATTGTTGGCACACACAACTCAAATAGCTGACACAATTTTAAAATGATTACAGACTGCAACTGATGAATTATTTACATAAACCATGCACGCAATAAAATGATGTCATATGTGAAGCAGACATTAATTATATTGAGAATAATATAAGTTTATCTTTATATATGAAATATGTACTTAAAAGAATGAAAATAAGTATATAGAAAAGAATATATTAAGGGATATACTTAATAAAAGAATGAAAATAAGTATATAGAAAAGAATATATTGAGAGATATACTTAATAAAAGATTGAAAATAATTTAAAATTTAACAAACATTGTTTACTTTAAGCGAAACAATTGAAATTTAACAAAAGAAATTATTTTCAAAGAACACAAATAATAATAATATTTGTTAGTATCCAATTAATTTATATTGCACTTGCATAAATGTATTTGGTTATTCTGAATTAATGAAAATCAATTGATTTTAAATATCGCAACTATTTAGATTTAAAGCATCATTTTATTCAAACTATAACTTGGCCTAAAAATTTGTAAGGATCTTATTCAATTTCTCTCTTTTTAATTTTGATTTGTAAGTTAACAATCATTTTTGCATTGACTTAAATGCTTTACTTAGTATTGTAGAACATACGACTAAATTATATAATCCCCTGCGTAGCCTTGACCTAAAGGATCATAAAACCTGCATATTACCAGCTGTTCCTGCCGCTGCATAAATCAAAACACAGAGCATTTCCCTATTTTTGTTGGACAGTAAAAGTTAATTGCTGTGTTAACACGTCCACACACAAAGCGGGGAACAATAAGAGGAGATGAAAGGAGAGGGACTGCTCATTTCAATGCAGCCAAAATATCGAATTGAAATTCTTTAAGACTATTAAAAAACCAAAGGCAAAATGCTAACAATCCGCTTATGGCATCAGCTCTGACGTCGTTGTTGTTGTTGTGGCGGAGTTCGTTTGTTGTTGGCTTATGGATCAGTCAGTTTGCGATGCAATGGACAGTTGCCAGTCAGTTGTCCGACTGGACTGTGCCCGTCCTGCCTTTGATCCTGTGCTCTAACATTTTGCACGCGCTGCCATGATTTGTGTTTGATTCACCTTCTCCCCTCCCTCGTTCTCTCTTGATGCTCCTTTGATTGCGTGTGCTGGGCGCGCTAGGATCAAGGATCACCCTCACATAAATCAAGGACTCCCGCTGCGGCGCAACGTGCACAATTCGGCATTCATTTGGTTTAGTCATCTTGTAATTCTTCTCGTCATTGCTGAATGTCTCTATAGAGAGGGAGACTTCAAGGCGTTGACTCAGTTGCCAGTTGCTATTGATCCTGCGCATAATTGAGACATTCCGCTTGCGGCTTGACCCGTCCTCGTCCCCTTCCCCGTCCCCGTCTGCGTCATCATCTTCGTCGGCGGCTGCTTTCTTGTTTCCACCGACAATGTGATAACGTGTTTCTAAAACAAAGCATCAAAGTCAACCGATCTGGCCATGTGGCTTCCTCCAGCATGTCCTTTTACTTATTGTTTTCATCTCTCGGCTTCTCTTCGATTTTATTCTACTTTTCTTTTTTGGGAACGGCTGCATTTTTGTCAGGTGACATTTTGCTTTTATTGCGTTAACAGCTTTGTCTCATCTTTCGGCACGTTGGCAACAATGCAACTCATTTGCCCCCTTCCTCTTATATCCTTGTCCCACTGTGCGGCTGTTGTCATCTTTGCCGCCTGCTAATGCCTTATAATGTTGTCAACTTGCTGTTCAAATCACAAGATTAGTCCAAAATCACGAGACCCAAAACCCCAATCAACTTATTGGGCTAATAGAGTTTGTTTAGTGAAGCTTAAGTTGTCAACTATATGTTTTCCTGGAAAATTCGATGGTGTTTTTTTTCATAAGACTTTGGTAATAGATATTGTCATTTATTGTTAAACTAGAATACATTTTGTGAATCTAATAACCAAAACGATAACGGTTTATAACGATTCATTCTGTTGAATTAATGAAAAGATTCATAATTTGATATTCTTGGTACTGCTGTATCGGAATTTTAATTTAAAAGTTTATTTTAATTCTATACACTTGTGGAAAGTGTTCTCAAAACAAATAGGTTGTAGTTTGCATGACTAAAGTATTTATTTATATCTTACCAATATGACAAGTTCAATAGCTTCTTCCACTACCCATCTGGCTGGAGATTTTCATGTGAAATTCTCGCTTATTTCTAAAGCTATCTTATTATAATTCTACTTTGTATCTTTGCTGGAACTGCTTGAAATAAATTATGTAATCACTACAATAGTGATTGTGGTGAATAATAATGTTTTTAGATACATATATTGGTCACGGCTGTGGATTCGGTTTTAATTTGCTCACCAAAGAAAAATTATTTTGTATGATTTTAAATCTTTCATTTTTGGCTCGTAGTGGGTTTTTATTTTGCTAAAATTGATATAAAACTAATCATATAAAAGACCAGCTGGCTGCATATATTTAATCAAGCATTGTTCACTTACAGTTTAATAATCTATCTCATCAAAAGCGTTACGAATTCTGTTCCGATATAAGTAGATAAATATTATATTTAATGTGTTTTACTTAAAAAATATTAGTAGTTCTAGAGAGTGTCAGCTGTACTTTATTTTAGAGCATATGAGTACATTTAAAACATGTTCATTTAAGGACAGCTGCCTACCATGTCTAACTAGGTCTAACTATGCCTATAAATCGCTCACTAAACACTTTATGACCGCTCGAACAATGCAGTCTAACAACCACATTAGGGTGGCCCATAAAATGCTCAGCGAACTATTCAGATCGTAAGCGTTACTGTCGTAAAACTGACAACACCCACTGTAACTGATCTATGCCACAAAAAAAATGAATAGAAGGAGAACTGAAACTTATTGATTAAGTTGTCTGTGCGGTTGGACAGGACCACAATCCGATCCAGGATGGGAATGGGAATGGAAACATATGCCAGACAGGATACATGGCCATGGCGATGGCGAGAGTTGATCGAATTATAAAGGCAACTGGTTGCAGTTTCCCAATAAAAGGTCCTGGACTCACAAACGAATGTTAAATTGATTCGTCACACAGATTTGGATACATTAAATGCAATCATTTGACAACAGGACGAAAATATTTTCATCCATTGTGTCCTAACAATAAAGTAACAACACACAACGGCAACAACAACAAATGTGCCATCGTTCGCTTGTATTCGGCTGGACTCCCCCCCAAAGCGTAGCGAATTTCCTTTTGATGAGAGCATACGTGTACGAGTACAGGATGCCTCCTTATCCCACACGCTGTCAGCAAGCCTGTGACTGTGTGTCTGTGTATGTGTGTGTGTGTGTGTGTGAGTCTGTATTGTCTGCACATGAAACAACGCCTGGGAGCCGGCGATAATTGCTCGTTAGTAGCAAACATTTTCATCTTTCCAAGCTGCCCTGTGGAGTAAGATATCGCTGCCTGATGAGCTGATCTGTAAATTGAGATTTTCTCGCTTCATGTTGCGAATTGGAGCTGAGAATTGTATGGCAGATAAATAGATTAGGCATACTCAGATTGAGTAAACTAAGTAGTTTAATTTGAGTGTGGATTGCAAGTGGAAGCTAATATGAGGTTCGATTTAACTGGAATTTTCAATGAAATTGGGTAGAAATTGACTAGAATGAAAATATATAAAATATAGATATATGTTTTTTATTAAATTATTGATCAAGAAAGTACAGCTTGGCTTGGGAAACTTGTGTTTAGCTTGATTACTTTCATTTCTAAGTAGTTTTTTAGTCGCTCTTCGTAGTAGTCATTATGTTTTGCAGAGCTGCACGGTAGTTAACAAAAAATTGAAACTGGCCGACATATGCAGCTCATGTGGAAGGGCGGGAGATCAAACGAAGCGAGCAACTAGCAAAAACAAGAGAAATCGAAAGAAAAACAAAAACAAGAATAACAGAAGGAAATACTTGGACAAGTGGCCTTTGTTTTGAGCACTTGCTCGACAAATCAAATTTGAGTAGACTATATGTTATGGTATATATGTTATAGCATATACTTGGATGGATGTGTGCTATATGCTGTGTTTTTGTTGGAACAATTGAGAAAATAAATCGACCGAAAGTCAAGTAGAGACAAAGAAGACGTCAGCGCTGTGGGTTATTAGAAGACGTCTTTATTTGGCGTCGGCGCAAATGCTTTGATATCTTAGACAACTTGACAAAACAATCAAAGCAACGCCAGCATGCACAGACAACAACCAACAACCAACAATCTACAAAAACAACAGCAACAACAACAACAACAAGTACAGCAACACATGTTCAAATGACTGTCTATTAATTTGCGCCATAGTTTACTACTGTTATTGAAGTTGTTGTGCGAGCACAATTTTTTTGCCCAAATATTTTGTACGTGTACAACAACAATAGATCGGGGAGTATGACCAAAAAAAAAACAGAGACAAGGAGTGGGAGATGAAGAAAAAGTAGGCAGCGCACTTTGACGCAGTAGTCCAATTGCCGATGATAATGATGCACTCAGTCGGCAAAGTTGAAAGAGACCAATAGACCCCGACCAGCACCAGCACCAGCACCAGTTCCAGTCGCTGTCGCAGTCTTAGTCTCAGTCTCAATCCCAGTACAAGTAGGCTGCGGCAGAGGGATAAATGTAGACTTGAACGCCTCGCATTTTCATTTCTCTTTTGTGGCTAAGCGGCTTCTCTTTTCTTTGCCATACAATTCTTTTCTTTTTTGTTCACTTTTTTTTTTTTTGTATTTAATGCCTGGCGTGGGCAGAGTTCAACTAATTGAGTTGGAAATATATTTTTTTGCAAATGCCATGACCAGAGTAGCATCTGCTTCAAAGGATCTGCCGCCTGCTAGCATGACTTTTCGACTTTTACCTAGTCGTAGTTGAACGTGGCTACTTCGGTGAGTGATCCTGTGATCCTTGTGCATTTTGACAGCCGCGACAAAACTAATTGATTTCAAAACGGCGCAAAGTCGACAGATCCTTAAAATGCTCGCCCACACAAGCGCACAGCAGTTGCAATTAAAAAACAAATTGGCAACTTTTATGTTAACAAAATATTTAAAATGTGCTGTTCAGTTATGAGATATGAGTATATTATGAGGCTGTAATAATTCTTCATTGATGTTATAATAATCAATTAAAGTTTTAATATGGAAATCATATTTACATAAGATATTTTGATGTCGAATTTATACGATTTACGTTATTAGCTGAAAATTTATGTTCTTGCGTAAAATTCAAGTTGTTGAATTAATTTTACTTATTTGCTACATTTGTCTAAATATTTCTATATGGTTTTATTTAATGGAATACAAATTGACATAAGCTTCAACTTGATCATTTAAAATTTATATTTTTTTTTACAATACACTTTATCTGATGTATTTTATATCTTAAAAAACCAATACTTTAAGTTAAAATGTGAAACATTCTATTCAAAATAATTGTAGAAGAAGTTTGACTGTAAATGTGCTTGTTTAAAATTGTGGGGTATATTAAAATATTTATTTCATTCCAGCTATTTAGTATATACCTTATAAATTTATAAGCAATTTAATGATTCTTATTAAAAAAGAAGACAATAATCTATAGCATGTCCTTTTATATTTTGTGCAGATATTCAGCTTCTATTTCATTACAATAGAAGAGTGTTAAGCCAAATAAATAGCAATAATGTGCAGAGCGGTTCTCTCGAAAAGTATGCGAGTTATCCATGCATATTTAAGAGAACCGTGACTTTCGAGTGCATAGAACGAGAGAGGGCGATAGAGTAAGAGTGAGACAGATTGATGCGTTATAGTCACTGATGGGTGATCAGTGCTAGCTCCACGGTGACAGACCATGAATCTGACCGCCTGTTGACTGACATTATGGTTTCATTGCCAGACCACACTTAGGTGAGCTTCACGCTACGTCCAGATCTTGGACTTCGTCCTGTTGCTGGTCCTTTCACGCCTGACACATTATAAAAAACATTGACTAAGCGAAATTCCAAGTAGATACCGTGGCCACGGCACAATGTCCATGTAATCTTGAATTAACGCCACAAGATTTCGGACGGCAAAAAGTTTCGCTCATTTCGTTACGCCGCTGGAGTTCATTGAGCCTCATAATTGATCGTAATGTGCGATATACGTCCAGGGCAACGAGCCTGTCAACAGCCTGGGCTTGCAGACTGACAGTGCTGTCACCAGCAGGACATTCAGTGTGTGATAAAAAGGACATTCTTCGTTGCATTTGTCGCGCTCGACTGACACTCGCTGTGCTCGGCCCACACTCACACACTTTGCTGTCCTTTCTGTGCAATAGCACTCTGCACATCCTTGCCGATTTCATGGACACACAATGCACATGATCGATGGCTAGTGTCGCCATTTGCCTGATTAGGTATGCATTGAGTGCGGCCCAATCTCAATCTCAATCCCAATCCCAATCCCATTCTCAATCCCAGTCAAGTCCTATTTCTGATCTCTACGCCAAATCTATTTTTGCTTTATTGATAAATCGCGGTGTTAGCGCAAGATTTGAATGAATCCGCTGTCTTAACTTCTAGGTAGCATAGCTTTATGCCCTTTTATTGCTGGCTTTATGACCCGGTATTATAGAGCAGGTAGTGCTATAGTTTCCTGAGATGCTCTTCATAAACTATTGTTTTCAATATACTTGGATCGATTTCTATTTGCAAAAAAGTTGTGAAATTGTAAAATCATTATTCTTATTCACAAATTTAGCATAACATGTTTATTATTTGCCATAAAAATTATGGGCTTATATTTTGATTAAAATATTTCGAAAGGGTTGAATATTATTTTTTCGTTGTTTTAGGTTTATATTTATAAAAATTGGAATGTCAATAATAATTGCAAATTCAATTTAATTTTAATTTATTTTTTACTATTGTTTCTCAATATCTGAATAATAATTTAAATATTATCTAGACGCATATCTAAATATATATTCTTCATCGCATTACAATTATAATGCTGCCTTGGTTATTAATTTAAAAGAATTCTTCTTCTTATGTTTTTGTTTCGTTCATATTTTTGCTTGTAATACTTTTGGTTAATTCTACACATAATCAAAATATTTTCGAGTTAACCTGTTCCTCAACATTTAAGTACGAGTCGATCCCAACGATTTTTACTCTCAAACCCTCCCGAAATCTCTCAGAAGTCGTCACCTTAAACCGACTGACTATGAAAATGTTTACTTGGATCCATATCAAATGGCAGCTTCTCTAGGCCACGTCTTTGCACTTCTTAAGAAGTGCGATTTAATTAATCTGTCGCGAAACTAGAACAAATCCCGCCAGCCGCTTGGGCATGATTAACCCTTTTGCTGACCATTGCCAAGGATTACCTGCTACTTGAGCTCCATTGAGCTGTTGAAAATCAGCGAAAATGTTAAGCCAACGTGGATTTCAAGTAATCCCAGCATAGAAAATCCTGAAAACTGAACTAATTTGTGAAGTGGATTAGAGAGCGAAACATTCCACGAATTTGATTTTTGATAACAGAAATGGAATTGTTCTCGATGTTATTTATTTATTATTGTTGTATCAATTAACTGTGCAATATGCTGACATCACTACAAGGGGCAATGGGGCACTGAGCAACCGAGAGGGAGAGAGCGTGAGTGCGAGTGAAAAAGGGCAAGCAAAGTAAGTTGGCAAAAGTATACAACTGCCATATACGCCTACAAAAAGACCAGACGAGCATCCCCTGTTTGGATTGGATGTAATGGATATTTTGACGCCGAAGCATGCAAAGGGCTGCAAATAAACATCCACAAGTTCCAAAACAAACGGCAGCAGCAACAGCAACAGCAACAAACAAATACAGCAGCGCTGTGGACTTTAATGTGGATGGCAAGTGGAACAAAATGGTCTGACAAACCGGTTTCAGTGAAAAGAGATTAAGAGGCGGAGTCTGTTTGCTTGCTTGCTTACGCTGTTGTCTACCTACATACATACATAGCATGCGCACTCTCTTGGGGTGGGTGCGCTCATGTGTGAGTGTGTGTGAGCATTGTGTGAGAGCATGCGCATGGCGTACTCAGCTGGCCGGAGGCGTATAAATAGCGCGACCTGCAGCCGAAGAGAGTCAGTATTGAGTTACGCATCGCATCGTGCACATCAGAAAACAGCAACAGTTACTTTCGTGTGTGTGCTCTCAGTGAGAATAAGAACAAGCAACAATTTAGAAAACACAAGAAGCAAAACATTAAACAGACTTGCAAAAATGGTGAAAAGTGTCTGCGAAATGGAATTCAAAAGCAATTTCTCCATCGATGCCATTTTGGCCAAGAAACCAACAGCAGCTCCAGTGATCAAACATGAACCCATCATGCCACCACATCATTCGCATCCCTATCATCCAATGCCATATGCCAACTCCGATGGCGAGCTCTCCGCATCCGAAGATTTCGATAGTCCTTCACGCACCAGCACCCCGATGAGCAGCGCCGCTGAATCGCTGTCATCGCAGCACAATGACAAGCTCGATGTGGAGGAATTCGATGATGAGGACATTGAGTTGGATGAGGAGGACAGTGATGGCAGCGAGAATGCCATCAGTAATCCCAGCAAGAAGCAAAAAATCAATGCCAGCAGCAATGACACCAAGAAGCCGCCTTACAGCTACAATGCCCTGATCATGATGGCCATCCAGGACAGTGCCGAGCAGCGTTTGACTCTCAACGGCATCTATCAGTATCTGATCAATCGCTTCCCCTACTTCAAGGCCAACAAGCGAGGCTGGCAAAACTCCATTCGCCACAATCTTAGCCTAAACAAATGCTTCACAAAGATCCCGCGCAGCTACGATGATCCCGGCAAGGGCAACTACTGGATCTTGGACCCCTCTGCCGAAGAAGTCTTCATTGGCGAGACCACGGGCAAGTTGCGTCGTAAGAATCCTGGTGCAAGTCGCACTCGTCTTGCTGCCTATCGCCAGGCCATCTTCTCGCCCATGCTCACCGGTGGCTATGGAGGTCCAGCGGCTGCTGGCTATGGCTATCCAGGCATGCCCTTTGCTGGCGCCGCTGCTGCCGCTGCCGCTGCTGCCCTCTATCAACGCATGAACCCGGCTGCCTATCAAGCAGCTGCTGCTGCTGCTGCGGCTGCGGCTGCTGTTGGTTATGGACAGCCACAGATGCAGTACCAACCGGCTGCTGCTCCACCGCCAACTGCTCCCGCCCATCCCCAGCTGCAGGGCTATCCGGGTGCGCACATGAATGCCGAGCTCTTCCAGCGCATGCAGTTCTTTGGCAAGTTCCCGGCCAGCTAAGCGATCTGTCCACTGTTGCGCCCAGCGTTTTGGTTAAATGGGACAAGGCGTCGTTGTCGTCGTCGTCATGCAGTCAGTCAGTCAGTCAGCAGGACAAACCCTTTGACGTCTAAAAGCAAATGACATCATTTGAGGCCGCCGCCGGCCTGGACAGCCGGCAATTGAAGGAGCGGGGCCCTCCTGCTTCCCCCCTCTGCCCAGGCAACGGCAACAACTCCAGTTACGCCGCCACGCCCACAGACTGGCGGCACATTTAGCATTAATTAGAAACAAATTAATTTATTCAATACAAATAAAATGCATTTCAAATGAAAAACACTTTTAGAAACTTTTTTCAATCTTAGCTTTTTTACAGCTGCCATACACTTACATATATGGCTAACTATTTAGCTGCCACTTTAGCTGCTTTTAGCTGCCTGATGACTTAATTAGCTGGCGGCAAACATGAAATCTGTTTGAAGCATACAAAACACACAACAAATAACAACAACAACGTTGAGGAAAAAGAGCCATCGGCTTTTGTTGTTGTCTCAATTTCTTGGCTCTTTACATGCCCAGTGACAACTCCAGCTGTGCCCAGCACCACAGGTAACCCAACAAGAACAACAACAGCAACAACGAATAGCGATCCCTCTGCCCGGGACTTCGAGCTCCGACTTCGACTCCTTGCTGGGGGGATCCAGGGTCCAGCCATGCTATTGTCTAAGCAGCACACGTCTATTTGCTTAAACTACGAGCATAATTTTTCTTAACTTTTGTTATACAATTTCTCAACTAATATGCCATGGGTAAAAGTGAAAGATGAGAACCCTAGAAAGGGGCACCGACAACAACAACAACAACAACTAAATCAACAACAGGGGCCACTTTTCCAGCAGGCAAAAAGACGAAACTGAAGTCGAAGGCGTTCTTCACAATTTCTCAAACTGTTGTTGTTTCTCTCGTTTGCCGATGTCTTCATTTTTGAATTTCCAAAATTTCAGTTCGAATTTGAGGCAAAGCGGCATCCACTTTGATCAATAGCCATTTGTGTGTGTGTCTGTAAATGTGGCGGCTTTAGTGCGCATTTGAGTGAAACATGTGAGAAAAACGGAGCATCATCATAATCATCATCTCCAGCATCAAGTTCTTGCGCCCCCAATCTCCAGAACATTGAAATAGACTTAACAAGGCATGGTCATGTCATAAATACTGCTTTTCTCCCTCTCCCCTCTTCCTTTCTCTCTGTTTGCTCTATCAGAGCGATTTGTAAATGAAAATGATAATTAATATCATCGTTAGAGAAATGTGTAAGCCTTTGGGATCGGTAGCAATTATCATACTCGTATTTTCTTTCTCTATTTTCTTCATCCATTTTCAATAATTGTAAATTATTACCGGACTGTCTTTCCGCCTGTGTTTGTTGTTTGGTGTTGGTAAATCATGTTATTGAAACGATTAGCTGCCAGTTTTATAAGGTGCCAAGCAGCACTGGCTACCTCTGCCTGGAGTTTGTAAAGACTTGAGCTGAATCGAATGGATGTGTTACCTAAGGAGAACATAGTGATCGTTGAAGTTGGAATTAAGCGTAATGAGATCATTTAGAGGGGTGTGGTATGGTTTGATGGTGGATGGTGTTGGTGAGACAACATTGTGAAAGTAGTATCTTCAGGGATTCTGAAGCCTTTAAAATAGGAAAAATATGTATGTATATGATATTTTGTATTTAAAGATATTTTGGTAAAACAAGCTTATTACCTTTGAACTGAGATCATTGCCAAAATGAAGGTATGGAATATTACTTAAGCAGTGAAATCTTGAGATGAACTTTATAGACAACCTATAATTGAATAAAAAATTAAAAGAATATTGAAATGATGGAATTCAGTTTATTATTTATTTGTCTTATTAGTTATAAAATGTATTATCTACATCATCTTGCACAGCCTTATGTCTTAAACTTCCTTATTAATTTCTCTCTCAGAGTCCCTTTTGATATATGCATTTATTGTGATATATATCTCTCTATATTTATATATTTATTTATTTATTTATTTCAATCAGTTATTTTTATTTATTCACTTTCAGTACTATTTATAATCTGATTAATTTGTATATTTCTCATGCGATAATATTTTTCTAAAGTAAGTACAATTGTTTAATTTTTTATTGCATTTTGGATTTGATTACTTGTTGTCCTTGCACATCCTCTTCTAATCTGTTATAGATGTGTAATCCTCCAACGCATTGCCCATTTGATGCGCTAGGCAAATTCTTTAGACTGTTCCTTTGCCAGTCGAAACAGACCATATGTACATACCATACGTGTGGATATTTTGGGGCTTAGATTCAGCTTAAGGCAAGAGCAAGAGTTAAATCGGCTTTCGGGCCCATACATAAATGCATATATGCCATCCAATATTTTGCATATACCAACCATGCTTAGCCAACGACTTAAGAAATGAAACTTTGTGTATGATTAAACAAAAGGCTTTTGGGTCGATCTCGTACTGAAAGTGGGAATGTGGAGGACTAGTTGCAATCGTTGTAAGAAGATCCCGCATAAAGGAAACCAGGTCATTGTTTGATTGGGTATTTGGTGCTGTTGGTAGTTGCCCAGCTTAAGTAGTTGCTTGTTATTGAAATATTGTAGTTGGGATGAGCGCATTATATACTTAACACATTTTTTCAATTATGCTGTACGAGAATTGGATTCACATTGAATCCACTTACCTAAGCCAGGATTCTCGAGCTCGCTGTAAGTCGCTAAAGCAGTTTGCAGTTTGCAGACTAAGAAGGAGGTTGCGGGTTGATTGTGTGCAGAGCAGGGCAGGGCATTGTGGCATTGTGGCATTATTGGTTCAGGAGCTGCTGGATTTATTTAACTGTATCAGAATGTCTTGTACGGGGATCAGTTCGTATTTTGAGTGTGGCAGCACGCGCAAAAATGGTCTTAACCGGTTGGGTTAGTGGCTTAAGTGCTCGACGTGCAATTTACAAAGATAACAAGCAGAAGCAGAGGCCAATGAGGATCTGGCTTACTTATCTTATTACCCGGGTTAAGTGCAGGGATTACGATGTCGAAAGAGCAGCAGGAGCAGTTACTTGGGCACTGCAACGAGTGCTGCACTATAGTCAGCATCTAGTCCAGATGCCCAAGCTGATTAGCTTCTCTCACTCGTTTTCTCTCTCCTTCTCTCTCTCTCACTCTCTCTATTTCGTTCTCTAGCTGTGTGCTACCTTTTACTTCCCTGCTTCCTGCTCAGCATGCAGTATCCTGCGTGTGCCGTTTGTTACACTTTTTGTGCATTTAGACTGCCCAGGAGTGAACTATGTCTCCTTCTGCTTTTCCTTATCCCTTTCCATCTTCATCTACATCTTTGTCTTCATCTAAGCCCAGTTTCATTAATGATTCAAGCCCATCGCCTGCGAGTTGAGCTCTCCCTTTCTCTCTCACTATATACACTCGTCTCCTTCTTTGCCTCACTTTTTTCTGCATACATTGGCACAAATATTTTATATATATTGTATATATATCGGTTATTTGGTCGCTTTGTTCGCCGCCCGGTTTAACCCAGTACTGCGTCCTGGTCCTCAGGCTCTTAAGGCGTTGAATAGAGATCACATTGCCAAGATACCAACTTGTTCTGCGATTAAGCTGTTTCGACACAATTTTGTTGTGGCTGAGTGTAGTAGATGTGTTGGGCATAAGTGTAAGCTTCTAAACAGAAATAGGCAAAAGAATTACTGTAGCTGCATTTCAGATTATTGTATTGAAATACAGTTGGATTATATTATAGAGGGCGTTTCCAAAATTATTAGTATTCTTTTAAGGTATCTCCCACATGCATGTATATCTTCTGAATATGATATTGAAGATAATTCCAATTACGTTGAGGATGCAGAATATAAATAATGCAAGGCTCATTTATCCAAATCTTAAGGCTGCCTCTGTATCTTGCGTTGGCACTAACTTATAATACCCTTCTAAGCTTTGAGTAATTGTTACTTAATTTAATTATAATTTAATATATGAACTAACCTCTTATGTAATTGAGGTAATCCCCTGATCACGACCAAGCATTCTAAAGTAGATATTGAGTGCATTTTCTTTAGGCGCATGTGTTACTTAACCCCATTTAGAATATATAAACAAATCGAATTATAGCTTGAGCTTTTACAGGGTGCTACAAGGCTATGCCACTGCTCTCTGTCATGTGCTGCGACAAGTTTTAATCATTTGATTTACGAGTGCATTCTCAATTGTTGCACACGACCCACAAACTGACACTAAGTAGTTGAGTTACGTATTTAAATTGCGAGACTGCAATATTGAGACTATCGATCTGTATGTGTGGCGGGCACCCCCTCGATGGAAGCCTTGCAAGTCGTGCGAGTCGGGCGTGTCAGCTTCGTGTATGTGCTAGTAGTAGTGGCACCTCCCCTTCCAATCGCCCACTATGTAGTGACCACAAAATGTGTTTTTAATTGAAAGTGATGTGTGGTTGCCCAGTTTGGTCATAGCTAAAAGTAATGGTTCAGATGAGGGCAACATAGCGCATTCAAATATTGTGTTATTATTAATAAAATAGTTGTTAACCCAGGGCACAAATAATCAAATAACAACAACAATATCAATCATCAAATTGTTGCTGAACAACAGTGAAAATATTTGAAAAATATTTAACACAAACCACCAGCATAGTTGTTGCATGTGGAACCAGGGAACCAGGGAACTGCTCTTTAATTAGTTTCTTTCATTATCTTGGCCTCTCTGTTGACCCGAATTTCAATTAAGTTAATTTACTCGCCACACATTGAGGGCAGCTTCGGGACACTCGAACTCGAACTCGGACTCGGACTTGGACTCAGACTTTGAATGTGAATGTGACCAGTGGCTGAACCTCTGGACCTCGCTGAAGGAACCAATTCACTACAATAAATGAATACATATGTACTTGCATATGAATGAATGAAAGCATAAATGAATGAATAGTATTCGCTGCTCTGCCGGTCAATTGTCATCGTTGTGCTACTCTAAGAAAAGACGCTGGAAGTACAACAATTAAAAGAATTGCTGAATTGCGCACTTGAAGTAATATTCATCTGTGGATTGGGGAACTGGATGTCATGGAACGGAAGTGAGTTCAACCGGGTTGACAAGTTGACTTTTAAGTAAACTTTTAGCTGACATTGAAGCTTGGCAATTCTTTGGTCATTCGATCATCATCATAGAAGTGCAAACGTTACAGATTTTGAATTAAATAGTATTTAACTATGACTTAAAATGTGCATTTCTTTTACTAGAAAGCTGTTGAAATAGTCCTCAACTGTGATATATCTATATCTTCTAAGATCTTTTTAGTTTTAATTTGAGAATATTATAAATTAAAGTTTTGCTGATTGATCCAATAGATCTCATCATGCAGCCGGTTTTAATTGCTCCAGCCACTTGACACTACATCCTTTCAATTGCGCTCGCTAACCCGACTTCCTTTTTTGCGAGATCTTACAAGATAGTGTTCATGTCATTGGACAGATTTCACACTGATATAGTGGGTCTATTAGGGTCTTTCGGAGACTCTTTCGGTCTCTCTTGATATCTGTGGACAAATGACAAATTAAACCGGGCCAAAGAGGGCAATGTTGGAACTGTGGCTGGACCTCAATTAAATTGATTTGGATCAGTGCCAAGTGAAACAGTTGAACAGTTAAACAGTTGACCAGGCACCAGCATAAACCATTGACTTTGCTTTCTCTCTCTCTCACTCTATCATACAGTCTTTCAGTGCTGTCCGATTATGTGGCAATAAATCCGCAAATGAACCCGCAGCCTGGACGCTGGCGACTCCGACTGCGACTGGCGAGCATGGCCAGTGACTTTGGGCTCCCTTGTTGCGCTTTATTTGTGGTCGTTGTTTGCCGTTAATTGTTACGCAGTTCATTAACACACAAAACAACACTATGCCGCATGCCCCTTTAAGTTGCCACCCTCGCGTGGCACACGCGACCACTTCCCATTCGCCTGCTTCCCTTTCCTTTCCCATACCCCCTTACCATTTCAGCAGCAATACCAGCTAACGATGACATCTAAGCGGTTGCTTTCGACGCGACGCGACGCTGCTAACGATGCGACTTTGCTGTTGTTGTTGTTGTTGTCGGTTGTTGTTGTCGGTTGTTGGTGTTGGCGCCGCGTGAGTTTTGGCAGTGTTTCTTTTCGTTAAATGCGTGTAAATCAGTTTATAACACATTGTCTACAATTATAAACTGCTGGTCGAAAAGGGGTGCTTAACTTAGTTGAACTGAAACCGTTGCTTACCGAGGGGGCGAAAAAAGTATATGTACTTGTAAAAAACAACAAATCTTAGGGTATTCCAGGGTAGTTCTCTCTCAGCAATTTCCCTAAATCAAGTGTTATTATAAAATGTTGCTGCTTACTGAAAAACTGTTCATATTTTCATTATACATATTTAATACAATATTTTAGTCTTCATATTCAGTCGTCATATTCATTAAATATTTTTGCATACTTATTATTTAATTTATTTGAAATCTAAAGTGAAACAATCAAAATAAAAAAGTACGATATAGAAAATATCTTTATGCTGCTTAAATGTGTAAATTTAAAATAAAATTAATTCATTTAATTTATATTCTTCCAAAAATATCGGAAAGCATGGAAATATTAATATTTTTTTTGATATGTTTATTAATGTATTGAACCTTTACAATACGAGAACCTTAAAAAAACAAATTTCAATGGTTAAACAGGAGAAATTAATAATTACAACATTTCAAAATAACACCATTAATACTTATCACGATTTGATTCCATGTAGCTTAATAATTAAGACTTTTTGTAGAGTATTTAGCAGTCAGCTAAACTGGCCGGGTCCCTCATAAGCTTTTCTCCTCCCCCCCACTGTGAGTGCACCCCTGGCGCACTTGCCTCACTTGTAGCACACTCGTTTGGCTGTTTATTTGCACAACGAAACACACGATAATAACAACAATAACAAGTTGGTGGCAATGTCCATACTGTGCGCTTGTCCTATGTCCTGTGCCCTATGTCCTTTGTCCAATGGACCCCATAAACCGGAAAACTGTTAAGCGTGATTTCCACAAAATTTGGCCAATTTGTAAAACTCTCACAAATGCCAAATGGACTGGGAAAGGACCCCGATAGTACTATCCCCCTTACAGTACAGCCTTCCCTTTCTGTCCCCCAGCTGGAAATCAGGCCAGCAATTGCAATTGTAACTGTTACAATTGTGAACTATTTAAGAGCGTTTTCGCTGCGTCTTAAACAAAATCAGATGTCGTCAAGGGCTTAACCTTAACCCTTAACCCATTCTGTCGGTTGTTGGGCAGTGCCAGAGCGTGGCATTAATCGAGACAAATCCGCGTGGCCGCGCTCAAGTTGGAAAATATTTACATGGCTAAGCGACGGCGATTAAGGTGAAAAATACTCGACTGAAGTCCACGAAGTAAGATTAATACGCGCTTAGCTAAGTCCTCTAAATCCCAGGCAGACTGATGGACGGACGGACGGCCAAATATATTTAAGCCTTTGCTTAACTCTTTCGGCGACCGAGGACAAAGCGGAGGCGAGACGAGGCGAGTCCTGGACATACATAGGTAAGACCAATTTGCAACAAATTTTGGCTACTGTGCTGAGTCGTGAACAGGCAATGTAAACAACGGAAGCACAATGCTTAACCCGTTCATGCTCATGATCCCTATTCCTTACCGACATGTAGTCGACGAGGTAGGCTCAATGCACACACCCGCACTTAGGTAGCCGCTTGTCGTGTTTGCATGCATCGCGCTGATCCGTTGGACAAACAAGCTAATCCTGTGGTTAAACTGCCATTGAATGTATCAAAATAATGCAGCCACTACCCGGAAGGACATCGCGATCATGACGAGGCGTTGCAACTTTACTACCGACGCATCTCGAACGGGTTGAGCCCTTTGAGCGCGGATCACGGATCACGGATCGCGGATCACGGGTCAAGCGGAAAAGGGTTAAAATACACGCTCAATTCGCCCACGGATTCGATGAGGTCTGTCTCAGTACGGTTGCAGACTTGTATGAAAACTATACTAACAAAACTAAATGGCAGCTTTAAATCTGACTGATTAGTAAAATATGCTCGCCCTCTAACACTCGCCAGGTGACACCCCCCTACTTGTTTCGATTGCCTACCCCTAGCCTTTCTCAACTTCCAGTAGAAATTCTTTGGTATAAGCAGCATTTGATTTTTTTTATTTACTCTTTTTATCAATAATACCATGTTGATTTTAACATTACTTCACACTGTTCTTAACAATACTTAGGAATATATATTAGGAAAATCAGTCGTTTATATATATATCTTGTATTTGTGATAGTAACCCCTTTGGTACAAAGGATACTTAGGTATAAGATACTCAATTCGCTGATTCCGTAGGAAAGTGCACGTGTGATAATCCAACCACCTGGTCATTTTGACGTCGTGGCATTCATCATACCGTCCATATTTATAAATTTCTCTTCTGAGGCCATCAAAAATTACTCTTCGGGATATCATGTTTACATGAACGCCTTTCAAAAGCCAGGTTTTAGGATTTTGCAGTTGGGGCCAATTATACATTGTAGACAATCCCTTGCAAACAGTCGATAACACATCACTGTTAAAAGCAACAAAAATATTTTTAATAATAACAATAAAAATAAAAATAGTTCTTATAATAAAATAAATATAATCTCATTAATCAGAACATTTAGTGTTTTGGCAATGACCGAAATATCGAATGATTTTGATTACCAAGCCGTGAAATAATAAATGTGTGTTCAAGGATAAAACTGGATCTATGTGAAAAAATAATTATTTCTATACCAATTGGCAATTAAAAGCGTCTGCGAAAGTTTTGGCACACTATTAAAAAACATGGTTTAATTTTATAAATGTATTGTTTCCATTTAGTTAAAAAACTTTAAAATATTAATAATAATAATAATAACAATAACAATAACAATAACATTAACAATAGTAATAATAATAATAATAATAATAATAATAATATTAATAATAATAATAATAATAATAATAATAATAATAATAATAATAATAATAATAATAATAATAATAATATTAATAATAATAATAATCATAATCATAATAATAATAATGATAATATTAATAATAATAATTATCATAATCATAATAATAATAATAACTAATTATGTAGTTTAAATATAATTATATTCAAAAATTACCCTTTAGAATAGTTGAAATCAATTACTTCTTCTTTTGTATGTTCACGATATCTGTTTGGATCTTGATTAAAGCGTGTGTCTTGCCAAATATTGTTTGGGGTCGGTGCCCAATTGTCAATCACCCAATCACCTCGAGCATTTTTGGTATATCTTGGTATAGGCACGGTTAATTCTTCACCCAATCTTTTGTGCTTATCTCCCGCAAGTACTGACCAATAATTGACAAACTTATCTGCTTTTTGCTGTTTTACAGGCTTTGTTGCCATCGTATGGCCAACAAATAACTTTGATTTATTATCTGAAAACATTGTCGTATCCTCTACTCTGTTGTCCTGCGATCTGGTAAATGTCTTTTTATCTACGGCTACTGCATCAGAGCGATCCAGCGCGACAAACTGCAATATGAGTTTTGCACGATAACTGCATAATTTGGCAAATGTATTTTGAAACTTACGGTTATTAGACAAACCATTAAAAGTGAGTTTATAAAAAACATTACGATAAATTTTTTAGAACTGGAACTTTTCTGAGTCACATTAAAGAAGTATTTGACATATAAGAAAAAGGAATCGTTGGAAAATTAATACATGCATCAAGGTATAATGAAATGCATAAACGTTTTGTGCCAATAACCAAAACAATGGCAATAATTGAAATGAGCGTGTACAAAGAGACTGCCGTTGCTTGCGCCATTTTGTTTTGACCTGAAGCCCCCTTGAGCTGCTGCTTAGAGAGACAGAGAGATAGTGAGACAGAGAGCTTGCTGAGCATGGGGAGCGTATGGAGAGTGTGTGTGCCATTGTGTCGAGGCTTTTGCGCGCATGTCTCCACTCTCCACGCAGAGCGTACGTCCAATAACAAAACACAGCACACACACATACATAATCGACATACACGCCGACCGCATTCCATTGTTGTATGGGCTTCGGCCATAAAGACAACAATAACGAAAAGAAAAAACAACTATAATCTATACAGTAGCGCTTGTTTGCACTCCCTATACACAAAAACTACAACAACTACGGCAAACATGGCGGTCGACATTTATATAGTTTTAATTTTTTCTCTTTTTTTTTGCTAGCGCAACATTTTCCATTTACTTTTTTCCATTTTATCGTTTTTGCACAGGTAAAACATGTTTCACCTCTTGGCTCCAATCAGAGCGCGTTCCTTTTTCCTTGCAGTTCTTGTTCTACTAACACACACTCACAGAAACACATATGCTTGTGTATGTTATAATCCGAGTACACGCCCCCCATAAGCACAAACAATTATTATTACAAAATGATGTCGATATTAAGTTGAAACTGTCATGAGAATCATGCCAGCTGTTGCCTTTTACAAAATTCTTTGAATTCAATTAATTCTACCAAATGGCATTTAATAGGTGTGTTACATTAAATAAAGTGGGCCCAATTACGTTCTTTGAATTTATTATTTTGAATTGGAAATTCAAAATATAGATTACTCGTATAAGGTGTGATAAATATATACTTTTGGTTTTTTAAACTTTTGCTTCGTAGCGGAAAATATTTCATAGAACTTTACTTAATTTTGTTTGCTCAATGTTTTCAACTAAACTGACACGCGTTTCCAATTATGAATAATGTGAAATGTATGTATATGTACAAATAATGTAAATTAAAATGCTATATGAAGAAGCCAAAATAAGCAAGTCGAAAACAACTACACAATAAGTAATGACCATTTTTAGCATGTTTGTGGAAATGTATCTGTATGAGTGTGTGCGAAATCCATTGTCTGAGACCTTTGCTGCAAGCAGTAATAAAAACGGCAGCAGCTGCCGCTCACAAAAGAGCAACATAATCAAAAAAAAACCTGGCGTATCAAAATGCAACCCACAACGACCGTAGAGTGTGTGTGTGTGTGTGTGTGTGCTCCAGTGGCTGCTTGCGACTCTCTCCCCACTCTTGTTCGCTAAACACGAAAAGCAAAAACAATACGTCGTCGTCGATATCGTAGCCGCAGTCGTTGTCGTTACGTTAACCAGCGTTCGTGTCATGTCAGCAGCAATTAGCAATGAATGTTAAAAATCTGTACACACGCACAAATACAAACACGAGCGACCGAAGAGCGAGCACGCGACCGAGCGAGCGAGGTATATAGCAAACATTCATACGTGTAGTATTAGGGGAGACTGAGCGCAAGCGAGAACAACAAACAATACGATCCACTGCTGCCATTGGCCAGTTGCGCTAGGTGGATGTAGAAGAAGACGAACGCAAAAGCCACAGGCTGGGCAAATGCAGTGAGATTTGGAAATTCTTGTTATTTAGTCTACACAAAACGCCACAGCACAGCGGACGTGCGAACGAGCAGCGTGACGATCGTGCAAACAGCAACGGCAAATAGCAAACGACAAACGACAAACGGTAAACGGTAAACGTCAAACGGCGCATATAATCCAAATCGTTGGCGAGCCCAATTTGAATTTATTGAATACGAGTGTGGGCGGCGTTCAGTTAATCTGTTGTGATATAAATTTAATGAAATTATAAATTTAAAAAAAACATGCATCGTTAGAACACCAACAAAGGCAACAACCATTGAAAGTGCAAAATGGTGAAGATCGTTGAGGAGCTCAACGCGCACCATCCACACAATCACACGCCACACGCACACACGCACCATCCACATCCACATCCACACCCGCTTTCGCATCCACATCTAAATACCGTCGGCGCATTGAATCTGAATCTCAATCTGACGCCGGCAACGTTGCTCATGAAAATGGCACGAACGCCGCATCTCAAGTCGAGCTTCTCTATCAATGCCATTTTACCCGAGACTGTGGAGCAGGATGAGCAGCAGGAGCAGCTGGAGGCGCAGCAGCAGCACGATCAGCAGGACCAAAAGTTTAATCATAATAATAACAACAATAACAACAGCAGCAATAACAACATCAACAGCTCACCGCTGGGCTCTGAGCAGGACAGCGATGTGGAGTCTGATTTGGATGTGACATCCATGTCGCCGGCCCCAATTATAGATGCCGATGAGCCGGAACCCGATGATGACGATCCCGATGCGGAAGTTGATGACGATGTTGATTGTGATAACGATGGCGATGGCGATGGTGACTCGGAAACCAAATCAACAGACGGCAAACCCATCAAGGACAAAAAGGGCAATGAGAAGCCACCGTACAGCTACAATGCCCTCATCATGATGGCCATCCGGCAGAGCCAGGAGAAGCGTCTCACGCTCAATGGCATCTACGAGTACATAATGACCAATCATCCGTATTATCGGGACAACAAACAGGGCTGGCAAAACTCCATACGCCACAATCTCAGCCTAAACAAATGCTTTGTGAAGGTGCCGCGACACTACGATGATCCCGGCAAGGGCAATTACTGGATGCTTGATCCATCCGCTGAGGATGTCTTCATTGGCGGCTCCACCGGCAAACTGAGACGTCGCACCACCGCCGCCAGTCGCTCCCGCCTTGCGGCCTTTAAGCGCTCACTTATTGGTCCCATGTTTCCCGGCCTAGCTGCCTATCCCCAATTCGGACAGTTTCTCACCTATCCACAGGCGGCGCCCAGTTTGTTGGCTAGCATGTATCAACGCTACAATCCCTTTGCCCCAAAGAGTCCAACCGGTGCTGGGCTATTGCCAGGTCTGGTTGGGCATCCAGCTGGCGCGCATGTGCCACCTACAGCTGCACCGCCACCGCATCCACATCCCTCGCCATTCGTTAGTCCCGCCAGCAGCCAGGAACTGTATCAGCGTCTGCAGTATCAGCAGTTGTTGCATCAGCATGCTGCCGCCGCTGCCCTGGCGGCACATCAAAGGCAGCTCAGTGCAGCGTTGCCCACTGCGCCGGCGCCACAACCTCACATGACACATCTGGGACAGCCGCCATCGTCGCCCAGTCAGCAGCAACAGCAGCAGGCGAATAGTGGCGGTGAGGCTAGCTCCCGATCTCCGGGACCAACACAGCAGACGCTACTGAAGCCCGTTACAGTTGTCACTCGCAACAGTTGAACCAGCACGAGGAGCTGGGCCAACACTGCACGGAGGCACCTGTAGTTAGTCAATAAGTATTCACTGTACATAGAACAGCCGCGACTGAGGCGCTAGACGCTTGTAAATATGTAGAGCGAGAGAGAGAGAGAGAGAGTAGGAGAAGAGTAGAGTGTGTCTTCTTCGGTTAGCCGAAGCGAAAATACCCTTGCAGAAGCCTTGAAGTATTACCGTTTTAAAATTTCATTTTAAAATTTAACACTTAAACCTGAAAACAATTAAATTTATTTCATGTAATTTTTAACAGTCAAATTCGTACATTTGGGGTATAATTTTATTATATCTTATAATTTAACTATGCTTTCACAAGGGTATTTCGTTAGCTGAGAGTTCGAAAATGTTTCGGGTTGGCAAATTGTGAGTTATCGATAACGATAAGATTGCAACTCGACATTGACGATGCCGATGACGATGACGATACTTAAGCGCAGCAGGCAATTGAAATTAAGCACTATTTAATTTATATTATTATTATTAATATTATTATTATTACGATTGTAATTATTAATGTGAACTTTAGAAGGCCGAAATAAATCAATTGAAATTCTATTGAAATAAAAATTGCAACGAAAAACGCACTTTCAATTTCGGTTTCAATCAGCCTCCCCCGACTCGTTCAACTACAATAAATTGAACTGCAGTGCGTTAAATTAATCTGTTGTCGCGACAAAAAGATGCTGACGGCCAACAGGAAGTCCTTAATAAAACCCACATACACACACACACGCGCACACACACATTAGCGAAAGCTGTGTAAAAAGTGCGCTAAAAGCCACTGCCAAGTGTCAAATCAAATAAAATTTTAGCGCATGTCCCACACACGCCAGCAAAATGAGGGGAGCATGGAGCGTGCGGCAAACTCGACTGATGAAATTGTTTTACTACGTTTGCTAGTCATTATGTTGTTGTTGTGGTTGCTTGTTGCTGGTGTTGTGGTGGCACGACACAGTCAATATGTACATATGTATGTACATACATATGTAGTCTGGGAATGGGAATTGTATTTCGTATACAGCAAAATGCGGGCCAGACGTGCAGCATTGGCGTTGGCGTTGATCTGTGAAGATGCAACCACATGGAACGGAGTGCCATTTGAATAGCTTTCCTCTTACTTCAAAATGTAGCACTTGAACCTGCCTGCACGCATTTTTCCTAGTTTCAGTTAGTTGAAATATGCTCTGCAATTGATTCAATAATTTGAGTGGTAAACAATTATAAACAAATATAATTTGTAGCCTTAGAGATTAAATATTTTGTTAAATTCAAAAAGGAAAATTTAAAAAGGCTATTAAGGGGTAAAAAGAACTAGTAAATATTGTACAAAATTAAAATGAATATAATGTTTTGCATAGAAAAGTACCTATGGAAAATAGTTATATGTAGTTTTGTGCAAAAATAACAACAAGTATAAAGTGTATGCTTATTCTCATCTCTCATCATCAAAACCGAGTGAATTTAGCAGTGTCCCTCTGTCTGTTTGCACTTGTAAATGCTTGCATCTCCATGACTACAAAACCTATGAAGATTCCTGCCCCATTATTTGATAAATGCTGTAGAACATTAAAAAAACGCAACAAAATAAATGGAAATAATTGAATAGAATTCAAAAGAGAAAAGTTACAATTAAAGTGGGCTTAACATTCTAACTGTTTTCAAAGATGTAACCAAGACACAAATAGTTTGCAGTCAGACTGCTTACCAGCTGACATTTGCAGTGTAATCTTTAGGCTTTTCATCTCGGCCTCAAGCTGATTCACTGGCCCAAAGACATGAATCATGTGCAGTGTCAGGTTAATAAACTACAGTCACGGCGAGAGAATCAGACTGGAGCATCTCTTGGGGTGTTGTGAGTTTGTAATGACAACGGGGCGTATGTGGAATGGAATGGAATATCGCATCCATCTAGCTGACAATTGTCGGCTGACATTTAACAGTTGCACATTTCAATTGAGGAGAACCGTAGAATACAATTGGCGACAATGCGACGCCACATACGAAAGTAGTATTGCCACATTGACTCAGTCGCTCAGAGTTTGAGAATGAGAATGAGAATCAGAATCAGAATGAGAATGAGATTATCCAATTCAGTTAGTTAATGCGCGAATATATAGATATGGATGAGTCTGATGTTATCGTTGCCAGCCTGCCTTCCATGTCTTGTTACAATTTCAATTGGGTTTGGAGCATCTGTTTTGCCTGCTACTCAATTCCATTCAAGTTGCCAATTATGCGACCATTATTCAATCAAAGTAAATTTATTTGTTTGTCTCATTTCCACGTAAAACGACGAACATCAGCAGCAGCAACGTAAAATTTCTTTCAATTTATTCGCCTTACGCGACGGATTATTGTCTGTGTAAACATTTCGAGTGAATTATCCTATATATGATGTCACTTGTAGTTGCTTCAATTGCCAGTCAAGCTGTGCGCAAGTTCAAGAAACTCTCCGTGGCTTCGAGATTTAAGATGCGAGTTACGAGACTCAACAGATTTACATAGATCGCAACTGGCGCCAGTTTTTTCAGATTCTTCTTTTTGTTCTCTTGTAAATTTTAACTGTGATTTATCAACTGGCTACTTGTAATGAAGATTTATAGTTTGGTGTGGAACAGAACTGATTAACTTGCTTTGCATCGAGCGTTGACTGTAATTGTGTTGCTTAAAACATCCAAAACAAGTAAAAAGATTACTAAACACTGAGTTTTTATCCTTGATATTAGTTAAGTAGTCTGAAATTCGTTTGACAACTCTGATCCAATTTATTTATTATCATAAAATAATAGCAAAACTCATATCAAGAATAATTTTTTTAAGTAATTTATTCAAAAGTGTAATTGATTTATAACCACAGAAGTCTTTTTGTAAAATTTTTTTAATTTGTTTTTATTTTAAAATTGTTGAAATGTTGAGTAATTTGAGTACTGGTAAGTGTTTATAATATAAAATCCTAGTCAATATATATCGTGTGTAAACAGATATTGCTGTTCTAATTTTTAATGAAAATATTTAATATTTTATGGATATAAATAATTCAAATGTAGGCCTTGAAACACTTATGAGTTGACAATTTGTTGGTAAAAGAATAGTTTACCTTAACTGCAATTAAAATTAAAACAAAGAAGAAAGAAATGTGGGGTAAAAAATGTGTCTATGTGAAATGTTATTGCTGAAAAGGCTGCACGCTTAACTACCAAGTCACGCCCTCATCGAGAGCCACACCCACAATAGAGCTTGGGGGGGTACGAAGCGAAACGAATTGTTCGTCATCGTCAAGTTAACTTGGCCTAAAGTGCGCAGCTCGAACCTGGGCAAGTCGACATGAAACCACATTAAAAGGCAGCGCTAAATGAGCATTGGGGTTTTTGGGCTGCCATGAAGTACAATGTTTAAAATCGCTCATTAGGAGCTAAATTTGTAAACTTAACGCGATAAAGATCGGACTAAAATGGCGCCCCCTGGCGGACAAAAGCAACCAACTGACCAATGGCTGCAACGTTGAACAATGAAAGAGAAGTTGTAAAAAAAGCGTGTGGAAATAATTTGGTTACAAATTAAATAACAAAAGAATTTGTTTGGCAACTCTAGTGCGCATTTTGGCCAACAATTGTGGCAGGTGGCAAGTGGCAACTGGCCAACATGTCGGCGCATTACAAAGCAAATATCTTCCCCCCTCTACCACTACAGCTGCCATTGTCCGTTGTTGTGCATTGTCCACCGGTGGAGAATTGTCCATTGTCAGCTGCCACGCCAGTTACCGCTCCAGATTAAGTCGCGGGCTTTATAATTAAGCAACGACGAAGCAGTCGGAGCGCCTGAAAAACTGACTGTTTACCATAACAATGAGGCGCGGCAGGGAAAACACCTTTCCAGCTTCGTCTCAGCAGGCGGAGATCAGGTGTTAATGTCTGTGTTTATGGCCTAAGTGAATAGCCCGAGCTCAGTCTGAAAAAAAATATAAAAAAGCATAGCCGACTTATGTGAGGCGCGCAATTATCGTCATTAGTCGACGTTCCTTGTCCCCTGTCATCTGTCTCCTTCCCCTTCCTTTCCCCTTTCCCCTGCACCACACTGCCGACTCGTCTCTGGCAGTTTCATTGTTCGTAGTTTGCCGCTTTAGTTGCGGCTTGTTGTATATCGATGTGCATGCTATAATTTTAAAAAATGATTTCTTCATGCCAGTCACACTCACACACACACACTCACACCACACAGTCACAATGCCCCGTCCGTCACAGTCATCATAATACATAATCATCATCATCATCCACATCTCATCATTAATGCTCGCCTCAGCTCAACTCAACTCAACTCAACTTGACTCGCCTCGCCTCGCCTCATCCAATTATTACAGTTTAGCCATGCCACAAGTCAAACAAAAGCTACCCCCGGCCCCCCTTTATCGATGAGGGTTAACTTCTCTCTGCTTCTTCAACACTTCTCCTGTTAACAATTTGACCAACTTTTAATCACATTATGTATTTTAAATACACAGTTAAGTCATATGTGACTTTGTTACATTTCTTACGAGTTCGTTTCAGTTAAATGTTGACGAGTATTGAAATACTATGTAGAGCTTGTGATGTAATCGATTATGATTGATTATTATTATTACACATATATTTAAAAAAAAAGACCTATTGCGTTTGTTCGAAGAGAGAAAATGGGTAACGGGTATCTCACAGTCTTATTTTTATTGTAAATAATAAGTGAAACGATTTCTACAAAAATCCATGGCCTCATAAAGTCAAATCTTGACTGCAGTCGTGCCTACTTGTTTAATATTTATTTTATTATAGCTGTCAAGCATTAAACAAATACGTTAAAATAGCAATAATTAATTATAAACAACAAAAATAAATAGATTTGCAAAATTCAATTAAAGATTAAAGAAATTTCATCAATTTCAATTTTAAAATTTTCTAAAGTTTTGTAAGTTTAGGAAAATTAAAAGGCCAACAAATATCAAAGTACCACATTTATATTGTCTAGTCTAACAAAGATGGCTCAGACATTTCCTGTTGGCTAAAGATTAGCCAAATTAAAGATAATTTTCTGCTTTGCAGTATCAAGTATTGTACAATACTCGAATTTGGCAGTTGATTGAGTACAGAATTTTAAATAAATTACTACCAATTTGTATAGTTCGCCTTGTTCAATTCGTGTCAAATAACAAATGAGACTTCCTTTTGATTTTGTGGCCTGATTAGGATCTTCAACCGGCTCATATTGTGAAAAATGCAATATCATTTGGGCGTTCAATTGCAATGCATCCTTTAGCATCCATTAAAGGATAACTCACTCCTCGCTGAGCAACTGGATTAGGCCAATTGCAAAATAGCAAAAATGCTACGAAATTTGCAATTGTGTTGCCGGTATTTTTTTTTTTGCTGATTTCTATTGTATTGCTCAATATCTGGTAAGCATTTGAAGTTATCTAAACATCTGCTGGAAAAGGTCAAGGGATCTGTGGTAAGCCTACACCTTCAACCAGATTAAGATTCCTTTCACCGGGCAGCTGTAAGATGTGGCTTGGCTATTGGGTAATACGAGCAATAATATTTTCATAGCTCAAATTGGCTTTGGTCTTCTGCTTTGGCAAATGTTGACTTTGCATTCTGCCACCGATTTGTGGCAGACACAGCACTTGCAGCTGTTTTGCGGCCAAATTCAGTTTATAATTTCCTGGGAAAGCTTTGGAAAAAAAAACAAAAAACACTTGAGCACTTAAAAAGGCGCATGAATATGAGCCAAAGGACTCGCTACTGCTTCCTGCTTCCACAATCACTCTCACTCTCTCTCTCTTTCTCATAGTCTGCTGGTGCGTGTGTGTGTGAACAGTTTTTGTGTGTGCGGCAAACAAACTGATTGTTTCAATACGTTGCATGGTCGTTTTGTATTGTTGGGAAACAGTCGAAACAGAAATGAACTCATTGATTCCAATTGACTGATTCCCATTGCAGTTAAGTGTCTGACGCTCTGCCAAATGCCAAAGCCGAGCGCGCGTCCTTGTCCCGTCATCCTCTTGCAATGAGCGTCGTTGCCTTGTTGACTTTTTTACTTGGTGGCAGCTGAACGTCGCTCGGTCTTGCTTGCTTGCAACTTGGGGGTGACTCCTACCCTGCCCCTTTGACTTTCGACTTTCGACTTTCGAGTGCCTTGTTAGCTGCCGGCGAATGTGCCACACAAGTGGGTCACATCAGCGGGGGCACAACAAGAGCAAGAGCAATCGAAGTTCCCAAGAAATCCAAGTACAATCCAATGCAAGAACTAGATCCAAGTCCGATGTCAGCAGGCAAAGTTCAAAGTTGCTGACGTCGCTTCCGTTCAATTGACAATTGAACTCCTGCCCAGCTATTCAAGTCATTCGACTCGACTCATCCACATCCACATCTACATCTACGTCCACGTCCACGACCAAGTTGTGTACTTAATTTCCCGCTTAAAACGCCATTCATTCAATTAAGCCAATGAATTTGAGGCACGTCAACGGCAGCCCGAATATGCCGCACACTTGCCGAGAGAATGGGACAGATGAAGATGATTTTGGGGGCAGCTTCTCAACTGATCTTCAAGTTGTCGTCTTCCACTTTTACTAATCAGACGCGGGTCAAAATATTTACCACTTGACCCTATTGATTTAATTAAATAGTTGCAAGACATTCAACCGTTTGTTATACGCACAAAACGGCCCAACTCGACGACATACAAATTCTACAGTTGTCACCAGCATTGTCTCCAGATCTCTCGATCTCCATCTCTGAATTGCTCCGATCTCTTGCGGTCAACGTCATCGGCTGTCAACACAGATTTCGCGTTCGCTGCCCACTAAAGACGTGTTAATTAACGAGAGTTAACTAATTGTTGTTAGCAAAATATTTTCGTAATTTGATACTAAATTAATGTTCCGCTCAACTGGCTGCCCGGTTGTGGGCTTTTGTGTCGTACCGAAACGATGGCACCGTGGAGCCTAAGTTGTTTTGAATTTAGTTTGAATTTACTTTAAAAAGTTGAAAGCATGTTCTATAACAATTTCTATTTTATGATCAATTCAATGTCAAGAACTTTAGCATAAAATATACAATTTGTGTTTGTTTGCATCTTTTGCAATAACCTTAACTTAAATAAGAATAGAAGAAATAATTATTGAAATTCAAATTGGAATGGTTTCATAAAATTTTCAAAAAATTAGAGTATGATATGAAAATGTAATAAAGCCATGTCAGATTTGTTTAACTAATTACACTTTAAACTGATTTCTTGTAAATCTACATAGTTGTTCGCAGATATTTGCTTTTTTAAAATATATCTCAAGGCATTCTGAATTTATGGAAGATAACATTTCAATAATTTTGAGGACCACATTACCATCGTTTATCCAAAACTTCGAAATGAATCTTAAGAAAAAAATGCAAATTATCTTCTTTTTTTCTTTGAGGATTATTTGAGCAACTCCCCAATACATTTTGTAAGATGTTTGCTCCACTGTGCAGTGCCTGTGCTGTCACAACCAACAACGTTGTCTTACTCGTTGATGTTGCTTCTGTTGTTGTTGTTATTTTTGTTTCTCTTGCTGCTGCTGCTGCTGCTCATGTCGAGGAACTGGGGAATCGGATACCTGAGTTCTGTCCAATGGCCAAACAGAAATTTCGCGCGCGCCTGCCTTATGCGTCTGAGTCTGAGCTTTGGCCGTGGCTCCAAGGGGTAGAGGGTAGTAGATGGGAGGTTGCGAAGAGCAGAAGACAGGAATGGATCGTTTGGGCAACGCCTCAAATGTTTTATTGTTTTATTTTTATAGCCAAAGGACAACGGCGCCGGCATTTGAAGGGAAAACGGCGTCGATGATTTGGACTAAGCAGTGTCAGGACAGTTCCAGTTCCAAGTTTCATAAATCAAAACCTATAACGTTTAAATATTCATGAGTAACGTGTGAACAACGGGCAAAGCAAATGGCAAGACAAGAGAACTGTGTGTAATGTATTAATTTCATTTATTGCCATATTTATTCTCATGTCAAGGCAGCCTGGAGAGAGGGAAGCGGGTGCCGGGGGTAGCGCGCGCAATTTAACAGCATTGATGGAAACGGGAGCAGACATTGCGACATATAAATGACAAGGACACTCCCATATTTAGCACGTTCGAGCACACATACGCACAATGGCAACTGTGAGCAGGCAGGCTCAGGGGCTGCAGGATGCGGAGTTGCCGTTGCTGCTGGTACTTTGGTGGTGGTGGTGCTGTTTCGTCCTGTGGCACCCTGAAATCACAATCATTGCCCAGGTTAAATGAAATGGAGAATGCCATTCCTAATTATGTGTTCCTGTCTGTGTTGCTATCTCTTTCGCACTCAGCCTCCCCATCTCTGTCTGTTGCCTGCGTTATCCTGGCACCCTTTTTCCCATTTTTTTTTTCTTTTACTATTTGGTGATGCGGCATTTAGCTTGGGCTGTCGTCGCAGCCATTGTTGCTGCCAGCCGCAGGATGAAAGATTTCGCTTAACGCATTTTGTGTTTCAGTTTCTGCCTCGTTTGGTTTCATTCGTTTCATTCGCGCATCCTGCCACAGCCGTTGCGACGCGTCGCTCCTGCCCCAGGACGTTTTGTCGGCCAGCCGCTTTTATTTATTTGTGTTTATAATACAACAAAATCAGCTACGCTTGCACCCGGTCCCTGCTCCTGCTGCAGCGCTTTTGACATGGCCGCTGTGCCTCAACACCAAACTGGTTGCCAGTCAGCCGCTTCTGCTGCCGCCCCTCTGCCTCTCCCAACTCCTGCAACTCCCTGTTCGGCTTGTTGTTGATTATGACTGCAATGTCGACGTGATGTTTACATTTATGGATTATTGTTTCCGTATGCCGGATCCTGTATCCTTGTTTTACACGTCTGCCATGCTCATAAGTTCCGCACAATCATTCTCATCAGCATTTTCTAGCTATTTCCATACTTCACTAGAAAGCCCAGCTGAACAGTGGGACACAAGTAGGAATTCCCATTATGTTAGTTTAAATTACGAATTCTCAGATTGTTTATAAATATGTGTTACTTTTATTGAATCAAAATGATTACTCCCTTTCCAGTACTATGTTACGAATATGATTATTATTCAATGGAAAAACTTTGATGTGTTTATTATTTTCATTTCCTAATTGCATTTATAGATTGTACAGCTATTTCATCAATCTGCGTGTGGATCGCATTTAAACGAATCGTTTTCCGAATCGCTTTTGTACCACTGTGCTAGCAACAACTCCGTGAACTGCTCTACCTTTTGGCTTTGCGTTTTCCACTTGAATTACATTTGATTTGCTTGCGACGCATAGCAACGGCTGCTTATGAAGTTTCCTATGATCGTACACACAACACACACACACACACATACATACGAGTACACTCACAGACGCATTCGTGCATATTTGTTTCATTCCGTATTGTGATTTAAATAAATAAAATAATATTTGGAATTTCGCACCCTAAATACTGAGGCAAGTTGTTATTACTCTCCCTTCACTCCGCTCTCCTAATCTCCACTTCTTCCCCCGACCCTTGCATGCTCGGCATTAGTTCGGGCTTATAACTGTTAAAGAGACGCTGACGTTGAGGTTGTTGTTAATACATACATATTTCTTGATATTAATTTTTTTATGATTGTTGTTGCTGTTGTGATTCGCCACGACACACACGCACACACACACACACACACACACGCACGCATGTGTAGTTCTATATGGCAGTTGGGCCCGCTGTGCTGAGGTCTTAATCTAACCAAAAGTGTAAACCAGTGAAGCAACCCCGAGGGGGTTTCTGCTTTCAAGGCATATACAAGTCCCCGAGCAGCGCATATGCTGCATTATGTTGCCTTCTCTCTCATTCCTTGCATCCTTCTCACTCACACGCATACTTTGGCGTATTACACGGATTTATATTACGCTCTATTGACTTTTGCTATTACCAATGTTGTTGCCGTTTCTGCTGCCAAGTGGCCTTTGGTAACGAGTGGGCTTAGTTGAGAATCGGGATTTGGGATTGGGTTCGCTTACAGAGGGTATGTTGCTTGTGTGCATTTAGTTTTGGGGTGTTTGCCATAAATGCAGATTAAGACATTAATTTAATTGCCTGACATAGACGAGGTGCGAATGATCATCAAGCAGAAGCCGAGAGCTGGGCACAAATATCTTTGCTTGTTATTTGCGCATTTGATTAGATGCTCTTGTCATTGTCACTCTCAGGATTTGTTACTGGCGAATATTCTGTTGATTTATGTACTGTTAGTAAATGTTGATTTTCTGCTGATTTTTCCCATGGCAGATGTTGAATGAGGAGACTGCAGCAGGTTTTACTTGCTGCCACTTTCCAATGAAAAAGATTGTAGTTATACTACAAGGTTAGGAAAAAATAAAGAAATGCAAAAAATAGAAAAGAAAAGCCTGTGAATGACCACATTATTTATGAGATATTAAGGATGTAATACGCACTTGTAAAAGTAATTAAAAAAAGTTCCATACAAAGAAAAGACTCTTTGAAATATTCAAAATATCTCTTAAAGAAATAATACCAAAAATAAATATTAATATTATTATAATTATAGTAGTATGCTGATAGATTGGATTAAAAAAATATTAGTTGTGTACAGCTAATAAACAATTGATTTATTTATTCATGGCCAATACCCTCTAAAATTTAAATCAGAGAAAAATTATTGTTGTTTGGTATTATCATTTTATAAATTTGTCAGGTGATTGGGTGACTCTTTGAATCAATAATTTCATATTCATTTTGACAAATGAATAACATAAAGTTTGCTTTTTATATCCTAAGTGGAATAATGAATTTTCTGACTCCAATCTTTCCAAAACAAAGTCAAATGATTTTGCTTGACAATCTTATCTTTTGCCAATACTATTTGATTATAAATCTCATCAGCTACTAATGCTTTTTCCTAGCAGTATTCATCAGATTAAGACACTGAGGCTGCACATGGTTGTGTGCGTTTTTGGAATGCCAGTCGGCAATCGAGATCAGTTAAGTGCCCGGCAACAAAAATATTATCAATAATAATTTTCACATTTTCAAACTGCAAATTTCACACACAAACACAAATACAAACGAAGACGGCCAATGGGCAATGGCCTGGAGCGTGTAGACCTGATTTCAATATGGCTAAGCAGCTAAGTTGGCCAACTGTCCCAGCTGTCCCAACTGTCCCAAGTGGCCAGCAAACAGCAAACAGCAACTGCAACTGCTTCTCGTAAATCGCTGCGGCGAGGCAACAAGGGGTCTGAGTCTGAGTCCAAGTGGCGAATGCTTTTTTTGTGGCTGGGCAAAAAAATGTTAATTAACTTTTCAATCCTTAAATAATGAATGATCAACGCATCCGCGGCGACACGCTGAGTTCCTTTTTATCACTGAGCCTCGGCGAGCCAAACAACAACCAGCGAGTGTGTGTTGTTGTTGCTGCTCTGCTGATCTGGTGATATTGCCTTATATATAATTTATATGCAATACGATAAATTTATGCGCAGTGCGCGCGCATGCGCCCCCTGCAACTGTGAGGCAGCCACAGCGACTACCGTCGGCTGCAGCAACAGCAACAACAAACTATGTTGCTATCTAGCGAGTGGTAAGCAAAGGAACATCTCTACTAAACGCAATGTCAGCGGGTGAGCCAAGTGTTTACACGCAAATTTACACTCTCATTTGTTGGCCAGCGAAATTGTCTTGTTGCAAATCCGCAAATCGGTGGCTGCCGCTGCCATTGCCGCTATTTGCTGCCACTGACGCTGCAAGTTGCAAGTTGCAAGTTATCCCAGCCGCCGTTTGCCATAAATAAAGTTTTGTATTATGCGCACTCGCATTTGGCAGCGCATCCCACAACACAGCACCATCAGCATCATCAGCACTCCCTGGCTGACCGCATCTCTCAGTGTATGCTGCAACATTCATGTTGCAACCTTGCAGCAGCCGCTGCTCAACAATTATCGCTTACTGCGCTGAGAAATTGGTTTTTGCCACTTCGCACTTTCATGATTTTCAATCATGTTCAATTTTAATTGAAAATACTTTCAAATGCTTTGCTTTGCGCCATAAGTGTTGCAACATTGTAAGCCACTTGCTGAAGTACCTACCTGCTTAACGAGTGCCTTCCGAGCTTAGGTGTTGATTGTGGCATGCGACACTTAATTAAATAAATTAAATAACTACCATTTTGTTACTGCACTACAAATATTTCTTAAATTGTTAGTACTTTGTAAATTAAATATAAAAATTATTTAACTAAAGCAAATGTTTATGCTTAATATATGCCATTAAATTAATTGAATATTAGTATATTTGGAATTGTTAAGCCTTTACCACTAATTTAATTTATTGCGATACATTTAATTCTAGTTTCGTTTTCAACTCATGATGATTTTCAATTAAATATACTCAAAGCATATGCTTTTCATTATGGCATTTTGGCTACAATTCCTTTCTCTCCCTCCCCCATCTCTGCCATCTTTATTGCTGCTAATTCCTTGCATTCATTTAACTAATTTGCATAGTTTTGCCTACATCAATTAAAGAGCTGACCACATTCTTGCCAGCACGACATCATGGCCGCTGTAAACAAATATATCTGGTATACATAAGAGTACGAGTAGTATCCCTGTATCTGGCCCTCTCTTTGAGGCATTCGCAAACAATCGAATAGGCGATTATAAAACATAATACTCGTCGAATGCCTGGTACTTAGTCTGGCACCTTTGGACAGGAGTTGTTCAGTCGAGGCGACCCTTTTGGCTAGCTGTGATGATGATGGTTGCTTTTGGGTTGCATGGGATTGGAATTAGGATTGGGAGGGGGGTTGGGTCGCGTTGGCTTCTTGGCCCGGTTAGTTGCATAACGTGTAAGGTATGTAAAATGTATCGAGTTACGATCACAGATAAACTGCTGTGCAAATACATGTATAATATTTATACGCAAACTTGCTCAAACAACAAGCGACGACTGACAGACAGAGCAGACAAATGTGCTGCGAGCTGCGTGCCTCATGCGGCATGCGGCATGCTGCAAAACAATAAAACAAATACAACAAGCGCTGAATGGGTATGCGAATTTGTAACGATTTTCTAATGGGCAACAAACATCCCTCGACCAGTACTACAATTGTTGTTGTTGTTGTTGTTGTCGTTGTGCGTATCTGTAGAGATCGCTACAACAAACACAGCAGCAAACACGGCAACAATGAAACGAGAGAAATGTAACAAAATGCGGATTACTCCGATGATTGCGAGTACCAAATACTCGAATACGAATACGAATACGAATGGCAGTATTGAGTTCTCGTGTCCTTCGTCCTGTGTACACATTAATGAGAATATTGTTAAATTAGTAGGCTTTGAAATGTGATACGCCCAACCACAGGAACGGTGAGCTCAACTGAGCTGAGCCGAGCCAGAGCCAGAGCCATCGAGGGTCCTGCGACGACTGCTTGACTTTATCAAAGCGAGCAGCTGTGCAGCAAGAAGAAGCAAAGGGGAAGGAAAGGGGGATGGATCACAATGCTCGTAAAACATTTCATTTGCACTCCTGATTGTTAATGTCATAAAAATGGGTTATTTCTATAGCTTCGCCTTCGGTTTCTCCCACTCCCCATCTTCTACGCCAGGTCCTTTGGGCCAAAAGCTCCCTTAATAGGCTTATGATAAACATGACACTTGACTTTTGTGTGTGCTGTCCAAATTGCCAGTTGACACTCAATTTGACACATGAGGCCCTCAAAATGCCGCCAAGCCGCGTCCTCCTTTAGATTCGTCGTCATCGTTGTCGTCGTGCCGCATGAGGCAACCTCAAGTATGCTCCATGGTTACTTGCCTTGGCTAATGATGTGCGCCGTTGGGTTGCTTTGGCCTCTTACGCTCACGGCTACGATTTCAGCCCCAGACATATGAATAGCTAAACATTCGTCATTATGGCACAGTCTCTACCTTTGCCTTGCCTCCGTCTCAATCTCAACAGCAGCTACAATTACAATTACAACAACTGGGATACAACTTTGGCTTTTGTTGGGTTTTCCTTTAAGTTTTGTGGCATCAACTACATGAAGTGTGTATCAGATCTAACCAATTATAAGTGAAACTATTGAATCAAGTTTTTTGCAGCTGAGAAACGATTTAGTTAGTAACAAACTTCTAACTGGGGGACATGAAAAACAGTAATTTTGGTATCAGGTGGAGGAAAGCAAAAAGGAATGGTTTTCACGTCATATTTGATTGAGAAACTTATAGAAGAAAATTGATTAATTAACAGAAATTATTAATTAAAGATATTTGAACAATGGAATTGGAAACAAAATAAATCACTTGGTAAAAACAAAAGTAGATCATTACCACCAAACCTTCCAATTTACTCAACATAATTAAGAGTCTTTTTCAAACATATTTATAGTAACATAAATATTTAATAAAATAAGTATTTAATTAAGCTAGAGAATCAAAGTGATCTTCAACCAAATATTGACAATTTAATAAAATTGTACAAATCAAAGTGTATAATTTTCAAAGAATATTTATGAAAATAATGGAAGTTTTTGAAATGCTACATGAAATTAAATTCAGACAAATTCGAGATCAATTTGGAAACCATGAAATTGATACAGATTCAGAAGAATTTCACAGGTACAACTTACAGATAAAAAGCTGACGACAATCTTAAGATTAGATGCAATAAAATTAAATGATTATAAAGAAACTATTCAAGGCCAAACAAAGTGTTGACAAAATAATGAAATTGCTGAACAAGAAAGCATTTTATGATCTTCAATCATTACCCACTGGACCATTATCAATGCCACATTGGATCTGAACGTAGTTTACATGCGTTTTCCTCTCCTATTCCAAATGTTCACCATTCATTCATTATTAATGTTGAAAACTAACCCGTAGCTTGTGCACTACTATTATGCTCCAATCCAAATCGTATGTTTTATTGGAAACGATTTAAGCCTAAAGGGGGGCTGTCGACGCGTCTTCGTCACCATCATCATACCAAATCGAAATCGATCCACATTGGGCATCGGAACTGAACTAAGCGGCACCTCATCAACACATCAGCATTATCATCAGCATCGTCTGTCTATTTAGCCCCATATAGCATATAATTTAGCCAAATGCAGGCAACATGGGACTCCGGCTCTAGCACAATGATAGCAATAATACAATAATAATAAAAAATTTCAAACCTCTGGCTGCTTTTGTGGCCTTAAAACTCATCCCATGCATTGAGGTACAAAAATATTTATGATTATGAGAGAAATATACGGCAGGCTTATTATAAAATATACAACAACTTTTCCGAAATCAAAAGAAAAATCAAGCAAAAGCCGACGAAGTCGACAACGCATTCAGGTGAACGAACAACAATCCGAGTTTATTTAAATATGTGTCCCAGGCCTCTTAAGTAGCCTCCAAACCTGAGCGAACGCTCAGCTTGTCTGCTTTGGGCCATATCGACAGGTAGCCCAAATATTTATAGTGTTCAATAATTGAGATACACATTAATGAGTCTGAAGCTGAAGCTGGAGCTGGTGTTGGGATTGGGATTGAGATTGGAATTGAGTTTGGGTTCGAGTCAGAATAGTAGTAGCGCCCATTATTTCATATTGAATAGACCAAGCAATACTCTCATTGGCAGCAGGGTATGTTGACATGTTAAGATATTTGGCGTATAAACAATAAAGGCAGGTATTTGTATAGATACATACATATATAGATATTTAGATAAATATATAGATACATTTGTGAAGAGCATGTGGAGTTCGTTGTCTTCTCCTTGCTTTCTGTTCGAATTCGATTGTGTGCTGTTGTCAATATTGTTGTTGTCACTGTTAATTTAAATAATAATTTCTTGTATTTTACTATGCAGCCAACTCTTTTGGCCGCTTTTCTCACTTGGCTAGAAACGTGGACTTCACTCAGCCAGTATCAGTATCTTTCGATTTGTTGTATAGTATCTCTCGCGGTTCCTTTTGTCGGCCTGCAAACGCTTTGATTGCGATGCAACTTATTAGTTGTTGTTATTTGTTTGACTAGACACAGTCATATATATCTGACTGGGGGCATTATTATAATGTTGTTGTTATATCCAAACCAATCGAATCGAACTGGAGGGGAAGTTGTTGGTTGCTGGTTACCAGTTGGAAGCCGCTGCTGTCTGTGGTGATAATGGGACAAATGTCGAGAGAAATAACCTGGCTTAATCTTCAGGTGTCTCTGTGTAAGTGTATGTGTGTGTGTGTTTAAGTGTGTATGCGTATGTGTAATCATTTGTGCCCTTTTCTTTACGTTGTCAACATAGCTGGCTTATGTGAGTCAGAATTATGTGACGATCGTTCGCTCAGTCGGCCTTTTTGAGGTCCAGCTTCAGTTCCAGCCTAAAACTGGCCACATGTTGTTGCAGCTTTAATAAAGACATCAGCCGCATATAATTATGGATTTGTAGTAGCAGTCACAGTCGCAGTCCCAACTCCAACTACAGCTCCAACTCCAGCTCCAGACTCCATTCTCCAATCTCTGGCTGTGCTCTCACAAATGCAATTCGTTCAGCTTCGTTTTTCAGTTGCCTTTTTTCATAAGTCGTAGATTGGCATTATTGTCATGACTTTTGGCTTTGGAACATTCCCGCAGTTCCCTCTCTTTTGCCTCGGCTGCCAAGTTATCGCTTAATTCTATTGCCATATGGCTTGGCATTCCATTTGCAGTCGCCCGACTCGCTTTAGTCTTCTTCTCCGGCTCCAGAAGCAGTTGGAGATGCAGAGCAGTCCAATGCAAATGAGCTCTATTAAATTTATATCAAATATGCCCACTTTTGGCTACTGCGTGACTTTGGTAGGGGGTTAAGTGCAGTTAGTCCCTGGGCTTTTAAAATGTAATAAAAGTTTTGTTTTCCGGATACTGTTATGAGCTGATGCATTTCAGATTGGAAAATTTTACTCTGCCTTTTTAAAGTTGTCTACGGTAAATAAAGGCAATTTAGCAGCATAAACATAACTTTTGTTCAACATTAGTTTGAATTAAATAAATATTAAAAAAAGTTTTAATAAGAGATAAGTTCTTCATGTAAGATTTGATGGAGTAAATGAAATGTGTGTTGTGAAAGTAAAAGCTAAAAAGTCTCTTAGAAAACAGAAGCTGCTGCTACAACATCGTTTAGACAACATTTCCAACTGTTTAACATTTGCAAGTTTAAAGGACCGATTTCGATTTGCAACATGAATTTCTCATGGAGCTCTCTGAGTAAGAATCTTCCCATGAATTGCCATCCAGCTGTTTGCCAAACTCGTTCTCCATCTAATAATCTCACTGGCATTGACAAGCTGCGTTGACATGGCTGTCATAAATAGATTGGAGATGGGACCCGTTTAAGCTGAGATCTAATAAGCAGCAAACACCTCTTATCTTTATTGGACACCCCCGTAGATCACATGGGGATCGCTTCACTCCACTTCATTCTCGGCCAAACATAATTTGTGCAGCGATGTTGAAACGTATTAAAATTAACAAATGTGTTTTAAGCTGCGACATCAAATTTGATTTGTATTTTCTAGTTGTTGCTGTTGTTATTGGAATGTATTTGTTTTTTTTTTTTGCGAAATTCGTTCGCTCGATCACCCGCTGCTCGTCAGGTAAGACTCTGGAGTCAGTTGCTGTCCTGGGATTGTGGACGAGTATTTTGCCTCCTGCGTTTGCTACCCGGTTAAATGCTGACCCGCTGTCGTTGCTGGCTGGCTGGCTGGATCGCTGACTCTCTTGGCTCTGGCTGGCTGGCATTGTTGAACAGGTCGATCGATCTATGACAGATGAGATCATGTTGACTTTCCACAAAGGGGCAACAGGCACAACAGACCAGGCTGTAAGTCAGCAACTGCGCTTACTGGCGTTTTCAACTTCGAGTCCTGTTGCTTTCGATGATGTATCGTTTTGGAGTCGCAACCTCGCCCATACCCATACCATACCCATACCCATTGCCCATTTGGCTTCACGCCATGCTGCGTTCGTCATCTCTCTGGCAAATTCTCATTCGAAGTGACATTTATGCCATGCTCTACACATTCCAGGCGATATGATTTGACTGCCTGACAAACCTTTTTGCCTTCTCTTGCCTTGGCCTTATATCACATAAGTATACATATGTATATAGCATGCTGCATACATATCCTATACTTTTGTTTGTAGTTTTGAGTGCGTTCCGTTTCATTCCGCTGGGACAATCGTTGTTTATTCTTGTTGATTTCTGCTTTATTTGTTGACAGTTTATTTAGCTTATCAATTGCATTGAGTCGTTTTGTCAGCGCTGTGCATCCATTTTGGCACTAATCCTACTGTGTTTTTCTAGAAATTAGCATTGCCAACTGCACTGAGAGAAATTTGTAGGGAGTTAATGTAATTGAAATTATTTAAAAATGATTTGATTACGTTTATTATTAGGCCTTGTTTTTTTTTTTTTAATAAAATAATATAAATAGGCAAATTTGTCAAATTAAAACTAATGAAAAGGGTAATATTATTGTTGAATAAATATTATTAGTATTTAATTTAAAAAATGTAATGCATTATAGAAACATATATTTCAAGAAGAATTTTTACATTAAAGAGAAATAATTGGGTTCTCATTAAATACAAATATTTCATTATACTTAATTGTACATTTAAATATAAAAAGTAAAGTAAGGCTTTGTAGTGAAATAAGCTTGTTGACTTCAAGAGTCTTTCATTAAGAGTCTTTCTGTTTTTTAGGAGAAATGCGATAGTATAAATTGAACTGTACGTTAAATATATTTATTACAAGAATGAAAGATTAATTGCATAAGTAATTCACTTTATTAAAAAATAACATAGTATTATATTTTTTACAATCTATTTCTCGCAGTGCACGAGCAATTTGCATGTGCTTAGAACCTCTTTGCCAGATTACCAGTTGGCAATTCACACACATATTTACACCTATTCGCATACTCGTACATAAACACACACTGGGCAATTCATACATTCCAAATTGAGTTCAAAGTGTGGACATTTCTCGTGCTGTGTTTAGTGGACATTGCCTCTTATTGTTGCTTCTGTAGCAGCAGCAGTGGCAACAACAACAACACCAACAACAACCACATCTTGAATTGGTAGTGCTGAAACTGGACCTGGTTCATGTGCATGTCCAGCTGACATTTTAGTTGTTTTGCTCTTTCACATCAGCAGCTCCGCCCGTTTTGTGCGAGTTTCTTTCGCCTTTTTGTTCAGCTCTTTTGGTCTTTGCCTTTTCCAACTCTGTTCGAAAGGGATCACGGAGAGGGACAAGAACAGGGACAGGGGAATTGGGTCTGAGTATGGCTGCAATTGTGGGCCAGTTTGACGTATGCGCATTTCTTATGTTCTGTTTGTTTTCCAAATCGTGTTGACAGCCAGCTACGACTATGGCCAAGAGTAGGAAGCCCAAGAGTCTGAAACAGCAGCAGCCTCTCCTCAGGGCAGCAATCAATCAAGCTGCCTTGGTCTTGGAACTCAGTATGATGCTGTTGCAGTTTCCCTATAACTGCGATGACTTTGTATGGGTCCCATGGGGAATTATGTTGGGAGGGGCGTTGTGCTGTTTGCAATTTGGTCACAGTCATTCAGTCTGGAGTAACCGCATTCGGCGTAATCAATTGTGTTGTTGCTACCAGTAATTCCACAGAGAGGGGCACGTGTGGCAACAATAGTTTCTAACGGTTCAACAGCTGCCCATGTTCTTTTCGACCTGGTCAAGCGCATTGCCCCAACAACATTCGAGATCTCCACAGCGCCATGAGTAATTACAATTTAATACAAAAAACAATTCAACAACAATTTTACTAAAAAGAAAAAACGTCTGAAAAAGAACAACTCATACTCATAGATGTAGCCAGACGGTTGTGGGGGGACTTGCACTCATACGTGTATCATTTGGCGCGCCAAGCCGCTTTGATCACAACAACAATGCTTGCCACAACAAAACAACTTCGTTGGCTTTGTGTTCTGTGGCAGCAAGAGGAAGAAATGTCTGTGTGTGGAATATAAGAAAAGAAATCCATCTTCGCGACCGTTTCACACTGATCACCAATACAAGCTCAGTCATCTCAACTCTGCTTACTTGTCTCTTTGCGTGTGTGTGTGTCTGCGTGTGCTTGTAGTGAATGCTCAGCTACAGCTCCATTTAGTCACACAATGGCCGCCAGGGCTGGCAGTTGCCAGTGATACCCTAGAAGTTCGACAAAAAAAGTATTATACTATAATATATACAGTCTATATGGTATAGTAGCTTCCTACCTTGATAGAGTAGTTGACCTCCTTACATTATTATGATTTTTCAGATGTATTTATAGTATTTAAGAATAAAATTCCAATATTTAATTTCCATTATTAATATTTAAATTTTAGATATATTGAAATTATTCAAACTGTTCTTGTGCTATAAATCAGTTTTAGACAATTCGCATAAATTGTTTGTTGTAACGACAATTTAAAAAAAAAATGTGTAATCTATAAATTGACCATAGAAATCAGAAAAGGGTATTGCTGCACGAGCACAAACCATTTAATGATCTATTATTTGTTTTCTTTTGGGTGGGAGTAGCTCGGGCCGTGTGGAAAAACATTTCGTACTACTTGAATCATAGATTTGTAAACAAATGCGTCCACAGAGCAGAATTCCCTGCGTCCAGCAGCTCCTCCGGCTAAGCGGCATTCCGTTTACGACTACAACAACATGAGTGGCCAAGTTGTTGTTGCTATTGTAGTTGTTTCATATGTTGCTGCAAAGTGTGCGGCGTTCCAGGCAGCCTAATGATAATGGATGGTCCATTCCATGCAGTACAGTGGGGCCAAAAGGGCCATTTATATCAAAGAGGGAAATGCTTACTAAGAAATAAAATATTTAAAATTAAATTAAATACATAATTATAATTTCAATTGTAAATCATAAATTATAAATTAATTATAATTTATTTCAACTGTTGAAATGTGTGCTTTCTATTAATTTTATTCATTTCCGATAAAGTGTTGTGCATTAATTAAGCTCTAATAATTTTTACTCACTACTCAGAGCATTAGATATTGCTAGAATTGTTGTGGTTGCCCCACTGTGGGGCGCAAGCATGGTTTCCAAGTGCTTTGGCCCAAACAATTCAATAATACAATAACAACAATCATAATAATAACACAAAACACCCGCAACAGCAACAGCGGCTTCAATGAGTGTATTACAACAAAACAACTCGAAAAGTTAAAAGCGCAACCACATACCAATTGTATGTATGTATGAATGTATGTATAAACACCCCCCACACACACACACACACACGCGCACACTGACAGCAGTACTGGGGGCATATAAACATACATCATAACGCACCGACGCCGACGACTGACGAACGACCTTATTCCACTCACAATCAGTCAAAATTGAAAATTTATTGAATAACGAACTTTAAATACCTCACCATGCGAATGCGTCTGTGTGTGTGTGTGTGTTGGTATATGTTTGTTAAGATCAACAAAGGATTTCTTACCAAAATAGCTCGTGTCAAAAGACTTTGATCCATTAATCAATATGCCGCAGTCGCTGCCGCCGTGTGCGAAGGTTTTGCCAGGTTGCCAGCTTCTCCTCCTTCCCGATAGCTCCCTCTTCCTCACGATCAGCTCTGTTTGTTGTAAGTTTGTTTGATGATGAGTCTCAATCTCAATCTCAATGCCCAATGCTCAGTACCAGTCTTCAGATACATATACAAAAGCCCAGCTCTATAGGAATATTTACGTATTTTTCTTCTTGTTTTTTCTTCTTTTATGGTCGTTGTTTTCTCTGTCTTTCTCTATCTCTCTGTCTCTCTGCGCTCAAGATCATGATGAGGCTGTTATTTGTTGTATTTTGGTTACTTGAGACACAGTAGGTATCCACGTTACGATGACGATGATGACGTCGAGGGGAATGATTGTAGGCCCCCATTGTGGGGCATCGCCTGACGCCCATTGTTACGGTAATGCTCGAAAAGCATGTGACATGTGTAAGTGATAGTGTTAATGCTGCTCTTAAGTAGTAATTACTACTTCAATTGGGCCTTTAGCTCGATTGTTGTATAGACCTACCGAGAGAGTGTGGGGATCTCAACCTACTATTAGATATTGTGGAATGCATTGTGAGGAGTATAAAGACAATTATATTTTTGAAAGTTTTTGTTTATAAAAATTAGTGGCTAAATAATTCAGATGTATTTATTACTTTGTACTTATTCTTCAATATCTATTACAATATTATTGAAACACTATCAAGTTTCATAGATATTTCTCTGCAAAACATTTTACATTTTAAAGCACTAAACTATTAAGTGGTTAAATGCTTTAACAAATCATGGTGCTTTATTTTTCATTTTACATTTTTCAATTTTATTATAAACAAATATTATTATTATAAACAATGTTTATTGTATATATTTTACAATTCGGCTAACTATGACTTTGCAACTAAGAATTGCGCACATATTTATTTAAGGGTTTTTTTTAATGATATCTAGTTCGATTAATAAAGCCGTAATTTGATAGGTACTGGTAATATTTTGAAGAATTAAAACTTAAAAAATTTATGAATTCATGAATTAAATTATTTTGATTAAAAGTTTCTTTGAGAAAAATTTCAAGCCGTCGTAAAAATAGTAAAAAGTGTTAATATTTTAATTGAATTGAATCGCTATTGACAGATAGATAGTTTATAATATAAAATCAGTTCATAAGAAATGATATTTGAAAGCGACATCATAATTTAATTACATTAGTTCAAGTTAAATGAATATTATTGCAATTACTCGCGTGCAAATATTTACTGTCTTGTCTTTAACTACTCAGCTGGTTTGTGCCGTTTGTATATAAATAGATATTTGAAGTGAATTCTGAGTAAGGACATTCTATACCGGCGCTTAGGTCTAATTGAATGTTGTTCTTGTTGCGGTCGTTGTTTTCGTTGATGGCTCAGTCAAAAGCGTAAAACCAAAACAAAACGCAAACACGTTCGTGTGAAGCAATAATTGCCCCCTAATCTCTTGTACCACTGAATACCACAGTCATGATGGAGATTTGTCCCCGAATGAATCTCGGTCCTCGAAGCAGCTTTTGTTTATAGCATTTACATGGCGACGAAGGCTGTGCAGCTTTTTGCTTTTATTGTTGTCATAATTATTGTTTAGTGGCGCATCCTGCTGCTGCCGCCGCTGCCAGCCAACTTGTGTCCTGGCCGGATGGCAGGCCCCTCTCCCGGTCTCCATCCCTTGCGATCTGACTGCCTGCCTGCCTGCTAAAATACAAATGTAGTACATAAATCGTGCACACAAACGAATGACTGGCGATTGGGATGCGGGATTAAAGAGCAAAGATATCGAATTACACACCTGCCAATGGAGCAACTAGACGACGCAAGGGGCAAAGTGCGGGACAGCATAAAACTCAGACAAAAGCTAAGCCGTCGTATTTTATTGTGAACTTTCATTTGCAGATTTGGCAGAGCAGCAACAACAGCAGCAGACTGTGCACTGGTCCACCAGGTTACAGGCGAGGCTCCAACATTTGCCAAGTGTCAAAGTCAGCTGGCTGCGTTTGGCCGGAACGGCTAATAACCAGACGAAAAGCACAGGCGATGCAAGATGCAGTGCATCCTCAACGGGCTAGCGGGCTAGCTGGCTGGTTGGCAGCATCAGCATACTTTATGGGCATTAAAAATTCAAGTGGCAGCAATTTTTCGTTGGCAACTTCAAATGCCAAGCCGCTTAAATGAGCCAACTCGGGTCCAGGCCGTGGTCTGTGTGCTCCTGGGCCCAATTTAATGTGTCGGCGTGTTTATCGGCTAATGAAGTTGACAACACGCGGATTAGCGCATTTAGTTGCCAACTGCTGCGACGACAACGACAACGACTTCAATTCCCCTCGTAGATTCTCCATTTTCGCTTCTCTGATTCTCGGACTCGCTTCTCGCGACTTTCGGCTCTTGGCCAACTCTTGGCATTAGCGCAAACAACATAAGTTAATAACGATAACGATGAATATTATTTTTATGCACAAATTGCGGTATCTGAGCCTGAGTGCTATCATCGTGCATCCCCCACTCTCTCTCTCTGTCCACTGCCCTTCTCCCACCTATCGTCTTATTCCTCACGGCTAGCGGTATTTAAATAAATAGCTGCTGTGGGATCTTAAGCCAACTACTAGTTGCATGTGGCTTAGTCGCTAGGTCTGAATCTGTTTTTATTTGTTATTCATAGCAAATGTAAATTGTTGTCTTTCATGTTTATACCCCGCATTTGATTAAGCTTAAGTAAGGGTAGCATTAACTGATATTCATAATAGAAAAGTAACACTATGAACTTACATTATAAATTGGAATTAATTAATAATTAATATAATACAATAACTGCTATTGTGTTTCTACTAGAATAATCTGCCTGTTTCAAGCTATTTGAGTTTGAACTACAGCGTATCTTTTAGTCGAGTAACATCCAACTTATGTGCGACTTTATTACTTGTTGTAGCTCGCTCTATTTCTATTCCATCTGGTTTCCAGTTGACTGTGGTGACACCGCAAGTTATACGATGTGATAAGACAATAAATATTTTTACCATTTACAGTTCAATTATGAATTCGCTTGCCATATAAGCCACATAAATTAGTAAACGCCACGGCTGTTGAACTAAGCTGCTGAGGAATGGCCTGGCAGAGGGAGAGGGCTGTTGAGGGGGGCTTCCAACTGAAGCCGCAGTCAGAGCCAACACCGAGTCCGAGTCCGAGTCCGAAGCCGCTTTCTGGACTTGTTGGCTAATCGTTTTCGGTTGCCATGTCGTTTTTCATATTAAACTTAAATACAATGGATATCATTTGATTTCATTCGATTTCATTGGCTTGTTTGGGTTTAATTAGCGACGCGCTTTAAGTTCATATAAAAAGTAGTGTCTAATTTTAGATATAAAGACAAGTTGATTGACAGAAGTAAATATTTTAATATACTGCACATTTTAATGATTTTTTGAATATAATATTTACATAAAAAATATATAAATTTTTATGTTATATTATTAATAATTTGCCACAAAACAGCAACATTTATCGGGTTTTTTGATGGGCATAAAATTCCGGAAATTAATATTCTCGCTAAAAAATTGAATACAAAATATAATAATAAATTAATTTGAAAAGAACACATAAAATTACAATTAAACTTTAAAATTAAATATGATATTTTGTAACAAACAAATAAATTGATTTTAAGTCAACAAAATGGAAGATAGAAATCAAACAAGGAAATTCCATTTATAAATGTAAAATTATTTAATCATACAAATTGTTTTGCATTTATTTGAAACTTAGCTCACTTACCTACTATTTTATAATTTGTTTAGCTCATGTTTAGTAGAAGTTTTTCATTCCAAGTTGAATAGTTTGATATAGTTCACATTCCGAACGTCAGCTGGAAATGAAGAGCAGTTTTCCGACCGTTCGATAGCAAATATTTATGATAATTATATACAACAGTAGTACAAACCAACATATAAAATGGTGCATCGGGCAATACAAATAAAATCATTCAGTTGAGTTGAGGACTCAAAAGGAAAAAGGACTTACCCGAGTACCATACTCGCAGTTTGTGTACAAACATGCGACAATGAAAACTAACTTTCTGAACAACAAATCGTGCCGTTCGAACCACAAATGTGAAAACCGTATAATTACTGCAAGCCCCCAACCATTAGGCCACTGTAAAAGGATGAGCGTCATGCGTTAAAGACGCTACCAAAAGCAAGCAGTGGGTGGCAGACAAATAGGGTAGAGGACAGTATCGAGTCCTTCATAATTCATGGTTTCGAGGCCTGAAATTATGTTAAATTGCTCGGGAACCGCACAAGCAGCCAAGCCCCCTCCAATTACCTTGCTGGGTGGGTGGTATAGAGCGGGGGTGTTGAACGCCATGTAATTTAAACCAAGTTCTAAATTGTCGAGTATCTTGGCTAACTGTGCAGTGCGTGTGAATATGTGTGTAATAGAGCGTCACCAGACGCGTCACCATCTGCTGCGTTCGCATTGTGCCCCAGCTGAGGTGCATGTCCCTTCTAAGTATCCATTTCCCATTGCGTTCATTGTGTAATTTGTTGACAAGCTCCAATCCGAACCCAACTAAACTGAACTGAACTCAGCTCAATTCAATTCAAATCAAATCACAGCCCACACCATCACGTGGCTGTTGTTGCCTTGACATCGATTGAGTCTTGCTTTCCCCCTCTCTTTAAATATCTATACCTTTCTCGTTGTGCCTTATCTGGTGGCAAATTAATTCCAAGTTCTATAACTCAGCATACAATGCTGTCAAAATATTGCATTTTTTATATTTGCTAAATTATCAACGTCAAACAAGCTACCAGAAGAGAAGCTCGCTAAAAATAAAATGAAGGCATACGTCTCTCGGTCGTGCTCGACTAGAATATATCTTATAGAAATAAGATTCTTACTGCCTAATAAAATGGCTTAGTGTGGAAAAATCGACCAAAAATATAATTGTTTCTATAATTGTTTGATAATTGCTATCATATTTTTAGACTCTTCACCTGAAATGAATTTAATACACATAAAAAAAAATAAGTAGGACACACTTTACAAAGTCGATAATCAGGGCGATTGATCAGGGCGATTAAAGCATTCTATATTTTGATGACCAATTGGAGATTCCCGAATTTGATTTTAATTTATAACGCTATGACAGCCACCCGGTTAGTCAATATACCCTTTTCAATTCACTAGGTTCGCCTCCAGGGTATAAAAAGCAAGAAATTCGCGACGTTGTTGTCATCGTCGTCATCATTACCTTTTTTTTTAAATATAAAATTTCGCAGAAGCTAAAGGTATTCGAAATTGACAGCCCCTTTTTGGACCCAAATCCAGCAAGAGAGTGTGTGCGAAAGAGAGATAGTAGGTGTGTGAAAGAGAGAGCAATGCCGCTTTGTGGCCAACCCATAACGACTATAAATTTTCAATTTTATTTTACCGCCGTCACCGAGAATGAAATAACATAGCCCAGAGAGCCATAGAGGGTACAGCTTACGTTTATGATGGGCTTTTATTATGAACGCATGAAAACAAAATAAGCAGTAAAATTAATCGTCGACTTAGCTGCCGATTAAGTTTTATATTCAACTCGAATTGAAGACAGCATCCATTTTGTCGTGTTGTTTTGGTATTTGTGACTCTCGAAATGGAAACTTAAAACTAACTTTATGCCTACATGAAGGTTGGTCTTTACATGGTCATATGAAATATTTTCGAGACTTATTAAAATGATTTTCTCCACTCTTTAATAATTTGTAACAATTTGTTGAAATTGCTTATCTATGATACAAAATAGTCAAGTAAGGAAATTTATAACATCAAATGCAATCAACATCAAAATTTAAATTTAATTTTAAAAATCATTGAAATTGTATTTTTAAGTTACCCCTAGAAAGTTTGTTCTTGTTCAAAAAAAGTGAAATTGCAACAAGTTTATTTTCAAAAATATTAAAAAAAAATGTATACATGTTCTTTTTAGATCTAAAAGATATTTGAATTCATGCACTCTACAATCTTAAAAAATTATAAAAACAGTATTTCTCTTTTCTTCCTAAAATCCTATTCATAACTTTACACCTTTTGCTGCTTATTACGTGTTAAGCCGATATTGTTTTGGATCTATGAATATCCTCTGAGTTATACAGCTAACTCGTTATGATCTCAGGTGAACTGATGCCATCTCCATTACGTAACAGATGCGATTAGATCGAAACCATATGTGAGTGCCATATAAGTAAAAGTACAATCAATAGGTAGGATAAGCAAAAGAATAAAGAAGGGGAAAACCTCTTTGTAATTGAATAATGGCAAAGTGAGGTAGCTCAGTTTCGTCTTGGGCACACCTTGACGGAGTGTAAATTGAGCTGTAATCAATGGGAGACGATCAAAAGCAGTGTACGAATCCTTTCTTTATTTTTGCCTTGCTTTGCAGCCATCTCATGTTTACCAAAAGGTGCCGAAAATAGGCAAAAGGCTTGAGAGAATCCTTTAAACGCAAGAGGACCCAAAGCACACACATGGACTCTAGAGGTTCTGTTGTTGCCAAAGAATAGACCTAAATTAGTTATATACATATATATTGAACTCGAATCGTGCAGGCGGCAAATTAATTGCATTTTGCTGGCCAGAAATTTGATATTTTCCAAATGACGCCTACGCCGACAAGCGAAAGATGCTGAAATTCTAAACTTGAGCAACCTTTGTGCTCTTTTCTCCTTCAGATATGTTTGTTAATTAATTACGTGCATTATGTGTTAATTAATAATATTTAATAAACAAGCAAGGCACTTCAAAGCGAAAGTGCCTAACTAGAAGGATTACATTGATCACCAAGTGAGAGCCCACACGCAAGCATCGGCTACTGGGATTAGGCACATGACCATATCTACATCTGCCATCGTCAAGCCACTGCACCGCAAAATGTCTCGAGAGCCAGTGACACACACATATGAAGAACATGTTGAACAGTTTCACAGATGAAGATAAGTTCATCATCATCAATGCAGCAGTCAGACCAGTTGGTTGGGCATGGATTTCTCGTCTCGTCTCGCCTTAGCCAGGTCTGGGTGTTGACGTTTTGTAGGCGGTGCCTTGAGTGCCGTTTAAGCGCTCATAATGCCGCCGTCCCAGCCACAACTTATCGACAGATTCATATCGTTTCTTGGACTCTGTGTGCGCCTGTGTGAGTCAGGTTCTTATGGTCGTCTTTGCCGCAGTACTTATGTTGCCGCTTTTCGGTTTCTGTGTCTGTTTCGAGTTTTGAGTTTTGCCGCAGGATCTGCGATAAATCACTTTGTCCATCAGAATCAATAAAAAATGCAGCAGCGGAAGGTGTATAAATTGAAATGTTGATGTCTTCATCAACAACATGAGCGGCATTTGATCTGAGCATTCGTTACACTCATGTAGGTCGACCTTTTGATGTGTGTGGGTATGCAGGTAGAGTTCTGACTTTGGTCTTTGGGTTTACTCATGTACTTGATTTATGTGCTTAGAAATAAAAACAAATGTATTGATCATTCATTTGACAACTACAAGGTGGCTTAATTGTAAGCTATTGATGACTTATTGTTCCCATTTTATATTCCATTTTTATATGTTTTATTGAAACTGCTTAACTTTTAATTTGAAATTTGCGCTAAGAATATGTACAAATCTGGCAGCACTTGCTGTTGGCAACATTTATTGTTTTGGCAGCACTTCTTTCATTTTTAAATTTTGTAGTTTTTAGTATTTTTGTCCGTATAATTGCTTGTAAGCATTCACGGTCACTCTGGCGCGTTTGTTGTGTAGCTGTCCGGCTTTTTGTTTGAAATTAAATAAAAGGTTTGAATCTAGTAGTTTTATCAATTATAGAAAATATATTTTCGGTTTTGTTTGCCAGCTACACTCCCCAAATTGATTGAGTGCGTGTAAATGTAAAAGGTAAGTGAGTTTCGCAATGCAACTGTTGAAAACAACGCCACGCCGGCTGCACAAGGGCAACAACAGCCGTAGCAGCGCAACAGAAAATGCAACAATATTTACGCGGGCTTCGTTATATTTAAAAGGCAGACATAGCCAAATATTTTGGCCAGCGCCCAGCGATCTTGTATCCATTGGTACACTCGCTAATTACATAGTCAATCGATTATATCCCAATAGAAGATGTTGAGCGATTAAAGTGAGCGTCGCATTGTATTTGTGGATCAGATGAGGCGGGATGACGGGGCGTGTAGCGTTGATCTTGGTGCTGTGCCATGTCGAAAATAGCAGCCATTGACAACTCGTAGAGCGAGAAGATATCTCAGACAATCAGACTATCGCTGGCTAAAACGGTGCAGTAGTAGTGGCAGTAATGGCGTTACACAGCTGGCCGCGCATCATCATGATCGTCACATAATCCAAACAATACAAACACAACACATCACACAATAATTATATTTTCTGTATTTCCGATTTTACAGCAATCAAAATTCACTGTGGAAAAGTTATGGCACAGATTACAACGGATAAAAGGACAACATCAGCGATGCGTTCACACGCGACACCTGCCACAGTCGCGGTTTCTGCTGCAGCTGCAAAGGAGAATGCACGTCACCGCACATCACCGCCATCACATGGAAAAGGTGTTGAAATCCTAGATTTTCATGAATCCTGGCTAGAAGAAGTTGAGCTTTATAAGGATAAAATGCTATCGCAACACAATCATCAAACATCGCATCAATCATCTCATAATTACAATTATCACAGCTCTCGAAAGCTATCGAGTCAAATACGCAACTCTGTCGGACACGCAACAGTAGCAGCTCCCGCAAAATCGGCAAAAGTGCTTCAACAAAAATCGCCACCATCGCCACGGCGCTTGAAGATATCGGATGCTTCGGCTGCTGCCGTTGCCACTGCAGCACCCGTCAAGTCGCCGTCACCTCGGATCACATCCAAGTTGAATTCTGTGCCAACGCCAGTTGTTGGCGTGCTACAGTCTGAGCCCTACAAAAAAGTTCAGGTGGGTATTGCATATTACTTTGCACAGCATCAAACTAACAGCTATATTTCTGCTCATTCCAAGCCGATCCTTCCATCCTACTGTTATTCTCGTATTTTGCTTGATTTGTTCTCGGAAACTTCCTCCGAAATTCGGACTGAGCAACTACAGCTTCCTTTTAGTGCATGCTTATTATGTTTCGGTCTGCCGGAAAATGCATCATTGTTATTGTTCTTGTTCATAATTTAATCGTTCATTGTTTTATGTTTTTGTGGCTGTTCTTTCCCCCTATCCCCATTTGCTATGGCTGAAATGTTAACACACAGATGCTTTTAAAGCGTGCACGTGACGATCCTCTTGCCAAAAATGCAATGAATAGCAACGGCAACAGCAGCAGCTGTAAGCGTACAAGTAACAGCACAAGCTGCACCAGTCCCCCAAGAAATGGATTGTGTAAAAGCTCCAGTGCGACAACTCTTAAGGCGGCCAGCAAGATAGTCGTTAATACGTTCCATGCCAGCAGCATGCTGAATGGACAGCAACACGATGAGAAAAGCAAAATATTAACGCAAAATGGTCTAACTAAATCAGCAGCATCAGCCCTGGAGACAAGTCTCTATGCATCCCTTTATGCGCAGCCGTCCCAGCTGCCATTGCAGTATATTGGCTCTCGTATAGCCTCTGGTGAACAAAATTATATGGGTGTCACACTAAACAAATCTGTTAGCATTAACCATGACGGTCGCCAGAACGATGATGATCCCTGCGCCGGTAACCTTATAAAGTACAATAAATAAGAATTTTTATTAAATTCACTTTGACTCTCATTGACAGCAATTGATGAAATAACTAGCTATGATGACTCCGATTCGGAGGAGGAATATGTTGGCACTCCCTTCTATATCACCGACGACAACGATGAGACAAGTCAGAGTCGAAATATTCGTCCAAAGCTGGACAAAGTGCCTTCGAAGGACTCAGTTGCAACTACAGCCACCACAGATTCGGAAGCATCTTTATACTTTAGGCCAGATGCCATTCTGTCGCCAAGTTTGTTTCCAAATGTACCACCCTACTTGAATTTCACCTCGCATGTTGACAAGGGTCCACCCATGCCGGCCGCACTGCACCGTGTGCTCAAATGGAAACTGAGTCCAGTGATGCCGAAAATCGTGAAGCGTGTTGTTCTCAACTCGGGCTTTCGTATTATAAAAAGTAAGTTCATCAACTGTAGTATCAGCATGGTTAAACATTTTGTCTTTCAACATAGACACAACTGACTGGATGGCCGTGTGGGAGAAGCACATGAAAAGTCCTGGTTTTCGAACAATACGCTCACATCAAAAGTACAATCATATGCCAGGCTCTTTTCGTATTGGCCGAAAAGACACAATGTGGCGTAGTATTGCTAGCAACATGAAGAAATTCGGCAAAAAGGAATTTGGCATTATGCAAAAGTCAGTAACTACCACCCAATAATTAAAAAGTTATTAACGTCTATAATATTTGTGCAGATCATACATAATGCCGGATGATTTGGAACAACTGCGTCAGGTGTGGCCCAAGAATGCCTCGAAACTCACCAAGTGGATTGTTAAGCCACCCGCAAGTGCTCGAGGCACTGGCATTCGCATTGTGAACAAGTGGAGTCAGTTCCCCAAGGATCGTCCTTTGGTTGTCCAAAAGTAAGTTGTAAATGAATTGGAATTTAAACGATTCCTAACTCTTATTCGATGTACAGGTATATTGAACGTCCGCTGCTTATCAATGATAATAAATTTGATATGCGGCTGTATGTGTTATTAACTTCTATCAATCCGCTGCGTATCTACATGTTCAAAGACGGTTTAGCTCGGTTCGCTTCCGTCAAGTACAGTCCGGAGCTGGGCAATCTGGATGAACGCTGTATGCATCTGACCAATTACAGCATCAATAAATTCTCACAAAACTATGCCAAGAACGAGGATTTTAATGCCTGCCAAGGTCATAAGTGGACATTGCAATCGCTATGGTCTTGTTTGGAGAATCGTGGTGTTAATACAAAACGTTTGTGGGCAACGCTTAGGAACTTGATCATACGCGGTATTGTTAGCGGTGAATCGGGCCTGAATCGAATGTATAGACAGAATGTTAACTTTCGATACAATTGTTACGAGCTATTTGGATTTGATGTATTACTGGATGAGAATCTGGTGCCGTGGTTGTTGGAAATTAACATATCTCCCTCGCTGCATTCGGAGCTTCCACTCGATTTACATGTGAAAGGACCGCTGATACAGGCAGTACTCAATACCGCATTATACCAGGTGCCGCCTAAGCTAAACGAACGCCAACAGCAGGAAATACTTGAGGAACTGAATATGCAAGGTCTACTCGTCCATGACAAACGCATCTTTACCACTTGTCTAACTGCCGATGAGGTACGTAAGCACAATCATTTTACCAGTCGTGCCATTGAGTTCCGCGAGGAATATGTGGACACCATACTGGATAATCTACTGCCAGATGATGTGCGTTGCCTTATCATTGCCGAGGACGAGTTAGCACGCTGTAAGCCATTGGAGCGCATCTTTCCCACTCCGGACACTCACACGTTTCTCCCGTTCTTTGAGAACGCACGTTATTACAATCGCCTGCTAGATGCTTGGGAAACTAAGTATGCTAAGAACCGTGAGGTTGGCATTGCGTTGTTGTCGCGCTTATGCAAGGAGAAATATCATTTACAGGTGTCCGAAGCAGCTATGGAAAAGGTATGTAGTTAGTTACATTTTTATTATTAATCTGATTTGACGTCTTTGTCCTTTATCTTGAAAGGAACCTAATGTGGCACTAACTGAGATCGATATGCTGCACGTGAAGAAGGACGAGGTACTGGACAACCTCACCATTTCTTCGACAGTTAAGGCTGTAGACAACAGTGAAGCGTTGATTACTGGTCAAAAGATTACAGAACCGGCAATATAGACCAATAATACCTAAGACTGAATGTAAACAGTTGCGAATCCATTCACCGTTTGTTGTTCCATGTCGTACATGAAAAAAAAAATGACAACAATGAAACAAAACTGCGCTTTTTAAATACGTTCAATACCTAATGAAATAAAGTTCAAACATTTTTGGTTTAAAAATACTTTTTTAATATACAAATTTAAACTAACTTGACTTCGGCTTTGTTATTGCTGTGCATTAATTATTTAAGTATGCATAAACTAAAGATTCTAATTTTATTAGCAATAAAAATAAATTTATATTAATGATTATGAAAAGTTTTTAAATGTAGATAATTTGCAAACTGAATTTGGTGCCGTTTAACTATCGATACATAGTGAATTACCACTCATGGCAAAAACTAATCAAAGCAGTTTACCGTCAACAGTTGAAAATTAATTGAATATACTGATTGGTATTTTAATACTAAAAACAGTTTTCTTGTATTTTGAGCTTTGAACTGCTGTTACTCAAAAAATTGATATTTTTGGATTGAGACTGTTGAAAACCTGTTTCCATTGTCAAATACATAACTGCAAAATATTAACTAAAAGCACTAAGCAATGAACATAATAGAGTCCGCATATCCAAAAAATACGGGCACTTTTCGTTTTTGATTTTCATAGCCCCCGTGGCAGAGGCCGGGCAGAGGCGCAGCGCTCTCTCGCGTTCGGCTCTCTCTCGAGAACTCGAGCTAGCCGTCGTGTCTTGAACTTTGAAAACAAAACCCCTGAGGCAGAGACGCAGCGCTCTGGCATGAAGAAGTGAACGTAGAACTACGCTGTTTTGATATGTGTGTATGTGTGTTTAGCGCACATACATATGAAGAAACATAATGTGTATGCAGTTGCTGCTTGTCCGATTGCTTCAATTTTAATTTTTCAGATTTCAAACTGAGTTTCATTTCAGAAGTGTTTTGCTTGGATAGGGAAAAGTGAATACTCTTCTTTATTTGCATATATTGCTCTATCACTAATAACTAAGGAATTCTAGTCTAGGTCATCAACGGTGCGGTGCGTGCATCACGAATTGAATTGTTGGTTTCTGCCTGTGACCTTGTTGTTATTCTCTTCTGTTCCGCTCGTTTGTTTCATTTGATTTTGTCGTCTTTGCGTTGATGTTGCTGGTTTTGATTTGCTTACTTTTTACTTTTGATTGCATGCAGAGACTGCACCTGTTGATCGACTTTTTATCATGTTATTATGTTTAAATAATTAGTATAGACATATTATATTTAAATTTTAGCATTTTTTATTACAAGTTAATATAGGCATATATAAAAGGAGTATTTTGATTTTTATTTAAATTCAGCATAGTTTATATACATATTTTCATACATATGTACACACATATGTGAGATAGTATCAATTTGCTAAATTTTAAACACTGCTGAAAATACATAAATAAAAATATGAATGTAAATAAAAATTATTTATTTATTTATGTATTTTCAGCAGTGTTTAAAATTTAGCAAATTGATACTATCTCACATATGTGTGTACATATGTATGAAAATATGTATATATGAATTTGCTTAAACTATGCTGAATTTAAATAAAAATCAAAATACTCCTTTTATATATGCCTATATTAACTTGTAATAAAAAATGCTAAAATTTAAATATAATATGTCTATACTAATTATTTAAACATAATAACATGATAAAAAGTCGATCAACAGGTGCAGTCTCTGCATGCAATCAAAAGTAAAAAGTAAGCAAATCAAAACCAGCAACATCAACGCAAAGACGACAAAATCAAATGAAACAAACGAGCGGAACAGAAGAGAATAACAACAAGGTCACAGGCAGAAACCAACAATTCAATTCGTGATGCACGCACCGCACCGTTGATGACCTAGACTAGAATTCCTTAGTTATTAGTGATAGAGCAATATATGCAAATAAAGAAGAGTATTCACTTTTCCCTATCCAAGCAAAACACTTCTGAAATGAAACTCAGTTTGAAATCTGAAAAATTAAAATTGAAGCAATCGGACAAGCAGCAACTGCATACACATTATGTTTCTTCATATGTATGTGCGCTAAACACACATACACACATATCAAAACAGCGTAGTTCTACGTTCACTTCTTCATGCCAGAGCGCTGCGTCTCTGCCTCAGGGGTTTTGTTTTCAAAGTTCAAGACACGACGGCTAGCTCGAGTTCTCGAGAGAGAGCCGAACGCGAGAGAGCGCTGCGCCTCTGCCCGGCCTCTGCCACGGGGGCTATGAAAATCAAAAACGAAAAGTGCCCGTATTTTTTGGATATGCGGACTCTATTATGTTCATTGCTTAGTGCTAAAAGGTTATTAAAAAATGTAAGTAGACCCTGCAGACGAATTGTAATTTATTTTTTTCAATATTTATTTTTACGTTTTGGCAACAGGCGCTTACAATGATACAGTGACGAACACTTACACATCTTATACACTAGGAAGACAGCATTACCAGTAAGAAAAAAAAGTAATCGTATTCCGCTTTGGATTTAAAAAAAAAAAATGTAATTCTTTGCAAAAGATCTAATTAGCTTAAAGAGGATAACCGACTAAACCTTATTTTCATGACGGTCTATTGTTTTCAGAAAGTCAAGGAATCATAAGGCTATTCAAAGTTTGCGCCTTTTCGTCACATGCATTTTTCGAAAATTGTGTCAGAACTAAAACAGTGTGTCTAACACAGTAATTATTACAGTATATTTCAGTATATTTTTGGAAGTAAAAGTACATTTTGAAATTTAACTTGCGGTCACGCTGATCGGCAAGGCAAACAATGAATGCACGACGTACGACGACGTCTCGTTCTAGAACGAAAACGCGAAATTGTTATTAAAAAGTGAGCAGGCGTACAATTACAAGTAAGAATCCGGTCACCACCACTAATGCAAGTGCCAGTATACGCCAAGCAACAGCAACAAATTGCGCGTGAGATATAGATAGCTTCCTGAGTAGCGTCACGTAGACGGCAAGCAAGTTGCAAATCGATATTCACACTCACACATACAAATATACAGCAGTGCAAACAGTATGGAAAATACATTAGAAGGCGGCGGCGCTGATGGCGAAAATAACATTTCGCCGCTGCCCACCATGTGTCAGGACACCGCCAGCACCACACCCGCCTCCCCTGTCATCGAAACAGTGGTAAGACAATGTTACATTGTATCTCGCAATCTGCCGCCCAATTTTTGCGCCTAATTCTTTTCTTTTCCATTATACGCACACACAGACAACGATAAACAGCGGCGCAGAAGTTGCTGCGGCGTCATCGGTAATGGCAAACAACAACAAAAATTCGCAATTGGACAACGAAGAAGAGACCAGCACGTTGGGGATAGAGCAACACAATAACAACAACAATAATAACGACAGCAGCACTAAAACTATACAGCAAAAAGAACAACTGGCAGGGGCTGGCGATGGCAATGCAAATACCACAACAACCAAACCAACAACAGCAGCAACGAATAATGTCAAAGTGACGGAAACAGTGCCGACCGCGACGCTAAAGGCGGCGGCAGAAACAGCAGCAGCGACTACCGAATCAGACAGCAACAAAACGGGTAAGCAGAGCTGCCAAGTGATTTTTTCCCCCTTTTGCTCGTATTTGTTTTGATGAAACAACCTATTTTCGCTTGTCTCTAGCAGAACGCAATCACAAGAAGAAGAAAAAAGATAAGGAACGCGAGAGAGATGAAGATAAGCGACGCAATAGCAGCAGTAGTGATCCGCGCAAGGATCGCGAAAGCAATAACAGCAAGAGCAACAGTACTAGCAGCAGCAGCAGCAGCAAGTCCTATGTCAATCGACACAGCAGTGACTATAAGCCAAGCTCCAGTTCCTCATCCTCCAGTAGTTCGCGCAACAAAGATAAAAAACCTCACAGAAGCGATCGAGACAGGGATCGTGAAAGGGAACGCGACCGTGAAAAGGAACGTGAACGAGATCGGGATCAAGAGAAGGTAAAAATATTTTACCATAAATGACTGTTCTTGAATAATATTGATAATAATAATTAATGACAGACACCATCGTCATCCTCGAGTTGCTCATCGAATTCACATTCGGATCGCCGCCGCAGCTCGGACAGCAGTCGCAGTAGCAGCAACAACAGTTCCAGCAAGCTGACAGCGATTAAAGAGGAGATGGATAAAGATAAAGAGATGGAATCGATTATTGTTGCCAAAATTGAGCAGCCAATCAAAATTGAGGAGCAGAAGAAGGAACCTGGAACGGAAATAGTACTTACTAACAATAAACACATCAAGGCGGAAAATGAGATCAAAAAAGAACCAATTGAAACTAAGCCTTTGCTCAATGGAGATGCTAACAAAACAGTGATAAAAACACGTGAAGAGATCACACGACAACTGAGCTTCAATTCGTCAGATGCTGTGAAGAAGGAGAACAATACGAGCCATAACAACTCGTCATCCGTTTTAATGCCCTCGCCGGCGCCAAAGACATCATCGTCGTCCACCAACAGCAGCAATAATAACAGCAGCAGCAGCGGCAATCATCATTCCTCATCCAGTTGCAGTGCACGCAAATCGTCGTCCTCATCGTCCAACTCATCAAACAGTCACCACAAGACTTCATCTTCGTCCTCCTCCTCTTCATCTTCTTCACGGCATTCGTCATCGTTCTCTTCTCGTGATTGTTCCAAATGTTATAAACGCTCTAAGATCCGACGGAGCAGTGTTGGCGTTCAAAGCGTTCAACATCCTCCTGCTGCAGGTCCCTGGCAGATGGTTCAAGCCTTACCGCCGCCACCAGTGGCAAATCGCAAAGCTCCTGTTGGACTCGAAAATCTCAAATACGGTCATTACTTTCAAGTGGAACAGTATCCCAATGGTGGCGCTTCGGTTGTGCATCTCTATCAGCATGAAATCAATGCTCTGTCTCCAGATGAAATGGAACAGCTGGTGGATGAGTTCTTCAGCGTATGCTTTTCAGAGGACGAGCAGGGTTATGCTCATCATGTAATGGGCATCGTACACGATGCCGCGCGTTATATACCCGATCTCTTGGAGCACATGGCTGAGAATTATTCAACACTGACCGTTAAGGCGGGAGTCCTTGGCCGTAACTCTGACATTGAGACGTGCACCATGGCCCAGTATAACGAACAGGTTAGAGAGATTTGCATTGATTACCTTGATATTGGATTTATCCCTTTCTCTTGGTTGCAGGTTGTGCGCAATTATTGCCAGGGCACATTTCGCTATGGTCCACTACATCAGATCAGTCTGGTAGGCAAAGTGCACGAAGAAGTAGGCGGTTATTTTCCGGATCTGCTAGGTCGCATTGAGCAGAATCCTTTTCTGTGCAAGGCAAGTAACATTACATAGTTGATCTGAGAAGCTTTAAAACTGACTTATTTAATCAAACAGACAATGCCTTGGGGCGTCAATTCCATACTGCAAACTGATCCACGTCAATCAAACGATGGACCAATTCTGTGGATTCGCGCCGGTGAGCAACTGGTGCCCACGGCGGAGTTGAACAGCAAGACGCCACTCAAGCGACAGCGGTAAGTGCAAAATGTTTTGTTTAATTAATTGTTAATATTTGCATTCATCTAACCATTCAACTAATTAATATTTCCCATAATTTAACCAGCTAATCTCACCTAAAACCATCACAGCTTTTTAATTAAGTCCCTTAATCATTAAATCCCATGTATAAATAAGAAATAAAACATTTTTCATTGCACCAAATTTATTATTATTAGTTTTTATTGGTTTCGGAATTAATAATTTATTTATTTATTATTTAACATGTGCAATTTGTATGTATAATTAATAATTAAATTTGGGTAAATTGTTAATTAATATACATTTATTTAGTATACATTTTATCCGAATGTCTTTTATTTTATTATGACTAATAATGCAAATATTTTCTTAAAGCACTCGCATCAATGAGCTACGCAACTTGCAGTATCTGCCGCGCCTGTCAGAAGCTCGCGAAACAATGATCGAGGATCGCACCAAGGCTCATGCGGATCATGTGGGACATGGTCACGAACGAATCACCACCGCTGCAGTTGGTGAGCACTAAACTATTCATCTTTTGCTTTTTTATTAATTATTTTGAGTTAATCATCCTTATCGAGACTTCCATTCATTTGTCAATTTTCCTTGTCTCCAAAGGTATTCTTAAGGCTGTGCACTGCGGACAGTCCTACAACCAAAATCGCATCACTAAAGACGTGGTCGCCTTTGCCGCTCAGGACTTTAATACATTAGTGGAAATGTTGCAACTAGATCTTCATGAGCCGCCCATTTCCCAGTGCGTGCAGTGGATTGAGGATGCCAAGCTGAATCAACTACGACGTGATGGCATACGATATGCACGCATCCAGCTATGCGACAATGATATCTACTTTCTGCCGCGCAACATTATTCATCAGTTTCGCACTGTGACGGCTGTGACGAGTATAGGTAATTATTATTTAAATTAGTACCATTTATAATCCTATTAATATTCATTTTTTTCGTAGCTTGGCACTTGCGCTTGCGTCAGTATTATCCCGGCCAGGAGGTGATTAACGAGAAGAACAATCCAGTGTTGGCCGAGACGCCACATTATAAGGAGAAGCAAACTATTTTGCCCAATCCCATTGGGCATGATGAATCTGGCAAGAAGACGCCCTCAAAGCGTACACACGATGGCAAGGCAAAGCGCAAGGCTGTTGATCTCGAGGGCAAAGAACGTCGTTCCAGCGAAAGTAGCCAAGAGGATCACTCATCTGCCAGTGCTTCGCCCACACAGCAAACCAAAAGCAATAGCACCACCAACAACAGCAGCGGCAACAGCAGAAACACGCCCAGAAGTAAACCGAATAAAGACGACTCCAAGATAGACATGCGCAAAATGGTTTTGGATCACACATACAAGCTGAAGGCGGCTGCATCAGTGCTCGAGAAGGACCGAAAGGTGTCCAGCAAGGACAAGGAAAAGTCCAATCGCGATAAAGACAAGGACAAAGACAAAGAAACTGATAGGGACAAGGAGCGCAACAAAAAAGAGCAAAAATCAGAACAGACAACGATCACAGCTTCGCCTGCAAAAATTCCACGCTTGACCAATGAAGTTGTCACACCTGCAGCAGCTGTAAATGCAGTTGCCACACCTGTAACGCCACTGCCTGCCATGCTGCCTCTAGTGCCTCAGACACCCTTCATGCATCGTGAAGCGTATGTGAACAGCTTGAATCAAAAGGAGCCCGAAATCAAAATACAAGTAAAAATGGTATCCGATGAACCCACAACCACAATTGAAGTGCGCAAGAATGAAATAACTCCGGCACCAGCTCCTCCACCTTCCTCGCCCCCACCGATAATTGCACCCGATCCGGTTGAAGATGTGGGCAATGAATTGATTGTGGAGAGCACACCCCAATTGGTCGTGGATCACGAGGAAGAGGTTATCGAGTTATGCGAAGAGATTATACCGTTGGATATACCACCGCCGCCGCCGAAGTCACCAATGCCAACCACAATGCCCGTTGTACGCATCACGCAGCCACCACTACCAGCAACTGTAGCCTCAGCACCGCAGGTGGTTAAGGTTGTGCTGCCGGCAGCGTCGCTGACGCCGCTGGTGGGTCGCCTGTCAGCTGTAGTATTGACGCCTCCATTGCCGCCAATGCCACTGCCACCACCACCGCCGCCGCCACCACCACCAGCTACAGCAACAATTTTTGCAACCACAACAGTTAACAGAAGTCCCAGCTTGCAGAAGACAACAACCAGCAGCACCACCACCACCTACAAAACGTTCAATTTGCCCTCGCACAAGATCATTCTAGCCGGCAGCAGAGCTGCAGCCAAATCAGCGTCCGTTACACCCGTCGATCTACTTGGCTCGATAATGGCCAGTATGGACAATAAGCCCAGTATAACAAGCTCAAGCAGCTCCTCAGCAACTGCCGTTTCGTCCGCAACCGCAACAATGTCAGCTTCCGGTAGCAAGAACAACAATAGCTCGACAACAAGCACGAACACTTCGCTGTCCTCCTATGCCAACTCCAATAATAGCTATTGAGTAAGCGGTCGGCGCAGTAGCCAAGAGGCTCCTCCTCTCCCTCATCCTTCAAGCGGTGTCAATGGACGCGTCGCAAACCTTATTAATTATTGCAGCTACAAATTGTTGCAAATTGTTTTTTCTGTAAATTTGTTCGTTTCGGCAACTTGAGAGCAACTTTGATGCGTCTAACGCAACTGAAGCACTTGACGAGTGGCCCGAAAAGTCGTTTAGTGTATATAGAGGGAAATCAGTACGTATATACAAAAAAAAAAAATCTATTACACACACATATATACACACTCCCTACATATTATATTTGATAACTGTAGAAATTTAAGCTCAAACAAATGCTAAAAACTTTTTAGACATGTAGAATTTTAATTTATTATCGCAAGCACTTTAAGCTACACACACACATACACAAATTTGTAACAGAGATACTTTAAGCGCATCATATATGTGAATATATATGTATCTGTATATTGTTTTTTTGTGTGCGCGCACATAGGCCGAATATTTTTTATTACAGGCAAAGTGCAAGAGGCGCCCAGTTATTAATGGTTCTAAAATCTATTCTATGTGTTTTTCCTAATGGTATATTTTGTGTGCGAATTAAGCACACACACAGACACACACCCTACACCTACACGAATATATATATATATCAATGATTACATACATATATATATACAACACATATATAATTGTAGTTTTTAAAAGCCAACGCACGTTGAAGAAACAATAAAGATTCGGATCGTACAAAAATCAAAAATATAATTGCGTATAAGAACAATCGTTTAACATCTACAAATAATACATATTTGAATAATTACATAATAATTCCATTTTAAATTTATGCTTCAGAACCCAAACCAAAAAAAGTTGAAGTGCCAAAGGAATGCGCTAAATTGCTCGACTTAGAGCTTGGAGCGCAGCTCCTCAATGCGGCCTTGCGCAGAGCGTTGCAAGTCCATGAGTTTCATGGCGAATCCCATATTGCCCTGTATCTTAATCTTGCCCTGGAAGAAAGCCTTCTGTGGTGGCAACTTGCCCGTCAGCAGCTCAAACACATCATCATCGCTGATGATGAAAGTAACATCACATTTTTCTGCAAACAAAAGAAAATTAAAAATTCAAGAATTTTATATCAAACAAACAGATAACTCACGTGTTCCGTTGAAGGTAACCTTGCCCTTGCCCTGCTTAGCATCGATTACCCAGAAGCCAGTCTGTCCCTGGGGTCCATTGTTCACTTTGAAGCCATACACAGCGCGCACCTTTTCAATTAGATTGTCTTTGTCCTCCAGCATAGCCTGTTCAAGTAGCTTAAGCAGCGGCGACACCTTGAAGCCCTCTTCGCTGGTGGCCGCCTTGGCAGCCGCCGTCAGATTGCGGCTTATGTTGCTAGCTGCCGGAAAACCCAAACGATAGAGGCCTACCACGACAGCACCACCTAGACCCAGATTGTGTTGGAGTGCCAGCTTCACATTGGCCACTTGACGTTTCTCAGCCAAGCCACGCAACTGCCAGCATAGCTCAGCGCACTGGGCCAGACCCGTGGCACCCAGAGGATGCCCCTTGGAGATCAGACCGCCACTGGGATTGACCACAAACTTGCCACCATAGGTGTTGTCGCCAGCATCAATGAACTCGCCAGCTTTGCCTTCTCCGCACAGACCCAATGCCTCGTAAGTGACCAGCTCGTTGGCCGAGAAGCAATCGTGCAACTCCACAACCTGCACATCCTGCGGCTTGTAGCCACTCTTGGCGAACAGGCGCTGAGTAGCCAAGCGTGTCATGTCGTAGCCGGCAATCTTCATCAGGCTCTTGTCGGCGAATGTCGACTCTGGATCACTGGCCATCTCCATGCCCACGATCTCCACAGCCTGTTTTTCCAACCCATGACGACGCACGAACTGCTCTGAGGCCAAGATAGCAGCACCTGAGCCATCCGAAGTGGGGCAGCACTGCAGCTTGGTCAGCACTCCCTCTACCACTTGGGGCGACTTCATAATCTGTTCCAACGTATATTCATCGCGAAACTGTGAGTAGCTAATCACCATAGGGAGATAAGATTAACAAATACCACACATCAAGGTTTATTAGACCCAAGGCGATAACTCAATGCACTTACGGATTATTGACTGAGTGTTTGTGGTTCTTCCATGCAATCTTGCCAAAATGTTCGGGCTTTGTACCGTACTTCTTCATGTGTTCCTTGCCAGCGTTGCCGAAGATCTGAGCTGCCATGGGTCCTGCTCCGATTTCTGTGAGTTGTCCCATTTCTGTGATATGGCGCTCCATGGGATTGGCACGATCGAAGTACTAATTGATAAAATATGACTAACTTTTCATATTCATGGCTATTCAAAATCCACTTACCTTAGATGAGAGTGAGCCACGCTCCATCTTTTCGAAGCCAAGAGCCAAAACACAGTCAGCGTTGCCCGACTCGATGATCTGCTTGCCCAAATAAACAGCACTCGAACCAGTGGAGCAGTTGTTGTTCACATTGTAGACAGGAATACCGGTCATGCCTACCTCGTAGACAGCGCGCTGACCACAGGTGGAATCACCATAGACGTAGCCTACGACAGCCTGTTGCACATCTGTGTATTGCAGCTTGGCATCCTGCAGAGCCTTGGTGACAGCCTCCTTGGCAAAGTCCGGGTAACAAACATCGGTACGACGACCTGGTTTTTCGAACTTCAGGAAAAAAATAATAGCTTCAGATTTATTTATAGTAATCGGTCCACCTCAGATAATGCTTATTGGTAATGATTCTGATTGCTTGGCAGCTACTCTTAGCTTTCCACTTCGACCGAAGTGCACTGTAGTTCAAAGTCCGAGTGCGATAATTGCTGTATTTCTCAAGCTAGGAAAATATTGAGCAACTTGTTTTGCAGCTTCTCAGAGATGGGACCAGTCTTTGTTGTGACTTGCCGCTTTGTGTGTTTATTTATTTATTTAAATTTTATCTTACCTTAGTCATGCCGACACCAACAACATAGACTTGGGTTTTGGTCATTTTGTCAATTGTCTATTCTGGATGGGAAATAGCAAGTGCAACCTCTGCGACTCGGCTTTAATAATTTACTAATAAGTTAGCCGTTGAACAAACTAATCAAGTAATAAATAATTGCAGTGTGACCGCAAGTGGCGGTTTACAATACACCGAAATAATTCAAAATATACCACAAGCGAAATATATAGAATTTTCTGTGAGTCCCTAAAAGCGCGGTCCATTTTGAATTATATTACCCGCTAGCCATAGTGTATAAGGGTCTAATGACCAATTGTAATCCGCAGAGGTTAATAAAGTAAGTATTCAATTAAAATTTAGTTAAGTCCCTCCGTATAGTAAGTGAAGGTCCAAATGCAAAAGAAAACTTAATTTATTTCAAGTTTAGTAGTTATATTATACCCGCCTATCCAAAGGGTAGAAGGATATTTTAACTTTGTGCCAACAGAAAATGTATGTAACAAGTAAAAGGAAGCATCTCCGACCACACAAATTATATATTTTTGGTCAGCCGGGACGACATTGCCATGTTCGTCTGTCCAACCAATAGGATAGTAGGTAGCTTTCTTACTTTTTAATTAAATACTTATTTAACTTGCCATATTCGTCGACTTTTTCTTATTTTAAATCACTAAATAAAATTGAAGATTTGTTAATTAATTTATATGTATAATCAAAAAGATTAGTTTTAAGTTCAAGTATGAATAGAATTGTTTTAAAATAATCCACTAATTCTAATGTACTTAAAAAGTCTATTTAACTTTTATAACTATTTGATTGCCCTTCATATAAACCAAGTGCTGTAATAAAATTTATTGTAAAAACCAGAAATATCTTAATGCATAGTAAAAACCAACAAAACTGTTTCAAAATCATTTGTCGAACTGAAATGTAAGTAAAGTTAAAATATGTAATTATAGTCAAGTGGCTAACAAAAGAACAAATCTTTCTCTATCTTTGAAGAAAAGTAATTGAAAGATTAATTATCCCTTTAAATTGTGAACTAATTGGCAATCAATTGAACAATTGATCAATATATCAGTTAATCAGCACTCATAATGAAATAACGGACAACAAAGAAGCAACAAAGCTCTAATCTACAGCGCTCGACTAATAGACACCCTGTGCCTATCGACTGAATAAAACTCTGCTGTTTATATATGTACATATATATTTTATAATTTCGGAAATGTTTCCATCTGTCTATAACATACATTGGAGCAAAGCTTGATATCAATTTACCCCCACGCTGATTTATAATTGGTCGCAAAAGTATTACCCTTTTGCAAATATTCAAAGTAGATAGAGTATTATAAGATAAAACAAATTAAAATGTCTTATCATTGAATGAAATTACTTTAAAAATAACCACTTGATAGATTAAAAAACTGTTTATAAGGAGAAACCCAACTTCGACGACAAACAGTCAACAAGAAATCCCCAACACAATGAAAATAATAACTGTTTGTCTTTTGGTGCTCGTATCGGCCAGCTGCCTCTTCATCAAGGCAGAGGTAAGTCGAATTATTTCTAGTTTAAAAAATAAATTTTTTAACTTAGAATCGTTAAATATTTCAGTCGTCGGCTACATACTCTGATAGTTTCGTGGAAGTTCAGCCATATGACGGTGGCTTCTTACATGCAACCTATAATATCTTGTCAATAATTATGAAAACGATTAGAGGTATAAATTGTACCCTTAAATCAGTCGGCGAGGTATTGCTTGCAACAACCTCTTATATTGATGCCATCGATGCTTGCGGCACTGCTGTGCCAAAGGAAATTGTTAAAATTGTCAAGTCATGCAAGGCGATAATTAAGACCTGTGATAGCATCATACATCTTGGTGACGGAGTCTGCCATCATGATGATGACGCAACTACTGCCAAACCAAGCTGTACTGTGCGTCTTCTTAAAGCGACATTTGGTCTTGTTCGTCAGATTCACGATACATTGCAATTGATGGGAAATTTGCCCGGTGATACGGAAGTCTGCTTCGTTGATGCCACCAAAAAGGTTGAGGCCAGTTACGTAAACTTTGTGCCCAGCATTGAAGATTGCACCAATGGAACATCGTAATGATCACAATAAAATTAACTAATTTTGCAACAATTAATAGTTTATGGCTCTTACTAATTAATACCACTTAATATAAAATAATAATGCTACATCAGTTAATTATTGTTTACTCCAAATTTAAAGTGACAGATATTCTCCAAGATTAGGTACGTACATTCAGCCCAATTAGTTACATTTATTCTGATTGCATTAAAACATGATTTTTAAAAATAAAAATGTTTTAATCTTTAAAATGTAAAGAAACGTGGAATTCTTAAACTGTACAGTTTTACATTAGTTAAGTGTTGCCCATAAATCGGTGACAGTCGGGATATTTTCTTGCAGGGCTGCAAAGTACAATATATAAAAATGCCACAATTACCGTGGCTTTCCTAATATACTAACAGTAAGTAACAGGTGATCTCTCCCGCCGTTGTATAAAAATTGAACACTTACTGTTTGAGCGCCGGGAACAACAGACGGAATACAAAATGACCAAGACAAGGGTGTACGTTATCGGTGTCGGAATGACCAAGGTACAAAGAAATAAATCGACCTTTGAAATTGCCTGTTATAGATCTTTGTATTCTAGTTCGAGAAACCTGGTCGCCGCGCCGACGTTTGTTATCCAGACTTTGCCAAGGAGGCTGTCACCAAGGCACTGCAGGATGCCAACATTAAGTACGAAGAGGTACAACAGGCTGTCGTTGGCTACGTCTATGGTGACTCCACCTGTGGTCAGCGCGCTGTCTACGAGGTAGGCATGACCGGTATTCCTGTCTACAATGTGAACAACAACTGCTCCACGGGTTCAAGTGCTTTGTATTTGGGCAAGCAGATCATTGAGTCGGGCAGTGCTGACTGTGTTTTGGCTCTTGGCTTCGAAAAGATGGAGCGTGGCTCGCTTTCATCGAAGGTAAGAGGATTTTGAATAGCCATGAATAGCTAAAGTAAGTCTTATTTTATAACTTAGTACTTCGACCGTGCTAATCCCATGGAACGCCACATCGCAGAAATGGGAGAACTCACAGAAATCGGAGCAGGGCCCATGGCAGCTCAGATCTTCGGCAACGCTGGCAAGGAACACATGAAGAAGTACGGCACAAAGCCCGAACACTTTGGCAAAATTGCATGGAAGAACCACAAGCATTCGGTTAATAATCCGTAAGTTCGAAGTAAATGAAGTCGAAAGTTCACTTGTACGGTAGACGTGCTTATCTTATCGCTTATCTTGGGTGCCATCCTCTTGGTGTACATTGGCCATTCGACTAATCGTTGCACTGTGCTGGCTGATATGAATATCTATTGTTGCCCTCTTCCCCTACAGTTACTCGCAGTTCCGCGATGAATATACGTTGGAACAGATTATGAAGTCGCCCCAAGTGGTAGAGGGAGTGCTGACCAAGCTGCAGTGCTGCCCCACTTCGGATGGCTCAGGTGCTGCTATCTTGGCCTCAGAGCAGTTCGTGCGTCGTCATGGGTTGGAAAAACAGGCTGTGGAGATCGTGGGCATGGAGATGGCCAGTGATCCAGAGTCGACATTCGCCGACAAGAGCCTGATGAAGATTGCCGGCTACGACATGACACGCTTGGCTACTCAGCGGCTGTTCGCCAAGAGTGGCTACAAGCCGCAGGATGTGCAGGTTGTGGAGTTGCACGATTGCTTCTCGGCCAACGAGCTGGTCACTTACGAGGCATTGGGTCTGTGCGGAGAAGGCAAAGCTGGCGAGTTCATCGATGCTGGCGACAACACCTATGGTGGCAAGTTTGTGGTCAATCCCAGTGGCGGTCTGATCTCCAAGGGGCATCCTCTGGGTGCCACGGGTCTGGCCCAGTGCGCTGAGCTATGCTGGCAGTTGCGTGGCTTGGCTGAGAAACGTCAAGTGGCCAATGTGGAGCTGGCACTGCAGCATAATCTGGGTCTAGGTGGTGCTGTTGTGGTGGGCCTCTATCGCCTGGGCTTCCCTGGCGCCACCAAGGCCAAGTTGTAGTCTGTTCTTATTTGTTGTTGTAAATACATATATGTATATTAATGTTGTAATTTAACAATGTGTACACTAATTGCGTTTGGATTTCGGTTTGGTCTTGGAGCGACAGCAGAGACGCCAGAGTGCAGTAAAGCTGGCTAGGATGAGTAGCAGCACGCTGGCAATGGTAAAGTAGACGTCCAGCGAGTAATAGACAAAGCGACTTAAATGCACAGCGCTAGGCTGCAACAGAGGAGCCCCACGGGTCTCTGCCACATGCTCCACCCACCATACAGCAGTGTCCAGCGGAGCCTGCGGCCGCTGATTGTAAGCCGTCGCAATGATGTGAGCATTCAGCTTGTACTTCGGATCCAAAGCTTGCGACACTGCTGCAAAGACAGTCTCCTCGCTAAAGGTGGCAAAGTCGAGCTGCACGGCCATGCCACGCTGGACGAGGGAGGCAACGTTGAGGAACTGATCACCATAGATGGGCATGCCCACTAGGGGCACACCACTGGAGACGCCTTCGGTGAGGCCCAGCAGACCGCCGTGTGTGAAGAAGAGTCGCACATTTGCGTGTGCCAATATATCCCGCTGTGGTAGCCACTTCATGATGTGCACATTTTGGGGCTGATTGGGCAACGTCTCGTTCTCCCACTTCCAGATCACCTGCTGCTTAAGGCGGGCCATGGCCCTCAGCAGACCATCGCGCTTGGCGCTGTCCAGGGAATGGGCTTTGAGCTGGGAGCCCCAGCTGATGAGGATGACACCATGCTCGGCATTGTCCAGCAGTTGCTGCAGTTGAGCATTCAGCGCCTTAGGCTTCTGGATGTGCACGCCACCCACCTCAATTACATTGGGGGGCACGGGCTTGGGTCCGCTGAGCGAGAAGTGCTGGTTGAGCAGTATGAGCGATGTGTTTTTCACCAGTTCCGCAGTCGATGGTATACCTGGGCCAAATCTCTGCAGCAGCAACTCATCCGCAGCGGGCACAGACCAAAGTCTACCAGGGATAAGCAAATTAATGAGCTGTAATCCTTGCCAGCTCAAAGCTACTTACTTGTAGAGCCAGTTAAGCGAGTGAGTGGCCATCCAGTTACCCAGGCGAGCTCCAAAGTCCATTTGCTGTGACTGGCCGAGGAACAGCGCTGATATGTAGGATGGTATCAAGGGAGCACCCATGCGATCATAGTGCCAGGGCATCATGGCGGAGCTGCAGAGTGCCACGACAGGTGCTTGCAGCTTGTATGCCACCCCCATGAGGCAATCGGTGTTGAAGTGTTCCATGAGTATGACATCGTAGTAGCCTGGCGGATGCCTCAGCACCTGCTCCAGCGCGTCACCAAAGAGCGTCTCTCGACAGGCATCCTTGCCATAGGCGTAGAGATACGAGAAGTCCACATAGGGCAGTAGAAATGAGAGACGACGTCCCTCAAAGATCTGCAGAAATCGCTCTATAAATGTTGGCTTAATCCTCGAGAGATATACTCACATTAAAGTCCAGTGTAATGCTGAAATTGCTGGACAGTGGGTAGTCCGTGTAGCCAGACGGCGGCTGTGCATCCGGATAGGGACTGATGACATCCACGCTATGTCCTGTTTCGGCCAGACGTCGTAGGATCGGATGAAAGAACCGAAAGTGGCTGATGGCTGGATGCGGAAAGAGGCCCAAGATCTTCAGTCCTTGGTTGATATTAAATCCGGAAAGCAGTGAAAGTAGCAATAACCATTTCCAGCTGTAATTTCCACTCATTTTCACAGCTTCACAATTGATTTTCGAATATTTCTCAACAATATGCTATATTATAATATGTAATATATAAAACTGCTATAATTAACCCCTAGATAAGTGTTGCACTTTTCAAATTTTATTGAATTATGCGCAAAACAGTTGTGTTTACCGCGGGCATCGTCCAACAACTGAGAGATCTCCTACGACAAACCCGAAAAGAAATTTGCGTATCACAAGTTCAACGAGAGAGACCCGAAATCGTGGACGGGTGAGAATTGTAAAAGTATTGTTTATAATAAAATAAATAAACAAGATAGAAATGCTACATTTGATGTGTCGAAGACAGAATACGCTTAATCTTTATTCGCCGTAATAAATCATTATAAGATTCATATTTCCCACAGTTTCTACTTACAGAAAATGCTGAAATTTATTTTTGAAAAATTGCATTTAGTTCATTATAAATATTGTAAATTGAAGTTCGATTATTTTTTTTTTAAATTGCAATTAAATGAAATTGTCACCAAGCTATAAGAAAACCTGTTTAAAAAACATACACATTTTTAAAAGATTAATTAAAAACTTTTTCGCAACTTATAGGGGGTATTACAAAGTGAAGGGTATAACAAAAAACAGGCTCAAATTGCTTGCTTGACAGGTTGTTACCTTTTTTTTATAGAAAAAAAAGAAATATCTGAAGATTATATGTTTATTTATTTTTAGATACGCACTACATATCTGACGGAGATAAAAAATAAACGTCTGAAAATGTTATTGCCATGGATAATTTGAAAACCTTTTAAATACAAGTTAAATAATAAATGTCTGAAAGTTATGTGTACTCTATGGATAACACGAAACTCCTTCAATTGAAACTAAATAAATAGAAATGGAAAACACAAATATCTGGTATTATTTCAGAAAAAAGGTAATCAAATAATCGAATAAACTATAATATTATCATTTCTTTATTGAATCAGCTTGCCGTAAACTTAGTCTGGTGATTTATTTATTTATTTGTTTGGTATATTTGTTTATTTTGATTGTTATTGTAGTTGAAGAAGGTATAATTTTGTAGTTTTGATATCAAAAGAAATGAAGATCATATTGAAAACGAAGTATTTTGAAATTAAAAAACCTTTTAGCATACCCATGCTTTTCAATAATGAGTTTTGAAGTTCCCTTTCTAATTTATTACGATTTTTAATAAAGATGATGTAAATTTATTTACCAAATGATAAGTTGTAAATTGTGATGAGAAGATCAACCATTAAGATCGTAGATGCAGATCTTATATTCGTTATATTTTTGGAACTGGACAGACTAAACTAGAAGGACATACATACATAAAATATCACATAAACTAGACCAAGAAGCGAGCTTAATCCTGTTTGTTTTTTCTTTCCGATCGCTTGCCGCGGCATCGCTGAATGAGGGTCACCCAACTGGCAATGACAATGGCTAGAATGGAGCCCACAACCAGGTAAACATCCAAAGAGTAGTAAACGAAACGTGACATCTCCACGGCACTAGGTTTCATAAGAGGAGCTCCACGCGTATGGGCCACATGCTCCACCCACCAGATGGCGGATTGAAGTGCCTGTTGCGGCCGATGATGGAAGGAATGGGACACAGTCTTGGCAGCTTCGGCATATCTGCAAGAGAATGCAAAGGATTCAGTCCAATAACTACTAAAGATCAGCTAAGTAATTTACTTGGGGTCCAAGGCACGCTTTAAGGAGCGCATGACGCTGTTCTCGCTAATGTCCTCGTATTTGAGGAGCACGCCCATGCCACGCTGAACCAAGACGGCGGCATTGTGGAACTGATCACCATACATGGGCGTGAGAACTGACGGCACTCCACAATAGGCGCTCTCCGAGCTGCCCATCAATCCTGCGTGTGTCATAAACACCTTCACATTGGGATGGCAGAGAATATCGCGCTGTGGCAGCCACTTCATAATGTGCATGTTGTCTGGCTTATTAGGCAGTGTGTCGTTCTCCCACTTCCAGATCACCTGCTGCTTAAGGCGAGCCACGGCGCGCACAATGCCATCCCGCTTGGCGGTCGACAAGGAGTTGGCCCGTATCATGGAGCCCCAGCTGATGAGGATGACGCCATCCTCTGCATTGTCCAGCAGTCGTTGCAGATCAGCGCTCAACGGCTTTGCTTTCTGGATGTGCAGGCCGCCCACTTCAATGATATTGGGGGGCAGTGGCCTGGGTCCGCTTAGCGAGTAGTGCTGATTTACCAGAAATACTGAGGTATTCTTTACCAGCTCACCCACCGAGGGTACATCGTGACCAAACTTGTACTGCACCAGGGCATCCGCAGCGGGTATAGAGATCAGTCTAGAACATTGATAAATAATAAATGCATCTTTGGTATTATCTGTTAAACGTACTTATACATCCAGTTCAGTGCGTGGAAGGAGAACCAATTGGCCAAACGACCAGCAAAGTCCATGTCCTGTGACTGTGCCATAAAGAGTGCAGGGATATGTGAGGGAATTATAGGAGCACCCATGCGCTCATAGTGCCAGGGCATTAGGACGCAGCTGCTCAGGGCCACGACGGGCGCCTGCAGTTGATGTGCCACGCCCATCATGCAGTCTGAGTTGAACTGCTCCATCACGATGACGTCATAGTAGCCCGCCTTCCGTTTCAGGACTGTCTGCAAGGCTTCCGAGCGTAGGGTCAGGTTGCATGATTGCTTGGCCCATTCATGCAGCAGAAAGAACTCGACGAAGTGAGTGTAAAAAGCGCGTTTCTCAAAGAACTACAACGAAAGTCAAGTAAACACCAAATTAATGTTGAATGAATTTCACTTTCTCTTTTTTGAAGTTCATAATCAAGTTCGCTGCGTTGGCTGAGACGTATTGCTTTTAAGAGTAGACAATAAAATGCGGCAGAGCTAAAAGCGAAAAGTGAAAGTAAATTGCACGCGTAATGCCTTGAGGCAATCCTTGGGTGAAGTAACAAGCTACATGGCTTTTGACATAACAAATTAAACGTAAAATTCCAGAGCACTGCTTGCCATTCACAATAGCACACTGTTCATGCGGCATTGAACTGCTTGTCATTGAGTTGAGAATGAATAAGTGTTAAAAGCAGTGTAAGCAGTGCGCTGCAGTTAACGCACTTAGAATTCTGTTACGTTTTGAATTCTTACACTTTGTTGCAGCATCGTTAACATTCAGGTCTATTGCTTACCTTGAGGTCAACACTATTCGTAAGCTTGTCCATGCCGGTGATCGGAAAATCCTTGTATCGTATTGGTGGATTTTTGATGGGAAAGTGACTAATTACGCTAACATCGTGTCCCCCTTCAGCCAGCGCTTGCATTATGGGTTGAAAGAAATGGAAGTGACTGACGCCGGGATGCGGAAACAAGCCGAGCACCTTTAGGGGCCGACCCGCATCCACTTGGCTTAGGACGCACAGTGTCAGCAGCAGAAGCGTTCGCGGCATTTTGTTTATTTGCAAAATTTTAGAATTCTGTTGTGGTATGCAAAATAAATTAAAATTAGAAAAATCGAAAATAACACTTGTTGCTTGTTGATTATTTGCAATAATTTGACCTTGGCAGCAGTTTACAGTTCTGCGCATGACACAAATCACAAAATTATGTAAATTTTTGAATAGGTTCATCACATAGTTCACACAAAACATATAAGACCACAAATGCGGGGGCAACTAGTTGTTAATTAAAACGCGATTTGCACTTTTACTTTAGTATTTAGCAACACTTATAATAGTGGGGGGACCCTACCAAGGCAAAGCTCAAATCAGTGCGTACTTTTGACAACAGCCCCACATGTGATTTGCTTAACTTACGAAGAGCAACTGACAAAGCAGCAAACGCAAGTCGCTGACTACAGAAATTTTGTTCCTCCATACACACAAAGCAGCGCGCAGCAGCGTGAAGCATGACTATGTGTGAGAATGTGTGTGCTGATGATCAACGGCAACTATGTTTTGCTTTCTACGCTCTTTCACTCGCACTAAAAACTCTTTCTGCGCTCTTTTGCGCTCTCTAAGTGGATCATTGCTGTTTTCTCTTAGCTTCAGTTGTGAATGTCTGTTTTGGTACTGATAGCACCCGGCAAATTTTTTCGTTTTATACGTCTCTCACAAAATTTTTGCATTTTTGGACAGACTGCGAAAGACTTTTTGCGAAGTCATCGATCTCTCATACTCGTATGCATGTGTGTCATTAAATATACACACATGCACACTTCGGAAGTTTTGTTTTGGTTGTGTCGCCCATCAAAAACAACCGGTTGCGGCGGAACAAGACCCATCAGAAGCAATCGAAAAGTTGTAGTCTTATCGCTTGTATGTTTTTACAGACGAGCACCTGAATCGTAATGCTGGTGCTTTCTAGGGTTATTGCTACTGATAAACAACAGTAGTATTGTGAACTGTACCTTGGGGCAATAGATGAGTTGCAATCTTATATAATCTTATCTTATATTACAGGGTATTCGAAAGCAAGTCGACAACTTTAGCATGATTGGATTTTAAAATAATTAGTGTACGGTAAGCATTACAAGGTGATATCAATATAAAATTATTATTTTGTGGAATAGACAGTCATTACCAGACGATTAGTCAATTATTCACTAATTCCGAAGTAAACATGAATATGATCAAAATAATTGATGTTTGTCATACATAGCATATTGTGACTTAATTGGAATATCAAATTTTACGATGATCATGATTATGTACATATATAATAAAACAAATTTCAGTTTTTCTTGTGCACTGTTGAAAGTGTCTGGATAGTTAAACTAGCAGAATAATTATTTACAATTATCTTAATAGATTTCAAGAATAGTAATTACTTAATAAAGTTGTTCATACTTATAATTACACTTGTTTTTTTCGAAATAGTCTGCTACTGATTATTTGGCCATATGTTTTTAAGGGAAAATTGATAATCAGAACTCACTGACGTCATTAGAGTGATTCTATTTGTATTCGATTTCGAGGAAGCTCTTAAATAAACACAATGACTCTCAATAAATAAGCATGTATTGTACTTGGTGATGAAATTAAATATTTTTATTGTTTTTTCGTTTTGGGTTTCCTATTGGCGCCACGTTTGCCCCATGCCCATTTAAGCAGCTTTGACAGCTGCCAGAGTGCAATGAGACACAGTAAAGCGATGCTAAGGCAGAACACGTAGATGTCAAATGAGTTGTAGACAAACCAATTCATATGCCTGGCAACACTTAGTGATAGTGGAGCTCCACCTGTTTTTATGACGTGCTCGATCCACCAGATTGCCAGCTGGAGCGGCTCTTGGGGCCGCTCCCGGAAGGCGACAGTTGATCGTTTCATCTGAGCTGCAAATCTGGGGAAAGACATATTGTATTAAAATGGATCACACTCCATAGAGATTATAGTTCAGCCTACTTCTCGTTCAGTATGGTGTTAAGGGCCTGGCTAAGATGCGGCTCATCAAAGTCCTTAAAGGTCACAATAACTCCAAAGCGACGCTGCTCGACGGCGGCAGCATTCAAGAACTGGTCCCCATAGAAGGGTGTTACCAGCATTGGCACTCCACAGTAGACTGACTCCGTTGTGCCCAGCAGACCTGAATGCGACACAAAGGCTTTTACTTTGGGATGACACAACAGATCTCGCTGCGGCAGCCAATCGAAGGTAAAGAGGTTCTTGGGCCTGTCCTCCGCCCCCGTCTGATTGGTCATGCGCATCACAAAGGTGTATTCGGGTAGCTTGGAGATGGCATCGTACAATGCTTGCCGCTTCACAGGGGTGAGCGTGCTGGGATTGACCATGGAGCCCCAGCTAACGTAGATGACGCCTTGATTCGACGCTTCGAAAATACGTTCCAAGTGCTGTGGGTTTAATTTAATTGATAAATCATTAGATTAAAATTGTAACATAAAAATTGCAATGAATTTGTAAAATAGCAATTATTTTTTTAAACAACAAACAATACTTTGAAATGGGAAATTCTTAATTTAGAAATTCAGATTTCAACAACAAAACAACAATATGAAAAAGTTTCATGAAAAACTATAAAAAATGCTATATTAAGACTAATAAATTGCTTAACTTCAGTGGAAAAATACGAATTCTAAAAAAAGACTTTTTCTTGTTGTTATGCACTGTGTCGTCTGGTCAAAAACGGGTATGATAATTTTGTGTAGATGCACAGAACTGATAAGAGTTAATAGCGCCATCCGTCTGCCCAAATCTGTGCCTGTCTATTTGTCAATATCGCATTAATTATTTACTCCGCATAAATTAGTGCATTGGTAAGCGTGCTTTCGTATTTGGCTAACAGTTTTCTACGTAATTCTTATATGTTTTAGGTCAAGTTTTGTTGAAATATAATCACATGCTTACCTTGGGCAGGGGCTTTGCTTTGCCAATTTGCAGACCGCCCACCTCTACCACGTTGGGAGCATAGGGCTGGGCGCCAGATAGCGAAAAATGCTGATTGATAAGCATCAGACTGGTGTTCATGACAATCTCATTGATTGGTGGAAGACCAAAGCCAAAGCGCTGGCTTATCAACGCGTCTGTTGCTGGCTGTGTGATAATACTGAAGTGCAAAGTGAGTGAAAAGGCAACTGCGGCGAGAACTTCAACTTACTTGTAGAGCGCATTGACAATGTGAAATTGTAGAAAGTTATTGAGACGCGCCACAAAGTTCATCTGATCCGTGTAGGGCAGGAAAGCCATGGGCATTGTGGGGTTAATGGACGGTGTGCCCATGCGCTTGTAGTGCCACGGCATAATGGCACAACTGCTAAGCGCAATGACTGGGGCATCCAGCAGATGCGCCACAGCGGCCATGCAATCGTTGGAGAAATGCTCCATGATGATGACGTCATAGCGCAAGGGGGAGCTCAGCAGCTGGGCAATTAGAGGAGAATTCAAAGCCACCTGACAGGCGCGCAAACCCCAATCGTTTAGCATGAAGAAAGAGGGCACCTTGAAGGGCACGAGTCTCGATAGTGGCGTCTCCTGCTCAAATTCCTGCAAAAAGTGAGAATTGAGTGGGTGAAAAGGGCAGACAATTAACAGTCAGGTGTAACAGTCACCTGTAGATCAACACTGTCCAATAGTAGTGGCATGCCTTCGAATACGTAATCAGTGTAGTTGGCCACCGGCTGCTTGAGCGGAAAGTAGCTGTACATGCTGATGTTGTGACCACGCTCCGCGAGTCCCACAAACATGGGTTGAAAGAAGTCAAAGTGACTCTTGCCAGGATGAGCAAATAGTCCGAGTATCTGTGCCCCCTGGCTGCCCCCGCTGGCAGCCAGCACACCTAAAAGCACAATTAACGCCTGGCCAAGCATGTCAATGCCACACCTCACTTGATAGATTATTCAAATTGCAGCAGATACATTTACATCTGCTAAGAGCCGTATTTAAGTTTGCAGACACTTTTTTCGGTTATAGCACAATGAAAATTGCAATAACTTGGTAACGATCATGAACGGTATTTAAAACACAATTTGCATTGCTATTGTCTTTGACACTGTGGCAGCAATTGGAATGCAGAGTGTTTAATTATAGCTGCCAAAGCTCACAGTTTATCCACTTGACATTTAGGCACTCGTTGGGATTGTGCTTGAAAAACAACCTTGATTTCCCTTTGCAGTGAACAATTTAAATGTAAGCGGGTACCGTTATCTGCAACTTGTCTATTGAACGCTTCCAGTCAGACTGAGTTCTACTTGTTGCTGCTAGTGGACAACGGCTGAAATTCCACTCAAAGTTAATACAAATAAAGAAAACAAATACAAAAATAATCAATGAACTCAGAGTCGTAGTCGTTGTAAGATTTTAACTCAGAGTCAGAGTGGCCCTGTGGCTACTTGGGTAAGGGGCAGCTGCTCTTGCCACAAGCCCACCACATATGCAATTGTGGCAACGTCAACTTTGATTACGCTCGCCTTTTTGATGTGCCAATCAACGTAATTAATATGCAAATTGCATTTGTAATCAAATTTATTACAAATACAATACTTCACTCTATGTGCCTCTCTCTCTCGAACCCATCACATACACAATAATTGTTAGTGAAATATTAATTTATTGCAATAACGTAAACAAAAGCAAGTACTCATATTTGCAATTAAGTTAAGCAAATTTCAAATAAATTAATTTCCCTAGAACACGTTTCGCGTGTTTGTCTTCCCTTTGCTATAATATTAATATTTTATCATACTATTTCATTTTAAATACGAGAATAATAAAAACTCGGTAGCATTTAAATGGAATGTTCCTATTAAATCAATTTGTATGGAATAAAACCAATTTTAAATATAACACAAGAGATCAAGTTGGAAAAAACTCCAATATCCCCAACACCAATAAAGGGGGCACTCTAATAATTTCAAACAGTGCCGAAAGAAGTGCCATAAATAAATTTTTTTAATTTTCATTCGTTGTCAAAAGCACATTTTCCGTAACATACTTTTGGGCTGTCGCTAGAAAGCTGAAGTCTTATTAGCAACACTCTTCCAATTGGAATCTCATACATTTCCAGAAATGACAAAAGTTCTGGCAGAGAGAGAATGAGGATGGAGTTCGGCTCATTAAAATTCACTTGGCTGATAATGGGTCGAATAATAACCATAATTTTTGAGATACTTGCAGTTATTTCAGAATGTTGCACACTGTATATATAAATATCATTGTGTGAGTGCGCCTGGGGCAAGTCGTTAAAATTAAGGAAATTATTTAATTAGGAAAAATTTTCACGTTCCGCTCAATTAGCAGAAACTTGACTGAGATTTTGAGAAGTTTGACTGAGCAACTGGACGCTGCCCGATGACGGTGACGGTGACGATGTCAACAGCTGCGGGGTAGCTTGATGCCTGACGAAGGGGGGTGGTGTGTGTGTGCATGTGAAGCAGGAGGGAGGACGACGCCTGGCAGGAAGTGTTGTGTTAATATTTGCGACACGTCATTAAATGCGCCTTAATTGTGAAAATTTTCACAAGCGAAAAGTGAAAATGTCGAAAGCAGCACAATTTACGACACATTATCAAATCAAATGTGGAAAACTTTTACACATACACACACATAGACACACACGAGCATCAACAGCTGGCTGGAAATTAAAGGCACCTTTAAGTGAGTTTCGCTGAAAATCGATAAGCATCCGAAATTGAAAATGTATCAATTTATTTTAACGTCTTCGGCACTCGCATTGCCATTATACTCGATTCCACTTTCTATTCGTTTTTCTATTTGCTGATAACCAGCAATAAAATGGAATTTTAAATGATAGAAATCGCATTGAAAAGTCACAAGATAAGCAACAAAAAAAAAAGGGTTACGGCCAGCGCGTGTCCGTTTCCTGTGAAAAGTGGGCGGGGCACTGTGAACATTTTCCAGCCATTTACATTTAATCGAAGCACATGAAATGATAAGCGGCAAGAGTATGTGTGAAATTTATAACAAATCAATAAAATGACAATAGGTGCAAACTTTATCGACGGCCAGCGGGGTGGTTAAGGTAGCTGCGGACGGCGTTCCATTGTGCAAAACATTTACAGTGCTAGGGGAGCATACATTATGCAGAGAGTCAGAGAGTCAGAGGCATGGGGGGTGCGACCAAATGAAAGTTTTCGATAAACAATTTTTCGCACGGAAGTGCAATTTGAAGTGAATGCTTCGGTTCCATGTCCTGAAAATGCGGAAATTATACAGAGAAAGTTTCTAATACATTTGTTACCGCCAATCAATCGCTTTGTCCAAGGTGTTCTCGAGCCCCAAAAGGGTTGATTATCGCTTACAGCTCTGGTAAGTGGCAGGTAACAAAGTTTTGCGTCAGATAGACATATTGCTATCTAAAGCAAGTATACGGTTGACTTTAACAATATTGAGGGGTGTGCATCGAAACTTTTCATGAAAATTTCAAAATTGTTTAATGTATATAAAAAATTTATTTTGCAGGCTCAATGCAAATTTGTAGCCTACCCTTAGGGTGAGTTAAAATTATACTTTTCCAGTTGAGAGTAAATTCTGGATAGGACCTAAAAGTAACCTACATATTCCTAATTAGACGGATTATTAAATATCTGTATATAATCCCTTTCGTGGCTTTAATTTATATTTTGGCATTAATTAAGTATTCCAAGCATACTTAAGTTTAAGAACAATGTTGAAATTGTTGGTGTGAAGCATGTGGTATCCCCCTTCATTGGCTGCGAGACGGCAACTACAACTTCTTTGACTCACCTGCTCCAGGTGTCTTTAATTGACAGCGCAAAACTATTAATGGGCACGTCACGTGATCTATAAATGCTCCCCAGGCACACTGCCTGCCCCCCTCCCTGGCCCTAAGTTGCATTGATTTAGTTGTAAGCTGCTTCTGACTTTGGGACACTTGGAGTTGCTTCAAGTCAGCCAGCAGCAAGGTGTCGTATCGTCCTGGTATATCGATTAATAAACAAACTTTGAACAGAACCATCACATATGTGAATGAGTCTGTGTGTGTGTGTGTGTGTATGTGTATTGTAGCTGTGCTAGCTATTTCCGTGACAGTAATCAATTTATTTTTGGCAGTGCGCCGATTGCGTTTCCGTTCCTTGGAGCATTGGAAGAACCTGAACCAATGGATGAACTTTTTGGCTCGGATAGCTCTTGCGTTCTGTTTTTGGTTTTGGCGTTGCGATTTCCGCCAACATGTCGATAAATCATGCTACGGGCCAAGCACAAATAGTTCAACTCGCAGACAGCGAGAAGAATGGAAATCGTAATGGCAATTTGGGGTGGGAGGATACACCATGGGTATACTTTGGGGACAGATCCTTTCAGGATGTTGGCGTGATAGATAAGCCTAGCGGTCTTTATAAGAATGGGTTACACTTTCACTGTCTGCTTAATCAATCTTCTTTTTGGCAATTAATTAATTTTTGTCCAAAGTCGACGGCACGTGACCATCAAAATTAAGCGAGAATATCTTTAAAATTTCCCCGTCTCGGGCAATAAAATGTGTTGTCCATTTTGAGGGGCCAGGGTCAAGTGCGGCTGGAATTGATGTTTCGTTTATGATTTATCGTCAGTTTTAGCTGGGCCCAGTCATCGCTCCATTTAATGGCCAGCATATTGCACAGCAGCCATGCAAAAACCAAGAACTACAGACGCCTTGGTTTGGGATTGGGATTGGGATTGTTTCATAACCAACATCATCGTCGTTGTCGTCATCGTCATGCTGTCATAATCATCAGAAGACAGCATTCATCCATCGCCCGTTTTGCAACGCCCACATATATGTTAGCCCTGTCTCTCTCTCTCTCTCCCTCTTTTGCTCTTCATGTCTCTCCCTTTCTAGACAACCCCAACTGCTGCAATCTTGATGTAATAACCATGTTTTCAGCTTGTAATGCGGCAGGGCAACAGCAACAGCAACAGTCCTTAGCTATTACCACGTTGCGGGGGTTAAAGTCAAGTCCTGGCCATAAGAGGGGAAGGCGGCGAGGCCAAGAGGGTCGAGGTCGAGACTCAGGGTGCGAGGGTTCGCTACTTGTGCGAGTTGTGAATTGTTTTTGATGTTAAATGTGTGATAATTTAATGACTGTCGACGCCTGACGCATCACAGGACATTGCCTCCGACTCCGACACCGTCTCAATCTGTGCCTTCAAATTGAGTCCTTCTTCACTTGAGCTGAGCGTTTAATTTAGTGGAATAATAAAAACGTTTTTCGGGCATAAAATTCTCTGCGGCTGGAGATGATTTGTGCACTTTTGCGCCGTGTAACAGATTGTCTTTTAATGGTTTCTCTTTCCCCTTCTCTAGGGTTGTTTTTATATTCCATCAATCGAAAAGTGATACTCCAATTAGCCTGTGGGAAATCTTCATTAATTTCTAACACGACGACAATTCAAATTGATAAACTGAAATTGTTAGATAAGCATACGGGTTATACTAGTTTAGCTACGACTTTACTCTGAACTTCATTAAATGCCCAGTTAACTTTTCACTTACTCATCAAATTGTTCAATTAAAATCGTGTCGTTCCTATTGAATATAGCTGGTATTGTATAGTCTAGTATTTATTAACATGCCGAGAACTCATTATGAATGTTTAGAGCCAGTTCGACTTACTGTATTCGTAATTCATTTGCATACTCGCACAGAGTGTTTTGTTCTTTCCATATCCACATTTACTGTTTGCGATTTCCATAATTTTCTTCGACGTGATGAGTAAGTTTTAACTTGATCAATATTTAAATTAAATTTAGCCTAACTAGTTTTGTTGGAAAAGAAGGAAGTAAAATTAAAATAAGTCGTCCAGTCTGTAAGCTGCCTGTGTAATATATTTGTTACAAATAAATTTAAGCAATTCCAAAGTCCGAACTGATGAAAATTCATTTCTATATCACATGAGTGTCATATTAAAAATAGTTCGTTTGTATAAGTTTAAAGGTTACAACCAATAATAGTGGAGCAATTAGCAAAGAGGAAATTCGTATGAATTATGAATACAGAAATATTTGTATTTAATATATTTTTTGAAGCATTTTCGAAGTATTTGTCGACTTCATTAGGCTAATAAGGAAAATAGAAGTGTCCGATGTGGCAGCTTGTCTTATTTTATAAAGAAAAAAAATGATACTATAAAAATTAGATTAAATAATTTTAGGAAATAATTAATAAAGGAATTTAAAATTATGCATAAATAAAAAATCGAGTGGTTATTAATTTTTTAATTGAATATCATAAATATTTTTATAAATAATATTCTTTATTTCTACTTTGCTGATTGTTTGTTGTTTAGCGTCCACTGACTTAAGTTGACGTTCTGTATGTAAATACGCTAAATAAAGATATCACAATACGATTCATTTCATTTCAAAAAGAATCTATGTCGTTTTATAGACGTATCACCTTAATGCCATACAGGCTTCTTTTCCATATAGCTTAGTGAAATTTGGGCTCAAAACTAATCAAAATTTATGCAAATCCAAGTGAACGTTTGCTTTTGGCTTGTGCTTTTTGATTTTGCATCTAATGTGAATATATGGCTCATATGGAAAAAAACTGAATTTCAAATCTGCGAAATGTGGCAAAACACCACGCAGGCACACCCACAGACACACACACACCCACACTCGCACACAGAGACACACGTGCACACACACAGAGACATATACTACGTGATTTGCATATGATGACAAAGTGCTTGCAGACAGCCGCAAACAATGAATAATGTTTACAGCCGGCGGCTTTGCGGAACGGATGCTAATAATTTAATTTGCCAAAATGCAAAATGTGAAAAAAGCGAAAATGAAAAAGATTTCTCGCAGGCCGGGAAATTGTTGCAAATGTGACACGTGAATGCGATTTATGTGTTAAAACAGGCGTCAACAATTAATTTGATATATATCATGAATTATATTTATTGCAAACAAAATGCGAGCAATATGATCTATAACTTTAACTTCAACTCCAACGCCATTCTCATCCTCATCTTCATCCTGGCCTAGCAGAAGTGCAGGGCATTGAACTGCTCGCGATTGTTGTTGACCATGTTGTTATATTTGTAGGCCGACGCATTAGGGCTGCTGACACTTGCGGCGGAGTTCACAGTGAGCCTGTTATTGCGCAGGAAGCTATCGACGGGACTGCTGGATACGGCGTACTTTCCAGCGACCATATCCATGTTGCGCATGGGACTCAGATGCTTGGCTGGTATAGCCTTGCTGGGGGTACGATTCTGGTGGACCATTTTGGTAGGGATTTGTTCAACAGTTACAGTGGGTACTATGGGTGTGGGCTTGACGAAGTCAGGGCACGTTGGTTAATAGTGTGAGCACAGCAAATTCCAAAAGATTGCCGCAGTTGCTGGTTCGTGAACCCTTTATAGAGACCAGATGCTTGGATAGACTACAGAGGGGAAACATCAGTTAGAAAAATTCTAAACAGATTTCTAGTACAGCTTATGACTTACCTTATATTATTTAAAAGCTTTGCTTTGGTGTCTGGTGTCTTCATTGACACATTTGTTTTGTCACGTTATAGGAAATATTTGCTGTATGGTTGTTTGACGCCGATTTGGTTGTGTATTCAAGGCAGTTGCTGCGCTTCGCTTTTATACCCGAAGCCGATTCGATCACTACTGTTTGCTGATCCACATAGTTGGGGATCGCCAATATCATCATGCGTCCAGAGCGTGATAAGCGCGGCATTGCTGGCCGCGAAAAACCAGTTGTGGCTCAGACATGTGTTTATGCAAATCTCAGCACATTGTTATGAAAACACCCCAAAAGACACTCAATTTAGACGGTCTATTGCTATGCGTCAATGCTGGCCGAAAAACAATATGAAATGAGAGAAACAAACATCTTTATACAGCCAGATAGACGTCATCATGATCGAGAAATGCCAAACCATTAAGCAAATCAACAGCGCTTCCACTGGGAGTTCCCTCGCCCCAAAGATTGTTGACGAAAGTTGAATTAACAACTAAAGATTTATAGTTATCTGGAACTTTCATATTAGGACATTTCTGCGAATGAGTTGTCAAGTGAATTCTTTCTCTTTTTCATTTAAATTTAAATTACAGGACAACATCTCAATAATAAAATTATTTTTCCTTATGATTATTTCAAGGAAATTTTTGTGTGTACATTGCACCTCAAGCCTTTGCCGCTTAATAATTTGCTTCAGACACACCTCATTTTATATAAGAAAATTTGGATATGCCTTAGTCCAGTCTGGAATATTTTTGGGGGATCGCACGCTTTTTATATAAATAATGCATGTGCCTGGTTGCATTAGCATATTGCACATTATATTGTTTTTGCCATTTACCTGTTTGTTTGACTTCAAAATTGTTGTTAAGGCCAGACATACCCGTAAGTCAAATGCAGACATTGACATTTAAGTCGTCGAGAGGACCTAGACGTTCAAAGTATAATTCCACTTAAATGCTGTCAATGACCTCATTTGAACTGATTTGTAAAAATACGTCAGTTATCGGATCGTTGAATCGTTTAATTTTATGAGAACTAACTGTTTACTGTATTTCGTAAATTATTTAAATATTTTTAAGTATTAAATTAATTATTAAGCACTCATTTTCTGTAAAGTACTACAATTTATGAGGTTAAGTTGAAAAAAAACGCGTCTTTTAATATGATTCGTTTCTAGATACAAATTAAAAAAAAATATTACACCTACGGACGGCTTAAGGGAATACGAATAATGTATTATTTTAATGCATATTCATAGATTCAATTTTTTTGTATTCTTCTTTCACATTAATTTCTTCGGACTACCTATGGAATTAGCATTGTAAGTCGAAGTATTTCCTTATTCGGTATTTTATGTGTTTTATGAACAATATTTAACCATGTGGTCAGATACATTACAAAGCATTGGTATTTCAATACTTTCCATTTTTATAGTAACATTTATTTTAATGGGCTTCGATATATATTCCGCTCTTGTTGTTATCACTATAACAATGATTGTCGTTAACCTTGGAGGCCTTATGTATTACTGGAATATTTCTCTAAATGCTGTTTCTTACAAAATTTGCTGGAATATTAGTGTTAGCCTTTGCGAAAAGTCAAATTTTCCAAGTATTTTATTTTCGTTGTACTTTGGAATTGTTGTAATCGGCGAAACTAATGATCTAATCTTTCTACCTGTGCTTTTAAGTTATATTGGTGCCCCTCAAAATAATGCACGACTTGAATCTCACCACCATGAAAATGGTGAACAGGAAACATCCTTATCGAGGGTTAGATAATTTGTAGTTTTAAATCATTTATTAAAAAAGTTATACAAATCTACATCAATATATTCATATATTCTAAAAGCTTGAAGCATCTAACGTTTTGAACAATTAATTGCAATATCCTTGTTCTTATTTGATATTCCACATGTTGCTTAGAAACATTTAAACATAGCTATAGAAAGAATAAAACTACGCACATTTGATCGATTTTAAAAGGCTTTGAGGTTAGGTTAAACTAGGATGAGCTCATGTTTATAACAAAGAGTAAATTTTCTGCCTAATTTATCAATTTGTTGAAGGGGAAGCATAGATAAGATCCAAGTACTAAAAAAATGAAATATATATGTATATCAGACAATAACACATTAAAATACTATAAGCAGTCAACAGGCTTTTAAAGCTGATGGCTCTTGAATAAACTTTGGCTGATGCAATGCATTGCTCAGTTTTCATCATCATCTCGATCAGACAGGCTCAGTTGGCAGAGACAGTGTGAATGCCTGATGAATATATGAGTCTATTCATACATATTCAAATCACAAATTGCAACAATGTAAGTAAAATAGTAGATGTTTCATGCAGATAGACTTGCCCTAGGGTGGCTCGTAATACCCCTAGTTAGGGGTATTGTACTCCCAAGAGCCGGCCGGCTGGTAGGTGTGAGATAAAAGCTGAGTCGCTTACTCAAACTGATGAAACTCAGAGTACGTGAGTGGCGGCAGGTTGAGCGTATATACTTAGTATAGATATGCATATTATCTTTGTCATTAAACATCGGGTTGTTTTTACTAAAGTGATAAACCAGTTGGTTGGCAACTCTAATTTGCATTGCCGCCGCCAGCGATGAACGGGTTTTTTGTCTGCGTCTGCGACTCTGTCTGGGGTCTGGGTCTTGGGCATGGGCTTGGGCTTGGGCTTGAGCTTGATACGGGGCCGGGGCTTTCTTCGTTTGCTCATGCGACACGTTGTCAGCAGCTGTTCACAGTTCGCAGTTCGTTTAGAATTGTGACGCAGTGTTCGAGGCTTTTGCAGTATTTTTTTTTATACATTTCAAGTGGAATTCGAATGCCTTGTATTTAAAGCAGTTGCAGTCATCGTTAGAGGTTCAGTAGAAAGTCGAGTACAGAGTCAAGCGCAACCTGCAAAGACGGTACACGGGGATTCCTTTGAATAAAATATATTACTTCCTTTTTTGTCAAATGTGCATCTTGCAAAAGTTTTGTGTCAATGCCAAAAAATAGCAAACTCAAGCAACTTAAACAATTCAGGTAAGTCGGGCATTAATCGATTTATCGATTGCTTCGATTAACACCGCTGCAATTGCAGATTGAGCAGTCTGTCATCCAGCAAAGGATCACGTACGGGCAACTCGGCCAACAATAAGGAACTCAAAGTGTTAACGCTGTTGCAGACCGTGCCGTGAACTTTGAACTTAGTCAATTCAGTATTCAGCAGCTGCGCAATTCACTCTTAATTGGAAACCGAATATTGCAAATTTGAACAAAAAATTTATAGAAATTGGTTTGAGTCTACCCAATCTTCCCACGGAAAGAAATCCCAACAAAAATGGTCAACGCGGAACGTACCACCAAGTGCCTGGCGACCTGCAAGAATGAAGCTTCTTGCAGCAAATCCCCCTCGACCTCTGCGTCGACCTCGAAGCCGAAGCCGACGCCGAGTCACAGCTCTGGTGCGTGGAGCAGCCAGGCTTCGAGTGCCGATAAATGGAAATACAATAACATGGTCAAGGATAATCGCGATAAGTTCAATAGCATGCACTTCTCCTAACTCTTTGCTCCGTATTTGATAAGAGTACGGGTATGGGTATGGGATCCTTAGGCAGCTATTGCCCGCAACGTGATTGAGTTATTAAGTTTTGTTGTTATTTCCGGGTTCAATGGGTTTCATAACATTCACATATGGTCTAAACTTGTTATTATTTTTACAACTGCTCTAAAAGCTTAAATTCTAAATTTAATTATAACATTCAAAAAGATGCGCAACTAAAACATTTTTTTTGTCTATTGTGTCAAATAATAAGTCAGGTTAAGTAGGCGAACAATTCTTGGACATTGCAGGTGAGTTTCGAGGTAAGTTTAAGTGATATACATACGAGCATAAGCAAAGCAATTTGTTTTTTGTTGAAAAGTGGGCCTAGGTTGAGTTCAAAAAGAGGCTTTGATCCAAAGCTAGGTTATTTCTTAAAAATTGAGGTTAGGTTGAATGTATGCGTATGCAAATACATATATGTTTGTATGAATGTATTACAAAAGGCGAAGTTTGGTTGAGCTTTTGAGAGGCAATGCAAGCTTTTGAAATAAATAGTGAGGTTGGCTTGAGTTACGGAGCTAATAAGCTTCAAATTAAGCTTTACTATGATTTTTTAAAGTTAAATACCGATGTTATAATCATTTAATACCATGTTGAACTTTGAAAGTATTTTATTTGAAAAAATAATTAGAAAATGTTATATTTCAAAAGAGTAAGATAACATAAAGTTTCTATAGCAAAGTTGATGATTTACATACTAGAATTATATGAATTGAAGCAAGCCTTACCCAACGTGACATAACCCAGAAATTATTCATATTCCCCGCCCCCATTCCATCCATTACAATGACCTTGCTACTTGACTTCTATTGATGGGTACGGCACATTTGCATGAGCTGTGGCTATTATCGTGATTAGCTTATACATCTGCACGTCCATCCCTTGCTTCCTCCTCCTCGCCGTTGGGCGGAACTCTGGGCAAAGTGCACTTAATACACATTAGCTACGCTTATTTGACAGTCCCGGCCAGAGGACTCGCTGCAATATTGATGATGTCTGCCCGTCTTTGCAAAGACTCCCGCCACAATCACAATTCCAATTCAATGCTACACTTCCTTCATGGGCAATACTCATCACCCTCAACGGTTTGCTGGCTGCGTGTGGCGCGTGTTTGCTGCGAGGAGGATGGGGATGGGAACAAGTGTATCTCTAGCAGCTCAGGCATTACCGCAGGACGACGTTCGGACTTGTGTCCGGGTGCGGTGGCTCCGTTACGGCAGCTTGGTCGACAACATTTACGCATCGGATGGATTAGAAGTGCGAATTTTTATAATTTTTCAATTGTATTGTTTGCCAATGGGCAGACAGATTCCCATTCTCGCTCTACTCTGTATACGTGTGGGGGGAAGGGAGTGAGCTGGGTGCTGTGGTCGTCCTTTTTGACACACGACTGCACAAGGGACAAAGCACGTGGCACGTTGGCTATTAGAAGCGATTTCCTTGACGGCGCTAATAGAATTTTTCTACAGTTTTCTTTTTTTTGAACATTTATATTATATACATATATACTATATTTGGGTCTTCCGGGAAGCTGTCAGTGGGCGACACTTGACGTGTCCTCCGTCTAATTGAAGCGCTTTATATTTCGATTTCTCTATCAAGTGAGTATAGCACATTGTAATTGCTTTGTTTTCAGACGCCGGGTGGTCGCTTCTTAATCCTGTGCCGTGCCAGAACAACCTAGTACTGTATGCTGGTGTCGGTTTTGGCATCTTCGTCACATTGCAATTAAAAGGGCACAGCAGGTGGCACGAAAGACCTTTGAACTTTGCTGCTATAAAATGTGAATGTGTCACTTGCAAGGATTCCCCAAATGGGCCAGGACTGGCTGGATGACTCCTGATGCCAGTGCAGGAAAAGCAATTATCACGTCATTATCAAGGAAAACCCGCAACATTTATAAATAAAGTAGAGAGATTTTTATTTTTATTTTTTTTTTTTTTTGGCTGGAACAACACGTGCCCTAGGCAAAGGCAAAGGACTCAGCCGGTCAAGCAAGTTCAAGTTCCTGGAACTACGGCAGGCATTTCATTATCTGCCTCGGCTTCTGCACTTCCGTTGACAGACAACCCTTATGGTATGCGGCTGAGGCGCCACTGTCAATGGCAGTAGCAATGGCAATGGCAATGCCAATGTGCGATAACATCTTCCAACACAACATGTCACATGCCACATGCCACGTGGTGGAAAATTATGAATAATTTCCGTAACTTCTGCCAGCAAAATCGCAGCTTGCAATGAAAAAGTGACATGGCCATGCCCACCTCCGCCTCCAAAGTCTTAGGCAGACCTTGCCGCGTGCCTGAAGTGTGGGGCGTGCCGTCAGATACAACTTCCGACATCCGACAGATGTTTTGCCCTCTCCCTCTGCCTCTGTGTGTGTGTGTGTGTGTGTGTGCGGGAATGCAAAAGCGGCCTATCCCTTCCCTTCCCTTCTCTCTTCCTGGTTCAGGTTCGCTGTCTGCCGTCTACCTTTGCTTGCGAGTTACGCCCGGTTGCAAAACAATTGATGGCAAATTTCTCGTCGCGGATGTCTCCGGCAGCAGTCAACAGTCAGCAGTTAGCCGCCAGCAGCCAGCAGCTTGTAAATTGTGAATGTGAATCTAAATCTGAATCTGAATGTACTCGAACATCATGTACGGGCGTTGACATTTGCCAGAAAGGTGTTTGGCGGGTTGTTCTTACTTTTGAGCGTGTCGCATGGCAATTTGATGGCAAGGTGTGACGCCAGTTGCCACACATCAAACACACATAATCCAAATTTCATTGCCCCCGTTCCTCCACAAAATTGTTGTCTGCAATGTGCAAAATTGTTAGATACAATAATTCATGTCAATTTCATAAATGCATTCAGTCGACAGTTGAAGCCGGCAAAGTAATCAATGCGCTTGTCACGTGATCTGCGCAAAAGGTGCAAATTTAAATGTTTTAATAAGAAGCTGAGTGGCCTGGGTGGAGTGAGGCAGTCTTAGCAATAGAATAGCACACAAATTAATTACTATAGTATTGTTAAAGTTCTTTGACTGAGAACGACATTGCAATTACAAGTAGCACAAAAGACTTAAGTACTTGAGCAGCATACGAGCTAGCGAAGCCTAGAACCAATGAATGATGAATATGAACTCATATTGAATGAGTGATGGAAGTTGTAGAAGAGTGAGCATAGCTTCTCAATGTGGATGAAAGAGTGAAGATAACTGTATAAGAATGATTGTGCCGATGCAATGTCAAATTCTAAGTAAAGCTACCATTTCTTTATTTGGTATGGTAGCTGTGCAATAAAAGCAATGATACATGTTATATTTACTACATCATTTGAGCAGCACAGCATTATATATTATATTTAACTTGAACTGTTGGACGTGTAGTATGTGCAGTGAATGATTGAATCTGTATAAGAATGGATGCAAGTGTCGTTCAATAAATATTCAACTACAGAAGTTATGATTATTAAATTGCATAGGCAGTGATTCTCATTGCCAACAAAACGTCAACCTTGGAGTAAACTATTATATACTATATCATATCTATTACTTTGGAATAATCATAAACATTTTCTAGACTTGGCTATCTACAACAATCAATTTTAATTGCATTTGTGTAATATTTATGCATATCTCTAGGTAATCCACATTGACGAACGCATTTCACGTGACATATCATATCATATCGAAGTGGTCTTATGACATTTTCTGGTTTTATGGATTAAACTTATGCAAATGCAATATAATTTACAAAATATGCCAAACATGCGGCCAAACAAAGGGCGGCAATTACATGAAAATCTCAATTCAATTGAGAACTGAGCACTGCGAATCGACAATTGAGATGCGGCTGCCAATACAAATGGGAAATCAACCACCGTTAAATATGAAAACAATTTTTTGAGCCGCCATTTCGAATGCTGATCGACAGCTGTCATGAATGACAATTGGATTGCCCTTGCCGTGCTGAGCTCCCGGGTCAAACCCCCGATCGAGGGGCCAGCTACTGAATGTGACGGTTTGCGCTGCTCAGGATTCATCTGAAATATGCAATAAAAATGTGAGACGCAATGCGGCCACAGCGGAGAGCATAACATTTGTATTTATAGATGCTGTAAACTGAGGCGAGGTCATCAAAATCCCAATCAAAACAACAACATCGTCTAAGAAGTTGATATGGAAATTGAAACAATGGCAATGGCTCTACTCTGGCCTGAAGTGCCTCAATGCAAGCGTGGAGGACTCTCGAGTAAAACGCAGAAACGTGGTTGCGTTTTTGTGGGCTGCCCTTCCGAGGAGTGAGCACATCCATGAAGACTAAGCAAGTGTGCTACTTCCATTTGAATGGGGTATATCAGTGCATTGAGGAAATTATTAAATGAGCGATACAAAATAAATAATAAAAGAGAAAAGCTGTGCATGTGTGATGCCTTTTCTAAATTAAACTAAATTAATTTAAATGAAATAAATAAATGTATTTAAATTTAAACAACTAATTTAACAAACATTTGGAATTCTCATGTTTAATAGTAAAAGTTCTAAAAGCTGAAATTGCCTGCGAAACTGTACGACTTAAATCTTATGAAATACAATTAGAGAATACCAAATAGCAATTAAGTCTTCATTTGCAAGCATCGTAGGGTATCCAAGAATTCTATATAGCCTATGCAGTTAAATGCTGTCGACATTTCGAATCTCTATGCTTATGTTTTCATATACAAAATCCTTTAAATGCAATTACGGCATACACATATACAAAACGCCAATGATATGCTCAAAGTGTCTTTTGTTGTGGCTAAAATACACACACACACATGCACTCATATTCTCCGTCTCTGTCGCACAAGCAGTTACGTGATTATGGACAGGGCGGTTGCTACCGATGACAGCGCGCCAAAAAGCTGCACGAAGCTTCCATTTGTTGCACATACACAGCTCTCGGGTGGTTCGGTGCTCATATAGAGGGGAGTTATATACATTTGTGGATGGCATGTCCTTATGTGTGTTAGGCATATGGAGGATATACGTTTCACAATCGCATCATTTTGAGCAATTAAGTGTGTGTATTATCCCTGTAACACCGCCACTGTCAAAGGGCCTTGAAAACACATCAAAACAGACGCAATGCCGACTGTGCCTCTGCCCCAGTCCCTTGCTACAATGCGTTGCGCATAGGTCCTGCCACCGGAAGTACATTGAATATGAGTACAAATCTGCGTGTGTGTGTGTGTTTGTGTGTGTATGCTTTTATGTGCAAATTGTGCATTTATGTCGACAATGCCCGCGACGATGACGATGGCGATGACGATGACGACTCAACTTGACGCGTTTTGAGGTTACACTCAACCTCAACCTCGACTAGAGACTCTGCTTCTGCTTCTACATCAGCTTCCATCTCCGGCAGCCCAATACAAAAGCATTACCTCCACTCGCAGTGGTGCTCGTTTGTGGTTGCAGCAGGCAGTATGGTTTTGCCTGGATGTCTGCATGCATATAAAGTGAGAGTAAATGGATCGCCAGCTGTAGCTCTAATCTCTCCTGTGCACTATAGTTTGTATACCCTGTACCTAAAAGTATTACAGTATGTCTCTCTGTTTGTCGGAGACTAGAAGAGAAGATGCCATGGTTAATATTACACTCAGATAAAGTTGGATTTAGATTTCGAATCGAATTGAAAGTGTAAATTTGGTCTGTGAAAAGTGTGAAGATTACAATGGCATTTTACTTAATATTATTTTGAATACACACTTTTACTAATTTTTAATTAATTACAAATTTTTCCACGCTCTATTATAGTCTATTTGGCTTTATCATTACAACCCAATATAATGCAGTTATTATTAGTTTGAAAACAGTTTTAAAGTCTATACGAATTCAAAAGACGTTGCAAATTCCTTGCAAAATTACTTAGAAGTTTTCTCTCGACTCTTTTCAATAAAATCTAAAGTGCACAGACAAGATATTCAATGAAATGTGTTTTACTTTGTTACATTTCTCAACTGTCAAATACAAGCTGCCCACAGTCGCCACGCCCAGCTGTTGCCATTGAAGTGACAGTTTGGCCAATTGAAAATTCAATTTAAATTCAATTGATATTTGATTCACAGCATCAGGCAAAACACTTGCCACACTCAAACACACATTCAGAGCGCACACACACGCAGCGGGGAAGCCCCATTAAGCGCTCTAGATTTTCGCTCGGACTTTTGCTTTGTGGTTGCCATCGGAAATGGCGATGAAAAGCCAAAAGCAAAGCAGCAATTGTAATTACCCAGCCAGCTTCGAATAACGAAATTGAAGTGAAAAGTCACAGCGAAAATGTGATAATTGAAACGGGGCTTCAGCCTCCAGACAGAATAGAACGTGTGCCTTAAGAAAAACAATAAATTATGCACACAGCACATAAAAGACACAACCTGCCTGCCGGTGTCGTTGTCGGTGTCGATGGCGATGTTGGCAACCTGAACAAAAAACCAAACCCAAAGTAAACCCTAACAACAGGCCACAAATCCAAAAACGGGGGAAAGTAACTAACACTAATTGCCCGACGGGCAGACAGAAGTTGGCTCCTTGAACAAAGAATTCTGCATCCTGAAGCAACAGCGGTAGCAGCTTGTTTTTGTTTTGCCATCGACGTCGGCATTGCTTTGTGGGCCCCGAAGCCATAGGACACACGAGCACATCCCCCAAAATAACTGAGAACAGAGCCATGTCCAACACGTTCCGGCAATCTCATAAATAATGTGAAAATTTCATTAAGACAAATTATTGTCTATCAATATGTTGCCACTGTAATTCTGCTACTAGGCGGGTCACGCGTCTTGGCAAGCTGCTCGCTACTCGTTACTTTGCCACTCATCTTGTTAATCGCTTTTGCTCTCTTGTGACCAGTTGAGGTAATAAGTTATTATTTATGTGTTGTCAATAAATTGCAGTAGGCCAAATTGTTGTCTATTAACTCGATTTCCGCTGCTCGCTTTTCTTTTCTATTAACCATGTCAGATGATGGGTATTGCGTAAATAGTCTGCATTTGAATTTGTCAGTTTACTCGTCACTCGTTGGCTTCTAAGTTACTCGCTACTAGCTACTCTCTGTGCCAAAAAGTAAACACTTCCTATTAGCATTAATTACTTTGCCAGTAGATGCTGTTAGATATTTACTTGTATTATAATTTCCATCTCTTTTTATTGATATCGATATAAGCTAGTTGCTAGGACTTCATTCTAGTGAAGAGTGAGTTAGTCGTTGGCTTCTACAGTTTGTGTAGATAAAGAAATCACCGCAGTGTGGAAGTGCTTGCTTGTAGTACATTTTTAGCCATTTGCCAGTACTTTACTTTGCCAGTAGATGCTGTTGGATATTTACTCATATTATAATTCCTATCTCTTGTTATTGCTATCGATTTTTATTATTGTTACTCGCTACTAGCTACTCTCTGTGCCAAAAAGTAATTAAGGCTACACGAAAGAGTTCGGTCTCTAGTCAATTCTCATTCATTTACGAGTAGGGAACATTAGGTGGACTCTGTTGGATATTTACATATATTATAATTTCGAACATTTGTTATTGCTATTGATACTTTCTGTAATTTCGGACTCTATTCTAGTACCCAAATACTCTATAATTTAGAAACTATTATTTCTAAGAATATCTCTTCCTTATTGACCTTTTGAAGTGCATCTCGCTACTCTCTATTCTCTCTCTTTACTCGTTGCTCATTTGATGGCGGAAATGCCGTTTTGCTGGTTGTGCGTTTGCGTATTTGCGCTTGTGTTTATATAATAATATTTGCGGCTCATAATTGCATAAATTTTTAAATTGAACATTTTGTCGACCCGCCCTTCCCCGTATGACCACAGCCCGAATACAACCCCCCGCCTCAATTCGGTCGCAATTCTAAACCTCAACCTGAACTCGAGTCGAGCCCAACTGGCTCGTCTGTTCATTGTGTCGATGGTTTTGGTTTGCTTTGGTTTTAGCTTAAATACGTTGCAAATGAAATTAAACATGCCCGCGGTACCCAACAGTAAATTGAATTACGGCTCTTTAGTCTTCACTGAGTGTGTACGACCGAGTATGTACATAAGTCACGTGCTTGCCTCGAAACTCTCGAGAGGCATGTGAATTTTGTCGTGAGATAGTCATCCGTCGAGCAAGGGTTCAACTCTGAGTTAAGAGGGTTGCAGTTGTATTGTATGGTTGCCCCCGCTGCACCGTTCAAGTGTCTCCACTATTATCAATTCTCATTGCTCCACAAACCGTAGCTAACACTTGACTTCTTTTTTTTTTTCGCCCTCTCTTACATTGTGCATCTCTTTCACGCTAATTGTTGTTGGGCCCACATATTAAAATTTCCAACTGTGCTCATAAGAGTGTCATACAATACACTTAGAGTAAACTCGACGACGGTTTCGGTTCATCAAATTAAAAAATCAAGGAAAGAGTCAAAAGTATTTTAAAAGTTTTCGACGCGTTCCACTAGAAATCGAGCGTGAAATTCGATAATTGGTCGAGTCGAAGCTGTCTGAAGATTACCGCACAGCTGCCCTTAGTTCCATGGGGAACGCAACTCTCACAACTAGCTCGATTTGTTTATAAAATAAATAGAATGGCAAACAGTTTGAGTATTCGAATTTATGAATTACGCGACAAGTTTACGAGTTTGTTCATTTTACGATTGACCATTTCGATTGATTTTGACCGTGTTGTCATTAAAAATATCGTTATGACACTTCTCAATGATGCTGTTCTTCTACTTCAAGCATTTCAAGTGCTATCCCAGCAAGTGATAAATAAACCATTTCGAACTCAAGCGATTTATAGGATAGATGATGTTGTTTTCATGTTCGGCTGTCAAGTAAATCAAAGACAGGTTCAAGAGTGCTTCAGAGTGATAATAGCATAGTTATTTTATTGAAGCAATTAGCATAAGGATTGTTAATATTATTTTAGCTAGTTCTAAATTTTCGTCTTGAATTCTTTTTAAAAATATTTGCCCTTGTTAGAAAGTAAATTAATCCAATTTATATTCTGAAATGCATTATTAGGTTTGTGGTTTTTCGGAGAAATGACATTCGAGTAAGAAAGAAAAATTATTCATGAGAAATATTTGTAATTAATAGTTACAGAATATGACAGCAGTTTTCATTCATACTAATTAATATACATATATATTTATAGTATTACAATAGTATAATACTTGATACATACATTATTGACTCATTTATTGATTCTATTAAATAGAATGGAGACTATTATAATGAAACCCAAAGAAACTTCGTTATTTGGAATATTATTAGGAAAATTTATAGCATTAAATTAACTATTGAAATAAACAAAACTATGAATAATATAATTTTAAATGATTATAATAATTTTATTTTTAATTAAATTTAAAATTCATAAGTGCTAGTTATAAGTATGCAATTATAATAATAGTTTAGGATTTGGCTAGAAACGATAAGACATAATTATTACCTTCTTGCTTCTTGGAAAGATTGATAATTCTGAAGCCATAATAATAATAATAATAAGCCGTTGTCCACTTTAACTACTAACACTCACTCTTCCTCCGTTTCCTCCCGCTTGTATAAATAATTGTTAACATCGTTCGCATTTCTCATGGTCTGCTTTGAGGACGCCTCACACTCGCCTGGCAAACGAAAATCGTTTCGAGTGGTTCTGGGTCCAGTAACTTAGTATTTTATACTTATTAAGATTATATGGTTAGCCACACACACACTCAAACACTACACTAAAGACACTAAGCACGACAAAAAGACATTAAACACGACAACGAAATAAAAAAACAAAACATTGGAAATTCCTTATCAGCACTTCCGCTTTTCGTGACCAATGTCTCGGCTTGTGCGTGTGTGTGTGTGTGTGTGTGTGTGTGTGTCGCACGTGCCTCCATCTGAGTGCATATGTATGCGTGTGTGTATGTGTGTGTGAGTGGAGTATCAGTTTCGCACACACGCCTCAAGTCGGAGTCCGAGCCGTGAGTGTGGTCATGCAAAGGTTATAGAAATGGAAAAGCCAAGAAGCTTAGGCCAACATTGTGTGTGCACCTGTCATTGGCAAGGTGGTTGGCCAAAAGACACGCCACACAGCAACGTCAACTATGTATGTATGTACAATACGTGAAGGGAAGTGGAGAGGAGGAGAGAGTACATGGCAAGTACGCTCGGGCTATCCTGGTTATCCTTCATTATTCATAAATATGCAAATCGCAAGTCGAGCAGAGTGTGTAATAAATTCTATGAAGGACGACTGCTTTTGGCCACGTTTAGCATTTTTGGCTTAGCGTGCCACATTGCTCACTGTGCTCTGGGACATGCTTAACACTCAATCTGTGTGGCAACTCCCAGGCAAAGGCAAAAGCCAAAAGCCAAAAGCAAGAGCAAAGAGCCAGGCCAGGCGCATATGCCACATTACCTCCGAAACAAATTAAATCGTTTCGCATTCGAGTCGAACTGTGCAGGCAGCTCAAGCATATCCAGGAGCAATCGCAGCAGCAGCCGTCACAGGAGCTGTAAGGACATATGCTCATTGCTCGTTAGGGGCTGATATGCGTGGCAAGCGGTGGGCGTTGCCGAACATACATACCATTCAATTGTGTGTGTAATCTATGGAAACCACACACACACACACACACATTCTCTCACAGATACACATATGTCTTGGGAATTTAATTTTGTGGCTGGCTTCTTCCCAGGATTGTCTGGACATAACGTTCGCCCGATTTAAAACAACATAAATCATAAATTTGCACCCCCTCAACACAGTCCTTCTGCTTGCCCACCCCACCCACTTCCACTTACATCTAATGCGCACAATCAAAGCCAGGACACGAATGATGATGGGTTGCATGGGAGATGAAGAGAAGGCGGAAGATGGTGTAGGGGGGGAGCAGAGACTGGAAGTCGTCGTTTTGTTTGCCCAGCAGAAAATGAGTTTCCTTCAGCGAGTCCTCGAGCTGGTATCCTTGCTTGTCTGTAGTCCACAACTTGACTGCGCAAACAAGCGTAGAAATTGAGTTGTAATTTTTGTAACAGGGCATTGCCAGCGTTCTCTGTCTCACTTTCGCTCTATCTTTCTCTGTCTCTCGTTTCTGCTTATCCTGGACTTCGCCGGAAGTCCAAAACTTCATGTTATTTAAAATAATTCCACACATTGCTGCCTTTCCGCTTGGCCTGATAGCAAATCATATTTCTGTTCCGAGTACAATTCGACATGGTTTTTACCAATTAACATATGTAATTGCGCTAAAGTCAAGGAAGCTATTTACCAGGATGCTAAATGAAGTCTGAAACCAAATTTCAAGTGTGTGCGACATTTAAATACAGGATATTCCTTGTTAGGAAGCCTACAGCTCGAATTTAAAATCGATTACTTCAAACATTTTTGTAATAAACAAGACATTAATTCAATTGAAAACAGTCTGCATAATTACAGCCATGGATAAAAAGCAATGCTTAATGAAGCACTCTTAAGAGTGTACTAATGGCACGTCCTGAGTCTACTTGATTACCTAAAAATAATTAAAATGCATTTTATTTCTCTACTTAATTTGAATTTAAATAGTAGATTAAAAACAATTACCAGGTAAATGCAAAAACAAGAGCAATATTTAATACCAAATGATATTTCAGTCCCTTCAATGTCAATTGAAATTGAAATCCCGTTCCAGTTTTATACAAGATCAAAATACATCATTTTATAAAAGTAAATGAAATTGCACAGTTTGCATTGAATACTAGTCCATTTTTCGACAATTTTGTACCTCAAGTATTGAAATCTTTTAGTTCTTTTTGGGGGGCTTATAGCCAATTTGATGTAATGGATATTTGGGTATGTAGTATTCCATACGCTGATTGCGTCTTATGGCGCACTCCTGATAGTCTCTAAAATTCGCATACTTTTCGGGATCGTGACACTCCTCGGACTTGCCCTCTTTGTATATCTGCTCCCTAAGAGCATCCCAGATGGGACGATGCTTGATAACCTCCTTGTAGACATTACGCTTGAGCCATTTCATAACCGCTGGCACATTATACACGGTCGATCCCGAGCAAACAGTCGAACGAGGCCCACTGAAAGTGTAAATAAATAGAAATTGAGTTGGGGATAACTACAATATTATACTCGTAGTATTTTGCATTTTTGACTACTCGTTTATAGATTTGACTCACTCGGGATAATAATTGTTTGCTGCATTCGAGTCCAATCTGATGCGGGGCATGGTAAAGCGCGCCTTATTGAAGCGTGTGTCGCCCCACACATCGCCGTAGGTGGCAGCCCATTGGTTGAACACCCAGTTGCCCATTTCGTCCACGCGGAATTTTGGCACGGATATGGTAATCTCATTGGAGTCCTTGGCTGCTCCACCAGTGTCACCTCCACTACCAGTGTCTTCCCCTTCGGGGGCAGCACCCCCATCAGCATCTTCTTCATCGTCAGGAGCAGCTCTGAGCATAATTCTAGCAATGGCTTCAGAATGAGCTTCAGCGATCTCAGTAGCAGTAGAGGCATCAGTATACTCTTCACGATTATTTTGAAGTTTAGTTTCAAAATTAGCTACAGGATTAGTTGCAGCCGCTTCCGTAGTGGGTAAAAGCTTTTTGTCGCCGACCTTATCCTTTGTCTTATCGAGTTGAGCACTTTTTTTGAATAGCATCAAATTCTCATTGCTGGCTGGAGCCATCAGTTTGGGTTGCTTGCGCAAGTCCTGGATATGCTGAGTCATAGGATGCATTTGAAGCGGCATGGCCGCGATGAATTCCAACTGTGTCATAACAATAATTAGTTAATAATATTGGCGAGTGTCAAAGGTCAACAGTGAGTTGCTTACATTCATGATAACGGCAGTGGCTAAAAAATAAATTATATTTAGTTTAAACATGTTTTCGTCCACTAAAAATTTAATTCAAATTTTATAATGTTTTCTATAAAAGAGAAATTAAGAATAAAACTCAATTGTTGACAACTAAACAAAAGACTTGAATGAAATTTTGACCATATTTATTTTCAGAGTCCAAATATAATTTTGAATATAAACAAACAGTGGCACAGTTAGTTTCATGTATCTCTCATTTCTCATGTTCGCCTATTTTGTTCCCTTATTAATTGCTGCAATCTGCTAAGCTAATTACCTATATAAAGCTACGATAGCTGCATAATTTGCTTACCAATCAAAAGCTAAAAGCATATTAAAAAATAAACAAGTCCTTAGCCCATTCTGTATGAGCCTGCGATGCATAACTAATACATTTTAACTAATCCAATTTGCCAGGCGATCCAAAAGCAGCTGGCCAACTTAAGGTCTATCATTTAATGGGTAGAGCTGCAGTCAAAGCCAAAGCCAAAGCCAAAGAATTTGGAGAAGAAAGAGGCGACATAGAAAAGGGGGCGGGGAGCACTTAAAGCCGCAACTGAATGCGATTAAAATGCGTGCAAATTTGCTGGCCCTGGTGATGTGTACAATGAAATTGTGTACACAATGAAATACTTTATTTCACATACAATTGCAATTTTTAATTAACTACCCTGTAAGTTGTGTAAGTTGCCAGCATTTGACTTGCAAAGTATTTGGCATTTAGAATTATGAATACTTAATATCGACAGTAACTGCCTTCGTTGCTATTCTTAAATATTCACAGAGCACTTTGAGAGAAACTACTATGACTTTCATAATTTGATTACTATTAGGTTTCATCACAAACAATTAGGCATTTTGACTCCTTTTGTAGGGTATCTCCCTGTTGACTCGGCAGCCTGTTGTTGCTGCACGTATTGTGACTTGAAATGGCAAAATGGCAGTTTACGCTTGTTTGGCATTTTGTGGCAATGCTGCCATCGACGACTACATGCCCTCCTTTTCGCTGCGCCCCCCTCCCCACACCTCGCAGCTCTCAGCTGCCGCCATCGCTTACCTGCCTCGGCATCGAGTGGCATACTTGAGCATGTCTTTACATCTCTTTACGCTTGGCTATAGCTCAAAGTACCCCACTCGAGGTGGGGGAATCTGGATACAAAATGGCAGCCCCCTCAACTAGCTTACAACTGGGTTGAGCAGAGGGTATTGAGGGTAGACTATGCTGCCTATGCGACTAAAGAGAAGAGTAGAAAAATTGTAAGAGAAAATATACTCGTAGTCGAAGCCATCTATATATGTACATATATTGGCCATCATTAAGCAGAGTGTGATCTGGTATAAAATAAAATACAACGAAGAGGCGCTTTAAATATATTATAGTATAATATTGAGGCATGCGGCAAAGATATGATTCATATGATTAATCACAAATTGAGCTTCAAATGTACGGTTTACGCTCGAGATACTTCAAATGTAAAACAAATGAAGTAAAGAAACAGAGCGTCAACCTAAATGATAATTGTAACTTGTAGAAAAAGCAATAAACAAAATCGATATTTGTTAAGTATATGATAATTAAAACATGTGTTCTAAATTAAATATTATGCCCAACAGAAGAGAGCCGAAAACCCTATCAGGTAAAAGCAACAGAGCATATCGTATCATATCAGCAATGAAATCGTAGAACACATGTTCGACTTTGGACTAAAAAGAACCAAGTGCATCGAAGTCTGCAGATTAAGGTTTGAATTCAATTATGCCCAGTTGATAGTAAGAATTTCTGAAGAAGGTCTGACATAGCCAGAAGATAGGCAGGCAGACAAACTGCAGATGGGCGGGGAGTAGGGAGAGGGTAGACTGACGGGAGCCCACATTGTACAAGTAAGTGGCGAGCTCGTGTATCTTTTGTTTGTATTTTTAGACATTTATCTGGCTGGAGAACAACAACTTAGGATCTTGACTTTGTTTTGTCTGCTGGTCAGCTGAATACACTCAACACTCAACACTCAACGCTCAACACTCACTTGCGCACTGCCGTCTTTCCTCTATCAATAGCAGTACTAGTATCTGTATCTGCATCTGCATCTGTATCTGTTTTTGGTGTCTGAAAAGCGATCTGCAGACATGCAAAAAGCGCCAAATCGCGCAAAAGTCACGTAGTCAGCGAAAAGAGAACAGACAAGACCCAATAATCATATTGGGGCCATGTAGACAACATTAATGGCTTCTCCACAAGATTTATGCGGCGCAGAGCTTCCAATTCGATTTGATCGTTTCTTAAAAGTCTCATGGGGCTGCCCATTGTGCCAGTGCCCACTGTACTTGCACCTGTGTACTCGGGTGTAATCCAGTGAGCAATTAAAGTGTCACAAGTTCGGGACATGCAATATTTCATGACGCAATGCCCAGGATTATGAATATAAATGCAAATTAGGCACAGTTCCAGCCGCGCAAGAAGTACGAGGAGCGGGAGCAGCTCATTCGCCTGTCTGTTGTGGTCAAGTGGGAGTGGAAGGTGGACGATTTAGGGAGTTGGGGGGGAGCGTGACAATCATTAAAAGTCAAGTCAAGTCAACGTTGGTGCCTTCGTCGGTTGAACAATCACTGAAAATGACTAACGGTAACCACGATAGTCCACATCCGGGCCACGGCTCACAGTCGTAGAGGGGTTGAAGGGGGTTACGAGGTGGGGAGTAGGGTGCAGCTTGTAAAGCTTTTACCTGTCGCCCAATGTACGTTGAAAGAAAATTACGCTCTTATCTCGCTTCCTGTCGTGACACAATTTTCTATCATAGCAAAACTCAAGGACTCGCAGGACTCGCGACTCGTGTGCTCGCCGTTCGCTTTGCCGCAAAAGACATAAAGTTATTATTGCTTTTAGCATTCGGTTTAGGGGTCGGCTGCGGATTCCAGCCCCAAATGATAAATGTGTCCAGCACACGTTTTGACCAACGTCATAATTTAGTCAACATTACATCATAGACTCGTCGTACAATATATATATATACATATATAGTATATATATTGGCCTAGAAATGAACTTCAGACTTTAGTCTTTCAGTCAAGACCCTGCAAATCTTGCATAATTAGATAGACCCTCCACATGCAAGCCCCAGCGATTTTTATAGATTAGCGGGACAAACGAATAATTCTATGAATTTCATAAATACTAATTTGTTATTAAGTGTGTTACCCTCACTACCTGCTCTCTCTCTCGCTCTCTCTCTCTCTCTATGCTGCTGTTCGCTCCTCCAGCTACTGCTCACGCGATGTAATGACCAAACAAATATCGAACTCAAAATCTACCGTACGTGACAAATTGAAAAAAGCGCATCAGTGAAGCGAAGTTAACTAGTGAGACCTGTGTGGAATCAAGCATAGAATATTGGACGACTTGGAACGACGACAGTTTTTTGATGACTTCCTACGACAGCCACTAAAACGAGTGCAACAATAACAATAACAATGCTACTGCAAATGCTGCTCACTTTTACGAGCGTCACTAAAAAACGCAAGTCCGAATTCCCTGAGGGCAACTGATTGACTTTGAGATATCCTAGCACATGCTAATATTATAATATAACAAATACATGTCTTTATTTCATTTTAAAAGTATATGTTAGATTTTTACAAGTGTCATAGGCGTTTAATATGTAAAAGTTGACATAGCAAATTGTAATGCCTTCACTTTTAAAGTATCTGAGTTAGATATGATTTGATTTGATGGACAGATGCCACTTAGTCTGTTGCATGTATGTACTTGCCCAAAATTGTCATACCCTTCTTGCCCATTTCTAATGGGTGTGAAAAGTGCAAACAACCATCAGTAATGTCTCCGAGTCTTTGTCGTCCCTCGCGCTCTGCCAGCCTCCCGCTGGTCCATCTGATGTCACCAATTCGCGCTGTGGCAACGTCAATGTTCCATGGCCAGCGACTGCAGCTCTGAGTATTGTAAGTAATACTATCTAGACACGTGAAATGAGTTATCAACGCAACGTGCCAAACTGTCGCTGCAACAGTGGCACAAACCATATTTGCAGCTTATAAATTGGCAAATAAATTAAATAAAATAGTCAACTTCTTTTTAAACAACATGCGCATTTTTATTTAGCTGTATTATTTGCTTATTTGGTTTACTTTACTTATTGCTAAAGCTGCTTTATTTATAAACTATGCAAACAAAAGGAAGTTTTGATGACACAATGCCATATTAGCTCTCAGATTAAATGCAGAGTGACAAATCTTGAGCTTAGAACCACAGCATTAGAACCGCAGTATTGAGATTATACTTTATGCTGGATATATATTGTGCATAAGTCAATATATTTATGTAAATGTTTATTGATATGTGGACAAATATGTGCATAGAACGTAGCCTCTGAATCCAAAAATAATCCTCTTTAAATCCCACCATCTGACCACTGTGCGTTGTCGATCAGCTACTGTAACCCAGGGCTATAAGCGAGACCCATGTGCAGCTCAAGAGTAGTCGACTAGGGAATATCCTGGTATCCTGCTGTCTGAAAGTTGAATACTCAACAAGTATGCAAATCATGATAAGGAAAAAGTACTTGAATAATAAATAATCTGGAAATAATATGGCTTAGGATCTTTTGTAAGTCTTTTAAAATATTACAACTATTTAAATTTTATTTATTCTATTTTTTTAACTGTAATTTAATTGTTTGTTAAGTGTTTTAAAGTTTAAGAATGCGAATAAAATATGAAGTATAATTAATTTCTAGTTGAGAAAGCACACATATTCAAGTCAGTGTGTTAAGGCGAGTGCAGTTACTCTTCAAGGGGCTTTTGACGTGTAAAGGGTATTTAAACTGATTACCATGACGCAGATCAGAAATATTCACTGACTGCTGTCGTTACGTTTACTGTTATTGCTGTTACTCTTGTTGTTGTTTTCATTTTTAAACATTTTTTGCACGCTCTGACCACGAGAATGGGTACCCTTCGTTGTTGATATTGTTGTAGCTGTAGTTGCTGTGATTTCTCTGGTTGCCATTGTCACCCGACAGTCCTCATTACCGCACACAGATGCTGTGGTCGCTCAGCCCGTGGACAATAGTCCCTAGCCCCAGCTCCTGCCCCTGGTAATGTCTCTGCCTCTTATGGCTCATAACTTTTCAGTTAATGAAGACATAAAACTCAGCGCTGCTGCGGCAGCTGAGGCCATAAAGCTGCGCAAGAGAGGGAAGTTGCCTGAGGTTTGGCTATTGTCGTTGTTTATTTGTTGTTATTGTTGCTGTTGTGTGTTTGTTTGTTTTGGTAGTCACAAGAAAGTTGCAGAGCACAGTCCAAGCAAGATACTCGTGTCTGGCGTTATGTCAATGCTTTATACATGGATTTGTAGGTATCTGCATGTATCTGCCGAATGATAAGGCGAGCAAGGCAGAGCGAGGAAGCTGTTATGTACGAAACCCATACTCATGTATATACCCGTTTGTATGCATATATGTACATACCTTTACCTATACTGAAACGCCATTTTGAAGACCCGCTGCCAGTGTCGCTGCCGCCGTCGACGTCGCTGCCTGCTCGGCTGTCGCTATCAGCGCACATCAATGGACCAACGACAGTGGCGACATTTTCGAGCACATTACGCTGGTCAAAGTGTGAGAGCAGTGTGGCAGCGTGAGCGAGCGAGATGGCCGCATTAAAGAGATAAAAGAGAGCGCACTTGCAAAATGAGCAGCAGCAGTAGCAAAGCAGTATCGGCAGCGACTGCGACAGCGACGGTAGCAGAGCGCCAACGTTTGCGGCGGCTCAGAGATAGAGAGATATGATAACAGCAGCGACAGCCACGGCGACAGCGACGGCGACGGCGACAGCGACAATGACTGTCTATGCCACGCCTTTTTTGTGCGGGTGCGGGTTTCGCCTGCCCCGTTTGCCGTCGGTAAAACAGGCAGAGATTTGATTAACTTGCGGCTAACCTAACCCCTATCAAGGACTCGTGCGGGCTGGCCGCAGGCATTGTCCTTGGTGAGGCCAATGCAATCGTCGCCGCCGTCGTGGTCGTCGTCTGCATTGGCATTGCAACAGTTTGCGTCGTCGTTTGGCCTCTTAACACACTTCATTAATCAAAAAACTCCAAGGGGCAGCAAAAAGTGCTGCAAGGTAGTCAACAATTGTGAATTCGCCGCACCTCGGCGAATTGGAGTGCGAAACTCTCTTATGCTCTCTCTCGTTCCTCACAAAGCTCCACCTACTGTAGTAAAGCGCAGACGCGCAAAGCACGCGCGCACTGTCAGCATGTGAGAGCGAGAGAGCAGCTCGGTTCTGGAGCTGCGGCTGCCAACTGTGCTGGCAGTCGATGACGATGACAAACGAATGACAGACACTCTCGTCGCGTCGCTTCAGTTGTTGTTGTTGGGGAGAGAGATAATGGAAAAGAGATAAGAGACGTCAGGCAGCGCACACACAACTAGCGATGGCGATGGCTACAACAAAACAACAGCAACAGCAACAGCAACAACGACCATCCGAATGCCCGCCAGTCAGAAACGTTCGTTTTTCGTTTTTGTGCGCGTGTGTGAGTACCAATGACTGAATGTGTGTGTGTGTGCGTGTGTACTTGTGGCCAAGCGAGCGCACATGTGTGCGTGTGTCTCTGCTCGTATACATGAGCTGGGCAGATGTTAGCTGCGTTAACTGAAGAGGCAGCGGAAACTTTTGCGGTACTGCCACACTGCAATTTACGATTACCTCATTCTGGAAATTGCATCTCTCTCTGTATGTGCGCGAACAGACACACAAACGCAATCTCAGACGACTGTGTACATATGTATGTATGTATGGGTATGAACTCTATGTAATGTCAGACTGTGTGTGTGTGTGTTTGTCGTTTTCCTGATAATTAAATGCTGGCTAAAATTATTTCAAGTTACCAATGCCCCCCCTCCTGCCCACCCCTCTGACTGCAGCAACTCCACGGCTTTCGCTCGCCATTTTAGCGCTGTCTGCTGCCCCGGCAGTGAAATTAATGAGAATTTTCTTATGGCTCGTAATCTTAATGAAAGAGGCCTTCGTTCCTTGCCTTCTAGGTGTGTGTATGTGTCTGTGCTTGACTCTTAATTAAGGCAACATATTTGAGGTCAATTCGTTGCGACTGTGCAGAATATGTGCAAAGCGGTCCTTTGAAAGGACATAATGCAAATTCAAATATTTCATAATTTGGCTCATTTCAATAATTCAAATTAATTGTAATTTAGAGGCTTAACTTAATAAAGTGATTCAAAATAATTACAATTGTCTGAAATATTAATATGAAATATCGAACACTGCGTATTAAATAATAATTATTAGAAATTCATATTAAATAAACTTATAGTTGCATTAATTAAATCTCTAAAGAAACTACAAGTTTTATAAAAGTGCTCTTAAAGACTATTAAATTATATTTCCGATTTGCCTTGTATAGTTTGTAATAGACATACATATGGACTTAAGAATACAGCCCAATTTCGTCCATAATTAGATGGAAAATGATTTCATTCACAGTCGACATGCCCTGCCTGATGCCAACTGATTGAAATGAGTACAAAATTGTTCACTCTATATTGTAGGTCACCTTGAAATTGGCAATACGTGGGCGAGGGCCTGCAAGCAAGATCAAGTGCACTTATAATTAGAACAATGGACTTCACACCACACCAATTCTATTGTAGGATATTACGTATGGATTGGTGGCCAACTTTTCTATGGCGCCCCGAGAACTAAGCGCACAAAACTTAGATAAACAGCAATAAAGCAGAAATTGTGAATATTAATAGGGCGCAACACATTTGGATAGCGAGTCATTTACAACAATTAAAAGTACCATAAAGTTGCCCCAAAAGAATACAAACAACAACAACAACCATTGGCCAAAGTTGAGCGCGAAATCTTTGCATATTTTACGACATGGCAAAACAAATGTTTTTCCCTCGGCTGAGCTGCTTTTATTATGAGTTTTCTCGTAATGCGAAAAAAATGCGAGCAATGCGCTGAAATTGGAGCGCAGACTGCATCAGGCAGGTGATAGAACCCTCCATCGAGGGGCTGGGGCAATTGGGGGATGTTCTATTGATTGCAAAGCACTTCAAATGTGGCCGACCAGGGACGGGGGCAGAGAAGCGGCACTCGCACTTATGACAAACGACTGACACGCGGCCTGCGCAGCCGACAAATGCAGCAGGCAAAAGTCAAACTCCCCCTCCCTCCATTCCCCCTCCCGCTGCCACTTGACTGCCCCAGAGGGTGGGTAGGTGGTCCGACTGACCATTTGGCTGCCCATTGGCCCATTGGCTGCCAAGAGGGCTGTTCATTAGCAGTGGGCCTGTGGGCATGTGCACGGCTTGTCGGGCTTTGCTAAGTGCCATAGGCATATAGATAGATGGCAGAGATAGCAAGGTTAAGCGGGGGGCGCCAAGAGACCAGGGTCGAGTGCCGAGGGGCCAAATGGCACAACTTAAATATGCAAATGTAATGGCAAGCATGCCTATGTTCTTGAGCAAGTTCGCCAGTTTAAAAGCACTGAACCGGTTCGCAAGTGGTTCAACGTCATAACTGGGCAACTAAGAGAAGAGTGCCGAAATTTGACAGTGAAATTTGTGATCAAATTGAGAAAAATAGTTTAGTAATTGTTTAAGATTAATTGCTATTTAAATATCATGCTTATGTGCTAAGAACATTTCTCATATTGAACAATTTGTTTTGTTTCCTTAATGTTATATTTTTAGGAATTAAGTTAGTGACTTTAAGCATACTAAAAATCAGGTATTTACGTACTTATCTATTGTATAACATTTTATTAGAAATGCGCTTACTTTTGCATTAAATGACAGCATTCGTTAGAATACTTTGTATATTATTTCTCGTATTTAACAAAACTAATTTTGTACTATTTGAATATGTTTGAAAGTATTTAAAATATTGAGCTTCAAGCGGCTTTAAAATAAATTAAGCATGATTTATAATATTGAAGAAATATATACTATTCATTTATTTGAATAATGTGTAATTCAAATATAAAAACATGCATTTTTTAAATAAGGAAAAGGCAGGGATTTAATGGAACTTGTTGACAAGTTTACACAGTCTTAGAATATATAATTATATAAAATGAATTTAATATTGAAAGCGTTGAAAATACAGATATTTTTATTTATAAATTTAAAACTGATTTGCATATTTAATGCTTAACAATAAAAGAGAGAATCAAATGGAACTTATTTTCAAGTTGTATATAGTAATTGTATAAAATGTTAGTCAACAAATATACTGGAATTAAAAGTATTCTTTACAAGTATTTGGCAGAAATTGTTCTTCTTCTTATGGCAGAAAGTGTATAAATTGTTTTACAAATATATTGGAATCAAAAGACACTTCTTATGGCAGAAAGTATAATATAAATTTTGTTTCATAAATATTTTGGAATTAAGAAACACTTCTTATGGCAGAAAGTGTTTAAATTGTTTAAGAAATATATTGGAATTAAAAGACACTTCCTTACAAGTGTATTTCAGATTGTTTTAAAAATGATTCTTGAAGATTATGTCAAGGGGCTTTTAATGGTGCATCCCTTGCCTAAGATACACCCTGTGTGTGTCATACTATTACCAAGCAACAGTTTGCTGACACACTTGCCCCACTGACTGGAGTGCTGGTGCACTCTCCCTCTTTCTCTCTCTCTCTGGCCACTCTGCTGGCCAATAGCCATCCGTTGGAGGGAGTTGAGACTGTCTCTGTGTTGCGTGACTTCATTTGCATGAATTAGGTTTGCCGTTACGTTCTTTCTGCTCCACCAAGTCCAAGAACTATGCCGTGTTCTCATCGTTAGTGTCCTTCCACACACACGCACACACACACACACACACACACACACAACACCTACGCGTGCCTTGGCTTGTGCTATGTTATGTGGTTGGTGGTTGGGTTAGCTTTGGTTAGCCGTGGACTCCGTCTGCCTGCCCCGTCATAATTGCCACCGCCATCGCCACCGCCAACATTTTTGCTGTCGCTGTCGTCGTCGGCGTCGTTGTCGTTGTCGTTGTTGGAGTCGCGTAGTCAGTCGCAATCAGCGGCCGCAAGCGCCGCCTGCTAACTAAAAAACAAAGTTTGAATACGAGCACAAAAAACAAAAGCAAAAAAAACTATTTGCCAGCAAACAAGAAGAAGCAGACGAGGCAAGAACAGCAGCAGCACCACATAGACGAAATACTCGTAGTCTTAGTTCTCTTAGTCGGCGGCTACGTCGATGTCGTTGCCGTTGCCGTCGTCTCCGTCGTTGCCGTCGTCAGTCGCGTCTGAGGAGCTTCAATGGGCAGGTGTGTGTGCCACACAGTCGGAGTCGCGCCAAAGTTGTTGTCGTTGTCGTTGTCGTTGTTTTTATTGTTGTCGTGCTCGTTGGTTGTTGTGTTGCATTTCTTCCAGTGTGCCTTAAGTCTTGCGACTTGCGACTTTTTCAGCGGCAAACGCGCTTCAACTCAGCTCAGTACAACAAACATTGCCAGCACTTTTTTGCCGTCGGTTTTCGGCTGTTGTTGTTGCCCTACTCGATATATATATATATTATTGAATCACACGCCCCCGCCCACTCCGTCGCCATCGCCATCGCCATCGCTACGACCTGCCGTCAGGCCTGACTCCCGCTCTTGCGACGCGTGTGCTTAAAGAACAAAACATTGCCAAGAATTCTGTGTGTATGTTGGCCATACTTTAAAGTCTGCTGCTCCACAACTCACCCCCACCCCCCACACACTACCTCCCCTCTGTCGTATGCAAATTTAAAATGTGTCGCTTGATTTAAGCTGTGATTTCTAATTGTTTGTGCAACACACACATACACATAAGGGAGACCCATCCGATTAGTGCATTTCAATGTCAATGGCCTGAACTCTTGAACTCATCTTAGCGTTGTCAGCATTAATGACGTCACTGCTCGAGATTATAATGCGATCCAAAGCGATTGCCAAAAAGCTCAGTCAAGGTAAGATCAGGGTGCTATATCTACTATTATAAGTAAGCTATCATAATTGGATATTATTTTTAATCATTATACAATAGTTGAAATTAAAGTCTCAAACTGAAATTAGTAATTTAAATGATCTTATTCTAGTACTTTAAACGATTACAGAAGACTAGTCTTATAATTGCTGAATTAGTTCGGGAATGAGAAATTACTTTCGATTGCTAATATGGAATATGGAAAAAACCTACATAAATCTCTTACTTATCAAAATTATAAATTACTTTAATCGTTTCTCAACCCCCATACGACGAAGCAAACAAGAGTTTATTTTCAAATTTGAAATCAAAATTGATTTGCCCTATATAGAATCAGCATACTTTATAAATTGTTCAAAAAGAGTCAAACCTCTTAATTTCAATTCCCTTGATATAGTATTTCCAATTTATGTGTATGATGCGGGATGTGTGATAAGGTTTCTTGTATAATACAAATCAATAAAGCAATCCAGAGAGACTTTGAAGTTAGGCTTTGTGCTGGTCCAATTCTACGCTAATCTCTATAAGTCTCCGACATCTGTTTCATGTACTAGCAAACCTAATTTTCCTTTATTCGAAATTTGTTTTTCTTAAGGGTTTAATTTCGTTGTTTTTCTTTTTTTAAAGCCCAAACGAAATGAGTTTAAGATTTGGCTTGTTTTCAGATAACAAATGGTTCGACACATTGCACATGTTAATTCTTAAAGCTGTGACAAAATCATTTGGTTTTATTTTAAGCACAGGCCCCGAGACCATACAGATCCATTGCCAAGTCTCTTTCTCACTCTTTGTGTCCCTAGTCGAGTTCGAGTCTGGTTTATCAGTGGAAACTTCCGAAAGCCATTTAGCAACAGTTTGTTCATAATACGAGATGTGCTTCATGCTCTGCTTTTGGATCGGATACTGGTGTCAACTGTCTTTAATCAACTGACATTGAAACCGTTGCGCTCTGATAAGTCAGACTGAGAAGAGTTGCGAAACAAGATTGTTTTAATTTTAATACGAGTATATTACTAACAATGTGGTCTCGCACTTACTTAACATGGGATTTCTGTAGCTATCTTTTTATTATGTCACTCACTAGAATATATTGAATAGAACTGTTCTATGTTCTCATATACTATAACAGGTTTCCGGCATATGCCATAGTTGATAGACCGATATCGAGAGGTCTGTAGTGCCCGCTTCCTTTTGAAATTGTCGTTCTTGAATTTATTGAAATGATTCAATGAATTCCCCCACATAACCATCTGACGCAGTTGCATTTGCCATTCCCTTGGGAATTGTGCTCCAATTATGTTACTTGCTGAATTTAATGGCCAATGTAGTCAAAGAAAGAAATGCGGGTAATTCTACAATTAAGTTCTTATCCAAAACTGTCAATATAAATATATATATATATATAGATCCTGTGGAGCAACATGTGATTCAAGGCGAACTCATCTGCGGGTATGATATGAGATGTTCTAAGAAAGCTTTGCGATCCGAGGGTATTCACTTTTAAAAATGAATATGAATAGTGACGGTATATCTTGAAAGCGAAAAGATTTATAAGTGGTCGACAATTAAATACTCTAAATGAAGGATACAACTTTTAAAATTTGAATGAGACATAAAGAAATACAATTATTTTCTACAGAAATGTGATGACTTTATAACTTTTTCAAACAGCTGTAAATACAATGATTATCAAAAGAGAAAAAGTATTTATCTTTTAGTTTATTATACCCCATTTTGACCACTCAATAATCAGAAGGTAAAAAGTGCCCAAATCAAACAATTTGCAACTACACGACAAATGGTTTTAAACTCTCCTTGTCATCGCACCGTATCGTCATATCAATTAGAGCGATACTTGGCGACGGTATCAGCGTTTTATTACCTGTGAATCGATTGTATTAAGAGCTATTAAAATATTTTCTAAAACCCACTATCATATCATTCAATTAGGCAAGAAATAGCTCTATATATATAGCATCATAAAACATAACATTTTGTGGCTGATAATGTGAGTGTGAAGACAGCATACTAGTATTCGTATTCGTATTCGTATTCCAAGACCTATAGACCTGTTCAATTTGATGTTGTTTCCCAACGCACATTAGAGGCCCCATAAATATATCAAAATAAAAGTGTCGCCTTCATATTATTTACAACTCGAGTGCAGATAATGGAAGACGCCAAGCACCAGATAGACCTGATAGACCCACCATATGTATATTCGCAGTAGACAATGGCTAGAGTCTCTGAGTTCAGTGCATTCTCTTCTCCTCTTTTCCTCTCTTCCCCCACTACCGCAGTCTCTTTCTCTTTATAAATAATTTTTGGCATAGAGATAAACGCCAGATAAGCTGCGGATCAAGATTACGTTTTGTACTCGAGCTTTATCAGTCAATTCTATGCTTATATAGACGCTTTATAGCCATTGCTATCAAAGCATGGATGCTCCATAAACTTGATTAGATCCTCCATATATATTTATATATACATATATGTGCATGTGCTCGCTTTTCCTGTCTTGGAGCTGGCTACCTTTTGCGTGAGGCCCTTTAAAGCTGACAATGTGTATGTCTGTGCGATGGAACTGAAAGTGGGTTAAGCAATCAACAATTGGAGGTTGTTTAGAGCACTCCACTCGTGGGTTGACTCGTATTTCCTTTGGCTAGATGATATCGTCTGGTCTGTTTGTGAGCAACAGTTTTATTGTATTGTTGCCCCATCGCTAGACCAGCCAGCACCTGATATATTTATGAATTTACAATAGCCGAATTATTCTTCCAATTTCGACAATTTATTACCGAAATACTTTGAGCATTTATTTGCCTGATTCAACGACACTCGAAGAGAGGCTACAGACCGCATTTACTGTCCCCCAAAAGCAAAAGTGTTTTCACTGCGAGGGTGTGAGTGTGTGGCAGATAAAAATTGAAAAACGTTGTCTAGATAGAAGAAAAGATAGCCACGAGCAGACCCTGCGTATGCGTTATACGAGTATACCACCAATTATATGATGGCCAATAAAGTTAAGCACCTTCTAAACTGGCCATAATCAATCGGCTTTCTGTCATCGCCCATTCTGTCACTTCAAAACCCCCAACTCGGTCACTCAGTCAGTCAGCCAGCCAGCCAGCCAGCCAGAGGTCGCAGTGTGTCGCTGATGTTGAATACATTTCACTTGCAACGCGCCCTTCAGGCGGGTTTATCTATCGACCCAGTGCGTCCAGTGAGTCCGGCTTGTTTACATTAGGCATTACGTCAAGATACAATATACATATGTACATGTATATCATCTGGATTTAGTCGTAAGTGTGAGTAGTTCAACGAGATAATTGTTTACATTGAGTCCCGTCGTTCTCTGGGAAATATATATTGTATAAAGCTATCATATCCCCCATATATGGGGCTTTAGTTTATCGACGCTACTGTCACTCTCTTGTCATTGGACCATTGTTTATGAGTGTGGGACTTTTGTCTTTATTTACAGTTACACATTACATGACAGATACTCAAGTGTGATACGACCCGCATATTGATATACGACGTGATCCAGCCTTGAGTAAGGTCTGTCATACTTCAGCTTCAAATGGATGAAAGGCTTTAGCAGACACTACTTTTTGTCATGTACATCCTTTCTCGGGGATCTTTTTTATTTTGCTCGCTCTATCTTTTATGACGAAGAGATAGCATTTCCATTCATAAAATAGTTAGATATTGATAAGTGCACTTTATTAGCCTGTAATTGGCAACAAGCTTTGCTTCCTTTCATTGTTCATTACAGGGTGTTTTAGTGTCTCTGTCCCCATATATAGTATTATTCGTCATTGTACAGTTGATGGCTATCAATTACCAAACAGTTTACAATAGGCTCTTCTAATCAGATACAAAGTCAGTTTGAAGGGTATTCATCGAAAAGGGTAGTGTGGAACTCCAACTCAGCCATTGCTGTTGAGTTATTCGAATTGATTTCAATTCAGCATAAATACTTTAGCTTTTATATGGACTGAGATATTCGCCTTCAAATAGAAGGACGAATTATTCTGCCTACAGGGTAACTCATAGTCGGCCCCACTGGCTTGGCTTTGGTATTTAATCGTTAATGTGTTTATTTTCATATTAGAAAATAGATAGTAAGTGGATTGGTTGCATGGACGACGAGTCAACCACAAGCTGCCTATAAAACAACAACAACAACAACAACAACAACAACTACAACGATAACGACAACAACAATGGGCGAGTGCATAGTACACTTTAATATATAATAGAAAAGCGATCTGCGTGACAGAGAGAGCAAAAGGAAGAAGTGAGGGAGTGTGGGGGCTTAAGAGCGTAAGGGAGAGAGTCAAGTGCTCATATTTAATATGTGTGTTGTCCCCGTTTAACACCCTCCGCCTGCCGCCTGCCACTTGACGCCTGCTTAGCTGCTGTCTTGCTCTGTCACTCGCACATGCTGTGGACGACGTGCTTCTGGCTCATTTTCTGCTTTTGCTTTCTATTCTGTTTCTACTCTGCCTGTTGTTGTTGTTGTTGTTGCTGCTCCCAATTCAAACAGCTTCGAGTAATTGTTGATATCAACGGCTGTACGCACTTCACTAGAAGAGTATTTGTTGGAACTAATTTCGGTGGTTTTATGTCTTCGATTATGAAATTAAAGAAAAAGTTTGTCATTGCGCATTACCGCTCTCACTCACTACCCCTCTCGCTCGCTCGCCACATCTTGGCGTTTCTAACTTCGAGTGTGTGCGCGTGCGACTCTATTGGCTATGTGTGCGTGTCTGTGAGTGTGTGTGTGTGTGTGGATCGTAGCGCCGTCGGCTCATTTAAGGGAGCTCTGAGAGAGCAGCGTTCAATAGTCGGGTAGCCAGTGGAACGTATAGTAGTCAATGTGATCTTTGGTATAACGACTAACAGTGCTTGCATGTGTGTGTGTGTGTGTGTGTGTGTGACAAATGGAAAAAATTGGCAAAGAAAAACAAAATCAAGCGGTTTTCTCACGCCAATTAAAGAAACCGTAAAACCGAGAAAACTCACCAAAAAGGAAAAGGATTGCAAAATGTTGTAAAATATTGTAAAAGTGGGCAAAAGGATAAGCCGGGCAAGGGCAAGGGTTAGACAAGTGAGTGACATTTTCATTAATTTGCACAACCTCAAAGTGCGGACTACCCCCCTCCCCGTCACCCTCCCCGTCACCCGTCAACGGTATCTCGCGGCAGATGTGGCAAGAGACAACTGCGGATCTTCCCGGGCTGCAGCGTTGCATCTTCCGGTGCACAGAGGGGCTCGTGCCGGCTGAGAGGGAGATGGAGATGGAGAGGGAAAGTGCGATTGCGATTGCAGCTTTGGGCTCGTATTAAGTTACGTGCCACGCCTTCTCGCAATGCACGTAATCTGCCCATCTCTCTCCCTATCTCTCTCTCTTTGCATTCATTTGACCTCGCTATAATTATAGTGCCTGACCCCAGCAAGTAGAGTAGACTACTTCAGTTTGACTTGAGAACTTGGCATTCGGTTTTTTTGGGATATTTGTGTGCCAAAAGGGACGACTTCCGTTTCGCATAACAAAGAGAATGGAAATAGCAGGAGCAGGAGCAGGGGCCGCCGTCGAAGTTGAAGTCCTGGCATGTCAATAAGACACACAATTGAAATAACGTAAGGTTTACAAGATCAGCCCAGGCAGATATCACCACTGCAGCAGTTGTAGTAGTACATCATGGTACACTCGGAACCACTCGGAGAACAATAAACGCGACGAGACGAGACGAGACGAGACGAGACGAGACTTTTGATTTCTTCAAGAACTTTTTTCGGTTGCAAAAGGGGGCAGCACACAAATACACAAACAAATCAGCACGATGAATATGAGTACATGTTGTGTATGAGTACTCGTTTGAGTATGTTAAAATCACAGCTTTTGTGCTGCACGAATCTTAAGATCCATTGTCCTTGTGCAGACAGTTAAAGTCAAAGATCAGCCATCCAGCTGAGTTAATTATAGACGACTTGCCTCTGACTTCCCAACAACGGCACATCGAGGAAGTGTTCAAGTTCAGGCCAAAGAAGCACTGCGGTGCGGTGCGGTGCGGGGCAAGTGGCTCAACGCCCGAGGACATTAAGGTCGCACAGTTGGACATTTGGCGCGTAGAAATCAAATTCAAAAGATATTTGTACTTAGCAGCAGTTAATTTAGACAATTGATCAAATAGATTGCTGACTATTCATAGGTCTAATATTAAAATGGTTTGAATTTCCTATTAAACTAAAATCAGACAAGTACTCGACTACTCTCAAGATAAATATTTATACTCAGCTAACCATGCAGGTGTTGTACATTTTCACTTTAATTCTTTTGTTGACTGGAAGTTAAAGCTTTGGCTTTAAATGCCTTGGCATTGTTAAGTTAATACAGTTGAGTTTAATACAATACAAAAGAAGAGCTACTTTGTGTGATTTCTTTTTAATTTTAATATGTCTAGTTAAAGACAAAACAATAATAAGCAATAGCAAACTATTTTGGATTAATTAAATTGTTTATTTAATGTCATTTTTATTTGATACAAATTTAAATTACAGACTCAAAAGAAATGGATCCTTAAATGCTTTTAATTCTAATATTTTACACTTAAGAGAATACTATGAGTAATTTCTATATAAAATTCGACAATTTATTTAAGAAGATTTTAGTAGATGAACTTTTGCTTAAATTAATGCGATTTAAGTTTAAATTAAATATTAAAATTGCGGACCAATGATAAATAATATAATTTAAATGCATCACAATCTTTCAGATCAGATGTATCAGATACAAATTAACATGTGTCTTAAATATTTGTGTTACACATTTATTTAATACAATTTCTGATTCATTCTAATACTGATGTTCTCTACAAATATTCAGCCATCTTCTCAGGCCCAGTTATCTGCTATTGTATTGAAGTACAAATTGATTGGCACCGAATAAAATAAGAGCAAGGCAATTGCCTGAAAGATATTCAATAATTTCATTCGAATGCATTCACAAATTTGACTTTTGAGGCGTGTTTGCTGATGAATTATGTGAGTCTATCTGTTGAGTCTGCGACCAAAGCGAAATGCAAATAAAGGACCAACAATTCTGGGCTATCCTTTCCATCTATCTATGTACGTTGAAAGAGACACTGCGTGTTAAATTATGTGACAAGGGCGCAACGTTGTTGATTATGTTGTTTTAATTTAACGCTATTAGAACCTCAGAAGCACAGACCCTTCTCAGCGACGACCCTTGCGACCCTGCAACCCTTAATGTGCGCCCCCTTATGATAATGATATTACCAACTTGGACGTGCGCCTAATTGACTGCTGCTGTTTGACAAACGCAAATAGATAGATACGTTAGAAATACAGATACAGATACAGGCAGAGTCACCTTTTGTTGTATTCATATTTTATGAGCGTGTTTCGCTTTTTATCGCTCTCGTAAGTTATGAGGGGGCATATTGCTCATGCAAATAAATAACAAGTACACAAATTTATTACCCCAATCACAATCAAGACTAACCCCATTTGCTTGATGGGAATTGCGAGGACACTAAGTGCTTTGGAATTTCGCATCGCACTTCAATTGAACTCTTTAAAAAAGTATATATTTTTCAGATAAATTTATCAGCGTTTTTGCTTTTTGCATAACAATTATAAAATTCATCATATTATGCGGGCTCAGGCAAAGAAGAAAATTCCATAACTAACATATTATCAGCGCGTGTGTTAATGCGTTTTATGGAGTATATTGAAGGGATCACGTCATTGAGCACTTGGGGAATCAGTATCAGAATCAGAACATTAATTTCCTTTTACCATTAGGCACCCTCATAAAGCTCAGGAAGCTATTAAAGTTGGCGATTGTGCAGTCTGGCCAAACTAATCATGTGGCGACAAGTCTTGGCTTAAAAGTCATGCAGGGGTCAACTGAGTTGTCAACTAGATGCTTAACACAATGCAAAATTATTAAACATAATAGTGTTAATAATTAAAACTAAAATGTAATCATTGTTTGTAACATTCGAATAAATCAATTATGATAGGAAAAGAGCTCTTTTTAGTTTGCATATCAGAGTTTAAATATAAATTTCACGATTTTCTTGATTCTTTACGTCAATTAATAACAATAAAATAACTATAATTGTTTGTATATTAAATCATAATTTTATAAAGTCACTTTGCTCTACTTAAGCAATTTAATTTTGGGGAAAAAAGGTGCTGATATCCTTAACGACCTGCTAATTGTTTAAACCAACCCAGCAAATCATTTCACAAACACTGCCTCCCCTCTTTAATGTTTGTTGCACGTTTAAAACCGCACAGTATGTGCTGTGTGTGTGTGCTGTGTGTTTGTGTTTGTTGTGTGTGTCGGAAACTTTGTCGACAGATACAAAATTAAGTTGCAAACAAAAGACAACAGCCAAAAATCAACCTTGTACATAGCCTAACCACAGTCGCACACACACACGCTCTCTCTCGCTCTTTCTTACTCTCTCCCTCGCACACAGGCTACACAAAGAATATTTGTTTGTTGGGGAGCCGCAGAAAAGCAGAAAAAAGCGCAACAGAAATGCGAGCAAAGTGAAAAGGTCCCGCAGGCCAAAAGGCAACGCAGTCGCTTTCAATTATTGCCACGAGTTTTTGTGGCCAATACACACACACACACACACATGCACATGCACACACACACAGCCATTAGGCTAATGTGCGCTTATTGCGCACGCTTTGGAAGAGCAGGCGGCAAAGAGACGCAGGTGGCAGGTGGCAAGTGGCAAACCAACCCCGCATATAGGAAGGGCAACCGCAAGCCAGAAACTTGCCACTGTCTGACTGCAAAAGGTGCTCGAAAAGAGGCAGTGGAGGGGGGAGGAGGAGGAAGAAGGGGGCTCCCATAATAGTCGAAGCGAAACCGCAAACAAGCTGTGCGAGAGCGAGAGCGTTAGAGAGAGAGAGAGAGAGAGAGAGCAGAGCAGCAGCCAACAGCAGAGTATCTGAGTATCTCTCAGTTTGTGTATCTGCAGTTTGTGTATCTGTAGTATATATAAGCGAATGTGTGTGTGTGTGTGTGTGTGTGCATAATGAATGCGAAGATGTGCACGCCCTATTATCCTGCGCTGGCTCCTCCCTCTCAGCAAATTACCAAATGCTCTAGCTGCTTCTCATCACGATGCGAATGTCGTGTATCTGTGAGATACATAGAGGCAACTGCTGCGTCGCGTCGCAGCTGCTGCGGCATTCTGATAGGAAAACTATGTGCTTGGTAAATGGCAGAGCTGCAATACTCGTATATAAGCGCACATTTATGTGCGAGTGTTTGCTATCCTTTTGTGGCCAGGCAGACAGCAACAACAACAACAACAACAACAAAGACAACAACAAACAGCAGGAGTTCAAATTGTGCCTCGGGCGATTCGAATCAGAAAAAGGGCAAGGAAGCCAGCAGTTCGTGTTGAATGCTGATGATGACGATGATGATTGTGCTGCTTTCAGAGCTGACACAGATTCAAAGAGAGCGAGAACAAGAGCGAGAAAGAGAGAGAGAGAGAGAGCGTGCTGCACATCTGCAGGGTGGTCAGATACAGCAACAGCAGCAGCAACAGCTACAGCTACAGCTACAGATACAAACTGTCGCTGCTGCTGTGACGCTCTCAGTTTCATCCCCTGCTGTGCTCGATCATCACATCATCATCATCATCATTACGAACAGTCGCATCCTGCGGACACCACCAACTGTAGCAGCCGCACAACCAACCAAAGAGACGCCTCTCCCAGTCCTCCACATCCTTTGCCAGTTTCCAAATCCAAATCCATTTCCACTTCCATATTTCAGTCTCAGTCTCAGTCTCAGTCTGCAGTCAGAACATCATCACTTAGTCAGTCAGTTGGTCGCTGTGCGCGCTCGCAATCGGAATCACAGTTTTTCGCTGTCGCTGCCTGCGCTGCCGTCGCCGACGACGTTGCCGACGTTGACGCTGACGTCGACGTCGCCGTTTACGTTAACGTTAAAGTTGTCGTTGCCGTTGTCGTTGTCGCTATCGCTACCAGCGTCTCGTATCCATTCGGTACTCAGTCTTGCGAAGACAACCGGCAGATAGAGACGACACCAAATCAAACCAAATAAAATCTGAATACAAAATAAATATAAAAAGGAATAACGCATACGCCGCGTACGCCAAGGCCAATTGCATTGATCTCTCGCTCACAGTCTCACTCAGTCTCGGCCATGTCGCGTCGCGTTTCTGTTTTGCTGTGCAAATGATTTTCTGTTTTACTGTTAATATTGTTATAATTTAAATTTACATTTACATTTACATACGGATTGTGATAACGAAACTAAAAGAGAAACGTGAAACGACAAGAGGCAATCATGATATTTGATCGTTATGTTATATCAGGTTGGTTGCTCTACTAATTGTCTCTGTACAAGTGTGTCCAGTTATCACCTTTTGAGTTTCTATAGACTCGATTCAATAAAATAAAAACATTTCCATTCTGTGACAATCAAAGGACTTATATGAGTGTCCAAAATGTGTGTGCCACAATTGAAAGATTTAAAAACTATTGATAATGAACTATGAGTGATGTTAGTGTTGACTTTATTAAAAGTCTTTTTTTTATGGCTTACATTTGTAAGCTATCCATTTACTTAAGCAATGGAACTGAACTAAGAATATACAACAATATTTTAATGCCATTCTAGAGGAGGACCAAGCTACACAAGACTACAGGGCCATTGTGATTAATTAGTATACACAACAAATTTCAAATGTTAGCAATCAAAAATGTCTTCTTCAATTCATAGAGGACAATTAATTACTCAACAGATTGCATTTTAAATTGTGTATAGATAAATTCTTTGTTGAATTTGCTGATCAATTTGAAGAGCAAAGCGCAGTTTCTAATCTTTGTTGCTTTATTGACCGATATTAATTGTATAATACACTATTTAAAATGGAAAAGGTCTGTAAGTTGTTAAATGAAAATGCGATTGCAGTTTGTCAAAGCAGCTTTCGTGGCAAGTGACTCACAAATTGGCGAGTTATCAAGACTAAGCACAGCTTCTTAGCGAATTCCTCAAATATAAATAACTAAACTAATTAGTGGCGACACCAGGAATAGAATAGAAGCACAAGAAACACATGTGAGTGAGTGAATAATAAATGGTCTTGAAAGAGAACTTTAAAATGGTGAAGCTAGACGATCCGCGCTCTGGGCCAAGATGGGCGCGAAGCAGGCAGAGAATAAGTGGTCGGCACTTCAAAAACTATTCTCGAATGGGTGCGAAAGACGCCGTCGGAGTATCACAAGTGGATATTAACTAATGAGATATGTTCTGTGGGCAAATAGCGTGTGCCAAGGAAGTGCGAAAGTTGTCAAGTTGTTCAGGATTGGTATTTGGCTATTTGGTTACTCGACCACCTTCCATTGTTTGCGTGTGCGGCTTATTTATATGGCAGATACTTATCATCATCGTCAAGAGTTCTGTTACTACCTATAACTGTTGCTGAGTAGAGTATGAGTACGAGTATGAGTGTGAGAGTGAGTGTGAGTGCTGAGTACTGAGTGCTGCTCATTGTTGACTGCTCGATATCTTTTTCGGGTTTCTCGCTTTTCGTTTTTCATTTCTATCTTTCCCTATTCATTTCGATTTCGTTTGCTCGCTTATCTGCGACTAGTTGAGGTGGCCTGCTTGTAAGTTGGACAGCTATTTTGTCTAACAGCTCAAATTACGATTTGGTCTCAAGTGTTTAAATAAGGCTGTCGGTACAAGCCTCAGACAACAATCGCACAAGCAGACCAACAAATATATACAAATAAATAATCGACGCGTAATTTGTTGCAGCTTTTGTGTCTCTTTTCATACGACACAAGTGTTTTCTTGTCTATCTCTGCCAATGGTATTGGTTTGTCTTCAGTCGAGTTTGGGGTCTAGTCGTGAAGGACAAGTGGAGCACATTGTTCAAGTATTATTCAGAATTAATTGATTTGGAGCTTAGATTCACATTAAGCAACTAAACTAAAGGGAAAACGACTCGAGAAAAGAGTTATATTATAATTTGTTGTGATTAAATGGAATGCACTTAAAAAAGAAATTTATTGCCTATATGCTTAAATAATTGTGATTAAGTAAATAAATATAATTTAAACTAAACTTTATTCCAATTTAAAATCAAAACGAGAAGCTTGAATTTAAATTGCATTTCAAGAAGACTAAATAGTATACAATTAATCAAAGTGTAGATTGCATTTGTTACAATTGAAATATGTAGATTTTCAGCACAACACACAAGTAGGACCGATCAATGGGGATATCTATCAAGGTGTTTAATGTCAGCTCGAATGTCTAGTCTGGTTCGAGGGAATCCATTTGCCGTGTCTATTTATTTGATAAGCAACAGCTGAGCAAGTCACATCTTTCAAAATAAATAGAAAACAAGTGCAGAAATAAAAGCTCCTCAAGCACATAATATGTAGAGTTGGAGAGTAAACAATAAATATTTTGAATTGTTTCGAATAGGAAAGGAATTCAATTCAATTCAATTCAATTCAATTCAATTCAGGCAAGACATTGTTAGCACAGGCTGTGCAGGTAATACGATCTACAGGTGAGCTTTAAATACCTCAGTGGCTGCACATACCACATACCATATACCACATACAGGGTATTTATAGTGGACACCCCCCCGTCAAGAGACACACAGATAATCGTTGATAGAACATGAGTCGAATGAGTGTTTGAACGACACTTTCAAGTGCTTGACAATTGCAAAATCAGAGAGATAGAGAGCGAAACAATGATGACAACATAGATATATATATATATATATATATATATATATATATATATATATTGCGTCTTTGTCAGAGATATGACAGTTGTGAAGTTGCTTTCTATTTGTGGCCGGCTGATTAGGATTAGGCGAAACAAAGTCGAAATTTAATCGCTAATCGCTTCCCATATCTCCACTTTTAGGCTCCAACGGCGACGACTACGATCCGAGCGTTGTGCGGCATCATCACCATCACCATCATCACTTGGATCTCAGCACAGCGACGCCACCATTTGGCCCCTTGCCGCCGGCGCATTTAGCAGCAGCAGCCAGCAGTCAGTCGAGTCGGCCCGAGGAGTCCTTTGCCCGCCACCTGCCACCGACGATATCCTCGCCGCCCTCGCCCCCCTCCGCCGGCAGCATGCAGCGTCAGCCTCTGTCATCGCAGCGCCTCTTGCGCCCCACCTCCGCCGCTGCCTCCGCCTCCGCCTCCGTCTCCGCCTCGGCTGCCTGCAATGGCTCCGGCAGCAGCGGCTTGGAGCATTTGTTTAGTGAGGAACGCCTGCTGCTGGATATGGCGCGTCTGCGAGAGCCCGTCTCCAATCTGGATATACGTGATAATGGCGTCTATGCCAAGACATATCTGCCCCGCGGCACCCGCTACGGCCCCTTCCCCATGCGTCTATGCCAGCAGCCCAGCGAACGACACCTGGCCTGGGAGGTGAGTTCAACTGGCCTAACTGTGTATCTTTTTCAGTTGTCCGTCAATCTATTTCCAAGTATTAATCAGATAAATCGATTTCTGCGAATCCCATGTCATGTGCTAAACAATCGATAGTGCTATCAATTTCCTGTAAACAGAATGCATTTCTTTGCCAATAGAATAACAACTTGAGTTTCAAAGCATAATTGCATAATAGTTGCCAAATGAGGCTGTCCCGAACAAAAGTGTAAATTGCATCTTATTTACTCATTTAACAATTTAATTAGTCAACTAATGAACTTGCTTTTTCGCAGATGCATATTCATTTACTTTTTGTGTCAGCTGTAGTTCATAATTCTATCACTTAATAATTGATTTGAGCTCTACAATTTAAACTGTAGCCTGAAATAAGTATCAATGCTAAGCAGTTTCTCTTATTCTTTGAGCGTTAGCTTGGCACAGATATCTTTGGGTATCAAATGCACAGCACAGTTCATTGCTCCTGCTACTTTTAATTGCCAATTCAATTGTGCTGGCCGCGACATTATCCTTTGGCATATGTGTGCATTTTGTTGTTGTCTGCATTTCAGCTCCGGTTTCGTTTCATTTCAGGGAAATTTAATCCTATCAAAGCTGCGCGCGAAAATATTGCATGAACAAGAAATGCATTTCGTTTTGGGGGTTTTTCCATAGGAAAAAAGGAAGGAAAATCAAACGATTGGAAATAAATTTGATTAGCACGGGGGTTTCTGCGGCTCGCTACGCACAATTGTCAGTCAAATGTGCCTAATCCTTGGCCAGAGCTAATTTCCTGATCACACCGGGCAAAATCCACAAAGTGCACCCTAAATGAGGCTTAAGTTGAGGTCCGAGCTCTCTCGGGGGCCTCTGTGATGCTTCCAATTAGTTTGGAAACCCTTCGATTGATTGTCAGTCAGCCAGTCAGTCAGTCAGTCAGTCAACCGACACTTTTGCCACTACCGTTGGCAGGCAGCAAGGACGGGCTGACAGACAATCCAATCAAATTATCGCGCCTAGTCCTGTTGACAATTGTCGCAGGATAGCTCTACCTAGCACTCGCAGTCCCTCTATCTGTTGTGCCATTCAGGTATTGCAAGAATCCTGTTGTTGTTGTTGTTGTTTGATTTGCCACTCGAGCCAAAGCGGCAACTGGCAACTGAAAATTGGCAATGCTCCTGTCTTCTGTGTTCTGTCCTTCGTCCTCAGCTGATCCCTTCCTTATTATTTTCTGCTCTGGATGATCCTCAAATCAAGCGCACTTTTCTCATTCACATTTCCGTTTTGACAGATACATTGGCCCTACCGTCTATCTGTATCTGTATCTCAAGCAATTTGAAGCCCGTTCTCTGGGTGTGAACCCAACACTTTGAGATTATCGCTGGCGCGTAAATATTTGTCTTGCCCATTGACTATGCCATGTCTGGCTGCTTGTGGCCTCTTTTTATTAATAATAATAAACACATATGAATAGCCAAGCCAGCGACAAGCAGGACAACCTGGACATGTTTGTCTCTCACATGTGCTCGCCCTTCCCAATCCCAGGATTAGCTCAGCAACAACAACAACGATGACAACATCCCTGCTAGTCTTGTTATGTATCTATTGGATATCCTTGTGATCTTATCTTTAGTGGCTGCCTCATGTTGCAGTTTCCGTTATCCTGTCCTGCTAATCTCCAGCTTCTCATGCATATGTCATGTTTGCAGTTCTGTCATAAAAAGACGGACTTCATTGAGTTATTGCTTTGATGTTAATTATGGAAATTGGTGCAGTTAGAGTTGAGAAATATTTTATTATGCCGTTCTAATTGCTATCATAGACCAGTTCGTGAGCAACATTATAAAATGAAATCTTTCCATTTATTTTTTTTTAACTTGGTAGTCGGAAAATCTTTTCTTGAAGGCAATGAAGGCAATGAAATTGGGTTAAATATTTATCCTCACAAAAATATAAAATATAATAAAGAAATTGCCAAATAAAGTACTTTAAATTTGTAGATAAAATAAGAAACCTAAAAATACATTAATGTATAACATTGTGAAATTAGTCGCATTAAAATATGCACTCTCTTATATTCATTAACGAGCTCCTTAACCCTTTAGGTTAGCGAGTGTGATGATCGTAATATTACAGAAAAAGTCTTATACTGCAAATAGTTTCTGTTCGACTCTTATACAAGTGTAATACATTTATAATTGCTGGCGGACTGCGCTCCTCTTCTTCTTCATCTTGAAGCATCTGTCGCTCCACATACACACACTTGACCACTTACACACACACACACACACGCACACTAGCAGCATACACACGGCTTGCTCATGTGTAAAACGCAACTTGAGTTTAATTTTAAAAAATATACTTGCCCATGTGTGAGTGTGTGTGTGTGTGTGTGTGTGAGAGATTTTATTTATTTCTTTGCATATGCCACGGCGCGAGCACTCGAAGCGTTGTTAACTTGATTTTTGGAGCGTGCACAAACATATGCGCCCACCCCCAGCCCACTGCCCCCGCTCTGCCCTTGCGCTGGCCTGACTCTGCAGACTCTCCCACTCAAGCACACACTCACACATGCAGACGCATGCCACTTAATGAAACTCAAAAAAAAAAAAAAAAGAGCGAACTGTAAAACGCCGTTTTTCCATATGACTTGACAGACAAGAGGCTAGCGGCGACTGCAACTGCGACGTCGATGGCGACTGCAACTGCGACGGCGTAACGCCATACGCAGTCATTTCGCTGCTGCTGTTGTTGTTGTTTTTGCTATTGCTGCCGGTTCTAAGGCGCTTTGCTCATTTAGTTGTTGTTGTTGGGCAGTCGGTGATTATTGTGTCAATTATGCGTTTTAGCAGCTCAGTTGTTGTTGTAACGCCGCTGCTTTTATTTTGCAAACAAAAGCTGTGGGCGGCAACTCGCCATTATTGCTGCTGTTGTTGCGGCCGGCGAATGACCTTGACTAGGGCGGACGGCAGCTGCAAGGGTTTTAGAAGAGGCAGTGCCAAGAACAGAGTCCAATTGTGGACGGTGCAATTTGTTGCAATGAATGAAATACCTCTAATAAAATTAAGTCTTTTAATCAATTTGCTACTTTTCTTAAATCTACTACTTTTTTGAACTACTTTGCTACTACCTTTTTGCAGCAGCAACTTCACACTTTAGCACAGTCAAGAGCGCTGTTGTCACTGCTAGTAGGTGCGTGTCTCGGCTAAGATGGGTGACTTAGCACAGTTAGCCCAGTTTTGCGCCTATGTAGACAACAGATGGCGCCAGCAGTCGCGCAGAGAACTTGCAAATGAAGTTTCAATGAAATATTAAATTATGCTTAATATTTATTTTTTTTCTATTTTGTAGGTGATTGCCGGACCGCTGTTTCATGGCTGGCTAGAGCCCTTATCGGATGTGGCCACATGGCTGAAAAAAATACGCGCCGTGCAAATCGATGAAATTGAAGAGGCTAATTTAAGGAATTTTATAATTGCCGGCTATGTAAGTGAACACCCCAACATGTTCATTATTTATTTTTGTAATTAACAAATACTTTTAATGGCTATTTTTTAGCTGTGGTACGAAACCAAGCGGGATGTGAATGCAGGCGCCGAAATTGTGGTCGATGCACGTCCCAAAACCCCATACGATATCAGTGACAGTTTCGCTGATGTTGCAGGGGCCACAGCGGCGGCAGTGGCAACAGTAGCCAGCAACAACAACAACAACAACAATACAAGCAGCAACAACAACAATAGCCTATTGCCTAGCGATGATCGCAGCGATCGAGATAATGGTAAGTGCAATGAGCAGATCTGGCCATGCTGGCTCTGTGCCTAATATCGCATACAGCTGGCAAGCAAATTAAGGCACGGTCAATCGTTAAGCAGTGGTAGGGGCAGGGGCAGGGGAGGGGGAAATGCGCGTGACAATGAAGCTGGCACGAGCCTGCAACATGATATCTTCATCAGGCTTGTCCTCATCAACAGCATCCCAGGATCAACCACGACCATGCAGGACTTATGAGGGCTGCCCAGCAGCACCCTTTTGTTTAGGGGTGCTGGCCTAGGGGTAGGGGAGTAGTTCGCGCCCCTGTCACGACAATTTGTGCAACGCATGCGCGCATGCAATCTGTGGCAACCGCACATGTTTTCATTTGTTATTAAAATGTTTGATAATTTCATTAGAGATCCATCAACACGACCGAGGCAAGCCCGCTTGCTGTTCCAGCTCCTGTTCCTGTTCCTGCTCCTGCTCCTGCTTCTATGATCCTAGCTGGCTGGCTGTCGGCTGTCGGCAGTCAGCAAATGCCAAATGGCACACGCTTAATTTAATCCTAATCCAATGAGAGGGTTGCCATGTCAATTCCCCCCTCTCGGCCTCTTGCCAGGCCCGATCGTGTTTGATTATAAACATGTGGGATTTATGCACGTCTCATTTAGCCGCTGCCAATGGCTTTTGCCACACTGCCTTTTGTGTTTGGCTTTTCAGCTTTTTATCACGCGTCAAATCATTTTTGAAAACTATTTTTCGTTTTTGCATTTTTATTTTTATTTTGGTTTAATGCCAGCTTTAAAATATGCATACGTAATTGATCCTGACATACGTTACTTTTCAATTAAAACCATAAAGACCCATGTGTCTGACTTTCCCACACACACACACACTCGACTCGACTTGACTTGAGTTTATAACGTATTTCTGGCCAAGTTTTCATTGTGCCAAGTCACGGCCTGTTGGCCACACGAACTGCAACATTCGGTAAGACACGGTGCACAGGACCTTCAGGGTCCTGCCACATTAGGAGGGTAGCAAGGGGCAAGTGTGGTTGAAATGGTAACAAACGACTTGGTAAATCGTTAAGCATGAGTTCAGCTTATACTGCACTTTCCCGTGGCCAGGGGGGAAGAGTTGCAACCTGACCGTTACAATTTCCACTCAAAGGAATATATTATAAGATACACATTTTGAAATTTAACGGCCAAATAAAGCAAGGAACTATGTGAACCAGTAACTAAATGTTCCATGGAACTATGATTATGCCAAGGGGCTAAAAGGACACATTGGGAAAGGTCCTTGTTCAAGTCGATTGATTTTACATTTAAATATTTATTATGAATTTTAAAGTATATGAAGATTGAATATAAATAATATTGGATGGTATTTAAGTTTATAGAAAACATTGTTTACAATTCTGATAATTAGGAAAGCAATTATGATAGAGATTTATAATCGAGAAATGAGCAAGATCAAACAAAAGCAAAACATTTGAATATATAACATATATAGTGTTAGTTAGGCAGTAGGTTTTTGAGAATAAAAGTAAGAACTTTTAAATAGACATAAAATTGAATGTGCAAATAGAGATAGTGAATTGACTTTTTTAACTTTATGTAATATAAATAATTAACTAGTTCAAATACTTGAGCATGTGTCCGCTGTAAGCCTTCTTAAGCTAGGTCAACTTGATGGTTCGATTGGTTAACATAACCTGTTGGGTGCAACTGAAGTGAAGTGACTAAACAGAGCAGAGTACAGAGTAGAGATCATAGCTCACTCATCAGGGCCCTCGATGCAAAACAAAGGCTAAGGCTAAACCACTTTTGAGATGGCTTTCAGCTTAGAGCGCGGTGCGACTTCAATGGACCAATCAAAGACAAACAATTGAATTCAGCAACGACGATTGAGTACCCCCGATCAGAGGGAGCACACGCCAAGAGCTGGAGCTGGAGCTAGAGCTAGAGCACGACCAAGCCCAAATCGAAAACTTGGCACACACACACACACACAACACACACACAGTTGCACAGTGACACATTGTCGCCAACAAAGCTGATAGATGATTAATGAGCTGGCATGTTATGCCGAGTTACCAAACTACCCAACTACCAAAAAAACAGCAGAAAAAACAAACAAAAACGAGCGAACGATTGAAAAACCGTAAAACGAAAACTGAAACTGAAAACTGAAATTGAAACTTGCCATGTCGCGTCTTCTGGCTAAATGATCATCGTGTGTCAATTTGGGCATCATTAGGAGTGTGTTTATATTTCTTTTTTTTATAGCTGCGATAGATGAAGCCGAACCCTTTTTTGACGACGCGGCCTGCTGCCAAATCGATTAGCAGGCGGATCTAACTTTGATTTTGCCACAGCAGCAGAAGTTGTAAGGTGTAAATAATTCAATCAATCATTTGTCAACAATGTTTCGGCTTCCGTTTTGGATTTCAAATTCAGGGTCAGCATACACGTATGTAGACATGCCCACTTGGCTCCATCTCCATCTCCATCCTGATTGCGAACTCGACTCTGACAATGCGCCCATTCAATTCAAAGTCGATTCGAGTCGATTCGAGTCGAGGAGTAAATCAATCTACCAGCTTGGAGAGCGAATGCCTCGACAGCTGCGACTGGTGAAAGGCGTGAAAGGATTGAGCATTGATATTGAGTTGCAGTTGCAGCCAAGGGGAAAGCCCCTGGGACATTGATAAGGTGTAGCTGCTGCAACTTGATGTATTGCTCAGAGATTGCGAGGAATTTCAGAAATGTCACTTTATTACATCACACAGCTGTCTTTGTGAGATGGGTTAAATGTGACATGCTTCTACTGTGAGACTTAAACTTTTGCAATTAAATTAGTACGATTGCTTTGCAAACTAAATGCGATTGCAATTAATTTACAATCTTTTCTACTATTTATGTGGCTGATAGCTTTTTGAAGATGGAATCCTTTCATTTCATTCCAAAAGTGTTTGCAATCAAGTGAAATTCTCTTGCAATTAAAGCAACAAATTGCATAATGAAAATAGCTGAAGTAGCTTTAGTTATTTTGTTAAATTTATATGCATTAGTTTCCAAATGAAATGAAATATATGCATATATATATATATATATATACAATACTTTAATACATGTTGCCTAAGAGTTGTAAAGTTATATAGATAATAGGAGAGGTTAATAGAGAGCTAAATGAAATGATGGATGGCTAGAACTATAAAACAAACTACAAATGGTTATTAACATTTATAGATGTGTATAGTATTTGAATATATAAATCTGTAGTATTATAGTATTCTATACAGTACACTATGAACATTTTAACTCGCACCAAATGGTGACTTCTGCTAATGCCATTAGTTACCTTGCTCTTAAGTAGCAGTTCCCATCGAGTTCGTGGCTTACATTTCTCAGGCTCTGCTCATCGGTGGGCCAGCTGACGCTGGGCCTGCTTACAACACCTCCTAGATCCTTTAGACTGTTATCCCACGCTTTTGCTCGATGCGACCATAAGGTGCAGTAAAAAAGCCACTTACGTGGGAATCCTTGAATGTCTCCTTTGTCGTCGCACATTGCTCGTTTCTCTTGCTTCTCATTTTCTCCCATATTGCACACGCTGAAAATTAACTTTTGACCTGAACTGCGAGAGTGGACGCGACCTGCAATTATGCAGACAGAAGCACATATACATACATCATCAAGTCGGACGGGTGGCACGGCAGTCACCCCTAGAGAGGGCGACAGTGGAGGAGGAGGATGAGGAGGAGGGGAGAGTGCCTTGAGAGGCAACACCTGTGTGTTGTTTTGGTATTGTAAGGTGCTATATGACTTTTCGAGTGAAATCAGTCCAACGGAACCGAAGCTAACCGCGAGGCAAGAGCGACCCCTGTGAGGCAGATACCCCCTCTCCCTCCCTCCACACCTCTGCTACTGGATGGATGTGTTTGCATGCATAATCTTTGGTCATTGTCATCCCTTACGTTGCATTCTTGGCATTCGGGTTAAGGGCTGAGGCAAGAGCACACCTGTGTGAGCAACAGCGAGTGTGTGTGTGTGTGTGTGTATGTGTCACCTGGTGGTTGTCCAAGTGCCAAGCTGCCCACTCGGAACAGCATAGACGACGCGTCGTTTCGATAGTCATTTCCCCTCGGAATTGTCATTGGACTTGTGTGTACTTGGCTCAGTCCGCGACACCGCGACCCCTTGAACCAGAGCACCTTAGGACCTCAGGACCTCAGTCGAGTGGTGCGGGGTGCGGGGAGTGCTTTACTTTCATTTCGGAACAATTATCTATTCAACGTCAAGCTATACCCAGTGCTATACTACGATATGAGTGCACACGATTTGGTTTGCTGCTACCAATTTTTTGTTAAGTGTTTGCGTGTTTACCGCACTATCTGTCTGTGTGTGTATGTGTGTGTGTGTGTGTGTGTGTGCTGGTCATATGCCAGTGCGTCCTGTCCGAGTCCTTCCGCAGATTGTTAGCGAGCAAACAAAACATTAGCTCGGCGGCATAATGCGACCAGAGCGACACACTTGTTCCTCAAACGCGAAACCGAACGGTTGTGTCAAGTGCTACCTGAAGAAGTGCTCTCTCTCCGACCTCATATCATACATATACATCATATATCATCTCGACGCACATACTGAAAGCAATAGTGTTACATATAAAGTGAAGCTAAAGTTAACAAGTGTGAGTGCCGTGAATCTGCTGAAGAGTAGTCTTCAATGAGCATTAAATTATATTTATAAAATAATCCTGCCATCAAAGAAGATGCTTCAATTCAGTCTAAATTTTAATTCAAATTAATATTATTTAATCGTTTTCAATTACAAAGAAGAGTCGTCATTTTAAAAATGAATAAGAACCAAATTAGCGAAAAAGACTCTTCGATTCAGGCTAAGTTTGAATTTATTTCTTTATTTAACCGTTCTTAGTTGAAAATAAGAGTCTTCTTTTCATTACAAATATAGTATTATTAACTATCTTACGATAGTTGCTGAACATCAACGTCACTATGAACCATTAATTATATTTAAGGATTCTTTCCATAATTTTCTTTATTGAGTTCCCCTTCTATATCCTTCTCCCCTTTGTACCATTGCAGGTTCCCATTATAGCGGTGACGAGTACAGCAAGGATAAGAAGAATTTATCGCAGATCGATAACGATTTCACAGACGACGAAAACGGTTTCGATATCCGCTGTGAGGTCTGTGATAATGTGTATACGGATTTAGAACGGTAAGCGCCAATCGATTATACTTCAATATAAGCAAACTATTCGATCTGGTGGGAGAATGTCTTTGAAATTGCTTTGGCATTTCAACAATAATCTCAATAAAATTTCCTATTAGCCAGGCCAACATTAAATGGTCGAAAACAAGCTGCCAATTAGCTTCCAACTTACCCATAGAATTATGGGTGCGCTCTTGGCTCACAGCGTGGGCGGGGCTGGCAGCGGCGCGGTGGCAAGGGGAGTGAGGGGAAACTATTCCCAATTGTTGTTAAATGCTGCTCGTCGGCGATCTTAATTAAAAGTTGATGGCGATAATATTAAGTGTGGCCAATAAAATGCCCCATTAAAGTGGGCGAAGCGCCAGACCAACTGGGATTTGAAAGTGAGAGTTAGCCACGATATGAAATGGCCAATTTGAAGAGATCTTAATGATTCTTTTTTATATTTCACTTACTCAAATTCAAGTCAGGTTGTGGCCACCAATTCCTTGATCTTTATATGGGATTCACTAGAAACAAAGTTAGCAGTGTAGTTGAATAATTCATTTTGATAAAAAACCAAACACTTCTTAAGCATTTATATTTATTAAATGTCATTTATTGGACACGATCACATTTTATAAAAACTAATTCTTTAAATTTATTTAATTTCCTGTGATTGCTAATAGAAAAGATAAGAAAATGAGTTTCATTAAATTGAAGCCTTTCCTGCGAAATTATCAATTGCATTTGTAACTTTTAATCTATTATTCCACTTTGAAATGGGAGATCTTTAATCAACTGACAATTACTGCAGTTAATGTAAAACTTTTGTACAATGTGTACAAATGTTTTAGACAACTACAAACGCAACAACAACAAGAACAACACGCAAGTTCTGTTTCTATTTGCGTTCCAAGTGCTAAAGTGCGCTTTTGATTTGTATTTGATTTGGGGAGGGAAACTGAACCGTGTGTGGTCAATACAGCGACAGTAATCACTGTGTGTGTGTGTGTGTGTGTGATTTATTGAATTTTAGATGAGAAACTCACTCGAGTGAAAGGAGAAGCTATGACGAACCTGCCTGCTCTCTCTCTATCGTCTATGCACTCCGTCAGGCTTTTGCAATTTTATCTGATGTTAAACATGCATAGCCAGTTGCTGTTGTTGTTGTCGCTGTAAGCAAACAAACGCCCACACTTCAAGTGCTGACTCTGGGTGCCGTCAACTCTTCCATGTCGATGACAAAAATCACAAAAAAAAATAAAAGGGAAATGCTAAAAATGTGGCCGCCTTTTGTCGACGTTGCTCCTCCCACGCTTCAAGTGCGATAATCATCGCACAATCAAGGACAACAGCAGCAGTAGCGGAGAAAGAGACGGAACGAGAGGGGGGACGGAACGAGAGTGTGCGTGTGTGGAGGACACTCATTGGCCACAGCTGCAGCCAGCTGAGAGACAGAGATCGCTTATCAGCCAGTCGCATATTAAATATTGAACATCATTTGACTAATTGACGCCAGCACTGCTCTTGTGTGGGCGTCAACTAAAGTTGTACAATAAACAAAGCGCCTGGAAGGCGTGTGAACTGACGCACATGACTCTGATTGAGGCTGTCGATTGTCTCTGCCTGTCTGTCCGACTGTCGCAACTGCTAATTTCATTCTTTTCTGATGACAGCAACCCCGATAAACAAACCCAAAAAGCAATAAAACATAAACCATTAAAACCATTACCACAAACCCTAATTGGTTAGTCTCATTCATTTTATTCCCCATTCACCTTGCAGCCTGGATGATCACCTGGTTGGAGCCCATCATTTCAAGCGCGGAGAATTTGCCTGCGAACTTTGTGGCCATCGCTTCAGTCATCGTCTGCTGCTGATCAAGCACGGGGCAATCGCACACGACAATATACGCAAATATTCCTGCGAGAACTGTTCCAAGGTAAGTTTATGTAACAATTTGAAGGCAAATAAAAAGAGCTTAGCTTGGTTAGAGCCAAGTTTCAGCTATATAAAATACTGTTGCTTCAAAATTAAGACACCAAATAAAAGAGACTACTCAGAATGAAAGAAAATAAATATTAAAGAGCAGTGTATTTTAAATATTTCAATATTAAATATTCACTAAAACATATAGCTTCTAAATATGTGAATATACAAATTGATTGAATATATTGACAGACTTAACTAGTAGTACACATATATTCTTACTTTGTTTAATGAAGATCGTTGAATTCCCAAAACACATTTACAATTGAACTCCACTGAACTGCTGTCTATTTTAGAACATAGTTTATAAGCATATCAGAAGCATTGATCGCAGCTTTGATCACTGCCAAGTCTGAGCGTAAGTGAGGAGAAGGCGCAGCGTCTAAAACGATCGTATCATTAATTATTGTATCAGGTCGCAGTGGTATTTGGTAGACAGCTAAAGACTTTTGATTTCAAGCAGATCAATAGCCGCAGGCGCTTCAACTTGGCATTAAATAAATATAACAAAAAACGATCGAAAAAACCTCTTTGGTTACTTGTCTTTTGCCAGTTAACTCCACCAACCCCCCCTCCCCCCGCCATGCCGACCCCTTCTTGGATGCTGCCGCACGCGCTGGGGCAATACGAAATTAGGGCGTGTACTCATCCAAAACACTTAAGAGACCATTTCGGTCGTAATGAAGAAACTTTGTTACCAACTCGATTGAGCAGCAGCGGTTGTTGTTGCTGTGGTTGTTGTAGTTGCTGTTGTTGTTCATCTTCGCGCTGCATTTGAATGCCAATGTTAAATTAAAGGGCCAAGAGCTTGGCAGTCTATCCATCGATCCATCGATCCATCGATTCGTTACAGGCCTCTTCGTCTGGCACTTCGTCATTGTCATCGACGACTTCGACATCTTGCAAAGATGTTTTAATGGCATGTTGATTACAATCTTGTGGTCTCTCGTCCAGGCTTTTCTTTTTGATTTTCCCTTTTTTTCCTCTCCCCTCTCTCTCTTATTTCCAACGGTATTTCAATCGATGCAACGTCTCGTTGCATTACAGTTAGTTTACTTAGCGCTCTGTAATTGTTTCGGTGGCATGTAAGTAGCACGCATTGTGGTGGGGCTAGCCCCCCCCCCACCCCCCAACCCGTTACAGGGACAGCGACATAAACGGGAGCTAGCTGAGGCTAGAAACAAATGATGATCGATCTTGTGGGGCATTTGCCCAGTACCTACAATGCATAAAAGGGCAATACTTTCGCTGGGGCCCCAAGAAAAAAAAAAAAACAACAGTAAAACGAAAACGGGGTCTGAGCTCAGCTGTCAGCTTTGTTTGTTTTCAAGCAGCCAAGTTAAAGCGTTTCAAAAGGGATTTGCCACGGATCTACCATGTTTTCCATTTCGGATTTGAGCTTAGCTGCACTTCACTTCACTTCACTTCACTTCACCTCGTTTTGGGGGCTAAGTGAACTGGACTCTCTAAAGTTGGGGTAGTGTCAAATTTACGAGCTGTGAAGTCGCTAATACTTGACACTATAAACTCGACAAGTTCGACATCTGTTAGTCTTATTAGTCTGCAAACATATAATGCTTTATTGCTCTCTGCTATAATTTGTTTTACTTTTATAGCTGGAGTAATTTTGCATGCTCCTACAAAAACCAATTGGTTGTTAAATCAATGGACATATGTATATGTATGTGTGCATGTACACACACATGCACTGCTCTCAGCATAGAAAAATTCAAAACAATACATGCACCCACTTTTATATGTATTGGTCGCAGCAAAGACAGTGCAAACACACAAAAACACAAATTAAAAGAGTAATGCAATAATACATCAACAAATTTGAGCTTCTAGTGTTCGTGTGTATGGGTTGCAGCAAAGACAATGCAAAAACGAAAATAAATAGAGAAATGCAAAATACATGAACAAAATTAAGCATTTCACTTCTTATCTCCATTCTCTGCCAATATTTTACAAGAACAATTGCATACGCATTGTTGTTGTCCCATTCTGCAGCATGTGACTATGTTGTTGTTCGTTTTGCATGTTTACACTTTGGTAAATCAGTTTGAATTTTGCTGCCGTTGAAATCAGCAACTTAATAGAAAATGAAAGTGACTCCAAACTTTTTAGCAGTGCACAAATCACCTAACCTCTATTACTGCTAATTTATGCATCATAATGAAATGAATAAATTACAAATTAAAGCGCAGCCATTATACATACATATGAACATATGTATCTAATTGTCTTGGTAGTTTGTACTTTAGTACTTTGATTTATTCAACTTACAATTAGTTGGCAACCTCATGGTTCATGACTGTTTTTGTTTTAAATACTCTTAGTACGGTTTTGTTGGACAGTCTGGCAACTGGTTGGGGGTTTTTAACCAGTTTGGTCTTCTGCCAGGTCTAGATCTCCTTTCAATGCCCTACTGCAGACGCCTTGGCCTGACCCCACGTACGATCCTAACGCCACACACAACAGCAAACAGCAAACAGCAACAACTAAAGCTACAGCTATAGCATCAACAACAGCAATAACAGCTACAACAACAGGCACTTCGCAGACAATCGCATTCCATAGGCCAACCTTTGCGAGCTTCAAGCACCCATCGTCTCTGTCTCCCTCTCTGCCTCTGTCGCCTTCGCTGCCTGCATGCCAAAACACCTACACTTTATCCATGAGTCTTCAACTATTACTGTTGTTGCTGTTGCTGTTGTTACTGTAACACCATCGTCGTCGTCGTCGTTGTCTTTTGTGGCGTTTTTCGCCTTTTTCGAGAGTAGTTGAATCTAATCCATTTGATGTAGTTATAGCACGAGCTATTCTTGTGTGTGTCGCACCGTTTGTCTTCAGTCCTCAGTATTCCGTTGCCGCTTCTCTCTCTCTCTCTCTCTCTCTCGCTCTCTCTTTCGATACACTCGAAAACAAAACAAGAAGTAAAGAGAGACACAGGCAGGCTGACTCGATCATCGTTTGATATGAATTCGTAGCGCATTATGACAGCATGATTAGGCATAACAGTTTCGTAAAAGGCAGCGCAGTATAGCGCGGGTGGAGGCTGACCGAAATCAAGTTTGAAGTGGATACTAAAAAACTGGCTGTACCTCCCCACAACCCCCCTCTTGCCATACAGTCCATTGGCCATGCCTTGTGCCTGGTCTGCCCGACTTGGCTGGGCTTAACTTGTCTTGGCCCGTCTTTGGGCCTGTGCCTTTGTGTCTGTGTCTGTGCCAGTGTTTGGGCCAAATGAACGGCTCGATCTGTCATTGCGTTAACCCCCCAAAAAAAGGCGCTCTAGCTGTGAATTTGCCTAGCAATGAACTGCAGTCACTGTGACTCAAACTGTGATTTTTACTTAGGAGTTCTTTTGATGTTATTTGAAGTTCTATTGAGCTGGCTCAGTTGGATATTCGTTTGAAATTTGATGTGAGATTATTTTCAAATTTTTCTTTGTATTTCTTGAATTTTCTTCAATTAAGTATGTGTTTGTTGTTGCTTAGTGATTTCTTTCCTTTGTTACATTTCCAAAAGGTCGTAATTGGTTTTCCAATAATCAGTTTTGAATATAACTATACTATACTTCATTTTCATTCCGATCATTGCTTCATTTGTAATCACAGTTTTAGTGAAGGTGTCACTGTTTTTATAGAGCAGCGCTGGTCACGCTTTAAGGTATAAGGAGCGGGGGCCTCGGGGATGGTCAGGCGATAGAAGCAGCAACAGCAACAACAACAGCAACGGCAACGACAATTGTAGCAATTGATGTTAATAATTGACGAAGGTGTTGCTGCCGTCGCCGTCGCCGCTGCTGCTGCTTGTGGGTGGAGTTGTAGTTTTTATTGTTGTTGTTATTGCCGTTGTTGCTGCCTTTGCGTAATCTCTTAGAGCGCTACAATCTACGGCGGGGGCATTGTCTAGCCGCTGAGCTCTCGCAACAGATCCGTTTAGCGGCAGCGGCAGCAGCAGCAGCAGATGATTGATTAATTTCAGTTTCATTTGATTTGGCAGCGGAACGAGAGCAACACTCGCGAGTCGCGAGTCGGAGAGCCAGTATTGAATCACACTCATAGATTATCCATTGTCTCCTTCTGTTGTACACAGGTATTCTGTGACCCATCGAATCTACAGCGCCATATTCGCGCCTATCACGTTGGAGCTCGCAGTCATCCGTGTCCGGAGTGCGGCAAAACATTTGCGACATCATCGGGCTTGAAGCAACACCAGCACATCCATTCGTCGGTGAAGCCATTCGCCTGCGAGGTCTGCTTCAAGGCCTACACACAGTTCTCCAATCTCTGCCGGCACAGGCGCATGCATGCCGATTGTCGTGTCCAGATCAATTGCAAGAAGTGCAACACAAGCTTCAACTCGGTGACATCGCTGTCGAAGCACAAAAAGTTCTGCGACACCACGGAAAACTTTCGCAGTCATCAGACGGGCAGACTCCATCATCACCATCACCATCATCATCAGCAGCAGCAGCAGCAACAACTACCACCGCAGCAACAACAGCCGCCTCCACTGCTGTTGCCCCCTGGAGCTCATCAGCGTCTCGCTACCGCCGCCTCTGCCTCCGCTAACAACAACAGCTCGAGCAGCGAGTCAGCCAGCTCGGCCATGGCCACGCCACCCAATCACATCTTCATGATGCGTCCCAGCCCCTCGTTCTTTGCGGGCTTCCCTCACTATGGGCTGCCCAACTTCTTTTCGCCGGGACTGCAGCAGCCGGGCAACTTTCCGCTGCCACACATGTTTCCCAATCCGCAGCTGAATCCACTGGTGTTCCCCAATGCCGCATTCCAGCAGCAGCTGCAGGCGGCCATGAACATCAAGTCGCCGGACTCGACGCGACTGAAACGTGAGTCCAGTTCGCCGGAGCAGAAGCCGATCAAGGAGGAGGATGAGGAAGAGGAGGAGGAGGAGGAGCGGCATGCTGAGCAGGATGAGCAGTATGAGTCCAGCAAAGTCAAAGAAGAGTCCAAGCAAAAGCACGAGACGGGCAAGATCAAAAGGGAGACAAACTCAGTGCAGATTGACGAGGACCAGGACAATGATCAGGACCAGGACAACGATAGGGTGAGTTCAACTTGGCTAGCCTAACACTTTCAATTGCTTACTAAATACCCTACTCCTTCTCTACAGAAATCCATAGATATTGTGAGCACGCCACCGCCCATGGAGTCGGAGCCACTGGAGAAGAACAGCGCCGAATTGCCCTTGGATCTGTCCATCAGTCGCAAGCGTCACAACGCCACGCCCATGTCCAGTCGCACGCCCACGCCCGACCTGGAGGAGGGCGACGACGATGTGGAGCAACTGCAACTGCAGCCACCGCCCGCCAAGCTGGCCAAGCACAGCTCTGGCGAATCCTCCACCTCACGACTCTCCTACAAGGGCAGCAGTCCCACACACAGTGCCAGCGCCTCGCCGGCACCCACCAGCTCGCCCTCGCCCCCCATCAGCACTGGCGGCGATCTGAGCAGCATGTCCGAGAGTGCCGCTGCCTCAGGCTCCGCTTCCGCATCCGCATCCGCCTCAGCTTCAGCGGCAGCTGCAGCGGCTGCGGCCGCCTCGGCCATGGCCTGTCCGCGGCCATTGCATCCACAGCTGCTGCTGGAGGAACTGTATCGCTCACGCTTTTCAACGCCACCGTTTCATTTTTTAGGCCAAATGGGCGGACGGCCAGATTTTGAGTCGCCAGTTGCTGCCCGTGCTGCCCATGCACCATGCAGCAGTTCGCGTCATCTGCCGTTTCCGCCCGAGCACAACTTCCGTGAGGCTCTGCGTGCTGCCGGCCTGCCTGCCGCCCGCCCTTTGGTGGCAGCCACCTCCAGCGGCCGCCTCAAGGATCGCTACACCTGCAAGTTCTGCGGCAAAGTGTTTCCCCGCTCCGCCAATCTCACCCGGCATGTGCGCACCCACACCGGGGAGCAGCCGTACAAGTGCGAGTACTGCGATCGCTCCTTTAGCATCTCCTCGAATCTGCAGCGTCATGTGCGCAACATCCATAACAAGGAGCGACCCTTTCGCTGTCCCATGTGCGATCGCTGCTTTGGCCAGCAGACGAATCTCGATCGTCATGTGAAGAAACACGAAGCGGATGCCGCTGGCTTTGAGTTCCATGACTCGCCCAGTTCCAATGAGGCCAAGGATCGGGATGAGGCCTGCTTCGATGACATCAGATCCTTCATGAAGGGCGTCTACACGCCCACCAGCCTAGGCGGGGCCGATGGGGATACGGAAGAGTATGCCGGCAGTGACGATCAGTTGTCGGTGTCGACGCGACAGTCGGTCAGCTTTGAGAAGGAATTGCTGGTGAACAACAACAACAACAACCATGAGAACAACAACAGCAACAGCAGCAGCAGCCACAACAACAACAGCAGCAGCAACACGCACAACAACAACAACAATCCCACTGGCCTCGGCGAGACAATCGCCGTGAGCACCTAAAGCCGTGAGTCAGTCAGTCAGTCATTCTGTCAGTCTGCCAGTCTGCCAGTCTTGCTCTTCTACTAAAACTTACTTTAAACTTTTACTTAAGCGTGCCTCCAAGAGGGAAACTAATCTTTAAGTAGTTGGCATTTTCCTTCTAGATACTTATTTATCAATGTAACTACAAAATAAAAACATAAACAATTCAAAATAATAAACAAAAACTAATCGTAGCTATGCAATCAATGGAAAAAGACGGTGAAGTAAGCAAAAAAAAAAAAAAAAAAAAAAACAAACAAAAAAATTAATTATATATAATTAAACACACACTTACATATAGACTTACCTATATACACTCGATTTGATCTAATATATATATAGTTATTACAATATGCTAAGCTCTAGGGTTATGTGCTGTAAATGAAGCATATGTAAATATATATAAGGCAGTCGCTCTATCCGGGTACTCGACTACTGCAGCAGCAAGGATATTTTGAATGTATTTTGCATTCAAATGAGTGCGAATAAGTTTCAATAGTTTTAGTGCTAATTATTGCAATTCTCAACATCAATTTTATAACATTTACTTAACGTTTAACTATATGTATAATTAATTCTATATGTATATGTCTGTACATGTATTTGAAGGCAAATGAAAGATCGTTATGGATATTTAAAAAATCAATAAATAAAACAATCACATCAAAGTAAACTGCATTTATTATACTGGGAAATATATTTTAAAATAAAAATTGGGAAAGAGAGTTCTCTTATATTTATCATTTAATTTAATCATATTTATAGGGATTTAAAAGGGTTGTGGCTCCCAATATGTAATGATCAAGGCCTTCAGTTGGTGCTATAAAGATATACATACAAAAAAGAATTACTCCTCTTAATTTGTCAGCAACTGATTCAGTTTGCATTTCTCAAACGATAGAAAAAGTGGTTACCTTTTTAACAAATAACTTAATTGAAGCAGTTTCAGTTTCATAATTCCATAATTTATTTGGCAACAAAACCACAATGTGCGAGCACTTAATAAAGCCATTAAAATGCTCATCTACCGTAAATGAGGCGCATAAAAGAAGACTTTATACAGCCATCAATCCTGGCAGCGCCCAAAACATCATTTGAACGCATTTGCCTACGAATTGTACTGAAACTGGCTTTATTATTAATCATTCGCATCATAGCGCCAAAAAAGGTGGAACAAAAATTGAAGAAAACATAAGGAGAAGAAGAAAAGAGATAAGTTGAAACTTATAGCTTTTTAATATACCGAGCCCAAGCCAAACCATTCATTCATCTATTCATCCATCCATCTATCTGGTCTGCATATCTATATCTGTGTATCTATCCATCCATCCAGCCAGCCAGCCAGCTAGTCATCTAAGCCAAGTCAAAGAGCCAGCCATCCATCTGCTCTGAATGCAAAGGCGTGATCGGCAAAGCGAGTTAATTACCCTTCCGGTTTAGAGTGTGTTACGCCTTCGGCGAAATGCGGTTAAGACCAATACCAATACCAATACCAATACCAATACCAATACAAATTCGAATAGCAATAACAATAACATTTAGCTGTGCTACCAATACTTTTTTTTTTCTTGGCTTTTGTTTTTATTTCTTTGTTTTTCAAACCGAATTTTAACTTGTATTAGCCAAACGCTGTATTGGCATCAATCATTATTTTTTTTGCTCTGCGTTCAACCTGTGCGCAAGACACCACCGCATTGCCGCACCACAGCACCACAGCACCAATGTTAGCATTGGGAGCAGGGGGGCCAAGACAAAAGATCAGTCAAATAACTGCGGTTCGGTCACTTTCGATTATGCGAAATACATTTGGCAGTCGGTAGCCAAAATAATAATCTTCGGCCAGCTCAGCTCCCAGTCCTGCCCTCCATCACCTCCCCTTCCCCGCTGCCCCACAGTATCCACTGTTGGCGCGTGGTTGGCCCTGACCACAGCCAACTTCCACAATTGTGGCACAATTTGAACGCAAAACTGGCCAAATTATGTTAAATTTGTGTAGAAAACAGTAGATAATTGGTAATTGCCTTCAATCGCCCCTCGAACCACTTCTCCCTCTCCCCTCCACAGTGTGGACCAGCAAAGAATCTAGACTGTATATTAGTCGATTGGTGTTGTGGCCTTTGGCCGTTAATTGAAGAAGGCTTAATTTGAGCCACAATATATTTTGTGTAATACGAGTATGTTGGCCAATTATTGGGCTGCTTGATGACTTGGTCAATAGCATTAGGCTCGAACTGTTGCAAAATTCAAACTAAAAATTGTTATTAGAAGAGGCCCAAGGAAAGACCAGCCAACAGTTCATCAAATGCTTGATGAGATAATCTAGTTAAAAGTGAATTAGGCAAGTAAAGTTTGATTAGAATTAATGGCTGAATATGAGGAATAAATTAAATCAATTATTAATCCATACAATCGTTAAAAGTTTTATTAAAGCTAAGTCGATTGTGACTTGACAAGAGGGCTTGAGTTTTTAGTGGTTAATCTATAAAAATATAATACTAATAAATTTATCAACACACAAATATTTGCAAATAAATATAAAAGAATATATTGAAAATATAAAATTACTCAAAATGGTAGCAAGTTTAATAAATATAAATAATTTAGTTCAAGAACACATTTTAGTAGTATAATTTAAACTATGAACTAATTACTTTAGTTTTATTGTAATTATTGACTTTTTATTATTTATATATTATATTCAAATGCATTAATAAAATGATATAAATACAATATTTTACATTATGTCAAATAGGTCAATTCACGAAGCGATCTTTTTTCATATCTGTGAATATTTTTATCACATATTACCTAATCTAATTAGATTCAATATCGAAGGCAATCAAGCAACTTAAACAAGTTATAGATTCTATACGAATTACTGGTCCCATTCCCATCAAGGTAATCATTTAATTGATGATCCTCAAAGATCTCAACCTTTATTGCAGTCTTTTTGGGCTAGCAAAGGAATGTTGCAATGGCAGAGCACTAGCTCTAATATTTTGCAGTTTGCTGGAACTATAATTGAGTCTATTCAGGTCACTCACACCTCTCCGCTCTGATTATAGAGGGAGAGCCACAAGCTGCGGCTGTTGTAGCTGCTGATGGCGATGTGGGGCTGCTGTGGCAGCATGTGCGGCATTGTGAAATGTGGCACAGCCCGAAATAAAAAGCAAAACACTTTATGATAACGAGCAGGCTTTAAGTATCGCAAAACCTTGACTTCGACTATGAGTACGACTACGAAAGTATGACCCTTTGCTAGATGGACTGAGACTAAGCCTGGCTAAGCAACTGTTGATTATGTGCCAGTTACACAAATGGCCCAGTTACACGCCCCAACCACGGCAGCAGCAGCAGCAGCAGCCGCAGCAGCTGCAGTTTCAGAAGTCCCAGTTTGCAGCCCCCAAATGTGGCAAGCTCTGAGCTGAAGTCGAAGTCGAAGTCGAAATCGAAGCAGGGCCACAGAATGCGCATCCATGCAACACATTAGCCGAGTACCGAGAACCGTTAAACGCTGCCAGACTGAAACTTGTATCTTGTATCTGTGATGACTTTCGAAAGGCCTCCACCCCCTCCCCATTCACATTCCCCCCGCTTTGGCATTCCAGCAAACGGATGCAAATGTAGACACAAGCCAAAGGCGCCCAAAGGTGGCCCACAAACTGGGGAGACGCAGAGATTGTCGAGTGCAGAGTGGAGAGAGAGGGCAGAGTGCTGTCTGGCCTCCCTCTGTCGCTGGCTGCAAGCTAATGGCACAATTATGGCAACCAAATCAAAGCAGCCAACGGAAGACATGAACTGCACTGCCATGGCATCTAGCCGAAGGATATCACGCGTATCCCATTGATCCATGAAGACCTACACTCTATACATATGTATGTATAGTAGTTGTAAATATAAGTACAGACATATGTACTCATAGCCCTCTTGGCGGCCGCAGCAATCGGAGCAGCAGCAGTGGCAGCCAGTTCATCGTCTAACTGTTGTTCATAACTTGGCTGAGTGATTGGGCAGAGAGCGCACTATATTTTCTTCTTCTACTTCTGCTGTTGTTTTTGTTGCTGTTGCTGTTGTGGTTGCAACTGCAACCAGGGGGCAATCAGTCAGCAGATGTTTTCATTTCCTACAAACGAACTAAGTGAGCACCCAAAGCACCCAAGGTACCAACAAACTAAAACGCTCTGCCGCAGCCGCTGCAGCGCGCGGTCGCAGATGTTGCCCGTTGTTGCACGTTGCACGCTGCACGTTGCCTGTTGCCTGTTGCTGCTTGCTGCGGCAACTGTGGCACAGTTTCGTGTAGCAAATTGCGCACAGTGGGCCGGCCCCGGGTCCCCGGTATTGAGTACTCGATCGCCTCCCCCTCCTTCTCTTCCCTTGCCTGCAGCTCGCTTCCTTTGTCAGCTTTGCAGATGGAATCAAATATTGTGCAAACTACAACAAGAGCGTCGTCGTTCAAGTCCAAACCGGGGGGAGAGATTACTGCCCCACTGCTTCTTCAGAGCATCAGCTAGAATACCTCTTAAAAGTGGATTGTGGGGTATAGGAAAGTAGCATGATATTTGCTGTCAACTAAATAGTAGAAGCTGCCTAAATAAATATCTTTTTTGTGAGTGAGAAGCAAAGTTAGTGTAAGTATTCCATTGACAAAAGTACAATTTATTACATTTTTCGAATTAATATTTATATAGCCAAGTAATTAAAACCCTATATTTTTAATTAATCTGCTAGTAAATAAGAAGCTTATTATAAATGCTTATAAATAAATAAATTATTTTTGCCTTTATAAAAATTGTCTCGCAACTGGAAATTCGTTTTTCAACAGTTGTTAATGTCAAATGAATGAATTAATCCTAACTCTTAAAATAGCCATATTTCAACTTTTTTATTATGGACAATAATTAGAAAAATATAATATATTAAATATCATATAAGTTGAATCTCAGCATAAGAAGCGTACTTTATTTTAAATTTAAAAATCAATATATAGACTAGCATTTAAAATAGGAGAAATAAATGTTAATTTAGTTAAATATTTATGTAATGAAAAATGTAACCAACATTACTTTATTTATTTATATTATTATCTTGTAAATACTTCTGTAAATGACAACATTTCGATTGAATCTGCTAATTAGTAGAGTAGTATTATAAGCATGCGAGTTCAATTTGTAGGGTATGTTAAAGTTATGCTCTTCGCAGTCATTAGTTGACTAGCTGTTGACTCTGTGTCTGTGTCATGCGCTTGGCACACGGCCTGTAACTAAATCACACTAATCAAGCCCCAAGTGCTGCTCCAGCGTCAGCCCCAGCTTGAGCTAAGCTTTAGCTTGAGTTGAAGTTGGAGTCGGAGTTGGAGTTGGAGTTGCAGTTCAGTTCAGTTGAGGAGTCGGGAGTCGGGCTTCAGCTATCAGCTGAAGCGCTGCTCGTGCCGCTTGTCGTCGCCCCCGAGACGCGTCGAGTGATCACTGAAATTGGCAAATCAAAGCAATTGATACATTAAATTACAATGCAGACGATTTGTTCACGATTCCACGCCTCATGTTTTCTTGCTATTCCTTACACTTACTGTTGTTGTTGTAGTTGTAGTGCTGTTCTCATTGTTGTTATTGTTTTGGGATCCGTCCACGCAATGTAACAAATTTATCACCAGACGTCTTCGTCGACGTCGTCTCAGTTGTTGTTGCCGTTGTCGTTGTCGTCTCTTTGCTGGTGTCATCGTCAATGTGGCAGCTTTTGCCAAAATGCCATGCCACAAAAAGACACCACACACTCGCACATGTGCAACAGAATGTGTCTTTTGGGGCCAACACACGCCATTCAACACCCATTACCAGAGCCTGAATTGTTTGGTTTTGTTGTCTTGCGCTGTGCTGTGTTGTGTTGTGATCTGGCCCGAGCCCGGGCCCGATGCGTGGGCTTAAATTATGTTGGAAATGTCATCGTAAGATTCAACACGACAACAAGGGATGACATAAATTTCCACCAACATCATGTTGCCACATGAGCGACGCGACGTAGCAGCTTCAGCCACAGCGCCACACTCGCATCCATGCCACCAAAAATGGCAATAGCTCTCGCTCCGCAAAACTAGAGTATGCATGTTGGCCAAGTTAAGGCTGTGCCTGTGCTAGTGCTAGAGCCAGTGCTAGAGCCAGTGCCAGTCGGTGCAGCTCCATCTCCATCTCCAGCTTCAGTTTCAGCTCAAGCTCCACACACATCATTGCTCTATCAGTTGAGATCTCGGCGATTGCGGACCGAAGCCAAGCTCCAAGCTCGCAAAGGAGGAGGCGGTCTCCAAGACGACAACAACGACGTCAGACGACGATGACGGACATAAGCCAGCCGCATATCTAGGAATATGCATGGAGCAGCCTCAGGAGGGTCGCTTGAAGCAATGGAACAAATAACTATTAGGTGTAAGGCATTTTCCTGAAATAATGAAGCTTAGAAATTGGTTATAACATATGAGCAGGTTATGTAATAAATGAAATGATTAAACCTATTTAAATTTAATGCAGCTAAGCCGTTAAAAATGTTAGAATTTAAAATTTAATCCAAGGAAAGAGTAGAGAGAAATATTTGAAGTTACTTCAGAATGGCCAATGTATATTCCTAATAATCATATAAATATGGATGGAATGAATTTAATGTATCATTTACCACTTATGTGTTGTCTCAAAAATTTTAATTTATTCTTAACAGCTATTGTTTTAATTGACAGCATATCCAAAACAACTTAATTATCTTCTGCTACTTGAAAATAGTCTGTTTATTTTTGTAAATATTGCTTAATTTTTAGTTCATTAATAATCGCGATTTCATTTCATTTAATAGTTTCCATTCGTAACTCTGTAGTTTCAATAGCAAAGTTTTCAATCTCCCCATTCGTCAGCAGCATCATGTATGTGGCCTTATGTAGTGCAAGATCTGGCCAACAACAAACGAAAACGGATCAAAAACACACACACACACATAGACAGAGCTCTGGCTGATTCTCTGCAACTCCGCTGGCTGTACTCGTACCTTAGCCCCCATCTGCGATTCCATCAGCAGCTCCATCCCCCGTCGTCTATCCGCCTGGCTCTGTGGCTGTCGCTGCAAAGGTGTTTTGCAATTTAACTGGCAACGCCGCAGCACCCAAAATGCATCAGCTCTCGTGGCTTGGGATGTGGATGTGGATCTATTTGAGGCACACTAGCTGAGCCAGCTCTGACTGTGGCTGTGGCTGTGGCTCGTTTATTTCCCTGTGTGGTTTCTTGAGCGCAGCAAGAAGAGGGGAATGGCAGGGAGAGGGTCTTGGGGAACGGGATCGTGGCGAGCTCCACTTCACATGCCACATGGCAACATAAGTAGGCGCGTGGCATTCGTGTGTTGTTGTTACTATTATTGTTGTCGATTATTGTTGTCGTTGTTGTTGTTGCCAGACATATAACAACAACGTAAAATGACAATAAAATGCAAGCAAAAGAAAGAAAAGCAAAATAAAAATAGGCGAATGCCAAATCCAAATTGAATGCAAATGAAAGCCACAAACTATGCTAAATTCCTGAAATCGCATCGCATTGGCAATTTGTGCTTTCCTTTCCAACTGAGTGCCTATGTGAGTACAAGTATCTCTATCTGTATCTTAGGCACTGCCTGTATCTGTTTATGTAGTACCCAAAATGCTCTCGAAGGCCTCTTTCTTTATTTAGTTAGTTAAAGTTGTGCCCAGTTCGAGTACAACTTCGAGTACTTATGCAGCTTGTCTTGGATGATTGCCCAGCTCCGATTCGTTTTGACCAAGTGGTGGAGGCATCTTCTACATCGATTGCAATTGGGTTGCACTTATGATATGCACTCTGTCTGTCCAGTTTATGGACTTGGTCGAGAACTAACTAACCTAATGAACATAGCTGTAAAAGATACTCGAAATTGCATTTTTTTTCATCTGAGCTCTCAGCTCTTAGCTCGCATTCACTTGCGAATGCAGCAATTGCAATCGAAATAATTGCGAATAAGTTCAATGTCGATAAAGGGCAATTATGGTTGATCTCGCAGTTCTTTTACAAATGTTGTTTCATTATTTATTAAAGAATTATTAATGCAAAGGAATTTGCTTGCAAATTTTATTTTAATTGTCTTGTGGTAAAGCTGTAGCAGTGTCTCTCTATTGTGACTCTCCTTTGTATTAAATTTAAATATTTGTTTGACCACATTTTTATATGAATTAATTGCTGTAATAAGTTGTAAAAATATAACTTGTATATTGCTTTTAATCTTTTTAATTTTTTTCGAATGAAATTAGGAATAATAAATTATTTGAATTTATAATATTATTATTTATTATTTTTATTATTATCAAAAGACCCAATAAGATTTAATTTGTAAGCCAACCTTTTAAATAATCTATGAGAATGTGCTTTATCACTTTTCCATTTGCAATATTTTCGCAACATCCGTAAAAATAATAAAATCATTTGCCAGTAAATCTTAAAATACATATTACAAATATTTCTAAGGAAAAAAAATATATTGCAAATAAATTTAAGCACATACATATATCGCAAGTATTTCTAAAGAAAAACTTGTTGGAAAGTGAACTGATTTGAGTATTCATCATTGTCATAGGGCCAGCAAACAGCTGAAACACATTCGAGTATGCAAATGTCCCGTGACTGTCGACTGTCGAGCTGACCAAGTTCCTGCATCCGTTTACTGACTTTTCTGACTGTGGGGTCGCCCACACATGCATGACCGTAACTAAAAACCCAGTTAACAAAACCTGGTTAATTGCAAATGCTTACTGTCCGGCACTTTCCGGCTATGTCAACGGATTTCAACTCCCCCATCCAATCAAATCGGCTAGCGTGTGTGTGTGTGTGTGTGTAAGTCTGACACATTTCGCTCTGCACGCAAAATGATATAAATCATTTGTCGTTGTCGGATTTCATGTCGAAATGCCCATTAAATAACATTTCTACATAAATTGAGAGGGTCATAAATAAATTGCAAAATATAGAAAATAAAAACCAAAAAAAAGAGAGAAAAACAAAAAGCCGGAAAAAACTATGTATGAGTAGTATATAAATATATCATTTTGATTTGTTCACTTTTTTTCATTAATTTAATACAAAAGCTGAGAGTCTTACAATAAAAACAACAACTCATCATTGAAGCGGTCAGTCGGCAACAAATAGCAAATACAACGCCTAGTTACGGATATTTCTATAAATATATATCTACATATATATCAATGTCCATGTGTAAGTGTGTGTGTATAGATACAGATATTGGCAACATATTGCGGCGGCACCTAATATAGCAAAACAAATTTAATTTAAATTACAGGCGTGGTCGCTTGGCCGCACTCAAAGCTCTCATTGTGCACTGTGAGTTGTTGTTTTTGTTGTCACTTTTGTTGTTGTTCATAAAATATGCAATAATCCACCACTGAGGCGCGCAATATACTTAGATAAAGTTTAGAGGTCGACTTTGACTTTCTAATTTATTTATGCGACGCGTCGTCGTGTGTTTGCCATGTTGTTCCTAGGCCAGAACCCGGCCAGGCGATAGTAGCATGACTGTGATGCGTTGGCTAAGCCAGAGATAACAATTAAACAGTTGCCGCATTGCTTATTAAGTAACTCAATCAGCTAACAAGCCAACTAACTAACTGTCTCAACTGGATGACTAACCAGCTTCATAGAACCCAGACCCAGAGAGGGAAACAAAGCCTGTCCACAGGCTACACCCAATTTCAACAATTGCAGTTGCTTTTGCAGCTGAAGTTGCAGTTAGTTTGTGTCGAGTCGAGACCACCAAGGAACACGCCCAAACAAGTCGCACAGCTGTGCATAGCGTAGACATGGCTCGATCTGGCATGGATCGCTTGGATTGTGGCAATCGCCACACTAAAAGCCAAGAGACGCCTTCAGAACTAGAATCTAATTCAATTTGCCTAACGATTGCAATTCATAAAAGCCAAACAATAACAAGAGCAACTTCTAATTAAACTTTAGCAAAAATAAAAGAAACAAGGCCATAAAAGCAGATACAGCGTTCATGGCAAAAACATACAAATTTAGCAAGGCTTTAAGTTCCCATAAAAATCAGTTAAATTCAGCCAAGAATTAATAGCCTTATTTATGACTCCACAACATTAATAAATAAGTTTAAATATGTTTTATTATCAAAAATTAAATAAGTTATGCCAAGTGAATTATCCTAAATGTTTGTTTACTAATAATTAGTTGGAATATATCATAAATTAATTAAACCTCTAAACGCATTTAAATTGTCATTAATGTTTATGATGATATTCAATGCTGCATGACTTTCAAAATAAGTGCCTGAGCATGAATCATAAACCTTCGAGCGCATTAATTTATTATTTAAATAAAATTGATATATAAATTTGCATATATTGTCAAAAAGTAAAAGTCATTAATGATTGTCTTTCACTTTTTTTTTTGAAACATTGTCAATGTCTTAATTTGCCTAAAAATTGTTTCAACATCAATGCCGAGATACACTGCGATACATTTGTGTGTGAGTCCGAGTACCTTTTACTTAAAAGCAAACCCGCATATGGCTGTGCCATGTACATAAATATATCATCTAATCTGAAAAGCCAATCTCAACAAATCGTAATCTGCCTCTGCACCACCGGCAAGCGTTTGCAACGTTGCAGGCATTTTTGTATTTGTTGTAGGATTTCTTTTTATTTTTTGTAATTCGTTTTCCATTTTGATTAAATTGTAACAAGTGCCAGCCCACATATCGTTTTTCTTTTCCGTTTGCGCAGAGCGTGAAATATATAGCAACAACAACAACAGCAACAACAAATGAAAATCATTTACAAATTTATTGCTAATATTTCATGTTATATGTCGTGTTGCATAAATACAAAAAGGCCAGCCCCGAAAGCCGAGTGCAACATGTGATATTCAAGACACAAAACAATTTTCGCTCGCTTGTTAATTGCAAACTTTTGCTTTTAATAGCGACACAACAACAAAGTGCAGAACAGAACGAAGAGAGCGTGAGAGAGAGAGAGAGAGAGAGAGAGGGCAAGAGCCGAGGCTACGCTTCGTAAGGTCCAAGACAAATGGAGTCCACAGCGAACACAATACACACAGGCTGCGAGCGAGAGAGCGCAGCACCGACTGGCGCTAACGGTAATCGGCAGCGCAGTCGCTGCCGACGGTGCTTTACTAACAACGCCGTTATGGGCAGTAGCCAATGCTGCAAGAGTCTGTTGCCTGGGCGGGAGCCCACACCACACACCACACACATTTACATGCATGCAGCTGACAGACAGTCGCTTAGTCAGTCGCAAAGTCAGAAAAAAATTGTATCAAAGGCCGCTGCCGAGAGAGCGCGGGCAGCGCAGCGAGTTTGTTGCCTAAGTCTTTTGTTTTTAGCATTGAGCGTGACTCGTTTTGTTGTTGCTGTTGCTGTTTGCTGTTGCTGGCGACGTGCACGAGACCAGCCGACTGTCGACCACCGACCACCGACCACTGGTGACTGCAAGCAGCGACGCCGGCAGCGACGCCACCACACCCTTGACTGGATTGCAAAAAAAAAGACAACAAAATAATAATAATAATAAAAGAGAGAAAAAAAAGTTGGCCGCGGTCCATTCGCGTTGGTCTTGTGTTTTCCTCAGCTGCTTTGGCATTTTGTTGCTGTGGCTGCTTGCTGCGGCGTCAATTTGCTTTAAGCCATTTCGCGCCCGCCGCTCGCCTGCTGCCCGCTTGGACAGCTGAACAGCTGGACAGCTGGACAAATGGACGGCCTCCTGGACGCTGCTCAGCATTTGCTCCTTTTGTAATTGTGCGGCGCTGTTGACGTCGCGGTTGGCGCTGCCTTTACTATTTTGATCGGCCGCGGTACTATCTATCGGTCCGGTTTATTTTTTGCTTCTTTTTGTTGTTATTTTGGTTTTTGACTCTTGGGGTGATTCAAGTTTCGCCAGGCGGCGGCTCTGTTTCGGCTTCGGATGGTCTTTTCGTCTTGGTCGCTGCCTGCCTATGCCTCTGCCTCTGCCACTAGAGTCGCAGTCGCAGTCGCAGTCGCAGCGAAGGCGGCCGGCCAGTTGCCCGTTGCCAGTTGGCAGCTGCAGTGGGGCGTTAATGTGCTTTGCTATTTTATTTATTCATGCCAAGCATCTAAGCTAGTAAATTGTATTGCGCTGGACCTCAAATTCGGACTCCGACTGCGACTCTGACTCTGACTTCAACTCAGACTCGGGCTTGGCTTTTGGTTCAGCGACAGCACACAACAACAACAGTAACAAAAACAGCAACAACGACAGCTACGCCGACTGCATTGCAGGCCAGCAGCTTTTGCTTTTCATTGGACCACGACAACAACAAGCACAGCAAGACGACAACGACAACAACGACGACGACATCAGATTGTCATTCTTGTTTTTTGCTTCTTTTTTAATTGAAAGTCGCCAGGCATAGTTGCTCATACTCTTACTAGGTGGCTGTTCTAGCTGGACCATCTGGTTTGTAACTCAACTGCTATGGAACTCGTAACTTGTTTAAAACGAAAGCTTCAAAATTGACAGAAGATGGTTCTGAATTCTTCAATTATCCTTACTCAATTAGAAATTTTAAGACTTTTGTTCGATTTCATAAATAAGTTCCAAAATATTTTAAGAACTTTAACTATAACTATATAAGCTCTTGAGATCTAATATTCTTTGGTTACAATTTTATTGTAATAAATTTAGCAAATCTTTGCAAAATGATTCATATTAAAATTCTGGAATTTGTTACAGCTCAAATTTGGCTTCTGGAAAATATTTCTTACTCACAATTTAAGGGTATTTAGGATGCGTCTATTCATCGTACAGTGCACTTTTTTTCTACACTGCTTGCACTGTCATTAATTTGTTGCTCTAATATTTTGCAAAAATTGGTTTACTTTGGCTCTGTCGCTGGCGTCTCTGGGACAGCTGGCACTGGATTCACTTTTTAATGGCTGCGTGCTGCTTTGGTGTCCACATCCAGATCGGACATCAGTTGCCGCACAGGAGACTGAGGCTGCGATTGCGACTGAGACGAGGCTGTGGCTCTGTTGTTACACAATTGCGGATATGAATGAGTAATCCGTGGGCTTTGGCTTGATATATGTCCGTTACATATAGCCTCCACCTCAGCTTAGAAAGATACAATGGGGCGAGTTTTGCACACGTGTCGTATACGTAACGCAAATTGACTTTGACTCGATTCTTATCGAATTGGCAAACGTGGCCACGTGTGTTGGCCAATTGTCACTGTTGCCGTTCGTTATGTAATTGCCAGACGAGACCGTCATTAGGCCAACTTAATTTTCGCACAAATTTTTAACAGCTTCATGCTGAGCCAGAGGCAAATGCTCAGCATGGCCAAGAGCAGCTGTAGCTGTAACTGAAATTGTTGCCGGATGATTCATGGCGTGGCACGATGCGACTTCTATGACTTGCACTCACTCCAACGACTGCTGCTCCTCGCCATATGCCTCGGCCGCCTCGCCTGCCTCGTCCCACTTGTCTGTTTGGACAGAATTCGGTAGTCGTTAAAATCGCATCTAAAGCCACCGTCGGCGATCTTCGACGATCTCTTCAGCGCCGCATCATAAAAACTGCAGATCTTGTACGCCCATAAAAAGCGCCCACAAAAGCCAACAACAACTAATACAAAGATCTCCACTCGCTTCGAAATCACCGACGGTATTTTTAATGCCTTGCTTTGGTTTTTTTTTACCATTGCCCATTGTTGTTATTGCCTTTTAATATGTGCCAACAAGTGTATGTCCGTCCGCTTGTCTCTCTTTTAGGGTTTTATGGCCAGCTATAGGACAACTGTGCACAAGACTTGAATCCGCTGCCAACTAGTTAACTGAAACTGCTCAGAATTGTATTGTAGCTTCAATAAAATAGGTCGTTAGTAGATTTTTATTTATTTTTTTCGCATAAATTAAATACTATTGTATTTGGTTAGCAAATGGATTACATCTATCTTGGGTTTTTATTTGAAGATTCTTCTTCTGCTAAATCTATTCTAAATAAGTAACTATCTGTAGTTTTCTGTCTTATGACAAATATTTATATTTTAAATTTGTTAGTTTACTTTTCTAATGTTTAAACTTCAAAGTAAAAGAGTGTGACCTTCGATTTTTTAAATATTTAAAACACATTTAAATACTGTGCAATTCAACTTACTTTCAAAATCAATCTTTATTCTTAAGATTTTATTGTTATTTAAGTATTGCCATAGCTCACAAAATTCAATGCAATTAAAATAAAAGAAAAAGCTAAACTTTGGCATTTTATTCTTAAATACTGCCACACAAAATTAAAAAGGATTCATATAAAACAATTCAATTTAGCAAATTGCAGCTATTTAACTTAGCAAAATCGAACTCGGAATGGTCAAGATATGAGATATTGGCCATAAGATAGCACACATTTGTATTTTTATTGGCAGCAAAGAGAGAACACGCGTTGCAAACATAAAAATAAAATATATGTTATATTCTACGAGAATGTGGTATGAATATGTGTATGTGTATTTGAGTGTATGTAAGGCAATTAACTAATTAGCCAATGTGAAATTATTATATGTGCATACGAAGTGACGATAAGAATTAAGGAAGGCAACAAATTGGGTGTAGATACAGTGAAACCAGGCTAAGACGAATGGGTACTGTGATTATACAATTTACAAATAACCATTCGCCAATTAGAGATGATCTAATGAAATTATATAATTACATTATTTTGTTAAGTTATAGAATAGAATATTTTGGAATATAATGATATATATGTAAAAGATTGATATTTAATTTTAATTAATTATTTGATTTCTCAGCAATTTCTTAAATTACTCTAGCTTAAATACAACTGTGGCAATTACTTATATTCAAGTTATCTTTAGCCTAAATCAGTTTCCATTCTTTATCTAGAAGTGTTAGATTTGGTCTGTCGTGGTTGTACTGTTTCGTGTGTGGAAGTGTAGACAGATCATACGCTCGATTGTCTACAAAGGCAACTGTAGACGATGTCGCGCAGCAACAACAACAACAACAAGAACAACAACGAAAAACACCAGCATCGGCTACAACTGCTATAAGGCGGTTCAAGTAAAACCAGTGCACTTAAATATCGCCTCAACAAAACGAAAAGTGACAATTTAATTGCGTCAAACGCAGCATTCGATTGGCAGCGATAACGCGACTATGACAGAGAGAGACGGAGACAATGTGAGTGAGAGAGAGACAGATTTGTGGAGACGTACAGACCAGACTAGACCCGACAGTTACAAGTATATATATAGCAATACATACATATATAAGTATATTCATGGATGCTGTCTGCGACAGTCTGCTAACAGCAACAACAACAACAACAACAACAGCAGCTACAATGACAACAACAACTTCGACAACATCAAGTGCTAGGCTTGTTTAATTGAGAAGCGATCATAAAAATGCTTATGGCTTGTTTATACGCCTCGATTCGCAGCAGCTTGGCGTGGACTCAGTGCAATTCAACTGCAGTCGAGTTTGAGTTTGGCTCAGCTGATGTTGCCTTTGCTGTTGTTATTGCTGTCGTTAGAGGAACAACATCATTGCAGCTCTACGATAGATTTGCGTGCAAATTATAACTTAACAACATTTATTTGATTCTTCTTCTCTCTCAATTGTATAGCCTCAACTCTGACAGATTGCTGAAGTTACATACACGATAATATATTTAACTATGTAGGAGTGTCCGAGTCAGATTATGTGGCATGTGGAGTTTCTGATATTAAAAAGGGCAATAATTTATTTTGAATTAAAGCAGATGAAGATTTATTGATAGTATATTCTTCTGATATAGTATTTGATACTGTCTGAATTTATACCCTTGTATAAGTTAACAAACGACTTGTTTGCTAAATAATTACTTTCGACAGACAGATATGTTGGATTTAATATTGTGAGTTTTCGATTTTAATTCATTTGACTCTACTTTAATGTTCATTGTCTGCCCTAAAATTACTATCACTATGCATAAAATATATTCTATAATATGTAACAATTAACTACAATGCGAGTTGGTATCTTTCAGTCTAACAACGTTAACGAGTCCAATTGTACTAGTTTCTTTTTAGATAAGATAGTGAATTCTTTAGCTTCTAAGCTTGCACATTACGAGTATATGCCATAAAACTTGTCTGGTTATGAGCAGCGCTAAATGTGTCCATTTCACGACAGCGAGTATTATTTATAACTTATTAACTAATCAAAGCCCAATCCCAACATCGTAATAATAATATTAAGTTATTGGCAATAAGTCAACTGATTACTCTCACTTTGTAGTCAATTAAAGTGCAGTAAAGACTTTTAGGGCACAAATTGATTGTTTTTATTTTATATTAAATTACACTCCATTGTTGCTGGTATTTGTAATTAATGTTGTTGGACATAACATTTGTAAATATTTTAAACATTTTCTTACATTCTGGAGAACATCGACGCATGTGTGTTGTAATTTAGGGTATATCTGCGTCGTGCACTGCCTGGTGCAGTGTGCACACTTGCTGTTTTCGTTTGTTATTTATATACCACTATATATATATATATATCGGGGCGACACAAGTTGGCATCATTAAGTGCGCTCGCCATTCTCTATTAGCCGACAAATTCTTGGCCTTCCCTGTCGCGCAGCAGCAGCGGCAGCAACAACATAAGCAACCGCAGCGTCAACACGCGGACACCTCTCAGCTGGTGCTTGAGGGGGAAGTGGGGGTGGGGCGGGGGGCAAGCGACGGGACAGATAATGCTTGTTCCACAATCTAAATGGCCGTCTCGGCACACCTTAGAATTTGAGTGTGTTACAATTTGAAGTTGTCGACAATGGCAACGAGTGTTGTTCTTGTTGTTGATGTTGTTGTTGCAGTTGTTGTTGCTGTAGCTGACCAACTGCAGGCTGCGAATTGTGAAAGTATCTGTTGGCATCCCATGTGCCACACTACGTATGCTTAATTACAAACAAGCAAGGAAACAATGCCAGCAACAACAGCAACAACCACACAACAACCAACAGCAGCACGAGAGTTTTAAAGGCTGTGGCTTTGATGGTGCCTGCCCAGCGCGCGCTCTGGTGGCAACTGTTGCTGTTGTGAAGATTAGTCGCAGTGGGTCGCACATTTCGTTTCGCAATCGATTGCAACATGCAACAGCAACAGCAGCAGCAGCAGCAACAACAACAACAACAACAGTGGCAACACACGAAACGAATGTGCCAAGCAAAAGACTGGGCTGCTCTACAAAATACAACAACAACAACAACAACAACAGCAGCAGCAGCAAAAACTAAATATATCTAAGAAAACTAGTTTAGGTGGGACCAATGGATATTCTTTTACTGCTATTTTGTTGTAAGTTGCAACTGCTCTGCTAGCTGGCTGCAACTGCAACTGCATCGCGGCATTCTAATGGCCGCCCAATATGACTAAGCACACTCATCGCACTCCTGCGTCCAACGTGTATGCAAATCGCAAACCAGTTTAAGCAGCAGCAGCAAAATATATAGCAAAATATGGGTCGAGATCTGAAAATGCAGCTGATCGAATTTTTGCATTAGGCGCAGCAGCAGCAGCAGCAGTAACTGCTGCCATCCGGCCAGCTAGCACCAACTGTGCCCAGGCCTGCCTGATTATCTGCCAAGGAAGGCATGCCAGCTAGCACCAACAACAACAACAACAACAACAACAACAACAGCAACAGCAACAGCAGCAGCAACTGCAACTGCAACATCAACAGCGGCAGCCGGCTGAGTTGAAAATCGAACGCTATCTATATCTAACGAAGCAGGGCCATATAGCCAACATTTTGCTATTAGCCAAAGAAATATACAACACTCACACAAATATCTGTATCTATGTATCTTAGCCTGGTCCAAGCGAACGCAGCAAACGTAACGTATAATCTAAGAGGCACAAAATCAAGAGTGCCAGGCAGCTGCTGCCTGCCTGCCTGATGAAATGCATTGTAAGCCACATCGACCAACAACAACCACAACGAGAGTCACTTCGATCCATGCACGCCTTGGCGCGTACGTGGCGTTGTCGGGGCGGACGTTGCTGTGGCTGTGGCTGAGGCTAAGACTGAGGCCGTCCCGTCGAATCTGCTTGGTGGCCCACAGGCCACTCAACTCGCCATCGTTTGTTGTCTCTTGGAAGTTACAAAAAAAATCTACATTTGTCCAAAATACCACAACTGCAACAACAGCAGCAACAACTGCAACAACGACGCAGACGACGACGATGCTGTTGCATAAAAGCAACGCTCCAAATTGCTAACTGAGCGATCCAGTTTAAATTGCAATTGCTCGTTAATGGGCACTAAAACGTGCCAGTGTCGATGTGATTGTGATTGTGCGCATGTGTTGGTTGCCTATTGCCAGCAGTTTGCAGTTCGGCTCCGCATCGTTGTTACTTTTTTATGGCCCGAAATACGAGCAGCGAGCGCTGATGGCCGGCGTGTGGCGTGCGCGATGTCGTATGCGCAACGAGCCAACATCAGCAACAGCAGTAGACGGCAGTCAGCAGGCAGCACTCATACGCACTGTGGTGCTGGCAGCAATAGCAATAGCAACAGCAGCAGCAACAGCAGCAATAGCTCTACCTCGTTGTACTAATGATGGCTAGGCAATAACACTATTAGTGGCAAAGCGCACAAATATAGCAATTTTTATGAACTCTACGAAATTGGAGACTTTCAAAAATCTTTACCAGCTGCCAAAACGGATAAGAGTATAGCTGGGCAGCAAGTCAAAATGGCTTGCAATGCTAATTAAATGTTAAGGCACAAGTGGATATTTTTAGTACCTGCTTAACATATCAATCTGTTAAAACTTGAGACTTTTAATGGCCACTAAATACACTATTACTTGAAAATGTCTAAGCAGCATGGTTCTTATTAACATAATTAATAGTTTAAGCAAGTCTCCAATTTTGTAGAGTTTTTAAAAGACGTAAATACAATTGCCGAGCTAATTCAACAATTTTTATAAAGCTACTGTTTGCAAAAAGTCTCCAATTCTGGAGAGCTTGACAAAAAGTCTCCAAAACGCAGAAACTTTTCTAGCAGCTTGTGCAATGGCTTTGCTGTAACTCTCCGATTTTTGTGGAGTTCCATATACAATCTCCACAGTGCACCAAGCTACTCGAGTAGTACAGCGATGACAATTAGCTACATTTATAGGCACTAATTCGAGCATGTATACAAAATCGAAAACTGCAGCGCATTTGCCGCCTTTAAATGAGCGACGATCATAACTTAGAGCATGACAACATATTTTGCAATTACGAAACAATTCCGCCCACTGCTAAATAGAGAGACCCGGCAGCTGCTCTTCAGGCCACACGCTGAATACAATAGAACCAAATCCGAGTCGCAGCCGAACCCTCAGCCGCCAGCGAAGCGCATGCCAAACTCACAGATACAAATGTATCTCAAATGCTGCGAGAACGAAACCAGATCAAAGCCTATAGCAATAATTATGAAGTCGGTGTGTGGCGTTGTTGTCGTCAAATGCGGTTCGTGCCTTAATAAACTCCGCAAGCGGGCTGCATATTGAAAATTTTCAATAATAATCGAGCCACAACAACATGGACAGCAGCAACAAGAGTAACTATTAAATAAGTATATACGAGATGTATGTAAGCACGAGTATATGCAGTTAAAATATCGAAGTTTGCTTTGATGACGTTACTCTCGTATTATTGATTTAAACATCAAGATAAATTGCATTGAAGTCTGCCTCAGACCAAGAGTCAGCGATCGCATTAGAAGGCGTACAATAAGCAATAGAAACAGCAACAGCAACAGCAACAGCAACAGCAACAGCAACAGCAACAGCAACAACCACAACAACGGCAACAACAAGCAATCTTTGGACAGCAACAGTAACGACTTTTCGGCTGACTGCCGTTGTTGTAATTGTAGATAATTGTTGTTGTTGTTTTTGTTGCTGTTCAATTGCCGTTGCATTTGCAGCTGCTCAGCGCGCGGGGCGCTACAAATTTCCAAGCCCCACCAGGCACATTTGGGGCTGGCGCACGATCCCGATCCCGATTCCGAGCCCCCAACCCAAAGCCAAAGCCAAAGCCAAAGCCAAGCCAAAAGAAGTACAACCAGCAATTGTAACATCAACATGAGATGTGCTCAGATCCATACCCAGACCCAAAACGAAGGCCTAGTCGATGTCGAAGTCGAAACCCGTGCCTGGGTCCGGGTCTGGGTCTGGATCGGGCATTGGGCGCTACTCTTTGACTTGTCGCTCGCTCCAAAACGTCGAATGCGTCTAATTTCTTGAGTTTGCTTTTGGGGTTCTCTAAATGCGCAGACGCCGCTACCATCGCTGAATGTCGTGCCAGAGCTTCAGTCTATCTGTAACCCAGTCTACAGTCTACAGTCTACAGTCTCTGGTCTACAGTCTCCAGAGCCGTCGTCGTTGTCGTTTAAATCGTACCACCACAGGCGACATAAAAATAATGAAGTGTGCGGGTGTGGTCGACTCGCTTTTAGCTGGCCCCGTCTGACTGTCATCTCGGATAGAGCAAACAGAAGGGGCCAATGAGGGGGGCATTGTGGTCTGGTTGGGTCTGTTATGGCCCAAGCTGAGCTGGTCGAGCGATCTGTTTCTTGACTCTTGCCAAAGAGACGTCGAAGCCAACGAGACGTTTTCCAGATTGCTGAATCGTGTTTAGCCCAGCGGTGTGCTTGCCATCAACCCAATGAACATTTCCTCCAATCTTTAGAACACAGTTGCCCTGACTACTGGGAATATGTTTAAAATAGATGTATTCTCAAAATTTAAGAATTTATATTAACAGTTAATGTCGAAAGCGAAAGCTGTGAACTATTAAATAAAAGTCACAAGAAAGCTATCAATATGTACTCTGATAACAAGCATTTTAGATTAAAATTGTAATATAAGTACATACATCATATACATCATATACAATATCGATATCAGTTTATATATATTTGTTCTATTAGACACTTACTATGTACTATATTATGTTAGTAATATACATATATTCTTTATAAAGCACTTTTGATATTCAGTTAAATACTCGTACTTACAATTTCAAACAACACTCAATATTTCTAGTATTTTGATATGGATGCATTATGTATTATTATCTGTATAGAATTTAACAAATTATAAATTCAATTTTATCCACAAACACTAGCCTTGCTTTACACCCATCCACATACAAATTATCTATACTTTTTCTCACTGTCAACACTTCTCTGGTGTAATTGCATGCGAAATATGTTTGCTGTGTTATCCACTAGATGTAACACACGCCCAACCAATGGAAAGATCTAACGGTATCCAAGGTTGTGCTACGCTTAAAATGTAATTGTTCGACTTAAAGAGCCAAAACAGCAACAACTAGAATAACAACAGCAACAACGACAATAAGAACAACTGTAACGACAAGTTTGGCTCAGCGCCCAAGTCTCTAATCAAATGCGAGTGGAATACCAGTCGAAAGGCAGGCAGGCAGTCAGTCCGACAGCCAGGCGAACTACCCACCTATAAAAGCCATGTGCATGCGCTGCAGCTACAGTAGAGAGTGTGGTTAGAAGCAGAGGTAGATACACACACATACATATATATAGGCATAATATTGGTATGGGTTGTTCAAGACAAGCGCCGCACTCGCGTTTTTTGCGCCTTGACTGAGTGACTGACTTGAGATCTATGCGGGAAATTTTCACTTGAATATTCGACACACTTACTGCGGTTGAGCAAGCGAGAGAGCAAGAGAGAGACAGAGACGGAGACGGAGGCTGTGCCGGCTCACAGCTGGATGCCTTGGCACAGGACTGTCGCGCTTTGGTCTGGCCGGGTCGGCTCTAGCCTGACTTGGCCTGGTCTGGTCTGACTTGGTCTGGCTGTCTTTTCAGTTTCTGGGAGGGGCGACGACGTTGAGACGTTGCGACGTTGCAATTCTGGAGGCTATGCATCATCATCAACAACAACAGAGCATGGCAACATGTTGCAATATTGCCAGCGCTCTGCATGCATAAAATATATATTATGCAACACACAGACACAGACACTGGGGCAAGCAACAAGGCAGACACAGACACCAGGCCAGACGACACTTGGCCGTCTCTCTCTATCGTACTCTCTGGGCTGGTTATTAGTGCCTGGTTGTTGACAGCATTTAGGTCTAATTGAATTGCCATGGCCTGTTAAATGTTACGACGTAATCCTGTTGACATCCGTTTGCCAAGAACATTTTTTGGACCAGCTTTGCTGCCTTTGCTCCCAATTTGAACAAAGCCCATAAATCTCCAGCTGCACACAGCATGAGTTATGGCGGGGGCACAGGCAGGCAACCAGTGTTGCGAAATGCACCAAGTAGCGCCATCGATGAAGAAAAAAAAAACAAGAAAAAACAGCAACTAAAATAGCAAAAATTAAAATGACTAGTGCCATGGCACGATCAAGACCAACTTGCAACTATGGCTGCTGTGGCAGTTGCAGTTGCAGTTGCAGTTGCCGTTAACAATAACAATGGAACGCTGAAGAGTTAAGATCGGGGGGCCTTCACAGTAGTCAGCATTGGGGCGTCTGCAGTTCAACGTTCAAGTGGCATAGTACGCCCTAGAAAAATGAATTGATTCGATTGTCTCGATGCGGCTGCCACTGCTGTGGCTCAGTAGGCCAAAACTTGGCTCATTGTTTGCGACCATTTTATCTGCCAACTTTGGCCAACAAAAATCACAGTCATTCAACCCCCCCACAACAGCAACAACAACAACTACTGATGATACAATCGCGATTTTGACTTTGAAAAGTCAGGCAGAGTGGAGTCGAGTCGAGTCGTTGATCGTTTGGTCTTTTGGTCGGATCGTCAGTGATCCATTGTTCAATATTGTTGCTCTGCCTGATTGTTATTGTTTATGGCAGTTATTGCAAATGCACTCGAAACAAATTTTTGTGGTTATAGCTAAATTTTAATCAAGCAAAGCTTCGCAACAGCAGCTTCTGGGAACTGAGAACTAACAGCAAAAGAAATCAGCATACTTGGCCTTCAATTGCTGCTGATAGGGGCCGAGGCGTGGCTTCTCATTGCCATTGTGTACTTCCTGCTCCAGCCACATTAGCATCTGCTTCAGATTATCCCGAGTGCCCTCCAGTTCGCCGCTCACAGCGTGACCACTGTGCGTATACATCATATAGCCGCACACACTCAATTCCTTGGACTTCTGAGCAGCACGTGCCATCAAGCTCTTGTCTTCAGATACGTGCATTATGTAGGACGTTCTGTAAATGGGAATTGAGTCACTTAGCTCGTAGTTCTTTGACATTTTGTAGTTGTATTTGTGACGTTTCTAGAATTTACTATATGTGTTGAGTAAGAGTCTAATCAAATTATTAGACTACTAGACCAAACTGGATGTCTTGAGCTCTAATCAAAAGGTATCTATGTTACCCATAATTATTTTAATAGAATGTTATCATTTATTAATAAATTAAGATTCTTCAACTCGGTAAATAATTAATAATTATTTCTGTTCTTATTGACTAATGTTTGCTTAAGTTAAGTCATAATAATAATTCATGTACATATATCTGCTGGTAATTTGAAGCAAGTAATGAGATTATTTAAAATACTGTTGAGTAGAAAAATTTCATACACAATAAATATAGTTTATTTGAATAGAACATCAATTGTGTTTCAAATGTTAATACATTAAATCAAAAACAATAAGATGAGCGACCTAAGTTCATTGGATTCCTTTCCTGGACCATTCGAGCTAAGATCATTGCATTCCTCATCTGATATTAAAATTGTTAATCTATTTTCAAATATGCCAACAAGACGTCTGGCAAGGAAGCAGACTTTTAGCAATCTTTCCATGGACTTCGCTGATGAAGAAAACTCTGAAGAGGACTCTGATGTATTATTATGTATATGTGAAACATGTTCATCGCGCAGAAAATTAACCATAACTGAGCATACAGTTTTTAAGGTAGACTTTAATTTTCATAATATTAACAACCAAAATTTTTCAGAAGATCTGCAACAATGCTGTGAAGCAAATGCAGTCAATGGCTATATAATCTTTTCTGATAAAACAGAAGCACTGGGCATCTTGGAGGGCGACAAAAAGGACATAAACAACGTCATGGATTGGTTTTGGCAAAAGCAACATCTTTATATGAAAGAACCATTGGAGGATAACGCCAAATTTTCATTGATGATGATTGCCACAAGGCCCACAAAAATGCCCTTTGCTAAGCTGCAAAAAGTGCCGATAATTCCGACAGAGAGCGATAGTTCAAGCAGCGAGTCTATGTGAATTTTTGTGCAGTGTAAGGCTGAGCTCGTGCTGCCAACAGCTTGTACCATTGTTCAACACTATTTGGGGCTCAATCTCTTAATTAAATATGCGACTAACTAACTGTCCAACTTGGGCTTTGAACTACACAAACAACAAGAAACCAATGATCGTCGTTTAGTGTCGAAATTGTGCAAGTTTTAGATTTTCCTATTGTTGTTGTTGTTGTAGTTGCTGTTATTGTTGCTGCTGTTTTATAGTTTATTGTTATTGTTGCTGTTTCTGTTGTTGTTGTTGTTGCCGTTGTTGCTGGTAATCACAGCTCGCGAACAAGAAATTAAATCAGCCAAGGTTATCGCATTAATAAGCCCCCTGGTTTGGTTTGGTTTACTTTGGATCTCAGCTCAACTCCGCAGCTGACTCTGACTCTGGCTTTTTGGCGTCTAGTCAATTATTAAATTTGCAATTTCCGTAGCTGAACTTTTGGGTCAGTAGACTGATTTAAATCAAAGCAATAATAATTGTGCAAAAATACCAACAACAAAATGACTAAGAGAACCGCAATGGAACACAACACAAGGCAACGCTGCGAGGCAAAATACCAAAAAGCGTAGACGATAAAAATTGACAAATGTTCGGTGGGTTGCACCACCCAAGCCCCACCTGGCACAACGGCACAACGGCACAATGGCACAGCGGATGTGGCACAAAGTTTAAAGTGCCCTGGGTGAGGCACAAGTCGTCTCCAACACACTCTTTGCAACTAAGTGGCTTTCCATGACATTTTATTGACACTTTTTGTAGACTCCAGACCTGTTTTTGTTTTCAGTTTCGGTTTCGGTTTCGGCTTCTCACTCGACTTAACACATTTGACGAAGATGTCTATGCCAGAAATGACGTGTCATCAATGGAGCTTATGCTCCCACATAAAGATCCACACATACATATGGAAAAGTACTTGAACTACACACAAATCCAAATCCACTTGATAAGGCTGTTTGCTATTTGTTGTGGGCTTTCGTGTGCTCGGAAATTTAACTCGTCGTAAGCCTGACATTTGAGAGCATCCATCGCAACACTCGATGTGTAGGCGTCTTGAAAATAATAATTAAAAATCATTTCAAATGCGGAAATGTTGCCAGAGCTTAATGCCAACGATGTGTTCGACAAAAATAAATATATCAGATTACTCGTACTTGTTTTGGTTACTTCACAACATCACAAAAAGAAAAAAAGAAAACAAACTGAAATCATTTTCAATCGAGTAGGCAGATGCACAGCAATGGCAGGGAACAACCTGATGGACTTATGAGGCTTGAGATAAGCTCACGTTAGAGAAGGCAGCAAGTACTTATAAGCTTGAAAAAGTCACAAGTTTAGCATTGAATGAAATTGTGAATCAGTCGAGTTAATGTTGCTTAGCTTAGGTTTTTAATCTTTGGACTAAATTATTAATAACAATTTATTTTTAGAAATATTTTTCAGTTAATTATAAGTTTGTTCAAAGGAACTGAAAGTGCAAGTCCATAGCAGTTTCATGCAACAGCAGTTGTTAGCCTCAACCTAAAAGGGCGTTAGAAAAAAGCTCTCTAGAATGGTGCTAAAACTTTTGCATCAACCACTAGCAATGTCGCCCAACTGTTGCTCAGCCCACTTGAAATTAATGTAATGACTAGCCATTGGCTCGTACTACATAATTAAGTACCAGGTAATACATTGTTTTTCCACTTAATCACAATCAATTAGACTAGAATTGCTCATGCTTATGGCAGAGATGTTTTTGCTATTGATATTTATATTATTACTTGCTGGCCAACCCCGACAAAGCAATGAAGACAATGAAGAGTGAGAGCCGAGTGAGTGACCTCTATGACAAATCCAAGTGTTTGGATCCGCCCTGCTAATGACGGCCAATGGCCAGGGGCAATATACATAGTATGGATAGATAGCCCAAGGAAATAGCATTCCATTTTCTGCGATTAAATGCAATAATTAAATCGCCTTCGCTCGTATGCTGCAAATAAGCAGTGGGGTTAATAACAGCTGCCACCACAGAAGCCTTTTTGCCAACTAATATTTAATAATCGCCCAGCAAAAGATTGAAAAACAAAAAACTATTTTAAGACGCCATGCCTTCGAGGCAACAACGTTGCAGTTGGGTATACTCGGTAGTCGCCGATGCAGAGTAAGGCCTAGAGTTGGGCAGCTCCTAAACGTTGGGGAGAAGGTCAGACCCCGCACGTTTCATGGCTCGTAGCGCACCTATCGTATAATTAGAAACGAACGACGACAACACGACGAGGTGTGTGTGCGTCTGTGTGAGTGTGTGTGTGTGTGTGTGTGTGCTCGTCAGACTGGGGCGCTACGCAGCCGTCGCGACGGCCGCTAAATAAGCCAATTGTAGAATGTTTAGCACAATACATAAGAGAGCAAGAGACACAGATATATGTAGCGTTAGACACCGGGTGTATATACTTAATATACATGCTTGTAATAAACAATAAAGCGCACCAGTAAAACAATAACAATTACTTAAGCTTCAACATCATGCAATGTACGTTACAACGAAGCTCGAATACTCTGACGGAATCGTATGATTTGTCCCCTTTAATCTGCGTACTAGAAGTAAGTATTATTATTTTAAAAAATTGTAATATAAATTTGATATATGTAAACAAAATATTTTAATAAAAAAATATAAAAATAAAAATTAATTAATAAAAATAATAGATAAGTTGCATAAGAAAACAAATTTTGGCTTAGAATTTTTATGATTCTTAACTTTTAAAACATAAAAAAAAAATGAACCTACCTGTTATAATGCTAGATAGTAGAGAAAGTATTTGAATGTAAATGTAGAATAAGAATATTAATAAAGAAAGAAAAAAGAAGGACTAATATGATGGACTAATATATTGAAAATAAATTAAATAGATTAATGCTGAGTTAACATAATAGCAACTGTTTCGAAACGAACTTATTGATCCCTTTAGAATTAGGGTATGCCAGAATGACATAGATTGCATATTACGCCACGCTTCGTTTATTACAATAAAAATCAAAAAAGAGCTCTACAATGTATATAGCCTGGGGGCTGACTATAAACGACTGTAACTGAGACGACAACGTCGCAATGTTTGGCATATGATGATGTTTGCGATGGTGGACGGTGGATGGTTAATGCTTGATGTTGTTGCTGCTGTTGTTGTTGTTGGGCATATCGCACTCGCCCTCTCTTGTTGCTTGAATATTCAAAAAGCCTCTCCCCACTACATATACATAGTATCTCACACACTCTCTCTCGCGCTGTCTCTCTCTGGCCATCGCTCTGTCTCTTCCCCTCGAGTGTCACAGACTAACGAAGTGGTTCTCTCGAACTCCGAGCTTTGCCGGCCCCATGCAAAGTTATCGAAGCGCACGTCGCTGATACGTCGACAACATGGTCGGGCATCGCTTTGGGCATGTATATCGCATACTTGTACATATGCTCACTTTCGATGTATTTCATTTTTTCTTTCGTTTTCATTCGCTGTGCGATTTGAAAACGTTTAAATAACAAGCAGCAACAACAGCAATAACAGCAACAACAACAACAACATCGACAACAGCAACAACTGCTGGCGGGCGGGTCTTCTGTGCGCACACACAAAACCCAACAAAACTTTACGAGCTTTTTATGATGTTGTTGTTGTTGTTGTCGTTGGCGTTGTCGTTGTCTTTTTTCTCTCTTCTCTTTTTATTTTTTGAGCCAATTATGTGCAGCAGCTGCCGTTGAGGGGTCGCGCAGCAGAGGTGTTAAAGCTCCTAAACGTTGTCGTCTTGTTGTTGCCGGCCATTGCTAATGCTGAGCTGTTATTGTTGTTATTGTTGTTGTTGCCTCCTTTTTGTTTTCTATTTTGTGCATAAATTTATAAAACTGTTTATTTGCATGCTCGTTTAGTGAAAAGCTTAAACCATAAACTAAACGATTTTTAAGTTATTCGACTTGTTATTGTTTGTTAGTTAGTTTGTCTAACTAATTATATTGAACATATCAATTATGCATAATGGGATTGCAAGTCGCGTTTATGCTAATCTCGATGTTTGCACTTCACTCGCCATTTGCTATTTGCTATTCATACAATCCCAATTTAAGCGATTTTTTATTGCATTCAGGAAATTTGATCATTCACATGATTTATAATGACCTCGATCTTGAGCGTCTGTTTGTCTATATGTCTATAGCGTGATTCGAAAGGATGGCGTGAAAATGAACAACTTACTTTGCCCACTGAACTGTCATTAAATAGATCATGTTTGTCAGTTCAATGGGATGCTGGCAATTAGCTTGAATACTGCTCTAAATGTTGTGTTGCAAGAAGTTTTAAATATGCGACAACATACTATAACAAAATATTAGTTGTCAATAATATAACTCATTCAAAATCCTAATAATTATCCAAACTATAGGCATTGGTGAACATATTGTTAGGTAACATTGTAATACATTTATTAAATAAAAATACTGGAACTCTCATTGCATAGAACGATGCCTTTAATAGAGTCAGATATTGAACTAAATACGAATACAAATTACAATTACAATACAGATAAACAGATAAAATATTACTCAACAAATATTATACATAAAGTAATGCAATTTGTACTTATTTTTAGTTAAATATTGGATATTTTTTTGTAGGACTATAAATTAATTCTCATGCTATTTTTTTTTTTTTTTTTATTTCATTAAACTTTTGTTATACTTTTATACACCATCGATAAACTAAGTTTATTGCAGCTTAAAGCAAAAATCTGTGAATATGTATTGACTTTATATGGTCTACTTTATATTTATTACTAATTTCATTAATTTTATTTCACCCAGCTAATAAAATTGGTCTCCAAAATTGCGTAACAAGCTTGTGTTTATTGATCAAATTAGAGTATATGTGTTTTTAATGTAAGGCTATAAGAATGCAGCTTAGTTAGCTATTTAACTAATGCATTATTTCATATTGTGGTTGCAGCAATTTCTACGTCGATATTGCCACAAAATTAATTATATGTTGTCGTAAGTTGCAACATGCGACTCATTAAAAGTTGTGCAGTAAATTTTGATGCGAGGCCAGGGAAAAGTCATAGCACATATCAGCATCTTGCCACTTAGACAATATCAGACCATCAATCAGTGCAAGAGGCAACAAGAGGTTTCCTTGCCACATGCAACACATGCAACAAGCCACACAAAATCGTATTTCAAGGAGGCAAGAGAATCAAAAAAGCTATTAAACTAAGAGAGGCAGCTAAAGAGACAGGCAGAGAGAGAGAGGGAGGAAAATAAAAATAGTTGTGAACTCATTGACTCAAATAAATAAGAGGACGGCATGGCACGCGGCCAAGCTGCAAAAGATCATCAGCAACAATAACAGCAGCAACAGTTGCCGATGTGTTTGTTGTTGTCGCAGTTGTTGTTGTTGTTGTTGTGGCAACACTAACAACCACAACAAACAGCTACAATAATAGAGGAACCGCGATTTGCAAATCTATGCCATAAGCTGCCAAGTGTCGGATGATGTTGGATGATGTTGCACGATGATGATGACGATGTTGCACCACGATGATCACGCTGCTGACGAGGAGGACGATGCAAGTAGATCCGTATGTCTGTCCGTCTGTCTGTCTTTCCGTCGCGCAGTCAGTCAGTTTTAGTTTGCTTGGCCATAAAAACGGACAAACGATCCAGCAGGTAGCGCTGGGGGTACCTGTTGTTAGCCATAGTTACTCGCTTAACGGTACAATTTCTACAAGGGAATGTGCTTTCATTTTGAAGTGTTGTGCTTGCAAACGGCCTCAGCTTTAGCCTTAGCCATGGACTTGGACTTCAACTCATTCAAAAATCCAAACAACCAAACGAAGCGAGCCAGCCAAAATCTGAGAGGCAAGCGCTACTGTTAGACAGCATACAGGCATGTTGCATGCAACAGGCCAGCAGGCAGGCAGGCAGGCTGGAAGGTAAGCAGGCAGCTGGCGGCAAGCAGCTGGCAGTTAGGCAGTTAGTCACTTCACAAAGTCATTTTTGATTTGATCGATTTCGTGCAGAAGAAGAAGAAGAAGAAGCTAAAGATGAAGCTTGGCACAAACAATCAACGGCAGACATGAAGTGCTTTGAAAGAAGGCACATGACATGGACTTGAACATGGACAGGGACATGCCATAGCATATACTATAGAGTACAGTGTGTTAGTCCATTGCAGAAGTAGGACAGCCTTCCAAACCCTTCTCCCATTTGGCCACATGTGTGTCGTATGTTAATCGCCATCAGCAACAGCAACAGCAGCAGCAGCAGCAACAGCAGCAACTGTTGACTGGCGAGTGAAAGACTTTGTTGAACTTTCCATTCTCCATGTCAGTCAGTTAAGACTTATCTTAAGCTGCCGCTTAATTACGAGCTCCAGCTGCCCTGGACTTGCTCTTCTTACTCGCTCGGTCGCTCTATCGGACATGGTCAATAGCTATTGCTGCTGTGCCGCTGCTATGCTGTGTGTTGTTGTCGTCGTTGCTGTTGTTGTCGCCGCGAACAGCACACGGCGACGGCGACTTGTTGCCCGCGCTCGGCTAGAGTCAAGACTGAACCACGCTCACTTTTATTTTGCTTGATTTTTGCTTTTTTCTCTGCTTCGTGTGGATCGCATGTGGATCGTCTTCGGCTTCAACTTCGGCTGTGACTTCGTTCCCAGTTTGCGTTCGGCATTTACGAAGCGCGCGCGCTTGCGCTTGCGCTCGTGCTCGTGCCTTTGCCTGTGCTGGGGCGGAAGATCTCCACCCAGTTTCGGATGCAATTGGAATGCTGTTCAGCGTCGGCAGCGCAGTCGACTGTAATTTTCATTGAGTAAAAAAGAGTTGCAGCTGAGTGCAGGATGCACGCGTCGCGAGTCGGCTGCCTCATTTACCGTTGCTGTTTGTCTGCCAGCGAACGCGACGTCGCTGCCGCTAAACTTGTCTAGGCAGCAGTTGCTGCGACTGTATGTGTATGTGTGTGTGTGTTGTGGATCGCACGAGCTGTGTGTGGTGTGTGCTCTACATTAAGAAAGAAGTGTATTAGCTTCGATTTATTGCATCGTCTCTAGACTTCCTCAAAATGCTCAACTCGGCTTGGCTCTGGCTGCGCTCTATCTCTGTGCTGCTCTGCGCTGCTCTTCTCTGCTCTGCTTCTGCTTCTGCTTCGCGTCGTTTCGTTTCGTTTCGTGCGATCCGACGTCCGATGTGGCTCGCTGTGGATCTCATCGTCTCCGCTCGTCTTGCGGCTCGTTGTGTATTCATTCAGAGCACCCATACATAGACAGAAGACGTCGTATAACTATTTTGCGTTTATTATTAGGAAATCGAAAACGCTTTGCACTCTGGCTCCGACTCTAGCTCTGACTCTGACTCTGACTGTGAGGCTGAAGCTGAAGCTGTGACTGAGGCTGAGGCTGGCGCTGGCTTCGACGCTGACTGTGAAGCTGCTCGCTGGCCGCCTATCATCAGTCCGTGAGACGGTCTCAAAGCTATTGGTCGTGTTGTCGCATGTCGGTCGCACCACCAGCCAGTCTGCCACTAAAAGAGCCACATACAAAAGCAGCCCACAACCACAACACAAGATCTAAGACGATCGACCCAACGTCATACGTAACGTAACGAACCTCAATATCACGTGACGCACGCGCGCGTAATACGTAACGAGAAAGCGCATCCCAAGTGAACCCTCAAGGATTATTATTTCCGAGTGTCCATAATTATAAAAAAAAACAAAACTTCATTGAAGATGTGCAATTTTAAACATTTCCTAACGAAGATAATCAACAAATTGTTGAAAATAAATATACAGCATAAAAACAAATAAAACTTTTCTGCAGCAAAGTTCTAAAACATTGAACAATCTCCTCAAACATTAAACAAATCCATTTCCTATCCGACAACTCATGGAGTCCTCATCAATCTTGATTGCTACAGTAGTTAAAGATTACAACTTTCAGTAGCCCAGTAAGAGATATCTGAACTATATACATACATAAGTATAACTATCGGTGCTAAATCAATAATAACTGCATACTTAAAGGCAATTAATGCAAATTGTGACAGCGAATGCAAAGTGAGTTAAGCTGTGCAAAGCAACAACAATAACACCATCAACAATGATGATTATGGGCAGGCATTAATCAGACAATCCATAATGAAATTATAAAATATAATGACCAAGAAATGCAGCATTTCCATACATGTACATACATATATAGATATATAGTCTATACTCGCATTGCCAATAAGCCGATCCAAACCGATTAAATGCAACTGGGAAGTTCTCAGGTCGGGATTGGTGTCAACGCGTCTAACGAGTATAATTACAGTTAATTAGTATGAATAACTAAATCCCACAGATCAGCCACAAAGAAAGTCTACAGATTGTACAAAGTGTAAAAAATATAAATATATTACAAATAAAACTCCTAACTCGAAAACGGTATTTAATAAAACTGACTATCTAAGTGCATTCAAATAACTGTCTATAACTCTAGCTCCTATACTTTATATATATGTATGTAGATAATGCTATCCTATTATCAAACAACTCAACAGCTCCTAACTATTACAAATAAAAGCAATAAATAACATATGTATAACTAAAATAATAAAATAAATTATATAAATTGTATTATAATATTATTGTGCTACGTTTCAAATCAAACCGTTGTCCACTTAATTGAAAAGTTGCTATCGATTTATCCAGTTCAATTTCTATAAATCATTTCAATTCCAAATCCAAATTGAAAAACCATTGCAAAGGCATCCCTATAAAAAGTCGCTTTGACAAATTTCACACGAGCCGTCGGCTTGGCAGCTTGTTGTTGTTGTTGTTGCGCGCTCCGGGATGCATAATGACAACAACAACATCAAATGCAACGAGATCAACTGTGTCCAGCTATAGCCAATGCCAATGCAAGTTATCAACATCCGTAAAACGCTGCAATAGCCAACGGTGTTCAAATGTTGATTTCTTCCTGCCGGCCAACGGATATCCGTGCGGATTTTATAGCTGCAGCAGACACAACAGCAACAGCAACAGCAACAGCAACAGAAACAGCAACCACAACAACAACGTTTACAATTAAACTAGAAGAGGCTAACAAATTGATGCAGCAACATCAACAACCACAAACAACTTCAAGCATGTAAGTAGCTAGCAAAGTATCTCAAAGATACACGTACTTCGGCTCACATTTAATAAGCGCAATCACAGGATCTCGACAAATATTAAACTTAATGTCATCCACAAGCATTTTATTCCACATCACCCAACACACACATACAAACTTAAGATACAGTTACATATGGGAATGTAGACAAAATGTATCTGCAAGATTCAAGGCTTCATCGAGCGTTCGTTCATTCGTTCGACTTTTGTGTATTGTAATTGATGAATGAATGAAATTGAAGTTCGAGTAATGACGCAGCGTTTTTGTCGCAAAAAAATAAAAAGAGCTCGAATTGAGTTGTTGTTGAACGAACGAACAGAGATGCAGATACAATTACAAACACAAATACATCGACATCTACAGTTAAAGTTACTTTTTAATTTTTGCCAATCAAAAGAAATAATAAATTATATAATTTTTGGGTTACGCCTAAATTCACGCACTTTTTGCCAACGGCACGAGCAAACATTTTAGCCATTGGTCTTCAAAAAAGATTGGAAATCTTACAAAAGGGCAAATGGACAGAAGGTAGATCTGTCCCTTACAGTAGGGGAAACTTACTATAAAATAACATTTCTAACTACTTGTACAAACAGGATCAAACTCATTTGAAACTAATTTTAATGGAAAATATTTTATGCCAAATTCTTAGTGTTTTTCAAGCCAAAAAGCCATCACATTTATTTCAAAAGTGTCTGTACATAGTAAGCCATGTAATGGCAAGACATTAACTTCGCAGGGTATTTAAGTAGCAGATCATTTTGAGCCTTTTCTTAAAATTTAAAATCACTCTCTTCATTGGGATTTCTTGAAATGCTTTTTATGCCTTTTGATTTGACGGATTTTTGTTTTATTTTCGAAAGTGATTAATAGGTTTGACATGTTACTTTTACGCTAATTGAGCGATCAAAATCAAATCGAATTTGCTAAATTTGGCAGCCAGCTGGCCATCACAGCAGCCTTCACGGTGAAGGGTGAAAGGGTCGGCAGTGGCAGTGGCAGTGGCAGTCAACATCGGCTTTGCCTTCCAATTCGAATTCAATCCGACAAAATGGAAAAATAAAGTAAAAACGAGCCGTAACCAAAGAGTTCATTTATGCGTTAAATGCACGAAATTTTCGAACGTGCCACAGTTTAGATACAATAAGCATATGTATCCAACAGATGCAGATACAAACTGTGCTGTAGATTTACTTACTTATAGGCATTGAAGCGATTAGTAGCGCCTTTCGATTTTCATTTTGTGTCGAGTGAATGTTTTGGGCGCGTCTTTGCAAATGGAATGGGCTGTCTTGAGATGTGGCTGAGGGCTGGGGATCCAATGGGGAGGGGGCAAATTAAGCAGGTTAATTTAATTTTAAATAGAAGTTGATGGTTGTCTTGAATTGTCTTGATTTATCTTGGTCATGCAGTGGCAGTGGCAGTCCCAAGTGGCAGATGGGCGTAGAAGAAGCGCCAAAAAAAATCATAAAAAATCAGATCATTAATTTTATGATCTTGGAGGTTAGTGAGTGAATGTGTGAATGAACGAGTGAGTGGCTCACCCAGACAGGTTCCGCTAAATGAATGGATCGCATCGACACTATAGAAGCTGGATGTGAACATCATTAATTGTACGAGTATGTAGCCAAAGTGAACTAAGAAATTAATTAGCTGCAGATATACAATTTGTACAATTTTAGAATGTGCTCTTCCTCAGCTCGGCAGCTACATTTGAAGCTACTTTCGATATACTGTGGGTAAAAACGGGTGTTGTCTCTTTTTTTTAGTAGCTTGTGATACAAGAAATACTAAAAAACCAAAAATGCAACTAAATATATAGATTATATCAGCTCTAAAAGCAACTCCTAGATACTTTGGACCATACATTTTATAAGCACAAAAAAGGAATTGTTTAATACTGCCTTGTTTATCTCAAGAATAATATTAATAACCAGGATAAGATGGATTCGAACAATATAAATTTTCTGATAATTTAAAAATTTTCAAATAAATGAACTTTTTTTTTTAGAATGCTTTCTTTCTTTAATAAATTATATAATTCTGTTGTTGACCATTTCCTTAAGTTGTGTCATAAAATCAGCAGTTTATTAACTCTGCTCCCAATATTTAGCTTTTGTGTTTCTTTTTCCAACATTATTATTAAGCACAAATAACATATAATCCTTTTGATACCTGTTTTTAAAGTGACCAGTTTAAGACTGAGCGCGCCAAACTCAACAGTCTTAAGGCCATCTATTATGTGGTATATAGTGTAGCGCTTGTGAAAATCGAGCAACTTTCTAACCGTATTGCCGTCTTTGGGAAAAATCACACGCATCGAAATTATGACATTTCATCATGTTAACTATCGAATAAAATTTGCTTACAACATTCAAAATGCCAATTACGAGCTGAGGCTTGGAAAATAAGTGAAATGTGGTAGATAATCTGCGAATTGATGACTGTCATATATAGATGGGGAGAGAGAGAGAGAGAGTGAGAGAGAGAGAGCAAGAGAGTAAAATAGAGTCATATTATTCAGTTGTGGCGGCACTATAAAAAGACTTTGGAGTGCCAAGTGCTCTACAAAGAGTGGTAGAGGGAGAGGGAAGGGGAAGTGGAAAGAGTAGCTGCTGCAAGGTGAGAGGCATTGAGATGTGCCCACTGTTGTACGAGGTACGTAATCCAAGGCGGTTAATTGCGCCTTTAAACCGGAAGCGATGGATTTGATTGCGTTACACATTTTGTGTACTGGAATGTGCGCTGATTTTTTTTCTTCTCTCAATTTCAATTTCAACTTCATTTTATTATGATTGTTGTTGTCGTTTGTTGCTTGTTGCTTGATGCTGCTGATGCTGATGCTGTAAGCAGAGCAATGACGATCACTCCGATCTGTCGATAGCGACTGCGACTTCAACTGCGACTGCGACTCTCTCGTCGATAACCGCAATCACTCTGAAAATCTAAAAAACAAATCACTTTAGGCTACGCAGCAACTGCAAAATCAACAGACGGCAACAATAATAATAATAACAACAGCAGCAGCAACAACTACAACGACAACAACAACAACACCTACGGTGCCTTAATGCCTTGGCATACACTTAATCCACATTCAGCCGAGATCGAAGCTGCAACTGTTGGGGAGTGGCCAGAGGAACTCTACTCGCAGACTACTCCAATGGCCTCGCAATGAAAGTTGCCCGACTTTGCCGAGTTACCAGCAATTATCGCTGCCCGAAATACGCAAATCGATTAAATGAAAAACATTCGCCATGAAGAAAATATAGTACTATAGAGCCCCCAGAGGCACTCTACTCCATCCCGTTCGACTTTGAATATATGTAGGTGCCCTCGCTTTGGCCTTATGTAAGATCATTTGCAATGCAGCACAGGAGATGAGTTGTATTTTAATTGGAACGACACACAGATGCACTGCAACAGTTGCAGCTACAAGCCCAGATACATACATGTACATCAGAAGATACATTGTAAGCAATCTTCTACGTAAATGTTACGACGTTCTATTTAGATAAATAGAGAGTGTTGACGATAGATAATGATGAGCATCCTCCATTAACTAGAATGTGGAACTGCAACTTCCTCTGTTTTCCACTCTCCCCCTCTCAAGCTGTCTCTCTCTCTCTTGCTCCATCGATGCGATTTATTGATTGTCTTTACAGAGAATTGATTGTCGTTATTATTATTTATTCATACAGGAACGTTGGGAAAGTACAGCAAAATGTAAATTTTATTTGTTGGCAATCCCGATTCAGAATCCAATCGAATGTGGAAATAACATATATGTAGTTTATACTGCTGATACTTTAACTTTGAATATTCACATTGCAAGAAGCCGTTAAGATACCTAATAAATGTTTGTTCCCTCAACTCTTTTTATGCAGCAATGATTAATTACTACTCTTTTTTAAGTCTCCTTTAATACATTTTATTTTAGTAAATTATAGAAGAGATTTTATCGTGACTTTAATGTGGTTATTAAGAGGGCACAATTACTTAATTATATTGTAGAAAACAGAGGTAGCTTCTGTTTATTAGTGCGGACAATCTTTTTATCATTTAAACTAATTTAGACCAAGTTGAAGGTTTTATAAATGTGCAGCTAATGCGGATGTTACGCAGCTAATGCGAATCAAATTCCACTTAATAACTTTTCCACTCAATTATATTGCTAATTATAAATTAACTAATTAAGCTAACAATCTTAGTAATACATATTTTTTCAAATGGCTTAGAATTGAAGAATTGAATTCATTAAAAACAATGTAGATTTATTGATTTATATTTTCAAGATTTTCTTTCTCAAATATTTGTCTGATGGCAGTCTGTTATTTTTTTTACTAATTCTTTAAATAATTTGCCAGCTATTCGCATAGCTCGGAGCACTTTGATTGCCGCCTTTAATAAACTCAATTTGCATACTCATCCAATCTAAATTCAAGACGAGCTGACACACCTCATTACGAGCATCGTTATTACTATAATTATTATTTCCTCTTTTTTTTATTATTTATACGTTTAGCACAATCATTAGCAAATTGTTAAGATTCTGCAGTCGCTTTTCTAACTGAACCATCATCAATTAGCAATTAAACATAAAAAAGAGCACTGTGCACAGAGAGGCAAATCTAAGCGAATTTACTTAAAAAAAACTCAACTTAATGATTGCCCCACCCATTTATAGCAACAACAATAACAATAAAAAAAAGAATAACAATGAAGCCAACGTACGCGTATTTTGAAAGCAAAAGTAAAGTGTTTTGAAAGTAAACTACACTAATTTTAAGCTGTAAATTAACCAACTAAACAGTGACAACAACAACATCAGCCGCAGCAACAGCAGCAGCAGCAACAGCGACAACAACAATACAAAAACCAAGAGCACCTCAGGCCTTTGATAACCTTGAATGCAATGAGAGAGCTTTAATTAATTATGTATGTGTGTGTGTATGCTCACAATTAAAAAGGTGTAAAAAGCGACAACAACAACTAAAGCAACCGAAGCCGGTCGAAGCAAAAAAAAATGTTCTATGTCCCCCAGATTGAATAATAAATACGCCTCATCATTGATCAACTTTGAAAAGAGACTAGAGCAGTCAGCGCGTTGAGGGGTGGGGTAGGGGGGCTGGTCAGGTTGAAAGAGACAAAAAATAACTGGAGCAATTTTCACGCTAACTACACATAAATAAATAAACGTCATTTTGCCAAAGGGCGACAAAACAGATAGAGACGAAGACCGTAAGTAATACCCATAAAGAGTCGAGCCCGAACCGTCGAGACGTCATCGTTGTCGCTTGAGATTTGTACTTGAAAATGAGTTGGCCAAAAGACAACGACAACGACAATAACTGTGGACTATGCTGGGGTACTGATGAGTAAACAGACATAACACACGAGTACCAGCGAAGTACAACTGTTGATTACAATAGGAAATAATCCCACAAATTGCTTTAATATTCACTGCAAATCAAATGAAGTTGTGCCGCAAGCTTTGCTTCACAATGGACAAAACTCAAGCGACACACACACACACACACACAGCCACACACACTCGCACAAAAGTCGCAAAAGTTTCTCGTTTTGTCTCCTCGTCCGCCACTTCCCATTTTTTTTTCAAGTCAAAGCATTTAACCTTGGACCATAAAACTCTGCAGGCAACAACAACAACAGTTTGAGTCGAGCCAAGTACTATGTAATCATCGGATTGAATCTGAACTCCCAACTCCCCACCGCCCCCCTTCTGCACCACTGCATGTGTGTGAATTTGTAGATTTTTTCGCATTTTTGATACGAATAACCATAATGTCGAGTCTCTCCTATAATTGTATATCATTTAGCAGGGCATATTGTCTGGCCTGCTTGCCGCATGATATATGGCCATTGCCAGAGAGACAATGAGAGAGAGAGAAACCACAGAGAGCAGGTGTATTGTCTCGAATCTCTGCGTTCATTGTTGGACTCCTAAGTGGGCTAGTTTGTGGGCAATTTTGAAGAATTTGCCCATCTTATGGATATGGTTATTATGTGGGTTGTAAGGCCTAAATGGTAGCTTCACATGACACTGGCTCATTTGTGCAGTCGTTAACTACGAGTAGCTGTAAATTATGGAACTTCAACCGGGATTATGTAAGCCAAGCCGAGAAATGGTTAACTAGGTTAGAGTTAGACATATCGAGCAAGAAAATATTAATAAGATCTACAAAAATTAAGGAATTAATAAATAGAACAGAAAAAGAAATTATAGATTGCTGAAAATTTACTGAGCTCAATAATCATGTAAAATAGTAGATCTGAAATATCTGATTGGCAAAATAATTATTCTGCTGTTTGAAAGAGCTAAGGCGAATTTGCTGTGAAACAATACATATATATATCAATTATGGATGGATAAAGTTTATTCATAATCTTATACAATATTATATATTATTTCGTTGAATTTAAATATTGTGGTTAGAAATAAATTGTGCATCAGTAAAGTGAAATGATACATTCTTAGAAATCTTTATCAGATAGAAAAGTAATAAATATCAGTAAATATTTTAAAAGGAACAGTAATGATATATCATTTAAATAAAATGACAAATATCAATAAGATATAAAAATAAGTATTATTATTAAGAATGTTAAATTATAGTATCAATATATGCAATTTCTAAAAGAAAAGATCATGATGATATTTAAAATATATAAAGCATATATATAAATCATATAAAGTGCTAAATTGCAAAAACTTTTGTCAGTTTCTATGTAGAGCAAATGATGCTAAATATTAATAGAAGTTATTCAGCTTTAATTTGTTTAACTTTGCTTCTAAAGAGTCGTCTTATTAGGCAAATAAACAACTCAAAACACATGTTCTTCACCCATATTTTTTGCAATAAATCGATTTAGATCGCGACTAACAATATAAACAATAAAATTAAAAGTTTAGAATCGTAAAGAAGCACTATCGTAATCTTCTGTGGATCCTCGGAACTAAAGCCTGAATGTATGCAATTAAAATGTGCATGCAGTTGGGTACAAAGAATTGACTTGAGATCGAGGAGTAAGTGACTGTAAGGTGCTGACGATTTTCTTTCGAATGACCGGAAGCCAAACGCATTTATGCCAAATGCGACGAATGCGGCTAATGCTTTTGGGCAATTTACCAACACTAGAGAAGCACACACACAGAAAGTACAGAAAACATGTGTGCAAAGCCGTCAAATGTAATTGCCAAGGCAGCGCTAATTGAGCTCCCAGTCGGGGCCAATTATTCTGCAATGTGCACATAAACATGGCAACAGCCTCGTCCAAACGTGAGAAAGGCGGGCGGGCGGGCGAGGGGCGTGGCAGTTGATCGCATGGCATTCAAGCCAAGAGGGTGCGACACAAACAACTTGTCAGCAAGTGCGCAGCAGCCGTTACTCTGCCTCGCTTTTGCCTCCGATCTGATCGAATCGAATCGGATCGGGATGGGCTGCCTCTGTATAGCCAGATGCCTGATGGCTGTATGGCTCCACGGGAGCTTGGGGTACCAGTGTGAGGAGGAGTCAAAGCACTTGGCCATTGCTGGCAACATCCGCGGATGCAGCAACTGGAGCACTTTCACTTTATGCCAAGCGGCAGCTACAAATGGAATTCGCTCATTGATTGTTTGCCATCTTTGGTATACCCTGTAATGCTGAGGCCGAGTACCCTGATATGTGGTATATTGGTCTGTTATTGAGTATGGTAATCTTTGAATAAATCAGCACATTTTCCTTTCCAAGACAAATAAGAAGAACTTGCTTCGCTTTCGTATTCCAAAATTATACTATAAAGGCTACATATGGATAAACGGATGGAGCTCTTAGATATTTTAGATAATCTGAGCTTAAAAATGTTAGCTTTCGATTTAAGAATTAAATATTTTTATAAAAACTATTCAAAAGTCGAACATATTCTTGTAAATTTTGACAGGATTTGCATCTTTAGATAGTATATAAGAGAATCAACTTTATAGATTGACATTCAAGTATTTGGCTTAACTTCTTTATTGTTGTTGTAACATACAATTACATTTTCCATTGTATTTAATTGATAAGACCATTGTAAAACCATTCGACTGTAATTCAACTATTACAGGGTATATTGGCACTGATCACTGGCTACTGTTGTTGCTGTCGCGCTTCCATTGTCCATTGTCCATTGGCAGCGCACGTGGCCCGAACAGTAGCCGAGTGTCTAAGGCGCTTGTTGCACCAGCAGCATGTGTCAAGCAATGATAGGTTGTTGTTGGGGGAGTATGGAGAAGCCATGGGGCGGTCAGACGGGGGGGTCACAATTGCCTGCCCCCGTACTGCAATATAATTAGGCCTGCAGCGAGAGGCAGGCAGTTGGACATGCGACGTTTGTTGAATGTGTTGTTGTTGTTTTTTACGGTTGTTTTTGTTGTCGCTCGGGATGTGCGCAATATTTTATGCTTATGACCAAGACAGAAAAAAAACGAAAGAGATGCCTTGGAAAAGCCTGGCATGTTACAGTTAGCTTTGTGGCCATTGTTCGACGCCCGCAGCCTCCTAACTAGGTGCAGGCGCGGGCGCAGGTTGAGAGCCAACTTGAGTGGAAGGAGTAGGAAGAGGAGGAGGAGGAGCAGATGGCTAACTGGGGCTGGGGGCTCCTTCAGATTCATATATGTTTGAAGGCAGAGGTATGCACCCGATGCAGTTATAAAGTTTTGCCGAGTGTACCACCAAAATGGCCAAGACAACTTTCTTCTTCCTCTCTCAGGTGCAAACTGGTTTACTTATGATGTGAATGTTGATACGGTTTCTTTTCAATTTTATTTATTTAGTTTTTTTTTTTTTTCTTTGCTTCTATTTCGTTATTAAAGCTGGCGACAAAACTGGCCAGCAAGAGGGGAAGGGGAGCGGCAGGAGGAGGAGGAGCAGGCTCGGGCTATCGCTTTCAGCTAGAACAAGCTTAACTGGCTCCCCGACAAGTGAGTTGGCTATTGAAATAATTGTATCACACTCGCCTCAACTGAACTCAGAGCTTACCTGCATTATGTGGTAATAAATCGAAATCAAATGAGCTGCTTCCACACACACAAGCACACACACACATATATCTAGAGGTAGACAGTTAAGTAGCAGTCGAGGTAGTACGAGGCTCAATGAAGAAATAAAAATTTAATTAATTGCACCAAAAATGCTGAGCTGTTGAAACGTTTAGGCAATCAAATAGAGCAGCTTGTTTGGCTTATTTTTTGACGGCTTGATGGTTCGTTCATCTGATGAAGTCGTGAAATTCACAATTATTTTTGGTACTTTAAAGTGTTTTTGCTCAATTAACTATATGAATAAAGTTCATTTAATTTCGCTTATGGTGTTATTGTTATTGTTATTACTCTTGACTGTCGGCCACATACAGTACTAACTCGTGAATACTTTCAAATTTCGCTTGGCAACATTCACCGTCCACAAGAGGGTGCCACACTGATCCTCTTGCCATCTACTCGGGTGTCCAGCATAATAAATGATCTTCCATTTAAAATGAATACAGTTATTCTTATGAAAATAAGAGTAGAAATAAATAAAATACAAAAATAAATAGTTAATATCAAAAGAAACATTAAAAACAAATTAAAAAATAAAAATTGCTTTTATATACATATATGCATGTCTAATTTAAATATATAGTACTTTATTAGCATGTATGCCAATAAGCGCTTTCATTTTGTAATTGAGAAGAATAATATTAAAGATTGGCAGACCTAATCATTCACAAAATGTCGTAAATGTCTGGCCTAACTTGTAAATACAAAATTTGAAAACGATTATTGCGCTATCATTGTACTGCAATTCAATTAAAGCAAGTACTCTTGAGTCGAAATGAAAAAACCTTTCAAAATATATACAAGTAGACAAGCTAATTTTATTAAATGTTCAGTTAGTCTCAAGACTTTTACAACATTTGCGATGCCGAATAATAAATATAATGGAGATGTAATAGCACGAGAGCAGACATTAAATCGACTATACGAATAACATAGAATATACGAGTTTGAGCATGTGTCGGGCTTAGGTATTTAGCTTTAGCTGTTTTAGCTGTTTAGTTGTAATTCAAATGGCTGGCACATCAGAGGACTGGCACCAATCCCGCCCACAAGTCCAGTTAAAGTTAGAGACCAGACGGATCGTATATGTTATAGTTTTAGCATTAGGAAGGCTGTCAAAATGTGCAGCTGCTGTGTTTGTGGCTGCTGTCCACTAAAAGTACAGCGCTCGTGGCCAAAAGACAGTCTTGGCCCGATTGTCATTAACAAATGAGAGCTTCAAATAGAGGCACATAAAAATGCGCCACAAGCATTGCTTAACAAATAGTCAAGAGAGCAGCCTGTGGGCTGTGGGACTAAACCAATTTTGCACCTTTGAAATGCGCTAAAAAATTTCAATTATGTAGGCATTTGCAACAGGCAACTGGCAATAGGTAATCGGCAACAAGCAGCTTGCAACTAGCAACAACAGCCTGTAGCTGAGCCTGGACTGGTCGTCTGCATGTGTGCTAGTTATATAAAGCTTAAAGTAAGAAATAAAACGTCGAAAACTATAACAAACAACAGGATGCAGCGGCCAGAGCAACGGCAACGGCAACTGCAACTGCAACTGCAACAGTGCAACACTTGGGAAAGCACTTGCCGCAGCTGAGGAGTCTGTAGAAATATTGTTGCCGATACAGTTTTCGACATTCATTCATTTAGCGACCAACGACCGAGGCTAAGACTGAGGCCAAAACTAAAACTGAGACTGCGACTCCAACAGAGGCTAAGACTGAGGCTGAAGGAGGCTGCCACAAATGCGGCAACTTGCGTTGGTTTCGTTTTGGGAAAATTGAAACAATTTCCGATGTCACTCTCACTTTTTATTTCACTGACGACCGTCCAGGCCATCGCCATAGCCATAGCCATAGTCAGCTATAGATACGTAGATACGTTGTCAGGCTGCTAGGCAAGCAGGCAGGCAGTCGGGCAGCCAATCTAGACAACGAGATATGTAACGCAGACGACAACGCTGGAAGACGTGATTTGGAGATGTGTTTGCTGGCAGTGTTGCAACTGTAACTGCAACTGCAACTGTTGTTGCTGCAGTTGTTGATACTTTGCTATTGCAATTGGCATTGCGGCTATTGCTGCTACACTTGTTGTGTCCAGTGGAGGAAAAAGTGGTACAGATTGCGCCGTCACAGCAGCATCAGCATCAGCAGCATCATCATCATCATCATCATTATCATCAACAGCCAAACGCATCCAACTTGCAACATTGTGGTTGTTGCTTGCTGCGCTTGTTGTCGGTGTCGTCGCTGCAATTGCTGTTGCTGTTGCTCGTGTTGATGTGTTGCATTTACTACTGCTTCTTTTTTCAACAACTTTTAATCTGCAGCCATATTTCTGTGATCATTCACAGTCGAGTTGGCACACCTAAAGGTGAAACTTGCTTCAATTAATTATGGCATTTTTATCGTTTGGAAAAACTAATTTACTTAATCAATTTATTAACGTTAATTAAAAATATTACATTATACTTTTTAATGCTTGTAAAAATTTGGTTTTACAGCCAACACATATTTAATTGAAATCAGCAGGACGTGCGCAGAAATTATCAATATTATTAGTTAAAGCACTGGATTGTGATTAGATTAGATTAGAGTTTACAAATATAATATATAGATATATAGATTGTTGTTTGTATTGTAGAATGAAGTAATAATAAGCTCCGATAACAAATTTTTTGAGCTTAAAGTACATCACTTGATAAATCTTCTGACAACATTTAAATATTGAATAACTAATCATATTCTACACGTATATAACAATTTTATTCTTATTTAATATATCAGATTTCAGTATTAGAAGACACCTGGGAGCTCGCTGTTAAAATACTCTAAAAATAAGATTACTTCAGATATTCAAATTATATTATTCAAAAATATATTAATTTATTCATTATTATTTGTGTTTAAATTGTTTGTTAATATAGAAGAACTATTAGGACATGCATACAAAGTTTATTTAAAGCTTTCTTGCTTCTTAAATTATTCTGAAATATTCTTTTAAAACAATAATGAAGCTGAATATCAATTGTCATATCAGTTATGAAGTAGCAATTTGCCAGCTCTATTTCTGAAATTGTTTTCTAATTGTTGACATCAAGTATGAATGATTTTCTGTGCGAACTCCAAAATGAAATTTCTTGTATGATTTTTATTACCTGCCTCAACTTTGCGCTTGACTTCATGCTCTAATATGTCTGTATGCGTCTACACGTGTGTGTGTGTGTGTGTGTAGCTTTGCGTGTTGATTTGTTGTTGTTTTGGCATTTGTTGTGACGATTTTGGTATCAGGTTGCCTCGTTAGAGTTCGAGATAGATGCGAATTGAGAGAGTGAATGAAATGAGTGTCGTCTGCGTGTTGTGTTTGTGTTTGTGTCTGTGTGTGTTGATCCTGCCAAGAAACTTTGTCGCTGCAATGCTTGTCAGTTGTTGTTGTTGCTGCTGCTGTTGCATTTTGCTTTGGCACTGATGTAACAAGGTTTAATTTTCCATTTCAATGCGCGGCGGCTGCGCTTTGGAAATGTACTCTCGTTTTTCATTGTGCGAGCGTCGCTTCAGTTAGTTTAGTTAGTCGTCACTCGATTTGAGCTCAGTTTAACTGTTAGTCAGAGCTGGTTGCGGTTGATTATGCTCCTCGTGCGACACTCGGACCACAACCGTAACCGAAGCTGAAGCTGAAGCTGAAGCTGTCGAAGCCACTCGCTGATTATGCGGATGACAATGATGATGATGATTATGCTGTTGGCGTTATAATTATGCAGCTGCAGTGGCTAATAACAAGTAAGAGTGCTCTTCGTTGGGGTATGCACGACAAGCAGTTGACCTGTAAGTAACATAAATTCATAAATACGAGTATCACACATTTTTAATTGATTTTCCAGTTCACAAACAAATCCAAGTCGAGTCCAAGTCGTGCACATTCCCTTCAACAATGTTTTATTACAGGGTAAGCTAATGATTGTGTTGCTGCTATTTAGCTGGAGGCAACTTTGGTCGGCTTTGATGATGGGCTCGGTGTGATCCATTTTGAGCATGACCAAGTTAATCTCGACCAGCCAGCCAGCCTCAGAGTATTGTCAACGGCTTTTGTGGGGGCTGATTATGCAGGCTTAGCCCCAACTGTAGCTCCAGCTTGCGCTCCATCTGCAGCTTTGCAGCTCCTAAGATAGCAACATTTGCGGCATTTGCTGTCGACATCTTCCACTGGACATTTTCCAATCTGGAGCGCTTGAGTTGCTATTGCTGTTGCAGTTGCTGTTGTTGCTCTTATGTGTCTCGTTGTCTGGTTGTCTGCCTGACTGCGTTTTTCGCGGTTTTACAACTTTGATTTCACTTTTCTTTGCAACATGCGACGCTGCTGTTGTTGTTGTTTTTCCTCTTGATGTTGTTGTACCTTCACTGTCCGTTTTTTGAACTGTTTGCTTCATTGCTCTCGTTGTCTCGTTGTCGTCGCTGTCGGTCCGCTTAAACTTTGTTACTCTTTAATTGGTTTTTTTTCTTGCCTCCATCATCTTCTTTAGGCATCCGATTTTAATGATGATGCAGTGGCCAGTGTTGGCCATAATTGTCAACCACTTTTGCACCGTTAGCCACAAATTATAAACACATGGATGTGCAATTGCATTTGCAGTACACATTTCGAGGGGAAATTAGCAAAAATCTGATATTGCATTGATATTGCTCACGGCACTCTTAAATACCTATTATAAAAGTGACCACATTTTATTCCATTTAAGCATTAAGGAATCAAACATTTGGATAAGAAAGAAAGATTCAATCATAGTAGTTATTGTTGAAAAGACAACACTTTGAATTGCACAATATATGAACAAATGAGAACTTAATCTGGGTATTTCATTAATGTAAGATATATGAAAATAAATGCTTTAATTAGTTGAAATAACAAAAATAAAGTTGTTGGTAGTTGGGTAAATAGTACTTCATTCATGTATGCTTAAATTAAAAAGAATATAATGTATTCTAAATATTTCTATAAATATTATATATCATATCAATACCAATCATTTTGGTTTTTAGTTAATTTCTTCTGTCTCCCTCTCTTCCTCACCCTTCAATTATAAACCATTCCACTTAAATCACCTAATGTTCTCGATTAGAAAATGTATTTCATCTTTTCCTCAACAATAAAGCCAGTCAAGGGAGATTTTGTGAGCGCAATTAGTGTTGATAAAACCCAGTCTAAAAATAATATTAAGCTTACTGATGAAAGCAACTTAATTGGAAATGTGCACTGCAAATTGAACAATGCAAACAAATCGATTGTAATACTCATGATGCACTCGATTCTCTCGTCTACTTGCAAACAAGATGATCCAATAATCGCATCGATTAGTCATAGTAACGATCGAGCAAGATGCTAGATTACATTGCAATAGAATGAATCGAGTGAACTATGAGTATGTCTCGCTTGGCAGCTGCTACTATCTCATTAATATCGAAGCTGATACGATCTTGTAACGATTATGTCATCATCAGAAGGCAGCAACCAACGCAAAAGTTCTCAAGCTCCAAATATTTCTATTATTTTCGTTTACGTTTTCGTTTTCATTTTGGTTTAATTTATTTTGGTGCAAATAATTCAAGTCATACACATGGCTGAAAGCAGTAAATCAAAGCAGCAAATGCGGCTAATTAACTTTTAGGCCAAAACGACAACAACAAAAGGCGATTTGTTGAATGCAACAGTCGCTAAATGCTGCAGCAAACCCACGGAAAATTCTGTTCTAGATAGCTTGCAACTGCAACTGCAGCAGCATCAAAGATCGCCCACTTGTTGCAGTTGCAAGTTACCCGTCGCTAGATGCCAGTTGCCAGCTATATCTGCTGACTGTTAGTGGCTTTGTTAGTTGTCGTTGTTGCCGTTGGCTTGGTTCACATGACTTGCGTGCCATCTGCCAAGAGACCAAGAGGCCAAAAAGCAGCCAACTAACAACCAACAACCGACAACTGGCAACTGGCAAACTGCCTGCCAGCTGACAGCCTACGCAATTGCCTTGCACGCACCTCTAAGTGACGACCTCCATGAGGGCAGCCCCTCCCGCCCCCACTGCCTAACCGCTTCTTCACCTGCCCGCCCCCTCATGCATTTGTGTGTACTTAGATGTTTGTCAGTGTTTTTTGTCTGTTTGTCTTACATAATCGTCACTCTAGATACCGTTAACATTATTCTCTTCGTCGTCTTCGTCTTTTCCGTCCTAAAACAACAGTACAATAGAACAATTGTTTAAACTTTTCTAACGTTCGTTGTGGCTTTTGGCATTGCGCCAAAAAAACAACAGAAGAACAGCAACAACCAGAAACTCCAAAAAAATGAAAAATAAAAAACCAAAATAAATTGTCGTCTTAAAATTGGAGTTCTATTTAAGCAGGGCAATTAAGTTTTTCACTTTTGCCAGCGCCACTTGCCATTATAAACAATTTGAATTTGAATTTGTGGTCGTTCCTCTCTTCTTCATTCCGTGCTTAGTTTGCCAAAAAGCAATACATGACGTAGATGGGAATTACCCCAGTGAGCTATCAAAGGCAATAACAAGAACACCTAGCAAATGAACCGAAGCCAAAACAAAACAAAAATACAAAAACTAGCACAGCTGTGGGAATGAAGTTGTGACGCACCTGAAACTATAGATCTGATGTACAATGAAACACAATTTAGAGCGATTTGGAGCGGGGAGGGGTGGTTCAGTCAAAGCCAAAGTGCCCCACCACCACCTGACAGCCACCCTGTATGCCACAAGTACGAAATGCTTACGTTGCGTATTGTTGATATATTTTTCTCAACAGGATATTTGACTTGTGTGCTGGGGAGCTCAAGAGGGAATTAAAGCTGAGATAATTTGTATTTGTGTATAAATATTTGCAATACTATTTATTCAATACAAATAAATATTTCTGCATTTTTATTAAATAGGCAACTTTTATAATATATATTTAAGATGTTAGACGACACATTTATGAAAATAATTTTAAGCTTAACATTGAAGAAAAACAATATGCTTCAATTAAGTAAATGCAACATAATTTCATAAACAGATTCAGACAGATCCAAAATCCCAACTGTACCCAGAAATTCTTCAATTGAATTTAAATCGAGGTAGAACGAACTTGTAATAATAGTTTCAATACACGATCTTACCGTTAAGAAATTAATTATAACAAAATAATAGTTATTCATAATTTTAAAAACAATTTACAAAAATATATGAACTGAACTGAATGCATCATTTGAACGTCGTACTATATAATTCGAAGATGCTAATTGCACTTTGAGTAAAATTAACTTAACTTTTTATTATATGAATTTTTAACAAATATTCTTTGTTTCAATATTTGTTACATTTTGTAAATTATTAAAAAAGACACGTTGATAAAATATTCTATTTTTGCAAATTTGTGTTGACTCTTAATTATAATCAAATTTATTAATTAACAACAACCATTCACTAATTTACCTCTCCTTTATTTACAGGTATGTAATTCCTGCCTACAACAATTTAAAATTTCAAAGGCAACAGCAATAAACAAAACTCTATCGTTAACGAAAACAGTGAGAAAGAAGAAGAAAACTAGTAAGAGACAACAATTGAGGTTCAGCAAGAGAAGCAATTGCAACCGCAACTGAGAGGAGAAAGCAGTGCAGCTAGCAGCTAACAGTTATGAGAGAGAAAGACCACTCACCAAGAAAGATGCTTCCTAGCCCAAAACAGGGCTGTGTTTACCCTGCCTTAGGATTAATACCCACATCGTATATATCACATGTACCTTATGATCTGTCCGCCTCAACGACGGCGGCCACAGCCACCAGCAGCATGACCACGACAACTGCGCGACACCAACACCAGCACCAGCACCAACACCAACACCAGCAGCAGCATCATCACCAGCAACAGCAGCAACAACATCATGGCAGCAAGACGAAGCGGCGCAGCAGCTATGATCAGCCATTGGATCTGCGATTGGCGCATAAGCGACGGCAGCCTGGCAAGTTGGAGTTGGCGATGGAGACGCCACAGCCGCTGGAGGACGAGAATAGCAATCTCATCATGTTTGCCAACGAGTTGGCCGCACAGCGCAAGGAGAAGGAGCTGAACAACAACCATATAGCCGCCTCCCTGGCGGACCTGGGCTTTGACATGAGCCGTAAGATGCTGCGGGCATTGCGCGAGGGCGTCGCCACGCCGCCGGCACCAACACCACCTACAGTGGTGCCTGGCGTGCACTCCACGCTGCTGGAGGCCATGACCAAGACGTTGCCACTGCAATACCGCAATGTATTTGGACCTCCAACGCCACAGGCGGCGGCACCGCCGGACTTTGCATTTCGGCATCCGCTGAAGAAGAGCGAACTGAGCTGGTCGCCCAACGACCACCAGCAGCAGCAGCAGCAGCAGCAGCAGCAACTGAAACTGGAGCAGCAGCAGCCACACCTTAAGCTGGAGCTGCCAACGCCAGCGTCCATTGTACCCACGTCCACGCCACATCCACAGCTGCAGGAGTTCCAGTCGCGTCAGCATTCGCGTAAGGCTAAGCAGCGACAGCAGGCGCAATCCCAATCCCAATCGCAAACGCAGTCAGCGGCATCAGGCAATGCACTGCCCACGCAGCAGCAGCGCAACAAGGATCGCTACACCTGCAAGTTCTGCGGCAAAGTGTTTCCCCGTTCCGCCAATCTCACCCGGCATCTGCGCACACACACCGGGGAGCAGCCCTACAAGTGCAAGTACTGTGAACGTTCCTTTAGCATCTCCTCGAATCTGCAGCGTCATGTGCGCAACATCCATAACAAGGAGCGGCCGTTCAAGTGCGAGATCTGTGAGCGTTGCTTTGGCCAACAGACGAATCTCGACAGGCATCTCAAGAAGCATGAATCGGATGCGGTCTCGTTGAGTGCTTTGAGTGGCGTCAGCGAACGCATGCATTGCATACGACGCTTCTGCGAGAATCCCAGCGAGGATTCCTACTTTGAGGAGATACGCACGTTCATGGGCAAGGTAACACAACAGCAGCAGCAACAGCAACAGCAGCAGCAACAACAGCAGCAGCAGCTGCAACAGCAACAGTCACTGCCATTGGCCTCATCGCGAAGCTCCGCGTCGTCCAGTTGCTCCGCCTCGCACACGCCCACATCCTCGCATACGCCCACGCAATCGGAGTCGTCGGAAACGCTGGCGCAGGAGCTGCGCCGACTGCAGGCGGAACGTGCCAAGACGGGCGACGACAGCAGCGAAGAACTGCCCACCCAGTTGAAGCAGGAAGAGCCGGAGGAAGACGACGAGGAGGAGCCGGAGCCTGTGCAGGAGGAGGCGGAATCCAAGGAATCCATACTACAGCACAATCACACAAGAAGAGAAACGCCAACGCCCAAGCCAGAGTCTCAATAGACTCAAGCTGCAGCGTTAATCACCCAATCCTGACCCTGAAGCAAACATTTCCTATACTCGTATGGCAGAACCAAGTGAGAGAGAGACCAGTAGCGGCTGCTGCCACAACACAAACTATATGCAGACCTTATATATTATATTTTTGTCTAGCTGTAAATATATATTTTGTATTTTGTAATTTGTAATTTGTATGTTAAATGTTAATGTGTAAATCGAATTGTACAAAAAAGAAGATTGGCAAATGTATATCAATTAATGTGCGTATTAATTTAAGCATTGGTATTTTTGTATATATACAAAGCAACAAAACGACAAACAAGTGTCCACTGTTTAATAAAAAGTTACAAGTTTTTTAAAATTTACTAAAAAAAATGACGCGAAATCCACAATCATTTGTCCTTTGTGACTAGAGCGAAAAGCAGGGGAAATATAAATGTTGCGCGCAATTGAGAAATGACTTGCGCCCAACCACTAAGCAATGAACATAATAGAGTCCGCATATCCAAAAAAAATACGGTCTGTCGCATTTGGGTTTTCAGAACCCTCGTGGCAGAGGCCGTGGCAGAGGCGCAGCGCTCTCTCGCGTTCGGCTCTCTCTCTCTCTTCGCACGAAACTTGAAAAAGTGAACAGAGAGAACCGAGCATCAATTCAGTCGTAGAACTACGCTATTTTGATATGTGTGTATGTGTGTTTAGTGCACATACATATGAAGAAACATAATGTGTATGCAGTTGCTGCTTGTCCGATTGCTTAAATTTTAATTTTTCAGATTTCAAACTGAGTTTCATGTCTGAAGTGTTTTGCTTGGATAGGGAAAAGTGAATACTCTTCCTCATTTGCATATATTGCTCTATCACTAATAACTAAGGAATTCTAGTCTAGGTCATCAACGGTGCGGTGCGTGCATCACGAATTGAATTGTTGGTTTCTGCCTGTGACCTTGTTGTTGTTCTCTTCTGTTCCGCTCGTTTGTTTCAATTGATTTTGTCGTCTTTGCGTTGATGTTGCTGTTTTTGATTTGCTTACTTTTTACTTTTGATTGCATGCAGAGACTGCACCTGTTGATCGACTTTTTATTATGTTATTATGTTTAAATAATTTGTATAGACATATTATATTTAAATTTCAGCATTTTTTATTGCAAATTAATATAGGCACATATAAAAGGAGTATTTTGATTTTTATTTACATTAATATTTTTCAGCAGTGTTTAAGCAAATTCATATATATGTACATACATACATATTTTCATGCATATGTATGTACATATGAATGTACATACATACATATGTAAGATAGTATCAATTTGCTAAATTTTAAAACTGCTGAAAATATGTACATAAATAAAAATATAAATATACATATATCATTATATATTAATTTGCAATAAAAAATGCTGAAATTTAAATATAATATGTCTATACTAATTATTTAAACATAATAACATAATAAAAAGTCGATCAACAGGTGCAGTCTCTGCATGCAATCAAAAGTAAAAAGTAAGCAAATCAAAAACAGCAACATCAACATCAACGCAAAGACGACAAAATCAATTGAAACAAACGAGCGGAACAGAAGAGAACAACAACAAGGTCACAGGCAGAAACCAACAATTCAATTCGTGATGCACGCACCGCACCGTTGATGACCTAGACTAGAATTCCTTAGTTATTAGTGATAGAGCAATATATGCAAATGAGGAAGAGTATTCACTTTTCCCTTTCCAAGCAAAACACTTCAGAAATGAAACTCAGTTTGAAATCTGCAAAATTAAAATTTAAGCAATCGGGCAAGCAGCAACTGCATGCACATTATGTTTCTTCATATGTATGTGCGCTAAACACACATACACACATATCAAAACAGCGTAGTTCTACGACTGAATTGATGCTCGAGTTCTCTCTGTTCACTGCCTCAGGGTTTTGTTTTCAAAATTCAAAACACGACGGCTAGCTCGAGTTCTTGAGAGAGAGCCGAACGCGGGAGAGCGCTGCGCCTCTGCCACGGCCTCTGCCGCGAGGGTTCTGAAAACCAAAAACGGAAAGTGCCCGTATTTTTTGGATATGCGGACTCTATTATGTTCATTGCTTAGTGGCCCAACTTAGTGTTGCGCCAAAATGCAAAGCTCGCTGCAAGTTATCGATTATATTGTCCGGACAATTCATTATTTGTTTGACGTAATTATCAATACGATTGTACAAATTCAATTCAAACTCTGAAATTCCGTAGTTTGCTACTAGACGTCTGACTGATAAGAATTAATTGCCATTAACGACATGGCAACCCAATTGACAACAATATCTGACGAAGGTACGCTGAAGAAACTGCAAGATTTATATCTGAAAGATTGGCCCAAGCATTGTGTGGGCTACTTTTGGCTGGACAATTATCTACGCTGGTTGGCCAAGGATCTACTGATCCAGCACTTGTCATTCTACACCCTAAACGGGGACTGGCACACTGATGGGCTTTTCATCTTAGTGGTTTGCACTTAAACTATATTTAATCCAAGGTCAATGTCTAATTCGACAATTTATTAATTGCCACAGCATCGCTATCAGCTGTTCTTTTGCAATCTAAGTAGGCAGAAGACGCCGGAACTGTTGACAGCACTGGGACTGCTGGACTGGAGCGGCGGCTACAAAGTGAGTGCAATTCATGAATCGCATCATCTCATCTACAAGCAACTAATAGCAGAGCGTCAATTGTGCCTGGATCGAGAAATGAACACGATCATGTATAGTCTGTCCTGCAACAAGGCCAAGGAGCTGCAGGTTACTTGTCCGCCCGACTACTATCTGGATAGTGTGCGAATAGAGCACGCCGAGCAGATCAATAATCTCTGGTCGGCCCGTCACAGAGGTTCTTTGAAACTCATACAAATGCTGATCGAGAACAATACGAATGTGGGGCTCTTTGAGCGATCAACGGGAGAGCTATGTGCCTGGTGCTTGAGGTAGCCTAGCGTTTATTTGAAGATCTCAACTGATTCCTGTTTCTCATTTGTATGTTAGACTGCAGAGCGGCTTCCTGGGCGCCCTTGAGGTACTCTGGACGCATCAGCGTCGTGGACTTGGTGTTGTTGTTGCAGCTGCCATCGCCCAACGAATTGCCAATGAACTTAATCACGATATCACGGCATTAGTGAATCTAAGCAACACAGCTGCATGTAAAGTTTTTGATAGACTGGGCTTTACGCTCGTAGATAGAGAGCACTACTACTGGAGCATGTGTTTGCCAGAAGATGGGATCTTTATAAATTGGCCAGCTTATCAGTAGAGGCAATGTAAATATCAAATATCATCTAAATAGCCCTAAAGATAAGTGTAGTTTTATGAATGTAAAATGCCTCTATATAAACCAAAGGCGAATTTCACAAGTCGTTCAAATTGATTAAGCCATTGTAACGAGTATGTCCACTACTGCACAGCTCCGATTGATTGATATTCCAGGTCTGCAGGCACTGCAGCTCCTTTATAGGCAGGAGTGGCCCAAGTACTGTGAGCACTATAATGTGATAAGCACTTTTATCGCATTTTTCAAAGCCGAGCCGGAACTGAAGCGTCTAAAAGCATATACGCTAGACGATCCGCTTGCCCTGGAACTAGGTCTATTCCTAATATTGGTAGGTATTTCGAGTGTTTATTCATTTACTTTTGCAGTAAGTATGTTATATTGGTTTGTTAGGATCGCTTTCAACTGTTTGTTGGCTGTCTTGGTGAATCGTTTGAATTGCTAGAGCAGGCATTACATCAACTAGACTGGTCGGGAGGCATACGATGTTGCACAATATCTGGGCGTTACCTGGCCACTATCTCGAAGGTTATCCAAGAAAAGCAACTAACTTTAGAAATTACACTCAAATGCTCCCTCATCAGATTACCTGCCAAGGAGGCAATGCAGCTCTCGGTCGAGTAGGTTTTGTTGTTTTGTACACGTATGTAGATCACTTACTACGTTCAATGTCTTAATTAACAGTTGCCCAGAAGGATTTGAACTAAGACCATTAGTTGAAGCAGACGCCCAGTTGATAGATCAGACATGGGCCTTTAGTCACAAGGGCTGTTTATTCTTTCTTAAACGACAGATTCGTCTTTGTCTTAGCATGGGATTATATCATGTGCAGTCAAACAAGCTGGTCGCGTGGTGCATTAGGTAAGCAATGTTATTAAATTAAATGAAAATAAATAATTAAATTATTGTTTAGAACACTTGATGGCTTGCTAGGTGCTTTGCAAGTTGATGAGGCCTACAAACGTAGAGGTTTTGGTACCATTGTCGTCAAGGCTCTTGCTCGAGAGATCGCTACTATGGGTGATGACGTAACCGCCGAGGTATATGTAGGAAATCTAGCATCATCTGGCATGTTTAATAAATTGGGATTCCATCTAGTTGATCATTGCTATTGGCAAATCACCGCACCTGTGAATGGCGAATTTACTTGGCCTGAGGGTCAATAATGTTACATCTAATTGAAAAGCCGGCAATGCTTAAAAATTGAGATAACTTAAGAAGGCTGACAACAAAAATCTCAAATTTGTATCACATTTAATTAAACTCACATAAGACGCATGTTAATTAATTTTCACTATCGAGTATTTAAAAAATGTTTTTAGATTAAGCTACAAATATTGATTAACAAACCATTTGGTCATTTAAAATGAATCAACTTCTATAAGATGAGTAAAAGCCGTGACAGATAAGTAAGGTAAAGTATTGAATTCCATTGCAAAATAGCACGTGGACCAGCAGAAATACCAGGCGAACATAATAGAACAATACCGCGCAAGTGGCTTTTTGATTTGGTCCTATCTGTTTTTGATCCAATTGATTTTAAATTCAGTTGCATATTAATAATTAATAGACATGGTCAATCGGAGGAGACTGCCAACTTAAATGTTCTGGTTAACTTCGATTTTGGTAATAATGGAAAAAGCCAACGTTTATATTTGTTCTAAATTTTTAAATTTTGTTTTTACCTCTTTTAAATTTGATATTTTTATAAACAAATTTTGTCGGTTGACTTAGAGTTGAGTATCAATCACTAAAACAGTGGATCAATTTATGAATTAATTTAAAGTCTAGTATAATATTATATATATGTATATGTTTATGCCATTAGAAATATTTTTGTTATCATGAATTAAAAATGTATATCAATAAATTAAACAAATATTTTATATAATACCCAAAGAAGAGAGGTGCAGCTGCACCTGGTCAGTGGCTATGATGCAATAAAAGTATTCAATACACTCCGGAGCTCGTTTTGAATGTTAGGTGCATTCAGTAAAAATGGGTCGTGGGTATCTCACAGTCGAGTTCGCTCGACTATCTTACTTATTGGTTTTAAAGCTGATTGATTCATTGCTTAGTACTTAACCTGAACATATTTTTAATTTTCATATTTAGTAAATGTGTATCACATTGTCCATATCAAATGACATTTGTGCGAAACTAAAAAACAGGAAGGTAGATCCAATAAACTATTGTTTCACAAAGTAAACAGATTAGCCATGTCCGTCTGTCTATGTAAGTGCGAGGATCTCTGAAACCAGACAAGCTTGATAAATTTGATATGAAGATTGTTGCTTTAATTTATGTACATAGTTTATTTTTAATTTCAAATGTCACGCTCCCCTGGCACATGCATTTAAGAAATACAGATATAGAGAATAATTTAATATTGGTGTACATTTTTGTTTACTTGTTCGTAAATTCCACGAAAAGATTTTTGCAAAATATAATACAAAATGATGGGAAACCTCTTTTTATACTTTATAAAAAATGACGCGAAATCCACAATCATTTGTCCTATGTGACTAGAGCGAAAAGCAGGGGAAATATAAGCTGGCGCCACCTACCATATATTTTTAAATGATGCGCGCAATTGAGAAACGACTTGCGCCCAACTTAGTGTTGCGCCAAAATGCTCGCTGCAAGTTATCGATTATATTGTCCGGTCAATTCAATATATTCGTTTGACGTACATAATTATCAATACGATTTTTCAAATTCAATTCAAACTCTGCAATTCAGGAACTGCTCTGATTCCAGTTAAAAAAAAACTGCAACCGATATTTGCACAATCAGAAATCATTCTCTTAACAACAGCTGATCTGTTAAATTTGTTTACAATCAAAACCAACTGATTGTATCTACAACCCACGTCATCAGACCGTGGAAATCCGGTAGTTTCCTACTAGTCGGTTGACTGATACGAATTAATTGCCATTAACGACATGGCAACCCAATTGACAACAATATCTGACGTAGGTACGCTGAAGAAGCTGCAAGATTTATATCTGAAAGATTGGCCCAAGCATTGTGTGGGCTACTTTTGGCTGGACAATTATCTACGCTGGTTGGCCAAGGATCCACTGATCCAGCACCTGTCATTCTACACCCTAAACGGGGACTGGCACACTGATGGGCTTTTCATCTTAGTGGTTTGCACTTAAACTATATTTAATCCAAGGTCAATGTCTAATTCGACAATTTATTAATTGCCACAGCATCGCTATCAGCTGTTCTTTTGCAATCTAAGTAGGCAGAAGACGCCGGAACTGTTGACAGCACTGGGACTGCTGGACTGGAGCGGCGGCTACAAAGTGAGTGCAATTCATGAATCGCATCATCTCATCTACAAGCAACTAATAGCAGAGCGTCAATTGTGCCTGGATCGAGAAATGAACACGATCATGTATAGTTTGTCCTGCAACAAGGCCAAGGAGCTGCAGGTTACTTGTCCGCCCGACTACTATCTGGATAGTGTGCGAATAGAGCACGCCGAGCAGATCAATAATCTCTGGTCGGCCCGTCACAGAGGTTCTTTGAAACTCATACAAATGCTGATCGAGAACAATACGAATGTGGGGCTCTTTGAGCGATCAACGGGAGAGCTATGTGCCTGGTGCTTGAGGTAGCCTAGCGTTTATTTGAAGATCTCAACTGATTCCTGTTTCTCATTTGTATGTTAGACTGCAGAGCGGCTTCCTGGGCGCCCTTGAGGTACTCTGGACGCATCAGCGTCGTGGACTTGGTGTTGTTGTTGCAGCTGCCATCGCCCAACGAATTGCCAATGAACTTAATCACGATATCACGGCATTAGTGAATCTAAGCAACACAGCTGCATGTAAAGTTTTTGATAGACTGGGCTTTACGCTCGTAGATAGAGAGCACTACTACTGGAGCATGTGTTTGCCAGAAGATGGGATCTTTATAAATTGGCCAGCTTATCAGTAGAGGCAATTTAAATATCAAATATCATCTAAATATCCCTAAAGATAAGTGTAGTTTTATGAATGTAAAATGCCTCTATATAAACCAAAGGCGAATTTCACAAGTCGTTCAAATTGATTAAGCCATTGTAACGAGTATGTCCACTACTGCACAGCTCCGATTGATTGATATTCCAGGTCTGCAGGCACTGCAGCTCCTTTATAGGCAGGAGTGGCCCAAGTACTGTGAGCACTATAATGTGATAAGCACTTTTATCGCATTTTTCAAAGCCGAGCCGGAACTGAAGCGTCTAAAAGCATATACGCTAGACGATCCGCTTGCCCTGGAACTAGGTCTATTCCTAATATTGGTAGGTATTTCGAGTGTTTATTCATTTACTTTTGTAGTAAGTATGTTATATTGGTTTATTAGGATCGCTTTCAACTGTTTGTTGGCTGTCTTGGTGAATCGTTTGAATTGCTAGAGCAGTCATTACATCAACTAGACTGGTCGGGAGGCATACAATGTTGCACAATATCTGGGCGTTACCTGGCCACTATCTCGAAGGTTATCCAAGAAAAGCAACTAACTTTAGAACTTACACTCAAATGCTCCCTCATCAGATTACCTGCCAAGGAGGCAATGCAGCTCTCGGTCGAGTAGGTTTTGTTGTTTTGTATGTAGATCACTTACTACGTTCAATGTCTTAATTAACAGTTGCCCAGAAGGATTTGAACTAAGACCATTAGTTGAAGAAGACGCCCAGTTGATAGATCAGACATGGGTCTATAGTCACAAGGGCTGTTTATTCTTTCTTAAACGACAGATTCGTCTGTGTCTTAGCATGGGATTATATCATGTGCAGTCAAACAAGCTGGTCGCTTGGTGCATTAGGTAAGCAATGTTATTAAATTAAATTGAAATAATTAAAGTAAATTATTGTTTAGAACACTTGATGGCTTGCTAGCTGCCTTGCAAGTTGATGAGGCCTACAAACGTAGAGGTTTTGGTACCATTGTCGTCAAGGCTCTTGCTCGAGAGATCGCTACTATGGGTGATGACATAACCGCCGAGGTAGATGCGGGAAATCTAGCATCATCTGGCATGTTTAATAAATTGGGATTCCATCTAGTTGATCATTGCTATTGGCGAATCACTGCACCTGTGAATGGCGAATAATGTTACATCTAATTCCAAATGCAGCAATGCTTAAAAATTGAGATAACTTAAGAAGGCTGACAACAAAAATGTCAAATTTGTATCACATTTAATTAAACTCACATAAGACGTATGTTAATTAATTTTCACTATCGAGTATTTAAAAAATGTTTTTAGATTAAGCTACAAATATTGATTAACAAACCATTTGGTCATTTAAAATGAATCAAATTCTATAAAGTGAGTAAAAGCCGTGACAGATAAGTAAGGTAAAGTATTGAATTCCATTGCAAAATAGCACGTGGACCAGCAGAAATACCAGGCGAACATAATAGAACAATACCGCGCAAGTGGCTTTTTGATTTGGTCCTATCTGTTTTTGATCCAATTGATTTTAAATTCAGTTGCATATTAATAATTAATAGACATGGTCAATCGGAGGAGACTGCCAACTTAAATGTTCTGGTTAACTTCGATTTTGGTAATAATGGAAAAAGCCAACGTTTATATTTGTTCTAAATTTTCTAATTTTGTTTTTACCTCTTTTAAATTTGATATTTTTATAAACAAATTTTGTCGGTAGACTTAGAGTTGAGTATCAATCACTAAAACAGTGGATCAATTTATGAATTAATTTAAAGTCTAGTATAATATTATATATAGGTATATGTTTATGCCATTAGAAATATTTTTGTTATCATGAATTTAAAATGTATATCAATAAATTAAAAAAATATTTTATACAATACCCAATTATCATGAATTTAAAATGTATATCAATAAATTAAACAAATATTTTATATAATACCCAAAGAAGAAAGGTGCAGCTGCACCTGGTCAGTGGCCATGATGTCAATAAAAGTATTCAATACACTCCGAAGGTCGTTTTGAATGTTGGGTGCATTCAGTAAAAATGGGTCGTGGGTATCTCACAGTCGAGTTCGCTCGACTATCTTACTTATTGGTTTTAAAGCTGATTGATTCATTGCTTAGTACTTAACCTGAACATATTTTTAATTTTCATATTTAGTAAATGTGTATCACATTGTCCATATCAAATGACATTTGTGCGAAACTAAAAAACAGGAAGGTAGATCCAATAAACTATTGTTTCACAGAGTAAACAGATTAGCCATGTCCGTCTGTCTATGTAAGTGCGAGGATCTCTGAAACCAGACAAGCTTGACATAAATTTGATATGAAGATTGTTGCTTTAATTTATGTACATAGTTTATTTTTAATTTCAAATGTCACGCTCCCCTGGCACATGCATTTAAGAAATACATATATAGAGTATAATTTAATATTGGTGTAAATTTTTGTTTATTTTTTCGTAAATTCCACGAAAAGATTTTTGCAAAATATAATACAAAATGATGGGAAACCTCTTATTATACCCGCTTACCAAAAGGGTAGAAGGGTATTATAACATTGTGCCGACCGAAAATGTATGTAACAGGCAGAAGGAAGCATCACCGACCCCATAAAGTATATACATATATTCTTGATCAGCGTCAACAGCCGAGACGATATAGCCATATATATAGGCTGTCCGTAAGAACACCTGGATCTCAGAGACTATAAGAGATAGAGTAACCAACTTTTCGGGATAGTGTGTCTTATTATTGCACGTAGATCAAGTTTGTTTTTGATTTTGGCCACGCCCTTTTCGACCATGCAAATGGAAAAAAACCGAATTCTTTGTTAGAGTAGAATGAATTAACTTCGTGGGAAACCAAGAACAACATCTATTAAATGATCTCAAAAAACTGGTATCAGCTGGTTAATAAAATTCTCATTGCTCACGGAGAGACTGACACTGGTCGCGTCTGTCAATTTCTCTCGGGATCTCTATGTTGTTTATACCCTTTGTTAAATGAATTAAGTACGACTTTAATTATAAAAATACAAATTCTTTATTTACTAGTTGCTCTAAAGAATGGGCAATTTGATTAAGAGAGTGATTTTCAGAGAGTTGTTAGTTTCTCTCTTTATCTCTCTCTGTTCTCCGCCTTTATTGTGCTAATACAACTCAGTTCAACTGAGTCAGTTGATCGCGTGTGGTCAGTTGATAAAGCACGTTTCGTAATGACGCAGAAGCTAGAACCCATTGGTCTTGAGATAATGCAGAGATTTCAAAAGTGTTACACACAAGATTGGCCCAAATATTGTCCAGAGTTCTACTGCCTAGACAACTTTATTGGGTTTCTAAAGAAAGACCCTCAGATTAGGAACCTAAACGCCTATACCCTGTGCACCCAGATAGCCAAAGATGCAGCTCTCTTTGTGATTGTGGTGAGTACATGGGATTGGAATGATTCATGAGTTTTTGTTTAACATGATTATGTATGATTAGGATCGCTATCAGCTCTTTGTGGGCTGTTTAGATAACTCGAATGGACTGGTCGAGAAGGCGTTGGCTTTACTAGATTGGTCTAAAGGCCTCAAATGCAGCTCCATACCATCTCGTCATATTACAGCATTAGAGAGCGTGGTTATGCAGAAACAGCTAAAGCTACTGTTCAATGATGTTACCAATCTGTACTATATGCCAGCAGCGGAGGCAACACAACTAAAAGTCGAGTAATTTGCCAATGCCATTAACAACTTGTTCAATTACTTAAAGGGATTTACATTAGAACACCAGTTGGCTTTTATCTGGAAACGCTCAATGAAGGAGATGCGGAATTGGTCAATATGGAGTGGCCAAATCATCATGCGGGCTCTTTGTACTTTGTGCAACGTCAGATTAGAATGTGCCCAAGTGTTGGCTTATATTCAGTGGATACCAAACAGTTGGTGGCCTGGTGCATTAGGTGAGCGTCTCCAATGGTTTTTAAGCAGTGCATTGCAAGTTGAATTCTTCTAGATTACAAGGTGGCTATTTGGGTGCACTGCAGGTGAGGAGTTCGCATAAGCGACGCGGATTTGGCAGTCTGGTCACCAAAGAAATAACTCGGCGCTTAGGCTGCTTGGGCCATGATGTAATGGCGCTGGTCAATCCGAAGAATATGGCATCAATTACCATGTTTGAAAAGCTCGGCTTCAAGGTAATCGATCAATGTTATTGGCTAAGAACCAAACCTGTGGCGGGAGAAGAATGCTGGCCCGATGGGGAGTGAAAGCGTTAGTCGAGGTTTCAGTATATTGTACATTGCATTATGTTTGTAATAAATAAATACATATGTTATATATATGTATGTCTGTACATAGTAAAATACTAAAACTATTGTATATGAATACAACTTTGGTATAAAAATATGCCAATTCTTCCATATGCATATGTTGACTAGGACTGAAGTTGTATTTGCTGCAGGAGGTGATCGCAACGCTCGTTCAGCATCGCAGGACATTGAAGGACACTGGGTTCCTGCAGCATGTCGGTGAGTAGTTGACGGACGCATTTGAGATCAGATTTCAGGTGATAATCGTTCATTTGATAGCTATCGAAAAGTAATAGGCTGGTGGTCGTTGTTTGGTCCTGGAGCGCAGTTAATCGGCGGGTGGCTATGAATTCCAAAAGCTCTATAAAATCGAGGTAGTTGATGCCAAAACTGGCTCGCAACATGGTCTGGCAGTGTGCCTCAAAGTTGTCCATCTGCTGGCAATCGGAAATCTCCTTGCGCACGGCCTTCCAGTTGCTCAATAAATTGCGCCACACAGTCGATACGTTGCAGGCATTGAACCAGTTGTGATTCACTGAGATGGTATCGCTTACATTCCACACTTGATGATACCAGCCGCTGGGCACGAAGACAGCCTCATTGGCCGTTTGATTGATGGTAAAGTAATGCACCTTGTGCTGATCCAGTTGGGCTTCATCTATGCTAAATGGCAGATTCCCCAGTCTGTCGGCTAGCTTGAGTTCCTCGCCGGGCGCCATTATGAGCCACTTTTTGTGGCCCACAATGTTAGTGGACCAGCTGAAGGAGCCAAACACATCTGCGTGGAAGGAAGTCCTGCCGAACCAAGCGAATTTAAACAGTGCACTAGATATATGTATCCGCTACTTACCAGGAACCTTTGGGTCCCATATAGACAAAGCGATAATCGTCCCGCAGCTCCGCAATCAGTTGCTCGTTCAGCCAATCTGAAGCAAAGTACTTGGGCACTTGGTAGAACTCGTACGAGGGCAGCTGGGCAGCCAGATGCCAGTCCTTGAGGTAGAGATTGTCCTTGGCCACATTGCAATTGGGCTCCTTAGCCGCATGCGAATCATCCACTCTGCGTTGCCATTTCTCCAGGTAGTCATGGAACTTTAGCTCCACCTTGGCATGACTATCAAAATATGTTGCATTGCAGTCCGCTACCGGCACAACGAAATTGCCGATGCGGCTTCTGAGGTAGTCGAAATTAATGTGTTCTTGGCCAGTTGTACTAGTGCTAATGTTCGCATTTTCGTTGTCCATATCCGTCTTCACGCTCTGTGCCCAGTTCCGGCACTCCCATGTGTTCGACACATCTGTTATAACAACCGGCCAGTTGGCATGCATGAAACGCCAGTAGAATTCGTTGTAGTTCAGTTCCTTGGCGGCGTAGCGTTGGATAATGTCATTTTTATGCAGATCCGGATGAGAATTATGTTGTGGTTGCAGCGCTAATAGTTCCGGCGCCGCTTTCTCTGACGCCATGCCAGAAAAACAAAAAAAAATGTAAACAAAACTGTGACTTGGAATAGATTACTATACAAGGTCGCATCAACCAAATTTCGGCGTTCTTCACTCTCGCATTCATCCAGTCCCTCGTTTCGAATGTCGAATCTAAGTGTTAAATTCTAAATTGATGTGATTGTTAAAAAAATCAAGAAGTAAATTGTGTATGAATATTTTTCGTATTACCTATCTTATTTAAGTCAGTTTTTTGTGAATTTATCAATTTACCATAGACAGTCCTGACGTCACATTCTCACTTATCAATTCGGGTTGCTTCATGAGGAGCATTAATGCTATGAGTGGAGCACACTCTGTTAACGGTATGTTAAATGCTTAGCCTGGCCACTCTGCTACTCAGCTTCAGCCATGGCCAATTTCTATTGAACACTTCACTCTACTACTACTCAGTTCCATCAATGACACAAACCTGCCTTCTGAAGCCAAGCTCCAATCCGCAATCAGTGAAAGAAACTCATTTTGTTAATTTAATTACACTGCAATCTTTTTTGTCATTTTATTGAAATTTAATTGCTAAACATTTTACCATTTTCAAGATTTAACTACAATTTGGATTTACATTCATATGCGCTTCAGGCGGTCTCTTATATATGCAGAGTCGCATAATGGAAAGCCACCGTACACAATGTATGACACAGTATGGTTGAAAATTTAAATGTAAGTTTCACTTTACATATGGTTGTGAGTTTGGTGTATGGGTGTGTGTATGTAATTTTCATCAAGTTCCTATATAAGTTTTGTATGTATATTCATGTATAATGGCTCGCCTTAGAGGCAAGCGATTAGCCTATAAACTAACGCTTGACTAACAACATACTAAGTTAAGTACAATGTAATTATAATTTTATTAATCGTACATATTTAATTTCTGCTAAAAAACTATAGGTTTATAAATTATAAAAAAACGGTGTAGGTAAAAATGCTATTTACACATACAAAAAATCGTATAAAATACGTCATAAAAAATTTTAACAATAGTTTTTTGCGCGTAGAAAATGTACAATTATTGAATTTGTTTACTTAATATTACGAATATTTGACTAGATGTGTTCTTTTCATAGGTTTAGAAGGTACAGAGATACTGATAGATTAGTTATTGTTTTTTATTTATTTTTTGTATAGAGGGACGTAGGTTACGGAAATACAGGGGGAATGTTATATTTGTCTATGAGTAAATATGTATCTTGAATACTCATATTTGACATACTTATGCTACTGAAATTGTCCAACCCAACAATGCGCAACTATATACTAGGTATATCTGTACATATGTAGTGGGTGGCATGCACTTGAAGCTTGTGCCACGCCCACTTTTCGCTTACTAACTAATTTAGTGTCTTTTACGCTATTTACTTTTCTCTCAGTATTTAAGCATTTTTTTACACACAACTGCTTTAAAACTTCAACTAAATATTTGATTAATATTTAATCAATGCCCAGTAATCGTAATAATTTTCTAAATATTTATATATGTATATATATATTTATTTTTAAGTTATAGTAGTATTTTAATGTAAGTGTATGCTTTCCCACTTTTCAAATATTATTTGCATTTAACATTAATCTAAGAAAATTATTTATTTTTATATTTATTACATGCTTGATTGATATGTAGTTTTCATATAAAAACAATTAAACTAATTTACATTCATTCGGAAAACGGAAATATAAATACGGGAATGCTAATGCTTCTTTTGCAACTTTTTCCGTCGTACTTTTCTATTTCTGTGTTGGTCCAGTTTGAAGTCAGAATTTCATATGGGAGTTTATTTTTTGGTAGGAGAGAAAGCTGTTAATTTGAAATAATTGTTATAAACTTGCAGTAAGTGGGTGCATTTCTTGGCAGTCTGTAGATTGTCATAAAAACCAAAAGCATATTCGAAAATTGTACATGGAATTGTAAAGGAATTTAGCCAAAGACTTAGTAGTAGTTATACTAGTATACTTAAAGCTTATACAAACCATAGCTAGGCCACTTATTTAACTAGAATTTAATTAATCTCAATATTGTATATTCATTAATTATTTTACTTTAAACTTCTTTACGTCTTTTTATGTATGCACCAAAATATTTTCGTTGCTTTTTCGGCCAGGAATTTAATTTTCTAAATATCCCAGCCTATTGTACAACCTCTTTAAAGATAGTGCTTAGATTTAATTAGCTGGAAGTGCAATTATACGGATCGTCAGTGCGAAAGTTGGGATGATCTTCATAGGGCTTGATGCCAGCAGCCTTCTTATCGTCACGTATCTTCTCTACCTGCTGCATGACACGCAAGAAGTTGCCTCCTGCCAGTTTGGTCAGCTCATCGATTGTCCACCCGCCTCCCAGAAGCTCGGCGAATAACGTCGGATACGAGGAAACATCTTCCAGGCCTTTGGGTGTACTATAAAAGTGAAAAGTATTATTAATTGTCAATTCTTGTAAGTATTAAATTATTTTCATATACATATATCTTAAATGATAGTAGTACCCTTATCATAAAATTTACATTTTTTTATATTCGCTAACATATAGTTTTATCAGTCGTCCCAATTCATGATTCTCAATATAGATAATTCAATTACGTATACGTGATAATCATCGATAGGATTCTTTTCGCTCATATATTGCAAATTTATGAATAAAGTTTAATTTTAGCAATTTAAAAAGGGAAAAACAACCCAAAGATCAAATAAGAAATTTGCTTCGTATGGATAATAAAGCAGTAAATTAGAAATTTATGTAAGTCGAAGCCACAAAATACGCAAATAAATAAACAACAGGCAAAACAATGGCGAATAAATAATAAATTAATATTTATGCCTCGTTTGAAAGGAAGTACAAATAAATAATAATTTACTTTTATGTGTGCTGCAGCGTTTAGGTTTTAAATGACATGGAAATATTACATAATGTATTTGAAATCAGTTACAGGGTGTTTTGATATTCTAAATAACAGTTTGGAGGCTTAACAGATTAGTGCAAAATAAAAGCAATAGTAGAAATTGATTATTTCTTTTTCAATATCACATTTAAATTTGGAAATATAAAGAAAAATGTACATTGCCTAACTTTAAAGTAAGTTTTATTATTTAATCGATTTTCAATTCATTTGTCCGGTCTCAAATTCTATCGGCTGTAATGCCCTGTATATTTGCCAGCTTATTGGTATAAAATATATTTGAAGTATGCTTGAAAAAGCCATAATAAAAACAATTCATGTCATTTGCCTTTCCTTTGTATTTTCTGATCATTTATGTTGTGGTGCTGTGTTGTTGTTACTGATGTTTTTCATGTTGTTATATTAGTTGGGATTCCTTTGCGGTATGGCCTATATACGCACAAGTACACACTCTTACATATTTCAGTAAAATTTTAAACTGGCATTTCAACATTGTTTTGTGCAAATTGATATTAATCATTTGCGGCTGTGGCTGGCACTTTAAATTCATTTCACAATTCACATTCCTCAATTTTAAACAAATATTCACACATTAAAGGCAAATTAACAACATGATTGAAATAGTTGACTTTGGGCGTTAAATATTGAATACCCTTTAAGCTGTGTTTTCTGTGTCATATCTGATCAATTATTTGAATTGTTAGAAAGGTGATATTAATTATGAAAGTAGATATGGTAAAGCAAATAATATTAGAATAATATGCCTAGTTAGATTACTTTATTATCAAATTCGGTATGATGATATATATACTAGTCTACATTAAAATGAGCAGATTCTAGAGGAAAGCAATGATGGAAAAAGAAAACTTTAAACTTGATATGACAATGTACTTGGTGTCATTGAAGCAGAATGAAATGCAGTAGCAGTAACTGCCAATTTTATAACAGCAGCTGCAATAATAATAACAACAACAGCAGCAGCTGGAATTGCAATTGCCGCTTGTTTAACGCATTGAATGTCAGTCAATGTCGAAAATTGTGCGAGGAAACCGGAAAAAAACCATTTAAAATTTTGTAATTTCATAGAATTTTAGATTATTTATTGTGTCGTTGTCACCAGGCCTACACCAGGTCTATGTGTATGCAGGAAAATAGACCTATAAATATTCATAAGTTCAATTTCGGTTAGGTGTGCATGTGTGTGTATTTTTTTTATCTGTACAGCGCGTTGCAAACCAACGAAATGAAGTTCCCTCGTTAGAAAATTGATTTACATGAAAATTGTTGTTGAAAGTGCTGCATATGCATGTGTACGAGTTGTGGTATAACAACACCAACTGCGGCTTGTTGCTGCTACATGCATAAATGTGGCAAGTAGTAAAAATATTTAATTGAAAAACACACAGCAAACGGGCTAAAGGATAGCAGGACATACGGACGGCTGTACAGCTTCTCTCGACTTCATAGTAGGTGCCATACCGAACTGAACATTGCTCTATCTAGTTATTTGTGTGGTGCTTCCCAAATGATATGCAATGGAACGGAAATCTATGCAAATCATAATAATATTGAAGACAAAGGGTTGAAGCCATGATGGGAACGAGCAGATGTCAGAGGCTTTTGCGTTCTGCTGTAAATTTATGTCGGCTTTAAATTTATTATGAAAGATTGTAAATAATTAATAAATTGTTGTATACAATACCAAAGAGGAAACTCTAGATTACGATAGCAAATGTGTTATTAACATAACATATAGTAATTAATATGTAATATTCTGAAAAACACAGTTTTTTGTGTGACCTGAGTCTTAACAAGCTTTCTTCTGGTTATTGTGTCGTCGCAAATCTTAATTTAATGAAGTTTCAATACTAAATTAAAAATATTTTCATCACTATAAAAAACGAATTTAAAAATTAATTAATAATTTTTAGAAGCTCTCTTCAGATGGTGATGACAACTGGAAATTTCGTGCTTGCTTAAGAATAAACCTAACACTGGAAGCTGCGAAACTCATCAGCCTTGGGGGCATGGCATAATAATGCCTCCCCTATTTGCCTCATCGCTCCCCCTTTCTCTTTCCGAATCAATGGCCATAACGAGTCGCAATATGAATCGCCTTCCGCAATATGCCAATGTTAAGCTGCAGTACTTTAATAGAATCAATTAATAACTTAAAAACCACCTGGACAGAGGCAGAGGCAGCGATTGAGGGAGAGAGACTCGAGTTATTCTCTTTCAATGAGGGCAAGTGGGAGGGGCATTGAAAGGGGAAGAGTAGCGGAGGCTGTAAACCGTTGAGCCCTTGTGGCCGAGGAAAATGCGCATTTAAGTGAAATAAATGACTTTTACTTACTAATTAATGCCGTCGTATCCGGCGCCGAGGCCAACGTGATCGATGCCAGCGACTCGTTTAATGTGATTAATATGCGCTGTATGTGCATGTGTGTGTATTCGAGTATGTGTGTGTGTGCGTGTGTCGTTTGCATTTGTAGTTGGTCAGCAGGATATCGAAAGCCAGAATACGCCATTGCCATAGTCATTTCCAGCGCAGTTGTTGACGTTGTTGTTGTTGTCAAGTTCATTAAGAACCATTGTTAAGTGAGCGCAATGTGGTTTCGGTTGTTGTTGTTGTAGTTTCCATCATCGTCATAAACCGACGTTATTACAATTTTTGCAAATTTGAAATGTGTCCAGGCAGAGACAATAGCATGAAAAGAGAATAGACATCAAATCACGTCGCATTAGACAAATGCACAAAAAACGCCCAAAAAAATTAAGAAGAAACTAAAAAATCAATTAGCCTACTCTTGAATACCCTGCGGTGATATTCTATTATAATACTTCTGTTATTTGTAAAAGTAAATATGAAAAAAACAATGAATTCATGTTGCTGAATAAGTTCATTTGAATAATCTTTCAATTAATGGGTAAGAGAAGAAAATGGGGATAATCTACAGATACTTAATTGAACATTCTAATTCATTTTTAATAAGTTTGAAAACTGAGTAGCCATTCCACTTCATATGAACAGTTAGTAGTATTAATTTAGTTTTTAGATATATCAGAAAGCTATATCGTGTCCTTCAGCTTGTTACACTTGTACTCAGAATTTTCTAATATCCTCTTGTTAGCGTATGAGAAACTGAATTGTGTGAAAACCAGCGAAACAGGAAGTGATTACGTCCGTCATTTTGATGGCATGTCAAAAGCAATGGGAGGAAAAGAAAAGCTGGCAGAACAAGCTGAGAGGCAATAATGAACTAGCTGAAACAATGGCCAGGCAGTCAGTCAGTCAGTCAGTCAGTTGGAGAACAAGTCAGGCAGTGTGGTGCGGCAGTGGTGCCACAAAGACCGCAGAAAATCAGTGGCGTTGATTGATTTCGATGTGACGAGCGAATGCAAAAGGTTTCCAGTCGGTTCGTTTTTGGACAAAGAATACAGTAAAAACTATGAAATGTATTGTATCATGATGCTCTTCAAACTAATTATTAAACAAATAAATTGTTTGCACTTACCGACGGCATCCTGTACAGTTGAGTTGTCGCTGCATGACAAAAACTTCGAATAAAAGTTGACCATAACGAGGCCACCATTTTTGGCTAACGACTGCAGGATATCATCCTGGACGTTGCGACTCGTATTGCACAGTTCGTAGGCGGAGGAGTGGGAAAATATGACGGGTGCCTCGCTCACTTCCAGGGCATCGCGCATGGTGCCCTTTGAGACGTGTGACAGATCCACCATCATGCCTAGTCGATTCATCTCGCGTATGATTGTCTGCAAAAAGGATGAGAGAAGCGGGAGAAAAGAGGGAAAACGAATGAGCGAAAAGTTCGTTAGTCAGTGATTAGAGATTGGTTGGGCAGTGCCTTGTGACTGTGGTCTTAAATGGCTTTCGTATCAAAATGCCAATGCCATAAACTAAGCCCATGTCATAAAACATAAGTAATGAGCATTGAGTGGATAACGGCAGGACCAAAAGGACATCCAAACAGTTTCATTATGCATGTACTTTTATTTAACCTTTGACTGTCACGATGCCTCCAAGTAAATTGATATTGCTTTCAGAGGACATACGTATGCGAGTGTTCATCTTGTGTGTGTATTTAACTCGCTTTGTCTCGCTGTAATTTGTATTTATGCGCGGATTTATGGCTGTGGCTGTGCGTGTGTGTATGTGTGTGTGTATGCCTACATAATTACTAATCTGATGCAAGTTTGTGGAGTTACATTTTGTGGCAGATATTATGAGCGAATTAATTACACTGTGAGAGATTAATTTAAGCCAAGAGATTATATTCTCAATACACAGCTTTAAATACACCTCAGTTATATAAGTATGAGTATTAAGAGGAATTCGGAAAGCATGGGACTAATTCTTGGACTATATGTCTGGTTATGGTTAGTATTTGCAGAACAGAATCCAAAAGGGAAAGTATTGTTGGCACACTGCTGCTTTGTTTAGAGCTCTTTGAGCAGGTAGTGCTTGTCAATCAATTTGAAGCCAATATATAATAGTTCCCAATTGGTGAATTCGTCTAGTCAATAAATTTTAATTATCTAACCATTTAAGAAGATATATTAAGAGAAATTAATTAATTTCATATATTATTTCGATATCTTCATTCATATGTACATAATTACCCATTAGCATACTTTTAGTCTATTAAATAATATGTATTTATATAATATATTATTAACTATTGTTAAGAAAGATCGCAATATACTTATATAAGTTTGTAAGGAAACCAGATATATTTTGAGATATCAAATCGAGGTATAAAGTAGAAAATCATTTGTTTAGATGAATTTATGAATTAAGGACAGCTAATAAATAATTTTCCACTTCTTTGTCCACCCGATCGACTTTAGGTACTCCACAACTTGTTTTTTAGAATTGGTTTCTCAAAATTTTTATTTGCGCTTGCAAAATGTTAACAGAATTGGCAAACGAACTCAATTCATATGAAAGTATGCATAGTTATAACAGTTGCGAATTGGAATTGTCAGTGTATTTTATGGGCGATGCCATTTCGTAGATAATTTTTAATTGCACTTTGCGCGGTGTAGATGGCAACAGCAGTAGTTAAACATATAAACAAATATAGTATAGTCAATGGGCAAAAGCGACGAAGCTGGAGCCAAAGTGTCGAGCGTGTTTATTTGGGACCACAGCGAGGCGGTTGTTGGCCTTAAATTAGCTAACAAATTGCAATTGGCCGAAATGCTCAATTTCCATGATGCCATTGCCATTGCCATTGCCGATGCTGAGCTGAAGCTGTTGTCGATGCCTGTGCACTTAATGGGCGTGGCATTAAAGCCGAACGTAAACAGTACCAAAACTAATTGGAATCATGTGAATGTGCCTCACTCTACCACTGTGTGTTGGAATGTTGTAGTTTTGTGTTTCAGAAAATGTGTATTAAATGCTTATTGTCGCCTAATTAGGTACTCACAGACACAGACACATTCTCAATCGCAGTCACACATATAATAGCATGTGGGCGGGGCGGCTCAAGGGCCTGCATCTGAATGAGGGGGGCGTTGTGGAGTGGAGGTTCAACGGGCATTAAATCTTAATTAACGGTGCACACACAAAACGGCTTATGCAACTGCCATTACGAGTACATGTGTGTGTATGCGTGAGCTCAATAAACTGTTTACATTACTCGAAACAGTAAATTAAAATTACCAAATTATTTGGTGATTAATTGCCAGGGCCAAATAATTTGCCAAACGTTATTTATATTTATGATATTTAATATGTCGAATGTCCAATTAATTTCACGCCTTGTGGCATAATTTACATTTAATTTAACAACAATGACTGCAATCAATATAATTGCCATTCGCATATAAATGTAAATATATTTATTGAATTTATTTTTATATTTATAAATTGGTTTTTTATTTCTTACATAATTGCACTTTTCATTGGTGCTATTTGCGTGCAACATGGCGTATGCTGAATATGTGTAAAGCATTCCAATCAGCTTAAAAAGTAATCTTAATTGCCGTTTGCTTAACAGATAGAACTACTGTTATAGGATTCTTTTAAGTAGCTGCAAAGTAGCAGTCTGTACAACTGTTCTGCTTTTGATGTAGCAACATTATTAAACCAGTTGGAAAGCATTTAAACTGCCAAAAGGCACAAATAATGCGCTATGAGTGGCAGCACAATGTGACTCGCAGACAGGACCTGCTACATGACTGAGTGACGGGCAAATTGAGCAGCAACTTTTCACAATGCTCATTAATGTCAGTCTGCTTTCCTAAGTGTGAGTATGGCAGAGGACAACGCTTTGTATTGATATGACTGTCTGCGGGTGGTGATGGCATCAAATTAAGCTTGCAAGCCACCAAGCGGACAATACTGCTGTCATTTTCACACAAAAAGTGGACTGTGGTCATACTTCCATCAGCTGCTACCGTTCGTTGTACATTTCAATGGCTTTTCTCCCACTCTTCGATTGTGACTTTTGTATAGACTTCAAAATTGTTATTAATTTTTGAAGCAAGGCCCATCGCAGTGGTTTTATTGTTGAAATGATCCTGTGTACTTTACCCACGATAGCAATTGCATTTCATGACAGTAATTAAAATCAAATTTTTGGCACACGCCCCAACAAATTTTAATATTATCTAATTAGTGGCGGTACATAGAAATGCACATTTATTTTCGACGCAGATTTGTTGCAAACATAATCGCAGTGATAACAATAAATCTCGCCCTCATTCATTTCAAATTGAATTTAGTTTTGTGAAAATTAATTTAAATTTGTATAAATCTGTGCAGAATAAATAAATTGCCAAAAGCCAAACAAATGTCAAGTTACCAACCAACAAACGAGTTGCAAGTCCGAAACCATCTACTATACAGAGGTGGAGAAGTCAGGAGATAGAAGCAGTAATTCTCCTCGACAGGGGGCGGGGGAGCATGCGAAACTTATACACATGATGGCATTAACAAAAACTCATTAAAAACTTTAAATTGAAATAAAATAAATGCATACAGTCGCACAGTTATTTATATTTTATTCACTTTTGAATGCTCAACTGCATTTTACAATTTCGCGACAATATGCGATAAATGTGTGGGAAATTGTGGCAAATTGGTAAAGTGGTAAAGTGAAAAAGTTGCAAGCTCTGACAGGCGTCAGTGAAGCAGAACTAATATCACCAAAAAGCTTTTTAAATCACATTGAAATATTCAATAGCAGTTCATAAAAGGCTGACATAATTCTCCATTTATTTGCCATATATATTTTAGTTAATTGGAGTACAGTTGTACAACATGCTTTACGAAACATACATATTTATAATCAGTTAGCTAAAAAACAAACAGATACTGACTTTTTATATGCTGCCACTATTGAAAATGTACTAGAAAAAAGTTTTAACAAACATATAGACAAGAGGCATCGATGACCAAATACAATACTAGAATTATGTGTTAACTAACTAAATAAAATACAATTATCAGTGCTATAGGCACAGTAAGGATGTATAAGGAAATCTCTACAATTATTATATTTACAAACATTAAATTACGTATACGTACCAAACAAAACCAAGCCTGAGCTAATATTTGTCTACTATGTTAGTTTAATAATCACAAACTATGCCACTAATTTGCCTTAACTAGACTTTTATACATTTGGATAATTTTATGGCCAATATTTAAATTTTAAAATATTTGGAATATGCATTGAATTTAGTTTACAGTCTGCCAGTTAATCCTTGGGCTGCTGTCGCCTCTGCGGGAATTTTCAATTTACAAATAACATTTTCATTGTCAGCAAGTTGGTTTCGCATTTTCCAAAAAAATATTAAGAATAATGAGAGCCAGAGATAGAGCCTAGAAGAAGGGAATTGTTATCTATCAAGTGCTTACGCAGCATCCAAGCATACCATACTCGCATATACAAACCCAATGCGGATTCGCTCCCAGCAATGACCTAATAAATCCGCTTTATGTCTTGCCTTGGCGCCGCCTTCTCGACAGCCCGGAAATGCTGGCGGCTTCAGTTGTGGCTGGCTCTGACTTTACACGCTATTCAGCTGCTGCTCCCACGCGATTCATATTCAAATTCAAATAGTGGGCGTGGCCGTGAGCCGTCATTTATTGACTGCGCCATTAGCTGCACTAATGATCCATTCAGACGCAACTGGAGCAGGAAAAGAAACCCAAGCGACCCCATATTCAAATTCGCGAAGAGGCTAAGGCAACTGATGTCTATGCTGAGACTAAGACCGAGCCACTGCCGAGGGCAAAGCAATTTTAGACACACGCACACAAACACATTGGCATTGTCAATATGCTTAATGGATTTTCAAATATTTAAACAGACCGACAACCGACAACCATGCGGTTGCCCACTCCGTTGGTTTCGCATTCCATCAGTCTGTTGCTGTCAGACTCACTGAATGCCCTGCCACTAACTTGTCGCAGTCTCAATCTCAGACTCTCTTTCAGCTGCTGGCCAAATGCATTAGGCACATATACGCATTTTATAAACACAAATAAATCAAATGCTATTTGTGTGGTTTCAGTTGAGAGCAGTTGCAGACTGTGAAGTTCTAATCAATGGTCTTCAATAGAACTAAACGTGGATTAGCGTGAATAGTTGAATTGAAAAGCCGACAGGAGGACGTTTACTAGAAAACGATTCATCAGATAAATTCGTAATAGTTTGCCTAATTTACATAATGGAGAGATGAAAGATCTGATATTAGTAAACCATCGTTATTGAATCATTGCATATAGGATAACTGCAAGTCAATCAATTTCCGTCGAGATAAATTTCATTTCGAACATTTATATTTATCGAAATGCTAATAGCATTTGTTCAACTGGCATTCAATTTAACGATTATCAGCATCACTTAGAGAGCTTATAAATTAATGAAATCCATTTGATTATTGATAGAGTTTTCATTCGCATCCACACACATCAAACGCAGTTGCGCCAGCATTGCAACCAGATATCAAGGATTACTTCCTTTCGGTCAAAATAAATACGAGTGCGATTTCAGAGCTATCTATCGGTTAGCTGGCTTCAGTTGCAGCTAACAAGTGATGCCTGCTGACATTGATTAGCAATCAGAGAGAAGAACGAAGACGAGCCAACTATTTACCTAAGCTCAATTGCAGGGCACACAACAAGTGCACTTGGGGTAACTGTAAACTTATGGTATACCCTCATACTTGTACTCAAACACTCGCATTCACATTCGCACTTATAAGACGATGTTGCAACTTGTGACTTGCCAAGTTGAAACGCATTGCGCGCTTGAAATAGCACAAAAATGTTGCCCGTTTCCCTTCGCTTTTCCTTTCCTTTCCTCCTCCAGTTCCCGTTCCCGTTCTGCTCTGATGTCTGTCAGAGTCTATAATTGAAGCTCTTAGTTGTCGAAACGGATGAGAGAAGGCCGGCAGGGCAGGGCCAAAGGGGACAGAGTAGCAGGAGCAACAATCAAATAGCACGGAAAACTGCAACTGAAATTACAACCCAGGGCATTCGCCAAGCAGCGAGTTACAGCTCTAACTGCAGTGCAATGCAGTAGCAGCTGCAATTGCCCGAAATAAGATATAAGAGCCAAGATAGTATACTCCAGAGCCAAGCAAGCAAAGCAAACGTAAAAGTAACCCAAGCAAAATATGTGCACACTGCAAATGTTGCTATAAATTGCTTCTAGCCAGGTGAAATTAATTGGAAAAAATATTTCAGCTATTTTAGCTGCTTTCACGATTCCATCCGAAATTCTGCATTTCCCTTCACTCTGCTAAGCAAAGAAAACTTAATTATTTGTATGCAAAGATCTGGCAGATTGCTCGCCAAATTAAAAGCAGAACTTATTTCAGTCAATAATCGCTGGCTTCATTATTCAACTTTGTACGAAACGAATGCCAGACAATTCGTATTAAATTATGCATACGCCATGTGTGACACGCGCCCAGCAAACCCTGACATGTTTCATGCTTGCAACAGCTGACAGTCATTGGCCACACCTAAGACAGGCCCAACATCCTGTTGCTGTTGCTATAAGTAAACGACAGTTGTCACTTCTGCCAACGTAGGCTGGACAAGCTGGCCAAAAATTAAGTCACTTTGTTAACAAGCTGCCACAAGGCACAGTGAAACATACTGGTAGTAATTTGAACGAAATCAAACGGAGCGAAAGCATATGTAGATGAATGTGTTATACTTTAATTGCCAATTGGTATGAACTGAATATCTATCATTCAATACTCACATCGAAATGCAGAATAATAACACATTTGAATAAACATAAATATTAAATTACCTATATATTCAAATGAGATGAACTGTTCAGCATTTATTTAATTACTTTAATTTACACTAAATATAGAAATCATAGCAAATTTCCCTATATTTCTTAAAGTCCATAAAACTCTTGAATCTTTTTTGGGTAATATTATGTTTTTCATAATCTATATAGTACCGCATGATGCGCGTTGAGCAGAATTAAGTCAATTTAGTATCAACATTAATATTAATATGTTTATTAATATTTATGAATCATGTTTTATTGTATATATTTCGGGCTGGCACGTGTCACGCGTCAAGCTCTAGTGCGTAATCGATTCACAGGATATGCAATATTTTTGAGGAAATTAAATTTCCGCCCTGATTTGTCTGATAGGCCAACAACTGAAATTGCAGTCGTAAATACCATAGAGCAAAATCTCTGGCCACAAATGATGAGCAGCTGGTGGCACATTGAGCATAAGGTACGCGGGGCACGGCTGTGGAAGCCTTACTTAATGCATTTTTCAAGTGGAAGTGACTTCGATTAGCTTGCTAAAAAATTCATTAAAAACTTTTAGCGAGCGACAGGCAAAAAAAAAAAAAAAGACAGCCGAACAGGCAGAACAGGTAGTCAAAGCACGGGCAGGAGGTAGAGCACGCCAAAGCTGTAGTTGGAGGCTTCCCTAAGCAGTCAAGCTGAATATTTTATAAACTGTCGTTAGTGTGCACGACTCCATGCCTTTCACGTCTCTCTGGCCTCTCACCTGACGACTTCTGGCTCAGCACACGGTCTTTGCCAGGTCATACAATTTGTTGCAAACGGAAAAAGCAAAATAACGTGGTGCGAAAAAATGAAAATCTCTCTCGCTCTGAGGCTGCAAAATGGCTGCCTCGTGTTGATGGCGACGTCTGCACCCGCAAGGGACAGCAACAATGAGGCAGACGCAGCTAGAGTACGTGTGTCTTGCCTTGCCATGGCTTGGCCAAGATGGATGGCCAAATATTAAGTGGGAGGTCAGACAGTTGCAATTGTCGGGCTGGTGGCATGTGGCAGTTAGCCACCAGCTCACTCGCTGGTTGGCATCTGCAAACCTTGCGCCACACGTTACAAAATTACCAATGTGAAAATCAATTTCATCAATTTTCACCGTTCCCAGTGGACACAAAGGTAAGTTTGCTACATTAGATTAAAAGTGAGCGAAAGTGCCATGGATGTTAAGCGTAAAAGTCTGAGAAAGAGCTGCAAGTCAAAGAGATTGAGTATCAAAAGATTGGATACAAATCTTTACAGTTCCATCATGCGATTGAGGAGAGAAATGGATGCATTGAAAAGCGAAAGAGAGAATTTTTAGAACTGTCAAGAAGTGAAGAGTTCAAAAATGCTACAGATCTACAGAGAAAAAGGAAAATCGCTTTAAGTCGATCATCTTTAAATCGATCAATCGCCTCAATTCACCCAACTGGTATTTGTAAATAAGACGAAGGAGAACGAAGGCCTTATCATGGTATAGTAGTAAGAGAGTCGAAAAGAAGCACAGACAGGCATTTAGTTTGCCAGCTGAGTGAATGCGAACGAGTTGCTAAATGGATATTGAACTGCTGCTTGTACAAACATCAAACGAAAATTCAATGGGAAATGACTCAAATTGTGTCTTAAGCTTGACTCAACATGCATTAGCAACACGCAGGGCAAAACAACAAGCCGCTTTGCTGTCGTTGTTGTTACACCGTTGAATACTTTTTGTGTGTGTGCGAATACAAAAGCCGTTACACATGTGTCAAGATAATAACCTTACCTGAGTCGCAGTCAATGGCTCAGTCGCTATTCCGCTCCAGTCCCACTCGCAGTCCCAGTCCCTGTCCCTGTCCCAGTTGCGCTACCAATCTCAGTTCCCAGTTGACAGTCGTTGTCTTGCTGAAGCAGCCACAGGCTGAAGCTCAGGCTGAGCTTCAATCTCAGACTGCCATGACTGACGACAGGTGCACAACATTTTCAGTTGAATCTCGGCCAGCTTTGGACACAAACACACCTACACACACACACAGAAAACTGAAAGCAGTGTCACATTTTTAGCCCTTTCATACGTGCTCAGACAATGGCAAAAAGGTCAACACTAGTTGGGCATTAGCTGCATGTGGAAGGAGTTGCCTCTTTGGGGTCGTTTTGTGTCCTGAAGTTGAAGACAGAGTTAGAGGCTGTGGGGATTTGTCCCACCCGCTAGGCAGCTGCTTTTGCAGCATGGCTTACGAGTGTGGCGCGTGTTTGTTGGACAGCCGAAAGCTGTGTAAATAGCATTTAAATCCCAGGTATTGTTTGGGTTCGCTTAGCTGATGCTTCAGCTAGTCAGCCAGCCACATTTAGCTTGTTAGATATTCGAGTAGGCCTGAGCCAAGGCATTATAAATAGAAAGCCAAATGGAATAGGCTCTTCACGTTGTCAGCGAAGCCAGCGCGAGAAAAATGAACTGTACATTTGCGCTGTAAACTTGAAACTTGCTCAACGAAAGGCGCAATTAATGTGGTTGTAGAACCTGTTGCCCTTAACTCTGTCTCTAATAAGTGGCATATATATTTGTGTTCTTGTCATCAAAGGTTAAGCCACAGTGGGCATTGTGCAGAATTTACATATCATGGTTCAAATACAAGCGGAGTCTAGTCGCTGGCAGTTGGAGAAACACAACACATGTGCATAAATTTTACGCACAACTGAATTGCGTTGGCAATGGCGATGTATGCTATGTGTGAGGGCAGGGTGTGAGTGCGGATGTGGCTGGTGATGTGTGGTTTTGGATTTTTGCTGGACAGGGTGGTGGTACACAGCCATTTGGGTGCGGAAATCTGCACAAAAGAGGCACTGTGACGCACTGAAAAACCAACCATACAAGAGGAGGCATGGAGCTGCTACAGGAGTATGTGAGTAGGTGAGGGGCACAGCAGAGCGACAGTTAAACAGACAGGCTGACAGGCGTCGCTGGGCGTGCAAAATTCTGAAATGCCGTCATTAATCTTTATTTGCGCCAACGACGAACGCGTGAATAATTTAGCTACCTAATAATAAATCATTGCAGTCTCTGCATTAGTTGTCTGTCGCTGCTATGTGTGCGTATGTGTGCGTACGTGTGTGTGCTGTGCCTTGGACTCACTTTATCTCCCAGCGGAAGTGCCGAGTAACATGCTTAAATGCTTATCAAATTTAATGCGCTTTCTTCCCTCGCCTTCACCTTGGCCTCCGCCTGATGAGCATTAATTAATTGCCAGGCCACAATGGAGTCAGCCTACGACATCTCATAGTGCAATGAATATCTTAAAGCCATCTCATTCCAACTTTAAGCCCAGAAATGTAACCAATTATTTTTGCAAGCACTTCCAGGTGGAACGAGTCCACATCCCTTCTACGTGCGAGTAATTTGAAAATGGGCAAAATTTCATTTTCCAAAATGAGCCCAAGTTTCACACACTTGGGCAAACATTGTGCACAGTTCCAAGTGAATTATGTTGCCAGAAACCATATCAACTGTACTTTGTTGCATGATATTGCGTACACAAAAAGTGTGCTTTAATTTGGAGTGCAGTTGCTGCGAGTTTCAGATGTGACATATGCATAATACTCAAGAGTATGATTAAATGTGGTTGGCATGACTCTTGACTGCTTTCGCAACTGATTTAATTGCGATCAAACTTTTCACACTGAACATATAATCAAGCCACAATCAAGCACAATTTCCATAGAGCAAAATGTGCGCATCACATTTGATTACAGTCCAAGCTAGGCACACTGCGCACCACAATGTGCTACATAAGTAAAAATAAACTAAAATTAAATGCGAAAAATGTTTTAGTCAGAGGACAATTTGGTGCTTTGTGTAAGTGTTTGAAATTCATTTCATCTGCTGAATAGGAATTTTAATTAAACCATGCAACTGCCGGACAAATTATTGCTTAAAAATTCCCCAAGCTGCTGACCAGGTGCACAAGATGCGTACCGCTCTAACTGCCCAGGCTAGTAGGCCTGCAAATGTTTGCCACTTGCTGTCATGGCAAATGTGTCAGGCAGCAAATGCAATAAAATATTCAAATGCACAATCAATAAACGGCACGTATATTTGTTATGCATCAATTTGGCCTCTTGCTCCGCCTGCGGGACATTTACTCTGTTTTATCTTAGGTATTGCCTTTACTGTATTGACTTTATCAAATTGATTGCTTCTGTTAAATACGAGTATATACAAACATTTCTTGAAGAGTTCATATTGATTTTAAATTGGAAAATGTCAAATCGCGATGCAATATTCGTTGTCTCAAATTACAATTCCTAGGGTATGACAAAGTCGCATATTCTGGATTTATTCATTTCGATTTTTATTGTATTTTTAAATAGTTATCTTGAATGCTTGCAACTCGTTGCAGTTGCATTGCGGTCAATTGCAGTGTCAAACTTGCAAATATTTTCAATTAAATGCATTTACTGATCTCCCTGTTTCATCTCCCGTTTTCTGTCGTCTGCTCTGCTGCATTTTCGATTTCTGCTGCACTTTTGTCTCGATTTAATTGTGTATGCAAACTATGTAGTGGCATGTGTTTGTACCACACACAGACAACATATCAGGTGGGCGTCAATTTGCCCCGATAGAGCTAAAATGCTGACATTGGGTTCGCATAGCAAAAACGGAATCATTTTGTAATTCCCATTGTTGAATGTAATTTTCGCCTTCGACTTTGCATTTAAATTGCAAATAAATATTTGCCTATTTGCGAGTCTTTTCCTGGATGGAATTTCGACTTTCCAAAATGTGGCAAAAGTTATTTGTATTTATATTTAATGGAATTTCATTTGTACTAAGCTTCAAATTCTTTGTTTCAATTAAAATCTTTGAAATTTGAAGTATTATTTGTGATATACAAAATAGTGATAAAGCGATTAATTACAAAATTGAAAAAATGCATAAAAAGTATTTAAAAAAGGAATGCTTTTTTTTTTTAATGCCAACACTTGTAAAATGTTGATATACAGAGAAACTGATTGAAGGAGCACTTTCCTAACATCAATCTTGTAGTTTGTCATTTGTTTGCAGCTCTTGCACATTTTTAACATTATTGGGAAGGACTGGAAAACATGTAAGTTTTATAAAGTAAATTTGAAAACTCCTATTTGCTTACACTCTCAATCAAAGTAATCAATGAAGAAGAAAAATAAAGTACATATATATTACACGGATAATTGAATTTGCTGAGCTTTGTTTAATTAAAAACATGTTAGCTTGCTATGTTTAACGTTAACAATCAACAACAATTGATGCTGTAATTATTGTTGCCTTTTGTATCACATATCAAATCTCGATTTTAATTGAACATTATTGTATTTTGCAGTGCTCAAAAGCTCCCCAACAGGCACTTCAAATCCATAACTTCCATTGAATATTTGTATTACCATTGTCATAAGGCTTATTAATTATGTTGACTAGGTAGGAGTCGAATGACTGCAGAGGACGACGGGGAAGTGGTTTGGCTTCTGAGTTTCAATTGTTTAATAATATTCATAATATCATTCAATTATTACTGGTAAGTAGATATTTGGCTATTCAATATTTAATGAAGTGTATTTGCAACGTTACAAGAGCCTCTCAACATTTGATTTGAGGGATAGATGTGAGGAAGAAGGAGGATATTTCTGTGTGTGGAAAATTTATGCTCTGGAGTGTTGTGCGCAGTTTGGTTATGTCTGGTCAATGGGATGGTCAGATGGTCATTAACATTTAGAATGCGGAAATTTAGTAACGTACTTGATATCAAATGTTGAGATGATTAGAGTTTGTTTATAATAATGAAACAGAGATTTAAGGAAATAGAGAGAGTATAGGAAAGGCAAATAATAATTTGTACTTGAAATCGTTTCAACGAAAATTAATAAATAAATTAAAATCTGGAAGCAAGTACAAGTTATTTAATTTATATTTGTGAGTTTTTGTTTTAATGAAATAATTTAATTTAAACTAGTGAAATTAAGCAAGAGACAAACTCAAGTTTATACAAACACAAAACGTAATTTAATATTCCTTCCTCTTAGAATATATGTACATAAATATGTAAATTAAACAAAGAAAATTATATTACCAGAGTGCAATTGGTTGGCTGCTGTCAATTGTATAATTTATGCAGGATATTTGGACAAATAATTGTAAATCAACAATTATAATCAAATATTTATTGATTTGGCTAATGGCATATGCTACTGACAATGCGCCAGGTGCAGAAATAATATCCATAACAACAACAATAATAACTGCCAACTAATTATGTAATGCAATTGCACCACCACGCACCACACACATATACGTGCACCACCAAGCGGTACCACAAAACATGGCGGCTTCAAACTGCAGTTGTAGCCAGCAGCGCATAATTTAATTATAAACCTTTTGTGTTTTGCGCTGCTTGGCAGCTTAGAGAGAGAGAGAAGGAGAGTGAGGCAGGGAGAGGTAGAGAGAGGAAGTGATGGAGCCACATAAGCTCTGCTAAGCTGAAAATATTTAATTAAATATTAAACTATAATTTTGTTATAAAACACATAAAGTTTCAAGTTGCTGGAGCTGTTGAAGCAGCAGAGCTCACAAAAATTGTTAATGACATTTGGCCATGCAAGTGCCACAAACGCCGGGTGGAAGGGGACCTGGAGGTCGTGGCAGTGTCAAAACTTTTTCACTAGCTGCATAAAAGTTTACGTGGCTTAGCCTGTCTCAATGTGTGTGTATGTGTGTTGTAAAATGCACAAAAGCATAATTAAATACATAATGAACACAGCAACAATATGAACACACAAGCACAAGCATACGCATCATCACTTTTTTGTCGGGGAGTGTAAAAGCTTTGCAAAATTTGTCGAGATGGGTCTATGTTTATTTGCGTGAAGCTCATTATAATTTAAAACAACAGCACCAACAACAGCATGCAGTTAATCTGAAAATCAGCCCGAATGGAATTCATGTGTATTTCGAGTGAATTTTAGAAGCATTCATACGAATATGGTTAATAGTGAGCTGCGGGGATTACTGCATTGTGTATTGGCTCCTTAGAATTTGAAATGCTAGTTTGATTTGACTTGATTGCATGTCTGAGCATTAGCCCAGGATGAAGCACTTATGCAACTGGATATACTAGTAATAAATTAAAATATACTAAATTAATGATATTATTACTACAACGCTTTTTACAAATTGACTGTTATTTGCCACAGTTAGATCCCTTACTGGAAATGACTAACATAGCTTTTTAAACAATACCTCTGATTAGATTAATTGGTCTTAATAAATAACAACACACTAATCCCTGAATATTTCATTAATAAATAAATGTAACTAATTAAAATATACGCTTGATTGCAACATAAGTTGCAATTTAAGAGCATATTTATGAAATAATTTATGAATTCAACTTAATTACGAGTTTTTGTTTCAAAACCAAATTTAATTATTGTGTTTTATATAATCACTTGAATGTTCAAAGCAGCTATGAAAAAGATTCAGATATATTAAGATTTCATTAATAAAACATTAAAAAATTTTCACAATTTTTTGATGGATGTTCAATATAATATGCAGATTTAAATGTTGTCCCCCCAACTATTAAAAGTTTAATTCTTAGACGACTCAATTAAGATTACATATTAACTTATTTTTATACTCTGATATTAAATTTTTCTTCCTTTATATCAATTAAATAATCGTATTTACTTTGAAATGAGTTCAAACCGTAATTTGGTTGCAATCTCATATGCAATATGCAATATTCACTAAATTACTACTTTAATGCCAATCCGAATACATATATAGCAGCGCCATTGCAATGGAGCAATCACAATGCATTGTGAGTGGGTTAAGGGCGTTTTATTGTTTAATATATGGAAGAGGAAGTGGAAGTGGAAGTGGAATACTCTTGGACAAACGGACAATCTGTAGTTGTTAGCACACATGTTTACAATAAACCAAGGCAGTCAGCTTGAGAGCCGGCAAACCAAATGCCATCTGTGCTGCGTCGACCTGACGTATACACACTCGACACACACATCCAGAAGAGACAATGCGCGTCAAATATAACACACTCCCATACATACCCAGTAACACACAAGGACCGCAGAAGGAAAGTCAGTCACTTAGTCACTTAGTCAAACGGCCGCTCGCTTCAATTTGTCAGTCATCACCAGTGCCAAGTGCACTGTGTCCGTGTATTTGTGTGTCAGTGGGTGCTCAAGCTTTTATGTGTGTGTGTGTGTGTGTGAGCTATTTGTATTATGTGCATGTCAAAGTCATCGTGTTAACATTAATTAAATCTATAGTCTCGCTTGGCATTTTCCATTGTATTCGTCTCTACTCTGCCTTGCATCCCTTGCCTTAGTTTGTCGCGCTCTGACACTCTCAGAATTATTGGTTTTGATTCGAATTTGATTCAAGCTGAGAGACTGGCTGCTGCATTCTGCATGATGCATACTCTAATTGAGAATACTTTGGCAGCCATTTGCCAATTAAATTAAATATGAATATTAAATATGAATATGTTTATTGCGTAAATATTTGTGCATTTGGTTGGGATTGAAATTCGACAGACTCCAAAATGTATGCAATACAATATTAATACCCTTATCAGAATGCTGAGCGTATCAATAACGAACTACGAAACAATAGTTGCAAAATGCAAAATGTTGTGAGCAATTTTGCCAAATTTGGCATCAAATTTCAACATGAACTTCAACTTGCTTGATAATTTTATTCAAATGCTTAATTTAGTGAAAACTATCTAAAAAAAATATTGAATGCATATACATATATTTATTATTTTTATAAATATATTTGGACATTAAAAAATCATGGAATTTTTAACATTTTTTCTGTAATTTTGATTTCAATTCAAAATGTCAAAAAGAGCGAAAAACATTGAATTGAAAAGTACGGATTAAGTTAAAAGTAGCAAAATGTTGTGAATCTACGATAATCTACACATTTTCTCATACTAAACTCGGTTAACCACTTTTGCAAATTTTGTTTGTAATGGGGTAAGATGTGCTATTTTATTTTACAATTCTGGGTGTGTTCTGCATATCTCGATTTCTTTTATTTTTATGCTTTGATCCAATTTCTGCCCGCGCTAAAATAAGTATCGTAATGCAAAATCTCACCTTTGATCTATGTCTCATGTTTTTGGTTTTGTTTCAACGCGAGTATCATGTACTTGGCCCTGCGACTTAATATGTTGCTCTCGGCTGGTAAATAAATACTTAATTAAAATGTGTGGGCTCTCAAAAGTATGCTGCGGCCTGTGGCAATACAAATGGCAGTGGCAGAATAAGAGGCTGCTGACGCTGAGGGTGAAGCTGAGGCTGAGGCTGCCGCACAAAAGGCATTTGTTTAATTATTTAAATTTAATTTCGTGTCATATCAAATTAGTGCCACTCATTTTCACCCCAAGCACGTGAAACATAAAAGTACGAGGATGCGTGTATGTGAAAACCTGAAGGGCAACTGTTTTTAACTCCTTCACATAACGTGTTCGACCCGTTGGCCGCCTGTGTTTCTGCATCCAACATGACTTGGCTGCTTGTCGCTAGCGTAAATAAACGTCATAATGTTTAAACATTAAGCTACCTCCACATTCATATTATTATTATTATTATTATTATAATGTATTCGTCCACTGCCTGTTAATGTTTATGACATCGTGACAAAGTGGCCAGAGAGGGCAACTACCTGGTGGATAAATGCGTGACTGAATGCGCACAAGAGTGTGCATACATGTGTGTAATAGACGTGTGCATGCCAATTACACTCACACACTTGCACAGCCTCTCACACACACTCGCGAAACTCACGTAAACGGTGCATAATTGAATTAGCCAAACAACACTGCCGACGGCATGCAACAAAATGCCTCGAAACAAAGGCTAATAATGCAATGTGAATGGCAGGTCAAAAGGAGTAGGGTGCGGGGTAACTGTGGGGCGCAATCGTCATTGCCATTGAATGGCTCAAGCCACATAGGGGAAATGAACAATATGTAGGTATAGTTTCTGCCCACTTTAACCGCTTTGCTTCAACAATGTCAGGCTTAAGGCCTTTCTGGGGGGAGAATGTGTAAACAGTGTGTAATTGCTATAAGATTACACACCATTTATGGCCATCTAGACTCGGTGGTCTATGTACTATTATGTTTGCATTTATTTAAATTTTTAATTTTGATTTAAAATGCAATTTTAAATTTAGTTGTGAACATCCTCATTACATTTTTGGCATAATTTTATAAACATCTATTGTAAAATGTGTTTTAATTTATTTTCAATATTTGGCAGCGCTTTACAACTTCAGTTTAAAAGCAACCTACAACCATTAACTGATTTATTCAATAAATTTATGAAAGGCAAATATGAACAAACATTATATGTAAGCATATATAAGGGAGCACACATTCTAACATATATTCTCCCGCATACACACATACACACACACACTAACAAACAACCAATTAAAATATGTGATTTAGTTTTATGGCCATGTTGAACTTAATATGCCATAAATTTTCATATGCCCCCGAAAATTAATTGCCACAGAGTTTTTAATTAACTTAAACTAAACCAGCGTTTAAAGACCAAACTGTGACTAATTTGCAGCTCCCCACTTCCTCTGCCCTATTCATATTTTACCACCTCATATTCCAATTGGAATTAATTCGCCACGCGCATGTTTTGCATTAATAGCTCATAAATATAAATTTTCCAAAAAAAGCAAAAAGATAGAGCGCTGGCGGGAAAACGTATTGCTTCATTTGTTAATTTTGCATTTGGCTAAAAATTTAAGCACACCGCATGGCAACAAAAAACAATGGCAATTTGTGCGCACCACATGAGTTAAGCGCGCAGCCAAAACAATGCCCAAAAAAAAAAAGAAGAAATTATTCGATGAGAAACTTTTTCAGCTGCCTTAAATCAGTTTAACCAGTTTTTACTCAATTTATCCCTCTTTTCAATAGGTATATATGCTGGCGTGGGATATGATGATTATCGCGTATAATTGAGTTTAAATGAACGATTATTGTAGAAAATATGTGCAATGCCAAATATCTTATAACTGTTGCCCGTGTTACAGGGTATCTTTGAGTCGTTCTGCATTACATTTGTCGTCTTGTTTTTCCATATTTTTGCTGATGTCATGGCGAACGCTCAAGTTTTACTATTATTGCTCTGGCCGTTGTTATTTTTGTTGTTGGCTTTTATTGCTGCCCAAAGCCAAAGAGCTGTGTTGTCATTTATCGATTTTATAGCGGCCACACCTTTAATGCCAATCCGTCTACCCTCTACCCCTTTGCCACTCACATTTCACCCACACTATACTCCCTCTCACTGGACGCATACATCACTTTATCGCCAAACGATATCTATATAAATGGAGGCCTCTGTTTGATTTGTACGCATTAAACTGTAATCTGGTCAAGGTTTTTATCGAACTGCGATTACTGTGGAGCATCTTGTTTTGTTTATCATCTCATGTGGCTTTACTCTACGTACGCTTTTCCAATTTGCCAACTGAATATATATTTTCCATTAATGCGCAAAAAATATTTTGATTGATTTTTTGTGTTTTTCTTTTATCTGCTACTATTGTTGTAGTTGTTGTTGTGTTTATGACTCAGTCGCGGAATGCAAGATCAAAAGATGTAAGGCGGCCTGCCAGATAGATGTGTGCTGTGGTATTGTAAGTAATTCACTGGGGCTATGAGTTTTACAATTGAATATACAAGTGCATATGGATTCGAGGAAATCTCTGAATGCAGTCAAAATGCAATTAAGTTGGCGGAATTAAAGAGCTTTAAGTTTATATGAATATATATGATGTTCACTATAAATATTAATGTATTTTAACGCATATTTTCAATATACGTACTTTTTTTTAATTTTGTAAAAAAATGTATTTCAATTTTAGTTGCTTGTAAATATATCTAATGGCTAATTGAGTCATCGATATATATCGTGAGAAAGACTTTTATATGGATTGAATAACATTTGAATTCAAGCCTAGACCTATATTCAAAAGCAATATGTATTTATTTTTCTTTTTAGCTTTAAATTTTGTGGCACATTTAGTCACTGTCAATATTATACACATATTTAATTATCGAATGCCTGATTTAAATAAATATTTCCACACATCGTTCAATATTCTGTTTTAGGCAAAGATTTATGAGCTATCCAAATTCATTGCCCGTCAAATAATTATATCCACTCACTCACTTTCTATTAAGAACTCATATTTACCTAAAATTGTTTATCACAAATATGCTAAAATTCACCCCATCCCCTACCTTGTTGCAAAATGAAACACAATTCAATTAGTTTTTCGTTTTTTTATCGGGTTTTCGTTTCGTAACCTTCTCCAAAGCATCGTACGGAATCGATCCAAAATACATATGCAGATTTATTCACATTTAAAAAAATAAATTCAATACATGTACAAGAATATATGTATATGTATGTATGCATGTAAATATGTATATAAATATAGGTATTGTTGTCTGAGTGTGCGAGTGTGTGTGTCTGTGTATATGTGGGTGTGGGGTATATGCATTTCAATTGTTAGACAAATATTTTTTATTTTGAATGCATAAATGCGAAAATACACGAGTTTATACATATTTTTGTGTATCAGATGTATGTAGATGTGTGTGTGTGTGTGTGTGTGTGAGTGTATATGGTGTAAAAATAAACAATAGTTCGTATCGAATTCTATTTGTTTCGCTTTGCTCTAAGTAACATGAATAAAAAATACAAATTCTCAACATCATTTCTTAAAGTGGTCTACGACTTTCATTATATAGAAACATAACATTTATAGTATAATAAATATATGTATACTATCGTATTATCGTATAGTAGAAGTTAGATATATATCAACAATTTGTATAAGGTAGCAAGTTTTTAAGAGTTAACGTACATATATATTTATATCGTAAACATAATCGTACAATGTTATCGTAAGTTTAATAGTTAAGAGTTTCATATTTTTAAGTATAATAATAACAACAACAATTAGGGCAATCGACATGGCACATAGTACAGTTCAGATTCAGTTACAGATCATAATTATACAGCTATATATTTAAGATATAAATCTCTATGATCCAACACCATTGTTGGATCTACAAAAAATGTTGGAAATTTTATTTCCACAAAATGTGTGTGTGTTTTGTGCACAACAAAAATACTCAGTATTATTGCTTTAAGGCTGTGTGCCAAGCCTTAGCCCCTAGAGTGCTCTACAGTTCTAGAGTTCTAAAGACAATCAATGGATAGATGTGTAGGCATCAAATGTGGACCACTTGGACATATAGTATTTGTTAACCATAAAGCAGTCGTCGAAATTCAAGTCCCTCTTTTGTGGATTGGGGATTCATTTCGACTGAAAAATAAAACCAAAATTTGTAAAATCCCTGCCACTGCTCAATCCTTTTTGTTGAGAAAGTGCAGCACGTAGTGGAGCACAAGATCGTAGCAGTACTTGTACTCGGTCATATTCTCGACCAGCTGTGGACGGTGTCGCCGTACAGTTTTGACGGCCTGAAAAACATCGACTTCGCCGTGCTGTATGACCTGCTCGATGCACGCATTGGCCGCACAATACACCCCGGCACGGCTGCGACCATCGGGCGAGACAACACAGACGGGTCCATAGTCGACCTTGTTGCGCCAGATCTCGACCATATTCATTAGATAGACCAGCGAATTGGTTGAGCTTGGCACCTTATGCCCCATTGGCCAGCATGTTAACTGAAATAGCTGAACGGTTCGAGTCGGCGCCTTGACGCCAGCCATCATTTCGGTTAGCGATACAATTTTCTTATTGATCTTAAACTCCCATTGCTTGATATTCGTGTAGCTCTTCGACATGACATAGTGCACACTGAAGACTGGCCCGTATTTCTCCATTTTCGACTTGTTGGGCCAAAACGAGGGATACTGCTGCGACTGCGAGGGCGGCTGACACAGCACGACCACTGCTGAGCATTCATGATCATAGACCAGGGACCAGAACTCGCCCAGTGTATGCTTCATGGGCCACTCGGTGTTAATGTATTCGCGTGGCTTGGTGTAGCCATCCACGAAGACGGAGTTGATGTAGTCCGTGAAGGCGTTGCCCTGAAAGCTGGTCAAGTAGGGTCGAAAATTGTCGGGCGGCACGCAGAGCACATCGCGATTCTTTTCGCGATTGTCCGCCCGGTGTCCGCCCGCACAGTCGCCAATGGTGAAGCGGGGTGTCTGCTTGCAGATCTGATCGTATTCCGATTGGTATTCGTTCATTTTGGTGCTCGAATTGCGGCGCGCCTTTGCCTTGAGTCGATCGGAGAGCTCAGAGACGGGAAACCAGGTCTTGCCACAAATGATGTGCTCCTCGAGCGTATCGTAGATGAACTTGTATTGATCCACATTCTCGACGAGACCTTTGCGCGATTGCCGCAGCTTCTTGAGGTAGCCAAAGACGTTGAAGGATTCCTCCTCCTCGGCCAACTCCAAGTTGGCATCGATGGACATGTAGACACCCGAACGGCCGCCACCATCACTGCAATGCACCAGTATGGGACCACGCATGTCTACATCATCCTCATCCTTAATGATATTGCCCACAACGAGACGCACACGTCGTCGAAACTCGAGCAGTGCATTTGAGAAAGGACACGAATGCGAATACCATTCGGTGTAGTGAAACTGCAGGATCAAACGCTCGTCTGTGACCTCGCCTTGTTCGCCTTTCTTGTACAGCCGAAATGTGCGTATGTGAAAGTTGGCCAAATGCTCCTCACGCACAATATTAATGTGTATGTCGCCATAGGTTTCGTGCACCTCCATGTTGGGTGGCCAATATTGCACACACATCACTTTGGCAAAGTCAAAGGTTTTCGTTAACATGACAATGGCACTGATGTTCTCCTGCCAGACCATGCGCCAATAGGCATTCACAGTTTCCTCGACGGGTCCTTGGGTCACAATGTATGCATTCGGTTTGAGCAAACTGTCCACGTACGAGGCATTCACATAGTCTGAGTCAGCGACCCCTGGTATCTTATCGAGCACAACGCGATTGTAATCATATGGAATGCACTTGGGATTCTGATTCTTCTCCAGATTGTTCTTCTTGAGCGCATGTCGGCATGTATTCGTCTCCACCTTGGCCGCTGTCTGAAACTCCAGCTTGTAGAGCACAGGGAATTTGCGTCGCAGATCGCAGAGTTTGAGGAAATGCCGCACATCGATGGGTCCATTTGGTATGGTCTTGGACAGCGAATTGTTCTCGTCGCGTGCCTCGAGTTTGATCCGTTCGAAGGAGAGCAGGCCACTGTTGAGCATGCTCAGCTTGATGGTGTTCGGTATTGAAACAATGGCGCGACTCTTGCGCTGTTGCCTCTCCATGTCATCGTAGCGTGCGGATGACCTCGACCTGTGTTTGGTTTGCTTTGTGTTGTTGCTGCTGCTACCCCCGCCACCCGCACTGCCATTGCCATTGCTAGCTGTTGTTGTTGCTGCCGTCATGTTGTTGCTGTTGTCCCCGTGGCCCTTCTCAGTCGCTGCTGTCGCCGCTGCTGCTGCTGCTGCCGACTCTGGCGACGCTGCTGCTGCCGCAAGTTGCTGCTGTGTTGTCATCATCAATCACAGGGGGTGTGAGGTTATGCGGAATGTATGTATGTGTGCGACAGTGCGAGTGCAAGTGCGAGTGTATTAGTGTACGTGTGCGTTTGAGTGTTTCGTGCGTTGCGTATAGAGGAGGAAGTAACCGATTAGTATTTGTTCACTTGGCTCAGCATTTTCTCTTGGATTAGTATTTCTTTTTTTTGCATTGCATATGTTTTTTCCTTCTTAGTGTTGTTGTTAATGTTTTCTCTCTTATTTTTATTTTTATTTGTTAGTAATTCAATTCTGTGTATTTTGTTCACCTTTTAATGCGACGCGCTAAACGGAATTCGTTATAAATATAAAGTGCACACGAACTTTTCTTTTTTATCTTGTCTAATTTTCATGTGTCGTGTATATTTTTCCCCTATTTTTTTTCTTAGTCGATTTCGCTATATTTTTTCTCTCTATTTGCTATGTGCCTTTCGTGTATCGCTTTTCTTCACTTCACTACACGACTGCTGGCTGACTGGCGAGTGTGTTCCTTTTGTCTCTACCATTTGCAGTTGGCTGCCTCGTTGGGGCGAATTTCGATTGCGACTGGCCGAACATTGGGCGATGTTTTGCGCTTTCACCTCTACATGCTGTCAGATGGTGAGCAAACGAACGAAAGAGAAGAGAGAGAGGAAGAGAGAAAATGCTTATAGCGCCTGGCAACATTTTCACCATAGCCCATGTGACTGGCGCTTCGTGGGTGCGTGACGGGTATTTTTAGCGATGCGGGTGGAACGGAAGGTTAATGCCAAACACTGGCATGAAGACTGTTTAAATTACTCACATTTCGAAGTTAAGCAATAGAAACGTGCCTAACATTATATAAACGAATATTTAAGGAATGATATGGCTTTGATGCTTTTAACAAAAGTGTTGAAGCGAACGAAATAAATTGAAAATTATGATTAGAATATCAAACAGTAATAAGAAGTTATTTTCGATTTAATTAAAGTTTCTCAAGTAGTATTTAATTAACGTATTGTATATTACAGATTTTACAAGCATTCCCATTAATTAGTAATAAAATAAAATTCAAAATAATTACTGTATTTGATTTATTTAATTTATATCCTTAATTAATAATTTATATCGTAACTTTAATAATTCTCACAATTTAGATCCACTATAACCTACTACTTTTGTTCTATTTTAGCTTCAGATAAAACAGCAGTCAGTTTTCACGTGTCGTATGAGTGATCTGCGTCAGTGTAACTCCGCAATAAGCAAACTGTATCTCGTATTTTCGCGTATGCTTTAGCATTAAAATATTTTCTAAAATATTAGAAAACAATGGTTTTCCATCTTTTGGGTTTATCCCCATGGACTTTTTAAAGTGTTCGTATACTTTCACACTTAAGTTTGGCATTTGAGTACGGCGTATATGTACAAATAATATTTATTAGTACTCTACATTATTTATCATTTAATTTATTGGCTTGCTTTCGTTCATAAATTTTCACACTGTGCAATTCACCTTATAGTATGAATGAAAATTTCGATTTTCCCATTGCCCGCTCGTTTCGAAAAATTCCATTTACCACATCATTTCGCCTTAAAATGCTCTCCCCAATATGTTTTTCTCGCGGTGCCTCAGCTGTTCGCTCTTGGCGCCTGCGCATTGCGGGATTTTCACTTTTCATTACGTATTTTGTTTTCGCCTATTGTTTTGGGATGTGTGTAATTGAAAATTCCGTTATTTAAATGAGGAAGTGACGTTGACTTTGTTGATTTTGCTTTTTTTTGGTAATTTTTTGCTTTTTATTGTTTATGATGTTTGGCATTTTAATTTCCATATTTAATTGGCATGGCATATTAAAAGTGATGAATTTTATGCGAACTTTTTGATATACTCGTATTGTGAATGACTGCAGTAAATTTACATTTCCTGTTATGGTTAGCTGCATGAATGTTTTGTTGTTCATTTGTTTTGTTCTTGTAGATTTTCACATTTACATATTTTATTTCCGTATGTACCTCCTCTAAATAGCATTTGGCAAGAGCCCATCGCCAAGGAGGAAGCGCAACGCGGCCCCTCGAGGCACGCCATGAACAGCAAACAACAAACCACAACAACAATAGCACACGGCATGTGTTGCGATCGTAATGATGTTTGATCATTTATTTGTTCATCATTACGATACTATTGAAGTGGTTTGCGGCTGGCGGCTGGCGACTGGCGGCTGGCGCTCTCGAGGTAATTTCGAATTTCGAAATAATTACACGAGCGTATGTCAAAGAATTCTGAAATGTAAACAAATCTGTTGTATATGCATAGTGGGCAGCGTAGAACACAATAGTGACTCACTGTATATTGAGGGTCAAGACGAGTGCACTTTGTTGATGTTCTGACAAGAAAACGATATTGATTGCAATTGAAAATTTAATATGGCCAATAAAATAATAGTATGTAATGAAAACAATTATGTATGTATTGTAAATCGTATAATATTAAATATATAAATGTTTTAATACAAACACTATCTGTACTTTGCCAATCGTCCAAGTTTACATATAATTTTAAGCAATTGGAAAACAGAAATGCCTACATCACATTAATTTAAAATTAAGGTATTCCAATCATTTAACCAAATAAAATGATAAGTAAATACTTCATTTATATAAGAGCTCTTATCTCGCACAGTGTTTTCAGTGTGATGGAAAAACATTTACCTATTTTGCAATCATATTAAAGTCAAACACACATAATATCTTTTACATAAATTGAATATTGTTTAAAGACCATCAATAAAATTGGATTTTCATTTAAACAGTATTCAAATATGCTTTGATATGCTCAAAGCAACACATTAAATCAAAATTAAGAACATATAGCAACAAAATGGGCTTTTGTTCTGAAGTGGGGGAGTGTGATGCGTCAGTTAATTTAAGATATTTGCTTACCTTCCAGCCAGACGATAATCTGGCGTAAAGCCGCGTGGCTCTTGCAAATTGCTGTACCCACCTAATTTGAGAGCTGTTGACCCATTAGGGGCACACAAAGTGACTCCATGGCTGGCTGTTATGGTCCCGGCACGCAGCTCAAGCACTTAAATATGCCAGGCCCCAAAACTACCCGTCATACCGCGCACACAGACAGAGGCACCCTCCCCCATACACACATACACACCCACTCGCACATTTATGGCTAAGCCAACAAAGCGTTGACTGCGGTTGACCGCAGGTTGCAGGACTCGTGAGAATGACGCATCCTTAGCAACCTATCCCCTGCCTAAAACCCGCATTTAAGCTTCAAGTGAAACTGAGCTGAGGCCGACTAGGGTTGGTTTGCTGTTCGACTAATTAGCATTAAATCGGCTGTGAATAAGGACAACAACAATGAGGAGCTAACAGTAAGCACTTACCTTGCCAAATATGGTGAGTCCGCCATGCTTCATATTGAAGGTCGGCGCATCCGCTGAACTCGAGTCGGCCCATGGAGTATGGCAAGTGGATGTGAGTGTCATATATCGCACACCAATTGCATATAGCGTGCGTAGCACAGCCAATGAGCCACCCAAAGAGTGTCCGCCCTCGACTCCAGTTAGAGAGCATAGTTGTTGGTTCTTATGAGCCTCAATAATTTCTGAAATAAGGGAATGAAGAGGAGGAGAGTTAGTTGAATTTAAACTTGGCTACGAACAAGGCATTGTTTTTGGCAACTAAAGCATAAGTAACAATTGTTGTTCTGGTCTGTCATTTGTTTTGCTGCCCCGTTGAGCTCTCTGTTCATTGTGGTCTCAGTCAGTCCGTCTTTCTGTCTGTCCATCTGTCAGTTTATCCCCAACATGGCATTTGTGCTGTGCCATGCAATATTTACGCTTGTCTTGGCCAGCAGCTTTGATCTCTTTCGTGATATTCTATTTTGTTCTCTTGCCAAGCACTTGTCAAAATACTTGCTTATTGTTCATTGTTTTTTTTTCTATTTTGTTGTTTTGTTTTTAGCTAGCAAGTTGAGCAATGTTTGCATAAAGTTGTTTAACAAGTTGAGTTTTTGTTTCTGCAGTTCGCCTGGTTGAGCAAACTTTCCAATGCCATTCGACTTCCAGAGAGCGCGAGTCATTAAATATTTTTTTTCTAGCTGAACATTTAATTTACTTCTTTTTACAAATGTTTAAATGAATTGTTTTGCTCTCGTCGTTAGGCACATTCTATTTAAACGTGAAACTACCTATCTACATATTTAGTTGTTCCAGCTTTAAGAATTTAAAAGATGCTCATTATTTCTTAATGAATTGAATGACCAAAATAATAAATACAGGAATAAATCAATAAAAATATTTATACAAATACCTTGTTATTCAATATTAGTTTTTAATTCATTTATCTAGTTTTTATTTTATTACTCTACTTTTTTCCTTTTTATAAATTAACATATGTAACTTTAAAATGCAGTTTTCAAATAGTATATATGCTTTAAGCTCATGCTTACGATGCAAACTGCAATTTGATATTTCTTTCTTCTCGTAAATGTGCATTTCGAGATATCAAATCGCTCAGCTAATATTACACATCTCCTGAGGACTTCAATTCCAGATTTGCAAAATTTATGGCAGCTGCAACCAACACAGAAATACTGCTACGGGTAAAATTATCCAAAGCAAAATGCAATCATGTTTTACCTACCATTTATATACGAGTATATGTGCCATATGTGTGTATATAATCGATTTGAATTCCGATTAATGTGGCTTTTGAATTGTGGTCGTAAAATACCCTTATTGGAAAGGAAGTGCTGTGAACATACGCACAGAGAAAACGTTTCAATAATTTGTCGCAGCATTCAAATCAAGCATTGAAATAACATTTCAAATGTCACATACAAGGGAAAGCGAGTCAATAAATTGCCACAAAGGAAACGAAAATAAGTGGGGAATGTGGCACAGGACACAGTGGACCCAACACAGGGACTCTTCTTTGCAAGTTTTCAGGCAATAAGCAAATAAGCTGCGTAAAATCAAAAGGGCGCACTTGAACAAGCCCTGAAGTAGCTGCTGATGTTGTTTTTGTTACGACTGTGACTGCTGGTTGCTGCCGCCATTGTTGTGGCAAGGCAAGGCAAGGCAAGGCAAGGCAAGGCAAGGCAAGGCAAGGCAAGGCAAGGCAAGGCAATGCAAGCAAATACCTGCCACAAAACCTGCTCGATGTCGTCGTTGCCGTAAAACCCTAAAATATGGAGCAAATAAACAAATATTCTGGCAGCAACTTTAGTGCAGTTGGTTGCCATTGTTGTTGCTGTTGTTGTTGTTGCTACCGTGACAGTCGAAGGAGAGCAAGAAAAGGCACTAAAATGCGCCACGTGAGCTGAAGCTCAATTTTTGTGTCCAAGACTCCGATTCGAATACTGGTCCAGTATGTAATTGTCTGTGACTGGGCTCAAACGACAACCATGGTGACCATGGCCCAAACGTAATGTATAATATATGGCCCATGTATCGGATGCGATTTAAGGCAATAGAGAAACGAATGCTCCAATACATTTCAAAATGAAAATCCCCAAACCAAAAGCCACTTGACGCAATAAACCAAATGTAGTAGTAGGGCATAAGATGTAGTCTGCTTTGAATGAATGGAAGCTAAAATACACTTTTCGGATATTTTACTGATTCGCTAAAGTGAATGAAAGGGGATTTATTGCATGGTATATTCTATTTGTGTGGACATAAAGTGCAATAATTGTGTGGAGTAAATAGGTCTTTGTGGTGAAACTTAGATTATTGAAGGACTAAAATGTAGTTATAATTAGTTAGAAAATATTTAGATGGATAGCAAAACAATATAAAAACCAAGTTTAACTCATTAAATAGTTTTGTTAAGAAAAGTAACCAAACTATTTGTTAGCTTGCATAGCTCTTTATCAATTTATTTAAAAGTAAATAGCAAAGCATGCCCACGCGAATTCAATATATCAAATTGGGCCAGATCAGTCAGCTTATATAATTTTTGTTTTTGTATTTTCCACCTCTTTTCAAAAAATCTCCAGTGTAAACCTTTTGACAGCTACATTGCGCCAGTGAAAGGGCATAAAAAAGTTTATAAACAGAATGCAATTTTGCCCTTTCTCTCTCTGTTTTTTGTGGCATCTCAAGGTAAATTGAAGTTTACACATTTCGAAGGTGGAAATTGAAAATTGAGAATGGAATCCATTCGCACATCGACACATCGAATAACAACGCTAAGCAGAGAAATGCAAAGTAGCAAAGTGTTGGCAAGTGACAGGATTGGCACAAAAGAAAATATACCTCTGGTTAAATCCTGGTTTTAGTTTTTTCTCTCTCTGCTTGCATCTGTCTCTGTCTGTTTTTATTTATTGTGTTGATGCAACGCGAATGCCATGCAATGCTCATTTGTACATACTATCGGGATGGCAGCCTGCTGTAACTAAGCAGCTAGGATTTTCGAAGGAGCACTAACAGAGGTCGAGTACACAGAACTGGGAACTAGTGACTGACAGGCCGACAGACAGACAGAGAGACAGACGACAGGCAGGACAGCCAGGACGTGGGACGTCAGTCGTCGCGTTGTGTTTCGGTTCGTTAGCTTTGCATTTTTTACAATCACTTTGGCAGCGCTCAACATCTGGTTGAGAGTGGGATACTGGGATGAGGGGCGTGTCCACGCCTAGCTGCATTCGCTCAATGGTCACTTGCATTCGCATTTTATTTACACGACATGTGAGCTCAACTACAATTTCAACCAACCGAATTTATTTGCCGTACTTCAAATAAATTGTTGGTTTTTATTTTATGCAACAGCAGCTGCGAAGTTTCACGTGCCCCATGAGTTAGTTCAAGTGGTCAAAGGGAGATGAGGCAAGAGAATGCTTAGGGAGTCAGTTAGGAAGTTTAAATTCGTGCTTGAATCTTTGATTTGGTCATGTTTACTGTGTCTCACAGGACACAGAGGCAGAGCAAATATCAAGTTATTTATCGAGTTTATAGTATATTATTTTGCTGTGGGAAAATAAATGGAATATCGGAATTCTTAGAAGAGTATTGGTTGTTCTTGTAGAAGTATAATTGTATAGATATAAATGTAAGTAACCTATCGTTGTCAATTTAATGTTTTACTTATATTTCTCTAGATTCAAAACTAAACGACCAATGTCAATTTGAGGAAATTAGTAAAATATTACATATTATTTAAATACAACTGTTTAAGCTTAATCTTTCGTTTGTATTTGACATCGTCAATAACAACTCTCATTACGTATGCTTAATATGCATACACACATCTCATCTTTTGCAGCATATTGTCTACTAAACATTTCTGTCTAGTGTTTTTAGTAGCAAATAAATATTAGTTTTAATTGCCCAGACCATTAATTGTTTTATGCTTGATATTCCGTCCTCTTTTGCTGTAATAATAGCGAACTACTTCTAGCTCGGCTTAATTGCATCAATTTAGATCCAAGCTATGCATAGCAATATAAGGTTATTCAATCTGTCAATCTCCAGAGTGCACTTTGATGAAAACCTCTATCCTACTATGCGAGTAATTGCAACAGGGATTACTTGACTTTTTTTTTTTAAAGTTTTAAAGTTGTTTTTGATTGGACATTTTACATTTTCCTTTGAACGAGTAAAAAGCACACATGAGTTAAGCAATTAAAAACTACCTATTTGCTTCAAGTTATCCTCCTTTTCTATTCCTAGTTGTGCTTCATTTACGCAAAGTGTCCACATTCTATTTGATTGCCTGGCAGCTTGAAAAATTGCTGCTTTTGCGAATTTTTTGATATTTTTGCTGTTGTTGTTGTTGTTATCAACAAACCTTCTGTCAACAGTCAAAACAGTCAACAGTTTACAGTGTGCAGTCGACAGTTGTTTTTGCCGATAAACATATGCGGTTCTTATTGCAAATTGCTGTTGTTGCAAGTATTTTTCGTTGTATGCATTTCCTCTGCCGTATTTTTTGGGGCAGAAGGTTGTTCCTGCATATGATTTTTATTGCCATATGATTTATTGACATTTCCATTTACGGCTGTATAAATGTTTCAACGCAAAATGCCGGAAGTGATTTCTTGTTTGTCGATTGCTCAACTTGTTTCTGCTCGCCAACGCCCTTTGGGTGTTCCTTTTAGCGGCAATAACAAAAATACTAAAAATGATTGCTAAGTCGCCAGTTGGCTGCAAATCAAAATGCAAAACGGAACGAAAAAAGAGGAGCATCAATAAGAGCAAGCAACGAAAACGAGCACGAAGGAAACTTAAATGTTCTCCGGAGGACTCGAACATAAGTCAAAGCTTGCAGTTGCAACATCAGTTGCGACCTCTTGTGGCAGCGTCTGCTGCGCCTGCCGCCACCTGCTGCTAACTGGTAACTAGGTGAGTGCTGAGTATCAAAGGAAATGGCGCAAAAATATGGCACGCGGTAAGTAGTTGCCTCAAGTGCAAGTCTGAGCACTGCAAATGGAACTATAACTGCTGATGCTGTTATCCCTCTTTTAACTCCTACTACTTGTTATTATATCTCGTACATATTTTTGGGTTTTGTTCGATTTTTTTGTGCTTTTTGCTGGCCAAGGCACTCTTGAAGAACTTTTAGAAAGTTTCCGGCATAACAGCAAATTGAATGCGTAGGTTTGGGCAGCGAATTTGAGCGCATTCCTCGACGATTTGCCGGCTTCTAAACTTTTTGGTATGTCTGGTTCATGCGGTTTTTACTTAATATTTTTGGCATCTTACAGAATTTTGTACTTACCCTGCGCCGATGTGCAAGTAGTTAGCTGTGGTGAGTATCGATCGGTTAGTCTTTTAATCACATCAATCTGTTCTAGCGTCAACTGCACCGCATCTCGATGTTGTGCCTCGCATGGCACATAGGCCGCCCAGAACTGCAAATCAGAAGAGAAACAATATTAATTCGAGTGCTGTATGTTATATATGTGGAACCCTAATGCTCGGTTACTCAATAGAAAAGTGTAACATTCGCTCAATTTGTTCGTTTACACACCATCAAATTACCCTTTAAATTAAGAGCATTATCATATTTTTCACTTTAGACATGTTTTCACAGTTATGCAGTGCTATCAGGTTACCATTGGAATCGAAATATCCGCATACACACACACACATACAGACACGAAGACTAACATTGCCGCAGTTATCGCTTATTGCAGCTTTTCATTATTTGCCTCAGAGTTGCATGTGTGCCACATAGCAGTGGCAACCGACTAATGACATGTGGCTACAATTGCAGCAACAATAATGCCAACACAATTTTCAAATTCCTTATGTAAATGCTCGACTATGCAACGGTAATGAACGTACTCGCATCAGGCGCCCCATACCTTGCACCTTGCCAATGGCCATACAATTAACCCGAATTGAGCAAAATGTTCATGCACTTTTGTCTCCGATAAACTCGACACGATTCGTGTGGAACACACACCGGAACCGAGCACAAAAATAACCATAGAGTTACCAGGGAGTTACAGGGATGAGGGTGCTTAACTGTATATGAAACAAGATATGTATAGGTTGTGATTGTGGGACTAGTAAATACCCTGCAACTGGGAGAAAACATCTTATCGTTTTCTTAGGAAATAATTTATAGTCGTACTTAAAAATATATAAATAAGTTAAACATATGCCATTTATTACTAGAATTTAATGTCACCTTAATAATAAATGCATATTTTAGCAAGCCAGTCACATAAAACAAGTTCCAGAGACATTGAATAGTATTTTTCTCTCCACCATATTTTTTTAAAACTTCGTTAGGATATGTCAGACCCATTGCAAATTCTAAATGCCCAATTCCAAAGCGAGGAGAATATAAAAACGAAACTAAAAATCAACATTGAGCACCTGCAGCTAAAACATGTGGGAGTTGTCCATTGGTTCAGGTGGATAAACTTTTGAGCTGTGCACAAATGGAATTTGCAGTTGCCATTATTTCTGTTGCTAGGCAGGGGCGTATGTGGGTGCTGAATGGGGTGTGTAAAGGGGGCCAGCGACTGTAGAGTGTGTCATGTTGGGTGAAATAGTGCAAATTTACTAGTTGAACAATTAAAATTACGCAAATTTCAAGCGCTGGCTTGACCTAGGCATACAAATTCAATTGTGCAGCTAACCAGGCAATTTCCCATCCTCTCTCTCCTCCTCTTTTACATTCTCTGACATGATCTGCTGGCAACTTGTGCTAAATTGTTTTTTGACCACAGCACTCGACTCGCTTATTGAAAAGTTGTGCTTCTCTAACTTACTTTTCAACCTGGCTAACGTACAGTTCCTCTATTAGTTACGTCGTTTCAATGTATGCACTTTATGATGATGATTATGATGATGGTGTTGGTGATAATGATGCTTATGGCAACTGGCAAATGAACATTTTCAGTATTTTGCTTTTAATTTACTGCCATGGAATACTTTTTGGGGTCTACGTGCTTGTAGAACTCGGCTCTGCGTTTCTGTCTCGACATCATTTCTCAGTTCTCCGCTCTCCCTCCTTGGTCCGCTACCACTCGTCCAGCCTGCTCACGAATTTATATTAAAAATTATTTATTGCATTTGCTGTTTTGGTCCTAGTTTTCGTCCTTCCTGCTTGTTGTTTGTGCGTCGAGCAAAAAGCCAAAACTTTTTAATTGCTCTTTTTTGTTCTTGTCGTTGTTGTGTGTTTTGAATTGTTTTTTGCACTTTGAATGCTTCCTGTTCAATGGAGACACGTACGTGCTTTTATTTTTCCCTAATGACATAACGTGATCTAATGGCTTGGATTCATTTTACGGTAAAAGAAGTGTCTGTTTATGTGAGTATACAGAGGGTCAAATTCTAGCACTGTTTGTACATAAGCATTTGGCTAAATATGCTAACCAAGATTTTTAAGAAGCCAAAGCACATAATAACTCTAACTGGTTTCAGGTTGCAGCCACTTCAAAATATAGGTTAAAATTCAAATGAGTTTTAGAGATAAAAACTTTTATATGGACAAATAAAATTAATTGAATGTCATAGAAAACTTTATGATTTGCGTATTTATATTCAGTTTTTGCTCAAGTCTGTATAAAACTCTTATGTCTATGATGAAGATATGCATGGGTAAATATATAAATAATTCCTATTGCAAACAAAAATGAAAGAATAGTTAAATGAGTGGAATTATGGTCATGGAGAAAAGTTTAAAAGTATATTTATCTTTTTAATTATTTATAAATATTGATTAATGGTTTTAATAATATTTAATCAAATTTTTTTGAGAAATTATCAGTCTATAAATATATTAGCACAAAAAAGCCAAATTCTGAGACCATTTCTAAGAAAATAATAAGTTTCAGCAAATAATAAAAAATAATTTGTTCTACTTATTTAATTTATATTTGGAAAAATAAACAACAGTTTAATTATTGATGACTAATTGTTGTAGTTATTAAAGTTGTGAAAGAGTTTTAGTAATTTTACCACTCTTGACACAATTAAGTGTGTAATATCGATTATATCTAGGCGAGTCTCAAAGCACGGTGCATTCAAAATATAAACAGTTTGAAGTAAATGTTTTTCTTTGCGATATTTTATTAACATTGGGATGCAGATAAGCAAAAGCCGACTTTTGTACTTTAAGGCGCAAAAACAGTTGAAAGGGACCCACGGACAGAGGCGACTGAGGCAGAGATAAAGATGAAGTTTAGAGATAGAAACAGAGGAAATGATTTTACTCTTTACAATTTGGCCGCTTTGTGTGCGTCATTATGACGCGCCCTTTATGTTACTTTCTTCTTTTCTCTTTCAGCATTTGATCCCTTTTTTTATGAATCTGCATTCAGTCTTGTTGTTTAATTTTTTGCTGTGCCCACAAATCCGCTTAAAACATTTGTGCAGGCATTAAAAAGCCGTGAGCAAGCCGTGGTTAAGGGTTGAGGCGTGAGAATTTCGCTACTTGATTGAAACCGCAGTCCGCAACAGGTAACACGGCGTATGCGCAATGCCTAGCTTAGACGTGTGTGTGGCTTGTTTTGTCTGGCATTGTTCTACCGCAACAGCTGGCTGCAAATTGCTGGGGTTCGCTTCCATTTGCAAAATATTTCGCTTATGCAAGGCTATGTCTCACCTGTTGCCCAGTTTCAAAGACCGTCATCAGCTTCGCTTTATATTTAGAGTCGCCTTTGTTTATAAGGTTGTTTGTATGTGTGAGTGTGTGTACGAGAATATTTTGTATATTTGCTTTTGCTCGCATTTGAAGTGTGTTTAAGCACGGCACTTTGCCATTATTCGCCCACCAGCAGCAGCAACGAAAGTGTCGTCAACGTCTCAATGGCAACGGTGCTCTCGTTTATTGGTATCCTTGTATCCTTGTGCTTTGCTTATGTTCTATCAGCAGCATCCGCATGGAGCACCATCATTGTCATCATCATCAGCTTTGTTGGCTCCAAGCATATTAATATTTAAAGTTGTTTGGCTCCGACATCGAGCACAGCAACAACAACAACAACAATAAAAGCAAGGACAATGCTACCCCCAAGGACAACATTTTGGCTTCAAGTTAATTGTGAATGCTCTGGCAAAATGTTGTTGTGTGCGCGTGATTTGTTGTGAATGGGTTGCACGTGAATGTGTTTGTTTTACTGTGGTTGTGTCGAGTTGATGGCGTTGCCATTTATTAAATACTAAAACACATAGCTGCAGCTGTTGTCTTGCGGCTGATATGACTAACAGCATATTTAAGATTTATGCTCACAACAAATTGTCTTAAAACGCCCTAGAAATAGATTCATTTCTCGACTTTAAATTAATTTACATTACTATCGAGTTAGAGTTCAATGATGCCACATGCTTCATTTTATTGACTTTATTTAATTAGCAGCCTGAACCAATTTTATGATACTTTCTGTTTGCTTTTAATATATCTATCTAAGGATGCAATAAATTAAATCGACAGACAGACAATGATGAAAGGTTGTGATTACTCCATTTAATTATTATGGAAATTACTAAACTGAGTTAAAAAATTAAAATTAATTACTCACATTGCATTTGCTTTACATAAATGACATGACATAAACAAGCATATCATTATTGAACTTATATCCAACATTGCATTTATTGAATTATTGCCATGAAATTCGTCTGCAAGCATATTATGTATTTTAATACTTTGTTAAAGCCGATTTGTGCTAAAGATAATAATTTCCGGCAGAGTCTGCAGGCGTAAAGTATGCCCTGCTCAGACATAAAAATGCTGGAAATCTAGCCATAATCATTTGGCACTGTCGAAAGAGCTGAAGAGCCGCAATGTTGTTAACCACAGCAGACTGGTAGTCTGATGGCCTGGTAGACTGTTGTCTATCTTTGCTTGGCTAGGCTTCCGTTTTGAGTGTTGTCTAACCAACACTAAATACTTTTTAAAAGTAAATATAAATTTCAAGCCAACAAGATAAGCGCTGTCCAATTGCCCAACCACAGCAGCAACAACAAAAGCAACCACTTTAGAAATCCCTTGGCCACATGCACACTGAGTGCAGCATTGCACCGTGCGGCCCGTGTCCATGTCCTGGTGCAGATAACAACACGAAATGGCGGCCAGGCAGGCAGCGCAGTTCGTTGCGGGCACATCCGGTTCCATCCTCCACCTCCTCCATCTCTGTCTCTTTCTATGTCTGGATGTGTGCGCTTTCTATTAGACTGGCAGCCAGGAGCCAAGCGAGCAGTAACCAGAATGCAGCCAGCCATTGCTAGCGGACAACCGTAACATGACGTTTCCGTGTCCGTGTCCATGTCCTGGCAATGGAACAGCAGCTGCCTTGGCCATTGCCACTGCAACTGCCAGCCAGATGAAGGCAACTTTTCGTCTGTGTGATATTTTTAAACATTGTCGTTGTTGGCATTGTTACTATTTTGCTACCTGGGCCAACAATGTTGCCGTTTCTTCTATGGCTATAGTTAAATTTTTTTTGTGTGTGCTTTACCAGGACAACTCCTTAGGCGCACTAAGAGCGGCCACAGCTGATCTCTGGATTTTCTGCTCTGGCAAGGGCGCTAAAAAGCCAGCAACTGTTGCCGTGCTACAAGATTTTGAGTACTTTATGGCCTAAACGTGATTTTCAGTTTGTCTATTAAACATTTTGCTAGCATTTTTTGTCTTTCTTTTAGCTAGCACTAATCCTGCCTTTTTTCTCTTCATCCACATCGTTTTCGACACGCAGTTGCAGCACGTTTGGCATTTTGGGCAACAATTGTTGAAACATGTTGTCATCTAGTTAGTTAGTTTGCAGGAGTTTCTATTGCCATTGTTTTTGCTGCTACTCTCAACTGTTATTGAGTTTAGCTTTTCGTCACGAATTAAGTGTGAAATGTTGCAGTTAGCAAAGCGTTTCAAACTTTAGCACAAATGTTGCGTGCTTTGCAATTTTGAGTGCCAAATACAAATTACGGCGAAAATAAGAATGCTATGTATGCAAAGCAGGCGCATATTGGACGCCATAAAAAATTTTAAATCTGAATAGATATATTTGATGGTTAAATAAATAAAAAAAATATTTTTTTCTTGTTTTTATATTCTTCATATATTTAGAATTGTTTTATCAATTTTGTTTTAAATATTTATATTTCAATTCATAACATTGAAGTTACATACTTGAAGCAAATTGGCAAACTAATTAATTCAAGTTGATTTAAAATAAAAATATTTGTTATCGAAGTATCTTTTAATTAATTATTAGTCAGATAATTTCACAACAAACATTTAACTCTTCTTCACCCAACAAGAGTTTCAAGTATAATCCGAATCATTTTCCACTATACATCCTTTAAATAACTAAAAATAAACCTGCTTAATTGCAAACTTGAGGAACGTGCCTTTTTGGCAAATAAAAAGGGCAAGTAAAGCGCGCGGAAAGTTCATAAATCACGGCGAAATAAACACTTTCGGTCAAAAACCACTTCAATATATCAAATTGTGCAGCCAATTCGCCAAAGCTTTCTCACCCACATTCGCCACGATTCATCCATTTCAGAACCACAAGGACGATTTTTCACGTTGCAACCGCAGCAAAAACAAAAGAAATAATGAAATTCTCTGGCAAACAAAGTAAAGAAAGACGAGGTGCCTTCTTGGCACAGCACACCATTTTGAAGAGAGGCTTTAACCGTAATGAAAATTAACTTTCCCAATGCATTTTCGCACGCGCTGCGAATGGCACATGGAACATGAAGCATGCCCCATGACTGTTGCAGTTTTAGCATTTGTTCAGTCGATTTCTCAGCTACCTCGTGCCATATTGTTGTTAGCCGTAAATTTGATGTTGGAAAAACATTTTTTTTCTTTGCTTGTCGCATAGTTAACTGGTAATTGCAGTTTGTGGTGCAATATTGCAAAACTTGGAAAGCGGCAATAAACGTGAAAGGTCACAAACTTGGCATAAGTCAGAAATCGGTTAAAGTGCGTTTTGTGACTTTACATATACCCTGTATGCATTTTAGAGAATCAATACAACTTTTGTTATTGAAGTAACCGAAGATTTCTATGATTTAAAGAGAGTTTTAGGATTACTCGATTATTAATATTATATTTTAAGGAATTATAAAAATGGTGGAAAGAATGGTGCATTGAACAATTTATTATCAAAAAAAGGCACTTTAAAAAAGAAAGATCTTCGAAATGTCAATAGTAATATTAATAGTCTGTAGAAAATTTTAGTTAAAAGATTCAAGATATTAAACTAAGCTAAACACATGAGCATTAGCAGCAAGACCTGGTTCAATATAATTCTATTGCTCATTGATCTCTACCTTTTTTTTATTTTGTTAAACCAACACTTGTCTGGGGTATAGCTTTCTGTATCGTTTACAGGGCATAATTATGCTGCACTCAATTTAATTACGTTGGCAAATGGCGTGACTTTGAGTAGTTCTCTTGGTCGTTCAGTGGCTTTTATGGTGCCAAAAGTCGATGCTTATTAAAACTTAACACTTTCCGACTCGTGCCACACCTCCGGCAACCGCGAACTGTTTCAGTTAACTGCTTTCTCTGCCTTGCATCACGCATTCTATACGTACATATACTTATGGGCTTGAGGATGCAAGTTATTGGAGTGGAAGCTTCTAGATTTTCATGTTCGATGAGTGGCGCCACAACGTACAACTATCGAACCAGCTCTTGTAATTATGGAGAGAGAGGCAGCGAGCGGAGGTTACCTAATTGAACTTATTGACGATGGCGGCAAATGTGGCCAAAGGCGCCGCCAGCTGCTTCAAGTTTCCATTTGCATTTTCAGAATGCACATTCACACTGAAGGCGAGTTGTGAAAGAGGTGTTAATTGATGTCAAGTGTAAGTAGAAGAGCATGGAGGCAATAAGAAAGTTGTATTTATTGCTTTAACATTTGGCGAATACTCAAGAAAATCGGTTAATTAAAAGTGGTTTAGCCATGGGGAAAATTAAATGCTATAATTTTTAGTGAATCACATAATGCAATAGCCAATAATTCGGGCCTCTTTAAGATGTTTAACTTCATTAAGCTTATATTAGCACTTGAGAGCTGCGCTTATAGCATTAATATCAAGTACCTAATAAGCCATATAAAAAGGTTGAAGAGTAGGGGCACAAATACTGCTAAAATCGAGCTAAAAGAATCAATGATGAGCAATTAGCAGAGACGTTCTAAAGAGCTTTCATAAGCTTGTTGCATGGCAAAAATAATTAACGCATCAGCAGCAGATACCGAATCAGGATCAGGAAGCAGCAGCAACAGCAGGAGCTTGCCAGGTCAACATAGGTCTTCATAAGAGAGTCATAATTAAATTTTGTTTTTTTCCGTGCGCTTTAGAGAACCTGAAGCTGACCAGCGGATGGCTGCGAGATGAGCAAAAAGACAGGCACACAAAGGTTGCCCCAACAACGGGCTAAGCAGCAGGTAGTAGATGAAATTAAGTCAAGACGAAAACTGTATACGCTTTCGACAGCCATTGTAAAAATAACAATGATGAAGAAACAAAAGAGAGCTATAGATATTTATGGGTAAATAAACTCAAGAAAACCGTTGTTACCTACCTAAATTGACTTTCAATTATTTTTTTAAAATACGAGCAGTAATAATTATGAGGTAGATGTGCAAAATCAACATCACTCACCTGTGCTGATATGCGTCCCTTCTTCAGTCGGGTGAGATCCGTGTGGCTCCATTGGCTGCGAGCCCAGGGGGCTACATTGCGCAAATCCTCATCAAAGCTGCGTAGACAGGGAAAATGAGATAACATCGAGATGAAAGAGAGAGAACAGACAAAATGAAAAGTTCATATTAAATATTAATTGCATTTAGCGAATGTTGGCAAACAACATTTGAAATTAATAAATCTGCTGCGAAAGCTACTCACTTGAAGTCGTTGAGTTTGTTGTGCAGGAACTTGCGTATATTCCAAGGTAAGTCGTTATGCCCATCGATTAAAGGCACTTGATCCAACAGTTGTACGGCAACGCGTAGGCGCTCTTCAAATGGTGCACCTTTCAAAGCAAGATGGGAGAGATATTAAAGTGAGTTAGCAACAGCTTCTAACTAACTTAGATGCATTAACACGACACAAAGATGTACGTAGTGTTGTCGAGAGACATTTTGAGCTTTGGCTACGTGTCGTATGAGTTATGGTAATTGATTTATTGTCTATGGTCTGGTATGAAAGCCAAAGCTACTACTACTCGTATACTCACTTGCTGCAACTCGTAGAGCCAAGGGCACAGCAACACTGGCAGCGCCAATTATCAAGAGTATTGAGCTGACTGCCAGCCAATGCTTGGCTGCATCGAAACCTGGCCACGTTACGTATACGCAAGGAGGACCAGCGCCCGCATTCATGATGTCCAGGGGCATCGATTGTTGTTGTTATTGGATGTTGTTCGTTGTTGTTATTGTTGTTTTTATTGGCAGTTCAATGCCAAGTCGTTTGTTGTGCAGGCAGCCAGGCAACAAGAGGCGAGGCATCGTTGTTGGTTGTGTTGTTTTGTTGTGTTGTGTATTGCATTTTGTGTGTGCGCAATTGCCGTGACAGTGGCATTGATTACAGCAACAACATTAGCATGAATCGAAAACGAATAATAAGGGAATATGGTTAGTTAAACGCTTCAAATTGAATTGCTTAGTTCGTTTTAAGTACTTAACAAAAGCCAACGGAGTGAAGTATGAAATGTGAGTGTGTGTTCAATTGCAAATATCATTATTCGACTTGTATCAATTCTAATTGCAAGCCAAATTTGATTGCGCAAATAAACCGTTTTGATACGTAACTAAATAAGTCAAGTGATGCGAAAAGCAAGCAGCACAAGAAGTAACCTAATCCATCTGATTACAGAGCGCCCGACACTCGACTGGCTCTGACTCGAAAGTGAATTACCGTTAAGCAAGTTGGCAAATGGAAAGCATGTGCAACTCTTCTGGCCACCAAATGCTGGATGTAACTACTACTAAGTCCCATGCAGCAAGAGGGTTGCGGGCTGACCATCAGCGATTTGCATAAATTTAACATGACAGGACATCGCCAGCCACACCACACGAAGCCACGCAGTTTTTGGAGGGGCTGCTAACGAACTGCAGTTGCCCGTCTGACGTCTGTTCATGCCACATGGTTCGCTGATGTACGTGATGAGCACGTTGAAGTCAGACGGGCATTTGCAACGCTTAACATTAAGCGGCCAAGTTACGAGTGGTACACGGGTCGCAATCAAACTGCTAACGACTAAATAGAATTGTGCCCTAGGGGAATGCCGTCCAGTTGCCATGAGCTGCTCAAGCGGGCAACTGCAATGTCAGGTGTGCTGAAAACCAGGGTTTCCTGATTGTACAGCCCGTCTGCCCTTTGATTAATACAAGTCTGCAGGGACATAGATTGCCCATTACTTTTGGTAAAATTGCAGTACTGCAGTTTTGCTTTTGCTTAATGCAAGTTCGCCGAGACTATGCTTAATAAGCAAGCACTATGCGGAAATTATATATAAATATTATATATAACTAGTCAAGCATTCAGAGCTGCTTGATAAACCTTAGTATATTCAAAACATTCTTTTAAGATGTGCCTTCATTGCTTTTGAATAAGAAAGTCTGTAAATGTAAATATTAAAATGCAAAAACAAATATTTAATTAAATAAAAAAAATTAGGTAATTAAGTAAAATAAAATATTATTTCTATATAAAACTATATACATATTTAATTTAAATATTAGTTGATTAAATATGTGTTAGCACTTTGCAGCCCTCGCAAACTTACGGAATGAATTTGTGCCGGAGCTGGATGAACCGCGACTGGGGCATTGTCGATGCTTCCACGGCATGATGCTTGTGACGCTCGAGTGCAACTGATGATGTTTCTGTGGTGTGGCCGGAATGACGCCACCCGGCCCAACAGTGGCATGATGCAGCAGCGAGTGTGCCATATCGTGCGCATGATAATGATGTGAATGTGGATGTGGATGCGAATGTGAATGGGATTGAGATTGAAGCTGGAGCTGCGATTGGGATGGCAATATTTGCGACTCGCGCTCTTTGAGAATGCCACTGCTATGGGCGCTGTCGAAGGAATTCATAGTGAAACTGGACGAGGCCAGCGCCGATGATTGCTGAATTTTCTGATACGGCACGCGGCAACCGCTGCCATCAATGTCAACCAAATTGCCAAAGCTACGACTATTCATCGGCATTGTCCAGTCCATGCTGTTCGTGTGAAAGATGTGCGACGGTTGTCCCAGTTGTTGCAACACTCCAAGGCTCTGTTTCGAGTCATTATGCTGTGGTAGTTGCTGCTGCTGCTGTTGCTGCTGTTGCTGATTGCTGGGAAAATTGAGCAACGATTGGGAGAAACAACGACATCGTTGCTGCTGAAAGTGAGCCAATTGCTGCTGTTGATGCTGCTTCTGCAGGTAGCGACTATAGTGGGCCAGATGACGCGCATAATCGCTGCTCGGCCCGATGGTGTTATATTTGCTTGGAGCATGGCCAACACTAGCTCCCCCGGCTCCAGTCTCAATTCCAGCTGCAGCAAATGCGGCTGCTGGAGCTGCTGTGGCTGGCACAAAGCACAAGCTGGGATCAGATTTTTGCGAGTGCGGGCTGAAAATGTTATCCTCTTCGTGTGCGGCAAAGGGCGGGGATGCTCTATGTTTAAGCTGCGGCTTGTTGTGGGCGTGGCCCGTGGGCTGGCATACATCGGGCTTGGAATTCATGCCGTTGCTGCTGCTGCCGCTACTGTTTGTGCACTTCAGCAAAGTTGCGGCACATTCATCTAATGCCGTCTTAGTGCAATCCTCGAGCAGATCGCTGCTACATAGCTGGGCCATGCCCATGGCCATATTATTGTTATTCTTGTTGTTGTTGACAAGGCCGTTGCTTTTGTGACTAGTTGGCAGTGGTTGCTGTTGTTGTTGCAGCTGCTGCATCAGTCGCAGGCTGCGCATGCTGCCGTTTCGCTTGAGGGTTGGTGGCGGCGGCACGGGTGGTATGACATCCACATCCGACAAGCTGGGCGTGTCACTCTGCAAGTGAAAGAAGGGGATACCCATAAGAACATGGCAGAAAACAAATTGATAACCTGCAGCTGTTGCAGCTAAACAGGAAATGATATAAAATCTGTTGACATGGGCATCTGCCGGTTGCGAAACAAGACACATGTGTTTGCTTCAAAAGGAGAGTTTAAATAGATTTAAATTAATTATTTAATACTGAAATATTGGAAAAGCATGTGGCATCTCTGAGGCCATCAAATAAATATATTTATGACCTTTTTACGACAACGTTTCGGTGCAGTTTCTTTATTTTGAAAATTTCAATATATTCAAATGTTGTCCAATCGATCGAGCTAATACACAGTTATGGCATCTTTAAGCTCTCTACAGGGTCTGTCCCAGTCGAACACTCTCAATCGTCTCTTGAATTCATTTTCCCCTGCTTATTAAATATTGCTCTATTCAATTTGTGTACATTTCACAGTTTTCTTTGAATAATATTCAATCCATTTTTAGCACAGTCTTCCACCCTAAAAAGTATGCTATATATTTGCAAATTGCCAAAATTGTATAGAAAGAGATTTGGAGCAACACATGCGTTTTTAGCTGGCCTCTAGCAACATGAAATTTAATTATGCCATAGACACAAAGCACATACACTCACTCTCACACACATTCACTTAAACACAGATAGAGGGCGAGATCATAAAAGACGTGCGAAAAGGGCAAAGAAAAAGGTTTATCCCTTGGCCAGAACACAGTTGAAAGTTACTCCCGGTTGGTTGTCAGACTTGTCCGGTTGCCCGGTTCCCAGTTAGCCATCTAAGTGCGCAGTGCGTTGCCGGCATCCTAATTGAATTTGCTACGGTCAGGCAACGTAATAGTCATCATCATGGTCATCATCTTTACCGTCAGGCATCATCATAAACTTCATCAAGCTCATCGGCAAAATACATACCGACGACTGACCGTCGGACAGACGAACGGCCTAGGGGAGTTGAAATTGAATTCAGTTACGGGAAATACATTTGCATTGATTTGCTTTTTATTTTTATGCGTCTGGTCGAAAAAGAAACGCATTGACATTAATAAAAATTTCCTTTGAATTTTGATTGCTTTATGTTGTCTCTTTCTCTCTCCCTCTTCTTTCTTTTTGCCACACCTTTGATTCCCTTATGCATAGCTTGTTATTGTTGTCGCCTGACAGGCTGCTTGTTTCGTGTCCTTGCTGATTATTTTTATTATTTACTTAGCCTTGTTCTGGCTCCATAAAATGTCCAGTCCAGGCCAGGCATGTCTTGTCGCGTCCGCTATTTAAGTGGAAATTGAAAATTTTCATATTTTCATTACACAACGCTGGTAATTTTCCTCGCCTGTCGCAGACTAAACTTAAATAATTTATGCAAATATTCTGCGGTGCCGTCTGCTCCTTCAGCCACAACTTTTTCCAACAGCCAGGCCAATTCAGTTTCCATGCTTATTTAATAAGGCCAAACGCCTACCCATCCTCCTCTTTACTTCCTGTTGGCCAATTAAAGAACCCGGCATTTTTCTTTTGGTTCTCAATATGCATATAACTAACCACTTAAGGTCTGGTGCCCTAATAATTACAAATATTAAGTAAGTCAGAGAACTAATCAAAATTTCAACAGAGAGCCAAAGTTATTATACCCTGTGCTTATTATAAGTAAATCAAGATGAGTATTACAACTTTGCGGAAGAATGAGAAACAAAGCAAATCTAAAAACAATTGATTATTACCAGTTGTAGAAATCTTTAAGGATACACAGGAAAATTTTAGCGTAGTATAATTTAAACGGCATAAGTTGAGAAATATATTTCTACATTCTTTGCGTTATTATCTTCTTTCTCCTTCAGTCTCATTATCTGCTTCTTTCTTTCATAATCGTTCTGTCTTAATCCCCTGCTCCCCTGACGCAGGAGACTGGAACATTTCCAAGTATACACTAATTAAAGGCAGACAGCTAAAGGTCCCATATATTATAACACAAACATGCTTGCATATGTACTTTGAACTCTTTCTCTGCTCTCACTCACTTTTCTCAGGGTATCTCAGTGTTCCTCACGTGTCTCGTACGTATGCTCTAAGTAGTAACCATAAGCATATGCAAACCTCCCCTGGGCTGTTAGTTAACCGCACCCCAAAGTATGCAACACTGTATGAAGTTGTGCAACAGTATGCATGTGTATGTTATGCTTATTTGGCGTTTATGCCACAAATTGGACGCCATGTTTATGAGCTGCGGGGCGACTAATGGCGGGCAGAAGTGTGCAAGAGGCTGAGAGGAAGGGATAGGGAAAGGGGTACGGCAACCGCAGAACGTGGCTAACCACAGTGAGCTGCGTTTTTGAGCATTAAATTGCTTGATATATTGTTTGCGAACCCTTATATGCAAGTATCATATACCCTGCATATTTATTTCCATTTTTTTTTTGTGTACAAATCTCTCGCGACTTTTAGCTGAACTTTTGCATATTCTCGTTTTGCTACTACTTTCTCATTTTTGCATGCATTTTTCGCCCTTTTGAATTATTTGCGTCTTTGTCTCCTAGTTTAAATTTCATAATGCACATTTTATAATAATTTTTCGTCTACTTTGATGCAATTTTGTGCAATCTTTTACCATAATTTATATAAGTGTCTGTGTCGCACTGCGTATGTGTGTGTGTGAGCATTCATCTCGCGTTCACTTCTTTTTTCAACTTTCTTGCTACAGTTAACGATATTTTTGCAGCTCAGCGTTTCGAATATGCTTACAGTGCCGTCCATGTGAGCGTGTCTGTGTGTGAGTAAGTGCATATGTGTGCGTGAGTGCTTGTGCGTGTAATGTTGAGTTATGGCAGTTTTGTAGTTTGCGCAAAACTTTTTTACGCTCCTCTTTCTTTCCGACTAAACTCAGCTTTCCCCCTCAGTTGCTCTGCAGTTTCCCTATGTTTTTTTTTTGACTGTAGAGGCTGCACTGCTTGGGTATTTAGTTAAATGTTCGTAAAATTGAGTGGCTGTTGTGTATTTCACTTGAAATCTCTCCCCTGCCTTATCAGCATTGCATTTAATCGATTTACCAAAAGCAATAAACTCTAACTTTTATAAATGCTGAAGTTTTGTTACATTCTCATTTTTATTTTATTTAATTTCTCTTATTTTATTTAACTTTTGTTATTATTGTGTTTGCTATCTCTGTCAGACTCGTAATTATAGCCTTTTTTGCTTCACAATTTTATCAATGGCCAGTCGGCTGGATTAAAGTCGGAATTATTTCAAAGAAACTTTTTTTATGACATGCTCGTAAGTAGGCAATAAAAAATTTAATTGAGTGTTAAAACTACAAAAGTTACACATACGCCATGTGAGCCAAATGAATGTAGCATTTAAGTTGAAAGTTGGAGTTTTTATTTCATAAACTCTAAAAAAAACTTGAAGTTTATTTTTACATTTTCAAATTATTGATTATATATTCACGTATGTAAAGATATCAAACATTTTCAATATAATTTGTTATTCTTTTGACTGAGATTCTTTTTATAAATAACAAAATGAATTTAAAGTTCAACTGGTCTTTAATAGTAGGCCGACATTTTGTGCATATGCAGAGCATTGTTTGTATGGAAGATTTGCATCAGTTTGGCTCTTCATTCAGCGTTAGTTGACTGAGCCGTCACATAAATTGCACATACGTCACGTGGCTCGGCGTCGGCAACGAAACAGTTGATGAATTTAAAGCCGAGTGCATGCAGTCAGCTTGAAACAACTAAATGGCGCTAAATGCAATGCATGGCGTAAATAAAAAGCTAAACGATGCTACTAAATAACGAGTATATTTGCCATTGCTACAGACTAGGCAACATCCGTTTGTAGAAGCACCCACGCATGCAACCAAATTGCAGCCACAGTTGCAACAACTCGAAACTGGAGCAGCTGCCTTTGCACACACACATAGAAATAGATAGCCCTTGCAGCGCAAACGCATACATCAAATGTGTCAAAGAGATTTGTTATGCATGACAGCAGAGTGGAAAAAAGGGCAGGTATAATGTGAACATGGCGGTGGCGTTGCCTTATTTCCTCGTAATTGGAAGTGCGAGCCGCGTGCTAATTGTGACAAATGGCAGCCAGCTAAAAGGCTGCTAGCACAATTTTAAATCAACGTGACCCTAAAAAAGTCACGTTTCAAGGTCGAACCGCAGCGCATTGGCATTGTAATCAAACCAATGTAAAAAAGACCAACGATTTGGTGCATTTTGAAATGCTTTATTTAACCAAAGCATATTCAAACTTCTTCAAAAATAATTGATGTATTTGGTATGTGCAGGCAAACCTCTTATACTGCAAAATACTAATGGGATGGGGGGCAAAGAAACACTAGAGTGTTAACCTGTTATTTCCCCGATGTTAGATTAGGTTAGTTTTCCTTAAGACGGTTAAGAACTCGTCCCTGCTTACTTCACCATCGCCATCCAGATCGGCCTCATCAATCATTTCCTGTAATTCTTCATCAGTGAGATTCTCACCCAATTCAATGGATACACGCTGTAGATTTTCAAATGTTATTCCACCAGAGTGATCATCGTCGAAGAATGAGAACGCTTTCATCAAGTCCTGTTTGCTATCCTTTGCGGCCATTTTTAAGCGCATCAATGTCAAGAAATCGTTGAACGCAATGCGTCCCGTCTTATCCTTATCGATCTCGTCCATCATATTTCTAATCTCTTCTTTGTTGGGCTCAAAGCCAAGAGCTCGTATGGCCACGCGCAACTCTTTGACTTCTATGAAACCAGTGCATTGGGTATCGAACAGATCAAAGGCCTTTTTAATGTCCTCCTTTTGAGCCAGCGACAGATCGAAGGTCGGCAACAGGCGCTTGCTTTTCTTGTTGCGGACCCGCATCATCGTAGATCCTGATGTAATTGTGGCCGAAGAAACGGCCTTGCTAATGTCGCCTGAATCCATAGTCTTTCCTTTTACGGACTTGGTTCAAAATTGTATTAAATAAACATTCACAAACTTAAAACGTATTGTTATTTAATGTGACTCTTCCTGTGGTCTTGTTTTGGTTTCTTTTTTTTTAATTTTCTATTTTTTTCTTTTTGTAAATAACAACAGTTTTTGCGTTTAATATGTGTAGTTGTTTACACTTCTGACTAACAGAGAATGAACTTGTATATATCCCAGCGAAATCTAAAATAAGTCGAGCATTGACAGTCTGGAGCGTAGGTTGCTTCGATTCAACAGGTTGAAGTTAAAGTAAAAAACTTAAATTCTTATAATTATTATATGTAGATGTAACCGAACTTAATCAATATGCAACAATTTTAGAGTTCATATTATATTTAATAAATCCATTTCTGAAAACAATTTATTTGATATTGAAATATGCTTTATTATATAATCATCTGTCTTTTAAACTATTATTTTTGTTGAAGTGTACGAGTCACAATTCCCTTTATTATAATTTGTTGTACGAAATTACTCTAATGATTTTTTTTTTTCGTTTTACGATATGTCTAAAGGTCAAAGGAATGCGAGCGACAACTAATTAAAGTAATAAACACACCTAACGACGAGTCAGTCTCTTGTAGCCAAGCTTTGAGCTTTGAGCCAAGCTAATCTTTTTCACAGGTCATAAACTTGAAATTCCTGGAAAAGTGTTTTCATTATTTTGCATTTATATTTTTCGAAATTTGTTCTTGCTCTTATCTATTAAATTTATCAAAAAAATGTTGTGGAAACTGTCAATGAATATTGGCGAGAATGTGGTCAGAATGCTGAGTATCAAGAGGTGGAACCAGCACCAGAAGAACTAAGAGAGACAGCAAACCAAGGTGACGGGGTGGCAGCCAGCAAATTTCAGGTGCCTTGTGCCAGATGCCAGGGCGTCAGTCAAAGCTTTGTTGTTGGCTTTGGCGTTACCGTTGCTGCCGCTACGTGCCGCTACGTGCCGCGAATTGTTTGCCTATCAAATTTGCCTGCAACAGGCCAAAACAAACGTTGTAGCTCGAAATGCGCGGCACGTGCCCCACAAAAGGAGAGAATGAGAATTGTAGTAACGGGGCGAACTCATCGATGCCGCTCATGATTCCAATTACATAAACATAAGCTTTTGTTCGCTTACTCACCTGCAACTCAGCAGCACCCAAAGAAGTCAGCGATAATTTACGATTACGTTCGCGCTCCAGTCTCATGAGTATCTGAGCATTCTGCTCACAGCTGTAGGTGTGCGTCTTGCGGCGTCTCTCCAGACTGTACTCGTACAGTGGCCGTGCTGCATCCGGTTGCAGTTGCGCCTCATCGCCGGCATCACAGCTGCAGAGCGATTGATTGCTGCGTCCCTTGGCACGCTTCAGTGAGCCACGATGCGATGTCGAGAACGATGCCGAAGAACAGCTATTGGATACACCGCGTTCACTCACATAATCTGAGAAGGTGACCACATTGTGATTGCTATTGTTGCCATCGTATGCTGTTGCCGGACGCAACGTAGTTGCAACAGGTGCAACGCAAGCTTTCCGCTTCGATGGCGACACATAGTAAATGTCATGCTCATCAAACTCAACGCTGTTCAGTCGCCCAGTGGCACCCACTGTCGCACCCATTCCCAATGCTGTGTTGGCAGTGGCCGTGCTGCTGCTGGTGCTGGTGGCGCTGTTGCCGCCGCTACTCAAATTGCAGCCATGATCCGCCAGCGAGTGCAGCAGCAATGGATGTGCCTGTTGTCGATCACGCAGCGAATGCTGTTTATGCAGTCTCGGTGTTGAGGCATCGTGGCCATTGGCACGACGCAGTTCCGTCATCTTGATGGAAAGCTTTCGCTCTATCTCTCACTCTCCCTCGCTCTCTATTTGATAACTGGCGTTTCAAGTGTTGCACCTCTTATTTTGCTGGAATCTAGTCACTGTCACTGACTGGCGTCATCTTGGTGCTTATTGTCATCACTTGGCTGGCTTAGCTGCCGGCTCATGTAATATTCATGGTGCCTTTGCTAGAACTGGCGGCATTACCATAACACTTTGTCGAATAGATCTATCTATATATATTTTTAATTTTAAATACGCCTCGTCGTCTCCGGCTGCCAGCAAGCTAAGCCGGCTAACGATTTCCTTATGTCAATATACCAAATTCGCAATCCGCTTTTCCTGGCTAACTCCGTCGATTGTTGTGTTGCGGCCCAGTCAAGTGCCCTTGCTTACAGGAATGTGTTGCCGTCTCATTGGCAGCCGCTTAGTAATTCGATTTGCCTCCTACTCGCTTTACCATATTCCAATTCCTTTTTTTATTCCTCTCCAAATTTTCTTTGGTGTTGTTGCCTGTTTGCTTTGTTTATAGTGTCGGCTTTTCTCACTGGCTCTGGCTGTCCTAATAACTGCAAAAAGGCGAGACATAGATTGGGAAAGCATTAGAAGTGAGTGCCACAAATGTGTGTTCTTTTTGGATTTTCATTGTGTGCTTTATGGCCGTACAAACAGAATAAGTATATAAGTGTGCGAAATCTGAGAGGATGTGTGTATGTGTGGGTGTTATACTATATGTCGACTAATTGATTTTGGGTGTCCTTTAATCCGTTAATGTGCAACAAATTTAATCCTTAACTTCACCATACACATTGAGAAGAGCTTGAGGAACGGTTCAAACATACTAAGAGAGAGGTTGACTGCATCCATTTATGTACTATATATTTCAACGATTAAAAAGTTAGTTTTTAACAATAAAATATCATTTTTTTTGCAAAACTAAATCAATAAAAAATATGAATAGTAATATAAGACATTAAATGTATTAAGCATATTTAGCTAATTTTATTGTCCAAATAAATATTTCTTAACTTTTTTATATGAATAATATTTATTTAAAAAACACTCAAATGTACTGAAATATCCAGAAAGACATGTGCGTATTTGGAAGTTAAAGTTTGTCAACTATTTAAAGCGTTTAACAGCAGGGCAAATGAATTAACTCATTACATGCGCTCATTAAGCTATATCCAAAGTTGATTAAGGCCTTGAAAAAGTTTTTGAAAAGAATGTCCCTGGCAAAGACATGCCCAACACTTGGTCCTGGATAGAATGGATGGCGGCGCGAGGGGAAATCTTCTCCCACAGGCCAAGCTCGGCAGACAAGCGAAGAGACAAGATTCTGACAACTTGAAGTGCCACTCGAAATATGCCCAGGACAAAATGTTTGCTTGTCGTCAGGCGAAAGCAGAAGTTGCCGTGGTAAACTTCTTAAAAATACTTAAGAAACGATAAATATCACAAAGTACTAACTCACACACACACACACGAACATACACACACAGCGACACATATGATATACTTAATGTGAGTGCGAGGTGCGTGGAGAGTGGCAAATGTTTTGACTCTTGAAAGTTTGCTCAAGTTGCCTATTTGTTACTCGACGTGTTTTTCGCATGTTGTTGTTGTTGGCCATAGGGCGTGTGCCATTGATAGCGAACGCCAAGCCACGCCCCCACCCAAGTCGTCTTCCTGAAACTCCCAATGCGACAAATTTGCTATTGTTGCTACTATACTCATTATCTTTTAACGTTATTATTATGTTGCATACTTTGTGGAGCTCGGCAAACTGACAGCCGGCGAAGTTGTTGTTTTTGCTGTTGATAATGCTGTTGTTGCCGTCGAAGTTACCGTTCTCCAATTTTGTTGGCAGCTTTGGCAGCTTTAAGCAAATACCTTAAAATTCCTATTTACGAAACTTTTTGGCCTAGGCAGCTGTTCAATTATGTGAGTTTGTTTGTGCTGGTGGTTGTTGGTGTTATTGCATTGGTTTGCTTATTAAAAAGTTACCATCGGTTATGCAAAATGTTCAGCAAAATACTCAGACTTAAAATGAGTCGGTGAATGGCGTCTCAATTTTTGCTTTGAAATCATAGAACGAGGCCTTAACAAATTCGCACAAATTCACATAAATTCCAACAATTTCAAACGAATTCAAATGAATTTGTCTGTCAATCAATAAAAGGTAACTGCCAAGGCAGCTGCCATACTCGACTGTGCTTTCGCAAAATTAAAAAAAGGAATAGAAAAACTGATGGAAGATAGAGAGGTTGAATGATTGTTGGTATTGAAAATTGACTAGAAGATATTCTCTAGCTGAGCCACAATTTTCATTATATTTTCACTAAATTGCTATTTGAACTTTCGAATCATCTAAACTTGTTTCTCACTACAACTCTGAATGATGTAATACATTTCAGGCTCAAAATTGCAATATTCTGTGTGATTGCCTTCCTCGCTTTTTCTTAAAACTTGAGCATACCCGATCTAAGACCCTACGGAGCAGAAAAACCAACACAGACGTCTGCAATCAATAAAAAATGTCAATTGACAGCCATTGACGGGCCAAGGCCGGGATTTAGAGCTGTCTCACTTAGCTTGGCTCTGACACACACGCGCCACACAATAAAAATATTAATATTTGCAAGGAAATTAATGTTTAAATTTAGAAGAATTTATATGGAATGGAAGTCAAGGAACTGTAAATATTATATTGAGAATAGTCAACGATATTGAGAGCGTATAGAATTCAACTAACATAGTTTTTCAGGCCCATATAGTTTATAGCTGTTGGGCTCTAATTTGGATTAATTAATTTAGGCATTGATTTTCCTTCAACGGGAAAAGAAGCAGCAGAAATGCACAATTATGTGCGGGTCAGGTTCAGAAAGGGTTTTATGTGTCAGGTCATAAAGTCTTAGTAGTGATTGCGCTTAAAGTTGGCCCAATAACAAAATGGATGGCCCCACACGAAAGGACAACGACATCAACACACAGCACACACATCGCCTACGCAAATGAAAATCTAATTTAGAGCTACACGCACACAGAAAAGGAGCGAACAAATATACAAAGAGATATATAGGGATAGAGAGAATAAGAAAAAAGAGAGAGAGGCAGATATCCACATACTCCGACTTACACTCAAATGATACATGAGCTCATGGCGGCAGTAAAAGCTTCGGTTCGCCTTTCATTTGCGTTTAAAGACCCAAAAGGACTTCCGCCTGGAGCGGCCTACAAATTAACATGCCCCCAATCTGAGAGCCTCTAACTGTGAGTGTGTGTATGTGGGTGTTTGCTGCTGTCCCAGCGAGTGCCATGAATTATGACGAAACCAGCTGCAGACTTAATGGAAAATGCTCTGCTTTGCACAAGTAAGAGAGCAGAAACGAGAGAGAGAACTCACGCAAGGCGTAAATTAGAAAAAAGTAAATTTCCCATAGCATACTTATTTGGGTCGACAGTGCGTATGTTTAATAAGTTGTACGCGATTTTCACTTGCTAATAAATTAGACACGATCTATGGAATTGGCTTTACTTGCTGCGATGGCTATTCACCAGCCTTACTTTCAACTGTTCGCATTTTGGCCCTGGGCACTTTTAATTTTTGACACGTAGCTGAACATGTCCTTTGACATTGTAAAACGCCGAGTCAAACAAGCCCCAAACAAGCGGTGTACACATATATTTTAAAATTCCAACATGCAGCAGGCTATAATGAGTTTTCTAGCGGCGGGCCATAAATACATTCGTCGAGTCGTATATTCAGTTATAGTCTCGCACACTCGAATGCCTCATAGGTGGGCTATAAAATTTGTTTAACACCAAAGCGGCGCACGCAAACACGCGCCAATCAAATTTATTTTATTTCATTTTTTCTCTTTTTCTGTTATTTTGTAGGCAATGTCGTTTTATGACAGCGCAGCAAATTAATGAAATTTGCGCAATAAATCATTGGCAAAGCGAATAAAAGCGCGCACTGCAAATATGTTAAACAAATAAAAATATACGAAAGAATTGTAAGATATATTCAAAAGCAAACAATATAGCCAAACCAGGGCTGTGGTTGAGAATAAATAATTGATAAAATACTGTTGCATAGTTGCAGCGACGCGGAATGTGGCAAGTAAATTATATAATTGTCATTTAATGTGATCATATGTTGCAAGCAAATCAAAAGTCAAGCCCGCTTATTATTAAATTAAAACCATGTGGTTTGACGCAATTTGTCAACTAACGATGGCAATTTAAGCAATTTGAAATTAGTTTTTAGTGTCTCTCTATGCTAGCTAATATGGAATTTGAATATTTAATTTGAATTTTATTTATATAGCTTCATTTAATAACAAAACTTAAAAAACAATTTCTTTTAACTTATATAAAAATGAGTATAATTCTAGCACATTTAAATTTTTATAAAATTTCAATTGAATCACAACAATTTTAACGACTTTTGCTGTCAGCTAAGGAAGCGCGTCAGCTGTCTTGTATTTTTCTTTGCTTGACAAACTTTTTTTTTCTGCCAACTGCTTAAACTAAAGACTGTGGAATGTGCAGGCCAATTCCACTTTCAATCCCAAAGCCATTCGCAAGTCATATTTTTGGACTCCAAGTGCGTTGACTGCACTTTTGGTGTCGCGCATAAAACTTTTGCCACGGTCCGCGCACTTTGCCCGCCTGGTGGAAGTCTCAGGGCACCACAAAAATAGTCATCTGGCTTGGCTGTGTGCGGGAAGTGCTGCTCTATCTCAATGACATTCTCTTTCTCATTCCCACTCCCATTCCCCTTTCCATTCCCATTACCATTCTGCTTCTTTTTTCAGCGCTCTCTTTCTGTCGCTCTGTCGCTGTTTTAGTAACTGGTAATTCAGCTTGCATCCGTTTCTAAAAAGTTGCGCCCAACTAGCAAATTCAAGTGGTTTGGGGCCAAAAGGCTTTTAGCTGACTTAACACCAGCCAGGACACACACTCTAATATATTGTCGACGCCGCTGCAGTCATTTTTCCGCTCCCCTCTCTAACTTCGCTTTAGTAGCCTCATAAAGCTTGAGCTTAAGCATGTCGTCCAAAAAAGGGTTTCCTGCTTTGACTTTGGCCAACAATTTGCACAAAAACCGCCCGCATGAAAATTGTGCGTATGTGTGTGAGTATATGAGTGTATGAGTGTGAATGTGGGTGTATGGGTATGCGTGGGTGGCGGGATGAGTGGGTCAAAAAACAAGTTAACAATGGCGCTTGCGACTTTAAATAAAGAAATAACTTGCGCATAGTTCAAGTCAAACAATGCGCGACGTTGCGCTAAGAATTTAACATGGATACGCTTTTATATATTACTCTATGAATTGTGGGCATTGCTATATCTCTCTCTCTCTCTTTTTCTTCCTCTCTGTAGCATGGGGCGTGGCACTGGCTTCGCTAACAATGCGAGCCGTTCTGCGTACTAGTTCTTCATTTTTGTGTAGCCCTCACGCCCTAGAAGTGCCGTTTTTATGCCGCTGTCGTTGTCCTTATTGACAGACAGCACCAAAACTTTAGCACTTAATATATTTTTTCTTTTTTTTTTAGTTGTTGTTGTCAGCGTCTTTTGGCGTTTGTCTATTGCCTTTTGGCTCCAGCTTAGCTTGGCTTTTTGTCATTGTTGTTCCTTTATTTATGACCCACGCATTTCGACTGCATTTTGACTTATTTACGTACCTTGGAGCTTGCGATCCACCTGCCTTCTAGCCTGCTGCTCTACAGTTTTAAAAGCTAGACAAATGCACCAACTGCAATTGAAATAGAAAAAAATATTTATGGTTAGCAAAAACTTCGGTTTTAATGCTGGATCTTATGCACTTTCTACTCGTAAGTGCTTTAGATAAATATATAAATATTTTTAAATTACGTATATCTTTTAAATGTGTATAATTTCGGAAGTAAGTTGCATTCATTATTCAAATAGAAATAAACAAAACACCTTGAAATCTAAGAAGACTAACCTAAATAATAATACTATTGCATTACTGTACCTTACGCAAGTATTTTTTTAAACTTGAGCTTGAATAATATAAATAAAAATAATCGACTACTTAATTTTTGGAATTATTTTGTTAATAAAAAAATAAATTACATTTTTATTTATAATATGCTTAGATATCACCTCAACAACTTAAGGTCAATTATTTTGCAGTCTTATAAAAATATTTTAAATAATTAAACGCTATACATATACACGTACACATACATTTGTATAAACAAATGTATGTTATATACATTTGAATGCAGTTATGTGGAGCCAGTGAGTAAGTCCATCCACATTGTCATATCTAACACAGACTTATTTATCCCCGGGGTCCGATTTATATTACTTTTCCGTTAGCCATGTAGCAGCACCTCACACCGCCCACTGTATTGTGGGGCAAAGGCAAGGCAAGGCAAGAGCAGTGTTTCTGGGTGTGGGGGGCGTGGCCCATTGGCACAGTTAGAGAAAAACTGATGCTTGCACTAGTCGAGTACCGGAGGTTACAACTCCAAGGTCTCTGTGCTGTAAATTTATCAGTGTCAAAAATAATAGCGCGCCCGTTTTCGCTTTTAATAATTTCCCTCGGCAACGTTAGCAGGGCCGAGTATTTGGAGCGGAAATTGCTGCTTCTCGAGTCGAAGAGTCGAGGCAATGCTTCCCGTGCAGTGGCAATAATAAAACAAAGAAAAGTTCGCTCAATTAGCGAATGCTGGAAGCACACTTATCCTGTAACAAACTAAAGTGTTCTGTGAGCGTAGATTGCTTATGAATAACTTTGTTTTATGCAAATACAATTACCTCAAAATTTAAATCGATTGATATTTTTCTGCTCTATTTATTGGAATGAAGTTTGTAAAATTGTCGAATATAAAGCAAAGAAATTTGATGATATAAATTAAAATTTCAGTATGAAATCATTTATATTATTTTCTAAAATTTGTAAAACTTAAGCAATGATTGCTTAATAGTTTGAAAATATAAGTGATATTTTATCAATATCGTAAATTTCCGACTGTTAGAATAGAGCATCTTAACTATTAGTCAAATATAATGAAATATTTCTTAAATTGAACTTAAATGCTACTCAAAAATAGAGTATAACATCCTTCCAAATTGAGCCGCGTAGGGTATAAGGAGGCTGACAAAAAACAATGTCTGGGCATTAGAAGAATGGACTAGTCTCAGTGCACTCGCTGCAGGATACCACAACATTTAATACTCGTAGCACGCCTACGTTACATACATGTGTGCTTCTCTGTGTGTGTGTACTTTTTGGTGTGCCGTCTAAATAATTTCAGTTCAGAATGGTCGCAGCCTCGCGGCGTTTTGGATAATGGAATTTGTGCAGCCCAAATGGGAGCTCAGCATTTGCTACAAATTTCCACTTTAGCCGCACATTTTCCACATTTGCTTTTCGTATTTTTTCAGTTTGCTCTTGCTTGTTTTTTTTTTTTTTTGCTTTTTTGGCTAACGCATTTGTTTGTGTTTGCTTGTGTCAACATCAAAGCCATCATTAATTTAATTGAAGTTCCTTTTCAGCTGGCTTCAAATTTTATTTTTCTACAGTGCCAGCAAAAAAGTTGTTTGATTTTCTGCATACATTTTGGCATAAAATAATTCTACTCTTATATATAATATATAATTTAATTTAATGATTCTTTAATATACGCAAATTACACTTATTGTCACTTGTCTGTTTTTTCACCCTTATTTGACTTTACGTTGAAAAGTCATAAATTGTATTTGTTTAACTTTAATGCAGTTTTTATGATTAAGCTGAAAAGAGAAGTGAACGCAAAAAAGTTAATGCATATGCAAATTGTTTGGAATCATAGCTGCATTTATTTAATTCCATTAATTTAAATTAAATTAAAGCTCAATGCATGTGGTTAAAGCAAAATCGGAAGCTGTTGTCATATATAGCTATTAAATAAAATTACTGGAAACATTTTTCTAAAGTCGAATATCATTTTTATGATATTAATAATCTAAATTGGCAAACAGTGCCCACTAAAAGATTTCGCTGCAAAATTCAAGTGCTTGGGCTAAAATTGTTTCCATTAAGATCTCACTACCCTGCAGTTGTGCACATTAAGCAAAAACTTTTAACATAAATTCAAGACCTACTCATACTCATACCCATAAATATGGCCACGCTTACATTGATAAGAGGCCCAACAAAACTTCAGAGCTGGTGTTCCGGGAAGATGAGAGTATAAAATATGCAGTAGCACCATCTCCATCAGCACATTGGGCAATGGCAGAGCCAACATTTTGGCCGAAATATTAGCCAACTTTTTGTTTTTAAGCTATTGACTAAATACTTTGGCAAATTCATAAATTGAGGCACATCATAATAGCATAAATATTTAAAAGATGCGAACCAAAAGAAAAATTACTAAGCAAAATGCCCGAGAAAATTGAGTTGAAAACTTTTGCCTTGCTTTCCTTCCTTCAATGTACAGTTTTTTTTTCGATCTTCCTCTTCGTTTTTTCGGTGCGTGCTTGGCGTTTGCTGATGGGGTCTACAATGTTATTGACTTGATTTTTCAGCATCATAAAAGAGAATACCAATAACAGTGGCGCTGAGTAACAATTTAGACTGATTGACGGATAGTTACTCTGTAATTGACAAATAATCGGAAGCGCTGACATTTGTATTTCTTTTGATGCTGGGATAGAAATAAAAATGCATCAAGCAAATATTGAATTTGCTGTAAATAAATAAAAGGAACAAATTATCACAATTAACACAAAAATTTTAGTGATATTTTCTTTATAGACACAACGAAATCCAAGGCATTACTCGATGTTCAATCGACATATAAAGACTTTAGTATCAGATACAAAAATAGTTTATTAAAATGGGATTTGTCTTGTATACGATGAAAGAACCATTTTCAAGTATGTAAATAAAATCCCATTTATTAAAATATATTTGACATATGCTACCCAATTCACTTAACACCCGACTCACGTGGTATAAGAGCAGTCGAAAGTTTGCCAAGTCGCCACGCTTGCTTATTCATGAGCATTCAACAAAGCTCACTTAATGCTCCATATTGGCCAGGGCTTAAGCAGTTTGACCATTTGCCGAGCACAAACTTGGATATTTCAGAGCGCCATGTAATAATCCACATTGATATTAAATGGCCACAAAAACAGATATCTCGCATTACAAATGCAGAACAGGGGCAGGGGAGCATTAGTAGATTGTAGCATTAATATGCAACATTGAACTTGGTGACTCTGTCTATCACCTTGCCACTCGATAAGGTGAGACTGTGAGACAATTAGGGCAGCAGGGCGAGTCCATTATTACACCCACACACACACATGTATAGCCAGACACCCACACAGAAACAAAAAACGGCATTAGACTTTAATAAGCCAATAAGTTTGCGCTCAGGTGCCTCGTCGTCGTCGTCCGTTTGTTCGTGGTCGTTGCTGCCTCAAAAGGCGGCACTGCATTAATATTTATGCTCGTATTACGCTTGATTGTGGCATAGACTTCAAGTTGCCGCAGTTCTCGTGTTTTGGCCGTGGCGGTGGCGGTGGCCGTGGCGGTGGCGGTGGCGGTGGCGGTGGCAGTGGCATTGGCGAGCCCATGCGTGCGTTATAAATAAAATTAAATGTATCAGTTAGTCTGAATTTGGTTGTGGGCCGTGTCGATAAGTCGACTTTGGCATGCAACTAATGAGATTCCCCCGCCCGGTTTTACCTCTTGAGGGTTTTTAGTTCTTGATGTTGGGGTTAATGATGTGCCCGTTAGCATTTAATGTTCCCTCTCCCTCCTTCTTGCTGGATACTTTAGAGCAATCCGCTTATCCACTCAAGGAGTCCTAGCCGGCAATTCATGTTAAGTTTCACGCCCAGACAAGAGATTTGTGGTTATTACTGCGCAAATGTTTACCAAAAACTTTGAAAAAGTTCCCTTAACCATGCAATGATTAAAATGCCATTAGAGTTGCGCATTGCTTTGATCATCATTCGAGCACTTATTGTGTTGCCAATTCATTGGCCATTTTGCTCGAATGATTTTTGGAATCAAATATACAGTTGCAGTGATAAAGATAGCAAGTTGATCAATATCAAATCATCTTATTTGAAAATATTCAAACTATTTAATATTTTATGTTTTCTAAATGCCATAATAGATAGCTGACTAATGTTATAAATATGTTGCATTTTCTATAAAAAAAACTGTTGATTATTTTAGATTATTTAGTTCAAGAATTATATTACGAACATTTGGTTGCTTTCAACATTTTGCAAATTGATGTTATATTTTCTCTGAAACAAACACGTCTCTTTTCAGATCGCATGCAGGCTCCATGCTGGCTTGCTTGCACGTAGTGCCCAAATTTGAACAGGTTAGCTACTTATCAGCAACGCTATCCAATCATTTAGCAATGAGCTTTATCTACTCAAATTGGTTTGTACTCTTTTCCATGTCTTCCACTTCTCCCAAGCTGCCCCTTTACTTGATGTTCATCTGCCCAATATCTTTATCAAAGATTTTTGTGTTACATGCACGCGACTGTAATAAAAATAATGAGTGAAAGAGGGAAAGTGATGAAAGATATTAGAAAGATAGAGAGAGAGAGAAACACGAGTGTAAAGTAAGGGAGGGAGAGAGAAGTATGAGGAGCGCTTTACTTGCCTTTACAGTTGCCTGTGACAGGCGAAGAAGCAGACAACAACAATGCACGGAATTAACTCGCATGCTTGGCATAATAAACATAACGGTGAATTCTTTTGTTTTCGTCTCTTTTCCTTTCATTTCTTTTATTTTATGTATTTTTCTTCGTTTTGCTTTCCGTTGTCTGTTGCTCCTTTGCCTTTAGATTTATTTCTTCCAGCTCGCGCGCGCTGCTAACATGCAGACAAGCTAGCATGTCGCCTTGGGGCGCAATACATGTAAGAAAATGGCAAAAACTTGTAGCCTTTCGACTCGAACCAGAAAAAGACCAGAACCAAGACCGAAGCCAAGACTCAGGCTGAGGCTGAGATGCCTAACAAAGCTTGGGTTCTGAGTGCACTAGGACCAGCAGACTCGCAATTAGTGTGCCAGAGTTGCCAAGCTCAAAGGCTTTCGCTGCTTGGCTAATTGAGAGGCCATAGATGGGCAACGCGTCGTATGAACAATGCTCCCCATAAGAATACCAATTAAATTGTTTTATTTGCTTAACCACTTAATGCATGCCCATTTTTCTCACCCTTTCCTTCATCTGTTCCTACCGTCTTTTCTTTGGCACACTGCACCACAATCTCAGCCAAGTGAACTTGTGAGCCAACTGGTCATGGGTTGATAGAAAATTACGTTACTTGACATTAGAATCAATTAGAAGGAAATTAATAAATTATATAAAGGAAATTAAGTATTGCACACAGTATTGCGGAAACAATTTTGAATCAAATCTTGGTAATACAGCGCTTTGTGGAGCATGCTAAATTAATTTAATTTGGTTTTTGAACTTTAATTTGTTTCAATATTAGCCAACTTGCTTGGAATTTTATGTGTTCTGTACATGCCAAAGTCCTATCTTCTTTTCCGACGTCCAGGTCTGGAAATTAATTTCCCAAGTGCATTGTTCGAGCAGCGCAATGGTGCGAAAATTATATCAGTGGGTCATGTCAGAGCTGGCAGCGCATAAATTGACGCAATGGCAAATTGTAGATGAGAACAGGAAAAAGTTTGGGATATAAACTGATGAAAAATGGAATCGCAAAAATTGCATGAAATGAGACTGAATGACTTTATGGTTTGGCAAATAAAAAATTGGAAAAGAAATAAGAGAAAGAAAGGAAATCAAACGAAAAGCCAACCAGCAGATGGCGAATTATTGAAAGTCTGAACTGTGGATAGTGATGGATATTAAAAAAGAGAGCGAACGAATTACGTCTAGTTAAATTAGAGCATACACACGACCTGAGTAGCAATCTGTGTCTTTTATATGAAGCTCCTTTTCTCTTTGCTCTTTGTCTTACACTTTATGGTAAAGCGTTCAATCAACGCCAGAAAAAAGTCAACTTTAGTTTTGGCTGATATGAAACAAGTTCCATTATTCATACACACTTTCGCATATACCTCAGCTATCTCTCACTCTCTCACTCAGACTCCCTGTTTCACTATCTATCTATCATTCATTCCGAGTTACGCAGAGAAAGAGGGCGAGACAGGGAGAGAGAGAGGGAGAGAGAGAAAAAAGTAAAAAAGGCTAACTTTATGCTCACTCTGCCCTGTGGCTTTAAAAAAGGTTTTTACTTTTTGCAGAAAGAGAGCGATTGCTGGACTGATGTGTCTGTCTGTACATCTGTCTGTCTGTCGCATTGTTGCCTTTTGCTGGCACTGGCACTGGCTCATTGTGTCTGTCTGGCAGCCATTTTGGCACAACAACACTCACACACACACACCAATACACGAGCACAGTTGGCACTTACGCGCTCTTGGCATGCTCATAAAATTTTATGATTTCGATCAACTCGAGTGCGGAAATTATTAAGAGTCGAATCTGTTTCAACATCCTGCGCGCCCTTACGACTGACACCGAGTCGTAGGCCCAACTAACTGTATGTGTGTATGTATGTGTATCTGTGTCACATATACACTCGTCTGTATTCACTACCCAAAATTTCATATGACAGCTGCCAGAGGGCTAAGTGCAAGACACTCGCACACACAGGCAGACAAAGAAACAGAACAAGAGACAGTGTGAGGGCGAATACTCACATTTCTACTCTCTCTCTCTCTCTCTCTCTCTCTCTCTCTCTTCCTCTCTCTCTCTTATGCTTGGCAAAGTGCTCGCCATTTTAATTTATATTGTAGCTGTGTTAAAGTTCAAATATAATAAAAGAAAAACATCGCATGTGAATTTTTTCTCATTCTGAGTGCCTTCTGTGCCTCGCAGTGTAAAGTGCGTTATATCTTTTGGCAGGTGATGCGTGTGGAGGGGAAATGGAGAGAAAGACAGAAATGGTCGAACATTTCTCGGCAACTTTTTGCCAATGGCCAATTTCTTACCGCGTTGCGAGTTTTATGAACAACTCTGCTATGAAATTTCCGTTTCCTGTGGCCGCCATTTCATTTACTGGAACGCCATTCAATATATTATTCGAGTTTTCAGTTTTAGGAGTGGGTGTGACAGAGTAGACATTTGAGTTTTCATTAAGACATGTGCTTGTTTAACTTAAAAAAATCTGATAGTGCTTGAACACAAAAACAGTAAAGCAACTAAAGCAACTAGAAGAATTTGCTGTTTTCGATACAGACAAAGTTTTCCTGAACTAATATCGTGTTCAAACAATTTAAGGCTGTTTCTTAAAAGGTTTCTCTCTAGATTTATACTCAATTTAGGTTATTCAAATTGTTGCTGCTGAACTATTGTACTTTGATCCAACTTCGAACCATCCCCAAGACTGGTTAAATAGTTTGCGCTTCCAACATCACTTTATGGCTTTCTCAAGCCCCTCAGACAGATTTGTGACCCAAAAAATATGATTGATGATTGCTTTGATTTGAGGTTAAACCTACAGCATTTGTAGTTTACCTTTTCGTGTTTTGTTCGCCGTGCTTTTTTCATACTTCTCTATTGTTCTTTTACTAGATTGTTTAGCTATTTAAAATAGAGTCTTAATTTTATATTTGTATTGGCCATTTTAAAGTCACGCTTCAAATTGGCTATGGCAGCATGGTCAGCGAAACATAAATAACTTTTGAAAAGGCTGCGCCCCAAAAAATACCCCCGATACACAAAAAATTTCACGCGTTCTTGAAGCCCAAAGCAGTTGAAGCTTAAAAGTAACAACAACAATAATAACGAATAGCAAGCAAAAAGATGCGAAAAGCAAGAAAATATGTATGGGTGCTGGACTGAGAAATACCCTGTGCGGTTGAGGGCACGAGTCTGGAGCGCTGAATGAGATCAATGCAGAATTTATCTCTGTTGAAAATGTTTTTAAAAGTCAATACATTATAAATATTAATTACTGTGTTTATATAATATATTAATTTTTTCTAGTTTACAAGCAGTACTTCTATCACCAAGTTGTTAAACTCTATGAAAATTTAATGCATTCATAGGGTATACAAAAGCTGAATCAATTTGAGACCACTTCACAGATGTGCGATGGTCGAATTCCCTCCTTTCGCCGATGCTGCTACGATAGGCGACGCTAAGCTGACCCATAAATTTTGGACAGCCTTTAACGAGCCGGTGCCCCTCACCTGCTGCTCACTGATGACTGCTGCTTGTACCCCAAGTATTTAGTGAAATGACCACAAAAGTTATTTTAAAAAACATTTTCAAAGAGAAGCTCCCCCATACTCAGACTTATTTCCACACACTCGCAGAAGGTTGGGGGCAGAGATAAGCGTGGAGCAGCTGTAAAAAGCGCATAAACATGCGTGTCGGGTCAGTTTGAACAACGAGCTGAAAGTGGAGTTGGAGATCTGCTGTTAAAGTAGCATCACTTGATTCAACCTAACCGCACCGACCTCCCTTTACTAGCCTTGATGTGTACACTTCTGTTGTTGTTGCTACTTTAAAGGTACTTAGGGCATTTTGAATATTTTATGAGCATTTTCCCCTACTCATAATGTTCAAAATGTATATTGAAATAAATATGAGCGTTTCAGTATGCATATATATATATGTGTATAGATATATGAATATGTGTGTATGAGCATGTGAATATTTGCCGTGTTTGTTGGGGGGAAAGTGAACACACTTTACAGATTTACTTTGTACAAAGACTGTGTGCACTTGCACATAGTTATTGCAAAATTTGGCTATTTCTTATTAATATTTGTTGCAAAGATATTAAAATTATTATTTATACAAGTAGGATTATATCCAATTCCTTTTATCTGGATGACTTTTAAATTCCTTGCCTAGATTAAAACCATTCAATACGAATTTCTTGTTCTCATTCGTGCTTTGCTATGCAGAGTATCTGAGCTCTGTGAATACCTTTAACTACTCTTCAGCTCACTCAACTTTGATAAATTGATTTGTTTACAGTTTGCTGGTGGTGATGCTGCAAGTACTGATATTTTTCTGGCATACAAGTTGTCCAATGTTTACTTGCCGTGTTTGTAATACTCACATTGATCCCATTAATAATGTTTGGCTTATGGCTTATGTGATGAGTCTTTCAAATGCATGCAATATTCAACGGATTTGTGGTCAGCTTCAGTTTTAAAATTATATGGAAATGATTATAGTTAATATTTTGATTCCATTGACTGAACTACCGATGCTCTGTAAAATGCTTGGCACAAAACACAATTATTATTGAAAATCAAAAAAAAATTTGCTCATTTATTTAAATATTAAAATAAAATTGACTCATTCTTTAAGCAATTGTATTGCTTGATCTATTAAGTACATAAATATATATATATGTATATATATAGTATGTTAAGCACGCATACAAGATGTAATGTTATTTAATTTAATGATGGAATAATAACATTTATACAGTGTTGTTTACAAAAGTCCAAAATAATGCAGTTTAATTAATAAATATATTAATTAAAATGAGTTTAAGTAAAATGCAATAAAAATTATGTCAGCGTGAATTGGATCTTTTGTTTAAACATTTATTTCTCATAGCTCAATAGGCTGCCACAGTTGAGCGTATAATTGTGGTAAATTCTATTAATGGAGATTGCATGCCATCATAAAAAATCATAATAATATTATTATTATTGCCGTTCCCGTTGTTTTTGTTGTTGTTGGCAGCCTTTGAGTTATGCATTGTTTCGCACTTTTGGCGAGCCGATTTATTTTGCGGCGCTCATAAATTTGTCTCGGGCGTCGTCTCTGTGTGCTTCAACACTGGGGCTGCTGCGGTATGCGGCAGGACTTTCATCACGTGTTGCATAGAGTACACACACACACATACGCGCTTTTACAGCAGTGTTGGCACGCGGTTTTTGCTGATGGTCTGCGTCGTTCGGTGCCACACAACAGTTGGAATATTATTCATTTTTATTATATTTTGTCGCCTTAACGACCATAAATTGCATTAAAAATGCTGTCATTGAATATGGCCCTAGATGATAATGGAGGTGCAGGTGTAACGCGCCAAAGGACCGCTACAGTAAGACCTCACCCAGTGAAAATTGCATTGGTAATATATGATTAATTTGTTCTTTATACTTTGAATATTGGGGAATAATTTCAATATATTTTGAAATAAATTTTATACATCAATTTACTTATAAAAACATTTATTCTAAATAATAAAAGTCCAAAATATCCCATTAGATATAATTAAATTAATTATACAATTTTTTCCAATTAAAATTCAAATAATATTCTAAAATTTTAAGTTTTAATACTACATGTATTTATAGAGTCAACACTGAAAATAATTATTTTTATATGACAATTTGAGTTAATAATTTGAGTAGTTTTTTATAAACATTTATTATCCACTCCTATTAAAGATTTTTGCTCTAATAGCCGATGTTAGCATGAGCGAGTATTACTGTACTCTCGGACATCTAGCAATATATTTAATTTATATTACTAAAAGCAAACAGCGCTTTGCTTTATGTGGGTGACAACGTTTTTATATTGTATTTGAAATTGATGTAAAAACACAGGGAAACCCTTTGCAAAACAGACGATGATGATGATGACAGATTGAAATGGAGTAAAAAATGAATGGGGAAATATTTAAAATATATAAATGTGCTCTCTCTTTTTGCACTCTTTTGGAATTTCTTGTGCGTGGCATTTGCTTGTTTTATTATTTGTCATCAACGTGTGTGGGAAGCAAGTGTGGGGAAGCGTGAGAATCCCTTTTTTTGGTTTTTTATGGCTGAGCAATGCTAATGGCTTTCCAAGCAGATGAATTGAATAAGCAAATGCCAAACTGACAACCTAATGCAAAAGGCTAGAACATTCTGCTTGTGTGTGCGTGAGCCGAAAAACTTGCGAATGTATGCAAGCGGCAAAAATTTGAAAATGTGTTTTAAGCCAAATGCCAAAAAGTTGGCTAAAGCAGAGCCAACGCAGAGCAGCAGTGCTGGGGGAAAAAATAAGAAAAATAAGGAAATTGGGTAGAAGAAATGTGTAACTTAACCCGCATCAAGAATTTGTCACGATTTGTAGTCATCGTCGTCGCCGTTGTCGTTTGCTATGAAAAATGACCAAGTTGCGTATACGTAATAGGACTGTATGTATTTGTGTGTATGTGTGCGAATACTGTGTCAGTATCTGCTTGTCTTGTAAGTCCTGTGATAACTGTATGGTTAGATTTGGCTACAGCACCATGCCCTCTCCAGCACATTGTGCTCCCCTTTGTCCTCCTCATTCACTCCCCACTCTTTGTGCGGCACTTCTGAGCGAGCACTTCACGCTTTCAGCTATACCAAGCTATGCCAGTGAACTGCTTCACACATCGTTTGTCACATTGTTGGCAAGGATTTTTCGTGAGCTCAAAATCTTTGCCCTTTGCTTGTTGTTGTTGCTGTTGTTGTGCTTACAAATAGTGGCAGCTATTGTGAGCGTTGTTATTGTCAATGCCATTACTATTTGCTATTGTCATTGCTGTTCTGCTTGTTGTTGTTCTTGTTGTTAATATTTGTTGTAATTTTTCATCTCATGTTGTGTATGAGTGTGGAAGTGTATGTGAAGTTTTCTTTCCACTTTGCTGCTCCATCCCTGTGTGATCTGAATGTTTTCCTTTTTTGCCTATTAGCGCTCTTGGTAGCAAGGTGTTTGTTGTGTGTGTGTCTATGTGTGGGCGTGTCATGTGTAATCAATTTTCCAACCATTTGTGTGCAGCTGCTGCAAATGCGCCAACATTTCGGATAGTTTGTCAAGGTATAGCTGAGGCCCCAGGTGTAAAAACTGTTGGAATCATATACAACACATACATACACTTTACTCTTCTGACTTGTGATCCGCAAAGTAACTCAAAACATAATCGAAATACGAATATGTGCGACTAGACAAAAGAAAACCAAATAATTATCAAATGAGAGAGTAAGCTATGTAATAAGCAGAATAATATCGATCAGATTGAAATGTGTTGGTTGAAGCTATTGATTGGTGCATTTCATATTTGTTAACTTGAAAACTGATTTGAGTATCATAAAGTAATTTGTTAGTTGATAATTAAAGGACTCAAGAAGCAGTGGTCAGTAATTTCATCTTCAAATATAATATTATGAGCAATTAAACAGTAAGCTATAGAAAATGTAATTCTAATATATACTTATTTTATACTTGATTTAGTTGCAGCTTTTATTCATATACCCTTTCAATTTATACAACTCAAAAGCTTTTCTCAATTTATCTGCGGAAATCTGAGCTAAAACCACAGCTTAAAACTACTTAAGCTATTTTTTTTCACATAGTCATTGACTATGCCCACAAAGTTGCAACCAAAGCTTAATCTTCAATCATAATTGAGGCAAAGTTTCAACCTTCAGCATTATAACTGGTTTACACAGTCAATGTCAAGTTGCCGTCTCAATTATCCAGCAATTTCAACAAATTATGCGCCAAACATGACGAGAAAAAATCTGTGTATTACAAATTTAATTACATGAGAAAGTTTTACCAACTTTCGCTGGTATATGAAAAGAGACAAAGCGGCGCCAGATGGAAGACAGAAAGCGTTTTATGCGCTTAAATTGAAAATGGGATAAACAGTGCGCATATATTTCACGGCTCACAATGCGTATGATTGACATTAAAAAATTAATTATGCAAAGCGCAGACAGAGCACGGTAGACAAACCAAGAAAGATAGTCAGAAAGTCTGTCAGACCGACAGACAGATAGCAAAAGTCGTATAACTAGAGGCAACTCTGCCAGCGAAACGCTGAGTGCGTTATGCATTGAGTGCTGAGTGTCTAGTGAGTGCATTTGAGTGAGTTTGGCGTGAATCACAAAACGTGCAGTGAAATGTTTTTTGCAAAACTTTTGCCTTGCTTTTCTCATTTGGCAAATGTGCCCAACGGGGACCAAAAACAAGGCCAAACAAACTTTGTCCCCACACTTACAATTCACACCATACCACACATCGTATGGGCAATGTCAGCAGCAAAAGCACCCCAAAAAGTCAAGTTTTAATTGTTTCACGAATTGATTTAAAATGCTGCCGCTTCAAAATGCGATTGCTGGCCGACTGGACGGTTCCCTTATTCATTTAACCAGCTGCCTTGGCTACTTCATTAATATGTCAGGCGTCTGCATCCAAACTCGTCCCTAAATGGCAGCGTTCGCGTAATCAGCAAACGAGGAGGCGTGATTGACAGGGACAGTCGACAGGACGCCAAGGGAATTAAGGCGCAATTTCATTCTCGCTCTCTCTTTATCACTCCGGCATATTTTATTTATGAGCCAACATCTCGGATGAAGCTGCAAACTGATGCTGACGCTGCTGCTGGACAGGAGCAACTCCAACCTCTTTGTGTAGTCTGTGATTGCGGCTTCTGCAAGTTTCAATTAAATACGCTGATTTTTGCAGTCGCCTTTTGAGCTCAGACAGTGCTTATTGTTTTTAATTTTATTTCCAGAAAAAGTTGTAGGCGTGCCATTTAATTGTCGGCATTCAACTGAGCCCTCGACTCGACGACACGGCGTATTCTTAATTGAGCGTTTTGTTTACCAAAGTGTTATTCTTGTTGCCTGTTTGTGGTTAATTAATGGGCGTGGCTAACCGTAGTCAATGTGCAAGTGCTCGTAGAGCAAATGGGCGTGTGATATGATTATGCAGTCAATTTGTGTTTGCTAATAAGATTATATTCAAATTAAAAGGCAAACATTTCCCACTCTCATAGGCGTTCATATTCTAAGCTGAGCACAACAAAACGATTTATTTCTCTGAGTTAATTCACATATTTCTCAATAAATTTTGTTTAGTTTGGCTAATTGAAATACAAGTTTATTATCATTTTTCCTTTATTTGGTTGTAGAGCTTTAGGCAGCAAATAAATGATTGGAAAATAATTATTTAATAGCATTTTGCATTTTCTTTTTTCTTTTAAGCAATAAAGTATCGTTCAGTATTTATTAAGTTATATCTATTCATTTGACCATCAGACTCTCACTCTCTCATATATTCCGCAATCTTAAAACCCTTTCTGGATACCTTGTCACTTCTAATTAACACATTGAAAAATTAATAAATCAACTCACGGCCGACCTGAATTGGAACTCGGCAAAATAAGACCACCACCATTTCTGTTCTCTGTCAATTCCTTATATTGTCAGCTGAAAAGCTGAGGCAGAAATTCCTGGAATATTTTTAACAGCTTCATTAAAATTGCATAAGGTTATATTAAACAAGATAAACACATTTAATGTGAGATGCCTGGCTGCCAAACAAATTGTAATAAATGCAATTAAACAATTTTGTTTATTGTTTGCATTTGGCCTCAACAATTTGTGGCAAGAGCCTGTATGAAGCTGAATAGTACATACCGTTTCCATTATACAATTTCCATTAAGACACAAATAAAACAGTTTACGTTAGTCTGCTGAAACTACGGCAATCAAAGTGTCAGAAAGTAATGCAGCTCGAGGTCGAAGCTTGCATCTGCATTTTGGACGAGCACTTAAGCCGACAGCCACGATGTAAGGCAATGGTAGAATGGCAGGATGGCAGAAAGGCCGAGCTAAAAAAAGAATTGCACAAATTGACCTGGTCGCTGGTAAGTTGGACACGGCGGCCATTTTGTAATAAATTTAACAAAATGTCGTCGAGTTGTGTTTCCTGTTTGGCACTTTTGTGAAATATGTGTGCCACACACACGACATCCGCTTGTCACACTCTCAGCACGACTCTGCACACTTTTCTCACTCCCACACAATTGTTTATTATTTCAACTATGAGATAAGGCGACCGCTGCCACGCCCCAACATGCCCAAAATCATTTGCATAAAGCAATGTTGTTCTTGTTGTTTTTCTTGGCATTCACAAATCAAATAAAACAAAAACTCCCGACGAGCTGAAGACCAAAAGAAGACGAAAGACGAGTAAAAGAAAGAGACGAAAGGGCAACAGTTCTCACAGGAGGCTGCATCATCATTTCTCTTCGCCTGGCTTTGTTTTTGTTGTAAATTTTTGTTATTTATCTTATAATTATGCAAATGTGCTAACCACCAGCCAGCCAGCCTGCCAGACAGCCTGCCTGCCAGCCAGCGAATGTCGCATAAACTTGCCCCCAAAATGCGCTGCGTGTGCCAGAACACATTTTCGCTTTGCATATTTTGTGGGCCCCATTTTGAAAGTCAAAAGGCTAATGCATGACAAAGCTCCTTACGGATTTTAGTCAAGCTCGGACAGAACTGTCGAATCCTTTGACTGGATTTTACTAAATAAATCTCATGTAGGTAACATACTTATAATGCTGCACTACTACACATTGAGCTTTCAACTCAGGTAATAATCGAACTGACTTTTTAGCATTGTGAGTAGTATTAAAAGTCGACCAAGATTTCAATTAGTTATTTATACAAATTTCGGTTCTTAGAAAAACAAAATAATGTATAGTTGTGAATCAAAAATACTTAGAATAATAAATATTTCTGGCTTCAATTCTAATTGAATGGCATTATAGATTCCTCTTAGCTTCACACTTATAAAACACATATTTTTTAGGCAAATATGTTGGTTTATATGCCAATAGTTTCAAAGTTGCTCACTTTTCTTCAATATTATTTTTTTTATAGTATATTCTTGCCATATTCTTTATAATTTCAAATTAAAACGTTGAGGAAATTTAGTCTGAATGAGAACGCTCAGAGATGTGTATTCAGTTGTTCAGTTTGTAAGGAATTCCTTTGCATTTGTTTTGCTGCCAATGTGTTTTTGAAGTTGTTGTTATTTAGTGGTCTTGGTATTGAGAGAGAGCTGTGTGGTTTCTGTTTTGCTTCGTTGCCAAAATAACAAATGTAATTATTATGCCAGGCGACACAAAAGTTGTCCCAGCTCTACATCATCAACGGCATGATAATGATGCTTTAGATGATCATCTTGATGCTTTAGACGATGATGAGGCCTTTCAATTAACGGCAATTCAATTACATATGTTTAGTCCCAGTCTGCGGCATATGGTGGAACAATTAATTAGCAAATGTTGGTCAAGTAGCCAAAACAACTAAGGGCTAACACAGACGATACGACCGGAGGGGGGCTACTGTTGGTAAATTGGTTGGGTTAAAAGAGCATTGGAATGCCGTCTGATTAGCTAGAGGGCCTTTTGTGATTTTCCAATTAACTGTAGAGTCTCCCTTCCTTTTGCTGGCCTGTTCACCGAAAAAGGCCAGAAAGCCATCGAATCGAATTTGAAATGCAAATGCAAAAGGACAAAGTCATTGGGGAAATCCACTCGGGGTCCAGAGAGCCAGTGCCAACATTTGTTCAATATGTGAAAATATTCTTCGACTTTAGGATATGTTTTTCTTTTTTTTTGCCGCTCGCTTTTATATCTGACGTAATTCAAAGCCAACTTGCCTTCATCTTCAGCAGCTTTATTCTCTTTTTTTTCCCCTGGATTTTCCTTAAATTAGGTACAAGACAGAAAGAGATGGTAGAAAGCCTGAGAGAGAGCTCAACTATACGTTGTGTTGTGTTGTGACATGTTGTGTTTATGGGATTTTGTTACTTTTGGGTTCCAGATGAGCGTTTGCCTGGCCTTTTTCTTTAGAAAATGATTTCATTTTATTTTGAATTTTTTTGTGAAATAAGATATTTATTTGCTTCTTAGTCGCTTTTTGGCTTGCTTTTGCAAATTGTCAAATAAATACATGGACAGCCGCTGGCTTTGTCACTTTGTCAGTTTGTCGATTTTTCTCAAGTCAATTGCTCGACTCTCTGCTCTCCTTATTCCCCAATTGTGTCCTCTGTGGTTGATACCTTAGGTCAGTCCTCCGGCTTCGACTTCGATTCACATTTGTCTGGCTTTGTGTGCAGTGCATTTAAGATTTGTCCGAACGGCTGTAGAGAATTAATTTGCAAAGTATTAAAATGAAAGTTCAATAGAATTGGGATACAACAGGACAGTTGGTCCACCTCAAGACTGGGCTTTTGACCTTTTGTTGTTAAGTCTATTGAGCGACATGTGAGACTTAAGCAGTTGCTGTCCACTTTACCATTCACTGCAAATGCTAGATGTTAAAAGATCTAAGCTACCAAATTGTTACCTTATTGAAATGAACCCCTGCTCGATGCTTATAAGGTATCTGGAATGAAAATTCTTGTAATTAGAGAGTTAAACTTTCTTCGTTATCAAAACTTTAATTTTGACTTTTTGTTCTACCGAAATTTCCACTTCCCCCAAAAATGCGAAATTGCAATACTTTTTTGCATTCATTTCACTGCCCTCCAAATAATTATCGCTTAATGATGTGCACAGGCACAACAACTACTACAAAAACAACAACCACAGCAGCAGCAGCAATTGCAGTAACTCTACATAAATTTTCTGCTCTTGGCACTGGCTAAAAAGTTTTTCCTTACCATCCCACCCGGAGCCCCTGTGCCACTGTCGTACTGCTTCTGTAAATCAGTTCAACGAACTGGCGTTAAAAGATTTGACTGCAAATTATTTTTCATACACTTTCAGTAGGGGAACGTTAATTATAATATTTGATAAAGGAAATAAATGAAAATGAATGAAATGTTTTAAAGAGAATATAATTCGAATGAAAGCAGACTCTTGCGCCTATTTGAAGCATTTTGCTTGAATTATTATATATTTTTTACAGCTGACTGGTATCAACTTTATTGCATTTAAAACAGTATCAAAAATAAAAAATGTAGCTATTTACAATAACAAGAAGCATTTTAGTTCAGACCCAACAACTAGTACCAATAGTAATAAAGTTTCATAATAAAATATACATATTCGTTTGTGTTTAGTTTTGGTTTTATTATTAAATTATAAATATGGTAAGAGTCGACTGATATCGATTAAATATTAAGTTTAGAAGGGCATCAAGAATCTACAATGTGGTCATATATTAACAGATATTTTATAAAGAGCAAATACATTTCAATAAAATATTAAATATAATTTATAATTTTCTCATTTTACAGGGCATTTATCAGTCGTTGCAACGTCATTTACAATGACATAATGCGTCTTAATTTTATGTCATTAGCCTTATCGTAACTAGGACAGTCTTATCGTACCACATTTGGTTTAAAATCAACATCGTAGCAACCCAACAGATAACCTATCAGCAATCACAGCTGGACTACTTTGCTTGACAAAATGAGAAAACTGGTTATAAAGTATCATAGGCTTTGTTTTGAAATGTGGTTTTAAAATATTGTTTATGTGCAATATTTCTAATTTATTATGTTACATTTTTCATAAGAAATCTCTTTTAAAGAGAGAAACTTGTTATGCAATATAATATGTTCGAACTGGTCTGCTGTTTTGTATTTTGCCTTTATTCCAAGCTTAGATACAGATATGCGAGTATTAAGTAACGAAACTTTGATCAACAGTGCAGAGCAGAGAGCGATTAAATTAAAGTAAATTGCTTGTATCCGCTGCTAAATGCATTCATCGCTTGATTCAGTGTAAGTAGCTCATAAGCTATTTCATATTTACTCAACAAGTCTCTCTCACACTCACTCATATTTCGGTTTGGATTTAGATAACCAGAGACAGAGCGGGCCGAGCTACTGTCGAAGCAGAAAGAGATCACGAGCGGACCGTGAGTGTCGTTTCAGCTGTTGAACGTTGCAGAAGTACTACGAATAGAGTTTGTCAAAATGGGTGGCGAAGAGTGGGAAAATCATGAAGAAATCAAATTATTACGTGAATATCTTCGCATTCCCACCGTGCATCCAGATCCTAACTATGGTGAGTTGTTCTTATACAATGCCCAATTCGATTATTAATTTAATTTTTGCAGAGCCTGCTATTGAATTCTTCAAGCGTCAGGCCGAAGATTTGCATTTGCCCTTCTCTGTCTTCACTCCTTTTAATGAGGCAAATCCCGTTTTAATCATCACATGGAAGGGTGAGGCGCCTGAACTGCCATCGCTTTTCCTCAACTCACATATGGACGTGGTGCCCGTATTCCCGGAGAGTTGGTCACGTCCACCATTTAGTGCCGAAATGGATAATGATGGCAATATCTTTGCTCGTGGGGCACAGGATATGAAGAGCACGGGTGCGTGGTATATGGCTGCCCTAAGGGCATTGAAAAAACGTGGAGCCAGCTTCAAGCGTAACATACACATCTGCTTTGTGCCAGGTAAGTTATAGTATACGAGAATGCAGTGGTTACTTGAATCAATGCCTACGAATAAGCGCTTAAAATACAAGTTCACCCGATACACACCCTACTTAAACTCTACTCGAGCCCATTTCAAACATTACTCTTCATCTATTAGATGAGGAAATGGGAGGCCGCCGAGGCATGCGAGTCTTTGCCGAAACAGAAGACTTTGCCAAACTGAATATAGGATGTGGACTAGATGAGGGTCTGGCATCCATTGACGAACAGATTCCAGTTTACTATGGCGAGCGCACCGTTTGGCGTAAGTTAAAACTCGATTGAACACACAGTGTATTTTAATTTTGAATTATATAACACACGACTTAGGTATGACCTTTAATGCGTCGGGTCAAGCTGGACATGGTTCGCTGCTGCTGACAAACACAGCGGGTGAAAAGATCAACTATATAATAAACAGAATGATGGAGCTACGCCAGACACAAGTAGAACGCATGAATAATGATCCAAATCTCACAATTGGCGAAGTGACAACTGTCAATCTAACACGACTTGGCGGTGGTGTGCAGAGCAACGTGATACCGCCACTTTTCACAGCTGGCTTTGATACTCGTATTGCACTTGACGTTGATTTGGAGAAGCATGAGGAACAAGTAAGTTGTAGGCAATTATTTGGAATGAAATTATTTAATATATTTTACTACTTAGTTATACAAGTGGTGTGAGGAGGCGGGTGGTGGTGTTGAGATCGAGTTTGATCAGAAACATCCGTATGTGAAACCATCTACAACAGAGCTAAGTAATCCCTTCTGGGCGGCCTTCAAGAATGCCATAGATGACTTGTAAGTTATGCACATCACTTAAAAAGTAAATAATCTAAAAATAAATTTATTACACTTGCAGAGGTCTAACTATTAAGCCACAGATTTTCACTGGCGGCACCGACAGTCGCTATTTGCGTAGAAAGGGCATTCAGGCCTATGGATTCTCTCCCATGCACCATCATCCGATCTTGTTACACGATCACAATGAATTCATTAATGCCGAAACTTACTTAAAAGGCATTAAGTATTATGAACGTATTATTAGCGATTTGGCTAATGTAAATCAGTTTTGAATTAATTTAACTTCTGAAGGCAGAAGGAATGTTAAAAAACTTTTCAATAGCACTTGTTTGTCATCGATTACATAAAAAATGTTGTGCTGAAATTGGAGTCAGAGAATTGTTGACTGGATTGTAGGTATATCAACTGATCTGGTGACTTAATTATTAAATGTTGAATTGTGACTTAACTCAAAAAACTGACTTTCTTCATTCATTTTGTCAATAAAACTAAGCTTATCGATATTTTTGCATTCTCTGCCAGCAAAGTAAGACCAGAAGTAGTATATGCAATAAGTTTTATTTGAACAACCTACCATATAGAGTATAATTTGCTCGACTTTTGTTAAGAGAGTATGTGGTATTTGTTCTGCTTTCGAAATATAAAATTCATTTAAATTTCCATTAGCTGATGCCAAACCGGCAAATTGAAATGTATTGTGAATTCTGAATTCGGTTTGCCAATATTTGCATTCGTTTAAAACGAATTGCGAAACGCTTGAAATGTGAATTATAGTTAATTTCTTTGGAATTATTTAAAGCGACGCCAGCTGCCTGCTGTCCGCTTGAGAACTCATCAATTACCGCCCTCGGGGCGGGGCAAAAAGGGAGCGGAAAAAAAACTCAATTAGAGCGCTAATTAATTTATTTGCTTAACAAGCCATGTTTGGCCGCAAACTCATTAAGTTGTCACATGTAATCAGCGTACAGTGTGTCTAAATAAAATAGAGGGGTAAAAAAGAGGGCAGAACGAGGTGGAAACGTGGTACCCAAACTCAAAGCTAAAAACTAAAATTGAAACTAACTGACCAGCTCTTGTGCAGAACATGGACATTCAGCTTCACAAGGACATGGGCAAAGAGCAAACTTTGCAACGTTGCAGCCGCTGAACTTTTAAGTGAGTGACTTATTTTTTCATCCTGCCAGTTGCCTGGCACCATGACGAGCTGGCAGAGCACTCTCGGGTGTGGGAGGAAATGATGAGTTTGCGAATGTAGATAGTTGCACCCTGCTAAAAAAAAAAAAGACAAAAAATTGTAGAGACAGGCAACTTTATATCGATAGCAACCAAAAAAGTGTCGTCATCATCTGCTGCCTTTGACAAAATACAAACACAAGGCCTCAACTCAATTGAGGTGACCAAGTGGGCAACGAGGGTCACTAGAAACAAACTGCTGAATCAATTATGTGTCTAATTGACAGTACATCGATGGTACTAAGCTTACTAAGAATAATCTTCAAGATCTATTAGTATCAACTACTTATATTTCATAATACTATAAGTATCTATAGTAAAACGATTAATATGATTAGCATTAATATGATGAACATTAATTTGATTAACTATAATATAGATGATTAAAAACCATGATACTACATATTACAAATAATTAATTTAAATAAATTATAGCTATTCAGGACTAAGACATTCATCAATAATTTCAACTTAAAAATTTCCTTATATCGCCAACCAAAACAAAGGTAATTGTCCATGAATTAACTACTCGAGCAACCTTCTCAAAGCACTTAAAAAGGTGCTCTGCACCGTTGCACTATAATTAAAAACCTACAAGTTTCTACTGTCCATCATTAGAAGTTCATAATGACAAGGCAACTGACACGTGTAAGTTTCGGCAACAAAAATTTGCTAGTATCAAGGACTCGCTCGTCTCTATCCTCCCATCTCCCCTGCTCATCTCCACCCAGCTATGTTTCAATCTTTGGGGTGTGTTCATGAAAAAGTTTCCAGGCCACAAAATTTAACTTCGTCCATGGATAATTTTGTCAAAATGCAACGTTCGATATGAAACGGAGACCAATATGTACTTGAGTTTGGGGTCGCTGATGGGCTTCAGGGTTCGGTTTGGGTTGAACTAGACGTTTTTGTGGCATCTTTATGTGGGTGCTGTGCAGGTAACAAGTGTGTGTGCGCGCTGCATATTGATGACGTGATTTGCATTTGAATATGCAGCCCTTATATCGCTGACGCCCCTGTTGCAGGAACGGGCTGCTTTATTGCTGTTGATGCTGTGGCATTTGTTGTTGTTTGTGTTCGGGCTGTCATTGTTGTTGTTTGTGCATATTGCGCTTTGCAATTTTCACACGTTGATAAACTTGTTTCAACGTTGAACAGACGCAGTCGACGAACGTGTTGCCAGCTCAGCTCAGCTCAGCCGCCACCAGGCAGCACATGCTGGCTGTCTCCTGCCTGTCTCCTGCTGGCTGTCGCCAGCTTGCCTTCTGGATGTTGTTTTCCTGCCCGGGCGCTTATTGTTGTCTGCCTCATCATTGGCGTCGTTGTGCTATCGTGCCATCGTTACCCGGGCAAATTTGTTTTTTAGCAAATGCGTTTAATTGGCAAAAAAGCATCCTATGGCAGCACCTACAACAGCCCCTACAGCTTCTCCTGCTGCTCGTACTGCTGAACTTTTGTTGCATAATTTCGTGCACACGTTGCTGCCACATCCTCCAGCACTGCCATGCTGACATTGTCCTTGTTCTGGCCTAATTGCAGTCCATTCTCCTGTTTGTTTGTGTATTTGCACGACTGTTACGTTTTTGCATATTGAAGGGACGACATTGAACAACGCATCAAATGTGATTATAACTGTTTCTGCATTTATCGAACTGCACACAAGTTGGCAGCACGGTTAAACTCCATCGCATTTCGACATTACACAAACATCAATTACGTTTTACGGCATGTAAAATCGCTATTTGGGTTATTTGCATATAAAGCTTGGAACGTGCTGTTTGGTTACATTGTTGCAACAAGTTGTCAGCTCCAGAGCTTGGGATGTGCATTGTCAGTAGTTGAATGTGTAGACTTCGAACTTGCTACAAATTGAGTAAATTGTAAAACAAAACTTATGCAGAAATAAATTTAAATATTCGATCCATTTAAATTAAATTAAGTTTGATGTTAGATTTAACAATGTTCATATTGTGAAGACTTTTTTGTAATCTACTTATTTGTTAATAGAATTGTTGATTCTTAAGTATCTTCAATTGATTTTGCGAAATCCTATTATATTTTTCTTCCATAGAAATAAAATATAAAACCTATTAAAGCATACTTGAAAGAATTCGCAGATAGCTGACGCAATTAATGGTAATATTTTCCTATTTTCCGGCTTGCTTTATGTTTTCAGCTGAAGAAGGAATTGTTCAATTTGCAATTTCCCATTAAGCTTTTTAGCATAGTTTAAAGGTTAAGTCCTTACCATATAACGAGTCGATTTACAAAAGATGGCATGCAGAGCCTTTGTTTGGCAACAATTTGCTTCACAATGTACTAAGTCAAAAGAATTCCTCTCTCATTCATTCATTGGCTCACTCTTTGTGCCTTACCATTGGTTGCAAGGACACCCGCGGCGTCAGCTCAGGTGTGGCACTCAATAAACAACATAATGACCAGAACTGACCGCAAGGAGTCGGCAGGGGGCAGCAGTAGGTAGTGAAATGGGAGCCGGGACAGAGTCGGGGGGTTAAAGGTCGCTACAAACGCTGTTTGAACCCCATAACTCATGACAAAGAAATTACGGTGCGAGGGCAATAAAAAAAGTTTTTGGACGAGCCCGAGCAAAGGAACGAGGTCCTATTATCATTGGTCGTATTAAAAGTTTTGATGTTGCTCAAATTATTTCGGGAAATTGATGCCCAAGGATTAACTTTGCCACAGACAAAAAAGCAGAAAACACGCCGAGAGAGCAAAAAAAAACATAAAGGAAATATAATAAAGGACATATTTTGACTGCGGTCGTTCGCAAGTTTGTTTGCCTCACTTTCTCCTCTCTCTCTCTGTCTCTCTATCTCTCTCACTCTTCTACTTTCTACTGACTGCAGGGCACATCAAACAAACAGCGGATCACACCGCTGGGAACTGATGTGCCTGATGGTCTGTATATACCACGCCTACTGACAGCTTGCCACTTCCCCAGCTTCGTGATGATGAGCAATGATGATGAATTCCTTGCCTTTTGCCTTTGCGGTTTTTCTCTATGCTCGACGATAAATTTGCTGCCTTGCCAGCAAAAAAAGAAAAAACGAGCATCAGCAGCATCAACAATAACAACAAAAAGAAGGCACACTTTTTGCGTTTACTTTCATGTACGTACTCTCCTCATATAGTTTCAGCTCCCAGGCGCCAACTGCTTTGTGGACTCGCAATGCTCAGTTGCCCCTCAAGGTTTCCAAGGCTCAGGCTCAGGCCCCTCTGACTGACATGCCACTCATCAGCTGCAAGCGTTTCGCGTAACTTTTGTCGACCTCATACCAAAACCCCTTCAACACAAACACCCCTCTTCTAAAAAAAAGCAGATGAAGTATCAACTTTTAGACTCAAACGAAAATTAAATACCCTTATCTTATGGGTATACTTTTTATAGAAACTTTTCTATAATAAGAGTTCACATTTGAGAAAAGTTGAAATGATTCAAGTTATTTTTTACAATGTTAAGATTTTAGAGAAAAGTAAAAATATTGTCGACCCACCAACAGTAAGTAAACTTAATTTTACTTTTAGTACTTAACAGTTGCACTTCTCTAAGTCGTGAACTTCTTCAAATTGCATCAATTTCAGTAAGAAAAATGTTTTCACAGTTGAAAACACTTTGTCTTAATTCTTTGACAAATTTAGATCCGCCATCAAAGTGTTACATATTACACGCGCCCTTGATAATTTTCCGAACAAAGTGTAAAAAAGTACATCGAAAAAGGAAGAGTGTTGCCATTTGCTGGTTGCATTACAAAGAAGTTTTCATTTCCCAGTGTGGCCGCAGGACATTATTTCTTTGTAGCAACTTTCGTTGCTCCTCATCCTTGCGGCATGTCAGGCCATTGCCACGAATGTCCCATACTGAGTGCACCTTTCCATTTTTGGGTTGTTTTTGTGCTGTTTTTTATGTGTCTTTAGTTAATCGGTTTCTGTTGCATTTGTCCCGACTTGAGTGATAAACTGCTGCCCCACAAGTTATGGGCACATAACTCAGAAAACTTGAGATTAACATAATTACTCATACCGAACTTTTAATCACTTAATAAAACAAGAAAAACTGAAAAATATTTGATTAATAAGTTGGATAAGTCAAAGAATTAATTGCAAGCTCTTTTTAAAAGTTTCTTCAAAAGCATGTTTCACTTTTACCAAAATTACTTGGAGCTTTGAAATACAACTGTTTCATCTGTGTCAGCAATCTACTAAAGCTACCGATGCAAAAATAGACCATAGATTAGAATAAAAAAAAAAAAACACCAATCAATCTACGAGTATTACGAACGTATTCAGCTATTAAGAAACACCTTGAGAAAATCACTTTTTGGTTAGTCTACTGGAAAAATCGTTAACAGACAATGAAAAATGATGTGGCTCTTAGGACAATCACAATGCGTTTTGGGCTATGCTTTATGCTTTGGCAATTATCAAATACATTGCATCTCCATCTATCTCTCTCTGTCTCTCTCTGTCTGCCCTATTTCTATCTCGTTTTGCTCCCTCCATATGGATTACTTTATGACATTGTTGGTTTTTAGGAGCTATCAGATTCATTTCTTTCATTTCCGCTTTGGTATAAATATTCTCTTTTTATTGCATTCACTCTGTTGATCTGTTTTATAGCATTGAGCCTACAATGCATGCCCTTTGAAAGTCCTGCTCTTCAGGAAGTGTCTCATTGCTTTCCTTGTTGTTGTTATTTCTTGGCCATGTTCGTTACGAGGTGCTAAATCAAGTTAACGTTTAAGTGGCCGTTTAGTGCCTTTGCTGCCTTCCACACACATCCCCTCCCTTACACCTCCTCTCTGTCTTCCGTCTTTCTCTCGCTTCCCCTGTTTATTATTATTTTTCCTTTTGTCATAAAGAGTTTTCTTGTATTGCCTTTGCTGCTTTTTATTGACTGTAAACTTTATATTTTTAATATTTTCTTTATGCTTTTCCTTTACTCTTAATATTGTTGATGTTGCTGTTACTTTGCATCTTGTAATTGTTTTTTAAACAAAGTTTATAACTTTTATACAGTCCGTAACAATTCCTTATATTCCCCAACTGCTTTGCTCCTCGTCATCTTGTTATTCTTAGGGGTATTCCTTTCTTTCCATTTATTTTTTCTTACTTGGAGTTTTAATTTGCTTGTCTGCCTTTTAATGGATCCTCTTATGCAGTTTTTGTACGGTGCCTGCATTAAAAAGCGAAAAACTTCAATTGCATTTTTCTGCTTTTGTTTTTTGCTTAAGCTTACCAAATATCAGCACAAAGTAATTAAAAATATGGAAATCCTTTCCTGCTTTTTTTATTTTGTAAACATTTAAATGTATAAAAACAAAGGACCATGGAAGAATACGGCAGCTTGCAAGGCACTTACAATATAGCAAAGGATAATTAAATAAAGAATTAAGTTCGTTTTTCGGAAATGTGGGTTATAGATTGATTCCAACAACAGATTGTAAAATGGATGAAAAAATACCATGTACTTATGGTTAAGATAAGGGCGGCGAAAAAGTGAAAAGAGACGCCATTGGAATTATGACAAAAACGGAAATTAAATAAATAATATTATATTAAATAAATTATGTTCAAGAACTGTTAATTCTGATACAGAAAAAAAAGATTCTAATAATGAGGAGAGCGAAAAGAGTTAAATAGCAAGAACAAAACTCTCCTAAAAATTTTAAGAATTTATAGATACTGCAATGCATAATTAACTACTATTTATTTTTATCGAGGGCGTACCAATTAAATTCGAGCTGCCTTAAAGTCATAAAGCTTAGAACAACGAGTTGGCGACCTCGTTGGTGTTGATTGTAAAGACTTTGGCACATGCAATTTCAATTTCGATTTCAATTCGACGCAAGTGCATTGCAATTGAAATTATGTAATCAACAAACAGAGCACAACCCTGCCAAATAGTATGATACGCACACTCGGACAGAAACACACACTCGTACACTCATGCACGAAAAGAAAAACTATAGAATCGTGTTGCATTATTGATGCTCTCGTTGTTTTGAGTTGAATGAACATATTTTGCCTTGACATACATTGCCTTGTTTAGCAAACAAGAGTGTCAGGACCTCGCCTCCCCCCTTATGCAGCCACCCTTCCCACACGCACACTTGCACATGCTGCTTGAGCCCATTGAAATCTCCTCCCTGTGTGTGTGCACACAGTTTTTGTTCAAATAACACAAGCTTGTACAAGAAAACCAACAGTGCCATCAACATCAACAGCGGCGTTGGCAGTGGCAGCAACAACTTGCAACAATTTGCAACAACAATAATGACATTTTGACTGACAGACGCAACAGTAACAGAGGCCCAAAGACAGTTGGACAATGGATTAAGAGAGCGAAGGAGATGCCAGCGAGAGAGCGAGCAACAAAAAACAAACTTACAACCTAAGAGTCATTATGCTCAACTGAAACATATTCTGTTAAAGTACAACGGCGGTATTCATTCTGGTGAACATTTATTTATTTATTTATTTATTTAAGTCAGCTAAAGGCAGCCGAAAAGATTAATTAACAAATTAAAGAAAGATAAATTAAAATTAAAATTTAAAAATAAAATGATATTAAAACCAATATTTAATGTATTTAAAAGTATGTAAAATGTATGTAAAAAAAATGTATGTAAATCTGGGGTATACAAAGTTCAATATAAAGTGATCCAACATTTGTTGCAAAAATTGGGGAAAACCCAGAAAAACCCAATCAGATCACAGTGTTAGTGTTAATTACTATGACTACAGGTTAGAAAGTTTAAAATTAGTTTCTTAATTATAAACAAGGAGGACTCTGTGGCGAAAACATGAGAAGTTCTATTGTAATCGACACAGAGCACACGAAAAGGTTCATGCAACAAATAATTAGAGGAACATGTACTTAATGACAAGGGTCTAAAATTACGAGTTCTTCTAAAGGGAACAGTGAAGCAAATTAGGTTTAATAACACAGAAGAATCAATAAATCCACCGAGATATCTCAATTTAATAATTTAAATTCAATTACCCATGTGAACTAAACAAAAAAATATAAACTAAAACGAGAAATTTAATTCAAATAATATATAAATAATTTAATTTTAAAATAAGTTTAATAAATTGCATAGATTGCATTTGCAGCTTTGGAATTTGAAAAGGACATTATTCAATTTTAAAATTGGTCGGGTTTACCAACAATCGAATATACCCCATTTTGGTCATGAGTCTGGGTATGCCAATAGTGCTTGCAAGGCGCGCAGACAACGATGTTCAAAAACTTGTTGGGCGATTGTTTGGTTAGGCTCTTGTTGTTTTCAGGTTGTTTGTTATATGTCTTGCTGTTGTTGTTGTAGTTGCTCTGCTGTTGCAGTTGTCGACATTGAAGTCTGTTCACAAATACTTAGCATGGCGCTCGCTATTTACACATACTTGTTGCAAATTGTTGTTATTGCAATTAGAAGAAGGAAATTGTGTAGATAGTGAGAGTAATGGAATAGCAAAAGGGACGGAGAACGAGAGAAGCAGCGTAAGACAGAAATAAGGATGGCAAAAGGATTTCGGTTAAGTTAGCTAATAAACCAAGTTCATTTCTGTTCCAAGTATTTTTATTGAGTTAACAATTGAAGATAAGAATAAACATTGCTATTGGAACTGGCTTGTGAGAGAGGAGTATAAAGTTTGCTTACGGGGTGAATATACAGAACCACAAGGTTGTCGAAAAAACAAAACTTCAATTGACAAGTTGGAGAAGTCGGTAAGTTTTACCGCATCTATGCAACAAATACAATTTAAACTTTTGTTATACGAGTTTGGTAAACATTGTTTATTCGATAACTTATTTGGATAATTATTAGACTTATAAATTAGGATAATTTAGGACATTCACATATATCTGAAGGCATTACATAATACTGTTAAAATTTAAATGCATAGTAATTGAGAAATGGCTAAATAAATATAAATTTATGTTATGTAATATTTATAAAAAGAATTTACGTTTTTATTTATATTTGCTTTACTTTGCGACTACTTTCAATACAAATTCTGAAGGCTGTGGAATGCGGTTTTATTAACCCACTATTTATTATAATAAATATTTAATTTAGAGTTTATTGCAATGTTCAATACAGTAAAATTTGTACAGTAACTGCTAGGAATTAAGAAAATTATTTGACAGCTCTCAATTTAAATACTCAAATGTATTTTAATTTATTTTTAAATGCTCCAATAGTTGGGGAGATGAAAAAGTGAACCAAAGAACATCTTTAGATGAAAATGTTGCTGTAGTTCTTTTTGTTGCTAATTGCCAGTTGAATTGACTTAAATGGAAATTGATGGAAAATGAAATTTCAGTTCAAGTTACGGCCAATTACGTGAAGCAATCAGCCTTAAATTTTATTTTGTCTTGTAAATTGCAAATGTGCATATGGTTGGATGTGCTCGACTGAGCCTCTCCTAAAGTTAAGCAGCTAAATAAGTGCTGGGCCGCAAAGGATACACGGAAACTCACATGCATGCTGGCCAAGGAGCTGCTCCTGACTGACAGCTGCACTCATTGAGGCAATTTGCTTAAGTTACAAATTGAAATATTTGCATTTTATCTTAGAAATGCAAATGCCTCACTCCTCCTACTGCTGCTGCGCCCACAAATCTGCCCACTGTTCCCCATACTGAGCAAAGATCTGTGCAAACAATGCCAAACAAATTGGCTATTCAAATCCGCAGACAACTTACCCTCTTGCTCTTCTCCTGTAGTCAGCAGTTTGCCCTTCTGCTCACGAGTTAAGGTCTTGGGAATGGGTTCACAATTTATGCGTTGGACCCGACGCTGAATGCATTTTGCAATTTTCATGGGCTCCTAGCAATTTTTTGCCTCTTTGCGCTCCGTTGCCAGCAATGGCAGCACACAAAAAAAAAACCCATTAAGATTACTTTCTATGTCCAGATTTGAGTCGCCTACGTATACACTGTAATCGAGAGTGCTGCAAATGCAGCAGCAGACCAGAACACATTTCTGAGAAGCTTGGAGAGGGGATTGATGAGATTTTTGCATTTCACTGTCACTAATACACAAGCAATTAGAGAGCAAGCTATGCGGGCTCTAGTTGATATCAAACGAGGAGCGTTAATTCGATAGGGTGCTATGAAGGAGACAATTGATGAGCTTAAAACACTGTAACTGTGGCCGCCCACAATACATGTTTGTTTATTTGCTGCTCACAAAACACACGAGGACTTTTCAACCAAACATACTCACTACTTAAAGCAGCCTGTCGACAGCAGCGCAAAACAAATCGTCATACGGAAATCACAATTGTGCAACTAATGCAATGGTGCAATGTGGACTGGAGTTCTCTTTTGGCTACAGAGTGAAAATGGAAAATGCCAAAAATGTTAAGCTGCAACGTTGTCCGCTGCATTAACTTTTTGATCATGGCTTTTGCTTAGATGACTGCACAGTTTTTGTGCTCTCTAAGTCTTGGCACTCTGCTCGCAAGAGCAATGACCACAGTTTTAATTGAGCGTAAAATTGGTGTGAGCATTAAAGCAAATTAATAATATCTCATATTTATTTTGCAAACTCAGCTTTAATTCCATTCAAAAGTAGCGTTTCAACTTTTTCCATCAACAATATTATTTTTTTCAATTGCTTTCCCTGCGCATGGCATTGTTTTTTATTCGGCAAATTAAAAACTTTCGCGGTTGCTTTGGTTGATGCTCTTCTGCGTTTGGCGCTTCGTCGCAAAAATGAAGACAAAAAATTTCAATTCAAAAGCAAAAGCAAATTGTCTTCTATTTCAAGCTCATTAGCTTTTAATGCAATTTCATGCGGCTCAACGCGCCTCAATTTTTGCCACGCGTAAATGTCCACAGAATGAGAAGATTTTAAAATGGAGACGGAGAGTGAGTGGGAGTGAGAGAGAGTCGGTGTTATAAACACACAAACATACATGCATACAGCGTCGCACATCGTTTGCATTACATTTTCATTTTGTGAGTTGTAAGTATGTGTGCAATTGTTGTTGTACCATATGTTTTGTGGATTTGGAAAATCGACTTTTGTCGTCATGAATTTAATTCTTTTCTCCAAGTAAGTAGAGGATGTTAAAAAAGAGACAGAACACAAGACAAGACGCTACAACATTTTATGTAAATTTTCTAAAATATTTATGGAAATGTACCATATTGTGAGAGACTGCGTCAAAATGGCAGCCAAGTAAATACATTTACATGTGTGTTTGTATGTATACATCATTTGAAGATACAGACACACACACAGGACCAGTCCAGAGAGACCAGACATCAGCATAAATTTTAGATAAATGCTACAGAAAGAGAATATTAAATGCTGTTTGTTGTTGCCTGTTTCAAGAGCTCCCTGCTCCGTCCCTTTCTCTACCATTTTGTGTGACTAAATGCAGCTTTTGGCTAATGTTTCTGGAGACACTGTAACAAAGCACACTATACGAGTATAAACAATAAATACAAAACTGTTTAAAACAAACAATTCGCAAGCTGCTGCCAAAAGATGTCGCTCTGCAAACCCATCGAAAGGTTGAAGCCATTTAAGCGCCAGATCAAAGTTGAACAGCTTTCTGCTGCCATCGTTGGTGCTGTGCCATATGAGCGCCTTCTTTTCATATGCTGTGCATACATATACAAATGAATACTTTGGACATATGAATATTTAGAGTGAAGTGTGTACGGCAGTGAAATGATGATAGAAGCGAGCGAGACTAAGTCCAACACTTTATTTGCGCTGAAGTTGCAGTTTTTTCATTGTTCAATAGAATGCTCGTAAAGAAGGAAGACTGAGAGAGGGGGGGTCCTGACGGTATGCAAATGAATTTGCCAAGAGCCATGGCGACAGTTTTATTGAGCTTATCTGAGTAGCTCTATTGTGGCTAAAGAGACCGGGAGAGAGCGAAAGAGACTGACAATTGGCGTACGTGCCGATAAAGTGAGTGCTATTGAGAGTAGTTCATAACAAAGCTGCATATAAGTGAAGCTTTTATGCATAAATAGGCACGTGCTTAGCACCACAGCCTTGCCTGCTCTGATCAACACAGCATCCGTAAGGTCTCAAGGCATTACAATGTGTGTAAGCAAATAAGAAGTGTGTGCGTTTGAATAGGCCTTGCTTATTTGAAGCTATTTATCACAGTCTTACAAGGTGTCTCTCTATTGTAATTGTTTAGCAATTAATTGTTACTTTGTGTCAAGTTTTGCTTTTCACCTTTTCAGTAATTACTTTGCCTCATTTAAATGTGTTTCTATTTAACATAATTATTTCCGCTATTCTCTTGCATTTAAGACAATCTTGCACACACTTTGTGCTATGTTAATATTCCTCGCATCTAATAAAGTTTTCTCGTGCTATCAAAAGTTATTCCATCTTCAACTACTGCTAACAATATTACCTGCAAACGCCATCCGTTCGTTCTCTGTGTACATTCACTTTTCTTGGTATCAGGCTAATGCGCTTAATCAAATGTTTATCTTTCAGCTGGTAGTGCTAGTTCTTTTCTTTTCCTTTCCCCTTGAACTCATACTCTTCCAGCGTGCACTTTTCCTTCTCCTGGGTTTTTGTGATTTTTCTCATTTATTTTCGTGCGCATAGATTATGTAAATTTTACTACTTTCACTTCGACATTTTCATTATGTCGAAGACGGAAGACAATTTCTTCCATCTCTCTTCCAGCGCTGAGCTAGTGAAAAATTGCGCTCTCATTTTGAAAAAAGTCAGAATTCGTATTTAAAATACTTGCACATAATTTATTTTCTCGCGAATACAAATCATTTCATTTTCTTGCAAGTCACGACGGCCCAAAAGTGTAGCATATCTTACGGCGCCACGCCATTAAAAGCAACCCAGTCATTCAGCCAGCTTCTAGCCATCCTGCCAGTCAACGCTGGAGCCTCCGATGATGGTTATATTACATTAACTGCAGCCAACAACAAAATAGTTCCGTGTGCCAAAAGTAAAATGAAAATAAAATGTAGCCTACAAAAAAAAGAACGGTGTGTGTGTGGGTTTGTTGAGTGCAAATGGGGCAGGGGTGCAGAAGCAACGAGTGTAGCACAATGAATATGTAACTAGGGGGAGTGGCAAGGGCTGGCAGGAAGTCAAGGGTGCTCGACTACGAGATGCGCTGCGTTTAATGTTCATAGCAATTTGGCTGCAAAAATAACGTTGTAAACTCCGGCGAGGCACCATGATATTCTAATAAGGTCGAGAGGCAAGAGAGCGTGGAGTATGCGATAAATATAAGTGTGCTAAATATCATAAAGAAAACTGCACATTTAAAATAATATTAAAATTCAAAATATTAAGAGAAACAGAAGAGCATAGATAAATTAAATTATCATAATTTTGAAGTAAGTCTTTGGGCAAGTGCCAACTAACACTTCCAATATTTAAATAAAATTAATAAAAAAAATGTTTGTAAACAGCAGCTTAAAGAAAATGTAAAATAAAAAAAATAAATTCCTAAAAATTATTTGGCTTTACATTAAGTGGTCATCAAGCTTCATTCTCAATATTTAATTTTATTCCATATCTTTTGGCTTGACGCTATGAGCAATATTCAATTGAAAAAAAGACCGAAATTTATTAACAATGAATACAAATCTAAGAACGTATCTAATATGCTCAGTTCTTAAAGCTTTGGCAGTGCAATTGCTGTTAACCCAGTCGAGTGTGGAGTAACATGTGGCAAGCAGTTTGCGACGCCCATTACAGCGTTGTTATGTGGGCGTCTCTCTTTGTGTGTGTACCTAGCCGTGTGTGCGTGTGTGTAGGTAAGCGTGACTATGTGGGTGTTGGGCTCTGCTATACAGTACGTGGCAGTGTCTTCTCACTCATTAGTCTAGCGCTAAAGTTGTGTTTATTTTAATGCAGCCGACTCGGCGTATGCGTAATTAAATTTCATGTGCCACACGAATGAAACCAGGTTGTCTGAGCGTTAGTTGCACGGTGTAAACACGCTTTGATGCGGGCAAGAGACTCGGGTATTAGTTGAGCAGTAATTTAAATTGTGAAAAGTTAACTGTTTGGAAAAGTTTCGTTACCCACTTCACTTGGGTTTCCCGCACACTGCGAAAGCCCTTCAACCTTCAACAACAAGAGCCTACTGTCTATTCAGCAAGCCTGTCCCTATGTGTGCCTGTGTGCCTGCGTTTGAGACTGACAGGTCAAAGTTCAAACAAACATGCATGGAATTCGTTTGCATAAGGAGTCCTTCAGGACTCCAAATCAATCTCAGAGCTGCAGTACCCTTGACTGTTATCTTATCCGCTGTCCGTGTTACCCGATTGTTGTTCCCCCTCTTATGTAAATATCAACAACGGTCTGTTTGTCTGTCTCTCCGTCTCTACGTCCATGTCTAGCTGAATGGTTGGCTGACTGCTATCTGTCTACCCTTGACAGACATCGGGCTTTCCACTCGACGGCCAAACGGATCGACACTAATTGCTTGACCTTTTTTTTGTGCAACATAGTTGTTGTTGTTGCCACCGTGTTGACCTTTGAACGCGATTCCACTTTGCATGCGTTGACGCGAACCGCTAACGTGCTGAATGCTGGCTCCTGACCCGGCGGTCGACGTCAACATTGACATGGATAACCACTTAGAGTCAAGTACAAAACAGACGTAACCTCAACAATTCAAAATGTCCAAAAGCCATTCGATTTGCACAGTTTGAAAAGTTGATAGGCCATAGACGAGTCAATGTGCTGATTCCAAAGGTCAAAGGCCATTTGTTAACTCCCGATAACATTGTTCATTTGAAAAATTTGCAAATTGAAATGGCGGTTTGCATCTAATAAACGATTTAGACATACGGATCGGATCATGAGCTGCCTTACGATATTAAAATTTCCAGCAAAATAAGTTGGTATGTCTGCTTTACCTTATACGGAGATTCAAAACATAGTCTTGGGTATCTTTTTTTCTTAAATTTTAACAGTTTGATCAATACACTATATCATATACACCTAATTCTGTTTTTACACGGTCTTTTTTTACACGGTTTTGGTATAACACGGTTTGAAAATAAAATATATTTAATTTTTTTTACACGATTTTATTCCATTTAACACGATTTAAAATTTTTTTTCTTAAATTTTTTTTTGTCAAATTTAATTTTTGCAAAGTTATTCATAGCACAAATTTCGGGGAATTCCCTTTTTGTGCATACAAGCACAAAGGTCAGAGCGATTGAAGTGTGTTAATATTTTATGTTTGGTAAAGAAATTTTTTATTGGCAAAGTCCAGTTCTAAATTATTCCAGCGATGATAGTGATTGTATACGCCTTCGAAGCAAGCGAATGCGAATAACTGATGATGACATCAGTTAAATTTATGTTCCTGTATTTATGATTATGACTAATTTTTTTTACTTTTTTACCTTAAAAAATGAATTACCTATTCTTTTCGTTAATAACAAAGCTGTTTAACTAAATTGTTTTTAGTTCCTTAACTTGTCTATATTATTTTTGAGCTTAGAATGCTTTTTTTATCTTTAATTACTATGCTTGTAAAAATAAACATTATATATATGATATAATAAAATAAACATGAATACATCATCTTAAAAAAATTCTTGATTTTCACTTATTTTAATAGGTTTTAGAGATTAGGAACCAATTACCTATTTTTGCATACGATCACTGTCTTTTTTTACACGGTTTTTTTTTACACGGTTTTTTATGGAACCAATCTACGGTGTAAAAACAGAATTAGGTGTATTTGCAAATGTCTGTTCTCTGCAGTCGATGCTGCAGTTAAGCCTAACATGGGGATAGTAAGAGCAGAGGAAAAACAATAAAACTATTATATAAACCGTCAGTCGTTCTTTTGTTCTTTCATTTTATCGTTCATATTTGAAACAACTTGAAATCCAAAGAAATAAAAACGCAAAATTAATGCGGATAATCAATTGAACTTAATATAATCCGTTTAGGTAGAAATTATGTGTTGTACAAAGAAATATATGCGGCCAGCTTTTGATGTATTGGAAACGTATATCGGCCTTTTATTTGCATGTGGAAAATGCTGAATAATGTTAAAATATCTATAACTAATAGTATTTACTAAGCTCCAAAAAGATTGCAAGTTGCTTTCTTGGCTGTGTTTGTTAATTGGTTTAATTAGTTAATTGCGTATTCATTCTGAAATTAAGCAAACATGTATTTCATTCTTAAAGTGTCTCATAATTCTGCTAACAAATCTCTAAATTCCTGAAAATAACAATATTTTGCTTATCATATTGAATATGACATAAATTTAGCATTTACGAATCAACTTGTTCAACATGCTAATTCAATTCATACTGGGGACAAATACTGCAGAAAATCATGTGACAAAACAATCACATTCATTTGCTCTTCCTCCCAGTTGGAAAAATAATAGGTGATGGTTAGGTGTGTGTGGTGACATTGACAGGCAACGCAATCAACATTTTGTCAGTCATTGTGTTAACATTCATTTGTTGCACCACCGGCTTCCACCAGACTCGTGCCATTTGCATATTTATTCTTAACCAAAATCTAATAAAAACATTGCAGTAAAAGCGAATGCATAAATCAGGAGGAAACCGACAGAGGTGAGAGGAGAAACAAAAGGGAGCATCGTCAAATGCCAAAAACCAAAGGCAATCCCACAAGTGCATAAATTTCAGCATTTACCTAGGGTTATGATGCTCTGGTAACCAACCTGCACTTTTTCCACCCCCACACACTTACCGGACACACAAATACACCCTGCCATGCCTGGCAAGCCTTGAGGGCTGACATTGTGCACATACACAAATTTGTGCAGAGGAACAAGAAGTGCAACTTTAGTGTGTAGCTGGAATGAAAGCACAGACCCCAAGATGCAACATGTTTGTGTGTGTGTGCGCTTGTTGCATCAGTCGAGATTTTTGGACTTGCGGCGCATACCTCAACGCCAACTTATGGCCACATTTTTTGCCCCTTTTTATGCCACTTATGGTATTTCTTTGCCGTGATTTCTGGGGGCATAAAAACACCCAAAAAGCTGCTGCTAAACTTTCGCTTGAGCAAATAAAAATGTGCCGTGGCAGCTGCTGCAGTTATTTTTTCGCTCCCGGAGAAGAAGGGATAAGGGGGATAAGGACGAGACATGAACTCTCTGCCATTAGCCAGTGCCGCATTTCAACTGGAGTGGCAATAAGTGCCATGCATATTGTCGCAACCAGGTGACGCCACACAACCTGACAGCATAAACTGCAACTTGGCCCAGAAACTTGACTTATTGGCAGCCCCACAAACCTCTTCTTCTCTATCTCGCTCCTACTCTCCGTCTCTCTGTCCCTCTACTTTCATACGTTGGTAAATTGCACTTAAAAGCTTTTCAACTTTGCTTAATCTTGCGAAACTTTCATGGTTTATTTTTAATGATAAGATTCGTCAACCATTAAATTGTCAATCAAATAAACTATAAACTTCTATCCCTCAAATGACTTACATTCACCATCTGTTGCTTAATTTTCCGGCTGATTAGCAGAGCTCAAGTATTTACCTAAAATGACAACTGCATGACAATTTATTATTTTGAATTTATATTTAATAATTGAGAAGCATTCAAGCAGATTCTTATCGTGATTATATACAAATATTACATTTCTGAATTAGTTTGTATACTCAAATTATTTGCATTACATTCTCATATTAATAATAATCATAATCTCATTTCAATAAATAATTGTTGTGAATTTCCTCCATCACCTTTAATAAATATTTCGATCAATATTTTACACCTATTTGGGCACATGTAAATGCACTAACTTTAAAATATAATTTACTCAACTATGCGAAACATACACTAGTTAGTACCAAAGTAGTTCCAACCCAATTTTAAAATTTCAGCAAATATGTATTTTTGCAGTTTCTACAATATTCAGATGGCTCCGTCATCCACTTGTAGTTGCTCTGCTGGCCATCTCAACAATACATGACCAATTCACACGATTTACCCACACAGTATATTTGTGAGAGTATGTGGGTTTTCCCTTCTCGACCCTTCCGGCAATTTACGCGCTAGTAACGATTGCATTGCAATTGCTTGACCCACATGTCATAAACAATAAAATATATTAAAATATATACGCGGCATATGGGAAAGGACCCATTTAAAACAGGACAACAAGCGAACACAATGGACACAATACACCACAAGGGGGCGCTGCCTGAAAATTTAAACAAATTTTTGCACATTTCCTGCTGCCCATTGTGATTGTTGTTGTAGTTGTTTTTGTTGTTCATATAGCTGTTGCTGTATTTCGTGGCGTTGTGTCCTGCACTTGCAGCTTGACACAGTTCTCTACCACACCCATTTATTTGCAATGTCAACGAGAGTGCAAGAAAATAAAAACAAGCAAGAAATTTGCAATCCAGTGTATGCAACTGCAGAGTACCCGGTACCAGTATAATTGTTGCTTTGAAAATCGATTAAAACAATATCTTGGTTATATATATAACGTGTGACTAAATGGTATACTAAAACTCAATATTCGGCAATGAGAGGTTGAAAATTCAAAAGCAAACAATCACGGCAACAATTTAATAGACCACATTGCTCTTTCAAGATTTGTGCTTGAAAATTCGATGCAAATGCAACTCAGTAGAGAGTCAACCAGAATTTTTCTCAATTGGATAGACAAACTTCTCTCCAACGAGGAAGGCATCTTCATCCGGGTAATGTATGCAATTGCATAACTTTATTATGCCCTTGATAGTCATGTGCAGGGTATTAAAAATGCTCATGCTTGAGGCTTCTGCTTGTTCGTGGTACTGCTAATGGCCACTCCAAGCTGCAGCCTATAAAATTTGCATGTAATTTGTGCCTAGCAAGCCGAAGCAGAAGCAGTAGCAGCATATTAGAAGATGAGAGGCGTGTCAGCTCATGTATTTATTATGCGAACTAAACTCAACTTCTTCAGCTACATGTACTGTTGCTGCGGCGACCTTGCTGCTTGCTGCCGAGACCTTGAACCGAGCGGCAGAGTCCATCGTTAATTTAACGGCGACAATGACAACGCCTCTTCGCTGTCATTGCAATTTTCGGGGAAAATTTCTGTGGCTAATTAGCAACGGACCAATGTCAGCACTGGGAATCACAATGAGCATGCCAAATGTAAATGGAAATGGGGAAAATGGTTAAATGGCGATTGGGAATAAGGTGATTTTAAATGAATTTCAAAGTGATCTAATTAAAGCCCAACTTGTGGACATGGTTTTGGGTGCTGCATTTTATTGGGTCTTAATTTCCGTTGTTGCCGCCTTAAAGGTGCCACACACAAACACACACACACTCACGCACAAGTTTCAATGGTTGTGCAACCGCAAGGCGTGTGTGAAAATTGAAATGTCACCCATATACTCGTCCCCAAACTCCTATCTCACTCTTTGTCGGTTCGTTCTCAATCCCAATGCAATGCATGCCATGTCGTGGTTCGCTTTTGTTGCTTGTCTGCCGTTGACAGTCATTGACAGCGACGAGGACGAGGACGAGACCCAGAACGAAAACGAGCACGAGGATGAGCTCGATTTTAAGAGGAAAGCAGGGTGTGAAAGGCAGTTAGGGTTTTTTTGGTGGTACAACTAGCCACATTGCAGCCAGGCAATGTTGCATGCCGAGCTGCACTTAATGCTGACTCAACGCAATATAAGTTCCTATTTGCCAGGCGACTTGGCTTCCCTCGACTTTGCCATGTTTCGATACTTTCGCTTCGTGGCACAACTCGAGCAACTTAATTTGCGCCCTACACCGGCAATAGTGGTCTTTGCAAAATCACTGACTTCATATTTGCATAGCTTAGATTAAACTTAAGAATTCTGTTGGGCAATTGCAGGCAATATTGTAAACAATATTAAAATTCATTTGAAAAACTGAATATTTAATTTTAAATTCTATTTAGTAGATTAACTCCTTTAATTATAATTTTAGCATGATATTTTCGATTTCACAGATAAGCTTGTATATTTTAATTTTCATTTGCAGCGTGTTTAAATTCGTTGCGACAAAAAATATTATACATTTTTTATAGCTAACTACAAGCTGTCGCCTAACTTCCTTCCCTCTAACAGTTGGCCAACAACTTCCCTCTTTTGGCCGCAACATCTTTAGCTGCTTTTTAGCACAAATCCTTTTTTGTAGTTTAAAACGTTTTCGACAGGATTTAGTTGCATGACTTTTTGCTTTTAACATTTTGCTTGCTAACATTTCTAGTGGCGTTGGTCAGTCCAACAACAACCCACCTCCCCTCCCGCAGTACCACATACTACTTCTACTGGACTGCTGACTGGCCTGAAGCTGTACTGATCCTGTTTCTGTACCAGACACGTAGCTCCATGGGTAAACGTGCGCGGCATTTCCAAATACAAATACATGGCCGCATTTTGTAGTTGCCACCCACTTACTTAACTATACACCCTCCAGCCTTAGCCTAGCTACTACCTTCAATCCCCGCATTTGACCCCATCAGCCATCAGCTTGCCTGGATTTTCTGCTGTTTTGTTGCAGTCGCAATAAATTGTGTTGTCGGTTTTATTTGTTGACCATTTTTGCGATCGAATCTTAAATTCGATATATTTCGCTCATACGATTTGTTTTGGCCATTTCTGTGGGCCAGTAACAATCCATTCGTTGCATTTACCACTGCTGGAAAATCAGTTATTATGGGGTGCCTTAATTGCTGCACTGTTGACACTGTTGAGCCAGAGCCAAGTAAACCATTTAAAGCCCGATTGTGACTAGGCAAACTGCTCTGCAGATACATAGCATAACTGGCACAACTGCCAACAAGCAACTAGCGACTGCCGCCATTTGCTTCTCACATTGTTTGCGGTAAAACTTTTTGCTCAGCTTTGTTAATTCGGTCAATATTTGCGGACGCACGAAATAAAAATGAAAACTCAGCGCAAAACTTTTCGCTGCGCTGCCGCAGTGGCCAAGTTAAAGCAAAATAATGAAAAAATCTATTTAACCCCTTAATGGTTGTTGGCCCAAACTTATACCCCACTTTTTCTTGCTATCTCTCTCTTGCCCTATGTGGAAATGTAGTTTGTTTTGCTTTTGGGTTGGACAGCAGGAAGCAGGAAACTTTTGAACTGTGTTTGTAAAGGCCGCCCACTAGAGCAATCAAATATATATACGATTTATATAAATATATGTACATACACAGGGTACACACTGAATGCACACACGAGCAACAGTTGTGACAGCTGTCAAATGTCTGCATGTGGTCACTTTTGTTACGGTTCGTCTTTAATTTGTTCATTTAACATATGGAGAATTAGATGCGGATGCTCATAAAAGAGAACCAACTGACCAATGCTCAGAAAATAAAAAAATAAAATGCATTTTGTGACTCAGCACTCAAGGACTTTTATGAGAAATACAAATTTGAACTGTTTAACAATTTAAAAAATTCTATTTTTATCTGTAAAATATAATATATAAGACAATATGTATTATCATTTTTAATTAAAATTAAATCTGCAAATTAACCAAATTTCATCAAAGTGTGCTTAGAATAAACATTTCCATTTACTTCAGAAAATTTCACGTATTTTTTATTTAAGTACTATTAAGTTGAGAGCCCGTTTGAAGTGATTCACTCTTAGCGCTAATTACAAGTCCGGCTATTTGCACAACTTACCTGTTAAGTATTCAGTTTTGGGAACTAAAGTCACGCTCTAGTTCTCCAGCTGAGTTTAGCTCAAATTGGTTCAGTCCTGTTCTGCCAAGACTGAAAGCAGAAAGCAAAAGTTTCTTGTTATTTTTATGGGTTTTTTTTGGGTGTTAGTTAAATTTGTTTGCAAATTATTTGCTTTGCTGTTTGTTGCTTTTGTTGTTTGGCTGATGCGTGCAAAGAGTCTTAAGTTAATTAGTCTGAGTTGAGCTGCAGAGTTTTCAGAACATTGAGGAATTTATAGTTTGACTTATAGTTTTAACTTATTTGGTGAAATTTTTACACTTACACCTAACTGATTTCAATGAAACTTTAATTTTTGTTGATAAATGCTCTTGTTATACTATAAATATTATGTTTTGATTATGTTGTCATTTAACAATAATTTTGTTGTACAATAATGTTGCACAAGAAGGCCTTCTGCTTATTTTCTCAGCTGACATTTTTCGCCTTCAAGTCAAACATTTAACGTGGCGACCACAATAGCTCAGCTGACCATAAATAATCAAATCTTATACACAATCTGCAAACAGATTTTGCGTTTCTAATAAATTTCACTTTGCGACTAACCAAAAAGCCACGAAAGAGCCAAAAAAAATAAATAAATAAATATGCAGAAAAAAGACTATTGGCAATGAGGTCTGTTCAGGCAAAAAAGGCAGAAACTTTTTGCCAGACAAGAAAATATAAAAATTTATATTTATGTCCTGGTAACACGCAATATAGAAAATATATATATATTTGTGTAAATCTGGGTATGTATATGTATGTACATAGTCTGCAGGGCAATTGTCGTTGTGTTGGTTTATTGGAAATTGCGTTAGTACAAAACTATGCAAAAAGGGAAGAAAACAAAGGACAGGCAAACAACGAAATAGCGAGATAGAAGCGACAGCAAATTATGGTCCACTGATTTTATAAGCGATTTCTATACCCTGCAAAAGCGAGGATGAAAAAGCATTTGAAATTGTAAAGATGTCAGAACTATTTCACATGAAAAAAGGTATCTTCAAGTCAACCAACTCAGCAACAACTAGACCATGCTTCTATATTTTGACTTTTTTGTGTTCCTTATGGCTTTTAGCTTTCGTTCTTCTGCTATATGTCTGTCTGTCGTCAAGGACCAGCCTTTTATTTATGCGGTGTGAAAATGTGGTTAGAAGTCAATAACATAATAAAAACGTTGACGTTCTCTGTGAAGGTCGCACGCATCAGCGAAACAGCTGCTGACAGAGAGGATATGAGCCACAAAAAGAGAAAATGTCTATGCCGAACTTGGAAGCTGATTGCGAAATGCTAGCCTTAAGGCTTGATGGTTATGCGTCTACCACTCTGTCTCTTCTTTCGCTTGTCTATCTGCTGGGCCCGAACAATGCGAAAACAAAAGTTTCATTGCATAACAATAGGCGCAATGGCGTGCCACAAGCAGCATTTAAATATAAATACCTGCAGCTCGAGCAGAAAAACCACCAGAAAGCCGCCGCTGGCCAAAAAGTGAAAAGTTTTCTGCGTTTTACAGGCAATTTTCGCATCTCCCTTTCTCGTTTCCATTCCCTTATTTTCTACCTCATTCTCTATTCATTTATCTCCGTCCTGCTCACTGCCACTGGTGTTGAGTGTGGCCCGTGGTCGGTGGCACGTGAAAGAAAAAGTGCAGGTGGCTTTTGCTGGATTCGCGTGGCCAGCAGAATAAATAAACTTCAGCTTTTTGCTAGCCACAACAAACACAGGCTGCAGCAGCAGAAGCACGAACGACAGCAACAAATATCTAGGGAAAAAATCTAAAAATGTAACAATAACAAATGAGAAACAGAAATGGGCACAAAAATTGAAAAAAAGAAGCGTAAAAAAGTTTTATTTATTATTTTGGTTACAAGCAGAGCGTGAAAAATTTGTTAAGCTTTAAAATGCTGTTGTTTTCCTTCGGGCGATCTCTCTCTATCTCTCTCGCTCACCCTCTTCTTCTGCTACTTTCTTTCTCTTTTGTTTTTTGTTTTTTCGGTGTTAAGGTGGCAAATAATTGCGAACAAATACAAACAAGCTGCATTAACAGTGTTGGAGGCAGGCACTAGCAGATGCTTCAAAATTAGGTTGAGAGTTGGATAAAGCTGATAATGTGAAAAGCTGCGAAAGTTAGGTCAGCTGTAGACAATAGCAAAAGGTATGCTATAAGGATATTGTCTACATAGATTTATGTTCCTTGCATATCCCAATTAATTATATTTAAATTCTTAACTTCTTTTGTATTCCAAAATAATTTATTATATAAGGCTCTCGATGTTGAATAAAGACTCAGTTAGACTCAGTTGCAGTTCAGTGCAATTGTAGTAATAAATCTATTTAAAAATACTTTCACACCATTTAGCAATTCTTCTCGTACAGTTTTCCCTTTAAGAGTGTGCGTAAGCCGTTATTCATTTGGCCTCAGATACATCTTTAGTGTTCTACCCATTCCAAATACTTCTCGCAGTTATGTGCTCATCAATTACTATATATTTCAGTCTTCTTCCTCTGTAATACCATTAGCTGGCTTAAATTTACATTCTCATTGTATATCCACTTGATTTCATTAGTTGACCTGTTTCACCCGCCAGTCCCCGCTTTAGACGCATCGCAAGGCAAGTGTTGTGCCACAAAATAATTGCCTACTTTTCCGAGGGCGCAAAAAACTTCATTTGGATGCAAGGATTTCCCCGTGGGAGCAAATTTTGTTACGAGAATTTCTTCATTTTTGTGAAATTATACAAATTAATTTGGGAGCGACAATTGCGGAGTTTCGGACCTCCTGTTTGCAGGGCGCCATCACGTTTCCGGATTCCCTTTGCCCTCTTTCATTGCTGCCTACTTCCTGCTGCCTACTGCCTGATGCCTGCTGCCTGCTGCCTGTGCCCATTTCGCGGGCATCGCATTAATTATGCTCAAGTGTCCGCTGGGAATGTGGCCAACACTTGTTATGTAATGACTTTTGTTGGGCTGGGACGCGGGGGCGTGGCATTCTGTCATCAGCATCGCGTTGTTGGACAAGTTTTTGATTTGATTCTGCCTACTGTTGGCAGCCAATGGGGATTTCCATGCAACGGTTAAAAGCGACACAGAAAAAGTGTTGAAGGGTGAGCAGGAGAGTGAGAGACAGACACAGAAAGAGAGAGAGAGGGAGGGAGGGAAAGCTGTACAGAGGTGAAAGCCTTTTGCTAAATATAACTAAGCGTTGGCAATGCTGGTAAAAATTTATCCGTCCGCCAGCTGCAAGGCAATATATCACAGATTTATGTCAGCATCATGAAAATAGCACACGCATATACAGAAAAACATACAAGAACATACGCAAACGCACACAGAAAAAGACTATGGCAAAAGACTATGAGCAAACTATAAAAACAGAGCGAGAGTAAATAAAAAAGAAAAAAAAAGGCCAAAGCAAAATCGAGGCGAAAGCGGAAACGAAAATGTTGTAGCACACAACCAGAGAAAGCACTAAAACAATACAAATAGAAACTCGTGAGTTTCACTCTAAGGATGTGTTTTGTGTTTGTATGTGTGTGTGTGAGTCTGGTTGCGAAAGTAAGCATGAGTCTTGCCAAATGGTAAACAAATTGTAAACCTTATCAGACATTGTACATTGGCATTTGAAAAGTAAATGTATATAGTACTTAATAAGCTTAGCAATTTGCAGAAACAACAACAAAAAGTTGACTTGTATTTTAAAGTCAAGTGTAATAAGAATATTTATTTAAGAAGAGTCTTTTTCTGTTCATAAGAAAAAATAATTCTGCGCAATGCTTTGCTTATAAGTAGCAATTTACCAATGTGGTTTAAATTTGGCAAATATGGACTTTAATTGCATCATGTTTTGGGTATAAAATTTACAACAAATGGAATTTTTATATGCAGAAGCTGCTGTCAGTTAGCCATCAACCTTTGCCCCTTTTCCTCCTATACTTGCCCCAGTCCATTCCTCTTAAGGATTCGTGGGACATTAATTTGCTCAAATGACAAAAGCATGTTACAAATGGAAAGAGTGTCTGTCCTTTTGTTTGGGCATTCACCTGACATGTTCGTTAATAATGATCCTGCATAATTACTGAATAAGCGATGAAGAGGGGAAGGTGGGGCAGCAATGTTGAAACTGTTTGCAGTTTTAACGCCTGCACTTGACACTTGAAGTACAACAATAAATTTAAAGACAGTCTGCAGTGAAAGCAGCTACACACACACATATACTAACATAAATAGAGAGTTTGGGGAAAACGAATGAAAACTATGCGCCAGTGATTTATGTGCTCATAGTTATAGAGAACTAAAAACCCTGAAACCCCAAAGATGGCTATGCAAAACTTCAAAAACAACTGTCGAGGTGCAGTTAAAGTCGACGGTCATGGGTTGGTGGGTCGGGGCAGCGGGGGGTTTTTCAGGTCGAGCATTGCCAAAGCCACAGCAACATTGCGGGCAATAAAAAATTGTCGGAGGGCACGAGACAAAGATATAGCGTTACGTTAGGCTATAGAGGGAACATGTACTATGTGGAAAGCCACATGTGCTGTAAACCAATTGAAAGTGCCGTAAATTGGGTCAGACAGACACAGCGAGTTGAGTTCTGAAATCAAAGACAGCTGCAGCGAACACAAAGAAGTGGGAAATATTGAAGCAGTTGTGATGAAGACAAACATATCCAAAATACAAGTGCCAATACTTAAACTTTATAGCTTCGAGTCAGAGACTAATCTAGACAGTTTACCACAGACTCCATTTACAGGGTATACGATTGGCCCACGCGACTTTTGTGGCACAACAAATCGCTAAAGCGTGACAGGCTTCGAGTGATTGTCTACAAATTGTGTTAGTGCGGCAAGGTGAACGAGCATGTTGCAAGTACGGCTCCAACGAACCCGAGCTGCACATCTATTTATCAATTTGGAATTGCGCAAAGTTTTGCCCAGACAAAGGAGAAATCACATGAAATTACATTTTATTGATAGCAAAACGAAAGTAAAGCCAGACAAACAAAGACGAGGATAAAAGTAAGTGCAAATGAAAAGGCCCACTAAATTACTAAGCACACACGTGTGAGGCTGCTGAGTTGCATGCACCTCGTACTTTTTATTTTTTTTTGTCTTTTTTGTGCGCTGAACTTTGGGTTGAGGCTGCAAAGTTTGGCTGAAATAACTTTCAATTCTAAACTTGGCCAAAGTCGTTGAAAAGTTGGCTACTGCAACGTTGCCGAAAATAAATGTGCTGTGAAAGTCAATCAAGTGTTGCAATTTGGCGAGTACTGCAGCATCGACTTTGCGCACGGACTTACATTTTTGGGGTTACCTATCACGGTGGCAAGTGGCAACATCTGCATGAGGCACGAGGCGGCAGCGTTGCAATTGACAGCTAACAAGCGGCAAGCCGAACCTGACCAAATTAATTGCCAGCTGGATTGCGCTTTTTGAGAAAGGAGATTTTGAATATTTCAATTAAATTGAGAATGAAAAAAGAACAATGCGATTATGAGAAAATAATAGTTTAGCTAGAAATTGATCAAATAAAGAAACTGATTCTATTAATATTCTGTTAAATAACTTAAAGTAAGAGGAAAAAATAAAAGTATTAATATTCTGTAATCTCAATCAGACCAAACCCAACATTTGGCAAGTCTTTTCTTTAATCTAAGCTATTCTATGCATCGCTATGTCTGTGAACATTCCAGTACAAGTCTCTGCCAAAAGCGCTTTGCTTAGATTTTGGTTTTTTTCGTTTGCCCACATTTGGTATACAATTATAAATCAGGCATAAACCATAATTGAAAGATCAAACGCACAAAACTGGAACTTGTGGCTGTGCGCTTGTGTATGTGGGAATGTGAGCGTGTGCGTGTGTGTGTGTGTGTGTGTGAGTGGGTTTATCTGATGCGCATTTGTCGCAGCTTTCAGACGGCTGACGATAAAAGTACGTACTAATACACACCCTCTCTGCTCACAGGGATGGACAAGCGAAGGCGTAAGCGAAAAATGTTGTGTGCGTTAATAAATTACAACAATAATGACGCCAAACATGATAACAACATGGCTGATAGATGGCAGTAGGGGGAGGGAGTGCGTATAATGCGACTGTGATTCAGAGAATGGAAATACAGTGGATGGTGGAATGGGTGGAGGGCGGATGGAGCTAGCGATTGTTATTGATCATCGCAATATTTTGGGCATTAAGCAGACGCAAGTCAAGCCAAACATATGCAGCCAGCAGTCTGGTTTGGGGCGGCGGTGTTGTGATGGCCAGTGTTCGATGTATGTGCGCTTGTGTGTATGGGACAGGCTTTTATCCATTTGACTTGTTTGCGCAGACAAGGCAAAAAGGATAACATTGTCCTGTGGCTACATGCCTGGCATTGAGGCAGCCATTCAAAGTGCTGAAAGTCTAAGCCATTAAAGCATATTAGTTTTTGCCTCGTTGTTGTGTCTCCACTCGCAGTGTGTGTGTGTTGTATGTGTTTGTTTGTGTCCTGTCTGTTTGTGTGTGTGTGCGTGTTTTTATTTATTTCGGTACATTTTTGTTTACGCTCGAATGCACAATAAAAGTTTTAAAGGATTGACGTGCTTTTTGTTGCTGTCGCTGTTCTTCCTGCCGCTTCTGTTGTTGTCTCCACCATTTTGTATTTTGCATGGCCGCGATTGTTTGGGATTTCGTTTTACGACGCCAATAAGTATGCAACAGTTTTTTGGCGGACTTGTGGTAACAGTGCGTATACGCAATTCTTGGCATGTTTGTTTTTAGGAAAGCATTGACAACTAAGAGAAGTCAGTTTTATATTTTACACAAACAAAGCAAATAAATTATGCAAAAATCCGTAGATATTAGGCTGCAAATTTATTTCAATGTTTTTCACATTTAAGTGCTGCCTACCAATTTGCTTGCATCAATTCTAAGCTGAACATTCCCATAAAATCAAGTAAACTATCACCTAATTTAATTTGTGCTATCTTTATTTACTCCAAGTCGTTAAACTTGCAATTATAATTATGTGCGAGTGATTTGCAGCCTGTAACTCATAGATATCTGTGCAATTAATTCACATTACGCATACGCAGCATTAGCCATTAGGTAATTAGCCAAAGCCAACAGCATACAGTACATTTCGTAATCATTGAGTCTTAATTAACTAATTTATATTTTTGTTTACGTTTTACTTCCCAAACATTTTCGTAGATTATGCAACAAATAAATGTATTGAAATGACACTGGTATTTATAATGCGCAATCAAAATGAGATTTAAACTAAAATTATGCACTTTAAATTCACCGGAATTTTCTTTCACACTTCAAACCTCCCACTGAATGCAAAGCAGGGTTTCTATAAAGCTTTTTAGCTCTGGTCGAACCCCTTTGACTCACCCCCTTCACTCGAATAGCGCTGGCAACTAGTTATGCAAACAAGTCGACAATGGTAAACACAAAAACAGCATTCAATGCAATTTATTTTCGTAATAAAAATGCATTTTTATTACAAAATCATAGTCGAGAAATATCTAGCGCACGTAGCCAGCGAATATATGTACCATTCATTGAGTACGGAGGTTTATATAATTGCATTCTGTACAATAACTGTACATAGAATGGTATAATACCCTATTGTGATATTTACTTAAATTGAACGAATAAGGTAGAAGTGGAGATAACTTTAGTTCTCACTTTTAAAAATAGCTTGACAAATAAGTTTAGATGTAAATTAATACAAGTTAATAAAATTGATAAATGGTAATAATTCCAAACAGTATCATACTATCTAGAGCATAGCTATTTATTTAACAGTTTGTTTTATAATTTTGTCATTTAAAACTTTTTATTAAGATACTAACCAGATACATATTTTGCTTTTTTAATAATGTTTTTGGTTTTAATGTGAGTGCAGCTGCACCTGCTATCCACGTGCACAATTTATGTGTTTAATATTGAGAGAGACGCCAATAAATACGATAAACTGGCCCGCAGGTTACTAACAAATCCCAGCAGCAACCAAAATGAACCCATTACAAATTTTTCTTGCTCCGTTTTTGGCCATTTGATCAGCTGTAGGCGCGCTTTTAATCCAATGGCCCATAATAATTTGTGCAAATTTATTTGCCAGTGCTTAGTAAACGATGGCGCGACACACAGGACACACGCCACATTGTGGCTCTATAGAAAATCAACATCACGCATACGCCACCGATTCAGTCGAACGGTTTTGTTGAACGCCTGTGCTTGTGGTCACGGCCAGATAGCGTGTAAATAAAATAAATTGCAATAAATAATCTGGCCATGTGCCATAAATCTCAGTTAAATGGACATTTGCATCTTGAAATAGTCCACAGCTTTAGCAGCAGCACCAAAGCCAAAAACAAAACTAGACAGTAGAATGGTCAAAGCCAGGAAAAAAGTGAACTCATCTGGTACTTGAAACAAAGCAGCCAAATGATAAAATGCCTCGAGACACACACGAAGACCAGCTAAAATGAGATATACTGACCAAGGTCGTTGCCAGACACTGAATCTGTCAGACCCTCGAGAATAAGCATTTATATTTGTATGTACATATACTAACATATATTTATTTATGTTTAGTTTTCACAAGAATCTTATTTCGGCTTTTGCTTCGATGGCGTAGGAGTATAAGTATATGGCTTAACTTTAGTAACCTCATTTAACGCTCTTCTTTGGTTTTGCCATAAATTGTCTTCATCTCAATTTCATTTCCAAAGGTCACACATTTTTGTGTGTGATTTGAATAGAGGAAATTTGATAATACCCATTTATTTATCTATGTAGATTAAAAAACACTCCTTAAACCTCTTGCAAATGCTAATCTTTGTATGCACTTAGAAACTTAAATCAATTTCTCAAATCCAACCTCATAAATGGCGCAAGCATTGCAAATAGCAAAAGCAAACTGCAACTAAGCTGAATTTTAATCTGTTGCTTAGTGTAATCTATAACTTGGCTTTTAAATGTAACCGAGCACGCAAAGCAGCTTCTGGCCTGCTTCTCACTTAAATCTCTGTCAGAGTTGTAGAGCAGACATCTCCCCCTCTTCATTCTCGCCTCGTCACTGTCTTCCTCAGTCTGTCTCCGCCCAAGGGGCAGACTTATGTAAGTACGTGTTGATTATGGCGTGGATTTTGTGTTTCTTGTTGTTGTTGTTCTTATTGTTGTTGGTGGTGGTGATTTTGTTGGTAGTGTTAGTGTTAATGGCGACAGAAACTATACACAACTGCAGAACTGAACTCTGAGCATGAGGCAAACTTCTAGACCATTTACCATATTCCACAATATAAGCAAACGTAGTTTTTTATGCAAATATTTAAGAGCATCATCGAAGCAGAGGCGAAGAGTGCACCACGCAGTGCAGTTGCAATAATGCTATGTCTGTAAGAGTGTGTGCGTGTGTTATCTACTGCCGTCTGAAGAGCTCAGGCAGCTGTAAGCCATATATAGATATATATGTGTTTATGTAAGTGTGTGTGAGTGTGCACAACACTCGACGATAAAATCGTCATGTAGTCGTAATGTCTGCATCAAATTGCATTTGCCAAACCCGACCCCCTTCGCAACATGTACCTCTCTCAGCCACGCCTCAAGTGCCTTTGGGGGCATATGTGAAGTCGCTGTCGTCGCCGTCGTCGCCGCCATCGCAATGTGTATTTATGCATAGCTTAATGCGGTTCAATGTCTGGTAAGGACATCAAAACACGACACAGGGCAACGTCTCCGCTCTACGTATCCGCTGCTAAAGTCATAATCATAAGCGTAATCATAATCAAAGTCAGAGTCACGCAGGGAGTCGCCGATTGTCCGGGAGGGACGTAGTCAGAAGTCAAGTGGAATGCATCAGGAATCATAATCAACAGGCGCACAATATCAAATAGTTGAATAGATATTTTCTTACTTCATTATTTTCATATTGAATTGATATGCCGTTAGTACGAGCAGAAGAGCATTAGACAAATCCGATTTTGTTTAAAATATCATAAGGAATTTGCATTCGATTTGCGTTCTAAGCTGCACTTGATAGCCAACTGAAACGAGAAATGTGAACTTAAGTTCAGATTATGAGTGCACAAGGTGTGGGGATTAGGGTACAATTGCTGAGTATGAGAAAAGCTTAAACAAATTATAAAAATAAGCTAGAAACTATTTAGTTCATGGCTAATGTAAGTAAGCCATTGAAAATGAAGTTAAGCTATGAATTTATCAAGGTTATTAAATGAAATGAGTTCGGTAGCTGAGAAGCAAGCAAAATATGATTTTATATACAATTATCTTCAATATTCAAATATTGGCTAGATATCAAATTAATAAAAGCTTTTTCAATTGCAGTAAACCAGTTAAGTTGTCTTTTGTAATTACACAAATTACTTAAACATCTGAAAACGTAAGTGAACTGAAATAAAAAGAGCTGACATTCAATAAGTTATTTTGCTATCCAACAATCAGAACACATTTTTTTAGTAAATAACTAAGTTCTCTATGAAATCAAGTTCATATTTCTATAAATTTTTATGCACAATAATTACATTTTTCGAATTGACTGCTTTTGATTTGAATAGCCAGTACTTAATTTGAGCAATCTGCACATGCAAATTTCATCGAATGTTGAGTCGGTCCAAAAATATTTCATGTCAATAAACAATAAACAATTTGCTGCAGCAATAACGGGCTATCAATAACAAAAAGTGCTTGACTTTCCAGCAAATACACTTATACAGCAACGCTCACATTCACACTCACCCATCAACTGCCACTCGATATATGTAAGTTAGCCAAGGCACATAGCTAGAAACAATTGATTATTGTGTGTCATAAACACTGAACCCAAAACGAAAACCAAGAGCCAGAACCAGGACAAACCACTCTATGCTTGAGCAGAGAAAAGAAGAAAATGTTGGTGCCACACACACACACGCTAACACACACACACACACACACACAACTGTCAAATGCAGCGAGAAGCTGAGCTACTCGACCCTGTCTCGAATTGTCCGAAAAGCAAATTTAAATGTTAATCAACTGCCGAAAGAAAACGAAAAAAAATTCTACTTAATGAACATGTCCACAGTTGTGTGATACCCTGTAGTAATATTCGGTAAGCAGAATTGAAAAACGACACCGCTTTTAATACCATCAAGATTTCTTATTACAAATGCTAAAATTTTAATGAAAATTTTCAATAATGAGATTCTACATAATGAATTGAGGCTTACCCAACCTTTTTCAAACGCTACACACTCAATTATAGGGTATCACAAGATGAAATTGAAGAGAAGCCGAGCATTTCGCATGCATGCACATGAAAATGAATTTGATATGGGTGGTTCATGTGGATGTGGAGACGCGTTCGGTATTTGGCGTCGGCAAATGTAATTGACAGTTCCAGTACGAGCAGTGTGGTATGAGAAGCTGCCAATGCTACCGCTGGGTAGTATAGCCCAAAGGGCTTGGTCGGTAGGTATACAAAAGTGTGGGCAAACGCCAATGAAAACGCGACAAGAGAAACAAAAAAAAAATTAAATTTGTATTTAAAAAAAATGGTTTACCGAGAGCTACCCTTTTTTTCCCAGACTGGCATTAACATTAAAGAAATTTTTTTCAGCCATTTTACAGCGCGTGTTTCACTTTTTTCTATCCGATTCCCAAATGTTTCACTTGGTTGCTTGGAGGAAAATTCCATTTTTTCCATATTTTTTGCGGTTGATTCGTTGCTAGACAACCGGACTAAACGGGTCCTCTGCACGGTTTTATGGGAGTGTACAAAAGGCTAGTATATGCTGGCCAAAGCCATAATTGAGATGTGAAACCTAAAAGAGAGAAGGTATTATATATTGTGAATGTGGTACATATTCAAGTACTCCGTGTGCCATCATAAAAAATATATTTTAAAATATTCGCTGCGTGACCAAAAAGCTGAAAATTGGCGTACTTTACATGAACTACATTGGAAGTGACAAATTTCACACTTGGTTGAATTCACCTTTTTTCAGTTTAATGATTTGGGAGTAGAATTTTTTATTTTAAAGGCATCTGAACATAAACTCAATAAACTTGTCAGTATTATCACGGCCACGAAGCACATTTCTGAATTTATTGAGCGTCTTCTCCAAGTGTTGTTTACCATCATTGCAGGATGTACGAGTTACCTGCATTTTTTCAATAAACCAAGTCTTGATTCTAATAAAACAAATATTAGACAAAGCCTCTATTCTGAAATAATATGAAAATTACTTACTTAGACATTATGCGCTAAAAAAATATGATACAGTAAATTCCAAAATTTTATGTAGCGTTTGATCTGTTAAATCAACCTGAATGCTATCGAAACGAATTACGACTATAGTCTGCTGCCAACCTACTTTGATTTAAAGAAAATTAAATAACAAAGAAGAAACTAAATTGTTTCGAATTCTTCACTTTGAGCTTCGTTTTTGTGGAGCTTCTCATTTACTACATATAAATTTGTCGCTGCTATACGTGATGTTGATATCCCTTGGCTAATTCATTGAATGTTATCTCATTATTTCCTCTTTAATTGCAACAATTTCCTGATTTGATGGCACTTTATCCCCTTTCCGCGTACTTCCATTATCATTTATCTCATGCGTGTGAGTGTGTGATGTGTTTGGGTCATAAAAAAAGATCATAAAATGTAGCGCATCATCGCAAGTCGTGCATTGTGAGTATTTCATGGGCGTTGAAAACAATCCCCCTTGGCATGCACTGCTACGACCTCCCCCACCCACTCTGTCCGTCACGACCGAACGGCAGTCAAATCAATTGGCGAAAAATAAAAAGCAAAACAAAAAAAAAAAAAAAAAGAATGAAAGCAAATACGAGTACAGAAACAAACAACACTCCACAAATACAAATAAATCGCAGCATTTCCGCAATGCTCATGTTCTCCAGCTTTTATGATTATTATATAAATCTGCTGGCCCCACCCTAACCTGGGCCAGCCTCCTCTACTGAAATGTCATAAAAAAAACCGTGAAGCCAAATAAAAAGCGAGTCCTGGTCGGATTTTGTTGATGATGACGCAAACTGCTCGCTTCATTGACCGGCCATCAGTGAAAGCTGCGGCAAATGGACATATGGACTCAGGGACACATGTGCCACATTTCACAAACCGTTTGTCCTCCCCACCGTACGTTTTCCGCTCCAAAACTGCGGTCAATATTCAAATGCTGACTGGACCAGTAGCCCACTTATTAAGCTATTAAAGCATAATTTTCTGTTTGCCAGCTGCAAATCCAAGTGTTGCTTTGTATTGCTGCCTGGTGCCTCAACATCTCTATCTCTGCCACCTCTCCCCCTCTGTCTCTCTCTCTCTCTCTCTCTCTGTCACTGTGCGAGTCTGAGCCTTATGAATTATGAAAGTTTTGGTTGCGCCAGCCACGCGTGTTGGCCATAAACGCCTGGCTTTATGACCCACAGAGCCACGCAAATTGAAAGTGAAAAGTTGAGTGCAGTGAATTGCGTAAGAGAGGGAATATGGCATGGCCTCATTTGTGGTATGCTTTGAGGTAAGCTAAAGTAAAACAGAGCAAATAATCAGCAAAAATAATCACCAACTGACCTAGCTTAACAGCAAACAAACAGTGGGAAACAGAAAAGTACGTTCCATTGGGTTAATCTGTTTCAACAGAAATCCAAAGCATGGAAAACATGAAAAGCATTTTTTCCGGGAAGTATACTTATCCATTTCTAAGAAAATTATATCTTCCACAGCAATAATCTCCCGCAAGCTTTTTTAATTTAATTTCTATAAGAAGTGACATTGCCCCTTTCACATTTAAGTAGGTGTATTTAACAATAATATAGTATAAAACAAATTATGGTTGAGAAGAACATAGTTGAAGAGAAATTATTATTTTCTAAATTTTAACAGCTTTTCAATTAATAAAACATTTTTAATATTATATTCTCAAGTCCTTTCTCAGTTCACTTTCTATGGGAGCATTTTTAATATCTCTTGCATGCTTAACCTACGTGAAATTTAACTCAATTTTTAACTGCCCACTCACTTTCCATGCACTTTACATGTTTTCATGAAATCTCAGTCCAATTACCAACTCCCGCTCCATAAACGAATGCCAGATGATATACACGATTCGCATTTTATTTATTCATTTGATGACAGCCATGGGAGAGCAATGCAAATGAATTAAATGTTGCGTCTGCTTGTCTTTATATTCTCTCTGCCTTCTTTTTATTTTTCTTATTTTTGGCAATTAAATTTCATTTGCAAGAAACGCAAAATTCCAAAGGCGTTAAATAAGAAACAGATGAAGCTGTCGAAAATGAAAGCAAAATGAAGGCAGTAACAACACAAGTCAGCGAGGACCAGAAATAATAATGGCGTTGATTTCATTTCATTCCTCAATCCCAGTCATCATTTGTTCTTATGCTCTCTTCCTGCCTTCTACTTTGTTTGTCTACTTGTTAGCAGTTGCCTCGACATTAACACGTTAAAAAATCGTGCTCTGCTCCTTTTCTTTTTATTTGTTTTATTTTTTTTGTATTTGTTGTATTTGTACTATTTCCGCTGCTGCTTAAAGTGAGACATAAAAAGCAGAACAAAATCGACGAATTCTTGTCGCCAACTTTTTAGAGCTCCAATTTACCGTTTGCTTCGTTATTTGTTTTTGAATGTTTACGGAAATCATTCAGATTATTAGTTCTTTTATAGTTTTAATGAATCGACAGCAAATAGCCCAAAGGCTATTGCAGATTAAACATGAGTAATATGGGGAGTATAAAATATTAATATTACGGGAAAATATAATGGCTCTGTTTACGAATCATATTTAATTAATTTGTTATATTCTAATCAATTTGGACTTCTATATAGCCTTTAGCATGTTTAAACGTTTCGAATTTTGAATAACCACATTATTATTCGATGTCCTCATCAGTACTTCTGTCGAAGCTACACCTTTTTACTCTTGCTTAATATTTTTTATTTTGAAGTCATACTCAGAACCTATTGAATCAGCTTAATTTTCTAATGTTGGTTGTTTCGCACATTTATCAATCATTTGTGTGTGGCTTTATCTATGGCCCTTATCAAGCTTCACAATCAATTGAGCGAACTCATGAAATTATAATTATGTGCATCAATGAAATTAGCACGTTTCAATTTTCATTTTAGGCAAACAAAGTGCCCACGTGGCTTTGGCTTAGTCAAAAATACACATTTCGCATATGCATCATTCACACAACGCAAGTGGAAAATTGTTGGCTTCAGGCCAAACAAATACCAAATAGCAAATACCAAAACCAAAAACATATTGCCCAAAACTCAACAAAACATCGTTACAAATACCAGTTTTAACGGTTCTATGTTCAAACACCAGCATTCTTCTATAGAGCAATGTATGTATAAAAATCAATTCGTGACAGACATTTATGACAACTTTTTAAAACTCTCTAAATTTCGGATCTCCAATGTCTGGCAATGGGCGAAAGCCAACTAAAAATTGTATTTTGTTGAACAATTTTGATCAACAATTTTTTATATGTTATTTAAAGCATTGGTTGCTGGTATTTTTTGTCTGTTTTCTTTTCGATCGCTGTGTAAAAAAACAGAATCGTCTGGTTATAAAATTTTATGTCAATTGAAACATTCACTGAAAGCACATTTCCTTTATGGCTTTATTTTATTTACCTTCTCCGACTACGACTTTGGTTACAGCTGCAGCAGGAGCAGCTGGTGTTGCAGTTGCTTCTACTTGTATTACTTGCTGCATTTCCGCATTGCGCACCAAGGACATTATTCATTGTGCCTGGCAACGAGTGCCAGCTAGCGCTTTGGGAGCACTTGAAAGTGCAAGAGCAGATAATAATTCTTACATGTCGCAGAGTTTGCGGCGAGTTCTTGGCCACTCGCTGGTTCTTTTCGCCAGTTTCCTTATCATACAGCACGCCCAGGCACTTCCTGTGGCCAGACAGCGTAGCTCATAGGCAGAAGGGCAGAGAGAGAGAGAGAGAATGTGCTGGCTATCCTTAGTAGTCTTGTTATCAACAAAACGTTGTCACTGCTCAAGTGTCGTGGCTTCTAGTTTCTGCCCGTCTTTCTTTTGAAGCTTTTTTTTTTTTTGTTGCCTTTTGCTTTTCGCCTCATCTTTTGTCTTTTGCATCTTTTGTCTTTCAGTTATGCATGTGCGTTTCCTTTTGGCTGGCAAAGTTGTGGAGCTTTTATGACGCGCCAACTTGCTGAGGCTGGGCCTCGCCCGAGCCGTATGAGCCTCTAAGGCATTTGGCAAAGACAACGGGCATCATAAAGTGGCGCAAAGTTACAGTCAGAAGCTACAACTACTACTTGCACAGTAACGTCTTTAGCCTCAGCTTCATCTCATCGCAGCTACAGTTCAGTTTCGAGTCTAATGCTTTGATAATCCTTGACTCTGACTCTATCTCGAGCTTCAGCTTTACATGTCGAATATGTGCTGCCACAATAACTTTTGATACGACAGCATACTCGTACTCGTTATCCTTATCCTGCTCATCTCAGCCTCAATATATAGATATGAAGACAGCCAGTCAGCTTTGTTACTCGAGCTTCATCGCATGCTTTTACAAGTATGTTATTAATATCTGTGCCTGCTTGTTTGTGTGTTGGTGTGTGCGCAAATTATATGAGCATGATAATATTGTATAACACTAGCTCGCACAACTACAATGACAACAGCACTATTGCGTCCACTTCTTTTTCTGTTCACTTTGTCTAGTTTCAATTTCAATTTTATTTCATTCGGATTCTTATTTCGCTCTTACTGCTAATGCCACCGCAGCGGCCTCATCATGATTTGCTTATTTGTCAGACTTTATTGTCAGCTTCTTAATCTTCCTCCTGTTGTTTCATTTGCAATGCATCTCCGGGTTTGTTTTCAAGTACGTACCAGAACACTGACTGAGAAAAACGAAGTAACTTTTTCTCTACATAGTCATCTACCAAAATGAATTGACAAACATGTTATGATATTTTTGTTGTAGTAATGTAGTCAGAGAGTCTTTCATTTGGAATACACCAACATACAACAATTCCAAGGCTATTTCATTGTCTGTCAATAATAGGGCTAAGCTGGGAGAAAACCGCAACAAGCACACAAAACCGCAAATGCTTTTTGTGCAATAGACAAGCTGACGGTCACCGCTGCCTAATTGCAAATTGATAACAATTTGAAACGCTAATCAGTTATGATGATGAGAGAGAGAGACAGACAGTGAGGAAATACACAATTTGTGTTTCATTTGTTGGATCAACACGCATGTGTATCTGTTCGTATTTATATATACAGTATGCGTGCATTAAGAGCTTATTTGCTTGTTGATTTCCGAGCGATTAAACTATTAAATTTGCAAAATTTCGCACTACAGTAGGCTGGGTATCCGTAGCAACAACAACTGCATTTGAAGTGGACTCCATTGTGCAAACAAATCGTTGGCTTTGGCAAATGCAGGACATAAATTTAATTGATAATATTGTTGACACGCATAACGGCCATGGAAGTCAGAGCAGAGCAAAAACAAGACTGAAATAGACAGTTCGGGACATCAATATTTGTAGATGAATTTGCCAGCAAACACAGCTTCAATAAAACCTGTCTATGAATGAATGAGTGAGTGAGTGAATGAGTCAGTGTTTGACAATTAAATATTTGGCCATGAGTTATAAATATTTTATGAGGCCTCTGTTAAATTTGTGTATACGCAAGGCCCAGCTTGGCTTGGCTCCTGTACTTATACATAAATGTATGTTTATTTGAAGAACTCTCCGCTGACTGGCACTCAAATTATGCATAACGCATGAGAGGGGTCACAAGCAGAGGGGCAAAAGTATGGGTAAAAAAAATGTGGGAAGAGAAAACTCATATGTTGTATAACTTTACATAGACAATTATTTAGAAGTGCACAGCCATAGCCACAGCATCCCAGCCAGAAATCTTTCCATCTACATGTGTGAGTGCCAAAGACTCGAGCTTAAGTGACACTAACAACTCAGGCGAGGCAACAGCAGCAACAGCAGGATGAGGAACTCAGTAGTAGGGTGTGGATGATTCAGCAAGTCCAGGATGAGGACGACGGCGAGAACGAAACGAAACGAAACGAGGCTTCCTCTTGCGTGTTATGTTTTGGCTGCTGAGAGCAACTCAATCTAAATGCGGTACAATGACATCTAAAGTGTTTGGCCTGGCATTTTCCCCCCTCAAGTAACTCCTGTAGCCAACAAGCTTCAGCAAGGCTCTGACATTAGTTCTGCTTTCTTTTAAATGTGTCACGTAATTTCACTGTGCGACTCGACTCTCAGCCACAGCGGGGAAGAAGGGGAGAGAGAGACAGCGGGCGGGACTGTTGGACACACAACGATTGTATATGGCTGGCATTTAAGTGAAATGTATGTAGAGCATTTTGGCTAGCTCTGTGCGGTTCAACTGCGCGATTCCACCTCAAATGTATGTCAGTTGTCATTTAAAGATAGTTAACAGTTTGCAGAACAATTTCAGAGCTTAACTTTCATCCGAAATGCAACATTTTCAAATCAAATCGGACTGGAATGTCTGCAATCATAACAGAACGTGATAAATTGGACTAGAATATCAGAGAAAGCAATGACATAAATAAATCTGAGAAATATGCATATATCACCTCAGAACTTTAAAAACAGCGCATGTTTGAGAATTTATAACTGAATGGAATAAAAACCAGCATTTGTAATTGAAAAATAAAATAAAATAAATTGATTATAATTGCATTTTCTCGTGTTGCATAAGCAGTTGTTATCCCTTTTGGACACGTATGGAAATAATTTTTAGTTTTTCATTTAATTTCCCACTTTGAATATCCTGCATAATCCACTGGCTGTTTTGCGAAAAAGCTCTTGAACAAATTGCAGCACTGCATAAAGCCACTTCAAATATAAAACACACAAACTTACAAACATTCTGGCAAATGTATCTAAAAGCTTCAATGAGCAATAAATATTAACTCCATTCAAATGCAATCGCCGTAATAGAACAGAGTAAAAAAAAGTGACTCATTCAGATCTCTGACATCAGCACTTAACGTTAATTACGATGCGTTTTTTCCCGCTGATGTGGACTTTAACATGATTTCACAGTTGTTCTGAGAGAAAATACGCAGATTAATATAACGTACATGCAAGTTTGACAACTTTTGTTGACGTCAGCGACAACGCAACAACTGGGACAAGTGCAGTTAAGTGGCTGCAATTGACATTAACTGTGGCAACTTTTTTCCTAACCTCAAATCTACGCTAACTTTAACTCATTTCAGACATTCAAAAAAAAAAAAAAAGGTAAACAGTGAAAAAGTGATGTTAGTCAAGTATATGCAAATTGGTGCACAAAAGTTAACTAGCATAAAAGTTGGAGTTGGCAGGTAGGGTAGGGGAAACGAGTTGCTGTTTTCGACTTAATTGTGCACGCATTAAATTGCTTAACTAAATGCCACTTCATTCAGAGCAACAACCAAAATTTCCCCCAGCTCCATGAGCGGTAGTCCTTTCAAAAATTTGTGGCCATATTTAAACTTTTGCCTTCGGCTTAGAATCTGTGTGTGTGAAATTTTGTGTGTTTGAATTTTGAGCGCGGAGGCGGCAAAGGATTAATTGCTTAACCAGAAGTGAATAGACAACAGCAGCAATAGAGTCTGGCATGTCCTTAGAGTGCTTGTTAAAGGTTAAGCATTTTATGATCCAGCTGTTGTGTAATTTCTATAGACAAAAAAGAGGGCAACATAAATATGTCATGGAATAAGTAACTTGAATGTGGAATGCATTTAAATACAATTTAAAATAATATATATATTCGTGTTTAATTCTTAATATGTTAGCTCATACAATGTAATACATTTTAGTGAAATTATGTTAATTGATTACGATTTCCGCCATTTGACTTTTGTCTACAATTTACATTCTCAATAATGTCGACACGTTCAGCTTCAATTTTCCTTCTTGCTCTTACTTCAATTTGCGTAAGTCCTTCGGTATTGTATTACACAACATGTGCATTTATGTATGTGCTAGCCTTGTATATGTTTTCATTTATGTATACATATATGTGTGTGTTTGTTTTGATTTCGTTTTTTATTCTACAATTCGTAAATATCCCTTGACTATTTTGTGTGTTGTTGCTATTGTGCTCAGTTTTATCATTGTTAGTTTCGTTTCCACTTTACATCAAAACGACTATGTCTGTCTATGTCTGTCTGCTGGCTAGGCGGCAACCTCATTCCATTTATGCCTGCTCATCCCCCCATGCCCCTCCTGCCAGCCTCCTCATCATTACATTTCATTAAGTTTCAAAGGCAGTCGGAGTCAGCGTTGAGCCTGGCGTCATTTCTGCTGCCGCTTTTGTGTTTATTAAACGTTTTCGGGGCGCGTGTTCATTCAATTTGTTTGTTGTTGTTGTCGTTTTTGCTGTTGCTGCTGCTGTAAATGTTATGTATACATGCCTGCGTCTAAATAAACAACAAACACAACAACATAGCAACAAGGGCAAAACAACACATGAAGTGCTCATGCTGTGCTTGCTGCTTTACTGACTGTTGTTGCCTTTCTATTTTCTTTGCGTTGTTTTTTTTTTTTTTTTTTGTTCTTTTGTTGTTGTTGCTGCTGCTGAGAACGCGCTTGGAAAATCATTTTAATTGTTTTGTTTAAATAACAGACAGAGCTTCCAAGCAGAAACCAGTGCCACTGAGTGGAACACGCAGCGTGTGTCTCGTAGGCGTATACTTAATATGGCTCATACGCCACGTGTGCGAGAGCACAAATATGAGCGTAAGGCTGTGTATATCTATGGTTGTACCTACCGTGTTTTTGTGTCTGAAACTAGGCTTCCTTAATTTCTTGGAATATGTTGAAAACGTGTCACGTAACAGTCGCAATTAGGGTACATAAACTATGTCAAGAGCCTTAGAATACGCTTCGAATAACCGTACCACATTTTTATATTCATTACATAAAATTAGACAATCGAAATACCGTGCACTATACTAAAATTACATCACTGAACATAGTTCGAATATAGGAAACTATTATGGACGTTCAAATCTTTATTTTTTTCTGGCTCAGACGATTTTATTTTCTGTTTCAATATGCTATTAGAGATGTCAAATTAATCTTAATTTTTGTTTTAAATAAGTATCAATTTTTATATAGTTTTTGATGAATTAAACATTCAAGTTTAATATTGCTTTTGTGCAGCTCACTAAATTTGAAACTTCATTCCGAAGTGTTGAAATGAATTACTAGTGAATGTTTATGTGTATAACAATAAAAATGTAAAGTGAAATGCGATAATATTTTAAATAGTCCTTGTGTGTGTTCTTGCTATAAAAGTCAATGGCTTAACCTTTGGCCATCCAAGGCCAAGTGCAAAAGTTTATCAATTCCCTCAGGCAACAGTGGCGTCAGGACGTTTATTGAAAATGCTTTTGTGAAGGACACGTAGCAAAGGAAAAGGAATAAAACTTTTTTACCACGACTGTGTTAGCCGTACGTGATCGCACTGAAAAATGGCGTAATTAAAAGCCAAGCAAATATGTTTAATATATATTTTTAGCCAACTTTTGGCTGTCTGATATGATAAATCCACTTAATCCAATCCAACAAACAGAATTGAAACGATGCGTGCGTGCACGAGCACACGCAGGAAAATTGCCAAGTTTTAATTGTGAAAGTTTAGCTGAAATAGAGAAGGGGAATGAGAGTTGAGGTGGCAATGGCAATGGCAGTGGCAACGAGCAGTGCGGAAGGAGAAATTGCAGTTCGGGACACGCACTCACATTCGTAAGCTCGTAACTTGCAGAGCAGAGACAACTCAGAGCACTCACACAGCAGGTGTGGCAAATTGTGTCTCGCATTAAAGGACAACCTACAACCTAACCTACGACCTACGCAGTGGCAGCTTCCTGGTCGTCCTGTCGTCCTGTCGACTCTGCTGTCATTTTGCGTTACTTGTCATCAACTTCATGCGTTTTGACATTTTTATTAGTTGAATACTCCTTAGCAGCACGCTCCATTGCTGCAGAGAGCGTCAAACTGGCCTGCTTTAGGGGCCTCGTGCCTCGCCCAGGGCTGGTGACATCTAATAAGTGTTTACTACCCAATGAGGATGCTTTTCCAGTGCTTTAAAGCATCATGGGGTGTGCGTGTTGTTGCAATTGCTTTTGCAATTTGCTGCCCTGCTGGAAACTGTGCCCCACTTATAGACGCCTCGCATATTCCCAGTTTCCCAGTCGATAAAGAATGAACAAATTGTGCGCGATTCACTTTCCACACTTTTTGCGTAAACTTTGTTTTTATTTTCCCTTCATATTCGTCCGAAATGGTTTTAGCTTAAAATTAATTTTGCTGATGGTAAACAATATGGGTAATAACGTGGTATCGAAATTTGCAAAAAAATATACTCAATTACAATGGTAATTAATGAAATTTAATACTACCATAAATTGCTTCTAAAAATTGGATTTTATATTAAATGCCTGTTTGTTTCGATTGCATGTCAAGTAAATATACATGTTTTATTTCACTCTTTTTGAATTTTGTTTATTTGTTTCGTGTCTTTAATTTATGTAATAAAAACGCTTTAATAATTCAAACAATAATATTTGTAAGAATAACAAAGCATTGAAGAAAAACGCCAGCAGCTGTTCACAAAAAAAGAATACAAGCAAAACATTTTTAATCAAATACAATTTGTTGATATCCTATTTCATTTGGGAGCAAGTGAAGTTCTTGTTAAATAATTATACCTTTTTTGATTTATTGAGTAGAAACATATGCAGTCTTGAAATATAGTTATTTTTCAGATCAAATTTTTTAAATTCTTTTAAATTTCATACTTTTATTATTTGTTTATGTTTCAGAAAATTGTATTTTCCAATTTTTGAGAAGTTATATGAGAACTAATTTTATTTGTTTTTTGGTAGTTTAATTAAATTAATTTCAATTGCAAAAGGAAAGTCCCGAAAATGAAAATAAAAGGAAAATAAAATTATACCAATTTTCATAGCCAATTTGATGCAATTATTTATGCTTTGATAGTATGATGCGGAATACTTTACTGAAATTTTATGGAAGTATTGTAGTTTTGTAACTAGTTTTGGTCAAAAGATTATTATTTGCGTTGAATACATAAAATGTCAAAGCTATTTTTGCCATACGTAATTAAAATGTTCAAGTGGGGAACACGACTATATGATATCCTATACACCCATAGCCATATAGTTCTACATTATGCTCTTATAAAATGCTCTATGCAATGTTTCCACGGTGAGAAATTGGTCTTCATTTAGATAAAATTGTTGACGAACTGAATCCAAGAGAAATATTAAATTGTTGCATAAATCCAGCATGATGCCTTGACAACTTGCTAATGCTAATGGAGTGCCAGTGTCAGAGTCAGAGACCAGAGTCTAAAGTCGCGACTACAGAGTGGCGAGAATTCAGGCCAAGGCTCGATGATATGGCTCGTTCAAATTGCTTGAATGTTTATGATGCACAAAAAGAAAAGAAAAGAAAAAAACATCCAAAGCCATACAACGTCAATGTCCATTTGCGAAAGTTGTCCCAAGAAACCGATGGCAATTGGGAAGGGAGGTAAAACTTTCAAGCAGCTGGCGTGCGTCCAAAGGTGACCCAGGTTAGACTGCCTGAATGTGAGTGTGTGACTGTGGGTAAAAGTGTGGGTGGGGTAGCTGTAGAAGCCGGTCCAGTTCCGAGTTGAAACGACAGCGAAACTTTTAAATGAAATTTTTGCGTTAAAGTTTTGTCAGGTAAGTTGCGGCCGACTGGGTCCGACGAACGATGCGAACAACCTGGCTTAGGTCAGCCAGCAAAAGTAGCGGTCTACCGCAGTGACACACCAGTAGACCAGCAGAATAGCAGAACAGCAGAACACCCACGAACATCGAGACACACACAGATGTATTGTCACGTAGCATGGTGACAGATTCCAACAGTCAGGCAAGGGCAGGCAAATACCATTAAAACAACAAACGGCTGCTAAGCAGCAGCCACAGCAGCAGTAACAACATTCACTAAGGATGCCCAGGATGCTGAGCATGCTGTGGATGTTGGGGATGCTGATGATGCACCTGCCAGGTGGTTGTACGTCCCTAGTCTCACAACAAAAGTTTCATTTTAATGTCTCAGCAAGTGTCGCCATCATCTCTTTGTTTGCCCATGCTTTTTGTTCTGGAAAATAAAAAACACGGCAGAGTAAAAAAATGAAATTAGCAACACATGCGAGTCCTTTCAAAAATTGTGGCATTAAGTCTCCGCTTTAAGAGAGAGCGCTGCAGCATTTGATGTAATTACATTTCTTTTGCATATATGGATATAATTCGTATGCGCCTTTTTGTTTTATATGCATTACGCTAATGTTTTCGAGCTCCTGCCCAAACGTTGTTGTTGGACAAAAAAGAACACAGAGGGAATGGTAGGGAGAGAGACAGAAAAAAGATGAAATTATGACACTCTGATTCGGTTTTGGGGCTTTTGCTTTGGGTGTTGGTTGCGGCTCTAAAGCCGAAAGCTAATGCGTTTTTAAATATGCTGCAGCGGATGCTCGGTTGGCATTAATTAACAGTCAGCACTCTGGCTGCCACAGCGCTTATTGTGATGACTTTGGCAAGCGGAGGGAGGGGAAGAGAGTACTCAGGGGCAAGTCTGGCGCTTAGCTAAATGTGTTGCAGAATGTGCGGCATAATGAGAAGGGCTTGCAATTTTCAAATGAGCTAAAAATACAAGTAACGCTTTAAGTGTCAAAAAATGACAGCTTGCATTTCATTCAGTAGCAATTTGAGGAATCTTACAGGATTATTTGGGGCCAGATTCCGATTAAAGAAATATTTGTGAATGCCTTAGTAAATGAATAAATAAAATTATATTTGTTTTGATTTTTGATTTGACCTAAATAATTTCCCAGACGTTTATTATGATACCTACAAGTTAGCATAAAATGTGCAAATAAATAGAATATAATGCAATTTAGCAGAATTATCAACTTAAATAATTATAATTTATGCCCTTTGTGGTCATTTGACGTCGAATACAACTATTTCCAAAATTCGACTTACCTGTTGCTGTCTCTCTTTCGCCTCCACCAATCACCAGCCACACTACATATGCTTAATGTTTTAATTATATATTATGGTTTCAAAGCACTCAGATGCACGTTACACACTACACAGTACCTCGTGACGACGAACAACACACTTGCCACTAAGAGTTTGCTTTGCTTGCTTTATTTCAATATCTAAGCGCGCTTGTGTTTGCTTTAGTTACTGACCGACAAAAAAATTACAGAAATTATCTAGACTGTAATAAGCCGCACTTGTGAACACCCACATACACACACACAAGCACATATAGAGTTCCACACTAACACATGCTTATAATGTATTTGTTGCGCTATTGTAGTCTTTTTTCGGAGTTATTTTTCCCTTCCGGGTTGGTGTCCTGTCGTCCTTATCCTGTGGGTACGTCGTGAAAGGCAACAGCTTGAAATGCTATTAAAATATAATCTGCTGATAATCTGCACTTAATTTCGTGCTTTGGTCGAACCAACGGCAGCAACAGTAGTAACAGCAAAGTATGTGTGGAATGTCCTTGCCGTGCGGCAAGTCGTCAGCTGCGTCGTTAGTTGTGCTTCTTGCCTCCTACAATCGTCTACAGTCCGTTGATGCTTTAGTCGTACTAAATAATAATCGAAGCTTTTAATTTTAGTTACTTCGTTCTGTGGTTTCTATTTTTGGGTTTTATTCACTTCGTTACTCCTTTTATATAAATCGCAGCATAACATTGGTTAGAGCTCTGTCTTGTTTTGTATTCGTTTTGGCAAACCTTTTCTCTTTTCTCTCGATTTGTGAGCTCTTTTTGAAGTTTTACGCTTCGCTGACTTTTAATGTTTGCTACGTTTTCCTTGCAACAGCGGCAGCAACTACATCATACAACAGGTTCGCTCATGTGCGTGCGTGTTGATTTCCTCTGCTGTTACCTTTTGATATACTCGCCCTTTCTTTTTTCAGATTCAGTCTCTCTCTTTCTCACTCAGTTGCTTTATTCTCGGCTATTGAGTTTTTCAAATTTATTAAATTCGCTTTTCTCTTCTTTAATCAAATTTCCACTTGATTAGAGTAACGACAATTTTGTTGATTTCCTGTTGCTGCTACTGTATATTATGTGTATTTGTATTTGTTTGGATGTGAGTTCGGAAAGTTGTGAGTGTATATTTGTGTGTAGCAAAGTAAAGGAAAGAAAAACACAAAAAGTTTTTATTAGTAAGAATTTTTTGTGAATTGCCATTGAATTTACAATATAAATGTCAACAGTTGATGCGAATTTATTAAGAAATGTTATTTTTATCTCAATTCAATTGAACAAGAAAACAATAAAAAAAAACACAATTAAAAAAAAATTATAAACATAATTCAATTAATAGTCCATTATATAAAAATATGCCTTTAAAATGAATTGAATTAATTTATTTATTTATTTGAATGACCGTATTTTTCACTGTAAACATTGTATCATAAAAAATTAAATACATAACAAAGTAAATAATAATAATAATCCATTGTATCAAAAATGTCTTAAATTGTATTGCTTTTATTTATTTACATATTTGTATATTTATTTGAATAACCATATTTTTCTCTCTAAAATTTTCCAACATTCTGTGTATATAATAACAACATTGTATTTAAAAAAATTAAATACACAATACAATTAATAATCCATTGTATAAAAAATTCCCTAAATTGTATTGACCATAATTTTCTTACATTCTTTGAGTCTATGATAAAGAAAATTGAACTAAATGTAATTTTAATTATTTTTTCCTTCTTTTCAGATTTTTCAAGCTGAAAACTTTTTAAACAAATTAAGTTTCATATTCACGACTTTTGCTTGAGATATGTTATATTCAATATGCATTGTATTAAATTTTGCATATTTGGCTCAAAACTGTCTGTGGTATGACTATAACCAGGAAGAGAAACCGCAGCTCTCTGGCAAATGGAAATCAGCTTATGGCAATCTCATTTCCTTTTAAATTTAATTCGTCGCTTTTTGCATGTCGCATTTTACGCCTGTTCTCACTTAATTTTTATGCCTGCCGTATTTGTATATTTCAGTAACTGTTTTTAATTTATTTTTCTTTTTTTATTTCTTTATATTCTCTATCCCAACCGCAAGATCCTCTTAACGTGGCTCCCTTGTTGCTCCTTTACTCTGTGGGTGTTCGCGTAATACCCCAAAATGCAACACCAGGGCATTAACAGACACCCACACAGTACATCCACACCCATACTCACACACCCCAATGAACATACATACATATATATCAAAGAAAGAGCAACAAAAGTATGAATTTCTCCATATTTCGTTGATTTCATTCGAAGCATTTTTGGGTGCCTGTCGGTTTCGGCCTGCATGAAATTATAATTGTATACTCGTCGCTTACCGCAGACTATAAAATATTTAATTTCCTTTTCGCGTCTGAGGTTGATGTAATTCCTTCCGGTTATTTTTCCATTTTTTCTTCATGTTTTCCAAGTGCCACATCGTGTTTCTAATTCGTGAAAAACCTATTTAGCCACAACTTCCGCACGGCCAATATACACAGCCCATATCCCCTAGACCCCGCCCACAACTTCCATCAATTTCCCCCAAAGCTGTACAAATTTCTGTTTTGCCATTTAAGAAAAAAAAAACAAATTGAAATAATTTTTTCTTCATCTACCCCCAACTAAGCATTTGGTTTGTTTCTGGCATTTATGCTTCATTTACTTTTGATGATTTTCATCCACTTGCCACTCAAAGTTTGTCAAAAATTTCGTTGGCATATAGCAAAAGATGTCGTTACCAAAATTGGATAAAACCCATAATCTTAAAACACATTAAATGCTGCAGTTTATGAAGCGATCGCTGTTCCTTCTCTGATATCCTCAACTGGTTTTTATTATTTAGGGAAGAAACAAGTAAATGTACATTTTACAAATATAATCTGTTTATGCTTATTGAATTTATGTTGTATATTTATCACTGCAGTTGCTTAGTTTTTTACCGACTGATTTTGTAATTAGAAATTCATTAAAAAATATGATTATATCAACATTTAAATTGTTTTTATGAATATATAAATAAATATTTCTCTTAAAAAGTCCAACGCTTTTAACTTAAAATTGCCTTTTATATATACATTTGCAATGCTTCTACCTGGAGTGTATTCAATCAAATCATTTGTGACCGCAAATAAAAATCAGGACACTCCTCATTCCGCTTTATGGGCAGGCTAATTAGTTTAATGTGGACACATTTTATTAGCTCTCCCCTGAGCTCGGTGCACGGTGTGAAGATCCAAACGGGTGCTAATTAAATTAATTATAAACCAGTCGAGTCGTAGTCAAAATACAAAATAATGAAAATCATAAACTCTTTTATGTTTCCATTTTCGAGAGCGACGCACACACATTTTAATGATGTGCGAGATTGTGTATGGTAAGAGAAAGCGGGAACCGCAGTGCATTAATTAAAAAGGGTTTTCATTCGCGGCAGCATGAAACTGTCACACAACCTTTGACATCAGAAAATGTCAAAAAAACAAAAAAAAAAAGCAAAGGAATTGCAAGAAACTAAGAGAGAAATTTAAGGACACACATTGCACGTGTTGATGATGGCCTTTTTTCTTTGGTTTGGTGTTGTTGTTGTTGTCAACCTCAGGCCTAAGGACGCAATTTCAATTTTTTTCTTGCCCCGTGTGTGAGGGACATCGTCTTCTCACGTTTTCTCTTTATCTTTTGGTCTTATTCATTGTGCTAGGACGCTTTAATTTCCGCTTGAATGCAAAGCAAAAGGTCTCTGCCTTTTTTGAGACAGGACCTCGTGAAGTTCCCATTCCTACTTCTCGCTTGCGTGTTGACTTGTCTTGACTCGACTAGACTCTCGACCTGGCCAAACCAAGCAAAACAAAAGACACTTCATACATTTCTGTTTCGTGCGGCCCATGTGCGAAACTGCTAACAAAAATAGCCACGAGGCAACCTTTTCAACTTGATTAATTTTCACAATTTAAGTTGATGAGCACAGAAATTTCAAACTAAACAATGGAAACTGGTAGCCAACGCGACCAAGTCTTAGTCGTCAGTCAGGCAGTCAGACAGTTGGTCTATTCAGTCTGTCAGTTAATTCCGGCCACGCTTTGATTTAACTTTTTTTATTGCAATGGATATTTTATGTGGGCCGGACTCCCAGCTGTATATCACTTCTAAGATTGCTCTGTGAATGTGTTGTGATTAGAAAGCGTTGAAAGCAGCAAGTGGATGCTTTTCCATTTGATTTGATTTATTTATGAAAATCTGGCGACATTTCAGACTAATGGATAGAAACACACGAACGCCTGCTTTCAACAGCATATTCAATTTAATTTTCACGAGTATTTCATTCTCTTTGTGCTTGGTTTGATTGTATTTTGAACATAAGATAGTAGAAAGAATTAAAAAATAAACTAAAACTAGTAATTATCTCTTTTCTTTGAGGCATTTAATTAAATATGGTTTAAGCATCACATATTTTACTTATATGTGAAGCTAGCAATTTTGTAAACATTGCTCATACGCAGTGTGGCATTTCTATATAAATTTCGGCACTTGAGTTTACAGTTTTCAGTTTGCTTACAAGTTGGTTTAAGTGATTTATTGGTCGAATTGGATTTAGTTGGTTTTGTTTGTTCGTTTGGCCAAGTTGAGCAGTGGGCCAAAGGTAAAAGAACCTTACCATTTGAAATGATGCCAATATATTACGAAAAATATATGCCAAAAATATTATGGATTTTCACAATTTATTGCTTGCTTCTCGGAAAAACATTTGCGTTGTGTGAAATTGCAAGTCCATAATAAATTTGAAGGTGCTCAATTGTTTTATGTTTAAAAGTAGAAACTTTTATTTATTTAGAATCGTTTGGGTATTTACACAGTTTATTTTAAATTCATAGACTATCTTGCCATTTACTTGAGAGCTTTGTTATTATTCTTGCAAATTTTACCGTAAGCTTACGTTTTATGTAGCAACTTCTGCTTTTAATCTTTATTCTTTCGCCGTTTTTCCTTTAGCGAAATTCTTTGCATGTTGAGCTTGTTTACTCGAGATTAGCGTGAAGTTTCTGGCTGAGTTGAAGCCCTTTGGCAACTGAAAGGAGTTGCAAGGACAACTTTAAGTTTAACCGGTTCACGAGGCATTCGCGTAACCTGAACTTGTCATTGGGGCTCTGTTTCTGTTTGCTTTCGCTTTGCCCAAATTTACACACACCAATGAACACTCCGCCACGTCTCGCACGCACGCACGCACGAACACATACATAGACGACACACACACACGTACAATTAAATGAAAATACACACACCTATACCCCGACAGACCGAAGAGGACGCGCTAAGTAAGTGTGTGTGTGTATCTCGATAGGAACGGAACGCGTGCAATGAGCTCCCTGCTTGAACGGATGCTGGAGCTTGACTAAAATACCGTTTACCTTGCCAGCATCATCGGCATCATCGGCCAGAACCTACTACAATACTACACTTTGGCATCGGCGGATCCAAGCGACGAGGACGAACCAAAAGCTGGCCCAAAGGACACGAAGGATGCTGACGACGAGTCACTTTATTGCCTCTTCAACATTACAGCATCCCTGAGACAGCTTTTTACAAAAGCTTTTGGCCAAAGAGAGAGACCGAAACGTAAGAGTACGCTCTCTTCCAACATGAGCTTAGCTTCCACATTCAGCAATTTACAGAGCGAGAGCTTTTCGAGCTTTTGTAAGCCCATTTGCGTGCTATTTTCCGATTTATTTTTCAATAAAAATACCCCGTTGTTATGACTCCTCAGCTGTGCAGTTTTAAGCTTAATTTGTGACGTTTTCCAAGAGTGTGTGTGTGTTAAAAGTAGTTCGCTTGCATAAAATTGAACAGGTGGTCTCTGCAACTCGCAATGCATCGTTGGAAATATTTGTAGCATACTTTATGGGGCCCACTCAAATTTGTAGATGCCTGCACGTCAATTTGTGCCCCTGTTAATGGTTGAGGCCGTGCAACAAAAGTCTAATCAAAAATACCTCGCAGGAGACAATCACCTGCAATGACAATCAATGCACAAACCCCAGCTATGATGGGTCAGGGGTTGTGGGCAGAGGACAGTGACTACATTTATCAGCTAAATGGTCAGCGCTGGCTGGTGACCAAATTTGTTCGCATGACTGACTGGCAGGCCACGCTAATTAAACTGCTGTGACAGTAACAGCAGCGACTGCCGAAAGTGATATAAGTCCTGGGAAAATCAACGTACCGTGCTGCGTGGTGCCGGCTGGCCAGCACCATTAACTACTTTGTTTGCCCTTCAGAAGTGGTGAGGAGGCGATTACAAATGATTGTATAATGCCATGGAAATACTGCTTAAATTCAGCCACCTATCCTGTGATTGACACGTAGAGGCAATCGAATTGTGATTTGTGCGAAACTGGAACTCAAAGTGAATGTAAGACTAGTAAGGCTCGGACTATCAGCACAAGAGTATCATGGGAATTGAGTGTAGGAGCCAGAGTTGGGGCCAAGCACTCAGTCAAAGTGGCAGAGTCTTTCTAGACTCTATGAATGTTGTTTAGCCATTAAGTGGCAGCACATGTTGCCACGCTACTCCCAATCCAATTCCAATCCACTATCACAACCACCCAGTCATCTGTCACACCCACAGGTGCCTACCCTACCCTACCCTAGACTGCTTTTGCTTTGCAAGAAATGTTGCGTATAATTTTGATGAATTTCCAGGATAATTTCATTGCTCATTTGCTGAAAGAATGAGCAATGCCCCAATATGAAAATGTACAAAGCTTTCATAAATAATTGTAACTCTAATGACTGGGAAATCATTGCTCAAAGTAGCGTTCCAAAAAGAGCACTGTTTCATAAATTAGCTTGGAAAATGGAATAAAATATCATATCTGCATGCTATTCCCAATCTGTTTTCTTTAAACGAACTCTCACTTTTAGCATCTTAAATATGATATCAATTTGTAGTATTGCTTACTTACCTTCTAATGTTTTCACAAGATTTCATTTTTCAGTTGCCCAAAGACATGTCTTCTCGTTTAGAATATTAAACTGGGAGTAAATGGAGGGACAACAGATTTTTCTGGAACACTCTGCAGATTATTAAAGCATGATATATGAAGCTGAAGGACTCATAATGGCCACCTTCTTTAACCTGTACGCAGCGTGCACTGAGGAATAAAATGCGAACAGCAAGAAGAAAGTGGAAGAGAAAGGAGACAAACACACATCTCGAGTTGTTCTGGCAACTGACGCACAGCTCTGTCATATATCATAGATTTTAATTTTTTTTTTTTTTGTAGTTGTATGTCGTTGAGAACGCGTGTGTGTGTGTGTCTGTCTGTATTGTCATGCTGTCACTCTGTATTTGTGTGTGTGCGTGTCGACCAGAGTCTTTTTTTGTACTTATTTTCTTCAATTTGGTCACCGTTGTACTCGTAAACTTAAATTGTTATTTCACCTTGAAAGCGCCACAAAAAAGATTTACGGTCAGCCTGGCACCTCTCATCATATCCCCCAATCCCCCTCTTCCTATGTCTCTCATTCTCGCTGGCATTCTGTGGTTTTATTTCTCTGTCATTTTTATGCTCATTACTTGCCATTTGGTGCCGCTTTAGATTCCGCTTCAGCTTCGGCCTGTCCTTGCTTTCGATTTACAATAGCAGCAACAACACCAGCATGTTCAGCCCTGCTTTTTATTTTTGTCGAAGCTTATTCTGATTTCCATTTGTTTGTTGCTTTGTGTCTTTGTATTCTTTGTTTGCAGTCGCCTTGTCGCATATTTATTACACTTTGTATTATGATGTCTAGTAATGCTGCAGACAATTTATGGTTCACATAAGTACCCTGAAATCCCTCGGAAGGGGGCCGCATCAGACTATCAGAAAGTACTACAAATGGTCGTCCCATTAAGACAATATTTACCTCTAAGTACCTTGGTGTCATTGATAATGTTCTTAGAAAAATAAAATAAATATTATTGAAAATTGTGTAAAATTCGTTAAGTGCCAGTCTGGATAACTTTCGTACACTTTAAATATTTATATTACTCTTGCATTAAGTAATACTTAACTAAATTTAACATTTTACACCACCCCTCCCCCACACTCGCTTCAATAATTTTATCAAGAGTAAACTTGATAAGTTATGTCGGATTAAGCTATATATAATACATATAAAAATTATATTTTAAATTGATAAAAGAATTGGTATTTCGTTACTGACGTAACACTTTATTAGTTTCTTTTCAATATTATAAATACATTTATTAATGTACTAATTGGATTTATTTACTACTTCTTCTTGGTTTACAACCATTACGATCTTCCCTTGGTTACAGCGAATAGAATTATTTATATTACCATTTCATTCTATTCGTTTATTTGCACAATTCATACTGAAAATACATGTTCTCGCATTGTTTGCATTGCTCAGCTGTAGATATATCCCCATTCATAATTTAGCACAGCTTTTCTCAGTCATTGCAGCGGGCGCTGAGGTCATAAATAACACACATCATTATTATCGCATTACTCGGCCAACCCGAAAGCAAAGTAAACTATAAAAAATTGACTATCGCAACAGAGAATTTCATTGCATACTTTTGTGGGCTGCATTGTCAACACGGATGTCCTTGCTCGCTCTGTTAGCTGCTGCTCTTGTCGCTCTGCACCATATTAATTAAATACAAAATGTTTACACTAATAATTTCAACATAAATTCCCCCAAGATCGCGCCCTTGCGAGGCGAATGGCGAATGGCGAACGGAAGCGCCATAAATTTCTCGCATCGCGTCGGTTGTGTTGCGTTGCAAGATGCAAGATGCGAGAATCGCGCACGCAACGGCCACAAATTGTGAGTTATCTTTGCGCGAGTTGTGGACGGCATTGCCAGTGTTTCGATGCCAGCAAGAAGTTGCCCTGCGACTTGCATCGTTTGCTGCCTTTTGCCGCTGTCGTTGCATGCAAACACATTAAATTAAATTATTGTCACAGGGCGGCTGTACTGCATCCTGGCTCGCTGCTTCGTCGTGCCATCTTAGTTGGACTTCGACGTTGTGCTCTTAGCACAAGCGAAGGAGGAAGGCCTTGGCTTAAATGTGCGCTAAATAGCTCCCCAGCTGCCGAAGTGATATAAAAACCCTCTGCGCCGCTAAGTATGTTGCACTATTTGGCTTTGGCAAACACGTTTCATTAGGCGCGCCAAGGAGGAAACGCATCGTATACGTACTTTGTTAACAGCATGCTCGGATTTGCCGCCATGCGTTGAGATTGTTAGCATGGTTGACTATGCGCTTGAGCGTTATTGAGTGAGAGCAAAAAGGGTTTCGATAGTTAAATATACTAGAGTGTTGTCTCTTGTTTAAATTCTGTTACAATAGAACGAGATTAATTAAATAAATTAGTATGAGAATTTTATCAGGCTTTAGCTGAGAAAAATATCCAAATAAATAAATCGTGGAAGGAAACTCATTGCTTTGGTAGTCTTCTTAATTTTCCCAAATTTGTTCAGTGTTTAAATAAAAGACAAATTACCTATCCATCCATTTTTCTGTTTTATACCTTAGTTCTCAATTATAATGGTTCTCATTGTACAACTTTTTTGATATTTAAAAACTTGAGCCAATGTGATTAAACTTACTTAATTTGTTTTCAAGAATAGAACAATGAAAATAAAGCTTTAAACAATTAAACATGTTTCTCCATGTTGAACCTGTTGAAAGATTTAATTTGAGTATAAACTATCTATTTGTTGTAAATTATGCAAAAAGATTAACACATTTAAAGAATAATTAACTAAAAGTCTTTGTAATTAAACCACTATTATTGCCAGAATTTTATTGTCACTTCATTAGCCCATCCCTTTCTCATCAACAGTATATCATTCCATCTTTTTTATGCACCCACAATAGGTGCAATTTTTTATGGCTATTGTAATTTGCTTAGCGTTCATTCATCCGCTTCGCCGAGCTGACTTTGCTTGTGGTCAGCAACTTGTTATTGCTGTTGAGGTACTTTTGTCATGGCTCTTGTTGTGGTTAGCTTTGAAGTTGCTTCGCAATTTGTAAGCAGCATTTGCCTTTGACGCAAGCATTAGCAGTCACTATGTTTTGCCACGCCTTTTCTGCCTACTTTGGGTCTTTATAGGCCGGGCTATTAACGCAGCGTCGACGCATGAAGCGGAAGCGGAAGTGAAGGCGTCGCTGCCTTGGCTTTGTTTTCCACTCTCTTGCACGGTGGCATTTTAATGAGCTACTGCCAGCCAGCTCCTCCACCACGACTTCACCATTAGCCACCCCATAGTTTGCTTTGGCCGTGGCTACGAAGTGTGCAAATTTGCTGGTCACATGCAAATTGTGCGGACCAGTGCAGTTCGCATATTAATGTTAAAATATAGCCAACAGCAGGTAATATGACTTTGATGCATTTCGCATGCTTAAAATAAGAAAAAAAAAGTGACCGAGAACACACACAAATTTGCATACGACAATTTGAGCAAATATTAACTCAGCTAACAGCAAAATGCACTTTGCTTGCACTGCTTTCGACCTTTAAGATAATAATTGCGTAACTTCTCCTTTAACCTCTGCTGCACTTTACCAATAGCAATTTTCCAACTATTACAAAACATTATTTTATTATTTTCTTACCCTCAATAATTTGTGGCTAAAAAGAATTATTAAATAGTTATGTAGGAAATGATAAATTAAACATTTTTATTTATGGGTTCATTCAATGAGCATTGTTCGTTACAATCGCTATTAATAAATTAATAAATTGGACAGTTTCTTGTGCTTAACTATGAATATGATGTTCATATATATTTTCAAATCTAACTAATGATAACTCCCAATGACAACACGCGTTTACTCTAGCAATTCTCGAATTCGACTGACTTCTCAAAAATATGATTCTCATCCTCTTCCTCTTACTTCGATATTAGATTAAAAAGGAGACTCTGATAACGAAGCATAATGTAAAACTATATTGGCTGACGCAATCATTCACGTTGTTGCAAAGGCCTAATATCATTCGGAATCCTATAGTTTATTAACAAATATCCACGATTTAATTTCTTAGTTTAAATAAGTACTAACTTCTGAAAATCTAAACAATCAATTAAGATTGTTATTATTTTTAAGCAGTATTGTTAACCTTATATCGATAATAGAATTGTACACTCAAGTACAAGTCAACACGCTAATCTGAGTTCGCTGCTAAAGGCATCCATGGCCATACTTTAAATAATAAAACAATAAAAAGCACCACTTTCAAATCCAGCGTCTTGTGTGCAGCATTCAATCCCCCATTGATACGTTTGACATGGCAGAGATGCAAATCTCATTAAGGCGCAATGAAAACTAAACAAAACTTTGCCAATCTGTGAAACAAAAAAGTGCTGGCAAAACGATAAACGAAGCCTTTACACGAAAAGTTCGCAAAGAAAATGTGAAACGCATTTTCCATTAGGCCAAATGAGAAATTTTCACTTTTTTCACAGCACTGAACCGGCAAACTGAAGAAAGTACCGGCAAATGTGGGTTAATTTGCAAAAAACCTGCAGGTCTGTAAGAGTACGTCGAATGTATACTTGTTCAAGTGCATGTGCATGTGAACTACAAATAGCCATAGACATACAATCACACACACTCAGACACACACATTGGCATAATTGTAAAGTGTGCAAAAGTTTCATTGTTATGAGTTCCCTTTTGCGCTAAAGTCAAAGTTCCAAACGGCAATGTGCAATCGTAGGGAGCAGATGGAGGGGAGAACTCATCTGAACAGAGTGGAATAACGATAGCAAAAAGCTTTTCGTAGTTTAAAGCGTTACGCTCTGCATCATCTGGTTTTAACTATTGTAGTGGCCATGGCCAATACGAAACTGGCCATACAATGCAATGAAATATGTTTTTGACCCAGGACAAGAAGACTGGATTTTCAGGCGCCGTTTACTTGACAAACAAGTTTGTAATGCTGCAACTTGGAAACCAGCTAAAAATTGAAGTATGCATGTCATAGTATAAATGTTGATAAGTAAGAAGAGAAGCTAAATAAGTAAATGGGACTATCAATAAAATTAATGCTATCAATAAAATTATATAAATTATTATTACTATGTTATATATATTTACATATGTGCATATATTTTTATATTTATAATATGTTTCTTAAATAAATGTACAAGATTATTTTATATTTTTTAATTTAAAATTCTGTAAGAGAACTTAATTATGTCTTTTAAGCATTGAATAAACAACATTAATGGATAGAATTTATTATTAATTATTAATTTTCTCTTCAAGCTTTAAAACGTAACTTTTTCACAGATCAATTTTTAACATAATTTACTTTTGCCGACCTTCTTTAAGCTCAAACTTCCGTTTCTTAATAAGTATACCTTTTGGGAAACCAATAATGCTTATTTCCATTAAGATGCTTTAATTTGGATTAAATAACTTTTTCTCCAGTAGAAAAATAATATTGCAATATTTAAACAACATGAATAGATTGTGCGAAATTTATTTTTTGTTCTGAATTTTTATTCTCAATTTCATTTAAATTTTCATTGTATTGCAGAGAAAATATTTAAGCAGGCCATACAATTTATGTTTAGCATGTTAAATTTTTGTACAAAATTAGTTCAAGTTGGCAGCAAATGCCACCGCAACAGTTCTACAAATAAGCCAATAGAAAGGGCTGTCAAGTAGCGCGGGCGGAAGGGAGGGACTGACTTGAGAACCAGCTGCCCAGCCGACATGCAATTAATTGTGTCATTCTAGCCATTAACCAGACAGTTGAGCAGTAACCCAATTTGTTCGCTTGATTGTTGCCCCACTCTGCAGAAGAAGGAGCAATGAAGGCCTGAACAGCCTTAATGGCTTCGCAATGGCGTCCAAAGATGACTGCGAATCGGGTCGTGTCGAGTCCAGCCAGGAAGCAAGGCAGCTGCTGGCTGTCTTCTGAAACCTGTCCACACAGCTCGCACTGTCCAGTTTGCCATTGTGTGCCATTTTGCAATTAAGACGCTACCAAAAATAAAAGAAAATGTTTCTCAAGAGGGCGGAGAAAACGAACCACATGAGTGTTAAAGTTTGTGCGAATTACCAACAGTAGTCATATGTCTCTATATGCCAGTTGTCATACATAATTAAACACGGTTTTGGGCTTGGGTACAAAACACAAACAACTTGCATTTCTAATGATGATAATGTCTTTCCTCTTAGGTCAACAACAAGTTGAGCAATATGTGTCGTGCCAGGTGCAAAAAGGTAGGCAACATATTAAATTTTGGCCTGAGAGCAAGACACACTTCCAAGAAGTTTTCGGTTAACCAAATATCAAAATTATTTTGATTGGTTTCCTGCGATTTTCCACTAATTAAGCCTACATCATAATGTTGCCTTCATTCAAAGTAAAGTTTTGAATAGGGTAATAAGCCACCATATCAGTTTTGAGCCCACGTGCATGCATGCTCATAACGCCCTTTGACCATATGAAGTATGACACAACCAGGCATAATCCCTGGCTACATGCAACGTTTGTCACATCGCTAAGCTGATTACGTATTTTAGCTGGATTGTGGCGACATTTCAAGTTAGTTACAGCTTAATTATGAGTGCAGTTTTCCACAAAGGCCCAGTTCGATTGTATGAGCACGGAAAATTCCTCAGCGTATACAAATGTAGAATATGGCAAACTTAACTTGATAAATGGCTTCTTGATTGAAACTTTGTTTTATTTGTCGATCAAAGTGTTAGCCGGTGTTAAATTAGTAATATTATGTAACAATTTATACAATTAACAGTAAAATAAACAGTATGCAAATTAAGAGAAAGCTAAATATTAGAACAAGACGATTCATCATACACATGCCATTTGGATTAGTTATCTATCTATTATATGTTAAACTACAGAGTTTAATTTGGTTTCATTTGCGTACCCCAACTTTATGGCAGTCACTTAAGCTCTATGCCTTTGTTGCACTTCACAACTCATTCAATATATAATATAACCGCCTCTGTGCATTTGTCTTCAGTGAAACACACTGTATTCAATACTCGAATGATGGTTTGTGTGAATTTACTTTAACATTTAATGAGTGTCCTATTTTTGTAACAATGCCTTTATTAAAGTAGCTGGCAAAATAACTGCTCTGCTATGTTGCTACAAACAAAAAAAAATTATTTACAAAAGACTCTTGCTGCAAAATGTAAATGCCCTATTGAAATATTATAGGTATTCGGAAAGAAACAACGAGTTGGCTCATATGACTTTTCAATACTGAATTTATTTTTGTATTTATTGATAATGGTTTCAGTTGCAGTTTAAATTGTTCTTGTATTTTCTTTTATTATAAATTTAATATATGCATCGCCCATAAAGTTGTCCTTTCCTCGGACCGCAGGCTCTGTTTAAGTCAGATTTACTTTAACTTTAAAAGCAGCTTGCGGAGCCGCCTTGTTGCTCATTACGCGACGACAGCTGGCGCCATATTAATGCATCAAAAGGGCGGTTGGAGCAGCAGGACACAAGCTAACCACCCGCCGAGGATGTCGCATTATCGGTCCCTGGGTCGACCTCAGGCAGCCACATAGTTCCAGTCTCGAAGATTGGGACGTGCGGTGACGAAAGCAACGCACTGACTTTTCTGTCTTTTGGTGCGCCTTCCCTATAATATTGCTGCAATAATTTGATCGTTAAAATGGACACTGCCTCTTAATGGTTTGTGTGCACCTGCCCCCCTGTTCGCAACTGCTTGAACGTAGTGTCCATGACTTTGGCCAGTTTGCACGCATTTCATTTGCTCCCTGGCTGCAATTAAATGTGTTTTTACGATTGTGCAGCATTTGCAGTGTCCGCCTGGTAATGAAATTAACAACGATGCCGGGACTGTAAGGACAACAGCCTGTGCCTGTCCATCCAGGCGTTGGTGTCCTTCGTTGCCCTGCGAGGTCTGTGATAAACGATCGCCATTGCCAGCTTTAAAATGCCACTTACGAGTAACTGCCGTAAAATGCTTGTTGGGCGTTAAATGCCCAAGAAAATATTTTTTTTTTTGACCTGACTATCATTTCCTTTCCGCCATCGTTTTTGGCGGCCAATGCTTTAAGCGTTGGGGCGTGGCACTTCTCGATGGCAGCCATAATTGCTGTCAGCGTCGAGCGCCATTTTGTTATTATCTCGCTGACAAACACACCCGTATACCCAGTAGAGCAATACTGTCCACAGGTGGCGCTTTAATTTGCAACTTTCACGCTCCTCGGTGGCTTGTCATTCTCTCTTGCTCATCGTAGCCAGCTCGCAACCTAAGTGAGCCACTATGTCAGCATGCCACGAACACGCGCAAGAACCTGCAACTCTTGCAACAGCAAGAACAACAGCACTGCCAAAGTAGACCCAGATCGCCACCTGGCACACCAACAAACTGGTAGCGGCAACGGCTCCACATTGCCCACACTTTGCAACTCTGCCCTTCTCTCCCTCTGAGTCTGTACCTCCGGGGAGTAATTAACACTGCGTCGTTTCTGGCGCTGAGTAAACAATGTGAACCTGATGCAGTTGTTAATTACCACCGTCAGCTGCATTACTCCGTAGGCGTGGTCAAAAGGCAAGGTTAGCTGCCAGACTGGACCAAGGAAACGTGAAGTTATGAAAAGAAAATTGTGCATTTTCATTTTACTCCTTGTTGCTATTAATTGAGTGCGTACTACGGCACCTGTTATGTTAGCAAGAGAGCCTTGCATATGATTATATTAAAAAAAATTAACTTAATATAATAATAATTATACATAATATATTATTTTAATACATGATTATTTATGAAATTTATACTAAATTGCAAACATAGTTTATATCAGTTTCAAATACGAAAATTGACCAAATCTTTATTAAAAAATTAAATTATATCATTGTCCTATTCTATAAAAGTAATATTTTTAATTTCTACACGAAAATGTGATTACTTGTAATATATTATGTATGGAAGTGCAGGTCTCCTACATATTAATAGAAAACTTAGACTTATCAGTAGTATGCTTCAACTTTGCTTCTTCACTCTCTCTTTTACTAACATCATCTCACTTAAATTTTAGTCTGTTTAATATAAGTCTCAATCTGTTGTCACCTCCACCATACCCTAATTCGATTACTACTGCTCATTCTTTCAATATTGCATACTTTAAGGAGGATAATCTCTCAATAAAATCATTTGCAGCTCAGCAATCAATTTTCATAATTTCATAAGAATAAATTGGCTGGTTTGCTGACAGGCCACCGTCTGCCTCCTGTCGCATGTCCTCCCCCGCCAGAGACTGAACCACCGCAGTGCTGTGCACCTTGCACCTGTCACGCCGCGGGCAAACAATCAACTAAAGTAACACACACAGCTAGACAAGCATACACATACAAACACACATATACGACTACTAATCTACACCTAGAACATTTCGTGGCATGTGGCAAAATTGACGCCCCCATTGCCAGAACAGCCACTGAGCAAGTGCTTGCTCCCTGTTGCCCCACGTCAACTTGCCACCTGCAAACTGCCAACCAAGCAGCCACCTAGACCCCGACAAACATTTTTTCAACCCATCCCATTGCCCCTCCTTCAGTTGTTGTTATTTGCAGCTTTCATGCATCGACTGCGTATTTCAGCCGAAGGCAAGTTTGTGCCCTTTTCCATGATAGAGATTGTGAGCAGGGCGGGCGAAGGAGAGTGTGCTGCAACATTTTTTTAAAGTAAATAACCCAGCTGAAGAGCAGCGTGGCGGTTGCAATTTTTATGCGCAGGCAAAAAACCAGCAAAAAAAAAATTAAAACTAAAAAAAAAAATACACAAAAAACCGCAGCACACGTCCTCAAAGAAATGGCAGTTAGTGTAGACGTGTTTGTATGCGGTTGTGAGGGGGTGTGGCTGCAGGGAAGTGCATGTACTGCTCTATTTGTAAAGTTTCTTTGGGCAACAGCATATTGCAATGACTAAAAGCTAAAGGTAATGCCGGAGATATATATTAAAACTAAAAATAATATTGTAATATTTAAATAAATTTAATTTTCTCAATTACGTTGAAGGTAATAATTATCAATGCTATATTTGCTAATTACTTCACTAATAATTGTGCGCTTTTCAACCACTGTACTGTATTTTGTTACTCACATTTTTGGTTTCCACATTTTTGAACTAAACTGCAGGCTGCGTTGCCAACAGTTTTAAAAAATGAAAGCTTACACCCGTTTTCCTGGTTGACTCCGACTGCCACGCCCACTCACACGAGACGTGAGGCTGCCACAGTCGCGGCAGAAGCTGCTGTAGCAAGAGCAGTGGCAATAGCAGCAGTCGCGGCAGCATAAATTTCCATTACCGTTGACAAATATTTACACATCGACCTCAATTCATATTCCTTTTGATGCAGTTGCTTTTAGTTTGCGTTTGCAAGCAGACAGCATGGTGCTGTGTACTATATGGTTGGTCGGTTGCAACTTTATGGTATTTAATGTATGGCGCTCACTGACAGCAGTCACTGTGCAGCTATCAAGTGCCGCTAGTTAGATGCGAGTAGTAGGCGCTGCTTAGCTATCAGCGTGAATTGACAATCGCTGAAACGATTTCCCTTTACAATTTGTGTTCAAACAAAATGCTCAAAATCGCTTGTTCCAATCGCCTGCTGCTTTTCATATGGGCAGTTTTGGTGGTACTGCCAGGGGGTGGCCAGACGGAGGTATCTCGCCATCGTTTAACCATATTTGCCGAGGCCGGACGCATGGAATGCTATCATCAGGCTGTGGCTGCCACAGAGCACATTATGCTGGAGTATCAGGTTATCCATGGCGGACAGGCTGAGGCGCACATCAATTGCAATTTAATGGATCCAATGCGTCGTCTTCTTGTCACGGATGTCAAACAGGGTCAGGGCAAGTACAAGATGGTGGCCAATGAGACGGGCATCTATAAGCTGTGCTTTGACAACACTATCAGCTCATTTAATCAGAAAATTGTTGTCTTTAGTCTCGAGGTTTCCGCCGCCAATCATGAGGAGCTGGAGCGTCAAAAGGCCATCACGGACATGAACACCGATTACCATTTCGATCGGTCCTACACGCACATGGACGATTATGTGACCAAGATCTCGGTAAACCTTATGCGATCGCGTCAGAGCCAGGATTACATACGCACGCTGGAGGCCAAGGATCGCAGGGTGGCCGAATCCAATTTCACATTGGTCAACAATTGGTCCTGTGCTCAGTTCATAGCCATGATTATTGTCGGCCTACTGCAGGTCTTCATGCTGCGCAGCATCTTCAACACTGATGGTAGATTTTACAAGTTCTGGAAGAAAATTTGATAGACAATACGATAATAAAAGTTCTTTATTTTGTTTTGGTGGAATAAAAAAAGAAACGGATTTTTATTATCGATTTTCAGCTGAAAGGAAGGAATAATCATATGTTAATGTTAAACTAAAGTGTTAACTAACAAGTAATAATAGTCCTCCAACAATATCTATTTGGCTAGGTAACAGTTGCTTGAAAATTAGATAATAAGATGATACAAGCCAATAACAATTCAATTCATTCTTCCATTCATCTGAGAAATAAGATTGTTTGCAAATCTTATCGTTGAATTTATGTATATACAGAGCTCTCAATAAATAAAATTACAATGTTAAGCCAAACAAATTGAAAAAGATTGCAGTGTTGGGTTTGGTAGATTTTTGATGTGACCCTCAAATTGGTCATAAAACTTGATGGGTTATAATGCTAGTATTTTCAGCCACATTGGAGTTTAGTACCATCTAATTACAGTGCAAACAAGACTGTTTGTACTTAAAACATGCTAGCATGGTTGGAAGGACAATAGTTGAAAAAGTGCAATCATGTGGTGTGTAAGTCTCTTTTTTTGGTGCTGCTGTATTTTCATAATAGTAAATGGGCAGCTAAAGCCTATAGTGCAAAGTGATAACGATTATCAAGATATTCTTAGAACAATATCGACTATTGACAATGTATTTCACTTTAAGAACTTTATCATTGACGGAAAGTTGCCAGAGGAAGAATCTCTTGCATTTACCCCTTCATTCCATTATCAAATAATGGAGAAATTTGGACGACCAGTAATTGCTACAGGACCCGAAACTAATTCGCTCCATAATTTAATTACTAGGCACAATATTGCATTAGTTTTCTATTGTGGAAGGCATGATTTAAATATACTTCACAACACACTCAGTAGACTGTCCCAATTTCCCGTCCTATTCATTTGCAATTCAAAAGATAATTTGCTAGTCAACAGTGATGCCATTGAAACCCTTTTCTTTTGGTGCTGGAAATATAAAATACATTATTCAATGCTCCTTTTTAAATGCAACGATGCCTACAAGATATGGACTTATGAATTTAAATCTAACCTGACATTATATAAAATCACAGAGCTCGACTTAAAAAGTATTAAAATAAAGGACTATGGTGGAATGAAGAAGTATCGATCTACGGTTGGAGTCTTTCAGAGTCTGCCTTATATATTTGTGGTAAGTTAATTTGCGAATCTTTTCAAATGATTCCAATTAAAGACCTATTTTCCAGAACAATTCAACGGAACAGCGTGACTTAACAGGGGGCAATGTTAGCCTTGCTGGCGGAGCTGGCATTATGATCGCCGAATTTATGCGCTATGTCGACGGGACTATGAGAATTATGCAGCTGCCAAGGGATTTTTCCTGTCCGGATAACACCGAGTGCAGCGTAAATAATGTAGAAATTGATATTATCGCAGATTTCAAACGAAGAGCTTATGAGGTTCATAATCCCTCTTCAATGAGAACAACGAAATATTGTTTGGTAGTGCCTTTTGAACGACTAGTGAATTTATGGCAGTATATGCCACATCTTTGTCGAAAATGGTCAATGGTCACGTTTCTAATATTCTATACACTCGCAAATGCTGTCATAAAGCGATTATCACATCCGCATTTGTCACTGAGCTTAATACTTATGAGATCAGTTGAACTCAGTCTTGGACAGCCTGTATCTAGTAGACTTGTTAACCAAATGAGAATTCCCGAAAAAATAATGACCATCAGCATAATGCTATACACTCTTCTTCTTTGGGGCATTTATAGCAGTTTTCTATCGGCAGTTATTACCACGGGTATTCGAATGCCCGAAATAAGAGATATTAACTCATTTTTAGCAAATGACCTACGGGTCATGGCGTCTCTTTCTGATTGGAAAGAGGTGTTTAAAACTGACACACTGCCTGTGGAAATATCACAAAATATGATCTTTGTCGATGAAGATACACTAGATACACACTTGAATACCTTGAATGAAAGCTTCGCCTATATTATGGAAACACACAAATGGATCCAATACGAATTCATACAAAAACGTCTGCGACAACCCAAACTTAAGCTGACATCCGACCCATTGTGCGGCGTAGTGCGATACCTAGGGTTACCTGTTCGTCCCGAGTTACCTTTAATATTTAAACTGGAGTCATTTCTCAGTCGGGCACATGAGACAGGTCTAAGCGAGAAATGGATGCGAATCGGGCTTCAACAGATGAAGGAAAGCAACTTAATCCGACAACGTCCTTACGATCCACCTACCAATACACCATTATCCCCTGAGTTTTTTGCATCTACCTTTCTATTTTTGGTGATCGGACTGTCCCTGAGTCTAGTTGTCTTTCTTTTGGAATGTCTATATATGTATTGGTGTCAAAATTATAATTATAATAACAATATAATCATTGTTTAAGCAAAATCTTTATGTCACTTCAAAGCACTTCAATAAACTTGACACTAATTGAGCAAAAAAAACATCTATTTTGATGATTTACCTATTTGAACAAAATTAATTAAAATATTTCATTTACTACCGAAATAATGTATCATTGTTAACAATGTGAGATGTACATGGTTGATGAAATACCCTGTGCTCTAATACTGAATATGTAACACTCAAATAAAATCACATCTTACTTTTTAAAATACAAACTGAGCACTTAGGCTAACGCTGCGTGATGCTTTTCTGTAAGCCTATTCAAAAAGTAATCATCTTTTATGAACCCATAAATACAAAAGACATTACTTATATGTCTTAGTTATATAACATTTAGTACAATTCAACTGAATTCTCTTGCTGAAAGGATACTCTGATAATATGATATTTAATTAATAATAAATGAATTGCTGGTATGTAGTCTGGTAATAGTCTAGTCTGGATATATTCGATAAAATAACAAATGACGCCTGCTTATATTTGTGAATCGAAATAAAAACATTAAATTTATCTAAAAAGCTAATATTAATTAATAATAACATATTTTCAACTATCATTGTCTATGTTGATAATCAAAGGACGCCGTAATAAAAAACAGAAAAACAAGCTTGCATTTGAATTATAATTGAACTTAAATGGTTAATTTATTTCAGTAATAGAAAGTCATATTGACTATAAGTACGAGTATGAATACTTCAAATAATTGCAAATACTATATAAAGACTTGATTTAATTTCGAAGGTCTATAATTAACTGAATTTTCAAAGATAAACTACAAGGTGAGACACCTTGGGCGTTGTTCACCCCAATGATCTGCATGATATTACAATATATTGGGTGACATGCAATGAGTACCAATGTTCTATTACCCACTGTCAAACAAACTTACCTCCATTCTGTTTGTCACGTAAAGCTTAATGAATTGGCCTTAGCTCATTAAGAACTTTGCGCATTTTAACTGTCCAAATGGTCAGTCCCCATATCCGTCTAAAAACTTTCCTTAATCAGTCAGAGTTAATTTTGATGGACCACAAGTTGTGTCGCAACATGAAATCAGTGTCAAGTTCTTACAAACACAACACCTATGGCTCCAGCAATACCAATAAACTAAGCCACTTTACCTCCTCCTCGTCCACATGCTGTGACATACACATTTGACAGCGGGTGTCAGTGGGAGCAAACAATGAAAATTAAGCCGAAAATTGTGAAGGTCAGCCACTGAAATGTCTCATGAATTATTAAAAACGAGTCCAGCAGGCGTCCGGGCCAAAAGTGTGTGGTCAAAGTTGCCACTACACTTGACCCTAATCCCGGCAAAAAGATGCTTGGTTCCTTTTGCCAATGATTGCGAAGCGCTAAGCCAAATGGAATGAAATTTGCAGCAAGACAATACCCCATCCACACCCAGCTGAACCGCAGGACCCAAAAATGTTTTGACATGCCAACAATGGGAGTCAGAGGGACACTAGTTAAGGCCAACTAGAGATGGTTGCGTGATAATTATTTTCAACAAACAAATAAAGGCAAAATGATTAAATTTGCATGCATTCAATAGCATAAAATTTAAATAGTTCAATTTAATCGGTCTCAATTTGTTCGTGTCACGACTCGATTTTCCTCTCTAGCAACAACTGACCAAGTGGCAAGCCTACGCCAAGGCCTTCTCCCGAAAAGTTCAGCATGCGCTCCAAGTAGCACTTTAAATTAATGAACTGAGATTAAGCAAGACAAATTGTTGTTTCCTTACCGAACAATTTTCTATAAAGGCAAATTGTTTTTCGCTTGGCCCAAGGAATTTATTATTTTGTTTGCCGCCGCCCATTTTACTGTCCTCAAAATAAATGTACAATTTACTGTTATTGATATTTGTGTAAAGATTTTTCACACAAAAGGAGAATATGAGAAGAAGAGAGAGGACACAAGAAGTTGCAATTAAGAATTTAAGAGCAAAGCGTGGCCAGAAAAGGTTCCACCACAACAGCAACAACAACCTTAAATATTTCCCAGGCAAATTGTCAGCGCATTGGCAAGCACAAATTTACTGCAGCTCGAATAAAAATGAATTTTGCATTGAATTTCCCTTCGTTGCTGGCTGCTGGCTGATTGCTGCTGTTTTCCAGTTCCAGCTTTTCACCCCACTTTCACTTCAATACGAATCTCATGTGCTCAGACTGCAACCAATTGTAAATTTCTCCGTTGATTTCTTCACTCTTTTACAATGTTTTTTCCCCTGCATGCTACAGAAAATATTCATTGAATTTCCAAGTGACAAACGACAAGATGTCAGTCAGACGACCAAAAATGTGGTATCCCAAGTCAGTGCATGTTACCAACCCTTTGATACACTTACTAAAAAATAATATCACTATGTATGTGAAATCTAAATAAACATCCAAATGAATATCTATTTTAAGTAAATATATATTTAAATCAAAATAGTCATATATTTTGATTACAATATTAGCCTTAGAACTATTTATTTGCTAATTCAATTTTAGGGAGAAATTACGCTTTCTATTATATGAATAATCTGTCTGACTTTTGTTTCAATTATCCAAATCCCGTTTGCAAGTATAGCAATTGTTGCAAACTGCAGCCTACAGTGCAAAACCTTTTTATTGAAAAGTGTACTAAAAATGCAAAAACAAGCTGTTGAGCAGCAACAAATTTATTACGCCAAGTTGCATGCATGAACTGCTTAATATAAATTCCAATCAAAGACCTTGCGATCAGACTTGTAGACTGACTGAAAGCAACCAGGACTATGCAGGGCCATGCCATTTAAATCGGACTCATAGTTCGCATTCAAACAATGGAAATAAATAAGCAATTTGCAAGGACAACAGTACACATAAAACGTAATGAAGTAACAATTTTGGTGGCACGAGAAATGAAAATGGAAGTGGTCCTATTGTCCTATGGTCGTCTGGCTCCAGTTGCAAGGACATTGGGCACAGCTTAAGCAAAAGCGCTTTAAAGTACTTCTTAACTAAGCTTAAAAGCATTGCCAAACAGTGACAGCCACAACAGCAACAGCAACACAAACAACAACTGTTGCAGCTTCGATTCGCTTCTGTTTACTGCCTAGACCACAGCATTGCCACGCCCACCGTTTGACCGCGCCCGCCCCCATCAGCTTGACAACTTTGCAGTTAAAATGTTATTATTGCTACTGCTTTTCGTTGTTATTGCTGCTCAGTGAAGTGAGCCAAAGTTGTCGTCGTTGCGGCTATTAAATGGTTTGCAAAGGTTGCTCAAAGGTTGCGCTGATAATTCATGCGGATTAAGTTTATGTGTGATGGCAACTTGTGGTTTAAGATGGATATTACGTTTATAGTACAACACAAAGTCAAAGCACTGTTACAAATTGACATATTTTCATTATTAAGGAGTTACAAAGCATTGCAAACCGCAAATACTCTGCAAGCTGACTTCTGGATTAAAAGTTAACATGTTTTCGGACCCTATACATATCAATTAATAAAAGTTTCCAATAGCAATGCATTAAATGATTAAGCTTTATAATATTTAAGAATATGTCATTAAAATTAGCTATTTTTTCGTCCCTTAGGACTTGACTTCTAATCTATATCTGAACCTCAATACTAGTGTTGTCATTTTATTTTTCAGAAACTGAACTTCCACAATTAAGACATGTTTGCTATTTATTGTTTTAAGTAAAATCGTATTTGCCTAAACTGATACGAGTATATGCATATGAAGAGAGTAAGATAGAATACTCATTGCAAATCCAATCAGACCGTAGTAAAACAATTTAATAAGCCACAAAATAGTGCTTACAACAAATAAAGCTTACAGACTTGCTGAACTTAAGCTCTAGTAGAGCGATGAGCTTAACCAAGGACATAAGGAAGAGTGCACGAACTATTTTGGGGCTGACTGTGACAAGCTAAGCGCACTACGGTTGCCAATGGCCACCACTTACACTGTGCCGCCGAGACTCTCTTCCTGCCCTTCTCATCCTTCTGTATGCCCCGCCAACTGGGAATTCGAATTCCGGACCAAAAGTAAAATTAACTTTTTACCTGGCCGCGAGTCAAGTAACTTCGATGAGTGGCATTTCGAAAAGGAACAAGCTACTATCCACTCGGCTCGATGTTGCCTTCATTTGCGGTTAATTTCGTCTTAGTGGCGCTGCCGTTATCCTTGAAGCAGTTGTCGAATGCTTGCGCCAAGTCTTGGCGAACTGTTACAAGTAAGCGGCAGTCGAGCATGGCAGTTGAAGTGCAGCCTCTGTTTGCCATCGAGAAGTTGTGTTGGCTTAGTGCAGCTTTTGGTACTTGTCCTTGCGGCTTGTTTCCTTGTCTGGCCTTTTATTCGCCTAATTTCCGTTGCACACCCGCATCCTGTCGCTAATTGACGCCGCTTAGCGTCGTCGCCAATCTATAAACATAAAAGCATCGCTCTATCAGTTGGCGGTGTTCTAGTCTATCTGCTTTGCTTCGCCTTGGAGCGTACTTAAGCACAATAAATCTGTTTATCTCTGTGCTTTATAGCTGCCAATGTTGTGGAATTGTCCTGCCTGGAGCCCATGGCCCATGGCCCGCTTTAAAGTTGCTGCTCAACCTGTAAAAGCGATAAAAAGTTTCCTGTTTGCGGCTTTTGTATGGCTTGCTTAATGTGTGTGTTTTGGTAGGCAATTTTGTGCGCTATTTGTTGAGATTATCCCTAGGACACAAGACATGAAAATGCTCGCTACAATTAAAGGTGCGCACAGGAAATAAAGCGCAAAAAGAACCAGCGAAACTGACTGACTGACTGACTACCTGACTGACTACAAAGTCAGTTAGCCAAAGGCATTCCACAGAGCTAGTTACCAAATATCCACCTGGCTCCTTTGAAATCTTTAATGCGCAGGACACGTGAAGCCAGTACGTCAAGCGGTCAGTTCGCCTGTCCATCGCCTTGCCTGCGGTCGAGGCAATGGACACCGCAACCTAACAATAACACCTCCCTATGACATCCTACTCCATTACACTACCCCGGTTGTAACTTGCAGGCAACCACAAAATGGCAAAACAATCAACATGCAACGAGTCGAATGTGGCAGCCGCACATGAGTGTGCGAAGGATGTGTTGGCTTAAGGCAAAGAGAGACGCCAAAGCAGTTGTAGAAGAAGGGCACAAAATAAGGAATTTGATTGACAAGTGCAATGACTGGCAGGATAGCAGGAAAACCTGGGTAGTCAAATTTCCACAGAGCATCCTGTACAGTATCAGCAGACCTTGAAGACGATTGCCAGTAGCTTACAACTGTAGACAGAGCTGACTACGCTTGATAGTGTCCGAATGACGTACTACCAATGTGCCTAGCATTATTATGTTTATGCAATCGGGAAACTGTGAGCGCTAGATGGCAGTAATTTTTGTTAAACAAGATCTATATACGATCTGCTTAATATATCAAAAATTAAAAGCCACCATCGAAGTATTCTAATATGAAAAAAAAGTTACTAAATATATTAACTAGACTATTATATATCAACAAATTTTGTTGCTTTAACTCTAAGATCTACATGTTCATATCTACGGACAGACAGACGGACATGGCTATATTATATGGCTATGCTATATTGTCTCATATTTGCGGTGTCGGAGACGCTTCCTTTTGCGCGTTACATACATTCTCGGTTGGCACAAAGTTATAATACCCTTTTATTCTTTGGGTAGGCGGGTATAAATACACATAGCTCAGATGCCAATATAATTAATGTTAATGAAATTATTATTATGCGATAAAGAAGCTTATATTATATATTTCTTCTTACTATAAGATTTGTATCTTGATTCCTTGAATTATTCTGAGCGACTGCAAATCATGAGGATCTGTTAAAAATCTCATTTAAATACTATTACATTGTCCAATAAAAAGAAAAGTAGTAAACCAAAAAATAAAATACGTTATTTGTGTAGTGTCCATATGAAGGAAGAAAATTAAACAAAACAATCGGAAACTTGGCCAAAACTTCAGCTTTTTGCCAGTTCGTTTCCTAGCTCAGAGCTTGGATAATTCGTTTTTAGCTTAATTGTATTTCAAGTTGCTGTTTCCCACTTTGCAGTTCGAGACAGTGTCGTGGGGGTGTCTCTTATAGCGCCTAGTGTCTGCAGTACAAATCCAATTCACAATTGGCCCAAAAACTTTGTGTTTACTAGTTCGCGCGCCACTTGGCGCTTCACAATGTGTTGCTGGAGGACGCCAAGGAAATTTGGTCAAAAGACTTTGATGAAGTTTGCTTTTTCGACCAGCGCGTCGGAAGTGGCAGTCAAAAGACGGAGTCAAGTATACTACGCCGGGATTGTGTTCTATGGTCTCTTGGAAGACCAGCGAAGCGCAATCGACAATTGTTTTCAACTTGAAACTTGGGTTGGAGCTGAAGCTGAAATCCAGTCAGCTCCTCTAACAGTTGGAGTCAGTGTTAAAGCATAAACAAGGCAACAAAATGAAGTCATAACTTCCACAGTTTGCATTAGCCAACTTTCATAATAAGCGCATTGGATTCGCATTAATAAGAAAAATAAGTGCTTTTGCATATTGATTAACAGCAATTTAATAAGTTTGCCAGCTTGCTGCACATTTTTCCATTTTTATTCAATTCGAAGAGGTGAGAGGCTTTCGCCGTGTCACCTTTTATCAACGATTTTTGGGTAACTTTTATTGAAACCATATTTTAATATATTCATTGCGCAAACTTGCCAAGGAATAAATGCAAATAATAAAGAAAACTAATAAACGGCACACGGCAAAGTGTAGTAAACTATATAGACGAAGGCGTCGTTTGCATGGGGCGTGGCAAACAATGGCAGCTGTTGCCGGCCTCAAAGTTTGGGCATCAAGTGAATAACAAGTGGACAGGCAGCTGATGTTGACATGGACTCCAAGAGAGGGCAGAGGAAGGTAGAGAGAAAGAGGGGGAATCTAGGGGACTGGTGACGGTTTAAGTGTCGACTCTGTAACGGTAACGGTGCATGCAAAAGTTACCGCTAGATGGCGTCATTCGCAGCACAAAACTACAATAGCATCAGCTGCCGCTGTCGTTGCCCATTTTGATGGCACATCTCTCTTTCTCTGGATCCCCCTGTGTATGTAAGTGTGTACATGTGGAGTTCACTTGGATGACAGAATGCGAGCAGTTGTCGTAAAAGTACTTAAATATAGCACAGAGAGGAATGGGGCTAAAATGATAAAGGATGACATTGAGCGGTATAGAGATGTCGAGTGAAGTGAAATATAATATTAAAGAATTGTTGAATGAATACCAAACAGCAACTCAATTTTAAGCAATAACTATAAATATAAAATATTAATTTTCTTCTAACTTACTCTATGTTAAAATATGAATCAGTACTTTGCAAGCTACGCTGGCAGCGCTGCTATTTCAACTTAGACTATAAATACTTTGTATGTTAGAACTTAAGAGGGCATTATCATCAAGACAATTAATGTATTGATTTCGAGTTAAGCGGGACCTTCCCTGCTCGACTTCAAATAAACAAATACAAATATATATATCAAACAACCATAAATATCAACCTGGTTATCATTTTATCTACAAAATAAACATTTATAATACACATTGTTTTAGTTTTTTTAAGGGGTATAAGTTACTTTTTTGTTATTTTTTTTATATTTTATTTATATGCTTTTATATTTAATTGAAAAACTGTTTTTTAACAACAGGGCGACACATATATTTATAGGGATATTCACATATTAAGATTTACATATTAATTATAATATAATACTTACATTAGGAAGAAAGCTTGTGAGTAGATGCAGAGTAGATGTTGTGGTTTTAATCCTGTTTTAGATTTGTAGTAGTATTAGTTAAGTTTTTTGTTTTGTAATCAAATAATTATAAATATTTAATTCACTACTATGCAATAAAACTATTTTATTTAATTTTAGAAATACCATTGATTTACTTTATATTTAAATTTAAATCATTTCCATTTCAAGGTAAATCAAATTGAATTATCCAATTTAAATAACAACAATCGTAGAAGCAGTGAATAACTTGTCAATTCGGTTGGTCAATTATTGCGAGTTGATTACTTTACAAATACTTAAATTAATTATTAATAAATTGTAAACAAAGTTTAGCTCACTTGGCCGAATTGCTACAAATTTAGCTCAGTTCAAATCAAAAGATTAACATGTCATCAATCAGAGAAATTGCTTTGCTATTTGTATATTGTATACAATTTCATTCAACAGATGCTGCCTGTGTGTTAGGCGTCAAAATCAAGAAAGTTTAGTGTTTCTGTATCGAATATTTGATCATTTAAAAAAATCGACATTTTCTAGCACAAAATTGAAACACATATTCAGTACGAAATTATTGTGTTTTTGTGGTAAGCGCCAAGTTGCTTCGCGCCTTACGCAAACCCATCCACAGCAAATTGACTTCATTGCCGTTCCACGCATCCTTGCCAGTGTCAGTTCCGAAATCGAGGTCGAACAATTCTCTCCATATCATTCATATTTTGTTTGGACAAGCGACAAGGACGCTGTAAATGGAACGTGCAAATGCTTACAAAATTCTTATTTGATGAAATGGACAAAAAGTTGCAGCATCCGCAACCACATCACCAACAGCATTCACATCATATGCATACCCATGCATACACATTTCAAGGCAATCAGACACATCCACTACAGGCCAAACTCGTAGCACTGGAGACCAAGTTAAAGCAAGGTTCGATATCAAATATGACACCAGCAACTGCGACGGCAACTACAACTGGAGGTGGAGCTGTGACAACCACCGGCCACTCGAATAATCGGAGCCTGATCAAGACGTGTGCACGACCGGCGACGATCAAGGAGACAGTTGGCAATCGAGGCAACAGTAAATGCGAATGCAATTTGGCTAGCTTTAATCGCTACTGTGGGCCCCAAGCACAGGCGGCGTCACATGCTCAGTCGCATCCCATTGCTCCGCTTCTGAGTCAAGTGCAGCGGGTGAACAATGATTTGACCGATAAGCTCAGCCGTCTGGCGCGACGCAATACGTTCAAATTGAGGGATGTGGCCGCCACCCAGGTGCAGGACAAGAACACGGAGGCATTGCAAGAGCTGCAGACATCAATACCTGAGATTAATAAAATCTTTGATGTGCACTGTCGCATTGGCAGCGGCACCTTTAGCACGGTGCTGCTGGGCACCTTGCAACGTGAACGGCAGCTGCCGGAGGCGCAGCGTCGCCGATTTGCCATCAAGCATCACAATCCCACCAATCATCCGGAGCGCATATTGCGGGAATTGGAGTGCATGTTTCGCATGGGCGGCGATCAAAATGTGATTGGCATCAATTGCTGCATACGTTACAACGATAATGTGGCGTTTGTGATGCCCTTTATGAGCCACGATCGTTTCCATGACATTTATCGCAATCTCAGCCTGCTGGAGATCAAGGACTATCTGCGCAATCTGCTCATTGCGTTGCGCCATGTGCACAAGTTCAAGGTCATTCATCGGGATGTGAAGCCCAGCAACATTTTGTACAATCGACACACTGGCAAATTCCTGCTCTGCGACTTTGGCCTGGCCCAGCGACTGTCCGACGATGGCAGCCTGATACAGGCCTCGGATTTGAGTGGAGCTTCCGCCCTCATGCGCGACATGGATGCCGCCCAACAGCAGCTAATGCAACGCAACGGCAACAGTATGCAGGATGAGGCGGATGAGGCAAAGAGTCGTCAACAGCTGCTGACAGAGCCGGAACGATGCCTACGTGCCGCAGGCGGTGGCACGTCGGCATTTGGCGAACCAGTTGCCTCCATGCTGCTGACGGAGCCCACGAAAAAGGAGCTGGCGGCACAGAAGGCGGACACGCAACGTTTGATCAATAGGCTGCGCTATGTGAATGCCAATGTGGATCCCAACAACTACGTGGTGTCGACGAATAGCAGCAGAAAGGAAATGCATGCATCCAGGGCAGGCACACCAGGCTATCGACCGCCTGAGGTGCTGCTGCGTTATCCTTACCAGACGACTGCCGTTGATGTATGGGCGGCGGGTGTGATAATGCTATCGATGCTGTCCTCGTTGCATCCTTTCTTTAAGGCGCCCAACGACTGTGCCGCCTTGTCTGAAATTATGAATCTCTTTGGCGATTTACAGGTGCGCAAAACCGCCTTTATGCTCGATCGCTTGGTCCTGATTACCCAAAAGGTCGCGGCACTTGATTTGCGCCGTGTCTGCATGCGCTTCCGCTATGCCAATCACTTTCTGTCGCCGGAAATGCAACGACGCCATCGACGCTGCGATGCCAGCATTGAGTTATGTCGCCTCTGTGAACAATCGACCTTCAACTGCATCTGCAAGCACAGTTGCCATCAGCTTGAAACATACGATGATATCGACATGTTCCCGTCACATGCCTACGATCTGTTGAGCCGTCTGCTTGAGGTGAATCCACAGAAGCGCATCACTGCCGACGATGCGCTCAAGCATCCATTTTTCAGTGAACACCATCGATTGGTAGCTGGCATACCGTTGCACCAGCTGCAGCAGCAAAATTTGGCCACATCGGCACAACTGCGTGCAAGGGACTCTCTGCAATCGGCTGGCTCACGCACACTCTCGCCGTATGTCAGCTGCTCGCCGAGCATCAAGTCATCCAATGTGTCGGAGCTGGCCAGCCGAACGGGTGTATCAGCGACAGCAACAGCAGCAACAGCAGCAGCAGCAACAACAGCTGCTGCAACACCAACAACAACGGCTGACAATGTTTGAGTCACGTACAACAATTGGTTTAACGTCTATCGTTTAGCTGATAATTTCGATTCAAACTTCGTTCGAACAGGAGTCGATTTAAGTCGCGAAATTTGTAATGTGCAAAAGCTCAAAAATTTGCATAAATATCTAAATAGAGTTGTTGGTACTTTGTTCTTATTTGTTCCGTCCATTTAACTGCCAAAAATTTAACACGTTTTTTCTTAACAAGTAATTTTGAAAATTGCAGCTACCAGCTTTGTCATTTACTTTATTTGCCAATGTATTTCAATTTGCATTTATCATTTTTATGTCAGTATTTTACAAACGGTAATTTCCCAATGGGTTTTCTCAGACTGATGCATCAGCGTGCTCACAATTTCTTTGTTTTCTTATCGATTGTCCATTTGTTGACAGCAATATATTTGTTATTGGCATTGTGCCACACTCAATGCAAAAATTGGAATATCAAAGTTTTCATACTTATTACACCTATATATGTATAAGCTATATCATGGTTCAGCTCTTAAGCCGATAGAAGCTAATAGAAATGTACATATATATCAATAAGAGAGAGAGAGCATTGTAAATAATATGGCAACATTTTCTAAGAGTCTAATTGAATTCAATGAGCATTTGCCTCAACCGAGAGCTGTGAATACCTTCACATCGCATAAAGTTATTGCATACTTTTGTGCGTCCGATTTAAATTGCCACTGCAGCTTAACCGCAAATTATTGCATACTTTTATGCGGCTAGCTAATATGTAAATGCTATACTTAACATTACATATCTATGTAAACATGCTTATTGACCAACATTATTTTAACAATCAATTAACAATTTTGGTGACGATGACACAAAATATTCATTTATTCTGAATAAATGTTTTCTCTTATTTAATTTTTTTATTCCAAATTTAAACTTTTTAGCATTTGTGCATAACATACACTTAACATTGTGTGGCATGCAGTCTTTTCAATGCGACGTGAATAAAGTAATCACCACCTGAACTACATTCGCAGGGATTTTACCTTATATACGCACGCCCAAAAGGCTTTCAACAGTTCGTTTGAGGCTTAGCCTCCGTTTGCCCCACCTCCTCCAGCAGTTTCTTATTTCTTCACAGCATCTGTGCAACTGGACTCTCAGCTCCCCGGGGAGTCGTAAACAATTCTCGCCCAACGCCATTCCTGTGGCATCGTCACAACCACAGCCGCAAAAGCCGCGTGCGCAGCTCACCGGACACAATGCGGCTTATCAGGCAGCCGAGCAAGTAACAAAAAAACTGTGGCCTGCTCTCGTGTTATATGTGCATCATCCATTCAGTTCCACCTCCTACATGCCACCTTTCCGCTGCTCGCTGGCTGCGGCTTCAAAATGGCCAACAACACGTTGGATGCCGCTTTATGGCACATGATAGATTAGTCTGGCCACAGGTGTGTGCGGCTTATTACAGCCACTTCATTTTTTTGCCAGACTTCTGTTTGAGGATTTTTAGGCGCTTACTTGCAGATAGCAGTAATTAAGTAATGATGTGCGCTTAAATGTAGGCAACAGTATTTGAACACTTTTAAGTTAAAGTTAGAGCTTGCTTAAAAAGACTATGAAGTATTTATAGAGTTGTACAGTTTAAGTTTCAATATCACCTATTGTCCAAAACTACATGGTTGCAGTGGGAAAGTTGAGCAACACTATAATCTCTTTATCTGAATCGAACTTCTCAAATTTGCCAAAAGCTTTGCTCAACTTTATTAAGCAATTAAGCTGTGTGGCCAATTATCAATACCCACAACTAGTTGAACTTTTACAGTGTTCAGCTTGAACTGCACTTGCTTTAGAACTTGAACTCAACGCTTCTTCTACACATTATCTATTACTTTACTTTACGTTTAGTGCCTGATATCGATTTCTAAAGGTCGTAATCGATTAGCTTAAAGTGTCAACACAACTAGAACACTAGAAGTGTGCAACACTTTAGCTGTGATTATAAAGCCTTTAAACAGCATAATGGGAGCAGAAATCTGGCGAATGTTCTGACCCCAAACAACGCTGAACTGTTGACTTATCCATTGCACATGCTTTCATATCTGCCTGTCTAACTGTTCATCTATCTGGCTGTCGCGTTCTGTCTTTCGCTGTCGTTTCTATTTGTTTGTTTGTCTCTTTGTTTGCCCGCCTGTCGCGTTTTGTTTGCCATCCGCATGCGTTGGTCTCCGTTAAGGCAAGTTAATGCGTCATGGTTATCTTTGCACGCTCATCATGAGCAGTGGGTAGGAAAGGAGCAACAACAGCAGCAGCACTCATATCCACATCGATGAGAAGGATAATGATGATGTGGCGACAATGATGATGATGATGAAGCCAGCGCCAGCTGCTGACAACGTTATTGGTGTCGGGTCAGTAAATGAAGAATGATGGACCAACGAAGCACATACTCCAGCACACATGCACACCCACACAGCCACACCCATCCACACACCCACACACACGTATGCAGTTGGATGCACTGACTATTCTATAGTCAAACGGCTGCAAAATATTTTGTCATCTTTCTCGTGACGCGCTGTTGCATCAAATGGGATTTATGCGACTTTTGCGCGATGGCACTAGAAACTCTAGTTGTTGCTGCTGTTGTTATTGTTATCATTGTTCCGTATTGTTTTGCTGCTTGTCATTGCTATGCACTTCTTGAACTTAAGCGTTAATTGGAAATTTTTAGCAATTTCCTCACTTTCCACGTGATCTGCTTGTCTGCCTAGCCTCTGTATTCTGTTGTGCTGTTGTTGTGGCCAATTGTGAAATTTGCTGAACAAAATATGGATTTATGTCAACAGCAGCAGTAGCAGTAGCAACAACAGCAATGTCATGCTGGCTACATTGCAGTCATTTTTCGCGCTTTTCCTGCATCGTCGTTGTTGTGTCGACATTGTCAGCTGCGAGCTGTTGGCAATGCATCACTGATTATGAAAAGCTTGCTAAAAGCTGGACTCATGATATATTGCTTTTGTTGCCGTTGCCGATCCCGCTGCTGTTGCTGTTGCTGTTGCTGCTGTTTTTGTGGTATCACTGCTGCTGCGAGCATCATCATCATCATAGCATCACATGAGCACGTGAGCTAAGGCGACAATGATGAAGTTTTATGCTTTGCCACCTGCAGCACACTCGCTCATCCATGGGGGTGGGCCTGGCGGACTTGGCTGCTGATTGTTGTTGAAAGCAACTGCGTCAGCTACAGCAACAACAACAACAATAACACTGTCAACAGCTGCAATGAAATGGAATCGCTGGCGATTTTCATTTTTTTCCTTTATTTTTTTCATATCTGACTTTGATGTGTAGAAACAACTGTGGCAATGGCAACAACAATTGCGCGGCCACGGTTAAGCCATCAGCAGTGAGCAACAACAACAAGAACAACTACTTGCCTGGAATGACAAGAAAGTGTTGGATGCCACAGCAACCCTTACAAACTTCCTTTTAACGGCAGCTTAAACATAAGAATTTCTTTAACAGTTTTTATTATACACAAAGCACAAGGTTTTAAAAAGTTGATTATTTTAAAGAAATATTTTGATAAAATAAGGTTCAAAATATGTACCTTGTTAATTAAAAGAACAATATATCATTGAAAATATATACTTGTGTTATTTTATGTAAATGTATTACATTGTTCATTTTTTTGTTTTGTACCCGGGCTTTCAAAAAGCTTTAACTTAAAATTAGTTGAATACTGATAAAGAACACTAGCATTGACACTATTAATAAAATATCGCTTTAAAAAATGAATCCCTTCCACATAATTCCAACGAGCAGTTCAAATTATTAAAATTGATTTAAGATCTTTAAACAAATTTCGTTTTGTAAAATAATAATTATTCTAATCTATGTCGTTAAACAAATATTATGCCTTAAGCAGCATATGATTACATAATTATTATTACCATAGTTTCTTGGCAGACAAATTAATACCAATGCTGAATACCAATGCTGCATTTAGCAAAATTACTCAGTATCTCAGGAACTACAATGATTTATTAGATATTTATCATGATTTTAAATTAGATGATATCCCAGCCATGCATATTAAATGCCACGAAAGTTCTCAAAGCTCTTCACTCACAGCGTTGTTATTGTGTGCTTAATTCGACTGATTCAAATTGAGGTCAGTGTTGGGTGCGAACCAGTATGACGTCAGCTGTTATTAAATGACAACAGGCAGCGACAGCGACAGTAACAACAACAGCAACAACATTGACAACAACAGTGGCAGTAACAACATTAAAAGTAATCCAGAGCTGCATGTGACAAACAGGACAAACAGCAAGATTAATTAACTCAGTGGCAAACCCAAAAAGTACAACAACCTGGGGCAGCTGAAGCGTCTGTTAAATCACAATAGCTGGCGACACGTTACAGTCACAGGTTACAATGACAAATCGGGTTTATACCCCGCAAATATGAGTGCACTAGTAGGTTGGCGATGAAATTAGAAACGTATAGTTATTTTAGTCAGTGAGCAAAATTAAATAACATTTCATATCAATATATAAAGTGCTTAGCTGCGTGGTATCTTGCTGTCTATCAAGCCTAGAGTTTCAGTTGCTATTTTGGCTTTCCTAATTTTAATTACCCAACAAACCCACAAAAAGGCCAAACAAAGCCGCCAAAATATCATTTTTGTCACTTTGACGCATCCACTCCTGTGCTGTATGCTTCCTTATAACATGCTGCACCCAGCACCCTGCACCCTGCTCCTTTCCCCCGTAGAACAAGTTGGCTACAGGTGCGTGTGGTTCGCATTTATGAACTCGTTACACGTAATTAGGGTCAGTGTGTCTGTGTATTTGTCTGGCTATCTCGGACTACATATCTCCCTCTTTCTCACACACTTCTTCTCTCTTTTTCTCTCTCTGTGTAGAGACAATTAATTAGAGCCTGCTGCAGGCCAATGCCCAGCGGATGTGAATATGCCAAATGTTGCTATTGAAATACAAAACGCTTTTTGGGCCTGTGCCGCAAAAGTCATAAAGCTTCTTTTGCCCAGACTCTAATTAGGCCGACATGTAAATTAGCTGAATGGCAGCAGGAAGGCAGGACAACAGGAAGGCAGCAGTTGCCTTGTAGTAGCATGGCTCAGGTGTAGCACATGGTGGGGCAATGTCCGGCGGACGACGCACTATTTATTATGAGCAATTCATGTATTTTCTGACTTCAGTGGGTGGGTGTGGCAACCACACCCCCTTCCAACTCCTGCAGGATTTCCCACATATTGTTGCCAACTTATAGTCACATTAATTGGCAGTGGCCATTCCATTTTAATTAGTTTTCGCAAAGGTTCAAGCGCCAGTTCCTGTGGCCTATGTGAATTATTATGCCCATCGTAATATATTTTATAAAACGCTGACTTCTGCCACCAGTGCGCGTGTGTGTGTGCTCGTGTGTGTAAGGGGTGTGGGTGGAGTTGGGAAATTATGCACGAGCGAATATTTACGACGCTGCTGCCAATGCCGTCGAATTTAATTGAGTTGCAGCGGCTGCAGTCTGGAATTTTGGTCTCCTCTCCGGATTGCAGCTGACAACAGCCGCAGTTCACATACATTTATCATGGCAGTCGGGGCGGTTGGCCTACGCGTGGGGGCGTGGCTAGGGGGATAATGAACAATGGCTAATTATATGCTGGCTGCTTGAAATTAGCAGTTCAAATAGCAGTTGATATTCAAATTACGGTTAACAGAAATGTTCTCGTGCCTTGCTTAGTCAAGAATCAAGCTAAGGACATACCGCTAATCGATGTACAGACAGCTGCACGAAGTCTCAATAAATAAACATTGGAGCAAGACAATTGCGGAATGTGGAATGAGAAATCACTTCAGTTATGAGAATAGTATTTTATTTTGATGAATCCGTTCAATACTCCAGTTATTGTAAATTTATAAATGCAAATTAGCTCATATATTAAGCATTATAAATTATGCCGCCCAAGTATCAAAGGCAATAGTAACTACATAATTATTAAGAATGTCTAACCATAAAGTATGCTTCATATTCAACTTAATTAACACACAAAATTTTAAATTACACTTGAAGTTCTCTGAATGCTTGAGTGAACACTTCATCAACCCCCAGAAACTATCCTATGTGTAATAAAGTAGAGTTCAAAAATGAGCAAAGGAAGAACATTAAGTGCTCTGAGTGCTGTGCTACAACTTACAGGCAAGACAGTCAGCTCAAAAAGGTTTCGAGAAGATTAGGAAACCCAACAAAACTATTAATGAAAACCTCAAAAATGTAACTCCAAAGTGGCTTAGTAATCGCTCCCTCCCTCTCAATGATCGTAGCCCATAATGAAGAGTTCAATGCATTGTGGAGATCACCATACAAAAGGAAGTAATAAATAGACCGAAATGAAGACCCTCAAAATAGCAGCCAGGCGGCTTTGGCTTTGGCATAAGCGTGTGAATTGTAGAAACACCTGTAAATGGTAAATAGTGGAACATCCCCGTGTCCCACGAAAGGTCAGCACATCTAAGGTATCTGCAAGAAGGATATTAGACAGCACATTGAGCCAATTGCACAATGAAGTTGTTTTGATGAAGCAGCGACAGCTGCCAGTGCATTCTCCCATTCCAATACCATTCCAGCGAATGTAAAACTATATATTAATCAATATTTATGGCAGCCATAAACAAAAAAAACACACACAAGAAAGAACTAAAGTCATCTATCACAAGAGTAGTCGAAGATGAAGACCAAAATGCAGCAGAGAATTCAACAAATTGAACAGCCCGAACTGAAGATGAAGAAACCTGTTATATGAGCCAAGTGCAGTGTAAATAGGGCCAGCATAGACAGGTAAAAGTAATAGTAATAGTTATAGTGTTAGTAGAAAAGGTAGAGCCAAAGAGGCAAGCGAAGAGTTGGGATTCATGCTTGTGTGCACTTTGACCACAAAAAGGTCAAGACGCTCCCAAAGATATAAACAGACAAACACACAAATATATGAACATACATTGGAAAGACAAACAAGCTAGTCAAATATTTGTGTACCCTCCATATAAACATGCCAAATGGGTATGCTAATTTTATTGATTGATTTCGAATGCGTATTAAAATAAATATGTTATAAAAATATGTTGAATAGTTCAAAGATGGTATGTAGAAAAAATATTTAATATTAAGTGCTGTTTGAAAATATCTGATGAATATTTGTATATTTTCAACTAGAATATTTAACACTTAAACAAACATTACTATTTTATTACCCTTCTATATAGATACACTAGGGTATTTTCTATTCTCACATTCCACTCATTTATTTACTTCCAACTTTTCTCTTTCCCATACACAAGACTCGCTCTTAAGGGCTGTCCAGCAGCCCGTAACAAACTAGATGGATAGACGACCGGGATGGTATTGTATGGTATGGTCAGGTCAGGGGACAGAGAAGCGGACAGGTTGGGACTGACAACCGTAAAAGTGTTGCTTTTGCAATGGAATGTAAAGTCATCTTCATGCATAAATAAGCGCGCCCCCCATCCCGTGGGCTGCGGCAGCTTCATATGTAAGTCTTTCCGTTTGTCCGTAAGTATATACCATATCAATTTCCATATTAAAATAGTTGGCAGGCAAGTGGAATAGGTAGAGCAATGGCAATAGGAATACGAGTAAGCATGGAAATTGTGTGTGGCACTGTTTTCTTTGATTTGTGTGTTGTGCCCACAGACTTGTATTTTCCCACATATCATTTTGCCAACTTTTCTTCTCAACAGCCAGAAATATTTCTTCTAATTGAATGTACAGCCATGTAGTGAGTCAGTCATTCAGTTTATTCACTTGATTCACTTTTTCAGTGATGTTTGTTTTTTTTTTCGGTAGCTGAAAAACTTCAACTCTGCTCTTTGGGAAATGCTTAATTTCATTAAATTTCATGAGTTGTGCCTTTTTCGCGGGTCTACAAAGTTGGCTTTAGGTGTGAACTTCCATACACATATAGTATTCATATACATCTATTTCCCATTTATATTTTTGAGGTTTTTCTTACAATTCATAATTGATTGTTTACTTTTCCTTTTTCTATTTTCTGTTTGCTTCTTTTTACTTTAATATTTTCAACGCTGATGCAGCAATTTTATTGGGTTCTGAACGAAATCAAATCAAAACTGTGCTGGGAAGTTAATTTGGTTCAATGCAGACCAGATAGGAATTTTATTTGACAAAAGTTGTAATAAAAGCATCACAAATATGCAATTTGATATATACTGAATTTAATTTGATTATGCAATGCGCCCCAGAGTGAAGAACATGCTAAATCATTTAATTATTTATGTGTATTGTTGGCTAATCTTTACTGGTTGGAAATCAAAGTTTAAAACAATAACAACTTAGTGTTGAAAGGGGAGTGACCAACAAATACCCCGCGTCTCTTAGCTAAGTGAGTAATTAAAGGATGAAGAAGATGAATTCAGTTAGACATAGCTCTACAATATCTTTAATAAATTGCTTAAATATTTATAATATAATAAAATATGAGATTCTGTGAGATTTTATATATTAATTAAAATCGTTTTCGATTGGAATATTTCATATTTCATAAGTTATCAATTGTTTCTTGTTCTAAAAGGATTTCTGAAACTGTCGCCACATAATCGAAGTCATTGAAGTTGTCCAAGTACTACTTCACTGCGTTAAGAACAACTTTCTTTGTACTCAATTTAATCAATTCTGTTCTACTTATACTCCCCACTTATACTCCATAATCCATATAGGGTGTTCGAAGCTCACAAGACAAACTTTTATTGCATTTGAAATCTGTGTGGTTTTTCGTGTCGTACTGTGCTGTATTTTAGTTTTTTTTCATTCTTCCTTGCTTTGACCATGGCCAGCGTTAACTGCTCGGATTATTTGAAATTCAAGTGTCATCAAGTCGAGCGTTCGGGGCCAGCGACTGCAGTGGGCGTGGCATGGTCATGTGGGCCAATCTCGGGTGCGCAACAATTTATGTGCATTTATAATTGAAAGGGACAAAACAGGACAGAGTGTAAGAGGAAGACAGCGAAGAACGGACAATAAGAGCAAAACAAATGTCGGAGACAACGACACAAATTGAATTGGCTAAAAAGTTTTAATTAATTTATTGTTACTTCAGCTGGCAGCTTGTACTCGTATTCATCCTCAAAAACCCAACGAGATCCCCCTCGCTCTTCCCTTCTGTAACAAACTGCGGGACGGAAGGGCGAACCAAACCTAGTTGGCTGCTCATTTAAATTGTTGTGTTTGCTGGGACACTTTTCATTTTCATTTTCATTTCGCATATTGCTGTTGTTTTTACTCCTGGTGCCGTTGCTTTTGTTTTTGTTGTTGGCGTAGATGTTGTCGAGTTAATGCATGGCTGCGAAAGTTGGCTAATTGTCTAGTGTGTCTGTCTGTGTCTCTGTCTGTGTGTGTGTGGGCCACAGCTCTATTTGGAGGGTGTAGTTAATTGTATATATATTCTTACTTGGCCTGGGTAATGGCCAGCCATGAGTCAGCATCTTCTTGGTCCACTTGCTGTGTGGGGAAAGTGCCGCCCCAGGCATCTCACAAGTTTAATCCATCGAATACAATTTTACTTTGCTTTCAGATTAAGCCAAAAAAAATTAACTGAAAGTTTTCTAATTGAAAACATTATCCCTTACCTCGCACCAATGTCAACGAAAAGTACTTGGATTTGTAATAGAAATGTAAATTACTTAATCGATTCGTTAAGGCTTCAATAGTTTACTTAAATGGCATTAAATAGGATTTTATGTAAATGTAAATTGACGAGAAAATTATCGACATAAATAAGCTAGAACTTGGATAAAATAAACTGTTGGAAAATGCGTAACAAATTGAAATGAATATTTACTTATGAATTAAATATCTGAAATATCTATAAATTTAGTAAATTATTTTATTTCATAAATCAATGGTAATTAAACTGCAGAATTTCGAGAGATATTTTCAGTACTTTATTGTAGTCAGTTGATGTCGTTTTCTTTTTTTGCAATTTATATTACAAAGGAAACAAATTTCTCCCTGGCAAGCTCTTTTCTATATTCAGACCTTAGAGTCGAGTAGGCACTCGTACTATTTATTTTTAATAACTTTCAATTAGTCCTGACCTGCATATGACATCAATAAATTCAATGCTTATTTTCCTTTTCCCCCCTCGCCTGCTAAGACACACTTTAAATCAAACTGCAGTAATTGCCTTGGTCAACAAAATGGACTTCGGAGGCAACCCAAAAATGTTGCTTTGACATTTTTATTGAATTTTAATTTATGCCTCTGACATTTTTCTAAGCAACACAAAGAGAACAACAACAATAACAAACAAAACAGGTCGAGTGTCTCGAGAGTCAAGAGTTAGATGAAACTAATATCGAAATCAAAGTCAATAACCTGGCTGAAAGGCGGCTGCTGCACTGATGTTGCAACACAGCAGAGCAACAAAATGACCAAAAAAAAATTGAAAAGAAAAACCAATTTTAGTTCTTGGAGCGTGACAACAAACGACATTTTCCAGGGACAGGGCACAGCGTCTTGGGCTCTTGAAGACGGAGGTCGCCTTGTTTTGATTACCTGAAAAAACAGAGAGCGAGAAGCTAAACTGAAAGCAGATCTTCGGATTGAGTTCAATGACATTCTTTAAATGCAGTTAAAGCCAAAGATTTTTGTAGATTTGATTCAGGTATCTTTATTTATTGCTACTTGAATGCGGCACATTAGCGATAGCTGCAGGCAGTCTGTGGCTGTGGCCTTTAATATGGATTTAAGTAAATGCGTGCTAGGATAATCGGTTGTGGTTCATTGAACTCAGCTACATAGGTGACAGCTGATAAGCTCCACATGTGGCAGCCACTTGGGTCGTTGCATGCATCAACAAGTTGTAGCAACATTTTCGCCTCCACTGCAGATAAGACGCAGGGAAAATACAATTTTCACACTCGACGAGCAGCGCAAACATGGTATTGGCTAATAACATAAGCGGGCAAGCAAACAACCAGACACACACACACACTCCCCTCTCTTGCACCCTCAGAGCTAAGCAGTGCCTCTGACAGAGCCGAGAGAGAGTGCGAAAACTAATAAAGACAAGTGGCAAGTCAGAAGCAATTGCCCCAGCTCTAGTCGAATCCACAACCATGTCCAATCTCTGCCACATCTTTCACTTCTGGCTTTGGCTTCAGCTCCAGCTCCAGTTCCTGCATGCACTTGTCCTGCTCCTTCCCAGAGCCTTTGAGCAAACACATGGCTCAGTGTGTGTGTGTGTGTTTGGGGCGTCCCATTAGTGCCGTGCGCTAATCGCCATTGTCCACCCTTGTCAAAGTCGCACAAGGAGGGAGAAAGCACAAGCAAGAAGGAAGCAGAGGCGGCAACTTTTGCTCTGTTTGCTTTTTCGTATCTGAAAATCTGCAGCATTCGAGCATTTTATCTAAAGCAAATGTTCTTTCACTTTTTCTCGGTCTCACACTTTGGTTTTTCTGGCCAAACTAAAAGCGCAAATAAATAATCAGCAACAGTTGCCAAATACATCAACACTTTTTCCTCACACACACACAGGGGGCGTTAGGAGGTGTGGGGCGTGGTCTGGTTGTTTGTCACGCTGTAATCCCTTTTGCTTTTTGGCATTTAAGACATTTGCTGGTTGTGCTCATCTAATAAATTGCAATAGATTATTGTCAGCAGCTTTCAATGTGTCAAGTCGAGCAACCCTCGCATTTGTTATTGTCCTTATTACACTTGCGTCTCCACCTCACATATCCTTGTAATCTATAAGCTGCATTGCGCATTCAGCAACACACGAATTCGCCATTCAGCATTCGACACTCAACTCTCAAGCGATCATATCGAAACAGATGTAAATCGTCAAACATAATTCAGTTAAATCGCGCGTAAGTAACCAAAATGGGGCCAACTAATGGCCAATAACCACAGCCCACTCTCAGTTGGGGTTATCAGTGGGCCAGCAGTCGAACCACAATCGCTTATGGCTCTCGCGGCTGCCTTAAATGGCCGTTTCCTTTGAGTTAATTGCTCTTCAGACGAAGCCACATAGCAGCTGCCTCTAACAAGAATCAATTCAAATTCGCTGGCCTTCGAGTAGCACTCTCAGCTTGTCGAATCTTGGATTCCTTCACTTGTGAGGTGTAATAATTCCGGGGTAAACGTTGCACTTGAAAGACTTGTCGGTTTCAACAGCTCACACAAATAGCTCGAACAAAGCTGAGTGGAAAATTAATTTTGGACAGCCAATTTCCATTGAAAGGATAGATATAGATACCTACCTCAACGCAATAAAAAAGATAATGAATCATTTAGTCCAAGGACAAGTACACTTTTTGGTGTAACATTTCAAATGAGAGAATATTATTGTCAACTAATATTTTTACTATTTAGTCATATATTAAGGAAAATGATTTTGCATAATATAATTTGATTTAAACAGAAGTAATTTAGGCCACTAATATTTGGATATTTTTTTTATTTATATTATTAAATATGTATTTATTTTATTTACATTTTCTTATATCGTTACATCTAAAAATAAATGTGTAAATGTGTGTAAATAAACTTCAAGCTTTGAGCTGCTGTGTCTTTCTTAATTATGTGTTCTTGCCAGAATTTTTGCATTAAATGTATGCCATAATGAAAGCTTAAACGCATTTATTTATTTTCTTACTGTGCAGACTACAAATGAACGACGCACAGCAACATAATTCGTGTTGATTTTCCACGCACATTACTATATAAATATTTAATCAAATTCCCAAATTAATCCTCTTTAAAAGATGCTGAAGTAACCTTTGGTAACCTTTTTGCAGGCAGATGGTAGTTCATTTGTACATAAGTTAATTAACAACGTATCTAATTGAAACTAGATGGGTTTGTGATTAAGTGCTAGTTAATTAGTTGCGTGCGAATGCTTTAAAATGTGTACTTTAAACTTCCAAGTTGTGTAAAAACTAAAATTCAAATGTATATACATTTACATTTTCATTTAATATTATTTTTCAAAGTTTTCAAAAATATTGGCAAAGTTCTTTCGTTGGTTACGAGCAATTTCAAGTGCATTTTGCTAAGCTGCAGTTTGTGTCATAATCACTTTAGTCAAGTTCTAAATATTTGTTTATTTTGTTTAATGCCTTTTACACTCTCTCGACTCCTTTATGCTTGAAACACACCCCAGGGTAGTTTTTCTAAATGTTCGAATAGTGTTTGCTTTAAGCCAAAGCTGTGTATCGAGTAGTCCTTCTCTCTCGCATGTCCATCGAATTTTCAATTTTCCATTTACTCCTGCACATGACATAGACCCTTGAAGGGCAGCAACTTTTAATTGCTGCCACGGATTTTGCAGCATCGTACTCTCTAGTTGCCTTTTGGCCATGGCCAAGACAATGGGCAAACATTGAACAGCAGCAGTACTAGTAGTGGTAAAAGTTGCTATAGCGTAGACAAAACTACTAAATGTCAAAAGTGTCAAAAATTTCGTAGAATTATGTCTTGAGAACATCAAAAGTTGCTAGCAAAGCTCAAAGCTAGCTGCAGTGCAGTCTGCGGTTGCCAGCTGCAAGTTGTCGTCATCGCTGTCGCCGTCGTCGTTGCCGTCGCTGTCGTTGTAGGTGCTTTGGCTTTTGGTTTTGGTTTTTCTTACATGCCGCAAGTTTCTACTTCTAACATTTTCGACACATTAACGGGTTGGGGCAGGAATGGTGGTTGAGGATGCAGCCAGGTAGCAAAGCAAAGCAAAGCAGAGAGGAAACGGCACTGGGCACGTTTTGACTGCTTTTCTGCAAAAACGAGGGAGCTCAAGGTACACCTCTGTCAGTGTGTGTGTCTGTGTGTGATAGTTGGCCATGCAATATGTGAAATTGAGAACAGTAATGACGTTGTCAACGAAACGTTATGCCAACTGACAGACACGCCAAAAGTCACAAGAGCAAAACTGAGTCACGTACTGCAGCAGCAACAACAGCAACTACAACAGATGCAACAACAACAATAATGGTTAACACAAGCTGTTCCAATTTCTAGTATTTCCGTAACCAAATACAATTAGGCAAATAATAAGGAGCTTAAAACTCGAATGTTGCCAGCAGCATGTTGTGCTACATGTTGCGCTACAAAGCTTGGCAACAGACGCGCCAACTAAATGAGACACCTACAAGCAAAAGCAAACCAATTACAGCAGTTGAATAGGGGCAGAGCCAGAGATAGGGGTACAAGGTACAAGGCGAGAGGAAGCATAGAATGGAGTGTTAAGCTAAAACCATAGAATATGTGGCCAAGAGCATAAGTAAAGCAAGCAGAGAGACGGACAGCTGGCAGGCAGGCAAAACAGAAACAGAAACACAAGCCGAAGCAGGCCAAAAGCATTGAAAGCGAAGACTAGAAACAAAAGATGCCCAAGAAGAGGGGAGAGCTGCAGCTAAACTGGGTGCGTCTTGCAACAGTAGACGATGGCACGGCGTCTTGGGCATGGAAACCTGTTCCCCCGAATGCCTCATGCTGACCATGGCTCACAGCAGCAATCGCAACAGCAGCAGCAGCAGCAACAGTCAAGTCGTAGCCTGACTTTTTTAGTGACGACACAAACCGGCTTTGCAGCTTGGCAACACTGGTTACGGTAGGGCGGCGAGGGGGAGGAAGTCAGCCTGTGTCTACGCCTGCAAAGTAAACTTCACATTTGCCGTCTACTTATTGTTATGTTTTATAATATTTTAGAGACAAAAGCCAAAAGACAACGGGCACACACACACATGCGCATACATTGGCAGACACTGTAGCCAAGTTGCAGAGTGGTTGGAGTGTATGGTGGAGGGGAAGGGTGACAACAGAGGCAAGGCGACACTTTAGTTATTTTCCACTTCTTCTCCACTTGCACTTCACATTTCAAAGGCGCATTAAAATGCATGATGATAAAAACAAGCGCAGGATGAGGATGAGGATGAGAATGAGTTGAGCTGAGTAGATTTGAGTCGAGTTGCAGAATGTTGAGATGAGAACGTTGCCTTGAGGCGCAAAAGCTGCAACTGGTTGGATATGCTGCATCCACATCTGCGACTGCATGTGGGTTGCATTTGCTTTGGTTTCGGCCCAGCACATTTGAGTGGGTGCGGCGCTGCCTCGAATATGATACATTTTAAATTTTCAAGCATTTTACATGCGACGCCGAGCCACTGACTTCAACGCTCCTTGTGGGCGTTGACGAAGTGCGACGAGTCCAGGTGCGAGTGCGAGTGCGAGTGCGAGTGGGAGTGCGAGGGAGGCAGACGACTGGTTAATGCCAGTCTAGCTGGCTTTAGCTCTTGCTTAGGCTTCGCCCAAAGGTTAAGTAGTTGAGCGTATGTCGGGTCTGGACGAGTCCACTTTGGCTCTGTCCTTAGCCTTGAATCAACATGGTCTGTGCTTGTGATTGGCCCACGGGCTTTTGGCTCGTTGTTAGTTGAACCTAGCAAGCATTTGCCATATACTCATAGTAAAATATAATTATAATGCAACCTTTTCTAGTACGACTACAGTGCTTAAACACGCGTATTAGCTGCGGGCCATTGGTAATGGGCCAGGTCAAGACACGCAAGCCACATGAAGTGAAGCTGCAGCTAAAAGACAATCATGATTTGGTTTTTATTTGGCAATGCAGAGAGCCAAAGAAACGCAACTGTAACACACATTTGGCCAAAAAAGTCGTAAAAACACAGAGCGAGGGGAGAGTGGGGATTGAGCACTGGGGCAGAAGAGGAAGAATGAAATCAAACCCAAGCTAAGCAAAGCAATTGAATTCGAATTTGTGTATCTGAAGCTGTGTTTGAATCTGTATCTGTATCTAATCTAGCGTGGAGCCAGCCACCAAACGTCGACTCAATGCGGGACACAGAGAGAACGGAGGGGAGCTTAGGGAGCCGCACGTAGCAGCAGAAAAGGAGAGTAAACGCAGTAAACACAGTAAATAAATAAAAAGCGACTCTGCTGCTGTTGCCACACAGTTGAAATTCATTTCAGTTCGTCTCGGTGGCTGCTGCCTTTTTGTCCATTTTCTTTTATTTATTTATTTTATTTATTTTTTTTTTTGGTTAAGCAGTGACCGTTGCTCGCTTTGGCGTGTTCAAAAGAAGAAGCTGAGGCTGAAAGAAAACGTGAGGCGGCCCTGCCAACAAACAAACCAAACCAAACAAAACAAAACAAAAGCTACGACTTCAGCTTCAGATACATTTACAGATGCAAGAGATACAAATGAATACAGTTCTGCACGAACACACGCATATATGTATGTGAATGTGTGTGTGTCAAAAGCGCGCGCCACGAGTGTTCAAAAAGCCAACAACACGAACAACAGCTACAGGTACAAAAGGTACAGTCCACAAATGGAGCAGACGGCAGGCAGGCAGTGTTAACAGTAACAGTGGCAGCAGCAACAAAAGGCCACAGTGCTATGTTAAATGCTTTTACCAATTGGCAATGTTAACGGAACGAAATGGGAAATGAAACAACAGCTCTGTATGTTGGGTGCTTGAGAGAGCAGCAGAACGCGAGAGAGCGCGCTGTTAGGCAAATTGATCTACTACAGCAACATGTTGATCAACTTATTGACTAGTGCAACATGTTGATCGTAGTAACAGCATGTTGATCCATTGTCAGCAACATTACAGCGTGTTGATCGCCTTGTTTGAGCGAAAACATGTATTTCAAATATTTGGTATGCAGTCAAGTTCGTTGTTAACTACCAAATGTGCAGGCAAGCAGCATGAAGTAAACAAACAGCTAAATCCCCAGCGCCCTTAACCTTTTGCTACCAAAACTTTTTCAACATATGCCAAGCGAAAACTGAGATTGCTACACTCTAGGACACTGGGACTTCAGGACTTCTGGACTGTAGCTGTAGCTAATGTTGCAGCGGCGACAACTTTTGTGAACTTTACTAGTTTCTGTTGTTTTAGCCCACTCCGCATAAAACCCATTTGCCATTTACCATATTCCCACTCCACAATGGTCGGCAGGCAACACAGAAACACACACATATATGTACACACACACACAATTGGCTGAGGTTGCGCAACTTTTTGCACTAGCCTTTCACATATAAATCTCAATTTGTTGCCACGCTCCGGGTGCGAATAGTTTTGCGAATACTGTGGAATATACTGTGAATATGACTCACAGCGACACACACCCTCACACTCATACTCATGCTCGCATTCATACTCACACTCATATGGCCATAAGTGCGAGTCCCTCTACTCAGCGTGCGGCACATTTGAATTTATGCTCACTCGAGTCCCAATTGGAGCCAGCCAACCGCAACATGTTGCACGTTGCACGCTCTACTCCGCACGCACGTCGCTTATTGCCACTCTGCCTCAGCTAGAGCTAGAGCATCGTCAAAGCTAACAATGCCCAAAAGTCAGGCGTCCATTGCAGCTTTTAAGTAGACTTGCACAAACTTGCACAACTCTCAGATGATATACCCTATCTGCTGCTAATGTGCCAGGCAGGGTATTTTAAACTTGTTCAGCAGAATGAAGTGACCTGTAAGGGTATAGTGTAATATATCTGATTAGCGCAAGGACATTCGTGAGTGTTGATTACTCTGCTAAATGGTTGATGATAAAAATACTTTAAATGAAATATATCAATATATAATAGATGTGGGAATATAAATATATTACTAAAATTCAATATAATATAAAAAAACTTAAATAATTCTATACATATTCTAATTCAATATTGTTACTATAAATGCCAAAATATATTTAGAAATAGATACTTAAAGCAATTTATAGAGATGACAATGTTTAATGTTTATATAAAAGAAATATACATTAGATATATAATTCAATATAGATATAAAATTCAATATAATCTAAATTAATTGTATAATTGAATGTATATTGTATTCAATAAGTACCGAGTTGTCATTAAACACTTTCCCTTTTGTGAATATTGTGAATGGCACTGCTGATTAGCAGTCAATAGTGAATAGACTCGGAATTACGCACTCTTCCCTGCATGTGTACTTATGCTTTAAAATGACTTTGCCCAGGATAAGCGCCTGCCACGCCCTCAGCGCCCTTGGCTTGAAGAGTGAAGAGTGAGGAGGTGTGAAAGAGCATTTCAATGCAGAGCTTATGCCAAAAAGACCATGGAGCGATCCCAGTGCTGACGTTGTTGGTTACGTCTTTAGCAGCAACAACAACAAACGACGATGAAGTGAAAAAATGCTTTAATGCAAATTGCCAGCGGCTGCTCCTACACTCATCCGTATACCCATACACCCACAATAACAACAACAACAACAATAATATCAACGACAGTGGGAGCGATAGCAACAACAAGAGAAAATTCTCATTACAAGCGGAGTTTAATCTGCAGCAACCCAAGCAGTCAGCAGAGGCCCACGGGGCAAAGTCAATGGAGTCCGAGAGGGGAAGGGAAGGCAAAGGGGAAGTCCCCTACAAGTCAAATGTGTGTAATGCTGCGCCACCTACAGCAGCATCCCTCTCCTCCCCTCGTCTCCTCCTCACAACCGCTCCGATTTGTTGTGTTGCAAAAAAAGCAACAAATAAAAACAAAGACAAAGCAAAATAAAAACGAATATAAATTCATTGTTTCGCACAATATGAACGTATACCCCCCCACCATCCACCCTCCCTGGTCACCACTGTACAGTAAAGCTTGCCTTGCAGTAATAATGGCATCACAAAACTGCAACTGAACTGTAACTCAATTGTAAGGCAAGGTCTTTACTTTACTCGCTCATCTATGATACAACCGGGCAGGTCGGACCTCGCCTCCTGCGCCACGTCCCCTGTCACGCCCCTCGCCTAGCTGATCCCTGCGATATGGCAGCAGGATGCCTGGCGTGCTAAATTTGCATGTTTTGGTAACTAAACGTATATACTATGTTATGTATGTACTTGAACTACTCGTTTTCAGTACTTGCCAGCTTCTAGGCGATTTTCATTTCATTATATTGCAGGTTATTATTTTTCCGACTCACACCTACTCTCTCTCTCTCCCTCTTTCTCACTCCCAACGCTGCAATATGGAAATGAGTTGCAATGAAATTATAATGAGTTTGACTTGGCTTTTTCGTTGTGGGCGTTGTCGTTGGTTGCCAGGAGGCGTGGCATGATTGGATGCCACATTCGTTTTAGCATAAAATGCATATGACAGCACTGTGTTGCGTTGCTAGTTGCAATCAGAATGAGAGACACACAAACAGAAATAGCGTAGAAACTGCATCTGAATCTAAAATTGAAACCGAAACCGAAACCGAAACCGAAACTGGAACCGGAGACTCAAACAGCAAATGCACTCTGATTCCGACTCTGACTCTGACTCTGTCAGATTGTCAGTTCAAATCTCTGAGGTTACGACCATTCAGAGAAAGAGTGTTGACAACTGCCAAGTCGAGAGATACCAAGTTGAGACAAAACTGGCATTAGAGATGTGAAGACCTTCAAATACATGTACTTGTGTTTATATTTGGAAGAGGCCATCTAAAGTGAAACCTCCTGCTAAATTTGAAAAAGTTTTAAACTCAAACAATTATACAGCACAAAGTTGCTTAACTTTTAACCCTAAAACATTCAAAAAGGGGAATATATATTAGATTTTGTATTGCAGCAATGTATTTTGATGCACTAGAGGGAGTCCTTAAAGTCCTTAAAGGAATTACGAGACTCGCCATTAAAGGCAGTCAATTTTAAAATTATAACTAACATTGTAGAAAGAAAATGCCAATTCTTTCTTGTTTGATTGCATTGATATAACTATATCTAAATGCAATTGAAAGCGTAAGGAAAAACCTAATGGAAGCCGAAAAGAAGAACAAATATTTCAGAGTAATTAAGTAAAATTATATTTGTATGCGCCAAAGAAGTGTTTTGCAGCTCCGCAGATATGCTGCAAGATTCTCATGCTTTATTTAGCAGTTGTTTTAACAGCTTTCAGCATCTGCACAAAGTGCTAAGGACGAGTCTAGCTTGCCACATGGTAAACAGTTACAATTACATTTATAGTAAAACACAGAGAGACAGACAGGCAGACAGACAGTCAGAGCTTCAGCTGTATCGTTTGCATCAGGAATGAATGGAATGCTCCTCCTTCTCATGCATCTGACATTGTTTTTCTATATATTTGCTTGCCACATGCCTCATCATAGTCTGGCAACCGCTGTTGTCCTGACGTCAGTTGAGCTGCCTTCAGGCTGCTGCTGCTGCTGCTCCTGGAGGTTCTGCTGCTGATGTTGCTCAACCACATACGCAAAAGTGAGTTGCAAGCAGCGTCGATGCCACTGGCTGAGAGAGAGAAAGACAGAGTAGATGTCCATTGAAAGCCACTGCTTGCCAACGTCTGTTAGTTTTGCTGGCTGCTTGCCGTTTTTCCGGCTGCTTTTCCGGGGCTTAACACATCCCACTGCCACTGCTACTGACACGCCCACTCTACATGCCCGTTCCATCCATTTACACATTATGTGTAATCATCATTTTCTGCTGGCAATAAACACATGCTGCCTGTTCTCAACTCAACTAGCCCCAGTTTGGCCCACATCCACATCCATATCCAGACCAGGCGAACTACATTTTGCGACGCCTTTGCCCAAGTGATGAACGGGTGTTTCTCCATCGCCCTCCATCCATTCACAACAATCCTGTAACATCCTCACGCTCACACATTTCTATAGTGCCACCGCCTGGCCATAACATGAATTTACAATTTCCACTGCACTGCACACTGCACACATTCTTTATAGCATGCGATATTTTTATTGCATGCAAAATTCACAGCCATCGACAAGCAAAAAAATATATAGAAACAAACAAACTGATAAAACTGAACTGACTAACAGTTACCCTGTATCTGAAGACATTAAATAACGGGTACAAAACTTAAAAATAATCTTCATTAAAATTAAAAGCATTATAATGTTATTAAAAATATGACCGATATTTATCAAATTTCTATCCAATTTTATTGTAGATACTTTTATCAGATTATGTTCTAATCCGAAAGAAAATTCTCCTCATTTTAGTTCGAGAAACTTTGACGAAAAATTGCATATTTTAAAAACCATTTTAATAAATAAAATTTTTGCATATTTAAATTTAAAGGCGCACTATAATTTATAAAATATATTTCAAATACGATATTTATGATTGACTTTTAAACTGCATCTAAATGAAAACAAGTTCAATGGCTTTATAGTGCACCCGAAATCGACTATATAGTATACTCTTCATTGCCCATCGTTGCTCTAATATTTATACGTCAGATACTGAAATAAATTAAATGCTGTTTTATTATGCTGAAAACTAAAAATAAAGCAGCAATATTGCCTTGGTTAACTACTCATATAATTGACCAAGCTCGTTAGCATATTCAGCATGCCAGAGCTCGTGTGTAGGATATGCTTTGGTCCTGGAATGCAAGCACGGTGTGGTGGCATGATGGTTTGAGCTTGAGCGAATGCAAAATATGGCCAAAGGGCATTCAAAGCGAGCATTTGTTGAAAAAATAGAAGCTTTGATTAAATTTAAAAGGTGGGTAATATTATTGGCTATGTGAGTGTGTGAGTAAAGAGCAAAGCGGCAGTCGGTAAAACGTAAAACGAATATGTTATGTGGCATAATAAATATCGGTGGCGCCACAGATACCCTAGAGACCTACTCGTTCATACAATATGCATATTTCGATTGCAGTTTATAATTGATTTATGTGTGTAGCTGGTTGCACGAGTCTATGTGAGAGTGCGATTCGGCTAATCATTGAGGTCAGGGCTTGGCACTGGCCGCGATTTGTGTTAGCTTTTTGCCTATAGACCGAGCCGCAACGGGAGGCTTTCGATAGGAGCGTATTTGCGGCAAGTAAAGCAAAGCCAGAGTGCCACTGTGCAGCACATACATAGACTGAAGCTGTGGCAAACAAAAGCCAGAGATTATCAGGCAACAAATAGACAGAAATGCGGCTGCCACACAAATGCAAACAACAAAAACAACAACAAGCACAAGTAGAGCAGCCAATGGCAATGCGCAAGAGACAAACAAATTCAAATCAAACTGCCAGCTGTATGCTGCCTACTGCATGCAACTGCTGCCTCCTTCTCTGCGGCTGCATGCCACTAAAGTAGAACATGACGCACTAACATGCGATATGGGCAGCGCAACATTAAATGTTGCTAGCTTACTGCGCATGTTGCTAACAGAAATGTTGCAAACATGCAACGCTGCCAGTCTAACAGTGTGTATGTGGGAACTGCGCTGCTTGCATGCATAGAATATGCATATGTGTGCATTGAACGCGTTCGCTCATATATGTGTGTGTGTATCTGTCGCCGTGTGCGTGTGCTGTTACTGCCGCTGTTGCTGTTGCTGCTGCTGCTGCTGCTGCTGCCGCTGCGTGGCCGGCCGCGCCGTTTGGCAACTTCATAGATACAGATACACTCAGTCTGTTGGTAACTGTTGCATTCAACGCTTCGTTCGCTCTCCAACCGAATTACACATTTTATTCGTTCGACACACAACACACTCGCACTTCGTATACGCCCGTTCGCTACGTTCGCTCGTTCGTTCGTTCGTTTTGCTTCACATCGCTTCGCTTCGTTTCGTTTCGGTGACTCGTACACTTCGTTCTATCGCCCACGCTGCCGCCATCGTATGTGTGTGTGTACTGGCGTTTTCGTGAGAGTGTGAGTGAGTGAGTTGGAGCCGGTAACCGAACGACGCGTCGTTCAACGTCATCGTCATCAATTTCATAACGTCATTTCATTTTGACCGTTCGTTCGCATCGCTGTGCTGTGCGTGTATCTGTTACAGTCCCAGTCACAGTAACAGTCTCCGTCAACTGTATCGGCATCTGTGTCTGTTAACGAAGTAACTGTAGCCGCCCGTAGCTAGTCAGCCGGACTTGCGTCTTTCGTCTTTTCATCTTCGGCGCGAAAAGCAAAAGAAATATTTAAAATTCAAAATAAAAACACATCTGAGAAATCCTCTTACCCATTGTACTGTATTTACAGTGGGCGTTTATTTACAAACAAAGTGCAGAAAACAAAAACAACAAGGCAGTGTGAAGTAAGAAACCCGCAAAATTGTGTTTGACAGTGCGCACTAAAAGTAAACACATATAAAATATATGCACAAAACAACAACAAACACACACGCAACTAATACTCGCACATATATAGCATACACACAAAGGCTGCAACGGCCATAAAGTGCCCTCCCCCCCTACTTCAACTAAAGCGACACATTTTATGCTTGAGCTAAGCTACAACAACAACAAAAACAACAACAACAACAGCGAGCAAAATCACTAAGCTCTTTGCCAAATACGCGAGAGTGAAAAAATCAAGTATACAAAAAAGTATAAAAGTACCCAGCGTAATAATAATAATAAAAAAGCGCCTCTGGCCAAAGGCAAAACCTAACGTCAAATATCAAAGTGCACATATTGGGATTACAGGAGCACCCAGAAGAGGAAGAAGACAAAGAAGAAGCAACAACTACAACTACAACAAAATGTCACGGATCATTTTAGTATTTCTGGCAGCCATTTTATCAGGTAAGCAGCCAAGTTAACAGTTCGCTTGAGACCCAAAGACGCAAGATGATATCACGAGGCGCGTTTATTTTAAGCGCTGATTGATACTCACTACTCGAGTGTGAATGTGAGTGTGAGTGTGAGTGTGTGTATGTGTGAGTGAGAGTGTGGAAAAACTTGTTCTCACCCATCAAACACAGAGTATAGTATGTAAATTCTAGCTCGATTATGGCGCCATTGTATCGCAAACTAAATTTGATTGATGACGCCTAATAGATAGCAAGGTATTCATACATTACTTTTGAATATCTTTGAATACGAGTACCGTTTCTTGAATGCTGAGTGCAGCTGACAGTTTGGCGCTCTTTTTGCGCCTTTGCTTGACCTCGTTATGCTAATTTTTTCCGTTGTTGCGATATTTTCGGGTACTGCGCATGCTCGTAGGCTCCAGAGCCGAAGTGTAGCTTACGAGTCAAGAACCGACAGCTTCCTTTGTGACCTTTATTTTCGGCAAAAAATTTGAGTGTGATAAGGTTAGGCTTGGGCCAAGTAACTAAAGTTCAAATGATGCGAGTGTCAACGAGACTTAAAGAGTCGAGAATATCTTCTCTCTGCTCTTCCTAGTTAAACAAACTAAACGTTTCATTAGCAAAAGTCATAAATATCACGACCCGGAGCAAGTTGATGACTTTCTTTAAATTAAATGAAATACTCGAAGAATTATGCGACAATAAAGGTGCTCATGATACATCCTAGCAATTAAAAAAAGGCTGTAGAGCTTCTCTGGCTCCCCCGCTCATCTTAAAGTGCTCCTTTCACAGCACAGACAGCGGGTCGTCAGCACAGGCTTTGGCTGAAATTTACAACTTGGGCTCGCCAAACAGCCTATTTAATTAAAATCCTTCAATGTGTTTTTCAGCTTTCTTTTTATTTTGGTTTTGTGTATTGCTGTTGCTGTTGCCATTGCTGTTGCTGTTGCTGTTGCTGTTGCCCGAGCCCCAGCCTCTTATTACGGCAGACAACATTTTGCGCGGCGCATGCTGTGAAGACCCGCACATGGCAAAGAGACAGAGAGAGAGTCCCATTCTCATTAGCTGAAAAGAAGCTGCTGCTTCTGATGCTATTTATCCCGCTGCCTAACAACATTAACAGCATCAGCAGCAGCAGCAGTGGCAGTGGCAGCAACAGCATGCGGCATGCGAGGCAGCTGTCTCATTACAAGCAGCCGAGGCAGCCATACACCCGCCCCATAAACATATGCGAAACATGACGTGACTTTAAGACAGACACTTTTTGTTCTCGTCGTCGTGCTAAGCCCCGGAACCTTTCAAATGGCGCCCAACGTGAGAGCACAACCCCACAAAAGCCTCGCCAAATGTATGCAAAGCAAAAAATCCCCTGAAAACAAGCCCAAAAATGCAGCAACAGATTCTGATTCAGCTTCAGATTCAACTGCAAATGCAGATCCGAATGTGAACGTGAATGCGAATGTGAATGCAACTTGATGCTGTCTACTATGCGCAGCTCTGCCACTTCACACTGAATACTTAAACATTTTTTCTTTTTCTTTTTGTTTTTGATTTTGTTCTTTCTGTTTTTGTCTTTACACAAATGCACGCCCCAGCGCACACATCAGACATCGCGGCTGACTACGACGACGATGACGATGTTGTCTTGTAATTATAAATGTTTAATGTGCCACTGGACTTGCCACAGTCCTGCACATTTTGAGGGGCCTAAGCAGTAGTTTTCTACTCAAAGTCCCGCACACGCGGCGTATTAGTAATGGCACAGAAAATCCAAATGTCAAATGCAAAAAGTGCTCACAGCTTATGCATTTTAATGGCCACAAATTGAGGCTCTACACATGACCATAACTGCATAAAATATGTCGCTTTCTCTATCTCTCTCACTCGCTTGAACTGCATCTGTCTCTATCCATAATAAATAAAATGGCAAACAAAAAGCATGGTAAGAAATACAAATTTGATATCTAAGTTGGCGCAGTGCCCTCGACTACATTTGCTGTCCTACTGATTTTGGCAGCCAGCATAGATAACTCTTTACGAGATCGCATTCCAAACGCCAGTTGCAGTTTAAGGAATGCTGTGGAACCGATTGAACTGATTGCTTTAGATACGTTCAACTATCGCAGGCGAAGCAATGGGTTTGTTGGAATTGTATAAGAGTAAAATATGAGAGTATGAAAAGAATTAAAGTAAATAAAGATAAAAAATATTTCTTATTTTATTTTTAAATGCAACTGATTTATGATTATAATTAAAATACTGATTCGAAAATCATTTAAATAAATACACAAATAAAATGCAATATTTGTTAGAACTGCGCTTGTTTATTTACATAAATGTAATTGCAAATTTATTTACTGCCCATATACGACTTCCTCAACTTGATTTCAATGTTTAGATAGTGTATAGCACAGTTTGCAGATACTTATGTAGTTGCATATTCCTTTAGTGTCTCTACCTATGGTAATTGCATGTGCAAGCAGAACATAAAGACCAAACCTGAAAGAAACAGGCAGACAGACAAAGACTCCTCATTCATATTCATAACATCGCCGTTTCGTTTCGTTTGCTTTGTGCCAGGGCTTTGCATTTGACTTTTTGCTGCAGTCCCAAAAAGGATTTTTGCAACTGAAACTGAAAACGAAACGTAGCCCAAAGCGATTCGCACGTGAAAGGGCTTAAGACAAAGGCTTCGAGTCGCCTCGGACTTAGGCTCTTATACAAATTAAAGCAGCTACGATTTGTCCATACATTTACTCTTTTTTCTTGCAGATTCTTCAGCCTTTCTTGCTGAATCAGGTTGAATAAATTGGACTCTAGAAACATTGTATTTTCCTTATTTAACATATTTTATAGTTTTTCAATTGATTTTTGTTAAAATTCTTTAGATAGGAATTTTGGTTTGCATTTGTATTCGTCTATCACTTTAAGCGCTTTAACGGATCATTTTTGCAGACTGAATTGATTAGTGAATTATTTAAGTTGTTGACAAATAAACTAGACAACTTCATGACTAATTTGCTGAAAAATGACTGAACAATGTCAGCAACAACAGCAACTGCAGATACAAGTTTTTGCATGCATAAAATGCTGCATTTTGTATGCCACTGTTACAGTATGTGTATGCACAGGAAGTTGGCAACGCTTTTGGCCATGTTGGAATTTCGGGCAAAAGGCACACGCAGATCGTTGGATAAAAACCGACAAACAGAGAGAAAGAGGGGAAACGAATAAAAACAGGCAGAGGATAGCCAAACGAGAACATGGTGCGATATTGACAAAGCGTATGCCAAGCAAATTAAATATAATAGCAGACACAACTCCCCAAGTCCCCCAAAAAAATCTATAAAGTCAAAGTCGCAAGAAAGTTGTAGCTTATATAAAAGTTTACCCTCTCTGGATGCGACTGTAGCGACTGTGCCAAGTAGCTCACAGTTTACAATTTACAATTGACAGCAACAAGAAAAAACTTTTGATCGATTTGTACGCGTTGTCTTCATAAGCACGTACCGAGTAGAAGTACTTTGAATACGAGTATGATGAGCCTCGACAACCAAAACTTATATACCCGTTTTCGAAGTATGCTTAAAAGTAGCTAAAGAACAGGTGATGAAAGTTCGAGTTGCAGCTGAACATTGTATTTCAAAGTTCTTCCCCAACTTCGATACTTTTTCTTGCTCATTTTTCTTATTTCGTAGTTTACTTTGCATTTACTTGTCGAGGATTGTTTAAGCCAATTCATTTTAAGCAATGTCAGCTTTGAATTATTCAGAGAAAGCTGTGTGATTCATATTGATTTCATGTAGTAGTCTACTCGGTCTAATGCCAATGAATACCCTTTTATGTATCTAAATTTCGAGTCAAGTCAGTGTCATGTGTCATGTGTTAGTAATCGAATTACAATAGACGCAACATTTAATGATCCAGATGACCGAATAGTCTTTTCGAATGATCTAATGTTTTAATTCATTAATTTAATCACTTCCTCCTATTTTGCTCTTACTATTATGTAACAGCACAGCCAATATTACTTATACAAAATAAAATAACTGGACTCAATATTTTTTCCTTCTTACTTGCTTGACCTAGTTATTACTCATCTCATTTCAGTTTGCTTTCAAATGCTCAAATCGATTCGTCTCCCTTGAACGCTATTTATATACAAATGTTAGTACTATACAGTTCAATAATATATAGTATATGACAACCACAATAATTGCAATTATTATTTGAGTATATACTTCGAGTACGAGTCTAGTCGTTGCTTGATTCATCAGCACTCATATTCCATTCTGAGCAAGTTTCCAGTAATTAGTCACGCAGGAGAAAAGCATTTTCCAATTTGGTCAGGCTAACTGATTCGATTGAGAACAGTACGAGCTGATAGTTAAGCCTCATCAGATGTATGTTATAGATGCATTCGACACTCTTAGTCATAGACACAGTCATTGTTTGAATTGTTTTATGCTCCTCTGTATGAGCACGATTCACGCGTCGTTGTATTTGTGTTTGTTCTATTTGTTTGGCTTTGATTTGGGCCACGTTTGCTTGATAACGCATTGCACCTGTGCACTAGTTTGTAATTTCCATTATAGTTGACTGCTTCTCGTTTTTGGGACACACACATACATAAGCAATTTGTGGCTTGAATGTATATATATTGATTTTGTTGTGGTCACAGAGGGGAAATGCGATTAGATAAGAATTCTGCCAGTCTAAAAGTCTTATCAATATCAACAGCTCTGTGTAACTAATACACACAAGAACACACGTACACACACACGCAGTGTGGCAGGTTGCTGATAAAATGAACGTATTGTGTCATATTCATGGAACATTATTCACATGAGGCCAATGCAATTTACCGTTGGGGGAGACAAGAGCCAAGCTCGAATCGATTCGCTACAAGACAATATTGTGCAACTATTTGTGGCACTAAGCATGGCCACACACCTGAAACCTGAGAGCAACTCTTCTGCTGTTGTTGCTGTCGTTGCTGGCATTGGCTAATTAGAAATGCAAATATCATGCCAGTGGTTGACTAAACCGACTACTAGATTCCGAAAGCATAACCAAAGTTATGTCCCAAAAATGCAATTAAATTTTAATAAACCACAGAATTGTAATACACATATTTATTCAACTGCCACTTGATAAATACTGGCCAAGTGCTATTGGGCAATGTCAATTTGATTAAATTTTAATCAGAAACATATTCGAAAAATGATTTTCTACGTCATTTTATGTCTCTCTGGCTTGCACGTGGAATTGACGGACTGACAGTCAGTTGCCCAGGGCTACCAAAGGGGGCAGTATGGCTGGCCGTAATTATAATATTGTTATTTCCTGTAATTTGTGTACAATGCATAATATGCAACATAATTAAATGAGAACTTTTAATTAAATTTGCATTGGTAGATACTCTATGTAATCTTATCATATTAATTGGAGTTGCCCATCCCTACCTCACCCTATCACCCCTCCCCATACATCGACATTTGTGTACCTGATCAGACCTGTGTTAAATGTCGAAATAATTGAAAATAATACAGCGCTTTATAGTTATAGTCACAATGCACGATGATAGAAGTTGACCATAATGTCAAAAGAACTATTCATTAACATTATTTCAAAATTGGCCAAATGAGCTTATGTTTTGAGTTTCATACGGCTACGAATAAAAAAATTAAATGAAGCATGAGATCTCTAAATAAACATTTGTAAAAACTGTGAATAAAGTAAAAATAGTTGCAACATTAATTTTTTAAAAACCAATATAAGACATACAAATTATATTAAATTTTGGATTGCAAAGAGAATAAACATAATGAAATGAAGCCTGTAAGTCGGTGAAAGCTAAAAATTATTGTCTTTTATTTTTGGTTTGGTTTCTATTTCCATTTGCTTTATGTAACATCTTATTTATATTGTTTGAAAGAAAAGGGGTTTCAATTACCAACAAACTCACAACCATCACAGCCATAAAGCACAACTTGTGTCTATTTATAGCCCAGTTACTTTTCATTATAATTATTAAATTATATACACGAGGTAAGCCCTCGCTTCATTTCCTTTGCTACATGTTCCTCAAGCCCGCATTACTTCAGCACACATACAAACATACTAGACATATATCATATCACACCTTCATAGACTTTTGTACTTTCTGCTGCTGTTGCTAGCTGGCCAAGTTAAGAGGAGCTCAGCTTGGCTCAGATCTCCCCAGCTCAAAGTTCAAAGACTTATGTATGTACATGTATGGCATATTCTTTTCTTCTCTCTGCTATGCTGAACTTCTCGTTTAGCTTCTCACTGTTCTTTATTGTACCAGTATATGTATTTTTTAGCCTCACCCCAGCACATGTTTACAAGTTGTACATGAACAACAAAGCCCCACAAAACGCAGCTGCTATCTTTCATATCTAAATGCTAAACTTTTGTGTAGCTTATAGATACACACATGCACACACACACACACTTACACACACACATACACACACTCATAGAGTAGAAGCTGTGTATGTACATATGTAGCTGCAAAGTTGTTGCTCACGAACCGGTTCTACAATTCTTCTCGACTAGTTTCCATTTTTGTTCATTAAAACTTGACGCTTGTTCTTCGACTCTGCTTCTTCAACTTGTCGTCGTCGTCGTCGTCATCATTGCTGTTGTTGTTGTTGTTTCTCAACATTGCTGTGCGTTTTTTGTATAATTTTTTTAATTTGCCACAAAATGTGGTTAGTTGTATTTTTTGTCGAAGCTGCCCAGTTTGTTGCTCTCTGCGAAGCGTAAAAAACGAGGCACGCACACATGCGCAATGATTGCCACACTAAGTGTAGCCAAGCGTGTGTGTGTGTTAATATTTTTAACTGTTATTACTCTCACAATAGTTGTTGTTATTATTGCTGTTGCGTTTTGTTGTTCTATATTATTATTGCCCCCCATTTCGTACATCATTTTTTTGTTGTTGCTTGTTACTCATTCTGTGTTTTGTTTATTCAATGGGTGTAGTCAGCTCTCCAAAAAGGCAGAGAGAATGAGAGAGAGAGAGAGTGAACGCGAGGGAATTGTTAAAAGTTAATTATTTGTATTTGTATTGCTAGCACGTTGTATTTGTACAACTTTTTCGCTTCTGTTTCGGACTCTGGTGTGTGACTTTTTAAAAAATAAACCAGGCAGACAACAAAAGCCAAAGAGCCAAACAGCAGACAGACCATCAGGGAGTCAATTTCAGTTTGGACAGCCGTCTCACATATACACACTCACACTTGTTCACACTTGATTCTCATTCCTGCCATTAGTATTGTTATTTCTTTTCATTTACAGCAATGTAACCCATTTTCTGCTTTTTTTCTTATTTTTCAATATTGACACGAACTTGTTCGACAAACCTAGCTAACGCTTCCACATAATAATTAAGTGGTATTTGAACCCCGACTTACTTGCCTGCCTCATCGTCCTTTTCATTGTCTAAATTGTAGGGGATCGTTGTTTGTGCTGCAATTAAAGCGACACACTGACAATTTTGTCTGGCATGACAGCAGCTCGTTATAGGCCAATTGTGCGGGCAACTCACTAAAAATTGACAATTTAACACTCAGCCCTGGTGGCTACCAGTCAACCAGTTAAGGGTTGTCCACCATGTCCGGCTACACTGCAATCACGGCTGCAATCTCTGCCTCTCTGGAATGGGCCACTGTTTAATTTGATAAATGTGCCAGGTTCGTGCCACAAACCAGTTGTCAGCTTCTACTACTACAACTACTTCTGCTCTAGCAGAAGCTACGGTCGTTTCAGTTTTACCGACATCGTTTATTGGCCAGTTGTTCATTAGCCAAATGCCTATCTACGACTATGCAATGTCTACTGCCTCCTTACCTCCACCTCCCTCTCGCTTTCCTGCTCGTCAACTTCATCAGATCGAATTAGAACTGATGTGTGCATATTATCGCCTAGCACATGGAAGTACTCGAAAATTGTGCAAAATAATGAGATGAGTTGGAAAATTGCTTTAGCAGAGAGAGATCATAATGAAGTGAAGGCAGGTGGCAGTTGCAAGACAAGTACTAATTGAGTCAATCAAAGATTACGGCAAACAGCAAGTACATGATTCGATTAGATAACTACTCCAGAAGGGATGCAGAAAGAAAGCCAGTAAAAAACCAATAATGAGCAAAAGCAAAAAAATGAGAACAAAAAATTACAAACTTCAAGCAACACAAATTCAGTTTTTAAATAATTAGTACACGTACAAATTAATCAGATACATAAAGTATCACAATGTTATAACTTTATGTTATGCAAATGATAAAAGCCATTCCCTGATGTCAACAATCGCAATAAAAAGAAGCCTATGGCGAAATTTCTTTTTGATGTGCGTGACAAGTCCAAAGTAATTCAAATGCAAATGCCAAAAGTGCCAACTCGCTGCCTGCTTTAAGCTTCAACTTCAACCCAGTCCACTTCGTCAGCATTAGCTGAGAGGCCGAGTGAAAAGCTGTGGTCATAAAACAAAAGTTCCGCCCTCTGCTCCCTCCGCTTAAATGCCAAGTATTACAACCTTAAACGGGCAAAGTAAGAGAACTTGTTCCAAAAAAAAAAAAAAGTGAAATGTACATAGAATTAAAATTAAATTTAAATAAATTTCAAGACGCACGCACCAGGAGTGTGAGAGAGTTTTCAGTCGCTGGCCATAGACATATTTTTTATGCCCAGTTAGTTGCTGTATTTTTTATGTAATTACTTTCTAAGTGAGCGAGTGCGTGAGTCAGGCAAGAAAGTTTTTCACTTTATGACGCGCGTTCGCTATTTTTGCTTTGCATTGGTTGTTGTGGTTGTAGCTGTTGTATTTTGATTATTTATTTTTATTTATTTTTACATTTTTCCCTTTTATAATCAACTGACTCCAACTGAAAGTTGTCTGGCCCAGGTCCAAGCCAAAGCCCAGCGGCTCTCTTAACTTATCGCATAATGAACAATGTTTTTTAAGGCCAGCCAAGTTATTTGCCTTTTTTCACTGATAGCGTTAACTATGCGGGGAATTTATCAGTCAGCGACCAAGCTTGTTACTAACCCAACTGGAAGAAAACCAAAAAACTTTGTAGCTTTGTTATTTTTAACAAGAGTTGGCAAATTAAAATCTGACAGGTGAAACTACCAAGGCGGGGCCTCTTTAAAATATGGCAAATAAAAGTGTTCTTAAAATAATAGTTCAGAAATTAAATCGCTAAATTTGCTTAACTATTTCAACATTCCAGTTGAATTAATTCCCAATGTTGTAATTTTAAAATTTCATACAAATTAAGCAGCTCATTTGATTTTCATTTGCAACTCCCTTTAACGACTTTCACTTCATAGAATGGTTACATTTGTGTATCCTCTCCAATTCACTGCTGTTTTTTCATCGTTTTAATTTCCGCATTAAATTAAGTAATTAAAGGCACAAAATTAACACTCACACACTTACACAAACGACTCGACCAGATAATATTATAAAAATATAATGCGCACTGGCAACTGCCAACTACAATCAAAACACAAAACAGAGAAAAACTTTCACCTTGCTCAGAGTCAGTTTCAGAGTGCGAGTCAGAGTCACAGATACAGATACAGATACAGATACAGCTCCAGTTACAGCTACAGCTACAACTATGACGTGGGCTGTGGCTAAAGATACAACAGCAGTTACAGTGTCAGCGAGGAGTTTGGAGCACGACTCTTTTTAATGCTGTAAAAATTCATAAAAATATTAAGCAAAAACTTAATGAATTGACAAAATGAATAAGCAAAACAAACATTTACAACATTTTTACAGCGGTACTCAAAGAATACAGAGAGGAAGAGAGGGAGAAGCAGAGTAGCGTAAATAAAAGTAATTAAAATGTTTACAAATTAAATACTGCAACTAAAGCGATTTGGTTTTCATAATGTTTGACCTGGGGCTCTTTAAAATGCAAGTCAATGCCAAATATGAAATTTAATTGCGACTAAATTATGACATTTAATTATAATGTGATTTTTATTGTTTAGTGTGTGTTTTGCAATTATTAATACTATTACTAATGGGCATACGCGGGGAATACAATTTGATTTATTTATTTAAAGAATAATTTTAGAAGTATGAACACTTTATTGACTTTGAGTCCATTTAATTTTAATCATTGTTCAATTATATAACAAATCATATCATGTATTCTAGTGCAGGGCATTTGCTAGCCAGTCATTATTAGCATTACATAATATGCTTTGTTTTACATTATTTTGTTGCTAATTGTTTTTCGGCCACTGCACAAAATTTAGCTATTGTTAAATACCGAATCTGCGCAACATATAATTATAATAAAATAATTGATAATCAAAAGATTTATCTATTGAAATGTGCCCATAATAATTGAGAAATGATTTTATAATCAAATTATTAAAATTATTTAAACCGACATACCGGATGCATTGTATTGTCGAAAATGCAATCATTGCGTTAGTCATGTGCATATTTTCCTAATCAATAATTGTTGCTGAATTCTCCCTTAATTAACATTATTGCAAAACACGGTGGCGCATTATTGGCCAATATTCAACGAAATGTGGTAAATTCAATTCAAAGTTAATTAAGTCATGACCAAAAAGCCCAGCACAAGGAATGCGAATGTAAGTTAGTTCAAATCGCAAATGGGCGTCGTAATAATACTGACTAAAAATGTATTAGTAATAGTTGACTGCGATTTCAAAAAGTTGTAAATTAACAGTGAGTGATAGCATTGTTAACATTTCTAAAGATAGCAAACAGTTTTATTTTCTTGATAAAATACGGTAGAGAGAATATCTGTAAGTACTTACGAACACTTGTACGAGTGTATACTCAAATTGCGACTGCACTTCCCTCACGTTCTCTATGATATGACTTGGAACATGAGCCGAGCCACCCATCAATCTGAAATACTTAGAGGCAACAGTGGCAGAAAGAGAGATAATACCCATAGAGTACAATAGAAGTGAAGTCGTAGAAACGTGCTCAAAATTAAATAAAATGATAAAGAAAATTTAAAACAGAACTACTCAACTGCTTGGCTTGAATTTATTGAAAGTAGAATATAGATATCAACCTTAATTGAAAGAGTACTCGGCATTAAAGCCTAAAGAGAAATGTATTTAAAATAAAATAAAATCTGAATTAAAACCATCAAGACTTGGCTTAGCTAAAATCCCGTTAAGATATTTCTAATAGGTACAAGCGATAAAAGCAGTCATTAAATAAACATATTTAGACAATTCACTCTGTTTCCACCTTTCCCTTTTCAATGCCCATTTTCGCTCGCCGGCAACAGTGTTGCAATTTATGCACTCCACAAGTTGCACACACAGTTGAAACTCAAGTCAAGTCGCCAACTTGAGCCGCAACAGCAACAGCAACAACACAAACAAGCAAACATTCAACTACGAGACTAGCAAATGGTTTACAACTTTGCCGCTTAACTAACTTAAAATCCCATAAAGTGAGAGGACGCCCAGGGCTAGGACTGTGCTACAATGGGAGACGCGGGGAGGAGGTGCGCAAAGAGGCCCTCAGCAAATGTTGCTAAGTATCTAAATTCGATTTGGTTGCACTTAAGCGTGCTGCACTGTGCCGCTTAAAGTTAAGCAACAACAACCACGAGAAGAAACGCCACCATTGGCGACCCACTTTGTCCGCTTGCTCGGCCCACTTGAGTGGGTCAAGTAAAACCTTTTTGTCAGCGATAAAAATGCGACAGCAACAACAAGACCAATTTAACGGTTGCCATTGCCCATAAAGCGACTGAGTTGACGTTGAGTCTTGGCCCGAGACTTTAGATTTGGTCGAAACGAGTTCTGCAAGTGGCTGCCCGACGTTTTTTATTTATTTCTTTTTCGTATTTCGCATTTTGTATTTTGGCGGTTTTCTTGGCTTTCCTCAGTTCTCTTTTCTCATAGTTGCCGCCATCAAAATAATAAATATTGTGGTCGTTAGTTTTGGCTAACACAACAACAGCTATTCAAATTGGGTCGCCTTTGTGCCCGACTCTGAAATTAGTTGGGTTTCCAAGTAATTCGAGTAATCGTCGCTTTAATTGCGGCAGCATGCAAATTGCGCAATTCCATTAAACTCTCCCCACTCCCTCTCTCACCGCATAATGTCAAGGAGAAAAGAAATTTGATTTGAAACGTATTCATATTTCACTGTCATTCAAATGCGTTGGCATTCTTTTATGAATGAAATGAATAAACTCGCGTATTTGTCGCGTGACTCATCGCAGCACACTCATCGCATTATAGTCGATAGTCAAACGACATTTATGAATACAACTCATATGAATACGAGTACGGACTACTGTTCAATTGCACTAATTGAACATGATTCAGCCGGTGCTGTCCCCAACCATCTCTACCCTGACTGACCGCCCATAGTTTGTCTCTAATTAAACTGAATATTCAAATGAGCAATATTTAGGTTTGCGTCGTCGTTGTCGTTGCTGTTGAAGCTGTCAATGGCGTTGCTGCTGCCTGTGCACAGTGCTGCATAAAATTTGTGGCACATTTAAGCCGAGAATTTTGGCAGCAAATACGCCATAAATAACCCGTTAGAGCTATCCGGCTTCCGTCTATATGTACCAAGTGTGAAAGTGCCTGCCAGCAGGAGCCAGAGGGGGGTTAACTGAAGTCTGTCTGTCCGTCTGTCTATCTATGTGCATGTCAGTTGCTGGTTTTGCCATTTTCGGACCATAAATGAGCTGGGGACATTGAGTTTTGTGTTGGCATTTAATGATATAATGTTGCCGGTTGGCCAACTAAAAGGCAAGGCTGCTGCAGTTGTTGCAATTTGAGAATTACTTTTTAGAGTTTGCCCAAAACATTGCCATTGACTGCCAGACTGTGAGGTGTAGGATTGAACTGAAAATACAGAAAATCTCTGTGCATTGAAACGGGCAGCTCAGAGGAAAACAGCTTTAAAAATCTGCATACAGAAATGGGAGATGAATATTATACCAATATACTAATATACAAAAGAGTAGTACATAATAAATTAAATATGAAAAGTTCCATCATTTTCTTTCTTTAAAAATGAAGCACAATTATAATATACTTACGAAGTGTGATACAAGAAACTATTCCAAATGCCTTTAACAATATTTTAAAGTATTATTTCTATTAAATCGATTTTACATAAAATTAAACTAATAACTCAACTTTCCGTTCTATTTTTTGCAGGTAAACTCCCTCAACGAAACAACATGCCAACTCAATTGATCGTTTAAGGCACACACAAAAGGCTCTAATGGGAGCACTATTGAACGTTACAAGCTGTAAGAGATATTGTACAATGAATTTATTTGAAACGAACCCGTCCAAGCGAAAGTTGTTCACAAATCTTGCACGATGGCCGAAAAGGAATTTCTATGCGAGGCACGCCTCGCCCGATCGCCCAATAAATGTCACTTGTTGGTGAGCTACCGGAAAACTATTAAAAAAGAATTATCACCTGAATAGGGAAGGCAGAAGGTAGAAGATGGAAGGGGAGGGCAACGACGTGGGCTTGTGCCGACGTCAATTCAACAGAAATGCCACAAAATGCCGATGAAGTCGAGGCAATTAAGAGATGCCACGCACTCGATGTCGACGGGAAAACAAAAGGAAAGTTGGCGGGAAAATTGTTCGTCGTCAGCTTTGGAAATAGTAAACAATTTTCGAAACACTCGAAACGTCAAAACGGAAGCAAATTTTGTAAACAAAAGAAAAAGAAAAGTTTACGCTTTGCTTGGCTGCATTTTGGGATTGTGTTTTGTTGCCTCCATGTAATTTCATGATTGTTGCTTAAGTTGTCTGCGTTGACAGCTTCAAATGTGCACAAATGTTTGGCCTGTTGACAGCTGCTGGCTTTCGGGGGAACGTTTTGGCAATGGAACAGCGTTAAGTGCGCTTCGGCAACATTTGTTTACATTTCGACGTAGAGCAACACTGGCAAACTGCTCAGGCTGCAGCTCAATGTAAACAAAACTATAGAGCACTAGAAGTGTCTGGGGGCAAGGGTTGTGCATATGCATGTGTGTGTGTGTGTGTGTGTTATTGATCAACAAAAAGCATAGCACGTCCATAATTAAAGCAAAACAAATGCGGCAACTGTTGCTAGAAGGAAAGGTCATAAAAAATGTCTTCAAAGTCAGCGCAATAGTAAACACCTTGAAATAGTTCATTAACAGGAAACACAGCTGGCAATTAACACCCGCCCCTCTCGCCAGCTCTCTTCTTTCTCCTGGTAATTTGAAGAATTCGTGTTTCCAAAAATAGAATCGAACCAAATCGTTGTTTGGGTTTAGGGCTCAGCACGTGTCTAACAAGTGCACACAGGGCAATTGCAATCCGATTACCATCAACTGCAATCAATGGCAACACATACACAAATGTCAATGGCCTCGCTTGAACTTGCGAGTGTATGCGTGTGTGTGTGTGTGTGTCTCTCTCCTCTTGTCCCATGCCGTGCGATGCGCTGCACCGAGCAGAGCCGTCAAATTGCTTTCCGGCTTTTGTTTTCGTTTGTTTTTTCCCATTTGTTTTCTTTTCGGGCTTCGCCTTTGCGGCTTTTGAGTTTTGCTTTGAAATGGCCAAATGATTGCACCTCTAAGTATTGGCCAATTGTACGAATTGGCCATGTACATATACTCGTTTATATATTGACAAAGCAATAACGTATAGTGGGCGTGCCTGCGCCCAAAAACTTTAACAAAAGTGCAAAATGAACTAGACCAACTCAATTAAATTGCTAAAGCACTTCAAAAACTATAACAATCAAATGTGCCGACTAAAATAAATTTATCGAAAGTCGACTAATTGAATTTCGGCCAGTTATCAGAGACAGCTCAGGAGGTGAGTGGAAGGGGCAAATCAATTGACTTGTTACGGGAAACTAGCGAAAAACGCAACCGAAATGAAATCAAATGTTTTGTGGTTCACTTTAAATCCGCAAAATGTTGCTGCTGGTTTCTATTTTTGTTTTTTTTGTTGTTGTTTGTATCTGCTGTATTAAAACATGCATATCCACATGTGACAGAGGCATCACAGCAACAACAGCAACAAGAACAACAACGGACCTATTGACCTTTGTTGTTGGGCTGGTTTGGTTAGAGCTGCAACCACAATCTGTTGCACACATGATTTCATTTTTATTTCCTATTAAAATCACATAAAAATCTAACACAAATACCGGTTACACAACCCAAATAAAATATGTCAGCCAATCGAAATTGATTCTCGTTCAGATATTTTGGATACCTCTCCTCTCGACTCCACCCACTCACTTCTTTATGTGGTTTGTGGCTGCTGTTCTTGTTGGTGTAGTCTGTTTCAGGCCCTGTTCTAATAATTGCTATATGTAAGTCCCAATTAATACAATTTGAAATGCAAATATTACTGTTGTATTTGCAATTGTGGTTGTAAATCTGGCGAGTAGAAGCCCACAATTGACTAGTTTTATTATACAATTTATACTGTATGTAATTATTGATAAAGTGCACTTTTCGATCATTAACAATTGTGCAACAAACAAATTGGCTGGAATAAAATGAATATGAAGAGAGTAATTTTGAAATAGTAGTGGAATAACTTAAATGTCTTTTAATGCCCATATTCTTCAATATAAAGTTACAATATCAATTTTAAAACAATTTCACTTTTGTTCATTCCCAATTTTTGTCTATATGTGCTATCGTTTCAATATTCCCAGTGTCTTCTCTCATTTATTTACCGCCTATTTTTCCAATTTATTTCACTGATTACTCTGAATGCTAATGTTAATCCTCTTTGACATGTTGCCATGTGCCAGTTTCTCGTTTAAGTTAAAGAAAACTCAGACGCCCTATAAATCGACCACCTATCATACAGTCGAGTTCATCGGAGACTGTGGCAAATGTTTTCTGTAAAGCTTCCATCTACTTATAAACATAGACTGTGGCAGCTCCCAGCTGCTCGTTTAGCCCTTTGCTCATTATTGTGTAATTCTCGTACTTTGATTGCTTTTACTTCAGCCCACACGGCCTGCACTTATCGCGGTGGCATTGCTGCTTAACTTCAGCACAGAAATATTTATTGATTAAAACACAAAGTGGAGAAACACAGCAAAGTGCATTTTTGAGGCAAGCCACTTGAATGCGAGTCGAGGCGAGGCAACTGGCACGCGCATGCAAAATACTCGAATATGGTATACATAGGCATTCTCTCAGATACTTTATCTGTATCGGGAAGTATGTATCTGCAGATATGAGTTTTGCCTAAAATTTATCATGTCCTAATTAGTCATGTTTGCAAGCATACTACTTATCACTGGGGCTTAGTCTGGGCCACTCTGTGCGGCGGTGATAAAGCAATGGTTGGGATGCAGTTGCACGAGGGGGCGTTATACGAGAGACAATCGCATAGTCGTCTCTGTACTATATGTAACTGTAATATGCATTGCACACGCCCCGTCTCTTATCACAGTCCAACGTCATTGTCAGCTTCAGTTTACAATTCCGTTCTGGAGCTGCCGGAATTGTCGACAGTGAGCGGCAGAGACGACGAGCTCGATGGGTTTCTGGTATGTTTCATTTGTTTCACAAGTGGCTTCAAGTGTGCGGCTGTTGCACATTTAGCTCATGTTGTTGTTGTTGCATTGTTGCTGCTTTTGTTATTTGTACTTTTTGTTGCATTTGTTTATGCATCTTTTGCCGACTGTCGACTGTCGTCTGTCGCTGCATTCTCCTATACTTGTCTGCTGCTTTGTTTATCCATCAATGACGACTGACAAGAAACATGCGACGACGCCCACAGAACAACAATAACAACACGACTGACAATAAGTTGTGGGCTTCGTTCCTGCTCAGCTGGCAGCTCAATTTAATTTGCTTTAATATTTATTCCCCTCATTTCCCTTGGCAGTCTTTGTTTACTCCTTCGTGCTTCGTATTCCTTTTCTTTATGAATATGTTTATAAAATATTTCCGTTTCGATTTGACATTGCGTTGATTGAAATGGGTTAAACATTCATTAGACGATTTGCATTTCACAGCATCGATTGATTTTTATGCTTTCAATCGTCACAAGTTTTCAATTTGCTTCATTATGCGGCCACAAGTGCTAAAGAGTAGAGAAAGAATTCAAAATAAATCAGAGAGACTGATGAAAATCGCCTGGCCAGTGTACGGTATTTGATTAGAGAGTTGTTGACTGAAGCAAGAATACAGCGTTATTTTTAATAATTCTAGTTTGCAGGAAATTTTAAAATTTATAAGAAAACTGTTCAACAATCACAGAATGCGCCTCAGGAATGACTCAACATATTCCGTGAACAATAATAAAAAGCAAGCATGATAAACCGGCTTTTGTTGGGCTCAAAAAAAAAACGTAGAAAATTACAGTTATGCTGAGCCACAAATTCGGGTCAATTCTCAATTAAAGCTTTCCCAGGCTTCTTCAAAGCGAATACGAAAAAAAATGAAGTTAATTTGTATTCATTTTCTTACGTTCTCGGTCTGATTTAAATGTATTCATTCAATCGTTTAAACATTTTAGCATTTTGTATGAGTTCACAGTTTTGTGGGCAAAGAAAAAAGGTTGAAAAAAACAAAGCACAACAGTTGGACAAAAGTTTTGCGGAAAAACAAAGTTAATTGTTTGGGAAACGGGCAAAACACAAAAACTAAGCAATACAGAAAAATAACAATAAAGCAAATGAGAGAAAAAAGTAAAAACGTAAAACGCGCTGCATAATAATTATGAGAAAACATAAAAGTAACTAAAAAGCTGAATTAATTATGAGGAAAAATGTTGAAATACATCGACAGAAAACAGAAACGTGCACACTGAAAATGGCCAAGAAAATGTTGTCCGAACATGTTCATCGGAGGTGAGAGGGGCGGCACGCTACAGTTCTGGGCGTGGCTGGTGAAAACTGCCAGTCGCTGACATTGAAGTGAAAAGCGATATGGAGGTCAAATGTGGATACCCTGTGTGTGAAAGGCGAAGGCAGCAAGAGCATGACCAATCTGTGGGAATTGAATGAAAGAGGCACGTATAGTCTTTAATGTGCTTTATAGGGTATTGCTCTCTTATTATTAATATTGATCAAGTGGCAGGCAACTTGAGTACCAATTAACAGCTGCCAAAAAAAATGGCTTGCAACTTGAGGTCGCCCACTAGTCACAAATGAAAAGAGTTGCTCGTTCAAATGGCTTAAATTGTCGTTTGCGGGCTAAGACAAACATGACAGCTCAACTAGGCCTTAAGACATTTGCTTCGCTGCTACTGTCACAAGTTTATAATTTGCTTATGGCTGAATCAATAATTTGATTAATTGCTGCATTTGTCCATTTTGAAGAACTTTCTTTAAGCAAACTAAATTAACTATCAGGTCATTAGTGGAAATGTAGCAAATCAATAACTAAATCATAAGTAGTATCTTTGCTTTAGTTAGGGCACATCAACATGACTTCAATTTAATCAAGTTGTTTTAATTGACACGAATTAAAATGTTTGTCAATTTGCATTTGGCGTGTAGGCGTCTCAATGTGCAGCTGGCTCTCTTTGGAGGCACTCTCACCTATTAAATTTGTATTCAAGGTGGAACCGATTGGGTCTCGCTTGGATCTCTTAACAATTTCCTGCAATTTGGCTCAAGGCACCAATTGCGTCGTACATGGCAAATCATTCCAAAGCGTGAAGCTCTTTTTCAACTAATTCTCTTTTCTTCGTTTCGTTTCGTTTTGCAATTATTTCGTAGTCTTTCTACAAATTGTTCAAGTATTTGTTTTTTTCTATCTGTAAAAATTTGTAAATACGACAAAACAATTAGAGAGAATTTAACTGAACTTAGGAGAAGCCGGGGGAGCTCCGACTCTCGACATGTGCACAATTCTCATGTGCCAGCTACAATTTGTTGTTGTTGTTTTTTTCGTATTTTCTGTCATTTTTTGTTGCTGTTCGCATTTGCTTTTGTGCTGCTTTTGTAATTGCAACATAATTTGCCATTACACGCTTCTTCTTCTTGTTGTTGTGGTGGTGGCAAGCACTTGTTGTTGCCTGAGTTGAGTTTTGTAGGTCTCTAGGTCTCTCCCAGCTGTTGCGAATTGCCATAGAGACCGACAGAGATAGAGCCAGAAAGAGAGAGAGAGAGAAGCAGGCAGAGGAAGACGAAGACAATTACAAGCAATTAGAAATGAATTGCTTGAAAATGGCAAACTTTAGAAACAATGCAAACTGTAGCTAAAGTTTCGGTTTGTCTAAGCGTGATGCTGCATGTGTGTGTGTGTGGGTGTGCCAATGTGTGTGTGCTTGTCTGTTTGTTTTTTTTGTAAACCTTTGTGCAACACACAGTCAGGGGCTATGTATAAGTTAGGTTTGACTGGTGCAAGACTTTCAGAGTTGCCATATCTGAAAGTAATTAATATTAGAATTACCAAGTTAAAAACTTTTAACTTCAGCAATACATTAATAGGTAAAATAGCTTAAAGGGACAAATAGTTATGCTACATTTGTTTAAGTTTAAATTTCGGAACGAAAAGAAATGAAAAGGAAATCAGCAATACTTAAAATCATTTTTAGTTTTCAAATAAAATGAATTGACAGGAAAATCAGTAATTTTTGTAGTTATAAAATAAACTAAACAGACACTTAAATAGTTATAAAATAACATTCAATAGCAGAAAAATCTGCAATAATTCTTAATCTTTTATAATTGTCCCATGATTTTACTTTATTGCTTTCATTTAATTACCGAGTGCAAGTTGTGCTGCACTGCCCAGCAATTATACAGCAAAATATACGGATTCAGATACATAAATAAAACAAGTAAGAAGCTACTGTCGAGCTTGCTCGACAGTGAGATTCCCGCCATCCAATTTTACTGAAAGGAAGAATAAATAAGAGCGAACATCGAAATATTAAATTCTCCATAAATATACTGGAAAATATACTTTAAAAAATTATACTAAAAATATATTTTTTTTTTCTACCCTTTGGGTAGGCGGGTATAAAAAAATAAATACTCCTTTGAATGTATCTTAAGCGAGCTTTCTAACTTGGAGACTAACTGTGGTAATCTTTTTCTCTTTTACAAAAGATAAGCTGCAATTAGTTGCGAATTTTGTGGCACACATAGCACAAACCCAGCCTCCAGCTACGTGAGTAGATGTGTGTATGGATCTTTGTGTGTGTGTGCATGTCTCTCAGGGCCATGTTTTGTGCAACTGCTAGTGAAGCTGTATATGTGTGTAACTCGTATATATGTACATGATTTTTTGTGTGTTTGACCGAGCGGACCAGTGCCGGCAGCTACAGAACGGATACAGATGCAGATGCAGATACAGATACAGATTCAGATACATTTGCAGCTATAGATGCAGATACAAATGTGAATACAAATGCTGAAGACAAAGCAACAACAACTAAAGAGGCAACCAGTTAAATGGCAATGCGTGTTCCGTTCATGTTTGGTGCTCATTGTATGCACAATGAATGGCAGCATGTTGTTGCCCACAACAACAACAACAGCATTGACAACAACGACAACGCGAACTATGGCAGAAAACAACAACAACACATGTGCTGCGCACTTTACATTTCTGCTAAACTATTTTTGTGCATTTTAAACATTTCTAACATTTAAAACTCGACAAGCGTGAGCACACTTTTTGCACCGACTGTTGCCAGTTACAGCCAGCAAGAGTTGTTGTTCTAGTTGTTCTCGTTCTTGTTGCCGTTCTCATTTTAGTTGTTGTGTATGAAAACGTAATTAACAACATATTCCTACACTTTTATTTCTGTGTTTGCAACCCACAAGGGATGGACCGAAGGGATGGGAGGGGATGACGGAAGGGGCACATTCGGCAGCCGGGTTAGCCACATGCCACAACAAAATGAAATAACCTATGGTCTCATTTGTAGCTTATTGTTGTTGTTATTGCTGTGCTGTTGCCTCTGGCAATCAAGTTACTTAAAATACTTCTCTCTCGTTAAACAATTTACTATTTATGAATGTTTTTAGTTTTGTTTTTTGCATAAGCGCACATAAAAACGCAATTGGTCGAGGGGCCTCAGAAGTCACTTTGATTGCACATCAAATTAATATAATTAATAAAACATCACAGCGAGTGCTGCAACTTGAAAATACAACAATCATTAAGCAGAAACAAAAATACAAATGAAAACAATTTCAATGCTTCAGACTCAATTGGTAAAGTTCAAGCCCAGCTACTTTAAGGGAACCTGCCACTTGAACCCCGACTGTGGCAGCGGCAGGCAGCAACGAATTAATATGCATACACTCGTAACTTCAAATTGAAATATGTGCCACTACTTAGGGAGGGTCAAGATGAGTGTGCTACACACACACACATACAGCATTCATAACACAATGAGTCGGAGATCGGCAAGAATTAAATATGTTGTATTCTTATGCTGATGATGAAATTCCTCAAAAAAAAAACAGCACTGGCTGTTGTTGTCTTAGTCTGAGTTGTGATTAAAATACTTAAAAAGTTGATCGTTTTTGAAAATTTCAAATTCTGTATGCTTAGCAAGTGTGTGTACTTTGTTTAAGTCGATGACGAAAATGTATTAAAAGCTTTTTTGCGTCACCAAAGCGGCTATAAATTAAAATTTCCTACATTTCCGGTTTCTTTTTAAATTAAATCGATATTTGAGCCACATGAGTTATTAAGTATAAATAAAACAAAACTTTTAATTTTTTTTCTTTATCAATTGAACTAATTTTAACCAGTTTCTGAAATTTTCTATAATTTACTTGAATTTGCAAAACCCACACAATAATGGTATCAAATGTCTATGCACTTTATATGGAAAATCTTGCGGTCCTATTCCAGTATTACTATAATTTCCAAGACTAATCTATAAACTGCCCACATTGTCCAAAATCTCAATTAGCGTTTACACCGAAACTCAAACCGGAAATTGCATAAAATGCATAAATTGCCAGCAAACACTACGAATAGATAAACTCAGCAATAGCTCAAGCGATTGTTTGTGCCACCACAATCGATGTGGAAATCAGAGAGAGACAGAGAAAGACCGAGAGAGAGAGAGTAAGGAGTGAGTGCATGAACTGACAACCGCAACAATCAAGACCAACACCGCACAAATCAAAGCCAAATCAAGCAGCGGGCTTAGTTATGATTTGGAGCCAGCCAATTGCCCATTCGGTAGCATTAATTACTAGCTGTAACAGTTGCAACAAGCATTGGTCAAACCTCGGTCGTTGCATGCAACAAAAGTGGTAGCTCGTTATGCTTATGTACATATATATGACTGTTGGGGTCACAGCTCCTAATAAATCGAGCAAATCGTCAAAGTCGACTAATGGCAACGCTTGCATATGAAATCGGTTAAACCAGACCTCTACGTCTGCTCCTAGACTTTGGTTAGCGTCTTGAGCTTGGCCTGAAGGCAGTCAGCCAAAATGCATAAGCAATGATAGTCATCATCAAGGCGAGCGCATTAATGACTCAGTGAGCACACCAGGGCAGCAGGGGCAGGGGCAAAAGGAGCTACAATTGTTGTGGCTTTGCATTTGCGGTGCAATTTATATGCAGCGATTGCAATTGCAATGCATGGTGCACAAAACGCATACAAATGTAATTTGTGCAATGCGCTCTAAATGCAAACAGCAGCAAGTGAATGCCAACAGTCTGACAGGAAGACAGGGGAGAGTGGAAGTCAGCACGCTGACAAGGCGGACAAGGGCCAGGCCCAGGCGCATATGAAATCAGTGGCAAGCAAACATGCACATTACATGGCGGCTCATTTTGGTGAATAATTGAGACAATTACGCATACGCCATGTGAAGTGTGCGGCGTTCAAGGCATGTATGTATATATGTATATAAAGGGCAGGGAAGAGAGAACGTGCAGAGCAGATAATCAGATAACGTGGACTGCGAAGCGTGCCAGACAGAAGAGACTGACAGAAAGGGAGAGTGCTTGATGTAGAGGGAGCTAAAGAAAATAATATTTAAATTTGAATTTGAAAGAGAATAATAATATCCATAACATTTTCATTGCCGATTACAACTTTATGCTAACAAGACAAACAAATCGACAATTAGTCTTCAAAATAAATTGATTTAATTACTAAAACAGTTAAATTGCTTATAGCCTAAATAAAATGAATATTTTCTCTAAATTAACTGACGACAACTTTGTGCTCAATTTTATCAATAACAAGTCAAACAACTAAACAGTTAATATTTATTATCTTTCATATTGCCGACTCTATAAATCGATGACATATTTTTAGTGTATTAGTTGATTGATGAAATTGCTAAAAATAAATATGCTACGCATGCTCAATTGGCAGTTTCATTGCCAGCGAACTGACCTCGAAACAATAAAATTAAATACCAAAGCAATTAAATAAATATTTTATAATGAAAAGCAAATTAAATAACGTCAATAAAGGCTGATGGGAAAACAAGTCAGCTGTTAGATTGTGGTAGAGGCAGAGGCGGGGACTGAGAGGTGGGTGAAAAACTTTCACGTGCCGCACGTTGATAATAAAAGATTTAAAAGGCCAACACATTAATTATAATTAATTATGAAATTATTACGAGCAGTTTGTGTGCGAGTGTGTGTGTGTGTGTGTGTAAAAAAGTTGTCTCGCAACAGCTGCAAGAAAATGCTCGAAGAAAAACAAAAAGAAAAGCCGTGAAAAGCGAATGTCAACAAAAAAAGCGAAAATTACTTTCGCCAGGTAGCCTTAAGTGGCCGCTGAACACAGCTGCCACACCCCTTAAGCTAAAGCGGAATGCAATTTGCATGTTGCTGTCGCTAGATGGCGCTGCACCGGCAATCAATCTAATTACTGTCAATTTGCGCCAACGACGCGTCAGACGCGCTTGGTGAAAACAACAACGAGAAACTGCAAAGAAAAATTAAAAATGTCAAGAAAAACAAACGCGTAGAGCGCACTTCAATTAGGCTGCCACGCCCACCCGCTTGCGCTATGGGCGCCAGGTTATTAGGTCATCATCGTCAGCGTGCCGTGAGTGCAACGCACTTGCCGGTTGTCAACTAAAATGGAAAGCTAACATCAATTAAGCGACGACGTTGCATCGTCCATAAAAAGCTGTCTGATCCCGTCTGGCCATCGTTGGCTCCTGTCTCCCTCCTGCCTCCTTACTGACTGTCTATTGGCTCGGCCAGCTGCATTTGCAATTAATTTATGAGCTCAAGTCTCCATCGTTGGCGCTGGCTGTGCGGCAGCTTTCACAACCGGCCATAGATAAGTCGCTATAGCCCCATTCGGCTGGGGTCCAAGTCTGAGCTTAGGCGACAGTTTGAGTCTGTCAAGTCTCGAGTCGCGTCACTTTCATGGACATAGTTGTTACTTTTTATGACGTTCTAGCTGCAACTGCAACTGGCAGTGTGCCTGAATTGGCAACTGCATTTGTGCATTTGTAAGCCTTACTAATCCTGTCCAGCAATTTGGCAGCAGCGACCAAGCTCAGCTGGCATATCAAAGTGAAAGGGTTTTGTTTCCCAGCTTGCCACTTGGCCATTGGCCACGGCACAGCAATTGCAACAAAGACATGAAACCGCACACACACACATCAGTAGAGACTAACACACACATATCTGGGGTCACTTTGCACTTTCGGTTTGTTTGTTTATTTGCGTTTACCTATTACACATTGTAGCCACACCCGAGCTACTCCTCCCCTCTAATTCTCGATGCGTCCCCCACTCCACTGCGGTCTCTCTGCCTGTCTGACTGTCTATGGAACGCTTTGAATGTTTTCCATTGCTGGCTAATCCGTTTCCATTTTGGTCAAAACTGCAAAAACATAAACTGCAACCCTGATCCCTGCAGGGACCAAGCCGACCGCCAGCTGCACTGCATTGTCAGGGATTTCAAAATAATGGAATATATACTCTTCATTATTAACACATTATAAGAATACCAATAATAATTCTATGGATAACAAAATAGATCTTTAGAGAATAAATAGAATTAATATCGATAAAATAAATGGAAATATACACATTTATTTTACACTCTCAAAATTCAATTCTAATTTTTAATTTGTTTTATAAAAATCTGCAAATGATTTTAATTTTCTAGTACTTATTCCTAAAACTAATAATCGTTACATTCCTTCATAATTCTTGCTATGTTATTAATCAATTAATTCATTTAAATACAAATAACTATGACTTGCCTGCTCAGAGCTATGTTGTATTATCCGTACATCCGTTCTTTAGTATTTACGATTTTGTGAAAGAAAATTGTGATTGATTTTATTAAGCATTTACCGCAGGGGCAAACGCTTTAGCACAGCCATGAAATCCGTTTGGAATGCATTCAATTTACAAAGCGAACACTGGCAGTCAACCGCCCATGCAGCATGCAAATGTAGCATGGAACTGTGGCAAGTAGCACGCAGAGCGCTGCATGTGGCGGTGCTACAAGAGAGCTGGGCGTGGCTCAGGTGGAAGGTGGCAGGTGGGAGGTGGGAGGGAAGCTTTTGTTTTCTGTTAGCAACCAAGCCAAATGCTGCACGTACCCGTTGCTCGGTTCCACTTTTTTTTGCCAACTGAGATGGGCTGGCAACACTTTTTGGTGTTGCTTTCAATTTGGCTGCCTTTGCAGTTGCTTCCGTTTTTGTGCATTGCCGTTGCATTGTTGTAGTTGTTTTTGCTGTAAAGTTTGCCATTTCCGGCGCGCTCATGCGTATAATTTTTGCTTGAGGCTGTCGTTGAGTACGAAACAATACCGCCCCAAAAAAACAAAAACAAAAGAAAGCCAAAACAAAAAAGGAGCGCAATGGAAGAAGAAATGAGCGAAGCACAAGCAGGACACTGTGACAGCAATGTGTGAGTCGTAGTAAAGTCAATGCTAAAGCCAGGCCAACGTGACGTATGCGGAACAAAAGACAAGTAAATCAACAACAACCAATTTGAAATGGTCAGCTGATATCTGGGACAGGTTGGTATTTTGAGCAGTTGCAGGTGGTACAACGAGGGCAGCAAGATTGTGGGGAGTTGATTTTATTTTGTCGCTGGCTTTAAAGTTAAATTATGGCTTACACATTGACAATTGTCACTCGGTTGCAGGAGGACGTGGGAATTGCATTGCATTCATTGTATGGCAGTCGTTGCTCCAAAGGACAATGGCGGCAGAGGACACGCTTGGTGCGAGATTGTGTACAGTTTTTATGGCCATGGCCAGGGCATTGATTGTGCCTGTTGTTGGTGTCCATTCTTTATGCTCTCTTCTTTTTTTTGCGACAGCAAACTAAAGTGCAACAACAGCAGTCGAACAACTACTAGTTAAAAATGTACATTTAATCAACAAACAAAAAAAAGCAGCCTTTAGCTTTTAGCCTGCAGCAACTTTGAAGCCACAACGCTTTAAAATTCCTTTCGGGCAACACTTGAACTTTATTTATCTAACTTTTGCATCAACACGCAGCACGAAATGTCAGCCCCAAAGCTGCCCCTCTTTGTCAGCCAATGCGTTGCGACCCTCAATGCCATCTACTCACAGACTGCGTCCAAGCATGGAACGCCACCTGCTGCTATGCACATGCAACGATAACAGCTAGAGCAACAAAAACAATGGCAACAACGACAACAACAACAACAGGTGGCACTTGGCTTCGTCATCATCGTCATAAATGGCCACGCTCACGTACACCTCGTTACAAATCGCCCCAGCTCCCTCTGACTTCGTCTTCGCCTGGCCATAACCATTCCACTTTTCGCTAGGTCCCATATGGCCCATAGTCATCGCTTTTGGTTAGATTATCCCGCGGCGCGCTTTTGCGGTGCCCATTTCCATTGCTACTGCCACTACCACTTCCACTTCTACTACCATTGCCGTTGCTGCTGCTTTTCGCACTGCCATTGCAATTCGAATTTCACAATTTAGCTGCCGCATTGGAAGCAGCCCCTAAGTTAACCAGCTATCCACAAAACGTCCCTAGAATGCCGTCGCCTGTCGGCGCATTAGGCAATTTCTTGCAGGCAGGCAGACGGGCAGACATTACACGATTTACTCTGTTCTTTTCCCATTTCAAATTTGAATCTCATGCCATGCAAATTGCTCTGTGCGGCCGGAAAGTACTGTGGAAAGCACAGAGAACAGCTGATAAGAAGAAAGCAAAGGCACAAGAAAGAGATTGTGAATGGGAATGGAAGAAACAAACAGAACAAATAAGACGATGAGGCTGCCACAATGAGGCCAATGATGAGCGAAAATCAGGTACAATGGCTGATACAATGGGGATTTAAAGTGCGCCAAATAAATTATAATACAAAAGTCGTTTGAGTGTTAGGCGTTCAAAATTATGGTTCATCTAATAAATGAATGTATACTTATTACTAAAACAGACTAGCTAAGTATAAATAAGTGTGTTTGGTAAATATTGCATTTATTTACTTTAAAAATATGACAGTTGCGTTTAAATCTAATCGATTTGTAAATAATCTTGTGAACCAGCGACAAATTCCAACTGCTAATCTATTTGACCTGTTTAGGTGTCAGTTTTTTTTTCAATTGTTATTTGTTTGTCAGTAAATAGAGCAATTGTAACATTCGATAAGAATCGACTTAATCAAGTCGACTTCACATGTTTTATTGCCCATTGGATATAATAGATAGTAAAAAGTCTTATTAATAAATGTTTATCCGAAAAATAAGTTGTCATATTTAACAATGGATTCAAAAGCAGCTTTAATCGTTAACAATAGCATTGATGTGAGCTTTTATTACAGCATTCAAATGATTTTCATTTATGATATTTAATGTGTATGCGTTTCATAGAAATCTAACCATTTATTAAGCATAAACACAAATGTTGCAAATTCAATACATATCATCCCACTGTAGTTCAAGCATTCCCACACAATCACACACACCACATTGACTTGGCTTCCTGCGCTGCACTTAATGCACACGCTTCAGGGAGTTTATTGAAAACTTTGCCGAGCCAAAAGCAAGTAGCTGGCGCAGGGAAAGTGGGGATTACAAGTGGCATTGGGGGCTTGGTCGGCAAAGGGTAGAAAAGATGTGCCAGCGACAGTACACAAAAGACAGGTATTATATGCTCTGAGCATATTTGGTTGCGCGCCTGAGCAGGTTGTCGGTGTCGTCGTCGTCGTCGTCTTCGGTGTTGTTGCCGCTTCAATGCTGACACAATGCAGCGTACGCGGACCACGATTGCCATGGCTATTGTCTGCACAGCCAACCCTTTTGAGAGTACCTCCCAACCGCACCTCATTCCATGCCAACCCCTCTATTCTATGCGGTAACATGTTATGCCTTTGCCGCTTCGCGTCGCGCATCTCGCGTCTTAAGTAGCTCCGCTTTGGGCTTGCAGATCTTATGAATGCGACGCATGTTGATAACGCATTCACTTCTAGAAATCCCCACCTTCCCCCGTGGCCCGCATTTTATGAGCGCTACGTGTTCAGGACACGCTATGGTCATGCCAAACGGATGATGATGCCGATTATGAAGATAGCTCGCAGATAGCGCGGTATGCCAGAAGATGCTGAAGATGCAGATAAAACGCCCGCGCATGTGACTGCCAAAGGATTTTTATTGATTTCAACTAAAGTTCGTGACTGCTCCTACTGCCTTCTTCGGCAACTCGTGCTCCCCGAGGTGGGAAAAGAAGTGCAGCCCATCGCTTCTGGCAGCTTCAACGTGTACTACATTGGCCCAGCTCCATCGTTTTGGCATTGTTAGCCAACTTGACGCTGCTGTGGTCCTTTGTTTGAGCCCTCCTTCCACCTACCTGCCCCAAGTCTGAAGTCGAAACTGAAGTCTGAAGTGATTGGCTGCGTATGGGAATTGAGCGCGAAAATAGCTTCATTATTTAAAGTACTTAGACGCCAGCTCGACAGGATGTGCCAGGATGTGTGTGCAACCAGAATTGAGCTGTGCATTGAGGCAGAGCCAAAGCCTTGGCCTAAAAAGAAAGGAGAGTGAAAAATCCAAATGGAAATTGCCTAAATAATTTGTATACCTCGGAGACAGTTCGTTCTTGCATACGATTGAATGATTCGACTGAATGAAGATACTAAAGCAAAAATTGAACACAATTTTCACCTTTTTTGCTTTCATTTCCTTTGCAAAAAATAGCTAAGACTTTGTCATGTGTAAACATGTGTTGTAAAGCAGGCTTTGGTATTTTGATTTCGAGACTTAAATTCAAGGATTACTGCTTCTTTTTAAACAAATACGGCTGTTGCTTAGTCAAATAAATCGTGACATATTCAAAACAAATAACCCAAATTCGTCAGCTCTTCAATATCTCATTTTATGAATCAATAACTAAAGCACTGCAGCATTTCGACATGATAATTTCCTCATAAATAGGACATAGTAGCCAAACAACAAACAATTGTCGTAGTGCAATATTAAACTTCCAGAGCGTATAAAAAAGCATAATAAATAGCTTGCAAAAAACGTGAATGTAAATCGAATGCATGACAAAATATGGCGACATACGATAGACAGAATCAGAGCCAGAGTCAGACATTGAACCGGAATAGCAGAACCGAACCCACAGTCCCGATAAAAGGTTGAACAAAATGCTGGCTAGCAAAAATTTGTCATCGCTGCAGGAAGCCGGAAACTAGCAACAGTTACTGTTTGCTCTTGTTGTTGATGTTGTTGTTGCTGTTGTTGTTTTTGTTGTCACGCCTGGTGCCAGAACTTTATTTGTATTTGCCAGTTCCCCTTGCCATTAACCAACCTTATCAACAGGGCGCGTTATTTTTTTGCTCTCGGCATTTTCCACGTTTTTTCTACTTTGCCGTTTATTTTTTTTTCTTTTGTGCACTTGCAATGATTGCAGGTTCAATGTACCTGAGATACAAGCGCGAAACGAGTGGAACATGCAAAATATATGTAAATTATGACATAATACAAAAGCCAGATAAAGAAGAATGGCAAGTGCTAGAGGGAGGCAGGAAACAAATGCAGGTGACATTATGTGTAAAAGTTGCCATATTAACCACCTGTTGTACTTTACAAGTGGAACCCCTTTTCTAACAGCAAGAATATGCGTGTGGGGAACAACAAACCTAGCAACTACGTAATGTGTTTATTATGTGTCTGGGTGTGCGGGTGTGTGGGTGTGTGGGTGGGTGTTAGTTGTCTAATGGGGCATATGTGCGATACACATAATATTAAGTAAATAAATGCGCACCAGGGACTTTCTTTTCGCCAACAGCACGAAGACATTGTGAAATTTGCATAGAAAAATAAGTTGATTTGGCATGTGAAGATGTTTTTTGCTTTAAGGAGGGATATTTGCTCAGATAGAACAATGGATTGCATATCAAATGAGCCAAGAAAAAACTGAATGGCGAGTAAACGTAGATAATATAAGGAAATAACAAAGCATAAATAAGTTAACAAGTATAAAATGGTTGGCAAATGGTTGGAACAGGTGCGGGTAAAGCATTCAAGAAGAGCACCATATGAAGCTCATTTCGATTAAATTATTCCCATTTGTTGTAAATAGTGTAGAACATAAGCAGATGGTAAATATCTCAAAGAGGAGTTCCCCAATCTATTAGTCTCATTTATCTAAAATACTAATAATAAACGATTTGTTAATAAAAGTCAAAACTATATTTTTAAATGTATTAAATGAAGTAAGCCCTTTTTGGGAAAACTATCTCTATTATCTTAAATAGCATCAATCTATTCGGTTGAAATCCATTTAAAAATTTGACAGTATCGATGATGGCAACAGTTTTAACTTTTGCTGTTAGCACTTGCATCGATTTGAACAGCGTTTTAACCAACAACCAACTAAATGAATTTTCTCTTTCTTTTTTGCAGGTACGTTACATGCATTCACGCTTAGCTTCACTGTACAGGTACGATGGTAAACGTCATAGCTATTCCCTAAAATAAACAACGCACATCCCACTAGATACACATATGTATGTGTGTAAAGAGGGTGTATGTGTATCTGTGTGAGTGTGTTTGTGAGTGATAATCCACGCACAAGCCAAACATTTGCGCAGCTTCAGTTTCCGCGGCGGAAAACGGATATAAAAAATGCTGGCAAAAGTGAGCCACAGGCAACAAAAGCAACAGAAACAACAGCAATAGAAACCACTAGACGAAATGTTCACACTTGCAATTAAAAAAAAAGCAGACAAATAATAAAAAGGGAGACGTGCATCAGAAACTGGGGCCACTTTATGAGCCCGACGGGCATTAGGCTGCCTGCAATTGGGTCAACAGGGCCATAACAGGGCGCCATCTAGCGTCGCTAAACGAATTGCAGTGCGAAACCAAAGTGGCATAAAAATAGAATAGAGCGAGCAATGTGCAACGGACAATGTACAACTCGCAACTTAGAACGGGCCTGGCATGGCCAGAGCCAAGTCCGATGCTTGCTGCATACAAAGTGCAGGCCAAACAGTTTGCAATTAAAATGGGGCCAAGAATGGAGAACAATAACAACAATAGCAGCAGTAGTAGCAGCAACAAGAGCCAGTCGAAGCCTAGTAGTTAACAGTAGCCAGCAAAAGTATATGCATTGCAAGTTCAGGTGTCTGCAAATGAAATTAGAAAACTGCGTCTGACTCGACTTGACCGTAAAAAGCAACTCCGGCTTGCCACTTGGCGATTTGCAACCGCGGCAGATAGAACGTGCAGCCATTCGACAGTCAGACTATCTGACACGCATTCTAAGCTATGGCCATGACTATGGCTATGGCTATGACTATAACGATGGCTTTCACATTCCGGCGCTACACTTGACCAAGTTAACTGGTTGCCACTTGCTGGTTGCCAATTGCCGGTCGCCTGCTATTTCTGGCATTGTTGTTGCTCAGCAGAAGCTTTGGTTCTATTCCCGCCTGACCACTTACTGAACCTGCTCGAGGCCACTTTCCCAGTCGCCTCCACACTCACACTCACACACACACAAACACGAAGAGACACTGATGTTTATTGGATTCTATTCAGCGACCTCCATTCTCCACTCTCATCGCAACTTTCGACACTCGACTGTCGCCTGCTCCCAGTTTTGTATTTGCTAAACATTTTAACATATCTGCGCCCCCTCTTCACCCTTTCCCTTTACCCCATCCCCCTGCGCCCACTGAGTTGAGCTTAATGAAAAACACTCAAAGCCCGTACGTTTTTGTTCCGGCCAAGTTTAGTGGAAACGCAGTGCAATATCAGCCCGTCACTAAAAGTGGGCGTGGCTGCGGTCGGTTACGCTCTTTTGTTTGCCATATCCTTTAGCATTTAAACGGCATCGTCGATGGGGTTTTTGGCTTTAAAATGCCAAACAGTCTCTTAGCGTAATTACATTTTGGTTTTGGGCTTTTGATTTTTTTACGAGAAATGAAGTGAAGGAGAGTTAAAAAGAATGTTAAGAGAATTTTACAAAGTGTTTAACACATCAAATAGTCCAATAAACCAGTTAATTATAGCAATGGAGAATGCACTTAGCTACATAACCAAAACTATTCAAAGAAAAACTCATTTTGAATTGACTCATCCTAACTCTGACGCTTTGACTGATGACTAGCTATCGTTATGTACTCAATACAAATATTAATTTAACTTCAAACTCATTACTCGCCTTCGTCATTAATAAAAGCCACCTACAAACCCATTGAAAAGTCAACTAAATACATTTTATAATAAAAAAAAACCAACAAAAAGACAAATGATTGTATATAAATTCAACTGCGAAGGTCTTGAATAGCCCGAGGAATACAAAGTGAAAAGACAAAAGAGAAAGAACGAAATGTTGTAATAAATTGACTTTCACTTTAATAATGTCTTTGGCTATAAGCTTATAAATTATAAAGCATCAGGCTTAATGCAAAGAAAAGGCGCACACACAGTGTTGAAATCTGACCAAGTGCATTCACAATTCACGTTGCAGTGCTAAGTGGCCTTTCAAAAGACTTTCAAATTCGAATATTCATGCAAGTTTGAGCGTATGCGATGCTATAAAGAAAAGCACGAAACCAAATAAAATTGGTAAATAACGAAAAGAAAAATGCAACCAAATGCACTCAGGCCATGACTTTCAATGCACTTTGTGAGCGAGGGGGGCTGGAGTCAAGTAAACATGCAAATGCTGATGCAGTTCCCTCTGCATGCCTTGTCGTGCAACACTGCCTGTTACCATGTTGCCATGGACTCATGCAGTCATGTCGTGTCGCTCAGCCATAACGCGGTAACCCCAACTTAAACCGTAGACCATCAGACTACCAGACCCCCAGACCCCCAGACCAGACCAGACCAGACGCAAAGCCATATCGAACCAAACCAAAAGTTATAAAAGTATCTCGGCTGTCAGTTCATCAGTTCAGTTGACGGCCGACCCACGAAATGTGGGTCAAATGTGGTTCGGCATCTGGACATAACACGCCTTTAATATTGACACTCTCCATTGTCCATGTGGAAATTTCGCGCTTTTTCTTGACCCCCAGCGAAAGAAAGCCTTCATGTTTATTGAGCTGTATATTTGTATTTTATGAGCCTCTCGACTCGACTCGACTCGCTACTCGTCCGAGATTTATGACTATAATTAGTTGTAGATGCTTTTTAGGCATGCCACATTAACGGTAATTTGATTTACGAGCAGGACAATAGATATGACATGAATGGTTTTTTTAAAAGTATATGACTATATATAGCTATGACCACTTTAATTAAATATCTGTCAAAATAATAACAGATATTCCAATTTAATAATGGCTTAAAGTTTAGCGCAATAGTGAAATAAAGTAAGTTGATTTCGTAAAGTTGTTTTACAAGACGAAATCGTAATAAAATTGCAATGAATTTCTCGAAAACAACTTCAGTCAGTAAACTAGACAAATATTTTATTGAAATCATTAATACATAATTTTTCAACTTAATAAGTGCTTAAAGCTTAGAACAATAGTGAAAGTAAAATTATACTACAAGACGAATTTGTAATAAAATAACAATGAACTTCTTGAAAACAACCTTAGCCATTAAACCAGCCAATTAGAGAGCATTGATATCATGTAAAACATTTCATTAAATTCTCGCAAAACTTCTCATTTTAAAGCAACTATTTTATTTTTTGTTCGCATCATATTAAACAATATGCCCTAGTTAACAATTAGTTTTTATTTTTGTAGTGTGCACTACAAATACTTGGCTATTCAGCAGCTGAAATTTACCGGAAATGTTTGCAAAAACAACGCAAAGACAACAAAAATATGCAACATTGCAATTGCTAGTTTTTTGAAATTTTTATGCGAAATATCTATGCAATTTTAGGAAATTCAACTTTATGACTTGAGCTGTGTATCTTTCACCTATTTGTTGGTTGTTCGTTGTTGTTGCAATATCATTTGTTGGCTGAGTGCACTTTAAATAATCGTTGCCTTTCCAAATTGTTTTGTGTCTGCTGCACAGAGAGTGAGTGTGAGAGAGGAAAGAAATGGGAGTCCAGTGAGTTTTACCTTGGCAGCAATTTTTATCAAATTTTTTATTGTTGTAGATGTTGCTGTTGCTGTTGCTATTGCTATGGTGGCAGCTGCGCAACGACGTTGATGAGCTTTTTATGGCCGGGTCATTAGAGGGCGTGCCACGCAATGGCTGCAACAGCAGCTTTTGTCTTGCATGCTGCACAACATTAGCATTATCGTCATCGTCATCGTCATCTTCATCATCATCTTGGCTGCATCTTGCATCTTGATGTATCTGTGGAATTGTGGTAACTAGTTGTCTTCTAACCGGTTTTTGGGCGTGTTTGCGTGCGCCAGCAATTTGCCCGAACGTTTAACGCGCTGTTTATGGGCCGTAGCGGAGAGTTGGTTTATCTTAAACAGCAAGCAGACTCTCTTACTTTCCTCTTTCCCCTTGCCACTTTGCTGCACAATCAGATGCTTGAAATCTGGAGCTAAACATCCAAAACTCATTCTAGCGAAGTTGGGTACGAGTGCCATAGCTTGGCATTTTCGAGAGGCAGCCCATGAATACTAGTCGTAACAAAAACTACACATTCATAGTGTACTCACTAATACTATTCATAAATTCAAATGAAGCACTCTACGACAAGGCAACAACAAAAAATACAAAGGCATAGACTGAAAGTAAATAAAATAAAAGAATCCAAAGCCATATGAACAACAACTGAAGGTCTGAGATCAGAGACTGGCATAGTCATCCGTCCGCTGTTGTCTTCTATAGTTTGTTGCACGAATTGTTCTGTTTTTTTCATCATATACTTTTTTTACTTTTCTCGTTTCCCTCTTCTTCACCTTTTGCTTATGTCATTGTCATGAGCAAGCTGTGGGGCTTGCATAAACATTATACTCTTATCTGTTATCACTTGATCTCTCTATCTCTCTCACAATGCCAGTTATGCAACGCATCTTGCCCTCTGTTGCTAAGCACTGTCCAGTTCAGCCTCAGCAACCTTTTTTAAAGGCTTAGTTTTCAGGCTTTTCCCTATTAGTGGAAACAAAACACTAAACAACAAGAACATTATTGTACTGTAAAAATGACAAATAACTAGAATAATTTTATAAAATTCACAATTTATATACCATTAGAACTAAGCCGGGCTGCGAGTTTGTTTAAATACCGTTTCTACATTAACAACATATTCAAGCATGGATAGAATATTCAATATACATACACACATGTGAATAAGTATGTTTATGCCTTTTCAATAAACTCAGTCAAGACCAAAATATTTACAAATTCGGAAATTTAAAATATTTTTGTATATTGCAAATTGAACTGAAATATTTTGTTGACAATTGGATTACAATGGTAAGAAAATTCTACTCCACCAAGTGGAAAATCCTCGAATGGAAAATGCTCGAAATATTTTCCAATTTTCCTGCCTAGTGTGATCAGGTGCACTGCCAATAGCTTATTGGCTGCAACTTTGGCTCTGGGCACAATTCTTGTACGCTCGATTAAAGCTGTAAAGCCTTTCGCTACAGCACTGTATACTCCACATTTCCCCCGCAGCCGTTGTACTATACTATAAGTTGTGTTCCCCTCAACATATTTATGCAGTTGGCATTTTTGCATTTATTGCCGCTTTGTTTGCTTCCCTGCGCTCCTTCAACTGGCATGATTTTTCAATGCCATGCAACGACTGTAGTTTCCTGCAGATTCCCCCAAGTATTTTCCCTAAGCATTCCCTGTTTTCCTCTTGGCAGACATCAATGCCTGCAGTCAGTCTTGTCGGCTTAGTCGGCACACCTAATCCGCCCTCTGCCCGCCAACCCACCCACCGCCTGCAACAATGGGACACACAACATGCACTTCATTTGAAATGCTTTCTTCTTTTGCCCTAGCTCGACTCCGGTCTGCTCTGCCCATTTCATGTCTTCGAAGTTATGGCTGCCAGTCAGAAGGCTAGAGTTAAGCCCAAGGCCCAGAGCACTTCCTTCCTGTCCATGGAATTGAAGAACTGGAGCTGCCAGTTGCTGCGTCAGTCAGCTAGTCCGTCTGCAGTTCAGACTCGGAAACGTTTAACTCTGCTGATTGATTGCAGTCAACAATTGTTTGTGCTTTATACAACATTTATTTCCAGTTAGGCGGTTAGTCATAGGCCTCGCTTTTTTACTTGTTCATTGTGGGCGTCCCTTTGTCCCTCTCTTTGTTTGCTTATGCTAATGACATTGCCATTGCCTTCTTGGTGAGACTTAAAGTTCGTCTAGCTCTTGTGGGCCTCTTGTTATCTTTAATTGGCTTTCCACTCATTTATTGTCGTCGTCGTCATCGTCGTAACAATTGCCTGTTGGTCTACGTATGCCAGCATATGGCCAAGCCATGGATCAAGTTTCATGCAACACACATGTAGCATGTAGCATGTAGCATGTAGCATGCCCACGCTCTAGGAGGGAGCTAGAGTGGCAGTAGCAGGGGAGGAGATTCCCCACAAAAACCAACTATTATAATTGGTAGAGTGTTTTCAATGTGTTCAATGATTCATGGCAGTTTTGATTTTATTGCCGCCTGTCACAGAATTTTGTTTCTGTTTGTTATTGTTGTTGTTCCTCATTTATAACCACATGCTCTGAAAATTGGCATAGAAATTGTGTGAGCAGTAAACTGGCAATTACAGGCGAAACTAGCAAATGTTGCCTCAACCTGTAAATGCCCAATTGAGTGGAAATTCGAATTGAAAATGCATACAGAAGTTTGTTATGCAAATTACCAGAATTATTATTTTTGCATTCATTTTTCAGTGTGTACAAACTCCCAAGCTCATGTACATACCAGCACACTGTCAAGCTCTCCTAGCACTTGACTGAGTCTAGGCTAAAAAAGATATAAAAGATAAAAATACTACGATAAATTCTATTCAAATATCGTCAGCTTAGATGAGCTTAGAATTTAATTTGGTCTTGTTCATCATAAAACCATTCAGTTTAGAAACTTGAGGTGATTGAAAAGCATTGCAAGGTATTAAAAAAAAGAAGAAAAATCGAATTAGTACCAGAACTATGGAAGTAATTGATTACATTTTTATTTAATCGGCAAACACACTATTCTATTATTACTCACATGCGCATTCTTCCGCGCTTAACTAACTTTCAAGTGCTTCTGGCACATTCCATATTTAATTAAAACCTGAACGAACGCCATAAAAAAGTAGAAAATAGAGAACAAAATTAAGTTGAAGCGCTTTGCTCTTTTTGCGCTTTATTGCTACCTTTTAAAGTTCCGGAAATTGATTGACATAATAAAATAATCCTTGAGAGTTAATTGAAATGGACGAGGCGAGTAAATATGTAGAGAAGGTTTGATAACAGGATAAAGCGTGACAGGTGGGAAAAACGAGACGTAAACAGGCGACAATAAAAAAACAAAAAATGCAAAAGGCAACTACAGCAATTAAATGAAATTAATGCGAGTTTTATTGAAATAAAATTGCCATAAAAAAACTTGGTTAAAAGGCGTAGCGGAAAAAGAGCTGCATGAAATGGTGTTACAACAATTCGATTAGCATGGTCAAATCTCCTACAATGTAGCCTTTAAAGCGACTCAAATTCAATTTCCCAAAAATATCTGTTGGCCATTACTCAAAACTTTTGGGACCCATGTTTGCCATCAATAATAAGGTGACGGGTGGGAGCGGGAAAAAAGGCCAAATAAAGCCAAAATCGAAAGACGAGAGTTTCGAACAAAACTTGAATGAATTTTTGGAAGCTATAATCTGCCCGAGGCTTACAACGCGGCACGAAATTTTAATTATGGCCAGCTTAACGGGGAAAACTTTAACACGGTCAGTACGCTGCCCCTCGTCTCCCATGCCACTTCAATACCCAAAGTTGTGTAACAATTTATTTACTCGCATATTTGCTGTGAACCCTTTTAAAGAGTCTCGAATCGAGTTTTGGTGTCCTGGCAATTATTCGGTGCTAGGACATCTTAGTATCCAACTGTCAACCATTTTTAATTGACTCACAATCCCTTGGAGACCCCCCCCCCCCCCACTCCCCTAAGCAAATCAAACACGCATTTGAATCCAATTTTAATTGGCCTCAAACTCTCAACTCGCCTTGCCTCGAACCTAGCTCGAACTTGGCTAAAATTTATTGCAATCACCGCGTTTTTTGAAGTCTTTTCGTTTTTTATCTGGTTTTTGTTTTTGCATTTGGTTTACATTTCTTTGCTGTTGTTTTTAGCCACCGCTCCGTTCCGTTCTCCGCTCTTCCGTAAAATTAATGCCCCGGAGCAAGGGGCCGCGCAGGGTTGGGCGTTGGCAGCTTGAGGCAATTTTGCCTTTTCCATGTGCTGTAGCCGTTGTTGTTTTTCTCTCTCCGTATATTTCCGGCTCAATTGTTGCACTAAATACTTTGCGCAAACAACAACTGAATAACCAAAGACCAGTTGAGGCCTGAACGGAACCAGTTCGCGTGCCAGCTCAACTGAACACATGTTAATGCCCTTAAGCAGGACCTACATCCAGTGGTAGTCCCAGTCCCTGTCCCAGTCACAAGCCCAAGCCCAGAGCCAGACCCAGAACCAGACCCCAGTCTTTCGCTTGACTTGATCTTTTATTGCGCCGCTTCCAGCTTTAATTAGATATGATATGTAGAGTGGAGTCGCATCATTATCAACGCTTCAATGATAAAACCATAGCGAATGCAAATGACGAATGACATTTGATATGCATCTCTTTCGAGCAGCAGTTACTTTTCGGGGGCTACACAATTTACGACCTAATGTTTAGGTTTTGGCAGCTGTCAGTCTTCGGCTTGTTACCGTTACCGGCATTAAATGGGGTTAAACAAAAAAAAAAAATGCAGAAGGGCTTGAGATAATGCCTAAGTGATTGACTAGGTCGAAAGTTAATTAACTAGTTAGAATATTATTATAATGAAAAACCATTAATTGCATGCTTTCACAAATACTTGATTAATTAGTTGCTTCGAAAATTCAACATCAAGTCAAAGAATCTTAATTCTACTGCCACTTTCACAAATAATCCTTTTCCTAAAAGCAACATGTGTATAATAATTTTTGTTCAACAAAAAAAACAGTAGATGTTGATATAATATAATGTCAAGTGATTGACTAGGTCGAAAGATAATTAACTAGTTAGAACATTATTGTAATGAAAAACAATTCATTGCATGCTTTCACAAATATGTAATTGATTAATTAGTTGCTTCGAGAATCAAATTAGAGTCAAAGAATCTAAATTCTCCGGTCACTTTCACAAATAAACCTTTTCCTAAAACCAACATATTTATAATATTGTATTTGTCAGCTTTGACGTGTTAAACTCAAAAGCTTTCGGCTCCACTTTGACTTATATTGATTAATCTCCCATTCAATCAGATTAAATATGTTATGAAGCCAATTTTTTGTTAAACTCTTGTAATAAAAATTCCTTAAATTTGTAGTTTCTTAAGATTTCCAGTCTTGGCTATTTTAACGCGTTTATTTCTCATGAATACATTTAAAAATGCTAAAGCGAAATACATAATTTGATTGATTTGCCGATACGCTGCCGTGTTAAAAACTTTAATAAGTTTAGCCACCGTCAGCACAAAATAAATTTACAACGTAAACGACAACATAAACATGAAAAGGAACAAGACCGTGGGCAAATATTGTAGGAAAAAGTTAATTAAATTGAAAGCATTCACTGGTTGCCAAAGCAACAATAAATACAACAAAAAGTGGCAACATGTTACTTCTCTGTATTTATTAAAATACAATAAAAACAATCAAAAATAAATAAAAGCGTATATGTAGCGAATTGCGGACAGCGCTGAAAAATAGAATGTATTATCGGTATATGTATTGTAACTTTATACTGTCGTACAACATACTAGCATTTTAACCTACTGAATTTGGCCAAAAGACATTCTTCGTTCACGTTACAAATTAGCCGCGGGTTTTAATATCAGACTCGTATCTATCGAGCCAACCAGGCAGCCACCAGGCACGTCTCTCTCGCCACAAAGCTCCACATTTTTCACTGCTTGGTTAAAAAAAGAGAGTGTCATGTTCCAGATGCGAGCATGGAATGTAAAGATACCCTGTGAAAAAGAAAGGCTCCATTTATTTCGTCTCGTTTTTCGCGACAAATATTAAAATATACAATTTGTTAATTTAAAAAATATACAGATACCTTTGGAGAAAGAAAGTAGTTAACACCTTAAAAGGTCAATAATATTGCGGGTAATTTATTTCCGACTCGACTTTGTTATTTCGGTGTCTGTTAAAAACATAAGTAGAGGGTATCGATGAGCAGTTAGCAAAAAGCAAACCCTTTAAAATATTGCGCTAGGGGATGCGATGTGAAAAATGCATTCGAATGCAACTGTAAATGTGAAAGGCACTTTTAAATGCGTTGCAATGCATCTTGTTAATTTAATGCAATTTATTTGCGCTTTGCTGCAATTGTTGAATGATTTCAATGGACAAACTGACTGGCTGTCTGACTGTCTGACTGTTTGACTGCCTGACTCCTTGGTCCTGATTGCAGTAGTTTTGTAAGGAATTTCGACCAGAACTATTGTGGTCATAACTAACCAACATGTGGGCAGAGCACTATGGCATGGAGGCACGTTGAGAGGTCCTGCAACGCAATCAGTTGAGTCAAGTGTTCGTGCCAGGACTGATTTTCACAGAGATTGCCTGCCAGGCGTTGTCTATTGTGATTATGCGACGCCTGCTGACAAGAAGCCCAGGAGGCGTTTCACACGGAAGCGACGACAACAGTGACAGTACCATCAGCGACAACAAAAGCAGTTCATTACAGTGGCTGCAAAAAGTCAGGCCAGGAAGAATGCGCTAACCAAAAGGCAGCTTCATAAAGAAATAAAAAAGTGCATTGTAAGAAGTAAACCGAAAAGCAACAGTCGAAAAGAAAATGAAAATGGAAATCAAAATGAAAAGAAAAGGCAACGCCAACAGTGGCAGCAGGAAAAGTCTTCTAGAGCTGCGCTTATCTGACAGATACAATTTTCAAATTGCTGAGATACTCTCACGGCATTTTGTACGTTTGCTTAACACACAAACCGAAAGTGTGCGGCAAATTGTTGAAAGAAAACTCAGAGTAGCTATGAGAGGCCAAGCTGAAAAGTGTTAACTGAAATCCAATTGTTGCTGGGAAAATGCCAAAAGCCGCAAGCAATTGAAATTATGCAAGAAATTTAACTCGCCTGCTGATGATGCAGTGATGATGATGCTACGCTACTTATGCAATCAACGCGCCTTGGTTCACTTTAAGGCCAATTAACAAATGCAATTCGTATTATGACAACGATTTGAAAGTTACTCGGCTGAGTTTGCACATCGATAAGAACAGAGTTTTTCTCTTTTATCAAGACAAACTCATCAACCACGACAGCAGGATTAAGCAGGCAAACAAACAGGCGGTCGGTCAGTCGAGGATAGTTACTTAACCCCAGTGTCATTCTTAGTTTTAATCAACTGTTGACAGTTGAAAGGCTCATTAAAACGCAAGGAAGAAAATAACAGGCGAAAGAGAGAGAGAGAGAGCCAAAGAAATACAGATTAAAAGAGTGGAATCGAGATAACGGCACAATGGCATTCAATTAAGGCAGTCAGTTCAGTAAAACTGACTGAACGACCAACAAGACAGTCAGCAAAATGTCACTTTTGACATTTATTAACTCGCAATTGCTGATTGTATTTCTTTCGACCTTTTTCCTCCTCTCCCCCCTTTCCAAACTGGCCAAGTTAAATGAAGCTGTTGTGCTTAGGTTGTGTCAATTGCTCAATTTATGCGGGTTGCCTTCAGAATGCGAATGTGCAGAAAACCAAATACGTGCACGACAATATAGATGGGTATTCCCTAGGGATGATAAGCAAAACTACGAGTATGATACGCGTAAGCCAGAGAGTCAGTCAGCAAAGTGGTAGTTAAGTGCTGTTAGCTATTTATTACGGGGAAAAGATACAGTAAGAACTCTGCAGTTGCATATGACATGGTTTTAAACAGCACTATCAACCCTAAGTATCAATTTGAGTTCTAAAGAAATTTGCGTCATTGTCCTTTTCAAAAGGAGTCAAATTTTGTACATCTATAAAAACCTTTTAGGAATATTTGGTTTGGAATCATTTATTGTCTGCAGTTCCAAAATAATGCATCAATCATTTTATCTTGATTTTTTCAATTTGAAAGTAAACAAACTACTTTGTAGTTTATCTGAAAGAGTTTTAAAGAATTCAACTTGCCAAGAATATACATATAAATTTAATTTTTCAGTTATATTTTTATTTTGTTGACAAGAAAGTGAATCTGAAAGAATTGAAATAGGAATATGCAAAGGCGTATTGTAAGTCTAACTAGTCTACTGTAGACGAACACAAGTAAAGCGAACAATGAATCAGTATTAAAGCATTTACACATGAGCGATTTCAAAATGCATATTTCATTTTAGACATGCTAGTGCTTCGTGCTCTCCTTCAGACATATGTTCATATGTTTGTATGCATATGCCTCATATGGGTCACAAGTTGATGCTGCCAACAATTCCCGAATAAGCGCACTGTCCGTATATAGTAGGAATTCTGCAGCTCTATCTTTTCTAAAATATATTTCAATGTCTATATGGCATCTATCTGCATCTATCTTCCAAATGCTTCTGTTGACAATTTAGATTTAACTTGTCGCCCACACTAATTTCTCTCTTGACAGTTTTTAGCCGCAAACGCCGCTTGACTCGAACCCAAAAGCAGATTCAACAAACGAGAAAGGGACGTGAAGCGGGCGAGCAAAAGAGGCAGCTGGTAACACACAAGTTTCATTACGCTGCGTTTAGTTTGCTTCAAATTCGCGACATGTTGCAAAATTTTGCCGCTCTGTTGCATTTTGGCTTTGCATCGCTCTGCCTCTCTTCCCATCTCTTCTCCTCTGCTGCGTCTCTTTTGAAGGAGAAAATTCTCTTGCTCTCTGTGGGCCATTTGCCGACATCGCTTCGAAACGTTGCCAATGTCAACTGTCAATATTGATTTAAAATCAATTCATCTCCCGTTGTGCCAACTTCTGATTCAGTCTTGTTGTTCGCAGCTTGAGTTTTTCATTAGCTGGACGCGGTTGCGAAGTGGGTCGCTGTCTTATGTGTCCCATTTCTGGAATTTTACAGAGTCTACAGTTTCACTGGAGTGCCAATAGAATAGTGCATGAGTGTGGGTTGTGCGTGTCTCTTATTACATTAATGTATGCATTCTCTTTGAATTAATCAAATTTTGTACGACGCACCCATCGAGCAGTCGGACAGTCAGATAGTGTGATCGTCTGATAGTCGGCAGTCAAAGCCAAGCCCTTCAGTCGTCCATGACACTTGTCCATCAACTTGGCAAACAAACGGACCAAGTCTGGCGCTTCCAGTCAGTCAGTCATTTCCATTGAAGCGAACGTCATTTGAAACGTGCCCACTCCACCCAACTGTTAGCCGCAACTACAGCGATTACCATGTGAACCACCCAGTTACCATTTACCATTTGCCAGTTACCAGCTACGACTTACATACATACAAAGTTCAATGCTCCAATATGCAAATTGAGTCTTGTTATTGTTGCTGCAGTTGCTGTTTATATAGTTCTTGTTGTTGTTGCTCAGCACGCACAAAAGCAAAATTTTTCTTTCGTTTTGTTTCGTGACTTTTTCTTCCTTTTGGCCACTTTAAAAGCGGCTTAAAGCGACGTTTGGGAAACGCCAGCCAACTTAAATACAATTTTGCGAGCATGTTTTAAGCATTACAGCACAAAAATAATGTAAGCTTGAGCTTTACATATGCATACCCACGTTAATCCAATGAATTGACCATACAATGCAGCAACGTTCATAAATGCAGTGGTGAAATAATGGTAGAGTGTAGACAACCAGCTTAATACCCTGCAGTTGTGTTGTGGTAACTAAGCCTACAGTCTCGATGGAAAATTTACAAACTTCAAAAACGTGTACTTAAATATTTAAGTAGTAGTAAGTAGTTGAAATTAAATTATAAATAAATCACAAGCCCATGGTAAAGTGAGCGTAGGGTATCAAAGGCATTGACCACCATCCAGCAGTCCTGGTGTTGACTCCTCATTTCAATTTCATTCAGAACACTTAACAATTTACTACCAACTCCGAACCGAATTACATATATCGTGAGTATATATAAATTTTCACGCAATAAAAGGCAATGGCTTTTAACGGGGAAAACAGACGGCAATGAGAACATTTCACGGTGCAGTCCTGTGAAATATTAAATGAAAAAGTTAAATGAGTCTGGGATAGTCAGCAAAAAAATGCATCATCTGAAAATAGCAAACTACATATAATATATGTATGTATATATTTTAAGGACCTGTAAATAAAATTAAACCAAAACATAAAATGATTAATCAATTTGAGAGCCATTCAGACTAATAATACCTGAATTCGAAATCTTTTGTATTTTTAATAACATTTCACAATTAATAATTGTATTCATTTTTTTGATTGACACACCTATTGGAAAATTGTAGCATCAATTCAGTCAAACTTTGATATCCAGTAAGCAAAAATATATTTGGCTTAGCTTGAAATATCTGTTACATTAAACTCATGTCAGACAAATTAATAAAAATATAAACATTTAGTAATAATGACCAAATCGGATTTCAATTTAATTAAATTTACATATTTTTTAGTAATTGAAATACAAAGAGCAACCACAAAATTGTGGGTAACGCACAAAAAAAATTAAAACAATTGAATTGTCTAAAACACAATTATTTGGTCGTAGTAAATAATATGACTACATCGTTTTATTACCCTATTGAAATGGAAAATAAGCAAAGATAACTGTAAGAAGCACTTCAAATTTGCATATACATGACTGTGTGATACAATTATTTAATCGTATGAGTTATCGGCAAACCAGAAATGTAATCAGCATAAAGATTTTGCATAATTGCATTCTGAAACTACATTTAATTAAATCGAGGCATAAATTGAATTCTACAAAGTCAAAGGCACAACATTGCTTCGGGGGGAACTAACAGCTTTTTGAATAACTTTCTCTTCTTTTGCATCTGTAAAATACTTGTGTCTGACTCAACCCAACATTGCGCCCAACCCATTTAACAATGTATGTACGTGATGAAATTTTAAATGATATCCCCTTTTAGGTGCGCGCTTAGAAAATTATTTTATAGTATCTTTAATTGTTATTGTTTTCGCCAGTGTGTTTATTGTTTTAATTTCAATTAGCCAGCTGATTGCCATGCTTAAAAGCTAGCATTGTTCGAATTATATTTCGATTAAGTGGTTAAATTGAAATTAAGTAAGGTAATTTTGTAACTAAGAGAACTACGAGTTAAACTAAGGAAAATTCAATTTAATATGAAATTTATATACAAAACATGAAGTCACTTTCTATTTGCCGTCAGTTTAAGTCATATGCAATGGGCTTAACCCAGAAGCTGAAATACAGCTAAGTGCTATGCATTGCAAGTAAAAGCCGCAAAGTGTCAACAGCATATGCATAATTCAGGCCGGTCTAAAATGCAATATCAAATCAAGTGGTTTTAAGCTGTAACCCAAAGCCAAGCAGTTCCATTAAAAGCAACAACATTTTAATTAGATGCAATTTCGCTTTGTTTAATTAACAACAATAATAATAGGACTTAGCCACATTCGAAGTAAGCTTGCTTGTAAGCTTGGCTAATTGATGTGCCAAACTTTAAGCAAATATCTACAGTTGGAAACTGTATGGAAAGGAGGAGAGAAAAGACCGGAAGGATAAGTGCAATTAGCAATTGCTCTCAGGCATTTCACAACAATTTAAATAAAGTTCTAGTTACAGGCAGCTGCTCTAATTCACTTAGTCAGGCCAACTAAAACTTGTCAAAGTACAAAAATATTTCAAGAAAATGGGCTAAGAAAGCTTGCCAGCCAGCTAACAAATTGCGATAAAACCTGAGCATGAAAATGTCAACAAAACTGACAGCACGCCAAAACAAAATACCAAGGTGCAAGCAAGGAAAATGAAAATGTAAAGATGTAAAGAAAGGAAAATAAAGAAAAAGAGAATTGGAGATATAAAGCGTTGCTAACACGTGCAGTCAATTTAGTGTTAAAAAAGGCAAAGTTTTGTCTATTATTAAATTTGCAAGGGCCCAGCAACAACTACAGCAAACTTTGCCCAACAAAGTGGCAGCTGTGTTAGCCATGCCCCATAAAACGCCTTTCGTCACCTATCTCTGGGTGTCAGCGACAAACATGGCAACATTTGAATAATTACAAAAGTTGACTGCCAGCTGAGCGAGGAACAAATAAGGAGCCCGAGCGAGAGAGAAAGAGAGCAAGAACTGAATATTATGTTTACAGGCGATTTATGCGTCTCCTGAGCTGCAATTTTTAGCAGCTTACCAAATGGAACACTTTGCAAACTACATGTGTTCCCACGTGTGTCTGTCAGCATCCATGAGTGTGTGTCTATTTGTGTATATGTGTCGAGCTTAACAGACGTGAGAATTTATGCTGCGAAATGCATTTTAAGTGAATTAAATTCCCCGAACAGTGCCAAACATTTCCACTGCAACATATACATGTTGCGAGCAACATGCTGCCAACACAACAATAGTTGGCAACATTTGCTAAGGAATAGGCAGTATACTTTAAGGGTGCATTTCGGTTGCTGGCAAGCAGCCAATGGCCGCAAAGCCCAAAGATAAAATCAGTAAAAAAGAAGGGAAATATAAACATTGAGGTTACCTTATGACGATGACGATGAAGATGATGATTATGATCACAATGATAATGTATATAATGCGTAGAACAACCCTGCAGCCGCAACCCTGGCCTGGGAAAGACCTAAACCAATTTGGCACGCGAAAATTTCATTACAGCCGGCAAATTTAATAAACCATCAACAGAAAACCGGCGACGAAACGGCACCCTGGCAATATTGTAAATATTCCACCAGAGTTGTCAGGCTCTTCGGAGATTAGAAAAAGTACTCACCTTGCCAGGCTGCCCGCAAAACAAATGTACAATTTCACAGTTGAACTTGGGTTTCCATTGGTGTTATTTGATTTCCCTTTTTTACGCACGCTTGTTTTACTGACGGGGTTGCATTAGTTTTTATTTGAGGGTTGCTTTAAAACAGTACACCGTTACACACGCATATTTCAGCCAAATGTTTGGCATATTTGTGTAGCATTTACATCGCCATTTTTGATTTATGCCAAAGCAACTAGAAAAATGGATATTTATTGTATTCCGGCATGCTTTTATTATCCATGCTGCGTTGCACTGCACTGTAAAGATTTGTCATGAAAGCCAGGATCAGCGGGGAGGTAGTTCAATTCCAATTTAAATTGAACTTTAATGCGATGCAAGCAAAATATTAAATTTGGAAATTATATGCCAGTATCCTAAGTACTTGGACTGTAAATAATTTTTCTTCACAATAATTTGAAACAAAAGTCACAAAACTTCAAAAGCTTCATAATTGAAGTCAGATCGAATTCCACACCCAAATTTTCCCTCCACTCCTTACATGCTAACACTATGCCGCACTCAATGCCCCATTCATGAAGCGCTTAAAATTCCATATGATTTAGTGCAAAAACCGCTTTGATTGGTTGCTATCCCAAAAATATTTCAATTGACATAATCAGCGAGCTGTCAGTAACAGGTGAGAAAATCTACCGAAATTGCAATAAAATATTTTAATACCCGGTGGCATCAAAAGCCCACTAGACTCACCTACACTCCGCCTCACAGTCAACTCCTCAAAAATGCATGAGGCGGCGACTTCATTAGTTTGATTGTGTTGACTATTTGACAGAGGCGGGGGGTACGGCGGCTGTTGATGTGGCAGCTTGTAAATAGAAGCCACTGTTAACGGCAAACACAGAAGGTAAACTCCCTCATAGTTTATTGACGGAAACAACAAACACAGCAAAAGCAAAAACGCGCGAATATGAAATATTTTCGTGTGGGAAATGCTTTTTTTCTTCATCACTTTTTATTCGACTCCCTGCTGAAATTCTTTTGGCTTAAAATGTAAATAACGTAATTTGTAATGAAAGCCAGCTTCAAAATACACCCTTCACATACAAACATAATTTAAGCTTGTGTTTCTCACACTCACACATCCATATGTACATATATAGGAATTCATTGAAATACACACACACTGCCACACACACAAACTAATGCATTTATGCATCGGTTGCGGCATTGTATAAATTCCTTTTGCTCGAAATACCCAATAAAGAGCAATAGTTGTAAGGTATGCTGAAAGGTATAGATAGTTTCCATATATTTTCAGAAGCTGCTTAAAATTATTAAGTTTGCTAGAGCATTTAATTTTTATAATACAAATCAATCAATCAGCTTAGATTTTAATGAAAATAATAATATAATAATGCTCCAATTCGAATAGCTAACACCGGAATATCTCCTAGTCGTGGCTGCCACTCATTCTACCGTTTGGTTGACTTTTTTAACAGTATCCCTTTTATGAAATATTTCACACTGACACTTTAAAGCTTTGGCAGTAAGGTGGATTCGCAGTTTCTGCGCACTGACAGCGGCGAAGGGCAATAAAAATTCCACAATGGCGTTAGCTTTGCCAACACACACACAGTCATACACCCTCGTGCAGTCAGCTGATATTTGTGTGGATTTGCGGCGCATATTTGCGGTAAAACAATGTCGCACACGCGGAGTTGGTAAAAGTAAAATGCAATAAAATAAAATTAAATGCACAGAATTTCACACTTACGAATACACACATATATGTTTTGTTTATATATATAAATATATATATGTATGTACATATATTTAGTATATACTCAGGATTTATGCTATCATTTACATATACGCTCTCATTCATTTTTATACTCGTAAAGCAAGCTGCAGCCTCGCAATGCGACGGCTGTACTCTCGTTGCTCGGTGCTAAATTGTATTACTGCACGCGATTCCCTAGAAAGCCATTAACAGAGACAGTAACACTAACAACAAGAACAAGTACAATAACAGCTACAGATACTGTAACTCACTAACTCAACTGGGCACAGACATATACCATACTCATATACTCATATACCATAGACCATAGACCGTACAGCAGGCTGCCTTTCGCGCATATACGTGTATGTATGTAGACAACAACAGTTGGCGCCCATAATAAGCCATGCCAAAAAAGCGATTCAACCAGCTAACCTCCTGCCTCTGCACCCCTTGCCAAGCCCTGAAATCCTGCACAGCAGCCGCAAAAAGTTTTTGTTTTCAACTGGCGAACTGGCTGACTGGTTGCCTGGAATGTGGCCCACAGTAATTAGTGTAATAAGCCTCAATATACACACACTTTTACATACTACATGACTGCGTATGACCGTGTATGTATGTGTGTATGGTAACTAAAGCCTGTGCCATTTTGTGCGAGAGTTGACCAAAAACCCAAAATCCAAACGGAATTGAACTTAAATGTTTCGTTGAACTTTTTGCCAAATAATTTAAACTAATTCCCAGAACTATAAGCTATCAGATAAGTTACACACATAAATCACCTTTTTGTTAAGTACCCTGAATGTTCTTGTCATGCATGCTAAGTAACTTTAACATCAATTTCAATAAATGTAATAATTCCATGACAATAAAGCAAACTAATAGCAGTTATTAAATACAATTAGCTTGAAAAGTTCCTGGAAATATTTTGACTCGTTTTTGCTAATTTGATTTGGTTTTCTTTTACTTACAGGTAATTACGCCCAAGACAAAACACAAACAAGCCACAGAGCAGAAAGGGAATCATTAAACGAGTACGCGTAAGTGATTGTCTAAGAGCCAACTCCGCCCACAGACACGCCCACAATTAGTCACGCAATGCCATTGCACTTCAAGGGCAAATAGCATAAAAATTATTGATGGCATATTGTCTAGTCAGGTATATGTGGGATTGTTGAATTAATAGGCCATCAAAGGGATCCATTTGGAGCCACGAAATGCGACCCCGACCACAATGCTGCGGTACTCAAGTTTGTGACGTTTACTTCATTTCCTTTGTCCCCCTACTCCGGTGGCAAGGGGCTACTTGTGGTCGACTCTTTCATAAAAGTTAAAATGCAAATACAATTTGCCACTTAAAATCAACATAAATTGATGCATACGCCGGGCGGGGTAAGTGGTCGCCCTTGAAGAGGGAGAGGTAGACGGAGAGGCAGAGGGAGGGTGACAGAGGCAATCGTTTCGCATTCGAGAGCCACTTCAAACAATTTACAACAAAAACGATGAAAACACACGCTGCGGCAAAAGCGAAAGGCACGACAAAAGTTGAGGCAACTTAGCAAAAAAAAAAAAAAATCAAAATCAATGGGAAAAGTCAAAAGCATGAATAGAATGATGTGGATGTTGGGTTGAGAATTCTACGAAGCAGTTATTAAATGGAAATACTTAAGAGGAAAATTGAAGTCCATAACCATGACAATCTATTATTACAAACGCCATTTGTAAATATAAATAATAATGCGAAGCTGTCCTAAGCTCTCTATCAAATTTGTTACTAATGGACATAAATATTGAACTGTAGTTAATTAATTTTATTTCTCTACATAGAAAACAATATTGAATTATTTGGCAAATTTGAGTTAAATATCTACCTTTAAATGGTATCACTTAAATTAGATACTTTTGAGAAGTTCCAATTATATTACGGTTCCCCATTAAATTCTGATGTTGATATTTAATGCTTAAATTGCATACAGACTTAATAACAACAAAAAAAGGATCTTAATTGTTGACGTTACTTATATAAAATTCTTTAGATAACCCAGTTCACGATATCATTTTATCCTTCAGGGGATCATTTCCCAAAACTATCTCAATCGCTGTCAGAAAGCACATTTAATATATATAATACATGCCATGTGTGGAAGCAGCTGTTGTCGGGCTTCAAGCAATAATTACCTAGTCACAAAAGTCGCACAATTGTAGTCTCTAATAAATTCATAATTGACAACGTCCCCCGGCACGCCCCAATGCGTCTATCACATACATATGACACAATGCTGCGGGGGGCGGTACATTTCACGCATAAATAGGCCGCACTTCTACTTCCTTCAGCCTACTTCTCCTGGCCAACTTCCTGGCAAATTTCTCGCTTCCTGTCAGCCTGCTGGAAAAGGGTTGTTCGTCTTCTTCTTCCTCTCTCAGTTGTTGTTGTTGTTGTACATGCAGAGCCCTTTGGGTAATTGCAAAAACTATTAAGCCAAATTATGGGTTTTAATATACTAGTCGCGCAAAATGCCGGCTGCTCACTGACTTTCCCAACCCCTCCTCGCAGCCCTTTGCTTCCCCTGTCATCATTTGTAGTGTCTGCACTTGAGTATTTGAAGTAGCGTGAAAATCAAGCACACGCGAAATTATTATATAGATTTGAACCCCAGCTAAACCCGGCTCGATTTCCCTGCCCTTTGCTTCTCCCCCACGGCTGTATGTTTGATTGCAAAATATTTGCTTGGGCAAAAAACACCAAAAAAAAAGTGAAAAGGCGCCGCATCGAATTATATGAAAAATGCAAGGGTAATATTTGTTCGACCATTGTTTCCCCCTCCCCCCTCCCTCCCTCTGACATTACGAGTAGAACTCCCACACAGATCAAATAATCCAGTTGCTTCAATCCCCGTAAATATAGTAGTTTGTGAGTGTTTTTCTTTGCCCCCAATTGGCCTGGAGTACTGTGGCATTCCCATGGCGGTCTTTAAACGGTTCTGGTTAGTCCTATGAGAGCCATACAGCAAAAAATGTATGCCAATTGGCGGCCCAAAATTGCACAAACAGACAACAAGTACAACAACAACAAGATCAACGAGAAAAAACAAACTGCAAATTTGGCAAATAAAAAATGAAAAGTCGTTTTGCCATATTGGGGAGCCAACCCGTGAATTTTCATCTTTTCCGCTTTTGTTTATTTTTTTTTGGTTAGTTAGTTTTATTACTGTTGTTGTTGTTGTGCTGGTCGTTGGGGTTTTTCGATTGCTGCATAATTTAAACGGTGTATTTAAGCGGAATTATTGACTCTAAAATGCCCTTGGTGTCAACTGTATAAAGAGTGTTACGATGAGGGAAATGTGTGCAAATGTTGTGGCTTTTGGTATATTTTTATGAGATATTTAATCTCATTCTGTTATGCACTATATATTGTGTGATGAGATAGAAATCTAAAAACCAACATTTAATAATAAATAAAATTGCTCTAAAAGGCACTATAAATAAATAAATAGTAAGAGATGTATCTAATATCTCCGTTGGGTCTCCTCCTTATGGAATAATGTTGAAATAGAGATGGCATCCTTCATCTAAAGCCAGCTCAGGGATATTTTCGATGAAACTGTTTTCCTTGGCGATTCGCTTACGTTAGAGCAACATCTGTAATCCTGTCTGCAATGCAGTATGAATACACTTGGCACTCACTGTAAGTTACAGTGCTTCATTTTCACCCCATTTACACTTGCTACGAATCTCACATAAAAAGATAAATTGCACTGCACTTGGCCATAAATTAAATATACAACAAAAAAAAGCAAAATGCGATTCTTTGCTGTTCTTTGCTTGTTTTTGCTGTTGTAAATCTAACAAAAATCATCGCATGAACGCCTCTTAAGAATGCGGAATGTGCACAGACGCTGAATAAAGGCCTTCAGGACCTCGGGACTTAGGACACGGGTTGTAGAGCAGACAGCGGCTGTTCGCTGTTCACTGAAATTTTAATAACTCAATTACGCACACATTTGAATTCATTAGCGCCACACGAAATAACAAAAACAGCAACAACCAGAGGCTATTGGTGCAAGCGGGGAGGGATGAAATTCGGGGTAGCATAAGCAAATATAATAAAATGTATATAAATCAAATTTAGCGCTGAAATGGCAAAAGGAGTGCGCCGCAAGGAGGGAAGCAGCAATTCAACAAGAGAGGGAAACAACTACAGGAAAGAGGCAATCGACAAGCGACAAGAGGAAACAGGGCAAAAGGAAGTTTCTTCTTTATTTCATTATTTTATTTTTTTTTTTTGGCATGCTGAACCTTTGTTAGCCCATGGTTTGCGTGCTGATGAGGAGTTCGCTGCAGGGGTGCATTTTAAGGGAGGGATGGGGGCAAATTATTGCCTGTGCCAAAAGCATTTGAAAAACTAATAACCATGTACGGATTTCATAATAAATCAAGTACGCAGCAGCAGAAGCAACAACAATAACAGCAGCATCCTCAACAGCATCCCAGAATAGTGTTCTCCAAATCCCTAATTCAAATAGACAAATGAACGCTTGCTGACAATACCAAAACGACCGTTAGAGCATGCAAGAGTATTGCATTCATAATGTTGCATAAAGACGAGGCAGTTACATATGTTACACTGTCGGCGACTATGCCATTCATAAAACTGAAAACCATTTCCCAAAAATGGTCTCTCCAATCAGCTAATAAGGTCAGCAACTTTCCAGGTAGCATGCTCTGATTTTGCCGCACTAAACGCAATTGGCATGTTCTCGATAAGGCAGCTTAGACCTTTCCGTATCAATTGTCTAATACGGCTTAGCTCAGTCCACTCTCTCTGTCTGTTTTAAGCACTTCCTGCATTGTGTGCATTGTTAAAGATTAGCGAATGCTTCATCGGTGCAGTAAACTGACGCTTCAATAGATCGCAATCGTTGCCTCTGGTTGATAATTGACAGCTTTGCAGCGACAGCGACGGATGAGGTCAGCTGGAAGCAGCTAGCCGAGCGGAGAATGCTTTGCTCCTAAACCGGAGCCCAGCGGAGATTGTAAATATATGCCCAAGCGAGGCGAATCAAGTGAAAGCCTGACACGGCTTCAAGTCGCCTATCAATTGTGCTACTCTCTCCCATGTCCAATCGATCGTTAATCGAAATATGCATTCAACATTTTGAGTTTATGTGAGAATCTTGTAAATTATTTTCAAATATGATGAAACGATAACAGAACTGGAAATACTTATACTGTTCCAAAATGATTGAAAATAAATAATATCTCTTTGGCTGCTTTTCGTATTTAACATTCAACAGCCTTTATTTTCAATACATATACAAAATTAAATTAAAGAGCATTCGTTTTTCGTTTTTAAAGCAGATAATAATTGTCATTATTTTAATTTTCCTTATACAATAAAATCATTAAATTATTCTCAGTTCATTTACTGGACTACGACATACACGAGCATAAATTTAATTAGTATTAATTATTTAACTCATAGTCTGATTAATTATAAATATCCATGTTTCAGCCAGTATCTAATGAATCGATTTTTGGCAAAACACTAAGCAGCCCTCACCCATTGATATATAATACTATACGTAATCATGCATACCACTGGCTACACATCAAATGGAGTACATTTAATTAATGAAAATATCAGTTTTCCATTTCATTTGAAAATTCTGTTTGGTAAGAGACCAGGTCGTCATTCAGTCTGCTTATTGAACTCTGCAAATAATTTGCACATGCGATTAGATACTTACATACATATTTAACTAGATTATTAGTTGCTTAAGGCCAGGCATTGTTCATGTAGGTGACCAGAAAGCAGAATCTACGAGACTGGATGCCATTAACCATTATTAGGCTAACCACTGAAACTATTACCACCATCATTTGTGGATTGTTCGACTGCTGTAATTGAAGCTGAAATGCATTTGCCTAGCTCATATTTCTAGGAGTGCTTGTGTCTGGCATGCAACACCTGTTTACATTTGCTGCTGCCTAAGGTAAAATGCTTAGTGGTTCACAAATCTCCCTAAGCCCTGACTGAGCCAGCTCAGTTGGCTGCCCCGAGGCTCTCTTGACGTCTCAATTTCGAAATGGGCAAGCTAATTACATTTGCCTGTCAGTTAGATCTCCCCTTTGTCAACCACTTTCTACGGGTATGACATAAGTCCGCACAACGCTCGAATTTCGCCGGTCTGCTCGCCTGACTTTTCACACTAGCCCGACAATGATATAATTAGGCTGAACCCTCTCGAGTAACCTTCGGTGGCAGTAACCCTTCGCGACCACACCCCTCGCTTGTGTGCACAGCTGGCAGCTGGAAAACCCAATCAAACGTTAAGCATATACAATTGTTAAATGAAAACTTTTGCTTTTTAATATAAATTTATGCAAATTCTGATCGCTGAGCTCGCTGCATTTTCACGCATTAAGCGACCGAGAAAACTTTATGAAAATCACAAATGCTTCTACTACAACACAGCCAACAAAAATAGCAGCTGAATAAAAAGTGAATGCAAGCGTATACATGATGAGAAGGCTCGACTTGGCAGATGCGCTGTACTTTAAGAAGGTGCATAAACCTTTGCGATGATTTTTTTCGAAACTTTCTTTCTGATAGTTAACGAATTTCAATGAAATTGACCAAGTAATTACAACATAGTTTTTCACTGTCAGACCCCATTGGCATGCAAAACTTCTAGGGTGTAAGAAATATGGGGGTGCAACTAACATTTATTACGATTCGCGAAAACCCTCAAGTGAGCTGACGTTGCTGCTCTGGTTTAGTATATAGTATAATAAAAAATGCAAGTCAGCAACTCAAGAAATCCGTGAGGATTTACCAACAATAGTCTCCCAATGCTTTAGCTAAAAGCTTTCGAGCTGTGAACATTTTTGCGTTGATTTCTCCAGTGTCGTCGTTATCGAGGGGAGGGGACTTTTTGTGGCACTCGAAGGATTTGAGTGTGGCATTGCTGAAATTTCAATAGACTGTTGTTCTTCTTCATGGAATATGTAATGAATTTACGGTGATTTTATTAGCTAATCGACGTGTAGTGACAATCCACAAAATACTCGCACATATAGGCGTCAATTTTTAATATGACTCTTAGCTGATTGTCTTGGCGAACTCCCCATGAATGCCATGTATTTCGTGCATTCAATATTTGCTTCATGCAGAATACCATACACACAATTTTAATGAGTTTTCAGAAATGTCTGATGTGTTACCAGAGCTCGACGAAAACCATAATTAAACATTTCAGCTGACCGAAACTGTCGAAAACAATTAGTGGAATTCAAGACAAGAGAATATCGACAAGACAAGGATAGCTCATCATCATTAACACCCATCGACAATTCAACGTTGTCAATGGCAACATAACGGTTTATCCGATTAAGGGGAATCGGCATTGGCGTTTCGATTGGGCAAAGGGAATGGAAACGGAAACAGTGGCTGAGACGGACAGAGGGATTCAGGTTGAGCTCCGTTATGTGGGCTGAAGCTGAAGTTGTGGGTTCAAATTGTTGCTGTGCCAGCATAATAATGTGACCAAGGAATCGATGACGACGTAAATCAATGTAACACACACATACACATACATAATATATATTTGTGTGTGAATTGAAACAATCATTAATTAATGTCAATCGAATCGAAATGAAATTTTGCGACAAACGTTTTCCGCTTGAAATTAACGTAAATGAGCAGCCGTTATAGTCATCATCATTATTATCATCATCATCATCATCATCATCGTCATCATCATCAGTGTTAACTAGAGACAAGAGGAAACGCCAGCTTGTCTGCGGGTCTGGGAGCAGGTAACCCTCGACTCTACCTCTCCATTTGCTAGAAAATGTGAATAATTCTCAGCCAGCAGAACTTTCCATGCAAAGGTTATTTACCATTTTCGTGCAGTGGAAACAAACGGAAACGGAAGGAAAGAAAACATGACACAACTTTTGGCACAAAATGTCGGATGCAAAAATCTAGCAAATGTCCTGCAAATTAATTATCGCCAGTTAAGCAAATATATATACTATTTTGTTTTTTGACTTCTGAAGTCAACTGAGATTTGACTTTGCATTTCGAAGCGTAAATTGCATATTGATGCGATGGAAAGAGTTTAACAAATTCACTTGAATAACCAAGGCAATTAGCAATGGGATTGCCATGGTATGTTGCTAAATTGTTAAGGAATTCAAAGGGCCAGAACTATACTAAATACTTCCTTTTGCAGTTCATTATTTAAATTGTGTATTTACTTTAATCATTATCAGATAGATCTCTCATACTCAGCAGAACGTAAATTAATTCATTTTAAAGTTGCGTCAAGCACTTTCATTTAACATTGTTGCAAGTGTTGACCAAACTGATGGCTATTGTTGTCAGTCCCTCTCAACAGCTGTCACATCCTCATCAGCAATTACATTGCAGAGGTCACTTTTATCGTGGCTCAAGTCAAGCTGCAACAATTTTATTTTAATCATAATATTATATTATTATTAAAAAATATGTAAGTACATATTGTATCACTTTTGACAACAGAAGAGGAACTATGCTTTAATTAAAAATGCGTAATAAAAATACGTTGAATATTGAACATATACGAATATGCTCGAATGTCCTTTTGATGTGGTTTTAAAAGGTACACATTGGAGTATTAAATGACTGACGCATGTTCGATGCAGACAGCAAACCGAAGCATCAACAAAAACAAGTACATTGACACAATACAACATAATGGCAATTTTATGCAATTTTATTGACATTCAACGGCCCGTGAAAAGGAGTCGAGTTATTGGTGATTAATTAAAAACACTTTGCCTGGCTCTCGCTCTGTTTCTATATCCTCCTCAGTCTATATGTTCATCCTGTGGCACATACAGCAATGCTGCCTGAGCAAATGTTTGTTGCCAGGATTTTCAATTTGGAAAGCTGCCTTTACGCCATTGAAGCAAAGTGCAACAAAAATTAAACGGCCAAATGCCTCGCAGCCTGTCAAACAAATCACAACATTTATTATAACTACCCCACAGGCACTGAAGCTTTTAATTAGAGAGGTGCTGCTGAACAGCCCCCCTTCCCTCTAACTCGCTCCCTCCTTTTAGTACCAGCATAAACTTATTCCATCATAATAAATCTTGGGCGTGTGCAGATCGTGGGAAAGGGGGAGCTCAAGCGTCCGGGCTAACTCATAATTAGCCCTATCCATAGAGCAACTAGGAAGTGGCCCAATGGCCCAACGAATCTCCACGCCATAACGCTCTGCGCGGCACATCATAATTATGCAAAAGTGTGAAGCACGGCGGAGGCAACAAACATGAAGAAAAAAAAGAAGCAAAATGCGAGAGAGAAAAATGTTGACTAAACAAACAGTTTCCTGAACTCAACTTTCGCAACATAATTCGTTATTTATGACTTCAATTATGTTTGCCCGAAGCCTGCACACCAATACGTACACACACATACATAGCCTGCATACACATTGGAGGTTAAACGGGCGCAGTGAGACGCATTTAACCTCCAGGAGGCCGCAGGCAGCAGCCGTTTTATGCGGCCAAAGAGCGACTCCTGCGCCTGCCTACACATTTGTCGTCACCTCAAATTGAGCAACGCCAGAGCCAAGGGAAAGGGAGACAGCGACAGGAACGGTAGCGAAAGAGTGGCAGATATGTACTGGTACACTGAGAAAGTTAAGGTGCGGTCACCTTTCGCTTTTAATTAGACTTTCAACAAAGGTCCAAAAACAATGTCCCAGTCGCCCTTCCTTGCTCCTCTCTTCCAGCCAACCAACTGATAACCAAGAGCCCACTCTTGGGAGTGCTTTTCACTCTAACATTTATGATAAATTACATGGAAGCTCTGGCACAAAAGTTTCAACCCAAAACTTTGACTTTACCTCTAATGATATAATCGCATGTGTTCTGTCAAGCCAAATGCACTTATATTACGACCAGAAGTTCCCGCAAAGAAAATTTTGGTTTAAATTAAAGACAATTTATATTAAATGTGCTCATTTCCAACATCAATGATTCACTCTTGTTTAAATTTGATTGCATCGCATTAAATAGTTTGCAGGTCAATTAAAATATGTAGTTGGAAAACAGCTTTAGCCGTAATCATTTGTGTACATTTATTCCAATCAACAGATTCTCTGAATTACAGTATTAATTATTGAGCTCATTTGACTTGATTATGTCAACGCCATGCTGCTCACAAAGTTATTCATAATGAATTGTATTTTTTCTTAATTTTTTTTGTTATACTTTGTTGTTGCAATCTGCAATCCTTTTTCAACGCATATTAATGTCAAAATATTTAATAAAATTGCAAAATAATTCTTAATACCCATAACATTTGACTGAACAGTTAATAAAAATGCAATTTTGTAAACTTTAATCATGTGTCAATTAAAAAAAAGAACACACTTTTTTGCTGTCACAACCATCAAACACCCTGCAGTTGAAGAGAGATCGAGGTGTGAATATTTATGAATAAGTCCATCTAGAGAGTACACGTCGAAAGAGTCTATTTATTTTTAACGTCATTTACAATTCATAAAATAATTAATTATTTATTATCAGCTAGTCAAGAATAAAAAAAATAATTCGCATTTTGTAAATGAGGCTTCGCAGTACAAAAGTAAATACAAATATAATTGTATGGTTTTATTAACTGCTGTGAACCAGCAGTATCTATTTTTTGGGAGTACTTGTACTTGAACTGTGTTGGGTATTAGGCCACTAGCTGTAATTGGCAAATCTCAAGGCTAGCAATTGTGATAGACACCCACGATTGTGCTAAGCTAACCATTTATAGTTATCACCAACTATAAAACAGGCTTCGACCTAAAGCGGTTCACCTTGGGGTCGGTTATGTATCCAATCGTCTAACTGCAACTGCAACTCAACTGCATAACCTTGGGCCATACGTCAGCTCATTTTCCCACAAATCAACTGTGTGAATGGTAACTAAAAACAAATACAAAATACAAAAGCCACACTGAAAAACACGTTTCCCACTACACTTTGCTCAATTTGCATGTGAAAAGACAACGAGAAATAATCAACAACCAAGAAAAACTGAGCCATGAACAGCCTTGCGCTAACTTGGCTTATACAACAAGAAATGACTAACATCAAATGTGTATTTTTGAATATTTATTTTATGGCTTTATTTTAGAAATTATTTAAAGTGCGTTGACAGAAAGCTAATTGCCAAACAATTCTGTAACCCTGAGATTTTTAATAAATAATCGAGGCAATTAAACGATAAACTTAACAAACAAACAGCACAGCATAAAAAGGAATTTCAAACTAAAACGCAACAAACCAGTATTAAAATGGAATAGCACAACGATAAAATACTCTTACATAGGATATAATTAAACACAACTAAACGCATTTAGTGAAACGAATGGCTTAATATAATCTAAATATACTTATAAATTCTTGCCTCAAAGTTCTAAGCCATTATTATTTTCACCTATTTGTTATTAAATAATGAAATATATTGCTTGAGAGATTTGTCATAGGCTCTGTCAGTGTGAACTCCTAGAAAGTCAAAGTTCAAGCAAAAGTTCCTTAAGCCCTGTCCTGACATATGTATATTGTTTGTTAAAGTTGGCCGCTTCTTATTTTGCATTTACTTTGCAGCTGTCAAAATTGTTTATGCATTTTATTTGCATGAGATTTGTGCAAAGCTCTTATTCTGTCTGCGGCATTTCATTTATAAAAAACAATATCACGACTCAGATGTGGTATGCAAAGTCAAGTACAACTAATTAAAGTTTTGGGTCAGCAAACTTCCAGTTTGCAAGTAGCTGTTAAGTTTGTTTTGGATTCCATGACTCAGAGCTGAAGTCATGTCGAGTCTTTTATCGGTTCAGCAGATCAACGCAAAAATTATTTGGATCGGCAAGCATTTGAGAACTAAAGCTTTAAAACATAAACTTAACAAACGAGGGAGAAAGACGTGTGTGATATCCTGTAAGCAAAATAATAAAAGACAAATTGAGAGTTCATTCATATATGTACCATGAGTATGAATGGCGACTATTCACTAGTTGCCAAGCTTATCATGCTCATACCAAGACATTTCCACATTTTGCAGGGTATTAATGACCCGAGTTCAAAGACACTTTTGGCATGACAACCGTTAGTAAAGCCCAAGTAAGCCACGTCATAAAAATGTTTTACAAAAAATTGCGAACAGTTGCTATTTATGGCGATGACACACGACACAAACTGTCTTTTTGCAACACACAAAAAAATTACATTTATTTATATAAAATAATATGTGTGCATATACATATAGAGTTTATTTATAAAAACATATTTAGCATATTAATTAGCTTTGCATATAAATTATGCAATTAAAGTGTCTCACACAATGAACAATATCCCGAAGAAAAAGTTTAAAAATTAGTCAAATTATATATTTTAATTTAAATATACCTATAATATCCAAAAGGTCTTAATTCGTATCTATAGAACAGTATAAATAAGGCAGCAAAGTGCTGAATCTGTAATAAGGTAAAATATTAAATTTAAACTATAAATGAAATACAAACTAAACCAAACAGAGCATTACAATTAGCAGATAACATATTTATTCCTATCCTGCTGTTGCCATAGTTAAACGATTATTTACTGTATTTTAAATGCTATGATAACTTTAATGCAGAATTTAATAAAATTAAATACTTGCAGTATTTATTTATTGAATTATTTTTAAATGGCAACAGCACTTTGCAGTAATGCCCCTTTAAGGACAGCCAATGAAAAGCCTGTCAACAGCCAGGCACCCCGAGGGCACGTCAATACACAAGGATCAATGACCTTCACAGCGGGTCGCTGAATGTCGCAAACAAATATAGTTATTTGCGTTATTTTATTTAATTGTTAATATGGCTCCGATAATTAATTGATTTAAAGTTGCAACAATTACAAAATTAATGACAATTTACACTGAAACTTTCTCGCCAACCATTTGTCAAATTACGAGTATAAGTATGTCCTCCGAGTCGTGGCAAATAAATTATGAAAGCAAAACCACAGATCAATTTATTTTGTGACCAAAAATGTCCCAGACATTTTTCTCTAGCAAACAATTTGACTGTCTCCCCTCCTACTATATTCAACTAATGCGATTCGTCGTGTTCTGTCAACGCTGCGCCGCAAAAACAATTAAAACCCAGCTCGAGACATTTTACGACGGCGTCGTCTGGTGAACTGTAGTTCTCCCCTCTGCCTCCTGTGCTCCTTCCATGGCTCAGACTGCCATTAACTTTATTTACCTTTGGCGCTGATTTGGCCAACAGTTTTTTTTTTTGTTTTTGTTTGTGGTCTCTCTGTCTGCGCATTTGATAAATGTTTTGCAAATAGCTGGCGACACTTGGCGGCCAGCCAACGGCCTGAAAGTAGGCAACAGTTTTTTTAAACTTATTTCTATTTATTTATTTTTGTGCCTCAACATGCATTAATAACTGTCATTTTGTGTGCGCTTGCCGTGGAACCGCTTCTATCCGATTTCTTTGATATTTTTTATTATATTTGACATCCACAAAGAAGGGCAGAAAAATGAAAAATATGAAATGGAACCAAATACTCGTAAATTCATACGCTGTCTGTCTTAGCTGTTTTGCATATCTCAAGGAGCGTATGGAGCAACAGCCAACGGACCAGACTCACCTAGAATAAGGCGTGGCCAACTGGCGCGTGTATATGAAAATTATGTTAATGAATGCCTGGGTGACTTCTCCGAAAGCAGGCCCTTGACGAGTTAGGCAGTAACTCACATATTGCTTTTGTCTATGCACTAACATAGATAGGTTAATATCTTATATAATATATATTAAACATTTCAAAATAACCAAAAATGATTTCAATGTCTCTAAACAATTATTACAGTTCCGGCAAAAATCGCACCTTCAGCAACTAGCTTTTAACAGAGTATTTTAAAAGTCACATATGCCTACAGTTGCCTGTCGGCCTTTTCGTATGTAGCATTTGCGTGGGCTTCATGCATTAAATTAGGGAAAAAAGGTGAGAGTAACTCGCCGAGGTGGCAAGACTAACAACAAAGTCTGCTGCCATTTAGAATATGTTTTTTCAAAAAGCTGTCGCCGCTGTCACAAGGCAGACTGAAGTAAATTGCTTTTAAGAATTCGCATATGAACTTTATAAAGGGTTAAGCCCAAATCCAGGCATATTAAAACAAATCTTTAAATATTTTTTATTTTACTTTTACTACGAAAAATCAACTAGACATTATGGAAATTACTCGAGAGTTTTAAAGTGCAGAAAATATGAAAATAAAAATGTTTCTTTAATCTAGCATATTTGATATTTTAGTTAGTTAGAAATGCTACTCTGATTAACTATCATAACGTCTTTAAGTAAATACTTCAACATAATCCATCTCCTGACAAAGTTTATGGAACTGCTTTACATTATTATATGTTTATTTAATAGATTATTATCATATAGCAAACACACAGTAATTATTCATGATGTCATTTGTGCTTAATGAAGAGTCGAGCAAAGCAACAACAGTTGAATTGTTTTATTGGCAGTCGACATTGTTTGGCTTTAGCTTTATAAATGGTATGACACAGACAAGATGTTATTTTTCAAGTCCTGATTGTGAGAGCTTTAATTGAAAGCCAGGCAACAACTGGCACTGGCAAACAACTTGGTCATTGGCCGACGTGACGTATATTAATGTGCCGGTCACAAAACTAGCGCAATTAATTTGGCATATTTGAGGGAAAATGCATAGCGAACATGCTGTAGAACATGCTCAATGCTACTTACAAATACAATATATTAAATAAATCGCTTTTACAGTTGGAAATGCAGTAAAATTTATGGGGAAAATGTACCGCAAAATTTATCACACGTCCGTCCGGTGCTCAGTTGACTCTGACTGGTTTCTCCGACTCTAGTTGGCAAATCAGTTAATACATACACACACACACACACTTATACAAATACCTATAAATGAATGTTATAACATAGGTGTATATGTACTTTGTATAATGAGCAATATTTGCATAAATTTCTCAATAAGTCAAGTAGCAGGCAGCAGCAACTCAATTCTCAACAGACTCGTCTAGCTTTTGCGGTCTGCATATATATAATATATATGCTGTTCTTTCAGTCCGTGCTCCTGCCCCGAGCCCGCTCCATCAGCCAATCACCGCCTTGCCCTCTGGCTTTTGCAATGCATTAATTATGATAATAATTCTTGAGGCTTTAATAAGCATTTGGCATTCTGTGTACACTTTGCTTGCCTTTCTGCCATCTGAGCTATTCAAATATGCAAACAGCTCGCCACTTGCAGTCATTCCACTTGCCCTAGTAGAAGTTGTTGTTGTTGCAGCTTGTATTGTCGTCGTCGCTATATAGTTGTAGTTGTAGTTGTAGAACCACTTGACTGCATTGTCGGGTAATTACAATAAGACGCTTATAAGCTCATCGAAAATTGAAGTGGCAAGTGCGAGTGTAGCAAGTCGAGTAATCAACAGATGCAGCATTTACTTAAAGAACAGTTCTTGTGTCTCTGATATATTTTACACTAATTAACTGGGCACTAAAAGCGGACTAGCTGAAGATCTCGTTGCGGTTGCACTCAGCTCTAGGCATGCCATCGAGTTGAATACAGTGGCGCAATTCGTTCTAAGCTTTCTATTGAAAGATTCTAATTAATTGGAAGTTCAATAGAGGCAGCTTTCAATCAATCAAAATTCATAATTGCATGTGCCGACTTTTGAGAGATTTTAGGGATTCCAAAGGCTTGACTTGCCTGGTCTTCAGTTCATGCCATGATTACAGCTTGCTCCGCCTGACTGGACTTTCACTTTGGCCAAAATGAAAACTGCCAGCATTGCCAATCGACAATTTTGGCAGTCTTTCTCTTTTTGTAAGGCCTAGACTTGGTCGATTTATGGTGTCGATTATCGAATTTAAGTGGCCAATCATAGATGGCGCTGTGCCCTTGCTTGCTGCTGAGTTTCGAAAGTAATAACTGCGACTTATATGAACAGGCTGCACCTTGGCCTGACTTCACTTTTACCACTTTTTAATGTGCCACGTGTGGCAATTGTCGACCCGTGCTTACGGTCATCGTTGACCCTTGGCTTGAACTCGCCAAGCCAAACATTTGATAATTTGTCGCTCGAGCACTCGCTGCTTTGTATAAATCTAATAAAATGTTTCATAAATTTGGACACCTTGTACATAAAGCGTGATTCATAAAGGCCATAAATAATGTTCATAATAAATAGAAAATCGGCTGGAGAAAACCAACAGCGAACCAACATCGCGACACGGCAATTCGATGCAACAACCAATCATTATTAATAGCCAAAAAAAAAAAAAAAAGCACGAACACACAAGCCATGTTATCCCGATTAATAATAACAATAACGGGTTTTTGCCATGGCTCTTTTCTTCACATTGGATATTTAATTCATAGTGCAGGAGCCAAAGTCAAGCTCAAGTCAAACTCAAGATACGAGCATGCACATAGAGATACATTGGCAGATAGCACGTATCTTGTATCGCATATCGCACCACGAGGAGCAATGACTAGCAAACGCTTTCCGTTGCCATAAATCAACAATAATTATTGTTTGTATTTTTTTTGCGTTTTGTGCACTGCAGGTGAAGCAACAACAATGCATGATAAATCGCCGTTGATAAATTGAAAATTACTAAGCAATACAATGGCGCAATATTTGCCACAACTAGTCATCGCAATTGTATCCCAGATTGTGTGTGTCCATGCCACATGGACATGACTATACCGACCATACGGAATACGAATACGAATACATATACATACATATGTATATAGATTCCTTTTATGCTGAAATTGCATGCTGACTTCTTGCGCCAGTCTACGCAGCCAGACAGACAGAGGGACTGGCCTGGCGTTGGATTTAGCTTATTTCTTATTCCTTTGACCCAAGAAAGCAACAGACAGCATTACAGTGGTTGCAATAAACTAAATTTGGAACTATTGAAATGTATTGCATTTTTGGTACCAAGGTGAAGAAAATCAAATAATGTTTCAATTAATGTTGTGATGTACGACATCTGTGATATAGATAAAGGTCGTCGTCTATAAACTATTTTTCTATTATTAATAAAATCATAACCCCTCTGCTGTTTTCTTACATTCCAAGTACTTTTCACATTTATTTATGTGCCTTGCAGCAAACCTTTTTTTCATTCATGTAATCTATCTTTCCCTTCTTTCCACAACTTTCAACACTTTTTTCGCCACATCTCAATCAATCGTGTATTACTGTGCGATAAAAATCTAGGCGAAATCCCAGCGAAAAATTGTTGATGTGTCTGCCGCGGGGGAAAATCAAATACTTGAACGTAATATTTAAGGAAAAATCACGTTTCACATAAAAGACGCTAACGTGGCCAAAGTCAAATGGAAACAATAGCCACACAAAAAAAGGAAACACAGAAGTATGGTACAAAGGGGCGGTGAAGAGTGGGGCGTGCAACTTGGCCAGAATTGCTTGGCAATGGGCAAGCAAGTTGATTTTATTGCGCTTTAAATTAAATATATTGTACAATTTATAGAAGGAAAGTGAAGTGAAATGATTTTGTGGCGTTTGCCACACACACATATGTACCTCACATGCTCAGATGCTAGTCTTTTGCTCGCCTTCAAAAAAAAATGAAGAGGTAAAGGAAGTGGAGAAGGGAAAACATTGCACATACCAGAAGCTAAGGCATGACCACTGAACTGGACATTGTCCGTCCAACAATCGGAGTCACAATCACAGTCGCAGTCGACGTTGGGTCTGCCACGGCGAGTCGACGAAGTTGAAAAATGCAGACATGGCATCAAATAAAACACAGAACCCAACCAAGAACTGACGACGACGGTGGACTGGAAATTCCGCTTGCAAAAAGCTAAATAAATAAATATCACGATGCGAAACGCGTCGAGGGAATGCCATACGGGAGTAGAAATTCTCGACTGGCTGCAGGAAGGAGATGACCGACCAAATAAAAAATAGATTCACTTGCGAATCGTATGTGTGTATGTCGAAATGGATAGGTGCAGGGGCAGGGACAGGGGCAGTAGCACAGCATACGCCATAGCTCAAACTCCAAACAAAGCAAACGTTGTTGCCATTGTCGTCATCATCATCAGCGTCATCATCATTGTTTTGATAGCACGCTCTAAATGTGACATTGTGCACAGTTGTGAGCTGGGGAGATTTGGAAAGGGGAAATGCCCAGCACTTGAAATTTAAGCTAAAACATCGGTTCTTACTATCGGGAATGAAATAAAAGCAGTATATTAATTAAGCCATTCAGTTGATGTACTGATCTCCAAGTACTCAGACTCCAATGTAAAGTATGTGGTGTATCGTAAATGGTGAGGGCGAGGGATTGTATAAAAACTAGCAAGCTCAATTGTCAAAATGGTTTGACTGGATTTGCCAGGGTTTTAAATTACAGAGTGACTGCAGCTGGTCAGTTTGTCGGCCAACTGGTTGACCCGCTTTAAAGCCAAACAAATGCAAATATCAATGACAAGCCAATGAATTGGCAGGCAGTATTGTTGTTATTGCTGTTGCTGATGTTGCAGTGTTCCGTCTGTTCGCTTCTATCTGTGTGTGTGTGTGAATACGGCTGACCAAACAAAAATCTTGTCAGACCGGCACGTCACGCAGCCAAAAAATCAAAAAAGCAAAAAGCGCAACGAAATTGAAATCATTGCATGAGCAGCTGCACTTGGCCAGCCTGCCACGCCTGCCCCAGCAGCCCCAGCAGCCACCGCAGCCCCTCCCGTTGCTGCTCCAATCAATCGTCTCGTCTATCAATATCGGCCAACAGCTGCAATAGCAGCCGTCTATAGCTCCGGCTCCAGCTCATGTTTATGGCACATTTTGCAATTTTGCGGCTTTCATTTACAAAATTAGTTAGATTGCTGTTGTGGCAAGAAGACTAGGCTGGCAACGGGGAGACGCAGCAGGTAGCAGGCAAGGGTTTACGGTAGAGACATTGGGGAGCAGTCAATTGGCAAAGTGTTTTGCAGGCTGTGAAAACTGAAGCCTTTGCGGAAAAGCGAAACAACAACAATGCCAAATCAATCGATCAACACAAAAATTATTATGGCTAAGTGAATACTGAAAAAGCAAAACCATAAGCTAAATTTATATGCAACAGTTGGGCAAATGGTTTCTCTACACAACAACATATTGTGGAAAGTGAAACTTTATCTAAAGGAAGTGGTTGCCAGAAAGACATGCCTTTGAAAGTGACAAACTTGTAATAAAGATGATGAAACATGGCAATAAATCGATTTCACCAATATTGCACAGAAATTGCGAAAAAACAGTATTTAATAACATGTAAAAGCGAAGTAAATACGATGTGAAATAAACGTCAAAAGTTTTATTTATTAAAAAACAAGTAAAAAAATGTTTTGGGTTAATAAAAAATGGTTTTTTATTTTGTAATAATATAGTCGTATACGGAATAAGTGCAGATATGATATTAACTTTTATCGTAATATACAAATCGAAAAATTAAAATGCATAAATTTAAGATTTCATTTCGTAAAGCGAATTAATAATGATATCACTGCTGCGAGTTGCAGGAAAGTTTCGCTCTTGCCAAATAAATGAATGTGCAAGTTAGAACATCAATGGAATTCTTGTAGTCGTATCTTAATTGGCTAGCCGAGAAATGTACGGAAAAAAAGAGAAAAACAGCGAAACTTTGGCAGATACCATTACCAGTTAAGTTAAGTTTTTAAAAGACAGTAGATAGAAAAATCGAAAATTGTTTTCAACTGCAGAGAAAAAAAGCGCTTAATTGAAACTTAATGACTAAGACAGCAACCACAGCTACATTAAGGTACAGATATATGTTATAGTCGGTTGTTCAGTGTGGGGAATGTGTGGCAGATGAGTATCTGCAAGATGCAAACTGAAAACGTGCAAGTGCTCAGCAAAAGATACGACAATCAGTTAGTTGATTGTCATGACATTATGCAAGAGTTGGCCCACTGCTTACCGGCTTACCAGTTACTAGACACGAGATACTTTGTGAATTGCGCAACAACGAGACAACAAAACAATGCTTAATAATCTCATTTATTTGATCTCTTCATATTACAGATGCGCTCAGCTATGGCCAGGTGAATGTCGAGCCAAATACAGCACTGCTCAACGAGGGCGATCGCACCGAGCTGCTCTGCCGTTATGGTCGTGCCATCAACTATTGCCGTATCGAGATTCCCGGCGAACAGAAGGTCTTGAATCTGTCACCCAACTGGAGCAAGACTCCGGGATTCACTTACTACGGTGCTGGTCTCAATGCCGGTCAGTGTGGCGTCAGTATTGAGCATATCAAGGCAAGCAACAATGGCCAGGTCAAGTGCAGTCTTGGTGTTGAAGGCGAGGAGCTATCAGGCACCATTGATCTGGTTGTGGCATGTAAGTAGCTCGACATGATTTGCAATTGCATTAAGCAGCTCAACTAATTCATCTTTGATTGTAGTGCGTCCAAAGCAACCCATGATTGAACTGATTTCCAAGCCGAATCGTGATGGTTACTTCTTAGAGGAGACTGAGTTCCATGCCCGTTGCATTGTTCGCGATGGCCGCCCACCAGCCAACATCTCTTGGTACCTTGACAACATGCCCGCCAACAAGAACACCAATCAACTGCAGATTCTCTCCACACCCACCCATGACAATGTCGAATTGTCCACCTCAGTGCAGGAGATCAAGTGGATCTTGACCCCCGAGGACAGCAATCGCAAACTGGTCTGCCGTTCCCATCACCAAACCGATCGCGAGAGTGTACCTCCCCAGGATGCTGCTTATATGATTATGGTGCGCTGTAAGTATCTCGCTCCCAATCATCATAATGATATCAATATTGCATTAAAACTAAAACCTTTATAGGAGAAATTTATGAAATTAAAAACAGTACTTGAACATAAATTAATTACTCATATTGATAGTTATGGCTCAGTTCCATATAAAATCCCGAATTGTTTGATACTTTTGATCAATAACAAAATAAGATATTAATAATGACAAATGATCCTATTAATGATATTCAAAATCGTATGTAATCGCTAATATTATCTATTTACTGCATTTACAGATGCTCCGGTCCCACAGCAGGAGGCTTCGGTCTATGGTCTCTACTTGGAGCACACCGCCATTGTGAACATTACAATCCGTGCCAGTCCGCCACCAACCATTGAGTGGAACGTCGGTGGTGTTGTCATTCCACAGAGCCGCAATGAGGGACGCTACTCGGCCTACGACCCACAATATCTGGGCAACGATCTGTACAATATAACATTGGCGATTGCTGGACTAACTCTAGAGGATACGACCAAAGTGTACAGTCTGCGTGCCAGCAATGAAATCGGAGTCACAGACTATAATGTGCGCATCAGTTCATCGAGCAAGCCACCGAGCAGCAGCTTAGATGTGGCTGCCATTGTGGGTATCGTTGTGGCCATTGCCGTTCTGCTGCTGATTGTGCTGCTTGTATTGTTTGCGCGTGCCACCGGCAGATGGTGCTTTGGCGGTAAGTCGCAGCGATGAGCTGCTCTTCTGTTTTTGTTTTTGGGCTTTTTTATTGTTCTTCAACTCGTTCGCTTTTCGTGGGTGCCCATCACAATGTCACCATCATGTCCTCATTACCATAGTCATGCCATCATCAGCTACGCTAACAATAATTTCTAGCCAGTACAATCAACCGCACCCCATTCACCACCCATCATCAGCCATCAGCCATCAGCCATTAGACACCATGCTCATCACATTTGCCAACATTTGCCACATGCTACAAAGTCTGTAAACCAACACATGGCAGAGCACTGCCTCGCAACCCAGAGCTGGAGGGGATGGAGAGATGAAGCAGTCAAAGCCGCCAGCCCCCCAGCGAACAGTCTGCAGCCACAACCCGTTGTTAACTTTCGACTCATTGTGCGGCTTTTAAATTTTAATTAGCGGCAAGTTGCAAGTTGGATGTGGCAGCAACACGCGCGGCCTTAAAAACTCTTCTAATTAAACATTTTTACTTCACTTTTCGATGCCTTTCTGTGTAACACTGCCCCAAGGAATCCTAGCTTTGGTGGATAGGTGCCTTGTTGTTGATTTTTCATTGCCAATTTGCCAACATTATTAATAATTTCAATCTGATGCCAAGAAAAGCAATTCCGAGAAACAATTCTAATTCAGTCTATTACGAAATCTGTGACCTTTCTAAATGAGCTGGTAAAATATGTATCAATCTTAAAGAAGCAAAGTTCAATCATAATTATCGATCGCCAACTCCCGAAATTTAAACTGATTGAAAATCCCTAAGAAATCACGCACACTATTTGTAAACAAATTGCAAAATATTTATTAATAATATTTGTATTTATTATGTATAAAAACAAAACAACAAAATTGTTATATACTATATGAATAATTTAGTGAAAAACAAAAAACGAAACTCTGCCTTAAAAGTGTCTACAAATGACAACAACAAGAAGAGCTAACATAGTACACGACGCTTTACAATTATGCAAAAATATGATTTTATTTTATTTTTGTGTTTTAAAATGTTTCCTAACATAAATTGAAACTTTGGTTAATGCTTTTCTATATTTCATTTGACAAAATCTTTTCTCTGTTTTTTTTTCTTATATTTTTATTTTATTTTGTTTCTGGTAAAAGGACTAACCCAACACCCATTAAGCTAGAGCCATTAACTAAAACTGGTCCGATATGGTTGTATTATGCAACCGAAACTCACTCGTCGCTAAATGTTAGTTCTTGTTGTTGTCATTCTTTACAGGCGCCACCCTTAATACAGACATTGGTCCCGATTCTGAGGCACAGATACACCCCGAACAGCATGACGAACTCGATGGCCAAGACAATGCCGATGAGCATATCGATACCACGCCACAGTCTGAAGAAGTCACGCCCCCAGTCACTGATAAATTGGAGGCCCAAAAGAAGGCCGATCTGAAGAAGACCGCGGCAGCCACAGCAGCAGCAGTTATTGCGGCTGGAAATGGCCAACAACATGCCACCGATGCACCCAAGCCACCCAACACCTCCGTGTAGAGTAGCAGCCCATCCCAATATTAGTTGTGCGCGATCCTTGCTATAAGCAATTGATCCTCGACAATTACAAATCGCTCTCTATTTCGCTCAGCAATGAGCATCTCAAAAGGCGCACAACACATAAGAAAAACAATTGAAAATGTAAAAGAAGTAGGGAAGAAAATATATCTATCATGTAGGCCAAGTAACTTTGTAAGCACTTAAGTTAAAAATCGAAAACACTGTAACTCAAAAACTCCAAAACTCGGAATCTCCTGGAATCTCGCTGCATTTCAATAGACATGTCCAATCATTTTTTATATATTATTATAATTAACACTCACAAATTTAATATATTGTATAATAATTTCTCACAGTTTTTGCAATTAATTAGCTTACTTGTTTATGTTAAGCTCCGACCTGCCAGCATTTCTTGCATTTTTTTTGCCTCGAATATTTTTTCTTTTGCTCAACAAAACAATTAGTTTGTAGCTAAAGTAAACAAAACGAAAACAAAAAATATATTAAAAAATATTATATATAAAAACTTGGCTCGATTAATTAGATAAACTAAATATGTATCCCACTTATAAATTATATACATAGTTATAAATAATAAACAAACAAACAAATTGGCTAAATCAACATTTTAAGATAATTTGCTGACTCCTTTTCAATTCTAAATCATTTTAGAAATTGTATAAAACAAAAATATCATTATATTTTAAAGTTACAAATAAATTTTGTTTTTATTTAATAATACATACATTGGCTTTTGCACATCACTCAGCATAGTTGGCCGTAGTTCATGATGGTGGTATCACAAGGGGTTGACTCGCATTCCATAAATTTGCTGTATTTATATTATTATAATATTACTTGTTGAGTATTATTTCTTAATTCATTTACTAAAGTTTTTCTTAAATATTTTCACAGGTAAATCACTGAAGACGCCCACAACTGAAACGTAAGTAGTGTAATGATTTCCTCAATTTCCCAACAATTTGTACAATGTCAAAATAAGTTCAAAGTGCAACGGGGCCAGGTCATAGACGAGTCATGCTTTGGAAAACTCTAACCCGCAAACGGTATATGTGTCTGCCTAACTATATAATATTTTGCATTATATGGTAGCTGATTTGCAACTAAATACATATATTCATTAAGCTTCACATTTTCTTTCAAATAATTGCGTAGTTGAATTGTGCGTATGTCTTGATGCATGTTTGTGGCTTTTAGATAATTTTGTTAACGTTTATTGATTTTTCATTTTTTATTTATTAACAACATCATCCATATCTTCAGTCACAGAGTCATTCAGTCATTATCATTAGACATTAAACAAATTAATCATTGCTAGGCTAGTTATAGTCATACTTACTTACTTAGTCAGCATTTAGCTTAAGCATACACACATACAAACACACATTTAAACACACACATACTTATTTCTTGAATTTGGCTTCCACTGGCATACTTATGTGCCTCATAGAAACGGGTACACGTGCAGTTCGTTTTCATTTTAAAGTGCATTTTTATGGCATAGATTTTGGAACATCTTAATGTGATTGAAGTGCAACTTGTCAGTGGAAATAGCCAGGAAAAATAACTGAAAAATAGCTATAACTAAAACTTGTCGCAGCAAATTTGTGTCTCGTCTCATTTTGGTTTCATGTCGTTCGTTCGTTGTCTTGTCGCCCAAAAAAATAATAAAAATAAAGATGAAAATCAAATCAAATTCACTATGCAATTCGCAAACAAATTTCACGCTGCACACACACTCACCAACACACACATACTCGCTCCCACACATACCCACACACACAAACACCTACATCTACATTGCTCGCCTCGCCCGTCCGCCTCGCCTCGCCTCGCCTCGTCCCACAAAATCGCCCGACGTTCTACCTTCCACTCTGTCTCTCTCTCTTTCACTGTCGCTCTTGCTATCTCTGTTTCTCACTGTCTATTATACCGTACCGCAAAGAACAACTAAATCTGCATATACTAAAACGTCAAGTCGCTGTCCAAGTCATTCCAAACAAAACCTAAAAATACAGTTGGCCATTTCGCAAATGCATCACAAAAACAAGTACGAAATCTCTCTCTTTCTCAATCTCTCTCACTCACACAAATAACTTCTTTTGTGTACTTTCATACGGACAAAAATACTCGTATAACATCATTCCTCAAAAAAAACTGAATTGTCAAAATGAACACAAAACTGTCAAAAATGTTGTTTCGCCCCTCCAACCGACCCCTTTCGCTTCACTTTTTGCAGCAGCGACAAGCAGCTCGAGTCTGGCGAGGCAGCGCATCATGGCCAAAATGTGGCACTGCTGGAGACCCCCAATGGCATCACGCTACTAGGCTCCAGCAAATTGCGCGAGGCAAATGGAAATGCCAATTCAAATGAAAATGGTCATAACCATGAGCGTCTTTCGGTGGAGCGACGTCCGCATGCAAATGACGAGGATGATTCGTTCGAGTATGCCACGGATCGTGAGAGTAGCGTCTATAATCCGACCACCATGCCGTTGCGCAACGTGCTAATGGGCCAGGCAGCCGGACGCAATTCAAAACAGGAGGCGGAAACAGAGGCGACGGCCACAGAACACTCAGACTTGCTGCAACGGGGCAATCAGCTGGGCATACCTGAGTCGCGTTTCTCTCGCTGGCTGCCGAAGGATCAGCGTGAACTGCTTGAGAAACAAGCCAAGTTGCTCTCCGGACGTAGTCAGCAGACGACCACAAAGCAAACGCCGCCCGCTGCACCGCCGAAACCCCTTAAAAGCCCGCAAATAACCACAGCAACAGCAACATCAATGACCACACCTAATACAACGACGTCAACGCTAAAGCTGCCACAGGAAACAGAAATTTAAATGAGTGTGTGTGTGCTTCAAAATGTATAGTTATATGTGTATGTGTATGCCACTTGACGGGCATTTGATACGATGAGTTGCATAGCTGCCAGCTATGCAGTTGAACTCGCAACTCAGGCTTAAGCGCAAGCAAAACTCATGACAAGTTTCATCCACACACACACACACAGACCATACCCCATCATACAAACGAAAGGAAACACCTCATCGTAAATTTCCATTCAGCATGAAATTTAAGGCATGAAGTTAAGAAATTTTGTTTCGAATATGTTTTTTGTAATTTATGCAGTTGCTTGGCAGCCCTAAGCCAACTACATGCCATAAAGCTAATTGTTATGTCACTCAAATGCGAACAAAGTCAAAATGAGACGCGCAACAAGTGTCCAGTGTACTTTTCCGACTTTTTCCTTAAGAGCCAAATCAAATATCTATAATGTATTTTTTACATAATATGTTTATTAATTTATAATTTCTAATTGACATTAAAAGTATTTAAATTGAAATTTTAAACGAGAAAACAAAGCGTTTAGCTTTTAAGTGGTAGTTAGTAACTTTACAATAAGGTTCTTTATTTTATACCTTAATTTAATTTTATATAAATTTTTAATAAATTAACAAACAACAATAAAAACAACATTAGCAATATGCCTGCGTGTGTAAGTGTGTGTGCTTAAGGGTTCAAGGGTTTACCTATTATTTTAACTAAGTCAATTATTTTTTTTTTTTTGCCTAACATACGCATTTTGTTGAAGCAGACTCTTAACATTTACCAGTGTTTCTATCAGTTGCTGCCAGACATTCAAATAGTCTAAAAACGAGTATTTATAGAGTAGAGATAAAGTCTAATAGGGGCTGCTGTTAAATGTGTCTAACAAGCAAATTATGTGGACAACTACAAGCATCAGATAAATGTCGATTGGGTCAGGCCTACCCAGTGTATGGAGGCCAATGACAGCAATGTCAAGCTTAACAAAGGCCAAGGTCAAGAGCAAAGTTTGCCAAGCTGCAAGTGGAAGGCGAACTCAATATCAAAAGGGTTTCATGCTGCCAGCTGAGATATTGAGATTAGAATGTCAACTACTTAAGCCTTAAAGCATAAAATAAAAGTCTTTGTATTGACATTAATTTGCAAGAATTCAACAACAAAATACTCTTTAAAATATAACTCTACACTAGTCGAGCCTTCTAAAACTAGACTTTCTAGTGGTTATAAATCGTCAGTAAATATTACAGATACATTTTAAAAGAAGAAGTTTAAATTAATTAGAGATTTTGTAGGAAAACCTTGTTGCATTCGACATTTCCTCTCCAGTTTTGAAACACCCCGTTTATTAATTCTGACATATTTTGGAAAAAGTTCAATTTTTGGTTGAGCTAACACTTCTGGTTTAATGGTGCCACATAACAATTACAATTACGCAATTACACGCACAAGTTGAAGCCGCTACTAACCATGATTTCCAAATGCAAACTCCTAATCCAAGCCGAGCAAAATACACACACACACACCACAACAGACACACTGGCACAGAGCCTAAGACACCTTTCATGTAACCAGCGACTAACCCGCTTTAATGCCCATCTTGGGGTCTTGGGCCAAAGGCGCGCTTACTATTTGTCTGTTCCTATCTATTGTCCCCGGCTGCACGACAACAATTATTTTGACACATTTAATAAGTAGCCCAAAAGCTCATACAACAACAACTAAAATAACAATAACAATAACAACAACAACAACAAAAACATGAACTAAGAACTAGAACAAGAAAACGCCATCCCTTAACCACAATTGAAACCAAAAACAGCAGCGACACCGAAAGCGCCGACATAAAAGCAACCTCCACCTCCACTGCCACGGCAACAACAACGGCAACTACGGCCGGAGGAGCCACAGTCGACGATGAAGAGGTGGCACAACGCGGGGGCAATGTGGAGGCCGAGCGAGCGAGCGGCAAGAAGACCAAACGTTTGCCAGCCTTTGCCGTCGCCATTTTAAAGCGATTCAATGAGAAGGATGCCGGCAAGAGTAAGGACAACAATGCGGAGACAACGCAGCAAGTAGCTGGCATGAATGAGAGGACGCAGGACAACAATACAACAACAGCAACAACGACAGCAGCAACAGCAACAATCGATGGCAATGACAATGAACCAAAGGTATACAAAAACTGTCTCAGTCCATAACAGTCCCCACTCTTTTTCTCAGTCTCTCTCTCACTCTTCCTTACTGTACGTACTTATGCGAATGTCTGTGTGTGTGTGAGGGTGTATGCATTTGTGTGCGTGGGCGAATCGTTTTCTACACCATTTAGCTTAGCATACTTGTAGGCGCTGTAAAAGCTTTAATAATTCCTTATAATTTTTTTCCAAGTATAATCACAAAAATATTTTGCCGTTCTCTCTTCTTCTTTCCACTTTAATCGCTTACACAACAACAACAACAACAACAAAAACTACAATAAATATATTTTCATTTTTGTCGTGTTGGTTACGCATGCAAAATTTGTGTAATTTGTATATATATCTTCTTTATAACTGTATCGATATAAAGGCTTTAGTTTGGCAGAGCACCTCACCCGTGTGGACTTTTAAGTAAATCGATAAGAGATAAATGATTCCGTAGTACAGCAAGCAAAACATGGAAAAGGTACCACAATTGCCCTCTGAACATCACCATCGTTATAATTAATAATCTGCATTTTATTTTTAGTTTAATTTTACATTCTGTATAGCATAAATATTAAACCTTTGCATATTTCTCGCTCTGCAGCAAGACAAACAACTCGTCTATGCTGAACTTGTACTAAAGCCAGCCCAAGAGAAGACAGCAGGTGCCCCAGCGACAACAACAGCAGTAGCAACACCTGCTACCACAACAACAACAGCAAATGGAGCAACAACAACACCTGTGGATGCAGCTGAAAAACATTCAACAGAATACGCCGAAATTGTTTATGTGCAAAAAGGTGAAGGCAAAAAATGAAATGCACTATGATATGCCCAATGAGGCTGTACAACAAAAGCAACAACAGCAACATTTAAGTAAAACATTGCGAGCTACAACAAACACATGAAAAATAAACACAAAACCCAATGGTTAAATATAAAAACATTAAATATTATGGATATTTAAATATATAAATAAAATGCGAACTTGAAAAAATCTTACGTGGTTTTTTAAAAACTCCACGAGTGTGTGTACTAAAATCTTAAATCTAATTAAATGTAAAGCTATAAATGTCAGCAAAATAAAAAAAGAACAAACCCAATGAATGTGTTATACAAACATTTTTCCACATAAATAATTCATAATACATTAAATCCAAAAATAGCGCACAGAAATCGTCACACAAAACAAAAGCCACAACCCACTAAAAGAAATTTACAAAATAAAATAATTCAACATTAATGAATAAATATGAAAATTGCAAAACAAAAATATAATAAATAAAATTTACATAGGCAAAAACAAAAAAAAATTAAAACAACAAAAAAAATATTTGAAAAATCTCAATTATTTACATTAATGTCTCGCAATTAAGCTAAATGTAATTTAAGCCAAGAAAATATGCAAAATCAACCGAAAACAAGAAATCATTTAGATCAATTCAAAATTATTGCTAAAAATTATTTTGTATACAACAAAATAAATTGTTCTTTTAAGCCTTTTTGATATAAGCAATTTGAAAAGCCAGACCGAAGCATTTAAAAAACGAAAAGAAAACAGAATCATTAACAACTTTATAAACACATCTCTTTCGAATTTCAACTCAATGAATGATTGAAACATATTTAAATAAAAACAATCTGACTTTAACACAAAGAATCTCAAACGGAAACGGCCAATCAAATTGTTACCGAAAGTATTTTATGCTAATTTTTTGTTTTATTTTTCAACAATTTCCATCCATTTGTCTTATACTATTTTTTAATTATTTGCATGTGCTCTACAGACTCGTAACTGGCATATTATATTATTTAAATATATGATTAATATTAATGATATGATTATGATGATAATTATGGCTAATCTAAGCGCATAACTAATTATATATATTATGATTATTAATTCTGTATCTGTAAGTTATCATTTGTATAAAGTTAAGATGAGCAACTTTTTTGAATAAAATTCTTTACCGTAAACATCAGTAGTTTAATTGGTATGGCAATGTTTGGCTTTGGAGAGAAACCTTTTCAGCGAAGCAGCAAGTTGTTAATATCGCTTTATTCGCAGCTAAGCAATTTTAATTTCATGACAGTATTAAACAAGCCCCGTCTTCTTGGCTCTCATTGCTTCACTCTTGAACTCCAGACGAAATTATTTACTGGATGTATGCAGATAAAGAAGCTCAGACAGCCGACAAGTTTACAATGCTCGCGGGCGTATACTTAATTTCAATTATAAACAAGCCTAGCTACGTATTGTCAAGGAAACCGTTTCGTATTCATACTTCAGACAAAGAGCATTTTATTTGTTTAATTAAAACTACAAATTTCATAGCACAACAATAGCTGCAGGTACAAGAACGACATGACTAGCTAGAACTAGAACTGCAATATTATTTGAATTAGGCAATGCTACAATGCCAATTGTGGTAAAAGTAAATTAAAATGGAAATCGAGTTTACGGCACAAACATGACAACCGAAGTGTCTGCACTAGTCACGTAATTGAATAAAACCACTTTTGAAATTTGAATTTGAATTTGAATTCGAGTTTGAATGTTGTCGTCTTTTCGGGTTTCAGCAGGAACATATACGAGCTTATGCAATGGAGCGAAGCAAGCAGACGAAATGCAAATCCCCATGACAATGGCAATTACACAAAACTGTAGCATACTTATGAGCGTCGCTGTCGCATGTTATGGCCCATAAGTGCCGCCCCATTATTCATGGCCACAATCTCGTGAGTTTTTTTAATGCCGTGCTTCTGCTGCTACTGAGCTGCTCAAAAGGAAATATCAACTTTTGCCGTTGATTTTGCCAAAAGGAGCTCAACTGTGGATATAAAGTCTGGTACTGCCTGTTGGCTGTTGGATGTTGGCTCTGAATTTGGTTGCCATCGTGTCAGTCATGCGCTGGGCGCACTCAACTTTTTCTGACATTTCAATTTATAAAGCTCAAAATCTGCGCATTACCCCAAGCATTGCACGCTTTCCATTAGACAAAAAAAAAAACAAGAAAAGCCAAAAAACATGCCTCGCCCACTCCCACTGTCTGCTGCGACAGCGTAAAAGTAAAATACAATTTTTGCATTTTTATGCCGACGGCTGTACATTGAATTTGACTTGGAGAAACTACAAGTGCTCTTGCAATCTACGACAGTTTTTCAGGTGGAGTCGGCAGCTTTGCTGGCTGACATTGCAACCTAGCTGCATAAGATATACTTTTGTGGATTTACTTCAAAGCGAGCCTAATATTGTCAAATACGTTTTAACTTCTTCTTATCCTAAAGAGCAATTTAAATGTACTCTTTAGAGTGACAAACACCCAGAGGTCTAAACTCAAAAGATTGTAGTTCAAAGGCAAAGCATGCAACGCTCAAAAAAAAATGATTGTTTATAGTCAATGTCATTTGTTTTATATATCTTTTATTACTCTATTAGCATTTAAATAAATTATATTTATTTTGAATGCATATTTTTAATTTATTATTTAATAAATCATAAACATTAATCTGGCATTCAGTTGAGAAGGTAGACTATGACAGTATATGCTGACTAGTTCGTGTATTCAGTAATGAGTGATTGACAATAAGTACCACAAGCATTCGATCAATTTATTGATTGATTTGTTTGACAAGTGGTTCTAAAGACCTTGTCATTAACAAAATAGTTCAACTTATTATTGTAGTTGCAGACATAGTAGAATTCTGTAGTTCTGATCTTTCAAGCTATTTTTAAATTGGATGAAGATCAAATCGATTTAAAGCACTGCAAACTGGGAGCAGTTCAAATTGTTGCTTGAAATAGTTTCGCATAACTGCCTGCTAAGTCTTCATAAGAAATGTGCGACAAGTTTCTGCAATTGCTTTGCTCGCAGTTTCCCATGGGAAAAGCTGGAGAAAACACCTGGTCAACAACAGGGGAACAGCAGCAACAAATGATGGAGAGAAACTACAAGCAAAGCAGAAAAAGTTTGTTTCTTGTTTAAGTACTTTGTTTATTTCTCACTCTTTTGACTCTGCGTCTGTTTCTGGAGTTTACCTTTAGTTGTTTCAGTTTACATGACTCTTGATTTTTGATTTTTGTTTGATTGTATTTGAGTTTTGATGTTCAGTTGGTCCCCAGCTGCAGCTAGCAGCCTTCCAGCTGTTCGTGTAATAAATTTTGTTCTTCTTCTCCCCATTGCCATTGTTTTTGTTGTTGTTATGATGATGACAAATGTACATATGTAGATCTGATGTGCAATTTGGCAAAGTAAACGAAGCAAAGTTTCACTCAATCACTCACACACTTAGTTAGTTAGCGAACATTAAAGTAAACTCTGCGTGTGCCTGGTAATTGAATCAAAGGTCCCTGCCATATGGTAAATTAATTGGAAATCGGCCTGAACAACATTTCTAATGAAATGCATAAACTAGCTGCAAACTAATTGGATCTAATTAATGCCGCATGCTGATTACGCAAACAGCAAATGTCTCTCTAATGAGGCACAAGATATCAGTTGCATGACTGTTTAATCTGCTTGCAAAACAATTAATATGTTTTGCATTAAGATTACACAAATTTCAAAAACGTCCATTGTGCATCTTCAAATATTCTTTTTGAATGATGAATGAACGTAAGATGAGTATAAGCTACCTTTGATGAATGACGCTACATATTATATAACATGTCTTTCCTCATAACCTACGACAACATTGAAAATATTACTCTGCACTCAACTCCACCCAAACTTCCATCTGCTCCCCTCGGCAACAGCATCATCATTATGTGCAAGTCAAAACTTTAACGCTTGTCAGGAATTCGTTAAGCGCGGCAACAAATTGTTCAAAAAGTAACAAAGTAAAAGCTCAGAAGGAACAGCTGTTTGTTTACACAGTTAGCATCCACTTCGCCTCTTGCTCTCTGCTGAATGTAAAAGCTCTAATGGTAAATAAGAGATTGTGCTTGCAATGCTCTTGTGGAACGTAAGCTCTAAGGACAGGCGCTCTTAAGAACGCACTCTTTAATTGGCATGCTTTTAAGAGCGCGCTCTCTTCTAACGGCAACAGCGGCTTTTGTTTAGACATTGCATTTTAGCTGGCGGGCAATTTGCTAGCATTATTTTTTAAACTATTTCATCTGACCAGACAGCTTCAGACTGGCTAATTGATAAACTCTTAAAAGTGGAGGCGTATTTTTGTTAAGAGTAATCCATTGAGACACTCTCACACTCTGCCAGCAAAGAGACGGGCTTGATAATGCAAAAAGGAACTGTGCCACTTGAGCAGTCAACAAGCTTTTGCTTGTGTCCTTCATAAATGGTTTTTTCCGTGCCTGTGACTATCTTTGTGTTTGTGTGAGTGCCACTTATGCGCTAGCATTTGAAATAGCAACAGGTTTGGTTTTAAAATCTACTATATTACATAAAGATTGTACCCATGAATCCCAACTGATGATACACAATGTAGAGAAATAATAAATGTTCTTGTGTTCTTCCATGAATCTTGGCTACACTTGAACTTATTTTTCGTCAACTTCGTCATCTGTAAAAAGAATGTTCGACTGGACCAGGTTGCAATTACGCTTGATTGCCACGAAAATGCGTAAATTAAAACTTGAAATGAAATACCAAAAATAAAGAAAACAACACAGAAATCAAGCAAAAGAAAGAGCGCAAAGGAAAAAATGAAAGTAACCGAAAACTTTGTGCGTTCAGGGAGTTGCCTGGCCGAGACTGGCAGAAGAGTGAAAGGCAACAGTGCGCATACTTAATTATATTTCCGTTGTTTATATTTCTCATCGCTGTGGTAGTTGGTGTTGCTGTTGATGTTGCCACTTCTGCAGCCATCTCCCATGCAAATTTTGTTTTATGAAATTTGTGGTTTTAATAAGAGCAGAGTATGGCTGAAACTGCCAAAGCCAACAGCGTAAAAAGGACACAATTAATTACTCTTCAAATAAATACAAAAAATAAGCAGAAACCAAAGGAACAACAAACTCTGAGCAACAAGTTCGACGGTTTGCCTGTCGAAAATTGATATGAATAAATAAAAAACGAATAAAATTTGATAAAGTTTTTTGGGGCACGTGGATTTCGATTGAAGGTTTAAAATGACTTTTAAAATTTACTTTAATTTGAGTATTTTTTAAATTAAATTCTAAATAAATTAGTATACATTTTACCATTATTTTAATAATTAAAGTACTCCAATATTGTGGCAAATGCAAATATTTACTGATCTCTTTGCATACTTTACGGCTTGCAATTTTGCAGACCTAGACCAACGAAAATCGTTGCCTACTTTAGAGCGCGGTCCAAAAACACACATTTTACGCAACATTAAATATGCAGCCTAAATTACTGCAACCATTTTTAACGGTACTCTAGTTATTTTTGAACTGTAAGTTAGAATTTCGGTAAAGGACGACTATCTAAATTACACGTCCAGAAATGAGAGTACCTGTACATGTTATGTAAATATATTTAAAAATAAGTGGAAGGCATAGCATTCAAGAGAACACAATTCAGGGTCGGGCGCCATTATGAGAGCACAGATATTTATAATGAAGTACTGCAGCAGGTGCAGGTGCTGCAACAACAGCTGCTGCTTTAGCAAGTTTATGAGCTGTCCCCATGTAGAACTATAAATGCTTGCTAAAAATAATATGCGACCCACAAAACCAAAAATCTAGCACAGTGCATTTAATGTCGAGAGGCCAAGTAGCATAGCAAAGGCATTGCACAGCTGTGGTGCCAGCAGGAAGATGAGGGGAATATGTGGAGGGGCTGCAAGTTTCACTTTTCAAATAGTGACATTCAATTTTCAACTGAAATGTTTTGTGGCTGTGATGCGGAAATTGAAACTGTCGCAACTGCAGCAATTGAAATGTGGCGACGATTTGTAAACTGAACTTTTAAAATGCAATCGGAACTTGAATGCATTTAATGTGATTATAATTAGAATTAGATTGTCGCCAGTTGTGATTGCCCTTCAATTACGCAAAGTGTTGGCAACACAGCGAGGCATGTCAAGCGGAATGCCCAATGTACAAGGAATCGCATGAAAAGTGAAATGTCGCACAGTTTAACACCAAACGAGAACAAAAAAAGAAAACGAAAACGAAAGAGGAGAAGAACAATAGCATCAGTAGCATCACTAACAAGTTGTTGCCTCACTGACTGAATGAATGACTCGCTGCGTGCCTGCCTGTTTGCCTGCCTGCCTTGCTCCTTGGCTGCACGTTCGCGCGCGCTGTCAGCTGTCCTCGTCAGGACATCAGTGTAGCATTTCAAGCAAAGTATTTAATTTCCAGAGCATACACACTGTCGCCTCGCCAAACAATGGGCCATATGAAATGTGTGCCAAGGCGAAGGCTGTTCACCAGTTCCCCCAACAACTCACACAAAAGAAAGCGAAAGGTAAGGCACGCACAAAACTATGCTACATTTTTTCTTCTTTAATTTTCTTCAACAGCCGCCCCAATAATTTTCTTACTTCTTATGTACCAACCAGAAATGTGCACGCCTTTATTTATTTTTATCCTATAGCATACTGAGTATAATTACAGAGCAATAATAATATACGTTCTCTTTGCACTTTAATTCGAATACTAAAAAGCAATTGACGAATTCAGATATGTATTTATCTAAGGCTGAAAAAAAAATAGAAATGTCTTTTCGTTGTTCTTTTTTTAAACGTTTATTAATGGAAATATCTAGGATATCTCTAGCAAAGTTATCATACTTCTTTTATTATTATCTGATTTTATGGCATTAATTCTGTCACTCCTCTGAGAAAGGAATTAAAGATGTGGGAGACTAGCAATAGCACACCTATAGTAGGAGTAGAAAAAAGGAACAGAGAATGAAAGACAGAGTGAGAAAACTAACAATATCAATATAAGTGAGGGCTGAAGCATTCACATAAATTAAATGAAATACAATAAAAGGCTATAAATAGCAAAATTTGGCATTTGAGGTATGAAAGTGTTGGGCGAATGAAAGTTTCTTGCACAAATCTGTTTTAGTTTTATGGCTTAAATCAATTTGCTGGCAAGGCCAAAAGTTAAAGCTGATTATATACTAGTAGAATATGGAATATTGTTGCGGTACTTTGACCAGGCTTCAGCTGTGGCTATGGCATTGTGGTTTGGTTTTTGTAAAAGCCGGAAGTTGAGGTTGACCCGCTGCCAAGTCAATAAATTCTCATTGCCTAAGCCATAAATCAGCATCACGGTGCGCTAAGTGTCATTTTTTGTGACGTCGGGATGGCTTTTTACCTGACCAAAAAGGCAACATAAACAACCAACTCGATGGCCGCCTGCATGGACTTGGTGGCTGTAAGGCACTCCTCCACAATGCGCGTTATAATTTACACCGTGCTGAGCGACAGAAACTACAACTGTCATTTGACCTTAGCCACCAGCGGATGAGCACTGAAGCAGAGGGAGGTTATGGTTACTCGCCTCTTTGAGTGTGAGCGAGTGTGATGAGAGCGAGGGAGTTGGAGAGAGTAGTGTAAAGTGACATATAGTAGCTAGGTTATATATTTTAGTGCAAATGGCAATTGCTTGATTTGAAAATTGGCTGTGATGGTTTTTCATTTTGAGTGACTAAGGCGATGGGATGGAAAAGAGAGGAAGAGGGAGCTACGTCAGGTCGCTTTGAGGTCACCAAAGTATAATATTGTATAACATTGCAGCCACTTGATTGATGCACATCTCTTACTGTAGATTGCATCAGGCATCCCAAGAGTATACGACTTTGTGAATGAAGTACGGATAGAAATATAATCGTAGCTGCTTTAACTATCCCCAACTTGATATTATTTAATTTCAGTTGCATCAATTGAAGGACTAAGCGCAACAGGCTCTATCGATGTTACGCGCTTGCTTGCTGCGAGCTCAGCTGCTGTGATTGGCATAACAACTTTTGAAATTAAGTCGCTGCAAGTCGGCAGACGAATGAGAGGGACAAAGGGATGTCCAGATGGACGTATACAATTGACGCAATTGCAACGATACTTTGATTTTATTTCATACACAGGCGACGAATGCTACACAACCAAGGACCATGCCATGCCACCAAGAATATCCCACAACATCGATGTTGTTGTTTGGCTGGACGAGGATGGCCAGCATGGCTAAAAGACTGGCAGTCAGCGAAACAGTTGCCAATAAAAATTGCATTGAAAACGCTTAACCAAGCAGCGTGCATCAAATTGATTCCATGCGCCATGCGTTGCCATCAATTTCCCACATCCAACTCCAAAAATGTGCTCCGCTTGTTGAGTCCCACAAAAATATTGTCTTGCAAAACGGATACCTTCTCCATCCCACTTGGCCTCCCTGCCACCATTCGTCCCACCTCGAAGTGTAGCGATAAAAACGGCAACGAAATGTAATTTTTGTCTTGCAAAACGAAATAATAATAGTTGAGAATCATAACGCAGGCAATACCATGGCTTCTAAATACCTGCACTTAATTGTTAATATTAACAAAATATAATTCAACGACTTTGCTGTAGAAACAAATTAACATCGTATCATTAAATACCAACCCATTCAAAGTGAAATATGACATTTTTCAAATCCCCGATGAGTTCCTTATCCATTTGTATTTACAGGCAGATTTGATTTTTATGCAATTATGAGACCAGTACTTTTACAAATTGCTAAGAAGCTAGCTATGGAATGTTTGTACATACATAGTGTATATTAAAAAAACTATACAACATCAATTAAGCAAAATCAGAATTAAAAATTTCTTAAATCTACCATAAATTTCTGATTATTCAATTCCTCAAATGTTCACAATATTTTTGCAATTTATTGCTTTAAAGCTTTACAAATATTGTTCCACAGAATAAAGTATTTTCTCTAATGCCTAAAAATACTTACATTTAATATACTTATACATTTATTGTTGCAGTAGAATGAAATACCCATGCATGAGCCATGAGTACGGGTAAATCCAGCAAATGGCAAAACGAAAAGCAAAAGTGGCATGCGTGAAAATACGTGAAAATTTGCTGGTGCTGTGTGTGTGTGGTGTGTGTTTGTTGTAGTAGCTACCTACGTGCTCGTTTATTGTTGTGTTCGATTTTTGCGCTCAATCCCTCAATCAACACCAGCAGCAACTCGAACCAGCGCGATTTTCGCATGCCTTTAAACTTGTTATTTCGAATATATCCGCGGCACAATTCGCACTCTTGCCAAAGTTCGAATCGGCTGAAGGACACACGAAAAGCAGAGAGAGGGAGGTGGAAATCAGTCGCAGCTTTGGCAACAATTTCGCTTGTTGTTACCAGATTTCTTTATCTCTTATAAGCAGGGAAAAGAAAAGCAAAAACCAAGGTAAGAGGAACATGCTCGAATCGAATGTACTTGCCATACATCTATTCAATTTGCAAGTTCTCAATGGCTTTGGCATGTTTAGCAGCTCACTGAACAATTTTCCACAGTATGACTGTATTTGTATATACATATGTATATGTACATATGACAATCTTAATTAAATGCATTCGTTGTGTTAATATCTTTAATTAATTATGCACTTAACGAACGTGGACTTAACACTTAACAGTCGTAGCCATAAAATTTCATGAGTATGGCCAACACTTTGGCACCCAATGGGAACGCTGCTTGAGACGCCATCCAAGTGCATTAAATGCCTCTCCATTTGGAAGAGCAGTTCTCATAAGTAAGAGTGCAGAATAATACCACAAGTAGTAGAGGAATAAATCAGATAAGTCATAAAATAAAATCAACGTTCTTTAGGAACGAGCTGCCAACAGCTGTCGTGATAAAACTGTGCTAAAGACTTGCAGTATTTAGCTTAATTAAGCTCTTTTCTTTTTCAGTTTTATTTCGCATAAAAAACCCGCTAATTCCTGTATCGATTGCAGGGCGTGCCTCGATTTGATGGCAGTTTGCATTGACAGGTGGGTTGTGGCAATCGCTTAATAACCAACTCGAAGCGAGACATCAATCAAAAAGCCACAATCAACCGTACGTAACCCTTAACCCGTAACAAGTTACCCACACTTAACCACTTGCTTTCTCACACACACTGGTGGCATAACCTTCAAAGTGGCAACCACAAATTGTCGCTGAAAATCGATGGCTAATAGGCTTTTTACTTTTATTTTGTTTGTCTCTGTGTGCGTTGTAGTGACGTGTCAAAAGGCAGCGCAGCAATGCACAAAACACAATCGAGACCCACCCGTCGTATGTGTGCATCGAAATGTGATTTAAGGCCAAGCTGCGGGGTTCTGGTTAGACTTAGTTGGGTTGCAGCTAGCGCGACATTGGAAAAACGACACAAGCGTGAAAAAAATGAACTCACACACACACACACACACGTGCGGGAAGTGTCCCCGTCAATGGCAGTCAAAGCAAGGCAAAACGCGTTAGACAAGTTGAAAGATTGATTAGTTTTTAACAACTTGTGACTCGTCGCATATAGCAGCTGAAGGAAGAGCAGTAGTGGTGCAAGGTTAGAGGTAGGAAAATTCGAGTAAACTTTCTACACTTTCAGAAAATTAACACTGAAACGAGAGGAGGATGACGATACTGTTGTATGGCAGCAATTAGCACAGCCGGCACCAACGACTACAACAACAACAGTCGCAGAAAAGTTGTCAAGCCATGCGACCCATGCTGCTAATCCTGCCACAGGTCGAAGCTGCTCCTGTTGATAAATTGTGTTGCAAGTTGCGAGCTTACTGGGCAGGCGGGCACAACTTAAATTCTCGACCAGAGGTAGCAATAGGAGCCAGCTAACCAGCTAACGCCTAGCCATGCATGCTTTATGTGTGGTCGCCACATACACATAGTAAGAGTGAGAGTGAGCATGTGATAGAGGAAGAGAGAGAGAGAGAGAGAGAGAGAGAGACTGCATAGAAAATCACATTTCATATTTGCATACGAAATGTATTTGCGCTCTGCGAAGCACAACAATAAACATTGTAAATGTTTTTTATGTTCATGTTATTTCTTCTCTTCTTTTCCACGCACGCACACACACTCATACACACACACACACACACTCACCCACACAGTCGCTTACTAGCACACAATCATTTTTCTTACTCGTGGCATTTGCTTTTCCCTCTTTTATTTCTGTTGTTAAATTTTATTACTATACAATATATTATTCAATTGCATTTTGTTTTCAAATGCACTTTACCTATACTTTTTTTTATACCTGTTTGTCGAGCTTGTGACCGTCAAATATTTAGAGTATTTAAATTGGATTTGGACGAAAAATGTAACAAAGTGGATGAACACTTTAAACGTAAACTATTATAATCTCTGAAAAGCATTTTATGCATATTATGTTATTTCAAATATTTAATCTCTAGAAAAAAGCAGTTGTATGTAATGTTTATATATTCTAAGAGATACAAAAGGTTATGAAAGTATATGTATATTGAAACATTTGTTTTAAAATTAAAATAATTGTATTTGAAAGTTATTTAATACCTTGGAATTAAATATAAATGCACTATATGCTTGCATATTATTCAACACCATTCAACGCTCATCAACCTTATCCTTATAAAATGAGGTCAGAGCCTTTGCTATAGGGGCAGCTTATTATGGAGGCAAAAACAGCTTAGCTTTAATTAAATACGTACTTTTAATTGCCACATTCAAATAAAGCTTTTAACTTAACAATTTTCTTTCAGAGTTTATTTAATAATTATAAATTGCTTGAATCAAAGAAGACCTCGAATGACGGCAATAATGAAAGACGAATCTTTTAGCAAATACTTAAGAGCAGAAGTTGATTTAACTAATTTGCTTGAGAGCCTGATATTTTAAGGAGCCCAACAACAATAGCAAACAACAGCACCAACAACGACTGCTCCACGTGTTGCACTAGAAAATGTCGTCGGATAATTGGAAAAAGTCAGAGCAGCCTGGCGTCACAGAGGCGGGAAGGAGGGGCGAGAAACGGATCCTGGCCAGTAGATAGCAGGCGATTCTAATTAAATTCATGCTCACACTTTCGTTTAAGCAAATTTACAGCATGGCATTGCTGGCCAGGAGGCGTGGCAGCGGCAGGACAGGATCTGTTACAGTTCGCCGGCTAAGGGACAAAAGTTGAAGGCAACATTAATTGCAAATCCGCATCGCCAACCGCCAGAAAGACAGAGGGGGACAGAGATGCAGAGAAGACAGTGTGGAGAGTAGCTGAAAATGGAGCCTCAGCGATGTCAGCCTGCAGTTACTGGTTGCCCTCGTTGTGGCGCCTATCCTTGACCCGTTTTGTTGCCGCGCCCCAACGCCGCAAAATTAAAACGGCTTTTTCTTAGTTCATTTCATTGCATTTCATGAACAATTTAAGCCAATTGCGAGCCTCGCTCGACACTGTCCTTGCGCTCAGAGCTATATAAATTAATTTTGAATAACAGTTTACACTATTCAGCAACAACAGGAAAAAGCAAGCGACAGTGCAGATGCTCTTGTTTTAAAGATTAACTTCCCAAGTGTATACGTCAAATTTAAATACAAATTTGCACATATCACTTAACAAATTTAAAGGAACGATAAAATAAACTCTTATTTTTTTTATTATTTTGAAAATTTAAAATTTTTAAGATTTTCATTTATTTTATTCTAATACGCAATTTAATTTACATTCATTTAAAAGATGTTTAATTCAAACATTTGGAACATTGTTTTATAAGTTTTAAGCTTGCACATAGCAAAGTTAAATAAATAAAACATAATAACCCTATAACCTTCATAACCGCTTTCCAGGGTATTAAAAGGTATATTATACTTAATATGCCCTATTGCATACAATATTTTCACACTTAATTAAATTGTTTTGTAAAATTAAAAGCGAAAGTTTTGTATAATTCATAAATGAAAGTTGACTTAGACTCTTAAATTTGCTTCAATTGTATATGCTTATTGTAAAATATTAAAAGTAAAAAAAGCGTTCAGTCAAAAGAAATAATTTAAACATGCAGTCAAACTTGCTGCTTTTTTAAAAATTAAAGGCATTTTTAATTAAATTTTTGCAGCTGCTCACAAAAACTAACCTCGAAATCTTATTTACACATCTAACCACAATTTAATGTTGGCTCACACACTCGTACAAACGCTAACAGTATGGATATGAATGCGAGTACGACAGAAATCAGGCTCGCCCATTTTATTTATGACTTCAATAACGCGACGCCTGCCTTAGCTCAAGTGGGTGTGGCATGCCTCACAAAAGTTATTAAAATGCGCCATCCTTGAGCTTTACTCACAGTTATTTACAGGCGACGCGTCGCAACCAAATCGCGACAGGTGGTTGCCACACGTGCGACTGTATAAGTGGGCGTGTGGAGGCCCGTGAATCTACGTGTGAAGTAATTTCATTAATGGGCTGTGGGGTGGCGTAGATTTGTTAAAGTGTGTTAGTGTTAGTTAAAGTGTGGCAAAATTGTACAATGTCTTTAATATCATAGTTAACCATTTAAAAGTAGTTTCAATTAATATTCTACACTTTAAAAAATTATTACAATATTATTAATAACATGAAGTTGACAATGAATATTGTTGTTACAGTGGCTGCAAAGATTTAACAAATATATTCGCAAACAGAAATAGAGTCATAATTGCTCAAAAAATGAGCTCAATGCAGCTTTACAGACAGCTTGCAAAATTCATGTGCAGTTACTGTGCAACCCCATAAGCAATGGCTGCAAAACTGCAGGCAAGGTTAAATAAGTGCAACCCCCTAAGCAATGCTTGCAAAACTGCTTGTCGTTTTATAAAAAGTAGTATAACATTTTAACAAATATATTCGCAAACAGAAATAGAGTTATAATTGCTCAAAAAATGAGCTCAATGCAGCTTTACAGACAGCTTACAAAATTCATGTGCAGTGACTGTGCAACCCCCTAGGCAATGCTTGCAAAACTGTAGGCAAGGTAAAATAAGTTTTTCGTTTTCCGCTTGAATTGCGTTTGGGGCATTTTGAGCAAATATTTTGCTTTTACCGCTCTGAGTGCGTTGCACACATTTAAAAGTAATTTTTAATAGACTTGCAACACTTGGTACGCATAATGCAACTCAACTTTTTGGCCCAACAAAATATTATGCAAGTTGAAAATTGTATTTTGCCAGACTTAGAGAAAAGTTTTGTTATTGCCTTGCCTGCCCGTCGTGCATATAGTCGTACATATCGCATGTCCCATATTCCAAGCAGTCAGCAGGCAGCAAGCCCTAAAGACTTTTGGCGCTCAACCTTAACTTGGGCCAAATAAACAAAAATTTTCATTGAAAAAGATTTCTACAGACTCGGAAAATGCAGCTGAAGTTGCTGCCAAAATGTAAAAATGTTTATAAATATTCAAATTCTTTTTTGGCGTTGCCGTTTGCAGTTGCATTTGCTTTCCCGTTATATAAACTACTCGTATTTCAACTATCTTCTTCTAGACTTGCGATGTTTGTTAATTCTCGCCCAATCCAAAAAAAATATATATATATCTAAGCCAAAAATATGTAAGTCAACAAAAGATAAACTTGAGAAAAAACTTTTCTTGGCAATTGAAGGCACAAACTTCATGTGTGCTGTAGAAGGGTGCATGTATATTATTCTTTAGTTAAAATGGCATTCCTGGAAAAATATGTGCTGGCAGCTTGTTTGGCGGTCAAGAATTGCAAGGTGAGAAAAACACAAGTGAAAGGAAATGCATTTAAAGCAGATGCAAATAATTGGTTTAGCAAATATGTAAATAGAAACAATATCTTGAAGAATTTTGTTATTTTTAAATTCGTTCTTAAATATCAAACATCATTGGATGGGATTTCAGCCAAGTCTTTTAATGAAAGTTGTTTGAAATCGTAATATATATGGCAAAACTCTAAGCTACTCTTTGACAAAGTTTACGAGCATATCTAAAACAAACTAGCCATCAGCTTTGATGCTAGATTTGCCTACAAGCTGCACTGAAAATAAATGTTGCTTACATTTTGGACGCTGTCGCAATAAACACACAATAAAAAACAGTTTGAGCAACTTTACAGTCAACTAAAAAACTATAAAAAAGGATCACCAGAAATAAAACTAATCCAGCAGGAAATAGAGCGTATGCATGGCGGTACTTTCAATTAAATGCAACGCTTCGACTAAGCTAGAAAATAGTCGCTTGTGCCATCAACAGGCAAACAAACAAAAACAAACAACCCAACAAAGCAGCGCGTCAAAAAGCAACAAATGCGTTTAATCAAACATGCAACATACGAGTACGAGCACAAGCCGGGCATGTGCCACATGGGCTGGCAGATGGGGGCAGATTCCATCAAAGGCAAACGGGGGGGCGTTGCAACCTAGTTGTACTAAGAGCTGGGCACCAAATGCAAAAAATTAAAACGAGAGAGAGCGGCAAAAAAAAAAAGCAAAGCAAGCGCAAATATTTGTCAACTGTAATGAACATTTCATATTTTCTTCTCTGAATTGTTGGTGTTGTTGTTGTTGTTTGTTGCTGCTGTTGCTGTTGCTGTTGCTGCTCCTGTTGTAATGCTTTTCAGAGCCCATTTTCTTTTCATATGCAGCAAAGAGTCCAGGTCTCAATGAGACTAGAAGAAGCAGCAGCAACAGCAGATGAAGAGCTTTCATCATAAATAGAAATGTAACACACAACACATGCTGCTGCCCTGCAGTCAAATTCCCCTTTCCTCCCAACCACCTCACCACACAGCTCGCATCCTGCGTGTGCTCTCACCCATGTCAATGCGCAAACAGACACATGCACAAGCATACGTGTATGTTTTATCACTTAAAAGCACAAATCGGTGCGAAATACGTAACCAGATTCTAATTTATTTTCAATTTAAAAAGGTAAATGCGCCAGCCCATAAGGGAGCGATGAATGGAAATCGGGCAGACAAGCAAGCCTCGCAGCAAACTATTTGGGAACGCACAATGTTGACAACAGCATAGCATCGTGTTTTTTTTTCAATTTTCGAACAGGCTAAAACGACAGAAAGCCAATGTTTGTGGTGTACAAGTTAAGGCTTAGAGCAAAATGGCAGCCTCACTACTTATATAAGTAGGCAAGAGCGCGGTACACCTGACCTCACGTGCTACGTTTTGGTCTAAACAAATTGTTGCTGTGCAACGAGAATAAAAATTCCAACACAATTTAAGTTCAAATTCAAAAGGAAAATTCAAGTGGTGCAGTTAGAACAAATGCTAAAAGTGCAGTTGCAGTTAAACAAATGGTTGAGCCCATAGACAAAACTATTCGAAATTCTTCAAGATGCACACAAAGCAGCATTCTGTGTGGGGATTACATTTGAATGAGTGCTTTGACTAAATAAAAAAAATGCACATGTTTTCTAAAACAACGGGGTAACAAAAGCTATTCGTACATTCTGATTCCGGCTTTACTCTTTGAATAATAATTGCAGTAAATTAAAATTAAAATTTTACATAATTGAATTTACTCTTAAGCTATTAACCAAGTCTATAATTCGCATTTCGGCAACTCAGCTATCTGGCAATCATAGTCACATTCAGCTAAATTTTTAATGTAATCACCTTAAAGATACTTTGGCCAATTTGCCAGATTGCATATATTATATACATGGCTTTTTGTTTTATACTCACATTGGCCACCTGACGCAAAATACATTCACAAAATTTAAGGTGAAAATGAAATGATCAAGAGGAAGAAGTGAAATTTTAAGCACTGTGCTGACAGCCAGGCAGACAGACAGACGACAACAGAGCAACAGGAATGTGGCGACCTAAACACGCTGCTCGCTTATCAGAGCAATAACAGCTGCAACACACACACTCATCACTCACACACACTCACAGTGAACGTCCTAGTACCTGGGTAAAAATTTGTATTGCATAAGCCAAGACGCGCGACTTCGAAATTCCCGCAGACATTTTATTATTATGTGCAAAGTTTTCTTTCACACACAACGCGAGAAAAAAAATACGCGAAAAATAATAAAAACAAATTTAGAGAAAAGTGAAAAATGGTTGAGGTAGAAGACGAGCAAAACATTAGAAACAAAAAGAGAGTGAGAGTGAGGAAGAAAATAAACAGTAGCTGCACATTTATAAGAAGCACGAGAATGACAAAGACACTTGATGCATGATGGCAGCAGGGTAATAATGACAACGACCAGAAAGACTGCAATGAGGTGCAGACATAAGGACAGAAGCTCAGAGACTCGAGCTCTGCCTGATGCCTGCTGGCTGCTCTTGTTTCATTTGCAGCATTTCGCATGCAAATACTTGCAACGTGCGATAAAATGGTGCAAGAATGCAATAAGCTGCAGGTGCAGTGAGCAGAACTGCTGCATTCGAAGATGCTGATGAGGTAGCTCTCCTCAATAGCCAGTGATATGTATACGTATGTGTGCGGTGGAAGCAATCCAAAAGCTGGCTAACAAAGTTGACGGGGATTTCGCATACCATTGATGGATGCAAAACCATTTAGCTGGCAAATGAATGCTCCATCGTCAAAACTATTTGACATATTCAACTTTTAAGGCCAAGTTGCACTTGACGAAGAAGTTTCCACAACGTTGCCAAGGCAAATTTAGATTGATCTCTAACAGAGCAGAGCAACTAAGGCTGCCTTATTAATTTGCATCCTGTCGTGACAGTTCAGATAGCGCGAGAAACCAGCGACACCACCAGGATACGGCGACGGCTCCCAGACGAGCAGCTGCCTTGCAAAGTTTAACAACGGCCATGAACAAGTTTTTGGGTAGCTAAAACGTTTAGCACCTTCGCCAGCGACAGATCCAACAACAACAACAACAAAATCAACGCATTTATACACACACACACACACACACAGACGTCGTTCGTACTTCAATCACTTTAATTGAAACACGAAGTCTACTCATTTATCTACATCAGCTGCAAACATTGCTTTTCCCCTCTGGCGTCTCTTGCTCAGGTATGTTATGTGTGCCAAAGCTGATAATAATGAGAGCTGTCTCTCAGTTCCTTTTTGTGTCTTAAAACGTGAATAGTATGCCTCTCTGTGTGTGTGTCCTCCTGTTGCTAAAGTTGCGTGAAAATACTTCAATTAGGCGAATTGTGAGCACCAGCACCAAAATCGTCAAAAAAAAACTCTCTATACCCCTTAATCGTATGGTAAACAGGGAGTACACAGCCGCAATGAGAGTTTTAATACGCTTTAGAAAGCGAGACTTAATACACAATTTATTAAGCTAATAAATTTTATATAGAATACTTCTTTAACATAATAAATTCGTATATACACCGTTAATAAATAATAGGGTATCTTAGAAGCAATACTGAACATTGTCTAGTGTTTATGCTCTATTGGCGTAAAGGAAATTGGCAAAATCTCTATCGGACGTCCACATGTAGCTTGACAGTCGACATAGTCTTACTAAGTGAAGCTTTGGGCGCCAATAAAAAAGTGGGTTCAACAAGTATCAAATCTATAGCAACAACGATTTCTGAAATGAAAAAGAGAAATGATAATGAAGATGTATATAGAATATGCCAAAGCACTGATGTTAAACCTTAAATCTCTTTAAAGTTACAACTCATTTATAAAATAAACGAATAAGGAATATAAATAATCAAAATATCGGATTAAATATGCAACCATAAAAAAGGCTAATGTAATCAAACAAATATAAATAACAATTTAAATATTTGCAAACAAAATACAAAAATGCCACTTAAAATCGTAAATTGTGGCGTAATTAAATACATACAAATAATTATATGAAACTAACAAGCTAATTACTCATATTTTATAACATATTCCAATGACAGCCAATTATTAACTCAATCTTCCTGTTATTGGCAGTATCACATGAATAGAATCCTTGAGGCTGATAGAGGTTAAAAAGAGGAGAATAAGGAAGAAGCAGAGCTGGATTAAAATAAATAATAAACTATTAAAATGAAAAATAAATAAAAGGATAAATGTGTAAAATAACAGAATAATATGACCATTTAAATGATACTACGAATATCTGAAATCGTAACAACAAAATAACGCCAAATAAAATGCACAAAAATAACATAAATAATAAATAAATAAAATAAAGTATTTTTAAAACAAACAAAGGGTTTTTAGCAATTAAATTGATTTATTATTCTCAAACGGTTTATAGTTTATTAAGAATTTTAATTCGACAAAGAATGCTGTCGTTAAGTTTTAATGCTGAAAATAATCATTTCATAGGTCATAATCTGTAGAGCTTATGGAAAGGTCTTCTTGAGCACAGTTGTAACCACAGTTTTAACTAGGCTAAATCCTTTAGCAGCCATCATTTCCTTTTAACAAACCGTTGTCGTTTATGGCCGCCAAATGACTAAAGTCATAATTTAATGTGTACTCATTCCCCCACTTGCCGCACCGCCATCATAATTTGATGTCTTAAAGCACCAGCATTGTCCTTGGTCAATAGCCATGATAACCTGGCCAGTTGATGCCGTTGACTTTGGCTTAATGTACGACTATACGCCATAAATTGCCGTTATTAAAGACAGGACATTTTGTCCCCATCAAGTGGTTGACCAAATGCTCGGAGAGGATTCTCAAACCAGGAGTGGCAACTAATGGCCAATCAAATTAAATATCTTCCCAAACTCTGATTTAAAATGCCAATAATTTTTCAATGGCAAGACGATGGCCAACGATCTGCAACGTTGGCCCATTAGGCGGGTCGAAACAACAGCACAGATGCTGACTCATCAAACAGCTGCTGGCTCATTTGTCCAGCTCCTGTGCCTTCATCTCTTACTGCTGATACTGCTGCTGTTAGAGACTATTTTTATCATTAATAGATGGCACTTTATTGCTTGGCCCAGAGGCCAAAGAAAGAATCACAAGTTGCGCTGGCCCAAATTGTTGACAAATTTCAAGGCGCACCTGGAAGACAAATTATCGAAACGAGGACAGGACGCAGAGAAACTTTCTGCAAGGTAATGAAATGATGACAAAGCGACCAAAGAGCGCTGATAGCCAAGGACGCTGGACGACCTCGCTAGTCTAGTCGAAGGACCAAAACTTTTGTTTGTTTTCCACACTTTGGCGGAGGGAATGTAAATTTTTTTCCCAACTTTTTTTGCCACCGTCATTAATTACACGCTCGCAGTGTGAGCACGAAAAACGATCAGGACGTGCAGGAGGACTATCACGTGACTTAGGGCCGGGCAGACACGGGCAGGTTAAGTGAGGTTATGTACACACAGCCAGGCTAACGGCTAAGTCGTATTTGTATTTGGTTAGATGGTTAGCATCTCGAGAGCTTGTTTCTCCCCAATCGAAATGTCGGCCATTTAGTTGATTGCAAACACAATTAGCTAAGGTTTATTTGATTTTCAAATCGCGGAGCCAGACGATTATTTACATTAGATCAGATTGGGTTTTCGTTTCAATTCGCTGTCAATTTATAGTTGTTGTCGAACTAAGGAATCTAATGTCCAAGTATATTACAATGAAATAGAGCGTCTATAAGGTTATTAAAGGATAACTATTTAGGCTATATATCGTATTTAATTAAAATGAAATAGAACATTATTGAATTAGAAAATAATAAATAATAATAATCTAACAAATATTAATAAAAGAGTACAATAATTTTAGATTGTCAATAAAAAAACACATATTATATTATATATTATTGAGGGTGCAGAATACAAATACTGTTAATTTACTTTAAGATAATGAATAAATCAAATACCAATTTTAGCTGATAATGGAGGAAAAAGGAAATGTAAGTGAGATATTTCTATCAGATATTTACATTAGTCGAAATATTTAATATATTTTGTAATATACTTGGGGCATCAGATTGTGTCTGTTAAAACTGGATGAAAGCCCTTCAATGTGCTGGATGTGTTTTATTGTGGCCTTGACAATCATTGTTAGCCAGCTAAAGAAAATATATATTTTGTTACTCATTTTATATATTTTTTGACTTGTTCTCTTTATGCCCTCTCGTATAAATCAATCAAATACTTCGTAATGCAATTGCCAATCAATAAACGAACCCAAAAAGTGCCAAATAAAAAAGCAAGTAGATTTTCCGACTTGAAGCAAGTGCAATTTATCACTGCAAATAAGCAAATAGGCGTTGGCAGCAGTTTCTATTCCACAGGATATCAATTTCAGGCGCCTGTTGGCTCATTTTTAATGCGCGACGACATCGCACGCCTGCATAATTATGCATGATCCCCGCTCCCGCACCATAACGCTCTTTAGAGCGACTTCGAATAGAAAGTTGGCCGACGGCGGCATTTAAGCTACCAATCAGCGTCAGAGCCAGAAAAGTGGGACCTTCCAATGAGAGGAGGGGGCTGGCTAGTGCCAACACGATGGTGCCTGTTTTGAATTTTGAAAAAGTACGTGAAGCGAGGCTAAGTGTATCCCGCATGCTGCCTCCCTCAATTGCTGCAGTGCAACACGATAGAGACGCAGCCGTAGTCGTAACCGTAAACGTAACCGTATCCGGACATAACTGCACCAAAGTATGGCAATCATTTTTGCTTTAAGCCAAGGCGTCGCGACTGCTTGCCCCGTCGGAATGACCAACATTTTCAATTACAACAAAGGAATGCCGGTCATTATTTATTATGCCGACCGCATGGCCTCGAGTTATGCCACCTCCTTTCTCTCTCACTCTCCCTCTCTCTCTCTCTTTCTGGGCAACGCAGCGGATCTCATCAGCGAGCGTTGAGCAACTTAAGCCTTTCACAAGGCAGGCAGAACGACTGTCCTTTAGCTGCTTGGTGGCATTCATTCATCTAATATTCATGAAGAAAATGTTGTACTGTACATATACATATATATTTTGCAGTCACTGTCTGTGTCTGCGCGCCATCATTTTTCACAAACAGCCTCTGCTGCTTCCCTCACCCAATAGGCGGCCCGTCCCGCTGACCATTCGTCTGGCTTTTCATAATTGTACGCTCGACTATAAGACGTGCAAGCTGCACTATTTTATCGTTTGCCTCCCATCACCCCAACCCTGTTCCCTGTTACCCCATCTCTGGGACTTCTTTCAGCTTCAGCGACTGTCAGTTTTATGTGTTTTATGAAATTTTTCGCAGCATATTTTGTGTATATTGTATTACGCTTTTGCTTAATTTTGTGCGCCGCTTGTTGTAAAATGTTCTGGCGAAAAATGCTCTCATAAATCAAACACAGGCATTACCCATTCCCCAACACCCCTGTCTGCTTAACATAACCACTCTTTGTGTATATATGTGTATTTCTGCTGTGTGCCAAGTGGCGACGGGGCAAGTTCATTGGCTCGAGGTTTTTGGTAGGAAAATTTTAATTGCATTCTGGAAACTAAGTTGTAGTTTTCTATGCCAACTTCTCAATTGTGCAAAGGCCTTGTCTGCCTGTTGTCTTCTTTGGCATCCTACCACCCGCCTCCTTTAAGGACAAAAGGTCAAACATGTTTTAATATTCATGAGGGCTCTGCTTTGGCCAAAAAGGCAGACAAAAACTCGCTCGGCAAACTGCGGCATATATTTAATAAAGGCTTCAAATTGACTAAAAACCAATAAATACGATTAAATTTGATTAAATGCAGGCTTTTGATAAGCGATAAAGCTTATTAAAGCCACAATTATAGCACTTGTATGGATTACTTAATACTATACCAAAATTGATTGTTTTCATTTTAAAGTGCCCTTTCCCAAATAGCACTAAAATACTTACGATTTACCAAATCCAAAGTAGTTTTAATAAATTTACAATAATTACCAAACAAGAGTCAATTATGTGCAGATATCGGATTTCAAGTATTTGCGCAAGTGGTATGCAATTTAAATGATTCTTCAATAATATTTTTAATTGGAATAATATATGTTTATTTCATAATTTATAATGCTGCTTTGCTCCAATTAAAAGAAAACTGAAAAGTTCGTACCGCAGATGGTCCGTTTGCAATGTATCCAGCAAGAAATCAAATACTTTCACCTAATTGCACTCTTGGTAAATGGGTCAATTAAAGCTCAATGTAACAAATTATGATTGACAATCGGACAACAAACAACAAAGGCACAAGTACAACATTATTAGCATGACCCGGATTTTTCGGTTTTTTTTCAGTCTTTCTTTCTTGTTTAGTCATAATGAAGTTGCCAACGAGAGCTGAACAGAGGTTGGTAAAAGGCAAATGGAAACAACAATACGATGATGAGCATGATGACAAGCAGGAAAAAAAACCGAGAAGAATACAAGAAAATGCTACTAATTTGCTAGGCTCGTATTCATAATGTCTCCCTCTGGTTGGTTCGTTATTGTTGTTCCTGTTGCTTTTGGCCAATGCCTAATTGTTGGCCAGCCCTGACACAGTGCCACAGAAAGCCAAACAATGGCAAACAAAAGTAAAGGCAAACCCTTTTTTTATGCACATAAAGCCGAAACAACAAATGAGTTCAGTCAAATGGGCAAATGCGGCGTATGCGTAATATTATTTGTGTTGTGCGGTCTCAGTGCCTCTCGATTTGATTATGTAACAAATAAGCCACACAAGTGGCTCACCAAACAGCAACAGCAACAACACAACAAATAAGTTGTACGTATTGCAAACAATAGAAATATATATACATTTTTGATTTATTTGAGCATATAAAGGACACACAGGAAATCCAAGAAGGAAAAACAGAAGCGCCACAAAGTTTTCGTAACAATTGTAGGCCAGGCCATGCCCTATACTACTGCACCCCGCCTCCTCTCACGATGCCCCAACGAAACACCTACAATAATCCTGTTAAAATTTTCGTTTGTTTTCATCGTGCAAAAGTTCTGTTTGGTTGTTTTCGGTTTTTATGGCTGCAACTTTGGCAGGTTAACCAAACTGAAATCGATTTAGGAGCAGCCAACAGGAAATTGATTTCGTATGCCGTCTGCGAACACAGCCCCAGCGTCCTTTCTTGTCGTCCTTCGACTTGGCTCCTTCGCTGGCCCAAATGACCCAATAAAACACAAAGCTCGTTGGTGGAAAATGTTTCTTTGATTTGGCAGCAACGCTCAAATTAGCTACTCCATAGTTTTCCCTACTCTTCGCTTTATTTTTATATCTGACTATAAAATGTTTTCGCGCGAATTTTAATTTTGCAGCCTTCCTCCCCTAGCCCAACATTCTCCCACCTAGTAACTCCCCTTTTAGCATTGTAATTTACCCACGAGCACATCGTTCACTGTTTGCTTTTGTATTTGCTTGTAATTCATTTCAGCGTGAAACTTCATTTGCCAGTTTCCCCAACAATTGCTACCCCATTTTTCTATTGTTTCCCCCCTTTAGGTACAAATCGCCCCCAGTCAATTTGCAATCTGGTTGCTTCGAAATGCAATCGATGTGTTCCAATTTGTTTCGACATTATATTAGATTTATTAATTAATTTCATGTGCAACATCAGTTTGCAATTAAAACAAAAAAAAAACTTGTATAACCAAATAGCAATCACAGCGTTCAAAATATTAATAATTTAATTTAAAAAAAAGTAAAGCATTTCATGTAAAATAGGAATCAATTACTAATTGTACTAAAATAACAAAATATTTCAATTTAAAATAGAAAAATCGTTAAAAAAAAATTAAATAGTTGCATTGACTGGTAATGGTTTTGATAATAACATGATTATAACATAATTACAAGAATACTACACTTCTAAATTTGAGCAGAAACAAAATAATTGTACAAATACAGAAAACCCAATTAAAGTTCTGTGTTCTGAACTATTTGTATATTTAAGAAAAAGGTAACGACGAGCAAAATCATTTATCATACACTTTGTTCAATTTAAAACATAGACTTGAATCATTTTTCATCTGCAAAATCTATAAATTAATTTTAGAAATTGCTTGTAATTAATTTCCCTACAATGTTCTACATGTCTATTGTACCCAATTATAAACTAACGTTAGGAGACTGAGATTCTACTGTCTCACAACTGTTGCAAAAACTATTCAACAGCAAACACAAATACTTACTTACTTATTAAAGTTGCTATTATAATGCCTGTTGTGTTTATGACTACTTGAAGTTACTTGCAACAAGTTAATAACTTTGGCACAAATGTGGCAACAGTACAAATGCCAGAAGTGTCTCAATTGCTGCCTGATGTTTATTAAATATTCCTAACATACATAATAAGGCAACTGGCAACTCTTGCAACACGTTCAACGGACGGCAACAGTTGCGAGTGTATGCTGCATTTGGCACTTAACAACTAAACAAATGCTCCTTGAGTTAACGACGCTTCGCTTTCCCTTCAGAGCAGGAAATCCATCAGTAATTATGAAATGGATGATGGAGCGTTTCTTGCACTGTTAACAACTATTTGCGCTTATTAAAATGAAATTATACAGCTTAATATTGTGCATATTTGTATTCCTTCTCTACTACTTCGTCCACTTCTTTTGCCTCTTCTGTCCTGCGTTCTGGACCAAATATATGTAAACGATAAGCAACAAATTATTTGGTGTTTACACGAAAAAACATGACAGAAAATGGCAATTTGCGAAGATGAAAACTGAATACTCTCTGAAGGAACTAGAAGTCGAATACACATATGGGTTGGTGTCTGGTATTGGTATATGTTAGGAATAAATAGCACATTGAATGTGGGGATAGTTAATAGTAACTCCACAGTCTGCTTAATGCATTCACATTTCAGGTATTAAATATCATGTAATAGTTAGGCTTGCTTCTGAAATAATTACTTAGAATAAATATAAATAAACAAAAATTCACATATTCTAGCCAAGTTCAACAAAATACTTGCTATATACTTTCGATAGAGTATTAAAACTGGCACCAAATTACTCGACATTGTAAAAGCGTCTCTCAACCATCAAGCGGAAGCGCATAAATTTGCCAAAAGTTCGTTTTGGGCATAGGGAACAAGGGCGGGCGAGACAGTGAGAGAGAGAGAGGGGGGTAAAGAAAGGGAGCAAGAGAAACTAATCAATCTTAATGTCACAACGAGCAACAAATTTTTGCTGTTGTTATGGCAAGTTGTTGTTGTTGTTGCTGTTTTTGATGTCATTAGAAAATGTTGCAGGTGAATGGAATGCGAACGATCCATTTTCAGTTGAAGAGAAAAACTTTTGTCAGTTGCTCTTTGGGGAGAAGCTGGGGAAAACAACAAAAAAAAAATAAAACCCAAAAAAATAGAAAAGAACGGAAGAAAAATCGAAACGTTTAAACTTTAACGCTGCGATTTCTTTACCATTTTACCATTTGAGGGCGTGTATGGATTACTGTGCGAATATACGAGTATAGGAGTTTACTCCAACAGCGTATAGGGTGGCGAGGGAGGTGAGTGCACCCTGTATTCAACGAATTTGACAGTGCGTTGGACGCATGACAAACGTGCCGGCTGGTGATTGATGTCTCCTCATTCAGCTGAAAGCACAGAATTCTTTTTTTAAAGCCGTTTTACAAATGTTTACAATGTTGCGTGATTTGCAATTGAATAAGAGAGTGCAGCACCAAAAGCAGCTACAGAAGTAGCAACAGCGACAGTGCTTAGCCGAGGACAAGTCATGACATGAACAGAAGAAACGAAGAGAAGATGGTCAGGCTGGCAGGGGACCCATGGGTTAACTGAAAAGTTTTCATGATGACTGATAAGAGCTTAGCCATTAGGTCAGCCAAGGGACAGAAACAACACATAAAGAGAATAATGAGACATTTTATACTCTAAACAAACGGAACGAACTTTGGGCATTGCCAAAAGAATCACAGAGAGATTGGGAAGAGATTGCAAAAGAGCTTAGAAAACAAATGACAGCAGGCATGAATGCTACAATTTTAGAAACAATGCAAATTAAAGTAAGCATGCAGGACATCCAAGTTTGAGGTTTAGGCAAGTAAACTTAGGTAATGGAAGGCAAACACGATTGAAAGTTTCAGCATGTGACTTTTTGCAGATACAACTGTTTCTAAATGAAGTGTCAGTCAATGATACGTAAAATTATTTTCAAGTAATCATGAAGGAGTTCTACCATAAAAATAGAGCTAAACGTTAAGTTTTAAAGTAAACCTAATGACGAACTTTTTTAATTACAACTTGCTTAATATATAATATATAAATGCATTCATTAAGCAACTAATGAATGTTTAAGTCTCTTACTAAATACGAGAATGTAAAGAAAATACTCGAAATTGATTAAATACAACTTTTACATCTGTAATAAAGCCTTCAATGTACCGATTAAAACCTTTTTTTTATCTCATGTGATGCAACATTAAGTTCGAATTCAATAGGAAAAATGGACATTGAAAGTCCATAAGTGCAAGATTTGTACTATAAGTGAAGAAGCATTAACAACTTATTAGCTGTTTAACTAGAAAAACTGCTGAGTCCACCCAAAACGGAGATCTCCTAGACCCTATGACCCAAACACAGTCCAAATACTTTACCTGACGCAACTGCACAACAACAACTTCTCGCGGATTACGTGCCATTGGAGAAACAAACAAAGTTTTCGCTGAAATTACAAACAAAAAAAAAGGAAAAGCATTTAACCTTGAAAGTTGCAGAAATGTGATTCGCGTTTAAGCTGAACTCAAAACTGGCTTCATAGTATATTCCATTTCCATTTAAATTTCAAGTTTCGCAACAGCAAACTGAAACTTCTCACACAAATCGCATAAATACTGGCGGTCGACGCCGACGCCAAAATAAATTATCTGAAACATTTGTGGAACTCCCACCTCATATGCACCGGTAGCTTGTGGCCCTCCACCCTCGATGCTGACTATTGGCATTCGGCAGCTGGCTACAACTTCAACAAATACTGCAACAAAAATTGGCATTCAACATCCGGTGGCGGCTACGCTTAGAATTGCAACAACGCCAAAAGCTACAAAACAAATGTCGAATTGAATGTCAGAATATTATTTGCAGCCTGAAGCCATGCCGAAACAGGAGGCTATATATGTAGCTATAGTTATGGCCATGACTACAGCACAACTAAAATGGCTTGTAGGAGAAGTAAGGTGTGTAAGGGGAGAGGAAGGCATACGCAACTTTGTGTGTAAGCCAAAATGCATGTCAATGAAAATATCTAGAGTGAGATATGCAAACACGCTGCAAAAATGAATTTTGTATAGGGAAACAGCCACCGCAGCAATGAAAGGAGACAGACTGGCAACAAGAGAGAGAGAGAGAGAGAGAGAGAGAGAGAGAGAGAGAGAGAGAGAGAGAGAGAGAGAGTCACGCAGATAGAGAGAATATCGAAACGTAGCTTTTGTTTATCTGCCAAATATTATTGCAATGTTTTTGAAAGGTGCTTGCCATGTTGTTTTTCACTTAACACAGCTAAACTCTCATAGAATAGTTTAAGTGTACATTCAATAATGGATGCAAATATCGCTAGTACCACGAAATGTGTGGGAATTGAATAGAAAAAAGAATATTTTATTAATATTACACACATTGAACAAATTAATGTGGCACTGTGAGATGGAAAGAAATTGCATAAAGATAAAATAAATTAAATGAAAAAAAGGACTTTCTTTCTCATTTTGTTCTTACATATAAAAGAATCAGATTGAAAAGAAAACAGACTTCTAAAGCATTAAAAATAGAACATGTAAATTCTATTATTATATTATTATTATATTATATTTATCGCTTATTCCATTTGAAAACAACTTCTATAGACAACTCCTAACTCTGCATTTGCAGTTAATGCAATACGTAATTTAAAATCTTTGCCATGCCATGCAATCGTCCATAAATAGAATTCCGAACTGCGCACACAAGTAAAATCTATGACATTGCAAAGAGAACATACATACAATTTGGTCCAGCTAAGATGTGCCACAAAGAAATAAGCTACGAGTTTTATATGCTGACGCTTGATTATCGACACGCTTTTCTGCGCTTTTTGATCTCAGCTCAGTAAAAACTAAAAAGTGCTACCATGTTGGTTGGCTGCTGCACAATAGCAACAACAATGGGGCTGAGCAAAAGCAAAGCAAAGCAAATGTATGCCACATAAAAACAGCCTGAAGATGCCAAACATTTTGTGCAGCTAAAATATGTGTGCAAGCTTCTGAGGCTGAAGCTGCTGTTGAGGCTGAGATTGAGATTGGGGCAAAGGCTGAGGTGGCTGCTGACTCTAAGGAAAGTGGCAGCCAGCCAGTGTAGACCAAGCTGTGGCCGGCTCCTTGCCGTTTGACAGTCATTTTCCAATAACTTCATTTTTCCGTTGTTGAGCAGAGATTGTGTTGCAGATTGCAGATTGGATGCAACAGCAGCAGCAGCTACCAGTAACAGCATCAGCAACGACAGCAGATAAGCACAGACCAGACTTCGTGCTGTAGCTGCCTCAAAAACAACAAACAACAAACAACAACAACAAAAAGTGCATCGCATTGATAAGCAAAATCAGGTCAATGTGGTGCAGTGCGGTGGCGTTTACGTAATATGAAAAGTATTCCTGTTTGTTTGTTGGGAATATTTTCATATTTTTGTCTGATTGTATATCTCTCACTCTCCCATGCTTTGTAAGTACAAAAGAATGTATTTCCCGAGTTGCCAAAAATTTCATGCGAATAATTCGTTCAAATAGTTATAGAAAATTTCATTATTTACATGCCAAGTCAATAAAATTATTTGTAATTTCCTACTGCATTTGCAACTAAATTCTTCTTAAATAACTTGTCAATTTTTACAAGTATGGATCTGATTTTTAATGCTGGCTAAATCTTATAATGTTTAATTGATGTTAAATAAGATAAAGTAAATTAATGAATAATTAATATCGTATTGAACAACGAGCGAACAATTAACACACAATTTTTTCCATTATTAGCACAATGGGAGTATTTGTTTCGGACTCTCGCGATACACAAATGGGATTCGGGAACTCCAATTTATTTATTTACTTAAATGTGTATAAAAAAAAAGCTGTTAAGCATTTGAATAATATGTATGCTTTTTTCAAAATGACTCAGTACATTAATTAGCAATTAATTGTTGCTTTTTTTCTGTTTTCATTTCAATTTGTCACACTCGATATGAATGCCTTTTGTATTGTGAATTGTGAGAGATTGTTGGACTAATTGAAGTGTAAACATTTCAATGGCTTTCGTTCGTTCGTTGCATGGAAATTTTTAATAAACAATACACGCATACAATGCACAAAACTCATTAAATAATTATGAAGCAAAAACGTTGTATGACCCCCAACCTACCTACCCCACTAGCATGTCCTGCTAAATTGCATTACATGCGTTAATCAAATGTCAACCAGCCAACTGGGTGGGAAGGAATTCGAAGGGAGATTACACACTGGGATTGTGTTTAAAACTCCATCAATATTCAGATATTTAAATTAATAATGCGCACATTATCGGCGACAGGCAACAACGACAACGGAAAATCGGTTAAAACCTATGCAATTAAAACGTTACTTTCATTGCAATGGAATGCAGCCGCCATTTTACTTTTTGCAGCGACGCTGATTACACTTCCGCTTTGGGAATCACCATGTACACGGCGTTAGCACGATGCATTAATGAATTAATTGTTCCACCGGATATTTCAAACATTTTAGATTTGTGGTTTTTAATTTCCTGCAAAATAATCGCAAAACGATTGCACCATTTCGCTTTGATTGCACGAGGTATTTTGAATGTATAAACCGGAATCCTATACTCAATTCAATATAATTATAATTAGTTGCATTAATAGGTCATTCCGTTGTCGACTTGCAGTGGTTTCTTCTTCAAAACTAAAATTATATTTATATGTTAACATTTTGTGGTTTTGGCTCTTTGGCAGCCCGACTTTAAATGCTAACAACAAACAACAGAAAAAACTTGCAACTCAAATATTGTGACAATGGCCCAGCTGCCAAGTGAGTGACATGTTTGTGTATTTGTTTCTACATATTTATGCATGTGTGTGTATATGTGAACTGGTTTAGCGGTTAAATTAGCCTAAGTGCTGTAAACGTGAACGATGTGGCAGCATTGTGCATACAACTTTGCTAATAGAAAATATAAATTTGTGATAAAGTTGGAATAGCAAATGATTTAGAAATGTATAGAATTTATTTATATAATTTCAATACTAATATGAATAGAAATATTTTTATTTTTAATATCATTTTTACTTAAAATAAAGTATGGCAAAAGTTGCATACATTTTTCACATAAATAAATCTCTAAGAAAAGTAGAGAAATATTTTTCCTTTTATAATCATTTTTATTCTAAACAAAATATTGCAAAGCCTACTTTTTCACATAAAGAAATCTCTATGAATAATTGCTGATTTGCCGTTCCTCTTCTACTAGACTAATGAATTCAAAGAAATGAGAAAATTATTAAATATTACATTTTGCAGCAGTTGCCAGCCATTTGTTTTATCTGACAACCCATTTTCAATTGGTTGCCAGCAAGCTGGAGACTTGTATCTTTTGACGGTATATTAAGTCTTTCTGTCGGGCTGTCATTGGCCCTTGCTACTATTTAAGCTGATAGTTACTTTAAGATCCTTAGCAGTCACTTGGCAACCACATGCTCTACAACTAAACCAACCAATCTGCCCCTTGGCAACCTGCTTAAGACTCTCCATCTCGCTTGTTGTTGCCCGTGTGCAGTGAGGCCACAAAACATATTTCCGTTTCATTTACTGGCCAAAAAAAAAGGTGGAAGAGAACAGAAATAAGTGAAAAACGCAGACCAACAAATACGAAAACAACAACTAGAATGAGCAACAAAAACAGCAACAACTAGCTGATGAGGGCCAGAAACACAACTCCATAAACAGGCGACCCAAGTAAAAATTGCTTGTAACCTATTTGGCAGCAATTTCATCGAAGCCCAGAAATTTGCTCGACCACAAAAATTTCGCCATCGCTGAAACTTTCCTTCTTTTGGCGTTTTCTTCGTTTTCGCACGCTGTCCTAGCCTGTACTGTCACAACCTTTGCATGTTATCCCCACTTGGCTCGGCATTGTTAGTTGGCCAAAAAAAAACTACAAAATGGGAAAGAGAAACGACACAAGCCAGCTGAAAATGCAAGCCAAGCCATGGCTACTTCATTTTCTGCTTTATATTTTGCAGTTTTCAGGCCTGGCAGCCGCTGTAAAACCTAACCTACAAAGCAGACCAGTTTTTGGCACACAGTCCAGACCATATCTCCATATCTCTCTCTCTGTCTCTCCCTTCATATGACGAGATAAACAGCATTTTAGGCAAAGGTCTCACTGAGCTCTCGGCCTGTTTGCTTTGTGAGTGGAAATTTCTACCAGACGACTCTACGACTATTCAAAAATTCCACACATCCTCCAACTTCAATACCATTTGCTATTGTTATTGCTCCTACTTTTCCCTTATCGCGACTCTTCTTCTTTTTAGTCGGTCCTGCCATTTCCATCTCGCATATATATAGCTGCGACCTCTTCCTTATATGAATATTTACGTATATGTGTTCATTGACCGCAGTTTTAGTTCCGTGCAAGCAAAATTTTCATTCGTTTTCAATCGAGTGTTTTTTTTTCTTTTTGTTCGTTTTAATCTTTTTCTATTTGGTGAAGCATGAAAATGCATTAAAAGTATGGTTAGTATTACATTGATTATACTTCTCGTTTAGTTCAATGAGCTTTTGGAACAACCAGATAGTTGCCAGCTAAATATACAAATGGATTAATCGAGTTGAGGTTATGAATAGTATTGTGATTGAGAAAAGCTTGTGTACGATTTTAAAGCCACTGAAGTAGCTTTGTTGGTATTTATTCATTTCATTGATCATTTAAATTTATAACACAACAATTAATACTCTCCTTATATCATAAAAATAGTCTGCAACTGACGTCATTTAGTTTGTATTAAAAATAATTATATTTAACAAAGAAAATGGATCAACGCTGTAAAGCATTATTATTTATTATTATTAATACAGGACGATGTTGAGCAAGCCCCTTTATATTTTAATGGGACATTTTAATTATATCATAATATTATATTTTTGGCACATTCTGCAAATTGTGCATACATTTAATAGATTTACTCAATCTAATGGTCATTCCTTGCGGCTATTTATGGCGCATTAATAAACTGCAAATGCCACAAAGGCAACGCCACAAAGCGAGTCGAAATCGTTTATCTTGCAACCGAAGCAAGTAATAAATAACTTTGAAATGACCGCAACAGTTCATATATTTCACCAGCATTTTCATAGATTTTTCCTGGCGATCCTTTTTTGACGCAGCTTTCCCTGGAAGTCAAAACAAGCAAAAGCAGATGGAAATGAAGAAGCTTGAGTGCTGGAGGAGAAGTGTTAATAGCTCATAAATATTTGAAAATGTTTAGCATTTTCGAGAAGCTGTCTTCAAATCCCAGGCAAAAGCCTTTCTCTGTGTCCTGTATGCTGTGTGCGGTGTGTGCGGTCATAAATGGCGAGGACATCCCTTAAGTGTGACATAATATCTGAAATATTTTGTGCAAAGTTATACACAAAAGGCGGAAAAGCAAAGACTACAGCTGGAGCAGGAGCAGGAGCAGTGGAAGCAGTCGCCAGAGCAACCACATGTGCTTGCCTTGCATGCCATTTAATTTTGCAAAATGTTTGTTTGATGTCCTTAATAGGCTTAGAGACGCTCTCACGCTCGCCTACTATCTCGCTCACTCGCACTGCCTGCCCCTCTTGCACTGGTTGACAAAAATGTTCTAAAATATTCAAAAGTTGGGCATTTGGCTAAGTTTGCTGCCAGATTCCTAAGTTCTGGCTCTCGAGCTCTCACTGGCTAAGAAAGCTGCAAGTCAAACACAAGTTTCACATTTTTACATATTTCACTTGATAATGCCCCCAGTCGAACTAAGTCCTTGCACAGTTCACAGTTGCAGACACACATCCTTTTTGGGCACTTGAATTGCATTTACCTTTGCGCTGTGACTGCCACGGCGACTCCTGCTTAAAAATGTCATCGTTCTTGCCCTTTCAGCTGGTTATGCTTCGAAAACTTTGAACATTGAGGTTGTCGAAAGTTTGTCTATTCATTAACCTAAATACTAGCTTATGACAAAGAGGTATGCATGGTGGGACGGCAGGCAGGGCTTAGGCTCAACATCTACGATTAAGTTTTAGAAGCTAATTTGCATATTTGAGTGTCATAGAGAAAGGCAGAAGAAGGGGAAGCCAAGAAAGGGAGGGAGCTTAACACATATGCAGGCACAATTTTCATGCCATTGACTTTCGCTTTTATTTCTCGACTAGGCCAAGTTATCATTGTCAGCTTTTAGTTTAACGCAATACATTAGCTATCAGCGCTTACCAATTTGAAAGAGGACAAGAAACAGCCAACTTAATATCTAAGACATAAGCCCCAGTTTCAGACAAAAGCAGCCCGAAGTATTCCAAAACACGTTTTGCAGTTTCAACTAACAAGAAAGGTGACTCCCAAAAGCATGCCAAACAAACTTCATACACAATTCCCCAAACATTCAACCGTTTAGTTAGCGCCGTATGATCTACTTAACTCATGCTAGTTCTCCTCATTTTAAATATTGCAGTACTTGGGAAATGAAACACCATTCCCAAATATTAGAAGCTGTCAACTTGACAACATTGCGGCAATGGGCTGCCAAAACTAGCCGAAAGAGAAGCAGTCTAAGCTCATATTAAACTGGCAACACTATAATTTATTATTCACCGTAATTTGTTACAATATATTCTGCAGTTAAACGGCTGGCTAAGTATTCCCACCTGCCAACATTTCCCTGCTGAATTCAGATAAACTTAGCATGTGAAAATTAAAGAACTTTAATGTAACTTGAAGTTGAAAAAACCAAAAATATATTGCGCTTAGTCTAGACTTTTTATTATCAAATAAATAAGCTGGAACTTCTTATCAATGTAGAGAGAACCATTTAAATAATTAATGGTTCTAAAATAAAATAAATAAGTAAATTTGCAAGCCTCACAACTTGACTATAAGAAAATGGAAATTAATACAATATTAATATTAAATACGTCCTAAAAAAAAAAGATATTAAATATGAACATTAAGTTATCAATATTCACTTTTATAAGAATATTTTAAAACGCCAAATCGTCAAAAACATTCGAAGTCAAAGTGCTTTTTTCAAGCCAAATTTAAAGAGTAAACACAATTTCACACACATTACAATACATATGTGTAGTAATCAGGCCATTATCTAATCAACTGTTATCACCGCATCATGCATGACTGTTGCCATTTTATGGCAGACAGCACCGCAAATCAAATACGCCCAATTAAACAGCGCACATTTTAAAGGCTGTCGACTGGGTTTCTATTCACTTTTTGCACGTTTATTTCATTCTTTTTATTTTTTATTTTCTAATTATTTTTACAGGCAGAAAGTGAATCGAAAAAATAATGGAAAGCACCCGGAACATTCCAGAATAGATTGTGTGAAATCAACGCTAACCAATTTCAAATCAATCACGAAACCGGCCCCAATACAAATGCCGCACTCTATCTCGCTATTTGTTTCTCTCTCACTCGCTCTCTCTCCCTCGTTCTCTATGTGCGGTTCTCTTGCTTTTTCACTCAGTCGGCAACGAATCGAGCGTTTAATCGAGCGTAATGATTGCGCTTATCTGTGGTCCAAGTTTTGGTATTACATTTTCTTTCAATTTTATTGTTGTTACATCTTGGGCCTGGAAAATGTGTTAAATTAAGCGCTCATTATTTTAAGTGTGTGCGCCACGCAACCACATAGCGAGAGTGGGAAATAAAGCAATTGTATCTAATAGATGTGTCAACGTCAGTTCAAAAGTTGAAAAGTTAAAGCCAAAATGGCCGAAGGACTTAAGTCACATTTTGGCCAGGCCCATGGCCAAGGGACATTAATGAACACATGTTCACAAAACATTAAAATTAAATGTGATGCTCATTAAAAATTAAAACATGTGCAAAACACACAGGCCACAAAACATGTTACGCAGCAAATGTTGCATGCCACACTGGCTGCTCACACCCCAATGAGTTCAAAGCAAAAACAATCCTCCGGCGACCCAAGTTGTCGCCTGCTTTTTGCGTCATATAACAATAATAATGAAGCATTTACGTTAAATGTCAAAAAGGGTTTTCATCAACGGTTGTGACCCATCGGGTCGATCTGTTGGCCAACGTCTGCTGATAAAGCCAAAGTGTTTGGTCACTCAGTCAGAGTGACAACAAAAGGGACAGTTGAGGTATCCATAAAACAAAAGCCAAACATCCACTAAAAAAGTGCGACAGAGACAGGCTTAACTGGCCGACTAGCAGACGGACTAACTGACTAACTGACGGACTGACAGAGAACCTCAATGACTGGGTGACTGACATGTACATGGCACAAGTTCAATTCAATTTTTGGGCCATGTTTTTGGCATTTCCATATATGCAAATGAATATGCTGAAAACCGTATAATCAGACAGGCTGCCAGAGTTTGGGTAAACAATGCAGCAGGCCAGGATGGGCCTCGATTGCGCAGTATTTTATAAACAAAAGATGGGCTCGATTGCAACTTAAAGTGATTAGGTGAAAATTATTTAAACTTCGCCATCAATGTGACATGGCTTGAAGCTAAAATTTGAATAAATATATGACATTAATTCCGAAAAGTTGGAAATTTATATACAATTTATTAGCATACTTTTGAGGTCAACACAAAATGATACAGACCCCTATATGAACAATGCCGGATATGCTAAATAATCGAATAGTCATAGTCGGTTATAGATTGATGGGCGTTGAGCTTAGGCAAACATTATCGCAGCTAAATGATATGCAGCTGATGAAAAGCTAAACAGTCTGCGACAGAGATGCATAATAGAAAGAGTTGGCATCAGAGCGAGAGAGAGGAGCATGTGGAGGGAGAAAAAGAGAGAGAGGGGAGAGAAGCGGTCTGTAATACAAATGAGCATACGCAATGCGGCAAACAAAAGTCAACACAGGATACACAGTTGCAGAGTCGTATTGAGAAGGACAAGGCACGCATAGAGAGAAGAACATCCGGTCTTGCCACTAGCGACGACAAATGTCATCAAGCAGTCCAAATAATAATAAAATATACACTTAAGCCTCGTTTTGTGTGTGCTCTCGTCCGCTCCCTCACTCACATGTGTGGTGTATCCATCTGCGTGTGTCCGCCCGTGCTTATGTATTTGTATTTGTATTTGTATTTGTGTGTGAGTGTGGATTTAAATAAAACGGAAATTTATTTCGACAAATGGCATTTACTTGCAACGGATGTGCCACCATTACACTGACACGGAAAGGCTACACTTGCCTCTATTTCAACTCAGTTTTAAGATTCAACGTCAACCGTGCGCAAATTTAAAATGTACATGAGGTGGGGGCGAAGCTGATGTCCAATTACCACGAACTGTTTTTACTCTAAAATATGCAAAGCATCACATTTCTAACTAATCTTGGCTGCCTGATTAAATATCTTCTCAGTATTGATTACTTAAAATACATTTGATAATTAATGTACATATTACGCTAAATAAATTCATATTCTCGCTCCGGAGAGTTCAAGAATCTTTATTACATATCTTAGAGTTCCGTTGTAGCACAAAATAATTGAAATTCAATTATACTTAAGTTGCACTTAGATAAAATGATTGAGATAGTCGCAAGCAGCTCTAGAATATCCTGCATACCCTTATTGGTTAGGGTACTTTACATGGCTGATGCTGATGGGACGCAATAGCAATCCCAGCATGACGACTACTGGCTCGACTTACTGACTGTCTCACTGTCTGAGTGAATGCCTTCATCGTGAATAAGTGGGATAATGGGTCAGGCTAAGCCACAAGCATTCAAGTAGCTGTGATGTCCTCCCCCTCTCTCCACCCAACTACAACTCCCTCCCTACGGAAACGGAAACCCTCACGCAGCGCACACTCACACAGAAAGGCTCACACATACACAAACGCTTGCGCGACAGTTGTGTTGTATGATAAATTGTATAAGATATTGCTGTAGATTTTTACATACGACTGTGAGTGCGAGTATATTCGAAAGGCACCGAATGGGGCCTTATTATGGCTGGGGCATTTAGCATTCATGAGATAATAAAAACGAACCCAAAAAGCCACTGGACAACAACAAATGATTTGGGCCAAAGTCTGTCACTGTGTGTGTGTGTGTGTGTGTATGTGTGTGTTTTTTTAAAGCGCGCCACATTGCGTATACGCAATATTGTTGAGCAAGTGAAAGTCAGTGCACCGCCTCAAGCTGTTGATAATTTAGGGTCGACACATACACTCACACACACTCACATGGACAGACACACATGTTTATTACGAGTATGATTTTTCGTAGGAACTCTCACTTTGATCCATTTGCCAAGCGAGCAGATTGTTTGTTTGCCTTTGGTTTTTTGATTTTTATATTATTTTTATTAAAAACAAAATGTTTTATACGGTTTCTTCCTGTCAGTTATTTCTCCCCATTTTATGCCGGCTTTAATGCGAGTTCATTGCCAACCCAATAAAAAGGGTTGGTCGCTCTGCGAGGTGTTTTAGATGGAGTGTGTGTTGTCCATTATCCTGGTGTGAAAAGAAAAAATGGCAAAATTCCAAAGATTGCTATCTTGCTACGGTTATTTCCCCTGCGAAAATTCAAAGGTATCACAAAAAAATGCCAAGCAACAAAATTGCCAGATAACAAAAGGAATTTAAATGAGGGATAATTATGATGCCCAATTAGGCACTAAATGGCGCATTATAATTTTAAGTGAATTTAATCTTTTTAATATAAAATGCTTGATAAATAAAGGGATTAATTTAACAACTATTTTACTTTAATGTTTACTGACAAATCGATTAAGCTTTAAATTATCAAATTTGTGACTTTCAGAATATTTATTATTTTTGACAATAACTTTCACACTTTCCAAGTAATTTATCTAATCTAAGAAATTTTAAATGTAATGTTACTGTATGGAAAAATCCATTAATTCAAATCCGATGCAAACTGTTAAAGTAATTTCTTCTAATTACTGCTATAATTAAGATTATTCAATTACTATTTTATGATTGAATATAGCGATTAATAGGCGATATTTTTAAACATGTCATGCCAATTAAATACAAAACTGCTCTTTGCTCTATCTTCAAGACCAAGTCATTTTGCAGGGCATTTGCATGAGGTAGCACAACGGCAGTGATAATTCAATTATGAAACATCATTATCACGGGACCGTCTGCGTAGACCATAATCGCATTACCGAGGTGCTAATGAAGAGTTATGCAGATGGTTCCAACCAAGACAGACTCTAGACTTCAATAATAAAAGTGGCGCCTATAAAAGTGCTGCTGTTGGCCATTAGCATAACCAAAGCGGACTTCAAACAAGCCACGACTCCTTTGCAGTCCATTAAAAAGTGCAGAAAAACTCACATACATATTTATATGTATATATATATATATCACGTACATATGTACATATGTATGTATAGAGCGTAGCTTGGGGAAGCTTTGAGTTTTATGTGGTCAAGGTAAAGGCATTGAGGGACTTTTGGAGTAGCTGCAGCAACTTCTGCAATGAGTCGGCTGAATTATTAATTAACCTCAAACAATTAAAAGTGAAATGGTTAAAAAATTTCGCATAATTACATGCAGAAAGCGTAGAGGGGCGAAGACTGGGAACTGTGAAATGGGTAACTGGAACTGTTAACTGGGGACTTGTGAAATATTCAAAAGTGCTATTAAAGAGCATGGAATTAATTTGCTGGGCAAGGAATAAAACAGTCTATACAAAGGAACATGGGCCCGCAGGATGGGCCGATAAACAATGTAGATTGTAATTAACTTGACCATTTCGCGCAGGTGGTCTGAGTCTGTGTACGAGCTGGAGTTTGGTTCCAAGTCCGAGCTGGACTCCTGGCTTAATTGCATGCACAAAATGCGCAAGCACAGGACATGGACTATCCAGCAAAATGAACGAACGAGTGCATGACTGAATGAATGAATGACATTCATTTTCATGCTCTCGCTGCGCCTTTGCCTTTTGTTGCACTTCCGTTTGCCACAGCGGAAGAAGGTACCAGATAAGAGCGGTAGTTCGCTGGAAGGTTGGGAAGTGAATATGGAAGTGTATTGGGCAGGAGGAGGGAACAACAGTTAACATCGAGGACATTGCAGGGACGCCCAAACGCAATTGGGGCGCACTCGAATTTCATAAAGCATTCGCAATGAAAATAATTAAAATGCGTCGAACGTTCAAAATCAAGCAGCATGGAAATTTAATTGTATTGATGGGGACGGAACACCTCCAAGCCCCCTCGGCATCGTCCACACAGCAAGTAGTTGATAACGAATGGTTTACAATTGCATTGGGGCGATAAATGAGTTTTCTGCCAGGTGACAGGCACTGAATGTAAACAAAAAGCCTTAAATCGATTGCAATATGCAAACGTTGAATAATTGCAATGCTACACAAGGCACATATAGTAGGACCCAACGATCGATGCAAACAATTTCATATGAAGAGGGTCGCACATAGTTCCAGAAAAGTCGCTGAGAAACTATGGACTACTTACCCAGTTAACAGCTGATTGAACTGAATAACGGTAACTTCCAAGAAACATCAAAGAAACTTCTTGCAATTTTACTGAGAACAGCAATAAGCATTTTTACAAAATAAGACTTCTTTCTTTTCATTCTAAGTACTTAATAAGAAATATTTTAGTTCATGAATAATAAGTAGGGCTCAAATTGTACGTACAGATTTTTAAGAAGACTCCTGTACTTTGAGATTTGTTTTTAGGAAGAAAAATATTCAATTTCCCAAAAGTGCAGTTTCATTTAACAGCTCAATAAAGTTTAGTCTTTTAGTAAAGTGTTCAATAAAATGAAAATATTCATGTTTTCAATACAAATTTATTGGCATGGTGAATGGTTAAAATAAATGCAAGTTTTTTTTAAGAGTTCAAAAATAAGCACTTGTTAAGTTTGATCACTAATTTATTGCTCAACTTTCCCCTAAAAAAAATCAAATATTTTTTATATATGAAGGCAACAACAGCATTTATAAATAGTTTAATGCAATTTAATGCTGTTTAAAAGTCATTTCTCACTTTTCAGTTTTAAATGTACTCGTATATTTCTCGCTATTGCTTTCAGCTGTTCTACTTGCTTTTTTCACATATGTGAAATATCCATAGTCAATTGGTAAACATATAACCCAAGGCCACAATTCCACTACAGTAAACAACACACACGCAAGTATGTGAATACATACATCGACATGCAGCGGGAACCCGCAGCTGTTATTGCCAATACCAAAAAAAAATATACACTTATATAAAAAAAAGTGAAATAAATAAGAATAATAATAATAAGAGGTGGCACCTTTAACAAGACGAGCATCAGAAGCGACTACAGTGACAATCAAACATTTATTTTTTATCAATCACAAAATAAACATTCAACTCGACTTTATGAGGCAGGTGGGTTAGTCATACGGCATGTGGCATGTGGCATATGGCTGACATTGGGCGTGCCACTGTGCTGGCATATTTTACACTTCTGCTTTCAATGCAAACCATTTTTTTATTACAATATTATTGCTGTAGGCATTACATGTGTCTGCGACCCCCCTGCCCCCTGCCCCCTGCCTGCTCTCACCTCTTGACACTCCTTGCTGCTGCTCTTCTTTGTCAAAGGAAAATATATAAACTGGAAATGCTTGTTGGTATACGGGTATGAAATGTATTCGCATTTTAATCTTCGCCACATTCAACATAATTGAAATGAAAGCAACGCCATTTCACGATTTTCTGTCTATAAAAATAAATAAATACAACAAAGATTCTATTTTTATGATTTGTTTGACAAGCGCTATAAGAACAAGACCCAACAAGTCCCCATCTTCTTATTTTTCCCACACTCTTCATCCTGTCTTCTTTTTGCCACAACCGGAGTCCAAACAAATTTTTCCCATCTTTTGCCATTTTTCATGACGCAAAATGGCGATGACAAAAAGCATACAAAAGAAAATAAAAATGTAAGTAAATATATTGCTGGCAACATAAGCACAATAAATGAGCACAAAAATCAATTGACAATTTATTGTTTGAAGCATAAAAAATGAGCCCATGACTCGGAGCCGGAGCAAAAGAATGACTGGCTGGCAGCGGCCAAAAATCTATATTAAATTACGAGCCAGCCAACAAAATGGTCAAATAATAATCATAAAATACAAGCAACAATTTACAAATTTTTATGCGATCGACTAACAGATACTCTGTGAATTTATTGTAGCTGATAGTCCAAAATTAATTGACTAGTTTGATATACCAGCTGAATAGATATTTTAAATTAAGGATGTTGCAAAAATTAGACTTTAAAAACTATGCATACTTTTAATGGTCAATTAAAAGCAAATATGCTTCCAGCATCTTGCTATTCATTGTTGAAATTTATATAGTATAAATAAAATGAATTATAATATCTCTCCTTCTGTCATTTCTTTGTTTTTTTACATATACATACATATATATTATTGTAATGCCAGTCGAATTAATTAAGCAGAATTTCTATCCATTTTGTTGTTGTAGAGTAGAAAAAATAAGAAACCCACGCAATCATATATCTGCAAAAATATATAGATGTCTCTGTATCGCTTTTGGCTTTTTTGTAGCCATTGTTAATGCTCATGTTGTTGTTGTTGTCGTGCTCAATTGCCTTTAAATTGTCCCAAGTGTTAAGTGGCGCACGTTAAAAAAGCATTTAACGTTTTTATATACGCATAAAATGGGCAAAAAGACTCCATACATCGAGTGAGTTGGAAGTAGCAGAGTAGCGAAAGTGCTTTGTCCCAACCATGGCATAGATACAATACGAATAGCAAAAAAAATACATTAAAAAGATGTACGAATACCTATCAAAAGCATATAAATGTGCGGAAATTAAAGTAAAATATGACATACGAATTCGTAGTTTGTAGAAAAGAGAAAGAAAGGAAAACAGTTTAAGAGAAAAACTACAATAATGAAATAAAAACATTTATAGAAGAAATCTCTGAGATTGTTCTAATAGAACTAAGAAATAAGGATACTTGAGAAAGCAACTCAGAAAAGAAGAGATGTTTTAAGATATGAGAAAGAAAGATGAGCTAGTTTTAATTTAAAGTTAAATGAAGAACGAGTTGGAGATACATTCTATTAACAATATTTGAGAACGTGATTTGATGTTAAACATAGAGTATTGCTAATCACATTGACAATCCATCAGGAAGTCAGCATACATTGCTGAATTTAAACAAACGCTTTACAAGTCAATTACTTTGTTGATGACATGGTTGCTTGGCATTTATTTAAAAGTTTATATTTCAACTATATATTGATTACATTTAGCTCTAATACAATTGTAACTAAATATATGAAAGAGAGTTAGCAGCAGTTAGAAACATAATATCTTGACTGTTTTGAGTCTGCACTGTCGGAATCAGTTTGAATTATGTCATTCGAATTAGCTGTTACTTTCAATTATAAAACAAGTGATAGAAAGAGCAGATTCGCACCATGCATACAGTGGCAGTTCTGGCAATTTCCGATTTGTTTCCCGTGCATTTTAGAAACGCCACGCCCACAGTGTTCCATTCTGGCTGAGGCCACAGATGAATTATGCTTGGTGCACTTTACGCTCGATTTCAAGTTGCATCGCTTAGCATAAGGACCCGACACGTTCGTCTCCTTCAAGCAGAAGGAAGCGGCGCTCTACTATCGCCAGCTGAAGGCCATACGTCGCCTGGCGGCCGCATCTCCACAAGGAACAGCTCGTGCGTGACTTCTGTCATCAGCATACGGGAAAAGAGGCGAATGCAGTGGTCTTGTTCGCGGCGATGAGGTCGCTGGATAAATTAATTGGCGGCTATCGTATACATGGCTGGGCCTACTGGATGGGTGTCAATGCGATGGGCGTGCTGGCCGAGCTGACGGGCAGAGGGAGCAGCTATGTATATATATGGCTCCATGCACATGTATACACCACATTTCTATGGCGGCAATGGAATTGCGGGTGCACAAATGGCACTTGGTGCTGGCCACCGAATACCAACAAGATGACGCCGTCTGCCTAGCAGTTTATGGAGATGGTGCTGCCAATCAGGGTCAGTTATTTGAGACCTTCAACATGGCCCAGTTGTGGAAGTTTCCCGTTATTTTCGTCTGCGAAAACAACAACTATGACATGGGCACAAGCACTTGGCGTGCATCCAGCAATACAGACAACTACACACGTGGCGATTACCTGCCTGGTATTTGGGTTGACGGACAGGATGTAGTTGCTGTCCGAAGAGCCACTGAGGTTGCCATAGGGTATGCCCTGCAGCGTGGTCCGTTGATTGTTGGGTTCTGCGCGTACCGTTATGCGGGTCACTCGATGTCTGATTCTGGCAGCGCCCATCGCAGTCGCGAGGAGGTGCAAGAGGTAAGACGTCGCCACGATACCATTCAGCAAAGTCTGCCTAGACCAGAAGCTGCTGAATCCAGAGCAACCCCAAGAAATTAATCTGGATGTGCGCCATGGATTAGAGCTCTCAGTCAAGGCAGCCAAAAACGATAAGGAGCTGCCTTTGCCGCTGCAGTGAAGAAAAAGATCCGAGTAATGCCTGGCCAGCGGATGGAACATGTGCAAACGAGCCCTTAATACATATGGACCTCATTCTTAAATTTGCGATTTATATTTATATGTAAAAGTTTTCTACAAGATATAATAGTCAAGTTTTTAAAGCATTTCAAGACTACCACTTTCAGTCCTCATTGAGTAAATTCATAAATGGGGAGGTCACTTGTCATGACCTCCATTAGGATTCTCGTGCTCTGTTTGCTCTCTTTAATTTATGCTAAATGATCAGCGGCAGCTGCTTATGTCTACGTTTTATTTGCCAAGCAAAACGAAAACAATAATTTAGCTTGGGCTTGCTAAAGCACAAACTGTTGTACAAGCACAAAAATACCCTCAAGTGGGTGGAAATACAAAGGGGTAAACAGGAAAAGGAAGTACACATTCACATACATATACATGCACGCAGAGATGTGGGGCTAGTCACACAGTTATTCTACATGACGCCAAACTCATTTGCCTTTGCGCTCACGTTTTCTACAAATTTATGCCAAAAACCAGCATGCAATACATTGTTTTTTTTGGCTAATGCCGCCTGAAAGCATACTACAGTTGTGTCTGCTACAGTTGCTTAAGTCATCTGCCGGGCGCTGGGCGGCGCTTTTTAAACAAAGATTACAAATCACAAGCTTGCCTAAAGTGTGTAAATTGCATTACATATTTTTCTATTGACATTTATGGTGCTTTTCCATTGCTACTGATATTGTCACTATTAGAGCCGTCCAAGCGAATGAAAATGAAAAGATATTTTTTAAAAACTTACATAACCTCAAAAGCCGGGCACGAAAGCACTTTTGAAGTGTGGAAAAACCTGGCACCTGGAAAAATCACGATGGAAGCGCGACGCTTAAGCCGGAAATGAGATATCACACACGACTAAATGCATAACGTATCCGGCTGAAGGTGAGGACCACCCAACTGAAGCTGTATGGAATGCGGGTTATTGGGAAAGTGGGTCTCATTCTTTCAATCTCTTCGCCATGGGTCCAAGAAAACGTAGAATGGCAATTTCCGTGCCAGCGCACATAAGCGGTTGACTGAATTCAATCGTTGCCCGTCCCAGAAGTGATTTGATGATTTCCCATAAATGATAAAGTGTTTTTCCGCCAATTGTTTTAAAAAACCGAATGCTTATATTTTGCTACGCCAGCGGACGTACTGTTCATCCAAAAATCGTACTTAGGGATAACAATAGTGTGTGTGGATTGTTGTTGTTATTGTGTGAGTATAAGCAAGCTGCTTTTTAACGCATTTACTTCCTATTCTGGTTGTTGCGTGCCATGTCCTTGGGGAAGGAACGAACTGGCGGCGTGCGGATACGACGGGCCTCGCGCGAACGATTGCGCACCACCTTGGAGTGGATTGCGCACGAGACGCAGTAGTGGAGCTTCGCGTAGAGTTTAGGTAGCACATAGGTGTCCCAGATGCTGGCCTCGCTAATATCACGGACAGCAGCAGCCTCAACGATGTTGCGGATAACAAACTTCTTGATGGCCTTATCCTTAGGCACACAACGGGCGCAGTTGGTGCAACGCACGGGCTTCACATGGCCACGATTGTGCTTGTTGCGTCCTCCATTACGGCGCTTCTTCGTCATATTGGCAGCTGCATAATGTTGAATGGGCAAATGTTAGCCATTGTGGCACTTTCTTGTGTTTCGATGGCATTTATATTTACCTTATTTAATAATTAAAAAATCCACGAAGTGAAATCCGCGTGTTCACGCCAGGCGACACTTATGCGAAAAGGGTGTTACCAGCTGCAAATTGTTTACAGAAGCAGCTCTGCTTCGATGGTATTGCCAGCGCAACAAAATAAGAATCAGAGTTGCTTATTGCGATGCGTTCATAAAGCACAACTGTTCCGCAACAGTTATTATTAAATTAAATTTAAATTAAATACATTTTCTCCCTATAAACGTTAATTCTTGCTCTTAATCACAAAAAATCATAATTTATTAAATTAAAATTAGTAGTCAACGTTTATTACCATGCATTTAGGTACAATATTTCAAAAATGTTGCCAATGGTGAAAATGCAATATCATATGTTTACTGTTTTTGCGGCATGTGTTCCGATTTGTTGATATTGCCGCTCAGCTTGCTGGATAAAAATGACTTTGAGCCACAGCGTTGTTTTGTGCCCGCTCAGCAGGCTCAAGATGTCCATGGAAGCTGGTGCAAGTGTGTGCTACAGGACGGCAGCTTCTCCATTTGTCGAGTGAGGCCACGCGAAAGCAGCGAAACCTGTGGCTTCCTGGACAATATTGTGACATCGGCGAATTTCACAGCTCACAATCAGCGGGTTAAACAATTTGAGCCTTTAACATTATGCGCTGACGTAGAGCAAGTTTCCTGCATTCTAACAATCACCGATAAGCTGCTCCAGCGGCCACAAGCTTCGTTATTGGAGGATTTGCGTGAGAATGTGCGCATCTTTCTGCGGCATCTTATGCTGATCAAAGGCTGTCATGTGCAGCATTCGCGTCTTAAACAACTGGGCATTGCCGGCATAGAAATATGCCATGTCGCTGGATTAGGGACCAGCAATTGCTTCGAATTCAAACGCGAGACGCAGCTTCAGATTGTGGATGTGCGACTAGAAGCACCTAAGGCTTTACCGCAGCTTAAAGAATACAAGCCACACGGCTTCGAGCGACCCATGCAGGAACTGGAGCAACTGTTGAGCTGTGCTCAAAAAGAACAGCTGCGAGGATTACCCCTAAATGCAGTGCTAGTGGGCGCAGTGGGATCCGGAAAGAGTGCACTGCTAGGCGAGTTTCTGCATCGGCACAGCTGCAACTGCTTCTACATAACAGCCTCTCAGGTGTTGCGCTCGTATCCCGGCGAGACGGAGCAACAGTTGAGAAGCATCTTCCAGGCGGCTCACACATTTAAGCAGCGTCTGAATCCGCAGCTGCCGATTGTGATATTGCTCGAGGATCTGGAGCTATTCTGTCCAGCAGCTGCGACAGGCGCCGAGTCCAAGGACTCTGGCAATGCCTTGCGCATTGCAGCGCAACTTTACAGACTCATTGATGAGTTGCCACAACGGAGGAGCGGCATTTTGTGTCTGGCCAGCAGTAGCTCACCGGATGCAGTAGACAACCAGGCACGTCGCGCAGGCCGCTTTGGCCATGAGATTAGCATTGACATGCTCACTGAGCAACAGCGTCGTGCATTGTTTGCTGCCCTCTGGCTGGATGAGCTCCCCGAGTCGCAGTTGCTAACACCAGCTCTGCAGGATTACGTTGCGCAGCACACGCAGGGTTATGCCGTAGGTGATCTGACGTTGCTTTTACGTCAGCTGCAGAAGCAATTGCTCTCCCAGAGTGCTCCAACTCCAGCTGAGTTCGAGCTGCTGCTGCAAAAGATGCTGCTGCAGTGGCAACCAAGCGCTTCCCGTGCGACGGATGTGCGTGTCCTGAAGATGAGCGAAGGCTTCGAGACCATTGGCGGCATGGCATCGCTGAAGCGTACACTACAGGTTTCCGTCCTAGCTGCACTGCAGCATAGTGCAGCCCATGCAAGGTTTGGCTTGAGCCTGCCCAAGGGCGTGCTGCTCTATGGACCACCTGGCTGTGCCAAGACAACCATAGCCAAGTGCTTGGCCAAGGAGGCGCACATGACATTTATAGCCACCTCCGCAGCCGAGGTATATTCCCCCTATGTGGGCTGTGCCGAGCGCTTCATCACCAAGATCTTCAACACGGCACGCAAGAATGCGCCGTGTCTCATATTTCTGGACGAGATTGATGCACTAGTGGGTCGTCGCACGGTGGCCAACGGCTCTGGCGGTGGCAGCGTGCAGTTACGCATACTGTCCACCCTGCTCACCGAAATGGATGGCATTGTGAGCGCAGGACAACAGCATATATTGGTTGTGGCGGCCACCAATCGCCCGGATATGCTGGACGATGCACTGCTGCGGCCAGGACGCTTTGACAAGCTCATCCATGTATCGGCACCTGACCTGGACTCCCGCCTGGCACTGCTTCAGCTGCACGCCAAGCGCATGCCTTTCGATGAGCAGCTGCAACTGGAGGAGATTGCAGCACGGACGGCGGGCTACTCTGGCGCGGATTTGTGCAATCTGTGCAACGAGGCAGGCATAGAGGCATTCCAGCGTGACTTTGATGCTAGTCGCATTGAGCTGCAGGACTTCAACTCGGTGCTGGGCAGGACGAAGTCTTCTCTGAGCCAAGACCAAATCGATAGCTACTACAAGTTCCAGTCCAACCATTTGTAGCAATGCTTGAGAGGATTAATAAATGAATGCGCATTTGTTGTTGCTTTTATATATATTTTTTTTCTTTTGTACATTTTGTAATTGTTGCTTAAGGGCGAGAAATGCAAAAGGAAAGGGGATTCAGCCGCGCTCCTTGGACACGCTGCGTCGGTGATGATCTCGTCGTCGCGGTGAATCGCGTCGTTCTCGGTCCCTTCGTGAGTCCCGTGAATCGCGTTCGCGATTCCGTTCTTGCTCCCGATCCCTTTCCCTTTCCCTATCTCTGTTGCGTTCCCTATCCCTTTCCCTGCCCCTATCCCGTTCTCTTTCCCTCTCCCGCTCCCTCTCCCTGTCGCGATCTCTGTCCCGTCCTTTGTCCCGTTCACTTTCCCGATTCGTATCCCGGTTACGTCCATCCTCATTATTCCGACGTCGCTCTCGACGCTCCTGATCTCGTTCCCGCCCCCTTTCTCTGTCCCTCTCGCGTTCCCGCTCTGCCTGTCTTTCATCTGTGGATGCCTCTCGTCGGCCATGTCCATTGAGCTGCGGCGATCCAATAGGTCCCTCCAGATTGAACTCATCGCTCTCGCGAAGCTTGCTTGTTTTGTGGCTGCTGTTGTTCTCCTTGCGCTGGATCTTTGCCTGCGGCTCGTCGCTGTCGCTACTGTTGCTGGAGGAGGAGTCGGAGGAGGAGGAGCTGCTGTCAGAGTCCTCAGAGCTGTTGCTGGCGCTGGAGCTGCTGCTCTCCTCACGCTTCCGCTTGCTTTTCGCTTTTTTCTCAGCTGCCTTTTGCTTCTCTTTTTGCTTCTTTTCCTTTTCCTGCTCCTTTTTAATTCTTTCTTTCTCCTTTTCTCTTTCCAGCTCCTTTTTCATTTCTCTCTCTTTTTCTAGCTCCCGTTTTCGCTGTTTTTCATTTTCTCTTTCCAGCTCCTTTCTCCTCTCCTTTTCTCTTTCCCTTTCCTGCTCCTTTTTCCTCTCCCTCTCCCTTTCCCTTTCCTTTTCTTGCTCCCTTTTCTGATCCTTCTCCCTTTGCTTCTCCTTTTCCTTATGCTTCTCCTTCTCCTTCTCGGAGCGCTTCTTGTCCTTGGACTTCTTGGCCTTGCGCTGCTTTTTGGGCTTCTTCTTCTTGGACTTGCTGTGCTTCCGCTTGCGCGTAGATTCCGATTCGGAGCTGGAGCTGGACTCGCTGTCGCTGTCTTCATCGCTGCTGTTGTCCTCCTCGCTGCTTGAACTGCTACTGTCGCTGCTGCTTTCGGACGAGGATGAGTTTACTTCGACTGCAGCTGCGGGATCCTTAAATGGATTACCGCTGGCCAAAATTTCGGCATTTATAGCCGGCACCGATTTAGGTGCAGTCTTCAGGAAGCGTCGCAATTCATCCGTCAAGCCACCCAAACCGATGGACGTAAAGAAGTTAATGGAGAAGCGTGTATTGCGAGGATTATCCTTGGGAAACAGCCCAGCTAGACTCTCTAGCAGCACCTCCTCTTTGAGCTTGCTATTCAACTTGCCCAGGCCCATGTACTCGGCCAGCTCCTGGAACAAGATCTTAATGAATATACGACTCGAGGACGTCGTATCATCCTCGTTCAGCTGTATGCATTCCAGCACATCCCAACTGATTGCATCCGTGAAGAGCAAATGGGCAAAGAACTTGCTCACATTACGCAAACGATTCGTGTCCAGGCGATGCGTCGTCTGGTATGTGTCCTTGAATATCTCCTCAAACGGCGGTATATAGATCTTGTTAATGCCACAAAAGCGTTGTGCCAAGAGACCATAGAACTTCTCATAGGTTCGCTGCTCGGCACAGCAGTCAAGGAACATGTGACACAGCTCCACCTCCTGGCCCGGCTTTAGTTGCATCTTCATCAGCTTATGTGCGCACTCCTCATAGTCCAAACTTGAGTTGATCGTCAAATAAATCGTGCGACGCAGTGCAATTAGATTTGTCTCCGTATTGTCAATAATATCGCCAGCTGTGGCCTTCTCACCATCCGCCTCACCACCAGATCCAGATTCGCCACCCGATTCGCTATCCGAGTCTGAACCGGAACCAGAGGAACCGTTGCCCGAGCCGCTGGCATCGCTGCCCAGTATCTCACTGCTGAGCCCCTTATACTTTTCCTCATTTTCCGCATAATCCTCATCGAATTTGAATACATCTGCCAAGAGAAGAGTGATGGATTTTGATTTAGTAAAATTGTAAATTGGTAACGTTCGATTGTTGTCGTACTTAGTATGTCCTCGGTTTCGGTGGCCTCGTCCAGCATCATGAGATGCGTGAATTGATCATCCTCCTCCACGAGCTCCAGTTCGTCGACAATAGCCGGATGATCCTTGAAGCCATCCTTGCGCACCTGGAACAGCACCTCGATCATGTACTGCACACGCTTGTCCAATTTGCCCTCGTGCAGAATATTGCGCAGCATCTCGAAGATGGCGCCAATGCCCTTCGACGATACCTCAGTTAGTTTCATGCCACATTCCTTCAAGAATGAAATGGCTACCTCAACAGAGTCATCGGTGGGCGTTTCCACCAGCAGCGTGAGCATCTCCAGTGCCAAGATCTCATGCGCCACACGTTGATTAACCAAATGGCCAATGAAACGTGTCGCCGACATGCAGACGAGCTTGTCATTGCGTCGAAAGGCGCGTCGGAACTGAATGACCAAACGCTTAAGCAGCAGCTCGCCAATGTTGGGAAACTTGGAGTTGATGATGGCCACGAGAGCAGCATAGACGTGGGTGAATGTGGGTGATGCCGCCTGCGCCTGGATGATGCTGCGACAGAGCAAACCACGACCACGCACAATATTCTCATGCAGCAGCTCCCTGGTGATGATTGCAATGTTTGTCACGTTCACCTTGTTGATGTAGCCATGTATGGACTTTTTGAGCGCCTCCCAGGCGATGCGCTGATATGCTGCCGATGCCTTGTCGGTGATCTCGGCCTGCATCAGACGCAGCTTGGCTGGTGGTATGTAGGCACCGCCAGTGCGAGATGTCAGCAAATCCACAGTCCGTCGTTGACGTTCGCTAATCTTGGCCGTTGGCTCACTGACCGTTGCATTGTCTGCATTCTCAGCAGGCGCACTTGGTTCGCGTTCCTTGCGCGTGCTGGGCTCATCGCGTCGTCGATGCTGATGACGCTTTTCTCGCTCACGTGCCCGCTCTTCATCACGCTTCGCGCGCTCGCCATGGCGCTTTTCGCGCTCCACGCGTCGTCGCTCCAATGAACTGGAACGTCTGCGTATGGGACTTACGCTGCGGCTACGAGGACTACGCGTGCGACGACGCCGGTGACTGCGACTACGACTGCGGCTGGAATGACGGCGACGATGTCGTCGCTTTTCCTCATCGCGGCTTGTACTGCGCCGACTGGCGCTTTTGCTTCGCTTACGCACCTCGCTGGCGATTTGTGGCGGCCGGCTGACAGGTACCTCAGAGGATGTCTTTAGCTCGTTCTGCTTATCATCGTTATTGGTGGCAGTAGCTTCTTCTGCAGCAATGTCCTCCTTCTTAAAGCATGTAATTATTTTTTTTAAATAAACTCAATTAAAATAAATTCCCACTCCATAGATTCATACTTACATCGGTAATTTCTCCCTCCTCCACATTGCTTGGCGAGCTGGCTGCTGCAACTGGCGCGGCTGATGAATTTCCATTTGTGGTCACTGATTGCACCGGTTCGGACTGCTGCTGCTCCGCTTGCTTCTCCTGCTCCTGCTGTGGCTGCTCTTCTACTTTCTTTTCAACTGGGACTGTCACTTCTGCCTTTGCCTCTGCCTCCACCGGCTTTTCAACAACTTGTTCTGCTTCTTCTTTCACTTCAGACGTGTCAGCATCGCTTTTTGTGGTTTTGTTGTTGACAGCTGCTTGCTGCGGCTCTGGTTTTGGTTCCGCATCACTTGGCTTGTGTCGTGGGTCTTTCCCATCAGCTTTTTTATTATTGTTTTTTCTGCTTTTACTTGGATCACGTTCCACAGCTGCTTCTTCTTTCTCACTTGGCCGACTGCTGCTGCCAGCATCACTGGCGCTGCCGGAGCTCTTTGTTGAGCCGCTACTGCTACTGTTGCTGCTTCCGGAGCTGTTGCTCGAATCGCTATCGGGTTCACTGTCTGGCATCCTGGATGCACGATTTTAAAACCAACGCACAAGTTGGTCAAAACTGCTGGTGAAAATTTTAACAGCTAAACGTTGGCAAACGCGGCCGCTTGGTCAGCGGTTGTGGCAATGCGAAATGCGGCAACCCTAATCGCATACCGGGTTGTATTTTATAAGTATTCATGGAAATCGTCAATACTTTGTGGCGGTTGGTCGATAAAAATTGCTGTAGCGCTAACTCTAAAAATAATTTTCAAAGCAAGCTAATGATTAATTTTTTTTTTATTATTATTTTGAAATAATTTCATATTATTATTTGGAGATTGTCAACTACACAAACCAAGCTGGCTATGAATTTATTATACACAACATTGTTATCTCAATTATTTATTCATTTTTGAAAACCATTTTACCTTTTTAGCGCATACAGTTAACATTAAAATACGAAAAAAACAGTGTTTTTTTTCAATTATTCTTATTTGTATATTTATATTCATAAATTTTAAAACATGTCTGCCAATTACAATCCTACAAAAGTTACAAACTTAAAAGTTATTAACGCATCTGGTAAGCTAAAGTACATTTCACGATCTAGCCATTATTAAACTCAATTTATTGGATCAGACATCTCGAGACCCAAGAAGGCTATCAATGTGATTTCGAGCAACAACAGTCGAAGACTCTGGTCGCGTCAGTCAATGTTGGTGTGGGTCAATCAATGTTTAAAGAGTAACTTATTTAAGATTGATCAACTCGGCTCTGGCGCTGCCTATTGTTGTCTTATGGATTTATTATTTCCCGATTCTATCAATATGCGACAAGTTAAGTTTGCATCCGACCAGGAACCAGATTTTAGGAAAAATTTTAAAATTTTGCAGCTAGCATTTAAAAAACATTATGTAGATAAAACCATACCAGTTAACCAACTCGTTCACCGCAAATTCCAAGACAACTACGATTTTATAATATGGTTCCGTTTGTTTTATAATGCAAACTTTCAAAAAATGCCAGTGGGTTATGATGTGGAAAAAGCACGCTTTAACCAAAACTTTAATATGGGCGGACCACTCAAATTGAGGCGAAGCTGCACCGTTTTGGCTATTAATAATGAAAAATACGTTGGCAAAGACCAATATGACTATGTGGATCCCGTACAGAGGATCTGTACTCGTCAACAAACTATGTCTGAAAGATAAAATGATCTTGCACAGATTTACAGTCTCATTGTAAATATTACCAAAATTAAATTGTCGCTTTCTAAAATTGCCATTTACTAGTATTTAAGCACTAGAGATTTGAAGAACATTGTAAATATTAAAACTTCACTCCTGGTTTGCAATAAAAACAACTAGTTATATTTTAGTTGACAACAGCATAGTAAATACTAAATAGAAATACCATAATTACATTAGATTAAACTAGAAAAAGGATTTCCTCCCCCATGGAGCGGTCTCTTAAGAACGTTCCGGTTGCGGCTTCACTGACTCGGGTTTCTTTGGAGAGACATCATCATCACTGCTGCTGCTTGAAGAGGAGCTGGAGTCGTCCGCCTTTGTGCGCTTCTCTGGCACAGTGTATGGGAACTTTTGTGACTTCTCCTCGACGGCCTGCTTGAGACGCAAAAGCGCTGTGCGATTGATGTGCTCGAGGGACACATCCTTGATGGCATTTGCCAGCTGCTCCATGGCCTTGTCCGTATTGCCCTTGCTTGTGTGTATATCCAGCAGGCAGGAGTAGGCATTGCCAATGGCACCCTCTGAAATTTTGCTACCCCTCAGCTGATCAATGACCGTGGATGCGAGTTTATCATTCTGCTGTTCGCGTGCCAACTGCAGCACGCGCTGGAACATCAGGCGTGGTGCGTTCGCCAAATGCTTGTCCCAGATTTGCTTGGCGGCCGCCTCCTGGTTGTTTGAAACCAAATGCATCCAGAGCACATTCATGGGGCCCAGTTGATTAAGGGCCGCATACTTCTCGGCCAGCGCCTCGTCTAAATAGGGATTAGAAGAAGATTAGAAGGAAGCACAAGGATTCATTTGCTGCGCTTACATTGCGCCACCAGTTCGGGGTGCTTGTCCAGGATGCCCACAGCGCCGCCACGTGGGAACTTCTCGGCCAGCTTGGCGGCATCTTCGGGCGTCTTGGCGCCCTCAATGTTCGTGCTCAGCTGCTTAAGGAAATGCTCCGCCTTGCCAGCCACAATATAGGCGTGGCACAAGCGATTGTCAAAGGACACCAGTCGCTTCTGTTCATCGTTAAGTTGCTGACCAATGCGCTCCAAGGCGTCCACGTCACCCGACGCGGCCACTTTGTTCAAGTAATACTTGAAGATCTTTGGCTGAGGATGCTGCTTAGCTGCCAGCAGCTCATCCACGTACTTGGTGGCCTCCTTTAGGCGATCCTCACGCACCAACAGCTCGATGAGACGCGAAGTGTCCCCTACGCTGATCTTGTCGCCACTGATGATGCGCTCCCGGCACGCAATAGCGCCATCCACATCGTTGGCCTGTATGGCACGACGGAAGCTGACGGTGTTGGAAGGCGCCTTGGGAGGCTGTGCCGCCTTAACGGGCACAGCCTTGGGCTCTGCCTTAAGCGCTGCCTTGGGCTCTGCCTCTGGCTGAGCTGACGAGGCAGGTTTGCTGCGCCTGCTCTTGACTGACTGTGTTGACTCGGGCACCACAAATGGCACCTGGATGTTCTTGCGCTGCAGCAGCTCGGCCAGCTTGAGTAGGAATGCATCGGTGGGTGCAACAGCTTCCTCTTGCATTTTGGTCCACAATCCCAGCGCCTTTTCGGCCTCATCCGACTTGTCATAGCTGAGCAGCAGCGTGTAGTAGATCTTATTGCGATCAATGTGTCCCAGATCCTTGGTGGCCTCTATCAAACCTTCCAGCGGCTGGACCATGCCCTCGTTCTTATACCGATCGCAGGCTGAGTTAATGCGCTGTGGTCGCGTCCGCAATCCCGGCGTCTCCAGAATCTTGCGGGCCTGACGCACTCGACCGCATTCCACAAACGAAAAGACCAGATCGTACAGACTGTTGACCTCACCATGGATGCTGGTGCTCAAATCCGTCAAACGCTGCAGATTTGCGGCATCCTCCTTCTGGATGAGACGACAGGCCAACTCATTCTTCCAGGGGGTTGACTTGTACTGCTGACAGATCTGCTCAAAGGCATTCATGGCATTCGTTAGTTGATCATTGACCATGTGCACCTTGATCAGCGGTCCGAGCAGCACATTTGTGGGCGCCACATAGTTGCCCGCGATGAGCACATCAAAGATGCGCTTCAATTTCTCTACATTTCCCGCCTCGGCAATGGAGTTTAGAATGCGCCACACGTTGCCCACATAGTTGAAGCTACCTTGGGTCTCGTTGTGCACTGAATCCTTCTGGTTGTCCTTGAGCAGCTGCAACGCCTGCTCCTCGCGTTCCTCCTGCAACAACAGCTCTGCCAGTCGCACTGTCTTCAAGTTGTCCAGCTTGAAATTTGCATCTGCCTTGCGCAATTTATTGCACTGAGCAAGTGCATCCTCGCTGCGCTTGTGATGTGTGTACAGATCCACCAGTTGGGCATAGACACCAATGGGTATCTGGAATTTTTCCTGATCCAGACGCTCAATCACCTCAAGCGTCTTCTCAAGGTTCTGCGAACGGAAGCAGGCGGAGAGCAGTTGTCGCTTAATGTTGTTGGAATTTTCACCCTTGGCCTCCACATTCTTGATGAAGCGCTCCAGCTCTAAAAGAATAGAATGGATAGTGGATACTTATGGTAAGAACTGGCAAGTTTAAAAAGAAAAGGTTCTACAAGACGTGTAGCAGAAATAAAACTAGAAATCTTACATCGAAACATCCATAAAAGCAACAGTCGAGTCGACACGACTGTGAGATACTTATTTTTGAAGAACATAAGAAATGTGATACGGAATAACTTTCAAGTTGAAAATAATTGTCGTCTACTTGGTAAGTACAATGAGTGCTTCATATTAATAGAGCTCAATTGGATTCGGCATTTCATGTCGCTGCACATTCCGAATTACAATAAGCCTGAATTACAATGCAGAGCACGCTTGGTGTTAAAAAATACACACTATTTGTGGTAGTTGGCACTGCTTAAGAAGGTCAATAAATGCTGGGTAGCCACAACGGGGATGTAGCTCAGATGGTAGAGCGCTCGCTTAGCATGTGAGAGGTACGGGGATCGATGCCCCGCATCTCCAGGAAATGGGTCCTTTGTTTTTTTAATTATTTTAAACACATTAATTTAATTGTTGTATGAAGACAACTGTTATTAATTAATTAGAATGATTATGTATACCAAAAAATCCTAACTTTGAAATTGGGCCTTAAACTACTGTATTATTGATTTTTGAGAACAGAATTGGAATTGTCAGAAAATTCGGTAGCTTTTTTCGATAAACAGACGGATGGAGCTTAGCACGAATAAGCTTCCTGCCTGGATAGAGTAGAGTTCGAAGGATAACCAAGGCAACCAACAAAACATATCACATGCTACAATCGAGAAGTGAAGGCCAAAAATGTACCTCCTGGATCATCTATCAATCCAATCTACACTCTGGTTGCACGAAGATTGAAAATCGACAGGCGATAGAGCTAACACTTAGTGCACTACAAGTTAAAGCTTAAGATGGATCTCTTGTAAGGACACCAACTCACCATCAATGCTGAGCGTATCCAGCGGGCGTTTGCCATTGTTGGGCAGCGGAACAGGCTCCAGTTCGCCAGAGCTGAGTTTGCCCAGCAGCTCAGAGATATTGGGTGTCATCGCGGCGCCAAGCAGCTCAGACAACGCCGTAGCCTTGGCACTGCTTATGGACAGACCCTGCATGACCAGACCCTTTAGTGTCTTCTCCACCATCGTAACACGTTCGCGACGGAAATAGATGGCCGCCTCGACGACAATGGTGCCAACCACATCGGGTGTGGTGCGCTCAGTTGCTGTGCCCTCGACATCGCTGGTGACCTGCTCCAACTCTTCGGGCGATTCTCGGCTAGCACGCAGCTGCATGCCCTCATGGATCTGACGAATGCAGCGAATGAAGGATGCGTAATCGTTGGTGTTGCTCAACGCCAGGATTAGCGGTTGGCGGAAAAGGAAGGGCATATAGTAGGCGCGATTCATCTCCATGATCTTGGCCGCATCGGCAATCTGATGCGTGGTCAGTGCGGCATACACAGTCGAAATGACTGCCGTGGAATTGGGCACCCCTGCATCACGGAGCACTGTGACAACACGTTCCCAGTTCTTCTCCTTCAGATTGGGTATGACATAGTCGCGTATCGTTTCCGAGTTGGGATTCACGGCGAATTCCTGCTGCATGCGACGCACAACGTCCAGCACCTGGTTGGAATTGACAGAGCAGAAGAGTGGCCAGAAGTAATGCTGTCGTATGGGCAAACCCAGGTTCTTCATCTCCTGCAGCAGCGGGAGCGCATTGTTCATGGCGCCATGCGTCAAACCCGCCTCGGTGGCAATGGTCAACGCCTTGGGATTGAGTCCCTCAGCCTGCAGTGTACGGCAAATGCTCAGAATGTTCTCGACCGGCCGATTGGCTTTAACCATCTGACGTATAAAGAAGGCGCCCACATCCACAGGCTCACCAGTGACGCGTAAGCCGCGTGGCATCAAACGCAGCAGCTTCAGCGCCACATCCTCGTATCCCTTGTTGACCAGACGCAATATGATATTGACAGCATCGTGATTGAAACCAGGTGAAATGCGCAGCTTGGCAAGCACGGCATCCACGTGCTCGCCATGACCATTAATGGCTAACGTGTACACAACATCCAGCAGATCCTTGTCCAGCAATATGATCTCCTTGGATTCGCACTCGGCGAGCGTTGTGTTCAATGCTTCGATATCGCCGTGGCGCGCAAAGGCGCACAACAGCGTCGTATAGGTATCAGCACTGGGCTCCAGTCCAGCCTGCTTCATCACGCTCAGAATGCCCTTGGCCGACTCCAGATCGTTAGCCTGTCAGCACAAGCAAATTATAAATATAACAAGTAGATTTTGCAAGTATTTAAGCTTACCTGCGAGTGACCCAGAATGAGCGAGTTGAACACGTTCTCATTGACGGGCAAACTCTTGCCGCGCATAAACTCTAGGATGCGTGTGGCGCCCTCGATGTCGCCCTGCTGGCAATAACGTGCAATGAGACGCTGATAGGTGACTCGGTTGGGCTCGATCCCTTTGGCTTCGATTTCGGCTAGAAAATCGGTGGGTGTAAATTGATGTTCGTTTTCCAGATAGACACGTAAGAGTGCATTGTAGTGCGAGACATCCATAGGCACATTTAAGGCGTTCAGTGTTTTCCATATTTCTTGGACAAGCGCAGTACGCACCTCAGGCATCTCTTCGGGCACCAAATTGCCGCAGCAGCGTATAACCAATAGCGATTGCGAACTAGTTGCCGTGCGATGTGTGCGAATCTCGTCGAGCACTTCTTCCAGATCACGTCGTGAGATGCGACCAATACGACGCGCATCCTGATCAAGTCGCTTGATCTGCTTATCCAGGCTCAACTCAGCTTTGGTGGCGGCTGCATTGCTAGCAAAACCACTAGTAAAAAGAAATAAGCTATATTAATGTTGATTCAAACATCTTACTTCTATTTGAGGTTGAGGTTATGTAAAAGCAATTAAACTTTTCGCAATTTTCTTAATGAAATCATCAGAGATTTGCATGTTAGTGACAGGCTCAATTGATGTTTTCAAATGTTACAGAGGTTTTTATCATTTATCAAAGACTATCTGCCGCAACAAACACATGCATTGCGTAATGCCGGGCGAGGAAGAAACTTTAAAACTTACTTCTGGAACTGTCCGCACATGCACGGCGCAGATTGAAGCAGATTGCTGCTCTCGCAATCGCGCACCGAGTTGACGACAACATTTCGGGTGAAACCGGCGAAGTAACGCAACAGTTTACCCGTGCGCAGTATGGAAGCCATTATGCACTATCTATTTAGGTATTTGAAAACAACAATATTACAAATTTATCACCAGCTAAATGCAGGGCCAGCGCACACCGCAGGGTGACCGCAAGTTGAAATTTAAATAATACCATATTAATTTGAAAAACACAACCAAAATTTAGCAGTTCGGTCACACTATAAGTTTACAGTTTAGAGCGTACTTTCTAAGCCAATTCCAGGTAAATTAATCAGCTGTACAGTTTTAGAGCACAATGTTTACAAAGTTTCTTTCGTTCTTACATCAAACAAAAATGTTCAACCCATTTCTATATTAGATTTATCTCTTAAAATCTCCAACCAAATGAACGATTGTCTTGTTTTTATGTTGCTTTTAGCACGAACTATATAATATTATATACTTTATGGTTTTAATCAATCGCTAATAGAAAGAAATAAAAAAGTTTGCAATTTTGAAAACTGCTGAACAGTTTGATGAATACTATATTTACATAGAACATAAACAGTGTGACCATAAATGGAATATTATGTACTTCGGGATATTTTAAAAATGTGACGGTTGAGATGCTGTCACTTAACAATATTCATCTCATCTCCATTCCTATGAAAAAAACGTCGTTGCTTGTTTTTCACTTAATCATTTTCTTATTATTTAATAGGTGTAACTTTAGATGTAAAAAGGAATATTATGAAATTTAACTTGCGGTTACGTCGTTCATCTTAAATTTAATCAGAAAAATTCAACATACTACGAAAAACGGTATACAAATTAATGGACTTAAGGCTTTAAAACTATGTATTTGAACTATTATAAAAAAATCTTATTTGTATTTTATGCTTAAAATTGTCTTCAAGTTATTGCCCTTATTACTGTTATAGCCTCACCCTCTTTAATAGACGAAAGTCTGTATTCTTAAAAAAATAAAAGTTACCATTAATATATTATTATCATGATCCTTTTAATTTAGTCGGCTTATAGAATTTAATTAATAAATAAAATAGGTTGAAGGCAAATAATATTGGAAATGGTTAAAAATCTTAAGAAATGGTAAATCACTAAACTTTTGTAAGGTTTTTAATCAATTAATTATATATTATATGAATACTATATGCATACGTACATATGTACTTATTTACATACGGTCATTGTAAAATACACACATTACAAATTGTTGTATAGTATTTAATTATGGTCAGTTTTATTAACATATTAAAGCGCTGGTGTAGTTTGGAACGGTCTTTTTGTTTGTTTGGTGGAAATGATTTTGATTTAAAAATTAAGCTTATTCGAGACTTTGAAGGGGCAATGCCAATGCAACCACACACCCACAAGCAAACAGTGACACTCTTCAAAGAGAAGCAGATTGTATCGCTCTCTTGGCGTTTGCAGCGACGTCAACGAAGAGCAGGTTGGTAGTTTTATTTTTGCATGCCGCGTCATGTCATCACTGCAGCGTACTGTGGAGCAAACTATTGGAACTAAACAATTTAAAAGTATAAGCATAATACAAAAAAAAAAAACATATTATAACAATAAGTGCAGAGAGAAAAGCAATTGAGTTTAGGACGTAAAAGAAAGTTATCGACATGATTATTCGCAATTTGTAGCAGAGTCTCCATGTTTCTTGCCACTGTGCAGCTTTCTTTTGTCGCCACCAGCGCTGGTTGCATTCATTTGCTCAAGAATCGTTGCACATCGCGGTCGCTTGCGCTTTTGACTCTCTGCTTGTTCTTCTTCCTTCGCATTTTAGTCGTCGCAGTTACTTGTTCCTGTACTTGCGATTTGCATTTACCCACAACCATTCATATCTATATACATATATACATATGCCCATGCATGTGCTCGTTTCGTATGCGTATTTGTATTTGTTCGTTTGCTGAAGTGTTCGCGCATAATTTCTTGTTTCACGGTTTTTGCGGTTTTCGCGTCGTCATTACGCCGCGCCGTCCATTACATTGCCGCTGGGCCATTGCCCATTGTTGCTGTCGTTGTCGTTGCCGTTGCCTTTGTTTGACCGTTTACACTCTTCATATCATCAATTTGCATTGCAGGTGCGTTGTACTTTTGCGATCAGTCCGTGTGGACGGCGCATTTTCGAACACTGGTAAGCATCCCAACGCCGCCCTCACACCCAGCACCAGCAGATGATTAAATTCATTGCCTTCGATTACAACACACACACAAGCACACACTCGTACGCTTATGCACACACACTGACGCATGCAAAGGCACGCAGAAAAGTTGACAGCAAGTGCGCGGCTGTATTACAACAATTGCAATAGTGACTGGGCGGGCAAGAGTGAGACGGCGTGAGAGCAGGGAGAGCGAGTCGCGTGAGTGAGCGGCCAGATGAAAATTGCAATACACACAAACAAATTTGCCACGCAAAGGCAAAGGCGGCCGGCACTTGGAAGCGGCACTTCCCCTACGTCAACTTATTTCGCCGCTGCACTCGCGAATGTGTGTGTACATAAATATGTGTTTGTGTAAGAGAGAATGTAATTGTCTGATTGTTCCCTCTATGCAAGCGTTAGTGTATGGGTGCTTTGGATCCCACTTGGTGCGATTCATTTGCTTTTATTACCATTTTTGGTGGCTGCTGGCTGTGTGTTGGCGTCTCCTCCTCGTTTTGGGGTCTGTGCTTTTGAAATTACACGACGAAATGACTCCCGAGCAGCCGCGAAGCGTTGACTTTGATCGGCGGCTGCATCGGCTTTTTGTGCAAAAAATGGCAACTCTGGCGAAACGTTTGGAGAAAAAGTTCTCTACCCTTTTGTCAGTGTGGAGCGCGACTTTGAAATGCACGGCAACGTCGGCGGCAGCGGCAACGGTGGCCATAAACGTCGCAACGCAATGCATTTTTCAAGTGACTTAAAATTTAATTAAAAATAAATACATAAATAATAGAAAGAAACAAAAACTTCAAGTGCAAGACAAACTAAAAAAATGTAAAAAACTGATCTTCTATTTGCAAACATTTAATGACAATCAGCCATACGAAGTGTGCCCCAAAATCGTTAACAAATTGTACAACAAAGAAAAACAGAAAACAGACATGCTTCATGGAATTAAAACGAATTTTTCCGCATTGACGATGACCTACGACAAAGGAAATGAAGTCATACCAATACACAGACATCCAACAACCCAGCACTCACTCACACGCGTACACGGACAGACACATACACACACACACACATGTTCAAGTGCAGCTAGGCAAGCGAAAAAGTAAAACGGAGGCAAAAAATACTCTGCTTCGGCCCTACCAACAAGACAGCGTCAGCAATGAAAAAGCAACGACGAGCGAGAACAACAACTGCAGTTGATGTTGAAGTCGGTGTCGGCATCGACATAGACATAGACATAGACATCGCCATCGCCTTCGTGTGCTTTCTTGCAGTGCGCATGCACATGCACACGCATATCGTTGCAATAGGCTCTCACGCACACAACTAGTGCAGTATGTCTTTGGCATTAGTGTTGGTGCGCTTTGTTCGTTTCGTTTCGTTGGGTGCAAATCAAAATGCAAAAAGAAAAAGGGAAAATCTAAAGAAATAATTCTAAAAATATATATTTAATAAAAACGATCGGTTTGGATATGCAAATAAATAAGAATGCATATTATATATTTTATTAATACTTAAAAGCTCACGCGTTTGTGAGTGCATGTGTGTGCGAGAGAGAAGGCAAGCCAACGAGTGCTTTTCATTGTTGTTTCATTTTGACATTTAATAATTTATTTATATTAAATGTACATAAGTACTTGCGTATATAAATATATGTATGTCTGTTCGTGTATTTACATAAATGGGAATTTATATGCATATATATATATATATATTTTGTATTTTAAATGCGCGTCATGCTCAAACGACAGTTGAATGCACTCGCAGCTGCAGCTGCTGATAATGAAAGAAAGTTAAATTATGAATCGTGCAAGAAAGGTTCACTTTGTATAGCATTTTCAATGCTGTAATTTATATTTTTTAAAGCTACTAATTTCTTTGGGTTTGTGAGCTAGGCATGAGTCATTTATTAAGTGCCCACATTCCTGGCATGCAAATGACCTTGAATTGCACTAATGTACAAAACTAATACATTCGCATTTGTCGTACAGACTGTGAAATTGAATATGGGATACACATCAATTTTATAGCCTCAAATTACTCATCAGCGTTTGAAAAGCGTTAAAGCCGAACTGCAGCACACATTAATAAACAAATGCACACAGATACAACTAAGCACACACACTCACATAATGAACAATTACATAAATAATAGAACTGAACTAAAATGCAGCTCGGAAATCCGAAACTGCGCACGCGTTGCAATTTTCAAGACCAAAAACTCACAATAACAACAAAATTGCATAGTAAAAGCACGAAAATAACAACTACAAAAATAAAAACAAAATGCAACTGAACTGAACCGGGTATTGCCCATGGCCAAGAAGCCAAAGCCAAAGCCAACGCCACAGCCGCAGCCGAAGTGCCGGGCAGAAAGGGATAGCAGCTGTTTGGCTACCGGCTACTGTCTACCATCGGCTGGGAGCCGCTAAAGGACAACGGTTCAAGTGCAAGGAGGATGCAGGACACCGAACGAAGTGCAACCCAACTGGAGGGAGTCAGGGCAAGGACGCGTATTTGCCCAGTGTGGTGAGTATATGAGTGAGCTACAGTGAACACTCGCTGCAGTCGATAGCCAAGCTTTCATGGGGGAACATGTGCGACTGCATTGCGTATACGCCATGTGGTGACTTCCAATGTAACTTTAACAACTATTTTTAGTTACCACAGCCAACTATATCGCCCTTGAACCAACACATTTCATGGCGCAACAACCCACACAGTGGCAACATATCCAGCCATAAACGAATGCCTCCGGGCCAGACACGGACATGGACACAGACACAGACCCAGCTGGAAACCAGTTGTTGGTCTGGTTGGTTAATGCTTGGTTAGCTGCATATGTCAGGCCAGTCAAGCATTGATTCCATGTCTCACAAGTCTCCGAATGTCCTTGCTGACTGAACCATGCACACTTTGACATTGATTTTGCCATCGAGTGCTTCACTGCTATTTGCTTTTTGGCTTCCAATTGCAGCGTCGTCTCAGCTGTCAGCTGCACTCGCTCTTATGTCATGCGCTGCTCCCTGCCTCTCTCTCTCTCTCCCTCTCTCTCTCTCTCTCTATGTTTATGTGCCAGCTTAATAGCCAACAAGGGAAGCCGCTAACTTTATTGTTTACTGTAATTGTAAATAAATAAAGCACATTGCAAAACGATTATGAACACTCTTCAAAACTAGTTAAACTAATGGAATTCTGTCTCAAGTGTATTTGATATAACTGTTGAGAAATCTCAAAAGCTTAACGAAATTTATATAATTTCGAGTTAAATTAGAAAATTAATATATTGTAAATAAACATAAAATCAAAGCAAATTATTCCAATTGAAAAGCAAGTACAAATGATTATATTAGCTAATTGTATATCATATGTATTCATATTCTATATCAATTATTTGTACATATATTAAATGATTCAGTTTAATTATCTTCCACTACTACTATGTGTATATAAATTATATCCTTAGGCAAATATAAGCAATAAATATAAAACAATGGGCTATATACATATAGTATATAGATTTAAGGTTTTTGCTCGAATATTTCTATAATTAAAAAACATATTTGGCAGTATAGAATATAAAAATAAATCAAACAAAAAATCTAAAGTTTAAAAGAAAAGGCTGGAATAAAAGTTTGGTTGATCGCGCTATGAAGTGGGGCATTATTATATTATAATAACCTAAATAAAGATCAATACAAATAATATATAAAATATAATGAGGAGAACATTGACTTAGTTCTTAATTTGACGTATGCTTTAATGCAAAATAATCTTTGAGCACATAGTAGAGTTTAATTTAAATTTGCCGACGGCAATGCAAAGACAGATGTAAAAATACTTAGATACTAGTACTAAACACACTTCAAAAAGTGCTTTGAAAAATAGACAAATAAACTCATTGAGAATAAAACTAGAGTATAATCAAAGTCAATCTTTCTTTACCGAGTTTATATTAGAATACAATTTATACAATCTTTATTTGCAGATAATACAAAAGAATAGGTATAAAAGAGAGTTTGCTAAAATAGAATAATTAAAATAGATAATTTTCTTGAGTAGACCTTTGGGACAAATAATGCGAATTAGAATTAATTTTAAACTTGCAATCAGTTAGTTTGAAGGACAAACAAAATTAAATTGAACAATGCCTTTTAATAGGAAATCTTGCTAAGTTTATAGGAAAAGTAATCGACAGATGCTAATGAGTGTTTCTAAAATAACCAACTCCGAGTTGAGCTTATATTTACATGAGGATCAACTGCTGTCGCAACTGATGCGTAATAATAGCGAATTAATTAAAATTTATAAAAAGGTAACAATTGCTCTAACAACAACAACAATAGCTGTAATAATAGCAGCAACAATTGCTATTTAAGCAAACAAAAGACAACGCGAAATTGAATTGCAAGCAAGATGTGTGAAATGCCAATGCACAGCGACTGTGACTAACACAGTTGCAGCAGCGTAAACAGATACGAAAATACAGATGCATCTGGCAGATACACAATGTGCTAGGCAATGTATAGTTATAGCTCTATGGAGCTCTCTATCTCTAGCTGTATATGTATTCTATCTTGTCTGTCTGTATTCTCGCAGTTCTGTTTCATTCGGTCCGCTCCATTCCATCCATCCATCCGTCTGGCCGTCCGTCTCTCTGTGTGTATCTATCGAATGCATTTAACGCTTTAAAAGGAATTTTTGTAGTTTATGGATGCAGCGAGAGACGATAAAAAGTGCCTCGGTCTCAGTCTCAGTCAAAGTCTCTGTCGTAGTCGTAGTCGTTGCCGTTGCCGTTGTCGTTGTTGCCGTCTCTATGACTGTACTCCAAGCGCAACATCATCAGTTGCTGCCGACATGGCAACCACGTCATCGCCCTTGCTCGAGAACATTGCAATACAGCAGAGGGCAGGCAATGGCAATGGCGGCGGCAGCAACAGCTTTAGTTTGCTGGTAGCGAAAAACTACTCGGTAAAAGAAAAGAAAACTTGCAGCAAGAACAGTACTTGCATGTTGATAGTGAGACAAGTTTGCGACTTGTGCGCTTCGAGTATCCCACAGATACTTTTCTATCTATTCTATTATTTTCAGATTCCTTCTTAGTTCCACTTCGTTTAAGCTGCTTCTCGCACAATTAAAGCGCATACGGCCAAGTATTTCAATTAGAGCATGCTTTTCTCAATATACAAAACACGCATACGCCACGTTGTCGAGTGGGAAAGTTATCGAGGGATTTACTATTTGTTTAGTAGAGATATTTATTTATATTTAATACCATTTTAATGATTTCTTCTTAACCAGAAGTTATTGAGGAAGTATTTTTACAAGTGCACTCGTTCTGTTGTTTGTGAGTGTTGTAATAATAGTATACAATAAACCTAATAAGGTGCAACTAATAACTTATACTCGTATGTTATTGTTTTGTATATATTTGTTGTATTTTTGTAAAATAGTATATTTTCTTTTAATGTTAGCAATCGACTATTGACTTTGTTGCCACTTGCCTTATTATATTTTTATATATTTGTTAATTCGGGCACTCTGCAAATTGCGTATACGTCGTGTGTGCCCACACTGTTGCATAAACTGCACTTTCCGCATTTTAGGCTTGTCATTAATAAACCAACACACGTAAAAACCTGTGTTCTGTGCACTCAATGTCCATTAGCAGAAGCCATCTGCCATTTTGGGCAACCTTTTGGACCTTTAAGCTAGCCCCTAGAACTTATGGCTGAGCGCTTTCGTGGTCGCTTGACTGACTTCTGGACATCGGACTGGAAAGGTGGCCAGCCCTTGGTGCATGCAACATGGATTTGGCAAAGTCGCTATTATCTTCTTGCACCTGAGGCACAGATAACTGTACTTGCTGGTGAGAAGTGCACAGTAAACAGGGCGGAGAGAGGAAGGGAGAAAATGGAGCGTTTTCAGAGCGTAACAGAAACGGGACGTTGTCTTAATGTTTGACTTTGTTGGGTCATGACTAAGCTTGTATATATTGATACGAGTATGCGAATGTATTAACATATAAACAGGGGAAGGAAAGAGAGGGCACATAGAGTGAGAGAGAGAGAGAGAGAGTGTGTGTGCAGTTTTGCCCATAAATTTGCCACTGCAAATGCATTGTAATGAATGTCATCCGTTCATTTAAATTATGTCATACAGACATGTCGAGTATATTCTGACACACATTCGCACAGTCAGCTCATGCCATACCCACACATCCACACACACACACACACACACACACACACACACAGTGAGACATTTAGAAAAGCCAAACAACAACTGCGCCTCATTAGTAATAGCAAAGTGACCCCTTCGCACTTCCCCCTTCGCTAGAAGAACCCTCTCTAGCCAATGCTCGCTTTTCGCTTTGTTTCCGTTCCATTCAATGCGACACCCTACAATAGCCGCCCCTCCCTTGACCCCTGCCACTGCCATCCACCCGCACAAAGCAATATTCTTTGCTGACCAATAAGAACCGAGACACGTTTTGCTTGACTAAATGTTGTTACTGTTAATGGCACTTGCTGGCTTCTATAGCTAAGCATAGTTAGACCTGGCTCATAATGTACAGCGGAAGCGATTCCATCTGCTAATTAGAGATAGTTGCATTTATTTGTCAATAAATTGCTATTATTTTCTATTTTTTCTATTAGATTCTAATACATTATGTGCATTAATATTATTTAATGTTTGCTATTCAAATTCTTTTCTTATTTCATCAGTTTTCTCTGAGATAATCTAAACGCTCTTACTTAAGAAGGCATTACTAGTTAATTTTAATACGCTGTTCGAATAAGTATAATCAGCTTATATTATATAAGAGTACTTTCCTTAATACAGAGCAAATGTTGCTGAATGAATAAAGTCGATGCTAGGAATTTAACGGAATAAATGTTAAGATCTCGCTAGTTGGAAACCACATAAAAAAGTTGTTTGTATTCATCTCATTCTATTGGTTGGTCTCTCTCTCTCTCTCTCTCCCTTTCCTTACTATTCTATTCTTTCTACTTATGCAAAATGGCTGTCGCTTTGTCGCACATTGTTAAATATTTGCTTCCACAATTCGTTGCTAAGCCGTCGCAGTTGCTTTTGTTGCTTTTATTGTTTTTCACATTAATTTCAATTTGCTATTTAAATAGTAAACCGCATGCTGAGCGCACTTTTTGTGTTGTCGCCATTGGCTTATCCATTTATCACTTTTTCAATATCTTTTTTTGCGTTCTCTCATTACTTTGAAAAGTATTGCTTTTAATAATTGAAATGGTATCTCCGTGATCATTAGATAGCTAGTCAGCACTTAACATGCATAGTTGCTAATTGGTGCGAAATATAAATTATAGCAAGTTTGCAATTAAAATGCAGCAAATAATAAAGGCAAATTAGAGATATCAAATAGGTTAAATAATTGTTTGCCATTTCTGCAACTACTTTTATGATTCCACAGTTTTGTTAAGGAAACTTCTGAATCATTAAATGTTTAGAGTTAGAGTTGAAACCATCGCTGATCATATTTCAATGTCATCGACAGTGTGGCACAGTTTGTTGCACAAATTACACAGAGTTGCCAGACAGTTGAGTGTGAAATTTGGCAACGCCTCAATTTGAAATTCATTGAAACTGAATGTATATAATTAATGATGTATATATAACATTCAAATATGTGGCGCATTGACTTAAACTATTATGCTGCAATGCAGATGCTTATCTAGTTATTAAAATAACGGTGTGCTTTTGCCCAATGTCCTTACAATAATAAGACATAGTTGTACTTCAATTGGAATTTGACATGCATCCGAGTTCGGTCATTTTGGAAAGTTGCACTGTATGTAATTATCTGCTATCAGCGTATCAATTGCCAGAAATTCATTGCAAATTCACAGCACGCATTCTGATAAATTTCTTATAATAATCATGCAACATGAGCTGCAATCTTGCGGCCAACAAATCTTGAAAAAAAAAGAAAAAATCAACAGATTTTTGTCTTGAAATTGCACACAAATTATATGCTTGAGGTTGCAGCTTTCTGCTCCCTTTGAGCGCTCTTTCTACCTCTGCTGCTGCTAGCAGTATAACGGTAAAGCTAATTTATGCCACAAACCTGCGATTGTACGGGCAGAGAGAGGGAGGAGAAAGAGGCACTTTGTGCTAAAGCGCAAGGCGGAAGTTGCTGCTGTCCAAAGAAGCCAATTGAATGCAAGAGTTAGAGTAGAGCGTTGAACAAGTGGCAGGTTGCAAGTTGCAAGTTTTGTGTGGATTCCTTCGGTGAAAGGGGCATGTGGCAGTGGCAAGAGGCAAGTGACTGCTGACTGCCTGTGGCATACAGCGGGGTTAAATTCAGAACAACCGTTGGCTTTGTTCAATTTTCGGACTGCACTTGTTGGTCAGCATTTAAGCGTTTAAAGGCAAAAAGGCCAGCTGCAGTTGGGAGCTCGCTGCCAACGAGATAACCGGTTTCAGTTATTGCTTTTGCGATGTAATACACGGCGTATGCGTAATTAGATTGGCGTTTGCTTTCCGTGCTGACTAATTGGACTAAAGCTGCAGCTCATTGCACTTGCTGCAGGGCTGGAGCTTAAGCCTTGTCTCTAGTGGAAGCTGCACGACTACGACATGCCCTGTAAGCAGTTCCAAGATCGCTCCAATTGTGAAAACTGAAGCAACTATTTGGCATTCTGCATGGAATATTAATAAAGTTTCAAATAAAGAGAATTATGTTAAAAACATATTGTAGTATTTATTATTATTTATTTTGAATTTCGATATAGTTGTTTATCAATTGCCAGACTGTCGATTGAGGCTTTCTTATACACTACCCTAGCTATGCGTTTAAACTAGATTATGGTTTATTTCGTGCTGTAAGTTTCAAAGTGTTTTATTTTGGATACTATCGATAGTTTAATTCGACATTTAGTTACTTTTGTATGCAAAAGGAAATGTTCAAGCTGTCGCAGTTTTCCACTTTTTTATCAGTGCAGATAATACCCAAGCTAATCGCTTTTTACAGGGTATTAAGAGCAGCAATAAATTGAATTGCAGCACAGAAATATTTGTCTATGGACAGGAATCGCGAGTCGCGTCGTTGATGATGATGGAATTCTGGTTTAACAACGTTCAGTGATCCTCAAATGACATTATCTGTCCGGCTGTCCTGTCGGTCTGTCTGTCCGTCCGTCCGTCCGTCTGTCCGCTGTCTCTGTTGCATTTCGTGTTCGTGTTCGCGTTGTGCTGCCCTGCAGGGGTGCCAAAGAGTGTTTTTTCCTCTCGCTTCAGTTGCTGTTGTTCTTGTTGTTGTTGTTGTTGTTGTGTTTCTGTTGCACGATGACGTTGCAGTTTTGTTACTGTCGCTGTTGCTGTTTTTGCAACGTCAATAAACGAGTTTTGCGGCCTGTGCTTGTGCCTGCGCCTCAAGCCTCAAGCCATGCGAACTGGCCAAGCCACGCTCTATTGGAGTCGTCAACGCGGGGGGAGGGGAGGGGGGTTTGGTGCATCGAGCTGGGAGTTTGGATTCGACTTTGGTTCGTCTACCTTGTGCAAGTATTTGTATGAGTGTGCTTTGACTCTTTTCCTTTCGTTTCGTTTATTTTGCGTTGCCAAGTTCCATAGGATTTTGAACCCGTTTTGTCGTCATGTCAGCCCCCCACCCCAGCCCTGGCCTCTCTCGTTAACCGTTGCACTCCATGTGGCGCGTCCATAACCTAACCTAACTTTTTTTGTTGCCTCAAAGCCGGAGATGAAATAGCGTGCGGCAAACGCTTTGTTAGCCGCTTTTTTGTTCTCCTTTGCGTCGCAGTGGTTGTTGTGTTTATTTTCTGGGATTTGTGTTCTTTTGTGCTGAATATTAAACGTTTTATACTCTAACCCGTTGTTTATTCGTTCGCTTGTTTATTTTATCCATGACCTTTTTTGCGCTATGCGAGAAGCTTACACAAATTGTTGTTATTAGAGCTTTTGTTGCGTTTACAAATAACTGAGTGTTAATTGCTTAATTGACTGGTGTTTAAAATGAGCAAAATGGGAGTGAGTAATTCATCATTTAAGCTGTTTACATTTTAATTGCATTTCCATTTTTTTTTTTTTTTTTGACAGATGACATTTACAACCAATGCTGATCAAATGCAAGCTAAAAACTTAATTATTGCTACAACTTTGTCAAATTTTAATCAATTTTCAAGCGAAATTTAATACACTCATATGTTTAAATAAGCTTAAGTGGAATAACTATATTCCAACCAGCACATACAATGCGTGCGAGCGAGCCATCTATAGTCATAGAATTTGCAGTCATAAATTAGCTAGATAATAGGTGACCGCACTAGCTTTGTGCAAAATATTAACCACTTTTGACTAAGGTTTCAATTTTGTGGCACACAACTCGGGATTTTTATTAGCCAACTTTTCGCTCAGTTGACAACAGTTCTGGCTGTCGCCCTTTGAGTGAGGTATTTTCTCCTGATGGAAATAATTGCATATTTCTGCATAATTTATGACTGTATATGCACACACTCGCACTCACATGTGCTACACCCACATATTGTCATAATTCACTGCGTAAGAAGAGGCTCAAAAGCCTTGCAAGAAGTGCTGCCCTCTCTCTCTCACTCTCTCGCTCTTTGTGGCCCATCAAAGCGCCTGTCGCTTCTGTTGGTCGTGTATGGCATGCAAAGTAATTTGTGGCACATGTGGGTGTCAGTCTTTAGTCTTTCGAATCGTCGCAAGAGCAGCGTAAAATGCAATCTACAACAATGAAAAATTACAAACAGCAGCAACGGCAACGCCAACAACAACAACAGCCAAAAAGAGAGCTTGCGTATTTCCTGTGTGTGAATGAAAAGCAGCAACAACATCGAAAAACGAGTGCAAATTTCAATTTGCAATATTCTGCAAATGCAATGCAAATACAACTACGACGAAGAGTACTGTGTGCAGCTTTGCCAAAGAGCGCGAGCTTATTAGGCTGGGGAAAGCTTTTGGGCGCTCTCTCAATCTCTGATTTCGCTCTTGCTGTTGCTTGGGTTCTCTCTGTCTGCCAACTTCGCGCTCTGCACGTTGCGTGTCATTGACCTTTGAAATTGCATTGCATGTGGCTTCGCTTATGTGTTGCTGTTGCTGCCGCTGTCGCTGCCTCTGCCGCTAACGTTGCGTCTGCCATTTGCTCTGCTTTGCTTTTGCTACGTCATTCTACGTTATTTCGCATTGCCGCCTGCCTGCCCACAAGCCCCTGCTGTCTGCGTCTGTGTCTGCCTGCCTTCCTTTTGCTGTGACTTCGTCATCAAGCTCTTCTCCACACACACACAAACACTAGCACACGTGTGTGTTGCTTGTGTGCTTGCCATAACATAAAATTATATTAAGGCAGCCAAAGTACAAAAACCAGCGCTGCTTATCTGTCGCCCCCTTTAGCCCGTCCCCCCTTCCGCGCAAGCAGCTTACGGCGGCTGCTGCGGCTGCTCTTCCATTGTGTCTTGCAAGTTATTTTAATATCTTCTCCGCTGCGCTTTCAATATCTTGCATTATTTTTTTTTTGTTGTTTGTTTGGCTGGTCCTTTCGATTAAATCGACGTCCCCGCTAATCGCCCGATAGGAAAAGTTTTGCAACGGCAACGGCAATTGCGACAACTCTCGGCCTGAGATTCACAAAGTCGCATTGTCTGAGTGGACGCCCTGAAGCAACAGCGGCAACCGGCGCTGAAGTTCATTGAACGCCCCGCAGACATAAAGCAAACTCAATAAACGAACGCACAGCGCAAATAAACAGCAGCCAATAAGAAAACGAATGTGCAGATACAAATCGCAATCGGGCAAGAGATGCAAAGACAGAACCAACGCAAGACGCAGCCGAAGCAGAAGCACAAAGGGAGAAACAGACGCAGAAACAGAGACAGACTGAAACAAAAGACAACTAAAAAAGAGCAACTCTAGTAGTAGTGCACACACACACACACACATGCACGCACACTTGCAAAGAATCAACTGATATTGTGCCTGATGATTATCAGTGTTGTTGAAGTGCCATCAAACCGATTCGACCATGCATAATAAAAACAGGTGTGTAAAACCATTAAGCATGGTTCCATAATGAACTGGTTCATATTTGAATCAGTTGCAGTTTAATTGCACCTTTATAACTCCATGCATGCAAAGTAAAGCTTATTGGGAATTAAAATGGCACACCCTGGTCGAGTGGGTGCAGAAATATTAACAATATAATATGCACTTACATAAATGCAAACAATACCCTACAAATATGCAAGAGTTGCCATCGCATTATGATTTAATTGCACAAAAGGCCGGGGCGACAATATTGTGCAATTTGCGAGCAACAAAAGAGCAGTCATAACAAGGCAAGTGACTGGTCAGACGCGGACTCGGACCCAGACCGATACCCACAGACGACAGGCAAGAAGAGGATGGGGGGCTCATAAAAAGGAGCAGCCGAAAACGTACAATTTTTGAACAAAAGACCCATAGCGAGTAAAAGATAGAGAGAGAGAGAGAGGAGGAGAGAGAGAACAAGCGTAGTCATGACGCGACAACAACCATGACCCACACCAATAAGCAGGAAGCGAAACGGCAAACGACAAAATAAACGCGAAAACAACTTTGCCAAAAAGCAGCAGCAGCAACTGTAATAAAAATACATGTATTGCCCGTCGCAGAGGTAGATAAAGAGCGAGAGAGGGTGTTTGTGTGTGTGTGTGTGCTTGCATGGAACACACAGAGGGAGGTAGAGCGTATCGTTTACTCGCTTCAACGCCAAATTTCAATTACAATTACCAACACTGAGGCGACAAGAGTGCCGAAAAAGGCGAATCATATGACGTAGACAACGGACAAATTATAAAGAGAGCCGGCTGTTGGGAGTTGATGGTGGGGGGATAGGCAACCGGTTGTGGAGGCGTGGCAAAGCAGCTTAGCGTGAATGAAACTCAAACAACTCCGCATACTCCACATAAGAAACAAAAGTAGTCAAAAAAAAAATGCTACAAGCAAGCCACACACACACATACACTTGAAGAGAATCATAAACATATGCATGTTTGTATGTACGGTAGGTACGTACATATGTGTACATACATATGGCTATTAAAAATGGCTGCTAACATGGCTGCGAACACGAAGGCAACGCAACAGACAGAGACGAAACACATACATATGCATATAACTCCAGCATTTAAATCGGAGCACCAGCAGCAGCTCCAGTGAGTGCTCCACGAATGAAGTTGCAAAGCAGAACGTGCAAAGGTTAATCAACTCTGCATTTGGCTTTGCCAACAACTTCCCAACTCGGCACTCGATTTTTCAAATGGCAGAAGAGTCGCCTCCGTCGTCGTCGTCGTCGTCATCGTCATAGCCGACTTCAATGTGTGCGACTGGGTACTCCGTCGAGTCGCGCAGCTCCACCATGTCTCCACAAGCAAGAAAGGAGTAGGTAGCGTATACGAACAACAATCAAGAGCAACAGCAAAAGCAGCAAACAACAACAGCAAATGCCATCTAATTGAATTGCTTGCATGGGACGCTTATCTCACAGCATCTATATGTGTGTGTGTGTGTGTCAGTGTGCAGCTCCCATGACAATGGCATTGAAAGAGCAGCGCGCAAGCAAACTCGAAACGTAAACCAAAGAGAGTGTATGTGACACATAAGATGGAGCAAGGGAGCGAGGGAGAACGCGATGCATTTGAAGTTAAGAGAGCGCAATTGCAAATGGCGTATTGCATAATTTTGTGCAGCCGAACCTCGTGTAGGTGCCACAGTCTCTCTGACCGTGTGTATATGTGCGCTTGTGTGTGTGGCATTGGCTTTTTAAGCGTAGGCTCTGTTGGCCTTGGTTCATTTTTTTTTTTTTTTGTATTTATGAATTCTGTTGAAACGAGAATATTTCTCGAGGGATTAAATACGTTGGCAACTGAAAGCCTGAGGTAAGGCTAGGCACGTTGATAGTTCCTTGTTAAAGTTGAATTCTTGATTGAACAACATGCTTATTATTATTTTTATTTAAGTTATTATAATAGAAATTAATAGATGGGAAGTTTTTTTTTTATGAACGTTTGATAAATACTTTAAATTTTGAAAGTCAAGTTTCTGATTTTTGATGCATTCTTGTAATGAAAGAAAAAAATATATATGTTTTGAAATATCAGATTTTAATCTGAAACCTTCTTTAAAAGATATCTCCTCTTAAACCTTATGCAATTTAGGCATATTATTTGAAGAAATTTAAGTCGAATTCCATCACTTCCTGTAGACGCCGATCTTATTTGCATTTTGCATTTAATTGTCTATTGTCTGCTTTCAAATTGAGTGGCCTGAATCATGCAAGCACAGAAAAGTAGCTGTAAATATACCAATTAAGCAAACAACTTACATATTTAAATGACCAACAGGCAGCAGATAACCACACACACACACACTAACACAGTGCACTCACACGAAGTAAATATGAAAATTAATAGCCGAGAGTTTATTATGCATGCAAATATTTCCACATCATTGCGCGCAGTCGGACGAAAATGGTTGATTAATGTGCAGTTAAATGAATTTCGATATTATTTGCACAACACTGCGTATACGTGATATGGAAAATATCCACCAAACATTATGATTACCAGACATAGATGTAAATGAGTGCTGCAAGGTAGAGATACCTGAAAGCCGGCTTACATGGCGTATGCTAAACATAAATTTGCCTTGATTATTTCTATCTGTGTTTTGTTTTGTTGCCAACTGTTATCAAATGCTGGCCACAGATGAATACAAAACTGTAGGAAGCACTTGGCCAAAATCCGAAAATAATTGCAGCCTACAAATGCTAAAGTTTTAAGCTCGCAGCGAAAAGTTCAATGCGGGCCATGCAAAGAGCAAAACACAAACAAAAAGTAAACAAATGCAGGCAAAGAGCGCAGTTAGTGCAAGAGAGCGGCAGCGTGTGCAAAGAGAGTCGAATTCAAAGAGAGTTGTAGCATGCCGGTGTAGGGGTAATGGCAGTGTGCAAAGCTCTCGCTGCCACTGCCACTGCCGTTGTCGACGTTGACGTTGGCGGAGCTGTTACCGGTTTTGTTTTGCACGACGTCAGCGTACGAGCATAAGTAGGAAGGAAGCCAGAAAGCAAACATGTGCTAGTGTGTGTGTGTGTGAGTGACGTCGCTGCTGCTGCTCGGCTTGTTGTCTGTGTGACTTTGTTGAGGCAGGTCCTGGCCAAAATAGGTACAGCCAACGAACTGCGCTCAGACAGACGTCGCGTTCTCTCTCTGCATGTGTGTGTGTGTGTGATTGTGTGTGCTGCTACCACATAAGAAACATGTGGAAGTGGCAGGCCAATGGATGAAGACGCAGAAGCATTTTGGCAGCGTCTCTGCCACAACGAACAACAGGCACAACAAACATGAGCAACATATAGCCAAAACACTCGATAAATACACACATACATACATACATGCACCCGTACACTCAGCTGCAGCTGCAGCCGCTGCGACGTCGGCAGCGTCTGCGGGCAGCGACTGCGCTGCTGAGGGGCCGCTCAGTGGCATTTCAGTTTCAGTTTTGTTGTTTCGAGCATTTGCCGTTCAGGAAGCGCAACGCCAAGTTGCTCAAAGAAGCAAAACTAAAGCTACCTATACATATATATTTACTTGTATATATGTATGTGCACACACACACACATACATAGTACTTATATAGTGACTATAACTATGTCTATGGTCGTTAGTTTTTGCCAGAACGAGCAGATTTTCGTTGTTTTTCCATTTTGTTTGTGTTTTTTGTTGTTCTTGCTCTTGTTTTTGTGGGCTATGAATATATAATGCAGTTTCTCTGCTATGCCTTTGTTGCAAATTGAATTGGAACTTGCAACAGTAGCAGCAGCTTACGTTGCAGCAGACAAATCTATTGAGGATTAACTCCAGTTAAGCGAATTCCGGCAGATCGCAGCGCCGTGCATCGAGTACATCTAATTGGCAATAGCTACATAGCAAAATGACTAAATTAATTCTTTAATTCTTTGCAGTTGCAGCCCGACTTCAGAGGACCTAGAGGAACTTGCAACAGTCGCAGCATAAGTATTAGTTATCATTTCAATTGGTTTCGCTTGCTAAACATCCTCATTCATGAGTGTCTTTTTCTCTTGCAGTTGGACGGACGAGCCCAAGGAATTTCACAACAATGCAAAATCAGAGAGGCAATGCGATAATGTCTCTAAACTACAGCATATAAATCTAAATCAATATCGAATTGTAATCCAATGACAAATGGTGCATACTCACATATGGACCATTAACAGAAACCCGTAAATCCGAACTTGTGCTGTTTTATATCTGTTACAAGACCGGCATTATGGGAGTCTGTCAATGCAAACAACTGGTTTTTGGCAACAACAACACAAAGAGTTCTAAACAAGAAATCAACTACATTTCACAATGGACCTAAAGCAAACTACAAATAAATATATAATTCAATAATAACCAATGCATAAACAGTCATTTAAATATGATGAATATTGGATAATAAAATAACAGGCAACTAAACTACGTACTAAAAATATATAAATAAAATGTTACTATTAAAAAAGGACGAATGTTATAATAGATATCTGGGATATATATAAAAAGTTTTTATAATATATAAATAACATTTCTAAATAAATCAAAATTAAATTAATAATTGAATTACTGAGATAAGGAAGCATTCCAAGATGAGTAAAAGTATAATTAATAATAATATATAATATAAATATATACATTGAAGAGGAGCGCTTATAAAATACCCACATATAAATTCTAAAAAGCATATAAATAATATTTTAATAATTTCATATATAAAGAGTCCTTCATCATAACAAAAGCAATTTCGTTTCAACTTATTGGTTGCATATATTAGAGCTTTACTTTATCTGATAACCAATATTCTACAAATGCTTTCATTTAATAACCAAACACAAATAATTATACCAGATGGATGTATGTTTCTTTAATCACAAATTCCTTGCATAAAAATATCTAGGTTTCACAATTTTTATTCTTGTTTGCTTTTTATCGCCTAATCCCAATGAAACCCAAGCCTAAACCAAAACTCAAACCAAACCAGCAAGCAAAAAGGACTACATCTAGGACCTTTTTCTCTCTGGCAAATTGAGGTAGTAGGTTGTATAGTAGTAACTATAAATCATACTATACAGCGTGCTAGCTTTCTTTGCTTGACTATAAGCCACAAAGACAACCAAACTTCCCCCAATACACACGCACACGCACACGTACACACAGACACATACGCCACACACACATAGTATTCAACACACGCTCAAAACAGCCATACAATGTGTGCAAACTGTGTGTGTATGTGAAAGTGATTAATTCCGAGTTGACAATAGCAATGCCATAGTGGATCTGCCGTCGATCTATGATAATTCCTTCACATATTGGTATTAGTGACATGTGCAAATGTTTGTATGGCTGATTCCCTGAGACCCTAACTTGTGACTTTTAATACCAGTTTCACAAGTTTTGATCTCCGGTATTGGACGCAAACTTGCTGATGTTAGTAAAAAAATAAAAAAAAGAACTCGAGGAAATGCAACTCTTTATGGATTAAATAAGAATACAGCAAGAGCGAACAAATGGTAACTTTTGATGCATTTCCAATAATCTTCAACTTGCAGACCAATGCCATAGGAGTACAACAAAGGAGTACTTAAGAGCGTATTTACAACTGATAATATTGCCATTGTCTTTATTGTAAGTGTATATTTTTGCCGCTTTATAGAAAAGATGTAATTTCTTTTATTTATTCCCAGAAACCCAGTTTTGGATTAATTTCGGATTATACAAAAACAAAGGATTATTTATTTTCTTTCTAAAATCACAATTTGAACCCACACACCTTTGGATACCATACAATAGCAGACGACATGCACATTTAATTGATTCTATTTAACTATCTGTACGGATATTTAATATGTATAGATCAAGCCTCTGTTGTGTACAGTTTAGAGACCACCGTTGATTATAACATTCCGCTCAGATCCACGGCCTAAAAGTTAATTTTCTAACACGCACGGTTAAAGTTTGTCTTCATATCTTTTATTAATATTTTTTTACAAGTTTATATCGTAGTCATTTGTCAAGACTTAAACTTTCATATAGTCCAGTGTCCAGAGCACTAGTGCAATTATTTTTCAAATAACTAACTTTTTCAAATCACTAAGTTCTTCATTCATTTCGATGAAATAAAATGTTTGTCACATTCTGCTGTGTATTAAATTAGAACTAGTGTCCTAACAATTATTTATCATTTTACACTTTCAATGTATTATAAGCAAGCAGTTCAAAATCATTCCTTTTTCTACTTTTCGTTGAGATGCGATGTTCACCTCAAGTTCAAACTCTCAATCAGTTTTGTTTTTAAGCCATGATTATAATGCTGAACATTCTCTTGAACCTATTTGAGATAAATAAAAAATTGATCTAATGAGCAAAATAACTTGAACAATTATGATTTGAATATCTATTAATAAATTGGTGTCCGAAATAAATGAATTTACATGTTTTATTTTGTTAGTCCTGCTCATTGTCATAAATATTAAGTATGCGTTTGATCATACAAAAAAACAACGTCGCCATTGAATGAAGTGAATGCAGCCAATTCCCCGTCAGCAGTTAAGATAATGTTTGTATTTGTTTGTAGAATTTATGAAAGAAACTTAAAAACTCTAGGAATTGAGAGAGACGACTGAGTATCTGATATTAGTAAACTCCTATTAAATATTAAAAATAGTAGTAGACCAGAGTTGACTTATTAACAATCATTTATTGTAAACCCAAAGCTGAGTTGTCTGTAGATCGATACACAACATAATTACAATAAAGCTAATGTATAAACTACCATATCTAAGTACTAAGTTGGAGTTATGAATGCAAAAGATGCTGGATGTGAGCTGAGCAACAATTTCATTGTCATTTTGATACAATAGTTTAGAGAGTTGAGAGCATACAAAATATATAAGTATGTTACGTCAAATGTATAATTGTTAAATGTGGATTTATGCTATCATATATAAAGTACGGACTACGTTTGAGAATGCGATGCTTCACTGATGCGTGCACTTGTTGTCCTTGGATTTCTTTTTACGATCTTCACTTGAATTCGATCGGCGTGTACCCTGAATTGGCATGTAAGGTGGCGTGGGGCTGGCGCTTTGATCTGTAATTGGACACATGCATTAATATATAATTGCATTAGTTTAGTTTTTCGTTTAAATACATATATACCAAAGTTGCCGGATTTGGAGTACTTCATGTGGGGCGACACATCGTGACCGCTGGAGAGTGTGCTGTCATGGGAGCCCGCCTCCGAGCCGTAGTGCTCCGAGCTGTGAACAGCAAGCGCAAATACTGGTTAAATTGATTAAATAAGCTGATATAGTGGTCGCCTTACCGCGTCATTGAATTGTGCTGCTGCAACTGCTGCACCGTCTCGGCGGCCATGTGCAGTGAGATGGGTCGTTGACCGACAGGTCGACAGCTGTCCACGGGCAGCGTGTAGATGTCATCCTCGCCTCGTGTGAGACTGTGCGCTGCGGCAGCTGCCTGTCGCTGTTGCCGCTGCATGGAGCCATGCGATGAGGTGCTGTCACGTGTCAGGCTGCCATTGGTGAGCGTGCCATTTGGCTGACGCTGCTGCTCCTGGCGACTGCTGTTGAGCACATCGATGGGATTCGAATACGCTTCCACATCGATGTCTGGCTGCGTTTGTGACGACGACATGCAGTCCTGTGGCAGCGACAACAACGGACCGCAATGCGAGCCCAAACCATTGGTGCCACACAGCAAAGTATTGCCGTTGCCATTGCTGCCACATGTGGCACCTTCCTTCTGCTGCGATTTGCGCAGACGCGCCTTCTCTTTGGCGCGCTTTACTTTGGCTTTCTCCTAAAAGGCAGAATGCATTTATAAGATGAACTTTTATTGCGCTATAGACTTACGCGCTCTTGCAGCATCTTGGCCAGCTCCTTGTCCTGCGCCTCAATGGCCAGCAGGCGATCGCGCTGCTCCTGCCGCATGTTATCCTTGCTCTCAATCGCCTGCAGACGACGCGCCAACAACTGAAAATAACCCAAGAGAAAAGTATTAGACTCGCTTGGCGATAAATGCGAACTCGAAGTCTACCTCATCCTTTTGCTCCTGCTTGAGCTTCTGGCTCAGCTCGTGTATCTCCTCCGGGGGCAGCCCAATGTCGCGCAGACTCGCATAGTCGCAGGGATCCACATAGAGCTCAATGTCGTCCGCATGCTGTTGCATGTGCCGCTCGACGGCTTTGGCATTGCCCAGCGCAAAGTTGCCCACCATTTGATCATACTTCTCCGGCGAGAGTTTCTGAAATTTGTGTTCGGTTCGAAGTAAGTTCTCATTGGATGCAGAACGCTCAACGGTTGGAGTGGCGGCAGCTGCTGCCGATGTCGTTGCTGCTGACATGCCGCGTATGCTGTCAGCAACATCGGCATAATCCACCACCAGCTCATCTATGTCAGGCGACTGATTGATTGTGGTGGGTGTGTGCTGGGATGTGCAAGCGGATGCGGTGCTGATGCGACGTGCGGATTGATGTGACTGTTGTGCATGAGCGTGATGGAAGCGTGACTGTTGTTGTTGTTGTTGTTGATGCTGTTGCTGTGACGATGGTGATGTTGGCGCGTGCTCGACAGCAGCATCACTCACCAACAGCTGATTGTGTGTAGTCTGTAACTGTGCCTGTGCCTGTGCCTGTCTACTGGGTGTGCTATTTTCTGCTACTGCTACTGCTGTTGGTATATCTAATATATTTGGTATGAGCGATAGTCCTACATAGTTGTCTGTTTGTGAAAAGTGTTGCTGCTGCAGCTGCAATGGTTGCTGCTGCTGTTGTTGCCTGAGATATCTAGCTTGCTGTGAAGTGCTAGGCTCAAGGTTGCCATTGGCTTGCTGTTGTTGTTGTTGTTGCTGCTGATGTATACTTGCTTTGGCTGGCCGTGGCGGTGGGCGGCTTTTATCGCGTGTTGCTGGCGGCGGCACTGGCGGCAGATTCACATAGATCTCCTGCAGATATTAACAGTACATTATTATTAAATTGAGCAATTGATTGCATTAATTAAAAGCATGCATACTTTTAATTCATACTACCAATTAAGTTGCATTTTATGTGTTTATTTCATAACCTCTGTACACTGTTGCATTCATTATTTTCTGCATTTAACTATTAATTTATGCCCAGCATAGTGAAAAGAGACTTTATCATCATTACTATTTTGATTTTTCTGCTTCAGATGCGCTGCATTTTAATTACTAATTCTACTAATTGCTATTACTTTCATTGTTACATTTCCAATTGCAGTGCTGTAAATAACAGCTAGCTGTTAACATTTATGTTAGTGCATTAACAGTTGTCATTATTAGACTTAAGGTTGCTGTAACTACAACTGTAACTAGCATGTAATTTCTTAATGTACAAAAGTACTCACTTTTAATTAATGTTGTTAATATAGTATTAATATTAAGATCAAGTAAGAAGTTTGTTTTTTGCTAAGTATGAAAGTTATATTATGTAAATGTCTGGTTACCAATATGTTACTGTTCTATTAACATTATGTTCATGTTGGCTACATTCTTGTACTGCCATGTTAAACGTTTACATTATGACGACTGTTGATTTGCTGTCAATGTTAGCTATTTATTTTTGTATACTAGTGATCGATAGAGAGACCTGTCTCTCTTAATTGCAATCTTCTTAAGCAATGCAATTCAAATATCATAACTTGCTAAATAATATTCTTCTACGCCCACCTGCATTTTCTGTGCTATAAACTCGCTCTGCTGCAGCTCCTTCTGCTGCTGTTCCTGCAGATCACGCTCCAGCTTGTCGGCGATTTCTTTGGCAACGCGTTTATCGTGCTCCTCCCTGATGGGTAAAATACATACACAAGGAAAGGCATTGATTAGTTCAGGGAAAGCTAATATAATTCGAAATTATTGCAAATATCATTACTGCTCAGTGAGGCGTCTTCGGTAGGCCTCCACTTGACGCTGGGCCTGCTCTGTTTCCTTAATTTGCTCATGCAGTGCCGTGGGGAAATCTTCGCGCACCACCGCATTCCTGTACCGATTGCCCTTATAAAAGTCGTTAACTGCAATGAGAGCAATCAAAACATAAAAAAAGGAAATGCAATCTGAATGCAATCTTGTAAGAACTTACTCTCCTGGGACTGCAGCTTGTAGGCCAGAGCGCCGTCCTCACGCACGAGCCATTCCTTGCAAACTGCAATGAGACAATGTGGAGAGAAGTGAGTAAGACAGAGAAAGAGCAAGAGAGAGAGAGAGAGAGAGAGAGAGATGTGCTTAAGTTATTAAGGTTGCCTCTAATCACCTTTTGATGGCCAATAAACTGTCAGCTTGGGCCGAACTTGATTACATTTCATAAAGATACTTAACGGCAACAGAGCCTATCAAATTACAAGCCGAATCTAATGAAGCCCCACACTTGTGTGCATATAAGATAGACTCGCCATTCTCCACTTAAGGATTGGAAACCCGATGAGTCACGTCCCTTTCTCAAATATTAGGGGCATTTTAAACAAAGAAATTCCATTGAAGATGCACATGCTTCGTTGTGTTTCACGGAAATGCATTTGATGTGGCTCCCAGATACAGCCACAAAGGCAGAGGAGGGTCAGCAGATAGAGTGGGGGGTGGGCGGACAACAACGGATGTCAGCTCTTTGATCGATTTACCGGGCAGCAAGATCTTTGTCTGTTGATAAGCGAAAGCGTACTGTAAAAATCTACTTTTAATTGTGTGTACAGAATTTTGTTGATTGTCAGCTTAAAAAGAGGGGGACACACAACTGCCGTTTGCGGTTGACGTTGCTGTGGTTCGACTTAAGTCGCGGCTCTCTGTTTATGCCACGCTGTCATTTATCATTAGTCGCGGAGCAGTTGGTAATTGGTTGCCTTTGGGGGTTTGTTGCTTTGGAAAATGGAAAGTGCCAGACGAAGACGAAAGTGGCGGCCAGTCTCAAGTGCACACTTCCATTGTGTGAAGCATCTGTTGCTGCTGGCGATAATAAATGCCGCAAAGGCAATCAAAGTGATTCTTATTTATTGAGCTGTTTATTGAGCCACGAACTTGCCAGCCTCTCGACCAGCTAACATTACTTCTTAATCTTCTTTTCATTTCTACGTTAGTTCCATTTGAAATGGACTATGTGTGTTGTACGCCAAAATTGCAGTTTAATTTGAGAATGCAAAAAAATACAGTATAGCAATCAAATATATTGACTTTCATATTTAGTTAAACTCCATTACCATTCAAATCCATTTTAACAACAAGTTTTCTTTCCTTTTATAGTTATTTGTTCATTTAATTGATCATGATCATATATCTTCAATACAAATCAAGATTGGTTTTTAATGCGAATTTCCACTTAGAAATGAATGTGTAAAAAGCATAAAATGATCATGCTATAAAACTTACAATCATTTTATAGATTTTGTCAGCCATTTATGCGGCAATCAACTATTTTCTTTATTTCCACACTCAAGTTTTCATTTGGGTATACAGCAAATGCATTTCCGATATAAAAATCAATGCCTACTTTTATTTCCACACACTCGTTGAATATCTTATCCATTTAAAGATCACTTTTGCAATCGTTTCACAGATATTATTGACCATTTATTTTGTTGCTTTATCTTAATTAAGACTATTTCTTGAAGGAAGTTTTATTAGTGCGTCGCCAATTGCATTTGTATTTCATATTTGCGTTATTTCTATAAATTTGTACGCTTCGTTGATCAAATGAAAATGCCCCAAATGCATTTCCCAGATATAAATCAATGTTCTACATTCAATTACTTATTTTTTCTTTAAAAGTGACAAAACCACACGACAGTTGTTTAGTTTACAGTATGATAGCGTGATGAACGACAGCAGTATTCATTGAGTGTACTCACACTCGAAAGTCATTGCACTCATTAGAAGCTCAGTTTTAAGTGTAGATAGAAAGCGGAGAGTTGCCCATAAGTGTGTTATCTATGCGACACAAAAGGTTCTTTTACTGTCTTGCAACTGTCAGTTCAGCAATTAGCTGAACTCTGACCACAGATCTGTGAGTAAGTCCCGAGGGAAAACTGCTAGTTCTATTGCTGCATGCAATTAGAGTGGCTTGCCTAGTTGAATTATGTGATGACCCTGCATCCTCTGGCCTCTCCACAAGCTGCAGCTCTGATGTTGCTTAATTAACTGCAATTTGCGGAACTGAATGTGCAACACGATGTTGGGGAGAAGAAAGCAAGACTTGCAAACATAATCAATTTAGCTGTTTGCTTTTCCATTTGATTTCTGACTGACCAAAGCAGCAACCTAAGTAGACTAAGTCTGCAATGTATGTTATCTGGCTGTCTGCATGTCTGTGTGTCTGTGTGTGCCCCTGCATATGATTCCGACAAATTTGTAGCTGCTGCTCTGCATAAACAACAGCCAATGTATCGTTTTCTGCTTTTTGTATTTGGTTTTTTGGTTTTTATTTGTGCCCGTTCGGCGTGATTGCTCCGGTTGGCCCTCTCGTCTTACACATTGCTGCAATGTTTTTATTTGCGCTGACTTCGACAACTCGTACGTACGTATTACCAGCTATATGCTGTTCCCTTTTCCTCCTCCCCCCGTTGCCGTAGCCAAGTGGCATATGTTTATTGTGCTTTCAGCATACATATTACTTACTAAGTCTCATCGGTCTTGTGTTGTTCTTTCGTCCGCGCGCTTTGCTTTTGCTTTTTCATAATGCCACGCCAAAGCGCAGCTTTGCATACCCTGTAAGATTTGCTTGGGGTATGCTGAATGCAAGCTGTGTTTGCAGCAGACTGAGAATGTGAGAGGAACTAGGCAAAAAAGATTGAAATCTTAAGAATACTAATCGCATATACTTTGCTCTGACAAAACTGATGCTAATGATAATGAAGTTGAGAATTTGAATATTTATAATGTTATATGTAATGAAGTCAATGCTGATACTTAACTTAGTTTACTAGTAATGAGAACACTTAATTATTGTTTTTATTTATTGAGATATTTGATACACTACAAGTATAATTTTACTACTTACAAATTGTAGAGCTAGTCATTTAAAATTTGTGGCTGCATCTAATGGCAGTATTATATATTGTATATATTGACAATAATAATAATATATTGATTCTCTAATTTTGTATTTTCAAAACTAACTGCAAGTAGTATATATTTAGGGTATTTCCCTAGTGTGTCATGCCGAACTGCAGTAATTCAACTCATTATTATGCACAGCGTATGGCGAATCAAAATGGTAAAAATAAGTTAAACTTTGTCTGGCTGGTCAGCAAACGTTAATGTTGACGTTAACTTACTGTACATTTTACACCGCCGTTAAATAATTTCTCATTATTTATTGTTACTTTTTCGTATAGCACAATAACATTTAAGAGTCACAGGAAATGGGCAAGCTAGTAAAAAGTAAAAAGTGTTGCAAAAAGGTCTATGAAAATTGTTTATGTAGCTGTCAAAGATTTTGAGCTGACAATGCAAATGCACTTGTCGCACGAAATTTGAAATTCTTTCAATTTCCTGTTGTGCCACACACACACACACACACACACACACACACACACGCGCATACTTATGCAGATAATAAGATACTCAGATATTCGATTCATTGATAAGCAAGGTTGTAACTCATGTGCAGACAATGACAGATGATTTATGAGTCAAAGACTGAGGGAAATTGTTTTTTGTTAAGTATTCGTATTTATCTTGCCCTGGAACGGGTTTCTTTTTGCGCCAAATAACAGTTGACCCCGTCTCGAAAAGACAACAAAACAATTGACACTCATTCCACACACACACCGTGTGGTGTACTGTGCTGCTGTGTGTGATATGTGGTGTGTGTGGCAATGTGGGTCGCAAGCAGTTTATTGACTTGACCAAAAAGAACACGGAGTGTCAGGCAGGCAGGCAACGGGTTAGTAAGTCACTGCAGTGGACTCAGTATGCGTCATGCTGCGAGTTCACAGGAATTCCAAAACCTTGTTGTTCTCCCCCTTTTGGCCAAGTCAGCTGATCGCCAAAGTTGTTGGTTCACATTTGTATTGTGTTAATTGCTTGAATTCCTCAGCTGACGATGCAGAAAAGATGTTTGCTTATTAAACGAGTTGCGGATTTATGAGTTGAAATCAATTATAGCTCTTATTTATTTCTTACAACATTGTCTTGATACCTTCATTATCTAACAGTTTGATGCAACACATGTATACACACATTCAATTGATTATTAACCGGTTAAGAACCGATTCATTGTTTGCCAAATGATATAACAGGTTTTCATTTTATTCTCTTCTAAACTTGTTTATTGAAGAGAACAAAGAATGGTAATTTCATTCAGGGGTTTTAGCATTGTGTGGGAATTATTTTGACACGCAGCGAAAATGGTTTAAAAATTGAATATATAATATTTGAAAAAGAGTTGGATTCTACGATCATTTTAACAGTTGAAATGCAATTATTTGCTCAACTATTTCAATACCCATTGCAAAACAGACTTACAACCTATTATGGAAATAATACAGATATATTAATATACTTCAACAAATGAAAATGAACACTGTTTACCTCTTTCCCTTATTCCCTTGAATTATTATTGTTATTAAAGCGACATTATTAATAAAGGTAGAGCAATCGTAGATGTCATTTAAATTAATTTCAAAAGTCTTCTTTCGAAATGCAAAGATGTCTGGAAAGTGTTAATGAAAAAATGTGCTGAAAGCGCTTTTATTTAACCCACATTCAAGTGTTGCCTTTTCGCCTGCTTTGGAAATTGAAGGCCACAAGCTGGAGTGATTTTCCATAGCCATTTTCACCAGCCCAGGGCGCCCTTTGTTAGCCACGTTTGAGGCAGGGAGACCTCAATTAACCTTCGCAATGCATTCAATTACAATTACAGTTCACAGCGTTTTCCAACCGCCAACACTTTGGTGGCACTTGCAGCTCTTGTGGGGCTTCCATCAATGATTTTTTGCCTCTTTCCCACCTGTCGTCACAGTATGCCTTGCTCTTTCCCACTGTCAATCTACCATCTCTTTGTACGCCCACGGCATGTTCAACTTGTGGCTTAAGCATGAATGGTTCGAGGCAGAGGAGGAAAAAAGCGATCGCGTGAAAAGTTACACAAGCCGAGAAAGAAATTGTAATATGTAAAAAGCAAAACAATATGTGATGCATATGCAAGGTATATTGTAAATATACATATATTGTTGATAAAAGAGGAAAAACAATTACAAAGCAGAGCGGAAAACCAAATTGGAAAGTCGTCTCTTGTCGGCAAAATTGATGAGAGCCACCGAAAAGCAGGAAAAATGGCTGTCGACATCGACGACTGCATTGCATTGCATTGATTAGCGGCTGAAAGTGGAAAAACCTGACTCAAGGTTGTTGAACATGCCACCAGAGAGCCAAGAGACGACGACGACGTTGAAGACGAGACCCAAACAAATATGTGGCTGCAACAACGACGCCGACGCGACGCGACGCCAAAGCGACGTGTGGCAAGTTGAGTTGAGGCGACTATTTGAATGTTGCAGCTGATGAATACATACAGAAATGCAGCCCTCGCAACACACACACACACACACACACACAATAGTCAAACATTGACCTTAGCCATGGTCATGGCGGTAATGATTATGATAATCATGCTGAAGAAGCTGCCACAGCTGTGGGAATAAATTGAAATTTGTATAAAAAGGCGATTATGCTGATCGATTGACTGCTTGATTTGGCGCGTCTAACAGCCAAATTGTTAAGGCCAAATGCAAAGAGAATGCCCCATAATTATGCATTCCCCAGTTTTCTGTTCAGTTTTCTTTGACTTTTGCCCATTCAAAATTAGCGTAATTTCAGTTTTGTTCAGCACTGAAGCGTTTACAACAAACAACAAACCCATTACAAACGAACCTCGGCACAGCTTTCTCCCTCCCAAGTGGAGGCAAATACGACTATGAATATGAGTATGAGTACTCATATGGAATTTCATTTGCAAGCAGCTATTGTGTTGCAGGTTAATCAACGCTACTAACGAGTGCAACGACGCTACTAACCAGTTTAATTTCGAAACACATTTCGTTCTCATTTGTTGTGCAAGCAGCCATAGAGACTGCTCCAGCAGTTTGACAAAGACCTACTTCTGTTTGTGTATTATTAATTTAAATATTTTCTCATAAAATCTAGATTTAAGAGCAGTTTAGTTTCTTTTTTAACGACTCCATAAAACTTAAAAAAAAAGTGCATTGAGCTGTGCTCAAACGGTTTTAGAATCTTGCCAACCAGTTTTATCATTTCTAAAGTATTCCTGTAAGCTACAGATTAGACAGGTATATATTTCATCTACAATTACCGGAATAATTTCTAACCGTCAAGCAATTCATACTGTAATCAGGCAAACAGGTCTCAAGTGTACTCTTAGATCGCGTTCGACTTTTTGTGTAAAGAATATAACTGAATCAAGTTTGTTTGAATATCTGCATGATTCTTTAATACATTGAGTAGAGTAAATTATTATAGAATTACCTTCTGATTAATTTTTAAATCAGACTTCAGATTGTTGAATCTCGAAACAAACTCATGCAGGCTGATATAAATCTTATCGTTTCCATGAAATAAATTGCGTTTTAGTTTGAATAAATTCATGGTCTATCTTAAATTAAGCTGTCTTATTATCTTAGACTAAAAGCTGTTTAGACTTTAATATATAATCAGTGTAACGAAAAGTGGAATATCGCATTTCCGACTTATTTATTACAGTTGAAATTATCCACAATAACATAATCATCTTATTTTTGTAGTAATGGGAACTGGGCTCAAATATTTCAGTTCTTGCTCATACAGATATTATAAATATTTTGCAAACAAGAAAAAAAGCAAACATTTAGCACATGTAGTTCTCTTATGACCACTGCGCTCAATTCAAGACAATTCCGACTTTAAGTTCATTTGTGAAAAGAAACTTTTAAAATCTTTTGTATGCGAAAACAATTATGAAGGTAGTTGCGAGTTGTGAGCTAGCTGGCTTTTAGGTGGCATCTCTAAGCAGAAACCAAGTGGAGACCTCTTTGTGGCACTTGCACATCCTGTCGCCGACAAGTGAATCATGCGAGGCATGCAACGGCAACAGAGGCAGCCGAGACAGGAGAAGAATGCCACAGCAACATGCAGCAAACTGCATTCAGTGAGGCAGTTCAGGCATCTCGTCATGCAACTGTCGACTGTTTCATTCCATTTCCTTGCCTCCACTCAGGCAGGCAGTTTGTCAGTCAGGCAGCGGCAAGAAGGGAGTGCAAAAAGGAAAAAAAAAGAAAAAAGAGGCCAGCGGCTGAGTGCCGCAGCCTGGATGGATAGCTTCGACTGGGGACCGCTGTTCGGGGGATCTCTTTTGTCTTTGGTTATGCGTGCTTGGGCGCAAATGAAGCGGCTGCCCGAAGGAGTCAGCTGTTGGCAGTGCTCGCGCATATGTATCTTTAAGATACAAGTTACAAGTTACTCGCACAATGAGTGGCAAGCTCTTTGAGTTTCTTGCTCGTTTTAGTTTATTTTTTTTATTTTTTCAAATGGAAAGTGCTCGCAGCACATTTTTGCACCTCATTTTCCCTTTCAAAAGGCAAAGTAAACGCAACTCTCGAACTCAAACTAAAACAGTTTGGATTTGTTTTTTTTTTTGCTTTAAATTTCTGTTTTTCAATGTTGTATGTCTAATTTGTTCCTCTCTTGGCCTCTGATGACTGGCAGGTCATTGTTTTTGTTTATCGTTTCATGAAAAACTTTCAAAAAGAGTCAACTACAAATTGCCAGCAACCCCTTGGGGACAGGTCGAGAAAGTTTCTCCACATCTTTCGTTTGATTAGCATAACAAAAATGATGACTAAAATGTTGTTTTTTATTTTTTTGGCTCTCGCAACTGAAATCAACTTTTGTCGCACACTCTCGTAACCTTAACTTTTTAATTGATCCCCGAGACATGAGCTTTTACTATATACAGTCGCCCAGAGTCCCAGAGGGCATAAATCATTAGTGAGCTCAATTATCAATGAAATGAAGTAACACAATTAATGCCATTGTTTGTTATGACTTCTATGCCTCTTGCCTCATCAAATTTATGTAAATATTTACTATTTGTTATATAAGTATTCATTAATTTCATATATTGCTGATATTAAACGTAAGACGTGCCGTCAAAGACCCACAATGATTCATAAACTTAGCGTCTTTTTTGGAAACATTCTAAGACTATCAAAATAAAAAACGTGCCATATTTAAAGCTTTTTCCATGAGGCAATTAGAGGTATAAGATTTATTTAATTGATTGTTTTTCAACTGTATATTAAATATATATTCGTATGAAGCAAATGATTTTGTTTTTGTAAAGACTTCTCGGCATCAGTGAGTTGAAATAGTTGCAAGATAGCTCGAATTCTCTTTATGTGAAGAATGCCAGAGAATTCGAAGAATGCCTGGAAATGGCATTCCTCTTAGAGATCGAATCTGATATCCAAATGGCTAAAAGAATGTCACAAATGTTGGCCATTTGTACAAACCAAAATCTCACAAATTATGGTTTAAATAAATGATGAATTTTGTAAAAAATTGTATTAATGACAACTACGTCTTACTTCAATTATTTATCCACTTATTCTATACACACGCTCCAGCATGATCATGGGCTAATCTATCTACTAAAGAAGTGGCGGCAATTAGAGCTCGAATGTGGCACTTCCTGTGCACTGCAGTTAATGATTCTGAATACAAAAACAACAACGACTGCAAAGAGCGTAACATTTTTAAATTCACCCCAACTAATTGACAAGACTCTCCCTCTCCCTCTCCATCTACACCTTCACCTCCACCTCCATTTCCATGTTCATACGCAACCAATTTAAAGTGATACGAAAATAATTTGTTCGTTGAGGCAAAAGAACCCAATAGTCTTTGTTGTTGTTGTGGTTGTGGTGTTGCTGTTTTTGGTACGGCAGTGCTTACCCTCATTAACATGTCCTGATCGTGGCAGTGATTCCTTTTTGGGCACGGCGGCCGTTGTTGTTGTGAAATTATTCATTTTCGTCAGAGTGAGATACGAGATGCTCTTCCCGTTTTGTTGTTGTGTCGCTTGAACAGGTGTTTAAATTATGAGCTCAAGGACGCAATGTTGTTGTTATTTTTATGCAAAGCGTTTCAGTTTCAGTTGCGGGTTTGATGCTGCCGCGCCTTCCAGTTGAACGAAGCGAAACGCGGCTGCTGTTGAACTTGTTGAAAGAGTGCAGCAACACGGCGTCGCTTTCAATAGATAAACAATAGTGGCAGTCGATAGAGAGCGAAAGAGAGATAGGTAGAAAAAAACCTGACTTGATTTTTAGAAATTTTTCACTTAATTGCGTCGCTTTAGTTGCGCTCGTTTATTTTGTGCGGCTTTTGTGGCAGTTGGCTATGTGCGGCATCCACACGCACTTAGTTATGTTGCTTGCAACGCATTTCACTTTCACGCCACGCGATTTATTTATAAATTTCACACCAACAACACTAACACCAACTCAAAACACAACACAAACAACGCGCGCGCCAGGCAGCTGCAATTTTGTGTCTGCCCAAAGAACTCGCTTCGTCGGTGTCTAGCTGCTGTTTGTTTTTTAATTGGCAGAATTTTGTCGTCGCGTCGACGCGCTCACAACCCTGCAACAAGCGAAAGCCGCTCAACGAATGCGGGCAAGATGATTAGCGTGACCGTATGTTGCATTTTAAAATGTACCATTTTACCGCCAAAAATATACCGGAATTAACCAATACCATAATTACAAGCTTGGTTACAGCTTGGCGCAATTTTTTGAACATCTATTTATTTCTTTGTTTTTCTTTAAAATTAAAAACAGACTAGACCTTTAAACTTTTTGGATTCATCAAACTAAATAGATTTTCAATAAAAATAAATAAAAATATTAAAACAAAACAGGTGAACTTAAAATTTTGGGCAAACAGTTGTCTGCCTTGGCATTGAACTCAACGATAAGCGATATATCGAAAATCTTCTGAATATCGATAACATAAAGAAGTACTTGAATAACATGTACAAAATTGATAAATTATTGAATTTGTTATTATCTCTAAATATTTTATCTATTTAAAATATAGTATACAGATTAAATGTGCTTCGAAATTTAGTTTACGTTTGTTTGAGTCAAGCGCGCCGATAGATTTTCAGCAAATTGTGTTAGCAGCATTTTCAAGAAGTGCTGCCAATTATTCAAGTTTCACACCATATCTGAAACATTGCACAGCGCTTTTCAAACTGCTTGTATGCACTCAAAACTACAGCATTCAAATAAAAAACAACGCATGATGAGGTCTATAAGGCTATTGTTTATATTGTTGACACATGAAATCAAGTGTTTGCACATATGAATTTACAAGTATCAAAACAATGCGGAAAGCCCCAAGCCACGACGCTGCAGATATAACAACAGGTTGATTCAATAATATTGATCGACATTGAATTCTTCATAGAAAGTTCAACGTTATAATTTAATAAAACTAATAAAATAATAGTGCAACTTTTCTAAGTAGCTTTCAACCAGCAACTTCCTTAAAAGCCACATCAAGTTTACGTAAAAGTCAACTCATTGATTTTGGCGAATATTGTTTATAATTAAATCAACGTTCAACGTAGTTTCATTCATAAAAATAAACTCATCTCTTCGTTATTGCGGCTGACTCAACCAACATTTCAAGTAGCTGGGTTTTATCAGGTTTTTGCCAAGTTGTGAACTTTTTATCATTAATATTTTTTACATCCAAAGAAATTAAATTGAAATAGCGGGTACAAAGTGTGCGCTCAAAAAATCCAAACAAAATAGAAATGAAATCTCAGTTACCAATACACCTTTAACTTCAGATATGCCTCTACCTGTTACCTGTCAGCCTCAGCCATAGATACAGATACAAATACTCACCGATACCAGATACTTTCGAGTAAACAAAAATAAACAAAAGTCAAGTCAACTGGTTGAGCGCATTTTGCTAACTCTAGTCAATGTATAGGTGAGTAACTTCTCCTGTGTGTGCGTGTGTGTATCTGAGTGTGTATCGAGCTGTGGTTGGTAACACTCAGATGTGCGATCGTTGTTGCCAGTTGCGAGACGAGTGTGGCTCAAAGCGAGTCGTTGGCGGCTGACGTAGAAAAATAATTTCACGCAAACATTTGTAAAGCAATACACATGCATATATAAAAAAACAAAAGCCATAAAAAAAGTGCACAAATTATTGCAAGTTGTTAAAAAATAATAGCAATCAAAGTGCAGTTGTTAGAAAATCCATTGTGCGATTGCCAAAAGTGTAAGAGAGCAGGAATTTGGCCAAGTTAAACTCGTTTCAAAAGCGGCTCACACACGCACACACATACACGCACACACTATCAACTCGAAGAGGGAACGCTGCCAAAACGAAGCGAAGCCAACAATTAAAGAAAGAAGTTCGTCGAGGTGCAATCGGGGCACGAGGAGGGGCCAGTTATGAATCATAGCCAAGTGGCTGCAAAGAAACAACTTCAGTAGAGCCACAAATATATTGGAGCTAACTCAGCGCTTGTTAATTTTATGTAAACAACGGCAAGCGACATAAACAAAGCTCAATCAGCTATAAATAAATCCCAAATAAATCGTGGAATTATCACCGATGCCTGCCAAGGAAATGCGCCCATTAAATCTCTCCATTGGCTCCTCTCTGCTGCCCAGCTTCTCGCTTGTTTCTGCCGCAGCGGGTCAGGGTCATCAGGATACGCGAGCTAGCCAGAATTGCTTTGGCAAAGTCTGTCACCCCGTGGACGAGTATTGCTCCAACTTCGCGGAGAGTTGTATGTCCTGTGGGCACATTTGTGATGCCAGCTCGCATAACTATCAAGAAGATACATGTTTTCAAGAATGCTCAGGTGAGTACAGCAATTACATTCCCCATTGATTACATCACAATTGGTTTTCCATGGCGGGTTCACAGCAGTTAATTGTTTTAACGATTGATTAGCTCATTGTTTGGCTGACTATGCAAATAATAGAAGACTGCCGAGAGTGGAGGGCGATAACTAGCTGTTTATAGGGTTTAATTAAACAAATTAAATGGTGTCATACACGCGCTTAACTTGCAGTTATCTGTTCATTTTAAATCAAATGTCTGGTCATGAAAAATTTATGCAAAAGTCGCATAAGCACTTCCGTTCTGTATATTACCTAGTGGGTGTGAAAGTATTGTGTACATTACAGTACAGTTGACCAACTGGTGGAATATTTAATTAAACCCTTTCAAAGTTAATTAAAATTTGAATTCAACGGTGAAGCAGATTGGTAACACTGTGGTTCAGACTGATACCAATTGCTAGTTATGGGTAACACTCATCTTATAGCAGGATGCCTTTTGCAATCCCCAGAACAATTGTTAACATTTGAATTTGCTTTGTTTAAAACTAAATTTAATAAGTTTAAACGATTCATCTTTATTTTATTTACAGCCTTCAACAGCTATGAGCCACTTAAAGCGGAAATACACAGCATTAAGAACACACTGCATTTTGTTCTACTGTTGCTGAGCATACTCCTAGTACTGATTGCCATAAGATATCTGTTGAAGTGCCTTAGTTGGCTGCGACACAAACGTTGCATGAAGCAGTTGCTGTCCCGGCTGCTGTCTAAGCCGTATCAGAGCAATGCAAACGGCAAGGATCTCAATGCCACAACCATACAGAATTTCAATGCCATAAACCGTGACATTGAACGGGCGCCGTCTCAGATCTATAGTGTGGCAGGTAAGTGGCAATTATACGACTACCTGTGAATTGTCATTCATAGCTAAATTTCTGTTTTACAACCAGACGCTGCTGAGGGATCCGTGGTGACCATGGCGACGCCGGTGAGCACACGCTATCCTGCCGAGAATAGCACAACACCAACAACTGTAGTCACTGAAATTGGCTACAACTATGGATATGATAATCAGGGTATGGTTGTAACGCCCGTGGCCGAAAAGCCAACCGCGGCAGGGGGTGCACAGCCCGCTTTCTAAATTATATCATCAATTCACACAACAGCTGCTTAAGCAAATGAAACAGTGTGCATCACATTGAAACTAGTGATATTTAATAATTGTATACCTATAAGCAATGTAATACAATTTAGAACATACTTTAAGCTACTTTAAGAATATTATGAAATAAACATTTGAATTCAACAGTTTTTAATGTGCGATCGATAGTTTCGTTAAGTATTTTCGATAAGCTGCATTAATAGAGCTGCATTGTCGATACATTGTGGCGGTCGATCAATATATATTTGTGTATCGGACTTTGCAAACCGCGCGGTTCGGTAAAAAGAGTTTATTAGTTTTTAAAAACATATTTATAAAAAGTTAAAGTGACAATTTATAAATCGTTAAGTACCATAAACAACAACGAGTGTACGCTTATAAATATTGTCATTTATTTAAATAATTCGCAATTGAAGACTTAACTAGCTAATATTGAAACTTGGCAAATATTACAGGCTAACGAGTGAAACTCCTACATATAAAAATGTAACTGTATATGGCAAAATTCGTGTAAGCAGCTGAATCAGATACGCAATTCAATTTTTGTTGAAAATGCTTAATAAAATCTAACAAAGTCCATATTCTTACAACTAAAGCGTGCGAATCTCAAAAATCAGCCTTAAACTTACATACATACATATCTAAACCTAAATAAATATGCTAAGTCTAAACTGTCGCAATCTCATTTCTTTCAGACCCAATACTGATTTCTACGCAGCAACGGATTTGTGGGTGGTGCCGAAGGCGGCGAACTGACCGAGCCGGAGATGGAGATGCTCTGTGGCACTGAAGCGTAGCCAGCAAAGTCGTTGGCCATGTCGCAGGACGAGCTCCAAGCATCGTGATCCACGTGATAAGGGTTATAGCGTTGCGGCAGCATCATTTGCTGTGGATCGCATTGATCGTCCGTCTCATCCTCGTCCGGATCGTAATCGGGATATTCGTGCTTGTACGACTCCACCGGTATAATCTTGCAGTGTGGTATATTGCTGAAACTGGGCAGCGGCGTAGAGTTACCGGTGGCTGGCACCGAATCTGCCTCTGAACTGGCATAATGATGATGGTGATGCATATGCTGGGGACTAACCGACGTTAAGTCTGGCGGACACGGCAATGCTGGTGGCTGATCCTTCGATATATCTGCCTTGCGTTTGCGTACACCTCGCATCTTGAGGATGAGCAGCACAATCAGGAGCAAAATAAGCAGAAGAAAGAGTGCCAAACCCAAGGCCAAGTAATTGATAGTGATGTTCGTATTGCCCAAGTGCACAGTTTCCGTTTCCTGCACCTGTGCGCGATACTCAATGTTCACTGTGCCCTGTGCCGGCTGCACCGTATTGATGATTAGCTGATAGTCAAAGCTGTCGCTCTCCGCCAGTGTTTCATCCACCGGCGCATGAGGCACAAAGTAGACGACGCCACTGCGCAGTTCCTTGTACGAGAAGATGTTGGTGGAACGTTCGTTCTGACCATCGCCAACACTGCTGCTGCTGCTGCTGCGTATAATCTTCCTCAGCTGACCCGTCGCTGGCATGCGAGTGATGACGAATTTGGGATTGAACTTGTTGAGCTTCAGCGATAGTGGATTGTCATTGACCAGCGAACTGGTCAGCTTGATCTTGCCACCAGCTACACTTGTACTGGACTCTGCCTCACGCATGGCAATGTCATTGATCTTGATCACCGGCTCGACAACAACCAGCACATCCACCTGGGCCACATAGTTGGTAGCTGGCACGTAGGCACTGATCTGAAACGTGTCGTTCGAGCGCAGGGACTTCGGCAGCATGTACGTGATCTGTGCAGTCTCCAGTTGTTGTTGGTTAAACCAAAGCGTTGCCTGATTCTTATACAACAAGATGCCATATAGCGGCGAGTTGGATACATTATACGCCAGCCGATCCAGCTTGACATTGGTGTTGAGGCCAATGTGCTCCAGTCGCATCGATGCCTTCTCTGTGCCCTGCTGCAGCGTTACTGGCAACTGTGTGATCGCTGGCAGCAAACTGATGGGCGCCACTTTAATCGTAAATATCTCATAGGCAGGATTGAACTGGCCATCTGTTACCGTGAAGCAAAAGGTCGTCGACTGCGGCTGGCCAAAGTGCACGTAGATGATGCGATCGTTGTTTATATCCGCCTGCGTAAACTGATTGGAAAACACCAGCAAATCCTCGGGCTGGCCATTGTTGTTTAGTTTTTTGAGCACGCCCAGCGTGGGACCACTCATTACATCGTATATAATCTCCTCGGGCGGCGTGTCCTTGTCCTCGGTGAGCAACGCATCACGGGTGATGGTGCGATTCTCACCCTCAACCACAGTCATCTGAGGTAAGTGCGTAACCAGTTGAAAGGGTTGATCGTTGATGGGATTAATGGAGACGGGTATGGTTAGATTGCACAGAAAAATGTTGCTGCAAAGAAAGAATGAATAAGATCAGTTGGTGCCTTATTTTATTGCCCAGTCAACTCACCCCTGCGTGAGGTAGACGCCCATGAGTATGGTGTCCTCCAGCGTGTCTGTGTGATCGTGTATGTAGTAGACTTTCTTGGTAAAGAAATCGCTGGAATGATAACGTTGCATGGTCTTAAACTCGTGTCCCAGTCCAATGCTACCATGCGTGGGCTTCTGTGCGGCCTCAATGAACAGTTCGGGATTGTTGATGCCTGCTCTGGTTTTCAAGTATTCCAGAATCTTGGAAAAGTCCAGTTTAATTGGTACTGAGCCGCCTTCGTCCACATTCAACTTTGACACGGGCAAAAAGCGAAGTAAACCGCCAGAAGATACGGAGATTTCTATGTTGAACTTTTGATCCAATAAGCGATCACTGCGCTCGGCAATCACATCGAAGAAGAAGGAGTCATTGATGCGAAACTCCATGATGACTGCCGTGTGCTCATAGAAAATGTGTCCATTGTCCACATCATTCTGGGTAAACTCATTGATCTCCTTGGCATATCCATTGCCCAGATACTCGTTGACAATGCGTCCCAGATTGGGGGGCACTGTAATGTTATAGCGTATCTCTCGTTCCTCATCCGAACACTTAAAGTGCAGATGATCGCGTAGTATCTGCTTCTTGGTAAGGGGAAAGACATGCAGGTTCTCGTTGTGCTCGACAAGAATCTCAATGGGTTTGATCTCGATGTTGAGCAGCTGACTGCTAGTGTTGAAGAGTCCATCGGTGACTAGAAAGGAGAGCTCGTTTCTCCTCGAGTTGGCATTGTGTATAAAGAGTATTTTGTCCGCATTGATCTCGGCTTGTGTAAAGTGGTCGATCTTCTGCTCAGCTGAGGACTTTTCGGCCAAAAAGCCGCCATAGATGTAGTGCACAATGTAGGTGAGATTCTCCGGCGGAGTGTCATAATCCTGGGCGACTAAGGGAAGATCAAATAAAGTGAGTACAAGAATGCAAGTGAAAGAATAGCACTCACGTAGATCGGTGTTCTTGATGACATAGCGTCCGCCATTCCACACCTGCAGACCGGTGTTGGTCACCATCATGGGCTCCTCATCATTGACGGGCACCACGGCAAACTCCAGCTCGAAGGGCACACTCTCCTTGTTCCTGGCCATGGCTACCATGGTCAACGTATCCGTGGCATTCTCACTGTCGTTGTGAACATACTGAATGCTGCCCTGCTCCAGTTGCTTTTGCGTAAACCGCTTGACCTTTGAGCTGCCCGCCAGTATATGACCCGAACTGGGTGTTATGGTTACAATATACTCCAAGATCTTGCCCCGATAGTACTCCGAGTAGGGTTGTATATCTGTGGCTGCCACTTGCACCATTTTGCCCTCCACCACTGAAATAGTGTTCGTGTGCATGTAAAGCTTCTCGGGTATGATGACTATCTTGAGCATAAGCTGACGCAGCCAAGTAATGCCATTGGTCACATCAAAGACAAAGTAGTCTGAGGATTGATTAACTCCCGCTTGTATGTAGAACATTTTTTCGGTGTTGACAGAGGATTGATCGAAGACCTTGCAGTTGTATTCGTCGTCAAAGGACATGGATTGCATCTCCAGATAGCCATGCATAGGTGAGGATGTCACCAAGAAGGTGATATCGCCAGGGGAAATGTTGGGATGCACGACCTAAGTGATAAGAATTGAAGTATGTCATGAAGTTTTTGAAAATTATTTGCTATGCTGCTTTTCATTCACGTAGGTGGCTTCTAAGATTAACTTCATCTGCGTGCAATACTAGGGTGTATTGTCACCAGATATGGTAGCTGTATGGACATAAGGCGGGACAGGCAAACAGATAGATAGTCATATAATCGAACATAACATATATCGAATGTTGTTTTACGATTGGGTTAAATTTTTTGACTGGGTAGTTGCTAGTGGCAGTTGCTTGCCTCTTACCTCTAGTATGTCCCTGGAGATGAGCACACTAGTGGACTCCTCGACGTACAGTGTGTGGTTCTGCTTGACTTGCAGTGGCTCCCAGTAGGCCGAGGGATAGATGCGAAAGATGACCTCGCCCTCTGCGGTAATGTTCTTGATGTGCACGCGATATCTAATGAGGGGGAAAAACTTTAGTATTTCCAATCCATCACACGACTTTCTTTTTCTCACACTCACCTCACTTTATCCATCGAGGCAATCTCCGTGTTCCAATATACGAGGCGTTCTCGCTCGATGTCCATGTGCGTAAAGTTGCCTAACGAGGTAAAGTTGGTCACCTTGTGCATGGCACTGCTATTGTCTCGCTCCTGGGCTCCAGGCTGTCCGCTGAGATACATGAGTATGCCATAGGAGGGCGGCTTGATTACCTCGTAGTAGATCTCGTCAAGCTTCATGTCCAAATTAGTTTCCAGCACAAAGTCCTTGTTCTTGAGTATGACAAACTTGCCCTCCTGCACAATGGAGGCATTCGCCGCCAGCATGGAGACAAAGGGATCGGAGGCGCGTATCTCCAGCTGGCCATTCACCTCATGCTCGCGATCAGTGACAATAAAAGAGGCGGTGCCCACATCGGGTCCACTGTGCTGGAACATGATCCGGCGATTGGCAATGTCATCCTGGCTGAAGGTGTCTATAAAGTGCCCCGACTTGTAGAAGGCGCCAATGATGCTGGACACATGGGTGTAGTGTATATCGGTGTGATTGGTGTTCACATCCGCATCGAGGTATTGCAGCACGGTGGGATTCAAGGTGCGTATGCCATTTCGCACCACATGGAAGACACGTTCGACGGCACTGCGATAAGGTTCATTGTCGTTGACCAGCTTGATGTGCACCTCCATGTTGGAGACAAACTGCAGATCCGTTTCATCCCCTGACAGTATCAGCAACTCGAAGCCATCCAGCGTGGACTCCGTATCATCGTGGCAATAATAGATGTCATTGCGAAACAATTGTTCCAGAGTAAACAACTCCACTGGCGTCGTCAATCCGGTCTGCTCATCGTATTTGCAGATCAAGCCATGAGCTGGCGGCACAGACACATGGAACTGCAGACTCTCGTAGATGTTGAAGCGTATCTGGAAGTGATTCTTGGTGATCAAGGCGCGTTCACCCTCCTGCACTTGGAGCACATCGTACTTCTGGAAGTGCAACTGATGTATGAGCTCCTCCAGCGGATTAAAGATGATCTGTAGCTTGCCCAGCACATCATCGCATTCGGCCACCGACACCACAAACTCCAGATGATCGGTGAAACTCGAGTAGCAATTGTGATGTGTCTTGTAGTGGATGCGACGCTTGTCAATGTCCTGCTGTGTAAAGGAGTCCATCTGCTTGGCCGCCTTGCGAGATCCTTCCACGTAGATGCCGCCATATTTCGTTGGCTTGCTGATCTTGTAGATGATATTACGAGGGAAGCTACCAATGGGCACCGTCTCGTAGTTGAGCAGCTTGTTGGTCAGCAGAAACTCACGTGTTCCATTGATTGCTATGACGCTTGGAGAAGTGCTGGCAATGCGCAGCCGGGTGAATGTGATGCGAAAGTCAAAGGTTTGGGTCGTCACAAAGCCAAATGAGGCAATAAACTGTGATAGGTGAGATAATGCCATTAGTCTGATGTTATAAGTTTTAAGTGTTTGAAGTACAAGTAAGTGAGTGTGAATAAATTGGAAAGGGTATAAATATTCTGTAATATTTAATCTGTCAATTAAGAAGCTTGCTCTGATTACCATCAGGAAGCTTGGAAGCTTTTAATACTTAGTGAGTTACCATAACTATTAATCTGTCTGTTAAAACGCTAAATCAATCATCTGAGATGGCGAAAGTCTATAAATGTTTTTGAGTGGAAAATTAGAATGGACTAAAAAGTCAAATGTCACATTTAAAAAATATATTTCAATTCAATTTTAGTTTTGAAGTGTTTTTTTAAAAACTTACTTTAAATTTATAGTGTTATGGTACCGTATCAATATGTCAGAAAGTCATTTTGTTATTTGTTTTATTCAAAATTTTTATGGTCTTTTTCACTTAAGACATTTCTGAGTGTTTGAGATTAGAAAATTTGTTTTGTCTGGGAACTTAAGAATGCTAGTACATTTAATCTGTGACTAAGATTCTCCCTAATCTAAGATTATAACTCGTAACAGTTTTTCTAAAGATAATTTTTAATTATGTTGTATTTGTTTTATAAAACAACGAGTCTTCAAAAGCTTTGAAAGACAAAACAGAAAGCATTATTTAATAATAAATAAATGCTGAAAAATACATACATTCGGAATTAAGAAGAGGCGTATTGGAGATAGTTCTACATAGAGATAAACTTAGTAGTATATACTATAATTTACACCAGTCGAAATAACTTCCGTATTTTAGTCTCTTACACAACAAATTCAACATTTTTCCACCAATACATTATTGGGCAAATAAAGTGCCATATGACGAGGGTAATTCCCAATAGGTTTGGCTCAATGCCCACCTCTTTGTTATACATAAATGTTATATCGTAAATACGTACCTTGAATTCGTCTTGCCAAGGGAAATCGCTGTTGTGCAGATAGCGTATGTGACCCAGCAGCAGTTGGCTATCGGTGAATGACTCCACGTTCACCCAGGTGCCATCGATCTGGCGCAGACGTTGGAGCACACCATGTTGAGGTGGCTTTACAATATCATAACGTATATCGATGTGTTCATCAACGGCATTGGTGCCAATCGAAAGATTGGCTGGTGACAAAAGCAGCGAGTTCTTGTGGATCATGATGAGACCCGTGTTGTTAACTACACGCAGCTCTAGAGGATGCACCGAGACGGGCAAGTAGACGGTGTCGCTGGTCTCGATGCCATCGGAGACATGTAGAAGCAGCTGATAGCTAAATGATTCGGTTGCCGTCGAGTTGTACAAGTAGGAGACCTTGCCCTCATTCACATCCGACTGGGAAAAAGTCATCGTATTGATGCCACCCACCATGAAGCGACCAAAAGCCTCTTGGGACACCGTTGAAGGCATAATAGTATAGATGAGATCACTGGGATCGCTGTCGGGATCCGAAATATTGAACAGATCGACATCAAGTATACGCTCAATGCCTTCGATGACACGTAGAATTTTGTGCGAATGGAGCTGCAGCTGGGGTGGATCATTGATAGCTGTGATGTTTGCATGGAGCAGGAAGCGATGCTTGCCCAGTATGTTTTCAGGTATTTTGTGAGCATCGCCATAGATCTGCATGTCCAGCGTGGCATGATCATTGAAGTTCTCCAGGCCGTTGTGCACATACTTTAGCTTATCCGTGGCCAGGTCGACGAGATTGAAAGTGCGACAGAGCACAAAGTTGGACTTTTCGGTAGAGTACTGCAGAAGCTGTCCATATTTGGGCTGCTGCACCACATGGAAAGCAATCGAATGCTCATTCAGGCTGGGATAGCGACGTGTGTCGAGTAGCACGTCGATGATGTGGGGCGAGAGAAACGCTGTGCCGCCCTCCAGCAGCTGCATGGGCGAAACATACAACAATTCCAGCTCAGGACTTGTTTCCGTAAAGATCTGCAAACCGAAAGAGAGCTTAAGAGGTATTTCTCGTGAAGGATTGCGGTGGCAACTTACCTTGAAAGGTCCTTGGAAGTCGGCCTTGATGCAGTAGGATTGATCGCAGTAGCAAATGAACTCATCAACGCCATGAGGACTACAGATACCGCTCTTCAGGCACGGACTGTGCTCCACACAAGGATACTTCCACACACAGCCCAAGGACAAGTGTCGCGAGATGGTCATCTCTGCGAAGCTGAGCGCCAAGAGATTTACTTGTATGTTGCGCATGCAGCCCTTGAAACTGAGCTCATTGATGCGCAGCCCCTTGTTGATGAGTCGTCGACGCATCTCCTCCTGCACGCCGCCAAAGAAGACGCTCTTCTCAAGATTAATGCTCGTCTTGGTGTCATTTGCGTGCTGTCCGCGATAAGACAACTGTGCATCGTCCAGCACCAGCTCAGCCATCACAGCATTGTAGCGTAGCAGCACACGATGCCATTTGCCATCCGAGATGGTCTCATTTGTCATAAACTGCACCAGACTGCCGGCCTTGTTGAATGTCAGCTTTAGTTGCTGATCCTCAATTTCAAGCAGCATGAAATCGTAGCCGCCATTGAAGAACATTGTACCCGACTCAGTCATTGTACGAAATTCGAACGAGAGTCTGTAATGGTTGGTTGAGATTATTTTTAACTTATTGTTAATATGTAGTTTCTTTGGCAATGAATAAGAGTGTCCCAGGGAGGAGTTTAAAGGTTGTTTTCAGTTTGATTGAACATCAGTCATCACATTGACTCTTGTAAAATTTAAAATCTTAATAAACTTAGAATTGCATAAAGATTCCGATAGTTAACGAATAAGTGTGTCTATAGTCCAAATTTTCTAGTATGAATTTTTACTTTAATAGTCTAATAAAAGTATCTTTTTTTTGTTTAACTTCTTGGCACCCTAACACATAAAATAATTGAGCAAATTAAGCTTTTTTGTAATTATCAAATACATCTCCCATTTAGCTGAAATAAAAGTTTTAAATTGTTTTCGAAATAAATTCTTTTATAAGTGAAAATAATTTGATGTATAAAGGTAAATTCACTAATGATACGGTCTTAAAATACAGATTCCTCTTAAAAAGGTATTTTATCTATCCAAATTCGAAATTTCTTAAGAGTTTTATTTACTCTAAATAAAACGAGTGAAAATAATGTTTATTCATTACTTCATTGCTTACTGAAATTTCTTCTCAGACATTAGTGGTAATACTCATCATTGTGAACTTACGTTTCACCTTCAGCATGCGACTCCTTGAGCATCAGAGCAAATGAATTATTGCTCAGGAAGCTGATGCTATCCTGTACGCCGCCGTCGAACTCATTGCTGCAAGTCCAGGCCACGGCAGTGCTGGTTGTGTGGCCCGTCCGATCTTTGGCGCGTTTTATGATGTTGATGTTGTTGTAAAAGACCTGCGGAAATAAGCAAATTGGGTTGCACACAAATATTTATATGTACATAAATACTGGCTTGTTGGGGCCACTCACATCGGAGATGCAGCCACGAAAGCCAATGACATCGTCGAGAAACGCGGCCGTAAAATCGCCAACACCGCCAAGGAAGGTGCCAAAATGCACATTGAGGGCAGCCAAGTTGTCTGGCAGCTGTTTGCGCATAATGTGACCATCCACCTGCAGGGTAACATTATTCTCGAAACGCTGCACGGCCACATCGTGCCACTCCAAGTCGTTAAGCTTTTGCTTCTTCGGCGAGCGCAGCTGCAACGGCAACCGGAATCGGAATAGTTGAAGTTGAAATATGCAACAGGTTGAATGTGAATGTGAATGTGAATGTGAATGAAAATGGCAAGGCATATTCATATGTGTGTATGTGTGTTTAAGTGTGGTGCTTACCTGGACCACATCCCGTTCAATTTTATAGCTGAAACTGATGAGGCCATTCTCGAGACGCAGCAGGCAATAATCGGTACGACCAGCGGCCAGAAAGAGGAATGCATCCTCCTGTTTGGTGCGAAACTTGACGCGTATATTCGTTGACATTTTGGCCTCCTGCAGCGGCATCGAAATGTAGCCATCGCCGAATAGCGAAACTGTAACAATCGACAGACATTGAAATTGAAATGGACATATCATCAGATATATTGTATATGTTGCAGTAATCGCACTCTGCCCATCTGGCATATGTGGCAGGCGGCATATGGCATGTTGCAACCGAGCAACGTGAGCAACGAGCGCTGCCAGTTGATTACCAATCGACGCACTTTACACTACAAACTTTAGTACAACAACAAATTTGTCCAGCTCTTTGGCCAGCTGCCTGTCAGCTTGTCAGTCAATGTCTGTGCACTCTGTCAGCCAGTCCGGCAGTCCGACAGTCAATCTACGCATATATCTTATTTATCTATCTGCCGATCCATCTTGTACTTGATTTGCTTAATTACGAGTAGCTGTGCGTCTTGTTTGCTTTGCTCTGCTCTCTTTGCTAATATCGTTTGCCCTCATTCTGTGTGATCTATGCTTGTTAGAGTGCTGCCTTGGGGTAGTATTGGTTTATTGACCGATTTGTCATCTAGTAATAGCTAAGCAATCTATCAATTTGGGCAATTGGTATTGATAAATGCAAGTCATTTCTCAAATAGTGCAGATTTTAAAATACAATAATTATATTTAAGATCTTAAATTTTATCTAGTTTCGTTTCACAAGTCGTAATAATAATCAAAATAATTTATTTAGGTTACTTTGAGCCTCGAAAATTAAAAAAAATATTTAATTATATACATTTAAAATATTGTGAATTTAAATTTGATTTCTTGAGTAAACAAATTAATTGAAAAGTATATCCAATTCCAAGAACAATTCAGGATGAGATTGTTTTATTAATTTTTCATCTATATATGTTTTCTTATTTCATTTTCTCCATATAAAAATGTAATTATAAATATTTAGTTTTAAAATCAATTATTTAATTATTTTCTTTTCTAAATTTTTGTTTATCTTCAGACGAACAACTTTCTTTATTCTTATAAATTTTCCATATGGAAAATATTTTTGCCTTTTATATATTTAGGTTCTCATATTTATTTAACTTATTTCAGGAATCCCCAGTTTGCAAATTTTTTTGTTACTCATGATGGGTCCTTCTGTTTAATGAAAGCGCATACAATCTTCAGCTAATGCTTTCCTCTATCTCATTAAATACTCAGTTTACGTCGTCTGCTTTTCAAGGCGAAAACATGATTTATGTTCTGTATTGTCTGTAATATTTGACTTGCTTTTAAAATAAATTATATAGAAAATAAATTTGTCACGTTGGAGGGCGCATTTACTAGAGCTGCATTTCAAATTTAAGTTATTTTAGTAATTTTTTAAAAACAATATTTATATGTATGGCGGCCGATGGGCTGCCTTAACTTTGACAGCAATTTGTTGGACAAACATTGGTGTCCAATCTCTCTCTATCCCTGTGTCGTATTGACCTAACCCACATAAATGTATTTAGATGTATTTTTGAGCTGCTTGAACAAACAGGGGAAACAGTTGCACACAAATGTTGCAGCTACAACAGCTACAACCGACTGACAACCGTCAACAAGATAAACAAAGCAAAATGAGAAACAAATAATTTCTTTTATTGTTGTTGTGATCGGCGTCGGCGTTGTCTGCGTTGGCAGAGCCATTTTGACGCCAATTAGCGGCAATCAGGCGTCAAAAAACTGGCGGAAAACCTAAAAAACACTTTCCCAATGCATTGAGTTGACCCACATTAAGATATCGTTACGGTTTGTTATTGAATCAAAAAATTTAAGAGAAAAAAAAGATGCGCAGGCGTTGAATAAACAAAACTGCAGCAAGGCAATTTGCATTCGACAGTCGGCAGTCAGCAGTCAGCAGTCAGCAGTTGGCAGTTGGCAGTCAACAGCCAGCGGCAGCTACAAATGAGACATCGTCAGGCAACACCAACGCACCGCCAGCTTCAAGCAACGCGTTGCAAGAATTATGGCAACAGATGCGTTGCAGCTTGACATGCTCCACACTCCCCAATCCCGATACTTGCTCCCGCTCCGCTTCTGCTTTCCTGCTATCTACCTAATGTCAAATTTATGTTCATCTCCCTGGCTGCAATGTGCAACATGCGACTCTGCCGCATGGGTAAGGTAGCCGCAGCCGCAGCTAGCACATATTTATGTTATGGCCAATGTTTATTTTATTTGAGTTATATGTCGCGTTTAGTGTTTCCAGTTTGAGTTCTCCTTTGATGGCCACACAGCGGCATTTCTTCTACATCTGCATTTTTTTTTTCTTTTTTTGGGCTTTTAATTAATGTCTCTATGGTGGCCGGCAGGTATTCGTATTTCGCTTGTATTTCATGTTTCATGGCATTCACTACAACATTTCCTATGGCATTGATAATTTATAAATTTTCCTACATTTCCCTTTGGCTAATTTCCCTAATAATGTCACAGTTTGTGTGATTTGTGAGCCAACTTCGTGCTGTTCGGCGAATTGCACACCAAATTTATGGAGTTTGCCTCAATTTTTATGGACTTTGACTAATTGATAGTTTAATTTTAACTAAAATAAATTTTTCTAAACTATTTATGGTTTCAGATTGTGTGTAGTGTGTAGTAAAATATGATATTAATACATATAGAATATTGATCAATTCAACTTAAATTGAATCCCGAATTTTTCTCAAATAATAATCACATTTTGCAGCAGTTTTTCTCTAATACCCTTCCGATTTCAAACTTGGAATGCGGCAGTTGCCAAAATCAGCTTTATAACTTGGATAATTATCATTGTTATTGCTTCCATAAATTTAATGTTTCACTCTTACTTTTAATCATAGTTCGCATCCAACTTGATCTTTATGGATGCGTAAGCCACTCAGCGAAAGTTTAAGCACTTTCTCAGGCAATTTCTTCCCCGGGGGGTGCTCTATTCCAAACATTTTATAGCTTCATTCTACGGCTTTAGAGATCAATTTAAATCAAATAAAACCGCCATGACCATATAGCAAACACATTTGAGAACCCATTTGCCTTAACATTCCATTTTATGGCATGCCACTCCGCAGCAGATAAACATGTTGCATATGGAATGTTGCATTGAGAGTCGCATCGCACCCTAATTAGACCCCGGGGCCATATAAAATTCAATTATAAGTATGCCTTTGACTTTTTTCTTCCATTTGTTTTTGCCTATCAATGGCAATCGACAACTCATAAAGACAATTTTTCACATGACTCAATTCCGGTTGGCGTTGACAGGGCATGCAATGAGGTTGACAATGGACAACGGATGTCGCCAAAATAAATTTCAGTACTCGTATTTCCAATGCACTGTTGCATGAGTTTTGCGAGCAGTTAGCTGACATGTGGTGTTATTTTGGAAGTATGTAAGAGTGAATGCTGGGTTTGGGAGATACCCTGTAGCTTTTATGTAAAGATAATTATACTAAGCAGTCAGAAGCAACAACTTTTCTTTGGAAACCAGAGCATGTGTTGTATCAAATTTAAAACTAAATTGAAAACTAATAAGTATTCTCGGTAAGTCCAACAAAGCCCAAGTATTACATTCATCTGTATTGAGTTAACTTTTCTCTGTGACATTTAAATTTGAATAATACTTGAAATTGAAATTATATCTGACCACTTAAACACAAAGCATCTAAGACATGCACGCAATCTGGATTATAGAAACAAGTATTTAATAAGTAAATGATATAAATAAGCATTTATTATACACCTCTCGTAGACATTTGCCGCTTATAGGGTATGCAAATAATGAATAATCAACGGAACTGAAGCATATGGCTCACCATATAGGCGTACTAGTCGGCTCCTGCTACTGCTACAGAAACAGATACAGATACATATACAGACTCATTTAGGTCTGCGGCTGTGTGTGTTAACAGTGTTAAAATTGGCACAATGTGTTGCGCGTGTAAATGATTTACATTTTATGCTGTATAAATAAAAGTTCTGTGAAAATTCAAATGAACCAAAAAAGCCAAGAAAAAAAACGTGAAAATTCGCAGCGTCGAGCATTGGGATCGCGAATGAATCATGCGATGTTGTGTGTGTCTTCCAAAGTGACGTCACGTGCCAACTAAAAATATCATTAAAAATACATTTGCGCCCCAAGACCAAACAACCCAAAATACACTACATGCGAGTAAAAGTATATATACTTCAATATATATATATTGTGATGAGAATTAAGAGCATGGCAGCGTTTAGTGTATGGGTGTGTGTGTGTTTGTGGCTTGCAACGTTTTTGTGGTGTGCCGCAACGGCGAGATGGAAACGAAGTGGAGACATCGACGACAACGACAACGACAACAACAAAAGTGAGCCTCAAGTCAAATGTCAAGCGTGAAAAATGCGTTAAGTGCACTGCGACGCCGCATTGTAGTTAAGTAGTTGGATTTTATGGGCAGACTATGGATGGTACCATGGTTACCACAGCTTGAGAAAGTTGCGCCCTAACTAACAAAATGGTTAAATCTGGCACAAAACCAACCACAGCAACAACAGTTGCACAATTTGGACACGGGCTTGGCCGCGAAATTGCATAAAACTGAGTAGAAAATATACCCAAAAATCGGATATAAAACCAATTTTCAAATTGCATATTGCGGCTTATAAAAGGTGAGTAATTTTTGATATTATTTTTTTTTTTAATTATATTTATTTGTAATTTGCTTTTTATTATTATTATTATTTAAAGCTGCCTAAATGGGTTTTATACTACTTTTTATTTATTTACCATAACTTAAAGAATAACAACTTTTATATTAACTGCAATTAGTGTTAAAATGGGTGAGCTTTTAAGAGCTATCAATACTCTGAGCTATATCCTTGTAAAAGGTCTGCTAGGGCTTAGTTTTGCTGCAGTTTGTTGCCCACTGTGCAGCTGCTATAAGTATTTGGCATTTTGCTTCCCACTGTGACTGCACCATTTGCAACTCTTTATTTTGACTTTTATTTATTTGTTGGCAGCTAAGTAAATGCAATTTGGACATTGCCCACGTTGCTGGCAACTCGGCAACTCGGCAGCTGAGCAGCTTCTGCTTGAGTGTTGGGATATTGTGGCCAATTCGTGGCTGCCCATATTTGTAATGAGCATAAATCGTGCGTTGATCATTTGCTATGATAAATCGCATGTTTATGCCGCACAGTCGGTCGATCGCTCTGACTTGGTACTCGTATTAAGTTCTGTGTCGCAGCTACTGACTGTGATTTCAAGAGCGTAACATTTAATTAACTGTCTCGCTCGTAGTCGACTTACCTTTCATAGTCGTTGCCGTTTGGAGCAACTGCAGCATGGCTAGCAGGAATCCATATCCAAATCCGCAGAGGCGCGACATTGCGCTGCAGCTGCTTTGAAGTTTCTACAATTTACAGTGAAGATCGCTTGGCCACAGCCAAAGAGTTTAGTAGTTGATTCGTTTTTCTTCGTTTTTGTTTTTCGTCGTTTTTAATAATTCTGCGTGTTAATTGATTTTTCATGGGGCCACGCATCCGTCGACGCGAGCACAGTGTATAGTATCTGTGTGTTTGACTGTGTGTGTGTGTGCGTGTGTGTATGCTCATAAAAATAGCAACAACTGAGACACAGCAGCACGTCCTGGTCTACGGCTACATAGACAGATGCTGCATGTCATTTCGTTGACAGAACTCATGCGTTTGCACTAGGGGGCCAGTAGCCGTAGACAGACGGACGGACAGACGGACAGACAGACTCACTTATAGAGGGACTGCCTTTGAAGCTCCTGATGTTGCTGCTGTCTATTGAAGAACTGCTTTCAATATCGCAATCTTTTGCTTGATTACGTTTCAATTTGCCTTTTCCGCATCTTTCACACTTTGAACACTTTATTTTTCTGTATTTTCTTTCGAATATTTCAACTTTTGTTTATATTTCGCTGCGCACTGTAAGAAGATCAACATTTTTCGTAAATATATAAAATGTTTATTTATTGTTTTGATTTATTTGGAATTTTATGACACTCTTGAGGCTCATTTAGTTTTTGAAGCCACTTAATTAGATTTTTATTATCAATTTTAAATGCACAATTAAATCATTTAATAACAAAACATTTTAAAGAGCTCACTTGTAGTTTTATTAGCTTATAGAAATATGTTTCAGATTTATATAAACTTTTAAATGCTTGTGCCAGTTTCTCACAATCGCAGACCTAAGCTTTCAGAAGCTTTGTTATGTAGGTTTTGATTGAGCTACACTCATGCTCCTTGCCTGAAGTGATTTTACTTTAGTTGATTTATTTGAAATATTTATGTTACATTTTTTACTGCAATCAGATTTATTTGAAGACGAAAAACGGCATTGGCATCACGTATTTGCTTGGCACATCCCAAAGCACGAGCAATTTGTAGAAACACAGAGAGACATATATATCATTGATTAGCGTATCTGGATATTTTATGGACACTTAATTGAGTTGCTGCCCCCGTTGCCCCGCCAGCTGCCGCTTCCCCTTTGCTGGGCTGAGCTGCAACCACTTCAGTTGAAACTGCGCAACGATGGCGCTGAGTAAAATTTATTATATTTTGGGCCAAGTGAGAGAGACGCCCATAAAAGCAGCTTAAGTGGCATGCCACGCAGCTTAACATTGTACAAAGTATGCAGATACATTTTCGGTCAGCCAAATTGGCAAAGTGGAATTTCTAGTTCATGATTTTGCAATGCATCGCGCAGTCAAAGTTCAATGCAACCGCTGTCGGGCAATTTATAAATAAAAATACAGAATTCAAAAAACTACAAAGAAAAAAAAAGAAAATATCAAAAGGCCAAATAGGGCGCATAAACACTTTCAAGTTTAGATGCTAATCAACAGCGAGGCGAACATGCAAATCCCTTGGGTGAATATCCGAAAAAATTCCCCTAGGGAATGAGATGGTAGATGTGTGATGCGCGATCTACGATGAAGAGGAAGCATTTCCCCATTTCCCGTTTTTCCCTATGCCAACTTGGCGTCACTTTCTGCCTGTTTCGGCGATGGCGATGGCGGCGGCTTCGGCGACGGCGACGAACGTCAACAACTGTGACTGGAAAATGAATTATTTACGCTCTCGGGCAGCTAAAAATATAAACGGGACGACGGCGTTATTACGAGCAGTATTCCCTGTGTGTGGAGACAGGGAGTATGCGAATGCAACCGCCAGGTTCGACATCCTGAGGGGGTCAATTGCAGTCTAGGATTTCATTTTCATTTCCATTTTTGTCTTTGGCTTGTTAATTTCGACATGTGCCGCACGGCATAAGTTGTTTGTCATTAGTTTTATAGCCCGTTGGGGCAGTCAAAATACAATTTGAAAGATGCCCGACCAGACGACCAAATGTGACAATCGCTGGTGGAATTTTATGACAGGCGCGTGTTCTTAACATGCTGCGAGCATTTCCATAAAAATTCATAAACATAAATGTATATGTCAGATGCAGCGCCACATCACCTATCGAAGCAACCAAAGCATGTGCAGCTGCATTTTTGAGAAAGTTCTACAAATTCTCAGATATCTTAGCCAGATACTACTACTATGTGTAGTATGTATATATTTTATGGTAATTAAAATTAGTGGCAACCAGACAAAACGCCATCTCATTTGGTAGTCCAATATCTCCATATTCCCATTTGATAAGTCAAAACTGTTTTCAAACTGCGGCTATTTTAAAACCTTTTGTATTTGCTGGTAGGCGTTAGATAGTCCCCTGCCCACATTGATTTTCGACACTTTCCTAAATGTTTCCTCACAGTTGAAGCTGGCAGTTTGAGAACTGCGTTGAATTGGTTTTTGATTTATGATTGAAAATATGCAAGATGAACATATTTCTTTTTTATGAACCATGCATTTATGTGGGGGAAGCTTGACAATATCCGGAAATTGAAATTTGGTACAAAATCCATAGCTTTATGCTAATGAAGACTCTAAACGTTGCATTACAATTTTCATATTGAAAATTTAGATCATTTATTTTGCATAATATGCTTTAATCTTATCTTAATATGGCGTTCCATATATTTTGAATATTTTATATTATTTTACTGAGGTTTATTTGATATTTTTGTCATAATTTTTTGTTTTATTTATTTAATTTTTCCATTTTTTAAACACATTTTAAATACATTTTCTTTGTTTATTTTTATTTCACATTTCAACACAATTTTCATCAGTTTTTTTTATGAAACACTTTCTTCACAATTTATTTCCGTTCTCTGGCGTTTTTCAAAATATTTTGTTTCGCAGTTCACATGTGTGGCCAAAAGATCTATATCTACTATATCTACCACAAAGCCCCCTTAGAACAACAAACAGCATCCAAATTCATGGTCAATTTACACTGAGCAGAGGGACTTGCTTGCGTGTGTGTACAAGCAAGTGTGAGTATCTTATGCACATTTCTACACATGGATGTATGGGTAGTTCTCTTGACAACAACAAACGCTGCCATTCAGTATTTCCTATTATCCAGAATTCCCGATAAAAAGCGACTAAAAAAAGGCCGACTGCAGCACACTGAAGCAAACCGTAAGAGGGAAAATTAATAACTTAAAAATAAATTAAATTTTTTAACTGTGCGGTGGATGGCTCAGCGCGCTTTTCCACTTACTGCACACACACACAGACAAGCGCTCCTGCATTCACATATTCACATATATATTTGTGGATACACTCACATTGAGGGTGCGCAGAGTTTTCCGCGACGGTCGCCGCCACCCGCAACAAAACCGAATGTGTTCGATAAGCCAAAGGCCGCCCAGGCACAACCAAGTGAACAACCGAAGAACCAAACAACCGAAGCGATCTGAACAACCGAAAAATGAAGACAACCAAACAGCCCGACGTTTTCTCACAGACTGACGGCACCGAAAAACCGAACCGAACTCGAAAAAGAAAATTCCGCACGCAGTGCGCAATGCGCAGTGAGACTGAGACACTGAAACAGTGAGACAGAGACCCCGGCTGGTCCGTCGGTCGGTCGATTGGTTGGTTGCTTGGTCGCCGGGCCATGGCGCACCCGCGAGTCACTTTTACGCGGTTCACTCTGCTCCACTCAGCGCGCAATCCAATAAGCATGAATGTATCTAGATACTTGCGCACTGCCAGTGATGAGCTCTATTCCCTTAGCAGGCATTTCCTTGAGTTAAATTATCTTAACATTTGCCATTATTGATGATTCACAAAAACTTTTTATTTATATATATTTGATTTGTAAATTGCCCATAATTGTATGATTTTACTGTCATTGATTTGTGAGCTGTGGAATAATTAGTATTATGATGGTTTCACTTGTTGCTCTTTACAAAGTATAATTTGAATATGATTTGCTATGCAAAAGTTTTTTTTTACAATACGTGCGTTCACCTTAACTATGTAGTATCCCTCTGACATCATTATTTTATAAACTCAATCAATCTCATTCTCTGCTGTTTCACATTTAGTAGTTTTTCTTTTAACGGCCATGTTTAAACAAATTTAGAATGAGCTTACATGACTGTGAAAATGAGTATACAAATTGATTCCCTAATCATTTCAATTCTCAGAAAATGATGCACATTTATAATTAAATAAATGAGTTGAGTATCTATTGGATTTTCACCCTTTTTGACTGAGCTTCTTGCGCATCTCTGACAAAGATGAGAGCTGATTTTGGTTGAACCTCTGTACTTTAGCTCTGTGCAACATCGTCATCATCAACTTCCTCATGATCATCAACTACTGCTGCCTATCCCTTCCCTGTTGCCCCACACCCTTGGCGAGAGCACGCGAAAATGCGACGATTGAGCAATTGCGAGCGCCAAGAGGCTGAGGACTTGAAATTTTTCAATTTGTTTAGCGGTGCCTGCCTCAGTTGTTGCCCTTGCCGTTGTCGTTGCTGTGCTGTTGCTGCATCTGTTGATGATAATGATGATGATCAGCATTGTGGGGCGAGTGCGACGCGTCGCACACATGTGGATACAATTTGGCTGGGCCATTGCCACATGTTGTTTGCCTTTGCAGCGTCGTCAACGTCAACTCCTTCGCCAGAGAGCTGTATGTGTGTGTATGTTTTCTTGGTGTGGGCAAGTAGAGTGATAAAAATCTAGCGGCTATTTTTCAGCAGCCTATTAAGTTACATAAGTCACACGGAGCCTCGCATCGTGTGAATATCCTTTTGGCGTGCTAATGAACCCTTTGACACCAAAGCAGAAGGCAGAGGGTAGAAGGTGGCAGCCTTACCCACAGTCTTAGCTTAACTCACGACATGCATCACAAAAATGCTGACACTGACAGCATATGCCCCATAAATCAGTGGCCAAAAGGCGCACAGCTCATTAATAAATTAAATGCAGAAAATCTGAAATACACCTAGAAAACGACCAGTCAAGTCGGGCAGTTGAAGCTACTCCCTCACTTTCCCCCTCTTGTACTATCTATCTTCTGTTTGTTGTCATTGGTGTCGGTTACACGCCCCCCGCATTTTGAAGGCTCAGCTGTGCAACCCTTAGAGGTTTCGGGTGTGATAACGTGGCAGGCAGCAAAAACATTGTGAACGACAACGACTTTGTGGCACGCACAATTTGAGTTGCAGTTCGTCACAGGAGCAGGAGTGGCAGGCCCAAGCTGCCCCCAGAGGGCGACCACTTGAATAATATGCATAGCATATCCAAATACCATATCCATATGTATATAGGTTAGGCCACACAGCTGTGTCTCCGGCCTCTTGCCTGTGGCATACATACTCTTACTCGTCTCGTAGTCTATGCAGCATAAAATAAACACATAAAACTGCACTTTTCCTAATTGCTTGCTCGAGGGAGTCGACTCTGCTGCTTTCTACTCCTCCTACTGCTGCATGCAACACGCAGTATTCGATAACAAATCGACGATAAAGCCACATGGATATAGTTTAAAGTCAGGGGAAAACTAACAAATGCACACGTGCGATACGAATTGAACTTGCCTCTTGAGTCGCCACCAGAGTTGTCGAGCTTGCCTTGCCGCGCTTATCTGTGACTTGACATTGAAATATGTCCATAAATATGCATGTTCATAAGACCTGACAACCCTAGCATGCTTTACATATCTTGAAAGGAAATGAGAAGTACTTGCACTTACCTAAATACATTTTGGGGTGCATCCTTTTACGCATCAACAGTTTTCCATAGTTGCTTCTCAGTAATTAAGTGGGGGCGTTTTCTCCTGCGTCTACGACGTGAATAACAAATTTTAGGGCGTGTAACGCTGTAATTTATGCTGAATTGAAACTAGGAATTTATACACAAATCCCATGTAATTCGCTCATTAACAAATTGTTATAGCATAGGCTTGTTGAAAACAGGCAGAAAGGTCATTGTCATGCTCGATATGCCATGCAGTATCTTATCTGCCAGCTAAGTGCCACAGTTTGTCACAAGTATTCATATCCTTGCCGCATCACTTGAGTTTCCCAAGCCTTGTGCTTCAACTCCATAGAGCGGCTCGCGTCTCATTATAACTCAATTTTAAATTGTCCGCCGAGCATAATTTTATTTCTGACATATTAAATTAATATTGACACATTGACAGCCTGTCTGGCTGCTCGTCATATTCGCTGACGGCCTGCCAAAACATACCCCCAACCCATCCCACCCTGACTCTAATAACCCATTACAGAACTATCAACAATCATGTCCAAGACTCGCTCAGCCTCTGTCTAGCAGAGTCGACCTCCCGCTGACTATGCCCAGTGCTCTGATCCGCAATGCGGGCGTAGATCGACACAGTAAGCGTGCTCAAGTTGAGGCTGCTCGAAGGCGGTATACTCAGTAAATAAATATTGTGATTCGAAAGACATTTTAATTGGAATTTGTTAATGCAACCCTTGTGCTTGTGTGAATATAAATACTCTTATAAATATTGTCACTTATATTTACCTTATTATAAACTTGTCCACTTTAAATACTGTTGGACCATTCAATACCTCTTTTTTCCCTTGACTACCACTCTTGCATACATACAGGGTATTTTTAAAAATTCACTTCTCCAATTCGTGCGCTAATCATGCGCAACGTTCGATTTTGGTGAAAATTTTTAATTGCCGCTTGAAACGCCATGGAACAAATAGATTCCATTGAAATCGGCAGTGTCATCATTCGGACTTGGGCTTGCGTTCTGTTAGGGTGGGTGCGTGTGTAGGGTGTGTGTGTGTGTGTGTGTGTGTGCTAGTGCGTGGTGTTCTCCCGCTTTATCTAAAACGCGCCTGGGAAAACGCGAGCTGGCTTAATTGATAGATAGAAGCGAACAAATAGCATAGATACAAATGGCATACGGTCGTCAGTATCAGACAAAGGTTTTCCCATTCGTAATAGCTTGCTCTATTCGTACTCATACTGTGTATCTGTATTTGATTTGCCCAAATTGGTAGATGGGTTTGAAGTGCAAAGTAAACATTAAATTGGCGCAAACTAACAAATTGTTTGATATTGTTTGGGTGGCCATCATTTAGATTTGGGTTGGGCTCAACGGGATGTCAAGAATGATGATCACAGTGCGTGGGCTCAAAGCGAGCATCAATTGATGTCATCTGTTATGGGCAATTTGTAGTTTGCACCTCGTAAAAGATTGAATTTAATGGATGGCTTACAAATGTTCCAAATTAAAATAATATTTTGTGCTTAACTTATTGTATGTACATTTCAAAAGAAATTTACTGAAAAATTAATTAACTTATTGATTAATTTACACAGGAATGGATAGTTGGTCATCTTGATAGAGTCTCCTTTTTTCTTAAGAAACATAATTTACTTGCTGATTGAATCTTGACTTGACTTAATGTTCGCATCTGTAGGCTAATTTATCTTGGCTACAAAGTATCTTTCTGCCACCGTTTGACGCTGCCCCTTCGTGCGGCAGTCATTCTCTCTCTCTGTCTCTCTACCTCTCATTCTCTCTCTTTTTTGCGTCTTCTCTTGCGACTCGTTCGACACATTTCGCTACACGCAATTCAATTTCATTGCACCGTAGCCACATTTTGTGCCTTGGCTGCTTGTGAATGAACTCGCCTTGCCGCATGCATCAAAAGTGCCGTTTCTTGGTCAGGCAAAGTTAGAGCAACTCTGGTCTGGGCTGGTCCGGATTGTCTGACTGACTTGGGTTGGGCAGTTCATCATCGCCCACTCCCTGCCGCTGACTTCTCCCTGACTTGCTGCTGCTTCCTTGTGGCGCGCTTCATTGAAGCGTGCCAATTGTCATTGAAATGTTTCGGTTTCTTAAGTTGTGTTTTTTCGGGTTTTGTTTAACATTTCCTTTAAATTTTTATTAATTTGAGGCATGTATTAATTTTTGTTTGCTCTTTTGTCAGACATCGCCCGTGCCTGTTGGGTATAAAGTCATAACATTTTGATTATGATCCAGTCTTCTATTTCGATTTCATTAACCCCACTTTGATAAGCTCATAAGCAAGAAGACTTTTCCTTATCTGTCAACCGCAGTACTAAATTAATTTGCGATGTACAAGGTCGGTTTGGTTAAAAAGTACAAAAAAGTAGGAAAATTTCTGAATCTATTAAAAGAATATATAATTTAATTGACGTTCATTGCTAGTGCACGATTTTCTCAACTAGCTTTAGATTTATTCAATTGTTTGAACCAAACGGATATATTATCGACTTCCAGTGAAAAGGAAATGCTTGAGGCTCTTTTAATAGGAAATCCCAATTCCGATAAGTTTTAAATGCATCTTTATTCGGAATCTTATAAGCAAGTCTTACATAAATGTTTGTTTATTGCCAAATATTTGTATGTTATATATTACTTAGCTAAGTATCGACTTTATCACGTGTATTTAAAACAATACTGTTGACAAACATTTCGCATTTAAACTATAGCTTAAATAATTTATTGCACATTTGTGTATATTTTTTTTTCAAAATATGTACATTTTGAACGGAACATCTTAGTCGTCGTTGTGTTAGAAGCTTAACAAAATGTGGGTTGGTTTATGTTTTATATATTCTTGAGTAAAATACTTTTGTTTAAAATGTCAAAAGTCATATTTTAATTGATTAAATTGATATTTGCAAATGCCTATTCATTCACAAATTTCATTCCACCTACACCGATTACAGGGTATATTCTAAGTCATTGCACTCAGCTTAATTCAAACATTTCACAAATTCGCAAGTTGCCAAAAAAAATGAGAACCGGAACAAGTAGCTTCGGTTCTGTTGATAAGTTCAATGGCATGACAACGACAACAAACTGGTTACCAAACCAAAATGTTATTAATTATGTTTGCATCTCTGTACAAATGTTTGCTTTTGTTTATATGCAGCTAACGCAGTTGTGAATTGGTTGTTGAACTTTTTGATCGACAATAGATTAGAGATCGCATTGCTAGCTGACACGTGAATCAGTCACATGTGAGAGACGTATGAATCGATTCAATTCGAATAAAAACGGATTGATCAATTGAGATCTGTACAACGGCAATTATTTTGGCAACATCTCCTATGATTTCTCGAGTGTGTGACTATCAACTGAAAAAATAAAACACATACTTTTGAACCCCACATATAATTACATATCCGACAAGCAGCCGATAGCTACAGCAATAAAATAATAAGATTTTTAAGAGCTGGTAATGGACGACTAGATGATACCTAGCAGTCGTAAGGCATTAAGAGTGAATTTAAATAGCTTAGATTTAATTGAAGAAAATAACAACAAATATTTAAAATAACAATGATAGCTCGGTTTGTTTTGTATTTGGTTCAGTATTGTGCTCATGAAACTTAAATAATTATTCTAGGTTTTGTTAGTTTTAGGGTATGTCGTAAGTCTGCTTGATATATACGCGACAAATTAGCTTTGTTTTTACACGTCTCAATGCCAGGGCTGAATTGAAATTCCTACTGATCGAAGAAAATATAAACAAACGCAAATGCATATGTATAGAATGTTCACGTCTTTATGCAGTTAATCATTCTATTTGTATTTGTATTGACTTTGCGCCTAAATTGTCTTTGATTGCTGTTGCTCAAGTCGAAGTCGACGACGACAACGACGGCGATGCCAACGTCTCAGTCGGGCTGTGATTAAGCAAGAAAGTTAAGGTGCTCGCGTTGCGTTTGGATCAGTCAGTGATAACTGAAAGTCGTTGCACATCGGACGTGTTTTGCGAACTCAACAACTTAAGAATTTGTGTAGTAAATTGTCAATTACATATTTCAACACACTCAGCACGCAACCAACTTATATTTAGTTGGACATTTTAAAGGAAGCAAAGTAAATGGAATAAAATTACAAAATGTTGGAAATAAAATATTAAAATCTTCAATCAAAGTATTGAAAATTCAGAATTTTATTTTAAAATTAATACGTTAAATCTCTAAAAAATTTAATACAAAATTATATAATATAATGTTTCAACTAAATAAACACACATTAATTTAAATTAGAATTCTAAAAAAAATGTTCTGCTGCAATTAAAAATTTATTAATTAAACATTAGACCCGAAAATATTAATTGTTGAGAAAATTCATCTTCATAAATAAAAAAATCTTTTTTAAATAAATTAAATGTGCAATATTTTATATTAAAACAATAATGAAGTTTTATATAATATATTATATTATATACTACATATATATATATATATATGTATATATATATTACATATTATATATTTGAAAATAAATTCACACGTAGAAGTGAAAAAGTTCTCATAAATTTAAATGTGCCTTTGTTCAGCTTTTTTGTTGAAGCTTCAAACATTTAAAAACTCCATTAGAATCAACTGTAATTTGCCAATTAAACTCAGGTATACATATTACACGTAATTATGTTTTTAGCTACTATTGGGTTACTCGTTATATTATATTAAAGACCTTGACACTCCATAACAGGTGAAGCTATCACAATTAACTCAAACTAAAATTCAGCCTTAGGATATAACAGTGAATCGAGAAAGCAAGTACACGCGAAATTGAATAGAAAAATGTACTGTATAAAAAAAAATTAAAAAAAGTCGTAAACACAATACCTATATATATATATATATATACAATATATATATATGTATATGTATGTTTGCAACATCAGTGACATTCAATGCCGAATAGCGTTCGTTTCATTTGCGTTTTTGTTTATTGTAGAACAACAGCTAAACGAACAGCTGTAAATTAAATTGTAAATTAGATAATTATATGTGTGCGAGAATACGAAGAAAGCGAAAAGCCAACAACGAAAGTCCCACATTTTGTAGACTAAACAAGTGACAAATTTATTTGCCATGAAAGTTTACTATTTCAAATTACTATTGAATACACCTACCTGGTGCAAAACAAAATCTGTTTAGTAATCCCCACCATTAAGTTAAACACACCCAATTAAAGGCAAACCATACAAGTCTCATGGCACTAAGAATGCAGTTCAATCCACTTTTTATGCGCAATTCATAAATTACGCGAATAATTTATTAATTTATTAATGATGAAATTTTATGTATTTGTTGCATTAAAATCGAACAGTTGATTCAAGAAATTTAGATCGAAATATAAGTAGTGTCTGTCCTTTGCACGCTGAACTTCAAATACTCTTACAAGTCTTTTTTACCTTTTATTAGTACTCAAATCTTTATTTGTTCGATTATTATTTCATTATTTATTCACAGTTTATTGTTTTTCTATACAAACTTGACATTCGATCGTTTTGTCAGGTTTATGATCTATTCAAGCGAAATTGTGTTAAGGCTGACCCAGAGAAAATATTGATAAGACAATCGTAATACAACATGAATTGGCGTATCTTCTCTGTCGGCAAGGCAAATAATTGTGTTGATAACAAACGAGATCACAGATGCCATATAGGGTTTGTTTGAATATCTACACTGTCACCTTGTTTCTGGTCAGTTTTATATAAACAACCAGTTAGAGAGATAGCTACTGAACTGGTCGTCCTCATCAAGATATGTATGTCCATCAATGCGTTAAGTACTTCCTGATATTATTTTACTACCAGCTGTAAATCAGTGTAACTCGTAAGACTTTAAAGACATGCAATCCATTTAAAGATGAATAATAAGGAACTATATTCTTGCATGTTGATAATTCTACGTCTACTTTACGATTAAATATCGTTAATTCCATTTGGCAATTTAACTTGTTTATGCAAATCTTAAAAAAAAACAACTACTCATTGCGAAATAGACTAAGTAATATGATAAACTGACACTGATGTCGAGATTAACATTTTAATTGTAGATGCAGCTGCAGTTTAGATCTTTGTTGGGGATCTGTTTGCTGGCCATATGTGGACTGAGCTGCAATGCCGCTCGCATATTGTTTATGGGACCCTTTCCGGCACCAAGCCATTGGATGTGGCTGGAACACTTTCAGCGCGATTTGCTGCAACGTGGTCATCATGTGACCAGTGTCAATAATCATCCCACAAAAACGCCACATGAAAATCTGACTGAAATTATAATCAATCCAGCATTCGATATACCCAAGTACTGTGAGTACGCATTAGATGAATTTTAAACCTTTGATACGAATATATGTTATCTCTTGGTTTCTTTTCAGTTCCTAAGAAAAATATCTTTAACATGCAATTTGCAAGCGACTTTCAAAATTTGCAAATGTGGTGGCAAATAGGACTGATGACCACGGAGCATGCTTTACAGGATGTGCAATTAAAGCGACTAATCGAAAACCAGAATGAACACTTTGATCTGGTCATTTTGGAGCAGTTCTTCCATGAGGCATTCCTCATGTTTGGCAAAAAGTTCGAGTGTCCTGTGGTGACCATAGGCACAATGGGCTATGCGGATAACATGGATCATGCCATGGGCTTAGTGACACCCTGGTCGTTCATACCCCACTTGTTGCTTTCACATACGGATCAAATGACTTTCTCCCAGCGTGCCTACAACACCTATCTCTCCTTATATGATGCAATTATGAGGCGTTGGTATTATCTACCCAAAATGCAGCAGTTGGCGGAGAAGTACTTTGGAACGGCTATCAAAGGTGAGTGTTAAAGGTTGCCTTTTTAATCAGTATGCTGACTTTTGACTCACTCTTTAAGGAGCCTTGCCTCATGTGCATGACTTGGAGCGTAATATCTCGCTTATGTTGATCAACAGCCATCGCAGTGTGGATCTGCCACGGCCTAGTATGCCAGGACTGATCAACGTGGGTGGCGCGCATATTCAACCTGCCAAAAAGTTGCCAATTGATATGCAGAATTTTTTGGATAATGCCACGCATGGTGTGGTCTATTTTAGCTTGGGTTCCTATATGAAGAGCACGGATATGCCGCCTGAGAAGACGGCACAAATTCTACACGCCTTTGGCAAGCTTAAGCAGCAGGTGTTATGGAAGTATGAAAATGCTTCTATTGGTCAACTGCCCTCAAATGTGATGATTCGCAAATGGATGCCACAGAATGACATCCTGGCACATCCCAATGTCAAACTATTCATTACACACGGTGGCATTTTTGGCACACAGGAGGGTATCTACTGGGGAGTTCCGATGTTGTGTATTCCCCTTTACGGCGATCAACATAGGAACACCATTAAGTCTGTGCGGGAGGGCTATGCCCGTTCATTGGTCTTCTCCAAGTTCTCAGTCGACGACTTGGTGCAGAACATCGAGACGCTCATCTATGAGCCACAATATAAGCGCAGCGCCCAGGAGGTGTCGCAACGTTTCCGCGACAATGCCATGCATCCTCTGGAAGAGGCGACCTTCTGGATGGAGTACATCATCAGACATCGGGGAGCAAGACACCTGAAGTCGCAGGGCGCCTTTATGCCACTCTATCAGTATTTGTTACTGGACGTCATCGGCTGTGTCCTTTTGGCGTTGTTCTTCTCCGTCTGGCTGCCCTGGCGCATGCTAAGAAGAGTCCACAAAAGATGGACAGCGAATACAGCGATTGCCCAGGCCCAGGAGGTTAAGAAACAATTGTGAATTATCGTCGATGTTACTTTGTTGCCTTAGTTCTTAAGTGTGTTGTCACAACAAATATACGGTGATATAATTTTAGATATTCTTATATATAATATGTTTTTATGTGTTTCTACATTACTATAATTAATTGGTAATTACCCAAATTGTTTTTAAATTGAACTGAAAAGTATTTCAATTGCTTTTTTTTAGGTCTCCATATTATTTAATATTAATCGGTGAATACTGTCTTTGTGGTTTAAAAAAAAGTCCCTTTAGGATCTACAATTCTATGGCTGGATAAGGTTTAAATTGGGTTGAATCTATAACTTGGATATATTTTGATAGATATTCAAAAATATTTTTGATAAAAGCTTTAAGCATTTTACATGTAGAATTCCCTAAAGAAGCTTTAAATCTCAGCTGTCTCAATAACTAACATATAATGAGCATGATGTCAATTGCTATAAAGATTTCAAAGTCTTTTGCAATCATGGTAAATGTTTATTTTTGATTTAGTACATCCATATTTAGAGCATGTGTCTTTAAAGTATGCTGCAATCATAAGCAGTAAAGTAAATTGATTGCATACTCTAGGGCCGTAAAAAAATTGTTTCCCAATAAAATAAACAATATGGTACATCGCGTTGCATACGCTTGGGTGAATTAATTTAATGCAATAAAACTTTTTGTCACCAACATGAATGAAATGTACAATTTAGTAATAAAATAGTTTTGTTCTAACTATCGAGAGTGTACAGTATTTTTAAGCATTTGTAGCGGCTTCAACACCTTAATGTTGGTGGCATATGGCTGTTGCCCAGTATTATCTATATATTTATTTTCCATGAATAATTTATGTCCCAATTAATTAAATCGACATAGGCAAATAGAAAAACTTGAAGAGTGAAAAAAAAAATAAAAATAAAAATTCAAATAAATATCAACATCACATGGCATATTTTGTGCTGAGTGTTTTGCCTGTTGGTTGGCAACAATCACGAACTGGCAAACAATTCAAAGATCATAAAACGCCCACACACTGCACGTTCTTTTGTTAGCCAAAGTCTGTGTAGCGAATTGTCGCTTAGCATATTGCAAATATATAGATACATATGCCGTCTATGAATGACAGAAAAAAGTACCAGACAGTCGACAAGCAAGTTAGTTAACTGACGGAAGGGCGGATTGTAGATAAAGATATTATGGAGTTACTTGTTAGACAGTTAAAAGAAACTAGTTAATAAAATATTTAACATACACATAGTAAATATTTAAAGTCATTTAAGAAATAATTTTCTAATTCGGCAATAATATGGTTCGATATTCTGAAATAATTTCAAGCTTTGCTCTGAAAAGTGTCCTTGAAAGCGCATGAAGTGGAAAGTTTTATTTGAGGGTTAATTGTCATTTTATATTGTCTTTAAAAATCTGCAAGCTCACTCTCTGTACGTCTCTTTCTCAAAGCGTGTCAGTCTGTTGATTGGTACGAGACTTTCTCTGCTTCATCCATCCCAATTCGACAATCTATCAATCATTTCATTTGTTTTCAGATTATTGGTCAAGCTCAGACGTATTATAATTTATTGTTCAGACTTAGTACTCATCTAGTCATGTGATATAACCGATTCTAGTTAGATTTCGCTTCCGTCTGCTATCGTCTTACTCTTTTCTCACCTTCACCTTCTTCTCCATTTCGCCATTCACAAAGTTCGCATTGTCGCATTTTTGGTTTATGTCACATGCATCGCATACTTTCACTGTGCGGTCACCTTGTGAAGGTTCAAGTGCGTCACCATTGTTGATAACCAATGTTGTTGTTGTGGTTACTGTTGTTGTTGCTGTTGTTACGATCCGTCATAAGTATGTATGTCTGGTGCCCTGTACCTGGCCGTACCGGTCGAGCCAAGTGGAAAAAAAGAGACTGTACGCATATTTGGCGCATCTTTAGCATTTTGGCTTTGGTATTGTTTTTGTTATTGTTTTTATCTTATGCCTCTTATGCTGTTCGATAATAAATTGAAATTTTAATGATACATATGTATATTAATTGACCTCTATGATGTCTCGAGCTGCCGCTAATGTAAATAATGCAAAGCCCTATAACAAACAGGCAACACTTGACTGAATGTTCGGAGGCAACTTCGTTTGTTGTTTGTTTCTTATGTGAATTTTTTTAATTTTTGTGTTTAGCTAACGGTACTTAATCACCTGCTATTTTATATGGTAAATGTCGTTCATTTTTGTTTAAATAAGATTTGAATTTTTGACGTAATTAAGAAACCGGACCTAAACATAAACGTACGAGTACGAAAAAGTACTGTGGTGTGGGGCCGAAAGAGAGGTACAGTAATCCCCGTGAGCTCTGACTGTGATGACTGATGAAATCAGTGCCAGGCACGCAAAATAGAAAAATTAAGAATACTTAATGGCCCACTTCACAGTTACGAAGAATTGGACAAAAGAGTATAAAAGAACCGCCATCAAGTTCAGATTATATAATCTTAGGCGCCAGGCTAACTATGAGTAGAAACCGGTTTAATTATTCTAGACAAATTTACATAAGACATCAACGATGACGAAGCTGATACTGAAGCTGGCTATGATGGGATATGAAAACTTTTAGCACTCACCGTAAAAGCGATTGCAATAAAAGATGTTTGAAGGATTTTTGGAGTGCGAAAGATCAAAAAGTTGACAGCTGTAAGCCGACGACAGATAGACGCCCTCAGACATATCCGTATTGAAAATTAGCAAGTGCCCAAAAGTAATTTATGGTATTTCATATTGCATTTGTATTATTAACGTCGATGAATTTGAAATCGAACAAGTCACATGAACGCAATAAAATCGAAAACCAAAAAAACCAAAATACCGCAAAAGCAACTACAACAACATTAGCAAAACCAAACCAACAACTTTTGTGTATATCTTCTTAAGTCTGTCTCTTTTTTCTACTTTATTGGCTGAAGCAACAAATTTGCTTGGGTTCCTGCTGCGACTAATGTCGCGACTCTTAAGTCTCGAGTCGTGGCTTCAAGCCAAAATAGAAAAAAGACCGTCAAAAGTCAAATGAAGACAGCGTCGAGAGCACGTGATGCGATGCCACAGCTCATGGTTGATATTTATTTCATTTTTTTTCTCATTTTTTATTATATGTATATTTAGCTTCTTTTTTTTTAATACAAAAAATGTATGCATTTTGTTTTTGTTATGTGCTTGTAACTTTGTACGTCTTTGTAATTAAGCGAGTGGCAGAAATGCTCATTTAAATGTAATTTGAAATCTTTTTTCCTCGGTTTTTGTTTCGTTTTTTGGTCAGCTGAGGTGACAAATTAAAGCCTCGGCAAGGTCATATGAGGGGCGTCCATTAGCCATGAAGCCAAGCCAAGCTAAGCCAATAGGCAGCCGCCTGCCAGTTTATTGTACGAGTACAACTTGTGGCATTTTACGTCGCTTTAAACAGTTTGTTTATTTGCCAGCTCTTCGATTGGAAAGTTAAGGCCTTTGTTGTTCGTTTGTTTACTTTGTGTGTGTGTATCCGCGGATTACCAATTTCCACTATTGCAAATGATGCAAAACATAATATGAACATTATGAGCCATTATGCAAATCAAGCAGCGCATCGTAAATACATTGACCTGCATTAGCACAAAATGCTTTATTTTCAACCAAATGTATGCGATTGTTAATTAATAATAACTTTATTGGGCTTGCAGAAATATCGCCAAAGCTCTGTTCAGTCGTTTTTATTTCAATTTAAATTGTAATAATAAAAATATATCTAGGTATAAGACGTTACTATTATTACTTTAATAAAGGCAGATATGCGACCTCAATCCAAGTCTTAACATATATTTTTCTTCAATTGCATATTTTTGGTTGGTTGTAGATTTTCTCACTGATATTACCAGAGAGAATTTTGTATATCAAAGTTGTTGAAGACCCTTAAAATAACTGAAGTAATTTGATTTGCCATTTAATTTAGTAGAAATAAATCTACTGCATTTATTTTTGTATTCAGTAAGAGCGAAATTACATTTTAGTATTTGTGTGCATAATAAAAACGACTTTGCCCCTTCTCTCGCACTCAACTACATAAAACAATTTTGAACTAAAAGACAATTATAGTTAATTTAATATAAGTTTAGTGTTACACCTTTTATTTTACCAGAAAATTAAATTTGGATACTTTTTAATGAGCTTTCAACCTAACAAATAAAATGCTTTTAAACGGTATTTTTTCCTAAGATAAATGATTATTTATTTTTTGATGCTGGTTTTGGAATTTTTGTTCAATTTCCTAATTCTCTTACAAAGTGTGTCAATGTTATTTTTGCAGTTATAAGCTTTATATATATTTTTTTTTTTGGTGATTTTTTATAACACATTCTCTCTGCGCTTATCTAAGAAAATATTTAAGTATGCAATTTGAATTGATTAAGTGACTTCCAAGTTGATTTCGAAGTGCTAATATACGAGTAGACTCGTTTGTTGATTCTATTGGAGAATCAAGTTCTGTACTTAATTTTTTTTTGTGGCAGAAGTAAACAAAGTAAGTGTGAAAGATTTTTCAAGGCTTATGGTGTAATCGATGGAGTTGTATGCTGCCTGTAACTCACATTGTAAACTACAAAAGCACGTTAACAACTCTAAGTAATGATAGCTAAATTTAATTAGTAGACATTATGGTTTATGACTTATCTAAGTTGACAATTGCGATGGCATCTGCAATTGATGAGACACCTGCTGCCTCTTATTGGCCCAACAAATTAGCAATCTTATGCTAAGCGAATTGTTTGATCTACATATTAACATTGTCTATGGGCGTACTTTCAACAACTCTTCAGCTCTCCAGCTGCCTGTCTATCCCGCTGTCCGACTGTCTGCACCTTGGGGATGCCCATCAAAAAGATTTAGATGTTATTCACAATCTGAATTCAAATTCATGCAACGCCCACCAGCAAGCTCCGCAGACGCTATTAACTGAAGCAAAAAGAAAAAAAAAACTATGTTAGACTCGAGTATGCATTGCCCAATAGCGGCGAGACCTTTGCTTGAGCTTACATCACACAGCAGGAGTCGTTGGCAGACCCAAGACCCAGTCCAATTCAGTTTTTTGGAGAGGAGAGACTCAACTCCAGTCGAATAACTTGTTTGCTGCGCTGCCTCGCGACGCGTCTCGACGATGCTTCGACAGCAATAAATATTTGCCTCTTCACTCAGGTTTTTTCTCTGTTTTTTTTTTGTTGTTTTGTATCTTGTGCAAATTACAAAAATAATAATAAGCGACACAAAGCGCGTGACCCCTTTCACAAGGCACAAAAGCCAAAAAAATGTGGCGCACAAAAGGTGTTAAAATATATACATGTATCAGATTATATGCAGTATATGTATGTGTGTATAGATATCGGGTGGAAAATGTGTGCCAACAATGCGGCTTTAATGACTTACAATTGGCCGAAATTTTCTGACCGCAAAAGCACTCTCCATGTGAATTTGTGAATTGGCCTGATTTTGCTTTCGTTTGGCCCGCATGCTGTGTTGTCGAGTGTATGGCGCATCATTTTTACTTTCTCCCACAGCTCACACTCAAACACTCACACACTAGCACACACAAAAACACTCACAGTTACATGCTGTCTTGGGTGCGCGATTGAATGTGTGCGTGAGAGCTGGCGCTGAGCCGGCAAAAAGCTTTTTGTTTTTGTTGCTCGACAATCGTCGATCGTCATAGCGTCGTCTACCGGTTTATGTGTGGAAGCTTGCAACGGATCCGTTTTGGTGCTGTGCTTTGCCTTTTAAGCCCGACCACCAGCGCTCCCAGCTTTCAGATACGTTTTTGCTTCGCCAGCGTGCAATTGTTGTTCGCTCGTTGGCTCCGTTGGCTTCGTTGTCTCGTTGTTGGCTCCGGCTCTGACAACGTTTCTTTGTGGCAATACCAAATAACAAATTACCAGCTCTGTCTTCAAGTCAAAAAAGCTGTCCATTCCGTTCGGCATACGGTAAACGGTAAACGGATTTCTGCGATATCGGGTTAACAATTCGTGTTAAATTTTGTGATTGCCAACTGGCTGATAGTCCATTCGTTTGTGGTCAAAATAGGCTCGTTATTGTCGCCTTGGTTCTCAATTCAATGTTGTGCTTTTTATCGCCTGCGTTATGCTAATTACCGAAAGGATTCAAATCGTTGCGTACATTATCGGTTACAATCTCTTTGGCAAAAAAACATCTAAGATTCTTTGATTCAAAACCAATCAAATCAAATCGAAATACGAATCCAAATTATCCTCAGCGCACAAAGTGTTTCAATCAAAATTACGCACACATAAAACGCACACAACAAAATATAAATATTTATTTTATCAATTTGCAAACGTGCCAAATATAATTTAGTAATCCTAATATATTTATTTTGATTAACAAAGAGCTAATAAGTCTTAACTATAAATAATTAAGTCGTAATTTTAAACACAAGTAAATAATCAACAAACTAGAGAAGCAGACAGGAGGAGAAGCCAAAAGTTTGCTTCAAAATGAACAAACAACGACTTCTACTTAGTTTAATATTATGGTGAGTCGAGTTACTGATTAAAATTATTCACAATTTTGAGTGCAGATCAAGTGAAAAAACCGTTGATCCAATGGTCCACTTTATTGAAGGCATTAAAATTCAGAAACCTATAGCATTAACCTCTATAGTTATTCCGAGGAGAAATCAAGTGAAGCTCAAATGGGATTCTATTATAAATTCAAATAAGTTTATCGCTGATTTATTGATTAGAAGTATTCAAAAGTTTTGAGGGTAGGTCAAGTCGTGAAAATGAAATTATTAAATAAAGTCTTTGGCTTGAAACTCAAATCCAAAATTTTAATCATACATAAGGCAATTATTGAGGTTCCATGTTATCTTCAATAGAAACTGCAAGTGAACTGATTTACCTTGTGTGGAATTCCACGGCTTGAACAATTCATTGAGTAGTGCTGGTGCGAGTAAAAGTCCACAATGCTGAATGCTGGTGCAAATCTGGTTCTGGCCGGGTTGTGGTGGTCGTCGCCACCGTCAAGTTCGTTGCCTAAGTCTTTCGTTTAGCACCTACGCAAATGCTCCAATTATGTTGGCAATAGTTGCAATTTGTTTCGTATGCAAACTATTTCACGCACATCTGTGCACCGGCTGAGCCTTGACAAAGTCAATAAACAAATGTCAAATGTTTTTGCTTATTTTATATCTGTTGTTGTTGATTTTTGGGCTGTAAAGCACTCGACAAAACTTAAAGCAAGAATTCTACGGCATCACGCCGTCGAAGTAAGTGACTTAAGTGTGTCAACTAGACAATGTCAGTGGCTTAGCAGCGACTCTGACGCTCACGCTGCCGTGGACGTCGACGTCGACGTTGGCAGCACTACTTGTGCTTAATTTGCCAGCGCATTAAAGTTGCTTGGCTGCATTCTGAGAGCGATTGGATGACTAAGCCAAAGAAGTTATAGCCTCGGCTATAGCTGGCAAACGGCCAGGCCGGCCAAGGCTGCCAACCCCTCCCCACAATGCCAAGTAGATCAGACCGTGATGTACCTATTTATCTAACCACTTGTGTATCTTTATTATATAATAACCATGCAAATTGATCACCGATTTGGATAGATTTAACTTTGATTAACGGCCAGTTGCGAAAAAGAAAACTTTCCAAAATCTTTGACAGCTGCCTGTAAATTGGATATGGTTCGAAATAAAGAAATAGGGAGCCGTTAATTAAATGTAGGCCGAAGATCTATAAATTAACTGTAATCTATGCGCAAAATTATGTAAAGCTAGGCAATGAAATTATGTCAATGCGGTTTTTTGTCTGTTAACATTAACACAAAAAAAAAGCGAAAACAAACCAAAAAAAAATCAAGTCATGATTAGGTAATCGTCCCAAAAACCACCTGGCACGACACACAAACATCAATAAGCATAAGCACAAGTGCAACAACTACAACTACAACAACCACATTAACATCAACATACTACCATAAACTTCAAAATGGAAAAAAAGGTCTTTCGTTGTTAACAGCTTTTCCCTTTCGCCGTCTCTCGCGACTCGATGACCATCTTCAGCGAATGCGTGAAGTGAGAAACGAGAAATGAAAGTGAAACTCTTATTTTGTGAAGATGCTCATTGATTTTTCAGTTGCAAACAAATTTGAATTGAGCTCGATTATACGATAGCATCAAATTAACATTGCCATTAACATTGGCTTGTGGTGCACCACAGAAGCCAAGCCATTAATATGAATACATTTTGAGTGCTTTGTCATAATGCAAATTCTAATGCTTAGCATAATTATGCATTCTGTCAAGGACCATGCCCAAAAGGGGAAGTGATTGAATCGACTGATAAGCATATCTGCTGTTAAAGCTACGGATCTACGCTTCCGTAGGCACGTTTATAAACGTAGAAAAAATTATGATTAATGATGATCTTTGCTATGAGTATTCCATATTTCATATGAAAATGCTGAGGCATCTTTGAGACGCACTTGAAACTGACTGACAAATGTGCGTGTAAGGTCAGTTATAAAAGCGAGGAGGAATTTCAGCTATAAAAACCAATTATATCACAATGATATTTTAATTGTACATATATAAAGAAGGCCTAAATTAAATGCACAGTTTTAACAACTTTTAATTAGTTTCTGAAATGACACACATCTGATGCAAGTTCATATGAAATATGTTCATGATTCCAGTTTATTTCTGCAAGCACAAAATCCTACAGATTAATTGTGTCTTGTAGTAGAATTTTCAATGGATTTATGTTAAGATTATATCATTTGCTTGTCAACAGCGTTAAGCGCTTGTTGCAATTTATAATTTATCTGTGTCTTGTCTTCCTGAGTCTTCCGATGTCATTACTCTATCTTAGATAATATTAGATTGAATTCCAAATGTATTCATTCATTAGCAAAAAACAGCAACAGCGAATGCCGAATGCCGATGGACGATGGGCGATAGGCGTCTGCCTAGCAAACAAAACCCGAATAAACTGATTAAATTAAAGCAAGAACTGCTTAAAAATCAATTTGCCAATGAATATATAAGTAATTAACCGAATAAAACGTGGCGAGTTCAAGGTTAAATACCTAAACCTTATTTGTAGAAAATAAGTTGATTTGTTTTATCTTTTGAAAGTGACTTGAAAAGAAATAAAACTGGAGGAGCAGGGCCAGTTTGTAGCTCAAATTCTGACATTTTTTTTTGTTTTGGTAATTATACTTGGTAATTTAATTTGCAGCTTTGCTCGTTTTTCAATCGTCATCCATTTATCATTTTTGTGACTCGTTTTTGTTATGTGATTTCTGATAGATGAGATTTGTATTTCTACTCTAATGTTTTTGGTAATTAATCTTCGTTTCGTTTTCTTGTTGCCATTTGAGAATTTGATTGCTTACTCGTTGAAAGGTTGAATGCACTTTGAATAGGCAAATTATAAAAAAAAAAAACTGGAAAAGTTGCAAGTAAAATGGGAAACTTTTTGAGTCCCGAATGCGTTTCCTGGTGCAAAGTGAAAGGTGGCATAGAGTCGCATGTATTTGCAGTAGCTGACCCTGAGCAGATATCTTTAGACCAGACCGTAGCATATGGAAAATAAATCAAGAAGCCAACAAGTTCGTTGCCTAAGTCTTTCGTTTCATAAACCCGCAACCAGTTTGCCAAGTCAAGCAAAGCCAGTCAATCGTACGCAGAATATATGTTATTATCGCTCGATTCAATGCAAAAAAAGAAAAAAAAGAAACACATTGATAAATGTGCATATAGATCTACCTCTTGTCTGACCAGTATTCAGTCAACGGGTTAACCCAAATAGCACAATATATGCAGCCCAATAACCAAAACAACAACAGAAACAGGCCGCACCGTGTTGACGCCCAAAAGCATTTGTGTTTTGTGTTGTATGGAGTTGTGTTGTGTAGTGCAGTGTGTGGGGCTGTGTTCGATGCTGATCTTTCGCTACATGCAGTTTAAAGTGTTTGTATGGCACTTGGAATGGGTCTCTGATACAATCAACTACACACAAAAAACAAAAACCAAAAATTTATCGAGACACAAAAATCTTGTTTCACCCAACTGGCAACTGGTTTATTTGGGTTAAAAAGAAATTTAACAGCCAACCGAGAAACAACTGATGCGACTTTGTTGCTCCAAGAGAGGGCGACAGAGAGCGAGAGAGATAGGGAGAAAGATAACGGTACCAGGCATCTGTGAAGACGAAAGTGAAATTTTTTTGCTGTTTAGTAAAACAAAACCGAAGCAACAACATACGAAATAAACACAAAATATGGCAGCCGCAGCAGCGACAAAGACGTAATCAACTTCAGGATGAAGTGGCCCCCCAACAGGCTTGACTGGGCATTTTTTTCCCCCTCTGCTCGTGTGGAGTGGTGCCGCTTGCGGTTGTTAAACAACCGGCACAACCAAATGGTGGCAAAGGTTTGCCTAGCTCTTCATACAAATAAGAAAAGAAGAAGAGAAAAAAAAGACCAAAGCAATGTGCGACTTGATTTTTTGTTTGTCTCATTTGAAATTTCTGTATTTCATTGCGTTGATTTGTAGTGGTACTTTGTGGGTTTTGGCAGTCGATGCAGAGAGGCTTCCGTCATTTCCAAGCCAGCCACCTTGGACTGTCTTTTTTACAAAACTGTCGGCTGAAGATGCCAGACAGCGGGAAGTGCAATAGCTTCGACTTGCGGTCTTAAGTGGAATTTTGTCATATTTACTTAATGTTTGCTTTGGTTGGGCAAAAAGTGGCAAAGAAGTTAAGTATAATAAGAAAACGAGTCGAGCGTAATGCCTATATTTATACTTCAAAAGTACAAATTCGGAAAAAACTTATGACACTCGGCTTGATTATTTTATATTGTTGTTTACTGGATGTACAAAATAAAATTTGTGTGATTGTTTTTAAATTATATTCTCAAAGCAGACGAGCCGCTAGATAAATTCCTTAGAATTTGGTTGTTTATTCCAGACTTCAAATCAATTGCAGAATAACATTTCTTTTGTTTAAAAATGTTGTTCAATTTGCGCGTATAAAACAAGTATTCAAATTACTTGTTTATAATTTAATTAACAGTGCTATGAATAGCAGGATTAAGCTTCATGCATTTATTACGACAGTTAATAATAAAAGTGTCAAAGCTATTTGATGTTTATCATATATTTTTAAATATATTTCTTAGAAAGCTGCACCTAATTATAATCTAGTATCAGTTGCTATTGTCAGCTCTCTTTTCACTTTTGCCCAGAAATTTGCTTAAATTGCTGCAGTCTCAGCTACAGGCTGAGGCTTAAGTTTTCACAAAAGGTGCGTCAACAATTTAAGACCATTTATCTGTTGCTGTTGAGCAGTTTGAGCGATTATTAAGTATTTAACGTTGTCACTTGAAATATGCCAATGTTTTGGGGTAGACACAATTTTCAATGCTGTGCTTGGCACTTGTTGGGCCACTCGAGTGCCGAAGATGGAGCCTAACGGCAATTGCACAATCCGACTGGTGAAGAGGCACGCGACCTTGATGCCACATACAAAGTTAAATGACAAACGAGCAAGATGGTAAAACTGTTGGCATATTAAGCACCCATATGTTTCACTTCTCCCCTTGTCATTAAGTACCGTGGAAATGCGTGGCATTAGCATGCAGCCGAGTGCTTGAGCCAGAAACAGAAACAGGCCAACACAATGGACGGGCCAAGACGAGAGCTGCCTATTAATACCAAGTTGTATGCACTTTCGCAATGAAAACGAAAGTTACGCCCCGCATACGAGTTTGTAGCCTGACGCGTGACTCTGCCAACATTTACACTTTCTGGCCATAGCCATACACACACTCGCACTCGTAGAGAATTATGATCTTCACGCCTGATGGTTTGCTTTGCATACGTTCACCATTAACGAACTGGCAACTGGCAACTGGTAACATTGCAATGTCTTGGCAATGTAACAAATATTGTGAAGCCACTCAAATTGCATCATTTGCAATACGATTGATAATAATGATGTTAACTCGTATGCAGGCCACTGTCATCGTATCAGCTGCCAATTGAGTGCACTTGAAATATTTCTTTAATTGCAGTCTTTTGGCCAAGCTTCGCTTCCTTAGAAGCCAAGTCACAAGACCATAAATAGCACCAGTTGCATCTGCATTAGTTGCAGCCACCGCTGTTGCTGTTTGTTGTTGTTGGTGTTGTTATTGCGTAAGACACTCAGTTGTAACAGAAAACAATAAAGTAACAAAACTGAACAACAACAGCAGCGAGTCATCGGGAAAAGAGTCTTGTGACTCGCTTTAACTGTTTCTCTGTTTCTCTGCTCGTTGTTGTTTTTATTATGCTTTTGAAGAAAACATGTTTGTCATGTGGTTGTTGCTTGTTTGCTGCTGTATGAGTGTGAGTGTGTTGGTGGTAGGAAATCATGTGCAAAGTCATATGACGATGAGGCTACGTGCTTTTGAGTAATTGCAGCGAGTCAACGATGCCAATGAGAGAGTGTATGCCATGGGTGTGCACAACTAGTTGTTGTTGTTGTTGCTGTTGCTGTTGCTGCGGCAGTCATGTGGCTCCTCAGGCTGATGCAAGCGCATGCATGCATATTTGGCCAGACAGCATTTGTTGTTGATAATGAAAAAAAAAAAATTAACAAAAAATGACGACGCCTCTTAGCTTTTAGCCAGTGGCATGCATGCTTCTCCACCATTTCCAACTTTAACTTTAATTCATAAACCGTTCGCATGACTAATGTCCATGCCAAACTCAACACATAACTTACACACAGACCCAGACTGATGTGGGAGCTGCTTCCGCCACGTCGCTTGATTTTATATTTCCCAAAATACCTTAAGGGTTTCCCCATAGACGCAAAAATGACAAACAGACGGAAGTTGAGCTTTTTCAAAGTGATGAGCTTCAGGATGTTTTCCAGTCCAGAATTGTATGCAAATTACATCTGAGAAACATAAAGTTTCCCTCTTTCTGGTGTCAGAAACTTTGTAAATATTTTCCTTGCAAATTACGAATAATGACAAAACTTTATAATTGTTGTTATATTATATTAAATTTAGCAGACTTACAACTAATTTCCTTTTAAAGCTTTCTATAAATTATCTACGCTTTTAGTTGATATATAATATTAATATTTCACAATGCTCATACAATTTCTTCCATTGTCAGTTTTTCCATTTCCTCTCTCTAAATTTTATTAGTTTTGTCAAGCTATCTGCACTCTGACTAACAGTCTCAATGCTCCGCACAATTGTTTGTCTTTTTTGTGGCCAGCTGGCTTAATGACTGTTGTTATTGTTGATGTTGCCACTGTAACCCATTTACGCATTTGCAAATGCTTTGCCACGCCCTTAGATTGTGCGAAGGGTTTTTTTGCGCTGTTTTGCGCCTAGTTGAAATTTAACGTTGCTATCGCCAATGTTGTTGTTGCTGTTGCTGGTGTATGATTTGCCAACTAGCGCCAAGTTTGTTGCCTAAGTCTTTTGTATGTGCAGGCATTGCGCAAAAGGTTCAGCAAGCTTGCGCTATCCGCACAGGGGAAACGAATGGAGAACTGTTAGCTTGAATGGCTGCTCAGTGGCCAGGCCGACAAATGGAAGTTCCGTTGTTACTAATGCAATTGTTCATAAACATACGAACATATTCACTATAGTAGACAATTGACAAGAAATCGTGAATGCTTCGTGAATGAAGTGGCAGCAGCTACTGAACTATCAACACTTGCAAATGAAGCATAAAATATCATTATTTTTGTTTATTATTATCATTTAATTAATGATTTATGCAAATGGTGAACATAATTGGCCTCACAATCGCGATATTGCACAACATTTATTAATAATGCAATTAGCCGTGCTATATTATTAACTTAATATAAACAAATGATGATGCTGCTGTGCCTCTGTCTCATCTGTCTTTGTTTATGTAATTGACTCTCATTGTTCAGGTAGCCGAGTGCAATTAATATCACTTTGGATGCTTTGATCGTAAATAGTACTCATAGAACCCGGCACGCGTTCAATGGATCTGAACAATCTATTATATACTATATGCTAAATATGTATAGCTCAACTATTTGGCGCTGCAACCTTCTCTGAAGGTGGCAGAGGCTGAATAAGTTGACTTGTTTAACTCGTTACATATGCCATTTGGTATTTAAGACTATCACGTGTTTTACAATTAATTGCAAAGGCACTAACTAACTGAGTAAGTGAGTAAGTGACTGACTGATTGACTGAGCCAATGAGTAGATGAACTTTGAAAAATGCAAAACAACAATATGCAAAGTTATCTGGCTTTGAAGCTGAATTTAAATATAAATATTACTGCAAAGATAAAAACCATTAAACATGCTTATTATCTATATTAATTTAAGAACTGTACAATAAGTCAGTATTTTTATAACATTTGTCACATCATTAAATACCAAAAAAAATTGTACTTGTTCAATCAGCTCACCACGTGATGCCGCCCATCATTTATCTGATGTCGTATCACATTTCTCTGCAAAAACACATTTCAATTAACATGTTCAAAATTCAATACTAAGACATGAATCCGGTTACATGATGAATTCAGCGATCAATTTGCATATTTTACATTTTTGTGGTGCATAAAAAATGAATATAAAATGCACATTAACGTCGATTACAGTTCAAAAAAGTTCAGGCTTTTGGTCAGACACGATGATGAAATTCTAATCCCCTTCCCATAAATTTTATCACAGCTCATTTGCTTATAACTAATATCGATAACTTTTATGTCGATTGCAAAAGCAAATTAAAAAAAAAACTTTCGTTTTTCTGTGAGCGGTTTTTTTTTAATGATCGGCGCTTGATTTATTTAATTATCAAACAAATTGTGCTCACAATTTATACAACAAGTCGATCGATGTCATAAGCTCGGGCGAATTGTGTTAAATAACGCATACGCCGCGTGTGATGCGCATTTCTATTTGCGGCATTAACACAGCTACTTTTTGCAGTTGCTGTTGTTTGTTGTTGTTGTTGTTGCTGTTGCTGCTGCAGTTGATTGGTGCCATCAAAGTCAGGTGTGACACACTTTTTGGCATTCGTCGTACAATGCCGCGTGCGACATACATACTTAAATTCCAGATTCCCCGCTTGCTTCTCCCACCAACACAACTAAAAATAAATAAAACTATAAACAAACAAATGTAAATTGGCTAACTCACATGACTCTCTGTTTGTCTGTCTGTTTAGTTGTCTGTTTGGTTGTCTCTCTGTAGCTTTCGCTTTCAGTTAATGCGACGTGACTGCCTCAGCGTTGTTATCCATTTTGCCTGTTCATGTTCTGCGCCAATGCGGTAAGAAAATATATAAACAAATAAAGAAATAAAATGTATTTCGTGCTCAATGCAACATTTGTGGCATTTACGAGTAGCCAATTGCTTGGAATTGCCTCAGGCAACAAACTGACGTCCAAATTGCCGCAAACAAAATATTTGTAGCAATTGTTCAATAGACATTTCTTTCGACAAGAATTTGTTGTGCTAACGCTCGCGAGAAACCTGTTGAAATGCCAATTGCAATTAGCAATAGTTACGCGAACATGGAGGCGCATCAATAATCTTAGAAATACCGTTGATTCATACTAAAAGATAACAACAAGCTCAACCAGTTCCCAGAAATATTAAAATTTTTGTGTACAAATTAAAACATTTGAATCTTAGAACGTAGATTAACCGTATATTATTTATATAATCAAGTATTTTAGCAATTTAGCCATTTAAAAAATGAAATACGATTATTTTGCGTAATAATTTCAAGTGCTGCAAAACAAAAGACTTAGGAAACAAACTGGCTCGCTACATAAACACTCCATATTCAACAATGAGCTAAACGCAAAGAAACCAACCTTGAACAAATACCACAAAAATAAATAAAATATACAGAAGGAAAAAAAATGAAGAAAAAAAGCAGCACTATAAATCTAATTAAAGTGCACGAAATGTTGTGAGGAAAACCAGAAAAGCAAGCACAAATCGCATTTAATAATTATAACAAAAAATATACTAATTATATAGCTTCGAGTATTGAAGTGGCAAACGTCATAATCCAAGTACTCATGAGTATTATTCAAATTCTATTGTGAGTCGAGGAAGTGCGTCATTTAGCCATAGCTAAGCATATAAATGGGTTTCATTAGACGTACCGATTGACAGTTCTCTCTGGTCATGGAGAACGCCCACAACAAGCTGCAATTGTTGCACAATTTAACGCATGAATACTTGCTCAAGCATGTCCAATGGCCAAATTGAAGTTTGTCATTACGACCACAAAAGATACAAGTAAACAACAAATATACCAACAGTCAAAAATAACAAGAGCTTTAAGACTTATTAATGTCAAAGACAACAAAAGAAACCTCATCACGTGAGCTAGCCAAGCTTCATTGAGAAGAACATAATAATAGACACAACCGCAACAACAACAACAGTAACAGTAATAATAAGCCAGTCTGTTAGCTAGTCAATCAGCCTGCCTTTTGGGGGCAGTCGAACAGTTTGAAATTGAAATTGAACACCGTCATTGTTCATAATTTAAAACTGATTAGTTCGAAGACGCCAGTTTTATATCCGGTTTGTTTAAGATACCTAATGCTTAGCTTATTCACTTCATGCATGCTGGGCACCTCTAATTAGCAATGTGAAAATCGCATCACAATTAATAGTTGGAAAAGGCCCGGCTAGCGACATGAATGCATCACAAATGGGACTACTCTCAAATTATAATTATAAGCACGTGTGCTGCGATTGGAGAAAACGTTCCAACTAAAATATTATATATACTGCAAAAATACACTTACAAAATGTGCAAGAAGTTTGAATACAAATTAAATTGAGTGATTTTAATTTTTAACCAATCTTATTCTGTAATTTATTTATTGATTAAACGTTCCATGAAGCTGAAAAGAGCATATATCGTTTGTTTGTACATCATATCAACCTACTTAATTAACTTTCTTTCTTTGCCACATTCAGGTGCCTTAGCGCTCCAAGCTTTTCGCTACGCATACCTGAGGACCTCGAGAACGGTGCCATCAATGCGCTGCACTCTGAGCGTGCTCGCTCTGTGACACCCTGCGGCCAGGGTGATGCTAGCGCTGTGGACGACTATGATGTGTGCCCGCCGAGCAAATACCGTCAGCCCACCGCCGAGTGCAACAATGTGTCGCATCGCAAGTGGGGCGCACGTGGCGATATCTTCCAGCGTCTGCTGAAGGCTGATTATGCCGATGGCATCAGCCAGCCACGCAGCTCGAGCGGCACACATGCACTGCCCGATGCAGAGCTGGTGATTGAGCAGCTGCAACGTCATCTGGAGAGCGAACTGCGTCACGATCATATCACTGCCATGTTGCCCGCTTGGGGACAGTTGCTGGCCAACGATCTGTATGAGGTTGGACAGCTGCCCATCAGCGGCAAGTGCTGCCAGCGTGAAGCCAATGTCAAGGATCCTAGTGAGCTGCAGCAATGCTTTGTGCGTGCCGGCGCCGACTGCAAGGAATACAAGCGCTCTGCTCCTGGATTCGACAATGAAGTGTGCAAGAAACGTAAGTGTCAGTCTGAGATTGTAACTTGTTCTATTTAAAGTTGCAACTAGATAAAGTTCGTTGTAGAATAATGAATAGCACTGCAAGCATTGTCTTAATGTTTACTCTATGGGAATATTATTACCATATGTTGAATTTATTTTACATATTTCATTACGATCGGGCCATAAACTTGGATGTTATTGAAGCTGGTGTTATGGGGCACAATTATAGCTATTTTTTTTAATATAATATAATGCAACTGTAGCTGCTCAGATGTAACCTACTTGTTTTGTGTTCTATTAGAATGGGTAACAGGTATTTCACAGTCGTCTTTGCTAATCCTCTCCTGCTTTTTCCCACAGATGTGCGCGAACAGATGAACGTGGCCTCGGCCTACATCGATGGGTCCGGCTTGTATGGCGGCACTCGCCATGAGTTCGATCAACTGCGCACCTATCTGAGTGGTGGTGTTAAGGTGGAGTCTTGTCGCTATTGCCAGGTGGCTGGTGCCACGGGTGCACTGCATCGTGCCTTGCTGCAGCAGCACAACAACATTGCCGAGCAACTGGCGCACATCAATGCCGACTGGTCGGAGGAGGATGTCTTCCTGGAGGCTAGACGCATAATTACCGCCACCATACAGCACATCACCTACAATGAATTCTTGCCATTGGTGTTGGGTCAGGAGACGACTGCCAAGCAGGGCCTCAGACTGACCGCCGAGAAGCATGCAACGAACTATTCCAGCTCCATACGTGCTGGCATCTACAATGAGTTTGCCACCAGTGCCATGCCCGCCTTCTGGACCATGTATCCACCCGAGATGCTGGCCAAGAAGAGCTCTGCCCATGAGTTGCTCTCGATTGCCGCGCTGCAAAAGTCACTGGTGCCCAGCCAGAAGAATGACGAGGGCTGGTCCGAGCTGGCTCTTGCCGTGCATCGTGCTCGTGACCATGGCATTGCCTCCTATGTGCATGCCCTGGACATTTGCGAAGGTAATTTTGGCCAAAACGCTGCTGCCAATGTGACCTTTGATAATCTAGCTCAGCTGACCAACATTCCCGAGGAGCATGTGACCAATCTGCGTGACATCTATCAGTAAGTAATCCTCTATTTATCTGTCGAAGTCTTCAGCTAATCTGTCGGTATTTTAGGAACGCTGATGACATTGATTTGCTGGTCGGCGCCTTGATGGAGGATCCTGTTGTGGGTGCCCTGTTTGGCCCCACCATCAGCTGCCTCTTGAAGCTGCAGTTTGAGCTGCTCAAGCAAACCGACCGCTTCTGGTATGAGAACGAGATTCCACCTTCTTCCTTCAGTCTGGAGCAGCTGAAGAGCATACGTCAGACGACACTCTCTGGACTGCTCTGCGGCTCCAACCAAGTGGAGACTGCCCAGTCCAAGGCCTTCATCCGCGAGGACAACTATCTGTAAGTCGTCTTCTATATGGAGTAAGGTAGGCATCTCTCTAACATCTGCTCTTCTTTGTAGCAACTCTGTTTTGGACTGCGCCCAGCTGCCAAAGTTTGAGCTGCGCCCTTGGCAAACACATCCCGATGATGAGGTTCACCTGGAGCATGTTGAGCTCGAGCCTGAGACTAAGGAAGCCATCAAGGAGCTGAGCCCCGAACTGATTGAGGCTGCCGTCGAACGCGCCAAGCAGGAGCTCGAGGAGCGCAAGCGTTTCGAATACGAAGTGTGGCGTGCACGTAAGTAGACACCTCCCCTAATCCCCTCAAGTAGTTACTCTAATGCTCAAACCTTTTCAGAGGGTGGCATCAGCGCCCACTCGCCCGATGGCACCGCTGCCTCCTTCAGCAAGGCCAATTTGGCTGCCTTAAGCTTGGCCAACTCCTCGCTCATCTTTGAACTGGTATCCAATGAGATTGTCAAGTCACTTAACACCATCACGCGTCGCAAGCGCCAAATCTTCAATCCCAATCAGAATGCCTTCAATCGCAACGAACTGACTGATACCCTGCAAAATGTGGACATTAGCTCCTTGGTCAATGGCCACCAGTTCCTAATCGATCAGTGTCCAGAGCCCGCCACACAGTGCGATCCCAACACACCCTTCCGCACACTTTCCGGTCGTTGCAACAATTTGCGCAACCCGAACTGGGGCAAGTCGCTGACCACCTTTTCTCGCCTGCTGCCCGCCCAGTACGAGGACGGCATCTCTGCTCCTCGTGTGACTGGAGTGACTGGCACACCACTGCCCAACCCACGCACCATTTCCACCACCATACATCCGGATATCTCCAATCTGCACACACGCTATGCGCTGATTGTTATGCAGTTTGCCCAGTTTTTGGATCATGATCTGACGCTGACGCCCATTCATAAAGGCTTCCATGAGTCCATTCCAAGCTGCCGTCGTTGCAACTCCCGCCAGACTGTCCATCCCGAATGCAATCCCTTCCCAGTGCCCGCGGGTGATTTCTTCTATCCTGAGGTGAATGTGACCAGTGGCGAGCGTCTGTGCTTCCCCTCGATGAGATCGCTGCCTGGCCAACAGAATCTGGGTCCTCGCGATCAGGTCAATCAGAATACCCATTTGCTCGATGCTTCCACCATCTATGGCGAAGACGTCTGCCTGGCCAACAAGCTGCGTGGCTTCTCGGGCCGACTCAACAGCACCGTGCATCCCATACGTGGCAAGGAGCTGCTGCCCCAGACGTCCACACATCCTGAATGCAAGTCTCGTAATGGTCTCTGCTTCTATGCCGGCGATGATCGTGCCTCTGAGCAGCCAGGTCTGACTGCCATTCATACCACCTTCCTACGTGAACACAATCGCATTGTCGAGGGTCTGCGTGGCGTTAATCCTCACTGGAATGGCGAGCAACTTTATCAACATACTCGTCGCATTGTTGGCGCCCAGATGCAGCACGTTGTCTTCAATGAGTTCCTGCCCCGCATTCTCAGCTGGAACGCCGTCAATCTGTATGGCTTGAAGCTGCTGCCCCAGGGCTACTACAAGGACTACAATCCCTCATGCAGTCCCATTGTGTTCAATGAGTTTGCTGCTGCCGCCTTCCGCATTGGTCACTCGCTGCTCCGTCCACACATTCCTCGGCTCAGTGTGCAGCATCAGCCCGTCGATCCGCCACTGCTGCTCCGCGATGGCTTCTTCCGCATGGACGTCATGCTGCAGCCTGGCATTACTGATGAAATTATGCGTGGTCTCGTTGCCACGCCCATGGAGACATTGGATCAGTTCATCACTGGCGAGGTGACCAATCATCTCTTCGAAGATCGTAAGATTCCCTTCTCCGGCATCGATCTTATCGCCTTGAACATTCAGCGAGGTAAGTTGTCAGGGCTTCAGCTGCCTTCAAAGCTCCTCCTTTAACAGTTCACTTTGTTTGCTTTGTTAGCCCGTGACCATGGCGTTCCCTCGTACAATAACTATCGTGCTCTTTGCAATCTGAAGCGTGCCAACACCTGGAGCGATCTAAGCCGTGAAATACCCACCGAAGTCATAAATCGCTTCCAGAAGGTGTATGCCAGCGTGGACGACATTGACCTATTCCCTGGTGCCATGACGGAGCGTCCACTGCAAGGTGGCCTCGTTGGTCCCACTTTAGCCTGTATCATTGGCATTCAGTTCAGACAGTTGCGCAAGTGCGATCGCTTCTGGTATGAAAACCAAAATGCTGAGGTCAAATTCACCGAGGCTCAGCTGGCTGAGATACGCAAGGTTACACTGGCCAAGATCATCTGCGAGAATCTGGAAGTGCCCGGCGACATGCAACGTGCTGCCTTTGACTTGCCCAGCAACTTCCTGTAAGTCGCATATCGTATGTGTCGTGTCCGATTAATATGCCAACTAATTCCTTTATCTTCTCTGCAGTAATCCACGTGTGCCCTGCCAGTCCATGCCACAGATTGACTTGAATGCCTGGCGCGAGAACGTGCAGGGTTGCCAGATCGGCAACCGCAATGTACGCGTCGGGGAATCCGCCTTCCCCTCACCCTGCACCAGCTGCGTCTGCTCCGCTGAAGGCGTAAGTAGTTCCCAGCCTCTTGTGTAATTGTATCGCAATTAACCAAAATTCTTCAACCTACAGCCTCAGTGCGCTTCGCTGCGCATCACCGACTGTGGACAGCTGATTCGCCAGTGGCCCAAGGACGCCATCCTGCGTGACGAAGTCTGCAACTCGCAGTGCGGCATCTATTTGACCGGCCAACAGGCTGCTGGATTCAGTCCACAGCAGCGTCAGGGTCATGTCCCGTCACGAGTCACGCGATCGCGCAATCAGAATCTTTTCAAGTTCCCCGACTTGACACCGTTTATTGCATCCTTGTAAAAAAAAACAGAGTTGAAAGCAGGCTTTCGTATCGTAAACACAATTTTGTAAATAACTTTTGCGTTCTTTACATTAGTTTTCTACTTATTTTGTTCGCTTACCTGAAGACTACTCCAATGCATCTAAAACTGTTCGAACACAAACAGGAAATCATATGGATCGACCCTACTCAAATAAGCACTTACGATGTAATTCGATTTTAGATAAGCGACAACTAATTACATAATTAGCATTTTTATCTATATGTATGTAATGTATTTTTTACCTAAACCATATATATGTCAATTATATGTACCTAATAAATAAATAATTATAAAATAGCAATTTGTAGTGTATTGTAGCGCCACCTGTGGTTCGCAACAACAATCTAATATTGTGCAGCCCCCAAGAGTATGCAGCGACATATGCACAGGCTGCACAATAATCTTTTATACGGGGGTAATAATAACCTCTTTGTGACCTTGACATCTATTAATTCAGACCTTAAGGGCGCGCCAACTAACTGGAGTTAGCTGTGTCACATAATATTTACAATTAACTAATTAAGAAGAACAATTAACAATACGAATATATCAACTATCAATGATGTAACATGAAATCCTTTGCATGCCGCCTATGGAGCTTCCTTGAGGGACAGGTTCTGGTAAGAGCCATAGCTAGGCGATTTCTGATCACAAGAATTTTAAGCACATACCTTGAGAATAAATAATCTGACCGTCGACCTTTTCTTATTCCCTGATTGTTTACAGAACATTTGTACTGGTATGGATCAATACTAAAATGTTGCTTATGTAATCCTTAATAATCCCACACTTACCTTACTTATGACATACACATTTTTGTATTTGCACTCACCTTTTTTGATTCCAAAAAAAAAAAATTTGGCTCTTAGTTCAAGTTTAAGTTTATATATTTGTTTGCTTTATTTAGTTCTGCTCTTTGAACGTGGTTCCATTACAGAAAATAATTTGTGTGATTTAGATAAGATCTCTATAATGCCGACAATAAATAACAAAATTCACAAAGTACGATTAAATCTAAAGAGGGTTGGCTTTACTATCCATATATATTTAATATATGCATGTGTGTAGGTTGATTAAATACACGTGCGTTAGACACAGACCGTTAGACGTGCTAGAAGTTTAACGCAGGTGTTTTAATGTGAAGTTAACAAAAAAAAACTTGAATATATTTAACTACAATTTGTATTTTCTGTTTCTTTTTGAATCTCTGTACTGAGCTGGGCTTTTGCGCTTGACCAAGCCCAACAAAACAGACAGAAAGTACATGGATACATATACATATTTGTGGTATATATTGTATATAGAATTATTATCGCAAATATTTATTATAGTTTATAATAATTATAATTATTTAAATTCGAATAGAGCGCAGCAGACAAAAATACAAAGCGCTTAGTATATATAATGTATATGTATATAGTTAATTGTTATTTAAGCTGGTGTGCTACCCACAGATAATTCAACTAAACTGCAACTAATGTGCATTTTACGAATACTACTCGCAATTCATACTATATATATATATATATATATATATATATATATATAGTATATATTCGAATAGCATGGTCAATGTAGCAGGAATACAATACTTTTAATATGTTCATTTTGTTTTTTTTTTCTCGCGATTTTGGTACATTTTGCGCTTATTTTGCTATAAAATTTGACTTTGCTTTTGGATCTTTTATATATGTTTGTAGTATACTCGTATATTTTATTATTACATAGCATAGTTGAAGTTTTGGAACTAAAATAAAATTGAAGTTACACCCACAGCATATAGTGTCATTATATAATTAGAAATAAGTTTACATACTCATAGATATACATATATATAGGAATCTTTCTATTTAGTTTGTAATCAAATTGCTTTGCCACAATTTTCTTATGGTATCTGGTTTTTTATATATATATATATACGATTATTTAATGTATTTTTAGTTTTACTGCACTGCGATACGATCGATACTGATACAAAATTATATACAAAATGTGCGTGAGAAATATATGTACAATAATAGACTGATTTATTGAATGACAGTCAAAAGTGGTTGGCTTAAACTATCGACTGGCCGCCCGTTCTACTTGTCGGCCGCAAATGCGCCAATTGTCGGCGGTCCATTGATGTTATTGGTCTCCGAGTGGCGACGTGCCAGCAAATGATGATGATGCTGCTGCTGTGGATAGTTGAATAGCAGACCGTGACCATTGGTAAATGTGAGACCATCGAGGTTTCCTAGTTTACCCACAATTTTTGGTATTTTATCACTTTCCGTGCCGATGCCAATGAGGCCGCTGCCGCCAATGCTGGCGCTTCCAATGCCCCCACCAATTATGTGGTTTTGATTGTGATGGTGATTGTGATGCGAATGCGAATGAGTATGCGAGTGATGATGATGATGATTATGATGGTTGTGGTTGTGGTTATGCTGATGGTTAATGGCCGGCGTGCTTTTGCATAGTGCAACATTCTTTTTGTTGCCACAGCCATTGAGCTCCTGAGCCCCCTTCAGGGAACTCGTCTTGCGCACCTGCTGGCAAGTGCGTGTCTGATCGCAGCTCTTACAACGCTGCTTCTGACCAATCGCTGCTTTGCCCTGCGAAAGCGCATTGAGATTGGCTGCCACCAGTTTGACCTGCAGCGTCTTTGAGGGCGATACGGGTGTGCTGTCATCTTCGCCAGTTGGCGGTGGCGTTGAGAGGCGACTCGAGACGGTGGACGAGCTGCTGGAGGAGCTGCAACTGCTATTGCTGTTGGCGGCTATGGCATGTCCATTCTCCACTTGGCCCTCTGCATCTTTAGCTTCAACGCCAAAGCCAACTCCATCATCATCATCATCATCACTGTGCTGGTTGCTGCTGGGACGAGAAGCGATGGCAATGTTGTTAGTAGTTGCGCTGCTTTTGACAACATTCAAGCCATTTACGCATGCATCCGCCTGTACTGCAACAGCAGCTACAGTTTCTCCAACTGCTGCATCCGCATTGTCCACATTGTCATCACTTGTCTCTTCTTTACTGTCACCATTCGGTATCACAATTTGCGGCTGCTGCTGATCCTGACTAGTTTTGGTTTTTACATCGTCGGCCAGATCAATCCAATGGCCGCGATTATCCCGCACGCCATCGACGAGCGGTTCCAGCTTATCCGAGAGCGTTGCAAACGCCTGTCAATGAAAAGAATCCATTAAAAGGCATCAAATTGATGTAATCTTCAGCTTTACGCACCTCATAGATGGGCAAGCAAATCGAGTCTATGAAGTTGACCTGCATCATGGGCAGCTCATCCTCTTTCTCACGATTCATGATATCCTGTGAAAGACAGAAGAGTAGTATTGTTATCAACTCGTGTCTAGTTAAACTCTCAAACTTACAATTGGCGTTATGTTTAGCTCCTGCTTCTCCATGTCGCCTTGTTCAAAGAACTCGGAGCTAACCAAATCGGCCACACGCTTCTCAATCTCCCACGGCTTAGTAATGGCCGACAAATCACAGACAGTCATGCTCATTGCACGCAACAAAGCGCGCGGCTCCTCGGTCACCCAATGGCTCAACGGCTGCTGCACGCTCTCCAAGAAGGGACCACGTTTTCTATTTGAGATGAAAGATTAAGTTGGAAATGTAAAAGGACTTGGTGAAGCCACAACTAACTTGAAATAGACAGCGAGATCTGTAGATAGAATTGCATCCTCCAGCACGCGTATGACGCGACAATAGTCATCGGATGATAGATTGGCCAATATTTGATTGCCAGGACTATTGAGAATCATTAAGCATTGATCGAAATGATGATGCTCCATGGTCGATGTGGAATACAGCTGCGCCAAAGGCGAGGACGCTCTTAAGATACAAAAAAGTAATCCAATTATAAATTGTTTTCTTTCGAAGTACAACTCTGACTGCACTCACTTAATCTGGAAGGAGTTATTGGTCCCTCGATGATCGAGATCATGGCACAGACAGCCAATGATTAGCGCCAAGCATTCAATTTCACCAAAGATCTTCCACCATTGCGTGGTCTATAGAATGAAATAATAGTTATTTAGAGAAATCAATTGAAGTGCGACTGTTGCGCTTACAGTCAGTATGGCGAACATCATTTGGGCCACATTAAAGGCGTGTCTCCAATTGTGATAGGTAACATTGCGATAGTTCTTCTTGACGCTCAGCAGCCAACGGCAAAGCACCTCGTAATCAATATGAAAACGTTCCACAAAATCGAGATCCAAGAACATGCGCAAGCAGGCCTGGCACAGAAAAAAGAAAGGAATCATTTAAAGATTGATAGAGTACTCGTACAATAAAAGACTTACCTTCAGCGTATCATCATCTTCGAAATGTATGTCATCAAATTTGAAGTCATGCAGTCGGAAATGTACAGCTGAGGGAACGCGCAGACGCTGTGAATAGTATAGAGTAATAGTAGATGGAATTTAATAAATAAATAATAAATATAATATTCAATCGCTAAACAAATTATTAACTTACATAAATATTTATGTCTTATTGTATACATATTAGGTCAAACCTCACTTTATTGTAAGGTATTGCCTGATCAGCGATGAAAACATTATTACAGCTTTACTAGACATAAGTTGCCCCAGTTGATAATATCTTATCGATATTCGCTATATACTTATATGTTACTATCAATTGCCTTATTCAGGTATTCTATAGCTTTATTACTCTATTATTTATTAGCTTCGTTGGCTTAACTTTATTATGCTGACTTTCATTAAGACAGCGCGCACGAGCCGCTTCCCAGTGGATGCCGAAATGGATATAAATAACACAGAGCACCACCCAGCAGCAGCTGTCGAGGAATGCAAATTGATGCCCATGAGCCGCTATGCGAGCAGCTCATCAACATGATGTACTCTAGTCTTATTCCCACTTCTTTAGCTACTCCCACAGCAACTGCTACTACTACTGCTACTACTATTTCCACTCCCAACTCCTACAGCTGGTCCCCTTAGTCAAATACGCTGACAGTTTACTGTTGCACAGTGAGAACTTGCAACCAAAAGGGTTTTATGTTCTTTACTTTCCTTCGCTTGGCTCGCTTGATGGCATAATCGCTGGGGCTCTCGTTAAAGCAAGGCAAAAGCGGGTGAGCATAGAATGGCATAATTTTAATTAAAATTAATAACCCAGCAACGTGGACAGCTGACAAGGCGAGAGGCGGTCGCTCATAATTTCAGCCAGCATAATTACGAAAAGTGTCCGACGCGAGCCAGGAGCCAAGAGACAACAGATAACACAAAGACAAACAGAGAGACAGATGTGAAAAACTTGAACCGGTCTAGGGCCTAAGGCAGGCAGCCAGGCACAATAGACGAGAGAGGAGTAGAAAGAGTGGGGGACGAGCAGTCCCAACACTTCTTAACCAGTGTGCGAAAGTTTCTTTTTGTCATACTTGTGCGAACAAACTAATTACAACTGTCAACACGTTGGGCTCGGCCCGACGCGAGCGTGGCGAGTAGAAAGGCGGAGGTGAGCAAGAGGAAGGCCTTGCTACTGTCACGCAAAAATAATAAAAACGTGGAAGCTAAAACAGAACCAGCAGCAAGACTTTATGGAGTGGCATCTACAAAATAAGACTCGTGTCTCAAGTCCAGTCTGTCATTTGGCGACATTTTCACATACAAATTAAGCATTTAAATGCAGTGCTGTCGCTGCCGCCCATCCAGCCATGCCGTGTATTATATGTTACCATAGGCAACGACACCCAGGGGTGCCATTTCGCATTTGGCAAACTTACGCGCAACCGATGAGCCTCATCCATGGTGGCGGATGCATGATAGCTGAGCACCTCCAGGGTGACGCTCTGCTTGGCCATGGCCACAATTGCCTTCTCGTACATGTGCGTATTGTGGATGCCCATGCCGCAGAAGATGGCGAACGCCTCCACAAAGTTCTCATCGTTTTTGGTAAAGTCCTGCAAAGACATTTATTGAGAAAAATTCAATAAAATTGAATATAGTTCAAATTGGATAGTCAACTTTTGGGTAGCAAAAGTAAAATAATTTAATTGGCAGTTTATTTAGAAATGTACAAAAATATCAAAAATACTACTTTACTACTTTACTAATACTAAAGACAAATGCTTTTTTTTTAGAATAAATTGGGATAATATGATTCAATTGTGAGTGCTATATTAGACAACTCTTTGTCACATAAAGATAGAAACTTTGATAGGAAACTTATTTTGAATTTTATTAGAGTTGAGTGCACTGAGTGCAAAAAGTAGCCAACATAGAATCATACCAAACTTTTTTATATATACTATAGTAATTATTAATCTGCTTGAAAATTAGTCAGTTTATTTGGTCTAAATTTATTTAGCGGACTTTGAGTATCTTGATTTAAATACTCTTGACTTCTCACACAGGTTTCTATACTTAGCCGATGACTTTTGCCACTCAGTGTGTGTTTTATAGCACTCAGTACTTACCAGCTCATTGAACTTGTTAATCAGCTGTATAACGCCAATGATCTGACCCAACGAGTTCTTAATGGCCATGCAGAGTATGGAGCGATGCTTGAAGTTGGAATTCTCATCGACGCTCGCATCGAAACGATCATCCTCATAGGCATTGGGCACATTCACTGTCTCCCCCGTGGTGGCCACATGGCCAGTGATGCCAATGTTGATAGGAAAACGCGACTCATAAGGGCTGGTACGTGAGTTGGCCTCCTCCTCGCTCAGATCGTTCGCCTCAAAGTCAAAGACACGCGAAAAGCTGCCCTTGTCCGCCTCATGGACGAGCAGTATCTGGACACGCTGGCACTGAATCAGGCTCTGCATGTGGGTGAGAATGCGAAAGACCATGTGCTCGATGGTGCTCTGCTCTTCGAATATCATGCGGGCCAAGTCGAGCAGCACCTGATTGCGTTTAATCTCGAGCTGGGACTTCTCAAACAACTGGGCATTGCGTAATCCGATGCCACAGAACTGCAGATAGGAGGCAAAGACCTGGGAAGTATGCGATTGCGATAGAGAAGATTATGCAATTGTCAAGCGGATTATCCGAAAAGAAAAAGCATTGCCATGGCAGACTGTGTAATCCCCATGTACATGGCAGTTTTGTTAGGCTCTTGCCCTTTGTTAAATAATGAATGCAATTTGCATGTGCCAGTGTGGCACTTTACCAAGCACAGCCGCAAAACAAAGGATGCTCCAACTGGCACATGCCACACAGCCACACAGCCCGTTGCACATACGATGTGTACGATTAAGATCGACAGCACATACACACACACACATACACACACACTCACCTTCTCATCGATTTCCGAGAAGCACTCGCCATTCATTTTATTGATGACCTGCGCGACGCCAATCACATCCCCGCCTGAATCCTTGATGGGCATGCAAAGCAGTGCTTTGGTTCGATAACCGGTCAACGAATCAATTTCGCAATTGAAACGCTCGTCCTGCAAAGACAAAACATTCCTCATTGTTATTAATTTTCATAAGTAAATGAGATTATGGATAGATAGAGATCAAACTGGTTTCGCAGACAGCTAAGAAACGCTTTTAAATTGAAATGAAATCAATGTATTATATTAATAATTAGCACTTCATTCGATTTGATTTTAAACAATCTATCTTTTCTAATAAATAATTGTTAATAATTATAATATTTAATTGAAATATATATATATTTTTATTTTAATTTGTTTGAATTTATTGTCATTACTTGTTCATGGAACTATGGTTATTTTCTCAAGTAGAGAACACAAAATTCCATTGCTTTGCTAAAAATAGATAAATAACCAATCTAAAACAACCTATAATAGCCAATCTAAATATAGAGCAAGTTCCGCTACAAAAACCATTTTATGGCAATAATAGCAACTATTTTTATTTCACGCCTAAATAATTTCCAGTCCAAGCAAAAGACCCATCATGTGGCAGTTTATAGAAAAATGCTGGTCTAAATATAGTACTTTTTTGTGGTCTTAAGCTCAGAGTCTAGACTCTAGACAGTTGGTCTATTGTCTAGCACAAGCCAAAAATACTCTTAGTCGTACTACATGTGCGTTCACATGTTCCGGCATATTATGTATTTGTCTTTCTTCTTCGTTTCGTTTTTTACACCAATTTGAAGCTGATAATTCCGCTATTTGTATAGGTCATCATGTTTTGGCCATGTTGGCACATTGGTCGTACGCAGTTAGCTGACTTGCAATATATCATTTAGCTGTTTGGACAGACAGATGGGTTTCTATGTAGTTGTTCGTACAATTTGTGTCAGCCAAAGTCCAAATAAATAAATAACTCGTGCTAACCTCTTGTTCAGTCTGCCACCAAAGAGATTGGCAGAGAGAGGGAGAGAGAGAGAGAGAGCTGCTCACACCTCATCACGTTCACGGCAAATTGTGTAGAGTTATCTATCTGAGAGTCACTTAATTGTGCTAAAATCTTGTGATAAAAGAGCCAACACCCAGTTAGTTGATGGAGGGGCAGGCGAGGAGCCAGATGCGGCTGCCTTAAATGCGCCACATCGTGTGCATTGTATACGAGTACAATTGTTGGCCATGTCTTATGTTGGCTTATACGACAAGATAAAAGACACGCACCAAATGGCCCGCAGACTTAAAGCCTTTTAAAAGACTCTCAACTATCACAACATGGCCTAAGCCTTGTGGATAACTGGCGTATCTCTCGGTTTTGGCCACAAGATTAATTACGGCCCAATTGGCCAGCTTGGAAAAATGCACACAGACATTGAGGATGGAGGGTTGAGGGGTTGAAGGGTTGAAGGGCGTCGAATTCACTGAGCAATATTGGAACTTAAAAAGCAATTTCGAGCATTTTCAACGTCCACTTCTAGCTGTCTATCTGTGTGAATGTAAATGTGAATGTGAATGTGTATGCGGTTGTGAATAGGTATTCGAATGTGAATGTGAATACTGGGGCTGTTTGCATCATAAATCTTAGCAAGATTCGAATTTGCCACTGTCGAAAGTTGCTCCATTTTAGGGTCATTTGATTTATGGTCGTCTATAGGAAATGCCATTCAAATTTGTCAATTGATTTGATGTTGATGTAGCTGTTGCTTTTGAGTTTGCTGCTAACAAAACAAAAACTTTCCACTGACCTGGTAAGCGTCTGGTATATTGACTGGTTCGCCACTCTCTGCCACATGGCCAGCAATCCCAGTGCCCCATGCAACGCGCACTTCCTCCTGCTGTTCCATTTCCTCGACGGTGCTGCGTGGGCAAACATCGAACAGCTTTGACACGAGGCATCTGCGAATGGTGAGCAAATATTTAAACGTTATCTTTAAATCGAAATATATGTATACAATTTGCCGCATTTCACAATTAGTTTTCCCTCCACAAACTGGCCCCCTGAGGGCACACACATAGCAGTTCTCCAGTTTTACTTGGCCAAAAAGTGCATTTGAGAAATCATAAAATGCCAAAAATAAATGCCATCAAAAAGTGTGGCACAACCGAAAGTTGAGGCCACTGTTGCAATTGCTGTGCAAAAAGTTGGCAACCAAATGGCTTTGGGCCAATGAAGTCATCGCCGTTTTGGCAACAGACAGAAATTTGAGCAGAAGCAGGAGCAGGAGCTGGAGCTGGAGCACGGGCCAAAGCACTTGGCTGATTACGAAATTCAATTTTCACAGTTATTAGTGAATAAGCCAAGAGGTGGCACAAACTTTTTAAAGCATCGTCTAAGAAAGTACTTCAGGAAGAGGAACATAAAGTGTACTTATAGAATATACAACACTATCAAACGAAATGTGGATTGCTGTGAGACAAAAAACTTTGGAATTTCTCTTCAATATTTTAATTTATAAAGAGTCAACAATTTATCAAATACATTTATTACTCAAATGTTTCGATTTGAACTGTGAGAAGGATGGAGAAATACTTGAAGGCAATCGTTTGTTGTACAGTCAACTCTTCTATCTCTAATCGCATTTTATACAAATTGACTTTATCAGTTGATAAGACTTCTTGAGAAATGGCATACTAAATAGACATCTGCATTCTTTTGCCAATCTAGCTTGTCTTTATTATTACCAGAGATATGCTTAAAGTCGCAATGCAAAAAGAATCATCCCTTATCTTATCTTAATCTCCATTAAGAGCACACTTACTTTTTAAGTCCATCGGCGCCATTGCAGCGTCCTTGCACCAGAAACAATGAGCCACGATCTGCGTTCAACAGAATGGAGACATTCTGCAAGATCTTGTGGCACAGTGTGCGCACCTCGAGCTCATTGCAAATGTCCTTTACCTGGAAGGGGAGTACAATTGTTATTCAATTGAATTGCGAGTGTGAAAAGCAAATGTGCCATAAAAGTTACAGTTCGGAATAAGTAAAGCCGTTCGACAACTAAAATGTCGAGTTCTGGCTAAACAAACAAGTCAATCAGCTAATAATAATAGTGACAAACAGTCAAACGGACAGATGGACGGACTGCGTGACGTCTGTGGCAATTTAGCTCAATGTTGTTTGTATGCTGGCCGGGGCGGGCTTCTTAACTGTTTGCTGATAACAACGTCAACAACGCCAAAGTAGGCAAATATGCCGTTGTCATTGCATGTGTGCAAAATCAATTTAGAAATCAATTGACGAACGGTAAATTCATTGGAAAATGCAAGCGAAGGCGTTATGGCAAATTCTTAGCATTTTAATTGTAACTTTTACAGCAATGAATCATTCAAATGAATAGATGGACAAATTGCTTGTACACACCAGCTCAAAGATCAGCTCCTTCTCGTCCAGCTGCTTCAGCTCGTTGCGAGACAAGCGCTGAGGCCGCTGATGACAATGATAGTTGTAAGTGTATGGCCCATGGACATTGTTGGGATGTGTTGTGGCATTGCTGCTGGCTGGGCAATTGCTTGAGCCGCTGCTGCTGCTGCCCACAGCGCCGCCAGCCTGATAGTGGCTGTGCTGATAATGCTGATGATTGTGATGATGGTGATAATGATGCTGCGGCTGATACTGATACTGGCCGGCGACGACGCCGCCAACATTTTGCAAATTGCTGCAACTGCCAGCGGAATTGTCCATTTGTGGTCCAATGCTCAAAAACGTTGGCGTCCCATCGATGGTGTTCACAATGGGCTTCAAGAGGCCGCCACGCTCAAACTCATGTGCCGAGATTTTGCTGTGAAAAGCAACAAAAAATGAGTACTTGCTGAGACAAAAGGGGGTTGTAAGGGGACTTACCGCACGGGTGTTGTGGCACCGGAGCCACCACGGGAGCTGCACGTCTGGCCATTGGGATGTGTGGGTGAGCTGCTGCTGATGACATCGTTGCCTGCGGTTGTGGCATGCGACACCAGCCAAGCATCGACAGTCTGACGAGTTGCCTTTCTGCAAGCAGAGAGGGAGAGAGAGAGAGGGGGGTGAGAAAATGAGATTGTGTTTGAGTTAAACATATTAAAATACTATTAAAAATTAAGCGTGTTTGGTCAGAGGAATTTACATGCATGCGCCACGCAATGAAATTGTCTAATAAAATGCCAGCTCATAAATATTCAGCAAGCGAATAATTTTGCGTCATGCTGCATGCCTCAACCGCCAGCCTGCCACACATGTGTCCTTATGGCAACACGCGCGCGAGGCATAAAAATTCAGCAATCACAGCGAGCAACTCTTTTAAAGAGACTGAGAGAGTTCCATGTGGCAGCATTGGAGCAGCAGGATGACCCCATGTCCAATAGAGGCCGAGACCGAGACCTTGTGCCTGGCATATTCTTATGCAAAGTACACAAAATGAAGCCTTTTTTCTGGCTCGTTTAATGTGATCCACACGGCCCAGCGGCAAACCGACGGCAACAACAACAACAACAACAACAATGACAACGACAACAAAAGGGACAACAGCAAACTGTTTTGAGCAAAGGGCCGACATCGTCTGTTGGCCATGAAAATAAAGCCCAATTTATGTTTTTAGTTGTTAGTGATTTTTATTATGTGTCATAGCCAAAGGCCGACGCAACCGAATATCCCTCGCTGACAGCACACAGTCAGGCACACACATGTCTACGACTATCCCTATCTGACTGGTATGTGTGTGTGTGTGTGAGTGTGGATGCCAATTTCCGGCTTACGACGGAAACGGCCAGCTAGCCACATGGCTGCCCATAAATATGGCTGGAACTATGGCAATAGCATGAGAAGCCTGTGGAGCATGGCATTGCAATTTAAACAACACTTGTTCATAACTTAAGATCTTCATAACATAAATGACTATTTAGCAAGTAGAGATTTATAATTTATCAAGACTTTGTATAAATATTATGTCGATTATGGCACTTGAAAGGAAAAAAACTATCGAGCTGATAGTTATCGGTTATCGATACACATGTCGATGGCTAGTTATGGAGTTAAAAGAAACTCTGAAATATTTAAGTCCACATCTACATTCACTTGCATAAATACTAATTTTGTGATAATAATAGACGATAACATTATTTTTAAATTGCATAACATTTATATTACTAGGTAATTAAAAGTTACTAGTCAATTAATTAAGTCCACATCAATTTTAGCTTGCTTGGAGACTCATTTATCGATACTACTAGTCGGTAATCAAAATTAGTATGTTGATAATATATTTATCAATTTCTGGTTCTTTAGTAAGTTCTTCGATACTCTGATACTCTTGCATAAACAAATACGCATCGGTAATAAACATAATGCATTTTTATAATATATTTATCATAATACTTTGCTGATTAATTTATTTTTATAAAAGAAACACTACTTTAACGTGCATAAATAATTATGTATCGATATTAATAATCGACAACAAAAAGAAGGAAGATGTGAGCTTACCTTATGAAATAGTCCTGTACAAACTCCTGATTCTCATCCATCCACGCCTCCATGCGTGCATGCTCTGGATCATAGGGTCGACTGTGCTGTGGCGATGTCGCCTGATGATAATGGTGGGAATACCCCTGATATTGTTGCTGATGCTGCTGTTGCTGCTGCTGCTGCGGCTGATGGTGGTACAGCAGATGCGGCGACTGCTGTTGCTGCTGCTGCGAGTGCTGCTGATAGGCAGCAGCTGTGGTGGCGACATAACCACCAGTTGTATGGTTAATGCCGCCATTAATGTTGCTGCCGTTAATGTTGTTGATGCTGGTGCTGCTGCTGCTGCTGTTGTTGTACTGATAGTGGGCGGGTGATTGCTGTTGCTGTGATAGCGGCAGGGGGACACCGGTGCGTGTGGCAATCAGCAAGCTATGCTCACTCATACCGTACCCTGTGCCCCCCTGCTCCGCAGGCATTCTAGCCGCTAGCTGCAGCGGCGTCGACGCTGGCTCCTCAATGCTGCGCAAGTGCAAGCCTGCAGAGTGAGAGAGAGAGAAAACATAAATATTTAAGTCAAAATTGAAATGATTTCGGTTGATTTTCTTATTGCATTTTTGCACTTTTCCATCAGCGACATCTGCCGACAGTTTTATGTGTGCTCCCAATTCAATTGGACGACTCGACACGACAACATTTGCATTGCAAATGGCCGACATATCCTTTAAGCGCACTGTAAAGTCACGCGCGAGCCAATGCCCCTCTACTGTCGCAACCCCCTCGATGTGGGCATATGCAAATTGCTGTATAATCATAAAATACATATATATATATACATATATAAAACAGACGATCCCTTGTGCTCTCTGGCTGTCTGTTTAAATTTTTAATTTTAGCACTTTGCGCGAGAAGAAAAGAAAACAAATTCATTTTTTGCAGTCGAATAATAAATTCAACTAAATTGCTTTTCCAGATCATCAACCAGGCACACGTCTGTGCGATAATTAAGAGCATTTAAAGCGCGTTGAGCATTGTCGCACTTGTCGCCGCAGCACACGCGACGTATACGTAATGCCATAAATAAGTTCGCCAACCAAAAATGATATGGCTGCTTGCATTGCTCTTAAGCTCAAACTGTGGCATCTCCATAACGTCAACCAAACATTAACCGGAAATATTGGCAATTTCTGTGAAATATTGGCACGATAAACCCCGTTCTGCCTCCCTCCCTTCCTCCCTTTCACTAGGTTGTCTGGCTTCTGTAATGGCGCCCATTGAGCGACTGATTAAGTGCTAAAAATAGAAATAAATACTTGTGTATCCCAGCCATGGTGATTGTGATGGATATCTAAGGATATCAGCGCAGGAGTTTGTCATTCAACTCAAAATTATGTGTGCGTGTGTACAAATTTGATTTATGATCAACTTTTTGATGTACAGCATACAACAACAACAAAATAAGCCAAACAAACAAAAGCCAGCAGGCAAACCTGCTCTGCTCCTGTCAACTGACAATTTGACTCTCTGGAATAAGCCAGCACACTGAAGCACCTACAAATTGATGGCATTTGTTGTGTCAACTTTCTTTTTTTGGCTAAATTTATGAGCTTGGCCCAAGCGGTTGCCAGACAAAGGTTATGCAAACGTCAAGCAGTTGGTTCGCAAATAAATGTAAATTGTTGATAAGCTTGGAATATTTATTGTTCCGTCGCGTATATTTAGATGTATTTGATAATTGTTGAATTCGCATTATCAATTGCTTTAAATATTTTATTCATTGCATAAATTGCATACAAAAAAACAAGAACTACATATTATACAAACCATTCAATTGGATTTAAATATAAATTCACAGGTATTTGCAGACAAAATCCAATTAAATTTAAATAGAATTTCATAGATATTTCCATAAAATAATTGTACATTTTATTGTTGTTTTCATCTATAATTCATAATGGACTTTAGCGAAAACAAACAATGTTATTCCAATATGAAAATCATTTATTAGATGACTCTTTTGCCATTTACTGTTTTTTTTTTATTAAATTTTCTGCAAATTGTCATGCTATAATTTTATTTCTATTTCTCTACAATGTCAACAGATTTCATAAAATATTCAATTTAATTTCGGAATGGAAACGCACAGCATAAATTTGAGCTTATCACATGACATTTTGCTGAGAATTTAAAATGCATTTTATTTATAAATACGAATATACTTGTATATCTCATTTGTTGGCATTATACGGGTATGTGGACTTGCTTTCTTTTGGTTTTTGGTCGTCTTAGCTCTTAAGCTACCAATAGCAGCTTAAAGGCGGCTACTTAATGTTGAGAAATTTATGAGCAAACTCGAGAAGGAAGCCAACTGGAAGAGTGACACGACCAAGTGCTGTTGCACTTATGCACATTCATACATGTGCACGCCTTTCTCCCACTCCTCGTGTGGCGCACTTAATCTTTTAAGCTGCATTCGCCTTGCACAGGCAACATGCAACATGCTTAAGCTGCTGCAAAACATTTGGCAGCCCCCTTGTGGCTCATACATTCTCATCCCACCTCCCCTGTACGTACGTACGTACCTCTTGGCCCACTCGAAAGTCAAATGACAGAGCGTCATGGCTGAGTGGGCGCAACCACGCCCACATCTACCAATGCCATTGGCACTGTGTTGCTTGACGATGCGTCAGCTTTATGTAAGACATCTCGCGCCAGGCTCCCACAACCTTACTGTGCTGCATTGCAATGGAATTTTACTTTTAGTAACAGCAGCCGGACAAGTCATATCAATGTTCAACGACTGGCAGATGCGCTAGGTCCAACTAATCAATCAACTAATTGTTGATTAAATTAAGCTAAATTTAGCTTTACTTTAGTTAATACCAATTAAACGCAATTTACTGTCTCTGTAGTGTTTTTAATTAGGCATTCTATGTATTATTTTATATCATAGCTCAGTATGATTTGCGCTCCATTAAGAGTATAAAATGATTTATGTGCCTTAGTTTATTTCTTATTCTTATTTAGGGTATGCAAATGTTCGTGTGGTGTGATATGTTGCTTTTGTTGTGGAAGCCAAATGCAAATTGACTGTTAGCCAATGTGGCAAAGAGAACAATGCTGTACTATTGGTTCGCTCCCCTTGCTCTTGAGGGCAACGGATCGATGAGAAAGTGTTCAGCTAGTGATTGTTGTTGTTTGTTGCATTTCTGACAAAATATTTGCACAAGTTTTTGTCCTTTTTCTCGTCTCACCTGTTGTCTCGGCTAGTTGCTGCTGCTGCTGCGGACTGTGTGTAGGTGATTGTTGTTGTTGTTGTTGTTGCTGTTGTTGCTGCTTGCCGTTCTTGTTCTTGTTTTTGTAGCGACAACCACGAAATCGACACATACTTGCCGCTTGGCCCATGGGGCCCGCCAGCAATGCGAATGTTAAACCCTCCGTTTTAATGAATTTAATTTTGTCAACTTTAAGCAGCGCTGCCGCGTAACGTATACTATACTTGTTGCAATTGTAATTGTTTTTAATGTTAATGTTAATGTTGTCGTTGTTTGTTGTGGCAATTGTGGCTCTTGTTGACGACTCAATTGTGTTGACTTTGCTGCCGCCAAATGGCCGCGATTTTTCACAAACTTTATAATAGTATGTTGCTGTTGACTTTGGTGTTGTTGTTGTTGTTGCTTATTCTGCTTTAAACTTGCAGCACGTTGTTGCCGTTGCATAATAGCAAATGTTTTGTTTATATAACTTATGCGTTTGTTAATTATTTTGGCTATATTGAGCTACTGCCGTTGCACTCTCACTCACACTCTCTCAAGACCTATTGAGATTAAACAAATTATTCAACTTTTCATACTTTGTTTGTGCACCACGTAGTCAGGTAAAAACTGTTTTATATTTTTCATATTTTCCGTACGCTTCGTAAAGCTTCTTCTTTTTGGTTTGCAGGACAACTTTAAGCCTTGTCGGCTTTGACGCTGGTAATTCAATTAACACATAAGCCTCAGCCCAAATGCAATTGCAGACAGACGCGTCAATTGTTAAACAAACAAAAGCCAAAAAGGTCGCTTACAACCAGCAGGCAGAGGAGTGTGCCCTGGTGGCAAGTGTGGGCGGCCACGCGACTGACTGACAATGCAGCAAAGAACACACAGCACACACTGAAAACGTCAGTTGGGTAAAACCAAATACTGCTGGAAAGCCAAATGCAAACACAGCAAAGATACCCTAGAGCATTGAGACAAGTGAGAGTATGCGCTACTCCAGTTGAAATGTGTTAGGTGAAGAGTAGCTGATTTTTGATGGAAGCAAGTCAGCAATCTAACAAACTGTTTATTCTTGCGAAATCGAAAGTAAATGTTAACTGATAGCTGTCTCAAAAAGGTAAACGACTTATTTTGTAACAGATTTGATGTATAATGATATAAAGGTAACAGAGTGTCGAAAGCAGATACTTTTCTCTTGTATCAATTACTCTAACATCATCGTTATTATTTCCAAGCAACTAATCATGTTTTGCATTCAGTTTATTGCATTTGTTTGACTTGCCTACTAAACTCTGCTTGCCATCGACATGCAAATAAAGTAAACCGACCACAGCAACTGTTCATACTCTCAGTGGCACTTGAGCAGTCGGTCTGCCAGTCAATGCTTGTGCTTATATTGGCAATTGGGTATTGAATTAATGTCATCTATGGACTGCCACTTGAAGTGAGAAGATGGTAAATATATATATATAGAGAGAGAGAGAGAGAGAGAGATCTTCAGCGATTTAATTTCAGTTGCCAGCTGTTGCATCACTTCTTGGCAGCGATGCTTGATGGCGGAAATGATTTCATTTCCGTTCTGCGACAGTTGCAGTCGTGGCCAACAATAGAAGCGTGAGCGTATCAAGTGGCAACTGGCGTGTGGCATGTGGCAATCAACAGGATTGCAGCTGCATGTGCCATTGTTAAACGAACAGACCTGGCCGAAATGTTTTGATGCGTAGATGCTGCCTGATTGCAAGTCTGCGAATGTTTCCACTTCTAATTGAATTGATTGTGATGCCATGAATTGGAATTGCTGACAAAAGCAGAACGAACAGCACTTAATGGAACTTGTCTCAATTGAACAGCTGTCTGCATTTGCCCCTCAAAGCGGCTATGATTATTATTTTTGTTTAGTTAAAAATATAACCTTGTTTTTCTTTTGGTCTACCAAATTTACCGAAATGAAACAAAATAATCCCAAAGCAACTCGAAGCCTCAAAATAGTAGAAAACATCTTAAAGAGCGAGACCATTGCCAATTCAACACAAGCTAGGCATTAATATTTTAATCAATTTTGCTTATGAATGCGGCCATTAAAGGAGCTCTTGAAGCAAGAGTCATAACACTTTGGCAAATTCGCAAAATTGATTATAAATGCGAGAGTGTACACGCCTGTTAAGCAGACTGAAAACACCCACTTTGAAAGTCATGAAACTTTTGCGAATAACTTTTCATGTCTCAATAACTATAAAAAGAGAAAACTCTTTTGGCCCCCTGGCAGCATGCTTTGAAAGCTGCTTCAATTTCAATTAGTTACAATACATGCATTGCACATACGCACCGTAGTCGTAACTATTAAATTTACAAGCTATTTTAGCTATCTGTTCTTGGTACTCGCAATCGTTTCTACCCCTAGCAACCGGTGGACAACCACAGCGGCGACAAAAGCGAACAGAAGCGATCAAAATACAATACGAAACGAAAAAAAAAAAAAAAGCCACAAAAACTATTTTTATGCCAACGGCGACAACCGCAAACACCGCACAGACATAGAAATACATAAAGTTACACACACACACACATACACACACACACACACACACACACACTCAATTGCAAATACTTAGACTGGCGGTTGATTGTTAGCGGTCGCTTACATTATGTCAACAGCATAGGTAAATGTAATAGAGGGTTGAGATGGAGATGGAGACTAGAAGGGAGAGGGGGAGAAGAAGAACGGGAGGGTATATTGTTCGCCTGTCCATGTCTGGCTAAGCAAACGATGTTCATTAATGGCGCACGCCAGAGTTTGGCGAGCCGCAAGCTAAGATAACAGATAACAAATGCTACACTGAGAGAAACAGTGAATGGCAGACGTAGTATTTATTAGCTATACATATAAGTTATCAAATATATGCCATGTATGACAGTATAGAAATAATCAATCTAGTAAGATGTTCACCATACTAGCATTGTACAAATATGCAGAACTATTTAATTTCCACTGCTTTACAAAACAATATTAAATTGTCAATCACAAATGTATTCACAATAAAGTTAATGGCGTTTTCCATAGACTAAGAATGATTAGCCTTACCACATTCAACTGCTATCAATCTCATTGTCATTGACAACTTACCATGAATACAAACAGTTCTCACTGTTAGTAAATTAATGTGCAAATATGGAAAACAGGAGCAATCAATATACTTTTGCATGCATTCAGCAGAATAACTTTTGATGGAATTGGTATATAGTCAATGCAATGCAATGAAAAGCTCTCCAACATATTGGCAATAAAGTATACAATTCATATTACATATATGATGTATGCAATTTGGCTCAGTGCAATATATTGTAACTAGAATTTGTGCATGCCATTCAATGGCTCGACCTTTTCATTTTCTTTATTCACTCTAAGGTTTTTTTTTTTGTATTTTTTGTAGCAATGCAAACAGCCAACAATGTCTACACACACACACACACACGGTAAGATGGTGTGAGTGGGCGTAAGTGTCATTAGGCGGCGACAGCAAGCGCGTCACGAACTTGAGCATCGATTAGTGAAGGACGGACAGCGAGCAGCAGCAGCAGCAGCAGCAATAGAAATTAGAATGTAGGATAGGGGAACGAGGACATCACTAGGAGAACATTTGTATGTCTTGTTTCTTTTTTTTGGATCAATAACCTGTTGCTTTGACTGTGTACAGTTTGGCTCAAACTACGAGTATTCTTTTACTTTCTGTTTTGCTTCAATGTACCTTTTACAGTCAGTGGGACAACGCGGCGTATGCGTGATATGAACGCATTCAATTTGATGAATTTTAGCGCCAACCTGTGAATTATCATTATGAACAGACAATAAAATGAAAAGATATCGAATGTATAAAAAAAACATCAAATCGAAAAAAAAACCAATACGATGTATCGCATGTAACACATTCCAGCCAAAAGGCTGAAACGACGCGTCAGACAGAGAGGCATGTGGCATGGTATGGCGTAGCATGGCATGGAGTGTTTGCCAGTTAAGAAGCAGCCAGCCGATTTGAGCCGAATTGAGCTGGCTTTAATAATTGAGTAAATAAACAATAAATCTCATTATCACATACCAGCTCGTGCATTCAATTATTATCACAAACAAGCCGAACCGAGAGCCACGTCGAGCCGCAAAACAGATTCACAATCATGCACAAAAAAGCTGTCTGACTATGACGGAGCCACATAATATTAATATTAATATAAATATACAAAAATTACAATATTATTAAGGCAAAGAGTCGCCATAAGCAATTTGCGCTTATCGATGTGCCATTTCTCCTCTTTGTCGGACATCAATTACTAGAATTGTTATAGTTAGTATTATTGTAGGTGCAAATGCGAAATCAGTTATTAGAAGCATTTTGCTGGCTTTAAATATGCAATTTAATGAGCTGCACACAGTTCGAAAGGCGCCGGGAAGTGGAAGTGGGCAACTACTGCTTTATGGTAGCCATAAAACGCGACAGACAGACGGACAGACGGACTTACTAGAAGCTACGCAGATAGCGAGCAACAGGAAGGGGGAGGGAACAGTGCGCGTGTCTGTCGTCGATGTCGACTGTAAATGGAGCTAATGCCGGCAGCTTTGACTTTTAGCTATCTATAACTTAAATAAGTTTATACACAGCACATGCAGGCACATATTTATATACTTATATTTTACACATATGCACATATTCAGCAGCATTTAAGTATATAAATATACTATATATATGTATTTATGTGGCAGTTTTTATTGTTATGCCGTTGGCAATTCAAATATTTTATATGCAAACACCGGTCACAAGTGAAGGTCACCAAATTGTTAAGAGCCAAATGGCAACTCGTAAACGTTTTGTAATTTGTCTGGCCATATAAAAGCCATAAAGAAAAATGCCAAAGCATTCAACATATGATGCGAACCACATAAGTGCTAACCAACTATCTCTTAATTATCGTTTGCATTTTAATTTCAATGGCAAGGAAAAACTGTTTAAGTACGTTAAGTACTGGAAACTGGCTTTAAATTACCTGAGGAAATTCTTATTCTTAGCATTAAATAATATTCCATATAGCGAGCTGCTTCCCGCATAGCTCATTTCATTTCAGCACACACTCGATTGCCTTTTCAGTGCCCGCATGTGCCGCATAAACACACGCTGCGTATGAGTAATTTCGCAAAAGGCGCAAAAAAAACGAGAAACACATATAAAAAAGCCAAATCTAATTGCTGTTTTCATGTGAACGACTTTAATTATAGCTAATTTTAATGACTTGTATGGCAACTGTTTATGGGGGGGCCCCCACAACGTGCGCCTGGACCACGCGCCGTATGTGCAATATTGCTTATACTCGTATATATGTGTATATATTTTTCTTGAGTCATTTTTCAACATTTTCATTGCGATTAGAGAATGAGTAACTTTCTATACAGCAGCGCAGTTAAAGTTTCGTTTCGCCTTCAATACAAAGAGAGCGGGTGAGTGAAAATGTTGTTGTTGCAGGGCTGTCAGGCAACTTGAGTAAGATTTTCAATTTATACGCTTTTTTTGCCCGCCAGCTTCCCAGATGAAGAAATATTGAAATTGTATGCCGCAGTCTAAGTTGAGGCGACGCCAGCTAGTTTCTTATCATAAATCTTATTGTCGCAAACTTATTTCCCGCCAGTTCTGTTGAGCAGCAGGAAAAAAAGGTAAGGCCTGACAATTTATATTTTTTGAAAATTAAACAATGTTCTTTAGACTTCAAAGGAGTCTTTATTATTTATCTTGTAAGCAATTCCTTGCTAGACAATTATATGCAAATGTTTTTTGCGTATTGTGCTAATTTAATAACTGCAGTACATTTATCCTAGCACAACATTTTCTTCGCTGCCACATGTCCTGTCAGGCTCTTCGCTCGCTGTGTTTGAGTTATCATTATGGCATGCTCAAAATTACCAATGACAGACGTGCTTTGACTTTCAAGCACACACACAGTACGAGTACGAGTACGAGTACGAGTGTATACAAATATTCACAGAGTTAAGGTCAACATTCAAGTGTGGGCCTGGCATGCCGCACTGATTGCGCCCTCAACTCAACGTTTTTGGCCAACTTTGGGGGCCGACTCCCCATGTTGCCAAACATGTCTGCCGCAGCCAGCAAAATTAGTTTGTTTGTCTATCGCTGCTCTCTATTGAACTCGGTCTATGGGCGTGGTCCAGGAAGCATTCCGACTCTTGCCAAGAATTTAAATGGCACATTTAGGATTTTGATTAAATAATTTTATGTGGCAAACACAAAACGCATTTCGTTTGAAACCACACACACACAAACACACACAGACACACAGGCAGGAGGGGAGAAGGGTCACAACAGCTTGTGAAAATTCATAGCAAATCGCATTAGGCATACGCCATGTGGACAGACAACACACATTGGCCATTGGTATTAGCCACCTTACTGCATTTCCAATATATGGCAATTATTGTCAGCTGATGCCAACTTTAAGATGTTTCCTAAATCCTTTTAGAGTGGGTCAAGTTTAACGATAGTTGAGGCAGCTTTTAAACTGTATTATTTTCTTCAATATTTAATTGCCAGAATAATATGAGTATATGAAGTAGTGGTAGTTTATTTGCTTTACTTTACTTTACTTTATAATTAATTTTGGTGCTGTTTTAAACTAAAGCGTAGGTAATAAAGTAGTGGTTAAAGTTGTTGTATTAAAGCAGTCCTTATGTCCGCATTTAAAGAATTTCCCTTATTTAAGTTAATGTTTCCCATCAAGGCAATCACAAATAAGAAAAAAACATTTAGGAAAAATTGCGGCAGCTTTCGAGTTGCTTTTTGAACTGCCTTATTTACTCAAATATATTTTCAAAACTTTCGGAATTATATGACATAAGATACCAATTAAATGATTGCTTGTTTGGAACCAAGAAGAATGTTAGAGTGATCTAATTGTGGAAATAAATTTCAAGAAAGATAAGTTTTTAAGCGTCCAATTTGCTTTAAAAATACTTTTAAAAATTATACATATACAATATTAGTTATTCATTTATTTATTTTAAGAATTTTGTGTCAAGATTTCTCAATCACAATTAGTTACAATCTGGTGAAAGTGATAAGACCATTAAAAAGACATTTTAGCTACAGTTTGACTACGATTTGTTCACTGATGTGCCATAAAAAGTTTACGATCTACCCACTGTAAAGTTCAATACACAAATCATTAATTAAATTATGTGACAATAAAAAATTGACTGTGAAACGTGAGTTGCCAACGCAAATTTGATAAATCAGCCTACACACAATAATAATAATAATAATAATAAACATAATAATTATTATTAATTAATTAGCGCCGTGGCGTTTATGATTGCGAACGGACCAGGAATCCCCTTGAAACGGTCTCAAGTCGCAGCAAATATTAAGCCACATTAATGGAGCACAAAATGTAGAGATTAAATGTGTATGAATGTACACATAATATATTTGCCAAAGAATTATATGCCATTTAAATGGAAATGTTTATTTTTGGAGCGACAGAGAGAGAGAGACAAGCTTCTTGTCACTCTTAGTGGTCAAAAGCAGCCGCAATTATTTGACAAAGAAAGTATTATTTTTGTCTTGTTTTCGCTCTTTTTTAAGCAAGTTGCTTTTTTGGGTTGTTGCGTGAGGAAGAACACAAGCCAAGGAACCACTGACCGCAAGTGACTTGCACTTGGCCATGACGTCAAAGGCAGCTCCACACACTAATGAAGGTAAAATAGTTATTTATTTAACTGGTAAACCGAACCCCAGCAAAGGGATAAACAGAAGTTGTTTGGGTAGCCTGTGGTCCCTTTCAAGGCTGCACTTGTGGCTGGGCTTTTAGCCATTGCACAAGCGGCAGCCACTTTGGCGCAGGCTCAAGCAAATATGTTGCATACTTTGTAGCACACATTTGTAGCATACACCTGCCTTCAGGTGGCTGCACTTCAGCTGCCACTTAAAGCTGACAGCACAGTTGAGCAATTAAAAGCAAGAAATGTGGCAGTATTCGAGCTGGCACTCACACTCACACTCACACTCACGCTGGCACTCACAGTCAAGTCAACCATAAAAATCAACAACAGTCAATGAACCTCCGATCAACATGAAGAGGAGGCAAAAATAAAAACTAAACGTAGCAAAGAAAAATACGAGAAATAAAAAGAGGAAGAGAAAAAACAGAGTACACTGAGAGTGCGAGCTGTTGCTGCTGTTTGATTATCGTATCATTGCTTTACGTATTCATTCATTCATTTGCTCATTCATTCATTCGTTTAGTCAGTCAGACAATCAAGCGCGCTCTCTCACTCATAAGACTAAGACTAAGACAATAACATGAAATGATACGAGTTCCAGTTGTGGCAGTTGCAAGTCGTCTCCAACATATAATTGTCGAGCTAAGTACAGCAACAACAACAACAGCAACAACAACTACAACTGGCGTCGAGTGCAGCAATTTCTGTGAATGGCTCGACAGCAACTATAACGCCCACCCGAGTCCGACAGCAAGGAGCCAGCTCAGCAACTTTAAATACCCTGGCAAATCTGGCAATATGCAAGCGAGTATACTAGTCTTGTTAGAGAAAAAGTGTAGAGTTAAAGCAAATTAATGAAAATTCCGATCAATTCACTTTATTTTAGCCCACTTTTAATTTAGCACATCATGAAAGTAATGAATATTTTTAACCAATCATAGTTTTACAATGTCAAGGAAGTGATGGAGCAAATTAAGTAATATAAAGAGTATATTTTGAATAGATTTCAGTAGACTCTATATATATACATATATATATATTATATTGCTTTAGCATTTGATGACAAATCAACTAAAATTCAAGTGCAATACAAATTAAAGTCAACTCTAGAGATTCCCCAGATAGTTTCATTTAAGAAACTAGCCCAGCTGTAATTGCATTTAACCACAGCATATCTTGCAGTTGTCATGCAGCGAGGTCAGCTCGAATGACGACTGGCCAGCGAATGAGTGTGTCGTGAATAGTGAGTGCAAGTCTGAGCCAGTCCGCTGCGAGTGTGCTCGCTGGGTGCAGTTCAATTAACCGGCTGATTGCGCACACACTCCCTGACCAATCTGCTTGGGGACATCTTCCCACTCCCACGCCACAATGAGAGGCAACAACAACAGTCGCTTGCCATATTGACTGACTCACAGACTGGCAGACTGGCAGGCTGAGAGACCGAATGACGGTTTAAGATTTTTAATTAATATGTCATGTTAATTGCGAACTGTGCAATATGCATGAGACCGTTTAAAATGTAAACACAATTTTAATCCAAATAAACCAATTAGCAAACAAATGTCATAAATAATGAGGGCTCTTTTAATGCAATATGCAAAGGCTGCTGTCAAATTAATACATTTTTTTAAATGAATTATGAAATTTACTTGCCATTTAAATAGCAATTAATGTAATGCGTGAAGCATCATCAAAAGGGGTATTAAAATATAAATACGTTAATCTGCACTCGAAAGGATTACCTTCAGTCTGTCAAAGGCTTTTTGCTCTAATCTTTTTCCCTGAATTTTCAACCTCATAATACCATGAACCGTGTCCAGCTGCATGACATTTCCCATGTCCTTTGCCACGAAGCATGCAATCAACTCAAGCGAAACCCAAATGGCATTCGAAACTAGCAAAAAAAAATATATATAGAAAAAGCAAAACTGTCAATAAAAATCTGGCACACATTTGGTCAGTTCCAAAAAAAAAAAAAAATGCTGTGCTGCGAAAATTCAACAACCTTAAGCACATTACTCATACGCCACCGAAGTGTGGAAATTTCTGCCATTTGAAAAATGAGAAATTCAAATTGTGTACGAGAATGATTCGAAATTCCACAGCAATGAATGAACTTAGCGGGTGGGGAAATTCCATCTGTGATTAGTTCAAGGCAATACTTTTAGTACTTTGTTTTGTTCATCAACAAGCATTTCCGTTGAAGCATTTCGAACCTAAGCCAACATTTTGCAACCTTCTCAGCTCCCTCGCTGTGACGTCAAGTTCAAAACTCATGGCATATTTAATAATTAGCGCTACGTAAAAATGCTCGAAACACTGTTTGCGATGTGTGAAAATCTAAACAGCACTCGACCATTGAAAGTGCCAAAAAGTCGCAAATCTATAGTGAAAAACTTTGTTATCTGCAAAGTAATTACACTTTTTGAAAATACTGTATTTGATCATTTGCCAGCTGGCTAAGGCCTAAAGATTACCTCGCGCCATGGACTTTGAGATCTAGTATAAGCAATAAAAATGGCAAGTATGCGACAAATGATTATAAAACAGCTGACAGATTGCCCTAAAAGGCAACTGGAAATGGTTGCACTTTCATTATAATCCAGAGCTCGCATGCTTCGACTTTTATCGTGAATAAAATTGAAACACTTCACACAACGCTAAGATGGTCACGTCCGTTTCCATTGTGATTAAATGGCAAATTGTTGTTTACTTCACACTCATGTCATGATAAAAGTAAATCACTTGAACGGAAAATCTGTGCACACCAAATAGTTTGCCATGCCAACCAAGTCCTTTTGACTGGCCATGTCTGAATGATAGAAAAAAGATATATTGTGGTAAGAAAAGAACTAGTTTGTTATTGATTGTCTTCCCCTTGAGCAACCATTTACATTTGTTCTACTTTTTAATTGAATTTATCACACTTTTTCTTGCAAGCTTACCCACTTTAAAAGACAACAATGATTAATCATTGTCTTCTTTGCGGTTATCTCTACAAGACTATTTATCACATCACACTTATCAACTCAAGTCCATATCATTGCTTTAAAGCAAAACAAACCAGTTCTTGGAAAATTGTAAGTTACTTTATCAATAAACTAGCTCAATTGATATCTATTTCGAAAACCCTTACCTATCCCTATGAGCAACTTAATTAGTGGCCTTAAAAGCCGCAACTGATCAGCAATTGGACACCACGAGGTTTTTTTTTTGGCATTGTTTCCAAGTTGCCAATAACTCTTATTTTTATTAGTTAATCTCACGAGTCGCATGGTAATCAAGTGTTAATTAGCTGCTGATGAGTTGAACTCACGGAGACGTTACGTAGCCGTCTATGACAATATTTTTGTTTACGACCGGTCTCGATATTGGAACGATCTGAAATTTCCACGATAGATATATAAATATAGCAAATAAATATAGACGAAATATAAATATAAACAAACATTGGCCAACATCAACCAGAAAATGCCGCACGGAAACTTTTTTACATGCGAATTTCATTTGAATCGCAAATGTCATTGAAAATAATCAAGACAATTATCTATATAAATAAATAACAACAAATTGTGTACAAGTCGATATTGAAATTGGAATCATCCATTATTTGAGCCCATTACCATGGAAGCAAGTGCGCAAATAACACCGCAAATACACCTCTCCCCATCTATGTTTACTACAATAATAATAATAACAATATATCTATCTCAGCATTTATTTTGTTTGTTTATGCATACACTTATAGTATTTAGATATGATTATATGAGAAGAAATGGCAGGGGGGAGGGAACTTCTTGTGTGTTTGTGTTTTATGGAGGATTTCGAGATTGGAAAAATTTGCTTTTCACTTGGCACTTGTAATTGCTTTGTTTGTTTATTTCGCAGCAAAGGCAAATGGGTCAGCTTCCATAACAAATACGGTTTCTTGAACTGCACCTCTTGAACTGTCTTCAATATAGAATAATTAACAGATTTTATTAATTTGTTGATTTTAATTAAATTTAAGCTTTAATTCTTTTATTTTTCTTTTAGAAATATTATATATAAATAATACATTCAAGACCTTTGGTAATATAGCTAAATATAGCATTGCAAATCAAATAAAACCCTCTTTTAAATATGTCGAGTTGCTGAAAAGACTCTCCAATAATGTAAAGTAAATTCTTTAAATTAATTTTACAGCACAAAATGCTTCCCTTTCTTTTGTTCGGCTTATAGCACATGCCATGCATCGTCTCTTCGAGTGAATAAACATGAGGACTCAATGTTTATTTTGTATATTAATTTCCTTTTTTTCAAATGCAGAACACACACATACTCTCTTAGAACTCATTCGTCGAATCGGGAAGTCTGATACGGACTCTGTTTATGGGTTTGGAGTAGAGCCCAGCACAAATTGTAAGACGATGCCTCGAGGGCGGTCTAAGCATGTTTACAATAATCAAAATATTGCACAACGTTGCACATTAATAAGCAAAAGAAACCAGAAGATGAAGAAAAACGAAATGAGCAAAAAGGCTTTCAAGTAACTGAAAGAACGTTGCGTTTTCTCAGAAATTGAAATTTGAAACGCGTTTTCGGGTTCACAGCAGAGAACACAATGTAAACATGGCCAAGAGCTCGAGTTAACATTGCCAAAACTGGTGGGAGTCATCAGCAATTTGTTGAAAAGTCGCAAAATAAGTATAGAATATAAAATACAAAAAAATCCCTCAAATTTCCTACAAATAGAAACTACAAAAGAATAAAATTAAGTTATTTGTATTGCTGAGCAAAGTTACGAGGCCACTGATAATAATATTATCTAATAAAAGGGGATATTCCCCCAATAAGAGTGCACAACAATTCGAGACAGATTTGCATACGAAAACTGAGCAATTAACTAATCAGAATTAGACAAGTTTCTATTGCTAAATTGCCTCATTTCCAATGTGGCTTAAATAATGTTTATAATTCTATAATTTGATACAGATTTTCATCGTTTTTAGGCTTGCTGCTCGATGGGAATAATTGCAAACTGCATTTCCCAGTATTTCCCCCTATTCGAGCTCACGTTTTAGACAGCAGAGCAATTATCTAATACAATAACCAAGTGCACTTTGTTTAGAATAAAACAACAATGTAAGCGCCACGACAGAGCTTAGGGAAACGGGGCGGGGGGGACGCCAAGTCGTTGGGATTTAAGCATCAATTTTAATTCTATACACTTTTATATTAAGCGCTGGAAAATTTTCCACCAGCTGTGCACGCCAAACAGCAAAAACAAAAACAAAAACAAAAGGAGCAATACTAAACAGAAACAGAAAATGAGGCGAATGCCACAGCAGAAGAAAGTGCATAACAAAGGCCAATGTGAAAAACATAAATAAACAGAGACTGAGAGCAGCAGCTAGAACGGGAGAACGTGAGAGACAGAGAGAGAGAGAAAGAGCGAGCGAGCGACCGAGTGTCACAATGCTGATAATGAATGTGTGGGGGTTTTGCTTATATGCATGTACATACATGTCTAGTATATACACTTATCTATATGTAATCAACAGCAACATAAGAGTATCTATAGTAATTAATGAAATTTGTTTGCATGGCTGCCAAAAATGTAGATATATTGCATGGCCTGGTCAGCTAAACAAAATATGTTTCATTAATGCAGATTTATTGGTGTGAACTTTGTTTTTGGCACAGAGCGAGCAGTGCAGCATGCGTGCGAGTGAGCGAGAGCGAGCACTGCGACTGCGAGGGCAACCCACGCTGCTTGATAAGCAGCAACAGCAACAACAACTGCGCGCGTCACTTGCGGCGAATTCAGCGCCACGGCGAGAGAACTAGTGCCGCAGCAAGAGAGCGAACAAGTATGACGACAGCAGCAGCAGCAGCAGCAGCAGCAACGACTGCGGCAGCAGAGCGACAGCAGCCCCAAAAAAGCAGCGTGCGGGCGTCGCTTACAGTCGCTTTGATTTGTCGCGTGGGCAGCGCCATTTCCTACATTCATTGCATGCACAGAGGCGATCGGTCTGCTCAATACCCCGTAGCCAGCTGGTGAAGAGTTGCTGCTGCTATTCAATATACGTACATGACTATTTGTCAGCTGTCAAAACAGGGCCAAATTTCGGTATTTCTTCAAAATAAAACATTACAGGGCATCTAATGGTCTAGTCGAACAAGAAGCTAATACAGAATGCTTGTTGTTGTATTTTATGTTTCATTTGGCACACATTTTGTTGTAGTTCGATTTATGACGCAAGCTTAACGTTGCCTCCAAATGATTCACACTCAGTGCTCCCCCACAATTCGAACAGATTTCTGCAATTCTACAACAAAAATGCAAGCTTTAATTAACAATAAATGGTCATAAAATAAGAGAAGCGATCTGGGCCATAAAGAAGGAAATATATGTTAAATATAATATATTGGATTCTACAATATGTTTACATATGTTTTTATTTGGTAGTTGTTTATTTTACTGGCCAGCCTTGGGCCATCGAACTGTCTATTCACATGCATGCTCATCTGAGTGTATGTGAATATATGTAAGACGAAAAGTCGGGCAATATTTTATTCATTTTATGGCAAGTCAGGCGGTCGAGCAGTCGAGCAGTCGACCAGTTCCCCATAATTGTGTAAGATAAAAAGCTACGTTGAATCTTTGCCAGCCACAAGGGGCGACCAATCATAAGGATTGTATCATCAGAACGCATTTGAATAGCGGTTTCACTTTTTAATTTGCCTTTTCCCAGACCTGCTGATGATCGCTTTTCCACGTTCCACGTTCTACGAATTAATTGAATCATATTTCATAACTTCAAACGCTGGCTGACCTCGATTTATAAACCGAGTTTAAGAACTAGATAGTTGTAGGATGTTAGAACTAATTTGCAAACAATTGTTTGACTATGAAATCGCAACAATATTGAATGCATTATTTAGTTTAATTTGCACATTAAAATGTATACAATTCCAAAATGCTTATTGCTTTTTCTTATTGTCTCACATGACTGGGAAACGTGTTTTGTTTTATTCGTCAAGCGAATACAACCAAATACTCAATGGCGACACGTGCCAGCCCAAAGGAAAACAGCTGCTTAAAACTATTGCAAAATAAAGCCACGAAATTAAAGTTAAGTAAAGTTCAGAGATTTGCATAGAACGTAGTATTTACGCATTTAAACTACTCGTGGCATTAGCCACATTAATGTTAACAGCAAAACACAAGAGCAATAAATATTAAAGAAAATAATCACAATAGCCAGTTATCTCATCATGCCCATAACACAAAAGACCCCCCGCACCCCTCGCCCTCATAATCATAAACAAAAGTGCTGAAATTCTACAACGTTTGACGTCAAAGAAATTGAGCATAAATTAAACAACAGCTTCGCAAAAGGCAAATACGAGTAGAAGAAGAAAGATAGAGAATTAAACAGAATTAGACAGTGAATTGAACGTTTCTCTTGTTTTTATTTTGGAATGTGCCCAAGAACTGTTAACCCACATAAACGGGCTAAACAAGTTGGCTAAGCGCAAAACCTACTCTAAAGCCACCAACAAAATAATGAAGAAAACTTGCACAGTTCCATCTCTAATGATCCCCCTCCCCCTCCCCCTCTTGCCTCTTACTCTTAATTACCATATATAGTATGTAAGTTGTCATGCAATATATTTCTTCCCATTTTCCTACACTTTTAAGGTGTGATCTGAAATGGTCCGAACGGGCCAGGTCGGGTTGAACATTGCCGGCCCCAATGTTGATTGAATTGAGGCCAACGAAAGAGAGAGAGAGAGAGAGAGAGGGAGAGGTTGAAAGCATTAAACGTAGTGCGAAGGAGATGATTTATGATTTTATTGCACTTTAGGAAATTGGGTTAGTTGTGAAGAACGGTTGTGCTCTGATCTTGAAACATAGAAGAAAACTCTATTAAATACCCAGTACTTCCTATTGTAGGCTTTGTAAAATGTTGAAAAGTTTGGGTTTTCCCCTCTTAGAGGGAAATCCGCAATCTTCATTGAAATCAGCCATGGTCAATGGCTATTTTGGCCAACTGACGGCATTTAAATGCGGTCTGCTGACTGTTGGACTGATATCAAGGTGGCATATGCCAAATTGAAAAGAAATGCCTTATCAGCATCTACTTACACACGAGTAAAGTTGAATATTTATTATTATTTAGTATAAGGCTGATAAGTAGTGCCTATAGCGTGAGTAATGACTAGATTTAGCTGGATAACAATGGTAATTCCTCGCGATAATGACAATCATAAACAGCCAAGTCGTGTGCACACTCCGGAAAGAGATAGAGCGAACGGGAGAGTGCGAGAGTGGGAGAGTCAGAGATAGACCTTATCGTTATTATAGGGGGGGACTACGTGAAGGTGCGTCCGGGCTGATTGGGGTTCAGGCTGGAGTGTGGGTGCCAAAAGTGTCGAGTAACCTGATAATTATTTATAATAAACGTTCGCCTGCGATAACTACGTAATATTACTGGTTAAAACAAGACGCTATAAAAGGATTATGCACTGCAATATAAATTATCACATCTATTGTCATATCTTAAAGGTTCTCCGAGGGCAACATTAAAAGCACGCTAGTGCGAGGGGGAGAGATAGAGTCATATGAGCTTCACGAGAAGTACAAGAAGTTGAAGAGCAAACAAAATGCGTCAAAATCATTTCCGCTACAACAGCAACAACAGTGTCATGTAAAAAGACTTAATGACTAAACTTGCTCTCACACGACAGACACACACACACGCACAAAAGCTTCTTGTGCGTGCGTGTGTTTGCTTGTTCGCTGCTCTCTGGATAAAAGAGCAACAACAAAAAGACTGACGACGACGACAAAGTCAACTGAATAACCCACCGAGCGACCGCACACCTGTCTGCAAGCTTTTGTGGACGGCAACGCACAGCATTGAGGGGCGGCATCAGTGCGTTGGCTGCTCCCGCTGCTGCTGCTGCTGCTGCTCAGGCAGCTTATCGGCTGGCACGTCGCGCACACTCCCACCCTCAAGCTCTCTCGCTCTCGCAGTCATTGTCAACGTGCCGCTCTCTGTGCACACTTATACATACATAAGTGGAAAAACCTTAACCACAAAGCATAATAACAAACGGCGCACTTAATACAAAAATTATGATATGCTCTGCACAATAAATAATCATAAATAACAACAATTATTGTGGCACCAGCACATATGCAATGGATTTACACAACGGTATTGTCGCTGATTTTTTTATTATTTTTTTTTTTGCAAACTCGCCGCATTTGTACATAAAACACACTCAAAATATAATAACAAATACAAAATGGAAGATAAGTCAGAAGTCAGCAGCAGCGGCGGTCGTCGTCGACGCAGTCGCAACAGAAGAAAATATCAACGAGCTGGCAACGCTGCAGCCATAGAGGATGCAGAGAAAAGAGGGAGCAATGGCTAAACAACTTCGCAGCTGCTGATCAGCTGTGTACGATCATAAGAAGTAACAAGAGCGTAGAGTCGAGCTTTCAACTTGCTTGTGCTTAAGAAAAGCTTTCAATATGTGTGTGTGTGTGAGTGTGTTGCACTCCAACTTCAACTCACAAATGCAGTTTTTTTGTTTGCACTCATTTTGATCATTATCTTTGTACACTTTTTCACTTTTGGTTGTAATTGATGTTGTGCTGTGCTATTTACATTTATTTTTAGCGGTTTGCCGAAATTATTTAATTTTCTTTCATGATTTTTTTCGCCTAGGCGATGTGCATAATTTTGCGCCTATTATTTGATTATTCTCAAGCACAACGATTTGTATTTCTCTCGTTAGGTAGATTTAACACCTCTTCGCACACTGGCACACTGGCAAATTACGCAAATACACTCACACGCAAAAGAACGATGATGATAAAGAAGAGGAAGATGAATGAGCACGCGACCGTTGATCGCGAACGTTTACATTACGTTTTTGATTCCTTTTTTAATTCGCAACAAGCGCAGAATGAAACGAAAACGCAGACAAAAGTGACAAAAATGAAAACGACGCGCGCATCTTGCAGTTGTTCTTTCGATGTTGCTCTTTTTTTAATGCATTCCTCTGTTGCACACAAACACACTGAAGCACTTACATATGCAGATAAACCGTATATACACGAACTTACAAAACTCTGCCCGAAAAAATATTTATTTTAGTGGCGTTTTTCAAGTGTTGATTTTTCTTTTTATATCTATCTTTTCAAACAATTTCTCGGGCCGCTTTTGCTATCGCGACAACCAAACACGTCGAATATCTGAGAGATACTAAAAACGAGTTGCGCTCAAAATGTCTGGCCAGCAACGACAGCGACAGCGGCACCGACCGCGATGTCGACGTTGACGGCGACTACTTGCGGCGAATTCGCCTAAAATAAACAAAGCAAAAACACTCAAATATGTGAGCCTCAACGCAGTCGACCAACGTGAGCGCAGAACAATGAGCTTTTTTTTTGGTTTTTTTGTTTGTGCTTGCCAATTGGCTTTGCGTATTATTTACGTTTTGTTGAGCGCCGATTAATGAACTTCAGCTGGCGCCCGCTCAGCTCAGCATTCAACTCTCTCTCTCTCTCTCTCTGTAATAACGCTCTTTCTCGCATGCTTAATCGCTTGCCTTATTTGCTTGTGTACTGTTAGCCGTAGTAGATATGTAGTTTGTTGCCTTTTCTAGTTCTTTTTTTTCATCTCTTCACTTATTTGGTTTTATTTGTGTTCGCCATTTCAGTTGCACTCGTATTTTCTCATTCACATCGCATTATCATGCTCTGGTTGATAGCGTAAGTTTCGCTTTGGTGTTGCCAGATTTCTTATCAGTTGCAAAAATATTTCATGTTCGGCCTATGTAAGTGTGTGTGACCTGGGAAATGGGCAAATGTTGATTTGTTACGGCTAATGTGACCATGGCCGCAATTGATTGTCGCTCTCTGACTGCAGATAGAGCGACTCACAACTCTGGCCACATTTGTGTTTTGCATGCTGCAAAAGCTTTCGAAGTGCTTCTGAAACTCACTAAGGGAATGCGCAACAAGTTGCAATAAAAAATTATCTCTTAAGAACTGATAAAGAGAAGAGCCCAATTCACTTCCAGCATTTAAATACGTATGTATATAGTACATATGTATATACAATATTGATCGCAAAAGAATCAAAGTAGTTTTATAAAAAATAATGCGGAAATAAGCAGAAATTAAATTTGCAAGCGTTTTTATTAAAAGCTCATAATTAAACAATTTCTTCTGTTTATCACAAGCAGCGTTGTTTTTAAACCGATTTAAATTACAAAGGCTTAAAAAACGTAGTAAATAATACAGAAATTGTTATCACTGCAACAGATGTGGATGGACAGACAACAGCTGAGCAGCTGTATTTCATGGTGTTCCTTATATTTTTTTTGCACTGCTCGCAACATGACTCAAAGCAAACAAAGCAGCAAATGCAGCTCCAACAACTGCAACTACAAATTTTTTTTTCTGCATCGCCATCGCAAATGAAAATACAAAAGCAAAGACAAAACTAAGAAATTCGTATGCAAAAAGACAAGAAGAGAACCGGCTTTGAATGCGAGTCACAACATAAGCAAAAGCAAAAGCAACAGTAACCGAAACAATGCCCAGCTGGTGCGAGCTTTTCGATACTGACCGTAAATACACGTAAGCTTTATGGCTTTGAGTTTGTGTTTGCAAACGCAAAAAAGAGCTTTGCAAGCTTACGATAGACGAAACTGAGTGGAATGCAAAGTGTTTACGCTCAATGGCAATTTGCCGTTACCGGCAGGCAGCACACGACGAAACGCAAGGTGTGTCTGTGTGTGTCGAGTCGAGTAGAGTCGGAAACGGAAATGACAACGGAGCGACTGACCCAAGCCATAGCCATAGCCGCAACCACGACTACAACGGCATGAAGCGTGACAGCGTCGCTGACTTCCTGTGACTTCCGGCGACAAGTGTCTTTGTGTCTTTGTCTGCGTGTGTTTGTGCTTGAGTGCTGACAAAGCGTGTAACGGACCGTGCGGCAGCGAGCGTCTTCAGTCTTAGCCGCGCTTCACTGTGCGGCAGACACGCGACACTGCCCGACCATAAATTCTGCACAGCTCTTCCCTTCCCTTGCTTCCGTCTGTGCTTGGTTTGTTTTGTTTGTTAGCCCTGTTTGAAATTAATTAAAACTTTATGTGATTGTTTTTCGCACTGTACAAGTTTTTGAGTGGCCTGTCCCCCCCTTCCCCCAATATCCCTATATCCCCTAAAAACCAGCTGCGGACCAACAAATGCATATACTCGTACACCCACATAGTTTGAGGCCAATAAATCATTCAACTTGTTTACAGACGCAGTTGCGGGCCTCTTAATTATTTTACCATCGTGATTTGTTATCGATTGGGAAAAACAATTTTTCACTTTTCATTTGCCCTCATGCAAATCTCCCGCCACTAATCCGCTAAATTGGCCTCAAAGAGTGTTGGCCAATGGGAAATTGAAATCAGTCAAGCGTCCTAAGTAGGCAAACAGTTAAGTGTTGCCACAAGCTTGCGGCAAGCCAACATTATTGCAACTTCTTTGCTTAGCTGGCGGTAATTGTAAAGTTTCGTTTTCTCTGAATTTTCTTTCTTTCTTCTGCTGTCTTTAGCCAGTCAAAGGTCATCAGACATTTATGAAGTTTGCTCCAGAAGCATTCAAACAAAATCCCCGTCGACTAATTAAGAGCTAAGTATAAAACTTGAGTATTTTTAAAGACAACACATGCTGTATAATGTTTTTTATTTATTTAACAACTATTCCATCTTACTGCTCTCTAAGCATTTCTACATTTAACCAACTATCATATTCAAATGATCAACTTAAGTATATTTTGTAGAATCTTCCTGCCCTTAAATTAAAATTAATACCAATAGCAAACAAATTCTTTTCTACATTTATAACACATGTTCTCGGCTAAAGCTGCAGCTGGTCATTTCAAAATGGTATAGTAAAAATCCTTTTAGATGTTTGCACTCATATAAAATGGTCATAAACTTTGTAAAAGTGAAATTCCAGTTAAAATGGCAAATGACTAAGCACTTATTTATATCCCTAGCAGGTGTTAATTATGGCAAAATGTTAACAAAGGGTTGACAACTTTATCTGCACTTTACGCTCCTTGTGGCGCCTTTGTTGCAAAGAGCAAAGAGCCTTGTCCAACAACTCTTCCCCTCTGGTCCAGACTCTTTGTGTGACATTAATATTTTATCTGCCAACGTTAATGACAAACAACACTAAAAACTTTAACATTCAATGTACAAAAAAGAGGGAAAGAAGCAACAGGCGTCAATATAAAAAAGGAAGAACAATTCATGCATTTTAGTGAGGGGAGGAAAAGGGCGAACTGAACTGAGACAATGCCAGGATAATGAACGCTTAAACATGCTGTGAATCAGGGCAAAAACTGTTGTGAAAGCCACTGAACTTTGGCAGCAGAACTGCACAGATAGAGTAAAAGAGATGAAGCGGAATTATAGAAGCACATTTGCTTTGAAGTGACCATCAAATGTCTCATAGCAAAAACACAGCAATAAATTGTAGGCGTTTAACCAAACAAGATAATGTTTTAGGATTCAAAAATCCTGATTGTTCTTTTACTTTGAAATCAATTATCAAATCACCATTACATTTTCAGAATAGCAGCAAAATATTATAATATGTATACGTAAATAATTAATAATCAATTATTTTACAGTTCATATTTTAATTTAAATACCCAAAATTGTTCAATTTCTTGAACTCAATTTCTTTTGATTGAACCTTACTTCACCTTCACTGTCAATAGTGGAAGTTAAATAAAAATAAAAAATGTTCATACCCTTTTCAACATATTTATAAGCATTAAAGTATATTAAATCTACTTAAAATATAGTACTTTATGGTGTTCACAAACTTACCAATTTTGCGACGTGCACGCCATAGAACCGGCGGAGCGGCTTGATTGGGTGAGGAGGCCATTTCAATGTGTTTTCGTAATGCCAGAGTTCTGTAATTGAAGGCGGGAGAGAAGTAACAAAAATATCCATTAGACACATCATATCTTGTTTTAGTGATCTCATTATTAATTGAAAAAATTTCTTAATAAATTTAATTTGCTGATTGATTGTATTTCCAAAGAAGCAAAAACCTTATGCAAGAAACTTGGGCAATTCCTTGGCACAACCAATCCAAATTTTGGCGATAACTTTGAGCTAATCTTTTGTGAGCATATCCGCAAAATGGCACAAAAAACACAGAAAAAAAACCCAAAAACAAAATCATGAATGACAGCGCTGATTAATGAATTCGCCAACAGCCAACATAAATAAAAATACACGCAAAACATCATTAGGCCATGCGGAGTTCATCTACCATATGGCAAAGACTGTGTTCTCTCTTCTCCCATGGGGAGTTTGTTTGTCTTAGATAAAGCGAACTGAGTTCAAGACTAATTAGAATTGTAAGAGTGCGGAAAACTTTTGAGAATTTTGAGTATTAAATTGCGAAAATCATTTCATTATTCAGCATCCATTGATTCAGTATTATACGAGTATATTTCTCATGAGGAGAAGAGCAGATATAAGGAAGGTAAAATTATCTCTTGATATATGAAAGAATTTTCAATAAATTAAAAATATAATCTAAAGAAAGTAATTAAAAATAAATGTATTAAATTAACCCAATAATTATACATGAAGAAGCCTTATATCGATACTTATTTCGATTAGCTTCTAGCACTTATGATTCACTTAAATATCTAATCAATTTATCAACTCTAGAAAAACCCAACAAATTTTTCTAAAGCTTGTGAATCACAAACAGAGAAATGTGTTATCTACACAATGATAGTATAATCTTAAGAAGAGTTGACTGGAGTTGGGAAACACTTGTGGAAAAATACTTTCATTCTAATATTATATTCGTATATTCTCTGTTTATTTATTTATCTATTGCGAGAAATCATTTGATTAATCTTTTGCAAATATGAAAGTATCTCGAGCAAAATATATCCGCCAAGAGGAGGGGGGAAAGAAGCGACATCAATTGTTGAACATTTCAAACGAGACGCCTTCGAATGAATGAGTGTAGTCGTGAATAACCAACCAATTGGCCGTTGAGTACTTATGATGAAAACTTAGGTACACTCTCTAGGCTGTTGAGTAAGGCGAATGAATGTGAATGTGAATGTGAATGTGAGTGCGACATTAAGTACTCGTAACTGTAATTGCGACTTTTAGCTGCTGTTATCAACGCTGCTTCCTCTTCTTCAAAGTGTGTGTATAGTGTGTGTGTTATCAGGCCTCCAGCCAGTCAGCCAGTCAGCCAGCGACAACGACCTTGAATTTTTATCTGACAATTGTTGCGCGCATTTCAATCGATGCTCCACTCCCATGCTACCCCCGCTTCCCCTCTATCTCTCTCTCTCTCTCTCTACTCCCAACTTAACTCTGCTCAGCCAATGTCAATGAACTACGCAAGTCGCGGGCCGAGTTTCAATTTAAGGTTGCCCACTTTAAAGCGACATTGGCGCGTTTTGATTGTGCTTTGATTCCGTTCTTGTAAAATTGTAGAAAAAAACCAATAACAATGGATTAAAGCGGTAGAACGACTGACAGATGCCCTGTACTAAAAACATGCTTCATTCATTCATTAATTTAATGCATTTTATATATTGAATTAATATATTAATTCGTTCACATTCTAGTGCCTAAATCTGTAAGATAAGGCACACTTTGTTAATAGACTTAAGTAGATTTATTTAACAAGCAATCTTTACAACTTTACTAGGGTATCATAAGCAACAGCAAGGCGCTCAGCCAAATTCAATTAAGTTTAATTAAAAGAAAATAATTAGAAATAATTCAAACGACAGAAATAAAATAGCGAAAGAAGTAAACTACAAAGCTGAAACTGCAAATTGCCCTTTTGGCTGCACGTTTCGATTACAATTTCTTGATAAGCAAAATGCAATGCACACATAAAAGGTAATAAAACAAAAACAAAAATAAAAAACAGTTTGCAAATAGCGGCGACAGCAATTAATATTGTTATTGCCGGCTCTTGCCCCGTGTTGTTTAATTCTTTTATTTTGATTAAGTCGCAGAGAATTCATTTATTATGGCGCCCAATTGACGATGTGTCGATCAAATTGTAGGCAAGATTATCATAGCTGAGGCCTGGTTGGCAGGCCTATGATCATTACTTTATTATCATTATTATTATTATTATTGCAACTGCGCACAATATTTGTGCCAAGACAATAACAAACAAATTGCAATTGGCAGATGAGAACAACAATAACAATAGCAAACAAATAAACCAAATCGTTGTAAGTATTAGATAGCAAGTCCAAAGTAGAGGGGAAGGGGAAGAGAACGGGCTAGTGTCAATGCGGTCTCGGAAACCGCAAATCGCACACAATTAGATAATTGCAAATAGTTAAATAATAACGCTTGTGCAACTGTAAAAATTGTTAACTAACTTTGGAGTTTTGTTAAAATCTATACAAATAATATAGTAATCATTTAATGCTTGAAAATAATGGGAAACATTCTCCATTTAAGCAAATAAGCTCTAGATGGCGCCAGCGTTGACACGTCTAGCGCCATCTAGCGGAATATCATCGCACTTAACATTTTGTTACTGCTCCTGATTCTTAACATAGATCGATAGATAGATGGAAAGGATGACCATCTTTATTAGATAACGTAACCATTTCGAGATCAGGTGAGAATTATTCCAAGCTTATATATTATATATATACAAAAAAGATAATTAATATAATATGGCCGGTAACAGAAACTCTAAGTCATCATAATTTGATCAATATAACCATTTCTTAATTTCTTAGATTAAATTTCTCTCCACAAATCTTGCAGTGAAAATCAAAAGGAAAGATTAATTAAATAACATTCCCAAATAATGAAAATCCTTTTAATTATTGACATACGTATATGTATGTATAAAGTTTAAGCAACTTTGAATTGCAATCTCTATAAAAGCATGCCCTTCAATTATTTTGATAGCCATTTAAAAAAAAAGGTTGCCAACATTTTTGGCCAATTAAACATTATGTCGCAACATGATGAAATTTCATAATGTTTGAAATATCCATATCTCATTATAGAGGTTTCAGTTTCACAACAATAACTAACGAATTGAAAGACCCACTGACCGACGGACTGGAGTACCAAAAAAATTAATAATTTATGGCCAAAGCAATGCGTATCAGGGCGTGTTGACCATGCTGTGGTCACGCTAAAATGCCGAAAAAACCTCCATAAAAATGCGTAATCATCGAAATAATAATAATAATCATAATAACAATAATATTAATAGCAAAAGCTAAACACGCAGTACGCGAAGACCACGAGACCAAGTCAACAATACAATATTAAGCATTTGCTGCAATCGGAGCAACAATGGGTAAACAACAACGACAAGGTGTACGCAAATCGACACTCTAAAATCAGGCAAACAAATATCAAAATCTAGGTGAGACTTTAAGTTGTGGGCGTTGAGGCCCGTTGAACGAAGCAGAGACGAAGACGCAAGTGAGAAGCGTTTCGCACAAGGCGGCACCAAGACGCGTCCGTCTGACTGGCAACAAATCAATCAGCCAAAATATGCGAATCCCATGACCGGCATTTTAATATCTTGTACTTATACGAGTACTTATACTCTATGCATACCCTATAGAACGCCGACAGTTGTTACGAATTGATCGACATGTCTGCCAGTTAAGGCAAACAAGCGAATGGGCATTACAAAAGACAAGTTTAATGCCATTAGAAGTAATATATATTTTTTATTGTGTACTTTAATAGAATCTGCCTATGTTTAGACAATAACTAAATTTAACTGGGTTTACAATGGAGTTTATATTTATAGTAAAATTACATTTCTATAAATACCAAAAATTATGAATAAAAAAACTACATATATGTTTAACTATAAAACTGCAAGGAAATATGAAATCCAAGACCCATCATCAATTTTAATATTATTTAAAATTCAATGAATAAAAAAAATACTGTAACTTTTGAATATAATATTAAATAAAGAATATTAAATATAATATTAAATACAACGAAAAAGAAGAACATTTAAAAAATCGATGCAGCTCTTTGAAAAATACAAAAATCATTCCTTTTAAGGAAAAATTAATATAAAATTTGAATCATTCATAATTGTGCTTATTGTATATGTTTATGTTATTTATAGAGCATTTGCTGTTCGATTTTGCTGCCTATTTGCAGTAATTTTTTGGCACATTGAACTAAAAGTGAAGTGCGAGTACGTATAATGTGATGTGGGGGTAAGTTATGGTCTCCTTCGAGTGGGGACGGCATCATATGCTGCATGCCAAGTGAAATGTCTCATATTTTTTTTGATTTTTTTGGGTACTCGAGGCTCTGCACTGTGAATGCAAAGTAAACTCAACTTTGGGAGTCATTTCAGTTGGTTGTCTCGTGTTTAAATAGCGACATGCATGTCAAGCTAGATAAGATATATGACCGACCGAGCAGAGATACATGCAGTACATATGTATATGTACTCTACTCTGATGTGTATTAGCATGGTACATATTTGTTATTTGCCCAGATTTGCTGGCACTGATAAACGTGTGTGTGTAAAGCAAATGGGGGAGTGGGCTGTGGGAAGGGGATGATAACTGTGATAATGGCAGCAGAGCGTCGAGCGTCGAGTGTGTCGTTGCAGATCACAAGTGCTTTAAAAGCCACGCGTATTGCGAATTAACATCGGTGTGTTGATTGAGTGTGTCAATTTCGGGGATAACCTGCACCTTTCCATTCGCATCAATCTTCGAGTGGTTTCCCATCAGGTTGCCAACTGGAGCTGAAGCTGGAGTTGGAGCAGCAGCTGGTGCATGATTCATGGCCATTTACGAGCATTTGGACCCACTTAGCGACATCTCTGTGGCAAGTCAATCGGAAACGCTTGATTAACAGTGCCATGCAAATGTTAATGTACTCATATCTTGATGACGTGCAGATCGAAAAGCAGACTCCGTTTGACGTCTAAGCCATCTGTTAAATGACGTCTGAGTTGTGTTATTTTAAATTGTTTCTGGTAATTTCCGCCAAATACTGAACGAAAGGTGTCACCCCCCCACCACCCTCTCCCGCCCTCTGTCATCAATTGCGAGCAGGAAGTACAAATTTCTGATAAGAAAGCTGTGCACCTGTCTTGAGTTGAATCATTGAAAGCGATCGCGTTGTAAGCGGAACTGATCGAACCGATCTGAGACTCTAAACTTTCCGACTCTAGTGAAATCTCGAAATTGTCAGTTAAAACTGTCAAGTCATTGCACTAATCAGCACTAATACAATGTTAATTGTTCTGGTTCATGAACTAGTTAAATGCCCAAAATTCGACAAAAAGAATTTCACAATCTTAACACTAGCTTGATTCGAACTATTAACATTATAATCATTTTTGCTACTCTTAAACAAGTTCAATGCACGATTATATACTTCAATTTATATCAAATAATAATAATACTATACTAATACCTTTTATAAATTAACTTGAACAAAAGAAGTCTTAAAACCTGAACCTATTGTGTGAAGCCATTTTCTGCTTTATTTAAAAAATCTGTATAGTTTTCTTCTATTCATTAAAAAATAGTTCACATACAAAGTTGTTGTTGAAAAGAAATAGGTTCACTGATCGATTATTTAAATGCTGTGGTTATGAACAAATGTTTATTAATCTACAAATTTATGAATTAATTCTATTTGCAATGGAAATTTATTTAGCTGTAGTTCTTTAAGAAACATTTTTAAATTCATTAAAGTTAGTTAAAATTTCGTTCTTTCATTCTTTAACATGCTTTTATTTCATGCACAAAATTGCGACAACTTTTCTACCTTTTTTGCCACCACACAGCTCAATCAAAAGAAATGTCAAAAATAAAAAGAAAAAACCTAGCTTATCTCTTGTTGTTTTGGCCAAAATTATCTGAATGGAACCTGCCAAAAAAACGACAGACAAACAGCTAGGTTGTTAAGATGTTGTCTTTTCGCACTACGCTCACAAAGAGACACCCCTGAGCCTGGGCTAATTAGATGAAATTCTTTCACACTGCGACAACAATAATAATAAAAATAATAATAACAATAAAAAAATGCTATGAGCCCAAAGTCAAAAGACAACGCTACCGCTCGGAATGATGATAATGATGATGATGATGATGATGATGTTGATGATGATGAGACAAGCTAATTTAATAATCAGAAGGCGAGTCACGTTTGTAGCTTGCACCTGAAATTGATCGAGTGCTGAAAAGTAAATGTCAACTGGAAACCTTTGCGTGATTGATATCGAGCAGGAAGTGCGTTGCGTTCTATGTTGGAGAGGGAGACTACATTAGATACTAGATTAAATGGCTTTGGTTATGGGGAAGTCTCCAGTTCACTTTTGGGTGCATATTTATGGCAACCACTGTTTGCACTGCATTTCAACAGTTGTATTCAACTTGTTGCCAAGCCAATGCCGTTAATTAACTAACTGTAATCTTCGCTGATGCGCCAACCGCATGTCATTCAAAAAATGAAAAAAACTCAAGTAAAATTACAAAATAAAAAGAGAAGAAAAACGGGCCATAAAAGTTGATTTTACAATTCAACTGAGACACGTAGCTGACAGTGGGGGAGGAAGGGGGGCTAGCCATAAACTACAAGTGCTGCCTGAAGTGTCTTATCTCATGACCATATAACATGTAGCCCATATTCAACTGTTCAGCTGGGTAGACCTCGTATATTGTACCTCTACCTCCACCGCCACTTCTACCTGGCTACCTGCATGTCCCGTTATGCGGTATACGTTATACAGCTAGAGCTTTGCATGCTTGCTAAAAAATCAAAAAATCCGCCAAAGAAAACACAAAACAAAAAGCTGAATTAAATACACTTTTGACAGTCTCAAGCGACCACTCGAATACTCAAAATGCTGCACAAAGAAATTGGAGCAGAGCAAAGCGCTCAAATGTAAACAAAAGCCAAAGAAAGACTGAAAGAATTTCACTTACAAGACCTGAATAAAATAAAAGCTAAGACGAGCCGGGAGATATTTAGATATTTTGAAAATGGAAGAAGCAAATAAATGCTATAATTAAGTAACACACATTTGAAGTAAGGAAACGAGATAAAAAAGAATATTTAATTGAAATCATATATTATAAGAAACCATTGACAAAATAAACCAAACGAGCATACATACTTAATTAACTTATTTATAAACTTTATATGCGAAAACGCTGCATAGAAACAGACAGCTGACTATGATGACTCAGCTGCCCATTCTAGGGAACTACCCATATCTTCATGGCAAACCAAAATTAGTAAGCTAATAATAAAAGCCAAGAAATTTACTTACTTAGTGTTGAGTAATTCTTGACCAAGTTGAAATTGACTTGGTTAACTGCACAATCACAAAATGAATCAATAACGCATGGAAATGAATTAATTATTATATTAGGCTTTTATTTCAATTTTTCGTTTATCGAAATCACATTTAAGCACACAGATATGAGCGAATATGAATGCGAATAAGGAGTACAAAGTGATTCGGATTAATGCGAATTTTGTTTCTCTTCTTTTTGCCTCACTCGATTCGTCGCGACTTTCGTTTTGTTTGGTTTCGTTTTGTTTTGTGCGTTGCCTTCTTATTACTTTTTACTTTTTACTTTTTACATTTTGTATTTTATTTTTTCGGGTATAAAAAACTGTCGCTGTATAATAAATTATCGTGTGCATGAAACAACCGAGATGGCAAAAATAAGAAACAACAATAATTTCTTTTCTTTTTTGGTGCTCTTCTCGCATGCCTTAGAAAATTATTTATGTATATTAATCACGCCAAGTTTGCTTCTTGTATTCTTTTTGTTTTTCTTAATTTTATTGGTAGTTTGCCTTTGCTGCTTTTTGGGCACAATTTGAATTAGTGGAAATTTTAAAAGCATTTATCAAGCATAAGCATGTTCTGCTTCTTTTCAGCTTCTGTTGTGTTTTCAACTTGTAGCGGAAATATTTAAGTTAAAACACTAAAACACACACACGCACACGCACACGCACACACACACTATACACTCTAGACAGCTAAAGCTTTGCAATTGGTAAATTCTGCTGCCGCGCTGCTGATGTTGCTGCTTCTTCTTTGCACTTTGCTCTTTTACTTTTTGTTTCTTTGGGATTACCTTTTGGTCGGTCTGCCCCAGTACAAAAAGTTCGTTTCACAATTTTAATTTCTTTGTTGTTGTTGTTGTTGCTGCTGCTGCTGTTGGTTTTTGCTGACTTTGCCGCAGTTAACACGAGACACGATCAGCCGCCGGATCAGATCATCATCATTATCAAGTGTTGATAATCATCATCGTATTCCAGCGCGAGGGCGACGTTTGCTTTCGTTGTACTTTCGGCAAAGACGAGCGACACGTAGCGGTAACGAACTATACGCGACGAGCTCTGAGCGTAAACTGATCAGCCAACGTACGGTATGTATAGCTCCAAACGATCATCGGCTATCGCTGCTCCCACTGCAGTCGCTGCCGGCGTCTGCGTCGCCACAGCTCTATTCCCAGTGAGAGTCCAAGTCGACAGGCCAGACAAGTGCGCCCACAGCAGAAGAGAGACGGCGTAAGTTCAGAGAGAGAGTAATTTGATGTTTGTGTTTGAGTGTATAAGTGTGTGTGTTTAGTTTGCTTCCAGCTTTTGCTCAGATCTTGTAATGCTGTGTATGTTCTTTCTTTATGGTTATTCCCTCTTCTTGTTCGCTCTTCACCCCCTTTGGCGGATTTACAATAGTTGCTGTCTTTTTGGCAGCCAACGAGTTCAAAGTCCACAATTAGGGAAGCACATTTCCAGCATTGCCAATTTTCTATTTCCCATTCGACTGCATGTAAACATGTTGCATCTTGTTGTAGTTTGCTGTTTGCCTTCACACTTGGCCCAGTCTCAGTCGCAGTCTCAGTCCCAGCCGGTCGCAGTCGCAGTCGCCAAGTCTAGGTGCTAAGTAAAGCTAATTCTCGCCTACAGACTTGCCCTTGCCGCAGTTGTCAGGCCTCCATTTACAGCTGCCATTAAATACATTACAGCTTATCTTGTGGCCTGCAAGCTGCGCATTTATTTGGAACACTGGAACACAGCATTGCTTGCCAACTGACTGGAAGTGACAACTGGGGGATGTCAGTTTCCAGCTGAAAGGCATTAGGCATTAGCTGAGTTGGCTAACTTATTCAATTATTTATAAATTATAAAAGTTGCACCATGAAACCAGATCTTTGCAAATACAGTCGAACAGATTGTTTGCTTTCTCTAATGAAATCGACATAAATGCATTGTTTTCTTTCAATGCATGAAAATAGATAAGTATTTCCCTAGCAAGTATAGGTATCTAGCAAAGAAATTCTACATACATATGTACATACGAGTACATATATTTCAATAAATATAAAATGCATTAAAATACATAGATTAAATCAACAATCAGATACCACGTGTAAACATGTATGTATGTATGTAAGTCATTAAATACTCTTAACTAATACTTTGCAATACAAAAATTGGCATGAAAATGAATTGTTGAATTATTAAATTTATTAGACTGACTAGAGCAATAAGATCTTATTATAGCACTAACATTTTAATAATCAAAAGTATTTTTTTTTAAGAATGTTGTTGGCGATTCCATGTGTTCCTTCATAAATAAGACATTAACATGCAAAACGAACGCACAAGGCCAACAATAAAAGTGAACATTTCCAGAAAGTTAACCATTAAAAATATTACTCAGCATTAAATGAAATTACATGGAAATGTAATAGAATTTCTGACAAAAACAAAAGACAAAATGTAATTAAAAATTACACGTAATGATCAAAATATTCGAACATTTCCTGGAATAATTCTTTGATCATTGCATCAGTTTTGAACGAATACAGTAAGTGCATTCAGCCATCGTTTCGGTTCTGCATGATTTTCTTTTAGCTTTTTTTTTTGTTTTAAAGTTATTTCAGTTTCATTTGCTTTGCTTGCAAAATTGTTGTTAGGCCATTAAGCGAAAATTGCAGTCGGCAATGTCGAAAGATCTGTTCAACCCGACAAAAGTAAAACTGCGGTTGTTAAATGCCATGAACCATCGGAAAATCGAAAAACAAACAATCGCCATAGTATTCGCGTTCTTATTCAAACTGTACTGTTTGCTGTTTGGCAATGGGGCAATGTTTTGAGGGCATTGAAGGCATTCATTCAAGCAGCCACATATGTACTATATTATTGACCAAAAGTACGAGTACTATCAGCTAGGCTATGGCATCTGCTTGTAGCTAGTTAGCAATCACCTCGGCAATCCGATTGATTCAAACAATTAACAGCTTCACACAGTTGCCGCGGCGGGCCAAAGCATCGAGCATTAGTCACACTCAATTGCCAATTGGCTGCCAACACTAAAAGGCTGACACATAATAATAGAACCCAAACTTTCGCTTTATTTGTACTCTTTAAATTGCCAAAATAAAAAAAATATTAAATTGAAGATCAAATCCGAGATCCAAACGAAACTTTGACGCCCTGCTGAGTTGTTTCCACTGTTTGCAGTTCACAGTTTTCAATCAAATTTGTTTAAATCGAATGAAATGTTTAGCACACATCATTAATCTCTCTTTAGGAAAGGTAGCAGATGATCATATGGGGCTTAAAATAAAATTTAACAGACGTTTTTTACCTTAATTTAGTATAATAATATTTAACAGATACTATAGGAGTCTAATTCAAAAGTTAACTCAAGTCGACTTAAGAATTTAATCATTTAGTAAATAATATATCAAATAATTATTTATGATAATTAAATAGTTGCAACCATTCTTAACATTATATTATACAAAAAGTGTACAATCAAACTTATAAATATTGTGAATAATCTTATTTTTAAACTTATTATATAAGCTATAAAAAAAACTATAAACCGTTTTATTTCAAAAACTGTAAATGCAAAACAATCTAGTAAATATAACATTGTTATGTTTGCATAGATATACAATAAATAATAATTAATTAAATAGTTACAGAATAAAATACCTAATTGCCTATAAAAAATTGTTAATGTATATTGAAACAATTTTTAAATCTTGTAATGCTTCAATTCAATTAAGACGACATTTATTTGGTAAATTCATGGTAGATGAATAGAAGTTAAACAATTATGATGTTATCAATATTAACAGCTTCAAATTAAACTACATCGAGTGGAAATATAATATTTGTTCAAGGTTTCTGGGTGGCAATCAAATGTACTTTTAAAAGCATTACACATATAACTGTTAATAATGAACAATAACTAATTGCATAACATTTTCAGTTAACAGCTTACCTAGAAGTTACCAACTGCACCACATTTTTCACATAACCGCAGTCGAGTTGAGCAGACAATGCAGACACATGCGAAATACATTGCCAGGTTGCCAGGTTGCTCGTGCTAGGTTGCTGGCGGGGTGTTGCTGAGACAACACATGTGCCGCAGCAGCAATATACAGACAGACAGACAGACAGACAGACTCACTGACTAATAGACTGTTGACCGTTCTACATAATGACAGACACTGACGACATTCGACGTGTCTATGCATACACGTATAGTATATATATATGTATCTGCTGATTTGCGGCCCAGACAAGAAGCCAGACAAAACAAAAGAACAGATCTTTTCATTCTTGAGACAGACAATGAAACAAAGACCAATTGTGTTGAAAAGGGGAAAGTTTTTTTGTATTTTGGCTCTAGGAAAGTTTATTTTGGCTCTAGTTTCGGAAAGCTTTCAATAAAAGTGAGTTAAGCAAATATTACGCAGACGTCACAACAATTAATCAAAATCCAAAAACCCAAATAACATGTTTATCTTTACTATTTTTATCGCCATTGTTGTCATAAAAAATTGCATTACAAATTGTTTTGCAATTCCAACAGCATTCACATGTCGGCAATGTTAACATTTCCCCATTTCATTTCATTTCATCGCCAGCATCCATTCTCATCATCATCACCATCAACATCATCATCGACATCCACATCATTGTGACTCGGGTCCATTAAAAGTAAGCACACATTGAAAGGCAACGTGCGCCAATAGTTGCCTGCAGCTGTGTGTATACTTATGTGAGTGGGTGTGTGGGAAAATCTTTTGCTCTTGATTGGCGCTCATATTTGATTCAATTAGGTTTTTGCTAGCAAATTGTTTGCCCGCTCTTTTTGCATAAATGCACCAAGAAAGAGAATGAGGCAATCAAAGGGGGCTGGAGGAAACTCAATTGAATTTGCTCAATGAACATGTAAATGCAGTTGTCGATTTAGCATAAGCTATAAATGCAGCTATGTCTCTAAATAGAACTAAATTCAAAGGGCCGGGCAAAAATAGATACCAAGGACAAATTTAAATATGTATATTTCCCAAATTGAACGATAACACACAAAGATGATTAGAGAATATGGTAGCTTAGCAATCAGAGCAAGCACTACTTACTAATTATTAAATAAAAATTATTGTACAATATACCTAGTGTACAATACAATTATTATAATATACATTTAGTTAGAAAGTAGATAAAACCACAACTAACTTGAACCGACACTAGAACCACAATGCAATTGCCTGGCAGCGCAGTAAAAAGGTTTTTCTATTTTCCGCAAAGTGAAAATGTAAAAAAAGAAAGACAAATCACAGTTAACAACGGTCACGTTTTTTAGCTGTTTAAACAAATGCATTGTAATAGCGACTGATATCTAAGTGTTATATCAACAGTTCCGACAATTGCCCAAGTCACAAAGACAACAACACAAGCTGGGCTGAAACTGAAACTGAAACAGACAAAAACACAAAAAACAGTCGTACAAATTAATGCCAAGATAATCAAAGCAGCAACAATTGTTGGCTAGTTGGAACAAAAGCAACGGCAACGGGACATTTGTAATGCAAAACTCTGTAGAATGCGACGCAAATCATCAGCATCAGTTGGATGGGAGAAGAATGACAACAACAACTACACACACTCAAAAACAAATACAGCTACAGTAAAAAGTTCCAGTAAACTGGAACGAGGTGTTAATCGAATGCACACCGGGCAAGACACGACAAAAACACGAGAAACAAAATAGGCAATTCTGTAGAGAAGGACAGCGAAGAGAGAGGAGTGGAGGTTGCGAGAACTGAGCGAAAGAAACACTAAAGCACACACATTAAACAACAACACACATAATACTAGAAATCACTTAAAAAGCACGACTTGGAAATTGCCAGACCGCAGGCCGAAAGGTGCTTCAGAATAGGCCCTTAAATCACTAATATTATATTTTTTTAAAACAAACAGCTGAGAAAATAATCGATATATTTGTAGATCAACACCACCTAACATTCATAAGTACTTTTCGTATTTATTATGGAACGCTTTATGTTTAGATAATTAGTGTATATAAATTCACCATTGCAATTAAAGAATAACATATGATTATTATTATTTTTATTTTTAATTTTAAACGACTTAAAAACATTGCAGCCTTATGTGTTATGAAGACCTCAAACACTTTTATGTTTTACAGATTAAATGACAGTCTTTCAAAATATTTTTTATAGTTCTATAAAAACTACATTCATGCTCCGAGTGTTTTTATAAATATTATGCCTATAAATTAATGCGTTTATAAATCTCAAAAGCATTTCGATTGAACAAATTTATACGCGTCAATATATTACAAAAGCTATACGATATGTTGAAAATATATACCCTACGCATAGACCGCAAGTGAAGGTATGGAGAAATAAGTAATGGGGAATGGGAACGACAGTATAGCGTCAACTTGACGTCAGGGTCGTGAGTCGCACTTGAGAACCGCATAAAACATAAAAGTGCGACAACGTGCGACTCTATACTGCGAATATATACTATATATAAAAATTGTATATTGGCAGCGAATGACCGGCCGATTGCCTCTGACTAACTAAGCAGATTGAACCCAGGCCTCTTGACAGATGCAAATTGTAAATGCAAACTGCAAAAATCGAAGCTGCAATTTAATTGAACAATAAATGACGGAAATTTGATGTCGACTCGACTCGTATTTGCCATAAAAGGTTAACAATAATGTTGACAACTTTACAAAATTGTTCATTAAAATAACTTGGCGACAAATTGTTGACTTCTGTATGCAAAAGGAGGCTTGTCAAATGCCAATAGAGCACTGAGCAAGAATTCATACAGTTATTAATCATTTAAATTATGCGAGTCTTTTAGAATGTTGTTTGTTTATTATAAAAATATTTTTAAACATTTTCGGGGGTAAAACTGATATATAATTGTTTATTTGTTAATTGAATACAACACAATTCACAAGAGTATTCTTTCTACTATATATAAAATTGTAAATATTGTTAAAGTCACATTTTTCAATTTTTTCTATTTATTTTTTGGTTTAAAGGCTTGTCATTTGTTTAGAAATAGTTGCACGAATTTGATAGAAACACTATATATGCATATTATTATATATATATGCATATAATTATACTGTATATAACTTACTTTGCACTTTATAATTCATTATTAGAGTGGAAAATATACGAATTCATTGTAATGTTTATGACGTATTTTCTTATTCATCAATCAAATCGAATTGAGCACAATTTTCCATGAAATTTTCTTTAACTACTCTGGAAATCAACAAGTTCAAAGTCACTTTATCTTCTATAATATTTGCAGATGACAAAGCTCAAAGAATTCGTAGGGATTTTTATCGTTTAGTCAACCAGCTTATCTATAATCGTAAATTGTAATTTACTTTGCTTGCATTCCCGCAAAATTACTCATACGCTGCGTAGACAGCAAATTCACTCAACTGAGCTTACGTTGAAGTGGCGTTACGTTACGTAAAATAAAAGCTTTAGCCGAGACACGCACCACAACGCAATAAATCACGTTAGTAGATGAAAGTTTTTCGAAAGCGTAAGACGACCAACATCTTCTATATTTTGTATGAAAAATAATACAAAAAGAAATTTAAAATTTCATAACGATTTTAAAGGCTTTGCTTCAACAAATTCTTTGAGCTTAGCACACATGAATGTGACTTACGAGCCATATTTAATGATGCAACTCGTATGCAAATCCCATCAAAAAGTCATTCTGTCCAGAGCTTTGCGCACTCAACGTCGTGTCATTCAACTCGCAGTCATGGGCCGCGTACGTGACCATAAATTGACCTCTTCAGGCGACCGAGGCGAATCGTGCTACATAAACCACCTGTGGCCCACACGGATGATGGCCATAAAAGTGGCAACAAAAAGGTGAAAGAGATGAAAGAATGTACATAAAAATGATACACCTTTTAGGCAGCCTTCTCTCTCTTTCACTCTCTCTCTCTCTTTAAAATTCAATTTGAAAAGGCAGTTTGTTATTGTTGCTGTAAACTGCTCAATTGCCAATTATTTTGCACCTTAAACGACACACTCGAGCATTTTGATTTGCCGCATATGCCACAAAGCAACGTTCAAGACACTACCTCAACAAAAACAACTCGTCGACTGTCTTGTGTAGACAAGACAAGAGGACAAACAATAAAAATAACGAAGAGAAGAGACACAATAAAAGGTATCCTTTTACAGTGCCAATGAACTGGCTTGCTACTTGTTGCAAGCCCTTCTCCATGTTCTGTGCCAGAGTCTGTCAGCCAATTAATTAATATGCATCTTTAAAGTGGGGCTAATAAAAATGAAAAAAATACCATCGCAAATTACAATTAACATAATTAATTCTGTGACTCTCTCTGCTGCCACATTTAACAATGCACTCGAAAGGAAAATTTGTTGCCACCGTTCAACTTAAACTCCATTTTAATTTGCGTGCTAGCGAAAGTTTTCACTCTCGTCTTTCTGGCCATGTTTCAGTCGTCATTAAAAGTTGGAGCAGCGACTGCAAAAGGTTTTGGCTGAGCGGCTGCCTTCAATGAACAGCTGCCCAAATGCACATAAATTAAAGTGAATGTGAAACTTTTTGCATGCTCTTAATACCTGTATGGGATAAGGTATGAGCGACTTGTAACTGAATTGAAGAGGTATTTTGGATTGCTATTCTAAATTGTAGATTAATTATATTCATGTGCTAGTTGCTGGAGTCATCAACTTTTCATTTGAGTATACTTTCAATTTCGTACAATATTTTCATTTATTGTATGTGTAAATTTGTAAACCATTTCTAATTGGAAATGTCTTTTAAACACCTTCATTATTAAGAAATGAATTAAGTACTTTAGTTTCTAAAGTAAAATATTGTATTTTAAATATCTTAAAAATCAATTTAATTTTACCTAAAAATTAATTATGTTTTTTTTATTTAATGCATTTCTTTTAAATATCTTGAATAGGTTATTAAATCTTAATTTTGTTTTTATTTATGTAGTTTTATACTTTACACAATGTAACTAATTTTCCAATATTTAAACATTATTAATTTATAATTACGATAAGTGAGAATTTTTATATTATCGACAATAAATTCAATGTCTCTAATGAATCTGTCGAGCTCCACTTTTATTGCGGTCTGAATGCTTTACAGGGTATATATGTGTATTTATAGTTGTTCGTTTGGCTAGTTGAGCTCTTTGCCAATTCATTTAGCTATGGCCAGTCAGTACCAGCAGAAAGTAAAATACTTTAAGCTGCTTTTTGTTTTAGCTAGTGAAACTTTTTGCGCCTTATCACAATGTACACACACATGCAATGCATACACACGCACATGCACACATGCTCATTCTGAAAGTAGTAGTGTTGTACAATAAGCGCTGCCTAGGCAACAGCTGCATCAGCAGCTCTCCCCTCCCTCTCCTCTCTCTGTCTATTGCTTTCTCTCCGGCAGCAAATTCAATAAAGCCGTTGACCGCCGCACATGAATATTCCGAGTGAATGGTTAGCAGTTAGGGAGGGTGTGGGGGAAGGAAGAAAGCTCTAAACGGGCGTGCCTGTGCATGTGGCACAATATTAATGCTATCAGCAAGTTGCCAACCAGCACGCACACTCTCTCACTCACACACGCACGCACACACACGCACGAAAGCACACACATAATTTCAATTAGAGCAAGTTGAAGCTCAGGCAAGCTCCCATCGACGTGTGGCTAATTAAGCGCCTGAAATCTTTACTCACAGCTTTGGGCCCCAGACTTCATTACGCCTTTGCACGAGACCGTGTGATAATTGGCCAGGAAACTTGTTATTGTTGTAGCTACAGTTGTTGTGGTTGTTGCTTGTGTGTTTTGATTGGCAGACAATTAAAATATGCTTAGCCCACATAAGTAGGCTATAGACTTTACTCGGCATGCGAAACAATCAGTTTATTTAGGCACACTAACTGTTTGGTTAATTGCATTAAATAAATACATACGACAATGCTAGCTGGTTAAACAGGTCTAAAGCAGCATTTGCTTAACACTTCAGTTGCCAACATTAAAGCAACTTTCTGCAGCTCGCGCACATGACCTTCAACGCTTTGCTCTCAGCCATAAAACCATCGCTATCTCTATTGCTCTAATGCGCGGCTCTACACGTTTAATATGCTATTAGCCAACTTTATTTCGCAGTGCAATAGCTGCTACTGTTGTTGTTGTGGTGCCCCATCGTGGTTATTTGTTATGCTGAAAATTAGACAGGCCAATTAGTGTGGAGCTAATTCAATTCAATGACCGCCTTTGCCCCCAACAGACGTGCACTGCCCAACAACGGCAGCAACAATTTGACCACAACGTTAGCCTTTTAATTCAATTTTAAATGCGTATAAAAAGTATTATGGCCACTGCAGAAATATGGCCGGCACTAAAAGCCACTAATGGACTTTTTATATGCGCATAATTTGATTAAAATAAATGTGGAAAAAATCTGAGCTGCAATCATGAATTAAAATGCCACAAAAAGGTCCACAATTAATTTATGTTTCAAAGAGAATTTCAGAAATCAAAGTATTTGATTAACGTACACTCTGTCAATAAATGACGTGTATGTTTTCGACATAATTAATTTTGAAGCTGAAGGTAACCTAAGGAAAAGCAGCTGGGTTTGAGTATTTGGATTATCTTCTTCAATCGATTAAAGACATCAATTCCATTGAAAAGTAATTGTAAATAAATGAAAAATAAGGATCCACAAATTAACCTTTTCAACTGAGCCTATCTATAACAAACATTCAGTATTTTTAAGTAAACGAATGAGAATACTTATAATGAGAGATTTTCCAAATCGTATAACTATATGTTTATATTATTAGCATCTAATGAAGAATTGTTATCTTTGTTTATTTCTAATTAAACTTGTTACACTATGTCTTGATCTCTTATACGCATATTTGTCGTATTATTCATTTACACTTGCTTTAACCAAATGTCTATGAGACAAATCAAGATAAAAACGTAGAAGTTCAGAGGCAAATCAGAGCCATTCAAATATTTTACGAAATTTTTAGATTGATTGGCAATATGAAGTTTGTTAAGCAAATTACCCAACCTTTCTCTTTAAGTAAGAAACAGCAACAAGAGAACTCAAAGTACATCGATAATTCATAAAAGCAAGTTGATAAAATAAAAGGCATAAATTCTCATTAAAAGTTATTGCATTTGTTTGGCAGTTGGCAGCCTGACAACAGCAAGGACATCAGAAAACTTTTACAGCCAACGACAAGGATGGCGATGTCGAGGGCGATATGAGTAAAGCTCCAATTCGGACGCGGATGTGGACTTTCGACTTGGTCATGGTTGGGTTCAGTCTGCGGAAGACAAGAGAGACAACGACAAATGACAGCCGGAGCATTTGAAAGTCCTTCCAAGCAGCCATCCACAATCATAAATCACAAAGTCAGAGTGCGAGCGAGTGTTGCATGCAGCATTAATGGGGCAACAGATGGCGGCCAGAGATGGAGGAATTGATGTCAATGTCCTTCTCTGTGTCCAGTTGGCAATTTAAATAAATGTGCGATTAGTTGAAGTATCGATGGAAATCTAATGAGACCCAATTGTTGCAAGACCATAAACAAACAACAAGTTGACAGCAATAACATCAACAACAACAGCGATTATGGTAAACTCATCAAGTTCATTGACCGTTAAATGGAAAATCAAATCAATGACTCATCAAAATTGTTTTGCCAACTTGTTTGCCAACATTCAATCCCACTCCAAGATCATTATGATGGCATTGTCAGCTGGCATTTTTAAGTGGTTTATAAAGTTTTTAGTGCGTGACCCAATTGCCTTTTACAAGATGTTGACTTGTCGCCGTTGTCTCTGATGCCAAACGAAAGTTATTCCTAATTAATGGCCTTCACTTTATTGCTGATCGGACAATGAAATTACTTTGCTGATTTCCTTCTAATTGCTGCTAAGAGACAGCTAAATCTCTGCACAGCACTTTCTTTTTAGCTGCCTTCCATAAGGAAGAAAAGCATTGTGGAGAGGACAAAGAGAAATTGTCATATTTTCTGAAAGAGTAAAGAACATATTTATATATTGTAGATAGATAATCTAAATCGTATAACTGCATGTTTCAATTAATTATTAGCATATACTCAATGGTATAAAGAATGCTTGTCAATGTTTATAATAATTGGGATTATAATTGGGAAAATGTGTAAACATAATGTAGTTTGTTTAATTTATATATTTTTAATATTTATTTATTTAAAAATAAATTATTCCATGAAAAATAATGCATTCGAGTTAGTAGCGGTTTTTATTCCAACTATTATGACAAATTGAAAATCATAATTGGGTTTTTTTTTCAAATAATCAAAAGATATTTTTATTTAAATTTACAACCGATTCTAAGGCTCTTAATAATGTTTATATTTTATAATATAAATTTACAAATTAATTAATATTAAACAACTTGAACTGTTTTTACAAAATTGTAAATAATAAATTACAGTTACTCAATATCTGACTTAATAATCGTATTATAATAGTTTAATTACAATATTAGTTAAAAGCAATTGGCCAACAACGTCCAATCAATTATCCACATTCTGGCTAATATGCAAAATGATGTCATCTTAGGACAATTTCCATTATAATAATTGCCCATTTCCACTTTCATAAATTGAAAACACGAAACTTTTACGATGCATGCAAATGACAAGATAGACAACGAGCCTGTTGGTAGGAGAAATAGGACCTAAACTCAAATGCAAACCAAGGCGCACTTTGGTAAATAAAATATTGTCCCTTTGACCCACTGGCCAAGTGACAGCCGGGCTAACCTTTGGCCTCTCTTCTTAGCCTACAAAAGCGCTTAAATTAATTGATCGGTGAAGCGGGTCCTTGCTGGCAATGCCAATAAACAAAATGTCGACAGGTTATAGGCGACCCCAGGTCCAGGCCGAAGGCTATCATAAATGTGCCCCCAGGGATTTTACCCATGCCTGTCTTATTGCATTGCTTACCCAGCAATTTCCCATCGCTTTTCACTCAATTTATTCTGGCCACTTGACGCATTTGGCCCCAAAAAGGCAAAAATTAAAACTTTTCATGTTCAAATTGAATTACGCAGTTGACGCTTGTGGCTTTATCAATTGCTTCTGTACGGGCTAAGACAGCTGCCAATTATTAGAGCTCACTTAATTACAGCTTATGTTACTTTTTTTCACAGCTTTTTTCTCTCTTTTTTTGCTTGTGACATGGAAAATCACTTAGAGGCAGCTATTACACCTGCTGGAATTTATTGACAACGCTTGAGAGGGTCATAAATAAAAACCCAAAATGTTAACGAGCCTGTCACGCTGCCCCATAAATTAAAGGCAGCTTCTCGTCGTCGCAACAAATCATCATCATCATCATCATCATCATCATGCATGCTGCTTGGGTGCTACATTTCTGGGTATATCATGGCCACATTATTTTGGCATCATTGGGCCATGAAAATGCCTATTTTTTCCCATGTCCAAGCGCCTTAATCGCAAACATATTGACTATGCAGAAAGACAGAGAGAGAGAGTGAGACACGTGGCTCTCTTATCAATAAATTACCAGACACAAACCTCGACAACAGCCAGAGCATAGAATATACATTGTTATGTAAATGCAACGTTGATAAAGTCATGACTCTGTGCATAAATCACAGGGACGAGGTGGGCACAAAAATATGGTACTACACAGTCATGGGGAATTGCGTTGATAACCTCTAGAGTGCCACGAAGTTGGCATGAGAAGAGGAGAGAGAAAGAGAGAGTAGTAAACATAACATATGTTCAAAGCGGGACCTGCCTTAATTTAGCTTGTAACACTCTTCGTATACTGTTGATACTCAAGTAAGGACCGTTCAGGGTATCATCAATAATCACTCACCACAATTTTCGCATTACTGAATCAAATTAATGCCTGTCATCAACTGGAACACCACTTAAGCTTTCAGCAATATTTTCCTTTCTTTACGGTTAGTCCCTACGAAACCCTTTAAATAAGCTGCTGCTACTTTCAACTAATTTTTTAACCGCTTTCGCAACTCGTGGGTGTTTTCCTTTTTAGCACCAGGAAATACATTTCGTCATAAAAACGTGTAGCGAAACACAAAAACGCAATTCATTTTCTCTCATTTCTAATGGTTTTTTTTTTCTGCCATGCAAATGGCCAAACGAGACGGCAATTTAAAAGCGCTAACAACAGCGCCCTAAAAGAGCTGGTTGGCCGAGAGACTCGCACAGGAAATACCTTATAAAATAAGTGAACCTATTTCTTAGGAAAAATAATAATATATAGCAAAAGCTGAATTTAATTGAAATTATATTTAATTAAATAAAGCAAAAATGTATTAAGAGCAATAAAAGACAAATTGTAACTGGCAAATCCATATTTAGAAAGTGCAAAACTATCTATCAAAATGTAGTTTAGTTTAAGAAGACTGAAACAATTTGTGCTTCAACTGCATCGTAAATAAAACTTAGGACAGCCTACTTTAGTCATTTGTCTTTACATCAATTCAATGATACGTCGAGCGATCATTTAATGTTTATAGGGTAGCAAAAAATTACCCAAAGAGCAGTGGACGTTAATTTTTAGCACTTCAAAGCAAAGCAAAAGGCGGTGGCAAATTTCGCACGTCATTTTTAGCTCGGCCAAAAATTTGTAATGCAAAGTTTGCCCAGAACGCGTTAAAATACGTCAATTGACTGAGGGGCCGTACCAAATAAATAGACTCGTAAGCAGACCAGGAAGAGGAAAAGAAAAGGCATAGATATAGATAGAAAATGAGGAAATGTAGCAAGGCAAACGTTTGCTACAAGTAAATGTCAGCTACATAATGAAATTCAAATAAATACACACACACTTACACTTGCAAAATAAAGCGACGAACCAATACACTCACACACGCACATTTGGCAAAAGGCAAAACAATTTCATTATGTGCCACAGGCAGAGAGGCTTGGGCAGGCAAACTTAGAGACAACATTGTGGCAGGATTGCTCACACATACAGAGGCAAACTAACTCACATATACACACAGATACACTCCCATACTCACATACACAGCTGTGCAAGGAAACACGCATCAATGAAATTGAAAACTGCTACTAGCAGTGAAAATTCCCAAAGAACAACATTTTGTAGTACAGAGAAATACCTAAATACCCTTGATCAACAACTTGTCGATCATAAAAATAAATAATAATAATAAATAAATTGAATAACAAAAGACTCTTTTTATAATTAAATGTTCACTTTACATCTCATCTTTAAGTCTGCTCTAAGAAACATGCTTTTAATAAATAATATTTAATTATATTATTAATCTATTAATCTATTAGAAATCTGATCACTTTATTGATTTGTTGCAATATTCATAATATACATTTCCAATGACTTTTGTGTTTACTTAATAGATAACTAATACGCGCTTTTTAACACACATTTAAGTTACATTCTGTTAGAATTTAAAATCTCATCATTTAGCTCGTGAAAAGTGCTCATTGCATAGTTGACTGTGAATTCAAAATACCCTTTGGCACTATAAAGTGTTGTAAACTGAGGCAAACTGAGTGTTTTGGCTGTCTTTTGAGCACACGACAAGCATGTCAGGTTGCCTCCCATATGGATGTGTTGTGGGCGTGTGTGTGTGTGTGTGTGTGAGTTGTTGGTGTGCGTGTATTGTGAATATCACATGCAAATCTCGTGAATGGCATTCGTGGATTAAAGGGTTCATTCGTTGAGTTTGGGTTCAGTCGTGAGATTCAGAACAAATGCAAAAGCAATTGTCTCAAGCATTTTTCTTGTCGATTTCAGATGTCACTTTCTGGTTTTCCTTTGCACCTCTTCCGACCTCCTCCCTCTTTGCAACTTGCACAACTTGTTTGTTGACTTGCCTACCCCGCGGCGCGTGTGCGCAATTTTGATTTTAACACAAAATTATTCACAATAAAAGTGACAGCTTAAAAGGATTGCTCGGAAAAATTTGCAAGTAATCTCAAGAGAGTTGTGCTTTTACTTTTCCCATAGCCTTATTTTCTTCTTTTTTTTTGTGTGTGTGCTCGTGCGTGTAATGATCTTGGTTAGTCACTTGGCTCAAATGTTGCCACAAAACTTTCACTTGTGTGGCATTAAAAGCCAATTAGCATTAAGCATTTTCAAAGCTGACGCTGTGGCTAATTACATTTCGCATGTCGCAACAAAAACTTTACTTGTTTGCCAGCAAAGCCGCAAGGATACTGCCAAAAAGTTATCTAATGACACAAACATAAAATCAGCTAACACACTGGGGCAATCCCCTTCCACATTTCGACAAGCTTGCAACATCTCTAATCTAATTGCATTTTGACTGCTTTACAATTCAAGTCATCACACACTTTTTGCAGGGTATACACAATTAAAATGCCAAGCACTTTGTTCGAAATTTTTGCTCATAAAAGTGACACGCTCTGTTGGCCATAAAATATGTACTAGTGTTAGCCCAAAGCTGAGGCAGGGCAAAGACAAATGGTTCACACGTCACTAGTGTATATGCGATAGAAAGAGTCTGTACGCCATGCCACAATGTCCCACAAATGTATGCAACACATTTTGCAATAAAGTTAAATTATGCGTCAAAATGAACTCGAAATTCTTGAGCTCATCAACTGCGTGTGCTGTTGTTGTTGTTGTTGGTGTTGCTGATGTGTCTCTCTGGCAATGATTAATTATAACACACACAGTCTACACCATTAGGCTCCCACTCTCATTGGAGCACAGGAAATGGTTGAGATAACACCCCAGCACACACGCATTTAAACAGCCCAACGCACCCACTCACTAATTATACCCTGCACCCATTAAAAGCAAGCAGAAAAGGGTATAGTAGCTATGTGGATATTTAAGAGACGTGAGGAGACGGCAGCTTATAAATTATATACTAATTGTTTTACTATTTAAAATACAAAATACATTTGATTTGGTTTGTACAGCTCAGTGTCCGTCTGACTGAAGAACTTCACACTCAAAGGACTTTCGACTACAAACTAAGATTGCAGGCTGTCAACAAATCGAAATTAAATGTATATACATGACACATATTATTCAGTTATATATAGATATTTATCTAATGTTTATCTATAATTTTTTTAATGTTTAAAAGGGCTACAAATTATCCAATGTTTGAAAATCGAAATCGATGGGAGTTAATACGAAACAGTTGAGGCAGCTAGGCTCGTAGTTATTTTTCTATTTGAGGTTCTACATTTTTAAAGAGTGTATTCCAGTCAGGCCGAATCAACTTTAGCGTTCTGTGTGTTTTATGGAGCGTTTATCGTTGGAGCAAAACAAATAAACGCGATAAAAAAAAAACAGAAAAAAACGAAAATCGAAAATAGATTAGCGAATCTAATTGGTTGAAGTGATTTTGGCAAGAACTTAGCCAACTGCCAAATAAATGTAGCACAAGGTTGAGCAAAAAAGAAACACGCTCATAGACATATACATAGAGAGAGAGAAAGAGAGAGGGAGGCATTATAGAAGGGAGAAGGTGACATGGATAAGTGAGCTGACAATTGCTGTTCAAAACGAAGTCAACAAAAAAGTCGCCTGAAATTGCAGCTGCAGCTCAGCAATTGAAATTGATACGAATAAAAGGATCAGGTTCGGTGTACAAAGACCTTGCAATTGTCCTTGCAAACAGAGTGTGGTCAACCGACTGCAGCGCCTTGACTCAATCGTGAAAAGTTCAATAACTGCAGCTGCAATGACCCCGAAACATCTCGGCTAAGTTTTTGGAATTTCGATAATATGAGTTATGTTATAGCATGATTATTGCAGCTACAGATTATGCACATATCGGTACAGTAAAGTAGCCTGACAACACAGCTAAATATGCCAGGCATTTATTTGCAATTGCATTTCAGAGTGTGACAGGATGAGAACAGGCTGCAACAGTTCACATTCCTAGTGCACTTCCTGTCGACTGCACCCGCTTTGCATACAATTGCAAAGAGTTTACGCATATTTTAAGCTACATCCTGCTGAAGACACATTCGTTAAAACAACAACAAGCTGTCGCCAAATTTAATAGAATATTTACCAACATTTGAATTTTCATTTTATAGAAAAATATTTATTTAGCTGTGTGCAAAGCAATTTCAAAATTGAATATTCAATTTGAAAATTTGTATATTACGCTTTAGTTAACGACAGCAATTTGATGTGCGGCATTTGATTACAGGAAAATGGTTTTGTTGCCAAAAAGTGCTCGCACATTTTCATGTGTTAACTTGTTCGAGGGAAATTGCATGGAAACGGCAACTGAATTCAAAACTAACTTCAGCAGTACCTAATGTAATGTACAAGTACGACTACGACTACAAGTCGGAGACAGCCCCATTGTAGCTACAAACTCATATATATGTATTCGCAAAACACTGTAAGTTGTCGACATTGTGAGCACCCAGCAGAATGGAAGACGCATTCTAAGCTGGAGACAAGTCCTTCCACCGAAGCGCCAAAGAAAATGCGCCACAAAAGTGCCATTAAAATAAAACGTGCTCAAAGTGCTGACGTGTATCCTCTGAATGGGAATGTAGACAGGAAGGGAACGAAGACAGGAAGCGGGGATGTAGAGGGGCCAAGTCTACGCACTCGAAAGTCAACAAAATACAAAAAGCAATTGTTAAGTCTATCAATACTATACGACACCCTGGTATTAAATGTATTTAAATGCTGTTAGAAATACGTATTTGAAGATAAACATTTAAATATTAAAAGTGAAAATGTAATGTAGGAATGAATAATGATATTTAAGGAGTTTTATTTAAAAATGTAGCTATTTATTTGAAATTCTTTTTCTTTATATATGCTTGTTAATAAAATAAGACAAGGGTTTTTAAATAATGTCGTCCTTGCTGTGGTATAAATAAAACAACATCGACAATTGTGATAGTTTTTTGATCGACTTTGAATTAAAAATAATTTAAAAATGTAAATAGAAAAAATAAGTAAGTATCAAAGGCATTAATTTTCTGGCAGACAATAACTCTTAATTATCAAAAATAATTGGGAAACTCAATAAATTATTAATGATTGTAATAAAAAAAACACACAAAGAATATTTTTAAAATATATTGTAAAATCGCCATTCGAGTCAATATTCCTCTTTTACGGGAGACACATAAAGAGGCAATAACAATGAGTAAATGGTGGCAAAAGCAGCAGCAACAGCAAAGGCTAATGCAAACAACGATGACAACGCGAAGACAACTTTCACGACAACGACAACGACAACAGCAATAACCAAAATAACAACGAGTGTGGGCAAAAAGCGAGCATTAAAACGGAGAGCATTTGACGCCCAAACGTGTGGCGGGTGTCAACTGGAAATCACGTAGCAGACATTTGGCTGCAAGTTGCGTATACGCAGCATGGGCCGCAGCTACGTAAAACGTTTATTAGCTACCTAAAAGAAAAAGGAAAAGCCACCAAAATGAAGCGAAAGGAGAGGAGATTTGATAAAGTAAGTAAGTATGAGTGAATTCATCAGATCTTGGCGCTGCTATTTTATCCAGCTAATGCCTTTTTAAGCAGCTTGCATCAGTCAACATTTCAATTGGTGGCACAGTCTGTGCCTGTGGCAACCATTAGTGTGGAGCGCTCAATTAGCAAATTATGCAAGCCAAGCAGTTTGGACTATAAACAACAATGGCTGGCATGATGAATGACGACAATGAGCTAAGGATTATACGCCAGAGTACACTGCGGGAGAGAAGCCAACGTCAGCTTTTTGGAATTAATAAGTCAGGCGTTGCACAAGAATACATATGATAGTATTTATCATAAAGACAGGCGACGCCATGTTGACTTATTAAGTGCCTGTGCCACGCGCATTCATTGTGTGTGTCATATTCTTTGTCTTTGCCTCGTCACATATGCAAATGAAAAGTGACCCGGACGCGAACGGGGAAAAGATCTTGATTTCCGATTGCCGAGTGTCACAAAACGTTTCGTCCTTATAAACTGCTGCCGGCAACAGCTGCATTCAATTTGTCATTGGCCAAGCTCCCACACACACACACACAGAGGCAGCGGGTGGACGAAGTGCAAAAATAGCAAAGCAGCAGAAAAGCATTTGACATGCACCTGATTCGCCTGCAATCAACATCAAAAACTTATCGGATGCAGCAACTCAACTCAGCGTTGACATCCACTCAACTTGTTTATCTCGTTCACGTGGTTTTGATGCCGCCCATACTAAATTCTTCTGCTCTTAGAGTCCTTTGCACAGCATGTGATTATCATATTACAGGAGAGCCATGGCAAACCAGTGCTTTCAATAGTGATTGGATAAAAAGAAATTGAAAATATTGGCATGATAATGATGTTTTGCAAGAGAAGCGACCTCAAAGCATTCAACTAGAAAATAAAAATAAAAATTGGAGATACAAAGAAGAGAATGAATTGGAATGTCAAGCTAGATTTGTATAAATGGATTTATTCAAAACATATTTTAAAAGCTTATATCTTGATTCATGTTCCTTATTTTCATCATCTAATTATTTGGCGTATTTGATATTGACAGAGAACAAAATATTTTCTTGTATTCAATACATTTTTAATGTATTTTAGACTGAAAAGTTTATCTACCCATATCAGCTGAAATTTATAGCGACAAATAATTTATTTCCCACTTGTAAAATTCGTAAATAAATAGAAAATATTAACACTATTTTAGCTGCCTGTTGTAATTACATTATTCAACAAACAAGCAACAAATTAAATACTTTAATTTAGTTATTCTAATTAGAAACTCATTCAAATTAAAAATGTCGATTGCCAATCAAATTTTGTTCCAATAAAAACTGTCACTAAAATATTTGCTGGATGTTTTCAACTGCGCAATTTGTTTACCAAAACGCAGTACAACAAAATACAAACGTATTGACACAATAATTCTGTGTGCTGCCCGAGACTTAACTAACACTACAAACGTGAGAGCGAGAAGAGTGGACAAGGGAGAGAGAGATAGTTGGTATTAGAGTCTACAAGGTATTTCGTGTTTATTAATGCGAATAATGAATGAGCGAACTCGGAAAACTGTGCTAAATATTTGTGATAGCCAAGTAGCCAATCAAAAGTAAACAATCGAGGAAACTAATAAATGTTGAAGGCAGCTGAAGAATAATAAATTAAAGCAAGTGTTCACAACTCTTCTTTATATTAAGTTGTTAAAAACGTGCTTGTATTCACTTAACTGGTATAATTTGAATGCAGAATTATCATGTGAAAATCATGTGAAAATTGGATTTTCCTAGAAATTCCTGGAAGCGTATTTACCAAGAGTTCCTGGAATTTGCGACGCAACGAGATAAGAGTCCTATTTAGGCCAGGGACATGGCCAATTGAGGGGGAGGAACATGGCAGCACCATAGAGAGCGCCGTGTCACGGCAAATGGACAGCTAATTGACAAATGTGCGTGGATGAGCAGAAGAAGTCGCAATACGACACGAAGGGCCAATGGGCAGCATGAAATCAGGTTACAAAAGGGAGAACCCAACCGAAGTCTAGCCTGACGTGATTCGAGGCTGCTGCACATCAGCGGAGATGTCTGAATTACATCTTAATTAGACTTTATTATATTTAATTTTTGTCAAAGGTGTGGGCGAAAAGGATATGCAAGCAAGAGAGCAGGATGTGTGTGTGGAATCAGTTCAAGCAATTGCCATAACTGCTGTAATCTGAGCAAGCTGGAAAGCTTACAATTGACGTCATTGCTGCAAAATTAAAGTAGCACTTGTCCACAAATGAGCACATTAGTTTTTTAAGTAAATATAATGAAATGAAATGCAAAATATTTTCATTTCGGATTGAGAGTAAATTTTTGGAGAAAATTTGATTTTTACAATCTCTAGATTTTTTAATTTAATAATTAAGAAATTGTTTGCTTTAATTTTTAAAATTGTTCACTCAATTTCCCATCAATCACTTACCTCTTTAACGAATTTTTGTTTATTTAAATCAAATCACTTGAATGTTGTCCTATTTTCTAATGTTCAGGTCAATCAAGCGCAATCCTAAGGGGAAAACAAATTGAAGCGTAATTATTTTTGCTAGCTACGGCGCATTTCCCGTGTGACGTTACGTCGCACCATCAAATGGTACTGGCACTGGGTCAGCGGCGCAGCATGAGAGTTATTTTCGTTGTACGTATTGATGCTGTTGTTGTTGCTTTTGTTATGGTTGTTTTGTTTGGTCTGTGCCAAGTAATCAGAATAATTACTTGCTCCTAATGGGCCGAAGGACGCGACGCGCCAAATGCAAAACAAATGTAGAATTTAACAGGCAACGAGTGTGAGAGACCAAAAAAGGCGAAGCATAAAGAAGAGAGTGGGAAACAATATCCAAAAGAGACATGCGAAAGTACTTGTAATGCGCATTTTAAGCAACTTAAGCATAATTATGTTTTCCATTTGTGCTTCAATTCAAACGGCAGTAATCTTCAGAAAGAGTCATTAGACTGGCCTGCGGCAAGCCAAAAGATCCAAAACAATCAAAGGGCAGGCGCATCACAACAGCAACATACAGCCAAACAGACGCCATATGCCGGCAAACAAGAAGAAGAACTTACAGTACACGTACGAGCATGAGAAAGGGCACATCCATTAATTGGAAATGGCCCCTACACCCACGCGTACGTTATCAATGCGTTTCCCGTTATCACTAGCACTGCCGGCTATAACATTAATATTGAAAATTTACGCGAGACAACTTTACGCGCGATAAGTTTGAGAGCACAACGCGAGCCGTGTGTGGTGCAGCTGTTTATGAAATGAAACTGACGCCAAGGCGGCGCCACCTGCTGCAATGCACCGAGCTCCATCAAGAAACCCCCAAAAAATCCCAAATACTTTTTCAAAATACCACAATTATATCCTGTGTAGCGTTGCCAGAAAATTGAACGCGGGACGATTTAAATAAGCGCCCAAATGATTCGATAGGCTGCATTTAAAAATTAAATCAACATTAGATCGAAAATGAAATTTTTGTGTACAAACATTGCATAAGGTCCGAGGAACGAAGCATTTATGTACCATAATTAATATATTCTAACTAAATATCTTATTATAAAATACTTGTTTTATTTGTTAAATAAATATCAGTTATTAAAGGGACCGCTTAATTTAGGTGACCATAAATTTGAAAATATTTGGTTTTCAACGATATATGACCGAAAATACGGTCCCTCTGCTGTGCGATATGCATACCTATCGATAAAGCCTTCGATAACTTCCCACCTATCTTCTGCTGCTGCCTAGCTGAAAGAACTCGTTCAAGAAAAACAACAAAATTGGCAAAAACCGCGTGCAAATCAGTGCAATAAACATACACAAAACATAGGACGATCTAGGTTGCATATTTTAAACAACATGCAAGAAACAAAAGTGCCAGACTTAGCTGTTTAATAACGGGCAAAAAAAAGTGCGCGTGTTTGTGTGGCCCTGTGTAAAAGTGAAGGAAAAAATCGCCGCCACCGTCGTCGCTGCCGCAGCGAGAGAATTGGGCGCAAAAAGAGCTAAATAGTAGCAAAGAGCAACTTTGTAAATAGTTGCCACCAACTTTATTCCCGCTGGGATGTGCTAAGCAATTTGTGACAACCATAAATATGTCGAAAACAAGTGAAACCTTTGATGAGGAGTTGTTCGAGACTCGACTGGAGGCGCTCAAGGACACGCAGGAGTGTATTCAGCAAATGTCAAACTGGTGCTTGCAGCATCGGCTCAATCACAAAAAGATTATACAATGTTGGCTAAATGTCTTTAAGCGAGGTGCGTACCAACTGTTTTCCATTCAAGTTTCTGCCTCAAATGCCATCCATTCCCCCCCTGCAGTTCGTGTAGATCATCGCTTGGTGTTGTTCTACTTGGCCAACGATGTCATACAGTATAGCAAGCGCAAGCGTTACGAGTTTGTTGAATGCTGGGCCACTGCATTGCAAAGAGCAACCACAATGGTGCGGTAAGTAAAGGCTGTTTAACGAACAGATACCCTGTTCTCGCTTATAATAATTATTTGACTTCTCGATACACAGCGATGAACGCGTCAAGGGTAAAATCTTGCGCATCTTTCAAATTTGGGAACAGCGCGAAATTTACAATGAAGAATTTCTTAGTGATCTGAGCGGTCTGCTCAATATAGCGCCGCCAAAAAAGGCCGCACCTAGCACCGATCCCGGTAATGAATATCAAAGTACCTCGCTTATTGCGCAGGTCAGAGAATGCGTTGAACTGGCCGAAACGACGGACAAGAGCATGAAGAAATTACCAAAGCCACCAAATTTCGAAATCGAGGCCATTAAGCAGCAGCTTAAGGATAAAAGTCATTCGGGCGACATTGAAAAGGAGCTGGAGCGTTGCGTAGCCTTTATCAATGCGTACAACAAGAATCTGCAGAACGAGATTAAGAGCCGGAAAGCGGTCGTGGAGACCATTGAGGCGGCCAAAAAGTTTTACGAGCATCAGGGACGCGAAGTCAAAGTAGTTTCAAGTGTGAGTGCTCTCAAAAATAGTCTTTCGAATGTTTCTCACTTGTTTCTCTGATCTGTAGGCCTATAAAAGTTTTGGTACACGCATAAAGATTGTCAAACGAAAGCTGGACGAGGTAATACCCACACTGTCCAGCCCCATACCTTCACCCGACATTAATGCACCGTCGCCGGAACGCGACGCAGATCTCCAGCTGCCGGATGAAAACAATTCGCCACTGGGCGTGGTATGAATAAACTTTAATAGAATAGTTTAATTATAGTCAACTACCACTACTTTCACTCCACAGAACTTATTCAGCGGCAGCGGTCTAAATGGATTCGCCAGTTACTTAGGTGGCGGACAGCTACCGTTTGACATCAATGACTTTAAGCGCGATTCTGGGGGGAAGGATCGGGGCAGCGCCATTGAGGTGATTGGTTCGCGCTCAGATGACGAAAGTTACACGCCTGGCGCCAACTACTACAAACCAGACCCATTGAGTAGCAGCTATGGCAGCAGCAATGCTAATGGCAACAGTGCCAGCGGCATACCAGGTCTTGGCGGCAACAACGCTAGTGATGAATACAATCCGTTACAGGGGCAGTCCAGCTATGTCAGTGGGCTGCCACCACCAGCTCTGCCTATTTTCGGTGACACATCGCAGGAATATGCGCCGCCGCCGCCGCCGCATCTTGGCTATGGCCAGTCGGACAATCAGTACACGCCTGCATCGTTGAACAGCAATGTGATGGCGCCGCCACCACCGATGCCCGCCTCACTGGTATCTGGCGGCAGTGTCGATGATTTCAACAGCACCTGGGACATGAGCATGACATGGACGCCGCTCGACAACAGTCTCAATAGCAGCGGTGCCAGCTCCAGTTATACGCCGCAATCGACGCCCCATTCACCGCCTCACTATGAACGCAAAGGCAGCGGGGCACCGATCGAGTACAGTGAGCACCACAACGCTGCAGCACTGGGCGCCCAGGATGTGGATCATCGAACAATACAACTGCCGCCAGCTTTCAATTTTCGGCCGAAGTCAGCACTGAGTGAAGAAAAAACGCGACAGCTGGTAGACATTGATCATCGGAATTTAATATCGCTTACAGGATCTCCGGGTGGCGCAGATAAGGCAAAATTTAATCCCCTTATTACATAATTCTTTAATAACTTAAATCAATGTTCGTTTGCAGGATTTTGGCGGTGGGGATGTAGACTATCGCACAGTGTCTACAGCGAAGAGCGAGGAAAGCGGCAGCGCGATACGCAGCTTGGGAAACAGTCCGCCTAGAATGGCGCCGCCTGGCAATTACATGAAAAAGACCAACTCGCCGCACAAATCAAATGCCAGTAAGCTACAACTTTACTTAAGAAAAACTGTAGAAACTAAAGCTGTTACTATAATTGCAGGCTCCTCTTCAGAATCAGATCGTGTGGATGGTTCCACGCGCTATGATCCCGCAGATATGGTAATTGACATGGACATGTCCGATGAGGATCTGGACGAATCGCAGCGAGGTAACCCTAATCAACCGCAGCCCAATCTCTAGCTTTAGTTGCCAGTTTCTTATGTATTAACCCTTCTATGCAGAAATCAAAGCCAATGCGGAGCAGCTGCAGCTGGAGACCGCTGAAGGCGAACTGGATGCCAATGGCGAGTTGACACCTTCGCGACCGGCGCTGTTGGAAACGCCGCCCGAGTTTCAATGGGATACAAATAGCAGCTTTTTGGCGCCAACTAGCGCAAGCAACATGCAGGACATGCAGGTCGATGGGCAACAATTACAGCAACAGCAACCGCCGTTGCCCCCGCAGCAGCAAGCGTGGAATCAAATGCAACCGCCCATGCCCTGGAATGGCAACGAGGGCAATAATGGAGCAGCCGGTGTGCCGCCACCGCCAAGGCCGCCTTTTACTGGTGGAGGACCATTTCAGTTTCAGCCATTTGGCAATAGTCCGGACAACATACAACGTGGACGGGGACGCGGTCGAGGATGGTCGGGACCGTATCGGCCCAATTACCAACGCATGCCAGGACCGTTTGAAGGTGGACCGGGTCCTGGTCCTGGTCCAGGTCCACGTCCATTCTTTCAGCGCGGCGGAGGTCCAATGCGCCCAGGCGGTGGACGTGGACGCATGCGTGGTAAACCTTGGATGTAATTACGTATTCTAGATGCTATAAATAACACACCCACACACATCCAGCCACAACTGAACACCCACACACACACACACAAACACATACAATGCCGTATATAAGTGCAAAGTTTTAGCAATTAATTGACTTATCTCATTCTGATTTAACTCAGACTCACCTACACGCACACAGCCCACACACAGAGATCCATACACACGTAGTTCAAATTGACATCTTGGAAGGCGACGGATCGTTGAGACAACGTGCATATTGATGCGCCAGGATGCACACAATTTATATACATATAAACTAGTATCTATTTTTAAGCATACAGTTCTGCAATTTCCTGATATACACAATATGGTATATTTATAAATATATTTATATGACAGCCTTTCCTCTGATCGTTCTTCTACCACAATTGTATGTCTCGAGTTAATGTATTAGACATATGTATGTATGAATACATTTTTAAACAATTCAATACGGGGCACATGAAATCATTAAATAAAATTAATCCACGAGTTCCGTTGAGTAAATTATTTTCTATATGCTTCCTTTATCGTCGTACTAATACTATGCTGGAGAAATATAAGCTCTCTATGACATGATCGTGTTTCACAGTGCCCTAGAGCGGGCTCTTTATATCTATTCTTTTTGTGGCATAGTCAACGATCCTAAACTCTCATTCAAACAACAAATTTCAAAGACTTTGCTTAGTGACAAAACATTATTAAACTTAAAGTCGCCTTAGCTTAAACACACATCTAATTATTACGTTAGACATTTTATTTAAGCAATAGTAATTGTAAATATAAATACAAGTAATTGTAATTAAAACCAAAATCAATCTGAACTTCGGTTATGCCAAAGTTTAATGCTCTCCACTAAATGTTTACCCATCAAGCAATTTATTAATGTACTTGTACTTATAATAACACTTTGTTCGGTAACAATCAAAAAGATTAAGAAAATATGAAAGAAAATTCAAATTTAAATAAAGAATTATTTCTTTTAAATATTTACTTAAACATACAACTAACCGACTGACTGTCTTGGGGAATCTCTAGTGACATCATGACTGGGGGTAAAACGGAACACACTTTGTTCAGATATTTCGAACAGCTTTCAAAAAAAGACTGACTTATATTATAAACATTTGACTTGCGCTTTAATCAAATATTTTATTATCTGCCTTTTGAATTACAGTTGGTTACCGAACAAAAATGACAGGCATACTTCCATTCCAAACATGAGCTTTAACTTATATACATACATATATCATCTCTTGGTACAAATTTTGCCATAAATAATTCAATTGGCATACTACTCGTAACACCCCTTCGTGAGTTAGTTATAAATAGTCACGTAGTTAGTCTCTAAGCTTAATATGTATTGTAGTTAATCTTAATCGTCAGTATTGTAATTGTATGTAAATATAAAAATTGATGTGATATTTAAAGTTGAAATCGTTGTTTAAATTCAAAAAGTCCCTTGAGTAACAATCACAAATGTTTCAAATCAATTTTCATGTCCTGCTTAGCGCAGGATCTAAAATAGCGCTTCGAGTTGTTTACCTGTTGTTGACGTTGTCGGTTGGCAGTTAATCACCTCCGTTTAGAGTTGTTTCTGTTCTCGTCGGAAGTCGGAACTCATCAATCGTGTCGGCAAACTCTTGTTTTGACTTACTTTCCAGAGTGTGGGCGTTGCTTGCCTACTTTTTAATAATATGCAGTCTGTGTTTAAATAGTAGGAACTGCCACATTTTCAAGGATAACCTTTTTTCAGTATAGCGAGTATTAAGTAAACTGATTGATGTAGAAAATTGTGAATTAATGCGCTTCATGCCTGCCATGGAAATTGAAAAATTCTAATAAATAAATTTTATGGAAGCACTTTTAAAGGAAATTCATAGAAAATATGTTAAAACTAATAGAAAGTTTTAAGAGAATATTAAACAAATTTTTTGTAACTATGGAGATCAAAATGTTTATTTTTAAAAACCTTTTTACTACGTTAAATAGCTAAAGAAATTTATTTTTTCAATTTTAAGGTTGTTAAAAATAACAACTTTCAGTTACCAAATAAGAGATCTCAAAATAACATACATATGTATGTAGAAAGATAAAAAATATGGTGCTGTTTCAAATTGTGTAAAGAATCTGGTTTTAAATATTTTTAAAAAATGCAAATGAAACAAGCAAGTGAAATATTGATATCTCGTATTTGTTTTTTGACTGTAAAATACTAATCGTATTTAACACAGGTTATCCCAGTCCCATTGAAAGTACACACATTTTTTCATTCAATCGTCATTAGCTTTAATAAAATATAGCACTAAATAATATCATACAATAAGTGTTAGTAGTCTACTCTTAATCTAACAGCCTTTAAAAATTTTCACTAGGTTTGTGTGTTGATACAACATATGGGTACTCCGTCTTTCGCTTCTAATAGTCTCTGGAGAGAAGTGTCAATAAATCGCCAATGTAGGCCTGAGCCATTTGCAATGTTTCGTATTTGGAGAGGCGTCGATCATGGCCCAGAGACGGGACCACATCCCTCAACTTGTCGAAGGCATCATTCAAGCTGTTCATTCGACGTCGTTCTCGAGCATTGGCTGCCAGTCGGCGCTTACGTAGAACTTCTGGACCACACTGCTCCTGTGCCTGATGCTGTTGCTGCTGTTGGTTTGGATGATGCTGCTGGTTTAGATGATGCTGCTGGTTTAGATTATGATGCTGCTGAATTAGATTATGATGCTGCTGATTTAGGTTATGCTGCTGGTTTAGGTTATGCTGCTGGTTTAGGTTATGCTGCTGCTGGTTTATATTATGCTGCTGCTGGTTTAGATTATGATGCTGCTGGTTTAGATGATGCTGCTGCTGGTTTAGATGCGAAGGAATGTCGTAGGGTCTGCTGCGTGATGACTTTGTCTTCGCCCAATATTTGGCCGCCTTTGGTTGGAATTTAGTTGGGGCAGCTGGTGCGATTGGCTGCTGCTGTGTTTGAGCGCTGAGCATTTGCTCCAGTTCGAGCATGGCTGGTGTGTCGTAGTAAAGCTCAGGAGAGATGGTGCCATCGGAGAGACTGTCCGCACTCCCGGCAAAGTCCTGATCCTGATCATAGATCAACTTCTCAAGTTGCTGGTAGGCATCGCCACTGCTAAAGATTGCATCCGTATCAGTGTCTCCAGGCGTCTCCTGGCTCGCTGCGCCAAAGTAGAATTGTTCGAGGAGCTCGTTATTTGTCAACATGTTGAATGTGCACAATCCAAAGGATAACTGACTTTACACCGCAAACGCTCGGCTCTTAAATACCAGCTACAAGCCAATACGTAGGTCAACGTTGATTGGCCGAAACGAAATCCCCTTTGCTGTTACCTGATTCGCTGAGCCGATGTTGCTGCCGATCCTGTTTTCGAAAACTACGTGTCTACCTGGGACCCGTGCCCCGTTTGGCTTGCGGTCAAAACGTTTAATTGCCTCGGGAATCCTCTGGCACAGTTGATGCTTTGTTACTTTTGCACCACATTGTTTGACCTGCCAATAATCACATATCATTTTCTGCACAAACTTCTTTTGTTGTCCCAAGTTTGCTTTTTGCATTTCACATTTTATGTATATTTAATTTCAGGTGGCAAACACAATTGTTGCCAAGGTCAATCTTTGTACACAAAAGGATCTTGCTTCTTGCACTTTTTGTGGGAATTAACTTAACGTTTACTGCATATCTACAGGTAAACCGCATTGGCCGCATTGTGGGCCAACATCGCTTTTGGCCAGTAGCCAAATTACTGAAGAACTTCTGCTTCTTCTTCAACACTTTGCATGTCATGTTTTGTGGTCTAGCGATGATCCGCCTGCACCAGTAAGTGCTCTGACTAAATTTCTCCAACTTAAAAACCATTTCTTTTCATATGCGGTTTTGTACTTTCGATTTTAGCCATTGCACGAATGTTGTAGTTTATTGGGTCACAAACAAATATTCCTTCGATCGTTTTTTGCTTTTTTTAAGCAGCTTCCGTAAACAATTTATTGATTATTGAGAATCTTCACACGCTCGAGTTTTGATAGTTAGTGAAGTTGCAAATGGGTTAATTTTTGTAATAACAATAATGTCTTAAATACTCAAATGAAGACGAATTTATTTTTGATGCTTACCATTATTGTTCAAAAGCTAGAAACTAAATTAAATTGCTTGGGATGTGAATTAATAAAATTGTAGAAAATACATGAAAATATCAATATTAAATATTTTACTTGGAATAAAAAATATTTTATTTTCCTTGCAATTAAATAAACAAACAAATGTCAATGTTTTTTTCCACTTTCCACTCTATCTAAGGTATTGGACTTTGATTATTAATTAATAATGCTAAAAATATATAAGATATTTTTCTTTCCTTTTTTTATCTAAATATTTATCCAAAAATGAGTCCTAAGAAGCAAATAAAAATTGATTTTCTGCATAATTTGTTTTTAATATAAGTGGCTTCCACTGACTGTCAGTTGTTTGAAGACTTATCGGTTAGTTTACTGCAATTATTTTTTATTCCAGTTCAGGATTAAACTCTGTTCAATGCTGTAATTAAGTATATACGAATGGAAAAATAGAAAATTCCAAATGAAAAATTTAGAAGACAATAAACAATGTCTATTGTTTTAATGAAGTGTTCCATTTTATAGCATTGTTATGAGACGATGATGAGAAAAACTTGTATAGTATCAAATAAAGTAGGTAAAATAGTATTATAGGGATTAATATATAATATATACATATGAATATTCAAGTCATTTCAAGTAAACTCATTTAAATATGAAATTAACAATTTAATACGTCAATATTTTTTAAAACTTTTTTATGACATCTTGTTTTAAGCTAAGGCATTGCGCCGTAATTAAACAAAACTAAAATTACGGCAAAGTGCCATTCATAAAAGTGACTTGATTTCATTCTAGTAAAATATGAATGGAAAGGTTATCTTTAAAATATATAACGAATATATCTAGATCGAAAAGTACTTGTCATGCAGTGGGTTCAATTTCGCATTAGATGTGATGGATAGGAGTCGACCACAAGCCATCCCATTATGCACATTTCAAATGACGTGCTCGGCTTTTCACGGCCATCAAGTAGGACTACCGCCCCCTTTTAAGATGCCGCAACGAAAAGTTAATTAACTCGACAGAGAATACTGAGTGCGAGTAGTAAATACTATAAGAAGAAAATCAATTCAAACAGTTCGCTGCATTTCTAAAGAAAACGAGCAAAACAATTCCAAAACAAGGGGCTAGACGAGCGCCGGGCATGGCTAAAATGTACAAATGATGCTGATGCTTATATTTCACACAAATTGACAAGAACAAAGATCGGGATCAGTCAGTGGCTTGATCCTTGAGCCCACTGGTACAATATTGCCGACAAAAGAGGCATCGCGATAGTGACGTTTGATCTTAACGCTCGCTGGCTTCTGATGATGATGAGATATACTGATCTATGTGCCACGCGACCGCAGAAAAACTCGACATTCTGCTGTATTTTCAAGCGAAAGGACGCGATCGCCTCAGCTAAAGATCGGCAACGCCTTACACACAAAAAAGGGAAATTTCCAATTAGCATGTTGCGTACCTGTCCAACATTTGGCCAAGTCCATCTCCAACTCCCGCTCCATGTGCTTGTCAAAATAGCAACAATAGAAATTGAAGGCGGTTCTGGCTGAAAGTTGAACCTCGCATCATCAAACTGACAATAGAACAACTGATGATAATCCCTGCGTGTTCTCTATTCTCTGCTCTTCACATTTAGATTAATCGTTTTCCTTGTGCGGATTATACGTTGGCGCTAAATTGCGAAAATGCGATTAGATGTCAAGAGGTGAACGCGCACAAGTATTGCGTGAGATTGTTCTTCTTTTGTCACTAAGGAAATTTTGGGATCAACTATTGTCTCTGGGTAAAACCCAGCCGAGCATTCCCAAACCGCAGCCAAACAAAGGCCTGAGATGGGCAAGTGCATTTGCTCATTGTTCTATTGTGAGCAACGCCACTTGACTTGCACTTCTGAGCCAAATTACCATGTAATATTCAAGCATTATGAGATATTATATGGCATAGTAATATTTACTTCTGCGAAATTTGTTTTGGTTTGCCAGGTGTGCAGGCAGCTAGCCAGCCAGACAGTTTGTCGCTGCAAGGATTAGCTTAAAGGATCACTAATTTCAAGTTTTTCATTTACATTGGAAGGTAAAAAAAGAGTTCTTGGAAATGTAAAATCCCTTGATATAACTTAGGACACACGTCAAGGCGCAATTATTACGCCATTTCCCCGCCTTAAGCCTCGACGTATCAGCATATCCGTTAGGCCTGTCGTCAGATAGCCCAAAAATCTGTCGGGCAATTGCGAACGTTAGAGTTGAAATTTATTGACACTCGACAGTGATTTGGAAAAACAAACATGGCACGCAGGTAACCCCAAATATGTCGCTAAGGTCCTTCAAAAGGACCCTTTGGTCAACAGGCAGGCGGCCAGGTAGTAAGCCAGGCAGCAGTAGTCACTGTCCTTGATGAGTATCATAAATTGTCATCACATAAATAGCGGTACGAGCCAGCATCCTGTGACATTTATGACTCTATTTCGACTGCCGTTCGATAAGCGGTGTCCCTTTTAACAGCAGAAACCCTTAATCTTAATAAGCATTTAATGGTAGCGGTAAAGACGACGCGGCTCAAGACGAAGTGTTAAGTGGAGGAGAGATTAGCAAATTAAACACAGCCAGAGTTGACTACATCAATACATAAATCTGTAGTGTTTATTAGTGTTATTGGAAAGAATTGCACGCACAGCTTGTATAAGGTATATAGTACATATTATTGGTGTATTCACAGTAATTAAACAATATTTGATAAATTATAATTAATTAGGTTTATAACTGTGAATTGCCCTAGATTACAAACTAAATGAATGCTACTAAAATCAAACGATTTCTCTAATACTTTTTGCAAATCACACAGATAGTTGTATTATTGCTGTGGGCACAAAATAAAATAGATTATTCTTTGAAATGGTCCGCATGATGTTAAATGGTATTAATTTAGTTGTTTCTGATATGATAATTATTACAAATTATTATATGATATTAGATGTAGATAGAGAGTCGTATAGGTTCTAAGTGTGCTAAACAATATAAAATGAGTTTTAAACGAAGATTAAAATATTGTATGTAAATGTCTACAGCTTGCAGCTTACACACAGATACGTACAACAAAAGATATACACATACAGTGAGTAGATAGAGAGTGGGAGACATCTGGTTAAATTTGGTTTAATGTGGTAACAACTTGCGTAAATTTGTTAACCTCCAGTTGAATGTATATGTTTGCTATCACTGTGCCACTGAAGTCGCCCCATCGCTTAAAGCGTCGTTGACGTCACTGTACTAACGCCGTGCACCAGAATCGTTGGCGGCAGCTCTGCTGTCAATTCGGTAAGCAGCTCCACATAGCTGGCGCTGCGATCATGGAAATCTGGCAGCGTTGTTTTTGGTGGCGCAGCCAAATAAATAAATGATAAGGCCGTTTGATCAGAACGATCGCGTATTATCTGATTCACACGCTGCATGTACAACAGCGAGCGATTGAACTTGTCCTCAGCAATCTCATCGCCATCGTCCAGTAATGCATCATCCGCCTGGCCAGTAAACTGCTTGAGTATGCGCGCATGACGCGTGAATTCCGTATCGCGACTCCATTCCTGTATCTCTATAATGTCCGCATTAATGCGCAGTTCTTTCAGAGACTGCTCCAGTTTCAGCTTGGGGTAAACATCCATTTGTGGCGCTTGCGTCTCAAAGGTGCTAAAACAAATAGGTCAAATTATATATGCGAGTTGCATGTACATCAACAAAAAATAATAATTACCCCACAGTACGCTCTTCGCTTGTCTCGCACAGAAAGATGCGCACACGCAAATGCTTCCACTTGGCCAACATTATGACTGCCAATTGCATCATAAAGAGTGAGACCATGTCAAAGGGGTCGCCAGTTGTGGGGTTAAAGACATTGATGGGCCATATATCAATGTACTTTACATGTTTGCTTCTGTAATTGGAGATTTGTTTGATTAGCACGGATTTTGACTTTTATCTCATTTTACGCACATCGTGATAAAGTTCTTGTCCAATCGCTGGAAGTTGCGGCACAAACACAGATTCTTCTTCATGCGCAGCGTATCGCATAAGATTTCCACATATTCCTGCACCTCAAAGTGCTTGGGCTGACCATCGCGACGTATGGGAAAACTGTGTATATCGCCCTCATTGAAGTCATCAGTTTTATAGGGTGAAGAGCCACTGCAATGACAACAAACAAATAAACAAATTATGCGGCTTATTTGGTCATTAGACTACTCACTTTTGAAAGAAGTCCTTGGGCGCTTCGTTATCGTAAAACCCGAGAATAATAGTATTTGGTTTCATGGCGCCAATGCCGGACAAACGTATCAAATGCTGAACACCTTCACGTACGCTACGACCGATCGTGACCTCGGTGAAGGCCTTGACACGCATGTGATCCAGGAATGCCCACCATTTTTGGTTCTCAACGGTATCTTCCAAGCCTTTAAAGTCTCCCAGCTTTACATGGCCAATGATATACAGGCCACTCTTCTTCAGATCATTGACAAAGTCAACTAGAGGGCAACAGGAACGTGGCGAGGACACCAAGAGCAGAATTTGTGGACGCCAGAATTTGACGTGATCTTTGCGTGGATCCAACATAAGCAAATATTTTCGCACCTTCAAGGAGAGTGAGTGATCAAATTGAGTTCAATTATTTGGGAAGAATTAATTGCTTACCTGATGGAACATTAGCGCCTGAGATATGGAGCCCCACTGTGCCGCCTGTGTGGCAGGGGAGAATAGATGCAGAGCTATAACCAAGATCAGGCAGAGAATGATGCATGAAGATGCATAAATTGGGTTGATGACAAACATCATGATCAGTGTGCCCAGCAAACCGACCAAGCATGTGTGCCAAGTAAAATATTTGAAGAGAGGCCGGAAATTGGGAGCACCCGTTAGCTCAATGCCCAAGCAAGCGAGATTCGTAGCCAAGTAGGAAAGCATAAAGAGCACCGAGTTAATCTGGGCAATGATATTGAACGAGCCAATCAATAGCACACATTCGACCAGCACCCAACTGACAAGGACAGCACAGATGGGATTGCCCTTCCATGTGCCATGTAGAACAAAGTTCAGCAGCGAACCAAAGACCTGATCCTTACTGAGTGCCTCAAGAATGCGACTGGAGCCAATGAGATTGCTAAGACCCGTAGAAAAGGTGGCAGTCATAATACCAATGGCGGTGAATGGTGGCCACATATTAACGGGCAACAGGAACAGATAGTTGTTCTGCATGGTCTCGCTGGGGGTGGTGCAGCTCATCAGAAACGAGAGTATGATGTACGACACAAATGTGAAGCAAACGGCAGACAGTGTGCCCCATGGGATGCTCTTTGAAGGATTCTTCAGCTCGCCAGACATATTCGCGCCAGCCATAATGCCCGTAACGCCCGAAAAGAGGACACCAAAGGTCGTTGAGAAATCTACATTCTTGCCATTCGATGTGTAATCTTGAGTATAGTTCGATCTCAAATTGTTACTCAATGTCTGGGCACTGAGACCGGTGTAGGGTAGAAATCTTGTCGTATTCGGCAACAATTTGTTCAATACGGGCACGGGAATCTGTTGAAAAGAAATAAAAAAGTGTAGATAATGTTATTTTAATGAGCTGACGATTATTGCACTTAGTTGATAATTAGTACGATATTCATGTCTGAATGTACGAGTAGTTTGGGCTCTTATCGGCGACGACCGAGTGATTCACAAGTCGCCGTCATACTTTATCAAAAAGAAACTAGAATTCTACTAAGAAATTATGCAGTTTAAATCATTTTGAATTAAATATACTTAGAGTGAATCCCAAAAAAAAAACTTTTGAATATTCTTTTAATATGTTGCAATAAGAAAGGAATGTTGATTCAAGGCTTACATTAAGCCAACACAATTTTAAAAATTTGTCTCGACGAATAAACTATTGAATATATAAAATGTTTTAAATAAATTTCAATAGATATTGAACAACAATTATAATAGCTGAAGTTTAAATTAATTTAGTATTAAAAAAAAATGTTGTAATTTGGTTCTTCTTGAACAATATTTGCTGTAAAGGGAAATGATTCAGAACCAAACAAAAGTGACCAATATCAAAATAGTCGCATAAATTGTTATCTAACTGGGCTTAACATACATTATTAATATCTAGCAAAGGTTTTAATATATAAACTAAACAACATTTTTTAGACTAGAGTTCACACATAATTCGTGGCCTTAGTTACCCGTAACTAAATGCTTAGTGACCAAGCGAAGTACCGAATGTTAAGGACTTTTCTCCCTTTCAATAGTCAGACTTATATAGAGCTTGATAAGCTTGACAGGAATTAGTTTTGATGATTGATTGGAAATAATGGAGTCGTGGACACTTGGGGTTTTGTCTTACCGTGTCATTGGTGGGCCCAAGAGCAAGAAAACTGATATAAGTTGCAAACAGGCAAACCGTCACAGTTCCCAAAATAAGCACTGACGTCTTGGCAAAGAGGGCAGCACCTACCAGGCACACCAACAACATGCTCGTATTGATTAGACTGCTGAATAGGAAGCGCCACCAGTCGCCATCGGGCAGATGGGAGCCAGTATTTTCTACGAAATGACCGCCGGGGCCAAAGTTATCAATAAGACCCTCAGTGCAACCGGAAATAGCCATAGCACAGCCCACGACGTTTGCAAAGAAGAAGAGTGTGCCAATGGATCCACCAAACTCCAAGCCCAGCGTACGACTGATCATGACTAGAATGCAAATATTATTATTATTATATGCTTGATTCCTTTGGCTTAATATATACTCACAATAGACGCCGCCGCCCTCCACGGCGCCGTTGGTGGAAATGGCGCAGACGGAGGCCACCGTAAACAGCAGTATCGCATAAGCTATGAGGAACTGCAGTAGTGTTACATATAAGCCCGCATTGCCAACAATATAACCTGTTAAATTATCAGAATGAAAACAACAAGTGCCATATGGACAAGTGACGTCACTCACCGACACGTATAAAGACCAAGGCGCTGAACATGGAGAGTGCCACCGGACTGAAAACACCAGCAAATGTGCCCAGGGTGCGCCCACTGCGCTCTGGATCCTGCATGCCAAACTCCACATAGCCATCGCTAGACTGTGGTGTTATTGGACGTGCATTGTCGTTTCCGGCTCCAAATAGCGAACCGAAGCTACGAAACATATTCGAGCCGCCGCCATTACGCGGCGCGGCAATGGGCGCCGTCTCCTGGTCGGTGCTAATGCTCATCGCAGCTACCAGCTGCTAGTTTCTAAGCTGCGTCTAATAATCCAGTCACAGTACGCACACAATAACAATAATGACGTCGTCGTACGCCCACAATTACTCCAAATTACAGGAATTGCTTTTGTATGTTATATGGGACGCTTTTGATTCTTTTGTTTGCGTATATGTATATATGTACGTATGTATGTTGTTCGTTTTGCTCTATTTTTGTGCTTTATGCATTAACGCGTCACTTGTCGCTAGCGCTACGTTGTAGCTGTAGCTGTCTGTTGTGGCAGAGAAATCGCGAATAACTGAGCACACAAAGCCCCCGAAGGGTCGGGGCTCCAACAACAGCTGGTCTCAGGTGAATTTAAGAAAATACTATTTCACATCACAAAATACAACTTTCATTATAACTAGCTTGGTAACACTTTTATGGCTCGATTTTTGTAACGTGCAACCACTAACCATATAATACATGTATCATATGGTTAGTGGTGCAACTTTTAGAACATCATTTTAATTTCCCTCTTCTAAGCAGGAAAAAAATATAATTTTAAAAATAACAAAAATCAAAAACGAGTTACGCAAAGAAAATTAAATTTGAAACCCAAAATATACCAAACATCATTTTCATAGGCTCAATGTTAGTATTTATCTGCCACATACGGTCGGACTGTACGATAGGGATGAGCTAAAGTAATTTTTAACTCACGGTGGATATTTGAGAAATGTAATAAATAGCATTTGAAATAATGTATATGTAAATTAAATTTTTTTTGTTAATTTGAATAAAATTAATCTTACAATGGACTATTGTGCAAGGGTTCAATTCATACTCTATTCTACAAGTTACTGCATTCGTTATGGCGGGGGTTTTCACGCAGCTGTTGCTCATCTCTGATTTTACTGCAGCTGTTTTGTTTTAAACAAACGTTTACTAGCCGAAAAGTGCATACATTGAAAATAAGAAATGGTAAATGAAAAAAAGAGACGCTCGCGATCTCGAGAACGTTATCGGGATGAGCGTAGCGTCGGTGCAGCCGATAGAGATCGTGAGCGTGAACGAGATCGGGAACGTGAGCGTAACCGGGACAGAGATCGTCAACGGGAGAGAGAACGGGAGCAGCGCGACAGACAGTTTGAACGTGAGAAGGACAGACGACAACGGCGCTCGCGCTCGAGGTAAGTGAACTTACTAAACGGAATCGTGCCGTTATATTAATTAGTTACCCCACAGGGAGGATCGTGCTAGACGTGTCGGTCGTTCTCCGGAGCGCCAACGTGCGGTTCGAGAACGCTCCCGAGAGCGTGGACCACGCAATGGTGAATCTGAAAAGAAGCCCAAGTTGGAAGGCACAACACCGGCAGTGAAGCATGAATCTACAGCATCAATAGCTGTTAAGCCGGAGGGTGAGCACGAGGATGAAAAGTCAGATATGAAGGTAAAGAAGGAGCCTCTGTCACTGGAGGAGCTGCTGGACAAGAAAAAACGCGAGGAGGAAGCTCGCAGTAAGCCTGTTTTCCTAACAAAGGAGCAGCGTGCCGCCGAGGCATTGAAACGACGTCAGGAGGAGGTGGACCGTATGCGTGCCGTTCAAGATGCTGCCCGAGAACAGATGCAAGCAGCTCACAGCAAGTCAATTGGAGCCATTGCCACAGCTTCGGCTCCGCCACCCGCTGCAATGCCACCACCAGCAGCACCCACAAAGTCAGAACGTCGCGATCGCGGTGGAGAACGAGGAGACCGCGGTGGAGAACGTGGCAGTGGCGGCGGCGGAGGTGGCGAGCGTGATCGCGACAGAGATAGCAAGCGAACCGAGGATCTGACCCACAAGGACAAGGAAAAGGAGCTGGAAGCTATACGCGAACGTTATCTAGGCATTGTGAAGAAGAAGCGACGGGTCCGACGTCTTAATGATCGTAAATTCGTGTTTGATTGGGATGCGGGTGAGGATACATCCATAGATTACAACAATCTGTACAAGGAGCGTCACCATGTGCAGTTTTTTGGACGTGGCAATGTCGCCGGCATAGACATCAAGGAACAGAAGCGCACACAAAGCAAATTCTATGGCGATTTGCTGGAGAAGCGTCGCACTGAGGCGGAAAAGGAGCAGGAGAAGGTGCGCCTCAAGAAGATGAAGCGCAAAGAGGACAAACAGAAGTGGGACGATCGCCACTGGTCCGAAAAGGATAACGACGAAATGACCGAACGTGATTGGCGCATCTTTCGCGAGGATTACAACATTACCATCAAAGGTGGGAAAATACCCAATCCCATTCGCAGCTGGAGCGAGTCAGGCTTTCCTAAGGAAATTATTGATATCATCGACACGGTGGGCTACAAGGAACCCACACCCATTCAGCGCCAAGCCATCCCCATTGGCTTGCAGAATCGTGACATTATTGGTGTGGCCGAAACTGGTTCGGGTAAGACACTCGCTTTTCTTATACCCCTGCTTTCGTGGATTCAGTCGCTGCCGAAGATCGAACGCCTGGAGGATGTGGATCAGGGTCCATATGCCATTATTATGGCACCGACCCGCGAGTTGGCGCAACAGATTGAGGAGGAGACCATCAAGTTCGGTCAACCGCTGGGCATACGCACTGTTGTCGTCGTGGGCGGCTTGTCCCGAGAGGAGCAGGGCTTCCGACTACGTTTGGGCTGTGAAATTGTCATAGCGACACCCGGTCGTCTGATCGATGTGCTCGAGAATCGCTACTTGGTGCTGAATCAGTGCACATATATTGTGCTCGACGAGGCAGATCGTATGATTGACATGGGTTTCGAGCCTGATGTGCAAAAGATTCTGGAGTACATGCCCGTCACGAATTTGAAGCCCGACTCTGAGGAAGCCGAGGATGAGAAGAAGCTCATGGAGAATTTCTACTCCAAAAAGAAGTACAGACAAACGGTTATGTTTACGGCGACTATGCCGCCAGCTGTGGAGCGTTTGGCACGCTCATATCTGCGTCGTCCAGCCACGGTGTATATTGGATCTGTGGGCAAACCAACGGAGCGCACCAACCAAATCATCTACATGATGGGCGAGAACGACAAACGCAAGAAGCTCATGCAGATCCTCTCGGCAGGCATAGAGCCGCCGGTTATTATTTTTGTCAACCAAAAGAAGGGCGCCGATGTGCTGGCCAAGGGTTTGGAAAAGCTCGGCTACAATTCCTGTACATTGCACGGTGGCAAAGGACAGGAGCAGCGTGAGTATGCGCTGGCTTCGCTCAAATCCGGATCCAAGGATATACTGGTTGCCACTGATGTGGCTGGTCGTGGTATTGATATCAAGGATGTCTCGCTGGTCATCAACTACGACATGGCGAAGTCCATTGAGGACTACACGCATCGTATTGGTCGAACAGGTCGTGCGGGCAAGACTGGTGTGGCTATTTCCTTTGTGACCAAAGATGATAGCAGCTTATTCTACGATCTGAAGCAGTGCGTCACAGCCAGTCCGGTATCTGTCTGCCCGCCAGAGCTCACGAATCATCCCGAGGCACAGCACAAACCCGGCACAGTGGTGACCAAAAAGCGACGGGAGGAGAAAATCTTTGCTTAAGCTCAACTGTCTCGTTTTAGGCCCAACAATAAAAACTAACAAATTATAAACGAAAGTTAAGTGTAATTAATTAATCAATAGCTAAATTAATTTAGAAACTCATTATGGCTGTAAATTAAGGTAAACTTAGCGCAGTAGACGTAGGAAAAATGCATTGCGACTTTGCTTGGAGTCATTGGGCAAATATTTGTCATAAAAATCCAGGATGACTTCCTCGATCTTGAAGCCAAACTTCTGGTAGAGCATCACAGCCGAATTGCTGGCCGAGACGTGTAGCGTAATGTCCTTGGACATGCAGGTTTGTATGAGATGATAAAGCATGAAGCTAGCGATACCGCTGCGTTGCCAATTGTGTCGCACGGCCATGAAGGAGATGTAGGCCTCATTGTAGCCCACATCCGGCACCAGAAAGCCACAGCCAATGACTAGTTTTTTGTAGAGCGCCACTACACTGTAATCCGGATAACTAAGGCATTCACTCACTGCAAAACAAAGGATGATGGGTATATGATCCATACTATAATAACATCTGGCACAACTTACCATCGATACCCGGCCAGAAGACGCTCTGAAGCAGTGCATTGACAGCTGGTATGTGCTGTGGTCGCACGTAGCAAAAGTCAATGGTGGATCTGCTGGGAAACGATTTGCGAACATGATGCTGCAGCTCACACATCAAACGCAGCCAGGGCGGTGCCATCTTCTGGCTGCGATAAATAAATGGATGCAGCACGCGCTTCGTGTACGGCGACTCGAACAGTTCGTATTCGGAATGACCCACAATGCGGGCATAGAAAGAACTGCGTATGTCGGGATTACCCAACTCCAGCAGCTGATACCTATCCAGTATCTGGGACTGCTGCTTACTCATCTGCAAGCGCGCTCGAGCTGCTGGGTCAATGTGCTCGTCCAGATTGAAAATGGGTCGATTGTGTTCTCGCTTCCATTTGCGGACGCACAGCTTTCGATAGAAGCGCCGCACATAGGCAGGTATCTCGATGTGACAGTGTTTCTCCAGCGAGAAGATCTTGTGCAGCTGTTGATGGAGCTGTTGCTCTTCAAAGACGCTCATTAGGCTGAGCTGTTGTGGCAACTCCACAGGCATATCTTCGTGATCTGTCTCCTGTAGCCAGGGCCAGTTGCGACGTGGCTGCCTTGTGAAGCCGCTGGGCTTGCACTGCTCCAAGTTATACTTGCTGGCTTCCAGAGGCTCCAGTTCTTTGTCCTCTTGTTCATCGATTGTCTCTTGCTGTTCCTGCTTGATCTGCGGCACTTGTTGCTGGGCCTGGTAATTTGTCACCTGTACAATGCGAGGTTGAAAGTTTTTGCTCTCCTCAGTCTGTTGCTTTGTCTCCATTGCCTCGTCTTCGCTATCCTCGCTGCTTGTTGGTGACTTTTCCTCCTCTTCCTCTTTATGCTGCTGCGGGGGTGGCATTGTCATATCTTCAGCTTTGTCAACTGTTTTCATTTCAGGCGCTTCACTTTCAACTGGCGGCAAACCAAAGTTGTGGTCCATCTCAAACAAACTGCTGCTGTTGCCAGGCGCCTCGAGCAGCGCTTCGTTCATAAAGAAATCTCCTTTACCACTTGAGCCAATTAGTGGCGGTTGCATGAACAGGCTCATGTCATCGCCGCATAAGCTTTCCGCCAGGAAATCCATTAAACTAGCCTGTACACTGCTTAGCGGCTGATGTTGTGACACCTCCTCCGTAGATTCCTCGTGCTCTGATTGCAGCATTCCACCAACAGGCGACTCCACTTTAGTTTGAGTTACTGCGCTCTCCACCTTGGGTAGACGACCCATATAGGGACTGCAACAGATAATCATGATTATTTATTTGGAATTGCTAGGATTTTAATTATTACGCTCACATGGCACGCGCACACCCCTCGATAGGTGGCTGCAATCTCTCAAGCATTGCATCTGGTGCCGATGTCGAGATCTGTGTATCGCTATGATGATCCGTGACAGACAAATCACTGCCGCAGCTGTTCTCATCGACTGGCGGAAGTCGTCGATCCGTGCGCAGCTGTTGACGCTCCCGCGTCCGCTGCTCGACTATAAATCATAAAAAATGAGAACTATTCAGATGTTTCTAATGAAACTACTTACATTCGGCACGAGCTGAACGTGGAGTTAGATTGGGTCTAGATAGCTTCCACCAGCCATGCTCCATGCATACATTGATGCCAGATTGAAAGTACTGTGGGCTGTTGTGCGAAAGTGCACCGGAAACAGAGCCTGTCCATTGCTTGCGACGGCGTCTGTGAGGACAGAGAAATACAATTTTATTATTACTGCCACTTTATATAACTCATTGACAATACTTACATTCGTGGCTCAAATATGTAGTTCCAGTTCTTGTCCACAAAACTGATGATGTGCGTCCTCCAATGGAAAAACCCGTGATGACTTAAGCCCTTTGACTTGATGGATAAATTGTATATCGTCAGCGTTAACACCAGCACCCAGGGTATACGCTGCCTCACAAAACGCTCCTTGGGCTCTTTACCGCCCGTTTCTTCCATGCTCACGCATTTTCTGCACGTGAAATCAAAGAAAACATCTCCAAGCAAATCACCCGGCGTGCTTGCGTGTGGCAAGCACTTTATGTGCACATTCTGTTCACATTTATTGCATTCTAGATAGTTGTCATCTTCTACGGCTTTCTGACAGTAGCTACACGTGTTATCCATTTCGGCATCCACAACAAACCGCGGCGATATTGACGCTTAAAACATGTAAAACTTGTTGATGATAATAACAATAATGCATTCGGTCAGTATGACCACAAGCTGAATTTTAAAATATACTACTTTGTGAAGAAACATATATACCAATATCAGCTGGTAACACTTAATAAGGTATTTTGACAAATTTCAAAATTGTCTAAATACGCGCCGCTTTTCAAAAATAATTTATTTATTTATGTGTTTATTAATAGTTACATTAATAAATAATACATTATATTTGTTGACGTCATTCGTCTTATATTAATACCGCATCACCAGACCAACCTCTGACAATAATTAGTTGTCTCTAATCTAAGGTGCCACGTCTAGGTGACAAATGATCGAGTCTTCTGTGGCTTTCGATACGCAAATGCTTGTACTGGAAGCGTCACAAAAACGGTCTTCGGGGCAGGTACCATTTTCAGTGGAAGGCGTTAGTGCACCAAAGCAAAACGCGAATGTATCGCGGGAGGTGCAAGCAAATACATTGTTTTCATTGCAGAGTCCACAGCTGCTGGTATCGCCACAACTAGCAGGAGTCTTGGAGCGCTGAAAGCAAATATTGGGTTGTTCGGTGCATACTAATCCATCGGGACATGTAAAAGTCTGATCTGTATTCGGCTTAATTCCTCCAAAGCACAGTTGATACGACGTTTCGTTGATACATGCCGCATCATTGGTAATCTGGCATTCATTGCATTTGCTGTTCACCAGACATAGTTGCAAGCCCAAAGCAGCTAATACTGTAAGCTTTAGTTAACTTCTAAATAATTAAGATTATGGTAGTTAATATCCAAAAAGTCCTTACCAAATGGAACGTCAATCGAGACATCTTAACGCAGATACATATAACCAAATGAACAATGCAGATGTCGGCGCGTTTTTATGTCTTCAGTAGTCGAAATATATCTCGAGGTACATCTTTTTAAGCTATTTCTGCTTATCTCAAATATGTAGTCTAAAATGAGCGGTTCTAAAAATCAACAGTAAATAAAAAAGATTAAGATTGCTAGTCAAGAGTTTAGAAATACGAGATAAACAAAACCAAATTTGCTATATAGATATGTAGGTATGTATTTGTACAAGGTTACAGTCGATTAAGCTCAACTGCGTGTTACCAGGTATACCGTATACTTACAGTGACAAAATAAATAAGTCCACTCCATTTATACCGAGTGCCAGGTAACCTGCAGTTGAGCTTACTCGGCTGTATTTTTGCATATGTTTCAAATTTGTCTTAATGTAATCTAGTATGTAGTTATTTTCAAACAACACTATAAGTTTGTGTGACAAAAGTATCTGTACTTATTGCTATAAAATTGTTTAAGAATAAAAAACAGATACACAAATAAAAAACAGAATTCATTCTGACAGCGTTTGTTATTATACGTATGTATATCTTACGATCAAATAGGAGATTTTTTTTTATTAATTTTCTAAAAAAAGCTTAAGCATTAAGGGATCGTAATACTTTATTATTTTTGTGTCCTTAAAAACTGTTCTTAAGTTAACGCCAGTAGTTAATCTTGCAGTTCATGTGGCTAATGGTCTTCGCACGGTTGTTAATGACTCTTGGCGACAACGTCAATCACAACTGCATACAGAGCAGAAGGCAGAGCAAATTTACGGCACATAATGCATTTTGCATATGATGGCGGCGGGTTATGATTGACAGTTGGCCAGGCAGACGCCCACACAGCATTGTCTACAGCAGGCGCATCCGCATCGAAAATGGCATTAATGGGTCTTAACTGGTTTACGCATAATTAAGGTCGTCAACTACAAGTGCAGCAACAGCAACAGCGACGACAGCATCGACAGACACGAAACCTAGCAGGCTTTGGCCAGGTCAATGTTGTCTTAAGCGGCTCTAATTAGGCATTTGTTGTTGTTGGCGATTTGGTCAAGTGCATGATTGGTTTAACTATTGTGGTCGGAGTCTCTCTCACACTGCCTCTCTACACACATATATGCATATATTTAACACGTATGAGTGAAAGAGTGCGAGCTTTTTAACGGCCCCATTAAGTATACTATGCAAATTGGGCTACAAGCTTTTCTTTACTTTTTCTATTTCTGCGTTTCTATTTGAAGCACTTTTTCTGCTGGTGGATAATTGTTGCTTGTTGTTCTTTTTTGCCACTCTGTTGCATTTCAGTCAACTTTTCAGCAGTTTTTCATTTCATTTACAATGCGACATCCGCGCCTCGGCGGCCGAATGCATTGCATTGTGCCTTTTGGCACTTGAATATGACACAAGAACAACAACGCTGTAGGGCAAAAGCAGGCTGTAGAGAATAAACGACTGTCTTATACCCGGTGACAGGAAAAACTCAACTAGATTTGTACATTGCATAGTAAAGCAGAAAAACCTAAACAAAATATACATATATTGTCTATTGTAACTTGCTAATTGTGATTGCCACGTTAAAGTATACTGCACATTTTTTACTTTAATTTCAATTTAAATCCTTGCATTGGCCGTCACACTTACACTTGATTTCTATATACCCGATTTGCAATTTTTACGAGAAACGCATAAAAAATGGTGAACCAAATTTCATTTCAGTCGCTTGAAGCTGCTGATGCGGCAGACAAAGCGACAACGGCGGCAATTTCGCAAGTTGTCGCCAAACGCAGTTGCATTCACAGGTCCTTAAAATGAATCCACACTACAGAAAGCGGCAGACTAGCGACAGACTAACCCCACCCCACTAGCGTTATCTCCTGCTTCCCTTGAGTTCCGTCCAATCAAACGTGCAAGTTATGGCGACTAACGGTTTTGCAAGCGATTTAATGGCCAGCCAAAGGGGCATCCCCACACAAAGGCAAACAAACGGCGTCTGGCTGTCACTTAATCGAAGCCATTAGCGTTATTAGTGCAGTCATCTTCCCATCCTCGTGGCCTATTCCCAGGCCTGACTGGCGGCCAGGTACAGAGCAAACAGCGTTTGTATGTTGTGTATGTAATCCGATTGCGTCTCCAGTGGTCCCTCCACGCCAAAGCGTTCACAAAGCACACGCACGTAATCGGAAAGTGAGGTTTGCTGCTGCAGACAGGAGCGATAGGCCTGGTCGAGGGCTTCCTTGGTTGATGTATCCGCAAATGAACGTGGCCAGTCCTCGAGCAGCGCATCGATATCCTTTCTCGGCTGTGCATCGTTCATGGATTGTGTCATATGCACCTGCTCCACTTCACCAATCCACCGTTCGATATCCTTTGCGGATCTAGCTGTCGGCACCAACGTTGCCGAATAGGAGCCATTTCTGGGATTATTTCCTCTACTGCCACTCAGCACAGAGCGCAGCTTCATATTCAGCAGACTTGGTTCGCTTTGTGCACCTGACGGCTCATCCAGCAGCATTAATCCCAAACGCTGCAGGTTCTCATCCAGTTCTCGTTGGCGCTGTGGTTGTAGCAGAGCCGGTGCCTGCACCTTAAGCATGGCATCCACATCGCCCACGGCGGGCACAAATTCCGGTATGAAAGGCTGTAGATGATATGGCGTCTCAATCGTTTGCGGCGTATACCTAAGTATGTACGGAAAAATTTCCTTTAGTTCCGGCTGCAGTGGCAGCTGCTCCCACTTTTCTGGCGTCAGATTGAAAGTGGTCACTTCCTGTGAGTGGCCTGCACTGCGTCGCTGCTGCGCTGGCAGTGGCAGCTTCTGATGTGGCAGCTTTGCGCCTGTCACCTGCTCTCCGCCAGCTGCCTCATCTGAGCTACCGAAGCTCAGCTGGTCATCGGAAATCGGTACTTGCTTCATATTACGAGTGCTTCCCGGTCGTGTTTGCGGACGTGGCGCAGGTCCAGCCAACCCCATGCTATTACCAGCCATCTGCAGCTCGCTGTCATCGTCATCGTCATCGCTGTCATCGGCCTCGTCATCGTGATCGATAATGTCCTGAAGCAAGCCATCGTCATCAGCAGAGTTGCCCTGCATTTGCTGTGCGCAAAAATTGGAATTTAAGGGATTTCGTTGAAGAAATAAGACAGGTAATGGTAAAATAGGTGAATGAAAGTTAGCAGAGGAAAATGAGAGAAAATAGGAAAATAAAAGAACGTTGAGAATATTTTGAGAAAGGTATGCTGGAAGAGGTGGGATGGCTAAAAGTATTGGAGATGAAAAGGATAGGAAAATAAAAGAGGTAAAAGGGAATCAGGAATGAGATATGTGTTAGATCGAAGGGGAGGAGAAAAAAGATAATAAAGTAAAGTAATAATAAATATTGTAGGGGTAAATAAAATGGGGTAAAATTAAAAATAAAGAAGTTTCAAGAAGGAGAAAAGAAAGTCTGAATGCAGCATGCACTCTCATCTCTAGTTACTTACCAATTTGCGCTGCCTAGCTGCCCGTTGTCCTCCAGCTGCAGCTGCAGCTTCAGGTGCTCCACTGCCTCTGGCAGAGGCTTCAGACTTCGATGACCTGTCCATTTGCACACTGCTGAGATGCTTGCTGTCTGGGCCAATGATAGTGATCTCCTCATCGTAGTAATTCATGGCCTTTCAAGCGCTGATGTGCTGTGTCCTGTTCTGTTGTGCTATTATAGGGCGTGGTGGTCCGCCCTTTGTTTAATGATTTTTCACTGAATTCCTGGTTTTGCGCACTTCCGCGCACTGGTTTCCGTTGAATCTCAGATACCACTTGCTGTTGCGGCTCCGTGAAAAATTTTCCGTTACTTACAGGTGCTTCCTTGCCTGTGTCCTTTTTCTTTCGTTCTGTTAGCGGCCTTCTTTGAGCTGTTTTTCAGCGTTCTGCTATTTGTTTTTTTTGTTTTGGTACCTGAAACTGTCAATTGTTTGGGCCGGTGTTGCCTTGACAACGCTTCGTTGTTGCGTGGCTCATGTTGTTGTTGTCGCCTTATACATTTCGGCTGAAACTCACAGGCTGTTGTGCAGAGTCGGTGCCATTGCATCTCTGGTCCTTTCACTGCGTTCATTGTTGGTTTTAATTACATGAAAATAAAATTAAATTTGATTTTCAATATCCTTTCAATATTTCCCTTGTTATCTCTCTATTCAGCAGTCCCGACAGTGTCTCTCTCATTATTTTGTTGCCACCTTTGTTTGTTGTGAACTCAGTTTCATTTAAATAAGTGCGCAGCTACTTGACCATGGGCCAATTTGTGGGCTATGTTTTTATGGCGTGTTTCATTAATGAGTATAGATTTAATTTTTTAAATGGGTTTATGGACGGGCAATTTGTTAGAGAGTTTTTTGTACTAGCATAAGGACATCAGTAGTGCAAGGGTATTGTTGCGACTGGCGCCAGATGTAGATCAGTTTTAATCCGTAAGGGATTTCTAAAATGCAGACATTTAATTACAACAATTATGTCTGTATCTGACTAATTGAGACCCAACAGGAATTTCCGATAAACATAATGAAATGTTTATGTTACTATTTAAGTTGTTTTCAACAAAATATTTTTTTTGCATTTCTTTAAGTAAATGTTTCAAATTTAAATTGATTTTATATTTGCAAAAATAAGAATAATGAAATAAAAATAATTGTTTTGAAATAACCAAAAAATTATATAATAAATAATATCAGTAAATAATTGTGGATTCATTCTTTATTACGAATTTTTCAGACAACATGTATAATTAATAAATATTTAGATGATTGTCATAAATTTGAACAGTCTTTTTGCTTCAGATTTCTAATTAAACGTATTCAGATTTTTCAGTGTCTAAAATTATTTTGTTTAAATTTAAAAAGTTACAAATATTTGATCTTAAAAGGAATTTAAAAATTGGCATACACACATACATATACATACATACATATATACTAAGACATAACAATATTTATATTAAATTTAAAATTTTTTCCATTTAGTTAAGTGTTTTAAAATATTATAACAATTATATTCAATTAAAAATATTTAAAAAGGTTAAGTTTTACATTTTCGGCCGCTAACCCCCCATCTGTGCCAACCATGAACGCAACCTGCACTCAAGCACGACATGTTTGGTGGTTTGGTTGACTTGCAACATTTATGTTCGAATCAATGTTGCGTACAGCAACAAGCAAAACAACGGCTGTTAGCACGTCAAACGTGTTGTAGAGCTGAAGCAACCAACGAATTTGCAAAGATTGTGCTTCATTCTGTTTTGGAATCTTACGCTGTGCGTTTCGTTGCGGCTGCTACGCTCTCGCTCTCAATATCGTTACTGTTTGACGTTGTTCGATCGAATTTCGACGTTGTTTTATGCACTAACTCCCTGCCCGGTGTTTGGTCTAACGCGTTCTCGGTGTGCAATACCACAAAAACAAAAACCACAATAACAGTGACTAATTAAATGCCAAAGTGTGCAAATTGAATTTGTGTGACTTTTGATTGAATCAAAATTACGTACAACTATAACAGCAATAGCAACAACAATAGCTATAAATTGAGGCTTACAAAAGTTAAATAGATAATATAACCAACAAGTTGCAATTGTCGGTAATTAAGCCGGTCGATTGCTTTAATTGCGCGGTAAATTTTGCATTAAATCTTGCGCAACATTTGCTGAAGATATTTTTATTTTATTACCATTCACATTCACTCGCTCCCTCTTTCTCTCTGGAGATAATTAAAAATCTCCTACTGCCACCCCGCTCGACTAGACATCATTAATAGCCATAAGGCAGCGTGTATAAGTGTGTGTGCATTGTGTATGTGTGTGAGCGCTGTCGTGTAACTGGCAGGATTTTCATTATCAGACACTAAAAGGATTACGAACCCGTTCATCTTCATCATCAGGAGCCTCAACGCCAAATATTTGCGCACATCCGCAAACGGTAAGTTGAAACCCGCTAACGCCCTGGCCCGTGACCCTTCTCCCCTTAGAATATCCTCTGTCTGTTTTATGTGTTGGCTTTCACGCCTACCTTATGGACCCACTCCCCCCGTCGGTCTCAACTGACCCGCCTGCAACAAAATGTTTTATATACGCGAACAGTTAAAAAGGGTTATCCTCCCGATCCCCGGTCCAGTTGTAACGTTAGCTCGGGTCAAATTGTTGCCTCGCATTGTGTAAGGTTAAACTGTTCTTTCCCGAATCCTTTTCCAACTTCAGCAATAAAATGAAATTGTTTTGAATTATTGAGATCCGGAGCTTGGGATGCCTTCCCCTTGCTTCATTTCCTCTTTTTTTAATATAATTTATATTTGGAACATTTATGGTCGCCGGGGCGAGTTCATTGTCAGTATCTGCCCCACCTACTGATAAAACTGCCACATATGGAGAGTTTCCGCAAAAAAAGGCTCAAATAGGTGTCTGGGGCATTAACAGTTAACATGTTGCGGTTTTTGATTGCTCCAAAAGTCTTTTTATCAGTCCATAAAAAGGCCAAGTGGTTCGCTCAACAGCCTCACTGAATCTGTCGCTCAGAGGCTGAGGGGCAGAACCTACTTCAATTCAAATGTAGGGTGTGGTGTTGGTATACCACGATGTGTTTATCAATTGAATGTATAGTTTCGGCTTAGTCTCACTTTGATAACAGTTTTTATGACCTGGGTTTGGTTTGCACTGAAATGCAAATTAACTGGCTTTTGGGTTAACTGCACTGCGAAATAAACCTAACAGCTGCTTGGGATTTATTTGCTCCAAAACGGGGAGTTGAATTTTCATTTGTAGATATTGCAAATTGTAACAGGTTTTAAAAGATTTCTGAGAACCATAGAAATAAAGTTAGAATGGCTAGCAAGAAGGATTGCATATTAAAAATGTGTGGAAGTTAAATAAACTGTAGTAAATTTATCTGAGAACTTTGTGAACAACTAAACCCCTCTATGTTAGTAATGTGTAAATATTGTTTTTTAATATTACAAATGGAATCTTCTTACCCTTAACATACAGCTCAAATCTCTTAAAATCTTATTTTTGTCATTTAGTTAAGAATGGAAACTGTATGAGTTTTGTAATTTGTAAATAATCATTTAAAATCAATTAATTGCGAATAATAGCAATTAGCAGCTAGGCCTTCAGCCCAATAATTAAATTATATTTAAAAATTTTAATAAGTGATTCAACTTAATTAACTAAATTCAAAAATATATATTTAAAAAAAAAAAACAAAGCTTAATGAAAATTAATATTCATTATTAAAAACCGATATCTGTATTTAACACTTTATTTATAATGTAATTAATTTATACATAAATTTTGAATAGATAATATCTTGAGCTTTGAGATTTATTTTAATTTTTGTTAAGTTCTTTCTTTCTCTCATCACGCTTTCTTTTCGACAACCAATAATAGATTTGAAATTTGAGCAGTTTTGATTATATTTTATATTTTGAAGGGTATTTAAGATATACCACAGCTTATCGAGACCTTCAAATTGTGTTTAAATTAAAATATAACTACTACTCAAATAGCTGGCATTTAATGTGAATGAATGGCTTTAGTTGCCTTGTAGAGTAATTGAATAGCCCGCAATCAATGGAGCTCACAGTTGATTCAACTGGCCCAATCTATTTACCTTAAATATTGACAGCTTTGTTATCAGATTCATTACAGTACAGCTCGTAAATGTTGACCATTCGATCGGTTACATTTGGCATTTATTTGAAATGCCTCCCTCAGTCTTGGTCGGTGGCACGTTTGATGCCGCAGCTAATTAATTTCCATTCAGCTTAGATACAAATTCGAGTGAGATACGAAATGAATATGCTTGTTGGATATACAGAAAGAGAAACAGCTGGTAAAAATGTGGCAACGAGATGGTCAGAATGGCCAATATAAATACCAATGCTTGTGGACTTTTTATTTGTATTTCTGCGGTCTCTGTTTTTATTGTAATCTTTTATGGGGACGAGCAATGTTTTGCTCCAATTCTTTTGCGTTTCGGCCATGGTCATAACTAACTTGGCGACCTATTTTCTTAGGAATGAAATTCACGGACACAACGCCTAAGAGCAGGCAACACTTGTCTGCTTACCCACTTTCGGTTTTCATTGTTTTGGCCTGCTGCTTATCGCAGCCTCATCGCAGTTTTTCCTAAGCATTTTTATGTCTGTTGTGCTTTGTTTTTTCCCAGCCAAACTGCAAACTGTTGTTGGCTTCCCAGCAGCTCTGCTCTACTGTTCATAGGCTTAAGGATGCTCCAAGGATAATCATCAGCATGCGCGGCCATGTTCTCAAGTTCTTTCGCTTTGTCGTTTCAAGTTCAAGCGAAAGTGAAACGTGTCGGGTTCTGAGTTCTTGGTTATCATCTTAAAGGCAACGCAACTTTCAGGGCGGGCCATAAAAATAAAAATTGTTGTGTGCCGAGTGGAAAGTTCGTTTGGCAATTTGATTTGACTTGCAGTCACATTCACAGTCACAGTCACGCTACAAGAGCACAAAATACAGACAACGAGAACGACAAAGTTTTCCAGACCCGTCACAACACATAACACATAAAGCGATAAGATGCCAAGCCGTAGACTCGAATTATGTTTGACATTTTCAGCCAGATTGGTTTTTATTTAAATTAGTTTCAAATACAAACTGGTAGGCCTAGTCTCCCTCAATGCTCGCTGAAGTGTTAAAACAAGTAGGGAACCCAAGAGAAAAAAAAAATTGATTTTCATATTGTGAATTTGCCTTTCCGCTGAGATTTGCAAAAAAGATTGTGTTGCTGAAAGGGGTCAAAAGGATGCCTACTCAATAAATGGCATGAAGGGGTAAAGTTTATAAAAATATCTTTCAATAACTCATGAATTATAGACTTGGTATTATGTTGTTTTATTATAAAGAATCTAATAAGGGCCTGAAGCACCTTGCTACTATTAATGTATTATAGGATTTTTAAATAAAAATATTCATTTATTACTAATATTTTTACTTTAATAACATCCTGTAGAGCATGGAGCTGTCGAGCATTTCTGTTTACAGTATTCAGATTATTATTATTTATTATGGACTTTTTGCTGGCTCAGCTGTTGTTCAATGATTTTGATGAGATTCCTTTGAAAGTTTGCGAGCCATGTGATATAGCAAACCTGCTCCGATAGGCAAATAAGCAAAATCAACTCTCAGTGCCGACTTTGAGAATCAAATTTCAGCTCGGCGCTGCTTCGCTTCGCATCGTCTCGCCTCGCCTTTCCTATCGATGACAAATTGAAAATAATAATCGCAAAATTGAATATGAAAATATCATTTGCGATTTTTGTTTGTATATTCTCAATGTTATTGCCAGTAGAGCAACAACTGCGGTACTACGCCTCAAAACAGCTAAGCCAAAAGGCAAATAATTGCTAGGCAAGTGTATAAATAAATTAAATGAATTTTACTGTTTGCGCAAGTGTCACAAGTTTTGTCAACACCCTTTTCAAAATGAAAATGAAAAATATAATACGAACACGAAAATGAAAATGAAAAAGCAAAACGAACGTAACAATGACAGCGCTTATTAAATGGGTCTCATCCTAAACTTAAACATCTGCAAGTTTTGTCAAGCAAACTCTCTTAACTTGAGTAAACTTTTAACCTTAGAGCACTGTCCGATTAGGTTTAGACTCCGATTACGATGGAGAAAAACAACTTTCCCATCTGAAGCAGATGCAACGACATCTCTCATCTTAAGTCTCAACATACGAGTAAGCCAAGCTTAAGTTGTTCAACACCAGAAATACTCATCAGTTGAGGGAAAAATGTGTTTGGATCATTTATCAAAATTTACATAGCACTGCGAAAGAAAGGCCGGAAAAACTTGAAGTGAAATGTTATGCATATGACAAGAGCAGGCGTTGAAGCTATCAAAGATGCCCAGACGACGAGAGACAGTGAACCAAACACTCTATTTAGGCTTGTCAATGAGATTGATTGTTTTCAACTCAACAAATATCTGGTCAAGTGGCGCCAAATGCCAGGCCCAAAACTCAGTTCACAGACTCAGGTGTTGGCCTGAGCTAAACAAATGTCCATTAATGATGGAACATTGCCAAGATTAAGATATCGTCATGATGAAAATGCCCATAAAAATTGAGATATCTCAGCTACATTTATATTGACTCTAGTTAATGGTTTGGAAATTGAAGTTGTTATGGGCTAAAGCTTGCTTTTCTGAACAACGTTTAAAAGAAAAATACCAAAAACGCAAATAAAGAGACAAACTAAACAATGGTCTTGCCACTTAGACACTTGGCCAGCTACAGTTAAATTGCAAATTGCTGCAACATTTTCGACAGCAGCTTAGGGGCATTTGCAGCATAGTCAGTTTTGTGTGCTAAATCAAAACCATCCTTCGCAACACTTGCTTTACGCCTCTCAAATGTACGCTGCAGTTGCGTTGATGCTCATAATTAGCAGAAGTAGCTAGCAAAGCGGGCTAAAATGACGAGAGTCGAGAGCGAAAGGCCCATTTTTATCTTTTAATGAGACAACGAAGCAAAGGCCCGAGGCACAACTTAAATTAAAATATGAAACTAACTGCTTGCAAATGGCCTCGCACAGTGTCATAAATGCACCATATAATAGAATGTATATAGTATAAGTAAATATATATAGTAAATATATTACTGCACGCTTGGCTGACCTAATTCTTGCAGATGCATAACAATGCAGAGAACAGAACCGCGCCCCAAATACCGATTGCAAGCCACCCTATGTCATGTGCCATCTTCTCCCGTCTCTCTTTCTCACTCTACTGCCCTACTGCGTTCTCTCTCATACAGATATCTGTATCTCTACCATTATTTGGACATTTTTTTTGAGTGTGCCTTGCATGTGGGATTGCCAGCTTTTCAAGGGTGTTTCGACTTGGCCTAATAAATTGGGTCAACTGTGCGTATGAGAATTGGGCATTTGTTAAAGTTGACAGACAAAGTTGACAACGCCAGAACTCAAGCAAATTGATTAAAATAAGGAGCATAAGAAGGAAGTAGAAATTCAAAATAATATTTATATGCACTTTTTATCAATTAAAAGAATTTAATTTAGCCAATAAAGTAAATAAATAATACAAAAAGTGCTACTTTTCAATGAAATAATAATAATCTATTTTAAATGTATTTTAGAAATGTTTTTATCAAACTTTTAAATTATATAAGCATTGGTGAATGGTAAAAGTGAGTCAACTCAAGTCAAAGTAAATAATGTCGAGTTGCTTAGCAAAGTCCTTGCGCTCCTCTATAAAATAAGGGTATTCGAGGAGTTGTTGAGCTCGAAACAACAGCAACTACATGACAGTAACAACAGCGTGAATAACAACAACAAGAAACAGCAACCGCAATGGAAACGCGTTTTGAATTGCACGTGCGTTATATATTCATCATACGCCATGGTGACGCACCCTGACAATTCCCCGGCAGCCCTCAATTGAAATGTTTTGCGTGTTGTGGGACAACCTGTCGACCTCCTGGGCTTGCAGCTTGCATGTTTCTTTTGGGGGTTGACGCGCGATGGCCAATTATGAATTTGTCTCTATTTGTTTATGTTAATGCGGATGAACAACATGCAAACAACAACTGCGACAACAACTGAAACAATCGCAACAACAGAAACCAATAAAATATCTGCATGCGCATAAAACTTCCACTTGTATCTGGCGTATGTATCTACACAATATTTTTATCTAGCAGATACGGTGTACTTGTTTTGCCTTGCAGCAAAAACTTTGAACAGCAATTTTATTGTGTTGTTGCTGCAAAAGTTTAGCAAGTCTTGAGAGAGCGAGAGATACACAAACAATTTGGCACGTGTTGACACTCAGTCACCTCGGTTGCCAAGCATAATAACAACAACAACAAAAGTTGTGCTTAAACAATTTCTAAAAGGATTTTAAACGATTTTTAATTAAATTTATGAAGACAGCTGCCGTTAAGAGAAGTTGTTCCCTTGCAACCAGCTGAAAAAATTACAATTTATTATTTCATAAAAAGTTGTGCAAAAATAAGAAAAGAGTGAAAGATCAGAAAACCGTAAGGTTCTTTCATTTACCGCTTCATGCATAAACTCGGGCAGCGGGCCACAGAATGACTATGACAAAGACGCTAACAAACAAAGAGAAGAATACGAAAAAAAAACTGACTCATAATAAACCCAAATTTCCAGCTGAAGCCTCACCGCCTTCCCCAACAAAATGCCAATAAAAATAAAAAATTGCTTATGAATAAGATATAAATAAATGTGCATAAATAAGTTGACTATTTAAATACCTGTCGGTATCATTAGTGAGCTCATCGTTTGTCCAAATGATGGCGTAGGAAATAAATAAAAAATTCAATCATCTATTGGCTTTATACTACGGTTTATCTGACAATTCTAGCTTATCTTCTGAGCGAAGTATTGGTGTTTAAGGTAGTGCCATTCGGCCTAGATTGGGGCCGCGACACCAAGCTGAATTCTTGATACCGTATCTAAAACAAACAACCAACCCAAGCAGAAACAGTAATAGAAACAGAAAAGAACAGAACTTGGTGCCGAGCAGTTTCATTCGTATTGATAGAGTTGTATTTCTGTTAACTGTTTCGCTGCTGATAAAGCACTTTTCTGCTTATTGCGGTGCCTCGTAGTATCGTGGTAAATGCCATAAGACGATAGTACACACAGTTTGGCAGCGTATTGTACTGTAGTATGTGTAATCACTTATGAGGTCAGTAATTTGTTAATTGACAATTGTGATGAAAATGGGTCACCACAAGTATCACCAACTACTTACACAACGGTAGTTGGAGTCAGAAAGTCTAGACTTTTGAGCAAATATGAGCTCTAAGTGAATGTTTAATTCAATTTCCGGTCGCGCTAGTTCTTGGTTAAGCAAAGTGAACAAACTCACAGTGGAGTCTTACTTAAATCTCTGCCAGTTCTAAGCATTGTCATTAAATTTATTCACCAACAAAATAGGAACGAAAACAGCTAATTATTGCCATGGTATTTTGAGGCGAAAGTCATTTCCATATGTAAATGCAAACAATTGGAACTGGTTCATTTGTAGCAGGCATTACATAATCATTTCTCATTATTTATGGCAAGCAAATTTAGTTGCCTTATATGAAAGTATATACCACACAACAAAAATTCTCCATTTATGTTTTTGAATATGGTTATTGGGCAACTCACAGTCAGTTAACACTCTTGACAGCACCCAGTGTTGGCCTCCATATATGGTCTTGAGCCAGACAAATTTGCGGGCTATCGGCCTGTCGATTGCCTTACATAATCCCCCCATGATTTCTGTACCAGTTGCTGCCCCATTGTTTCTGTCATTATTAATCCAATTAACAGCAAAAGAACAGACACACGTCCAGGCCATGCACAAACCAAGGCATAAACATACAACTATACTCACCATGGACATGGATACACTCGTACGAGTGTTCATCGAAAAACGTGCAGCAAGCAAATTAGGTCAAACAGTGTGCACAAGACCGCGATGCCACTGAGAAGCTGTCGGGGCTATGGTCACTGAAATAGTCTTTTCTATGTCTGTCCGGCGGCTTGTCTGTCATCTGGTCGCTGTGTCGCTTTGTGTCCGCGGTAAGCAGCTTAGTTGCAGCTACTTAGCGACAGACATTGGGGCGGGGGCCATGCCAATGTATCAACATAATGACGAATGATGATGGCTTAAGCAGCTACTGTAAAAATACACTGACAACCACTGCAAACCACTTTAGGCCACCACTGTGCTTTGGCTAAGTGCATTCTATGCGGCCATGCCTACAAAAAGGTCAAGTTCAAACTCAAATGGGTTGGCTCAGCACTTCTCAAAGTTGGCACTTGGCTGCCAAGCCAAGCACTTTAGACTCGTAATTGTTTATAAGCCACACTTTAAGCACTTGCTTTACGTTTTCTATCTAGACAAAGTGGCGATTAAGTTGGAAAACTTTATGCGATGTGGTGCTCTGGTGTCTCTTAAACTTAAAACAATACAAAAAATGGTTTTAATAATTTATGATAATAAATATTTTAAATACTCTTACTCGCTAACAATCAACAAATGGATTTGGAGAATATATTTAAATAAATGATAATTTAATCAGATTAGAGTCTAGAAATATCTCTTTAAATGTATTGAATCTGTATCTGTAATTAATATCTCAGATAATTGCAAATTGAATTGTTTTTCAGCTTCAAGTCGAAACGAGTGCACTTGCTATTTGTTTATTTATTTCTGTCTCGTTCTTCATAATTTATAGATGGTTTATATTTACCGTATTTAAACAAGTGGTTCGAAATGAGCTCGTTTAAAGGCAATTGTGAGAGACTTTAATGGGTTAATGCGCACATTGCGAGTTTATGCAAAGAATAATGTGTTATTCAAGTGGCTGTTTATCAGTTGATTTTTTCTTCTTGTTAATAAAATATAGAAAACTTCTGGTTGGTTTTATTTAAAAGACTCTCTGGTGATAAAAAGTTGTTTACGCATTTTAAAATATAAATGCCGATAAAAGTTTTATGAATATGAAATTTTTCAATTCAATTCCGTAAATAAAGATAATGAGAAATTAACTTAATATTTAATTAAAAAATAAATGAAACAATATTTGAATATTAACTTATCTTAAAACTTGAAAATCATTCACACATTGATACAGAAGAATTATAAACTGTATATTTAAAATGCTGTGTCAATATATTCTCAATTTTTTTCAGATTCATATAATCTCTTTGTCTTAAAATATACATACTCGAAATGCACAAGTGTAACAGTAGCGGTGGCTACCTGCTGTCAATATGACAATAAACCTGCTCTCAATCAAACCAATTTAATGTGACAACTGATAATAGTGGTCATTGTTTTCTCGTTTTGTATTTTTTGGATGTCTGTTGGCTTTTCCACTTCGGTTGTGTTAACCTTTGCACTTTTGCCAGTTGCTAAGCAGCTTATAGGGACAGCGACAACTAGGTTGACTGACAATTTCAAGAACGGCAGCAACAACAACAACAATTGATGACTAATGGCTGGAAAATGCAGTGGACACACAGTTCATATGCACACATACTCTCTCACACACATTTACATTAATCATCACAGGAACAACAACAAGTACAACCACAGATGCATGTATGAGATTACACTCGTATGAACTCGAAGATCCAAGATAGCATAAAAAAAGAGGAAAAATAAATACAATTGTGGTTTATAATGAAAAATATGATGAAAGCAATGCATAAAGAGAAAAAGAACCTAACAACACACATTCCTGCACATCCCAAACTGTTTGCGTGTGTGTGAAGTACATATATGATAGTGTTTGTGACGATGTGAGAGTGTGTTTCAATGAGGCTTTAAGCCCGGTACTGATTGAAGCATACTCAGCTACCCATACATTTGCATAAGTTGTTGAACTTTAGATAAACGCTTCAGTCGACGAGTCTTCAAGTGTCGAATGTCGGGATAGCGCAAACTATCAGGCAGACAGAGATAGCTGGAGAGTGAGAGAGTAAGAGAGCTGGAGAGAGATGCCTCTAGGCGAAATTATGATTCAGTAAATTGGTGAAAGAGCTACGCATTTTACTATGGTTACTTTTGTCAATTTTAATTTACTTCGCCTCGAGCTGATGGCTTAATTCAAGTGCTGCTCGAGTGGTACCATTGGGTGCCATTGGGTTTCATTGGATTCCATTGGGTGCCAGGGTAAAGCCAAAGCCAAAGCCAAGTCAAGGCGAGGTTGAGAGGTTGAGTTTGCGGCTTTGATTTGCATAAATTGCCAATGGGCGTCAACTTTCCTTCTGCACAACGAAAAACTTGTTGAAAAACTCCAAATTGCATCTACCTGTTGGAGGTGTGGCCTCCTGATAGGATTTTGCCACAACATGAATTTTATATTTTTGCTTTTGCCAGCGCGTGTTTTACGTGACATTCTGTTAACTAGACTCAACAGACCTCTGAAAAATATTTGTTTGCATATGGATGTGTTGTAAATTTGCAAATTGGTTAGAAGCCAAAGTCCGACTGATTGGGCTTTGTTCTAAGGGTTATTACGAGGAAAATAGTAATCAGCAAAACTTGTACAAAACCTATCTAGCTGATTAAGTTGAGGTCGAAAGGGCATTTATTTGGTTTTAATACTTGCTTAGAATATGTCTTAGAAAACAATGTGAATACTTTTTTCTTTAGTTCATTCAATTTTCAGGGACTTAAAGTTTGATATTTCCACTGTAGTGTGCAATTTTTATATAAATGGAGAGCTTAAGATCATTTTAAAAAAATGTAGAACATTTTTTTTTTCAATTTAATATTCCAATTTAGATTATAAAATTTCTTTATGTTAAAAAATCTTATAAAATTGTTGTTATCAAATATTCGAGCATTGAATCATTTTCATTCATCGGTGCTGTCATTACTTGAGTATAGAGCACAGAGCATTCGGTGCTTTATGACTCAAGCTATTCGAGTTGCTATTTGTCAACAATTTGGAGGCTGCTCTGTTCACTCAACTCGAGTCGACTCAACTGTAGTGCTGATAAGCTCCAGCACAAGCGACGAAAACGAACCGAAATGTAAACAGAAACGGCATTATCATAATTGCTCATGCTTCATTACATATTTGCGCGGACACCAGTCGAAAAGTCGAGACCGAGGTCTAAAAATCGGAAGAAAGAATTAAAGGCAAAGCAATATGGTGGCTGGTTGAGGCTTTTGAGCAGTCAACCGTAGATCAGTTGAGCATAATCATTGAATAAACAAAACTGATAAAACAAAAGCCACATAAATAAACGCAAATATTTGTGAATATTTTCATGTGTCTACATGCATAAGCCAAGTGCACAGATAAAGATAAAGATCACGAATCGACAGAGGACTGTAAAAAAACCTCAACCCAAAAACCAAAACCGAAACCGAAATCCAAACCCAAAGCCATAGGGGCAGTTAGCTGGGTTTTTTTTGGCTTGGGCATGGGCATAAACTGGGGACTTTGACTGGCTAGAGAGTCGGTCAGGCTAACGGTATTGTGTGGTTCATTGTGTGCCAGAAAACCACAGAGCCACAGATGGGGCACAGTTAGAGCACGCCCGAAAAGGGCATGTCTTCCATGTGGCCACTAAACAGACAAAGGCATCTATCGACAGACATCGCCATCACCATCATCATCGCAGACATCGCCATGTGTGTCCGCTCGCATTTTATTTTTGCTCTTTTTTCTTTATTTTTCTATTTTTTTGCCGAGTCCGCCCGTGACTTGGCGATTTTATTTTCGCTCCATTTGTGGCCATAAATATTCAGTCAAGTGTCATCTCGTCGTGGCATGTGTAGTGGAGTTTGAAATGAAATAGATGCGGCTGTGGAGGGGACAGGCAACAAGCTACTCGCAAGTCGCAGATGAGAAGGCTTAAAGCGAGTTAAGTCACTTCTGTGGTCGCGACCAAGTGGCCTACCCCAGACTCCACAGCGACTCCAAAATCCAAAACCCGGACTCCCCATGGATGCTTTTTTTTGTATCTGTTGCAGCAAAAAAGAGATGAATTTCTGTTTTATGGTTAGCGCATAAAAACGGAGACAGAGCGTAAAGTGATGGCGTGGGCCAGACTATGCCAGAGTGCCATGTAATGGCTAAGACCAATGAGCATGTAAACGACTACTCGACTTCCATGTGGGAGGCTGTAGAAGTTTATCTCTCAGTTCGCAGATCTGTCATCATTTTGATAAATTATCACCGAGTTGCGCGGTTGATTAGATCATTATTAAATAACAGTATATCAAAACATCTATTGTTCAGCAAGCAAGCTGTTCATTAGGACATTGGACTGTGCCTCAAGTTGTGCAAGATTTCCGATACAGATTATTAGCTTGCAGCTCAAATCTGGTTTGGTCTTTGCTCTGGGTAATGAAAGAGGCGCTTAAATTAAACATCTTAGCTGTGAATATTTCTATAAGACGAGCTTAGAATTGTTGTTATATATAATTTTCAATAAAAAGCAGTAGGAAATAAAAATGTAAAGTGAAAGAAACATTGCGAATTGTGAGAGTTGTGCTACATTTTCTATGGGTTATGCAAGCAAAACATATTGCTCGCATTAGTCATCTGAATAAATATAATCAATGGAGAATGTATTAAATTTTCTTTACGAATGCTTGCATAACTTCTCAAACGGCCCACGACCACAGTAGCACTTTGAGTACATTCACACGGAAGTGCAATGCATGTAAAAGACTCATGAAAATGATACAGTGTGCCTAGTGCATGTCGCCTGTCAATGTCCTTCATGTCCTGACAACGGAAGTGACAGGATTAACTGGCCACTTGAACACGATTAATGCAACGTATCTCGAGCCAAGTCGATTTGAATTGAGTGTGGGCCATGTGGTGCTCGATTCATGCGGACAATCTGGCAGAGGAATCAGTTGCACATGATGACAGTACCGTATTTATTGTATGTACTTTGCTTAATCACTTGATTGCTGCAGTCGGGCTTTAGGTTTTCGTTTCTAACCGCTTATCGTTATCGGTGCAGGCACGGACAGATAAGTAAAAGCTATCGGCATGTTTATCTATCTGTCTCACTGGTCGGCCGCTTAGTTCAATCATTCGCACGTGCTTGGTTTAAGGTCTGCGTTCAATTTGCCCAAATGCAATTTGCATACATTTAAGAGGCAAGGGCCTCACTTCCTGCCTCTCACGTCGCCCTTGGCTCCCACAACATACAAAATATTGCCTGGCTTCATTTAATTTTTTTCGGGGAAGGTGCACATTGGGTCACGTTTTTGATATTTCATTGAATCAAAACAAATTGCTTCCAGCTTTAAATAAATAAAAATAACGAATACAGGTTCCATTGGCCAAATCTTTGCAACGAGTTTCGAGCTGTTTGCTCGTTAGGCAAATGGCGCACGGAGCCGGCTATAAAAATGTGTACGAACCCATAAAAAATTAGATTAAACATCATAAAAATGTAAGTCAGACTCAATTAGATGGTCAAGATGGCAACCGTAACCGGGCATAATAAACAGTAGTTAAAACTCTCTTTTCAATAGCCTCAAAAATTGGCAATGCTTAGCGGGTTTCCATTCTTTCGCTTTTCTTATGTTTTCCTGCTGTTGTCTCTGCTGTCTCGCTTTCTTGTTTTTCTTTGGCTTGCTTAGGTTTTGCTTTGCCTCAGCACTTTGCTAATTGACAATTTCAAGCAGTTTTTCTGTACCATAAAAACGAACTTTTCTAATAACCCAAAGTCAGTCATTTCATCTAAGCCATTAAAAAATTAATTGCCCGCTTCCCCAGGGACATCATTGACGTTGCTTGGTACACGCCCCATACATCGCACATCGCTCTAATACCGCTTTTAGCCTGGCTAAACGACCCGTCGTCATCTCCGTCTCCATATTCAGCACCGTCTCTGACCCCGTCACTGTTGTCGTGGTCGTGGTTGAGTCTTTAAACCATTTGTTTCCCATCAGACCACTGGAAAAAAAGGGCTTGCCGCTGTCCAAGTTGCCAAAAGCAAAACAAAAAGCCAAGAAAACCACAAGAGTTGAAGAAAAAATCGACATAACTAGCTGCAAAGCTATAAAATACTCTGTAGGAATTTCATCTGATCTAACGAATTTAAGAAATTAAATTCTACGCAAAAAATTTTGAATAATTGGAACAGATTCTAATGATTCGTTCTTTTAATGGCCGATCAGTCTACAATCGAAGTCATATATTTAATCTCTATCCCAAGTGTACTTTATCAAATAAAAAATCTGAAAATATAATATTTAAGAAGCATACATTTTTAGGTTATCTTATCTCAATCAAGTGGTCAAGCATACTCTTCAGTCTGTTATAATATAGGGCATAAACATTTAATTTTGCCACAGGCTTCTAAATTTGTATTGCTTCGTTTTGTTATTAGTCGTATTTTTTGTTTCTTATTTTATATTTGGTCTCGAGTGCTTTGCCAATTGAGTGCCGCTAACCTTTTGTAAGCACTTCTCTAATTGTGACAGGCTGCAAGTAAGCAAAAGAGAGAGACAGAGGGCCGAAAAGAGAGAGATAGAGAGCGACGCCAGCAACCTGACGCTTAATTTGGCGCAATTTTTTATTTGCTTTTTGTTTAGCAGTTTTTTGTTGTTTATTGTACATTTTTTGTTTGTGTTTTTTTCGCGTGGGTTGTCGATTGACTTTGACTGACGCAAGCTTCCAATTATATGTATGTACATACATATGTATTACTTTCCAATTTTATTGCTGACACTAGGAGCATATGTAGTCCGATAACCAAGGTGACGTCAGCAATTGTTATGATTAGATTATACATGCAAGGTTTATTTCCACAATTAAACTATTTACTTCCGGCTGCACTTCCGCTCGCCATCTCTATACGTGAGTGTCTCTCACTCACGTCAGAAATTAAAGTGAATCATTTATGAAGATAAGTCAAAGATTGTATTGAACTCGCTTGATAAATGAATGTACAAACGATTGAGACAAAACGAGCATATTGCACTTTATTACAAGCAAGTTGTCCGCTCACAGGCAGCACTCAAACAATTTTCCATACAAATTGAATACACTGCCAAGAGGTAGAATGGTTTCATTGTTAAATCTGTAATTCATCAAGTTATTAATCCCGAAGTGATGTTATAAAATTATTACAATGTACTAAGCTCCACTTATTTGAGTCTATTGTTTATTTTTAATATAGGTTTAGTATGAAGTTTGATATTTTCAAAAATAAGACAAATATATATAGAATTTCGAGTGCAGAATATTCACTGCCTCGCCAACGTTTGACAGAGTAAGGGTATTTCAGCTTCAGTAGTTGAAATGAATTAACTATAGTCTTCACTTTTTGTATGTGCTTCATTTATGAATGGCAATCCTGCTCGTCATTTTCCCTTTGCAAGTCCAAAAGCGCAAATGCAAACACTCTGCAAAGTTGTGACTGTAAAAAAAAAAGAATAACACAGACAGAGAGAGAGAGGAATCCCCCCTCCCCACACTAAAGAGAGTGCTCAGGCTACAGCAGCGAGTACTCGTACTCGTATAGTTGGCTCCGTCAGTTTTCGCATACAGTTCGCAAAATTTTAATGAGTTGGAAATTTAATATCAACCAGCAGGAGTAGAAGCTTGCAAAGGGAGAAATGAGTGGAGTAAGTGAGAAATGAGACTGGAGTAGGGGAAGTCCCATTTGAGCTGCGGTAGGTCGGTCGCCGACGCGAACACAATTCAATTTGCAACATGTTCTTAAAAAATTTTAAATTTGCATTTAATTGAAAAATTAATGAAAAGCCGCTAGACTAACTAAGTGAAGTGACTGGCTTGGTTGACTGACTGCCGCTCGTGCATAACTCTAAGCTAGCTTGTCTTATACGTATATTAATGGATAATTTTTTTTTCGCTCACCTTGAACTTGAGTTCCGCCTCAAGTGGTGCGGGGCTACAAAGGCAGCTTAAGTACGTAGAGCCGAGTTGACGGCATCTTTTGTCTAATTCCCATTTAAGTATATTGTAAAATTCTCGTAGATTCATATATATATGTATATGTACAATATATAACACATTTGTCTGGTTCCATATCAGTTGTAGTACTTCCGTTAGCATCGCGCACAATGCGCAATTTCTCTCAGATAAATCGTCGCTTTCAAATATATTTTTAGCAAATTGCTGTAGATTATTTATTTAATTTATGCAAAATGTTCTCTCTCTTTGCAGTTCTAACGACTTTGCGACGTCTTCTTGATTGTGACGGGGATTTAGCGGAAATGTAAGTTATTCCCCTATTCCCACTATTTAACTGTGCTTTACTTTAACCCAATTCCAATAGCAATGAATTTTATGAAGTTTTCTGTTTTACGTGACGCCTAATTTTGTTATTTTATTGTCGACTCGTTTACTATTAATTTATCCCCTTATCACATCACATGATCCAAAACTTAAACTTCACTTTACCGTCATCGTCTTTAACTCGTAACAATAATTAGTCTTCATAGCAAACATCGTGAAGAGTCGTTAAAATCTTGAAATGTGTGTTGTTTTTGCTCCTTTCATTGTGTTACGCTTCGTGTGTCTTATAATTGTAGTTTAACTTTCTGACATAATTTATTGTGCTTTTCTGCTCGTCTGACTTTTTCGCGGTTGTCTCTCTATTTCGCCTTTTTTGACTACCTGCAAAAGTTCGCCAAAATTCTGAGAATCTTTAAATTGCATTCTGAATAGGAAAACGTTAAACGAAAAGGAACAAACGTTTAGGTTGCCGATTTATTATCATTGAATAGCTTTAAAATTTGTTGGGAGGTTATTTATGCGTCCTTTAATATAGAAATATTTGGTGATCTCCACTTAATTGATAACAGCCTTGCAAAATATTCTACTTCATACTAAAGGGTTATTCAATTTATCTGCTATACTTTTGATTTATTTAGAGTTAGGCAATACTTTGCGCATTTCTTCGTTATAGTTCGATCAGAAATTTTCTAATTCTAATATACTCGTATGTTTGTTTACAAAGTTATTAAAATAATCATACTCTTTCACCCTACGGCCATTTAGATTGTAAAGTTTGACATCACAGTTCATCTGCCTCTAAATTGATTTCACATGCAATTCTCACTTTACCTAAGTATTGCAAACACGTAGTGTAAATAACAAATATTTGCAACGAGATAGTAAGTCATGTAGGTCTTTATGTAAGAGATTAAGAAAACTGGGTGTTCAGCTTGATTACGCAATGTAATCTTAGTGTATACCTAGTAAATATACTTTTAGGTGTGTACATATGTACATATATACATACCATTTCAAAAACGTGCATTGAAAATCAAATCATTAAACAACAAATTTAAAAAAGTATAAATAAGAGCAACATTTTGCTGGAATTTTATATAATCGGACTAGTTGAGCAGAATACAAGTGTTGAGCTTACAAAGCAGTTTACAAATTTATTAAACAATGTATTTTCCAAATAAAATGCTATTGCTGTTAGGGACTCTGAGCTGCATACAAATATCTACTACCCTTCTGTGCTATGACTGCAACAGTGCGTATGATCCCCGTTGTGGAGATCCCTTCGAGCCTTACTCAATCAGTTGGGTGAACTGCAGCAAACAAGAGCCATTGGAACATCTCAATGATAAATTTAAGCCCACGCTGTGCCGCAAAACTGTTCAAAGCATCAATGGCGAAACTCGCATTGTCCGCGGATGTGGATATATCCCTGAAGATAGTACTGAAAAAGAAAGCGTATGTCGTACGGACACACACGGCAAATCAGCCACCTATTGCGCTTGCATTTACAACCTTTGTAATGAGGGCATTGCCGGTGCAATTCAGAATTCATTGCTTATTGTATTGGTTGCAGGATTAATCTTTTATTGTATTTTATAACATAGAGTTTGAGTTTTTGCATTTATTTTAAATTTTGAATATGTTGATTTATTTACTTAAATCATTAGAAATAATTTACTACTAAAAACATGTTGGTGAGTTTACTCTCCAGAAATAGATTGATAAAATTATACACAACAGAAAAGTTTAATGGGGCCTTACATACATATGTTCGTCTGAAATGTGATATAATATAGTCACTTTATAATCATTTGCAAGTGCAACCGTAAATACAGCTTTTCACGTCACGTTGAATATGAAATTGAATTGTTGGAAGCCGTTGTCGTCGTCTATAGGGAGGTGCCTCTGACTGAGAGACTCTGTGAGATTCTTTGGAACTTGACAATCGCACACACATCGCACATGTGACCTCCAGAAGTTTTGCAGTCGCGCATTTATTGTGAGAACCAAAAGTCGCATTGAAATGAACATTAAAAATATTTATAATGACTATAATCATATTGAAGTTGTATTGTATATTTTGCCGTCTATATATGGCTATAAAAACATGTTTATTATTGTTTTGGATTTAAGTATTTTTAACTATACTCGCACACTCTTAACTGACATCATCGCCATTGTGCAAAGTGCATTGGCACGATGATCATTTATAATATTTTCACGTATTTTCTTTAAGCCTTTAATTAAATTTCATACCATTTATAATGTTTAAATGCATATTTTGCATATATAAAAACATTAGATGAATTAAATTAATTTTCGTGGGTTGTAAAATGAAAAAAATTTATTATCTATAAATTTCATAAAATAGGCAATGTACAATAGAAATCTGATAATAGATTGACAGACAATTTATAAGTAATGAAGTCTCACTTTTAGCTTGCTTGCAAGATTAATTACAGATTTTGGAAGTAAATGGCCTAAAGGTTTGTTTGTTGTTTCGTTGTGAAATTTCCACAAACCAATAATAATATTTTATGCAATCAATTTAATATTTGTTCTATTTGCAAATTATAATTGAAAGCCATTAATTTATTACCAAATAAAACACATTGTTTACATTGGCTGAACAAAATGAATTTGTTTAAGCCGTAACATTTATGTTAGTTTTTGTGGTTTAACAAAATTGCAATAATTGGACTTTGCATTAGTGTGGGATTAAGTACCACAATTGTTTAAATTAGTAAATACAAGTGTTATAAGTGATTTAGCAAAACGCTTATTTAATGACGTTTCTTATAAAATAATTTCATTCAATTTAATTAAATACGTACGCTTGGGTCATGCTTCGTCTTGTACACCTGAGCTGGCAAAATTATGGGAAAATGTAAATTAAATTTTTGTTAAGTAATTCCACTGCAGCATGTAGTTGTCAAATATTTATCTCATTTCCTCCATGTAAATTTTTATCCAACTACGATCTCAATTTGAAGGCTTGCCCAAGTTTACATTCCTTTCACAGTTTTTGCCACTGCTACCCACGGACAGGTGCAATTCCATGATATTAGCATTGCTTTAGTTAACCACAAAAAAATAAATGCGTTTAAGCTGATCAATAAATTGGCAACAACATCAGTTGCGTAGCCCACGAGCCGAAAGATATCAAATTTGGGTTAAACAACTTGTTGTTGCTGTTTGTGCTGTTGCAGTTATTGACTGTGGCAACGCCAACAGTTGCCGCAATTGGTGTCTCACTTTTTGTTGAATGAAAATGAAAGCAGGTCTCGCAATCAGAATACAAGTCTCAGTTGCTCAGTTGCTCAGTTTCCATGTGGGCCACAGATTTTCGCCTGCTTGTGAAAGTGAATACTAAGAAAAAAAACAAACTGAAAAGCGAAGTGAAAAACCTGCACTTTGCTGGACATAAACAAAATGCCTGCGTACACTTGCCTCATTACAACAAATTTGTTTATTTTGCTTTGCTTTCATTATCTGCTCTATCTAATTGTCATGTTGTGGTTCTCCTCCCCTCTCTTATTGTGCCGCAATCAGTGAAGATCTCAGTGAGTCCGAGGTGCGAATGAACGTGGGAGTGAGAGTCTAATTTGTCCAGATCGAGAAAGTTTTGGGAACAGACCAATAGGTGGTACAAAAAACATTTGGACATTTGTGCCAATGTTGTTAGTCGTCTTTACCACAACATGCAAAGGATTAGGCACTCAGCTCATTTGCATGACAAACTGTCGGAAGTCATCGACTCACGCAATATGCCCCAAAACATGGCATGATCATATCATACATAGATACAAGATCTATGCTTGTTTATTGGCTTTACTGCACATTAACTGTTAACCTGTTTTGGTTTTGGCTATCACATCACCTCACGTCATGTCTGATCTGGGCAGCTTCCGAGTTTCTGCTTTCTACCCTAACCTGTTTATTTCTTTACAGATTTATTGCCAATATTCATTTTATTTTTATAATTTTTCGTTTTTTATATTTTATACAAATTGCTTGAACAATTTCTGTGGTTTGGTTTTTCAGGCGAAAGTCGTTGGCTTAATTTGGGTGATTTTGTTGTTGTTGTTGCTGTTAAGGCGTTGTCCCAGCTCAGCTCACAGCTCTAATTCGAGCAATGTAACTTTAAGAGCAAAACTTTAATTAAAGCGATTGCAACGCGGCACGATTTCGATTTCCAGCTAAAAGCCACACTCGAACCACATTGCTGAGCATGCCTACCATTAGGCCGTGTTGCGTTATACGAGTACTCGTAGCAATCATAACACAACAACTTGGTGTTTGGGTGATTTATAATTAAATAAGTTACCCAATTGACAGATTCATAAGAAATGCATGTAGTTCTTTAAACTATAAATTTAATTGGCTGAACTTAAACAGTTTATTTCATTGCATTTGGGATAAATTCCATACTGTTAAAGTGCTAAAATGAAGAATTAAATGAACTATTTTAATTAAAACTCATTCCAGAAAAAAATTTAAAATGTAATTGGCTTTTCTAACTATATAATATTTCACTGCCCAGAATTTATTACAATTTATTACGCATTTATAGTATTTAACAAAAGTTGCCATGGCAAAGAGTAAAACTCAAATAAAACAAAAGCCAGTTGGAAGTTCATTGTTTAAACGTTGTCAATATGAAATACGCATAAATCGTAAATAGGCCGATGAGAGCAGGGGCTGTGGAAGACGAAGCAAATTGAACTTATAGGAGGGTGGTGCCTACCGAATATAGATGTGGGCCACTTATTTGCATAGATTGGCATTTTTTATGTGCCAAAATAAAATTCCATACATGCGTTTGGCTTTTGTTGGCCATGGATTTTTACAAATTCATGGACTTTTGCGACTGTCCAAATGTGCGTAGCAAGCAGTAAAAAAAAACTGTGATCCCATCAAATATATATATATATATATATATATATATATATATATATATAGTATTCTTGATGAGCTTTGAGACTATTTGAACTAGAGCTACCAAATGTTCTGTCCATAGCGAGTTCTTGTGTGTACAATTTTATTAAAAATTACAATCGGACAAATAAATTGGAAGTTATTTGATAAACAATTTGTGAATGCGATATTTTTGATATTTTTTCATAAAATACAAATTTTTTTTTTAATCAACCTGTTTTTTTCTCCTTTGACAGTTAGACAAGTATTTACATTAGAAATCCATGACCTCACGCAGTCAAAACTTGACTGTAGCCTTTCCTACTTGTTTCCATTCAATATGTCACGTGACGCTGAAAGTCAGCTCAATATTTTGGCCCAATTTGGTCTCATGTGCAGTTGACACGATATTTGCGTATATATGTATGTATGTGGTGTATACATACAAATGTATCTGTATAGCATTGATGTTTGTAGATTTATTTTGTATGGGTTGTGTGCTTGTCATCAATATCATGGCAACACATCAATAAAATTGAGGCTTGGTTCTGCCATCTAAATTGTGTGTGCACGTTTTTTCTTATCAAATAACATGTGAAAATATTGCTGTAGGGACTGCTCCACTGAGGGATATCCCGCAAACATACAAGAAATGCTGATATACGTGTACATTATTTGGTATTAGAATAAAATGTCTACAAAATAAGGCAATGTTCATATAAAAAAAAGTTTTTCATAAATATTTGAACTTCTTCAATTTTATTTAAATTCTATACAATTTATTAAAAAATACAACACCTCTTCGTCAACACACAGAGGAAACTTCAAATAGAAATATATTAAATTGGAATGTTGTTAGTTTGCTTTTTCAACCGATAGTACATGAAAGAAGAGTTTTTAATTAGTTTTGGACGGGAGAGATGTGTGTCGTGTGGAAGCTGTAAAATTTTTCGATGAAATGCCTTTGAGTTATGCGATATGATACGACGATGAAAAAACTGGTTGCATATGAACAGGAAACATGCGATTTGAATCCGGTTTTTTCGGACTTTTGCACGCAGGTGACTTTTTGGCATCAGAACTTGTTCTCCCTCTCTTTGCCTCTCTCTCTCTCTCTCTCTTTCTTTTTCTGTTAAACTCACTCTCGTCTCTTTCACTCAATGTGTGTGAAAATTAACGCAGATTTGTTAAATGAAAAAAAAAGCGATGAGAATGCTAAAAAGCAAACATTGTTTTTCATTATTTTATTTTTGACAAAAGCGCGTTAATTCCGCCCAAGCGTCGATTTGCGACCTTTGCAAGTCATCAAAATAAAAAACAGTTTGCAATTTGAAAAGCGCTCACGTTTGCAAGGCCCTTGAATAGAGGTACAAACATATACCTATACATACAAATACCTATATATATATATATATGTATATATTGATACATATATTATATGTTTACCGTGCTGTAAACCGCTTTATAATCCCCTTGGATACATGTACATACTAAAAGTGCGGACATGACATCAAAGCCACAGTTTGGCTGACTATGGTCAATTGTTCATTGAATTGCATGCTAATTAGCAATTGAGCCATTTTGAGGAACTGGCTGATTGATATATGATTGATTTGCTGAACAGCTTAAAGGTCTCACAATTGTTGCCGTTACGTTTAAATTCACACCCACAATACAAACACCGGCTTATGGTCTTGCCAAAAAAGTTGAAAACTCGTGCAGGTCTTTAACAATTGCCAAGTTTTCGCTTTCAACGTTTGAAGGTCTTGTTCGAAAAGAAAAAATTGAAAAAAAGTAAAAACTGGCCTTTTATATTATGACTCGTTCATTGTGTTTTTATATGTTTTTAAAACATTTTTTTATTTGCCAAACACTTTTTTGCTGGCCTTTGCAGTGACAGAAAAGGCCGCACAATATACGCACTTAATATTTTGGCGACAGAAAGAAAGTAGAAATACTCTATAAGCCTGAAGCTAAAGGGGGTATATTTTTGAGGTATTCTATAGTTAAAAGTGTGTACAAATCAATTGAATTTTAAACAAAAATTTACATATTGAAGTCCATCAGTTGAGTGTGGCTAACAAGATATTTTCAGTTTTTGTGGGCATTCAATTTAAATTCCTATTTTAATTATATTGTTTATATAGAAGAGTAGCAATAACCTCTACAGGGTATTAAATCATTTTGAATTTGTTCCAATTGTCTTGTTTTATATCTTGACTCCAGCACTATAAATAGACTTGGATCAGAGTCGGTTGAATGATAGGCGTAGTTAATTTGCTGGTAAGGCACACACGCTCACACACCGGCTCTTGGAAGTAATTAGACTTGCATACCAAACAACAAAACACACACTTTGACTTTGAGGTGTTTGGGTAGTGTGTGGTTTTCGATCTACTGCAGATGTCGCTGGTATTTTTATGGCTCTCGCCTGACCATAAAAAAACTCAACATAATGGACTTTCACTCTTAATTTTTATTTTATTTATACACTTTTTTTTTTGCTTTATACACACCGATCGAGCATTGATCTCGTAGAGCATTTGGCGTGTCCGGCGGCGGTTTGATGGATGCTGCCTCAATAGTCAGAAGCCAGCCGCAAAGGCAACCGCAGCCACAAGTCCAAGTCAATTGAATTTCACTTTTAAAATATTATTCGTTGATTTGATTTCGGGCCTCTAATTAGCATAAATTTGATTGTAATTATGATATTAATTGCTCGACGTTGTCGATGTGATGTTTCAAATCATTTCTGTGAGTTCATCAATCAGGTAATCAATCAATCAATTTCCATGGCATTGTCATTCAGATATATGTTCATGCAACGAACGTTTTCATGTCATTTTTATGAGTTTTTTGACGCTGCGATGCCGCAATTAGTGGCAAATTTGCAACCGGTTCACAAATCGATTTCTTGTATGTGGCATGCAACATGCATAGAGGCCATGATTTTCATGACTCCAACAACAACATCAAATCTTCTATTGCAGCTTCCACTGTTTGTTTGTTAGCGAAATTCTGCGCAAGTATTTTTATTTTTTTTGGAAACTTCTGGAAATTGTGTGGCATCTTCAACGGCAGTTGCAAAGTTAATTTTACATATTGCAACAGTCGATGTGGCTGTCGTCTACGGTTGCAGCCTCAAGCTCATTACAATGACTGCGCGAGTGCAGCGCAATTCTCGTGTCTTCTCTCCCCCTCTACCCACACCGCCTGCCCAACCCATTCATTGTTGCAGCTCAACTTTGCTGCTTATTTTGTTGCTGCTAGTGTTGTTGTTATTCAGTTGTTGCATTCAGCGTGTTGACAACAAATGGCACTAAATTTTTGGCGTTGCATAATAAACTCGACTATGCGACGTTGTCGCTGATGATGCGCTCAAAATAGCAGTCAACAGCAAATGCAGTTCACTGGGTGGCCAGAGGCCATGCAACATGGGGCAAGTGAGAAAAGGGGTTTGGAGCAATGTAAAAAATTAAGGGGCCCAGCTGCAGCGTTGTTGAGCGACGAAGACAATAACTTTTCCCTATGATGACATTATTCACGTGAAAACTTAAGACGCCTTCGCGATGAAAAGTTACTGAAGGAAGCGGACAAGATAACGATAAAGAGAAAGGGAGTGGAAGTGTGTCTAGGGAAATGAGTGGGATCGGTTAGGCCATTGATTTTGGCATGTAGTAAACACACAGTTCTACAGTGTGGAGTAAATAAGCAACTTTACTGTGTAGAGCGAAATAATACAACATTTAGTTTCAGTTTCGAGATGGGCTTCATCCCTTTTTCAAAATAATCTAACTAGGAGAGGATTTTAAATTAAACCCTTCCCAATATTCTACATACTTTCCACAAGTTTATTGATTTTTGTAAAACCATTTTTCAGTTTATTTTACCTGCATTGTCAAGTCACACTTTTGTCAATTAAATATAAGCTTCATTTTTTTCTTGGAGAATAAGAGTGAGTTTGAATCATTCGCCTGCAGTTCGTCTACTGTTGCCATTAGCTAAGCTATTTAACGCAATCCACTCATAATTCTAAGTTTTCATAGAAGAAAGTGTTTCATCTGAGATTGAAATAATAGTATGATATTTCATTTAATATCAGTTCATTTACGGAATTCACAAGTTTTCACACTAGAGCGAGTATAGTTGTCTCATCTGTTGCTGTTACTTTAAACTCATTTATCTCATGTGCTCATAACTCAATCCCTGACTAGTCCAGGAAGCACAATGGGTCTGCAACCCTTTTTGCCATGAACCCACTGGCTGAAGCTACTCGCACATTGACAACATTTCACAGTGGCTGTTGCATATTGCAAATGGCAAGCTTAAGAGCTGCCGAGTTGAAGTTGCAGCTGCAAGAAGCAAAACTGCAGCTGTAGCTGTCTTTGGAGTGCCAACTGTTGGGCATGGGGTTTTGCAATCAGTGAAAAGCAGCAGCTCGCAGCTCATGCAATCGCTGGAATATGCTTGGGTATCTGTCATGACATTTGCCTTTCATGGAGCCCATCTCTCGGCCCATGCGAATAAAGTAGTCAGAGAGAGGCTTTATAGGGTTTTTGGGTTTCCATGTCACACGACAAGACGACAACTCTGTCTATCTCAATTTCCCCAGACTGCATCTTATCCAATCTGTTTTTGTTGCCGTCCGTCTAGCAAATGATGCGCAATTTGGCGTGGGATTTGTGTATGCGACCCAAAGACAAGTGAAACTAATTTACCTCGGCCCAGAAACCTGACAATAAAGTCAACTCTTAAATTGTGTCAAATGCCGTTCAATTAAGTCGCGCTTGCACAATGATAAGAGCCTGGGATCGCCCACCGTTCGCTGCTCCATCATAACAATAGACAGCCGGTCGCCACAGGGTTCCTCCGTCAATCACTGGGGCCCACCCACCTCGCCCCGAGGTGTGAACTGGGCGTAGCGCCAGCTGGATTGATGGCACCACACTATAGACATAGATGACACAAAAGGCCCTCCTGGGCCGAGTAAACTGAAACTCGCGCAGCCTGCTTCTAATCAAGCACGTAAATAAAGTTAAAGTTGATGCTTCTAGCCCAGGACAGCACAGACCAGGCACAAATAACGCTAGAGTCCCACAGCCCCACAGCCCAATTGACTTCGGGCGACTGACATCAAATCAATGGACAAAGTCACCTATGTTACAATACGAACACTCATACAAGCAAGTTGGAGCAGGCTGAAGCGAGCCGACAAAAGCGACCAAATGACAATATCAACAGCGACAACATATGTGTCCTTTCTACATACACTGTGAGAAAAGGCAACCAGAATGTGGTTTAAGAAGACCAAGATACTTCGATATTTAAACATAAAAGAATAAATCATGTAGAAAACCGAACTTGGAAATAAAGCTTGTCTCAGATATTAAAATAATAATAATTCAAAATTAAGAATACTAAGTCCTTAAATGCCAGACTATCAAAACAATTATTGTCTCTTTAAAATGCATCTCTTTGCTTATCTCAGTGTACAGTTAAATAAATATGTAAAGGTATTGTCTGTGTATGTGGCCAACCCTGTTTGCATGTGTGTGTGCGTGCTTGAAGTATAAATATAGTCGTAGATTTACCCTGTGGCAACTACAATAAAAAATTGTTGGTTGTATGCAACATTTGATTAGCTTTGTGAAAGGGGGCGCGGTGTGTGTTCTTCTTCTTCTCGAAAGCTAGCTGCAAACTGTGGTAACAATGGGAAATGCTAAAATACTGAAATGGAGATACTGTAGCATATTGCCACTGAGTGCACTTCGGGGGCGGCTTGCAATTAGAGGTTGAAGTTAACTTGGCTATGAGATTACCCGTACTTGTAGTTGTACTTGCATAACCACGAGACACACTTCTCCGACCATAGCTGTCGACGTCGTGTATCGTTAGTTCGGTTAATGCACGACAATGTTTTGCTGCTGCAGAAAGTAAAACAACAACGACAATGCAATGCTAACTTGGTTACACCGAATGGCCCAAAACTTCAAGTTTGAATGCGCCTCAAGTGCAACGATGTGTGGCGCACAACTAGAGCTACAGTTGGAGAAGAGCTAAGAAAATCTTTGGGTTGTTGTAATTGTTGTTGCCATTTGTTTTGTTATTGCGGTTGGTCAGAGGTGAAAACTTGGGTTTATGTCGAAACTGTTACATATACAATTGTTGCTTAAAGTTTTCGGAAACTAAACGTAACATAAAGTTGAGAATTAGTGTGGCTTCGGGAGAAGGTAGGAAAATCCAAATAAAGTTGACTTTATAAGCTGCGTAGCTATTTTAAAGCTATGTTTATTTGGGAACAATTAGTTGCTGAATTGTTTAAGAGTATGTTGGGATTGTAAAAAGAGAAAGAAAATGAGAGCAACTGATGGCTTTTGAAAGGTTTGAGTGTTGCCCTTTAAGCTAAGTTTACTAAAGCCAAACAAGTTATTGAACTAAGCAAATTAACTTACAAATTGGCACTTTGAAAGTACTAATAATAGTGGAGCATGTAGGCCAGAGCAGCATGAGAAAGTGACACCCAGAAAATGAGAGCAAGCATATCACTTGAACTTTAAAGAGACTTAAAGCACTTGACGTTATTACCAAATCCCAAAGTCTACAGTCGCAACCTTCATATGTGACTAACTCCCATCGTTTTGGGCCAACATTTGGACAAAAAGCCAAAACCTAGATAACTTAATTAAAGTCAAAATCAATCTGCATATGTTTATGGGCGGCAGACAACGTGCTGGCTAAATCTCCTCCACCTCAAGCCAAGTCAGCCAAAAATACTCACAGCAACAACAATGACAAGGGCAACAGAAGCAGCAGCAACATAAACAGCAAAAACAACAAAGACAGCAACAATAAGAACAACAAATGTACATTGTACACACACATCCGCTTATCGCGATAAATCAAAGCCACGAGTGCTGTTAATTTTCCAAGAAAATCTCAATGCCAGAAGGGGACATGCAGCACGGGGTCCCACAAATGGAAGTTCTAACCAAAAACGAGTGCGTGAGAGTGTGTAATTGTGTGTGTTTGAGTGCGTTTGTGTGTTCACATACATAAAAACAAGTTGAATTTATGTTTTCACGGCAAAAATTATCTTAAGCAAGCGACGAGACAAAAGCCACGCATTCTCAACGCCTCATTTTCTGTGCATCTCACTCACTCTCTTGAGTATATCTCATTTTGTGGCAAGTTGCTAATTCTAATTAAAAGCAACAGCAAGTGAAGTTGTATGACTTCAGAAAAACAGCTATGCGAGAGCCCAAGTCAAGCGGAAAATTATCAACACACTGTGGGCAGCTCTGAGAACTCTCAAATAAAAACATCTGAGAATCGAGCCAAAAGAACTTCTGCTTCGCCTGCGTCTAAAAGAACATCCAACGCTTTAATTTGCACCAAAAAAAATGTGGCCAATGTATGAGCTAAAAAATGCGCTGTAATAGTGTAATTGAAATTGTCTAGCAACCAACCATTTAGTAGATAGCGATAGTATAGTACAACTTAAGCTGACTTGTGTATTTAATTTAACCTTCCAATATAATTTATGACATCAAAACACAAACGTGAGAAATATTTATTTCTGCAAGATATCTCATCTTCATAACACCCACTTTGACTTTTTGACAACTAGAGGGTATACAAAATAGAATGAATGAAGAAAGAAATTAAATTGTGCACATTTCCGTGTGACGGAAATTGCCCAAGTTTGTCACATGGAAAGCGCCATATACGAATAAAACCATAACCACAACAATAACAACAACAGCAGCAATAATACGAACAACAATAGCAAAAGCTATTTAGGGGCTTTATGCTTTTGGCGCGAAAAGTTTGCGTTCAATCCCCGCATTTGCCCTCTGGGCGCGAACGTGAAAATCTGCTTAAAATTGAGAATCATATTTTGCACGTCTCTCTGCCACCTTTCCTTTCCCCCCACGCCCATTATGGCACACGCACATGCTCTGGCTGGCAGGTGTAAATTATGTTTATTAATTTATGTGTTTTGATTTAACAAAATAATCATAATAATAAGAGCCACAATTCTAACATTATTCGCATTCGGCATGCTAATTGAAAGCGCTCTAAATTAGCTTGAATTATGTAAACCCCGAAATTTCGCTTGTAATTTGCTCTGTGCAAATTTCATTAATTTAAATGCATAATTAATAACTGCAGCTTGGTTCAACTGCACGCTTTGCGTATCTAATAATTCAAATCAATGTTCTACACTTAATGGCTTCGATGTACAATTGGGCAACGGTTTCTTAATTTATGGTCAAACATAAATTACCATTTATAACTATTATGATAATTTTAGAGTCTATAATTATGCAGAGTTTGCGTGCCACACATAAATATGTTGGTTTAATTTGTTGTCAAAGATAGACAGTTAGCCTATATGTTTAATGATTAACAGAAAGTAGAGATATTATTTGCAATTTATTCCAAAAATTTATAAATCACCTTACTTTGAATACTTGAACCATAAAATTTAAATATATTTTCGGTGCTTAAGTTCTGTATATCATATTTGTTGAAGAAAGATAGTAAATCAATTGTGGCATTAATTATTTTATGTAATTATAAATTTACTTAAATTTTGTAATTATAAAAGAAATATTCTTAAATACATTTATAGTCTATCTGTTCAACTAATATGTAAAGACCTTAAAGGCAAAAAAATAATGCTTATGATAATTTATAAACTAAGAAATAGCTTGAAGTCAAATATATTTAGTTTTTAAGTTATAAACAGTTTAATTGTTTTTTATTATTAGTTGAGCTTTTTATTTATGCCAGAGTAAACTGTACTCGCACTTGAAAACCGACTCACACGACCTCAAAGGGTCACTGTAATAAAAATAAATAAGCGTCGCCCGTTCTTGACTTGAACAACAATATATTTAGTATCTTCTTTATTATTTGTATAACAATTAAGCTACATCTGCATGCATGTGAGTGTGTGACTCTTTGAGCGCGTGTGTGTGAGTGTGTTTGCATCTTCCTTTTAAACATTATTATCGTGATGAGCATGATGAGTAACTGCTAAGCTGACAAACGGAATGACAAATTGTAAGGGACAATTGTTGTTATTGTTGTTGTAGCTGTTGCCGCATATGAGTGTACCCATGCTTACGAACAAACACTCACACTCAACCTCATACTGGCACTGGCAGTCACATGTAGAATCGTCGTTAACGTCATGCTTTGGTTGGTTAACTCGTCTCCCTCTCTATCTGTCTGGTTAGTTGAATTTGCTTGTGCTTACTTTTTCAATTTGTGTGCGACGGGTGCATTGCCATAATTGCCACACAGTGCCACAGCCACAGTCATGTGCCTCTCCACGTGCAACATGCAACAAACTACTTGCAACTGCCGCCCAACAACAGCAAGATGACTCGACTGCTTCTTTTGAAGCCGCTTTCGTTGCCGCTTGGAGTCGTGCATGCAGCTGTTTGTTGATTTCTTTTAATCTCTTGCTGTTTGTTTGTTTGTTTGATGCCCTTGTTGTTGGTGTTGTTGTTCGCATTGTTGCTCCTACTTCTGCTGCTGTTGCTGCTGCTGTTACTGTTGCTGGTGTCTGCACACAGTTGCTTTAATTATTGTCAGCCAAACTGTCGCTGCAACGGTCGCCTGCATGTGTTATATTTGTGTACGACAGTGTGTCTGTTTACTTACTTTATTTATATTTATATCTGTTTCCGACTTTTAATTAATTTATGCGCCTTGCATTCCCCCAGACGCTTAAATAGTGCGTTAAATTCAGCCAGCTGACAACGCTGCATTGCAATTCAATTATCTTTCATATATAGTTTAAATATGAATACACTTACTAAATCTATTCATTTTGAATAACATTCTTTACCTTTATATTAACAAATGTTTATAAATAAAAATGATCTATGGATTGACAAATTTTAACAATTATATTTAATTAATGGTTGATTTATTTATTTTCATCTATTAAGACAGCTTATTTGTATTTCAATCATCATTTCACTTAAAGCCTAATCCATTAGTAACAAATTTGATCAGGGTTGTCATATGAGATGAAAAATTTACTAATTATTCCACAGTGTGTTATCTTGCTTATTATTTAAGTCGTAAATAACTTTTACCAGCTTATGACACAATACTAACTAGCTAACTAGTTATGTAAAAGAAATGTGCATAATTTGCTCATGCATATTTAAATAAATAATCTCCTATTATGTAATAGTCATTTTTGCAGCTTATTGTTAATATTAAAGTTAACTTACAACTTCGTTGAGCTGTTAAATGTGTGCGGCTATTTGTTATTGATTTTTAGAGATTGAGCAAACAATGCCAATAAAAACAATAAAGTCAACAACAACAAATGGCGAATACAAACTGCCAGTCTGCCAGACAAGAGTCATATGTCAATTGGTTAATTAAAAGAGTCGACTTCGATAACCTTTAATGTCACATTCATGTATTTTTCTCATGCTTTATTTGTCATATATTTTGCTTTTGTCACTCGACAGAGTTTGCTTTTTATTTACAAATTGTTTTTCAAATGCATATCTAAATTGTTATCTATATTTTTTTAATGAGTCTCCAACTTGATTATTTCGCCAAGCTTTTAATAAACTTAAACATGCAAATAAAATTTAATGCATTCTTAAACAAGCTCCCTTTTTATAGAAAACTTAAAATAATAATAAATCACTTTCTTTTCATTGTCATTGCAGCTAAGGAAAATTTGTGAAGAAGAAATCTTAAATTATGGTAAGTAAATACAGCGTTTAAAGTGCAGTGCTAATTGGGGTCTCTTTTGCAACATTTCACATGGCAATTACATGGTAAAAAGAAGAGAAGAAAAAGCTGGAAAATTAACATAAAAAATTAGCAAACACTTAAGTCATTTCTCCATGTCAAATGTCCCCAAGAGAGAAATATTTCTTAATTTATGCTGCTTGGCTCTCATGTAAATGAAAATTTTATGCTTTCGCATATTTCACGCAGCGTCGGCAACTTTGTAGCTGTAGCTTAAGCCATGAGAGAGGGAGCTGGAGATTTTGACCACTTAATATGCAATGAGTAATGTTTAAATGTAACCAGGACAATACCAGAATGCGGCAACCCTCGCTATTGTTGCCTAGATACACGACGAGCTTTGACTTTTCACACTACGCTTTAATTTCGTCATTTGGCTGAAAATCTACAAGGAAATCTTCAATGCAATTTATATGCGCCAGCTCAACATGTACCAGCAACTGGGTCGGTTGCATATAAAATGTCATGTCTTGTTGCTGGGTAACGTGTGTACATTTTAAATTTCCAATTCTTCCTGCCTTAAAGAATGTCTTTGCACTGCCGAGTGTCGTCGAGGGCTTATACGTATTGCGTAATTAATAATTTTGTGGCCACAAGGCAATGACTGGGGCTGTGGCTGAAAGCACAATTTCCGGCTCATTAGAGCGTCTGGCAAAAGTCCGTGTCATGTCTCGAGACTGCCGGTCTTGGCCGGGCACAGAGCTCAATTAATTTGATAGGTCGACCACAAATTTTAGATTGCAAAATTCTCTCTCTCTCACTCTCTTTGACTTTGATATAGTTGATAACTGCTATCATAATGCGGCCTAATTGTGGCATCGTTAGTGGCTACTAAGCTTGATTGCCGCATCGAAGTCAAGTCCATGCCTCTAATTTATTTGTGATCTCTAATCTGACTGTTTATATCTCGTACTCGTATTACCATGACTGCCAGTGACTTTTGCATATTTGGCAATAAGATTTCTATAGCAATCAGACAATGCCTTGCTTGTGTCATGTGTGTATATTGGCAACAAAGCAAATCAAATTTAATGATAAGCTCATGTGCTTGAACATGTCTTTTCCGCTTGATGAGTTTGCCGCAGCACGACAACAACAGCCCACTCTCCCACACTTCACATAGACTCTCTAATTTAACAGCGTTGCGTAGTCGCTGGTTGTGCGCATCGCGCTCCAAGGACTAAGGACCTTTGGCATTTTCAACGTAGCTAACGAAGCGAAGTGAACAGACAACGACAACAGCAACGACGGGAGTTAGGGACCATTATATATGGATTTTATTTATGGCATATTTTTAGGTGCTCACAGCTAAAAACACAAAACACTCAAATAAAGTGTTGAGCAGCGTAAAAAAATACAGCAGAAATGTTGCATAAATTAAATTTGCTTAAATCGAACTCTTGCGATAGTTGCTTTGGTTTAAAATCTCTCGTGCTTTTAATTTAATCCAAAGTCCATCCGGTGAGGTTATTAATGGTGCGGGCAGATGTGAAACCTCCACTGTGGCATTTTCATCCCACTCCAGATGATAATTCTGCAGCAGCTTAATCAACGCCACTTTAATTACCATTTTGGCAAAGTTTTGTGCTATGCAAAAAGGGAAATTTTATAGAAGAATTTATGCTGTGTTGTTTACACTTACCCACGCATTGTGCGCCACCAATGCCAAAACCCACAAAGGTGGATTGCCTGAGCTTGTCGTGCAGAAAGCGCAGTGGTTTGTATTTGTGTGGTTCACCAAAGTATTTGTCATCCCGTTGTATGGCCAAAAGTGGTATCATCAGCGTCTTGCCTTCCCCAATAGTAAACTTGGTGCCGGGTAATGTGTAGCTCTTGCGGCAAGTTCGTTCAATCAGCGGCACTGGAGGATATTTGCGCAACGTTTCTGTGAAGTAAATTACAATTTAATACAGTCTCCGGAATAGCAATCAACTATATTAATATCTGAGCAGCATAAACAATTCTGCAATTTTATTGCCTAAGTCAGTTGCATGCTCCTGTCTGAATTATAGTTTTTTTTAATTGCCAACTCAGTTTCTGCTCACCTTTCACACACATGTCCATATATTTCAAGTCCTCCAGTTGCTGAAACTGCAGCTCACCGTTCTCGGAGTGCAGTTCTTTTATCTCCGCCTGCAGCTTCTCCACAATCAGCGGCTGCTGAGCGATCTCATAAAGTGTCAGCGTAATGGTTGAAGCCAGGCTGTCCAGAGCGGACTGCAGCAAATCCTCAGCCACTCTGGCCAATCGCTTAATGGACATCAGTTTGTCTTCCTCTGTGAGGAAATTAATTGACTTAGTAAGGCATAAAAGAAGTGGCTTAGGTAACTAACCAATCGCATGCTCGACTTGCCATCTATCGCTGCTCAAGTCGTTGCCGTTGCGAAACTTGACCAGCAGCTGCAGCATGTCCTTGCGTATAATGCCACGCTCCTCGCGCTGCTCCACGTTGCGCTGAATGATGTCCAGCAGGCGATAGGTGAGCGTTGATTTCTGCGGCACGCCGCGAAGAGTGCTAAGAAAATTAAAATTTATGTATAATATAGATCGAATTATGAAGATAGTGTGTAATTACTCACAAGGATTGCAGGTGGCCATGCTGGGCAGGATTGTTCGCATAGCTGTTGAGTATGTGATCCTGTTGCTCAAAGTTGTTCACATCCAGGCCATAGACCAAGTTGCCCATGATGCCCACAGCGTAACTGATAGAAGCAAATGTTATCGATAATCCATTTTGACTACATTTGTTACTCACATTCTAAGCAGAGGCTGCAAATCCAGCTGGAGCTGCCCCTGCACCTCCTGCTGCTGCAAGTGCTGTATCATTTGATTGGCCACATCTTGCATATTCAGAAACATGGGCTGCAAACGTTTCGAGCTAAACATGGGTGCCAATTTCTCCAGCAGATTAAATCGCTTGTAGCCCTTGATGTAGTCCCACTTGGAGTCCAAAAAGTGCCCGTTTGCCTGCTGCAGAATGTTGCAAGCGAGCTCCACGTTGCGTACGAGCAGCACGGGTCGAAAGAAGCAATAGATGCCGTGCAGACGATCACGACCCTCGTGGTAGGCCTCACAGATGGCCTCCACGTGTCGGAACTCGCGACGATAGGCCTGGCAGAGGAAGTCCCATGAGAGTGCGGCCTGCTCGCTTGGAAAGCCCTTGCGTCGCCAATAGCTGTAGATGTGTCGCACGAACAGAAAGATCACCGAGTAGAGCAGTATGGGTAAGAGCAGCCACATGTTGAGGCTGAGACGGACGTTGATGAACTGACTGCGAATCCAGATTCTGATAATTATGGCAGGTTGCGGCGTCTGCAACCTCTGAATGTCTGTGTTTGTGTTTGCGTCTGCTTCTGTTGCCTGTGGCACAGAAATTCACAATCCAATGAAACCGAAAGTCACGTCTCAGGCTACGTTGCGGCGTCTCTCTCTGGTCTCTGGTCGTCTGGACAGCGAATCAACGATGTCTGACCAACCAACAAAAAAAACGCAAACTGAAAACCCGGCAACTGCACTGCTATCGCCCTTTCAGTTATCTCTCTCGCTCAATCGCTCTCTCGCTCGCTCTTCTGTGCTGATAATGAGCTCACGTTGTCTCTTGCCCTGCGTCCTGATAATAATTTATACAGCAGCAGCTGTACCGGACAAGACGCAGCTTAATATTATCAGTACTCAGTGCTCAGTTGCTATACGATTCGATTTGTTTACAAATCTCTCACTTTACTCTCTCTCTCTCTCCTTCTCTTTGACTGCAACATGCAGCGTCATCATTTACAGCTGATAACAATGTAGCAAACGCACATTATGATCAGCCTCTTCTAACTCTAAGGAAATCCAGTTTTGCTCCGCTGTTGCCCAAGTCGCCTCGTTTTTGGCCAGGGCTAACTTGAGTCTGACCTTGCAACGACCAAATCGATCGATGCGATCAATAGCAACTACTACCTGTCTGTCCTTCTGGCTCACAGTCTGTGCAAGCACTGAACATATTAATAATTGTACTAACAGACGAAAAATTGCACTTGTTATTATAAATAAATAATAAGATAATATGACATTGAGTGTCGCGTCTCGAGTTGTGGATTAGTGCACTTGAAACTGATGCAGTCTCTAAAGCGGTCTAAGATAGTGCAATATATATAGCACCAATTAACAGCTATCTAGCAGTACATTACTTCATATACATTATATATATGCACTACCTGTGATTGCTAAGGCCAAGGCCTGAGGTATGCTTGATACCTGAGGGTCTGCCTAGTCTGCTGCCTTATCTGCAAAATTTCCTAACAAATGCGAAGAAAAATCCAAATACCCACAAAATGTGTACTCTCTTAGCCAGGTAAATTCCTAAAGTACAATATTTCCCATACTTACTTATATTTATGGCTTAGGAGAACAGCTTACTTGACTCACAGCCAATTCGATTTAAACTAAAACCATATTCACATCTTTTAGAACAAAAACAGCCAAACGGCTGTATGTTTCAGCTTATGACCAGAAAATACTCTACACTTTAAATATTGATAAGCTGGAAAAGAACATATGTCAGATTTAAAGATGTACAACTCAAAGGTCGATTTGTAAAGTTGGCATATTGACATGACGCGGCATAATTCTTATAATATTAAATGGAAATCTCTGCTGATGTTTACAAAAAGAAATACAAATTGACATTCAATTCTAGTCATTATTACTTGCATAAATATGCCCCATTTTACTAAAGGGTATTCAACGCTTTTAACCCAAAAGTTCAGCTTCATTGCATCTGATTTCCATCTCATTTTCTTGGTTTACTTGAAATTAACCCGATATGACAAATGCAACTGATTTATTCACGCCTATATGGAGTAGGTGGAATTTTCTATTTTATCTCAGCTTATGCTTACATTTGTCTAAATATTCTGTAGCATAAACTCAGTTGAAACTTTAACAGAGCCTGCAGCTTCCTACAGCCATTCTCGTATTCCCTTTATTTATTTAACTGGATTTCTTGTATTTCAAGAGCTGTTGAAATTACAGCTGAAGGCGTTAAAACAGTTAATAGCTATTTTTGTTGGCAATTAGATGCGCACTTGACGTTCAGATTGAAATTGAACAATCACTTAAATTTGATACTTAATTGCAGCTCTCGCATTGTTTGATAGACACTTAGACTTAAACTCAAGCTAAGTTAATTTGCTTAGAAAATTAAATTATGAATGAACGTTTCAACTGGTTGAATATTTAATTATAATTGAATGCTTGTACAATATTAATTCTACTTGAGCATGATATAATTTAACACTCTTCACATCAATTAAGTATGCACTTCCATTGAGCCTTATAAACCTTAACCGTATTAACAGTCAATTAAACAGCTACTATGGCAACTGAAATTACTATCAAGTGTCAACTTCAATTTGAATGCCTGACGAAATTCAAAAGGAATTCCTGTAGCAAAAAGAGAGGAAGTTATTAATCACGCCCATTGCATGCGAAGTTCAAAAATGCAAATTGAGTGTGTGTGTGTGTGTTAATAAAAAAGAAGAAAAACATGCTAAAAATGCATTGAAATTTATATTTTAAGTTGTTACTTCTGCTGATGCCAACACGCCAACCGGAGGCAATTTTCCAGAGCACTGAATAATTTAGTGCCGATTGTAGGCACAGGAGGAGAGCGAGGAATGGAAGGCTGCCTGGGGAGCTCAGGTAACCGGTAACCTTTTGAATGCCACTTGTTGCTTGTTTGGTTTCCCATAATTGCAGCTAGCAGTGGGAATTTGATTTAAATATAGAGCAGGTTACATGGCCACCATTAAAAGTTATGTGATACAATTTCTCACAATTAATTGCAACTGTTGCAGCTGCAACGCAATGTGGGGCATGCCATAGGCATCATTTAAATGGGTTTAGAATTCTGTTGGAATTGGCCACGTTTAAACATAAGAGTTATTGAGTAAGTGCCAAAACAATTTGGCCAGCTTCTATTCAATATACTTGACCATCTTCATTTCGGGCCATTTGGCAGCTTTACAACTTTTGTCGATTCATGGACACACGGTAGTTGCAACAGCTGGTTGCAACGGGCTAAGGCTATGGCTCATCGAGCAGAGACAGACACAGTCATGGCAGCCGTTGAAAGCTCAATGCAAATGCTCCTTACTTCTTCCTGGCAGCCCTTCACTCGGCATTTAGTCATGTGATCGCCATGACTTGCCAGATGTGTCAAACAATTACATGAAACTGCAAAATCCTTACAAAACAGCCAAGAAAACCTCAATATTATTGTCTGTAAAATACGGCTCTCATCCCATGAATACTCCTGTACTGGATACTTATATCCTTACATTGGTTCACAAAATAATTTAAAATATTAATGTCCAAAAATAGACTCTTTTGTAGAGTAAAAATAAATGCATGCCACATATATGTTATACATGAAATTTTTGTTCCTTTATTTTTGCATTTTTCAAGAATTTTTAATAAACCATTACTAAAGTTTAAGTTCTTCGATAACATATTTAAGAACTTTTAAAAGATTGCCTTATCACTTTTTTTTATTAATTTAAATATAACTCGAAAACTTCATGAAATAATGGCTTTGTTATTCTCCGATTAAGCATAAACTATACCAGCTTATCTTGTTTTTTTTTTAATAATTTGTGGCGAATTTCGCATTAAATAAAAATTCGTCAGACTTCAAACTGCGCATATTGTTTTCAAAATAATTGAGATAAATGTTTGGCTCTATAAATGGCACATTTTTTTCATATTTTGTGGATAAGCATAGCTTGACCGGATATATGAAACAAATATGCACAGTTTCTAATTTAATATTGAAGTAATTGAAAACTTAAAGTGATTCAGAGACGCCCAATTAAAACAATTGCATATATATGAAATATTACATTATTCAGGGCACGTGTCATTTACATTCAAATTGGCTGCCACGTTCTGTTCGATTTCTCACAGGTATACAAAATTAATAATAATATGAATTATAATTGTACGAACACGAGCAGTGGAAATTTACCTTTCAGCTCAACGTCGGCATGTGCATGTTTTCTTAGAATTACATTACGTAAACTTTGCAATTTGTGTTGTTCAATTTTAGCTAAAAATAATTGTGCCGTAAATCAGAAACAAATGCAATTTGAGAGTCAAATTTAAATGAATGAATGACTACTGTACTATATGAGTAAGTATGAGTATACGAGTTCCACTCGGTTTGCTTTTTCAGGCGCTGCTAGCAATTTGCAAGTTAACAAAAATATTAGTCAGCTACTTGACAGACTCGTCTCCAGATTCAGTTGCCACTCATTTACACACCCTCTTCACCACCACCCACAGCTTGTCAGCATCTTTCACAATGCGCTGCTTTGTGTACAATTTTTGTTTGCCTCCAGAACGCCGTGAAGTTCATGAACAAAAACTAAACGACGAGGGGATGGGGATAGGGAAGAGACAAAAAATGAAAACAAAATATGAATAAGCAAAATATGAATGGTCGCCAAGCAGACACGTAGATACTCTAATATACAGATTTGAAAATATATTTCTAGATTTTAGATTAGCCTACAATTGTCTGAAATAGAATTTATCATTGAGATTAGCAAAAGAATATTTAACGCGTAAACTTCACTGCCCCGACCACCCACGCAATAAACTGATATGAGTAAAAATGTTTAAATATACTAAGCTCAAAATTGTCTATTTAAATATTATTGTTCAAATGGCAAATCTAGTTGATTTCTTTTAAAAACAATTAAATATTCTAACCCGAATTTTTGAATGTTAAAAAATCTTCAAATTAAACTAAAAATTAACATCACAAAACATATTTGTAAAACCAAGAGCAAAAACTCATTAACCCTAAGCTAAATCACACAATAGGCTTACCTTGAACACATAAAAACAAACATAATAAGAATCAGTATTTAGAATATGTTGAGATATTTTCAGTCAATTTTTTTTAAACAAGTATTTGAAAATGTATGCATAGTCAATAGACCTGCCCGGAGATAAACAAAGAGCATGGCAAATGGCAAAAAGTATTTACATGCAAATTACTCATTGGGACAAGTGCAGTGCAGTGCGTGGCTTATGGTTGACTGAGAGGGAGTGAGTGGGGGTAGTACCAACAAATACAATGGTGCGAAATTTGCATGTTTATGCGAAATAACATTGCGTTTTTGTTATGAAAATGTACTCGGCTAGCTTATGGCAAGGGCAAAGCGGCAAATGCAAAGTACAACATGTCGTATGCGCAACGTAGCCAAATTTTTAGTTTGGAAACTTGAGCGTTGTCGGTGGAATTTTGCGGTGCTAACTGCGCGATTTTTGATGCCAACTCAGCGCGTTTCTCTTGACTTGAACGTTGATGTTGGATTTGGATATGGATATGTCAACCTCCCCTCCCTTGACCCCAGGGGGAAATTCAGTTGCAGCTTCAACTTCAACTTTGCATGCAAATTGCTTTATGGCCAAACGAAATTGGTTTAATAACAAATTCAATTTAAGTTTAAGCATTTTTGATACACATACGTGAGCATACAATAATTTTCTTATGCAGGAGTGCTGATGTCCATGGGGCGGGGGTGGGTGGTGAGAGTTGTGCACTCGGCGAGACGTTGGCTTTGTGCATTTTAATTGAATTTTCCCCTTTGGCAATTGCCGCTGCCAACGTCACAAAAATTAAATCACAGCACGTCTCTTTTTTTATTGTTGCTGTTCGAGTTGTTGTTGTTGCTATTGTTGCTGATGCACTTGAACAATTTTTCATAATGCCAACGTTGATCTATGCAAGCCAGGCAGAAATTAACATAAAAGGCCTCAACTGCCGACTGACCCCAGGCCCCATATCCAACATACTTGTTTGACACGCCCCGTACCGCCCTGCCCCGCCTTGTTTCGCCCTTTGCAAACGATTTCAAATTGGGCCTTGTATTTGTATTTGTTGCATGCCACGGAAATGTACTATGATGTGAACAATGCTCTACAATTTGATTTCTGTTTGCTTTTCCTTCTCCCTAACACTTACTCTCTCTTTCTATTTTTATCCCCCATCATTCTGTCTCTGTTTCTGACAACATTTCACTGACCTGCCCCATGCACATGGTCAACAAATTTGGTTTTCTCTTTTGCTTTCCACAAAGCGAATTGTTGTTGAATTTCCTTCTCCTTCATTCAGCTGGTTTCTTTTGTGATTGTCGCATATTTTTAGTTCTCTTGTTGATGTTTCTTGGCTTGTCAATTTCAAGCGTTTGTTAAATCAAATAAATTATAAACATTTTGACAGATCTTCAAAATGTTGACAATTGATTGAAGCCGGGTTTGTGTTAATGTTGTATGAGGGTTGAACAAATCATTGGATTTTGATCTATTGGCAGAAATAAGATACCATTTTATTTTCCAAATAGTTACGAATATTTAAATGGAGAGAACAAGAAATTTATAAATTTCATTCCCATTTTTATTTAATTTAATTTTTTTTTTCATTTTTCAAATTTGTAATTGAATCTGCATAATCAAATTATATGCAACACTTAATATTTAAATGAAAAAAAAACATTTTTTTATTCAAAATTATAATGGTTGTCAGGATAGGTTTCCATACAAACAGTAATCACATTTATTGTCTACTGTCATTGCAATCAATAATTTATTAATTGCGTTCCAAATTAGTTTTCAAATGATTCAATTGGCTTATTAAATTTAATTAAAAATTACATTAAATAGACATTTGCAGAAAAGAGCACAATTAACAAAAGTTATGCCTTTTTTTTAACTATAATATAATTTGATTAATCTTAATCTTCATAATGGCCGCAAACATCGAAAGCAACTTAATACAAATTAGAACTAATTACTTGCAGTTCGTATTGATTAACTGGGCAATTCGAGAAGCTCGTCACGAGTAACGTATATACTCAGTTATAATGACCGTAAATAACAATTTCCAAGTATGCGTAGAATTTCGATTATTGGCTATAAATAAATTACGACGCAGGCAAAAAAATGTTGCACATACGCTGACTGGCACACAGTGTTTGGACGGGTTGACATTGAACTTGGTGCTTTATCGATACAACGAAGGCCACATGGCCAAGTCTCCACTTTCGTTTGGGGACTGGGTGGCATTAGGCATTAAATATTCATTTGGTCGACGGCTGCCACAACAATAAAAGCGTCAACCTCGACTTGGCCAGAACAGAACACAACAGAACTTGTTTAATTGTTCGACCAAATGTTGAACAACAACAGGCGATAGGCGATAGACAAAGAACCCCCGAGGGAGACTAGTAGCCAGTAGCCAGTAGCTGCTTCTTGGTAGGAGCTCGTAATGAAGCAACATAAATCTCGGCACTAAATATATTTGCCAGGACCGAGCCCAGCCAAAGCAAGGCAATTAATCTTTGCTCGCAAGATACTTTTTTCTACTTCTCTCTGTAATTTTTTGCTTGGTTTGGGGTGACACATAAAAAAAGACTCGAGGGAGCGACCAAAAGTGGGGAGTAATGGCACAATAAATGTGCATCCAGCTTGTGAAGCTGAGTTAAGAAATCACCGCAACATGCCACGTAGAGGTCGAGACGATTGAGGGAAAGGGCATGTGCGTGTAAATTATAGATAAGCGCGTTAATGTTGCAACAACTCCACGGCAAAAGTTTACTCCACAAGTTTGTCGAAATAAAAAAAACTTGGCCTAAAAGTGTGCCAGAGGCTCACAAGTGCCTGTCGTTTCGTTCTCTCAACGGATACGAGATACATTTTGTATGTTTTGTTGTCGCCACAGAACTTCCGGTTGTGGCTGCGGCTCTGACTGTGGCAACTTCAACTTACCTCGCCTGTTACGAGTCCCTCCTCGGGTGCCATTCGCTTCGCTCTGAAAATGTGTCGAAATGTCGTTGTATTATTATTTATGCTTTTTGCCTCTGCGTGCGACTTTAACGCGATTTAAAGTTAGCGTGTATTCTATTTTTTAGCACTTTCCATTTTAGCGCTACTACAAAATTGTTATTTGCCACTTTCCGTTGCAAATTAGCAATTTAAATAATTTAATTACATCGTGACCAGCAATTTGTGGCGTTAATTAAAACGTGCCAATGTCCACGTGCCACATACTGCTGAAGACCTGCCATCAATTGGGGTTGCACGGGCTTTGCTCCGCTGGTTAGCTAATTCGAGCTGAACCACAGCAAAGCACCTCAAAGTCCCAACATTAGCTATTCGAGTGCTCACGGGTGCAGGTGATTTCAGTTGCAGTTAACTGGCTTCAATTCCTTTTACTATTTGCATATTTATTCTTTGAATTTAATATTGAGCAATTTGATTGGGTTTACCGTTTGAACTTATCAATAATTGATTAATGCTGGCTTAACTACATTTGAGTATAATATTTATAATGTTTGTTTATAATGTTTTTCCGAAACATTTATTGGAATTAAAAGCGAAAAGCTATTTCAAAATAACAGTTTGTTAGAGATGCTTGTTAAATGTGGGGTCATGATTTATGAATACAAGAAAAATACAATTGCGATTTGCCAAATTTATTTACATTTTACTCGATATATTTTCCGTTGAGTTTTCTGTGTTTTAATCTCAACATACTATAAATTCGGAATTTAATAAAAATTTCATTGCTTATATATAAATTGCCCTCTTGGGAGCACATTGTTAATATTTAGTATTTTTGTGATTATTCACAAATTACTTATACAGAAATCAAACGGGTCAATATAATGGTACACATATTCAATAATTGTGCAGTACTGAATTGATTGCACAACATGTCGCATGAGTAATTAATACGTATTGCTAGGAAATCGACATGTAAATTGTATGCTTGAAAATTGTATTAAGCAATCGAGAATGAATGGCTACATCAATATAGAATTGGCTAAAATAGTTTGTGAAAATACTGTGGAGCTAATTTGATGGTTTGCTTACAGTCTTTGGAGCGGAAATTGATTGTGTATAATTTCCAGTTGAGCTCACCCGATGAGCGACCGCAATTGAAGCTGCAACAAAAACAAACCAAACAATAGCAAAAACTACTAAACTGAAGTACAGAAAGTGCAGCCAAAAGGCAAAGCGCGTGCTGGGAATTTGTTGTTTTGGCCCCGCTACTACTGCCAACTTTGATCGAGGTTGAACAACACAAAACTGAACTGAAAACAATTTCCATTGCATTAGCGACGTTGTAATGTGCCAAGTGAAATGCGCTCAGACTCCCGAACCGAACCGAACCGAACCACAAAACCAAATAAAATTGAAAAGCTTTTTACACTTTGCCACAAATCTAATTTGAAAATTCTCTTCTTGCCTTTATATTTCAGATGTCACATCAGTTGCAGCAAACACGTCGCCGCTTGGGCTCTGTGAGCGACTCGGCACCGCCGTCAGAGTCCAGCGAGGGCACCGCCTCCTCGGAGCAGCGGGATGAGCTCATATTGCATCCAGACTGGTCGGCACACTCACAGTCGTCGGCACAGCGGAGCAGTGCACATGGCACCACATCGCTGTACAATGCATCCGACATTGATGCAGACACCATTAGCACCGACACGACCAGCAATACAAATCTCTCCGACTATGAACGTGGCCAGGTCGAGAGTTTCTTTGCCGGCCTGGGCACTGAGATATTTGTAAGCGGTGCTCTGGCCAATCTGTATGAGGGCACTGGTAATGATGGTGACTGGCGACTGGTATTCACCGGCATACCCGTTATACTGCATGACAAGGGCAATGCACGGTCCAGATCCATGCCACGTGTGACGCTTGTGTTGGCCGAGCGTGGTTCGTGCTTTGCCTTGTGGTCGGATCGTGTCGATAATCTATCGAATTATCGCATTGCGGGCCCCTCGTTTCATACCATGTGCCTGTCCAGCAATCATCAGCAAATGATTGGCTTCAGTTTCGATTCAACAGACGCAGCACGTGAACTCTGGCAACATGTCGAACGACTCGTCAGCGATCCCGAGAACATTGCTCTCTCGGTGCCCGGACGCAAGCAGAAGAAACAGAAGCGTGTGAAGCCGGCACCATTGCCACCCAAATCACAGATATCGCATCCATGTCAGTTCCATCATGTGACCAGTGTGGTGAAGGAGGACAATGAGCGCTATTACAGCATGCAGGCATTTGGGCCGATCAATTCGCAGCAGCAACAACGTTGATCAGCGTCGGGCGCGTGGATCTGGAACACGGGCGCCCTCTGGTGGCAGAATTAGCCCCAAACATACCTCCCCAATACATATAAACTTTCCAGTAACCAATACCAATAACCCCTCCCTGCTCCCCACTCAACGTAAGGCATAGTTATGTAATCAAATTTGTTATAGCCAGTTTAGGGCGTAAGTTTTGACAATGTGTTGGATGCTGCACAGCTGTGTGGATCGCGCACATTTATCTGTGATACCATCTAGGCGTCTATATATTCCTAGACATTAGCATATGCGCAATAAAGTAATGAATAACTACATGTTTAATTTCAAATGCAAGTGAAAATTGCAAATCAATAAAGTTATATTTAAATTTAACATAACATAACAAATAATTACAATACAAATACAAATCTAAGCTAGTTCGAACGATTGTCAATAAGCGACCGAGTTTTATAACGTTTTCTAAATATCGTCAACATAATGATACATTCAATCATATATACATACATATGTGCATAAATCTAACATATGTATGTGTGAGTTTACTATCCATTAAGTGTATGTAAAGTTCATTCATAGACATTTTGTATGCAAAAGTCCATATAACATATAATATATTGTAACTTTGCTTGTTTTCTTATCAAATTTTATCTAACTGTTTTTAGCTCTACGTACCATATGCATACATACATACATATAATAAACACACATACACAATATACATATAGTTATACATACATATATTATCTATATATATAACTGATCGTGTGTAGCTCTAAGCATTACGACTACATTCTAAAGCTAACAAACTATTGTATTTCTTAATCATCCGAAATTGCATAAGCAGATGTCAAAATCAAATAAAGCTGAATCAAAAAAATATATATATAGCTTTATATTTATATAGATTGAATTCTTAAATATAGTGCAATTATCATGAAGGATTTTACTACGAATACTTTGCAAAATATTAGAACAGTTGTGCAGTTGTTAAACTAATAAATAATAGGGATTTTTAAATTATTTATTTTATACAAATTACATATCTTATTGAATGTCGACCCCATTCAGAAAATTTGTGATTCCTTCATTATTTAATTTGAAACTCTATTGAAGTTGGCAATAAGTGCAATTAGGTTACCCTTGCCCTTGTACGAGTTCACCCAATAATTTGTCTTTAATTGTGCTAGCAATTACAACACCATTACAATTACAGTAACAGTAACATTTACAGTTACAGTTACAGTTGAGAAAGAAAGTGTAGGCTGGGGCCAAAATGAAGGCTGCCCGCATAATTAATCAAGGGTCTGTGAAAGCACTTCAAGTGGGAGTTTGGAGTTTGATTGCGAGCTGCTGCTGCTGCTGCTGCTCTTGATTGACTGCCACAAGTGCAATAAAAGTGTTTAAATCATGTGACACAGACACTGCGAACAGTCAGAGGCAATTTGTGTTGTGGTTGTGGCAGATGCAGTCCACAATTGTTGTTATATAAGTGCCTGGGCAGCCGTAATACCCATTTATGCTAATTAAGATACATCGAGTGGCGCTCAGAAGTAAGAGGAGAATGGCTGGAGGCAAGGTGGGCAACCTCTGTGGTTGCTGCTGTCCAACATTATGAATGTGCTTGCATTTTATGGTCTTTTTATTGTTTTATGTTTCGTGTGTGTATTGCCATTATTAATGCCATCATTGCGCACATTTGTAACATTTATAACAAATACGAATACAAGTATTTCGTGTGGCGACAAATTTAAAACATTTTCAACACATTTTAACGCCTTTGAATGATGTACGCTTTTGACGCCAGACCCCAACAATTGAACCGCAAAGTGAATGAACTTGCAATGCAGCTTTAAATTCAATATGCCCAACATACATGCAGACAATCTAGGCGATTCTCTTTGGTGAAACCTTAAATATACTTGGATGTTCAACAGCTGGAGTTTTAATTAAAAATTGAGAGTCGATGAAAAAATATTTGGTTTAAAAAAACAACAAATACAAACATATTATTGTTACCCATTTTAAATGTTTTTCAATTCAAAATAAAATATGTTATTTTTCATTCAATTTATATATATGTAGATAGTTGGTAAAAAACAAAAAAAGTTAATGCTCGTATGTTATTATAAGCATTTGCTTTTAGCAAAACAATTTTGAACAATAATTTCCAAAATGCAGTCAAATATTAATTTGAACTTTTAATTGAAATTTGTTAGCCATTTTCACAACGGCAAATAGCATTTTAATACCCTATGCTCGTTGAAAAGGGATGTGTAACGGTTGAATTTGTTATGTCACAAATTGAAACGGGAATTTAGATTCTAAATGAAGTTATATTTGTTATGTTCTCTTTTTTTGTATACACATTAAGTTCATCTTAAACATTAGCATCAATGAAAAAATATTATTGATTGACATATGTGTACATTGCATTCGATTCAAATTGTATCAGTATTTGTATAAAAACATAAGTTATTAAGAAGTTGAATTCTTTGTATATTCTACCTTAGCTGAATAGACAGCATCCCCTAGTCGAGCATACTCCGTGACATTTGAACTAGTTATGTGCATAGCATTGTTGCGAATGAAATGAAATATTTTGTCTGACCACAGGCTAATGGTCGAGTAATCCCCAATATTTTTGGCTTCAAATGCAAATTGTTCCCTCTGCCGCACCTTCTAACTCAAACAGTCTCGTATTTGCACTCTGCCCGTTTCATTCTCAAACACAGATTTGTGTAAAACAATATTTTAATTTGCTGTAGCTAACATACCACAGCAACCTACAGCTCTTGTCGATACTCGTATCATCCAAGTGGGTTCAAAATACTCGCTAATGTGGGTGCGTTACCAACTAAAAAGCCGCAGAAAAAAACTATTTTTGTGATGACTTTAGCAGTTGACTGCTGCAAACTGTGGCTTAATTGTTGCCACCGACAATAAGCGGAAGTTTGTGGCTTCAACGATGGTGTGGCTGTCAATGTGGCTTTCAATCTGAATGAGGTGTGCGTTGAGTGTGTGTGTGCCGCTTGCTTTGTGCTCATAAGTGAATCTCTGCAAAAATATGAAACCCGAAACGTGTAAACGAAATGTCATAGCTGTCCGCAACAACATCATTATTATCAACACCAACAGAGGCATCTTGGGCAGCTTCCACATCAAAATGCAAGTCAGGCAACCTCACACTGAGCTTTCCTTTTTTGTGCCTTTTGAAAAACCATTAAATCCGCTGGCAAACGTTAAGCAATGCAAAATAAAGTAAAGCATTCCCAAGCTACAAGAGATCCAAGGCTTTCAAGGTAAGGCGCCTGCAAGCATGCTATGCTTCTTTATGACAGTTTTTCAACACGTGTTTTGTGTTGTAAACAATTTGATGTGGCACGAAACATGCGCGGCCCACACTCATGTGTGACCTTTGCTTCGACACATTTGCACAGCCCCAAAGCAATGTTCACATACCCTGTAGTCGTTACAAGTCTTTGCTTAAAAAAACATATATAATATGTTTCAAATTACGCTTTCAAGATTTCGAATTTTTTAATAAAATACATTTAGTAGCAAAATAATTTCAATTCCCAAGTCAAATTGACAACACTTTTCAATAATGTTCAACTTTTATTTAAACATTATATATCTTTAGTTATCATAACACTCCATTGCAAACACTCGGCGTAAATTAAAGGGCATAAGAACTAGAAAAAGTGTCGCACATCAAGGAGCTGAAAGCTTAGACGAGACTTTTGTATATGCATTTCTAAGGATACACATACATGGGCATTCTCGCAAATTTCCATTTCTATGCCATAGTATTGCCTTTTGACGCTGACGTTGGCCTAGTTCCATGGCTCATCCTCGACTGACCATTTTGGCACGTTTGATAGTGATTCAATAGCGTTGTGAAGACAACAAGCTGGACATGCGGTAAGGTCATGTTCCATGCTGGGACGAGCGGATATCGCATTGCATTGCATTTCAATTTTATCACATACAAGCTCAAATATGCAAGCTGTCAACGTTCGAGCTGGAATTAGGCGAACTCAAATGGAACGTGTCCATGTTGTGCTCTCTTATTTGTCTATGGATTGATTATATGTATTCTAGGTTCGATACAGTTGACATAAGCTTCTATACAAAATGTCAATTATACAGTATTTGTCTTGTCAATTTTAAATTCCGCTCTATTACACACATACTTGTAGTTCTCATATACTATATTAATATGTCAATGATATTGATTTTGTTGTTTTCTCTACCGCAAAATGTAAAATGGTCATTTTAAAGTGTGGTGCTTAAATTAAATCAAGTGAATAAATATTAAATAAAATAGAATTTAGTTGGGAATAACTTTAAAATAAAAACTAGCAAATAAAATGACCAATCAAATAGAGATAAAGTTTATGTACTATATATTACGTGGTTCAGATTTTTTTTTAAATTTAAATGATGAAAATTGTAATGTTTTGATATGATAATAATTTTGAAAAATTTGTTCTCAACCTTTTAAGTTGATCGAATTATTCAAATACATTTAAATATATATGTATTTAAATTAAACACAAGCAATAAAATATTCTAAAATTATTTGAATAAATCATAAACTAAAACTGAAATCTGATGGAAATGATATGCCAGCCAATGCATATGGGGCCAAGTCAACTCAGGTGTAGTTGTATACCAAAGATTTGTGCCGCACCTGAGTGAGTTTAGCTTTAATAGGCGAATCTCCTCAAGTTGTGGCATCCACAAAGCACACAACACCGAGTCATCCGAGTCAATATGTTTGTGTGTGTGTAAGTATGAGAGATCAAAAGTCGCATTTGCTGCTGGCTGTGGCATAAAGGAGAGGCAGATCAAAGAGCAAACCTGTTGGACATGCTGCTGGGGCTGGGTGGGGCAAAAAGGAGAATATTTAGTGTTCTGTATGTGGCAAGATCACCAACCGAGGAGCAGCATATGTGGCCACCACACGAGACTTGTGGGGCAGGCAACGAGTGTCTGTCTCCCCCTCGCAAAAGCAAACCCAAAGCATGTTTTGGTTATGCCAGCCAAACAGCGCAACATTCTTCTTCGGCCAGCAGCGACTGGCGGCGAGTCCTCGCCATAGTTGAGCTCAGATCCCCTTGCCCTTTCGCTGTCTGCTGGCAGCCAGTCAAGCGGGTCGATCTTTTGCCGCCTGGGCCCGTTGGGAGTCAAGTTCATTGCACCGCCGTTGCTGTCTGGTGCCACGTCTGTGCTTCATTTGGAACTCACGTGCTTGCCGTTGTGCAATTTCCCATTTCAGACGTTTTAACAAGCAAAAATTATGCATCTTGATTGGCGGCTGCAGCAGAAAAAAACACACACAATTTTGATTAATAGCACATTTGCTAGCGCCACTGCCAACTGTCAGCTTCGATAAACTGAAAACTGGCGGCGTAGCACATTTGATTTATGTGCATTTCGAAAAAAATTACAGCTCGAGTGATATTTTTGCCAATTCAAAAATGTCAGCTGCTTGGTAATTTGAATATAACGTGTGTGTTTCATAGCAGACAGCTTGAATACATGCACAACTGTGATGTGGCGCTGGCAAATCAGTCATTGCATACGCTTAGCAAAGACAGGCACCATTTCAGTGGCGCCATCTTGGTACAAACCGCGCAAGTAATTCGTACGTGCTAGGGGAAAAACTAGAAATTAAAGAATTTGAATTTACAATTTATATTGAAAATGTAGCACCAATAGAGAAAAAACTGTTTTATTGCTGCCATGGAAAAACCTCAAGTTTATTTGAAAATACTTATAAAAAGATAAATGCAGTAAAAGGCAATCAATAAATGCTGCTTTCTCAGCAGTATTTGCTCTTAAAGTCATAATCCTCATCGCAACTACCCGCTGAAGTATTTCCCAACAGCTGATCCTTGCAGCCATGATGCAAACGATGCACATCCGAGTCGAAGCACTCGTCGTGCAACCGCTTATCGCGGCTCTTGCTGCGCTGTCGCTGATGATGGCGCCCATGATGAGAGTGCAAATGGGAAATGGTGTGGCCATGAGTATGTCCATGGGACAGAGAATGTGAATGGTTGTGGCTAGCTGTGGTGTGATGATGCGTGGGCGTCGGACTGAGGTCGCGTGGTGGACGGCAGTGGCTGGATGGTGGCACAGGATCATCGTAGCGCGGACAAGGATGATCTCCAACAGGCGAAGCAGTCTCGTAGCGCTTAGAGAGCAAAGTGAACTCCTGGTGGGCCGAACAGAGCGCCTGTAATCGATGCAATAGATCCGTCTCGGGCAGATCCCGTAAATGCAAAGTGCGGGCCACCGAAGTGCGGAAGGACTGCAAGTGTGAGAGACGTTGATTGGCTTCCGACAGTTGGGCGCTTAAACGAGTCACGTCATCACGCAGGGACTAGAGGGATAGAGAAGTGGCACTTATTAAAGTTACCTTATATATCTATTTAATCTTACGTTAATTAGCGCCTCATCCCGACAGCGTCGATTCTGATTGGACTCGCAGGATGATTTCATACGCTCCTTCATGGCATTGAGTTGCGACAGCAGCCTGGTCTTCTCATCCTCCAGATCGCAGATCTGTGTGGTCAGCTCATCGATCTTGCGTGCACGCTCCAATGAGGTAATCTTGTACTCCACCGCCTCGGCAAGCTGTGCTTTCACCTCAGCAATCTGAGATCGTGCATCCACCAGCTGTGCAGTGAGTTTGTCCACCTGTTTGGCAGCCTTTTTGGCACGACAAACTGCCTCATCGCGCTCTCCCTGCAGCATGCACTTGCCACGCGCACCATCCTCAATGATGGCCAGCTTACGACGCAGCAGCTCCAAGTGAAGATCCCTACGTTGCACTTGCTCCCGCAACACGCGCACTCGGCGCTGCAAGTTGTAGACGCTGCTGCTCTCCTTGAGTGGTATATCATGGCAGGATCGCTCGCGTCGCAGCTTACTCTGGCCATGATGATGATGGTGATGATCGCAGCAACCCTTCTCCATGGAATGATGTGCCAACTCGTGCTCACAATGGGCAGCCAGCCGTTCGGCACGTTCCAGCAAATTGTCAGCCATAAGATTAGTGTCGGCGCCCAAAGCTGGCGGCGCAGAGCACTCGCTCCAGCTGAGTGCGCCAGCGAGACGCTGCAGATACTCGGACAGACCCATGTGATCCTTGCGTAGCGTATGGATCTCGGCATGACACTTTTCCAGGCGCTCGGATAGCTCGCATTTCTGTGCCTCGCCCGTGCGCAGTCGGCACTCGGTGGACTCCTGTGTCTCCTTGAGCTTCTCATGTTCATTGCTCAGCTGATCTCGCAGCGAATGCATTTGCTAGCAAAGGAAAGAAATCCATAGATGAAACCTCGTTGAATCTCGACTGGCCAAATGACCATTAACATTAATATAATATAATGTTGCGCTAATGTTACAAACAAAGGCAATACAACAATCCCCAATATGTTTACTTACCGCATGTATGGCTTGGTTCTCGGCGAGCTGCTCGCGCAGCTTTTCCTTGATGAGCGTCTCGCAAGGCTCTGGCACATTGAGCATATTGCTGAGACTACGCAGGAACTGCAAACGATCCGCTTGAATGCGATCCAAGTTGTTCTGCAAACGATGGCAACGCGACTCGAAACCACGCAACTCCTCCTTGAGTTTCTCGCCATTGATTTCGGACTCTGTGAGACGATCCCGTTGCAACTGTAGATCCCGCTCGTACTGTCGACAACGGCCCTCCAGCTCATGGTTGTGATTGCCAGCACCATCCAGCTGGGCGCTCAAGCGTTGCTTCTCAATGTTGGCAAGCGACTTGAGATTGAGCAGCTCGGTCTCGCAGGAGCTGAGCGTGTCGCAGGTGGAGCTAACCTTCGACTTGGCGCGCTGCAGCTCGATCATGACCTCCTCGGCACGAGAGATGACACACTCGGGTGTGGCATGGCTGTTCTGATTGCTCTCGCAGACATCCATGCCAAGACAGATGCTGAGGCGACGCAGCAGATCATGTAGTTGCCCCTTGGCCTGCTCCTTATGCGACTCCTCGCTGGCAGCCATGCCCTCTAGATGTTGTATCTTGCACAGCAGCTCCTTGTTACGCTCATCCGAGCCACGTTTCTCGCGCTGCACTGTCTGTATGGTGGCATCGCAACGCGCTTGTACCGCTTGCTCGCGACTCTCCGATGACTGCAGTCGACCCTGGAGTGAAGCAATCAGGGCTGTCTGTCGGGCGGCCTGAGCACGTAGGTTCTCCACATCGGTCTCCTTGCTGCAGAGTGCGCTGCGTGTCTCCGAGAGCTGAAAGAAGCCACTTGGTGTTAAATTAAGGTCAGTTAAGTATTGGTTTAAATCTCTTACCTCGCTAGTCAGACGCTCCTTTTTGTAGGACAAGGCAGCCAGCTCGCTACGCAGCGTAGTCGTCATGTCGATGCTATGATGATGATCTGTAACTGTGATGCCAACGTTTCCGCAAGAGTTGTCCAGCTGCAGGCAGAAAAAGAATTAGATAAATGCCAAGTGGTTGCAACAGCAAATGCTACCAAATGATGATGATGTGGCGACAATCCACCACTGAGACCCAAGTGATGATGATGCAAATGATTATCGCTCGGCATGACGAAGCCAGTAGTGTATGCCCAACTGTCCAAGCGAAAGGCTGCAAGCCAACTGAACTGAACTGAACCGAACTGAAGTGCAGAAAATCCTGCCACTTGCCACCAGGCAACAGCCTAACAACTTGCCCCGCATTCAAGCCAGGTAACCAGGCATGCCAAAAAGGAATTTACTTCAACATAACATCACACACGACGTACAACTTCGACAACGACTATGGAAATTATGCTCGAATCGAGAGTTTGGGGCACTTTGGGGGAATCGTCTTTGGCATAAATGAAAACGAGCTCAATGGCACTGGTAAGGTAAAGCAGAAACCATTTCAACTCCCAACATTCGTACATCGGCAACTTTGTTATCAGTTGTTTGGTTTGTTTGCTGTTATTTGGGTCATTCACATGGCACCAACAAGCCGCCAAATGCAATTCATGCGAACGCACGCACCTCACGCCATATCCTTCTTGAGAGTGTGGAACTTTCTCTAGGCCCACATCCAGGAGCTGCACATGCACAGTGAGAAGGGGACGCAAGAAACAAGGACTACAAATTGGTTACAATTACAAAGGCATTTTGACGGCGAGGGGGGCTAAAAACTATTGCAAACAGTTTAGCATAATTTCTGAGCTCAATTCCATTTTTACAAAATTCATTAATAAACCTACTCCTTCAATTATCTCATTAATATATAATAAAATAATTTTAGGCAACCATTACTCTAGTCGATAAGGTTTAAATAGCGCAAAAATTGTTTTGCACAGCTTAAAGTTGAAATAAAAAATTAGTCAATTATTTAAAAGCAAAATTATTCATATTTTTATTTGATACATACTCTAACAATAAAATTTGTTATAATAAAATAATAATAATAGTCATAATGTAAAACCACTGTGCACTTCTTTTATGCAAATCCCATAACTCTATCGAAACTTGCCCAGACCCAGGCAACATCAACAAAACATTTAAGACCTTAGCAACCGCATAAGTTTAACACTTAAATAGGAAACAAAAAGAGTGTTTTGTTTTTTGATAAGCAGCATAGTGAATGCCTTTGGTTTTTATAGTATGAGAACATCATGCCAATAATAAAGATATCTCTTGGGATGATGCCGAACATTTAATATACTTTCAACGAACTATACATGTATATTTGAAATATAAAGTTAAATTGTTTTTAATAGCAAACTTTAAGTAGTAAACAAGTATATTTCAAATATTTAATGGCTGCGATTTAGTTATGGCTAATATATTTATTAAAGTGATAACTCCCTCCATATCAAATAAATGTTTTAAAACTTGAATGTTGCCTGTGAAAAATGCTCTGAACTAAGCCACCAATATTTAATTTTCATATACTCGTATTATCAGAATATGATCATATATTTATATAAAATGCAAAACTATACTAATGAACGTGATAATAATGCACAAAATAAACGGTCACTATAATTTGTATTTTCCAAATGCCAACACATTGAACATCATAAATCTCGGCTGATGGGGCTTTATTATAATATTATATGGTATATGGCAATTTGTCACACGATTTGAGCAGTCGTATCGCTATCGACAGTCGAAGATATCGCCGCAACTTACCGCCATGGGAGTGGGAGCATAGCAGGATGTGGGCGGTGCAACATTGCTCTGCGGAACTGCTGATGACATTGGCAATGGCAGTGAATTTTCACATAAGAGCTCAAAGACATGCCAATCCTCTGGTGTATTGCCATTGGTGCCGGGTCGCAGATTCGCGGGCATTACGACAACTACTTATAGTATGATTCAAAACGGTCTACTCGTATACTAGGCAACTATTCGATTACAGTCCGTTGATGAGAATGGCATACTATTTTGTTGTTGGTATTTGCAAGCGATAAATATGCCACAACCTGGCAACACGAAGCCACCAAGCACTGTTGCCAAGCACATCAATAACGATTCATTGAACTAGATGGGCGGACGCCCAAGCATGTGGGTGTTAGCAGGACGAGTCTGGATCACTCACAGTGAGTTGACTAGAGCATAACAATATATTATGATGTTTATGCTACCCGTTTGACTGCATTACAATGTGCACAGGGTATTAATAAAGCTTCGGGCTTCCTCCAGGCAATCAGGTAAATCGCTTTTTCACATAATTTCATTTTCGCCGTCTGGCGGCATTTTCATTTTCCCCAACTCCCAGTTTTCCTGGATAAATGAATGCAAATGTTTGATCAAAGTTGTGTCGACTTGTTTGGCTTAGCAATGACTTTGCCTTGCAAATTGGGAAGTCAATGAATCCTTTCGTTCGTGTTTTAAGGGTTAAATTGATGATATATTGGTTTATTGGTTTGTTTGGGTTGCCAACACAATTCTGACAAATGTACTAAACATACTACGAGTATAATGTAATGACTTAAATTTTACATTGTTTCTATTTCAAGTTTTTGCCTTTCTTTTTTTGCTTTGTGCCTCTCTTTTTCGGCCCAACGAAAGACACCTGCATGATCAAAGATGAATCAATTGATAAATAACCAGCGCAAAAAGAGAAGAAGAAAAATTACTCACAGAGAGCCTTGATAATCCACGAGTTTTTCGATGTTCCGAAATGATTTTCTCCTCTGCTTCCACATTTTCCTCCTCGGCAAGTCTTCGCTTGAACATTTCCATCTGTTCGCGATAAAATTTAAGATCATCCTTGGTCTTATTCAAGAGATTTTGGGTTGTATCACCCTGCAAAACCAACTTCTCCATATCGTGCTCGAGTCGCTGCTCCCATTGGACAATAGACTGGCGATACTTATTAATCTCCATGTTGTAGACAGCGTTTTCGAAGTCGCGAGTCTTCCCGTCCTCCTTAATCTGATTCCTAATTTTGAGCAGTTCTTCCTTTAGGGCCCTCTCCTTGTTCTCCATATACAATACGTACTGATCGCCATTGCTGCGCATCCAATTGACTTGATATCGCAATTCAACGGGCATCACACCTGAGTAGAATAAGATGCTGAGATGTTTAGGGCAAATAGAATCAAAAATTAGCTGGCATGCCTTCAATTGTTTTGGCTACAGACGCAGAAATGTATGTGCTCAGTGCCTTTGCACGAACTGTACTCTGAATAACTGACTGGTGTGCCAGATTCTCTAACAGCTCACGGTTTTCATTCAGCTCCGATAACCAGCTGGCATTCACATCGTAGTCAGCCTCTCTGTAACGTATATGAAATAAAATCATCGTAAATCGTTGCTTTTATATCTTACTTTAGTAATGCCAAAGAGCTCGTACATATATCCTTATCGGTGATTACATCTTGCTGAATAGCATCAATAATTCTAAGGAGCTCATTCATATCCACGCAGAACTTGTCACAATTCAATACCATGTTGTCTTTCTCAATGCTGAGCACATCCAAATAGAGTTGATTGATCTTAGTGCGAGCCAAGAAATGATTGACAGACCAGTGGAATAGATTGTGTGGTACTTTGCCTAATTGCTCTGACCAGACATTCCCAATGGTCTTCAATCGCTTCTTTAGTCGCACCAACAAATATTCAACGCCGGCTTTGAACATTTTAATGAAAAAGTACTTGTTGACAAACATCTTCTCCATGGTGGTAAGTTGCAGCTTGCGGTGCATTACTTCCACTGCGGTAGATGCCATACTCCCCTCGTCCTGCAGCAGTTTCATTATGGCCATTGCTTCCATAGTTCCGATTCCACTAATTGTTTGTCTTCTGACCTGTTCGCTTTGGATGCTGGACCAAACCGATGATATTTCCTCAGGCCATTTGAAGAACTCGAGATGTTTCCGCAGAAACTCGTCCCGACAGATCGATAAATCCGTGTGTGGCGGTAAAGGAAAAATGATTTCGTTCTTCTGGGATGGGTTGAGTGATTGTTGCTCTTCTTCATCTCCCTCTATATCAGGCGTTATCGGCAACTCGCGCCTCTCGATGTCCGGTGATTTTATGTTTATTTTATTTTTCATTGTTTTTAGTATTTTTTTTTTTTTTTTGTGTATTATTTGTGTTCAAATATTGTGAATGTTGTAGAAAGTGTTCATCGTTTGTGTAATAATGAAATAATTTTGATGAAATTAAGATTGTTTCATTCAGCATTGAAATCACAACAGAGTATTTAAGTAACATGCTTTTAAACTGTCAAGTTTTGTAGTTAGTATGAATTTGCATATTACTTTAAATTTAAGCAATATTCTTCAAACGTTTAAATTGTTTTTACAATTACATTCACACAATATAGTACTCAACACTAACTGCAGTAAATTGAAATGCTTAGTTTGAGCATATGTGTTATTTTAATCGTATGTTAAACATATTGATGGAATGTACGCAAGTGATTTGCAGCAATTAATTTTTCAATTTTCTTATGTAGTTGACATTGCTAGACGTATCAAATGGTGCGCCAAGGGGATTTCTTTCCAAAATCAAGCATCATCAAAGAATAACACAGCAAGCTGCTAGAGAAGATTCTGAAAGAGGGTTAATGGTATTTTTCTTTTTGGCGTACACATACGAGTACATATATTACTTTACTCTTGTTGATTTGTTTACTTTCATATTAGGCCAGAAAGTCTTTAGGAAGTGTTGAAGGTGCCAGCAAAGGCTATCACAAATTTGATGAAAAAATCCATAATAAAGAACCGATGGAACAAGCTTCAAGTCGTCCACCCAGAGAACCAATGCGTTTGATGATGGAGACTGCAGGATTACGCGACTATTATCCAGAGTACGTGACATAAATACACACATCTCAGAAAGGCTCAACATTAAAGTGTAGAATGCAGTCCTTTTATATTTATTCGCAACTAAAATGAAGTAGCTGGCGCCAGCTAAGCAAATTATACTTATACAATATTGACAGCAATAAATTTATTTTTTTGCAGCAAATCAAAATTGAAAACCGTGTGTATTGGTCGATCGACCATATACAACAAGCCTGTGGTCTATAAGTGGCTCAGGACTCAAATAATCACCAATTGGAATCAGTGGGGTACGTCAGCACTTTCACAAAAGAGGCCTCACTTCATGGCCCTTCGAAAACAAATATATATTTACGGCCGATCTGAAGAGTGCCACACAAGGGAGTACGACAAAATTCGATCCTATCTCGAATGCACCTTGATGCGTAACCAGCGAATGGAGTACTTGATTCCAATGTATCCATTACATCAAATATATTTTCATTTCCAAACGACAATGTATGAAAAAGACTTGTATCATTGATTTGAATAAAAGAAATGTACTAAAGGAGTGGTGAAAGACATCTTATCGTTTAAAATAAGTTAGGTTAGCTGTCATTGTTATAAATTGAGTTTATAGAATTATTTTGTTAAAAATTCATTAACACTTGTCATCTTTTTCTTTTCATCTTTAACTTCCTCAGAGAATAATTACTACATGGACTATTTCAGAAGTACGAGTAGTAAGGATTTTGAGGTCATGGATTTAAAAAAAAACCTAGAACGTTCAATGTTGGTACGCACAATACTAAAAATTTGGTTACAATCGGATAAACAACACAGAAGTTATTAAGGAATTACTTTTATAAGGCGTAATCAGGTGCAGCCGCATTTAAGTTTATTTCAGTATATTTTTTGGTACATTTTTAAGTATATTTTTTGGTGTATTTTCTAGTATATTTTTGAAAAATATAATATTTCGATGGTCGCTCTTATTTATTCTGCCATTCAGTAAAATTAGACAGAAGCTTTCATACTTGTTTTTTTAATTGCTCCAAATATTTATGGTGTACATAAATTTATATTTTTAAAATTGTGTTGTACAACACATAATAACATAATATTTAAATATTTAATTTTTTTCATACGAATATGACACTTTGACTTAATAATACATTTTGTTCGGTGATTCATCAAGATGTTTAAGTGGTTTAGAGAGAAGTTGCGCCATTCGCTGTTCGGTAGACCACGGGCTCGATTCTCGGAAAGTGCGATGTCAAAAATCAATTTTTTTACCTAATAATTATTGAAATTTTTTGTTCATTTAGGCTCTAACTTTCTCATGTACACCTTAAATCCATGACCTCGTACAGTCAAAGCTTGACTGCAGCCGTTCCTAGTTGATTGATAAGGATTCAGCGAAATCCTAAACGCTTTTATAACCTCGTCAACTAGAAGCGGAAGACTTCAACACTTCCACCAACATTATGTAGTGAGAATTGGACAGCTTTTAATGATCATGCTATTGCTGATCTGTTGGCAAAAGACCTTTTCCTTATCAACACTTCATAGAGCCCTGCCTTAGCCGTACCAGTATGGGATTGTAAAGTGTAGATCTACTACCACTAACTTTTTAGAATTTTTTAAATATGTACTTAATTATTTTAAATTCAAATGTAAATTTAAAATTAAAAACAGTTTCACACAATCTCTGACTTAACAGTCAACAGTACAACACAAAATGTATTTACATACATTTTTTTAGTTTAATGAATAAGTTTTATTATTTTACTTAAATGACTCAATTAATGTTTTAACCCAAAGTAGACACAAGTAGTTCAGTCCACAGTCAATGATACAGTACGTCTCTTACACTGTTTCACCAAAAATATGTTTTGCAATCGTTTTCAGTGTTCAACACGCCCTTTTGGCTTAATCATAATTATGATCAACGTATTTCTCGCTCTACCACGACCAGTGAATGCCCAATTCAATATCGAGCATGTGGACACCGCTGAACTTGGAACAGTCCACGAAAAATTAGGACAAGAGCACTTTCCCGAAGTCCAATATGATGAATACGTGTCACAAGCACAATACTACCCCGAGCCCGAATATACCATAATGGGCATGGGACCAGTATTTAATTTTACGCACTCACTGTTTGAAATTTTTCATCCCACAAATGCCACATACTTGCTTCCAGGTATGTAAATACTCATGCAATCGATATTTACTCGTATATAATTATAATATAATTATATAACTATCTAAATTTGTAGATTATATTGTGCATACAAATAAAAGCTCCTTTAATCTTGGCAAAAAGTATGAGGAAAACGATTGGAATTTATTTCTAACCGAGAACCAGTGGCTGATAATTTTTTGGATACTTCCTCTAATTTTACTTATAATTATCATGCCGTTCATTGGGTAAGTAAATTGAACTCAACTATTATTCGTAAACCAAACAACAGAAGTTAGAAAGCCACAGTCGAGTGTGCTCAACTGTAACATACTTGCGAATAATTTTTAAGGCGTACAACAAATTTAAATGATATCCTAATGTCATTTATCCTGGATCTTTTGTTATTAACAGGGTAATTTATTGCTGTTTCTGCTGTTGCAAATGCAAAAGCACCTGCCCGCCGTGCAAAAGGGCGGAATCCCAAATGAAACGAATGTGTTGCAGTATTCTATTGATTTTGCTAATCCTGGGACTATTGTGGGTCAACTCAATACCCACATGGATAAACCATTAAAATGTTCTCCTACTTATAGGTTGGCATTTATTATAGCGTTCTTGAGCCATAAGCAGATGAGTCGACATGACGGATACAGCAAGGAACGAATGCGGACGTGCACAAAGGATACTTGCATATACTTAAAGGATGTCTCACTTCACCTGCGACACTTGATGCTCACAAATTTTGAGAAACTAAAGGACCATGTAGAAAAAGAGGGAAATGGTACGCAATACTCCTTTTTATTTATTTATTTCATCAACTAATAGTAGCCAAATGAAACGTAATTCAATTAAAATGAACAATTTTAAAAATTTATCATAAAAAAATTAACAAAAACAAGTAAGAAAGCTACTGTCGACTTTGCTCGACTGTGAGATACCCGCCACCCAATTTTACCATCGAAATATTATATTTTTCAAAAATGTACTGAAAAATATACCAAAATTTTCTTTGTTCGAAATTATTAGCATGGCGGTGCAAAATCTAAAATAAACTTGATCTGCGTGCAATAATAAGACACACTATTCCGAAAATTTGGTTACTCCAGCTCTTATAGTCTCTGAGATCTAGGTGTTCATTCGAACAGACGGACAGACGGACATGGCTATATCGATGATTCCCTCTGAATGTTACATACATTTTCGGTCAGCACAAAGGTATAATACCCTTCTACACTTTGGGTAGCCGGATATAAAAACAGCTAGAACTTAAAACTCTTGTTTGTTTTACAAATACGTATTTAAATATTTCACTTATTTTACTCTCTAGAGGCTTATAAACACGTGCTTCTGGATCTGGTCGATGCTTCTGATGGAAATGCTCTGACTGAATTGGAGAGAATATTGAATAACTTGGAAGCGGCGCTTGGTGAATTTAAGACTCTTGACCAAGTCATAAAGGATTTGCGTTTCGTCGGCGCAGTATATCGAGACAGTAAGTTACTATTGCAATACAACCAATATTCAAATTTAAAACAATGTCCATCATTAGATGTTCGGGGAATAAAACGTGATCTGGTTTTCAATACGTTAAGTATTTGTTTATATCAAGATTGCCATAATTTTGCAACCTCTCTGATGAAGATTGATACCTCAGATTGTCTGCACTTCGATGATGTAAGCCAATTCCGAAACACCATAACAAAATTGTACTTAGGATTCCCTTTTCAGCTGCCGAATACGACAGTATTTGTAGAGGCTGCAGAAGCAGCCGTAAAGGAAAATTTATATAAGATACCACAGAAAGGTCTATATCGCTTAGCTGAGGTACAGACAATCATTAAAAAAGCTATAGCACCCATTATTCCACCAATAATAAATATGGTTACGAAATCAGCTGGTCATCTAAGGAGTGAATTTGTGTATTTAAATGATCTTATAGAATCAGTGATCAGTGATATCCATTTGAGAACTATAAGGGAAGCAAATACATTTGAGGACATCGACGAAAAGTTTGGAATTGATCGCAAAACATTCGGTAGCATTGCCTGCATTATATTGCTATTGGTAAGTCATTTTCATTTTATAATCATAGTACATTTTTATTTTACTTAATCCTTTGAGTATTAAAATTATAACCATTGTGTTGGTTGTGAATGTTTTCAGATAATAATAACACTGGCATTTGGCTTAATTTTTGGCCTATGTGCAAGTCAAAGCAACACTGGATCCACTTGCCTGATACTGTGCGTAAGCCATGGTATAAGTTGAGATTAGCAGTTTAACAATTTTCTCAATTTTTCTCGTTTTACATTTCTAGTTGCATCGTATTGATATTTAGCGTATTCTCATTTATAACGCTGATGGGACTATTTTATTATGTGCTCGGAATAGTTGCATATCAAGCTGTCTGCCAACGCCTCGATTCATTGTACGATTACGAATCAAGCTCAGTACGAATGACAGATATGTTAAGTGCATGTCAGCCAGATCAAAATATTTATGATTTGCTGAACGAATATGATTTATATGATATTGATCGTATATTGAACTTGACGCTAACTGATGAAGATAAAGATTTGAAATGGAAAAAGTTCTCTGGTGATTTAACCAAATTTAATGTTTTAACGCTTAAAGAGATTGATCTGCTAAATAGAACACTTTTTCATTTATACCCATACACGGGCAAAGAATACACAAATAATGTTTGCAAAACGCTCATGATATTACCCACACCTGACTTTAAAATTGTTGACGCTTTGTACAAATTGAACATGATTATGTATAGAGTACATAATTGTGGACACGTTGGTAGCCGTGAATTTTCAGTTTGTACTAACAACAATATGATAGCAATCGATTTAAGAGCAGTACATCGGCTTGAGACTCCGATAAAAGCTTTTGTCGAACGTATAGTTGGCTTGACGAATAACATAAATGACCTCATTGTGGGCAAAAACTTAAATTTCGGCGAAACAATCAATCGCCTGCTTCAAGCAATTGAACACTCTGAAAACTTTATAAGGGAACGCGGCACCGAATTCATAAATACACTCGGCCAAAATCTAACTGAATCATTGAAGATCCGAATCAACGAGTACAGAACCTTTACGCAATCGGAAATCAAAAATAAAGTTGGCCTCTGCGGCCCGTTGGCCTATCACCTAAATCGTGGTACACAATCCGCTTGTCGGCAACTAATCGATCCAATTGTAAGTAGTAAATCCCTTTCCGATATTCTATATCTATATCGATTTAATTCTAGAATGCCTTTTGGGTGGCGCTTCTGCTCAGCTCGCTGCTCTTTCTGCCCCTGCTCTTTGTGGTACATCATCTGATTTGTCTGTACAGGCCGCATCTCACTAAGTCGCCTGTCGTCTATCTCGTTCGCAATGATGGGTAAGTCTCCTCGGCACTAGCACCGATTCCCATTTAAAAGCTGCCTCTCTCTAATACTTATTCTTATCTCACTCCTTCTGATCAGCTGTCCTCTCTGCCCGGGCGCACCTCCTCCTCCAGTTGTCATCTGCAGTGGCGGTCAAGAAAAAGACTTCGAAAGCGTCGACGTGGAAATGGGAGACAACAAGAGCAAGAGCGATTAGATATATTATTATATATATAGATGGAGAATCTTCAATAACGTTCTCAAATGTTACGGCTATTGGAAATAGAACAAGTAGATAGCTGAGATAGAAATTAAATATACATACATACATACATACATAAATACTTGTGTCAGAACTGTGCTCTCAATCGAAAAAAACCAATAAACAAATATAGCATAAAATTCATAAATTTAACTCCAGGAAGAAAGGATGTGTTCACTTCTCATTCTACTCGAAAATTCATTGCTAAGCCAAACAACCAACGAGGCATCGAGGCTCCTCCACAGGGGGTTGGTTGTGCCCAGAGAAAAAGTAATTGGCGACAGACGATGAAAATTCAATTACAATGGAAATCGATTACCTGTGACGATTAGATGAATTTAACTGTACTGGTAGTGGGAGTATTTTTAGATTTTATATTTTCATTGGTTAACTATAAAAAAAACAAATAATTTAAGTAATTTAATTTTGGTAATTAATGAATATATATGAATATATTATTGTTAAATATTATTGGTGCAAACAACAGGATGTCTTGATGCAGAGTATTAGCTTTCAGACTTCTGAGCCCTCACTCTTTCGTCCATTTATCGCATTCCTCTTTGCCACATCCGATTTGCCAAGGCTATAAATAAAAGTTCTTGTTCGCGGTTCGCCAGAATGAAGGGCTTGCGACCCGGTTTTCCATTGGGATGTGGTTCTGCCTGTAGCTGTGGTTGTGGTTGTGGTTGTGGTGGTCACGGTACTGACTGTGGCTGACTGCCTGCTGCATTGTGCTGCGTTCCTGTTGCAGTTTCTAATCGAATCGAAACCTTCTACCCTAATGATGTCCGCAGGCGCGTTGCATGGTTGGAGCTGTGCCCTTTGTTAGCTGAAATATCATTGATTCGTTTTAGGTTCGACATTATTATCGCTTGATGGTGTCTCTTCATGCCTGTTTTTGTTGCCACATGCAACACACAACTTGCAACATTGTGAGATGTGACTGGCTGGTACTGCTGTTCGCCCATGCGAAATTGTTCCGTTAAAATCTGTGCTCTGCCGCAAAATGTTGCACAGCAGCAACAGCAGCTGCAACATAAAGGGCCGATACAAATGCTGCTGTCCCGCTCGCACGCGGCCAAGGGCCCAACACGTTCCGAAAGATGTCGTATGCACTGCACCGCTCGCTCACTCGTTCGCCCGTTCGCTCATTCGCTTTGCACTCTCCTATTTCTCCATCTGTTCTCCTCTCCTTGTCTGCCTGCTGCTCAGCATTCCCACATTTGCTTAGAATTTCTGACAAAATCCTGGGGCATAGTAATGTAAATGTGAGATAGCTAGCAGTAGGTGTGTGGTTGTAGGCAGGGGAAACGTGGTGGTTATGCTGCGTCTATGCTATGCGCCATGCTGTGTACTGTCTGCATTCTGTTGCCGCTTGCCTGCTATTCGCTCTCACTCACACTCTTTCCCGCACAGTGGTGCCTGGCTCGCCTCGCTCTCCTGGCTCTGTCACTCGCTGCGCGCAGCATATGTCTGCTCTGTTCTGTTCTGTTGCCTGTTCTGTTTGTCATTTCGCTGGTTGTGCACGCTGTTCGCCTGTTCGAGCACACCATCGAAATTTCACATGTAATTCCCACGGCCTGAATTTTCCCACACAAACCGAAGAAGAAGAAGCAGAATTCAACAACAATGCGACAAACGGACAGTTTGGGACAGCAACAGACGAAGAAGCAGCACATCCACACTACTCTCGCATGCACACACACACACACTTGCACGCACGAGATGGTTTTTTATTGCATTGAATTTGCTGCCAGGGTCGGTTGCCGGTTGCTGGTCGTCGACTCGTCTCCTGCCTTACACACACACTCATAGGCCTGTATGCTCACAAGCACGCATACACACATGCAAGCACCTTATGTATGGCATGTGCATAACCAAATTCTTGTTTCAGCTGCTTGACAGGGATGCATGCTCATTTAGTATATTAACATGGAACTATTTAAACATACATATGTATGTGTATGTGTGTGCATAAAGGATCAATCTCCTGTCGTGCATATTGATATTACTAATGCAATTCACTTTTTATTAAAAGAGATTGGTTTTAAGCTCGAATTATTTGAATTAGTATGAACTGTTGTCAATCAGATGCTTTATATTTTATAAATAAATAAATTTAATATACTTAAGTTTGCTGGCATCCTTTAAATTCAGTCATTTTCATATGCTATCAAATGGCATGCAATGACCTTCTGAAGCACAGTGGGATTGTTCAAACAACGTATGTTAGTAAAATGATTAATTATCATAAATAATAGAAATATTACCAGACTTAACAATTTTATATTGAAATAAAATGAGATACTTTTCTTTTATTTATTTATTTTTTGTGGTTTGTCGATAGAATGCTATACATTCATTTATTTCAGAAAATGCAGAATGAGTTGAAAAACTATTCTAAAATCTAGAATCAAACAATTTTTGAAATCAACATTGCAAAATTTAAAATGAATGGTGAAGAATGAATTGTTTGAAAACTCTCTGCCCACTGTGACGTATGTATTACTTTAAAATGTATGTACGTCCTTGAAACTTTTTGGGGAGCATTCAACCCGCAAGCAAGCTTGCAAAAATGTCAGTCAACTTTGTGGTTGGTAAAAAGAATTCTTGTGCCATTCATTGGCCTTGACTGCGCTTCTAATGGTCCATGACCACTCGGTTAGCTTGACTCAGGAAAGGCCCCATGGGCGAAGGGGACATAGGATAGAGACAGAGTGGATGCCATGCTGTAGTAGTTATTCCAGTTATTGTTGAAGCAATTGGCTGCAATGCCAGCTCCGGCTACTGCACTCCTGGTTCATCAATTCGTTCAAGGATTTTTTCATGCTTCCAGGCATGCCAATGCCAGACTGCCAAGCTGCCATACTGCCAAACTGCCAAACTGGGTACGTACTCGCCTCAGTGTGCTTGACAGCTGAAGGGTCATGAGCATATACGATTTGCACTCAGTTTGTGGGGTTGGACTTCGTGTGTGTTTTTGTGTGGAGTGGCATGTGAGCTTGGAGGTACATGTGCTTTGAATTTTTGGCAATTTTCTTTCATGCGCGTTTTAAGCTCTTTCTAAGCTTGCTGCTATCCTGTCACCTTAACTCGGCAGAAGTAACAAAAAATGCGCTAAAAACGGGGTAATCAGCAGGCCTAATCTCCCCTCCCCACAATCACTTTAAGCTATTCCAACTCATTACAGAACTCAATTCGATGTCACTTGAAATTAAAGCTCAAGTTTCATATCACTCATCGAAAAAAGCACAAAGAAAAATATAATAGAAACAACAAAAAATCAAAAAACTTCAACTCATTGTCAAGTCAAGTGTATTTGGTTTCTCATATGGCCGCCGCAGCGGTAGCAGCAACTGTTCCACTCTCCCCTCTTCACTTTTAGCTCTGTTCCCATACAACAAAGCTTTTTTTCCCAAACACATACATGCGCGCTCACTCACGCGCGCACACAAACACATGTGTGCTTGGCAATTCACACTCAGTTAAACGCAACGAAATGAAACGGCGAACACAGGCCGAGTGAATGTCACGGCGAGTAATCTCTCAAAGCTGCGTGCTCTTTTCGCTGTTCGCCTGTTCATTAGAGTCCATGAATTGAAATTGTGTGCAACGATGACGGCGACCGCATGACCAAAATGGCGGCTTGGGGACTGGGTGGTGCTGCTCTCTACCCACTCGTTGGGCGGTTCAAGAGTTCAATTGCGTGCTGTGACTGAGTGTGCATGTGTATGAAGAGACGTAATGGCGCTTCAAATCCATATGCGACTCAAAAATGAGTGTACTGCGCCCGTCATTGCTGCTGGTCTGCCTGGGAGCCTCCGTCATTTGAAATCGCGCGCAATTTTGCGCTTCCAATTGAAAAGGGAGAAAAAAAACTAGAGCAGCATCATTTAGATTTAGACCGGAATAGTAGCAGGCGCGCAGCATAGCTTCGCAAGTTCACCGAGGCAGTTTTGTTGACGTTGGAAGTTGAAACCGTTCTCGCTTTGTTTTGAATGCCACACACAATAGTCATCTTGCTCGCTCACGCTGTGTTCAGGCCGCGAGCTTTACTCTGTTTCGTTGCTGCCCAATCGTTCCACATAAGTTGGCGCGCATTTTTAAAATGCTCGGTGTGAGCTTTTTTGTTTCCCCCCTCAAGTCAATGCCATCTATTTAGTTCGTTTGCGTTGATTATGCTCGTGGTACATGATCTAATAAATAAAATTGCCTTGGCACTTTAAAAAGTTAGGCACCCTACCTAAAGTATATACATATATAATATATCTAAATTCAAGTGCATAAGTTCAGCAGGGGTGCTGATAATAATTGTATTAAGCCTTGACAGTGAGTGAGGGTCTCTGCTAAACTAGCATGTAGGAAATCTCTATAAATATATGAATGTTCACAATCTAACCGAGACTTGGGGTTTTTTCAGTTCATATTAATCAAAGCTTCATTGATATCAGAAATGGGTTTTACGTTGTTAAAAAACTTGTGATAACATAATAAACTTGAAAACAATTTAAATGCGGGCAACGCCATAATACAGTTTTCTTATCAAGTGCTTGCTTACGAATCTTTAACATATTTTATGTGAGTTGATTTAGAATTAAACTAAACTTTAGATTGGTATTATTCCAAAAATAAAATATAAAAATATGTACATACATATGTATGGAATCCTTTGACAACAATTCAAAAATATTCCACACTCTTTGATTTCTAAAGTGTAATATCTTTTAATTTCATAGTATGCTATAAATCCATATGCCAGCAATATTTTCTGATTTTATAATCTTATATATTTGAATATATGTATGCATTTACATATGTATGAACAATTGTATATATGTAGTTTACATCTAACATTCCATTCTCTGCTTCGTTCGCTCTCTGCACTTTACGAAAACATTCAAAAATGAAGTATTTTAAACGTAATGTGTCAGAGCGAGATAGAGATTGGGCTCTTTTTACTTTTCCACAGAACGAGTGTAAAAGCAGCTCTGACTACTAATGCTGTCATTTTTTGCAGAGGCAGTAATTTTTGTAGAATTTTTGTTAGATATATAGGGCCTAGTGCTGAACAAATGCTTTAGTTTTGTTATCTGTTAAAATTGTATTTCTAATATGTAGGTGAATTGAACAGCACTAGAGCATACAGGGTATTAACGATGCGACTATCTCACGCGAACAGCAGTTTTGCTTGTTTTGGCTTTGGCTCTCACTGTTTTTTGTTTTGCTTATGCCTCTCAGTTCGTTTTAAACGCGCATTCGAGACGGACGTCAGTCTTTTCGTGTCGATTTTTGTCGCCAACGCGTCGCCGTCGCTCGGAGTCGGAGCCTCAGTCGCCGAACATTCGGATTTGCTACAGATTTAAATGAGTTTGGAGTAAAAAACAAAAAAAAATTATTTACTTAGTTAATTGCAACTGCAGTGAGCAAACAAAAACTGGACAAAGTCGACGAAAAGAAAGGAAACACAACGGACACAGCTTCCTTCAGTATTGCATCTGAGTTGTGTGTGTGTTTTTGTTTGTTGTTTTTGTGTTTGTAGCCGTTGCTTCGTATTAGGCAAGCAGCAAAACGTGAAATGCAAATTACTGCAATAACAACACCAGCAGCAACAACGACTACGGCGACAACAAAACGGTCACGCGTGTGAGACAAGCGAAAATTGCGCGCCAAAAATCCAACGGCCAAACAAAAGGATTTTAAAATCACTCACACAAGCGTAAAAAAAAAAGCAAAATACCAATACAAACAAGCACGCACAAGCAGCTGAGAGCATTCGATACATAAACAACGAAACCAACAACAACGACGGAGCAGCATCAACAACAACGAAATCAAAACAGTAGATGAAGACGGACCAAAAGAAATTCCAGTTTTATCTCGTGCCGCCAAATTCACCACAGCACAAAAAGGACGCTCAGAAGGCGACGACACTTGAAGCATTTGTGCCTGCGTGGTGAGTTTTTGTTTCTGCAGTGTTTTGTTTTTGTCTTTTTTGTCTTTCACTGCTTCCAAATGCCTGCAAACGTTAGACGAAAGTGTAAAAGTCAAGGCTCCGATTCTCCTTATATACTATGTGTGTGCGACCTTTACAGACATATCGAGTGTTCATGGAGTCCTTGACAAGCCTGTGTGCTGTGTGCCTCGTTCACTGGCTACATGTCTGCCTTAATTGTGTATTTTCAGTAAATCTGTGCAGGTTTACAGTGAGGCAAGATCTGTAAACAATAGAAACCCAATGTTGATTAATGCACTGTGACGAAACGGATGCTATATAACACAACCCTAAGTGAATCGAATGTCTTACAAAAAAGGTTCCCAGACTTTCTGCAAGAGTTATTCATGTATAAAGAAACGATCCGATAACAGATTATTTCCTTGTCGAGTCCATTGTTTCCTAGGCTTCCGCAATAAAAGGGAATTTTTTAACAAAAAAAAAAAAAAAAACACCCATGATAAAGATTCTGATAATCTGTGCAGCGAGCTGACAATCTCGTCTTCCATTTCTGGAAATAGATTGACTGCGCTTAAATCTGCTTACCGGATTGTGTCTTTTGGGTATGATTAAGTCGAGATTCTAATTACATATACTTTACAAAAATTATGCTCTCAAACAATATCTTCGCTTAGAATTACATATGTACTTACTGCTTTTCAAATATTAAGAATTTTTGTTTGACAATTTAAAAGGTAAAGTTTCATTTATTGCATGGCATTAGCATTATTCTTATGCATATGCACATATACGCTATTTAGTTAAATACACAAATATAAAATATCATATATAAATCATATAATACACATTTATGTATATACATACATATATACATACATACATACGTGCATCTGAAAGTAATAACCGATAAAAGAATTTATTGCGCCTAAGTATGAACATGCTCGGACAAACCTCACATCCATATATCCCTATAAGCCGCAGGACAAATAAAAAGACGCTAAAAATTATCATTAGAAATGATCTAAAGACCGTTGAGTTCACTGTGCCTCGACCTCAAGCAAAAGTCAATCTCTACTGCTTCTTCTAGCATGTCCTGTGTCTGAGTGTGTTTGTGTGTCGGGTAATGAAATGTCTAGACAGTTGGGGAGATGACTTTGTTGCAGCTTCCTTCAGTTCACTCAAGCTCCACAAGCCCATCACTCCAGCACACTCCAAGTACAGAACACATTACTAAACACACTCGCATATAATCCCTTTTTATTGCGCTCTCCCATTGGAGGCGACAACACAGCACGAGAGGGAGAGAGAGAGAGAGAGACAGAAAAAATGTTTGTCCTGAAACTCGTTTGATTCTGAGTGTGAATAATGGGCGTGTGAACTCCACTCCACTCCACTCTATTGCACTGCCACTCAACTGGCTGGCTGCTCGCTCAATCGCGATGATTATGTAGGGGCAAAGACGGTCGTAAATTACAAAACCATGGTTTTATTTGTCAAAATTTGAAACTTATTTGAACAGGCGCCGAGCAAAGGGCTGCAAGTCGACAGTTGGGTCTTCGACCAGTTCCCCAGTTGCTAAGCGAGTTGTTGTTTCATTTTGTGTTTGCCTTTTGCTGCTTCATTGTTGTTCTTCTTGCGTTTGCTCTTTTCGTATATGTACGTGATTAGCATGCTCGCCTCGTGCTCGTGTGTGTGCGGTCGGAAGAGAGCGAGCGAGCCCTTTTAAAAGCACTCGCAGTCACACTCGCCATTGGAAGGAACTCGCAATCGCACTCACATGACTTGATACTCATCACGGATTCAGTTATGATTTTTGTCAATGAATTTCTAATTGGTTTATGATTTTTACAATGCTGGTTTCTTGGATTTATTGAGTGTTGTATAATGCAATAATGATTAATTGATTTAGCCTCAGTCGATCTGCAATTTGATTGATTGCTAGCGTACATAGCCAATCGTCAAATTAAATTTTGCGTATTTGCAATTTTCTGTCAATTCATTTATCAGCTATTACCTCACTCAAAAAGCATAAGCCACTCATTTACTTTGCACATTTCGTTTCGCATTGTTGCCATTCTTTGCACAGTTGTTTTGTGGAGCTTCTAAAGCACAATGGTTTGTAATGACGCATCTCGCCTCAAGCTCGCTTGCCCGCTCACTCGCTCTCACTATGTTTTCGTAATATACCGCAATGCCAAAATTAGCAATGTGAAGCAAAGTGTAAACAAAAGGAGCAAAAATACAAAGACATTCCCATTTCCAATTACGGTGCTCTCAATACACACACCCCACTCGACGAAACGGGAGTTGGATTTGAATTTGGAAAAAAGCGCCAAGGCAAGGCCACGACGGTCACTCGAAAAACAACACAGAATGAAACAATAGGCAACAGCAAGAAGAATGGGAATGAGAACGATAATGAGCGTGAGCTAACGGCATGAATGAAAGCCACGGTGTTTTGAGTTATGTACATACACTTACATATGTACATACTCATATGTGAAGAGGGCGCGTAAAGGGGGCGAACTTGATTACATATCATCATTGTTGTTGTTGTTTGATGTCGATTAGCCGCAAATAGACATTTTTGTGTTGTATTTACTTTATATGGTCATGTTTTGTGTGCTTTGATAAGCCAGCTTTTCTGTTTGAGCTTTGTGCTCTTTCACTCTCTCTCGCTCTCACTCTCGTGCTTGCAGTTGTCCATAAACGGATGAGCCGCAAAGCAGTTGGCAGATGCGGATTGCGATTGCGATTCCGGCTTATGTAATTCATCATTATGGCCATAATTCGCCGTAGCAGCAGCAGCAGCAGCCGCAGCAGCAGCAACGGCAACGTCGACATCAACAACAGGCAAATGCAATTGAATCGCCGCCATTTGGTAATGAATGCCGCATAGGCTTCACCTCACTCCCCGCCATCAAAGCCGTTGTCGAAGCAACCTGAGCAACCCAACTCAAAAAAAAAGTGAAAACTTGTTTTTGCTTTCTGCTGTTGAGTATACATAGTTTATTGTTGGTACTGTTGTTGTTATTATTATTTCTGTTATTGTTTGCCGTTGTTTTATGTCTTGCATTTGACTTTGACTTTTCAACCGCTTGTCGTCATCATCCACATCAGACACAGTGCCATAAGTTGTAAACAACCATAAAAGCACACATACTCGTACACAAGTGCAAGTGAGCTTTTCAATTATCGTGTGTTGAGTTTTTAATGTTTTTCATGCATAATCTGTGCGCCGATCTACTGCCTGACAACCACTGTGCAATGACCAAAGCCAACCACCAGAGCTGACGTCGCCCGATGGCGCTTTCGATTTTCTTGCCTTGCCTTTACAACCCCACACGCAGCAGTGGTAGCAAAGGCAGCGGCTACAAATAAAACTCCCCATGTGTGGAAGGGGGCAAGTGAGCAAATAAGCAATCCAGTTGTGACGCGCTCTCTCACTCACTCACTCACTCACTCACTCTCCGCTAGGCTGTACGAGTATGCCCCTTTGGCACCCATAGACAAAGAGAGCAAAATTAAACAACAACAGAGGTAGCAAGAGCAAAGGCAAGAGTGTGTGCGAGTCAAAAAGTCTTATTGGATATACTCAACCTCAACGACTTGGGCTTGCACATTTTGATGATTTCCTGTGAACATTTGGATATTTTAATGTAAAGAAACTTGTTGCATGCGATACACAACACGACGTGAGAAAGAGAGGGCCGCACACACACTGTTGAATGTTCTGTTGTTATCATGTTAATGAACTCGTTATATTCACTAATGACCTGCACTGTGCATAACCATAAAGCAATCAAGCGTGCTTTTTGTTAGCTTGAGAAAGTTTCAAAAGTGAACCTGAGGCATAAGAAATGAGGCAGATCCAGTCTTAGGTTCAGGTTCTGTTGACTTTAAATTTAAATTTGCAAGCACTTGCCAACAACTTTATTAAATGCATTTCTTTTGGACAATAACTCAAACTGGTTGAAGTGAAAGGCCAAGTCCGTGTCTTGTTTTGATTTAGTCGTAACTTTTGTTTAATTGTTTAGCTTGAATTGTGGCCATCTATGTTTTATTTGTTAATTGTTGCAATTTTTACGCGTCTCGCCGCTTAATGTTACATAAAATGTGTCTGCATTGTTTGCCTCTCTTTCGCACACTCACCTGACGTTACATTTCTTGTTAAAAGCCAAACGTTAACTCTATGCTTTTGATTGGCTAATTGTGAAATTGTTGCTCCGACTGCTGCTGCTGCTGCTGCTGCCGTTGCGGTGGTTTGTCGGCGGTTTAGGCCGCCTTATGAAGGCCATTTGTTGTAATGCTCACTTACACGCATTATGATTTAAGATATTTCTTTCAAAGACGCCGCTGTGTGAAATATTTTAACGCTAAGCTAAGTTGGGCTGGTGAGATACTCTTACGCAATGCACATAAGGAAATCAAGGCATATGTATACTTATTAAAGGCACTGTGATGTGATCAACCACAGCCATAATCGATTGGTACTTGAGCAGAACTATTAAGAAAGCTTCTCCCTTTTCATGCAATGTTATGGCGTTAATTTGGCTATAGGCTCCTTTTATATGGCTTCGTAATTAATTGAGTTTGCATTGCAGTAAAAAGGGAACTTTCAAAATCTCAAATCAATAAAAACAATTTCATAATTTATCCACGCAATCTCAAGTGTTTGCTACAGGCAATCTTCGCTGTAATGAACACTTGAGTGATATTTTAAATTATGCAATTCCTTTGATATAGCAACTTTTTCCATTCTGTCCGCCATCTGGCGATTACTTAATATTATCTATTCATAAAGAAAAGACCTATAAAAATGCTTCTTATCTGTCACTACGTCTACAATTTTTATGTTTTATTTATTTTTAACTAACAGAGATTAAAGAAAGAATTCATAGCGTGAGGATTATCGCAATTTGAGATACATTTTGAAAAATAATACTTCTGAATACTCTGGTTTAATAAAGCAAACCAAAAGGGCTAGTTGGGCGATAGAAATATGCATATATATGTGAAATATAGTATCTAATTAATACACATATATTGAAATTTAAATTTTATATAAATTCATGTTTCAAAAATCAAAAAATATATTGTTTTTTACATTTCGTAAAGGCTGCCTTAATTTTGTTCTTTTTTATTTCCTTCAATTAGGGAACACTCTTGGAAATTCATTAAAATTCTTCGAGTTCTGTATAGATGTTGATAAGATCTGTCGTGCGAAGTGCTCGACCGGACAACATTTTACCGCCCAGATATGAATATCGCTTGATTAGCTCTTTAGTTTCGTTGTGTTTTGTTTTGTTTCTGGATTACGAAATTTTCTTGAAATGAACTCCAAAAAAATGCTAACGACTGAGTGACTAAAACGCGCACGTCATACCCTGTAAAAGCCAGCTTCGTGAAGGGGTAGAACGTGTTGTAAATGGGAACCGAGGTTGCTTAAGATGAAATTAGTAAGTTCTTGAAACTAGAGCATATCTGATAGTCTATCACTTCAGCAGTTGTTCATATTGTTGTTTGTTCAAAACGTGCTGTCAGCCGCAATTTGTTTATCGTAAATGTTTATGTGCTCTGCTTTTCTGTTGTGTCTGTATGTGTGTGTGTGTGTGTATGGAATGCCAAACGAGAACGCCACATGGCAGCGAGTGGCATCTGCCACTGTGCAACTCCCCTCCCCCTCGCTTATAAACAAACCATTTGTGTAGTTCTGTTCGTCGAATCGACATGTGGATACTAAAAAATGTAATTCAACAATTTGTTAGACAAACAGAAATTCGCAGAAGAGGTCAGTTAACTACACTATTGTGCGATCATGTCTTGTCTGTCCATTGCGCAATGGAAATGTCTCCGTTGTTTTTAGTACTCTGCATTTTAACGTATTTTCTTTATGGAGGCACTTGTCAAGTGGCTGGTAAAAAGCACAAAAAACAGAAAAAAAAAAAAACTTTTAAAACTGGCTGCAAATTCGAAAATTATTATTAAAAATAGCAAACAAGACGACAAACGATGTCGACGCGGAAAATTTCAAACTGCCGGACTGAGCGATTGAATGAATGAATGAGTGAGTGAGTGAGTGGCTGGCTAACTGACTGAGTTGCTTTTGGCTGAGAGTGAAAGCCAAGTAAGCCACTTTACTGGCTGGCTTATATTGTGAACACTAAATTGTGAATTGTGAATGCATTTTTTCCGAATGCAACTTCCTGGGGAGCCAGTTGCATCTCCCACTGTTTGATGCCACACGGCAAGAGGCCAAGATATGAGGAAGCGCTTGGACGGGCACGGGGAGCCGGAGGGGTACTGAGTAGTGGGATGTGATGCCAGCTAATTTCTCATTCATGAGTCAGCTGAGCGTATAAATGGCCTTTTCGCCCCCAGCTCCCGCTAATGGGCCACAAAACGAGCGCGCCAATAAATTCTGACACGCCACTAAAATTGAAAAGCGAAAAAAAACATGAAAGTAAGAGCAGGCGTGACACCAATGTACCCTGTAAAATTTGAATAATTATTTTATCTTTAATACGAAAATGATGTAAAACTTAAATGAGTTATTCATCTGCATAAAGACTCGGAGACTTGTTTATTTATTAACTTAACAATAAGAAGCAACTCGTTAAAAAAATAATTTAATAATCAGTACTTTATGACACCGAAAAAATGTCTTTATGTTTTATATTAAATTAAATTCAAATATATATTATATTATAATATTCGATAAATATATTACAAATTTTAAATACAGAAAAACAAAATTTAAAAAAAATTGAAAAACCTTAGTACTTAAATTTGATTAATTAATCCAACTTTTGTTGCACTTGTTAGTGCCTATTTTATTTGGATCAAGTCTGCTGGAAGCGTTTCTTAAGTGGTACATATATCTATAATTCTATACATATTTACGTTTCTAGAGTTGTTGAAATATAATGCATTTTCCAGAACACTGAACATACTTATATGTTAATATGTAATAGGTGCCTGGAATACTTGGCAGTGCAAAAAACGTGCCTAACTTGCTGTTTCTTACACGATTAATATTGTGTAACAATTTTGCACATTCACAGGGTATGAACAAAACTCGCATGTGAACGCGATAAACCAAATAAGGAGTTGGGTTGGGTGGGCAACAATAGCCTTGGGGGCCTTGGTGGGTCTCGTGGGGCGGTCGAGGTCTTTAAGGCATCGCGTGTGTCGCTGAGTCGCTGGGTCGGCTCGTTTAATGTCAAAGCAGACAAACAGACAAACAAGTCAATAACAATAACAATAACAACAAATACTTTGCAATACCTATACCAAAGCAAATAAATAGTAAACTCAAATCGCAATGACTAACACGCGCCTACAATGACATCGATACGAATGGGATACTCTTAGGATCTGACTGGGAATATTCCCTTTAAATTTCAAACCTTAAATGTTAAACGTAAACCCTGCATAAACAAATAATAAATGTGTAACGTGACGAAAGTGCGATAAAATCACATGTGAAATGTCTTTTAGATTGTCTTTAATGTAGCTGACATTTTAATGAACTAATTAAAAAGAAAGATAATTTAATTTAGTGGGTCGTATTAGGGTTTATTGCCGAGCACAGTTGATCTAAAGTGGACCTTGATTGCATTTTTTTTAATGAGAAACTTTTTTATTGCCAGCCAAATTTGCAGATTTTTCAAATTAGAATTGTTTTCATTTAATTTGATTTTATGTAAATTAAATTTCGAATTTACAATATGATTTTTATGTATTGCATTTACTTTGATTTAATCTAAAACTTCTTTTGTTATTTATTGCAATATTGAGTGTCTTTAAATAATACAGAAAATAAAGTTATAATGTACTCGGATCCGATCTTTTAACAATAATCTAACAAAAACTTTTACTTTCGCCTATTGGACTACCACTTTCCCTGAAGTATAGTTTTGCCAATAAACACTTAACTATGGGTATATCTATAACTTATTTAAATTAGTATACACTGTGAGCAATAATCTAATTAGTTTATTATGCAAATGGACGCTGCCAGCGTGGCGTTGTCTGCTCATAATTATTTGTATCCCAAGCTGAACTGAACTGTTCGGAATTAGCATATCTGTTCACGCATTTTGCATATTGTTTACAGATATTTGAACAATTTTGCGATTCAGACAAGTAAACAAAACTCTGAAAATCAACAATATGTTGCATGTTTATTGATCGCCATTCGGGAGGAGTCGCAAAACATGCCACGCTCGTACTCAAAGTGGAACGCAACCCCTTGACGACTAGACGGAACTATGCGACTCCCCACTCTATCCCTCTCTGTCTTTTTCGCTCTTCCAGCTGTTGCGACCCCATTGAAACGGTGGGGAGTCCCCGGCAACAAAAAAGCGCACAAAACAAAGCTCCTGCGAATTTCAGCAAAATATTGTCGTCGTGCGCCTTTTTGCTGCTATCCTGTTGAAAAATCAGGGAAATCTATTTATTGATGTTTTTCGCCAAGTGCCAAGTGGTGGAGAAACCCCAAAGGCGCCCTCTCTGCCAGCAGCAATCGGCTTGTGACGTCAGGCTATTGACCAGCTATAGGGGTCGTAGCCAAAAAGCTTGTCGCGAGCTTTTTGCTTTGACGAAAGCTCAAGTCTGCTGCTCCTGTTGTGTCCTGTTGTCAGCACTGACGTCATTGCTCCTGTTAGCGACTCCTGTTGCTCCAGCCGAGTCGACCACCTGGCTGCCTTTGCTGTGCGCCTGCTGATTTGAGGCGGAGTATTTGAGTTAGAGTTGTTGAATGGCGCGCTTCACACGGCGTCCTCACCCCTTCACATCTCCCTTCCTCAGCCCACTACACACACACACACATACACCACCCCTTAACTTGCGCTGGGGAAGCGCTGAAAGTGGAGTGGAGTACCTTGGCCAAGAAGTTGCACGAATGTCTTAGACGCTGCATCTTCTCACTGCGTCTGTGTGCACATTTTCCCTGTGCCTGTGAAGCAGCCATTTTCTCCATGGAGCCAATTAGCACCAGGCGAACAGCAAGCGGGCAAACAACGCCAGGCTGCCATATTGGGGGAGGGCCTTTTCCTGGCGGGACTGCCTGAGTGACTGCTCCTACGCTTGCCCCTGAAATGTGGCACACACACACACACACACACATGCGGCTATTGCCAGCCAATGATTGTGAGCAGCTTCCAAAAAGCTTTGGCCTTGCGTACACGTGTGCAGTTGCCACCACAGCTTGCCACAAAATGTCTGCAGGTCAAGGCAACGCATCGCATCGCATCGCATCACTTGGCATCCATATGCGGTGGCTGCACAAACAGCATGCACTCGACAAAACAAAAGGCTCAGCTACCAATCGATTTTTTATAGTACTCGTCAATTGTCAGAGTACATTCATTTCTAAAAGTTCTAATATTTAATGATTTCAATATTAAATTTCATCCACAAATGCTGCTTTCGAATATTGTTTGATTATTTTACTTTTGAAATATTTTGTCTCAGAACTTTGCTATAACTACTTTGAAGTAAATGTCAGAATTCATTTTTCATTTTATATATATATAAATAATGTAATTTATTGCAAATAGATAATTTAATTAAAAGTAGTACAGTTTAATATTGTTATTCTAAAATTGTAGCAAAGCACATAGATATATTTTTTACAGTAAAAACATTGCGCATTTGACTTGTCACTTCCTGGTTGAATATGAATACTTTTAGTCAACAAAATGAATGTTTATAGGCGGAAATACTTAAGAAACAGATAGCCTTCGTTAAATATTGCAAATGTGAAATATACAAGCAAAGATAGCCAAGAAATAGGGGGAGGAACAAAAGGTTTTGTTATTTGTGCAATGTAGCAATCAGCTTTTGTCAGTGAGTCTTGCATCAAGGTAATTGAACCCAAGGTATCTTCGTTCCAGCCAAGAATTTTGTGAACAAAATGATGCAATGTTTTGCGAAAAATGATTAATAATATTTAATTGTTATTACAACGCTGTTTTTGAGCAGTGTAGACGCTGCAACCTGCTCATGTGTTGCAGGGGAGGTTTGATTTAATTTTAAGCTTGAGTATCAGAACTGGGAATGGGGCGAGGGGCTGAACAAAAGCTTTCACTTTCATGCTTGCAGCGCAAGGATAAAACAATGCTGCGTGTTTTGCATGTTGTTACACTACTACTGTATGTGTGTGTGTGTGTGTGTGTGTGCGTTCGTTCGTGCAACACACAGAGCAAAATATTTGGGTCACTTGTCGCCGTTGCGTTGTCGTGTTGCATAAGCAGAAAGCGACTAAAACCACCACCCATTTTTGGGTGGCTTGAGGAAGCCTAAAATAGCAAAAAGCCAGAGCCAAAGCAAAGTTACGTTTGCCACACTCTGAACACATTGCAATCGATTGCAGAGGAGGCGACGTTGCAAGTCTGCATCTCGCGGCTCGGGCTCGTGTTACATAGCCGGGCAGTTTGAAGCCATAAGTTGCATTGATAAGAACACGGGTTGTCTGCGCAGAAAACGAAAACGAAAGTGAAAAGTGAAAAGCGAAAATGCAAATGCAATGAAAATGCTAATGCTAATGCAAGTGGCAACATGGTGAATGCACTTTGTGCGTTTAGAACAATAAACGACAATTGATTGATTGATTGATTGACTGATCGGCCTTTCAATTGGCCCAAGCAAACAAAACACGGCAGTAAGCGTTCTGTTGTTGCCACAAGCACAACACTAGCACCAGCCATGCAACGTCCCGGGCCGCACATCTCGACGGGCATCATGAACCGCATGTCGATCTTTGAGAGTGAGTCGAAAAGTTCCCAACTTCTTGGAGAGAAATCGCGATTGTGTTCGCTTCGCTGTTAACTTGGCCATAAATATTCGACAAAAGTGTCTGTCTGGCAAATGCAAACTCGATGCGTGTTTTAGATGCTAACAAACCAGCAACCAAAACAACAACAACATAGATCTTTTGTGTGTGTGAACAAAGTGCCCGACGACGACAACACGCCCCAAGTGGTATTCAAAGATCCGTGCTCGAGATTGGAGTGAATAAAACAAATGCAAGAAAGAAACAAAGACAAATGTATTCAATTTCACACTTGGCATTTGTAAGAAAAACTGTTAACATGATTTAAATGCAGATCTTAACTTGGAGTTTATTGCACGAGTATCGAAGAAAGTACAGAGTTCACTTTAAGCTACTGCGCAGTGTTGTAAAAGAACGCAAATTTGTATGCAACTTGTAGTCTCTTTCCAAGACCTTTTTTATCCATGTTTACACTTTTATTGTATTTACAAAAATCATCACAATTTTTACAAACAAAAGCTTCCTTCTTTTCGAGATGAATGGTAAATAGCAAATGACCATGATGACTGTGGAAAGATTCATCACTATTTTAAATTAGCAAAAATTTGCTCAAAGAAAATATAATGGAATGTCAATAATTTACGAGTTCTGTTCTAGTAGATTTAGTAATATGTTTGTTCAATTTCAGTTATTCTTTACATAATAATATATGTATGTATATAATAACATTTTATTTCACAAAAAAGGTTGCGCCTTTTGCAAGAATTAGACTCTAAAAAGTTATAAAAAAGGTAAATATTATGTGCCGAATGCTTTTGTCGAGAAATTATTAGTTGAACATAACAAATAATAAAAAAACAATTTAGAATCCTAACTTTAATGCTGAAAAGTCAATACATTCGTTTGGAAATCGCTCGACTATGTTGTCGTTATGTTGTAACGTGTTTAGTTGAGTTAAGTAAAAATATCAACATACCTTTAGATATCAATTGGAATATTAACAATTTCCCACTATTAACAAAACTTAAGATGCTTAACCTTAACTTCAAATGTATCCAAACTAAGCTATTTAATTGAATACAGACTCTGGCAATGTGGAGCCTGGAGGTCATTCAACTGTACAGTGAGCTGCATGGCAGCCAATTGATAGAGCAGTAAGCCGCATAAAGGGCCAATTGAGAGGAGCTCAAAGTTCGAGTTGACACAGTTTTTTCCCATCGATCAATCAATGAGTTTCATAAGAGTCGACAATTTCAACAAATTATCACTAATTCCACAATATGAATTCCAATTGATTATTGCGGTATTGTTTGTATGTTTTTTTCTTCATTTTCAAGCTGGCCATGACACACGAACCATTAACCTTTTGGGCTCGATCAATTATGAAATACCTGGCCAAGTCAAAGCCGTAAGTGTGGGCCAATCGGAAATCGTATGCAAATCTTTATTGATTGATGTGAATAAGCATTTTGCATTTGGATTTGGATTTGCATTTGCATTCGCATTTGTTGCTGCCACATTCTGAGGCAGCACACTGACTATGGGCGATAGACTGGCTGGCTATGGACTGGCCGATGACGATGGCTATGCACGATTGCAGAGTGCAGTTAAACAAGTTTTCACTTGCGCAATTGAAAGAGTCGCCTTATTAGAAAACCCGCACAATCCAAACAAACTAATGAGCGACGCAATTGTTGGTGTAAAATGAAGTCAAGTCTTATAAGGGTCTCCCCTATGGGAATGGCACTCCATGCCATACTAATTAAATGCAATTTGTTTTCACCGAGTGACCCAGCACACTCCCTAGTCTCGTCTGCGACCCACAATAAACCAGACAATGACACTCTATGCGACTTGCACATAAATCAAGACTACTTTATTCTGTATGTGTGTGCGATTGTAATTTATCATTTGAAAACTTGTAATATTATCGTGCCTTATGTCTGAATGAAAGTTTTTGTCTTTGGCAACATTCACTTTGATGACCCGCAAAGCAATGAAAGTTAACTTCTTGTTAAAGAACCCAACCCAGTGAGTTTCCAGTTTCCAGTTAAACTAGGCATGACAATCAAGTACTGTTAACCTTAAGACCTACAACACATTATTGTATCAGAAATATACCTAAAACTTGTTGATTATATACACTTTCTTTTATTACTCTATTTTGTACAGGGTATCTGCAGTCATATGTGCCCCAAACTTATTGCTAAAATCTTTGCTAAACTCATTTCACGCTTTTGTGTAATTGCTTTGAAGCATTAAAAGGCTTCCGCATTGATCGCACAACCTATAAGAGCACAAGTCATTAAACTTTTAGTTGCCTAGCACGCTTAGTATTGTTGTTTATTTTCCAGGGTATTTACATAGGCCTAAAAGCATTAAAAACCGTTGCAAAACTTATTTCACGCTCTTTTTTTATTACTTTTCACCATTCATTAACTTTGGCATTAATCTGAGTGGCATCTGAAATGACTAGAGCCATTCAATGTGTATTTGTTAGTTCTCTTTGTTGTCTGCGTCTCACTCTTCCAATTTTAGAGGGAATAAACGTAGTATATTATTTGCAAATATTTTGAGCAGTAGTCATGCCATTATATGGCTTATAATGTATATTATTTCTGCATTAATCAGAGTAGTGTTAGCCTCTTTTATAGGGTGCTCTCTTGACTGGGTTGCTTTTTGTTTAATATTCATTGTTTGCACTTAACATATATGTAATGCTGTCATACTTTAAAGTACTTAAAATTTACGGCGACCTTTAATTTCTATGACTTTTTCATGGATATTTTTATTGATTGCCCTCATCACTTACGCTGTGCATTGTTGACATCTGTAAATCAAAGCAAGTTTACCATTACAAAAATGTTTTTTTAAAACAATTTTTGGTAACTATTTTTTATTATATCTTATTTAAATCTTGATTGATTTGCGGTATCACAAACTATTTTGCAGTTTGCTGTATTACTTTTACATCATATGTTCAATTTTAAATACTTTTTACCACTCAACATTCGCAGAGCTTAACAGGGTATTTTAAATTGAAAATCGTTCCGAATTTCACAGATTTCAAAAGAGTTAGGCAGAGCGAACAGCAAATACTCGTATAAAAATTTTGATTGCTTTCACAATGTGATTTGTCTCATCAGGCAATTTCAACGGCTTTTGCAGCATTATGCTGGCCCTTATCTGCTACCTAAGAATCTAGTTTAGGTTATGGCTTTAAGTTTTATTTGTGCCGTTCTTGGTGCTCCAGAAATGTGCGCCTAAATGTGGGTTATGAACAGAGCAGCACAAAAGAAAATCAGTGGCAGCAACGGGCAACGGCAGAACACTTGGTGCCAAAGAAAGAATTTTAACATTGACTGGTTGCCTGGTCTCGTTGGTTGGTTGGTTGGTTGGTTGGCTGATTCTGCCAAGTTGGCGTCGCGTTGCTGCTCCGATTTTTTTTTATGTCGGGTTTGCTTTTTTTGTGTAACAACAAATTGACAATGACATGAATGCCAAGAAATATTTAACCTTAATAAACGAGAGGCAAGTCAAGAAGACATCGACCAAGACATTTGCCGCTCGTCTTTTGTCTGGCTAACTTTTTGTTGTGGTCGTTCTGTTTGCATTGTTTGATTTATGAAACGAAGGCCAAGTGTCAATTAAGCTTTGTACCAGGAGACAGATTTACGAACATGTTATGTTCGTAGCAAAGTTCAGGAATTTGCATTAATCTCTATCTTTTATCTGGTTTGCTTGCAGATACCGCGCGATCACAGAGCTCGACAGAGAACGACACAGTCCCCGACGGCACAATGATGTCCATGTCGAGTTCACCGCCAGCCACGCCCACCGGTGTGCAGACCGATGCCGAGGGTCTCATATTGCCAAAGAAACTGATCAATCCCTGCATGGAGAACACCGATCGCAAGCAGCTGCATCGCGAACTCAAGTTCAATGCAAAGATGTGAGTACAATCTAAAATCGACCAATCATGCATTTATTAATTTATTGCATGTTGCATGTTGCATTTTGCAGTGGCAAGAGTGTGCTAAACCAGAAGACGGAGCTGCAGCGAGCGTACGAAAAGCAAAAGGAGCGGCATGCGGCTGCCGAGCAGCATTCACCGGAAACGGAACTGGTTGGCGGCATTCCCGGCCTCAAGGGGGAGCTGGGACGTGTGATTATGGAGCGTGCCCAAAAGCACGAGGCGGCGGCTCAGCGACAGGATGCCGAGGAGGCCGAGGACCGTCAATATGTGCATCCCGAGTATCTGAATGTGCGCGCCAAGCTGCGCACGGCGCATGCGCCCAATTAGTCTAATCGACAAAACAAAAAAACAAAAAACAGAACGAAATCGAAACATTAATTTTAGTTTTAGTTATGAACTAACCAAAATTCTGTTTAACTATTATATATTTATATTTTTTTATACGTGTTATTGAACCCGACTAACGCTCTTATTGTTCTAATTTGTGTCGCTTATGATTAACTTTGATTGATATTATGATTGCGATTAGTTTTAGGCACTTGTTGTAAGCCATTATCATTTAGTATCTCTTTCTGCGTGTGTACGATTAATGTTGAATTTTATTATATTACGGTTACGATTACGATTACCATTACGATAACGATTGTGGTTATTATTATTATAATTAATCTGTGTGTGTAAAAATTGTATAAAGTTTTAGTTTTTTAAACGCATTATGAACATTTCTTCTTCCGTAAAAAACCAAACAAACCGAATTGGCTGAATGAGATATTGATATATACATATAGATACTATAAATAGGTTGCGAATGTGAAAGAGCTGAACTGGGCAGTTGTAGCTTCTAGTATGTAAGCTGAGCGAATATATATATATATAGAAAGCGGTTGATCAGGAAATATATATATATATATATATACATATGTAAACGTTTCGATTAAGCCAGATTGATAATACCTAATATAAAGTACGAGTCTATGATCTATCTATGACTATCCAGCGATTGATTAATAAAAGAAAAACAGTTGCAAAATGAATAACAAATTAAATATATATATATACAATATATATCTATATACAAATTTAGTTTCTGGTATTAATAAATTTTATTGTAGTTAAACGTTAACAAATCAAGTGTATTTCATTTGTACACATCTGTTATATTTGCAAACTCACTTCTTCTTAGGCACACGGTGCATCGAGGAGTGGCGAGAGAGCCTTCTTGTCGAGCGCTGCAATTTATTGAATTAGTTTCACCGATTACTCTGATTTCATTTAATACCTACTTTGCGTTTCTTTCGTTCTTCCTGTAGAAGAATCTCCTGCACCTCAGCAATTTTCGCATGAAAATAGGGTATTTGATCCTGGAAATACTTAAGATCTTCTTTGGCCTTGGCCAATCGCGTACGTGTCATTTGTATTTGGTTCTCTGCTTGCTCCATGCCCGCCTCGTACTCCATTTCCTTTTGCGCGATGGCATTCTTAAAGTTTAATATCTGCATGTCATAAGTTACACTGCTGATCGCCCATAATTGTTCCACTTCAAAGATCTGGTGTCTCAAGCGGTTTACCTCGTCGCTTATAACCTGGGAGTGAGTAAGCATTATGAAAGTGTTTTTGTCAGAGATTGACCCATTGATGCAACCGGACAGATGGAAGGACGGATGCAATATAATAAAATATGCTTGTGGTTTACCTTTTCCTCGAGGTGATCTACGTAAATGGACTGTTCCATGCTTGCTTGAGCCCAATTAATGCGATAGCGTGCTTCGATGGGAAACACAACTAAATAAATTTGTAATGCATTAATGATAAATGAAGAATTTCCTACATAACATACGAGTATATGTCCGACTTACAATCGAAGTAGTTGATTTTGGTATACACAGCCTTTGCTCGTCTTCCGAATGGATCTGCTGAGCGCGGCATAGTGGCTGAAATTTTCGCAGCTTTTGCGTGTTCCTTTGCCGCTTCCTGCTGAGATTTGGTCAGCAACTCTGCAATGTCTGTCTCGGCATCCCTAGCAAATATTTGATATATTAATGGTATGCTATGATTTTACATAAGCGCTACTTGCTTGATTAATTCCATGGAAGTTGTGCATATATCAGCATTGTTGCGCACATCCAGGATGACAGCATCGATTAAGCGAATTATTTCTCTGAGATCCATGCGAAACTTGAAGCACTCCATTTGATGGCCCAATTCCAGTTCGGCTGTATCCAAATATACCTGATTGGGCATAGCGAAGCGTTTAAGATAGTCCTTGATCGACCAACCGAACAGACGTAGTTCCTTGTTGACCGATGTCGTCGTTTTCCACAATTCGCGTATGACAAACATGCGATCCTTGAGCTCCTGCAATTCATAAGTCACGGCCATAAAACCAAAGGCCGCTATTATATTGCCATATCGATGCTTCATTAGCTTATTCAAGTCTCGCATAAACACTCGAGACCCCATCGATCGAGAATCCCTAGTCGATAATGATTGTGAGCGCTCTCCCTTTACCAGTTGTTTTAGTAGTTTATATTCTGCATCGAACATGTTAAAAGTTGAAATCACGGACTTTTTTAATTGGTGCGATTCGTCGTCTCCCATGCTACTCATGGACTCGCTTATAGAGCCTAATTCATAGGGCTTCAGCAACTCCCTAAGGAATTCATCGCGGCACTGATCTGATGGCGCCTGCGGCAAAGGAAACTCATTTTCAAGGATTTTTTGCCATTGAGCCAGTGTACGTATTCCCAATGAACGGCTGGACAATTTCATTCGCTGTTGTAGGCTAGCACGTAGCTCAGACATCGTGTAATTGTGTTTCGTGTTAAGTTTTCTGTATTGTGTGTTTTGTGCTTGGCTTGGAAATTTGTGATTTTATGTATTTATTTGTAACTAGTGTGTCAAGATTGCCAGGCAACGAATTTGTTCTACAATCTTGATGGTTGTATCCTCAAAGTTTTTATTTTAATTAAACCACAAATGTCTATAACAGTTATTATATGCTTTTAGTTATTTATACTTTAGAACTTTTAATTGCAATTGTGATAGATTGAAAAATGGAAGTCTCATTTTATAAACCATCTCCCAATGTTGGTTATTACTCTGGTCTCTCTAATTATTTTTTAGAAATAATTTCATAGAATGCTGGGGAAACAGTTTCATATTAGTCGAGAGTTTATAGTTCGCTTAGTATTTAATGAAATATATGTATAATGCAGAAATCGTGTGGTAAATCTCAAGTCTGTGAAAATCCAAATCCCCTAATGAGGTACAGTAATGAAATTAGTGGTATTAAGGTTGCAGCATCCAATCCCATTGGTGATTGGTCGGTAGCAGCTTCAGGAGCATCAGAAGATGAAGAGCAGGTAAGAAGAGAAATGAAACTCTTCTTATTAAATGATAGCCTAACTTGATGGTATATTAGTCAGAATTGAGACATCTAAAGGCAATTGTCATTGTTGAGCCACGTCAACTTCGAACTGAGGCAACGTCCAGCACCACGAACACGATTACCTCGAGTAATCCAGAGTGGTTCATGTTGCCACGTACGGTTGACATCAACAATGACGTCATGCGTTTGGTTAGCAGTCTTTCCACTGTAGTCCAGATACTCACCCGGATGACTAACGCGGCGGCACAGGAGTTGCGTCAACATCCTGAGCGCGAGGAGGGCTTCCAGGGTCTCCGCATGCTCCTTAACTATGCCGATCAGATGTACACCACGCTATTGCAGGTAAGATTCTAGAGCCAAACTTTTTAGACAACCGTTAGAGGTATGCCCTTCATTAACAGCCGCAGACATTTGCTATGGAACGACCAGCATCCCAGAGGAATGCCCCATCTCAGACGCACAGCCTGTTCCATCATCTATTTGAGCCCATTCGAAATGCTGTGGACAGAGGAGAGGCGTCGCATTCTCAGTCGGCGGACAGATCGTCGTCTCGTCGTTTATTTCCATATAGGGTTGTTGCCGTCGCAGCCGGTGCTGGTGTTGGGGCAGCTGCTGGCATTGGCACAGCAGCAGAACTGAGTGCATCGTTGGGTCTTGAGGCAAATGTGGATTATATTGGAAGTGGTCTCTGATATTTAGAAGATACTTTGCAACTTAAATTATTTGTGAATATAGTATTAGTGTAGATATAAATATATATTAAGTGTATTTGCCATTCTTTTCTACTATAAGAAACAAAATAAAAGCTCCGTTCCTTTTTGCAAACGAGCGACAACAGTTTCAGCACAGCGGCATGTTAATTGCTTATCATGCTTGACGTCAGTTAATGTTAACATCATCGTCATACATGCAACTGTAATTTAAGCACACTGTCTGTCTCACAAGGCACAAACAAAACGTACAGACACACGAATATATGTGTGCACGCAGCTAATACTCCCACGCTGTCTCATTCTCTCGCTCCTACACTCTCAGCAAACTAAAGCACATGGCGAACACTCTCGCATTTGCTGAGCTGCTGTGACGTAGGCGCCCGCTTTCGTTGGGTCCGACGTTGCTCGCTCACACACACAGAAGTACACATGTAAGCATACGCACACACACGTTTATTTAAAGCTTTTGCTATTTGTTTCTTGCGCTTAGTTTTGTCGTTTGCCGACGTCGTTGAGCCACTTGCTGCCGCCTATTGTGCGCCTGTTCATTCGTATCGCGTAGAGGGACCTGCCTCAATGCTGCGCGTTCATTTTTTAGGGAGCCAGCTGCATAAAAATTTAGCGACTGCTTGGGGCTTTGCTATTTTTTGTTTTTTTTTTATGTTGTCATTTTGCTTTTGGAGTTGCGACTGGCCCATTTGAGACTGTAGGCGCCGCTTCGTCTTTTGGCGCATGCTCAGTGGAGTCGCCCCCGCCGCAGAGTTGCAGTTTGTATGGAGGCGCGAAGAGTCAACTATGCGACGAGGCGTTGCTTTGCAGCTTTGTAGCTTGCAGCTTGGCCACCATTTTTGATTTTGATGGCGCTGTAGTTGGTTATGAAGCAAACAGAAGGCGGCTGCTGGATGCTGTCATTAGCAGCAGTAGCAGCGGCATCGCGAGTTATGAACCCAACGGGCTGTGGGGTTGCACTCTGCCCTTGACATTTGCCGTTAGCGGGCAGCGAGATCAAATGACTGGAATGATGCGACTGTGGTGCCAGCGCAACTTATCAGCAGCGAATTACAAGCAGCGAGCTTTCAGCAATGCTACACTTCCACTTACTTTATGACGGCGTCACGCTATCTTTCATGCTTACATATGTATTTCTCTGTTCGTGTGTTCGTATGTGTGTTGATGCGCATCTTATAGCGCGACTACTGCTCGCAAATGCTGTGCACTTGTTCGCTTAACCGCAGACAGCTCTGTCATTGCCATCGGCAGCGGGCGTAATGGTAAACGACGGCACGACGGTCGCATCTGATAGACAGCTGTCTCCTGGTTACGTCAGTCAAAATGACGCATCGTGTTTTGGTAACAGGAAAGCATAAAAGACAGACACCAAAAGCCCCACATAACAGACACACACACACATACACAAACGAGGCCGATTACTGGAGCGAGAGCCACCATAAAAGAAAATCACCACGAAACAAAAGAACAAAGCGCAAGCAGCAACGACGACGCGTCGCAGCAGTCGCAAAAGAGCGCGACACGTTTTGGCGCCCACGTCGAGCCACCCTCGCAACAAGCGGGGTCCAGCTCAGTCAGTCTGCCAGCTAGACGTGCCGTGCCAGGCCAATAACCTTTTTGCAATTAGGCAAAGTGCAGTACCGTCTGCGAAAGCACAAAAGCTTCTCAGTCTCAGCTCTAATTCAAATTGCATGCAAATTGTTAGGAAGTAATCGACTAACAGTTACTCTGGGTCAGAGGTTGCTAATCGGATTATCTATTTAATGACAAGCCTAAAAGTATGGTACATAATAAACATATTAATGCTGAGTTTTGATAAATTAAAAGTATTTATTTATTATATTTTCATAGAAATTTATATATTCGTAAATTTTATATTACTAAATAGTTATTAAGTTAAAATTGCATAAATTAAATATTGTACCTATTTGTGTGTGTCCAAACTATCCCTGAGACTTAACAAATTTATAGGGTATAATTGCGTGCTTTTTCGCAGGGCGCAAAGCAGCAATTGCCCCGCCAGATCCATGCAAACACATTAAGTGCAAACGACAGCGTCGCAGTCAACTTCAGCGTCTGCGTTGAACTTCGCGACGTATCTTTCGCCGCCGCTTTCACAGAGGCACATGCGTTATGAGAGCGGGATGGCAGTGTAGTTGTGAGCTCTGGGCGCCTGCTGTTTTGCGGACAAAATTTGAGCAGATCCGCTCACAAAAAAAGCAACAGCTGCACCGGCGCTATTATGTGTGTGGGTCGCGACAAGCAGTGAATTTAGTTGGAGGCATAGCGATTGGTGGGGCATTGTTGTAAGTAGGTTCCACAACGTTCCAATAGCTTGTCTCCACTTAGTTGTTTAGGTGCTTTGGTGGTTGTCTGGCCCGTTCCAATTGGAAATCGGTCGATTGCGAACGCCACAGTTGACATGGGAAAAATCCCCAACTGGTATTTTAAGCAGGCGCCCAGCCTGTACCAGCACCAGGCCAACCAAAGAGTTTACAATCTGAAATCAGAGTCGAAACAGAAATGGAGAAGGAGACGCAGACAACGACAACGACAGAGACGGACAACTGGCCATTGAGATAAGAAGCAGCAACGTAAACAAAACGAGATAAGCGAAGAGCAGCAAATGTGCATTCTCAGCGAGATAAAAAAATAGCACGAAAAAGAAAAGAAAGAAAAGGAAAGAACAACAACTACTGCTCCACAGTCAGGCAAAAGCATTCCACAAGTGTGAGCATTGGTAAAATTGATCGTTGTTGGGATAAGAACATTTTCAATTGCTTAGAACTTCATCGAATTCAGTACAACTTAATCATATTCCTTATTATAGTTTTTGGTTGCTCACTTCGAAAAGCTTTGCCACCTGCAACTGATTATCAATTGCCCAGTTAGTAATGCTATAAAAAGCAAACCTTTGATTAACTTACATTCAGTCGCGCGGCAAACGCCCAACAGTAAGCCTTTCCCCCCCTTTTCAGAGAGTGATACCCAGAGAGAGAGAGAGTGAGTAAGATTAACTGAGAGCAACAAATAAAGAGCTTTTCGTTAAGCTGTGAGTGCTTTGACTTTTAGTTCGAATTGTGCTCTGTTTCATTTTGAGTTGGTTTTATTTCAATTTGATTTGTTTTAAAATTGAACTTGTGTCTTACATGATATAATTTTTTGTGCTGTAAGTGTTCCTATAAGGTAGTGAGGGTGTGCGGATGTATGCGTGTCTCAGAGAGTAGATTTTTGTTTTGATTTGATCACTGACATTGTGAATGATACATATTTGAGTAATTTTCCACAACATGTTAACTTATGTATGTATGTATGTCGTGCATAAATTGATTAGATCCATAATGTGGTTTTATTTTGTACAGTAATTAATTTGTTAACATCTCTAGAATTTTCTTCATACTTTAATTTCGCAAGATTACTTCGCAATTTTCAATGCAAGACCTTACTCTTAAAAATATAATGAAAATAAAGCTTATTTTCAAATTTGCTCATTACCAAAATAATCCTAATAAGTACTGACATACACATACCAAAAAAAAAAACACTCTTTAATGCTTGCATAATTTTACGTACAAAACACCGCTCTCTTAGTTACTAAACTCTTCGTTGTCGCTCTTTAGCTGTGTAATTCAAAACCGGTTTCAGTTTAACTTAAGAGCGAAAATCGTTAATAATGCTGAACATATTCAGAAGTTTATCGTCCGTCGTGAAGGCGTCTGATCTATATGAAAAGATTGGGTGTGTATTCGGCTCAGTTGCAGGCCAGGCTTCAATAAGAACAGAATGGCTTTGAAATTTGTATTGTTTTTCGGTCTAATGGCCATATTGATAACAACTAATAATGCTGCGCGTATGTCTCGGGGTAGGAATCGCACCATGTCCACCAAGCCCTTCAAAGTTTTGATCTCACATCCCGAGGTGCCGCAGTCGGGCATTGATCTGCTCAAGGAGAATTGTGAGCTGATACAGGTGCAGAGCTTGCCACCGACACGCGCTGAATTGCTGGAAAAGGTGAGGGGCGTCGATGGCATCTTCTGGGGCGGACACTCGCCTCTGAATGCCGAAATCTTTGATGCTGCAGGACCACAGCTAAAAAGCATTTCCACCATGTCCGCCGGCATCGATTTCGTGGATGTCGAGGAGCTGAAGCGTCGCAAGATTCCATTGGGACACACGCCCACAGTGCTGGACACAGCTGTGGCCGATCTAGCGGTGGGTCTTCTCATCGCGGCGGGTCGTCGCTTCCACGAGGCGCGCAGGAAGATCGATACGTGAGTACATGGGATAGTCTTTTTGATGTTTTGTGACTCCCTAACAATTTGTGTGCTGTGCTTAGTGACCACTGGGAGAACTATCATCTGAACTGGCTGCTGGGTCAGGATGTGCGCGATTCTGTTGTGGGTTTCTTCGGCTTCGGCGGCATTGGCCAGGCCATTGCCAAGCGCCTCTCTGGCTTTGATATCGATCAGGTGCTCTACACCACACGACGTCGCATCGACAAGGACACCGAGAAGGAGCTCAATGCCAAGAAGGTCGACTTTGATGAGCTGCTGGCCAAGAGTGACTTCGTGGTCATCGCCTCCCCCCTGACGCCGGCCACACAAGGCATCTTCAATACCACCGCCTTCAATAAAATGAAACGCAACGCCGTCCTGGTCAACATTGCGAGAGGCAGTAAGTAATGAGCTCTGTCTACAACATCTGTGCTCTCTCATGCTGAACTATTTTGTAGAAATCGTGAATCAAGACGATCTGTATGCTGCCCTCAAGAGCAACAGAATCTTTGCGGCAGGCATCGATGTTATGGACCCCGAGCCACTGCCCCCCACAGACAAACTGCTCACCCTCGACAATGTCGGTGAGTAAACAGACCAAGTACATGGTCTAGAGTATGTCTCGATCGTGTTTAGCGACATTCTAGTGATAATTACTAGTACTGGTTCTCTTCGACTTCCTTATCGCCATTGCGACTTAGTCTTATCGTTAGCGAATGTTTTTTGTTTTTAATTTTAATTTGAAAGTTGAACAGATTTTTGCTGTACGTTTATTGTTGTTTTATGGCTCAAGGTTGATTGTAGGTTATTTAATTATGTTTGAAGATCAATGGTACTAAATGCAAAGAGGTTTATAATTGAAAGATGGTTTAGGAGGAATTGCCAGTCGATTGTTAATGACATGTCCGTCGTAAGATTGATTGACAGCTGTCATTGCGGCTTTTCTGAATAAATATGAACAGTAAAGAAAAGTTTATTTATTGAAATAAATTTTATACTTTAAACGGACGTCTGGCATTTTTGTATGTCATAAAGCAATGTCACGTCATATGAGTAAACCAACTATCTTATCGTTTGGGCCAAGCCCCTCGGGCCTGGCATTCGATATACAGATGACCCTTCAGTCACCTTGATGTCAGACAGGAGATTCGATAAGGCCAGCTGTAGACAACTGTAGATCAGTTAAATGCGCCACCTTCATGACTAACAACAATCTACACTCGTTTCAGTTGTGCTGCCCCACATTGGATCGGCCACCACTCGCACCCGTTCCGACATGGCCACCATAGCTGCCCACAATGTGCTGCGCGGCTTGGCCGGAGAGCGCATGCTCTCGCCTGCCTACTAGGGAACTACTTGGCTATGCTAAGAGACGATGACCCTGGCTTTAATTACTACCTGTAAAAACAAAGGCAAATAATTGTGTGAATAATTGTGAATGTAAAAAGAATAAATGAGAAGTAAAAAATAAATAACTAATGCTTAACAGTGGGATACCCTTTTTGTATAATATGAAAATGAATCTAGATAATTATTATTGTAGGCAAAGGCGGAAAGGGGTTGAATATCAGCTGTTGATATTATTTTTATTATTCGCATATATAAATTATATTAATATTATTCTGATACAACTAACTATTACTATTACAATTTCATATATATCTTCAATTTCCATTTCTTCCTTCATTCATTCTTCGTTGCTTTGAGCTCCCGAGAATATCTGCATGTGGCTACGCTAAAGATAATTTGTATAACTGAGATAATAAGGAATAATGAAAGATGAATTCCTTTGTCATACTTATTTTCTTTGTATATACTACTTACCTGGCAAATAAATCAAAAAGAATTGCAAATAGGGATAAAAAGAACTGAACATAATGCCGAATTGCAATATGAAAGCTTTCTCCTGGAAAGAATGCAGTCTCAGGATAATAAACGATAAATAAACAACACACATACTTTATAAATCCCAACGAATAATAAGATGGCTCCTAAGCCATGGCAAATCATCATCATTGAAGCATATATGGCGACTTCCACAAGGGGTTGTCCTATATTTTAGATGATTAATTTAAATGTAGCTTATTTCAAATGTTCTCAATTTGACTGTGCAAGTATTTACCTGTTGCAGCAGTAATGGTGCACGCAATTAAATATATAGCATGGGCCAAGGTCCAGGAGGCAAAAAATATAGTTTTGTCCCTCAGTGGGCAACACATTTCATTGAGGTTGCACTTTTTACACATTGTCAATTTAGGAATTATTCAGGCACAAACTAATAAAAATTAACTAAGCTGCTGATGTTATAATATATATAGTAATAATACAATAAAATAACTCTCTTAGTGAACTATGTTTCTCCAAAACTCATTAATTGTATACCTTTCAAGTATTCTAAGTGTGTTCAACTGCATTTTTTCAGCCACGTATTTTGGGGGAATACAAAATGGGGGACAAATGCATCAAGCAAACTAGATATGTAACTTAATAGATGCATATCAAATCTTAATAAATAAATATATTTATTAAACAGCTTACATTTTAAGGATATACATATATCGAAGTTGTCAAAATATATAAATACAATTTCTGAAAATTTCATTCAAATATTGAATAATATACTTTAAGTGAGAGCCCTGACCCAATTGTCTATGCTTAAGAGCACGCCCATGCTTAAGAGAGCCAGAATGCTTTGTTGCGGTAAAAGCTCAAGAATTGTTGGATTCGCTTGGAAAGCTTTATAAATTTGTTTTTAGTTAAGTACCGCCTCTCGCAGCAGACAGCAGTTTGCCATGAGCGTTTCAAGGGCATTTAAAGTGCTAATCTCGCATCCGTCTGTGCCGGCACCAGCACTGGAGTTGCTCCGCTCTCGTGGTGCAGAGACCATTATTTGCCAGAGTGTGCCGCCATCTCGGGAAGAGATACTGGCGAAGGTGCCCGGTGTGGATGCCATTTACTGGGCGCACTATCAGCCTCTCAATGCCGGTATACTGGATGCAGCTGGCGCTCAGTTGCGCGCTGTTAGCACCATGTCGTCAGGTATTGATTTTGTGGATATACCAGAGTTTAAGCGTCGAGAGATTCCATTGGGGCACACTCCGGGTGTAGTGAAGAATGCAGTGGCAGATTTGGCAATTGGTTTAATGCTTGCGGCGGGTCGCAATTTTCATGCCGGGCGCAGCGATATTGAGGAGTGAGTATCAGCTGTGAGCAGAGCTTTCGCCTTCGCTTTGGCTGGTGTAAGCTTTAGCCGAAAGCTCTGGCTCTATCGATCGAAAGCGCGCGACATTTTGAAATGTCATCGAACTGCCAACTTGTTTCAATTTGATCTCCTGCTCTGACAGCTCGCAGTGGGTAACTGAACGCATCGAATGGCTAATGGGCCACGAGATACGTGACTCTATTGTGGGCTTCTTTGGCTTTGGCGGCATTAGCCAGGCAATTGCTAAACGTCTGCAGAGCTGGGATGTGGCTAAAATACTCTACACGACACGCACGCGCAAGGAGAACGATGTGGACTACAAGGCGGTGCATGTGCCCTTTGAACGTCTGTTGCAGGAAAGCGACTTTCTGATCGTGGCGGCTCCACTCACCGATGAGACGCGTGGCAAGTTCGATGCACAGGCTTTTAAGCAGATGAAGCGCAGCGCCATCTTTGTCAATGTGGCCAGAGGCGGTGAGTACACAAGGCATAGATCTTTAATCAGAAATTCTGTTAATTAAACTTTCAACTCCAGGACTCGTGCAGCAACAGCATTTACATGACGCCTTAACCACTGGACAAATATTTGCAGCTGGCTTGGATGTCACTACGCCAGAGCCCTTACCTGCCGACGATCCCCTGTTAAAGCTGCGCAATTGTGGTGTGTATTTTAAGCTAAAAACTGCTTTCGATATATTTTAATTTTGCATGCAATCCTTGTAGTTATTTTGCCCCATTTGGGAACGCAAACGTGGAAAACGACTGTCGAAATGAGCCTCTTGGCGGCCAATAACATCATTAATGGCATGGAAGGGAAACCAATGATTAGACCAGCTTATTAAACTATAACTAAAAAGATTTTTAAAAATTAAGAGTCAATTGATATCCTAGAAAATTTTGTGTTGTCAAAAGTTGATTAGACCATATTCCTATTTCCATATCTTAAGAAATACGTATTTTGTACATGATCGATAAAGAAAGTTTTAGATCTGATAGTGATGAACAAATTCATTAACAATTTTTAATCACTGTCATTATTATCCTTTATGGCATAAGTCAGATAGAGAACATCCCACTCGTCACGCTGCAGAGCCTTAAGATAACGTTGTCGCTCCTCCAGGACACGTTGCAATAGATCCATGTCTGGCTGATCCGCCTGATGCTTTTGTGCAATCTCCAGTGCACGCTTCCAGTTGTGCATACGCAACGCCAAGGCCACAGCCTGGGCGTATTTGCGATTGTGCAGCAAGATGGTCTCCGCCTCATGCATCCTGCCCAGCATCAGCGAGTTCTCGGCCATTTGTTCGGCACTCGAGGGCGACAGCGTCTTCAGGTGCTGCAAGTAGCTAACCTTGTCGATTTGCAGGGCCGCTGAGTAAGCCTCCTCGCTGAGCTGCAGCTGATGCTTGCGAGTGGCCACCGCCGCAAGTGTGGCCCAGAGACTTGTGTGCTGAGCCAGGCGGCAAATGCGCAAGGCCTGCTGCCATTGGCCCTCCTGAAGCGAGCGATGCAACACCTCACAGTAGATGTTCACATTGATGGGCAACAGGGCGCCGGCACAACGAAACGTAATCACGGCATCCTCAAAGCTCTCGATGGCCAGATGTTTGCCAAATTCACTACGAGCAGAAGGATAAGCCAGGATAATAATTTAAATGCAAATGCGGCAAACTCACGCTGTGTCCAAAGTGATTGTGGTTAGAGCAATTATGGTGGGATCGGCGGCACCCTCACCAGGACAATACCAGATGCTGTAGCATGAATCGTGCACACCCACCAGTATGTTCGTCTCGCTGGCCCACTTGATGGCCGTCAGTTGGGTGCCAATCTTGTAGATCTCATCGTTGGCATTCGCCGAGCCACCGTTGTTGCTCTTCGTCTCGCTGATGTACAGCTCGCGATTGGTATCGATAAAGGCAATGAACTGATCGTCCGCATTTCCCGCCCGACAGGCCGCAATCTCGGCCAGCTGCTGCTTGGCGCGCAGCGACTGCGGCTCATATTGTCGGGATGCGCCGGGAATGAGGTCGAACAAGTGCAGCAGCGATGTCTCCGAGTTGTCGCGTATGGCGAGCACATCGAGGCCCAGGGAAATGGAGCGCCAGTTGAGCAACGGCAGCTGAGCCTGTGAGCCGGGATAGCGTGGATTGAGATGCAGGCGACCCGTGTAGGTGTACACCCAAATGGAGCTGGCATCCAGCACCATAAAGTATCTGAAAAGCAGCAATAAATTATGACAGCATGCAGACTAGGTATTATCCTTAGGGTCACCAACTTTTTGCCCACTTCAATAACGCGGACATCGTTGCGACCATCAATTATAATCGGTGTGTTTACGTATTTCTCATTGTAGATGTGCAGCTGGTGGGTGGTGGCCACCACCAGGTGACCATAGCCCAAAGCAAAATTAATGACACGCTGCGGAAAGTCGAGGACATCGTTGGTCCCATTGCCAATGTCCTGCAGTGTAATCGATTTGCGACTGCTGCTCGTTGCCTTCAGATTCCGGGAGATGAGTTGCTGTTCCACCGCATAGCCCACAATGAGTTGACCCGTGGAGGTGCCACAGGCTACCTGTGTGCCATCGGATGACCAGGACAATGTGTAGAATGAGCCCACGCTGGGTGTCGCAAAGCGAGCGCTGCTAAAGGACCACTGCAAGTTTAAAAATGAATAGCATTAGCTGGAGGGCAGTCTAAGAACTATCGACTTACGCCTGTGCTGTGGCAGAGCTTGAGCATGTTAAAGGTGCCGACCAGCAGATAATCCTTTTCCGGATTGAAGGCCACACTTGTGATGGCATACTCCTCGGCAGCGCTGCTGAAGAGATTCGCGCCCTGCGCATCCCAGATCTTGTAGCGAAAGTCCTCCCCGCCGGAGGCAATGATATTCGACTGGGCCGACCAGCTCAGCGAGAGTACCAAACCATCGTGGGCACGCCACTAGAAATAGTTTAAATAAGTGATATTAATTCTATGAGAACGCTTGAAACAACTAAATTCTACTATAAACAACATAGAAAATAGTTGCACAATAGAGTAATCTGTGAGATCGTAGTGTATATAAAGGGGAACAGACGGATAGCCCAAAATGAACTCTACTAATGTAGATATTACTTTATCTACATCAACAGAAGAGTTCATTTTAATATTAAGAACTTATCATTTTCGTGCTGTTTTCTATGGGCATCAAATACTGTTTATTAATTAAGAAGAGTCTAAAGTGTTTAAGAAGAATACATTCAAAAACTTTGATGTTAATCCAGCAGATAGCATACTAGTTAACTAGTGGTTATGCCATCTGCAGAGTTGCACTTACTAGAGCCACATTAACTACCCCCTATGAGTGGCAACTCACCCTTATTAGCTTGCTGTTGGCTGCCAGCGGCTTGATGGAAATGTGTCCACCCTGACTGAAGGCAATCGACGTGGAACTGGGTGCCCAGCGAGCACAGCGTATGGCCTCATCGCTTTGAATGACTGTGGAACGCAGCATGCCCGAACGTGACCAGATCTTGACCACACCATCCTCTGCGGCAGTCAAGAGGCCAGCACCGTCGGGACTCCAGCGACCAGAACTAATCGCTGCCGAGTGGGCGGAAATGCTGCGCTCGACACGCGCACTCTTGTTCAGGATGACAAAGCGTCCGTCATTGCTGGAGATGAGCAGGGTGTCGCTGCCCTTGCCACCGCCACTGCTGCGGCCACCCAGCAGCAGCCAGTCCAAGTCGGTGGGTATGAAGTCATCCGGCAGCTTGGCAACCTCGACGGAATCGCGACTCACATCGCTCCATTTGTAAATTTGATGATCGTCGCTGTTAAAGTGCACTTTACTTAGTAGGAATTGAAGTAAATAATTTTCGATTTCATCTTGCATACCTGACAAAATAGATTTCCTCATTGCTGCTCCAGTCCAAGCAGCTCAGGGGATAGCTAGAGGCTTCTTTGGTGCGAGGCTGTGTGGTTTCGGAATTTTTTAGCGAACTTCTTTTGCAAATGCGCGTTTTAAGTTTCATTTTTGCTAGGCATTAAGTATTACTTTTTATTAATCAGTTTGTTTGTAACCAAGTTGCTATGGATACTATTTTGGCTAGGACTCTACAGGGTTGCATGCGTGTGTGGTTGTTGCATTGGCTAATTGGTTGCCAACTTGACTTTTCGTTTTTACAATGCCACTGTTATTAACTAATGGCATCCTCATTAAATGAACTGATATTCATCGACGCTTTTCAATTTCATTATTATTTTAATTACACAACCTTAACTAGTTCCATTTCCGTTGATGTGGGCAAAATAAGTTGAGATTACGCGGCTCAAATTGCTCGACTCAAGATTCAGCATAGCTTCCCAAATGTCAAAGCTATAATTAAGTAGGGCCTTATTATTGAAGCAAGCAAGCGAAACTGTTTTCAAAGCAATTTGATATAATTGCTGGTATTGTTAGTGGAGTAATTGACACAGCAGAGAATTATTGGAGTTTAAAGAGGAAACTCGGAAATTAATTAGATTAACTAAGGGTTCAAGTAATCAGTAAAGATTTTAGAGGAATAATTTCAATTAAGTCGTGTATTTAAAATCTATAATCTCACAAAGACTTACAAACTATGCTTTTAAGAAATGAGCAAAAACAAATTTTGCATTGCAGTAAAATATATTATTTATTATTTTATTTAATATGTACATGGTTATAAGTATAACTTACAACTAGACCTTAAATGTAGCTTTGGCTGCAATGGCCTTATGCTACTTACAAGTGAGATGTGTATTATTTATAATGTAACAAGAAAAAGTAATAATGATAACAATAACTTACAATTGTATTAAATTTTGTGAAAAATATTACTATGTTTAAGGAACGATATAATAAGTTTTGCAGTAAAATATAATTGGAGTTGAATTATTATATAAATATACAATTTTAACTTAACTTTCTATATTAAGCTAAAACTGCTACTTAGATATTATAGGAATGAGTTTACTCCTATTGGAATTTCCATGCTACTTTCTTGCAGTGCATTCTCTTTGTCATTAGAGTTACTAATTAACAATGTATGCGGTATTTAATTAGTTTCAGCGTACGAGCAATCAAGCAACATAAAACTAAATGAGGCCCAGGAATATTGCGCTAATCGAGTTCTGAGAACTCCACATAAAATATAAACATTGTATGCTACTGTACTACAATTATTTTCCAATTTTCATGCAGCAGGGCTACTTGCTACAATGACGTTGCTGTCTTCTTAAGCACATTACGCATACGCCCCCAGGTCCCTATTAATATGTCAAACTCCATTTATCAACCTACGACCATCTCTTTGTCTTTGTCTTCGTTTGTTGTCCATTGTCATACATTGAAGGCGTAGTTTATTGGAATTACGTCGATTGGTTTGAGTTCTCGTTGACACATTTCTTGGCCAATGAACCTGGCTTGTTCGATTGATGTACGAGTACTTCAGAGGTAAAAGTAATTTCATATTGTGGTTGCAGATTTTGTTCATTAAAGTAGTCTATATTTACCCAATGGTCTCTCAACAATTATTTTGTTGGACAATGAGCTAGATTAAGTCTAGCCTTTTGAATAAATTTCGATACTTGTATTTGCTGGACTATAAATCACAAATCTGAATACATAAATATAATAGTTGTTTATTTAATATAAAAAAAAAAATATTTTCAAATTTTCCATTTATTTCTAAAATGATTTAATTATGTATAACTAAATTTCAAAGTTTTAAGATCTGTCAAATATTATCTCTTGAAATATAGCCATAATATTTTGTAGTAAACTTTGATAGAATGCAGTTAATATCAGGCAAAATACATTAAGTAAAAAGCCATATAACTTAAAAGTTAATGCACTCCATTTAGAACTGATTAAACGATTCCCTAAAAGCAAAGAAACTCGTTAAAAGCAAAATAATAAAAGACAAATCACGATGCCATAGAAAACGCATAAAATATTTGCAAGAAACTTAGCCACGATTCCACTTTGTTGGCTGGCAGGATTCAGGCACATGGAGTGGTGTTGAGTCGAGTTGCTGTCGATGTTGCAAAGTGTCAACATTGCATTTCCTTATCAGAAGCCCGCGCTAGATTAGATGGCGACGACGTGAATGCCAACATTGACGACAGAGTCGCTCTTAACATTCAATTGCAACTGACGAAGAAATGACAGTCGGATTGTCGGGCTCTGTGACAGTCGAGCAGACAAACAGAGGGTCGGACTGACTGGCCATTAAGCGGCAATGGTGCAAGAAAAGGCAACGGTTTACCGCACTGTGGGTCGACAGTTGGCAAACATTGTGAAGAGCAACAGACCATAACCAATTCATATAATTGGCAATTAATTTAAGTAATTTCAATTTTAAAATGTTTAGAGTATTGCAGCAAATTATTAAATAAATTGTTTATATGAAATAATTAAATTTAAAATTTGTTTATACTTACATATATTCAAGTATCTAAATAAATAAATATTTTATACTCATGTAACGAAGATTAAGAAACAAATATAATAAAATAAATAACCACATTTAGCCATATTAAGTTAAAAAAAGATATTTTAGAAATTCTTTTTAAATTTTATTAGTCGTTTATGGAACGTAAAACAATATTTATTATTGTAAGGAACTGTTTTAATGCCTAGATGAAATAGTTATTAGTATATTGGTTAAACTTTAAGGCAGTAAATTACATTTGAAAGACAATTGCGCCAATGTGCAGTAGTCAAGTTGAAACTACAAGTGATTGTGGCAACCATTAGAAGTGCGAGCCAGAGTCGAGTGCTTAGCCACCACTCCTAACCCAGTCCCATATAAATAACTAATTTCAATATAAAATCCAGCGACACTCCAAGTTCTCAATGCGTATCGTGGTCTTCCCACCGACCCTGTCTCTTTTTGTCTCACACTTGCAGCGCTTTCAATTGTTTGCTTTCAATTTGAGTTTCAATCAGCAATCGCATTGTGTGCATTGAAAGGGGCTGATTGAACGATTTCTCTCTCTCTCTCTCTCTCTGTCTGTCTGTCTCTCTGTCAGGCTCAGACTCGCTTGGATTCGTTCGGTTTGTTATTGGTTCGTTTGTCGTTGATATTTCTCAACTTGTGGCGCATTTTCGTGTTTTGATTCAGTTCGCTTTCAGTTTGTCAACGCGTCGCATGTGTGTTCCTCCAAGTTCGTCCAAGTATTTCGTGTGTTGTCCAATTTTTTCTATTTCCACAACTTGGAAAATTAGCATACGAAATCAGTGCAAAGTGACTGAAATCAGTGTGAAAGCATAAACGAAGGAGAAATAAAATAAAAATAAAAATAAAAACTCAGCAGTCGAATCAAGCTGCAGCTCGCCCTCGCTCAAAGAAAAAAACAACAAGTTGTTAACCCTTTTGGCCATGTCATCCTCTGCCAACTGCTTGCTGATGCTAGGGTTGTTCTTCCTGGCGCTTAATTTTAATGCAGGTGGGTTTCTCAGAGATCCTGTGCGTGCACTTGCATAGAAGTGCCCGCTAATTAAGTGTATTTGTGTGCAGTCATTCATTGAATGTGGCCCCAAGTTGAAATGGGTTCACTGAACCAGTTGCAAGCAAAAAGGAATTGCAGTTTAAGCAGCTTCAGCAGTTTAAAGCGTCATTAAATCAAAGCACTTTTTTATAGCAAAAAAATGGTTGCTTATTAGATGGCAGAAAATCAATTAAAAATAGCGATAATCAATCAATTTCCTTGTTGACCCCAATTGATAAGCCGCAGCTGGCATTCATTGTCTTACAGTATGATGCCACAAACAGCCTCCAAAATGGCACTAGCATGCGTCGTATACTTAACAATACTTAACATTGCCAGAAGTGCCTGCAACAGAGATTATTTCATCGTTTATTATGATTATTATTTATGCACTTGTCGGCTGCTGTATTTATTTATACATCAGGCATTGACAGACTGCATACACCCTCCGTGTAGCTTGGAACAATATTTTTATGACCTTAAAAAATTGAAGAAATTTTCGTATTCATAAATAGCACATTACTTATAGGCGATATGTATGCATCCATTTACATGTGTTGTGCCTTATTGCTGACAAGCTGAAGACAAGTAGACAAGTGCACAGTGTTCTGTGTTTTGTGTGCTACAATAGAAAAGTTTCTGGTCTTAAATTGAAGGGAACTACATTTAATTGAATTGAAACTGTTGACCAGCTGGCAAATAAAAAGAGGTTGTCCAGCAAAGATGTCAGCTGCATTTGAATGGAGGGGGAATGATCCACATATTTTTGTATTTCTACGTGGGCAGCTAAAGATGTGCACTGAGAGAAATGGACTTTGAAATAAAGTAAAGCAAAGAAATTTATAAACTAAGTTTAAATTAATGCTTAATATGTGTACCATGTTTACACAATGTTAAATTGAACCAACATTTTGAAGAGATTATTTTGATTTGTTTTTTGTGCATCATAGATGAGTTTACCTATTCCCTGTTGTCGCTCATTTTGCTCAGTGCAAAGCGCCTCAAAACGCCCACGACACAGTTGACAGTTGATGTCGTCATATCTCTAACTGAAAGTTTATGTTTGTTTTGGAAGTTTTATGGGAGTGTGCAATTGCCCTTTCCACAGTCTCTGCCCCTGCCCCTGTGGCTGTCACAATGTCAGCCAATTTTTTTGTTTCTTGTATTGTGACCACTGTCAAGTTGGCACACGCACCTCAATAAAACCGTGGACACTGGCAGAATCAGACTGACATACATTTCATGCGATGCTTTCGTGCCTGCAACTAACATAATTGTTTTTACTATGTCGCACCCACTTCCGAAATTGAGATTGTAGCACACGTTTTGTATTATCATTGTACTAGATTATTCATCTTTATAGAGGGCACGATGATCTCAAGTTGTAATGTCGGTCTAGTGCTTACACAAACAAACAAAAATTTACAATTAATTAAAGAGCATGAATGCATTTAAAGGCAATTAATTCAGTTACTAATTGCTAAAGCAAAACGAGTTCTAGTACAATTCCCTCAAGATACAATCGGAGCAATAATTGTAATGCTGGGCAACCTTTGATCGCCGACTATTCCGGCCGCAAAATACACACCCAAATATTCAACAGCATGACAATCTGTCATCATATTATGAGTACGACTCTCTAGTTGTAAATCATTAAATCATTTTGCAACATTTCAATGGAATTTTTTGCATTTGTGGGTGTGAAACAAGTCTCAATGATGATAAATGATGATGCCAGCTTCTCTATTTACCATAGATTTGCACACATTTTTATATAATAGGACTCTAATTATATGCAAGTATTTAGGCCAAATGCGAGTCGTTTGCATTTTCTACTTTACAGTTGAACGAACTCTGCTTTTATGCCAGTCAATGCAACTAGACGGTCTCTTCCCCCCCCTTAACTCGTTTACGTTTAGGGCCACACACTCGTAAGTTGTCGATTTTATGGCTAAGATATGGCGTGGCAAGTTGGCAAGTTGGCAAGTTTGGGGACTTGCCAGCTCTCTGATAATCAACACATTTTTTACAGCTTTTAAGCGCCATCAACTCCAACTCCATTCACAACTTCGACTGCAAGTAAATCCCAACTGAGCTAATGCTGAAATTGCATGTGAACTTTGCCACATGTATGTGCAATGTATCTATGTATGTATGTATGTAAGTGCTTGTGGGAAACTCAGGCCCAAGTTGCAGTTTATTGTTGGTGACTTTCGCTGGCAGTCACATCAAGTCATAGGGCTGGTTTTAACGGCCATTCAACTTGTGTAATAACATGGGCGTACTACAGCGAAAAGGCAAGGAAATTACTCTAAAGTTACCATAATTTTCTGGCTGTATTTTAATTCGAGTGCAACATAATCTGGCTTAGCCAAATTGCAATGCCAACGAGAGGGCAATTGTATCTAAACGTTTATTTGAGTATGCAAATTGCATATCAACAAAATTGATGTTAATTATTGTGTAACAACTCTACTTTTTTTTAAAGGAAATGCAAGTCAAGAAGTTATTAAAATTTGCGTAATGCTTTGACTTTTGTAAAGACATTACGTGACTTACTTATAAACAGCTGAAGGAAATGAAATGCTTGAGTTCAAGAGCTACAAACTCACGTAATATACTGTTATCTTTATAACAGCTTCATTGTAATTTGGTAATTCTTTTTTGTGGAAAGTATACTTGTAGTGATCATAAGATGAGCAATATTAATTTTTAATAAAAATGACCCAATAAGAAATGCTTGACTAATGTGATTGGTATTGAATATTTCGGTTTCTTTCAAAATGGAAATTTCTGTCAAATTGGAATTGAATATTTAAATTGAAATTTGTAATTTAAAAATGTCAATTAAATTATAAATCTTGCTAAAATGAGTCGTATTTTTTTATATGCTCTATTTTTATTGGGAGAGTTCAATTCCTTTTACAATCCCATTTTTAAGCTTACATTCATTTTCCACAGAAATTGCTAATCAATAAATATTACAGACATATATAGTGAATCACTGTTAGCCAAATTAATTGGCCACAATTTTGTAAATTACATATTATACGAGTTTATCAATTGATATTCATTAAAAGCTAAAACTACTTACATACGCATAGAGCTTTGTAGCTGAGAGACGTGTGCGTTTCCATTTTTGGGTCGCTGTTTTGGAACTGCCAAAACATTTGGCATAAACGCGCGCACAATATCAATTTTCATGTTGCATACAATTACAGTCATTACCATTAGTAAACTGCCACTGCCACTGGGGCTTGCGCACAAAAACATTTATATATACATTTGAGTGCATAAACAATTTTGGCCAAGCATCTGACAATTCGACTGTCAATTAATTTCAATATATTGTAAATGATCATAATTTCTAACTCGAACTGCAAGTTGAACTCAAAGTATCCATTGCATTGCCATTTCATTGCGTTATTCAAATGCTGCAGCAAATTGTAATGTTTATGTTTGTTGTTTATGGCCAAATTCGGCTAGAGCTGAAGACTTTTGCTTTGCAAAAACAAAAAAAACACGTTTCGCAAGCAGACTGGGGGTTGGTACACTTCGGCCTAGGCCAGGCCAAGTCAGGCCTATTCCCCTTGGCAAGCTTATCTGAGCTTTCATTTAAATGCGTCTCAAAGTGTTGGTTAAGTGCATTTAACCTGAACGTTAACGTTTGACGTTTAAATTGGACACCTAGCAAACGAGTTTTGATTGTCGTCATCCAGCATCCGCTGTCCAATGCATTTTGGCCAGAAGTCACCTCAATGCCAAAGCTAAGAACCTGCCACTGAGTTGCATTTAAAGTATTTTGTTCGTTTCCAAATAAAATGTGTAATAATTATTTACACGCTCTTTGCTTAATCGTGCGCATAAACAACGCTCAATCCGAAAGTTTTGACACTTTTATAAGGCAGTTTTCCCATAGACTGTCCCATAAATAACTCAGCCAAAAGGCTCCCGTGTCTAATTAATTTCAACTGCAACATTTTTCAAAAGCCACCGCCAACGGGCAGCAACTAACGGCCAACATCGCAGCGGGCATTTATTTGGCTTATGGCCCATTATTTATTCAACTGGCCACAAAATCATCGCTTGATTGCATTTTAGAGCCAAACTACTTACTTAGTTTATGATAACACAAACTGGGATACAATGTCAAGCAGATATATCATTCTGGCCTCACAATTTGCGATTCAATTAGCATTGTTTATAGTTTTAATAAAGCTTTACCTAATAAAACGCTGTTCATTTATAATAACATTCTTTCATGTTACCGGCACGTGCTTGGAATACTTCTAGGGCCTCAAATGAATCACTTTGTAGTTAGAACTATTTGGTTTTCTGCAGTATGCAACTGTACTTAAGTAGTTGTGTGTCGTTTATCTAATTGCAAAAATGCTAGCAATTTCTATTGGGTGCAGTCTGTTGATGAGTCGTCTAAGGAAATAATATAACATAAAAGAATTAAGCCTCTAGTTTATAAATTCAACAAGTTATGGAAGCATTTCATATAAAAATATTGACACAAGTCTTTAAAAAGATGTTACAATTTTTAGAATTTGTGACTGTTATGAATTTAAAATCAATTTCCTAAATTAATGAACTTTGAATTGAAATGAATTGAGCATTGAATTATAATTTATATTTATAAAAACAATTCCTACCTTGCATAAACTTATCTTGGACAAGGTGAATACCTTAATTAACTAAATCCATAAATTGTGTTTAAGTTTAAAATTGATTTATTGTTATTTTTATTATCACAATAATCTTTCTTTCACTTGCAGCCTCTGCCATCCTACGTTGCTGGCGCTGCTCGACAGATGTGTCCAACGGGGAGTTCTGCAATGATCCATTCCAGCCGGATAGCATCTCGGAGCAACAGCGCTACTGGAGCTATGTAAACTGCACCTATTCGGTGGGTGCCAAGTCGATGAATACGCGTCCAGTGTGCAAGAAACTCGTACAGGAAGGTAAGTAAATTGGAGGCACGTTCGAGCATAAACAATTATTTAGCTATACTTATTGGACTGTCAGTGGCTATTGTTGCTGAGTGTGGTGTGTGGTGTGTGGTGTGCGAGACCCACCGGTGGTGGCTCACACCCGCTGCTGGTGGCTGCCACGTGTTGTTGCCTGCCACAAAGCGTCAAACAAGATTGAGATTTATTGGCCTGACAATGTCGCCAACAAGTGCGGCATACAAATCCATAGGGGCAATGACAACGAGACAATTGCTCGCTAGCTCGCCCAGTTTGCGATCGCGTTGCAGCTGCTGGGCGTTGACTGGGGGCGTGGCCACAACTGCACAAGTGGCGATATTTGGCCAAAGTCAACTCGGAGCCAAAGCCAAAGCTGAAGCCAGGCCAGGCCAGGCCAAGCCAGGCCATGCCAGTTGCATGTGCCGCTAATTTACGGCAAATTTATGTGGCGAGCACACACAAAATAAAATAAAATTAAATTGAGAGAGAAAACGCCAACACACACGCGGCGTATGAGTGATATTCGTGTTGCAGTCGTCTATCTTTAACTGTATGTTTTTCCTTCTCTTTTTATTGTTCAGCCTGCGGCTATGGCAAATTGTGCCGCTTGTTGGCATTTGCATTTGACAAGCAACACACACAACAACGAAAACAAACACAAATGTTCACATAAAAATCCAAGCAAAATTAAATTGAAAATTTTGTACGCTGCCCAATTTGCCAAACGTTGCGTATCGTGGCATTTTGATCTGGATTGCAGTTTTAGTAGTAACTTTTACATCTCGCAATTGTTATTGTTGAGCAGAATAGCAGAAGCGTCTTTCACAAAAATGTATTCATTATGATTCTCTTTGTTCTTTTATTCTGGCTAAAAAAAGGCAACAACATTTGACAACTGCGCGAGCTCATTTAATCCCTTAAATAGTGCATATAAAAATGATTATTGAGTGGCTTATTTGTTTGACAACCAAATAAAAAAAAGTGCACAAAAATGTAAGCTCAGTAATAAAGAGGGCCAAAGAGCTATAACAAGTTATAAATTGAGAGTCACTTCAATATTTATTGAATCCATAGAATACAAATCAAACACAGAAAATTAATTAAATTGGAAATCATTTTTGTTAGGTTGTTTCTAATGGAGATGTGACATTTTTCTAGTTTAGTATTTACATTTATGTATATGAAAAAGTAATATTTGTACTAGGCTGTTCTTTTAAAGTTCTTTATTTAACTTTATGCATAAATAGTCTTGTTTTATTATATTTATTTTAAATTGTAAAATATTCAATTTAATTTTATACACATAAAGTTTCAATAGTTTAAGCTTATTGATGAAATATAAAACTGATTTCTTCTCTTTTATTTATAATATATAGTTCTTTATAAACTGCAATTTAAACACAATCTTATCAATTGACATGAGATCAAGTGCCGGGTTTTGGTTGTTGTTGTTTGTTTGTTTTTTTCTATTTCGATAGCATTTAGCTAATTTTTTATGGCCAATTAATGAACACCATTAAATTTTTGCAATCAAGCGTCTACAAATTGGCGCTACGAATATTTGCAAAGATTTGCGACTAGCAATTAAAATTGCAACTGCAAATCTCGAACTCGAACTGAGACTGAGACTGAGACGTTGGTTTTTCAGTCTCCAAATGAGTAATCAGATGCGAGCACATAATGTACGAATAAACTCAGCCTAGACAAATGAAAATAAAAGCAACAAAAATATAAATTAATTAAGTTGTTGCACAGCGTGAAGCGCTCAATTACGGCAATGAGGAGGAGATACAAGGAGGGCAAGATAGAGTTTGAGGCAGAGGGGTAGAGGCAAATGTCTGAGAAAAATGCAACTAGGCGATGCTGCAGTTGTTGTTGTTGTTGTTGTTGCTGCTGCTCAATTTATATGCCGTTAAATTAATTGCTTATGAAGTTTGGTCCGACGACTGGCTGAGTTTTTGGCAAATGTCAAATTAAAAATGTATTCCATAATTCCATAAAACCAACAACCAAGCCAAGCAATTAGCTATCAGTGTGTGTGTGTGTGTTGGACATAGTGTGCGTTGAATTTTAGTTGTCACTGTGCGTCACTGTGCAAGTATTTTGCAACTTGTTGCATTTTGGCTAACCGAAAAGTTGTCGCCGATTTTTTGCCTATTTTTGGCCAATTGCGTTGACTTTTTTTGTGCGTTAATGTTGTTGTTGTTGTTGGTGTTGTTTGTGCTCTCTTGATTTTGTTACTGTGAAAAATGTTGCCAAACACATTGCGATCAATAAATAATTAAATTAATTAAAATTTAAATTTATGACACAATGCAGCATTTCCAACTTCGTTGCAAGCGGACGGCGCACGCGGCGTATGCGCAATTTTTTGTTACTGCCATTTTCTTTGGCTGAAAACAGCATTCTGTATGCCTTGTTTGATGCCGCGGCCGTGATAAGGCGACAATTGTCAACAATTTTATTAGAGACTTGTAGGCTTCCCTCCCCTACCTTCTCTGTCTCACACTCTCTCTCTCTCTCTCTCTCTCTCTCTGTCTAACTATCCGACTGCATGCCATCTCGCTTGCGCTCAGATGCAGAATTGGCTTCTTGGAACCAATCACAAAAATGGTCAATGCGCACCTTTTGGAGCAGCTTTTAAAGTTTTATTTCATTTTATTGCGATTTATTTTCGTTTGATTTTATTTTTATTCGTCTTTTGATTTTTATATGTTGTTTTGTTCTGCACACACACACATACACACACTAACACAAAGACACACACGCAATGAAAAATCGCAATTTGTTGTGCATTTTTTCTGGTTTTCATTTGCCGTTTGGCTGATTGCAAATTGTCTCGTTTTGCTGATTCTTGCGTTCGGTTTTGGCAGTGTTTGTTGCAGCCAGCTTTAGACATAGTCTCAAGCCTCATTTTCAGTTGCGTTTTTGTTCAACGGGTTGGCCAGGCCAGACTTAGCCGGGCCTAGCCTGGCCCGGCCAGGCAATCGCTCGCTCAGGTTGCAATCGTTGTGCACAGAAAGCCTTGAACCCATTTTTGTTCCATTGGTCCGTTTGTTGTTGGGGCAGCTAGTTACAGTTAACATTCAATATAATATACTGCTAATCATATAGGGCTGTCGCTCAAATAGGTGGGGGATCCTTTTGCAAGGCCGCAAACTCACAGCCAGAATATTATGTGAAAGAATCCGAAAATACTTTAAATTCAGGAAATATAATAGCTTAAAAATATTGTAAAAATAATGCTGACAGATTGAAGTTCAGATTTTGGATGGTATGATATAAAATACATAAGCAAATAAGATAAGATTGTGAGATTCTTAAAACAGCTCTTTTAACATATAAAGGTTCCGATGCCCTCCCCATATACTTCATATTTAGCAAATATAAATTCGAAACTGCAGATGATTCGGTATTCGACATGTTTGCCTAATTCACTTCTTTTTAAATTAATATGTATCTTTTATACTTGGAATTTTTCAATTGCATCAGCCGCAGTTACCTCACAGCTCGGCTATTTGGCAGTTAGCCATTAGCCAGCATGTGATCGACGATTTGGACGACATTTGAAATGACATTTTTGAGATAGACAAGCGGCAAAGCAAAATTGAAACGAAAACGAAACCAAAGAACCAGAAAACACAAATGCCCACGCAGACCTCAGACTCGACATAAATTACATTTAATGTGCAGCAATTTTGCCCCTCGCTTAATTAAAATGGTTTAGAGCAAAAATATTTAAAGTTTATTACGACATTAATTTCATTGCAGTCTATGGCAAGCGAGTGATTGCACGTTCCTGCTTCTACGAGGATATGGACGATCCGGCCGACAAGTGCGCCATGGATACAACCTCTTCCTACACCAAAACAGTCTACTGCCGCACATGCACCACGGATGGTTGCAACTCGGCTGGCGGTATGTCGGTCCTGATGGGGCTGCTGATGCTGCCGCTACTTGCCGCACTGAGGCAACTGCTATGCAAATGAGCAAATGAGCAAATGAGTGGAAGGAGACTGCACTTAATTGCATGAATACAAAATGAATTTCAAAGTCGAGAGAGTTCTTCGAGCTAAAATCAAAAAATACAACAACAAAAAACTAACTAAAAGATATTTCAATTTCGCCTAATTAAGTCGCATTTTTCTAACTTATTTCTTCAAATTTGCAAAAAACCATAAACGTTTGCTAGCCACAATATGCACAAAGCCAGTCACAACTCGCTTTTCATGTAACATGAACAAATATCATACAACTATGTAGAACTTTACGTGTAAATGTTATGTAGCTGTAGTGCATCAAAGGTTTCAATTTCGCTGGCAGTAAATTATAGCAAAAGATTTATATACACAAGCACACAAAATCACACTCACAAATTGTTTATCATCTTTCTTAATTGCATAATGGACACACTTGTACACAAAAATATACACTTACAGTCAGATGGATATGTATATTCTCATATATGTATATCTTTGTAATATTGTAATACTACTTATTGTAACTCTAATTGAAAACACTTTTTTATGGTGTATTACAAATAAATTGATTAGATCGTACGAAAATGCCAAGACTGTTCTTATTTATTGAGTACTTAACTTACGGCTCCTGCCTATATTTATCAAAGTTGTACCATAAAAGAAATGTAGTTTTCTCTTAAACAAATAACTGTAAGTATTCATTTCATTAAATTTTAGGCATTTTTCTATTTCGATTACTTGTACATCCTTAAGCACGCACAGTCGAGTCTTCCTACTCAATCTCTTTACATCCATATGAACATAATTAATTGTCTACCCTCCCAAATGATTTCATCTCTTGATGTTCACCGTACCAGTCCAAGTTTCTTGACTTTATTTGTTTAATTTCAAAAGCAAATCAACAGTAATTGTCTCACATCATTGCGCTTGACATTGGGATTGTAAAAAATTGCGCAAAAAAGAGATACAAGATCAGAGTAAAAAAAACATAATAAAATTGAATGCACTGTCGGTTCTTCCATATGAATCCAGAACGGAAATGAGTTTTGCTCAGAATACACATTTAAGAGTTGGTAAATTAATTGCCGTCCACGCAAAAATTTCAATGTCGGTGTTGACATTTGACCCTAGTCAATTATAAAACAGATTTCAGTTAAATATCTGCTGGAATCGCTTTAAAAGAGAAACCATGCTTTTGAGTAACGCCCTATAGCGTGATTATGTGATTATGTTGCATTAAAAACGTATAAAATTAAAAACAACCATAAATAAAATTTGTCACAAACACGACAACTAAAAGCAAAAAATCAAAAACAAATATAGTTTTTTCCAAAGATAAATGACAGACTTGTACATACTGTGTTCGCATAGTTGAAGTTGATAATTGCATGTGAGCTTAATTTCTGCAACGTGTATAGGAATATACCCATTATCAATGTATGTCATTTTAAGAGGGTAAACAAATGGGTGGCAACTAAGCTAAGAAAACGTTTTGGCCATTTAAACTTGTCGCACGGCTTGAATTTGATTTGTTTTTTAAAAACTGCACGCAGTCAATGTACAATTTTATGTGTATTTTTTAGGTTTTACGTATTTTATGACGTGCCTAGCGAAAATGTCGTACAGTTTTTGCAATAAAACTAGCCATTTATCACGGAGGGGGCATTTGAAAATATTGTTAATCGACATTGTTCAGCTGCGTTGGCTGGCTTAGCTCCACGAATGTTACGCATACGCCCCGATGGCCCCAGGCTGGCTGTCAGTAGCCTATACGATCGGCTGTAAGTCGAAAACCCGCCGCCACATTCAAGTTTATGATGTGATTTGACTTTTTATTCAGCTTGAGCTTAGGCTTTGGCTACAACTTAACCTCCTAATCCGTATGCATTACGATTTGGTTACAAACTTTATGGTTGGACCCTCTTTGGCCCGAACACGGCTCGCCAGTCAACTCCGAGTTGCGTCGATGGCATCGCTCTCGATCGCTCCTGTCTCATTTGGTGTGTGCGTGCAACCCAGCGAGTCGCATTTTTCACGCTTTGTCAAGTGTTTTTTTGTTGATTTTTTTTCTTTTTTTGGTAGCAGGAGGAGTCAACAGCAAGTTGCTGCTACTGCCGTCTAATGCTGCAGCTTAATGTCAAGATTTGCATATGAAATCATATATCTGTTAGCTCGTGTCAGCGCCTCGACTGCCAATTTCGGGCAGAGAAATGCCAAATTTAGCTAAATACAGCTCACAGTTGCAGCCAATGGCCAAATTATGTGCGTGCTGTCCATTCATGAATCATTTACTGATGTGTTGATTCATTTGCTTCGTTTATTATTTACCAAATGTTAGCTTTATTTACTTTTAAATAAAAATATTCTCTGTCGAACTACGCGTGTCGCCATCTTGTGTGGGCTTTTGCAAACTGAGATGCGCTCGAGCTTGCATGGTTTACTTACTAGCGTTCAGTTGCGATACTTTTGCATTACTGAATTCTTTTGCATCATACAGAAGCTTTTGTATTGCTCACGTACTTGAACATTTCTCTGATATTTCACAATTATTTCTATATTTATTTACATAGTATTGAAATTTAAAATAATATTAACGAATTAGTAGCTGAGTCCGCTGAATTTGGTCCGCCGTCGCATAATTATTAATTTATGTCGTTATTTATAGTTCGCGTCTTTGCTATTTAGCTTTTCCTAAAAGCTTTGGCCGATTATTTAGCAAAGTTCAACACCACATTTAGAGTGACCATTTAATTCAATTTCGAGGTTATTTAACTCAAAAATTAAATACTTATTTCTTCTTTATCTATTTTTTTTTAATGAACCCAAAATATTAAACAATATTTATAAGGAATAAATAATAGGAATACCAATTGACATTGATTAAATACAAATATTTCTATCGAGCTTAGGTATATAGTTAACAGAATCTAAAGAGACTTCAACACTTAAAAACAAGTATTATTAGACTACATTAGTATTATAGTTTGTTCGGTAAATCTGTATCTCAATTGAAAGTCTGGCTGGCAGCATGGGGTATCCCCAGGATACGTCATCAGCACTCAGAGACGTTGGCAGTAAAGTCGTTTCGCAGCCGTCGCTTGCTGCCACAGTCGCGGTCGACGGAGCCGTCGCGTCGACGTTGACTGAGTTGTGGCAGTGTGGCAGCAGAGCCTGCCACTGGTTGGCCCCACAGTCTTTACTCGGACGAGCAGTCGTTAGCATCGCGCGCAGTTTTAAATACATATTAAACAATCAAGGAGTTCCCACTCTCAGAGAGACATCGTAAAAAAAGCTTACATTAGGAATTCAACAGTCCGTTGTGTTTGACTTGTTTACCGGATAACCGGCTCCATTGTGTCGTCAACTGGTCTACGTGCCCTGTCAACAATCAACTAAAGCATTCCCTAGAATTCCACTTCCATAACTATGTCATCATCTATGAAGTTGATCATTGCTGGCTTCTGCCTTCTGGCCACGATTCGCAACATTCTAGGTGAGTTCATTATCTCAACAGATTATACACGTGTCGTGAATGCATTCATAAACATCTAAAACTGTTGTGTTCATATTCGAAAAATGAGTGCCACTTGAAAATGTAACTACATACGCCTCAGCAAGGTTGCAACAATCGCCATTTGGGTGTTCTTAAATCAAATTCAGGTGCTGCTTTTTTGTTTATATATTTCACTATTTCCTTTTGGCGAAATTTTTACGATTTTGTTGCGGTGTTTATATAAATTGTAGGATGCTTAAAAATAGACCATAATATTGTAAAAAGCTAACCAATTGGTTTCCATAACTCAACCGAGACCAATCATTTAAAATAATTTCGCTTTTAAGTATGGAAATATCTTGCAGGCTTTTGAAGATTTATTTCCAGCGAATGGATTCCTCTAACAATGTCATACAAAAATAACGCATTAACAAATTCGTTTGGAATTATTGCTGTAAAGCCACGCAAAGTGAACGAATTACATTTTTATCAATATTTTCCATCTTCTAGTAGTTTACAGTGAGGTGACTTGGATTAATAAATTGTGAAGAGTTTTGTAGCATTTTCATAAAGGCAAACTTTGATTGGAACAAGTCGATTTTTAAGGGCTTGGTCAGGTTTATTTTCCACCTGCCTTTTTCTTTGCCATGCTTTCAAAACTCACGCAATCAATTTATGGGTCAATGCACAGAAAATTCGCACAGTTTTCCCGTCCAAATATAAAAATGTATGTGTCAAATTATTTTGGCATATCTGGCAATTTGCAGGTTGTTCAATGATTGGCATGGAACACACATATATTTTAAATTTGTATATTTTGGAATTCCTTGGTGTATTTATATTAAATATTTGCCAAGCTGTTGGCGTTATTACACACACCCAATATATGCAAACTATTCACTATTCACTATTCACTGTAAAATTCATTTGAATGCGTCTATAAAAATCAACCTTCAACTGAATTAGATTCGACGTTAATTACCGCTGAATTGTGTTGTTAATTGTAATTGTAATGAATTTTAATTGAGTTCGTTTCGTTATTGAATTGAGTAAACGTGTGTCCTGTTGCACACATATATCCTTTTGTGTGAGCTCCTACAATTATCTAATTGGCTTGCATTCAATCAGAGACATGTCGAGGACCCCACTGCGCATCAGTCTGGAGTTGTGCGCATGTCAAACTGGCGCCAGAACGGCGTCTGCTCCAGTTTCCAGCAGCGACAGAGCATCGCCAAAAAGCATCGCAACTACGAGTATACTGTATTCTCGTGTACTGTATTGCTACCCCTGTTGGTCATGTCTAAACTGTGTCGTAGACCTCGATATCTAGATGGACCAGGGAATATGGGGTCGAGCTCCTTATCATGAATTGCGTAATTTGTGCGAAACTGATAATGAGCAGGCGTTGCTTGGCTTTGTCTTGGACTGGGTATTGGCCAGTTGTCCTCACAAAGTGAGCTACCAACACAGGATGCTCAGATTGAGCACGCTTCACAGGATGCCACAACTCCTCTCCTGCCACATATTTCTTACCCTGCTCTTGTCACACATTCTCACTTAATTGCGACCGACAACATACTTCCGATGCGTATCAAATTATGCCATGAATACATGAATGTGTTGTTGGTTTTCATTATGCTTGACAGTTCAGCATTAATTTATTGATGGTAGGAGGGGTAAGTGCGGAAGCCTTTAGGGTATAATGTTGCACTATAAAGCTTAAATTCAAGGGATGAAAAATAAGAAAATAATTTGCATTAAAAAAAAACAACTTCCTGTACACTTCAATTGCAAGGCGGTGTGAATTATTCGACAAGTAAATATCTTGGTGCAAAAGCTTCATATCCTAAATTTGTATGCAAAGATTTGAGATACCCCGGTTTCATAGTTATAGGGTATGAGAGTGCGAGCAAAAATGATTGGATATATATGAATGACGATAAAAGACCGCGACCTTGGCTTGGCCACAATGTGGTACATATAACATATATAGAATCAATTACTAACGCTTACATTTACAAAGCGGAACCTAGTGCAAGTCCTTGGAGATAAACGAGAACGAGGAGAGGGACAATGGGAGTAGGAGTGGGACTGAGTGAGAAGGACTGTAACTCCTTGTTGTGGACTCTGGCAAATTACCTGCAATTGCACGTCAGTCCACAGGAAGCTTGAAAAGTAGAACGGACAAGGCTAAAGTGCAGAAGAATACGTGGGCGCTAAATGGGGTTAGACGGCAACAACAACTGAACTAGAAATCTAAATACACGAGCCAACGCCGTCTTCAGGGTTGACAGGCGAAGGACAGCCCTCGACAGACGTTAAAGTTGACGCCGTCAGGGAAAATTGCTGCAAACCAGCTCTTATTCTAATTCATAATAATGTAATTTAATATACAACGTACTTACAATTTCTAAATGAAATGCGAATGTTGTCAGCGTCAATATTGGGCACCTCAAAACAGAACTACACCTCGCAAACTATGGGCCAGGCCACCATCATGACGCGTGTCAAGGTCCAAATTACCCCCATCTTTCCCACCCCTGCCCCAACACACTGGCATGAAACTGGCATGTTTACTTTAGATTTATGGTAAGTTTACTGTTAAATATGTAAGCATTGTTTCGTCCTTCTTGATCCCTTTGCCACCACCTTGTTGTGGACATGCGAAATACTTTCAAGGCCTGCGGAAAAACCATCTTGATCTTGAGGTCTTCCGCGTGAGTCTCCACAAGCTAATCACGCATACTCATACTCTTCTCTTGCTTATCTGAGTGAGAATTGAATGGATTTGCGTGTTTTCATTTGACCCAGCAGGTGGTTCCTGGGGACGTGACGAGCACACACAATGTATGGCTGATCCCCTCTCTGCAAAAGTAGCTTCATTAATTATTAATTTTATGCGAATCAGTTCTACAAATACTAGAGTTTTTTGCCCGCTCTCTCGGTCAATGTTTGCTCAGTTAAATGTTTACCAAATTGAATTCAAATTTAAAAACAAATTATAAGGAAAACACAAATAAACAAATCGCTGGATAAAAAACTGATCACAGTAAGAAATCGAAATCAATCAACAAACGGTAGTAAAGTGTTGAGCGATTTAAGGGAAATGGACAACCGCTGAGAAATTTCTATGTTTATCTAAGTTTGCACTTAAAAAAGCACTTATTTTTAAATTAATAATGATTTCAGCAAATTGCATTTAGTAAATACTAACATTGTATATTCCAAAACATCGGTCAATGCTGTTTACGCCCCAAGGCATAATTATTTTATACCCTGCTATTCAAAATGGTTAAAGAAATGCATATTTGTAATAGTAGTCTGTAAGTTTTGTAAATTTTCAAAAAATAAAATTATTTATTAAAACTACTAAGGCCGTAGGGCCGGTCGTAGGATATCTTGTGGTCGAGCTTCCTCAACTAAAACTTTTTTTCATTATTGCATTACATATGCTGTCCATTTGAAAATATGATTGAAATTTAGAAAATTCTGTTTAATAAAAATTCTGGAACGTATTCATTTTTAACTCAAATATTAATATGGCTAATTCATCAATTTTAATTTGATTTGATTGATCATAAAAATGAATGATATACACTATGTGTATATCTCATATTTTAAAATATGAAAAATACTTTTTCTAAACAAAAATATAAAGCAACTTTGGTTGGGTTTTCAAGACATAAAAGTATCCCATTTGATAGTAAATTGAATTACGACTCATTCGATTTAATTTCAATTACAATTACGTTGCGTATACGTAATAAAAAACTCAATGAAGGCGCCATTTAGACTGGCTTCGCACAATTCTGTATCTGCTGCCTCGACTGTGGCTGCTGCTGAATGAAATGGGGGTTGGACAGGACAGCCTTTTTGGCGGTGGCTAATGGGGGTGTTGTCTTGTTGTTTTTGGCAAGGAAGATGATGTCAACAGCCAGCATTTGTGTTTGACGTAGTCTATCGAACTTTACTACTGAATGGGCAAAAAAGACTGCTAGTTTTTCGCTAGTTTTTTTACAATTGAGGTCACGCTGTAAAGGTCATAAGCAATCTTATAGAATTGTTGCCTTTGTTTTTATTCGCATAGCACAAGAAAATCAACATTTGGAGTGCTGGCACTGCAGCTCGGACACCATCGGATCCGAGGATTTTTGTGATGTGACCTTCCAGGAGGACAGTATACCCCATGAGCTCGTCAAGGAGCGACAGATCAAGCTGGTGCACACTTGCAACAGTACCATTAACTCGGATCACGAGCGACCCGTTTGCCGCAAAACAGTGGAAGAAAGTAAGAATTTATAAGCTAATTATTTAAAAGTCGACTATAATTAATTCTCTTACAGCCAATGGCAAGGTGATAACCAAGCGATTTTGCTACTACACCAACAAGGCGGATCCCTTACATCTGTGCAACATGACCAGTCCTGACAAGAATGTGCACCGAATATTCTGTGAAGATTGCACTAAGGATCGCTGCAATGGTGTTGCTCCTTTGGCCGCCTTTCTTAGTGCCATTTTGTTGCCCCTTTTGGCCATGGCCAAGTAAGCGGCGGTCGCCTTGCAACCATTGTCTCCCAATTTTAGTTCGAACGTGATATTTTATTTAGCCCCCAAGTGCTTAGACCCCAGTGGATTATCATCTATATATATTTTAATAACTTTAGTTGTAGTTGTACTTCTTCGTATTACATTATAAGGGAAACACAAAATGAAATTGCAGTTAACTTTAATTTAATTTAAATATTTTTGTCGAGCTTAAGATGATAACCTTATGCTATCATCTTCTTAAGCAGAAGCAACTGAAACGTCAACAATTAAACGGAAGAATTGTACTATGGTAATAGTAAAGAATGTTTGGTAAATCTGTAACTCAATAGAAAGTCTGGCTGGCAGCATGTGGGATCCCCATGAAACGTAATCAGCTCTCAGAGACGTTGGCTCTGAAGTCGCCTTCGTAGACATCGCTCGCAGTCACAGTCGCAGTCGACGAAGCTGTGGCGTCGACGTGGCGTCGACTACTGAGCTGTGACAACAGAACCTGATACTGGCTAGGCCCCACAGTCGTTACTCGGACGAGAAGCTGTTTGCATCGCGCGTAGGGAGATTACGCAAAGCGGAGATTACGCCAGGAATTCAACAGCCCGTTGTGTTTGACTTGTTTACCGGAAAACCGGCGTCATTGTGTCGTCAACTGCTCTACGTGCCCTGTCAACAATCAACTAAAGCATTCCCTAGAATTCCAATTCCATAACTATGTCATCATCTATGAAGTTGATCATTGCTGGCTTCTGCCTTCTGGCCACCATTCGCAACATTCTAGGTGAGTTCATTATCTCAACAGATTATACACGTGTCGTGAATGCATTCATAAACATCTAAAACTGTTGTGTTCATATTCGAAAAATGAGTGCCACTTGAAAATGTAACTACATCCGCCTCAGCAAGGTTGCAACAATCGCCATTTGGGTGTTCTTAAATCAAATTCAGGTGCTGCTTTTTTGTTTATATATTTCACTATTTCCTTTTGGCGAAATTTTTACGATTTTGTTGCGGTGTTTATATAAATTGTAGGATGCTTAAAAATAGACCATAATATTGTAAAAAGCTAACCAATTGATTTCCATAACTCAACCGAGCCCAATCATTTAAAATAATTTCGCTTTTAAGTATGGAAATATCTTGCAGGCTTTTGAAGATTTATTTCCAGCGAATGGATTCCTCTAACAATGTCATACAAAAATAACGCATTAACAAATTCGTTTGGAATTATTGCTGTAAAGCCACGCAAAGTGAACGAATTACATTTTTATCAATATTTTCCATCTTCTAGTAGTTTACAGTGAGGTGACTTGGATTAATAAATTGTGAAGAGTTTTGTAGCATTTTCATAAAGGCAAACTTTGACTGTAAACTGATTGCAACACGTCGATTTTTAAGGGCTTGGTCAGGTTTATTTTCCACCTGCCTTTTTCTTTGCCATGCTTTCAAAACTCACGCAATCAATTTATGGGTCAATGCACAGAAAATTCGCACAGTTTTCCCGTCCAAATATAAAAATGTATGTGTCAAATTATTTTGGCATATCTGGCAATTTGCAGGTTGTTCAATGATTGGCATGGAACACACATATATTTTAAATTTGTATATTTTGGAATTCCTTGGTGTATTTATATTAAATATTTGCCAAGCTGTTGGCGTTATTACACACACCCAATATATGCAAACTATTCACTATTCACTATTCACTGTAAAATTCATTTGAATGCGTCTATAAAAATCAACCTTCAACTGAATTAGATTCGACGTTAATTACCGCTGAATTGTGTTGTTAATTGTAATTGTAATGAATTTTAATTGAGTTCGTCTGTTTCACACATATATCCTTTTGTGTGAGCTCCTACAATTATCTAATTGGCTTGTATTCAATCAGAGACATGTCGAGGACCCCACTGCGCATCAGTCTGGAGTTGTGCGCATGTCAAACTGGCGCCAGAACGGCGTCTGCTCCAGTTTCCAGCAGCGACAGAGCATCGCCAAAAAGCATCGCAACTACGAGTATACTGTATTCTCGTGTACTGTATTGCTACCCCTGTTGGTCATGTCTAAACTGTGTCGTAGACCTCGATATCTAGATGGATGTGCGAAACTGATAATGAGCAGGCGTTGGGCTGGGTATTGGCCAGTTCTCCTCACAAAGTGAGCTACCAACACAGGATGCTCAGATTGAGCACGCTTCACAGGATGCCACTGCTCTTGTCACACATTCTCACTTAATTGCGGGCGACAACATACTTCCGATGCGTATCAAATTATGCCATGAATACATGAATGTGTTGTTGGTTTTCATTATGCTTAACAGTTCAGCATTAATTTATTGATGGTAGGAGGGGTAAGTGCGGAAGCCTTTAGGGTATAATGTTGCACTATAAAGCTTAAATTCAAGGGATGAAAAATAAGAAAATAATTTGCATACACAAAACAAGTAAGAAAGCTACAGTCGAGTTTGCTCGACTGTGAGATACCCGCCACCCAATTTTACCATCAAAATATTATATTTATATAATAGTATAAAAATATACTAAAAAAAAATATACTAAAAATACCAAAATAATATATCAAAATTTTCTTTGTTCGAAGTTATTAGCTTGGCGGCACTTTAGTTGGTTTATTGAACACCATTATTATGTCGCGGAGTGTCATAGCAACTAGCTAGGCAGCACTAGCAGTTGCACGTGGTAACGCCTTATAAAAGTCATATCTTAATAACTTCTGTGTTTTTTATCCGATTGTAACCAAATTCGCAGAGATCATTAAGATGGTAATAAGTATTGTGTGTACCAAAATTGAACGTTCTAGGTTTAAAACGACGCTTGCAATTCGGTTTTATTCGATTTACGGGGGCGGGAGGGGGCGTGGCCAAAATCAAAAACAAACTTGATCTGCGTGCAACAATAAGACATACTGTCGCGGAAAATTTGTTGCTCTATCTCTTATAGTCTCTGAGATCTAGGTGTTCATACGGACGGACAGACGGACAGACGGACAGACGGACATGGCTATATCGTCTCGGCTGTTGACGCTGATCAAGAATATATATACTTTATGGGGTCGGAGATGCTTCCTTCTGCCTGTTACATACATTTTCGGTCGGCACAAAGCCATAATACCCTTCTACCCTTTGGGTAGGCGGGTATAAAAACAACTTCCTGTACACTTCAATTGCAAGGCGGTGTGAATTATTCGTAAATATCTTCGTGCAAAATCTTCATATCCTAAATTTGTATGCAAAGATTTGAGATACCCCGGTTTCATAGTTATAGGGTATGAGAGTGGGAGCAAAACGATTGGATATACATGAATGACGACAAAAGACTGCGACCTTGGCTTGGCCACAATGTGGTACATATAACATATATAGAATCAATTACTAACGCTTACATTTACAAAGCGGAACCTAGTGCAAGTCCTTGGAGATAAACGAGAACGAGGAGAGGGACAATGGGAGTGGGAGTGCGACTGAGTGAGAAGGTCTGTAACTCCTTGTTGTGGACTCTGGCAAATTACCTGCAATTGCACGTCAGTCCACAGGAAGCTTGAAAAGTAGAACGGACAAGGCTAAAGTGCAGAAGAATACGTGGGCGCTAAATGGGGTTAGACGGCAACAACAACTGAACTAGAAATCTAAATACACGAGCCAACGCCGTCTTCAGGGTTGACAGGCGAAGGACAGCCCTCGACAGACGTTAAAGTTGACGCCGTCAGGGAAAATTGCTGCAAACCAGCTCTTATTCTAATTCATAATAATGTAATTTAATATACAACGTACTTACAATTTCTAAATGAAATGCGAATGTTGTCAGCGTCAATATTATGCACCTCAAAACAGAACTACACCTCGCAAACTACCAGGCCACCATCATGACGCGTGTCAAGGTCCAAATTACCCCCATCTTTCCCATCCCTGCTCCATCACACTTGCATGAAACTGGCATGTTTACTTTAGATTTATGGTAAGTTTACTGTTAAATATGTAAGCATTGTTTCGTCCTTCTTGATCCCTTTGCCCCCACCTTGTTGTGGACATGCGAAATACTTTCAAGGCCTGCGGAAAAACCATCTTGATCTTGAGGTCTTCCGCGTGAGTCTCCACAAGCTAATCACGCATACTCATACTCTTCTCTTGCTTATCTGAGTGAGAATTGAATGGATTTGCGTGTTTTCATTTGACCCAGCAGGTGGTTCCTGGAGACGTGACGAGCACACACAATGAATGGCTGATCCCCTCTCTGCAAAAGTAGCTTCATTAATTATTAATTTTATGCGAATCAGTTCTACAAATACTAGAGTTTTTTGCCCGCTCTCTCGGTCAATGTTTGCTCAGTTAAATGTTTACCAAATTGAATTCAAATTTAAAAACAAATTATAAGGAAAGCATAAATAAACAAAGAGTTTGATAAAAAATTGACCACAGTCGAAATCAATCAGCTGTTGGTAGCAAAGTGTTAAGTGATTTAAGGGAAATGAAAAACCGCTTAGAAATTTCTATGCATTTTTACACTTAAAAATATATTTTTAAAAATTAATATGATTTCAACAAAATGATGGTATTTAGTAACTATTAAGATTGTTTATTCAAGGTTTCAGTCACTGATGTTTACACTTCATGGCATTTTTTAATTTACAGTCTATTTTTTTTTTTTTGGTGTATATTTGCATAATCATATATTTGTATATGACCATTTTAAAAATTTGAAAACAAAATAGAAAATGCAATTAAAATAAAAATCTTAAACATAAAAATTTACTTTCATCGCAAATATTCATTATATTAATGATAAGAAATGGCATATAATGAATATTTTCAAATGTAAAATATAAAAGTAATAGAAATTTAAAATAGCTTGCTGCCTTGGACAAATTTCTAAGACATTAGAGCATAAGTATCCCATTCTTTAGTAAATTGAATTACGACACGTTCACTATAATTTCCATTACAATACTCTAACGTTGCGTATGCGTAATAAAAAAAACTCAATGAAGGCGCCGTTTGGACTGGCTTCGCACAATTCTGCTGCTGAATGAAATGGGGGTTGGACAAGACAGACTTTTTGGCGGTGGCTATTGGGGGTGTCGTCTTGTTTTTTTTTGGCAAGTAAGATGATGTCAACAGCCAACATTTCTCGAGACTGTCGCCATTTACTCTTGAATGGGCAAAAAGTACAGCTAGTTTTCCGCTAGCTATACTACAATTTATGTTAAACTGAAAAAGTGATTGGCAAACTTATCGAATTGTTACCTTTGTTTTTATTCGCACAGCTTTGGAGTGCTGGCACTGCAGCTCGGACACCATTGGATCCGAGGATTTCTGTAATGTAACCTTCCAGGAAGATAATATACCCCAGGAGCTGGTCAAGGAGCGACAGATCAAGCTGGTGCACACTTGCAACAATACAAATAACCCAAATAACGAGCGACCCGTTTGTCGTAAAACTGTGGATGAATGTAAGTACTTCTATATTAATTATTTGGAAGTCGAATGTTAATGTGCTGAATTCTCTTACAGACAATGGCAAGCTGATAACCAAACGATTCTGCTACTTCACCAACAAGGCGGAAAGCAAGCACTGGTGCAACATAACGGGTCTCGACGACAATGTGAACCGAATATATTGTGGAGACTGCGATAAGGATCGCTGCAATGGAGTTTCTCGGTTGGCAGCCTTCTTAAGCGCCATTTTGTTGCCGCTTTTGGCCATGGCCAACTAAGCTTGGGCCACATAGTGATATTTTATTTTGCCTCCAAGTGCATAGCCCTCTGCGGATTAGCATCTATGTATATATATTTAAATTCATTTAGTTGTAGTTGTATTCCTTTGTATTAAGTTAAGCTCCTATTTAATGCATTTTATTTATAACGCATTTATTTTTATTATTTATAATGCATTTTATTTATAATGACTTTTGTATGGATTACAAGATTTGGTTAGGTGTTCTCAGCGCATTTTAATTAATTTTAACTTAGTAAACAAACAAGAATCTCAGAAACCAAATAAATACATTACAACTAAATAATTGCTTATCTAATGAAAATATACATTATTAACTGCAAACAAGAAGAAAACAAATATGAAAATATAAAAGACACAAATAAATTTTAATGTAAAAGTCAGAAACCGGTGAAACATTCTAATGTAATTATCACAGTTGCATTAATCAAACACACACAGAATAAAGATCATATTCTAAATGACAGTGTTGATATATCATTTGGTAAAGTTGTGGGGGAAAAATGTTGACAAATTTGACATATGGTTTTGATCCTTTAATCAAACAGATGCATTTAAAAATGTATATTCTCTATTCTATTTCAATCCCTGGGCGATTTATTCTAGTGCTCCCAAATGTCAGTAAACTTATCCAATTAGGCGAACCACTTTATTTGCCACTGACCTGTTCAAATATGTCGTGCAACTCACTCGTGTCACTTTTCTATCCTGCCAATCGCTGTGCTCAATCTGTAACAGCGTGATAGCTGACACATCCAACTAGTAAATCCTTGTTGACAATATCTATCATAATTAAATCAATGCCATTACCAAGCGCATCCCATTTAAAACTGTCAGGCACCCCGTTGCAATCAATTGCAATTTCATTAAACTTAGACTGCTGCTTATAGAAGTTCGAGTTAAGACACCCTTTGCAGAGAGTGGCAAATTGTTTTCAACTATATTCTCATTACTGTTATTATAAAAATGGTTATTGATTTTCAAATTTCAGACACTTAAAAAACACGCGTGTCGTCGGTTACGCCTGACAGGATTAGAGCTGATTTAGGCTGCTTTTAAATTTATGGGCTTAATACATGGTGTTCCTTGGTTTCCCAGTAGGTGAGAAGCCCTGCTTTCCTAATGCCACTAAGCCAGAGTCATATCTAATCCAATTTACAGACAAGTGAATAATGTATGGGTTTTCTGTTGACCTCATTTCACACTTGTACTGCATATATGTCTGCTTTGCCACCCCTCTGTTGCAAGCAATATGTCAATTGCCACCTGCTATGCAAGAAATCACAGTCCTGTGGTCGAACACTAATTAAATCCTGGGGTATATATAAACTCAGACTTGTGTCAACCCGTTGGCTTGCAATTCATGCACGTTCAATGTCGTTAAATATCGCATGCGAGAAAAATCTTTAGCTGTTGAAAAAGCTGCTGCATACTTTTAGGGTGCTTTAAAAAACTCATTGTTTTCTGGCACAATAATATTGAATGGATTTCTGTCACTCAAGTTGTTAAAGAAGTTAACATATTATTCCATATAAAAGAGGAATTGTCTGTCCAAAACTATAATATAAATATAAACAATTATATTTAGCAGTAAAATGCTAATGAGCTTGTGCCTTTTCAGTCTGAGATGCAAGCAGACTGCCCAAAACCTGTTTCGATTGCCATATAAGCAACGGTAAATTTTTAAAATAGGCTGGTTTAACATCAAGCAGTTTGTAAACAATACAATAAATTAATTTTAACAAATGCAAATTGGCTTAGGGAAATCTGATACCAATTGCAAGTCTCATTATTTTGTTTAATGCTTTTAAATTTAATAAATTATTTATATAAGTATCGTTTGGTGTTGGTATTCGGTCAAGTGATCTTACAACATTTTTTATTTATCAAGACTAAATTGAGATGAATAAAATTTCGTTACTGCTATCTGATGATGTCGATAAGTTTGTCATATGTTGTCGACCACATAAGATCAATAAACACAGTTCTCACATTGACGACTCGCCTAAGCTATTTTAAGCAATTAATAAAGCAATATAATACTAATTAAAGTTTGCTTTAATACACTGTTAGTTAGTTACCCGGATCGAAGTGAATAGAAAAAAAACAGTTGTTTTTATACCCGCCTACCCATAGGGTAGAACTATTATTGTACGCAGATCAAGTTTGTTTTAGATTTTAACCACGCCCCCTTCCGCCCACGCAATTCCAAAAAAATCGAATTGCAAGCGTCATTTCAAACCTAGAATTTTCAATTTTGGCACGCACAATACTAATCATGATCTTAATAATCTCTAAATTTGGTTACAATCAGATAAAAAACAAAGAAGTTATTAAAGAATTACTTTTATAAGGCGTAATCAGGTGCAGTTGCACCTGGTTAGTTGCTATGTCACTCTGTGACATAATAATGGTATTCAATAAACCAACTAAAGTGCCGTCAAGCTTATAGTTTCGAGCAAAGAAAATTTTGGTATATTATTTCGGTATATTTTTCAGTATATTTTTCAGTATGTTTTATGATAGGCTGATGAACCACCAAAATCGACACGCACGAGCATTAGTGGGGTCCAAACCCATAAAAAGACTGAAAAGGAGAGGATTTAACCATCTCCTACCCTGATGACACACAGCAGATGTAACGCAATCCACACAAGAATGACACTAAAAAACTGGGCGTGGCGAATATAACTAGACACAAATTTTGTTAAAAGCGTTTATATGAAGCTTGTACAAATTACCAACAATTAAATAAAACAGATATTAATTAAAAAAAAAAAAAAAAAATGTATGTTTTTGAAGAATATAATATTTCGATGGTAAAATTTCTTGGCGGTTTTTTTTATTTGTTCACCAATAATTACACGTATTTTAATAAAAATACGTTATTTATAAATCATGTAATACTCAATAAAATATTTGTCCAAATAAATTAAATTATAATGTGCATACAATTTTCTTGCAGTGTTTCGAAAACTCACGATCTAAAACTCAATTTCAAAAACTACGCAGCGAATTGAGTAGCAAAACAAACAAACGGAAAAACCGGTTTGACAATTGCTCAATATTCAGTTTATTTCGTATATAATGATTACATGCTTCTGGCTTCCACTCAAAATAGATTTTTTGAAGTGAGCAGCGCTGTCGACGCTGCGCTCAGAGAACTGAGTAATATGTTATGCTGTGAATGGGGGATGGTATATGGTGGATTGGATACGCCAGACGTTTGAACCGTTCAACGGAATTGTCAAGCTTTCAGACGTGCAGCAGACACCGCCAACTGAGGTTGAGATTTCGAGTGCTTTGGAAATTTAAAAATAATACTTATTTTTTGTGTATTAAAATGGTTTCCGCTGTGAAATGCAGTTTGACCGTGGCCGTTATGCTAAGCTTGGCTTATTCGGGTGTGTGATTTTTGAATTGTGTAAAAGCAATGCGAGTGAAACCAGTTTCTAACAACAATATTTTGTAATTTCTAGCTTATGCCATCAAGTGCTACCAATGTGAGTCGCTGACTTCACCCAAGTGCGGTTTGAAGTTTGAGGCTGATGATAGTATGTTAATGGATTGCTCAAGAATTGGACCACCGCGATATCTGCAGAACTTCTTCGCTATTCGCAATGCCACCGGCTGCATGAAGAAGACTCTCGAGAGTGGTAAGTTATCCGAACCCGAAATCACAATTAATGATATCAAAGCGCCCATTAGATGGTGATTTTATGGGTGTAAATTCGTCTCGCATTATGCTACGCTGTCTGGTTATGATGTCATTTTATGTATGTACATATCCATACATAAGTTCCTCTTTTTGCGCAGTTGCTGGATTCTGTTTTGGGGCTTATATGTATATATTTGGTTTTTGTTCGTTATTTGTCATTTTTGGCCGTGGCTTTCGTGTTATTTTTTACAATTTGGAGATTAGAATAATTATGACGTGATTGTGCCTGAAAATGTATACAAATTTTTAATCTGCATTCATTCACATATACGACAGTATTATTTAATTAAAATATATTGTAATGAGTAATGACTTCAAAATCACGTTGATTATAGTCAATTGTATTCACAATCTCCTACAACTAAACTGCGTCTTATCTTAGGTCATCGAGGCACGTCGCTAATCAACTCAAGCGCAAAAATTCTTCCCAGCTGCCGGTTTGCCTGACTTAATCGTCTAAATGGCAATTACAAAAACCTGTTGACTCAAAAATGGTTGACTGTTCGCAAGACTCATAGATCGTAGCGAATTGCATGTAGTACACAATGAGGTTTACGATTGCTCTATGGGTGCTACAAAGCAATGGCATTGTTAACAACACTTGCCACATAATTAACACATTTGTTTCGCCTCAAATGAAAACAAAGTGAAAGTCGCTTATTGATAACTTTTTCGTCTGTTTCAGTTGTGGGTCATCCACAGATCGTGCGCACCTGCTACTTTGGAGATATCAACAACATTCAAGGCGGCTGCCAGTCGGATCCTGCGTTGCCCTTCGTTAAGCAGTTGGGATGTGATGTTTGCACCAAGGACGAGTGTAATGGATCTGCCGCCTTAGCACCTCTGGCCGGCGCCATTTTACTGTTCTTTGGCCTGGCCCGCCTCTTGGCCTAGATCTCTTCTATCTCTTTGGTCGTAGTTCTTAACATTTTGGTTGTATTTAAGCATTTCTTTCTGCATAGTATCAGCATTTGATTTATTTTGCCCTCATAGTTGTGAAACTTTTTAATTTAAATGTGTGCCTATTTCAAATGCAATTGAATTAAATCAATAAATATTTATAATTCACATAAACAACATTGACTATTGTAGTTTTTATTTTAAAATATATATTATATATGATTGGGGGGATTCTTAATTTTTATAATTTTGTAAGTTTAAGAAACTTATTGCTTAAAGCGGTGAATAAAATTCTTTTATATCTATGTTGATATGTTTTCATTTCTGATACATAATTAATACGTTAAAATTGAGATATATTTACACTTATGTATATACATATATACATATGTTTTTATTCTGTTTTTCTTTTTGACAATGTTTCTGTAGTTGCCAAGATAATTCTGCTTTCCCTTCTAGATATTGTTTTTATTTTTAGCCATACAATGTTTCATCTGCCGTTTTATATGTACACTATATCTGTATTATTAAGGGCAGTATTATTATCAAGGGCAATATTTATACAAATAATGCAGCATGATGACTGTATTCATTACAATAAGTAAGCAGAGCACACTCACTTCTCGCTTTCAACAATTGTCAGTTGATTATTACATTTTATGTATTCTGAGAATGTGATCGTAGTTGTCAAATTGTCGAAGCTTATTTGGAGAACTTACCTCATAAGATCCGTGACTCATTTTTCAATTGCATACTACATAAAACTTCATCCAGACGGAACAAAAATACCTGAGAAATTCCAATTAGTCTGAATAACAAACGGAGTTTATAAGCCCCTTCCGAAACTGGGAAAGGTCGAGAAATCCGTTGACCCTCCTTATAAAAGTTCGCCCTCATGTGTGTGGGTTGCGGGTATTGTTAGATGCGCGCCTGCATTGTTAATTATGTTTAATTGAGCTAAATTTCAAGCCGAGTCGAATCTGAGTTTACAAAGTGTTAAGCACACACATGTAGTACAATGCACACATCGATAAGGTCAAGAAACTGCAACTTTAGGGGGGCATCAAGGGAGTATTCTGTCATTTCCGTGGCAGCTGCTGCTTAATTTACCCAAACTCATTTGGCATAATTTGTGGAAATTAACCAATTGAAGTTAGTAGTCATGAGTTATGAAAGAAATGCATTCAAAACGATCGCTTGGGATTAGCCAATTGACTCCATTGCAAGGGCCCTAAATGAAATTACAAATTTGGTTAATTAAATACATAAATTGACATCACAAATAAAGCAATTAAAATATTATTATTATGAATATAAGATAGTTAAATTAAATACAATTGGGCTGATAAATGTTGTCTATGCCCTAAACGGCGACTGAGCCAAGCATGCGGGACAGACAAGCACGCCATGGAATTGTCCAAATATGTTAACATTTTCTGACACATTTATTCTAAGTGCACAACCCAGAGTCTAGCTAATATCGTATGGAGGAGGACAGCCAATAGAAGTAAGTCCAAGTTACTATGTTTGTTGCTTTGCTTTATTTATCAGTCCCAATTTGGCAATTTATGTTGGTTTTTGATAGATAACCTTATTGTTTCACTATCGTACTACATTACACAGGAGATTTACGACCCAAGCAAGAAATTTAAATTTTCACTTGTTATTTGATTTGCGACAACATAAAACGCAAAAATCGCTATATCCCTAAATTTATTTATATATATATACAATATGCTGAAACTTGTCAATTTCAATTAAGAAAGCACAAAGCTTGGTTCTAATTGCAAACTTTTTATACATACAGGGCTTACTACTAACCCCTTTGTGACCTTAGCTTCTATTAATTCAGCCCTTAAGGGCGCGCCGGCTAACTGTAGTTAGCTGTGTCATATAAGTATTACAATTAGTTAATGGTAATGATTACAACAACTTATGATGAACAATTAACACTACGAGTATGGGAACTATCAATGAGATCGCAAGATGAGATCCTTTGGATGCCGCCTGTGGAGCCTCCTTGAGGGACGGGTTCTGGTTATTGTAAACTAATATAGGATTATTAAGTGAAATATTTCTCGTTGATGATGATTGTCTAATCAAATGTCTGTGCAATTGGCACTCAATAACTAATGCTAAAATAACGCTCCATTAATTGTACGTGCCTTGATAGCAAAGCACTGTTGGCTGCTCTGGTGGCGCAGTAAATTGTCACTCGTCAAAAAATGGCAATTTAGAAGGAGCTGACTCTGCAGTCGAAATGCATTAATGCATTAATTCTGATACAATTTTTTTGCGCCTATAAGATAGGCAATTTCTATATTTCATTTTTTATTTCATTTTGCATATATCCACTAGATCTGCTATGCAGTGTCGCATCAGTTGACAGCGAATACACCGAATTGTAAACTATAATTTACTTTTGCTGCTTTTCAAAGTGAGTATAAAACTGGTTTTTATTATGAATCTTAAAGACGGACTCGAATACTAATGAGAATTCACATAACTATGAAGCACAGGCCATTTGACATACATAAATATTATATAATATAATTTTTTATTTCTTTTAAAAATAGATACAGAGATGGGTGTGATTTTTATATGTTTGTATTTACATTTTGGGGATCGGACAGGTCGGATGAAAGAAAAAAGTAAAAATGTAAATAAATAGCACAAATTAGCTGTGACATCACCTCAAAACAAGTTCTACTACTACTAGTCACTGCATAGTATAATATTTACAAAGTATTCGTCGCATTCGTTTGCAAACAAAGTGGTTTCTAAATCTTCATATACTCAGACGATTGCGTGTCAAACGAAAGATTTTATGGGCGGCTGAGTGAAATGAATTCAAAAATTGGCAACTGCAAAGAACGGCAGCAAACGAATCACACTCAAAACAAAAACATATATGGCGAGTGCGCGAATGAGTGAAAGTGTGAGTATGAGTGCGGGCGTGAGTGTGATTGTGAGTGCGAGTGCGAGTGTGGGTACAAGTATGTGGTTGCTTTAACTTTTAAAAATTCTATAGCGAGCAGATACTCCGCAGTCGCCGGGCCGTGTACAACGTCAAAGTTCATTCATTCATTCCGTTTTAAATACTCGAAAATGGTGGCAAGTGTAAGGAATTTGTTGGCTCTGACAATTCTGGCTGCATTGGCCAGTTCGGGTATGTTCCAGTCTGAAAGTGAATCAACACATTGCCTAATCGCATCTACTCGTATTCACAGGCTATGCCATTCAATGCTATATGTGCGACTCTCTACAGCATAGCAAGTGTGGCCCGAAGTTTGAGGCTGATGCGAGTCTTTTGTTTGATTGCAACCGAATTGCACCTCCACGTTTCCTCGATCAATTTTTCCAAGTACGCAACGCCACAGGCTGCATGAAGAAGACTCTCGAAGGCTGTAAGTATTAACCGCCCCTTTAATGCCATGTTGAAATTGCAAGTGCCATGATGTCATTTATATGAGCTTAATTGTTATACATCGGAGGGGTTAACATGCGTAGGCGTTGGCTTTGCAATTAAACAACTAGAGGCGCATGTGCGACACACTGCAATTACAAATGTACAGTGTACTGAGCTATTTTAAATATTATCTGGAGTAAAAGTGTTTGTAATTATAAACATATTTTGGAAGTCGCAATTTTCGAGTTTTTATAAATGAGTCGATTGTTATACATGAGTACTTTTCCGCCATTTTTTTTTTTATGCTGACATCAACAATACAAACACTTTTTGTTTTGCTGTTGAAGACAATTATCACATTTGTGCTGTTAAAATAAATAATTGAGCATGACTGTAGAGAGAATATTGCAAAGCTGACTAACATTCAATTATATTTTTTTATATTTTTTATAAATTGAAATAAAATGGGTATAGGGTACATAAAAATGCTATAAAAATATGAAACTTGAAATGCCAGAATTTATAAGTAACATAAACATTCAATTTTATTTTTATTTATTCTTTACGGTTTGAAGTAAAGAGGATTAAGAGTTAAGAAAATTCATTTAAAAAATCGGTATGAGATTTGAATCCTTATCATAATAAACATAATCACCAAATAAGTAGGGATTTAGCTAAAATGGAATAAGAATTAAATTAGAAATTTCTCAGAAAAAGAATCAAAGCTTAATTCTTTAAAGCCGTAATAAAAATATATTTTTAATTAATGAACATAACGACTGCTCTCGACCATATCCAACACCCAGTAATTGCGACTAATTGAATTAAAATTGAACAAACAAATTGATGTTGAGATGTGAGAAGAGCTAGACGGAGTGAGTCAGTATCAATTAAGCGTTTGTTAGGTCGTAACTCACAAATTAGTCACGGCTATTTTTATTTTAAGTACTTTATACTTTAAAATATTACAAACACAACAGTAATGGGCCTAAGCCGTAATTAAAATTATATACAACACCACAGTGCATGTAGAGTAATGGATGTCTCAGCCTTGAATCATCACTTCGAGTGCAAAAATCACAGGCGCTAAGAAATGTTTAGCATTCGTTAGTAATCAAATACAAATTTTCTATACACAGTATACTAAAATTAGCGATTCGACAATGAGAATTGTTTCAAGTTAATTAACAATTTGATTTTCCATTACCTTTTCCAGTGCCCGGCCAGCAGCATGTCCTGCGTTCGTGCTACTATGGCGATGTTAACAACAAACAGGGCTGCCAGGTAGACAAATCGCTACCCTATGTCAAGGAGCTAGCCTGCGACGTGTGCACCAAGGACGAGTGCAACGGCTCCGCTAGCCTGGCGCCCATTGCTGGTGCCATAATCCTGTTCTTCGGAGTGGCCCGCCTATTGGCCTAAACTTCCATTTTAATTCGAGATTTCAGTTTCTACGTTCGGTATTAACTAATTGAATATTCGGAATTTGTATTTCTTATCATAAAAACTGCAAGATCACTCCAAATTATTGTGTCCTAATTTAAAAAGAAAATGTACAACATAAAATGATTAACTAATTTTAAAAGCTAAATTACCAAATCAAACAAAATTTAATTTTAATTATTGGGGTATTTTTTGCACTATCGCAATTATTTAACAATTGAAAACAAAACTCTCTTCAATTGTTATGCTCGTCCTTTAACATAAACACCATCATGAATGAAATGTTAACGCCCCTAGCAAAAGCTGCCTTGTGAACAATACAAAGAAACACACATACTCCTACACAAGCATTTTGCCGAGTTAGCTGTGCTCTTAAGCAAAGTTGTTAGCTCTCTTTGCTGTTATTAAAAGTGGCGAAGAGTGAAAGCCTTGTGGCGTCTGCCGTCGCCCTCCATATGTGTATGCTATAAATTCTATTTAGAATATATAAGTTGCTGTGATTTTATGGTGCGCGCGACGAGCGCCTCAGGAAAATTCATTAAAATTACACATTTTCAATAGGTGTCTGCGAGAGTTGACCAAAAACTCAAAATAAAAATCGTTGAAAACAGAAGGAACTAGAGAAAGAGAGACTCGTCCAAGTGGAATTTGGAAACGTTGCCGCATTTTTCAGTATAATTTCGAACGTGGCCGTCGATTGACTGGCTGGCTGAGGCCTTGTGTTATTGTAAACAGAAAATACAGTCGTACACCGGAAAATATCGACAACAACAACAACAGAATACAGCATAGTACAGCAAGAAGAACATAAATCTCTATAGTGACGACAGAGCGACTGTTGTTAAACGACAGTGCGAGAAATTCACTGAATTTTTATTAAAGGATAGACGCGTGTTTACAGTTCTGTAACGTGCCGCATAAGAGATAGAAAAAATAGAAAAATAAATATGAAAATATAAATGAAAATATGTCAAGATACGAGTAATTTATAGAAATTTATACAACTTATGCACGGCAAAAGAGAACATATGCAAAGCACTTTAAATTCAATACGTTCGTTCGTTTCAATTGCGCTTCGAGCGCTGAGTGAATAAGTTATAAATACAAAAGAACATTTTGAAAGAAAATCCACATAAGAATTTTCCATAAACCACTCAAAAGACCAATGCGTCAATTAAACTGAAACAAAAAACGCGTAAATTTCCATTAAATTCTATTTATATAATTAGTGCGGCAAGTGGTTTGGTTTTGCTAGTTGTTGATCGGTGTTCAGTGTTCAATATTCGGTTTGATTTGCTTTGATTTCCCGCAATACAAATCTAAAGAAAACATCAGCTGAAATGCAGTATTTACTTTGGTCTGGCGCATTCGTCACTCTGCTTGCCACAGGTTCGTTGCCATTTGTCCCCCTGCTTCAGCACATCAACCACGTCTACGTGGAGACCTTAAGCCATAAATCTCAAGAATATATATTTCAATGCCAATAGCTTACGCCATCAGATGCTACGCATGCGAGTCCGTCTATGAGGCGAGTTGCGGTGAGCATTTTGATGCTGAGAATCATTTCAAGTACGATTGCGCCTTCATAGCCCCGCCCCGTTTCTTGGAGAACGAGCTGTCCAACAAAAACGCCACGGCTTGCCTCAAGCGCGTTTTCCGCGGTAAGTGCAACGCCTTTATTTATTAAACGATGTGCTTTTCATAAATTATCATAGTTTTTACGATGACCTAATTAAGTATCCTCGAAGAGTGACCTAACCCATGTATTTACGACACCAATAGGGGATTAATAAACGATATAAATTGCATACAAAGACTATAAGAGCCAAACCAACTAAATTAGGGAGCAATATGTCTTATTTATGCATGCAGATCAAGTTTATTTTAAATTTTGACCAGCGCAGTTTTGAATCTAAAATGTTAATATTTGGTACACCTGATAATAATTAGCAGTCTAATGATACTGATGATAATTTTAGTCACGATCAGACAATAACCGCAAGAGTTACTCAGGAAATATTTTTATATGTTGAATTAAGGTGCAGCTGCACCTGTTATTCAATAAACCAATTTAAGTTCAGCCAAGCTAATAATTAATTAATAATCGTGGAAAAAGAATATATTGCAGTGGAGCAATCTTGACTGTCGCTTTCTTGTTTTATTTTACCTAACTAATTATAAAGATAAATAGATCATTAACAAAGTACTTATCAGTTCTTTCGAATATTTCAATTGTTTCTTTATTTATTCAATTCAAATGTTAGCGGGGCTATCTAAGATAATTATTAAATTTATAAAAAGTCTTCGATTTCCAAGTATTAATCACGTACTTATCAGTTCTTACGAATAATTGTTTCCTAATTTATTCAATTCCAATGTTCGCGAGGCTATCTAAGATAATAACAGAATTTATTATTCTAAGTAAAGTCTTCGATTTCCATTATGACTCAAATGGCAATGTTTACCTAATCCCATAACCTTCGTTTAATTGGCGAACCCAATCCCTCGATTATCGTTTAGTTTACTCACAAAGGCAACGTAAAAATTCCCACAAGACCCATATACTTAAAGTCGCCAAGGCTATGGCTATTTATCGACCTATCCCAAAAGTATGCTACAACATTGTTTCATTTCTTTGTTATTTGTTTGGCAACCACACACATACACACACAGAGAATGGCGTCAGCAAATTTGTGCGCGGCTGCTACTTTGGCGAGGTCAACGAGACGGACATTGGCTGCAAACTGGATCCCACACTGACCGCAGTGCAAAACGCCAGCTGTCACGTGTGCGATAACGAGAACTTCTGCAATGCCGCCGATCGTCTGGCGATGAGGGCGACGTGGAAGCTGTCCGCATTTGGGTTACTCATTGTGGTGGGAGCGCAGTTGCTACGTGACGTGCAACGTGACGTATGATTAACATATTAGTATTAAGCATTAATTGTGCTGCTGTAGTATATGGCCATGGCAAACAAAATAATGGCAGCTAATAAAAACTAAATTAATGTAGAATAAAACAATACCATGAGCACGGAATTTGTTTATTTATCCGCAAAACAGCAAAGTAATGAACTCTCTGGTCTCAGGCGTGAGGTATGAGCAAGGGCGAGACGCCTCCGCACACAGTGGATTGTGATTTTCGCCCATTAAATGTTTCATGTCAATGGACATTTATTTTCGGCTATCAAAAAATGCCTCTCATTCCATTCCATTTCGAATACTCTCGTATGTGGCATGTACTAAACGCGCTCAGCTAAATGAAAACCAAATGTGTTATATGGAAAACAACATAACACGAATAACGCAAAACAAAAAAAGAGAAAAAAAAAAACAATAGCATTTCATTCAGTATGCGAAATTGTTTGGCTCAGTCTCGCGTGTGCAGCTCGTCCGGCTGGTTCGGCTGGCCATGTGAGTGAACGATCAACGGTCCAAAACCAACAGACTGTGTAGACCAACACTTTTCAATCCATCATCTGTTTGCAATAGACGTACCGTACCTGCCCACCACAATCTCGATCTCATCGCATCACCGTCGAACACAGGCATTCAAAGCATTGGGGATGGCGATGATGCGACGCATGGTGTTGGCAGTGGGCCTGCTGCTCATCACATTAACCGCCACAGGTGAGTTTTCGTACATGACTCGTACATTGTTGACACACATATTTATCCACATGTCGTCATCTTCATCATTGGCAGCACTGGCCGTCAGTTGCTATGAATGCGATTCCTATAATGATTTGAGTTGCGGTGGCGATTTTAAAGCTGATGACATTGCCAAGACGGACTGTGATTCCATGGAATTGCCGGAGCAAATTCGTGATATTTATATACAAAGACCGGAGACGGCATGTCTGACCAAGTATTATAGGGGCTGTAAGTTACGATTCGTTCACATATGGTTCCTTAGATCTTTTAAGTATCATTTGATTGTTTGCAGTGTCCGATGATGACCTTTTCGTGCGCCGTTCCTGTGCATTTGGCGATTTGGTCACTTGTGATGAGCAGCCGGATCCGGTAGCACCAGATCTAACCTTTATGGGCTGTCATTTTTGCCACACCAATTTGTGTAACAGTGCCACACTCCTGCAAAGTTCTGTTGTAATCCTCTTCCCTATGCTCTGCGCTTTATTCTATTAAGCAACGATATTAACGATACGATATGCAATTTTATCAACATTTTTCAATTTATTTGATTTAGTTGTTTTTATACATCCACTAAAATGATTTAACATACATATATTATTTATATTATATTATATTTATAATATAGAATTGGGGCATATTCAGTTGTATTTCTGTTTAATGTATGTATGTGTGTGTTTTTTAATTAAATAAAATAAAAATAATATTCATAAAAGTAAACAACACGCTCTTTAATTCAAATAGCAAACATCGCATAGTTTATAAATATGTACGTATGTATGTTTATGTATATATAATATTTCAGTATTAATAATATGTTTTTTTTTTATATTGTTGTTATCATCAATGATGCATCACTAGATGTACCATATAATGGTTGGTTATTGTATGAAAAATCGAAACCTAACAACAACTACACATAGAAGAACAAACAGTGTAAACAATTGTATATACAAAAGATAATGAATTAGTTGATTGTTTTTATTTTTCTTTTATGTGCTTGCTTGTTTGTTTGTTTGTTTGTCTGTCGCCTTTGTCTTTGCCAAATACTGATCAGATGAGCGAGTCTTCTCTCTATCTTCTTCGCTTACAAGTCAAACACAAACACAAACACAAAGATTATCAACAATATGAATATAGTCAACCAAGTAAAGTAAAAACTATTATCAACAGCGTAGAAACAAGTAACAAATATATATATATTTATAAATCTTTCATATCGGTTTTCATATTTTTACGTTGATCATCGTTTCAACTAGGCTATTATGTCATCTATTATAGCGTTTTATATATGTTTTTGTAATGCTGGTTACATACACATTTCATTAACAACACAGAGAGTTTAATTAAAAAAAATAAAATTATGTATTTTTATAAATATTTCTGGTTATATATGATGCTGCCAAATATCTTAAACAATGCCACAAAATTGCTGCTGCAGCGCTCCTCGGAAAAATCTATCAAGTGTGTGTGTGTGTGTGTGGGAAATCTTTTAGCTTGTGGAGTACCAGCTCCAAAATGTGTTTAAAAAGTAATTTCTATGCGCTTCATGTGAACTAAAATTGAGTAGCACATAGAATTTTCGAGTCTTGTGAGGCAGCTTCAGCAGCAATAGCTACAGTTTTCGATACTCGTTCTTTTTGGCATAATTTATAAATCTATATGTTTATTGTAATTTCTATATAGTATATTTTTATTCGGTATTCGTTGTGTTAAACTATCAGATTGTAACAATTCGCTTGAGTAGTGCAAATAGCAGTCGCCAAATGGGCGTGCCAGAACGCCTTCTTAAAAATTGTGCACATCATGTTGTATTTTCGATTTTCTGACTAGAGAAATTGAAAAGAATTTTTGGGAGAAAACACATTAAATGAGTAGGAAAACACTAAGAATTAAATTGTTCATTGAATTGAGTACAAAAATTAAGCTTGAGCAATGCGATAATGGAATGAATCATAAATAATCATTGAATTTGTTAGCTTTTTAAGCTTAAACTATGGATATGGAGCATACATGAGATCAATGTTACATGTGTGCACTTCCCCCCGACTCTTATTTGGCTTTAACTGCCTTTAAACTGAAATTGTTCTTCTGTTTGCACGCCCAAATAGCTTCAGTGTGGTTTACAATGGATGTTTTGAATATAGTTCTGCTTATGTGGGGATGTATGTATGTGTCACCATTGCACTGCACTGCACTGCACGTTTAGGTAGCTAACAATCAAAAAAGGATTAAATTTTTTAGCATTTAAATCAAGTGGCGGCACATTTTGATTATGTGTACTTGAGTGTGTATGTGTGAACACTAAATCTAGTAAGAAAATAAAGATATCCGATGTAATTTACAAAATAAAAGTTTTATACACATATGTAATAATAATATTAATAACATTTATAACAAATTCAGTCAAGTCAGTAAATTTGGTTTACAGAAGCAGAAAAAATAAAATAAAATAAAAATACAAATACAGAAATAAACATAAAATTATTAATAGTAATAATAACCATTATCATAATAATCAAAATGTGCAGACAAAGTTGCAAATTTACAAACTTAATTTTCATTAAATTATTTTTCTCTTGTTTCGTTTCGTTTTAAGGAATAGATTTTCTTTTTGTTATCTCTTGTTTTGTCTGTTGCCTGCCTTATAAACTCGTAATATAGAAATAGTTTTACGATTTACATTTAGTTATACACAGATGTATATAGTATATATGTATATAGAGTTATCATATAATTTTTGTTTTTATATACGTTTAGCATAACAACTATTGTTTGTATAATTTCAAAGCTTTGTGTTTTGAAACATGAACTCACAGAGTATTTTCATAATATATAATATATAATTTGTTTTTTGCTTGGTTTAAAGTTTAAACATTTAACATTAACACGACAATGACGACGACAACAAAGACAATTGCTGCCATTTTAGTTTTTAGATACATCTTTATAAATACATTTTTATAAATGTTTACATCATTTTTATTTCATCTATCAGCATTTCATCTTTTATCTTCTGCTTCTGCTACTATTTCCGTTATGGCCGGAAACGCAAGCGTTCCGCATTGTGGTTACATGTGTATGTGATTTAGTGTGTGTGTGGGTGATGAGTGCGGTTTCTGAGAGGAGCGTTTTGGTTGCGGGTTGCTGAGCACTTTTGAACATCGGCGGGCAATTTGGTTTAATTTTGAGTGTTTTGTCGGCAGCCTTGGGGCTCGCATGACCTTAGACGCCCACAAAGCCGTAGACTTCCAGTACTCGAATCTCAAAGTCACCAGACGGGCACAGCGGCGGATTATTAAAGGTTTTGCAGCTGTCCGTCTTGCCGAAACGTATGTTCTCGTCCATCCAAATAGCTTGACCCTCGCTGCAATGGGAACAAATATGTTAGATATATATATATATATATATTCTCAAATATAAACATGTCTTTAGATCAATGATACTTCAATCATGTGGTACACACTTCATTATAGATTTACGAAAGAGCTGATACTACATATACAAAACTACTAAGACTTACCCGCCGCCAATTGTTATCATTTTGGAGTCAGCTGCCATAAAGAGCTCGGAGCTGTGACCTAGATCGCGATCGCCCTCGATACCCACCCAGGGGTATTTGGCACGTTCGGGGTAGAGGGAGAATAAAAAGGTTTCGCCAGTGCCAAAGTAGGCCTGTCTTTGGCCCTTGTCATCCTTGACATTGCGCTCGAACCAGCGCGATGAGCAATAGGCGCCAAATACCTAAGCGAATCAAGAAAAAAAATTAATAGAAATTGCAAATACTCGTATTTGTAGAATGATATTGATACTTACTTCATTGTTGCACGTTTTGATCATAAGCAGAGTGGGTTCATGCTGCTCAACGCGTACGTAGAAGGTCGTCAGGGAGCAGCCGTGCTCTTCGGTGGTGTAGAGCAGTACCGGTTGGTACATGGTGATTCGTACGGGCAACCACGACCACAGCGTGAATAGCTGTGGGAAGGAGTAGGGACACAAGGGATAGTTGCAAATTAGTAAAGCTCTTCAATATACACTGAATAATTAGGTAAATAGAAACTACTAATAACTATTACAAAATAAGGTAGCATTATCAAAACGGGTAAGATAAATATATTTGCACAAATATATATATTCAGGTAAATGATAAAAACACACACAAAGAACATAATAAGGCGTTATGGCTGGGGTAGGTTGTTATAGAGCAATAAACATTGTGTGTGAGATAGATACAGACAAAAATTGATAGAGAGAGAAAGGGAAGTAATAACATGAACTAAAATATAAACTAAAAGGCCAAACGAAGTAAAAGCCATGTTAAAACAAAAAACAATCAGAACATTTAAATAATAATTTCACAAAAAGATTTGAATCAAAAAATACATAGAATACAACAAATAAAATTTTCAATTTTTTTTTCTCGAATTTTTCCATTTGTTTTATTGATTGTTGTTTTTGGCCAGCAGCAGCAGCGGCGCATGAATTGAAGCGGCGCAGTGCATGTCAAACTGTGGGATTACTGTCAAACTGTCGACCCGCCAAACTGTAGAATGGCATGAATTCTACTTATGGGAACTTAATGGATGGTGATTGCGATTTGTATGGAGTTTAGTTTACCAATACATGTGACGCACACGCACACACACACACACACAAACATACAAGTACATAGTGAGAGAGGCAGAAAGATTTTGGGGGGAGGCAAAAGATATATAGAGAGCTATGGAGGGAACTGTTAAGAGTATGTTTTCTAATAAAACGGCACAAAATGTAACTGCTTTATTTTTATTTGGATGGGGATATTTTCTTGGATGGTTCATTTAATGTTTTGAAGAGTGGCTCGTAATAGATATGCTTACAAATTGTCTATCCGTCCAGGTTTTAATGAAATTCGTTGTGCCCGGTAAACCAAAATGCTATGAAAAGAGATGATATATAGCAATGTCAAAATTAGATGCGATTCTATTTGAATGATCCAATGAATTTTTAATTGTTTTGACTTGGATAGATAGATAAGAGTTTCGGTTAAGGATAATTGGGTATTCTTGGGGGCACTTGCTGCATAAACTGCAACTTCTAAACAGATTAAGACAAAAAGACAAAAAAAAAAAAGGAAATTTTTAACAAAGAAAACAACTAAAATTAGAACTGAACGTTTATCGGAAATAATATATAATATATAATGCTAGAATACAATGCCAACAATATTCGATAATTGCACACATGAGCATGCAATGTGGGTCGAGGTTCAACTTGTAACTCGATAAGAACTGTATTCTCATATAAAGGCAAATATATAGAGAGAAAGAGAGCTTGGGGGAGTGTGTGAAAGAGAGACGTTAAGGAGGGTGCAATTTAAAAGCATTACATTCCACGGATACCCGGGGAAATATATGTACTTTAGCAATATTACAAAAGAAAATTTGTAGCAAATTATCAAATGGCTTTCAGTTTGCGACTGCTCTCTGGACTTACATCTTCGTTCTTACAGACTTGACTTTTTAGATTGTGTATGGGATAGACGCCCATGGCGATGGCTCTATGACCGGGCGACTTTTCGCCCTACACGATATAGATTATATGTAGCATAGTATGTACAATAGGTAGTTCAGATTATGCGTATGATAATGTCGGTTGAAAACGTTTCGAAATATGATATTTCATGTTGATAAAGCGCACGCATTTATTATTATTATTATTATTATTGTTTCGTTAAAAGATGTTCATTTTTTTGTTTTTTTTTTTTTGATAGTTTGTTTTTGTTTTTATCATTCATAGTTTGCCAAGGCAGCGCAAAATACAAGAAAAATAGAAATAACAGTTTTTTATATATATATATTTTGATTTGGTTAATATTCAAAAATATGCAACAATATTTGCGTTAAATTGGATGGCTGTTTTTGTTTAAGAGTATTGTTGATTATGTTTTGTTTTGTTCTGTTTTTGGCCTTGGAGTGCAAAAGAAGTGTGAAATTAAAATGTAGAGTACGAAAAATTAAACAAAAATGCAATTTTTTGTGTAATGTAACTGAAATGGTAAAGAAGCGTTTTCAAGTGTTGGTGATGTTTGTAATTGTTATTGTAATTTGTGTTATTTTATGCAGCAGTAAAACGAAACTGGAAACTCAATAATAAATTCATCTAGTAAGTTATACTTTGCAAACATTCAATAAATTAGAACTGCAGCAAGTTAAAACAAATAAGTTAAAGCACAATACGAACATTTTGAGCGGTTAAACCGCTTTAAAATAAACTGCAGCTCAATTAAGAATATTTATTAGAGTCAAGACGTAACAGAAAACAAAGTAAACAAATTAGTTGAAGCCTGTCCTGCGTCAATAAAAATAGCTGCTAACAGGCTTTTTTTGACAGGCGCAGTACATGACTGAATTTGACTAGTTAAACTGTAAAATCAGAACTCAAGGAGTAGCAGAGTGTTCTTGTTAATTAATTATGAAAAACAAAACAAGCAGAGTTTGAACATCAGTCAGCATTATCAATCATATCATAAGTTATATATATTATATATATATAGTGTATATACGTATACGTAATATACAAATTTATAGCCCCATACCAAATTGCGACAGCTCTCGGAGTGCAGCTTCTGGTTTTGTTTTTCAATTTTTATTCATGTGAATTGTTGGTATTATAGTTGTGGTTGTTGTTGTGCAAGTTGTTGAAAGAACACAAAAACAATAAATAAATAGAAAAGAGTTTTGTAATTTGAATTAGTTAAGTCAGTGAGAGATAGATTCCATATTATAAGTAAGAATACAAATATGTGTGCTGTGCCGTGTAAGATAAAGAAATAATCCTTTTCATCTCTTACTTAAAACCTAAGCTAAAGACGGAAAACTGAGTACGGTGTTGTTCCAAAGACCTTTGAAGACTGTTAAATATGTATTATATGTAGGTATATATAGTTGAATGTGAGTATACGAGTATATGTTTATTTGCCTAGCTGTTTGTGTGGTCTCCTCATTTAGTATTTCGTTTTCTTTTCTTTTGTTTGGTTTGGTTTGGAGTTTTGAGGATATATATGGAGGAGGTGTCGGCAGTGTAAGGATACCTACCTCTCGTATGGTCAATGTGTGTGACATCATTTGGATGTTGACCTGCGACTGACTAGTGGGCAGATTATCACTTGAACGCGATTTGATTAATTGCTTCGAACCGCTATTAAGCACGGATCGGCTTTTTAGTAGCATTTCAGTCTTGATAAATATTCTAGAAATATACTGGGTACTGCAAAATAAAGGAAATCGATTAATCTCAATAAAACCATGCATTTTTCAATTTAAATGACTGCTCACCTGAGTCCCCTAATACTAAAAGCGGCATGGAGCAGCTTCGCCGGCGATACTGGTATCTTTTTGCAGAACTTGATGAGCGCATTGCCAATGTCGTTTTTAATATTATCCGGACTCCATTCGTTGTTCGACTGGCATTCCTTGTGGAAGAGATTGAGTATGACCAGCGCAACACGATATAGCACCTTGATGCCCTCATGAAAATAGCAATCCATTATTCGCACCAAATGCTGAAATGGCAAGCCAGCCAATATCCACCAGCACCAATCCATGAATACACGCTCCATCTTCTGACCCGGACAGATGCGTTGAAAATATGTAACGGCGCTTTTCTGGAAAGACATCAATAATAATTCAATTAATTAATGTTGATTACGTTTGATTTTCGAATACATACTGTATGCTTTTTGGCTATTTGCATGACTGTCTTCCAGGTGACCTCATGCTGCAGTTTGGTTTGATTGATGAATGTCTTCTCCTTGCTGCCCACGAGTCCGGCCAGGCACAGATAAGCCTCCTCCTCTGCAATCAACAATATGAATAAATTAATAACATTTTACTATGCATTGCACATTTTTATTTAACATACTATGACAATTTATTGATTGAGCCTGCTTCTAGGGTATATTATTGTCAACACTAGCTTTTTTCCGCACACTTTTACAATCCCACGTTTAATTTAATATGACATTTGCTCGCAGCGTGCATACAGCTCTGAGCGGCTATCGAATTGCATTTGTCCGGCAATTAAATACGAGGGTCGTTTGATAAGTCCGTGACTTTTTGAATAAAATATATTTTTTTCGTCAAAGAAGCGTTTTATTTCTCAACATAATCTCCTTTTAGCTCTATACATTTAGTCCAGCGTTTTTCCAATTTTTTTATTCCTTCCAAATAATAGGTTTTCTCAAGGCCCTCAAAATAGTCGTTTGTTTCTGTGATGACCTCTTCATTTGACCCGAATCTCTTACCGCCGAGCCATTTCTTCATGTTTGGAAACAAAAAATAGTCACAGGGGGCTAAATCTGGAGAATATGCTGGATGGGGTAGCAGTTCGTAGCCCAATTTATGAAATTTTGCCATGCTGACTACACACGTGTGCACCCGTGCATTGTCCTGATGGAACAGCACTTTTTTTTTCGCCAAATGCGGTCGTTTCTGCTTCAAATCAATATCGAATCTGTCCAAAAGCTCTGAATAATATTCGCCGGTGATCGTTTTACCCTTTTCAAGGTAATCGATGTGAATGATACCTTGTGCATCCCAAAAAACTGTGGCCATGACCTTGTTGGCCGACAGACCCACCTTGGCCTTCTTTGGTGCACGTTCACCCGGAGAAACCCACTGTCTTGATTGTTCTTTGGTCTCTGGTGTGGTGTGGTGGATCCATGTTTCGTCTACGGTAACGAAACGGCGCAAAAATTCGTTTGGATTGCGGTTGAACATCGCCAAACACTCCTTTGAAATGGTCACACGGTTGCGCTTATGGTCGTGTGTGAGCAATCGCGGCACCCATCGCGCGGAAAGCTTTTTCATGTCCAAATATTCATGTAAAATGTGATGTACCCGTTCAGTTGAGATGCCTACAGCCTCAGCTACCTCACGCACTTTCATTCTCCGATCATCCAATATCATTCCATGGATTTTGTCGACGATTTCTGGCATGACGACCTCTTTTGGGCGACCTGAACGTTCGGCATCACTTGTACTGGTACGACCACAACGGAACTCAGTAAACCATTTCTTAACCATTGAAATTGATGGTGCAGAGTCCCCATAATATTTATCAAGTCTTTCCTTGGTTTCGGTGATGGATTTTTTACGCAAAAAATAATGCTTAATTAGCACACGAAATTCACTTTTTTCCATTTTCGTTAAAATTCACGAGATCGTCTGCTTTCAATGCCTATAAAACGCAAACCAAAAAACGCAGCTTTCTCAAAATTTTACAGTCAGCTGTTAATCGATAACTGCTGACAGGAGCAGTGTTGTATTTAGAGCAGGTGCGCGGCAAATACAAAAAGTCACGGACTTATCAAACGACCCTCGTATATAGAGCTTAATAACAGAGCTAACCTTAGCGTAAGCTCATCCATCCCACACACAAGTTCAAGCTTTTAGCCGTCCTTTCCCCCCTTAGGTTCGGGCAAGTACTGTCTCCAATTGAATTACACAATTTCACAATTTCAGATGGCAATTTGCAGTGCAGTTTGGTTGACTGAGGTTGCTCAGTGGCTGTGGCCGGCGTTGTGGTTGCGGTTGATGAGCGTTGTGCGGTTCGAGGCGACTTTCGGTTTGGCTGCCGAGAGGGGGCGTAACCGCAATGACGCTGCACAAATTGCATTTGTAAGTCAAGTATGTAAAAACAGTTGAAGGCAGGTGTTTGACCTTGAATATACCCAGCGTTAACTGCAGTGCACTTAGTTATTTAAATATCAATCATTTTATGCCAATTGGGAAGATCAATTGTTGGTCAGAGAGAGTGTATATACCGCTCAGCCTTGCTCAATCTACACAGGGTATACAATGCAATGCAATTATGCCGCCCACGCCTGACAGAGATCATTGCTCAGAGTTGTATTTCTGCTTTAGCAGTTGATTTTGATCTTCTTCGCACTCTCTGTTGTCATTATTAGCTGCCACACTCTCAATTTATTTATCAAATTAGTCATGGTTGTGCTCAGTAAGTGCACGCCACATATTTAATTTAAAAATTAGCTCAAATTATGCTAAAAATAATGCCATAGACTAAGTCTTTTTTTTGTTGTTGGCGCCTCCATTTGCGCGTCGAAGCTACAAAATTTCGTGTTTGGCTCATTAGCAACGTTAACTGTTTACAAAACTGTTTAGCAACAATAACAATTGCCGCTACAACAAGTACCTAATAATAATAATAATATAATATTTTTAAACATTTTGTAAACTATTTAAAATGCAATTGCGAAGTGGCTAGCCAGCTCCATTTTATCAGCCAATTAACAATTTCAGTATACATAGAGGGCTTTAAATGCAATTAAGCAAGAAAGATATGGCTGTCATTACAGTGACTTACAGCAGTAGTTTCACTGATAGCACCACAATGATAATGATAATATTTCCTAGATTGGTTACAGCAGCCATTTGGCTGTGCGATCAGACAGTCTTATCAGTGATTCGGTTTGGATTCGTTTCGATTCAGTTTGTTGCGGTATGGGGCGGTTAGACTTAGTTTACGATTGCCCTTAATAGTTATTTATTTTCTTGTTTCAATTGTTAACAGTTGCACATCAGCACAAACCTACTTATCTCTGCAATGCATCTGTCTTTCTACGTATATAATCTGTAGCTTATCACTTGCGGAAACTTACCGTTGGCTTGTTGTGATAAGCGACTTTGCTCAATTTTATTTTTATCGTTAAATATTTGATTTGAGTTCTATTTAAAACGCAAGACGCAGACTGCACAAGTTTAGCACATGTATCTTTTATTTTCTTGGATTTGCGATTGCAGTTGAATTCTGTCTCCTTTACAATTAGTCGTGCATTAATTGCATTTATTAACTGCAAATGCCACTTGTACACTGCTACCAATTAAGGTGGCAGCTAGGCTAGGGGTAAGAGGGATTTCATTTTATGACACCAATGGAACCGATAAGCAGCAACTATAAAACTGGTTCAAAAAATCGCTGCTGCTTCACGTTTTCCATTTGACGTCAATAAAAAATGAACACGTGTCCCCAAGGGGAGGAACGATCTATACTCATACTATATATTGTATACACAACTTTGATGCAGAACATGCCAAAGAAGCTCGAGAAAAACCAGCAATTGGCCGCTGATTTCATTTACTCAGCTAACAAACAAAAAATTGGGAAGCAAAAAAAATATAAACAATGTTTAAAAAGACAAAAATAGACAGGGCGTGTATAAACAAATTTGAAATGAAAGCCTTAGAAATATTATATACATTTTTGCTTCGAGGCGCTAATTAGGTTGAGGCTACGTCGAGTGAAGATTGCAATGCCCTTTACATATAGCACTCGTCCGATCAATCAAATCGACTGAACTTGAAATGCGTGAAAAAATGGAAACAGCTAAAGTTTCAGTAAACAAAAGTCAAGAACAATTTTTTACAACATTTTCAATGGCATAGTTTAGCTGAAAAACGAGCAAAATTTAAAACGTTTCTCTTGCTTTAATAAACTTGGCTAATTTACATGAATAAGCTCTACAAACAATTTCCAAATCGGATTTTCTATTGAAGAATAATATAATATGTACATAAATGTTTTGTGTGTTGGAAATATGTAAAATACATTGCATTTTCTAAGCTCCATTGAAGTTTACCTTTCTGCAAGTCTATTGGCATCCACATTTCAATATCAAAGCTTGCACATACATACATACACAAAAGTGTCGCGTGATGATATTGGTGAGCTTTCAGCTTGAATGAGCTGACGAGGTTCATGAATATGCAAATGTAAAGCACAATGAATGTTTCACCCCAGTGTGTGTTGTGTGGGATATAATATTTGTCGCAAGAACGAGTACGAGTACGAGTACGAGTACCAGTATTTTATATCACAGAGCACGTAATGCTCAAGTATTTGAAGAGTGGCTAAAGCGATAGAGTTTCGGGCCATATAAAAGCCGTGCAAAAACAAATATGCATAGCTCGACAATGTTTAGGTAGGGCATAAACAGAACAACAGAATAACAAACAGTCATAAAACAAAAGCAAACGCCAAGATGATATAAAAAGTGCGCATTTGTTTGGCTTCGTTGGTTTCGGGACTCGCAATGGGAATCAGAAAACGACAATGTGAATGCGAATCTGAATATGAGTGCGAATGCGAGTGTGAATGCGTATATAGTATATATGTATGTACATATGTACATATGTATGAGTTTGGGTTACCCAAAAATTATTTTATGTGAATTTTATGCTCACGTGCTGGCGTCATTAGCAACAATTGAAAATAAACATCAACTAGCACGTCAAAAATAGCTGCTCACAATGAAACGACGCTCAGATACCCTATAGTCATGTATGTATTGATATCTAGACTTTGTTGACAGCTAAAGATGCATATTTTTATAATCACTATAAGTTAATTAAAAATCCAACAGCTAAAGTAATCAAACTCAACTGGAGGCAATTAAAAAGAATATATATAATTTAGTTTATCATACTGCTCGAGGCATATACCCCATTTGCTCTTTTTCAAGGGGTGTGCGATATAAAAATAGACAAACGATTATTGTTATCTGTTCCAGAATTGCTGGGAAAATGTGTGTCAACTACTGCAAAAAACAATAATAACAAAAAGAAGAATGTAAAAATAATTCTTTTGCCGTTTTCCTCAGACAGTCAGAAATTGAAGAAGCTGAAGAAAAAAGGCAAAACAAAATTTGCATAAAATTGAACGACAACGATAACGAGTCAATGACGTCAACAAGATGTCGGGGCGCAATGCAAACTGTCAATATATGCACACATACACACTCACATATGTAACAAACACTCGTACCTACTCACATGTAGTCGCACGTTGTCGTATATAGAAATCATGTACAATCTTGTTGTACATTGTTTATATGAGACTCTTGAACTTGAAATGTGCAAAATGCTGTTAAAATGCTGATTGAAATTGCAATTCAAATTTTATTGCATTTCTTTTCTGTGTTTGTAACTGCTCGCTTATTCAATTTGAAAGGGAGGCGTCGCTGTGTGCTTTCTCTTTATTTGGTTACTTTATGCGACCTTCGTCGAAAAGTTTACGTGTCCGGCGAATTTCCATTGGAATCTGTTTGTAAACAATGGACCTTTGTACTGCCTTGAGGGCAAATACTATTTATAGCAACTGTGCCGATGATAGTCTGGCTCGGAATCAGACGCTAAAAAACTTTACGCGGCATGTAAACAAACCTCCAAAAATCAGCGAGACTGACAGACAGACATTGAGACACTCTCAATTTGTTTCAGACAACAGACAAAGAACAATTAAATGTTGTCAAAGTCGACCTCCTTCCAGCATTCCGCCTCCAATCGACTCGAGGCTTATCAGAGGCAGCTATATCAGTTGCAGCTCTGTCATGTGCCTCGCTCAATCGCAGTCTCAAGTAAGGCGCAGAAAACGAGTCCCCTGTGTAGCAGGGTGCATAGGTACGAGTACTTGTATATTGTTTGTACACAGAGATAATCCCATATTCTAAATTAAGTGCGCGACACACTTGAACCCAGATTGAAATCGATTGATTGTCTTGTTATTATTGCTGCTCTCTCTCTCTCTCTCTATCTCTCTCCGTCTTTCGCTGCTGCAACTTATGGGGGTGTTCAGAGTTCAGCCCAAGCTCAGATTACAAGGCGTATACGCGATGCAAAACTGCCACTGTTAACGATAAGCATCTACGAATATGTATTTTTAGGGTTAAAGAACCGGGTCAGGCAGCTGGCATTTGTATGTGAGAACTACGGAAATTGGGAATCGCAACATCAACAGCTAAAGGTTGACAATGAAAACTAAAATGAGACCTTTTTCCGGTTTCAAATATGAACAAAATAAGTCCGAGTGTTTCCGCAATTCGCACAGCAGCCTCAATGCACCTTAAAATGTGTCATAAATATTTTACAAGATTTTATGAATAACACAACAATTAAATGTGAATATCAAATTGCCATTTAATATATTCTGCACATGTTTGCGTTGCACAAAATATTTAACAAAATAAATTGCAGAATGAATATGAATAAACGGCAAGCAATTGAACGACTCAAAACGATATATGAAAAATGTGTACAACACATAGGAATTAATTAATTTATGGTACTCTGAGTATTCGATTGCCTGGCCTGGCCGGTATTATGCGGCTCGGTCAATCTCTGCCCACATGCGACCAGATTAATCCAATTTCGAAGAGCTTAAAAATGAAAGAATACAAGTACATTTAATCGAATGGCAGCACACACAAATTAATTGACCAGACGATGTCTATTTACTAGTACATAGATCTCCTATTTTTATTTTATTTTTTTGGGTATATAGACGCCAAGGGCTGGCCATTGATTTTTTGTTATTGACCAAAACAATTAGCCAGAAAAATCACGATACATCAATTTGCGCAGAGTCGCGAGTTGCTGGAGAAGCAGCAACAGCAACAGCAACAGTAGCAAATGTATGTGAATTACAAGTGTAGCAATTATTTGTGCAGTCACAACTAACGACAAAAGCAAATATCGACAAAATTACCGCAAATCGAAGCGAACAAAGTCTCATCAAAAGTCTCGTGAGTCACGTTACAGCAGTTTGTTGAATGAATTGATTTTTTGACTTACCCGACATGAAATGCAAAAGTAATGATGTAATTGGATACAATACTGGACTGTAGGTAATGTCGGGACAATCATAGCCCAGCACATTCACAATGCGATCGGCAACAGAGCGTCCCGTGCTAGTCAAATGGTATGGTAAACAATGTGTGGCATCCACAAATGCGGGCAACATAATTGGCTTTTCCGACAGCTCTGTGGTGCCAAAGACCTAAAATGGAAAACATCATGCAATTAATTACATGTTGAACAAATATATTTAATTGTTCATTTAAGACTCACCTGATGCACCATCTCCCAGTAGAAGCCATCGAGCACATTGCTCTTGGTCAAATGTTGGGCGCAAAGCTGCGGCCACAATTGTGAGCGAATGGGCGAATTAATTGGCCATGAATTCTCTCTGAGTATGTTCTTAACAATGTGTTTTTTGCCCTGCTGTAGCAGCTGCTGGATTTCAGTGAAAGAGCGCAGCGCCGGCTCTTTACCTGGAATGAAAACAACAAATTCATCATCATAAACAATTGCATTCAAGTCAAGTGTTTCTCGCTTAGGATAGGTCACGAACTTTAATGCCTAACAATAAATAAAGAAACTGGGAAACTGGCGTGCCGCACGACAACTCGCATTGTAAATCATGCAACAAAGCTGACGTCCACATTAAATATATGTTATAGTCGTTCTTTAGATGATATATATACTTATATTATATTGGTTCGCCAAGTAAAAGTTTTTGTTGGACACTTGCAGCTCAAGTGGCGGCTGATAACTGAGCTAGTTTCTGCTAATAATTGATAAGGGAACCAAGCCATCGGATAGAGCCTTTAAGGTTCTTTCGACAAACTCTTGCCCTGAAGTTGAGGCAAACCAATTGAACTTGCCGCTGGCGGCCAAATATACTCCACAGCAAATCTCTAAGTAGCTAAATTTGTCAACCATAATTCAAAGAAATAACGTATACGTCACGAGTGACAAATAAAATACTTGAGATTGTAATTAAATGTGCCCATTTGATTGTATTTTTTGCAGTGTATGATAAGCTTTATTGCTAGATGCTTGTTCTACATACTCGTATACACAAATAGTCGTTTTTAAATGGTCTGTGGAGATTGCACATGCAATTAAAATTGAATTGAATTGATAACTAACTTGCAGCATTGACAGTTATCGCCCAAATGACTTAGTCTAAATATTGTACATAGTATATAAAGCACACATTTATTCTTTATCAAGAGACATAAATTAAAAGATAATAAGTAATTAAACTTGAATTGTATGTGTAAACAAATTGGCCAATAAATTGATTAAACTTTAAGTACCAACATTATCAATTTGATTTGACTTACATTTCATATCAAATTCAAATTTAAAGCAAAGTTTATCTACAAGTACGAAATTGAATGGGAAATTGTATTAAATGCTAATGCAAATTGGAAGGGATTCAATCGAAAGAAAACAAAGAGACTGATAGTTGAAAACTCAAACAACATTTAACAATAAGCAAAACAAAAACTTGACCAACAAAAAATCTAATCCAAATACAACTGCAAAATATCCCAATGTCACACGGCTAGATCGATTTTGTTTCAATGTTAGGTTTAAGTACGAGTTTTGTCAGTAGTTTGTGATTAGCTACGTAATGCACACTATGGCTATCAGTTAGCTGGTGGTCAGCTGCTTTTGGAGGCTAAGATATAGGTGGGAGAACACTTAGCAGACTTTATCGATGAGGCACAAGACATGCTGGAGCTATCGAAATGGAGTTGACATATTGATTAGTTATCGAAAGTGCGGGTAATTGATTGTGCATTGCGCACATTACGCCAAAGCGACAGCTGATCGATTTTTGCATGCCAGTTGCTCGTCCCTGTTATCTCTTATCGCACTCACGTTGGGTTTATTTCTTATTTGTTGTTATTGTCATTATTATAACTGATAAGCTGACAAGCCCAGCGCCAGTCATCAAACAAATTGTTAATTTCAACGAATCAGAATTCTATATAGTCGAATGCCCATATATAGAATGTATGTGTGTATTTATATATTGCTGTATTTTTTACTACGCCTTGAAAAATATCATTAATATCATTTAACCAAAATTGACTCGGTTATGAGCATGTGAAAGCTCTGCTGTTAAATATCAAATGACGCGAGAATGATATAGTGATAGCTTCAACGGTCATCAGAAGGGTGGCGCGGGTGTATGCAGTGTTGTAAATGCAATAACAATAAAAACTCGTATAATTTACTGAGGCTCGTTTCAATTTCTAGCACTCGTCTCTGTCTATCTGCGTTATTGTAATTAATCCCCGCCACAGTTCATTTGCATTTATAAGAGTCTTGCGATGAAAATGTTTAGCGAAAAACGCTACAAGCTGCACATATACAATACATATACACACTATAAGACACTAAATTAACGTAGATGTGGTAATTTTCCTATCGACACTAGCAATTTCATTCAAAAGCTGTTAGCGAATGCAATTTCTTATTAAAATAATTGCCAATTTGTAATCCTAATTGTTTATTATATGGCTTTACATTATAAATAAAACAGATGAAATCTTTAACTATTTTAAACAATTTAGTTTCAATGTTTGTCTTTCATAAATTCATTAAAAATTGTACTTATTATTAAGTGCATGTCAAATCTAAAATTAATCTATTTATTTAATTTAATTTAATTGATTTGTTTAGTAATTAACCGGCTGACGTATATGAAAGTTTGTGTAATTTAAAACAAATTATCTCATCTATGATAATTTCTAAAATATTTATAGTTATTGCACGACTTTTAAGTTTGTGACGTCAAACTCGCTGCCCTTTGTCACCTCAGAAGAATGTAATTAGCATTATCTTTTTACTCCAATTAATCTATTTTTAAGTTGAGCGTATTTAACTAACTATCTGACTGCGTTTGCTCGTAAACAAGAGTCGACATCTCTTATATGTGTCTTACTATTTTTAAAATAGTTAAATTGTTTTATCTTTTTGTTGATCCCGAACAAACTCTATAAAACACACTATCGACTTTGTCAAGTTGTTTTACTTTTTAGCTGTCCCTGTTTTTTGCTTAAGCCTAAAAATTCGATCGAAAATATAAATATGCATAGTTGTTGAGAGAAAAGTTGAACATTTTATTGAGTATACTTTCGAAATCAGATATCATTTATTGCTGAAGCTGTTTGTCTCTTATACTCGTACATTTGTTGCCTTTTATTGCGTTGGCTGCTGTTAATGTTTATGATCTGTGCGAAGTTTATTACCTGGATTAAACTGCCAGCACTGGCATTTGGTTGTTATATCATTCGAGCTGGCCGCTATGAAGAGGGGCAGCTCAAAGAATTTTTCACACTCGGGATCGACATAGACGCTGCTTCGTCGACTGCTGAACTGCTCCAAGTCGCGTATGCCCAAAACTTTGCCAACCATTTTTGAGTCGCTTCTTTAGGTTGTTGTATTATTGTGGCTTTTGTTGTTGTTTTTGGTTTTCTTTGCTAATTTGGCACCGAGTATTTTCTGTTGTCGTTTTGTTGTTGTTTTACTTTATTTGACACAGCCACAACAAATACATTTATGTAGATTTTTCGGTTGTCTGTTATTTATATTTCGCCGCTTGTGTTTTTATTGTTTTAATTTATTGCGCTCTGCAATTTGCTTGCCTCGGTTTGTTCGTCGTGCGAGCGGCGCAGCGCAGCACTTGAGTTTAATTTGCAGTACATTCAAATTTATCAATTCACATTTTATATTTTTATTGTCATTTTCATTTTATATGCTTCTCTCTTTATTTATATATTTATACGGAAAGAATTTGAAAAAGGTTACAATTAAAATTGAAACTGTATTGTTGCTGAATTATTTTTGTTTGCCTGCGTACGTGTGCGAGTTGATAAACATCATTTGCGAAAGGTTTCGTGCGGTATCTCTGCTCTTGATTGTCAATCGAAATCAATTCAAATCGGAATCGACTCGATTAGACTAATTCATAATTCCCGTAGGCCCACATACGACCGACTCGTTTGAATGCGTTCAATGTTCTGATCAGCCTTAAAGTTTCTTGCGGGAACGAAACCGAAAGCCAGCCCAAATGGGGTGGCTAGCCAGCCAGTCAGTCGCACGAAAGAGAGGGAGAGAAAGAGCAAAAGTGCCAAAGACGCAGAGAGCGCGAGCACAAGCACGTTTGACCCAAAGAGAGCGGCAGTGTGTAGTCGTGTGCCTTGCGGCGAGCGGCGAAGCGGCGTGTGATCACAACACAAGTTGGCGCGTGCAAGCTTCGCTAAAGCTTTTTTGTTCGCTTCTTTATGCCTGTGTGTTTACGTTCGTATGGGTGTATTTGTTGTTCTTCCGTGCTGCGATGCGCTCGCTTTTCGGTTTTTCTTTTAACACACTATTTCGTTTTGGGTTTTCGTTAGCGCCGTCAGCGCCAACAGCTGTTTTCTGTTTTCGTTCTTGCTTGCCTGTTGCTCGCCCGTTGACAGCTTTAACTCTTGAATGGGAGCGTGTGAGCGTGTGAGAGAGAGAGCGAGAGGATGACATCGAGAGAACACGACACATATCTTAGTGTAAATATTTTTATAAATAACCTGCCCCAGTAAAGTGTGGGAAATTTCGTAAGCTCACGATTTGGCAATGCAGACGAAACTAAATGCTTGGAAAAGCCACCAAGAATGCTCATATCCAAAAATTCCTCAACACTTTACGTATACGTAACGAGCTTAGGTTGGGAAATGCCACAATAAAATTTGTTTACGGCAAAGTTTCTATTTTAGACAGCAAATTAGATTTATGAGCCTTTGCGCCGCATTCATTGCCTCAGCTTGCGCACCCATTAAGTGGCAAGTCGGAAAATATTTGTGGAAAATTTCTGTGTTAACGGATACTTAATATACACATATTTATTTATGGCTAAATGAAAATGTCAGCCATGATAATGTTTGGCAATGCCAAATGAAACATATGGGAAAGGGAAATTGCCATATTAGTAAGTGGTCAAAGTCAAACCTGCTTTTATCAAAAATTATTTTATCGAAAAGAACCTGATATATTCTAATATTATCAATCCCTCTTAGATGCATTTTTCTTTCAGTAATATTGTTAGAATTTCTCATTCATTCACAAATTTTCCATAAATCTTATTGCTTCATTCACCCACTTTGAACATCTGTAATGTTTCATTTAATCTCACGTGATAGTTTCTATTTCCTTTGCTGCGAAACGCATTTCAACAACAACAAAAACATTTCATTTGCCGCTTCCCATTTGTGTTTACCTTTCTTTTTACGCTTTTTAGCATTAGTTGAACGATTCTCGTATATACAAATTGATTTTTCACATGTTTCCTCAGCCAAGGTACGTGAAATCTTTTTGCCATTTGTTTACACACCAATTATACATATATATTTTAATGCATACATATATTCCGAATATTTTGTATATATTCTTGTATATATAGCATCGCTTCTGTATATAGATTGAAAATAAACAACGCGTGGCTATTGTGAAAATTTGTGGTTGGGTTTTTCATCGTCGCACAGAAAAGCAAAAGTCTAAATGATTAATTAGGCGACCCGTTTTTGAAAATATGTAAGAAAAACATGAAAAACATGGCAATTTTCTAGAAATGCCTGTATCAGCTTCTCCCCATGAATATTTAGCCATTAAAATGAGTTTTCTCTGATGAGTCAAAATTTTGATGCGCAACGCGAAAAAGTTCTTGTCACCTCTAAAAGATCATTTTGATATATGTATGTACGTAGTGCACTCAGATAGTAAGGGATAAACCCAATGCCTCGCTAACACTAATTAGCGTCACGTTTCGACGACATTTAAATTGGCCCAGAACGAGTATAATGTATATCAAATGACGCAAGAAAAGCTTACAGTTCTATTAAGATAAAATTTATAAAATATTTACTTAGAGGCGGGATGTAATACGTTTAGTTTACAAAGTGATTATTTAAATAAAGTTTAACTGGTGTAAAATTAAGGGTAAGTAGTTTCTTGGCCATAGTAGAATGAATCAGAGAATTCTGTTAAACTCAAAGCTCAAAATAATCGTTTCTTATCGGCAAACAATTGTAATAAAGATATCTAATGGGGAATTTTCAAATTTTCCCCACTTTAATTGAATGATAAAAAATTGCCAAACTAAAAACCGAAATCAAAATTACATATTAACCCAATTTTGGTAATGTACATTAATTGCTGCAAGCTACAATCAAATTATTGTAAAAAAAACATTAATAAACCATTATCAACTGCAACTGAGATTAATCACATTCATAAAGTTAATTCACAGTTAATTAAGTGCCCATTATAGATTACTATTTATAATATCAGATATCTTTATTGAGTGAAACTTTTCCAGCAATAAGTTCGTCGGAATCTGAGATATGGTTTTAAAGTTTGAAGTCCATCTGATTTGTACTAATTCTAATTGACGTAGTTTATTAACCAATTCATGAACAGATTCTAACACACCACTCACGATCTATTCACAATTATTTGCAAGGTTTGTTAATTGATGGACACATCATGTGCGCTTCACAATTTATTAATGATAAATATGCCAAAATATTGTCGGAATCTTGTGGCAATGGAAGGCAAAAATGATTTAAATGACTCATAAATTAACTATAATTTTATAGGAAAATGCCAGTAGGCTAATGTAGTTCTAAGAATATATTAGAAGAAATGCTTGAAAGTTGCTAACAATTGTTGAATTATTTAATACCAAAAAAAGGCAGTGAGACGAAAATTAAGTTAATTCTTTAGAAACTGAATTTAAAATGCAATCTTTTTAAAGCAACTTTTGACATCAACATAAAAGCAATTAAGAGTTCCAAGAATCATTATTGAAAGAGGGGTTTCTTTTATGAAATTCCGGGAGAATGCCAATTTAAATATTAATATAGACCTGAAAAGCACTTCATTATTCTGCTCTTCAACTGCAAACTGCATTTCCTTACTTTGTGCTTATATTGCCATTTGCATGTCGAGAATCAGAAGCAAAGTGCAGACCATTTTTCAATTGAAATCAACAAGCGAGAAGAACAACAATAAATGTGAAACAAACAAATAAAATTATTGGGACATGATCTAATGTGCAATTTATAGTGCAGCACAAGAAAAGCGGAAGCAATACACAAGACAAGGAAAGAAAACGTAACGAAAATTAACAAAAAGAGAAACCTTATTCCTCAATCCCTGTCGTTTAAATGCGCGGGCTGGTGGGAGGTCAGGAAAATAACAAATGCAATTTATTAGACCTTTTTCTTTGGGTTGCCCCAACTTGACTGCTTGATGCTTGACGGCATTGTCGGGGCTGCATCGGCATTAGCTGCCAACTACAACAACAGCAATAATAACAACAATTATCGCCGGCTGCAGCTAAATTTAAGTTTGCAACAAACCGAAGAAAACGCAAACCCAAAACACGTACAACCATTTTACATTTCTTTCTCCCTCTATCTTTTATTCTATTTCTTTTTGTGAGTGTTTTTTATTTTTTTTGGCAGGTAAACAGAAAATTCGTGTTGCTTTTGTACTGCGGTTATTGTGCCTTGCTTTGATGATTTCCAAAGTGACAAAGTTTGCTAATTGAAACAACGCGTCAACCAAAATAGATTTAAGCACGAGTTGTATATTGATGCCAAGTAAGCATCCTAAATTTAGATCAATTTACGCATTTGACTTAAACATCGATATAAGCTGTGATATTTCCTTGCCTTTTGCGCTAAAAACTGTGCTATAAATGCGATCATGTCATTGAGGGCAAAGATCATAATTTGCTGTAAAAAAATGCTAATAATAAATAACAAAAGCAGAAAAATTAGCCCACTGAACCACATTTAACCTATAATTGAACCGGTTGACTAAAGTCAACAGAATGGCTAAGCAAAAGAGAGAAAGATAGATGAAATTCTCTCACTACAAGTGTGTAACAATTGCACGATTTTGATCTGTTAATCAATTAAATTATTTACGGCCCTCATCGAGCAATCGACCCGTTGCATATTTAGCATGTTCTAAAAATAGATACGCACACTCTCAGAGGGGCAGCCACGCAACCCATCGTACATGAAACTCAATAAAGCCTCGACTCGGAACGAGCTCGGCACATGTTGAGTAGCAACAATTAACAAATTGTTTTTGTTGTGCTTTGACCATAAACCAAAACAAAGAGCACATGACAAAGGTTTAAATAATAAAAGCAGGCATATTTTGCCGAAATTCTCATCATATTTCTGGGTAGTTTTCCATGTGAAAAATTGTATTTATACCCGTAAAATATATGTTTGTGGACAAATATGAATTTTGATCTGCTCCGATTCATTTGCAAATGCATATTAATTAAATTAGCCATTTAAGTGGGCGGCAGCTGCTGAACAGAAAGACACGAGCTACTACCGTGTCGAATTTGTTTAAGATTTGATCAAATATATATTATAATCATAAAAATATGATTAATCAAATGATTAGTTTATTGGCGGCAGTTTGAGACTGGCACAGAGTCGTAAATAAAAGTTTTTAGATCAAAGATTAACTCGTGCCAAAATTTAGGAGCAATTCATCAACCGGTTTTATGTGCACGATTTTTTGAAAATACTCGTACTTTGCAAATTAAAAATTTAAATTGAGTTAATTGTAAAGTCATTTATGAGTTTTGCATTTGGTTTCATTATATTAATTCATCTCACATTGCAGCCAATAAGTGTGTAGGTGATTTGCAATACTAAGCATCTATTATTCTGACCTAATGCCGTAAAACTAATTTATGTCAATTCTCAATAAAGAGAATTTTGAAATTTTAGGGCAACTCTTAGTCGCAGGTGCTCAGTAAGAGCATACGAGTGTTTGCATATTTCGAAGCAATTTCGACTTTTGTAATATCCAATTTCAATGACATTAGTTAAGAGTCAATTATTGAGTCTAGCTGTACACACTACACTATAAAGGGCTGTTTAAGCTATTTTTCACACAACCGATGACTCCATTGTTCAATTAATTTGCGTTCTATTTGTACAATGTGTATTATCTCGATATATCAATAAGTAAACCACAGCTGCGTTTCATACGCGGCGTATGCGTAATATTTGTAATGCTATTTGATTGATTGGCGGACTTGGCGACTGACTGATATTGAGCGATGCACGCACGTACGCAATGCACGAGACACCGAAAGAGGGACGTATAGGGAGAGAGAGAGAGAGGTAAAGTCCGAGAGTTGAGTTATGGCGAGGTGCGATAATTAACAAGTTGTCATTTTAAAACCGATTTTGGCTTAATGTGCATTTCGATTGCACTTTTGGAGGCTACAACAAACACAGACGTAGACCGATGTATGTGTGCATCAATTTACATAATACACACGCACACACCGTAAGCAATACAAACATACTTAAAGTAATTTAATATAGCAATCGACTGACACGCGACTCGTTTCGTTAAATGTTCGTTTTGTTGCCTCTGCAGCTGTTGTTGCTGTTGCTCTTGCTGTTGTTGTTGCAAGTGGACAGTTGGACGGTTGACAACTTTTGGGCAAAGGCGCGCGTGGCGAGCTGCTGGCAACTGGCAAAACCGCAACGCCCGAGGGTTGAACTGAAACTGAGCACGCGATCTGACGATCGCCACAGCCACCTTCTGCCCCATAGAAGCCAAGCAAGAGTTGGAGCGAATCCCAAAGAGAGCGAGCAAAGGAGAGAGGCAGAAAGAGAGTGTCTAACTTACGCTCACGAGCGGACAGGTGCATAGAGAGCACATCCGATTGTTTACCCAAGCATTGGGGCAGCCGTAAACATAAGAAAATATATCAAAAAGCTCTTGAAAGCTTTTACCAATTAGAAAAGCAAAACTCTCTAAATAAACTTTTTACAATTTTCAACAAAAGTTGTAAAGTTTGGAGCGAGTTCGTTCAACTTCAGTTAGGGCTGGGGGCGCGACAATAATGAGCAATAAATGCCGGAACAGCTCATTTGATTAACAATGATTCTTAAACAATTTACAGCATTTACATTGTAAATCAACAATTCAATGAGCCATAAATGCGATCGCTGCACCTTTCAAATGTTATTGGAATTTTAATTTATATAATTTGCATTGCCGCTTACAATTTACTATTCTCTATAATTGATAGTGAAATGAGCTAGCGGCAAAATCAACTATGTGTGTATTAGCCGTGGTTAAGTTAATTTTGTTGTCATCATGTGATATCAACTTGGCTTGTTGTTGTCGCTGCTGTGTTGATGTTGCTGTTGTGCAAGACACAGAGAAGTGTGAATCAATGCGGACGCATGTGACAACTTTGTGTTAGCCAACGTAGCTGACAGCAATTGACAAAGTTAATGAACTAAGCCAAAATGATTGTGAAGTGGAAAATACATTCAAGCGGAAGTTTATCAATAAAAGTGCATTACATAGACCGGAGATACTCAAAAAGCAACAAAATTTAATTAAATCGAGCAAGCAATGCTAAACAAACTTATAATGTTGACAACATAAAAGAAATGCTCACATTCAACCACCTTTAGTCAAATTTTCAAACTGGGATACAGTAGCGTCCATAAATATCACACCATCTGTGCCCAGATAAATTTCTATGGCATGCTTTTAGGCAGCTGCTCGAAATTCAAGTAGAAATGCTCAAAAAGCTTTGCATACTTTTACGGCTGAAGTGTAAATGTATTAGTGTACAGCAAACGAAACAAATCCCGTAAAAAGCATATCATTTAACAGGAGATGAATTTGCAACTCTCACTTGGCGACAGCTGCACTTGTCAGTTGTCAGCAAAGGCAAACTCCATTATCAAGTATACGCACATAAAAACAATAATGGCAAATGGAAATTTAATAAAGATAAAAAAGAGGAAAAGCATTAAAGAAACTAAGCATGTGCAAACTACATCTCTTTTGCAAAAAAAAAGCTGCAGCTGCATTTGAACTATCTGTGCGTACGTCTCCCCACTGGTTATCACGCCTCTCTCTCTCTCTCTCTCTCTATCTGACCTGTTTCCTTGCTGGCTGCGACTGCTTGTTATCTTAACAAAAGCACAAACAATGTTATCTTTTTATTAAATAAGAGAGCGCAACGAGAGCTGCACATCAAAAGAAAGACAGAAAGAGCGAGGGAGACAGTAAGAGAGAAGGGTTGGGCACATATACACACATAGCTAGCAATCTTTTGCCGGCTGTAACTAAATTTAAATCTGCTTTGCGGCTGCCATTAATTTTGTTGTTTTTTATATAGCTTGTATTTGTTGTTGTTATTGCTCACTTTTTATCAACGACTATTTAACAATCAAAGAGCATGTAAACAAAACAATACGAGAGAGCGCCTCTCTGAGTGCTTGTGTCGACACTCAACGCTTGACCTCACGTTAGACACACATACACACACACACACACACCTACATCCAGATGTGTAATTAGTAGCGCCGCTGTTGACAGTGGGGCCAACAAAAAAGATAAAAGAAAAGTGTTCGAAAATGTTTTTAACACTTTTTTTTGTCTGTTGCCACTGCAACATTTATCGATTTTATTTGATGGATTAGACACGTTTAATGGGGGTCGGCTGCCTCTTTTAGAGGCAAGCGAAATTGAATTGGCAACTTGTATGGATGATGGAAAATGGGGGGTAGAAAGGCTTCGGTAGCACCCATTCCCTCAGTGCTATCAATCAATGGAGGCAGCTGGCAAATTTCAACAGCTGTTCCCGTCAAGCACTACAAATATTTATGACTTTCAATTAGACGAGTATTTGATTTTTACGCTTGCGAATTGTTCAAGCGTGCTCAATAAATACACATAAGTAATATGTATAATAAATGTTAGCGATAGCTATTCAATTTGTCTAAGGGTTTTCATGGCTTTTGCTTGTAGTTTGACTATAGTCCAAACAAAGCACGTCAAGCCTACTGTCGCGATGCAAACCTTTTATAATTGGCATAAAGATTGATTAAATTCGAGGCAAATAAATATCATTTAAAACCTCGCGAAGTCGCTTGCAACTTGTCCTTTCAAGAAGTCAGTTTATGATTTATTAATGTGTATTCAACTTGCAGTTTTGATAACTAAAAATCGCATGCTAGAATATATTAGAAGTCACTCTTAAAGTAAGGCAATCTTTGGGAAAGAGCAATGAGAATGCTTCGAGAACTCGTGAGACTGTCGCACGCAAGCTGTCGTGACTTGGCACAAGAATACAACACACACTCATATACTCACACAAACACACACGCACACACCCGCACATACACTCAGCAGCCGACTTTGGCAGTCATTATTAATAAATCTACCGCACTGCCCCGCCCGATTCTACAAACTGGCTTGATGTTGATTGCTTTATGTGGATGCGGATCAAAGAAACAAAAGAACATAAAGAAAGAGCGTGTAAAGTGAAGACAGAACACAGAAGACAGAAGCAGGGAAAACAAGTGGACATGCCATATCATTTTAACGGATTTGATCTCTGAACTTTGCCAAAAATAAAGTGTAGCAATTGTTGACGATCTTTAATAAAATTCATGCTATGCATATGGGAAATTTGACAGAGCTCATGGGATTGCTTTAATCACTTTAATTGGACTAATCTAATCATAAAGAAAAACAAACAGAGAGAGAGAATAGAAATAAGAATTAAGCATATCCCAGAATAGAAACGAAAATATAACAAATCTATAGAAGCACTTGGAATACACTCCATTTTATTTTAATCTTTAATCCATTCAAAAGTTATAAAAATGTATGGTCAAGTGGTTTTTATACTGATTCCATTTCGATTCTACTTTCGCTCTGTGTTCGCTTGCCAGCGGTCAAAGCGGTCAAGTTTAGAAGAAACACTAATTTTTTGAAAAGAATTTAAAAACAAGACATACAACCGAAAAAAAAAGTTTGCCATAAAATAAATATACTCAAGTCAATGAGCGACAACAGCAATAAATTAATAACCAAAAGTTACAAATTGCAATCGCATCCACGGCATAGAAATAGACCAATGAACCAATGAATCGCATAGCTCAAGAAATCCTCTTTTAAAAACGCATAACTACTAAAAATAAAAACCAAAACAAACCTAAAGGCGCTAAATTGGCAAACTCACGAAAGAAACTGGTTTCGGCCAGTTACAGAAACATCTTCAATGGATGCCACAAAGCATTCCCACACTTTTCGCATATTTTTAGAGAGGCACGTGCTCAACTGACGTAGCAGGTTCTGTGGCAAAACTGAGCGAAAGAGAAAGAGAGAGAGAGATGTGGTATTGTTTCAATTTCCTTCCCTCCATCTTAGCATTCATTTCTCTTCATCAAATTTATCGATTGACCAAACAGCGCGTGTGGCACTTATGATATATACATAATTATAAGAAAAAACAACAAAAATATAAGATATAAGATATGATCTGATTTGAGGAAAATTTTAAAAATATTTGCAAAAACAAACACTTAAAAAATATACTTTTAATCAAAATTTTAAAGAGGTTCACAGCAGTGAGCATACAAAAATTCCTAGTTTATTGTTGTGCTTTCTGCTTATTCTTGAAATTCAGAATGAAAACAGCAACAAACACTACGTTGTTGTACCAAATACCATCTACCATACATAATTCCCACAAATCTCTGGTCGTTTCGCGTCACAGGAGCAAAAAAAAATGTTCGTTGTGTTTTGCGTAAGCAAGAAATTTGCTTGGTCAAAACAAATAAATATTAAATGTTAAGCTCATAAAGATCATTTTTAACATACAATATAAGTGGTGTATGTGAATATATTGTCTATATGTATATAAATATTTTTAATGTTAAAGAAATGGCACGCGGCTTCTGACAAGCTCTTTAACATATTTCTGAACTATCCCAAGATTAGTTATGAAAATGCAAATAAATGAAAGTGTCATTGTACAGATGTAAATTTAAAATATTATTGTATTATTATTATAATGAATAATCTTTTTTACCAAGAGAATTCATAGATTACAATTTCCATTTCACTTTGCATATATTCCTCAAATTAGCCAACAGACCAGAAGGACAGAGAACAGACACCCTATGATTAATCAAAAATATTTGAACAAAGATCATTTGAATGTTATGCGTGGTTGACGACGAGTGCCAGCGAGATAACTCATGATGAATGGCAAGCAGATCTTATAAATAATATTAATCATATACGATGATTAAATGCAACAGGTCGGGGGAAAAATTCCATACATAAAAATGTAAAAAATATGCTGACTAATTGATTTTATCTACTATATTCTTTTGGTTGCCTATGATCGACTCTACAGTTCTATAAATAGACCACTATGGTTAAACCATGGCAAAGAAAGTTGAGTTGATAATTTCCCCAGCATCGGATGTGAAATTTTATCAGAACGCAAACAGAAATTATTAAGTTAAGTAAAAACGAACGAAAAAGAAAATAAGAAGAATGGCAGGAAAATTGCATTTATTTTTAAACAAATTAATTGGCCGTTCGCCAGCTGCCATAAAAACGTGAATCGTTTTTGTTTTTACTCAAGCAAACAATCAAGAAACAACAACAGCAACAGCAAGAGCCACAATAAATATAATGAAAAATTCTTTTGCATTATGCCAAAGATATATGTATATTGATATATATTATAGAGATATTGCAATCGGATTTTCCCAAAACAATTTCGCGTGTGTCGCACACAGAAAAAATGTAAGCCAAATGATAATTGTGCCAATAGGAATTTTTCAAAACGAGCCAAGAAAATACACACACACACACGGACAGGTACATCCGTATGTGCAAGGCCTCTTTACATAGAGAAAGAGTAAGAAAAAACTAAATTCAAAATCAAAATCAAGGCCAATGCCGTCAGCGTCTGAGAGGAGCCTCCACTAATGGATTGGCCGCACAATTGCATTTCGAACTGCAATTGGCATTAATGTATATTGGCAACTTGACAAAATATGAGTGGGAGATGTACGTAATCTATATGCAGATTCCCGTATCCACAACTGAGCAAAGTGTTCGATGGAGCCGCTCAAATGGTGTGCAAATGTAAAATTTAATTGCCTTTGATGTGCCATGAAAATGAATTGATTTTCTCTTTCATCCATATTATTGCCAGTTCTTATTTGATTTTCCAATATTTTTTACGCAAAACTAATTATTTTGGAAAGTAAATTGTCTCAATTTTCTTCAGTTGTTCTTCGCAGTATTTGTTCGTTTTTTTTGGTTCTTTTTTGTTTGCTTTAAAATGTAGGTCAATGCGCTATATAACCTTCACTATCAGCACATTTCATGTTTCTCTATTGATAAGCTGTGATTGCTGATTGCGTGAAAAAGCCAACTTCAAAGTACTTAAATACCATATTGACAACTCTTTTCATAATAAACCAAGAATCAAGTTGACTCAGCAATGAGCAAATATCATAATTACACACATACGAGTATATAGAAAATGTACATGTAAAGTGCAATTTGCATTTTTGCAATACAAACACAATAATACGCAACAATTTCATGGCTCAACGAAAATAAAAACAAATTGTAATACAAACAAGAGAGTAGCGTAAAAAGAAAAAAAAACAAACAAACATTCAAATCATTTTCCCCACTAAAAGGGACAAATTATGCAACGCATGAAAAAAGTTTAATATATATACACAATCGAATTGTGGCTATTCTTTTTGCCAGAAGTGAAAAGAGCGAACAATCAGATTATTCATTCTATAAACACTCGCTCAACAAACATATATTATAAATTTGATATCATATTTTTAATTTGTTTAAAATGTTTGGAATTATGCCAAAATATCTTAAGTCATTTTAAATATACGTGTATGTAAGGGAGTTGACTTTCAAATTCAATAGAAATATTTAGTATACATTTGACTACTTTTACTCTTCTATACAGGGCATGCCATAGTCCAGTTCGAGGCATTATCTCAATTGATTTTGTATTCTCGATTGCGAATTCGATTGAATAATGTTTTAATGTTTATGTTTACACAGAGTTGTTAGCATAATTTGACATGAAGCCTTCTGGCTATTTATTCATTTTTAAATACCCTGTGCGTATGGGAAACGAGTTAAAATCGGGTATGCTAAGCCAAGGATAATTGTAGAAAAATAGAGTTCGATTTCAAAATGATTTGAGAAACTATTGGGTATCTTTGAGTGCTTAACTTTTTGCCAGTCTTCAGCTTCTGTTGCGTGTTATAATACCCCAAAAAAATATATAAATTAAACAGTTTGATATGAGAAAAAAAGGCCAATAGCAAGTGCGTACACGGCATCCAAACAGACCGTTCATTGGTTGGGGCCAGGCCAATTGGCCGGTTCGGTCAGTTTTTTCGGGGGCAATGTGGAAGCAGTTGGCCAGACTTCGAGACCTGCTGGCCATATTAGCCGTAATTATTACAAATGCCTATATTTAATTTATTTTTGCTATTCGAAATGGTTTTGTGCGTTTGCTGTTTTCTGTTTTCATGTTCCTTTTGCTGTTTATTGATTAATGTACTTTTATCGGCGGCAAAAACAACAAACAAATAATCTTTCAAGCAATGCATAATTTAACAATTTACTCAAAATATTTGTGCAGCATTTGGGAAACACGTGCCTCTCCTTCCATTTCAATACAGTTCTGTTTATACCTTTATATAGATACTTTGCTTGTGCAGAGTAGTTAAAGGTCGACCATTTGCCTCTTTTATTATTATTTTGATTGCAAATGGAGCTCATTAGAATTTGAACTTGTTGCTGCTCGTATTTATTTTACCAGAATTTATGCGCCTGCTGTTCAGTTTTATTTTGTATGCGTATATCATATTTTTGTTTATTTGCATCAATCTTTTGTTTATGCCAAAAAGGCTCAAATCGATGACCGGAAAGTGTAGATAGAACAAATAGCTTCTACTCTTTGTATGGCTGTTGTTTAAATTGCTTAAGCAACGTTGATGACACTTGGAATCAAATATTTAACAAAAGACTTACCAGTTTGCTTTGGTAGATTGTAAAAGTCGAGTGTCTTGATCTCCGATGTCTCCACATGCGGCGCAAAACCTTCATACAGATCACTCTCCTCCACAATGCCGCTTAGCTTATCGGCCTGAGCCGATGTGTCCGCCCGATGATACGGCATTTTCTTTGCCAGTTTTACTCTCTGCTTGAAATCCGTGGTTTCTGTTTTATTTTTGAGCAACCTTTCTGCTCCTTTAATCCTTAATCCTTAGTATTGTAGTTGCTTTGCAAGACTTGGCAAAATTGATTGATTTGTGCGCAATTGATTGCAATTTGTGGACAGCTAGTTTTAGCAATAATAATTTATGTGACTAGATCAAATTTATAGTGTGGTTTAGTTTGTGATTTCTTCTTCGATTTGCTATGCGACATTTATGGAGACAGAAACACTCCAATACGATGATGCCGCGCAGAATTCATTATAATGAACGATTTAGAACAAATACTGCGATAGCATAGTGCTGAACGATATAAAGAATGGCGCTTCAGAGTCTGCAAAAGACAAAGGAATAAAAGATTGTTAAAGTTGGGCAGACAGATTAGTGATTTATTGTTTATTATATTTTGAATGTTTACATTTCAAGCATAAATATAAAAGAAACTCCCGTGTAATTCAACCAACTGCAAGTTGATATGTTAGTAAATAAACACTCAATATGCTTGGCCATAAAGCAAAGCTGTGTATGTTATTGGAACAACATAGTCCTTGTCACTCACGCCCGCATCAAGATCTAAATTCCCCCAATTGGTTCAATGACATGGCAGTGAGAACAACAACTGAACTGAACGCTGAACTGAACATGAACATTTCAATTCATTTGGGCCAACAATAAGATGAAGAACAACAACAAAATATGTATTTCAGATTTGTAGACAAGGCAGGCGCGTAAGGCGCCTTTCAACCATAAAATACACGACGACAACGAATATGCCAGCAATAAAAACTCAACTCAACCGGACAGAGAGTTAAATGTGCTATATAAATACGAACAGTATGAAAAAATATTTAAAAGGCTCCCAAATGGCGGCCTCATCTTTGCCAAACTGTCGACTCGAGATTCGAGTCTCGAGTCTCGAGAGCGAGGGTGGACACGGTCATAAGTAGCCGGTTCTGAGATTCGTATGCCTCGATACTGATTGCAATTACATTTTCGTTGTCTAATTAATATGAGGCGAATCCAAATCCAAAACCGGCACAAATATATCTCGATTGCCAATAAAAATACCCAAAATATATGGCACCAAATACAAATCATTAAAAGCCATATAAAAACAAGAAGGCAAATGTATTTCAATTTATACGAACGAGCGAAAATGTACAAATATTTTTAGCATGACAAAATAAATTTTAGTAATACGAAAAAAAAATCAAATTATTAAATAACAATTCTTGCAAAGTACGCTTGGCAAATACCACGTATAATTAATACTCTACAATGAGGTCGCCCACCAGTTAAATTTCGAGAAATATTAAAAAATATTTAAATGCAAGTTTCAAAAGCTACACAACCCCAACTGGCTTAAACACTAAAAATATAAGCTTCTCCACACTGGCACACATGACGCATACGTAATGTGCAGGTGCAACACCACAGACTATAGACTAAATGGCAACTACATATATTGCGCACACGCTCGACTTAAGCCCAGCGATTTAGTTTTTAAATATTTCTATTGTTTTTTCCATTTTCGATTCTGCATTCTTCCCGTCACGCATAATATTTTGTCGAGTGCTTTCATTTCATCGCCAGCGCCGCAATTCGCATGTTAAATAGCTCCCCACATCCCCAGCCCTCGCCACTGTTAGCAGCTACTGTAAGTGAGTAAAAACAAAAGCTAAATGCGAAAATTGAATTGCAAATTTCATTTGAAATTCTGTGCACGTATCAAAAACAAAAAAAAAAACCAATCGAACTGAAACAACAACAATTCGAGATCAACAACAACTTCTTTCAATTTCATTTGACACTTTTAATGATTTCGCTTGTCAGCAACAACATTTTAGTTAAAGCGGGGGGCAAAGAGGTGCAATCACATTGACTGACTAGACAGACGGGTCTGATAGATAGCCAGATAGATCGTTGCGTTCGACTGACTTGACAGAGGTGTTAAATGCTTAGAATGTGAGAGACAGCTGCCAGCCAAAACGACTTGCGACTTGCAAGCTATCAGCTGAAACTGAATTGATATCAAGTCCTAAGAAACAGGGATGGCAAAGAACTGCAATTATGTTATACTAAATAACATATATAATAAATATATAATAACATAACGGACCATCACACTGATATTAAATCATTCTCGGGGTAAAGTACATGAATATTTATTGGCAATGATATCATGGGGGAACTACTATGGCTATTCTCGGACAGCTGCGATGTTGTATCTTAAATTTTAGAATTTCTCTTATATTCACTTTCATAATATTCAGATAATTTCTTGATGGACAAATGACATAATCATTGCTCTGTAAATTGCATTGTGTACTGTTGTTTGTTCTTAGTCAGACTTTGTGTTTGTACTTGCCGGAAGTCGGATCGTAGCCTCAATATCAAACTCATAAATAGTCTGCCGAGCCCCATTCAAGTTTAATTGTTATACTGCACAGTAGCCTCATTAGTGGCTTGTCATAGGCGCATTTTGCATTTAAGTCTATTGACTTTAGTTTACTCTGAATTCATGTGCAAATTTCCAATGTATGTCAATATTATGCTAGTTTCGCATTTCAAGGTGCCTCAATCAACAAACAAGCATGGGGAATAGCATGAGTATTAAATGTATAAAGTTATTAGCAATCGTTTACATTACGTTGCATATTTATTGTGACTTTTGTTGACTTTGGAGCAACAAACAAACATTTGCGTTTTTTATCGTTATCTCTACAGTTCTGTACGCTGCAGCTAATTTAGGCTAATTAAATCAAATGAAATGAAATCAAATCAAATCAGTGCTCAACTTTCAAAGCGTTTGTCACAACTCAATTGAATTCAATTGGACAACAAAAAATTGTTGTTTTTACATCATTTGATTAGTCGCCCTCAACAGAACCCACAACACAACATGGCATAGCACAACATGGTACAGTGCGGCTAATTAAAACGTTTATGCAAATAAGCTGACACGGGATGTCATGTCGCATTGGAGGTCAGTCTGATCTCTCTACATCTCCCTCGCTCTAGCTCTTGCGACAGTTGCCCAGATTAAACATGGCGGCTGCCTTTGGCAAGTGTCAGTGTCGAGCTCTACACTAACCGCAGTTTTGACAACTCAATTGGCTATACCCTGCACTGAGAGCACCAATAAAATGAGGTATGCTCGTATCCTCGGTCGATCTGCACCAACGAGAGTAACTTTATAGACAGGTGGCAAATGCTTGTGGTGCAATTATCAAACCAATTGAAAAGCGCACTTAGCCTACATTAGCTGACGCTCACTTACACAAGCTGGCTGCTACGCGCCTTTGGGCACCCACGCGACTGACGTAAGTGCAACATGGCATAACTCGTTGATAACTCGTAGATAGATGGAAATTTTACTCGACTTGCAGTTGTCTAAACAATTTTGCGTTAGTTTGCGAACTGCACTAGTTGCCATATCAAAGAGAAAAACTAAAAACTTTCCATTGTTTTTACTCATTTTTTTGCTTTTTGCGTGTGCATCGAACAACTCATGAATGCGATTAGACTGACGTTGCGTAGCAACAAAGGCGTCAACTTAATTTAATATCAAAGTGCATCCATCGATTGTTTGCCCAGGACACACCCCAATCTAATCTGAATCTGTGTGAACGGCGGGGTGGAAGTAAACAGTTGATGTAAACAAACAGAGACAATCGATAAGAGGCTCTAGTCCATCACCAAGATGATATTGCTTTTAAGCATAAGAGGTTTTCCTAGTAGGCATTCCTAGCACATATAGGAGAGCTGGAAGAAAGCGAAAGAACTACACTAACAATTTTAATAATATTAAAGTTTATGATGAGTATAGAAATTCAATTATTTCTGAAACAACTAATCTTGTTTACTGTTAATCAACTTTAAAGTAATAGCATTGAAACTTTCATGAACTATAACCAATATGCAACTAAAAACATTTTTCGAGCTGCAACTAATTCGATTTTGAGTTGATCGAGTTATTTTCTCAGGTCTTCCCGCCATTCCATTTATAGTCGAGTTGCCAACTAGGTCACTCAACTAAATCATCTATGCATTTTATAACTTTTAGACACACTTTAGCTAAATTTGCATAAGTTATTAGGCATAAGCCAGAATGTTTAGCGACGATGCCTAGAGCCTAGTGTAGTGTACTCACATTGTGTTGCTGCCGAGCTAAACTAGGCCAAGTACCTGGCAGCTGTCACTTTTCACAACCTTCTTTGGGCTGACAGTGCACTGACTTGGCCAGCCCACCCACGCCATCGCATCCCCCCCCATCCCAGGAACATTATAAAACACGTAAAATGGAGAAATTGTGTCAATTTTTTGCCTAGCAGCAACGACAAGAAAGAGCAAAAGGCACGAAGGAATAGAAATTATGCCATCATATGCTTTAGTAAGCCCTTTAAGTACACCCATACATACTTGTGCATGTATATACATATATATAGGGTCTTACAGGGTCGGTTACTCAATGTGGGCCAACAGAAAGCATATTGAGAGTGTCGCGCTCTAAGCGAGCAGAGGGGGAAAGGGCGTGGGTGCGACGCCTGGAAAGGACACTTTACGTCAGCAACAGAGCAAATAGAAATATGCAGAGAGAGAGAGAGAAAGCTGAGGAGATGGAGAGAGGAAAATAGAGCGAGGTGGAGATGGAGTCAACGTCTTAGCGAGAGCGAATTGTGGAGAGTGTGGAGAGCGCGTGGTGAGGTTGGGTAAATCAATGAATGAACTCACGCACACGCATGCACAACACAAACACACACACACACACACGTATGTGCGCGCGAGACAGATAGTGGAAGACAAGTTACTGAATCAATTTAGCCCACATGGCTGGTGGGAAGAGGCAAAAGGGCAATCAGAGGACACGCACAAGAGCGGCGCCAAGGAAATCAACTTGTCAACTTGGCAAGGACAGAGACAGCCCCAAAATTTGTGTTCAAACTCAGTCAAGACAATTAAAACGGAGCTCTAGACCTCAATTCCAAATCGAACCCAGACGAAGCAGCCAACCGTCAGGCTTGACCTGATTTACAGAGCCACCTGCCCATGTCCCCGACCCGCACTTGCTCTCCTGTCGCCAACTTGGCCAACTTTTATGGCAGACGCTGCGACGCTGAAAATGCCAACACGCAAGGCCTTTGTTTTTTGTTCAATTTAGTTTTTGTTTTCCTTTCTTTATTTTGTTTTTTGGCAGCACAAAAGAAAAACCTGTATGGTGCACTTGCCACAACAACAACAACAACAAACAATGCACAGGGGAGGGGTCATTGAACCGTGGCACATAAGAAACAAAACTGCAACTGCAGCAGCAGCAGCAGCAACAATTTCTTTCTACATTTTGTATTTCATAATAATTACATACTCGACTGCAATAAGCGCATGGTAAGCTTACCGCTAACTGGCTAGAAAGAAAAGAAAAAAAATGAAAAAATCACGTGCATTGGCCCAGGCACAATTATTTTTGCAGGCCTCAACTGTATGCTGCTGCTGCTGCTGCTGCTTCTTCTTGCCGTCTCCGCATCGTTGCGGCAAAAAGAAAAACAAGAAAACTAATATAGCGTGGCGAGGAAGAAAAGCGATTGCCAGAAAATGTTGCATGTGAGAAGTGAAGAAATGAAGCGGTGGCCAGCTTGCCACACAAAGGCAGCAGCAATTCAGCATTGAAGCGGGTTCGCTTCAGTTTGGCTTTGCCTTTGCTTCTGCCGTTGTTGTGCTTGTTATGTAAGTTACATTACACATTTTCTTTTCTTTTTTTTTTACACATTTTCTTTACGTAGTTTTTCTGCTTGGCTTGGCAAAAAGTTTCAATTCGATTGTGCGACAGCGTGTGTAAAGAATAATTCTCTGCCTCGGAAGGGCCAAAGCACATGAATAATCGCAATTGTTGTGTTTTGCTCCTGTTCCATCCTCTACTATGCTGCTGGTGTTTGTTAATATTGTTTGTGGTCGACATGGCGTATGAAGAAGTCAAGTAACAATTATCGTTACGCATACGTCATGTTGACACAGCGCTTTATACAAATACAACAAGCATTTAACGATGCATGTTGAACTTTCAGCTTGCCTAATCGACAAAGCATGTATTCGCAAATGTTAATCAACTTGGCTTGCAATTAGAAACTTAAATTAAAGTAAATGCAACAATTGCCTTCACAAATGCCAAAGGAGTTCCATTTAAAGATTTTAATTCAATTTGTTAAAGCACTCTTTAGAAGTCAAGTGATAAAGTGCTTCAACTAATAACATTAATGTCACATTGTCGCCCTAAAAGCATTTATATTATTCAATTCAATGCCATATGTTTATAATTAAATTATTAATACCAAAGAGACTTAATTATTGGCCACTGGTATTCTCGACACTTGCTAATCAAATGAAAATATATTAAGTGCACTCGTTTTAAGCCCATTTGGGGAATGGTCAATGAAATGTTTATGTCGAGACTTTAGTGGCAATTACTGCACTTAAATTACAGCTAATTACAGACACTTACGGCATTTAATTGTTTGAGGCCCCATATGTCGCCACGCCTAGAAAACTAATAGTCCCGAAAACTACAATGATGAGCCACTAAATGAAAAATGGCAAATATACGAAACAGAGCATACAGCTAATTTGTTAAAGAGAGAAAGAGACGACACTGAGAGAGTAGAAGAAAGTCGAAGAGAAAGAGAGAGAGAGGCACCTGCTGAGTGCAATATGATGTAAAGTGTATCGGCCCATATCGCAGGGGTCTGCTTGGGGTCTTCGTCTGGCTCGTCTGGGGATCTCACCAAGGCCAACTACAAACAGCAGGGCAGCCTGTTGCAAACTGTTTACACTTCAAAATTGCAACACAGACGAATAACGGCAACAACAACAACAACAACATCATAAACATGACCAAACGTTCGTTTGTTTAAATAAATGAACAGACTGACTGAGACCCCATAAATGTCGATGTGGCGCAAAACATATAATTTACTCACAAATGCACATTGCAACATTTTGCAACTGCACACAGAACTCTGTCTAAGTATGCGTGCTACCTGTATGTGTACATACGAGTATAGGTTTACTCATTTTTTTTTACTGTGCAATTCAAATTTATGGCCGAGATGAGAATAAAAATTAAATAAAAATGAAGTAATTCTGAAAATGCCAGAAATTACGAAATTGTATAGTATTCACAGTTGGATAAGGTCCGACTTATACACATTGTATCTGACCAACATATTCCACACAAATAGCATTTATCCGAATGATTGCAACTGGATAAGATTCGGATAATATACGAGTATATCGAATAATACATAATCTGTCTGACTAAGACTATTCCACACATCTATCATTTATTCGAATGCCAACTATCCATAGTGATTACAAATGGATAAGTTTCGGATAATATATATTGAATAATACATAATCTGACTAAGACTATTGCACACATCTATCATTTATCCGAATGATTGCAACTGGATAAGATTCGAATAATATATTGAATAATACATAATCTGTCTGACTAAGACTATTCCACACATCTATCATTTATCCGAATGATTGCAACTGGATAAGATTCGGATAATATACGAGTATATTGAATAATACATAATCTGTCTAAGACTATTTCACACATCTATCATTTATCCGTATGCAAACTACGATTCGGATAATATATATTGAATAATACATAATCTGTCTGACTAAGACTATTCCACACATCTATCATTTATCCGAATGATTGCAACTGGATAAGATTCGGATAATATACGAGTATATTGAATAATACATAATCTGTCTAAGACTATTCCACACATCTATCATTTATCCGTATGCAAACTATTCATAGTGATTACAACTGGATAAGTTTCGGATAATATATAATGAATAGCATAGACAAGTAACAAACATGTGCCAAACACAAGAGGCTTATCCGGCTGCCCAATGCGAACTGGATAAGGACAGATAATTATATACAATCTGTTTGTACTTTTTTATTTAATAATGACCAGAGTGTTATTTAATTTTATGCTTTGTTTACAACGGAAATTCTAGCTCAAGTCATTAGAGTGTTGGCAAATGACACTCAATAACTTAAAAAGTTGTTTTACAGTGCCAAAAGCCCAACACCAAACATTTTGCTAATCTTCACAGCTTATCAGGCTTTCCCGCAGATATCGCTGTCTACATAATAGTTGTTATGTTATATGAATACACACACACATATGTACATAAACATAACCGAAATGCGCAGCGAGGTCAACAAATGTGCAGAAAAGACGAGTCTATAGATTGATAAGATAGACGCCTAGTCGTACAACTAACTTATGTTCAGGTACTACGAGTCGAAACAAGCACTCGCAGTTGAGGTAGTTGCCAAAGTCAACGCCGTTGGTTTGCACCCAAAAATGCGAAAGAAAAAAAAAGCTGATAAGCAACAGCAACAGTTAGAGACTCAGTCTCTGGGTCTCCTCCATTCGGCCACATTGATAAGCCATGTTAAATAACACTGGAATTGACTCTGTCACGAGTCGTCGTTGTCGCTATCAAGCGCATAAGCCAGCTGAGCGTTTGCCTATTTTTATTCTCTCAAAGTGGCTGACATTGGCTGTAAATCTTGGCAATGGCAGCGCTCAATGTAAAATGGAGGCGGGCCAGAGACGGAGAGCATTTGTTACTTTTATTATGCTGTTGACGGCAGCCCATAAGTTCTTCATCAATCAGCCAACAGTTGCGATTCCCAACGCATTCGATTGGAATATTTTGTCATATTTTATTTTATACTTCTTCGCAAATCGATTGACTGAGAGGGGGCAAAAAGAAACCGGTCCGATATCATCATGATTTCATTTTGTACGTACTTAAGTCTGCCATATTTATATATATTACGGTCAACAGTGTGTGTCTTGCCAAAAATGTGTAATAATCGTGTAGCACACAAGAGGTGCAGGGGCGACTAGAGATGATAATGTGTGGCATGCAGTTGCGAGTGAGACTTTTATTGTTGCCATTTATAGAATATCTCGATTTATTTATTTATGTACATTACTCACTTTGCTTTGACGTGTCACGCTGCCATCTCTAGCACTGACTCAGCTGATACAAGTCGACTTGTACAATTGTTCTACACTTGTTTTGGCATTCCAGCCAACTTCAATGATATTCGAGCGCTCGGACTTCATGCAAACTGAGACTGGCTGCACCATCACGTGCTTTTCAAGTATACGGCTAGCCGAGCAGTTGAACAGTCGAACAGTCAACTGATCGCTCAGTTTGACTCCGCAAATCGACTTTTATTTATTATTTTCATTTTGTGCTTTGTAAACAATGAGGAGGCCTGTTTCTAAAGACTTATGGTCTCGCTGTCGCCTATTAGACAATACCATTTCAGGCTGGGCACGAGTTTCGTTTCGCCCAAAAGGCTGTTTTTTTGCCACCGAGTCAATTGGTTTAATGTGGGCGACTGCAAAAGCCTGGCTCATTGTCCAACTGCTTAATACCGCTTCTGTATTGTGCGATCACGTTGCCCAAGTATTAAAAAAATTGCTAATTTCACAAACACGCAAAAAGCAACGAAGAGATCATTGCACGATTTGCGTCATTTGCGCATGAAATGCAACAATTGAACCATTCACAAAATATCCATCTGAATAAAATTCAGCGGTTAACAGGAATTGGTCGTGAAATATTTTGTAAGATAAAAATCAATTTTGAACAAATGGCAACTGTAAGGCGATTAAAAATGATCTATTTTATAAATACATGCAAAAGTTTTACAATAAACAAATATACAAAGATAAATATTTATAACCATACACATAAGAATAATCGTAAGAAAACTATCGGAAAATTAACTAAATTAAATTATATAGATTTTGCAATCAAAATACAAAGGCTCTAAAATAAACAAATACGATATGTTTTTAATTTTATGAAAGCTGTCAGAAAATATAATACATTTTTTACATACATTAAATTACATCGATTTTCTTGTATAATAATTTAACCGGCTCTTTATAAAATTAAATTTTAATATTAATAATTCTTTTTTTATAAAAATTCAAGCGGATAAAAAATAAACAACATTTTTATTATTTTCTGAAGACACAGTTGCCTTAGAAAAAACATTTAATTTACACACTTAATTAGACATTGCTACTGTGTATAAAGTTAATTTAGTTATTTTAAAATGCAGGCAAAACGTCACTAAATGAAAAAGTACAAAAAAAAACAATGTATTGCTTTAATTTTTATTTCATAAACGGCACTTGCGAATGACTTTCAGTCTCTGGCCTTACGTCACACACTATGAAGAGTAAACCTTACCCAAAAGTCATTTGCAAATTGCAAAATATTTTCACGTGCACAAATTCTAAAAATGCTCGGCTAATTGTTGTCGTTATTTTCGTTTTAGTTCTGCTAATTAAAGCAACCAGAGCTAATTAATTAGTGAGTATATGTGACCATTGGCCGGCCGCACAAATGTGGACGTGACATTAATAGCCTCTCTGCTCGCAAATCACAATTGTAAAAAACGACAAACAAATTTTTTGAAAATCAAGAAGAGGCGTGCGAAAAATTCCCCAAACTAACTGTCGCCCACACGCTGCGGGTCGAGACAAATAATTTTACAAGCATCAATTGAATTAGCGCTGTGACGTGGAAGCTCATGATCCGCTGGGGATTTATTCACTGAGTGCGAAGCTGGCAAAGACAGAAAGAGTGAGAAGGTCTTAAGAATTCGACAAGTAACTCAACTGGGCCTCTTTGTTCAACAGGGTATGGTGTTCAATTCAATTAGGCATAGGCCTAGGGAGTTGAACCTGAATGTGTAACTGAGAGGCAGGGCATGAGGGAGGGAGCTTCTTTTGTACGTAATTCACTTTATTCAAATAATGTAGAATATAATAAATGCTTGAATGCAAAATACAATGGGCAAAAAACAAGTAAACTACTCGCCATTGTCATCAACTCGACTGAACGTTGTAGCCGCTGGCGGGCTGGCTGGTTCACCTCGAGTGGAAGGGAGGGAGGGTGGTAGGGTAAAGAGCTCGGGGTATTGGGGACCCAGGCTGTAGCTGTTGCTTTTGCCTTTGCTTTTGTGCCGGATGTTTTTATGGCGCGCTGCTCCTCTATGCGAATTGAACTTATCTCAATGAAGAGTGACAACGTCTCTCGTTGATATCGTTTGCTTCAACTTAATACGCAAAATGTCGCAACGGATCGGATAATGGTGGCAAATGGTGCACAATGTGTCTCTGGGTACTTTAAAGCCACTTGTCAACAAATAAAAGCTTATCCAAGCACATTAAAGCAACGCGCATAATGGGCGAATAACTAACAACAGGTCATGACATTCGCATTGCTGTCGTTTAAGTCAATTACAAAAGCTTATCCAACAGTTGGCTTGGCTTGGCAACCGATAAGAATAATCGCAGCATTTATCGATAGGCAACACGTTATCGAGGCAGCTACGAAACCAGCTAATGTTTCAAGCAAGCAAAGCAGATATTTCCAGTTTATCCTGCCGATAGGCTGTCATAAATTAACGGTTTATATGTCAATCGAATCACGAGTAATACAATTGGAAGAACAGTAATTGAATGGATGTGTTGCAAACAAAATAACGGCCTGGCAACAACCAGTAAATAGACCTAATCGGATACAGTCCATAAATTAACTGTTGATCCACGGACTATCGAAAACAAGTCCCGATAACCTACACACACAATTACAAAATCAAGGTCAGTGCTAAAACATTTACACTAAACGTATGCATATATATAAATGTGTGTACATAGCTCTCTCGGCGTATATTTGTATCTGCCAGTATGTCCCCATTTAGTTATTAACTTTTATTCATTAACCGAGCGCAGACCAGACAAATGTACACACATATTCACATGCTCCAGTACTCGCACTTGTTGTAGTTGTTGTTGTTGTCACCGTCAATGAAATTACTTGCACAAATTAATGCCGCACAATATCCCACATCAGAGCCGGAGCAAGCCAGACAATTGATTGCCATATAGATCTATATATATATGACCGTACCTACACAATCAAGCTCAAATTATATCTCAAATTCAAGTAATATATTTGTTTTTATTCTTTTGTTATTTTCGGCTTTCTCTATGTGTAGGAAATTGTGGGCGTATTTCATATATGTACGTTATGATTCTGTTGCGTTATTAACACATTTGAGCCGCTCACACGAATTGTACTTGATTTAATCTATTTGATTGGGATTTATGACTGTGTGTGGGTTCATAATTTTAGATCCAAAGCCTGCAAATGCACGCAAATTGTATAATGTTTATAACCTGGCGGCTTTTATGGCCACAAATCGATCATATGATCGATGAAACGAAAATAATTTAGTGACTCTAACTCAAAGTGTGAAGTTAATATAATTACGGCTCAATCCAAATCCTGTTTGTTAACTGCAACCTACAAGTCTCCAATGTCAAATATATTATATATACAATTGTGTGCATTTGACACCTACGGATAAGAATTTACGGTTTAATATCATCACGGATAAGAGCAGGTAATGTTCTGATAATTGAATATACCACTGTGGTAATTGGCTTATAGTAGTGGAATACCTGTAGTGTGTAATTTGATTTCAGATAATTACGGATAATATTACAGCATTTTTTAAATAGTAAATAACAGAATAACAATTTAATTAAAAGTTAATATTTTATATAAATAATATAGTTGTTATTGGATAATACGCATAAAAGCGAATAAGTGCGAATGGACTTTAATTGTAATAGATTAAGCTCGAAGACAAACCATAACGGATCGCAGATAAATAGGAATGGCATTCAATGTGATAAACAGCGAGTCGGATATTATTACAGTCACATTGAATTAAATGAGCTCACACTGGCTGCTTAATGCCAATAAAATCCAATATAGCGTAGAATCAATCTCAATCTCGTTAAATAAATAAATTTAGGACATGCATTAAAGTGGCAATCGCACAGAGCCCAATCCAATCAGAACAGAACAGAACGGAACACACAGACCTTGCACAACATGTGACAAGAGTGAATTATTATCCAGTTGGTAACCCAAAAAGCTGACACAAAATCCACTAACTACAGAAGTATCTAACATGTCCACTTGTAGACTCATAAGTTATAGGGAGGGGCAGGGTAGGGTCGCCTATAAATAACGCACAGCTCAGCGATTTTATACAACCGAAAACGAAAACGAAAACGAACAAAACGAAAACTCAAATAAAAACTTATCGATTTTTTTTGTGAAAGAAAAACAATCACCTGTCAGCTAGACACAAAGTCCAACTGTCAGGGGGTGAGTTTTTCATTGGGTTAGTTGGTCGTTTGTTAACTTCGAAAATATAAATAGAAACCGAAACGTTAGATAAAGCTGCTAAAACAAAAGTTGAATGAACCGCTTCCCACACGACGTGCTTTACGATTACCGAAATGTATTTCGATTGTGACTTTTAAGCTAGAATTTGCATCATCAAACGATGATGATTCACAGCATAAATCAAAGCGATCGACGCAAGTCTGTCTTCGTTGTTGTTGTCTAGGCACGTTCACAAATCATCGACGACATTTGCGATACGCGATTTGAGATTTCAGTTTGCGCTCTGTCGATTTATTGAAATCGATTGATTTTGCCCCTCCTTCGAGGCACGTCTAATTTATACCCTGTCTTGCAAATTGTGGGCAGAGGTTCGATGTTTCTCTTGAAAGTGTCATTCTTATAAAAACAATCTTTTTTTATGACCATTGCACATTGCCTGTTTTATGGTTGCTTGGAATAATTAAAATGGACTTGTTTTATTGTAGAACTGGTTGTCAAATCAGAATTTATATAAAATATACTTTTTCAAGAAATATCAAAAATTAAATCAATATTTTATTAATTCTTACGAGTACCATTTCCTACCTAAACTCTAGAAACTTTAATAACATTTATACAACACCCTTGGACTTAAATTACAACTGGCAATTACCAACCGAACTTGGCATTAAATTATCTACATTACCTACAGCGTGTCTCATAGTCGAGCACTCTCGGCAGCATTCTTCCTAGGCTTAACTGTCTTTTATTCGCTTGGATTGAATCGGTAATAGCTATATTTATGCAGTTGATTGCTTAGCCTCACGTACTTTTCAAAGCTTAAATGAATCGGACACAAGTTTTAAAAGTCGTTTTGCAGTATTGGTCCGTCACGTGAGTCGAGTGGAGCTATGTTGGCTAAAAGGCGTATCCAGTTTGAGTTTTGGCCATTTGAGCGAATGATCCAATGGCAATCTGTGACAGCTACCCAAACATAATTTGTCTTTTCGCCTATGATATCAAAATAAAAACAAAACCTTACCTGTCTGCCAATTTAACAAAACTTTGCATTTGTAATTTTTATTAATTTTTTTTTTTTTGAGACTTATGAATTACCTCTCGGTGAAACCTGTTAAGCAACTTAATTGGGTCGTCGGAGGCAGATAAGATAAGAACAAGCTATTTGCCATAGAAATTGATTTTAGCCAAGTTTGTTTTCCTTTTCGTCTGGAGAGCATTGAGGTAGTGTTTAGGCAAGCTCAAAAATTAAGCTGTAAATTAAGCAATTACCTTGTTTATTATTGCCTCCCCAAAGCACGGCGCTACAACAATTTAAGGCATTTGTTTTCGGTTCACGAGAGGTGTATGAGGAGGGGCAAATGTTGGGAGTGTAAACTTTACGGTTTCAAATGAATTTGTGGGCGGAGTTCAAGTTTTTTACCATCAATGTACTTCGAGCTTATACAAAGTTCAAATTTCAATATCTAACGATGACACGAACATAAACTAAATTATGAATCATTTAACTGAAAACCAAAATATAAGTTTTTCATTTAGTGCTTTTTAATTAGACGGTAATTTTTTGAACATAGATAACAAGAGATAGCTGCACTAGACACTCGAAATAATGAACTTATCAGTCTAAAGTTTATTCTGATTACAGAAATATAGTATCATGATTAAATTTGCAGTATAACTCTTGAAAATCAACTTAAATTATGAATCAGAGAATCAGATACGGCATAATCTTCCATGTTAGATTAACACGTCGACTTAATATAGATAATTTGAGTTAATAAAGTTAAAATAACAACAACAAAGGCCATAAATTTTAAATCTTCTGTTTCACGTCTAATTTATAGTCCTCTCTCTAGTCATAAACTAAATAGCATGCCAAAGATTTCGTTTTAAAGATCAAGAGGTCTATCGTAAATTGTGCAAGGTTCGAAACGCCTGGCACAAGAATTTGTCTATCTAATCAAAATCACAATAAAATCATATATAGATTACATGAACTGAACATAGTAATTTTAGTTAAAAATTAACTAACAAAAAAATACCCAGTCATTGAATTTTGTGGTTAAACCCGCACTGAGTCATCGAGAAGTTTTTTTAGGACTCTATGAGCTGAAGATAATAATTAATACGGAAAACACGGCTTTATAAATTGAACTGAGTCATAGAAAAGGTCAGCGATAACCGCAACGAGTGCCACTTCAGGAGTTAGAAAGAGCGAGAAAGCATGAAATGCACTTACCTGATGGTGGATTTGTGAGTTGTTCTTTGTGTTTTTTAGTTTCGTTGTTTCATCTACTTCTTAGTCCACTTAGCTGCCCTTCCTTCTTATGTAGGTTGTATGCTGCAGTTAGCGTTATTTGTTTTCGTTATGTTTCGGGTTCATATGTTGTTCACTCTTTAGCTCTTTCGCACTCTTACGCTGAGTGTCGTTGTGTTTCTTATTCTGATTATTTTTACTTTTTTGATGCTGCTGTTTGCCACACGCGTTTTGTTTTGCTTGCCTCGTTCGTTTGCGTTTTCACTTTCACAAGTAAATTCTACATTCAAAGGAAGTGGTTAAGAGAGGAGAATTTCATTGGCTGCCCGCACACACTTTTGTAGTTGTGTTTTCTGTTTTTGTGCACAGAACACAATGTACAATGGGGACTCTGCTTTATTTTTACTTCATACACACATTGAATCGAGCGACTACCTTGCGCTGCGAGCGTTAAAAATCAACTGAATTGTGACGTTATGGCCTGGCTGCCACTGAGGCGTGAGCTCGCTCTTGATACCGTTACAGCGTCGATTGAGAGATTGGGAGAGGAGACGAGAGCGCCAAAGTTGCGCAAGTGTGCGTGTATGGGGAGCATACGTGACGTCGCTCTCACTGTCATGGCACTAACTCTCAGAATGAGACACAGTTTAAAACGCGCTAAATGTGAGTGTAAATACTTATTCATTTTTTTAACTTGTGAATACAAATTAACCGGCTGATTAGCTTATTAAATGACTCTACAATTGAAAGAAATAGCAACGACATTCTGATAGGAGCTGCTGCTATTGTTGTTGTTATCGTTTTAAATACCAAATAAATGTCAAATATTTGCTGACTGCTCGTTGCAGAAAAATGCAGCGCACGCTCTTTACACGTGGTTCTTGTATTGCAACACAAATTCCCCTACATATGCAAAGCAAGCACACATGAATTACCAAAACGAAACACGTCACAAAAACAACACCATCCAAAGCAGAGCTGAGAGCAACTCTCAGCTCTCACTCCTCTTCCTCTCACTTTGATAGCGTTGTTGTTGTTGCTGATGATGGCTAGTAGAAAAAAATCATTGTTTAACAAATATGCGTATTTTTATTGTTGTTAGCGCCTGTCTGCATTTAGTTAGCACCTTTCTTTATAAATAATCTATTCGACAATCGCCACACTAGCCGTCACTTAATATTTTTAACGCTTTTTAAACCTGACAATAATTAAGGCAAACAATACATTAATCGTGCTTTATATTAAGCACAACGTTTTTTGCGTATATCTTCAGGCGATGTACATATATACGATTTACATCAACAAAATAAATAGTCCCCTAGGGACGTCCAACGTTTACAAGTGTGCGAATGTTTGCGAGCCAGGCCTCCACACGCACACATTCTCATAACAGCATTTACACGCGAATATTAGAAAAGTTTGACACCATTGCGATTTGGCCTAATTATCACTCAAAATTAAATTGATGAACACAGTTTTTGCCATTCACACTTTACACATGTTGTAACACATTTCTTAACATGTTTTTTAAGTTATTTATCCCCCATTTCTTACAAAAAATAAATAAATAATGCCAGAGATGTGTCTAGTGTGCAGCGTGCCCAAAAGTACAATTTGAAAATATACCATGTTACGGTGATAAATATACCGAATTGACACTTACATTATTCACAAGATGGTATTTTTGAATAATGCGCAAAAAAGAAACGCGCGGCTTTTTGAACTAATTTTTTTTGTTGATTTTCCAAAAAATAAATGTATAAAACTACTTAGATTATCGATTTTAACATTGAACTGTCATTTTAAGATTTGCATTTGAAAGCATTAATTAAAAGAAGAGACCAAAAGCTAAAATTTGGAAAATATCCCATGATTCGAAAAATTTATTAAAATATACCACAGGCTAATTGCTAACTGCTCAAAGGCGCGGTTTTGAAAATGTCTAAACTTTCTAGAAGAATTTAAAATCGAATCAATTTTCAAACACATGTGTTTTACATTAAACGGAGACATCTTCTTTAAAGTATACAGGTACAGGCTTGAAATACTTAACAGCTCTACTGGGCCATATGTCACTTTTAAAGCGTCTGAAATGTTAACAAAGGTACTAATTAAAAATAAACCTTAAGACACTGACAATGCATTCTCCCATTATTAAATAATATTTTATATACATATATATATTGCAAAAAGCTTCACCATCCTCATATCGTTTGCCGAACATATAATGTGGTTTTGCTGTTATATCGAAGAAACAATTAACGCGCTTCTTTTAAATTTAATTTGTTTTTGGAATTTAATAATCTCTACTGTGAGTCTTATTCTCTGCATTTTTTACATAGCAATTATTTAATCACAAATGCATTTTTAATCTCAGGATTCATTAATCATATTACACATCTCGTTGTTCTTCTGATTTAAGGCAAAAGTCCGACCCGCCGATTTATGCGTGAAAGTTGAACGCAAATGCTTAGCATACGGTTGCTCCACAGCTTGCAAAAAGACGGAGCGCACATTGGTATAGCTGCAAAGGATTAGGGATAACAGATATGAGTAGGGAAACATGAGAAATTTTTTGGCTTTACTAACGTTAGCAGCTGTTCCGGTCGCTGCAGCTGCATGCAAAGCTTGATGCCGCTGTAAAAGTCCAAATCCGCTTGGAGACTAAGCTTAGGCTCATGGGTGAGGGTAAAGTCCTGCACCAGCTTGGCATAGGTGAAACCCACAGTTAAATGACCCACAACAGCGCTGCCCGTGCTAAAGGGAAACGAGATTAACTTGGAATTAAATAAGCTGCCATGAGGAAAACTTACTTTTGTTGGATCTCCGTCTGAGCATTGCGGTTCCACAAGCTGAAACCCACTTTGCCATTGAGGTCAACACTGCGGGCACCCAAGATGCGCCAGTGCAGCGTCGCTCCCGAAGCCAACACAATGTAATGCTCGTGATCCTGCGCTAGCGCGGTAGCCTGATAAGCGGGCGTCGTGTCCGAGGCGGTACCACCCCACACATGACCCATGAGCTCGGTTTGGCCGGTGAAGAAAATCAGGGGACGCAACTGAGCGCCCTGTACGCTAATCTCCATGCCGGCGGTAACAGTTTCCTCGCCTTGCTGCTCATCATCTGGTGGTATGCGATCATCCTCGTTTGCATCACCATCGCCCACCAGGGAGCCCAGGCCGGCGGTATAGATGCCCAGCTTGAAGCTACTGGTCTGATCCCGGCCAGCGTGAAGCAAGAACTCGACGGAACCACGTTTCAGAATGCCCTGGTACACCTCCTGGGTGCTGAGCAGCGTCTCATTAAAGGCAGGCGACTGGGAAAGATGTCGGGTCAGCACAGTGGTAAGACCTAGTGAAAGAACAAAATAGGTTTGAATAAGGGATCTCTTCGGTAACTAAAACTACTTACCCTTTTGTGCCAGGACGTTGTAGTTGTTGACATGGTCGCGCTGCGTCAGTGCCGAGCGGAACATAGAACGGAAGCGTGGACAGATCTCGGCCAGCATGCGCAGCTTTTGCAGCACATAGGTCTTGATCTCGAACTGACGATCGTTGGAGGCCAGGTAATCCAGCAATTGGCCCAGCTGCACGGCACTGGGTCGCATGGCCAGCAGCACATCCAGCGCCAGGGTTCGAGCAGTGCTATCGAAGCGACGACAACGCTGATAGAAAATGCCCTCGAATTGCTGACGATGTGGTTCCGCAAAGCTGGACGCTGGGAAGGATTTGAGTGCCTGCAATGCAGCCACTGATAGCTTGGGCTCTGTCGCCTGCGACGCTTGTTTGAGCAGCTCATCGATGGTCAAAGGATCTCGTAAATTCTGCAATGCGCGTATGTACAAACTGGCATCCTTAGAGCTGAGTCCGTCCAGTAGCAGATCACGCAACTGGTGCTGCAAGGGATCATTCACATCTAGTCCGCTTTGGCGGGTAAGCGTGGCCAATGTTTGCAATACGCTGTCCCAGAGATGCGCCTGCTTGGTGACAACCTTTTCCTGCTGCAGCCAGCCGTATAGATGCTCGAGGATGGCACGTTCCGGATGCGTGGCAACTGCCAACGATTGCAGATACTTCTCCAACAGTTCCAGCGACTCCTTGGACGTATCGGCTCCTTTAAAGAAATGCCCGAAGGTGGCATTATGTGCATCATATGTCTGCACTGCGCCCAGCAGATCAACCAGCTGAGAGGCCAGCTTGGAATAGGACTCCAGTAACTGATCGAACTGCGGCTGCTTGGAGATGCGAGCGAGAGGCAACAGCTGGGCATAGGCCAAGGCTAATGAGGATTTGCCCACATCCTGCTCTTGCAGCTGTTCCACGCGCTTTGCAAATTGCTCCACGAGCTGGAAAAATAGTTATCGGTTATAGATCAATGAACACTTTAATACGTATATACTGATTATACTGAATTAATTACAAACGCAGGCATCAATATAAGCATCAATTATGTCGGTTATCGATTAATAAGTAAAAAATAAACAAATCATTTTGATAGCTATATTTCAATCCTTAACATTGATTTCGATAAGACATTAATCGATAACCCGCTATCATCACCTATCTTTAGCACTCACCGTTTGCTCCTTTAGCTCACTGATGGCGCCATCTACATCCGCTTCCAGCGGAAACACACGATACCATTCCAGAAGACTCTTGACGGCCTCTTCCAGCGTGGAATATTCCAGCTGCTGCACCTGTTGCTCGCCCTCTGCCACATGCTGCAGTCGCAGATTACCACGCACCAGGCTGCCAACATCCGACTTGGCTGCGAGAGTCAAACGATGCGTTTCTGTGGACTCCGCACGCAGTAAAGCGCCATCTGCTGACAGCTCATAGTCCACCTGCTCCTGGGAATGCTGCGACACGCCCAGCGCCTGCTCGGGATGATAGCTGACGCGCAGATCCCAGAGGGCGCAGTCCGTTTTGTGTTTTTCCACACGCGTGGAGGACTTGACGTTGTAGCGTACTCGGCAATGGCCGGAGACATCCAGTTCGGTATCAGCGTCACTGGAACGACGGAGCTGCAGCAACGAGGCAATGCCACGTTCCAGATTAAGCAGCGATTGATCCCGCGAAGTGTGCGCTATCACCTGCTCCGGCTGACCTTTGACCAGGGCAATGTAGAAGGGTCGATCCGGCAAACTACTGATTAAACGCTTTGCTTTGCCCGGCGCGGACACATGATTCTCACTGAGGTGAATTTCCAGCAGCTGCGACTCATCCTTGCTCCAGACGGAATTCACCTTCAGCTGCGTTTTAAAGCTGTAACTCACCTCGTCTATGTTCACATGCGCTGTGTTGAGTTTCTCCAAACTCACTTTACTCTGCAGCTCAAAGAGCTGCTGCGTGCCGGGGGGGATTAATGAAGCGCGTGTCACAGCTGCAAGAGTGAGAGGCAAATAGTACACGTCATTAGCAACTAGAATAAAACTTTCACCATAAGTATCTGCGCTTTGAGCTTGCTTCGAAAATATGCGCCATAAACAGTTCAAAAGTTTATCAACAAGTTGACGTCGGCGTCGCTGTCGACGGCACTGCAACTGCTCTGCCGCCGCTGACAAATCAGCTGTCATAGACGTTGGTAACTATGTTGCCTCCAGTACGTGCTGGTATGAGTGTGTGCGTTACAACAAACAAAAAAGTTCATTCAACTCGAGCTTTCTACGCGCTTCGCATTTGTTATGCTTTACAATTTATTATATTCTTTGCCAAATTATTACTCACCCAAGCAGCAGCTTAGCATCAGCAGTAGACCACAAACCATGTTGCCGGCGCTGATTTTGTTTTTGCTCGATTGCCGGCGTCGTTGCATTTTGTTTTTGTTCACGCTTGGCACTTGAATAATTGACACTAAATCAAGTATTTATACATTGATTGATCGTTTGCTAATTGCCCACGGTAAATCCCCCTAAGACTGACGAATATTTCGCGGTCCCACTTACTGCGATTGGAACGAACCAACGAAGCGGCTATCAAAACGCATATTGCTTTGGAAGCTCTTAGAAACATCTTCGGTAGCGTGACCGCAAGTCAAATTTCATAATATACTCATTCAACTACAAAAATATACCAAAAACTATAATTTCACAATTAAATAGGCTTGGCTACACTTTTCCTAACAGACAATGTTAGAAAAAAATTATACAAAGTGCGCAGATTTTTGAAAAATATTCTCATTGGTTTCCTTGCTTTTCTTTATAACGATAGGTAAACCAATAGCCATACAATACGTAGATATACTACAATCTCTGACTATACCGAAACGAGTGTGTGCGTTTATGTATGAAATGGTATATCTACTTATTGTATGGTTAGTGACGAAGCGACAATCAAAACGAATATTTTCTATGCTTCCATAATGTGTAACAGTGTTGTCCACCATTATGTATTTAAACGGCTTAACATTTTACTGGTTTTATTACAAAAAATTAAATACTGTGTGTAATATGTTAATCCATCACTATTTATATTAGTGTGCATATTAATTAAAATTTAACACTTGTTTATTGGATTTTTTGACGGCAGAAATTTAAATGTTATTTAACAGTTTCGTAAGCCTAAGTTTGGTATTTAAAATAAACTGCTTATAATGTTGCCACATCTGTGGAAAAAAATGTCCGAGACCGTTGATATATTTTGAATTTTGTATTTGAATTTGTTTTATTTTTAATATTTTGTTCAAATATTAAAGAATACATGTGTATACAGCACATCACTTAAATAAATAAAGACTTCAATTTGTTATCAGGAAAACAAACATGTGTATCTTCAATTGATTACCAGCCAAAACAAACAAGTATTATCATTTGGAATGCTTCATATCAATATCCAAACAAGAGAAATAAAAACAAATCCCAAGTTGTTCCCTCTAGAACAACCAGCTGATTAAATTCTTTGTTATTTTATTTAACTTATTTTTATCTTTTATTTACATTAAGAAGGTGTCCACAGGATTCAATGAACCGCAAAGAGGAGCATTAAAAATCTGTTTAATGTTTAAAGGCATATTGCCAATCAGATAAAATATATATTTACAAAATTCAATAAAATTAAGCTCACTGAAAGTGATTGACTGTCAAGTATCTATTACTTAACCCGATCAAGTGTGGCTTACAAATTACTCCATATGGCATCTGTATGTTTTGCTATTATTTTATAATACTCTTCCTTTTTTTTTTCTTTTTCGTTTTTTTTTTCCTTCGTAAAGCGAGCATATGAAGGAATTATGTCAATACATACACAACGTAAATACATATGCATATGTGTAAGCCTGTAAACAAGCACACCAACAAGTAACTATCGATAAGACGAAAAGTGCGAGAGGACGGGCAATAAAGAGGATGAGGAGAAACAATGGACATTGACCATTAACTTCGCTGCCCTCTCGACCAGCTGAGCCAATCCGTAGCGTTTCGTTTATCAGCAGCAGGAGACAACGACGGCAACGACACAGCGTGAGTGCGCCTGTCACTTAAAGCAAACATATGTTTCGTTACAAATTGAACGGGCGACTGTAACAACTTCAACTTTGCTTATCACTGCTTGCTGATGATAGCAGCAACTACAAGAAAAACAACAAACAAATGAAAATTAACAAAAACTAAATTTAAACACGTCTTGTTGCGGTTAGTGAAAGGCTAGGGAAAACGTCAGAGGCGAAAGACCACTCGTTTCATTAGCTGCAGCTGCAGAGCTGCTTCGTGCGGTCGTTTGGCAAGGTTAACAGTGCATTTGTTTGTTGCGAGGGAGTTTCGTGTCGAAGAGTGTCGCTGCATTTGAAAAGTGTACGTTGGGTATGGTGTGTGTACTATCATGACATCGAATCCCTACAGACATATGTATGTACATATGTATATGTATAACAATCTTGATATATACAAAAACCATTATTGATTTGCGTTTTAAATAACATACACATGCCGTTTAATATCTATTATCGATTCCTCATACACACACTTGTATGAATATATGAATGTGTGGGTAACTACGGCAAGCTACTTTTGCCATTCTGTCTTCTTCTCAGCTTCCCACCTGCACTCGCCATGAGTGGCGCTGGCGCCAACGTCGCTGCGAAGCGGTGTGAACAGGCAAAGGCAAACAAGCAAATAAACAAACAATCGAAGTGCGGACGAAGGGCGTAGCGTTGTGTGTGTGTGTGTACCTTTTTGGTCAAGCTTTTCAAAAGGTTGCCATGTCTATGTGTGCGTGTGTGTGGCGACTGACAGGGAGAGTAAGAGTGCTTGCGTATGCGAGGGTTGCTTGTCGTGTGTATATCAGAGTGTGAGTGAGCTGTGGTTTGTTGTTCCTATTATTGTTGCTGACCTATCCACTGGTGTAAGAGCGAGAAGGGGAAATGGGTAGCGATGGCGCAGCAGGAAACAATTAGCTCTAAATAAAATTTCAAAATAAGCAACTGTTTGCGCTTAAATCCGGTGGCCTGAGCCAACTAAGCGAGCCGTGTGTGCACGCGAGGGCTGTTAGGCCCAACAACAACAACAACAACTACGACAATAACATCGCCAGCAACAAAGACAACAACAACAATCAGCACATAAATAGATACCATGCTATCACTTAATTACGGTATTTAAATGAGCAACAAATGATATGATACAAATATGCACACACACAGGCACGCACAAGCACACGCTGAAAGGTATGCAGCATTTTATATGTTAATAATAATTTCCGACAAGTTCGAATCATGCTGTTTAGCTTGGTTTATATGTACATACATACATAGTTTGATGCGTTTCATGGCTCGATTTGCCTGGTATGTGAAAATGTAATTGAAAATTTTAGGCACACAAACGCTAATTGGAATCGCTGCATTATGCAAAAATTGCAAATGGCAGCCGCAGAAAATGCTAATTAAAATGTATGCAACACATTAGCAACGCTTTCTCACCCCAATTTGGTTTTTATTCTTATTTGAATTTTTATTTATTTTTTTGTTTAGACTGTCAAACGAGCAAACGTAAATAATTTAATTAACCAATATGACAAAGCAAAAAAAAAACAATAAAAGCAAAAATGTTTATCAATTGAGCGGAACTATTTGCAATTCATTTTCAATTGCTGACCCAATTAGCAAAAATATTTCCCTCCACAATACTCGAAATATAAAAATAAATACAATAAAAGATTAAAAATGTTACACAAAAATGTGCAAAATTGGGATGAGGCCACAGGTCAAATTATGCATAGATAAAACGTTTCCAGGTCGCAAAAGTTTTGTTGACTCTCCGGGAAATGGAATAAACTTTTGACTCTGTTCAACATTTCAACAAGTTTAATCCGTGTGGGGCTTTAATTAATGCGCTTATTGTATTCAAACAGCATTTCCATACGCATTCTACATTTAGTTTTAAACAACAGCATTTCGCATATTATTTACATCATTTATTTATACGAGCAATTTTATTTGTACAAAGCCAAGTTGATTTATTTATGTTCTAAATATATTAAATAACTCGTGAGTTTTGTTTATATTTGCTTGAAGTAATCAATTACAGTTAAATACATTTTGTGTTTTGTTTCGAGCATCAATTTTTACCGATAATCTAATGTAATCTGTAATCTAATCTGCTTATATTTGAATGACAGCCAATATTAAACAGGTTTATTCTGATCTGAATTTTATCTTAAAGCTGCTCACTGTTAGCTTTGTCGAGCAAAAACTAAAAAATGTTTTTTGAACATTTTCGGGCCCGCCCACGGTGAATTTATTTTTGTTTCGGTTGCTCTCTTTTTATTCTTTGATTGTATCCTTATTCGTATCTAGTACACACATACGTTCAAACGTACATACATAGTTTAAAAATTTCGTGCTAATGAAAACGAAATACGCAAAAGCAAGCGAGCGAGCGAGAGCTCGGGATAAACATGTGAACACATACAGAAATGCACATACACATGCACATGCACGATACGTATGTATGTTTATACAAACACGCAAATTATGCAAACGGCCACCGCAAATAACATAAATTTCACAAGCTCGGCGGCTCGCAACGCACCTGACGAAGAGCGATGAAGAGATTGTTAGATGAAGAGAAGCAGGAAGGCGAACACAACAGCCGACACCAAATGAAGGTGTTTGGCAATGTCGTCGCATAGAAATGCTAGCCATTGCATTTATGAATGCATTCACATATACAACTCTATGAATGTATTGACAAATATGCCGGTCGACATATGTATGTGGTGTGTGTGCGTGTGTGCATTAATCAGCATTTGTGTATGCTTTTGCGTATTTAAAGCGGGAATAACTTCATATAAGCAACCGCTTTTTATTTTATCTCCTTACAGCAGCTTTTTGTGAAGACAAACCATAATAACAATGGCAGCTTATGAGAGCTGACAACATTGTCAATACAAAAATATAAAGAAGCAATGCCAACGTGAGAGGAGAGCCGGAGAGCCATTTACATACGCAGAGCCGATGAGCTTCACAGAGTTGTCAACGGCAGCGGGCAATTGGCGTAAATTTGCATTGGCAATCAAAAGAACAGCGTGCGAGAGAGGACAGAACGAAGAGTGAATGCTCTTAGAGAGATTTTGTTATTCTCTCTTTCAGTGCCGTGAAAAGAAGGTGACGATCAAGCTGCGTCTTTGCTTAGTGCTAATTGATATTGTACCGGCGATACATAAACTAATTTTGTTATCTTAAAAAACATGAGTAATTTATGCCATAAATAAATTCATATTGCCCGCATCGAAAGTGTAAAAATCAGAGGCAAGTGCTTAAAACTAAAGATCAACAAAGCGCTTAAAGTTATGGCCGGTTCCCACTACATTCTGTGTTGTGCTGTGTGCCTCGTGTGTGCTTTTTGGTATTCCCTCTGCTCTTTACCCGCAGCTACTTTTTCTCATAAGTTTCTGACATTAATGCGCTTAATTAAAGCAGCGCGCGAATGTCAACAACAACAATAACATCGGTGCTCAAAACGGCTCATAGGAGAGAGGGGAAGACTTACATATGCAATTTGCATCGCTCGCCGCTCAGCCATCACATAAACAAAATGGCAGACGAAAAAAACTGCAAGCTCTGATTTTTTTATATTCCAGTCTGTGTATATGTACGGTATGTGTGCGTGTGTTTTGAGCGCGCGGGATTAAATCAAATCAAATTGAAGCGACGAACTGGCGAATGACGACGACAAAGCAGAAAATTAAACTGCAAACTATGCGCGGAACTGCTGGAGAAGGAGATTTTGCATTCCCATTCAAACAATGCAATACAAATTGGGTCAAAGATCAAGTGGAGCTCAGCGTCGGCAGCAGTAGCAGCAGCAGCAACTACAAAGATTCCAAATAGAGTTGTGCCGCTACGACGACGACGACGATGATGACGATGACGACGCAACGGCGCGTGGCTTGCATGGCTTCAATGCGGTAGCAGAGGGCGAGTGCAGGGCGCAGAGAGCGGGTGAACAGAGCATAGGTCGCTTGCCAGGCATGATGGATATGCACACAGAGCAGGAAGCAAGACGGCGCAAGAAAAAGATTAAGAAATATGCGCGTCAGTTTTCTATGGAGCGCCCCATTGTTGCTGTTGTTGCTGTAGCTGCTGCTGCTCGTATTCATGCATGGGCTTGCATATGCGAAGTAAAGGAGACGAAGATGAACAAAGAGAGATGAAGAGATTGCAACTGCGGGCGCTTTGCTTGTCAGCGCCACAGCTGTGACTAAGCGGCGCATAACTACGAGTCAGAGTTTGCTCTCGTCTTTCCCTCCCCATACTTCATGCTTGCTCACTAGTTCCATCTCCTTCTGCCTTTCTTACCAACTCAGTGTTCGCTGCCTTCTTTTCGCTTTCGCCGCGCAATGCTTTTTTTTTTAATTTTTTTTTTTTTTTGCCTATGCATTTTTCACTCTTTTGGCATGCTCGTAGGCGTTGATGATACCAGCAACAGCATGCAGTAGGAAAGGCATGTACAGTGTGTGCATAGTGCTGAAAAATGTGACGAATTCTTCTCTAAGGCAAAATTAATCAAAGCTAATTCAACGATTGTGCCTTGGAGGAATGATGATAATGATTATCAGGTAAATAGCCCTCTATTTATATAATTTCATATTAAATATTGAATACAAACTATTGATATGTATATGCATATAATTTTTTTTCTTTTGGAAATATTTTACGTTTTCTTTGTATGAATTACTGAGCAATGATTAGAATTGACACCACTGTGCGCACTGCGGACGTTGTCGCCGCTAGTGAGAAACCATCAAACTGCAAAACTGCACGAAAATATGCAAAAACGGCCAAATGATTGCGGCTCAGTTGTGCTCACTGCATCAACCGCTCCATTCCACTTAGTCCCTCTCTCCCTCGTCTGTTGCCATTGTGTGTGAGCTTCTCTTCGCTCTGTAGGTCGTCGGGTTGAACTCTGGCTCCACGGTACCCGAATCCGGGCATGCATGCAACGAAAATGAAATTAAGTCAAGACGGTAGTCACATTAATCGACCGCACAGCCGTGCCAGCCCCACACTCTCTCTTTGCTGTTGCCTGCGACCCACTGCCATTTCCTCTGCCGCTGCCGCTGCCGCTGCCGCCGCCCACCACTTGACAGCAGCGGCTTTTGCTGGATTTATTTTGCCTTGTTGTTGTTGCCGTTGATTTTCACTTCTTAACAACAATTAAGCGCGCACATAAGTCAAAACCGCAACAACAACAACAACCACACACAACAATGGGAACAACAAAATGGAGCACACACAAAGTGGAAACAAAATAAAATACAGAGAAAAATCAAATCTGCTCGAATGGAATTTGCCAAACTTGCAGCTACCCTGTTGAGTATTCGAACCAAATAACAAATAACAATTTTTGTAAATCCAATTTTTACATTTCTAATTCATTTAATATTTGTTTTCCAAATAACTATTGATCAGCTTGTTGTGATTTTTTTATTGAGCAAAGTTGATGATTTCAATTATGTGTGTAATATATTCCAACCAATATCTTATTGTTTTCCTTTACATTTAATTTTAAATATTTAATTCAAAATTAATGGCGTTATTATTAGTTCATTAAGTTTAATTTGGATTTATTTAATTGTCTCTTAAAACTTTACTTGCCTTTGAAAAATGTCTCGCTTCGTTCCAGTTGTTGCCTGTTGATTTGCGTCTTACGCTCTTAATGGTTACAGGGTATAATGAGCGGTCAAGGCAGTGGCAAGTAGTCGTCGCACATAGTAGCAAAAAAGCCATTTCCTGCAAGCAACTGCCGTCGACAGCCACGCCCACCATCGCCTGCCCTTACCACTAACATTATTAACAGGAGCTTTAAAACTGCCGCATGTCCCCCAAAGACCTTTCCACACAACTACCTATCATTGCACTCCACTCCATGTCACCCACTGTGCATCGACCGCACAAATAATTGGAATTTAGTCTAGTTGTGTGAGGACGCGGGGGCGGGGGCGGGGGCGAGGCGGGAGTGCTGCCAGACACAATGAGCCATTGCCGTGGCCTCTTGAAGTGCATTTATCGTCGTTCTAGATGTACTTTTAGGGGAGCGAGCGAGGAGTGAGAGAGGTGGGGTGTCAGCAGCATCTTTGCGGTGAAAGCAGCTACACCGCAATCCCCCCGCCATCAACTCCAAATGTCGATTCTATTGTTTCGCCCTGCGGCTGCATTGAAACCCAAAATACGCACACTCAATCATCGTTTTTGTCTTTTTAATGGTGATTCTCTGGTGCTTCCACTTCTACTTTAGTTTTTTCCTGGGGCACAGCGTCACTTTGGCTGCCAGCCGCATAATTATTGCCATTAGAGTGCGTCTCAATTGAGCGCAGTTTTCCAGCTGCAGCAGCAGCAGCATCAGTAACTACAACAAGACACAAACGACGCGTGTCATTGCGGTTGGCGCACAGTGGGTCAGTGCAACGTGGCAGGGAGAGTGGGAGCTTAGGCTTGCGGCAAGACCTGCCCGGGCCACAATCTAAGTGGCCTAGGCCCAAGTGAAAGTTCTTGACAATTGTGCATCATTAATATTGTCTATGGAGCTGCCTCCTGCTTGCTGCCTGCTGCCTGCTGCCTTTGGCATTGCTGCTGCAGCTGCCACTGCTGAGCAATTGCAAAGTTGGTAATCGAAATTGGAGTTGGATTCAGTGGGGCAGTTGGTGTCAGAAACGTGGCATTGTTTGCTGCCAGATATGGCATGAATCGCTTGTTGCATGCAACTATCTGATGGAGTGAAATCAAGCTTCCTATTGAAGCCACCTTTTCTCTTTTTGGGTCATTCTGCATTTGGGTGGGCATGATGGACTTTCAAGACGAATGGAAAAACTAAAATCACTTTATTAGCAGCAAGAAAATAGGTACTCAAACTTGAGTAATTATTCAGCTGCACATGAAATACGAACTTATTCCAACAGATTCTATGTCTTTTAACGATTTCTGCTCTCTGAATGAGTAATTATTATTAAAAGCAGTTTAATAAATGCGCAAGAAATGTGGGAGTAATAAAAATACGGGAGTAATAATAAATAATATATGAAAAGTTGGTCATCATAAACAAGAGCTTCTTGAAGGGAATATTTCTAATAAATTACTTTATTTTTGCCTTACCTTCTAGTATGTAACATATATATAATAAGCTTTATTGAAATCAAATATTGCAATACTCGTAATACAAGTTATAAGCAATAGTAATAGTAGGCTTTATAAATTTTTATTACAAAAAAATAATTGCTTAACGAAACCATCTACATCTACTACTACTACATCTCTTTTAACTTAGTTTGTGTACAAAACCATTAGCTTTCTATTTTCAAAGGTTTCTGAAAACTTAATTCATATTTAATCCAATTATAATTATCAGTACAACACCAACTCAAAGCGTACTTAGACGAATTATCATCATAAGACATCAAAACTGTCCAGCCCACGATTCTTTACCAAAGCACATTTTTAAGCCCATTTTTGTCATTAAATGGCCATAGAAAACACCAAAGCCATAACAGGTCGATAAGAATTAAATATTTATAAAAATTCTAAAAGTACTTGAAACAGAAATTTAATGGAAGCCTTTGAAGTGATTAAAGGTGGCCAAGTAGAATGTAAACTGTCAAGCCATTGGCTAACCAATTGCCAAGTTGATAATATGTTTAAAAGAGCTATAAAAAGGTTGAGCTGAAGTCACAACAACTGGCCGACAGATGACCTCAGCTCAAACACAACATACATACCACACATATACTGATAGAGAGCTAAATATACGAATGAGCTGATACTGAAATAGCATTTGCTTTGGACTGATAACAACACGATGGTCATAATGAAGAATGTCTTCATTATTGTTGTCGCCCTGAAACTTTATCTATGTGTCAATTTATATTTGTTCGACGAGCCATTATATTTATTGCTGTTGAATGAATGTGTGCGTGTGTTCGTATGTGCGTGTGTGATGAGTGTGAAGTGTAGTTTGCATGTTTGCGACTACATCTAATGAATAATAAATGCGCCTGATAATCGTAAACGTAGCTGCACTTTGACCTTTGCCTTTGCTGCTGCTGTTGCTTCTACTTTGTCTCGTTATAAAAAAAAATAATGAATTTTTGTTCTCATCCTAATCGCATTTACTCGTATTTGTTTGCCTTTGTGTTCATCACTGATTTGACTGAGGGGCGTGAAACATTTTACTGCTGCCTCTGAACTCTGTACCCGACCGACCCCACCACATCCCCCCTGTCTAACAATAACTCGAAACGCCCTTTTCAGCCGCATAAATGATGTTGTACATGCTAAAGCGTCATATACGTTGAACTCCCATTGTAACAGAGTCAGTTAGTACGTCGGCCATTGAAGGCCAAATCCATTTGCTGTAATTTCAGTTAATGTTATTGGCCTGGCCAAGCTCCAGGCGCCGCGTCGAAAGTATGCATTAACTATTTGCATAACTTATAAACAGGCAACTTGCCTCCCCTCTGCGCCTAATCACAGTGCTTGAGTTATTTCGACGAAGCTATTAATAAGCAGCGACAACACTGCAAGTAATTTGTTGACAACAATTTGTATCAATCTGATTGATGAAAGTTGAGAATTAACTACATGTTCCATATATAATTTCTAGCTCAATACGTTCGAGTATAGAATATAAAAAATAACTCTTCAATTGCTGGGAGTTGAAGCAAATACGGCACTTGTTTTTATAATTATTTTATTTTTATTCTGAAACACTTGCAAAGTAATCAATAATAGGTAAATTTTAATCAATCCCTAATTACAATTGCAATTGCAAACAGGCTAAGAGAATAAATACCATAGTATGCATATTTGGTTTAATTGCTATGTATGTATCTTTTAATTTATTATTATGTGATCAGATACAATAATTATGTAATATAAATTCAATATGAGCGCATTTATTAAAAAACAAATCACTTTTAATTAACGACTTATTAACGTTTCCAAACCAAACATGCATTTTCCAAATAGTTCAATCATTTATTCATGCATAAGTAAGTGATTTAAGCGCCTTGCGCTTTTTTTAATTATCGTATTGAATTTGGAAAATAGATCGCATGCAAAAAGCATAGCCTACTTGTGTGCGTTGCGTTGTTAAAGCCTTTTATTCGTTTCTCTTTGCTTTAGCACTGCTCGCGTTTATAAGCAGGTCAATCAACTGTCAATGACAGTACAAGAACCCCTTTTGGCTATTGTGCTGCTTGTTGTTGGCGTTTAGTTCGCAGGCAGGCTTTCGTCTGGCACTGAGTTTGTGAATTTGTGTTTGACAGCTGGAAAAGCTTTTGTTTGTACTCGTATTTTTGAAATGCATTGTGACTTCAGTTCATGGGCCGCGGTTGAACGCCCATCACGCCCCCAACGTTTTGTGTGTTTGTCACTAATTTGACAACTATATCGCAACACACACACACACACACACACACACACACGTACATTCTTGCAAACATTGGCAAAATATTGAAACACTTCTGCTCTTGTCCCTTACCCTTTTTTTATTCGCCTTTATGGATTGTTTCACATGTTTATTTGTTCTCTCACAGATAGACATACTTACATGGACAGAGGGATATGCATATCTATAAATTTTCTATATGTGTATTTTGTGCAGCCAGCACAACAACAACTCTCGCAAAAAATGCCAAGATATTTGTCATTTAGTCAATGACATTTATTTTCATGTTCTTTGCTTGTTTTTTCGTCTTTCTAATACCCTGCAATTGCCGATTGTTTGAGGAGTGCTGCTTGAGCTGTGTAGAACAAAGTTTCTAATTTTACCAAATACATTTTTCAAGTAACTCAATAATATTAGGTTACATTATGATTTCTGTAATTGTTGTTATTTATTTAAGATAATTTTTGTGAAAATATAATCATCTTCTATTTGTAGGGTAGCTACAGTACAGCCAGCCTTTTCAATCATATTCAACTTATCCAGCAGATATATTTTTGACTTTTTTCTCTGCATGTTTTGTTTCACACAATGCAACAATACCCAATGCTGCTGTCCATTGTCATTACGATTGTTGTTGTAGCTGTTGTAATTGAAGCATGTAATGCAAGCGCACCCCGCCCTTTGGCTGTGCCCTACAAGTCCCAACCGAACCCCTCTTAACTTGTCACACAAAGGCTTTTGGGAACATTTTGGCAACTGCTGTTCTCGATATATAATGACCTCGAGGCAATGGCAATAACAACAACAGCATACATACAAATGTGCTTCGCCTCTTGGTTGAGTGCACTTTGTCTACATGTAACTATGTATGTGTGACCGAGCGATTGTTGTTGTTGGTGTTTGCTCAACTACATAATCATCTATTAGTATTTACATAAAACTACACTTGTTTGCATTTAAGCGGCAATCGCCAAGCGGATTACTCTTAGTTCCTCTACGAAAACAGACTAAAAGCCATAAGTAAAATAGATTTCTTTTCTTACATGCATGTGGTTTTTCCATGCAACAATTGGTAAATATTGTACTTTCATATGTCTACTAAAGTAATTGATGTGTTTGGTATTAAAAAAGTATATGGGCAAGACCGACTTTAAGCCTCTATTGAATAATAAAAAGAGAATTATGAAAGCCAAATTGTAAACACAGAAAAATTATTAAAGATGCCTAGCTTGTATATTTATATAAAATTCATGCTTCAAGTGTCTTAAAACAAACACAATATAAAATTCAGCATGCCATTTGTCATTACACTGCTAATTGCAGGCGAATTAAATATTGATTTTGCTAATCAATATGTACTAAGATCAAATTAATAAATAATAATAATTATAATTGACAAAGTGGGTAATTTTTTGTCTTATTTAAAATTTATTTTAAAATACTGACCAAATGATGCAACAAGCTTGTTCGAGCATGTTTGATGGCCCTTGCCGAAAATTTAATCAGATCAACAGCTCGAGCAAGTTCGATCGCAACTAAGGAGCAGGCATGATAGATGAGTTCGAGAGAAAAAGGAAGCTTCGATAGGTTGTTGAATGTTTGACTTATAACTACAGTTGTCTCCCATTAGCTCGAATAGTTTAGGCAATTTAATTTAATTTCCTTTTTTGCAACTGAAAATTAACTTTAGTTTAAAATTACCACACGGCATAGCACTAATTTTTATTTAATTTGTAATTTTTGTGGTATTTTGTAATTGACAGTTGACAAACTTTTTGTACTAATAATAAAATATTTAGAATGTGAAATTAACAATGGCAGAAACACTTTTCTGCATAGTGTATTGTGTTTTTGGCGTATGCTGCCAATGGCAGTCGAACCGGAAAGTGCCTTTGGGGAGTTGACACAAAAATCATAGAGCCAAACACACATACAAATTCACTGGCTTTCAGAAATACGATATAATGCTGCAACATTGATAAGCCTATGTTGCACTTTGTCCATCTGGATATCTGTCTTATTCATAATTAAGACACAAGTTCAGCCTATAGATGCAATACTTGCATACAAGAGAAATGCTTAAATATGCAAGTGTGTGCTCAATGTCTCAATAATTCTCTGTTCGGAAATGCAAATATCTTGCGTTTAAACAGGAATTTTCGTTATTTATTGTTTTTGTTGTTGATATCACTGCTGCTGCTGCTGCTGCTGCATGCTGCTGCTTGTGGCAATGCATTTAAATATTTCAACATCGAATTTGTTATGCAAAAATGTGTGTCTATCGCATCACTCAATGCGATTACATTGCACAACAGAACACAACACGGCATAACACAGATATGCCATAGAGAGTCCACATGGGGAAATTATGCATACGCCGTGTTGGATGCGGCCACATAATTTAGCATTTATGATTACATATTATTATTACGATTATGATTATGTTATTTAATTTAATTTGATTCCAGTAGAATGTTCTCGTCTTTATAGACATACCATTCGCACTCTGCCGCCACTGGCTTATATGCTAAGCTCTGCTGAGTGACTCTGTGTGCCAAGTGTTTGGGATTGGGCACTCGAAACGTTTTGAGGGTTGATGTATGAGTGAGTGTGTGTGTGTGTGTGTGTGCGGGTGATGCCAAAATGTCTTCGATAATAGAAAATATAATCAAAGCGCTATAAAAATGACATTTAACATGCGGCGTGCGTCGCCAACGCGTCTCGTCTCCTCTCATCGCTCACACGTCTCATCTTGCCTCGTCTCGCCTTGCCTCCCCTTGTCTTTGCTCTTTCTTGGGGTTGTCTTTGGGTCTGGTGCGGTTTTTATTTCATTTCACTTCGGTTGAGGGTTGGAACTCAATTTACTTGAAAACGCATCAAACAGCAAATTTTATGAATTTACAACGTTTCGGTTTTTGCTCGCCCCATGCCCCCCAAAAGCAAACCTAGCAACCCCTCACAGCCTCATGTTATACACATTTCTTTTTTTTGCCCTCTTTTTTCGGGGTCATTGCGGGGCGACAATTGTCTGCTCCTGTGAGTATGTGGTGTGTGTGTATGTGTGTGTCATGTAAGTGTAATAGAAAGCAAAGCTGATGGGTTGGCACTCACACCACCATTACCACTACAGTGGGAGCCTTGGTGGGGCACAAAGGAAGGCAGCCACCAAACCACAGCAGCGACAACAGCAACAGTAGCAGAAGCAGCGGCAGCGGCAGCGGCAACAGCAGCCGTAAGGCAAATGGCAAGAGTAACCACCGACCGACCAAATGAGTTTGAGGTGTTAGAGTAGCTGGGGCAAAACGGCTTTTGCTTTGATAATGGTCCATTGGTTTGGGGTCTAGCTGTCAGTGGCTGCTCTTTAAATATATCACAGTGTGGCGACACTAACTCTGGATGTGCCAGTGTGTGTGTGCCCGAGTGTTAGCCAAGTGTACAAAATATACTAGTTGCAATCAAATCGAATACATATTTAGAAATTGATTGATATGAACTCTACTCGTATATTAACTTGAATGCAAGAGCGTATCAAACTGACAATGGAGGTTGTCGGTTAGCTTTGTTAGAGGATGAGAATGAGTGGCATATCAAATGACTCAATTACATGTGTGTGCTTCAAGTTGAAGTGCAAAATCAGTGAGTGATGAACTATCGATAATTGGCGAAATGAGAGACAATGTTGCTAAGCGTGGTAATAAAAATAGAATGAATTTACAATCTTATGAATTATTAACACTATGTCAGGAATATGTAAAACTAGAATAATCGGCAAACACGCACTGAAGACTCATCAAATTACTTTTTAAGCTTAACTGGCGCCATCTATCGCTCGCACTTAGACAACAAGTATAGTAGAGTGAATTTCTGATACAATAGTACGATTTACTGACACTAACTTAAGTTAAAAAGTGCATTTGTGTAGGTGACAAGGAATTTATAAGCTAGGGTAATTTATTATTAAACACAGAACTTTACTGGCGCCATCTATTGGTCGTAACTAAGCTGCAATTGCATGCATTCTTATTACAATTTACACTATTCTATCGCAATTCTGTTCATTCTTAAAATGTTCGTGCCCAAATTGAAGTGTTATTTAAGGTATTTATACATTTTTCTATTGCAATTGCTAAATTTGTTGCCTTGGCAACTTGCTGAGTAAATGCTGAGCATTTTCTTTAGTTTTTCCTGGCGAACTTTTCACTTTGGCTATTTAAGGCAGGCGGTGTCCAAGTTTAAGTGGCTTGTGGCGCTTTTTATCTGGCACGTTTCAAAGAAATTTGCTGTCTCGCTCGCACACAAGCAGCACTTTTGTATGTGTGTGTGGCATATATGTGTCAGCTGTGTGTGTGTATGTGTGTGTGTGCTGGTGCGTTTGAACTTTGCTGCAGTTGATCAAAAATTCATTTTCAAAAACTTGCCATAAAAATGCGAGTTTTATGTACGTGTGTGTGCATGAGAATGTGTTCGTATGTGTGCGTCTGTGTGTATGTGAATGCATGTGTAAGGTTGCTCGCCTGCTGCATGGTAGATGCAGCAGGCAACTCGCTTTCCGCTGCCAGAGTTGCCTTTAGCATCAACTAACTTGAGACTTTATTACTTAGCCCAGTGATCAGTGTGCTGCTGTTGTTGTTGTTGCACGTTGCGCTCGTCGACATGTCGTTGACAGCGTTGTTAACATTTTTATAACCAAACTTTATGCGTTGCATCGACCCCCTCCCCCCACCCCCCAACCCAACACACGCCCTGCTCTTCTCTGAAGTGGGTGAGCGGATTTTGGGGGTTGCCACTGATGTTTTATGCACGCACGTTGCACGTTTCGCGCAACACATTGCAAGTTGCATACGTTACCACGTTACCTCGTTGCCACACTGCCATGCTGCCACGTTGCCATGACTGAAGTCAAAGTTGCAGTTGCGCTATTGGCGACCTCGGGTCACATTTAGGCAGCCAGGCAGTGAGGCAGCCAGGCAGTGCGGCAGTCAGACAACAACACGTGGCAGGCGGCAAGTTGCCTGGCTGCGGCAGCTTGTTAGCGAAAGTGTTGCAGTTGCCACATCATGGGATGATGGCAGTTGTTATTGCTGCTGCTGTTTTTGACGGCTTCGCGTTGGCACTTTTTTGGCCTATTGGCTTTTATATGTATGGCTTTCGTTACTGCTGCTGTTGTTGTTCTCGTCAACAGCATGATGATGACCTCATTCTGTTCCGCCCCCTTCGCGCAATTTAATTTACGAAACTATCTGCGTTCAGCAAAGTTTGTCTGCCACTTTGTTGTCTCTGTTGCTGCCGCTGTTGCTGCTGCTGTTGTTGTCGTTGTCTATTTTCTGGCTAGGCTTTCTCGCTTGTCGGCGGCATTGTTATTTGCACACCAAAAACAAAAACTATGCCCTCCACCCACCCGCTTGCAGTCGTCTCGCATTTTGGCCTGATGTTATCAGTTCGATCTGCGCATTTGCATGCCAAATGAAGGACAGGCCAAAAAGGGGGACGCTGCATTTGCGGGCGAATGGCGGGGTGTCGAGCCAGGCCTATGTAATGTTTGGGTAATGCTTCTTTTCTTCTTTTCGTTTTTAGTTTTTTTTTGTTTTTAGGGGTCATGATGGGAGCTTTGCGTCAACCCAAAGTGGTTCTGCATATGGCCAGAGGATGTGGGAAAGAGGCCAAAAGGGTCAATGGTAAAGTGGGGCGTCCCAAGTGCAAAATGAAAAGCGGATAACAGAAAGCAGAGACTGTGAGACAGGGAAATGAGACAAGAGGCAACTGCTAATAGGCCTCGCTTTGGCTGCCTTTGTGAGGCTGCCAAACTAACGGCAATCTTAAATTGGAAAATGGATAACCAAGCGACACGAGATATGCATTGAACACATTCTCCATATGGAAATACTCAAGAAATATTATTGAATTTTAATTTAAATAAATACATATAGTAAATGCAGCACAGTTCTTTGTCGCTATTAAACTTAATTTTACTAGTAATATTAATTGTATAGTAATTATTACTTGAAATTTGAGTTTCTATCTTAAAGGTTGCCTTGCCTCTCCCACATCAAACATCAAACATCGAACCTCGAACCTCGAACATCGAACATCGAACGAATAACTGCATTTCAAATACTTCTACTTCATTTGATTTACTTCCCTTTGCCAGCATTTTATTAATAATATTAATTGTATAGTAATTATTACTTGAAATTTGAGTTTCTATCTTAAAGCTTGCCTTGCCTCTCCCACATCAAACATCGAAGCTCAGTTAATAATTGCATTTCAAATACTTCTACCTCATTTGATTTACTTCCCTTTGCCAGCATTTTATTAATAATATTAATTGTATAGTAATTATTACTTGAAATTAGAGTTTCTATCTTAAAGGTTGCCTCTCCTCTCCCACATTAAACATCGAACCTTCTACCTCATTTAATTTACTTCCCTTTGCCAGCATTTTATTAGTAATATTAATTTAATAGTAATTATTAGTTACAATTTGAGTTTCTACCTTAAAAGTTACCTTGCCTCTCCCACATCAGACATCGAACCTCAGTTAATAATTGCATTTCAAATATTTCCACCTCATTTGATTTACTTCCCTTTGCCAGCATCCCCGTTGAGTTCAACGACTTGCAATTTCCTGCTGCATATGCTTACAAATATTTATCGAACCCTTTGTCAATTTGGGTCCATCAATTTAATTTGCTGTGTTGCATGCAGCTTTTTAGATGCACACACATGATGTCAAAAAGTCACAGACCTCTTTATGAGTGTGTTTGGCACTTTGATGATACATAATTGTCTCAAGTTACAATTGACAATACTCTCGCCGAGCCAAATTAAATACCATAGTGTACCACTTCTTACATTTCAAAATGATTGCATGGTTCTTGGAGTTCGTGTGAGTTTTCTCTAATTATTGTCACGGCAGGTGGGCCTTGAGCCTGTTGCCTGGGCCAATTAAAAGCCAGCTTTTTAATTTCAATGTGTCATACTCAGTGATTATCAATGTTTATTTTTGTTGTTTTTATTGGAACTTTGTGCATGTGGTATGACTTTGTTGTGATTCAAGTCGATTTCAGAGGCATGTTGGGAGTAAAGAGGATATTGATAATATTGTATTTGTATGAATAGGGATTATTTTGCAACTACTTCATTAGTGTGGAAAAAGGGTATTGAAATTGTTGAATACTCTAAAAAAAACTGCAATATTTCTCTCGCTGCGTTTATTGTCATTTGTTTATTGTCAAACCATAAAAGTTTGCGCAATTTTTTGTATTTAAGTGTTTGTAAATACAAATACATACGTATGTGCATATCTTTGGCATTATTGTTATGTTTGTTTAAACTTTTTGTCGAGCTCAATTAAAAATTGTTTATTTAATTCGTGGCAGTTGTGCGTTTTAATTTTAATTAAAAGTATGAATGTGTATATATTTTTTAATGAAATTTGGTATTCGGTCGACAATGAACTGAAATACAATTGAATTTCCAAAGTGGAACTCCTGAATAATGAAAGTATTTCGTTTTCGTTCTATGTGAAAGAGCTATTATACTTGCATATTGCCAATCAATTTACATGCCATCGTGATATGGCATAAATGCGTAGTTTATTTTATTTACAAATGTGTTATTGAAAACCCATCGAATTGTTATTGTTATTAATTTTCCAATTCGTATTTAAGTGCGAATTGAGTTTTAAAAGGTAGTTTTCCTATTTTAGTTTTATCATTATCTTTACCAAATAGATTAAGAAAACAGATCCAGCAATTCATGTTTAGGTGAAGAAAATTCGCAGAAAAAGCGAATGTACAAAATAATAGCACTTAATAGATGTGTATCTAGAACCCACATAAAAGTTTTGAGCTACCAGTGTTGGCTCCAGCATGTAGCATCTACAAACTTTGTTCTTATTTTTTTTTGTTTTTGTTGGCAAGCCAAAGCCAATTCATGAAAATTATGAAACCCGCTTTCAGCCACATTCCAATGTTGCTATCGTTCTCGTTGTCGCAGTCGCTGTCGTTGTTGCTGTTGCTGTCGTCGCCAAAGATCTTATGGCATGCCAAAATAAAAGCCAATCTTAAGAGACGCCCACGCGACAAACCCGAGACCGAGACCGAGACCGAAACCAAGACGCATGTGAAGACGTCGAAGAGGAAGACAAAGTTGAGAGAGATGCGTTTAACTGTAGTGTAAGATGATTGCTTGGCTCTGGGTCGGGCCGGACTGTGCCGCTCCTTAGGCCCAGCCTTTGTTGTAGTAATATCAAGGCAAATATCTCAAATTTCAATGCACATTTCGCCAAGAGATGAAAACGAGGCGAAACCTAAAAAAAATGCATAACATACTGTACTATACTCGTATGTATATAGATATATGTGTAAATCTCGACCGGCCTGCTGGCACACATTTCAGCCTCAGCCTCAGCATCTGCCCAATCCAGGAAGCTGTTGCTGCTGCTGCTGGACTGGAATCGGAACCATGACTGTAACTGAGAAGCTGAGAGAACGGGAAGGTTCTGTGCCTCAATTTGAAGGGTTGTCCGTCCTGTTGCGTCGTCGTCGTCATCCTCATCCTCATCATCATCGTCGTGTGTGCCGCCCATCAAGCGAAACAGCTAAAATGGTAGGAAGTCCAAATGTATCTTTGTATCTCATTTTGAGTATCTCTAAATATGCACGTGTGTGTGCGTGTGCAAAAGAGTGAGAGCTCTCTATGTGTGCGAGTATTTGAGCATGTGAAACCGCAAAAAAAGGCAAGTACAGAATGCACTGAAACTGGCTTGAAAACTCAACTCTGGCCTCACGGCTCACTTAGTCATCAACGCAGAGGGAAACCGCAACGTGTCCCATTTAAGAGAACCAAGAGTAAAAAGATAGTGAGTGCTGCGTACCCCAATGGTCATAAAGCAACAACATCAACAACAGCATCAACGGCAATGGCAGGCGATATCCTTGAGTGCCCTGGCCAGTGCCAGTGCCAGGCCATTAGCCGCAAACGAGAATTGAAGATTATCTAAAAGATACATGCGACGACGGACGATGGACGCACAAGAGAGAGCCAGTTTCATTACAACGAAAATTTGTATACCCTATGCAATATTTCTGTGGGGTAGTATGCGTTCAACAAGACCGAAAAACAGAACAACCAATTATAATTAATTCAAATGAATTTAATAATGTCAATATTGAAATTCAGCGATATGAATATTAATATTGAAATGCGCACAGGAAGTATTTATTTAGACATAATATAAAACTCCACAAAAGCAATACATTAAGCCTAAAGAATAATTTTTAGATTAACAATATTTGTACTTCGTGCATTGTTAATGTTAATATTTAATATAATACGCATGCTCTTACTTATTTTAAATGTCATTCGATTGTTCTTAGTATTTTTATTTATATTCATATATTGATGTATTGTTACTTATATTTGGCTTCATATATTTGTCAGAGCTGCAGAAATTCCACACTGTTTTATTTCACATACGGTGCTTGCGAGTCGAGCACGCTCAACTAGATCAGTCTTATGCAGGTCTCTTTTTTCTTTGTTGTTTTGTTTCAACGCCATTGTCTGGGCATCTTCCTCAATGGCTTGGTGTCCGAAATGTAACTTATGCTGCAGCCAAAAGCTGATGGCTATGAGCCGCCTGCATTTCATTTCGCATGCATTAGTCGGGGAGGTGGAGAGCGGGGGAGAGAGGCGAAAAGGTGCGGTGGTGCGGGGCCTTGGGGCGGGATTGGGCCTGGCGCGAGGCGGCTTTTGTGGCCTGGCATTGGAGGCGCCATTGTTTGGCATAGTTTACACACACTAGCACGCACACACACACACACACACACACAAAGAGTATGCATATGAACATGTATGTGTAGTTGCGCCTAGTTTTCGCATAGTTACAGTTACTGGCCGCAAGGCAGACAATGGCATACAAAAGCTACAACTGCAACAATGTTGATGACGACAACGACGACTATGATGATGATGATGATGATGATGACGATGATGATGATGAAGATGAGTTGCCTGTGCCGTTGCACATTGTATCGAACATTTTGTTGCCTTTGTTGCCTCCTCCTGATGACCGTTGTAGTTTTTGCTCTGTTGCATTGCATAATTGTTTTATTAGCTGCATTTTCCTAAGCCAAAATCCATGCCCAGTTTCTGTATCTTGCCCAACCAGAGAATGGGATTTTCGGCATTGTCTTTGCTGCCCATCCCCATACAAAGCAGTTTACCACACATTGCCACACTCTTGAGTCGTTTCCTCTTCTTTTAGTGCATAAAGAGTAGATCAGGTCATAGGCAACAATGCAATTGGACACACATTCTGCATTTTTGGAAATTGAATCTCCTTTTGCATTTGCATTGTTATGTGACATTGCATCGTTCTCATTTTGATTGAAGACTTCTGTGGCTTTTATTTACCTTCCCTTCTTCAATTGTTGCACAATTTGTTCATTCGGGTTATGGATTTGTATTTTTGTTAGTTGAAGGCTGTTGAAAAAAGTTGAAAAATTGAGAGAAATTTATTGTTATTAATCTTCGAATGTAGAAAACTTAGAAAGTTTAATTGATAGCTTTTAAATAACTAAAAAAAATCCCCACTTGCTCTGTCGGTCTTAACAACCCTTAATTAACTCGAATGGAGGATAAAAAGCCTGTTAAATCGTTGCTTTACAGTAAAGTAAATAAGCAGCTATTTGACTTCCTTGCGCGCCAATAAAACCAAACAACTATAGCACACAACAACCACAACTACAATAGCAATAATAATGACAACAACTACAACAAGAACAGCAACAGTAATAATATGAGCAGCAACGACCACGTAGCCGGCTGCTGCTTTGATCAATCAACCGTCAAAATTATAGCTGCATGTTGTGCCCCGTGCCACCATCAGAGACTCCGGCGGGAGCCGCGGATGCAATTACAAACATTTCCACGTGCCGCTTCATTGGAGCTCAGCTCTCTCGGCCTGCCAGCCTGCCAGCCTGACAGTAGCCGTTAGTTAGTTAGTCCACTCCCGCCATCCGTCGCTTGCCCCCTCTTACTCTCAGTCGACCTCCTGTCGCTGTTCATGGCTAAATAGAAATTTATTGGTCACTGGCTTACGCCCAATGCACTGAAAGGTAATCGACTGTGTGTGTGTGTGTGCACTGAGAAAAATAATAAACTGACAGAGTGAATGAATAATTAGGTCTGGCCACGTTTTACGATTGCACATAAGCAGCTACTACTTAAAATCAACATTATTATGACAAGCAAATAAATGAAAGAGCATTCATGACTTCAAATTGCCGCTTTCTTAATTTAAATTTACACTTGATGGAAGAAAAAAGAATTTTGACAATAAAATTAACTCTTAGCATAGAAGACTCTTACTTCATTGCACACTCTAGGTTAATTTATCGCTTTTAACATGCCAATGGGACCCGCCCGACTTGATCCGCTTGATACTTGATATAGTAGCTCATATTCAACTATCTATTTTGAAACGAAAGCAATTAAACAAACTAACAAAACCACTGTTTAAAAATAAAAGTTTATACATAAAACGATTTCCGATTTGATCAATATCCCGGCTTTTTTAGAAGGTTTTTTCCAATCAAATGTTCCTATAAATTACGGACAAAAGAATAAAATTGAAGCAAAATTATTCAATCGATTTCAATATACATATATAGAAAGAAGGAATAAGCAGCATATATTTAATTATCCTTTGACTGCTTATAATTGATAAAAAGAAAGTTTTAGGCGAAGAAATGTCAGTTATAATTGTTTTTTTTCATTCACGCAAGTCAACATAACTGTAGAAGAAATATGATAATGATAATGTGAATCAATACAAACTACTATGAGAGTCAGTCTTTTCGAGGCCAATGCTTATAGCATATGAATTGAACATCACAATACTAAGTATCAATATTTTATATTTATATAAAAATGCTTCATAGCTAAAGAACAACAAATATTATCAAATATGGAAACAGAATAAGTTGACTGCACAATTTAATGAATATTACATCTAAAATGATTAGTCTGCAATTTTATTATATTAACTTTTGTAACAGGCTTGACGCTTGACTGACTTTGTTGCGGCGCACTGAAGGCAGTTTTGACCGAGTTAAATTAACAATTAAGTTGGCATAGAAACGCTCGTTTTTCTCAGTGCGTGTGTGGGTGTGCGAGTGTGTGTGATGGGGGGTGGGTGTGGGCGAAGAGGGGTGTATGATGGCAGCTGGCGTCTGGCCTGCGTTTGAGTGTTTTGTTGTCAACACTATCGCAACTGCGGCTGATGTTGCAGTTGCAGTTGCAGCTCAAGTGTCCACTCACATATGCATCGGCAACAGCAGCAGCCAGAGAGAGGCCTGTGTTATAATGGTTGTTATTATGCACCCAGCGTGGCGCATAATGCAGCTAATCTGGGGAATTAGGTAAAAAAGCTGACAAAAGGCAAACAAGCGGCATCCAAGTGGCATCGCCAGCAGCGAGCTGGGGCAGCAGTGCAATTTTGTATCCTATTACGTAAAGTAACTGTCAAGTCGCTTAGGCAGCAGACGTAGCAACAACAACAACAACAACAACAACAACGACGACAGCAGCAACAAATGAAAAGGACGGCAGCAAATGGTGCAAGATCTCAAAGTGACTCAGAGCGCTTATCTGGCAGGCAAATGTCTGTCTTTTTTTCTGTGAAGGATTTACGCACAAAGGAAGCGATACGGCAATGGCAACAGCCAGAAAATGGAGCCAAAAGTAGCTAAGCGAATTAAAAAAGTAAACTTCCAAGTAAATTAAATGAGCGCCGGTCGAGAGAACGAGATAGTGGCAGAAGCGAGATAGAAAGGGACACAAACTGGAGACTGGCTGGCTGATAAGGCGCTAAGCCTCGACGATGCCGTCAGCAACCGCAGCGAGAGAAAAATGTTTTTAAAAATGAAATCACTTTTAATGAGTCATTCAAGTGGCATGAACGCGAATAGTGGGGGGAGAGCGGCCAAGAGGCAGGAGCGAAGGCGGAATACATTGCAGTGGAAGCGAGCGACCAACAGACTTGCCGCTTGCCACACGACTGCTGCTAGCATAAAAATAATAATTTTTGCAGAGCAACAAACAAAAAGACTACAACAAAATATAAAAAGGAAGGCAAAAGGCAATAATAATTTCGCGTCGTGGACGAGGACCTGGACGTGGATATGGACATGGAGGTTTTAGCAGGAAGCTCCAGTCGCCAGTTGCCCGCTGTCTGCTGCTCCGCCTCCCACCTCCCACCTCCCGCCGCCCGCTGTTCCTTTGTCAGTGTTAGCCATCGTCTCACAGGAAATCACAAGCATCCCTGGGAACAACGTGGCCTCCTCCTGCGTCTCCTTCGGTTACACAATTCAGACAGCAACAAGTTGCCTCCCTCTTTGCCGACTCCTACAGCCATTACACTTTGCTTTTCATTTTATTACCAATTTTTATCATTTATGTTGTTTTGGCTGCTGTTTTTTCTTTTTTGTTGCATCAGTTTTGTGCAGAGTTTTGCAAATTATAACGACAGCTACCAAAGTCAGTCAGGACCAGAAGGAAGCGGTTGTCCAATGGGTATGCGGCAAGGGGGAGAGGGAGGCGGGACTGTGCCACAAACAGTGGCAGCAAATAGACACTTAATGAAACGCAACGACAACAAATTGTTTAAACATTATTTGCGCTGTCATATTCAAGTTTTACTCTCTCTCTCTCTCATCTACTGGTTTTTGCATTTTCCTTCATTTTCTTTTACTTTCCTTTGCATTCTTTAAAAGTATTATTGCACATAAACAGCCATTACAAGGCACATAATGAGCTGCCGCCCAGGAGTGGCAGAGTTAACACGGACTAAGCGCTTGAAGTGCTTGTTAAACTCAAATTATGCAAACTTCAGTTCAATTATGAACCGGAATGATGCAATATATACGCTTACTTGCAAATCAAATGCCTAAATTAATGAGAAACGCTTTTCAATTTCAATTAAATTTGAGAACAACACTATGTCTTTGCTATTTTAAACTTGTATTTTGATCAACTGAATGTACATGTTCTTCTGTTTATGAAATAATACGAACTAATGTTGATGGAGAAATTAATAATTACAACAAATAAATACATTTATTAACCCATGTAAAATGTCCAATTATCATTGCATTAATTAGAAATATGAAGTCAATAAACATAAAAGCATAGTTGTGCTTGTTATTAAAGAAGCTCCTTGGCATGTCTCAGTGCTCTTTTGGCTTTGTTAAATCAATGGACATCTCTGTCATTAACGAATGTTTATTTAATATATCATGCTAGATTTTAAGTTTGTAGTCTCATTTGTTTAATGCAGTTCTATTTATTTTACTCTTTTCTTTTCAGGCGATAAGTGTTCTATGATTTTTAAACATAGTTGTCAGCTTCCATTTAATTTGCAAATCTCTAGTATCTGGGTTTGTCATTTGTATTGCAAAGGCAGCTGTAAATGATTTCACTAAATGTACTTTGTCTGCTAACATTGTTGTTATTATCATTTAATATATATTTTCCTGCCATTTCATTTCTTTTTCCACTGCTTTTCCGGCTTAATCTCCATCTCTCACTCTTCGGCGGGCGGATCGCAATGTCGCTTTCTTTTGGGGTCTCCTTTGTCAAGTTGCTTTTATGGTGCTTTGTTTTCGCGCCAGAGCTTTGAAAATGATTTTGTAAAACGCGATGCCAAATAGAAAATCATCATAATTTTCGTTTATTACGAGAGTTTTTACCCATTTGGCCATAGCTGTTGCTGCTGTTGTTGTTTTCCGTTTTGTTGTTTTTCGTATTTCGTATTTCGGTTTTCTGTTTTATTTTTTATTTTATGGACAAAGTTTGCCAGTTGCCAACGTTGTTGCTTTAATTGCCATTGTCATGATGGCTTGTCCTTGTTGTTGCCATTGTTAGAGTCATTGTACTGTCGCCCTATTCCCACTGTCCACAGCCGACCAGAGCAAAATCTCTGCTGCTGCTGCTGCTGTTGCTCCACTCATCAAGTCAATAGAATGGCAAAGCAACTTTCCAACTCCTTTGATTTGTTTTTCACAACAACGCCAATGGAGGGAAAAAGAAAAACAGAGCAAGCAAAACTTTGAAAGACACTTGCCAGCAAAATGCCTTACCATACCCTAACACAGGAAAACATTAAAAGGTGTGCTGAACTTTTATAAGCCAAAACATTTTTTGAGTTATTAATGGAAAGTTGTTTGGCCTCAGTGTCCACTTCGGTTCTCTCTCCGCTCACTTGGCTTATATAAATAGAAGTGCTAACTAAATGTTATGTTTTCATTATGCTTAGAGTTCAAGCAGCCAACTTCTCAGCCAACTCTTGCAGGCAGTTTCTAACTCTATCTGCGGCTTTGTTCTCCTGCAGGTTATTGGCTTAAAACATTTCATTTTGTACTTACTTGTATTTTGTTTTGTTTTATTATACTTTATGTCGACTCCAATTTGTTTGCATAAAGTGCAGTTTTTAACTAACTTGTCTAACGCAACTAATGAAAAGATTTGTTATTAGTTCTGCAGGTGCAAAAAGTGGCGGCCCAACTTTTGACTACGGATTTATACTACGTCTAGCAATAAGAACAACAAATAGCCGAGCAATATGTAAGATGGTAGAGAGAGAAGTGGGTGAAAGCAACAACAAGTTGGCAAAAAGTAAATAAATATTTAAAGAACTTTTTATGGCCAGGCTATTTGTTTAGGTGCAACTTTTCGAAAGGACTTTGGCTGGCGATGTACGAAACTTTTCTTGTACTATTTTCAGTTTTGCGTTGAATTTTCAGCAAAAGTTTTGTCTTAGAAAATTGATCAGGTAATTTTCTAGCTAATTTAACAATAAATTCCAAAATGCTCTTAACTCAAAAGCAGCTGACAAAGTCTCACAGAACCCGTTTCTATTGAATGTCTATTGAAATCGGATAGCTCTTTTGTCTGTGCCTTCTGGCAAATTGTTTCGTTGTCCAAATATTTTGTATAATATAATAATAAAAGTCATTTAAAGTTGTGTTCGTGTAGGCCCAAAGACTATTTGGGCTTTTTGTTCGCAGGCAATTGGCATATTAAGTTACCGATGGAGATTTTTGTTGTTAATCTGCTATTTTTAGTCGATAGTTTAGATAATTAAGTCAACTTGAAAAGACGCTGTCGCAACTGATTGATTGACTTTATCTTCTCGTAGTTCGCTTCTTATCAACACTCTGCCTTCACTCCAGATCTTTCTCTCTGCCTCTCTCGATGCTATATATATGTAAGTATGTTTGGCTATCTTGATGCAGCGAACGCATAAAATACGACTATCTTATGCCACAAAACAAGCTAAGAGGCCTGGCAAAGAGACAGCATTAAACACGTTTTTAGCTGCATTCACGTAGGCCGCAGCGTTATCTTTATTGATGCATTTGCTTGCAGGGAACTTCCTGCTCCCCTTTCCTCCCAAGCCCCATGACAACATGCAATCGTTGAGCACGCCAGCACAGTCCAAATCTGAAAAAAAGATTCGCTTTGATTTGCTCTTTTTTTTTGCATTTAGCAAACATCACATTTTATTAGCATCATTAAAAATTCTTGTTTAAATACATTTTTGTAAAAGATTAAATAGCAATAACAATAAACTATTTGCTTTCAAAGCTTGTATGCAAATATTTACTACATGCATATACATAAATACTTTAAATTTTAATATCGAAATGCATTTTCTGATTTGCGCAAAATAAATTAATTAGAAATGCATGCAGTATTTTATGCATGTACGTATTTTATGACCTTTCGAAATGTATTTTAATTAGAATCAAAATCGATATTGTTGGTAATCTTTTTTAAATGCGCATTAATATGGCTAAACTATGTTGGAATCAATTATTACAACGTCATAAGTCATACAAAGTCATGACGAGCCATGTGCTAATCAGCCGGTCTAAATCAAGACTACCATCTCATCATAAAGACGTTCGTAATTGTCCCTTTTAGTAGACGACCTCTTTATCTATATAAATGCGAATCGATAAAGTTGATTTAGAGAACCATGACTATTCTTCGCATAAGAATATTTGTTACACAGAAACTATTACTATGTCAAATCGTAATCTTAAATAAAAGTAATGAAAGTCCAAAAGATATACGCATTGTCTTTTTCTATTTCGCTTTAAGAAGCCCATCCATGAAATAATAAGTCTAACATTAAACATTTCCATTGACAACATTTACAATTTATTAACGTGTCGACATATTATCTTAAACATAGTTCTTATTTAATATAGATACATCATTAGATAACATGCTGTTTATGAGTGAAACTAATGTTAGATGATATGCAAAGTCTCCAATAGATTAGCTTCATTTATTCGCCTCTAGCCCGTATAAGCTGAAGAGCAGTTACAGTCACCTACATAAAATATATGTGTGTCAAGAGTATGATTAACAAAGTTGTGCTTGAAGAGTGCTCTCAATAAAACTTACCACTTGGTTGTTATTGAGGTTGCCAGTGTCAATGTTGCCATCCAAGACTCTTCAGCAGCTGCTGTTCCTAATCGTTATGAATGTTAAATGCTGGCTGGCAAATCAATCATGCGGCTGCTTAACTGGCAACTGGCAACTGGGAACTGCTGCAGCTGTGTTGGTAGTCGTAGTTGTAGTTGTAGTTGTAGCTGTCCCACTGCAATGTCACCCGCATGTTCAACACGAAGCACTAAAAATTATCGCAGTCAAACTTTACTGGGAGTGAGAGTGTAAAGATGATGATAAAATATTCGTATAATTTGATTTATAGAAGAGGAAAACCTGGTCAGTGTGTAAAAATTAATTATTTATGATTAAATGCAAATCAATGGAAAACATTTTCCACTGATTACGAGCTCATCAATTTGTAATGAGGCGAGTCGAGCTGGAAAATAAGAATTTTGCGTATAATAAAAACATTGAAAATACGAAATTCTGCGCTGTATGAAAGGTGAGGAGGAGAACAACAAAAAATATCGTTATTGTAATATTTATGTGAATTATTCAATAAGCTGTAAATTAAAATCAATGGATTAATTATTATAATTAAATTTCGCTGCAAGTCAGTAATATTTCGATGCTCCAATCCTCCAATCCAGCGTTCCTTCATCCAAAACCAAAACCAAACTACAACAAAAGCAAGTCAGCGCCTGTGAAAGATGAAGAGAGAGGGAAAATACCAAAAGAAGCTGCCGGAATCAGGCGAGCCACATTATGTATGTATGGGGAGCTGTGTGTTTTGGGGATTTGAACGACGACGCCGCCATTTGGGAGTTGCTAATATAGCCAAAAAGTAACACTGGGCCGACTAGCAGATACCCAATGGCAAAACAAACCATTAGATTCCAACATACTCTTTAGAGTTGTGCTCCGAAGGCAGGGTATGCAAAAAGAGTGCTAAAAAGTATTTGTGTGGTGGGTTGAAAAGGTTAGCAGGCTAAAACATACAAGGTAAGGAGAGAGAGAGAGAGAGAGAGAGAGAGCTAGGAAGAGTTGTAGGTGGAAGTTGCAGTAAAAATAAAAGAAAACATAAAAGAAAAATATAGAGAAAGAGCTGGAGCTAAAGCTCAGCACAGAACACGACCCGAGTCAGGTGAAAATGGATTCTGAAAATTGGGTTAATTGATGCTTAGTGTTTTGCCAGTGTGTTTGTGTGTGTCTGTGTGTGTGTGAGTGTTAAGTATATAAGAGTTGGGCGGCTGGGCGTGGTTATTTAGCTAAAAGTGGCTAATAGTTTTTTCGCCCAGCAACATAACAGCTAACGGAAGCGGAAGCCGGAAATGCGCACAACAAAATTCAACCACACACACACACCCATTCTATATATGTATGTAGTATAATTGAGAAAATGGCGGCGTCACCTCAAATTTGGTTAGGGAATTGCGAGCAGAGCGGAGTTAAAGAGCTGCTCTACATGTAATTAGCATTAAACCATTTTGTCGAATTATACACACCGGGACTGCCCAGATCCGTGAGATTGGCATTTAGTGCTCCTGGTGGTCCGCCCAATGCTGTGCCAGCTGCCGTACCAGTGCCTCCACCATTATTGCCACCTCCAGCTGCACCAACAACACCACCACCAATAGCACCACTACCAGCACCAGCATTGTTGTTGCTGCTGACTGGATTGTCCAGTGCTTGGCTAAAGTTGCTGCCGTGGCCGAGTAGCATCAGCAACAGCAGCAGCAGTTGCATCGACAATCTAAGCGACGATGACGACGACCTCATTTTGCAATTTGGTATTTTTGCTATGTGTTTGTTGTATTCCAGCAACGGCAGCATCAACATGTTCCATTTGTTGTTGCTTGTCCGTGCGGCTCTGTTGGCGCCAATTGTGAATGCTCTGCAAATGAAAAGAGAGCAAAAACAAAAAAAAAAAAAAATCAAAAACCAGATAGATGTTGAGTACAAATGCGTTAAGGATTTCTCTTGTTCTCATATTGATTTTAGCTGTTTTGTCAATTGGCGTTTTGGTGATTGGCGTTTGTTGTTTGCCCGAAAGTTGTGATAACGCTTCGATTGCTTTGGCGACCGTTTTTGGCAGATGCAAAAGCAACTTAGTGTCACTCTAAAGCAGAGCTTGGCTTACTGTCACTGTGGGTGAACTTGCTGGCATAAAGTAACTATTTCACTGTTGTTTTTCAATTGTAACTTATAGCTACAAATGTCGTTTACACTGCTGTCGCTTTTAACTGCACTTTTTAAAAGTTAAGAGTTTACAAATGGCATTTTTGGCACGTAAAAAATGCCTGCATTTTATGCACTGCACGCCGCGTCATTGTCATTGTCATTAAACACTCTCGAATTGCTATCGAATGCGAGACACACCCTCTGCAGAAATTGCATTTATTTAGCTTGTCGTTGGACTTGACGGCTTTTTAAATTGTATCTCACAGATACCACGTATGCAATTGTTCTAGCGCTTTAAATTATTGATTTTATTTTTTTGTTTATAACGTCGCTACGCTTCCTCCACCCCGTCCACCTTTTCAGCGTTGTCGTCGCTCCTTGTTGTTGTTGTTGCTGTTGTGTCTTGCTTAGCTCCTTGTTCGAGTTGTATCTTTGTTTATATTTATGCATTGCACTTGCGCCCAACTGGCTCTGTTGTCTGCTTTTTGTTACATTTATAAATGGTTTACAGCACATGTGCCACACACACACACACACACACACACACATACACAGACTTATATGAATGTATACGCTTCGCACACACGCACAGCTGTGGCTACAATTTGTAACTGTAGCGCATTTATAAATGTGGCTGGGTGCTGGCTGCTCTTGAGGGTCCTTCGTGTGCTCCTTTTCTCCCTTTTATGCCACTGCCAATGTTTACACGCTCAACAACTTTTTGTTGGTCGTCAACAAACCATCATCAAGCGTCTTTGCCTTCGCCTTCGTCTCTGCCACAACTGCCAACTGGCGTCTTATCAGCGGCGTACTTTGCCGTTGTCCTGCGGTTCCTTTTCGATATGGCTATACGACTGTATTTGATTTGTGTGTTGTGTGTTGGGTGCCCCCTTTCAGTTCCTACTGCTGGGAAAACGTGCTCACATGCGTTTCACTTGAATTTTCCCTCCAGCTTGAGTCGCGTCGCGCTTTTGTTGTTTCAGTCAATTGACGCATTTTAAAAACGCATAAAATTGCTTTATGTTTGCCTTTCCATTTCGACTTTTCCTTAGCTCTTCTCCCACTCCTCCTGCTTATTTTCGACTTTTCGCTTTGCCGTATTCCACCCTCCGTCTCTTGGCTTATCCGCGTCTCCTCAATTTATGCAAAGGCTCCGATCTTAATGCATACGACAAGAAATGCTTCTGGGCGAAAAAAAGTACTGCAGCTGCAGCCAGCGTCTCCTCTTGGTCTCTTTTGTCTTCGCGGTTAAGTATCTGTAAGTGGTGCATAAGTGGAGAAGAAATGTTATTGATGATTTATTTGCATTTGGCATTGATATATGCTAATGTTTCTTTGTGTCCCTGCCTGTCTTGACTGTCTGTCTGCCTGACTGCCTGCCTCAGGTCTCGTCTGCTTTCTTTCTTAATCTAACTGTGAACAAAAAAGGTTGAAGAAAAAAAAAGAACCAAGTATGAGAGGAAATTTGTTATCTTTTGGCTGCGCTGCTCTGCCGTTCGATTTGGTTTTTCAATTTTTCATGCACGCTCAGGAAAATTATTATGGCATTTTCAAGTCATTTTTATTTGCATTTCGTGATTTCGTATAGACAGATAAGCCCAGGCCAACCGAACTGAACCCGAACCCGTACTGAACGATTCATTCGTTACGGAACGCTGTCTCTGCCTGTGACAACTCTCAAATATTTGATTTAATTCCCTGACATACAATTAATCACTCTGCACCTTTTACGAGCTAAAAGTCCCAAACAAAAAAAACAACAACAGAAGGAAAAAACATGAATAGATACGACCTCGTTGTGCTTGCCGCCTGAGGTCTTCTTAAGAGTTGCTCATAGTAGATGGTTGCGTTTATTTGTTTATAATTAAATATTATTTGGCAGCCCAAATGAGACAGCCAAAGAGCAGCCGAATGGCATTTATCAGTCATTCTCCACTTCCCAGCTAGTCTCATTTTATTTCGTTTTTTTTTTTGGTTGTCGTTTCGTTTTTGTTGTGTTTTTAATGAGTTACAAATTTGGTTTTTCAGTTGTTTAATGGCTGACAGCATTATAGATTAGTGGCCGAAAGTTTTTCTAGTTCGCTGCCCCTTGCTCTCGTCTCTATCAGTCTCTACGTCACTCTCTTTCTCTCTCTCTCTCACTCACTCCAGTCTGTGAACTGTTTTGGCTGGCGGCAATTTTTTGGTTGTTTTTGTCGCCGGTCGTCTGGCTACTTGGAGGGTCTTGGCCTGGGTCTCGTCTCGTTTCTCACTAATGTGTTGCAGCTCTTTATGTGTGTTTTTCTGGGCTAATAGCCGACAGACAGCCTGTAAGCCAAGTGGCCCAACAACAAATTCTCTTTTTTCCATCTGCCAGCTCACTCTTTGTTAATTTTTGGCTCGTTAGAAATGTTAGTTTATGTGACATTGGTCAAAGTTATCAGCTAAATAGCTGCCTTGATTAGGCACAAAACAGTCGAAAGCAATTCGCTGTTGGCTCGCAGAGTTTTGATCAAATGAAAATAGCGATGCGAGAGCAATTATTTAACTGGAGTTGGATAGCAGAGAGTTGAAAGAACTGTAAACAATCGAATTTGAGAAAAAAAAATCGAATCGGCAGCATAAGTTTCATAATTTATAGATTCTTTGCAATAAAAGCCAAGAAAGTTGTTTACGCATTGTTAAACATTTAACAATTATTTACAATTATTTAAGTCAGTTGTTTAGCAACTAAACTCTTTATTAAGAGAATATAAATCTTTCATCAGTTTGGTCTCTCAATTGTTATGGAGCTTAATATATGGTTCAACAAATGACAATTGTAACCTAATATAAATACATTCTCAAATGTAAACCGTATAACATTTGAAGTAATAATATTTAAAGTTCACCGTTTGAATTAATTATTATGCACAATTTATAGCTGGCACTTAACTTTCCACATATGTTATGTTACAGAAAGCCCTCCTTAGAGACAGGATCAAGAAATAAAGCTGTAGCCACATTTAACACTGTGGACTGTAGCCAAGAATAACCTGCATCTGTTGCGCTTAATTTAGCACTTTACTTAGCATTACCATTAAGCCAAACACACACATTCCACACAGCGAGTGGAGTGGAGACAAGGCAATGTTTAGCATATTGATAAGTTTAACCATATGGAGTTCTCCGTTGTGGGTGTGTGCGTGAAGGCGCCTATAAAAGCTTGCCGCATTAAAAATTCATATGTTCAAACTGTCAAGCAGCGGGAAGCATTTGAATTTCAAGTGCGCAGCCGTTAAAAGTGTCAAATTGGCAAAATGACGACAGTTGATGAACAGAAATACAGTGAACACAAAACAAGCCAAAAAACAACAATACAGCAAATGCAAACAAACAATGGCAAAAACGCTAAAGCAAAGCAAACTTTGACGCCTTTTAGAACAGACACACACACATACATACAATACTTATGTTCAGGAGAGTTCATAAGAAATTGATATCATTTATCAAACTGACGCACACAGCACAAGCATAGCGAGCGAATCGAGCGTATATTTAGAAACTTTGGCAAATGAGGCAGCAAGTGGGGGAGGGGGAGCAGCGACACATAAATTATTCGCATGAGAAATGGGCTAGGGGGGAGGGTGGTTAGAAGTGGCTCGGGGCGTGGCACACGCCAAATTGAATTGAATCAAATAAGTAAGCAGCCGACTGGGGCCACAAAAGTAGTTCATTAAAGAAGCTCAACGGCATTTGCATAAAACTCCCAAAAGCAGCAAAAAAAAAATCTAAGCACTTCTGCTGAGCATGCAAGACTCACAAATACCCAGCTAATAATTAAAACTACATACAATATTAAAGCTATGGCAATTAAGGCTAATTTTCAAAAATTGCCACAACACAAAACCAAAGCACTTTTGCTGAGCATGCTAAACTCACAAATATCCAGTCAATATTTTAGTACAAAGCCAATTTAAGCCCAACTGTGTGCAACATTTTCAAAAATTCCCAATTCCGTTGCTACACTTTAGGCCACTTTTTAATGGCTACAGGGTACATAAAAACCCTCAACAAAAACATTGGCCAATAATCAAAAGTACAAAAATGTCGAATATCCTACCAAAAAAAAAAAAAAAAAAGTCCAAACGAAAAATGTAAATTAAAATAAACAAAGTAAGCCAAAGAACAAAAAACAAAAGTAGAAAAAAAAAAGAAAAAATGGAAAAGAAATCAAAAACAATTTCCACTTGCCAAAACTTCAGAAGTCAGCAACATGCAACATGAATATCAAAATCCGAGCAGTGAAAAATAAAAATACGGGTATAAATTGTATGTACTCGGGGTACCGTTCGATTCAGAAGAGAGTGTAGTGTAGTGTAGTGTAGTGTAGTGTTTTGTACTCGGTATTTGTATTTCATGGAACGAGTGCAGCAAATCAATGCGCCCACCAGCAACACCAGCAGCAGCAGCAACGTAAACTATGCGCCGCGTGTCATGGCCAAATTCTGGGAAAGAGCTTCTCATGCTGCACAGCCCACTTGGTAATAAAAAATATTTTCAATAATAAAGTGTATTAAGTTGTGAAGTACACACAGATACACACGCACACTCACACACCCACCCAGTCGAGTTGCAAGTGAAAATAAATGAAATGTGAACACCAATGGAAAAGCTTCGAAAAGCAATAAGAGTGAATATTTTTTATATGCTACAAAAAACAAAGAAATACGAGAAAAAAAATGTGTGAGCAGCGTGTAAATATAAATATTTGTTTCATATACATATACAAGATGCAGAGAGTTACGAGCATTGCCTTTTTGTACCCTGTAATTAAGGACGTGGCACAAAAAAAGTAAAACAGCTATAATACTCGTGTTTGTAAGCTTCATAAAATGGCAGAATATCGACAACTAAATTGGCATATTACCGAGGGTTTTTAAGAATAAAAACCTATTCAGAATTTAATAAATATGTTCACAGTTTAATTCAAGAAGTAAATGTAACTCGAATATTCTTAAAATGCACAACAGTTGCAATGTAGAATATTTGTATATTTATTTAGAAAATTTGATGCTATTAATTCTAGGGTATCCTTGAGTTCGCCGCTGCAGCACTTTGGCTTACTACTGTAAAACGGTGTATCTATAGCTGTAGCTGTAGCAGTTGAGTTATTGTTGTTGTTTTAGCTGTATCCGTAGCCATTTCTACGAATATGAAACGAACGCATGAATGTGTCAATGGCTCAAAACGATTTATACAGCATATTAAATTCTGACATCAATGTTTGCCTGCATGCATTGTATGCACACTCACAAATACACCCTCACAATATACACATGTATGAAAAGTAATAAAAAGAGCGTATACGCCCCATCTCTGTCGCTCTCGACTTGTCGTTCGCTTTCTCTGTCTGCGCGCTGTGTCAACAAAAGCTGGAAAATGTTCGTAATGAAATCAAATAAAGTGTATTCGACTGTGACATTGCAACAGTTAAAGCAATAGCTGGCACAACAACAACAACAACTATAGTGCTCAGCATCCATCTAATAGATTTATTTATACAATTTTTAACTGTAAACGAAATGACAGTTTGAAGCACTGCACAACAAAATGAAGCACAAACACACTCAAGAAATTGAAACTCATTTAAGTTTCTCATTTTCTCGCAAAAGAATTTGTTTCGATGAACTTTCAAGTTTCGATTGAAGTGCAGCTTGACATGTGCTCTACTCTCTACTATACCCTGTAAGCACGGCACAGAGTGGGTATAATGCAACGCCCAGCAATACAGCAGTTGTCTTCGCCTACAGGGTACTTGCAAGTCGTTCACACTGTTATTACACATTGTAACAGCTTATTGTTGTATTGCGTTGTTTCACATTTAAAGAGATTACATGAAATTGAAGTGGTTCGGAGGGCTTTACTTGGTTGCTTTAGTTGTTGCATGACCTGAGGCCATTGTTTGTGTGGTCGCCGTCAGCGGCAACAGCAACACAGCAATAGCAACAATACAGCAACACTAACACTCAAGAGCTGAAACGAATTCGATTTGCCTTGTAGCCTCCCGAGTTGATGGATTGCCCGGGATTAGGGCACAGCACATACATATACCATGAGGAATGCCAAAGGGACATTCCAGAGCAGGCAGAAGTTTGGCGGGAAAACAGCGTGAAAATTACATTGTAACCGAAAATATGAAAATCTGCTGATTACAATAAGCAAATTTGCACAGTTTGTTTTGCGAGTGCACGAAACTTTCGCTAGTTCTCTTGTTTGTTACACTTTGTGTCGATTAAAATTACATGTTTGCTTTTAGTAATGAAATTCTGAAAATCTGAAAATTCTATTTTATTTCGGTGCTTGCAATTAGAATAAATTTGTAAGTCAAAAGTATACCTCATTCATATTAGCAAACAGCACTGCTTAAAATTATACTTGCACTGAATTGTTACCTTTTATAACATTTTTTCTTATTAAGAAAAGTAATTTAAAAACATCTCATTACAGTTTATAATTACAATAAAATACTACAAATTAGATTATCCTTATGAAATGATTCTTAACATTTCTGTCAATTTCTTTAGCAAAATGCTTTGATTTCTGTAGAATTCTTTCTTCTTCTACTCTGTCCTTTCCATTTGTATAATGCATAAAGTAGCTTTCTTTTTTCCGCAGTTTAATAAAAATAACGTTGCTATAAGTTGGTGTTAGTAAGGAAATTCCCTGTCATGTATACCGTTTAGTCCTTGAAAAAAAAACTTCAATCGGAATCTGCTTGCAAATATCTATTCAATTTCCGTTAGCTCGGGAATATCTGACAGCAACTTGAGTGGTGGAAGCATTTCCCATTCCATTTGACATATTAAACAGCGTATGCTGACCTAGCTGTAGGTTAACCGTCTCCGTCTCTTTCGCATATATTTCTGCGCTACTCGCACTTTCTTTGGGTGCAACGCATGCATTCGAAATAACAACCGCAAATTTGAAATTCTCTCTCGCCAACGCCAAGAAACCCAGAATGAGGTTTATGGACTATGCATGGAGATGACGTGATGCAAGGCAGAGAGACAGAGACAAGGGAGTTGAGCTGGTACGATAGAGAAATTAGCGAAGCGCGTTCTCCTATGCAAACAGCATACCACACAAAGACACACACACACACACACACACACACATATAGACGCGAATATATGCTAATTAAAGGTCCTAACTGGGTCAGAAGACACGGGCCTGGAATGTAGGCACAGATGACACACGGCACAAAGCGCTGCAACAAACGCCATTTGCACGCTGGCATTTTGCTGTTTGAGGCCTATGGAGAGCTATCAATCTTGTGCATAGCCAAACATAATTTATAACTGTGCTCACACACACCTCACACACCCACTGGCAGAGCGTTAAGGCGTGGCAAGTGCAGACGAAGAGAAGAGGGGCTGCTTTTTAATGAGCCGCCAAAGCGTGAAAAAGCGCAACGATGCCGCCTCCTGTGCTTGCGCTTTGGCTGTGCAGCTGATAATTATGAATGGAGCCAACTGTAAATCAACACAAAACAAACTTAACCCACACACACACACACACATAAACACACCCGAGTCTTTGGAGGGAGCAATGGCCATTGAGCTGTCAGCTGTATGGAGCTGGGGAGCACTAGAGCTGGAGGTAACTAACATCGCTGATGCGGCAGCTACACCCAAAAATGTACGCCCCACAGGTAAGCAGCTTAATCGAGGTGCCCCAACTGCACAACGGCTCAACTCTGGCTCTCTGTCTCTGTTATCATTAGTTGCATCTTAGAGGCACTCAGTCGCTTTCAAAAGCTTTCAGAACTGCCAGGCACAGGCTGTGCAGCAACAGAACACAAAGAGCAAGTGCATGAGCGCGCTTAGGTGAGAGGGGTATTGGTAAGGCACTGAAGAGGGGTGAGGTGGACTTAGTTGGGCCAACCACTGAGAGGAATTTTATAATTTATTGCCTTGACGATAGTGGAACAAATCTATTAAAATGCGCATATTAAGCCAAAAGCAGCTTAAGTAAATTACGCGCTTATGGAAAAGGTGAAGAACAAGAAACGGGCCAAGGCACAAAAAAGAACGCAAAGAGATAAGGTCGCTCCACTCGATGTTGAAACAAAAGCCGTTCGAAGACTGTTCGAATTGCTTAATGAAGCACTAAACTTCATGAAAGAATTATTAAAAACAAACGGGCGGAAGAATATTAAAAACGAAGAGCAGCAGCTAAAATACTCTGAAAAATAATCACATATTGTAGAATAGATACACTTTTTCAAAAGGTATCAAAAGATATTTATATGTTATTTACAATAATTTTCTAAAATGTTCATAATGTAATTACAACTACTTGGACATTAAAAATAGTGTATAGAAAAGCTAGATTCGATGAGCGAACAAAGCTCATCTTATACTCCAGCTACCCCTCAACATAGGGCAGCCACGCACACACACACATACATAAATATGCCTGGCTGCTGCACAGATTATCGACTGGAGCGGACAATAAAATTAAAGTTTGTAAGGCGATAAAAAATAAATGAACAACAAAAGGCTAAAACTGAAACACAGGGAAAAAAGAGCCATCACAACAACAAGAAAATAAATAATCAGTAAAGCCATAAATAATTAGTGGAGCTGCACGTTAAACTCATATTGCAGAACGTAGAACAGCAGCCGGGGGAGGGGGGAATGGGAAGGCTAAAAGTCCAAGTTGAGATTGGCTCGGAAATTGCTTAATTAGTCACGGTTCCATCGGGAACTCGATTGTAATATGCGTAAATAATATATAAAATATGTGGCAAAAAAAAAAAAAAAAAACACGAAATAAATAACAAAACAATTCAAAGCAAATCGTATGATAAACTTTTGAGAAATTTGAGATATTACAAAACATTTTTTCATTTGCTTTTGTTGTTGCTTTTATGGAGAGCTTTTGCTTGTTTCGCATTTTCCCGCAGTTCTTTATTAATTTACGTTTCTTCTCCCTTCTCCCTTCTCCCTCTTCCGCTCGCATTGGGCGTCCCAATTTTGTACCTGGGCGTCAGTTTATTTATGGCTTTGCATTTATTAAAAAAATATTTATATGTGTATTTCAGAGCGTCTGGGCTGAACTCACTTTGCGTAACAGGTTGGCGTGTGTGCGAGTGTGTGCGTGTTGAGGTGTGTTTTGTATATGATTATTGTTGTTGTTGCGCCATTATTTAATATCAATTAGTGCCCTTAAATGTGCCAGCTGATTTCAAAATAACGACACGCATTTCACTCCATTCACCATGTGCAGATGGGAGCGGTAACAGAGACGGGGGGGCCCCTAACAAATGACAGCAATTAGAACAATATGGCAATGCGGCAATATTCCAATTTCAACGCTCTCCAATTTATGTGCGGTCAATTTGAAATACACTCAACGCACGGATGTGTGGCACGAGGGCAAGTCGACGCGACTCGAATCGAATCGCAATTGATATTGATAAATGATCAATGCTAAAGAGCTTTCGACCCACGGACTTGTTTCTTCATCAGATCGTCGAAATATTGTGTGTGGCAATTGCCAGACAATTGATCTGTGACACATTTACTATGTGGCAGCAAAATGTTACTCAACGAGTTTTTTATAGCCCAGCAGCTAGTGACGCCAGCGTAAGATACTTTTAAGGATTGCCAAAATATGTGGGGAAAACAAAGAAATTCTTTTGCTTTGCTGCACTAAAATCTGCATATTAACAAGTATTAATTGGAATACAACTATGTTGCCACCTTTCTGTTTTCAGTTCGGCTTTTCTTTTGACAATCAATTCCTGCCGCAAAAATCTCACGCTTAGCATAACAATGCGTATTTACGATGCCTGAAACCAAATAATATAGCAACCACTAATAGCAACAACAATGCAAATCAAATTCAAACCATATTATTATAAATTAGATTGCAAATCATTTTTCATAACCAAAAAGCTGATAAATATTCAAATAGACATAAAAACCTTTTGGCAAATGAAATTTAGCATAACGAACTCTTTATGCTCTTAGCAAGCAAATTGAAAGAATAAAACTAATAGAATAGCATTAATAGAAAGAGAATGATATTTTTGCATCTACTATATGGCCTGTAATAATACTCATATACTTTTACTGCTCCTATGCCCGGTTGGAGTAAGTGTATAATGAAATGTTGATCCATTTCGCATAATAAACAGTGCAGAAAATGTTCCACCAATTTGCGGCCTAACTAATTAATGGCGTTTGTTGGTCGGCAAATAACGCAAACCGACAATTGCGCCTCATTTTATTATAGTTTATAACCATTTTTCAATGAATAAATTGATTGGACTCTAATTATTATTTTATTTATTTATTAATGTTTTTTTTGGCCTGCTTGTTTGATGGTTGAAATAGTTCCTTATGGAGTTATAGCCGTAACACATATAGAATGGCGATTTGCGGCTGGATGATTGGGTCTTTGAAAATAGTTTTACAAAATTTGTGCCCACTAATTGACAATTAAGCAGGAAATAGTTTGGCTACAACAACAACAATGGCTAAATTAAATGATTGATAAAAGCGATTCGACGTCCCTCCGTTCGCCCTGTCAGTTTCAGGGGGAGTGGCGTAGACACTGCCAGCCATTGCAGAACTTTTCTACACAAAGAATAAAAAAAAAAAAACAAATAAAATGAAAAAAACTAAGCGGCTAACTGATTTTGCGAGGCAAAAGTTTTAACTTATTAAAACTGCACTTGCCACCAGGCATTGCCACATGCCACGATGCCACCCCAAAGCATTCAGAGTGCCGCATGCCTCATGCCCCCATTCCCCCTTGCCGCCTACCTCAACTCTTCAACAGAGGCGCTCAAGTATGTTGAACACGCGTCAAGTTCCTGAGGCAAAGTTTTGCGTCAACTTTTGGTATAACCCCGAACATGCCCCGCCCTTGCGCCCCATGACGGACGGCAAAGGTGAGCTCAGAGTTCATTCGAGTATTTGGACGCAGTCTATGAAGCACTTTAGTGCCGCGTTTTCCGTCATTGACAATGCACGCCAGACGTACAAACAACAACAAAAATAATTCTAATTAAAGTTTTCAATTTGAAGTTTGGTTTCGCCCCCCAAAAACTGTTATCAGCTCTCAGTCTCAGTCTCAGCCTCAGCCTCAGCATCAGCATGAGCCTCAGCTTTAGATAGAAAACAAAGCAGAGGCAACAATGCACAGGCTGCCAAACAATAGAGACGCACAATGCACAGAGAATTGAATAGAACAGTGCGCCCAGACAGACAAAAAGAGACAGCGAGCATAGAGAGTGAGGAGGCCAAACTGTATGTAATCTAATAACAAATAACTTCGGAAGTATTAATCATATTCCATGCATGTGCGTGCATGTCTGTGCGTGTGTCTGTCTGTCTACTAATTATAAATTTCAATTGTGCACAGACTGCGCTTTATTACATCAAATCCCCCCCCCAAAATAAAAACAAGAGTGGGAAGATAGCAATGGTTTGGGAACTTCAGTTTAATGGAGCCTATCAAGCGTGCCAAAGCCGTTCTGTTCAGTTCAGTCTATTCAAGCATATCAGGCAACTATGAATCATACAATAGAATAGATGATAAATGCTAGATGCCCAGCTCCAATGTCTGGCACACCGTTGATAATCATAATCGCCATAATAATGCACTTACCAACTCATACACACATCTATGGGCTACCAACTTTTGTGGTCGTCAGAGAGCAAAATTTTGGTCTTCAAAAAAAAAAAATAACGAGTTGGCAAACATAACAGAATTAATAAACCACTAGCCAAAATGCACTTGCCAAAAATGCAACAACATTGTGCAGCATATAAACAGAGATTTTTCAATTAAATTGTATGCCCAATATTTTACAGTGTAAGCGCACAAAACAGGGCATAGAGTATATGACAAGCCTGCTGCATGCATGCTATATACGCCATAAAGCTGCAACCAAAATGATTAAAAGCATTCGCCAAAATGAAGGCAACAACAGCGTTAACAACACACAACAGAGATGCCATACAAAACAGCCTCCCCATCCATATGACATCCCTTGACTAGCCAAACGACAAATCAATATTTGTTATTTTTGTATGCATGGATTGTGGGCGTGTCTGGCAGGCGGGCAGACGCCCTGTCGGAATAATCATCAGCATCTTTGACGCCGCACGCATATTAAATAAACTTTAGTCGAGAGCAGGCAATGAAGACATCCGAGGGACGAGCGATTTGAGCAGTCGATACACTAAGCGAAAAGCAATAGACACCGCTAAGCCAATGAGTATCTCATAAAGTATCTCATAGATACTTTCGCCATCTCACACTGCGGGCGAATGCATAAATTAGTTGAATGCCGCCACAACGTTTTCAACATTTTGGCAAATCCCGCAACGTTTAAGAATATGGGTATTTTGCTTCTGCTTAAATCTGTCACAGATTTGTGTGTGTGGCAGAGAGAGGGGAAGGGGAATACAGACTGTGCCTGAGTGTATGTAAGAGTTTGTAATTAAGCGCAAAGTTTGCGTTGTTATTCGTGTGGATTGAGAGCAATTAAATGCAGGTAATATGGGATTGTCACGGTATTTTCTCCGTAAGGCAGCGGGTTTTATTGCTAATATTGAAGGCTAAAGCCATGCGAAAGAGCTTTGATGTTGCAACATAATATTTGGAGCAACTTTGACAAGCAGAATCATTAGAAATAAGCACGTAATTGCAGGAAATTAGCTTTGTGGAACATAGAGAAATATATAAGAAATGTGGCTTTCTTAAGTATCTACATATTTAATTAATAAATCTATGACATTTTAATAATTGAATAAAATAACTCTTATTTAGACTACTTTTCAGTGTACTCAAAGAAATTTTATATTTAATTTAAAAACAATTTAAAACACTTTCTAACTTGAATATATATTTTTCTCTTAATTAGCTACCTTTTTAATTATCTCATAAAATGTTAAATATTTTTCAACTTTGAAATAACAACGTTTTTGTTTTATATAAATTGTAATTTTGTTTCGCTCGTTTCTAGAGAAATACTATACTGAAAGTATGCACAGTTAAAATACAAAATATTGTAGTTTGATAAGTTCTAAACAATATTGTGGACATGTTTCATCATGTTGTTTGCACTGCCCTTGCGTTTTTGATTAACCGACACGATTGCTATCAACATCAATAAGAGCGGCAGTCTTAATATGCTTGGCTAAGCAACAAGTGAACTTGTCACGAGAACCACATAATGCTGTCTCATAATGCACAGTCTAGGAGACGACTGTGTTTCCATGCGAGAAACGGTTAGTTGGGAGAAAACCCAAAACTGATAATGATTGTGGCCAGCGGGGCCAGTGGACCACAGAGCGATGGCAATAACTGGCGCCAGCTAGCCAACGTACATACATATACTCATATGAGTATGCGGTGGCAGATACCTAGACCATGAACAAGGGGCAGGGAGCTGTAGCAGAGGTTTTAGATTTCATGTGCATATTAAAAGCCAAAGTCAGAGCCGGACAAAATCAAACGGCATGGGCCGCCATAGACAAACAAATTTGCATGTGCTGCAAATGCAGCAAATGGCAGTTGTTGAGTGGCACACAACAAGGGACAGAAGGTGGGGTCGTGGGGGAATAGGGCGTGGCAGTCGTGGCAATAGCAGGAGCATCATCATTAAATATCATTAACACAGCAGCCAACAAGCAAAGCAGCGCAGCAGACATCTGACAAGCAAGCAGTCAAAAGCAGAATAGCAGAATAGAACAACAACACATCTGCAGCAGTAATAACAACAACAACAACAACAATTTGGTGATATCATTAACAAGCAAGCCAAAGGCAGCGCAATTGCAAACGGAATCGCAATAACACACAGAGCAACAGGAACAGCAACAACTGCAGAAAGGAAGCAAAAGTGTATACAAAATGTTTTTAATTAAACGCTTCCCCTTTAGTCGCATCATCAGCGGCGACATTGCCAATGTTAGAGACAGAGACAGTGCAAGAGTGTGCGAGCGAGACTTCTAGACTTGAGATTGTGCGCCTTGCGAGTCTCTCTCTTTCTCTATCTCTCCCTCTCTCTCTGCGGGTCTAATGTCTGTCGTTGCCTTTGATTCATTTAACATTTTTAATGTCTATGTGTGCGTCACAATTTTCTTACCAACTTTGTAACGCTTCTCGGAAAGCACTTCAACTTTGGGAAAAACGATTTAACCGATATAAATATATAAGTTAAGCGTTGCCAAGTGTCTTTGTAATGCTTCGCATAAAGCTCTCAAGTTCTCAAGTATGATGTATGTTTGTAAAGAATTAACAATTTTATGCTTGTTTTGTTTAAAAGTCTACTCAGGGTTTCAAATTAGCTTTCGAAAAGATTGAAGCAAAATTTCAAATAAGAACAAGAAAGCAACTTGAAGAGTCAAGCAAAAGTATTTAAGACTTTTTGAAAGACTCAAATCGTCTTTCTGAATATTGAAAAAAGTAGATAAATTTCTCTGATGCAGTTAAAAAAATATAGAAGTATGTCGCTGGGGTCGGTTCATGATTAAAGATTGTCCCAAATTAAGGTACAGAAAACATTTTTATAATGTCTACAAATTTACATAAATACATATATACATATATAAAATATATTTTCATTCGTTTTACAATTACTATTTGTGTTTGCACTCTATACTTCTTTATGCCGTCTTTTGTCCAAAATAAATAAATATTTAATTCATATTTAAAAATGTCAAAATTAAAGCTTCTTAAATATTTCCCTTTCTATATTGAAATATTTGTAATTGTTAACTAATATGTATAAGTTCTCATAACAATTAATATAAATAATTTTAACAAATTACAAGGCAAACGCATTCGTCGTAACTTCTGCTATAATAAGGATACTTATATCTACATATTGTCAAAACAAAGAGGAACAGAAACGAAAATCTTCTCTGGTTTTAATTTCAATGGCACTAAGGATGATGAACCAAAGGGCAAAGCAGCCACATTGCCAGCTCATAGATACATGCCAGACTGTGTAAGGGAACATGTGGGGACTACTTGGCATGATGTGTGTGTGTGTTGTGTGCAAGAGTATAAAATTACAGCAGAGATGCATCTGCAAGCTGATGGTAGAAAATGCCAGAGAGAGTCAGAGGGCTAGGAGGAAGCAGGCAGAGCAGGCAACAGTTGACACGACACAAGACTCATCTTGTCCATTTCCATGACATTATGCAATGCGAGTTTGCTGATGTTGTTCATGGCAATCCTTTGATATGATTTCACATAATAATGCGCTTGTTCTCATCGTATGTGTGCATGTTTTCATTTCAGATTATGAACAGAAGCAGCAACAGCAACAATAATGTTGAGGATAGGCAGTCGCATAATAAATGATTGCAAACCATAAAGCAAAAGCAGCGCAAAAGTTTGCCATGATTCGTATAATTGCAGTGTGAATAATTACATCAAAATCAACAACAACAACAACAACAGCATCAATGGCAATAGCAATGTTTTAAGTGCCGCCAGACAAAATGCATTACAAACATAATAAAAGATTATGCGCTCTATGGCTGCAGTCGGAGGGGAAATGGAAGGGGATGGGAATCGTTCGTTTGCGAATCCAGCAAAATGTTGTTATTTATGCGCTTGAAAAAGTTTTTAATTGATTTAATAAGTAATGCGATTAATAGCCACAATGTGCGCCAACAATTGCATAGACACACACCATTGATATACTCAATGCGCAGATACAGATACAGTTTGAAACTGATACAGCTATAGATACATATATACGAGTACTTTTGCAATATTGTATTTTTATTTTTCCATCATCTGTGGTTGCTGCTGTTTGCTTGCTGCTTTGACGTCAAATTTGAAGTGCTCTTAATTATGTGTTTAACTTTTGAATTTATGATGTGCTGTGCGAGTCTCGTGTGTGCTCTGCGTATTTATCTCGCAGCACAGGCAATTGATATAATGAAATGTTTGAATGATTGCGGATTAATATTGATAAGCCCAGCTGCCCTCTCTCTACACACACACACACACTCTTGGCATGACGGTACCGGTTTGTGTTCTTCATTCGATTGGAATGGCATCAAAGCTTAAAGCGCTTCATTTCATATTCAGGAGCAATTGATTTGTAAATGCAATGTTTGACAATCTAATTAAATACGTTTCCTCGAACTGTCAACGATATCAAATTATTGTATGTACATAATTACAAAAGCTAAACTAATTACTCTAAAACATTTTAAGCCACCGTTTAGGTACAATTAGATTAGCGACTAACTTGGAAATGTTAATAGTTTTATCACATCGATATCAAGCAAAATAAAAAGAAAAAAACCAATATTATAACTATTCGAAACTTTTTTGATTTAATTAAATCGATAACTTGAGCTTGGGCCAATGATTGAAATTTAAGTCTATCAATCAAACTATTTTATTTAATAATATTATTTTAAAATAAGCATTAATGAATTATCGATGATAAAATTCACAGACTGCGATTAATATTGCGAAGGTTTTCTAAGGATAAGCACTTGCATTTAACAGTCCTTTCTAAAGCGTTTCTTTATCACGCTGAGCATTTTACTCGGCGCTTTATAATTGAAAGTAAACAGAGCTTACGGTTCAGAATGAAATGGTGACCGTTATCATCATACTGGGTAGCCAAAGATAATACCCGATAAGAGCTGTCAATTTATCATTTTTAAACCGAGCGAATATGCCAAAGAAATAAAAATAATAATACAATGGAAATGAAAAGGAGAAGTGCAAAAAGAAATCTAGTGGGGCTAACTGAGCTTCTCCTTTTTGCCCTTCAAAGGCCCAATTACGAGTGACAGACAATTGTCCCAAGCTGATGCTGCTGGCCCCAACCCAAATGGGCACAGCTCGCCCGCCCGGGCTTCAGTGAGCACAACGGATTGACCATGACAAAGTAATGACAGTTTACAAAAGATGAAATAAACAAATGAGCAGAAAGAAGGAAGCGCTGCACGACGCACATACGCAAATAAACAGCAGGAGCAGCAGGGGGCAGTAAGGGTCCATGGGGATAGAGGAGCGTGCGAGAAGCAATACGCATAAGCAATTTACAGCAGCTTCTGTGCCTGGGAGAACTGTATAGCGTTCATGCTTGCGTTTCATTTGTTTTCGCAGCAGTTAAATGAAATTGCATGTAACTGCAGGGGGAAGGAGGAGGTGGTGGGGGCGTGGCAGGCAGGCAGGCAGCATTCGCATTTGTAGTGGCTATCATTACACATTTATCGTAGTTGTTGTGGGTGCCATTGGTCAGGCGTCCACAAGATGCTGATGATGATGATCATAATAATGATGAGAACGCGACAACATAGCGTTGCCTGGGCGTGGGTGTGAATTTAATAAAATACGCACACACATACAGTCAGGCACAGACACAAAGGCAGCCATGACAACAGTCAATACAAAGGAGCTTTCTCCTCTCTCGCCCTCGCCCTGCTGTCAACGCTCTTAATGTACAACAACTATTTTCAATTATTGCCAATCAAATGTTGCATTCAATTGATGTGTACAAGCAGCAGCAACGGCACCAACAATCAGAGGCAAGAGGCAACCTGATTATGGCCAACGTTCGTTTGAGGGCAAGCTTATTTAGTTTGTGCTGCCTGCAGGCGCAAGATTTGCACAAAAGGGCAGCGAAGGCAACATGAAATAGGTCCAGGGGCTGGGTCTTGGGCAACTTCAGAGCTGGTCTAAGAGCCGTGTAATTAGTTTGCAAGTGAGTGTCAGGATTAATCTTTGAGTGTGTGTTTGATTGTCGGCACTACAATGAAGTAGAGACAGTGTGAGAGAGAGAGAGAGTGAGAGTGATAGACTAGCATACACTGTTACAAACTAACACACACTCAAACACACTTCTGCACACACGTCTACTAATAATAATGCTGCGCAAATACACTTGGCTGGCGCCCATTTTGAGGCCATGCGTACTCCTGCTCCTTGCGTATGGGGCAAGGGGGCAGCTTGGTCAAAGAAAGTGCGCGACGCACATGTTAATTGAAGGCCTGGGCAAACAGAGGAATCCTTGCAATTACGTATTCGTATGGCGGCAATGAGAGCGCAATTGTGCAACAGCCGTAATGACAGAGTACACTGCACTAAATAAGACTAAAGAAATTAAATTGTATTCCACAATATTTCTATATTAGTCAAAGCAGAATTAAGCCGGTAAAATAGGTATTTTATAAACGTGGCAGCATAATCAAAGTAACTCCATGTTAAATGTTAATGAAATAATAGGCAACTTGATTAATAAAATGTATCTGAAGGTAGTTCAGTACTGTTCTTAAAAATGTAAGTAATTTAATCTTAAATATTGATCTTTTCTTTCTCTGACTTTAAAATGCACAGCTCTAGTAAATTGAGTATTATTATTATTATTTGTGACTAATTTATTATCAATATCTTATACTACCATTATTCAGCACTTTGCCAGAATGAGCTAACCTAAATTTAATCAAATTGAAATTTTTCGTGCAGTGTATGAGCGTCTGCTAATTAGGTTATGTTTGATTGTTGTAATGTGCAACCCAAAATCAAGGCGCCTAACCTATATCGCGCTATCTCCCTTCAACACTCGTGTGTGACGCTTGGCATCTCTGTGTCTCCAGTCTCGAGTCGTAAGTGTTTGGTCAATGGCCGAGCAATGGGGAAATTGGAGTTCGCCAATGGAATTTAATCAAGTTTTATTTGCACTAGTTGTAGTTGGCAAGGGATGAGCAATGAGCAATAAGCAGTGGGCAATGAGGAAGCACAATTCTCCACTCTCTATACAGAGAGCAATAAAGTTGCATGTACATATGTATGCATGTATGTGTGTACGTGTACATGTGTGCTTGTATGTATTTGAGTATTGATTGTCATAATTAAAAGCTACAGTTGCTGTTGCCATTGCTGCTGTTTGGTATCTTCCACAGTGTTGCACGTACTTTGTTAGTTGTTGTAAGTTCGCAGCTGCTGTGAGTTTTGTAACTGCGCTTTAAAAAGTTTGTTGATTGAATGCAACGCTGCACAATTGTTGCAAAGGCCAGCCATAAAGTGGCCTTATGCTCGCAACACTTCTCCCTCCCTCCCTTCTGCTCGACCACCACCCCCTCCCTCAGTCAGCCCACAAGTTTTATAGCTATTCTTTTGTATGCTCTGTGGATTAGTTCTTCATTGTTTAGCTGCAAGCGTGGCGCTCTGCAGATAACAGATACACACACACACACACACACACACACACAGGCACACGCACAGAGAGATCAAGAAATGCAGTGGGAGTGGGAGTAGGGCAAGTAGCAGGAGGGGGGACCTAGCAAATTGTGTGCATCATGTGATGTGCGATGCGAGTGCGAACGATAGGTGGCGCTGCAGCTGTCGGGGCTAAGTAGTGGGAGTTGAAATAGATGGTGAGCCGTGGGCGTGACCACCACTGAAAGCACTGCTAACTAGCTGATTTCAACTCACGACACATACATACATATACACATATATTTATGATGCCAAAGCCGCAGCTAAGAACCCGTTCTGGAGTGTGCACAACACAGCTGTGATCAGAGCTGTAGAGAAAAATAAATGCCAACATTTTTGTAATGGAAGCACTTCATATTTTACCAAAGATTTAAATAAAATACTTTTTTTTATACAACTTATTATGCAACTGCTGAGGATAGAAAACCCGCTAAGTGATTGCGGTTAATTGCAATGAGTGCAATCTTTATAAGTGGCGCGAATATTAAATTAATTATTTCCATGATGCTTATTAAAGATGAAATCAAAACAGAAAGTTGAATAGAAAACTAAACAAAATAACTGTACTTTATATTAATATTCAACAAATTATCCAATGTTCTCGATTCGGAGATTTTAATATAGTCTATCTACAAAAAGAAATCTCTTTATTAAATTTATCATTACAGTTTAAAACTTATCGATCTCCATTTCGTACCAAATCACAACTAGCTACAATTACTGCAATCTACATTTATCAAAATTACCGAATCTATTTTTATGGCTAATCATTTACGTAATACCCAGATTTAAACCCGTTGCAGACCCAAGCGACTGTCGACCGTCTACCTTATCTTAATCAGATCTTAATTACTGAACTCAATCGGACAATGCTTGTTCCCATTGTATTCGTACATTTATCACAAGGTTTTTATCAAACCCTAACAACCTCACAGCTGCAGTTCCGATTCCGATTGCTTTCACTGTCGAATCACTGTCGAAACCACCACCCCCCATCCCAAATTGTACTTACACTCATTGTGTGTGCACACACAAATTTTGTACATTTTCACTTAGTTATTACATTCATTTTGTTATTTATTTATGGGCTGGCCGAGCCCACGTATACCCGTACTCCATACTTATGCCCTTTAGCAAGGCAAGTACGAGTAATTCTCTCTTTTCTATATTTTCTTGTTCATTTTTGGCTTTGTCAATTGTTGTGCCGGGGCCGGTCTATTGACAAATATTACGTCGTATCCCCCATGGCCCCCCTAAGGGCAGAGACAGTGTCGCTTCGCCTGTGCTCATTGCCGTTGTTATGATTATTGTCTGAGGCATTGTCAGGCGGAAGAACGAGGAGTAGGAGGAGGAGGAGGCCATTTTCTATATCCACAACACGTACAGTCTGTGCCGGTTGTCGTATAATACGAGGGTCGTTTGATAAGTCCGTGACTTTTTGAATAAAATATATTTTTTTCGTCAAAGAAGCGTTTTATTTCTCAACATAATCTCCTTTTAGCTCTATACATTTAGTCCAGCGTTTTTCCAATTTTTTTATTCCTTCCAAATAATAGGTTTTCTCAAGGCCCTCAAAATAGTCGTTTGTTTCTGTGATGACCTCTTCATTTGACCCGAATCTCTTACCGCCGAGCCATTTCTTCATGTTTGGAAACAAAAAATAGTCACAGGGGGCTAAATCTGGAGAATATGCTGGATGGGGTAGCAGTTCGTAGCCCAATTTATGAAATTTTGCCATGCTGACTACACACGTGTGCACCCGTGCATTGTCCTGATGGAACAGCACTTTTTTTCGCCAAATGCGGTCGTTTCTGCTTCAAATCAATATCGAATCTGTCCAAAAGCTCTGAATAATATTCGCCGGTGATCGTTTTACCCTTTTCAAGGTAATCGATGTGAATGATACCTTGTGCATCCCAAAAAACTGTGGCCATGACCTTGTTGGCCGACAGACCCACCTTGGCCTTCTTTGGTGCACGTTCACCCGGAGAAACCCACTGTCTTGATTGTTCTTTGGTCTCTGGTGTGGTGTGGTGGATCCATGCTACGTCTACGGTAACGAAACGGCGCAAAAATTCGTTTGGATTGCGGTTGAACATCGCCAAACACTCCTTTGAAATGGTCACACGGTTGCGCTTATGGTCGTGTGTGAGCAATCGCGGCACCCATCGCGCGGAAAGCTTTTTCATGTCCAAATATTCATGTAAAATGTGATGTACCCGTTCAGTTGAGATGCCTACAGCCTCAGCTACCTCACGCACTTTCATTCTCCGATCATCCAATATCATTCCATGGATTTTGTCGACGATTTCTGGCATGACGACCTCTTTTGGGCGACCTGAACGTTCGGCATCACTTGTACTGGTACGACCACAACGGAACTCAGTAAACCATTTCTTAACCATTGAAATTGATGGTGCAGAGTCCCCATAATATTTATCAAGTCTTTCCTTGGTTTCGGTGATGGATTTTTTACGCAAAAAATAATGCTTAATTAGCACACGAAATTCACTTTTTTCCATTTTCGTTAAAATTCACGAGATCGTCTGCTTTCAATGCCTATAAAACGCAAACCAAAAAACGCAGCTTTCTCAAAATTTTACAGTCAGCTGTTAATCGATAACTGCTGACAGGAGCAGTGTTGTATTTAGAGCAGGTGCGCGGCAAATACAAAAAGTCACGGACTTATCAAGCGACCCTCGTACGTTATTTGCATGAAATTACTTGACTATGGCAAAAGGGAGAGTGAGTTGTAAGGGAGTAGCATAGTATATCCTGGCCAACCATTCCCTTCTTGGTTTATTAGCATGCTCCAGAGATTAGACTTTGCCGGCAAAGGACAACATTTGATTTCTTTTTCCCAACCACCCACAGACTGACAGTTAGACAGTCCAAACAAACTCACACAGCGAATGCAAGCGAACCGGGCTAATCAGCACAAATGCCAAAGTACAAAAGCCAAATCGAAAGTAAAAGCAAATCAGAGCAAAAAAAGAAAACAGAGAACAAAAGGACAACAACAACAAAGAAAACAAACAAAAATGTCTCTAAAGAACTTCCCAATTCGAAGTTGAACTCCGCCCCGCAGGCGTTCTCTGACACTGGCAAAAAGACGTCAATCACAATCACAATCACGAATCACGAATCGAATGCGAGCGAAAAAATAAAAATGTGAAAAATTTGATATGCCTTCTAGGTACTCGTAGTTGTTGTAAGCCCTACCCTTACACTTGGCATTTCCCACTAGCTGTTAAGCAAGTATATGTTGAGGTTTATTGATTTGTTTCCTTCAGCGCCTCTGTCTCGGCCTGTAAACTGATATTTGGCATTTGAAATGCGAGCAGCCACATTTCTGTGGGGGAGTTGTGCCACCAAATACCTTGTCTCCAGTCTTTGAAGTCTGATAAGCCCAAGCAGCGGATTAGCCGCTCAGCGATTTAAGTGATTGTATATCTTACAGATATACGATTTAGGCAAGCAACCGATTTACCCAGAGAAAAAAAAAAACACCAGAGATGCTGAGATTTAATAGCTTTGGTTAAGCTACTCCAAGTGGGCGTGCCAGGTGCGAGATACAACTGAAAACTTCCACTCTAGAAAGTGTGTAGAGTATTGGAGTATTGGAGTGTATGTGTCTCTCTCAAGTTTGTCCTTGTGTTTAAAGTGATTTGTGATGCTTTCAGTGCTCTAGCATAGGAAAGTTGTTTTCTTTTGCTTCTTATGCTTTTTTGGGTTTTTGGGTAAGTTGGCAGTGGTTTTTATGGTTGTTTAGTTGCCAGTTTAGCTCTGCCAAGATAAGGGCAGTAAAAGTTCAAGATTGGAGCATGTGAATTGTTGCAATTGTAATGCGAGTGCTCTTCTTCTTCTTCCACCCACCACAAACTTCACTTTACAGACGTATGCACTTGATTCCATGGCCAGCAATCAATCGATAAATCTGTGAATCGGGCACGGAAATTACACAAAACTTTTTAGTGTTATCGTATGAAATACGATGAGACGGTTTATAAATTTACCATTTAGCTGAGCTTCGAAATGCCTTTAAATCTAGCAATTGTATACAGTAAAAATGTGTTCGGAGAACAGTAAATTTATCAAGTTAAAGAAGATATAACAAATGAAAGTTTATTAAAGAAATTAAATGTCAACTCTAGATGTTTTTATTTAAAGTCAAATCTAACTTAATGCCCAATTTCTACTACCCTGCTGTAAAATACTCTTCAATGTTGTTTGTTTTTACCAAAAAGAAAAAAGAAAGGACAACTTCAATCTAAACCCGTCATTATTTGTGCTTTAAGCCATCAACTTGTAGTTGTTTTCGGACACACAGATGCAGACAAGAGACTAAGTAATTTAACGACAAACTAATTGCATTTCAGGCTTCAACCCAAATTACTTTTGCCAGTTAAATTGCGTCTTCTTTGCGTCCGATAATAATTGTAAGCTAAATATCTACACAACGTTTTGATTAACAATAAGTGATTTGTTTACTCCGTTTCGCCCAAGAAAATCCTAAATAATTAAAGACCTCTGCAAGCTTGCAATTAAGTCGCAAAAAAAAACAACAAATGTACAAAGCAATGTGAATGAAATCCCGAGCTGTTGTTGCTAATATCAAACACAAATAGAATACATATTATAATGGATACGAACCTTGTACAACAGCATCAGACATCCTGAGCCATGCTTAATTCAAATTCCAATGAACAGCAGCCAACAATAGCAACGTAAACAAGGAGAATAACAAAAAACACAAAGCAATTAGCCCAAATGGACGCACGAACGAAATGTCTGAAAAGAGAGCAAGGTAAAATATTTGCATTAGTTACTGGAACTGAACACAGAAGGTGTAGCAAATATGTACATAAAAATACAATACAATACAAATATACTATACACAAGGTCGACTAACTGGGATCCCTAAATATGGGCAAAAAAAAATAAAGAAATAAAGCTAAAAAAAATCCTTTTTTAATTTCTTTTACGCGCCGCAATTGTAATTTGTATCTGAGACGCAACTGTTTGCGGCAGCTAAATAAAGTTATAAAGGCATAAAAACGCGAGTGTAAATAAAACCAACACGCCAGGCAACAACAACAACAACAACAACAACAACAACAACAACAACGAGAAACACAAAATCATTTCCAAGTATTAACATGAGCAAAGCCAAAAACAGTAACTCGAACTCGAACCAGAACCACGAAGTGCGTTGTTGTTGCACATAAAATTTCATTGATTACATTTGTTTGTGCGTTAAATGTCGGGGGTCTTAGGTCCTGCTCCTATGTGTGGTGTGTGCCTAGGCTCGTTTCCTGTTTACACAGGCGTCGCGTCCTGTGCAGCTCTTTAACCCAAAGCTACACGCAAGCCTAATGAAATTCATTGCCGCCCACGAGAAAAATGCTCAAATATCGCTTAAATGTGTTGCATATCTGCGGCCTGGGTTATTTGGGGTCCCTCAAAGTACACCAAATGCTTCGTATTATAAATGTGTGCGCGCACCTAAAAATATTTAAAATGCTATTTATATGCTAATACCCCAAAAGGCATTCATTGAAATATGTTGCGAGGGCAGCATTAACAACAACATCACAACGACAACAACAACAACAAAAAACGGTTGTGCAATGTGCATTTCACATTTTCTACTTGTACACAACTGTTAGTTTCCACTAAATCCCCATTAATTAGTAGCATTTAAGGCGGCATTTTGGGTTTAAAAAACAAAAAAAAAGAACTAAAATCAAACGAAAGAGAAAAATATGTAATATACTTAGTAAAAAGAGCCACGCCCCCGCCTGCCACTGCACATGCTCAGGCAAGCTCTATAGCATTAAAGCTACTTAGCATTAGGCCGGCCGGCTGGCAGAGTAGAATGCCCCTCGCACAGTGGTCCCAACAGCTGTGAACAGGTGTTGAAAACGAGCCCATAACATTTAAGTCAATGACTGGCAGTAGCTTTGGCCAACTGATGCATGAAGCAGGGCAGGTGTCTGACCAGTCCACGTCGCTTTTTCTGGGTGTTCATAGATTTATTGTGTGTGCTGCAAGAGACATAAATTAGCCAACGACTTAAAAAACATTTGTCTATTGTCAGCGAATAAGAAAAATAGTGGGAAAATATACACATATATATTTTAAAAAGCGGCTGGGAAACTGAATTTATAGCCCATGTAATCCTAAGCAATTTTTGAAAACGTACAAAACGTAAACTTCATTTAAAATAATGCCATTTGAAACTATATATACTAGCATTGAATTCATTATGCTAAAATAATAATCCATTATTGAAATATATATTTTACTTAAGCTGTAGAAGAAAATTTAAATATATTTTAGAACTAGTAATCAATTTGGAATTTGGTAATTAAATTCAAATATTCTAATATATCATATTTATTTAATTTCATTTATTTTCATAAAGCACACATTATCCCAATATGATGAATTCAATTCACATAATGTAATGACAATTTAACCCCTTCATTTTAAGCCAATTTACTTTGTAACCCAGCTAATATTTAATGTTGTAAAAGCACTTTAATTTACGTTGAATACCTTGCAGCAATTGCCACCACTGTGCGCGTTGTCCTGTTCGGCAAGGAGCAGCAGCAGTCCTCTGGCCCAAATGTAGGCAATACTAGTAAAAAGAAATAAGCACTCAAAAGCAAAAAAAAATATATAGTACATATATATTCCCAACAGCTCTTTTGGGCTCTTTTATGCCACTGCACACACACGACAGCAACAACAAAAATAATAACAGCGACAACAACAACTATAAATGGCATGAAGGCAGGCAACGAGGCATTTGCCTGCATTTAATAACGTTTAGGTTGCTGAGTATCTGCATCTGTGTGAAAAGTGGGAAAAACATGGCACACGGAAAATGGGAATGAAATAAAACATAACAAAACATTTGAAAATGATATGGGAAACACACCGGACCAGACACACACATAACTACATGCATATGTATGGAGGTATGGATGGATGTATAACTGAATTTTTACCCATTTATGTGGGGTATTTTCTATTTTCTTTTTTTGTTTTTGTTTTTCAGAGCGCTCGCAACGCATTAATTTCATTCACACTTCGAAGCAGCATTTGAAAAATATTTAAGGCAAATATGCAATAACGGCATGTTGGGAACAATAATATTTGTCTAGGAGCGGAACAGAGGAACGGCAACCCGACAAAAGGGCGCTCAACCAAAAGGGGAAATGCGGCATTGAAGAAGGGCAGGAGAGGTGTGAGTTAAGAGCTGTGAGAAGAAGCACGCGCATAAAATACGAACTCTCGTTGTTGTTGTTGTAGTTGTTGTAGTTGCGATAGGGCCTAGATGCAGGGTCACCTCGAAACGTTTGTTTAACAATTGAAATATATGTACGTACAACAACAGCCAGAACGCATAAGTGCAGCCCTATCCAATACACTCGGAAAATGCTCGCATAAATAAATGTAATATATTTGGAATAAATATTTTTGAGAGTCCTTGGAGACTGCTAATTTAAGAAAAGTTAAATGGTACGTAAAAGTGTAATTGAATTATTTTTATCAAGATTAAAAGCACACTCTCTAAAACTCTTACTTCCATAAAGCGATTGATTTGTTTTCTATTTCATAATATTTTATATTAATATTATTTCGTCAATGACTCAAAAATAAATAACTGTTAAACAACATAATAAAGTCTGAGAGACGCTGCTTTCAAATTGAAAACATCACATAAATGTTCTAAATTTAATTTAATTTGTAATATATTTTCCAAGGCTTTACACCATTTAGGCAGCTCTAGCTCTAGAATTTGTAGAAGTGTAACTGAAAAAAGAACAAAAAAGCGATTGGGCTCAGGTCTGTTTGCATTTGTCTCGCGTTTGCCTTGATCCCTAGACCCATTAGTGTGCCTAGCACACACACACTTATAGACACACACAAACACAACAGGCACAGTGGCTGCCGAATTCCACACTGCTAACCCTCTCCAATAACAACAACAATGAGAGCAAGAGCACCATGTCATGGTGTTTGGGATTTTTCAATGTGTAAAACTACCTGTCGCAGTTGTTGCTACTGAAACTTGCCTGCTGCCTAGCTGGCTGGAGGAGGATTGTATGGCTGGCTGACTGCCGAGCTGGCCTGGCCTGGCCCCGCCTGGCATTGCTGTGAGCCAGGCAAAACTATCTTTTAACACGCACAACGCATTATACGAGCACCTTGCCAGGGTAACAGTCGGTTCAGTCAGAACTTGCCCCAACAGCTTGGACTGGGGCATTGCGAGTATTTTCCCCAAGAGTTTACTGTTCTCCCCCAACCCTCTTAGCGAGTGTGCCACGTGAATTTTATTCCTGCAACACCGTCGCGACTCTCGACTGCCGACAGCCGACTGACGATGCCCCCTCAAACTCTTGTGCTCTTTGCTGACGACATTTGTTGTAGTTGTTGCTGTTGTTGGTATTGCCTCTGGTTTCTTAATACTATTCTACTTTTTTGTTGCTCTCCATTTTCTTCTTTTTTTTCAGCTCTCCTTTGGAATGGTTCTGGCGTATTTTGGTTGGGCTTTGCTCGCATTTGCGTTGGCTTTTCTTTTCAGTTTTTATTTCAGTTAAGTGAAATGTGCATAGCAATAGGAACAACAACGATGACGTCGAGAGAGAGAGCAAAAACTACACTGCCAGCGTCAGTAGTTGGTCCTGTTCACATGAATGTGCATGTATGTGTGCTTGTGTGTGTGAGTCTACGTCTGTCTATGTTCCTTAAATAAATTTAGCTTAGTTTTTGAATGGTTTTTGCACTTGAGAGGTTTATATTTTGCCATTGCAATGCAGCAGCCGAGCACGAGTACGAGTACTCGTATTAGATTTGCATCACTTGAGTTGGCGTAAATGCATTTTGGGGCTACGGGGTAATCTCAGACTGGCAGATTTGTGTGCATGCAACCCCCTCGACGGAGACACACTGCGTGCGAGTTACCAACAGTTTTCCCGTTTACAGTTTTCTGCTGAAAATTGTTTGGGCGTGTGCACTTCAAACTTGACAGCGCACAGCACTGTGAAGTGAGTGCAGATCAACATTTACTAGCACGTTTTCAATGTTTTCAAAGCATTTAATTTCTTTGTTTTTACTAGCCCCTGCGTCTGAGTATTTCACATGCATTGCGTTTAATCATAACTTTACAATTTATCTCGGTCATGATGGATGTTTGTTTAATTCGTAATTAATTATTTACAAATTTTATCCTACGTACTAAAATATTACAGTTATTATTCTGGATGACAGTTTTGTTTTCTATATTGCTTCTCACAGTATAGAGTTTCTCTCTATTTTATTTATTTAGCACTTACATTTTCAAAAGGTGTATATACACTTATTTTAATTCTGCTTCTGCGAGTAATTTATAGTAATCTATAGTATATATGCTTTTTATACCCGCCTACCCAAAGGGTAGAAGGGTATTATGGCTTTGTGCCGACCGAAAATGTATGTAACAGGCAGAAGTAAGCATCTCCGACCCCATAAAGTATATATATTCTTGATCAGCGTCAACAGCCGAGACGATATAGCCATGTCCGTCTGTCCGTCTGTCCGTCTGTCCGTCCGTATGAACACCTAGATCTCAGAGACTATAAGAGATAGAGCAACAAGTTTTTCGCGACAGTATGTCTTATTGTTGCACGCAGATCAAGTTTGTTTTTGATTTTGGCCACGCCCCCTCCCGCCCCCGTAAATCGAATAAAACCGAATTGCAAGCGTCGTTTTAAACCTAGAACGTTCAATTTTGGTACGCACAATACTAATCACCATCTTAATGATCTCTGCGAATTTGGTTACAATCGGATAAAAAACACAGAAGTTATTAAGATATTACTTTTATAAGGCGTTACCACGTGCAACTGCTAGTGCTGCCTAGCTAGTTGCTATGACACTCCGCGACATAATAATGGTGTTCAATAAGCCAACTAAAGTGCCGCCAAGCTAATAACTTCGAACAAAGAAAATTTTGATATATTATTTTGGTATTTTTAGTATATTTTTTTTTAGTATTTTTTCAGTATATTTTTATACTGTTATATAAATATAATATTTTGATGGTAAAATTGGGTGGCGGGTATCTCACAGTCGAGCAAACTCGACTGTAGCTTTCTTACTTGTTTATATTAACTCTGCGGTATTCGTATTTTAATAGTTTATTTATATTAATAGTATTTCATTTGGCTTAGTATTTTCAAACTAATTATATAAGAGTTAAAATTTGTATTATACCAACAGTACCCCTAGTTTTGTTTTTCCCCAGTTTCGATGAGAATTTTTCGTTTCCTTCAACAACTCTATGGAAAGCGCATAATGTAGTGTGTGGAAAATGGAAATGAAATCGCAACCTAGTTATGTTATGTGTATTGCAGTTTTTTGTGGCAATCTGCAGATGCATTTGTATCTCAATATCCAATGCAGCAATCGTTGAAGCTGCCAGCAGCAGGTTCACCTATGACAAATTGCCTAAACGCAGCTTCAACTTGCCACTGGCGTGGCATGGTGGCGCGTCGTTGCTTGCAACGAAATGGTGCAATTTATGCAAAGAAATGCAAGTGGCGACCACAGCGTGGCAACTGCCCCTTTTTATGCTCCCTCCTCAACGCCTCATCACACATGCTGCGGCTTGGCTACTTTTTATGCTGCCGCAAACAATTCAGCATGTATTTTTTAAATGTTGCCCATAAATTGTTGCCACTGCTCGCAGTGCGTGGCGTTTCGTTTCGTTTTGTGGATTCGCCAGTTTCGTTTGCTAGCATATTTCCATTGCATGCCTTTGTTACAACTCGCACAATAACAATAACAACAACAACAACAACAGTAACAGTAACAGCCACGGCAACAACCACAATACTGCCACGCTTTTCTTGTTGCAGCTACTGTTGTTGCTGTTCTTGTTGTTTATGTTTTCTTTCGCCTCATACATAAATACATGTTGCCATACAAGCGCAAGTAAGAGGAGTATTTCATAAACAGCTGCCTGGGTGGTGCTCCTACTTTCCGCCCCCACCCCCGCCCTCACGACCCCTACGGCAAAAGCAGATTCGCTCTAGGTGCAAAATGTAACCATGCTACGCTGCGTGCCTCAGGCAGCGAACCGCATATATCGAGATACCAAAAAGAAAACCCAACGAAACGCAACCAAATACGCGCATATTTTGAGCCACCCCTCCCTTTCCATCCTCCCCCTCATCATTCGCGGCATAGCCCACCTCTGTCAAGCATAGTCCAACATTGCGTTCTCCAAACAACATAACACATAACACACACATAACAACTCCCTGGTGAGTATTTATGCGGCTGAGCTGGCAAGCATTTTAACTTCTACTTCAGCCAGCTATGTATGTTAGTTGCTTGGCGGTACGTTAACTTTTTTGCCGCACTGTAAACAGCATTTGCCATGTTTCCCAGCACAAATATTTCGCATCTTTTGTTCTCTTCGTTTCTCTATTGTAATAAAAATGCTGTCTCTGTTGATTTTTCTACTTATGTGCGTGTAATTTGAGACTATCTCTCTTTTTACCTACCAACTTCGACTGCAGGTAGTCGTCGTAAGGGGGGCGGGGGTGGCAATCTTCAAATGGAAAACTCCCTTTATGAAAATTCACATCTAATTCTCATCATCATCGTCTTGCAAAACATGTTCATAAGCCATAAGGCCTCCTCAAACATGGGCTGATAACATTTTTTTTATGATTATCTATCTATGCCAGGGAACACTGTCAAACTCCATTTGCATTTGCAGAAAAAACTTTTGCTCAAAATTGTTTTTTTTTTTTTTGTTTGTTTTGTTTGTTTTGCCCACCGACAGACAGAAGAAGGCAGAGACTAGGCATCCGTCCATGCAGCGTTCTATCCCATCCATCTATTTACCTAATATATCTTCATAGTCGCCAGTTTACGGCCTCGGTCTCGACTCGGTCTTGGTCTGGCTATCTGCCGCCTGATCTCGCCCTGCCTGCTGCTGCATCTTCACTCTCCCTCTCTCCCTCTCTCTCTCTCTCTCTGCATGCTGTCATCGTCTGTTGAGATTGGTTCTCGTCTTTCTATCTGGTATGTTTTTTTCTTTGCTTGTTGTGCTTCCGTATACTAATGTGGCGCAGCCACGTCGATGTCCTCATCCTCATCCTACTCCAAGTCTGGTCACTTGCTCCTTTTATGTGTGAGTGTGTGTGTGTGTGTGCGTGTGTGAGTGTGCCTCATATTTACGACTCTCTGAATGTCTCTGCAGTCCGTCAAGTCGAGTGTACCAAGGGTATCTCATGCCATCATCTCTTAAACGATGGCGGCGGCAATTCCTCAAGTGTTTGGGCTGCTGGTCGTCCGCTCCACTTGAAAATTTGGCATCAAATGTCAGCGTCAGTTTGCCTGCCGTTTGCGCTCGATTCTCGCATTATTATTTTTGTTTTCCTTTTTAGAGGCTTCTGCTGGCAACGCCAGTGTCCGATTTAAATGAGTTTTTCAACAAAAAATACTTGTGCACGTACGCCAAACGGAACCCGGGCACAGACATGGATAACGACAACTACCATTGCGACTATGAATTTGACTACGACTACGACTACTTTCGTTTCTAGCTGTGCTGCGAAAGAAAACGCAGCACGCATTTGCCAGAGCTGTCACCAGACGACAGCAATGACAACGGCTTCCTCTTTATGGCCACCACTATTTTGGGCTCTCCAGTCGAAAACTCTTAACTCTCAATGCCATTCAATTTATGCTCTGTCATTTTTAATGAATCACTTAATTGTCCTTCAATTGAGTTGAGCATGGGTTGAATAGTTCTAAAAGACCGCTGTAATTCGAGTCGACTTCATTTCTAATGCCGATTCTTTGGCTATTGTTTAGAATATCTTTCACAATTATGATATGGATTAAATAATATTTTCATACAGTCTTCTCATATTACATATTTTCGGTTTTCCTATTTTTTATTCAACAAATTATTTACTTTACTTTTTGTTTTAGAAATCTCTTTTTCAGATTTCAATTCAATGCTACGAGCATCTTCATTAGTTATTCACACAGCTCTTCACAGTCGGACACTTGAAACTTTTGCTGCCAACTACTCTTAACCAATTCTTAAAAAGAAAGATGGAGAAAAAAAAATAAACTTGTCTAAATGCTCTTGAACAATAAATGAAGAAAACGAAATAGAACTCCCCCCTTCTTTTATAGCTGAACAAAAACCTATTTTCCCATGCCTCGTCGAGGCGTCGCATCAACATCAAACATCAAAACTACTTGCACAAGATGAAATTACTCAAAAAGAACTTCAAGTGTCGCCGTTGTCGTCTCCAATGGCCTCCACTTCATTTAGAAGAAGCCGTTGTTGTTGCTTGGTGTTATTATTGTTGTTAGTTGAAAGTGTTGTCCCTCATCTTGTGCTCATTTCTGTGCCCTTCTTCTCTTCTCTTCCACAAATTTTGGCAACGCTTCTAGCTAACAAATTTCAAATAGTTTTCAACTCAATTTGCGCACGCATCTCTCTATTATAAAGACTTGGCACTCACAAACACACTCGGCTCCTCTAATGACAACCGGCCAACTGTCTGATGGGCCTCTTGCTACATAAACAAATGAAATGAGGCCCGCAATATAATTTTAACTAAGCGTGATATGGCACACTTCGAATGGCATAGGGATCCCTCTGACTGTCTGGCAGCCTGCTGTCCTGTCCTTGTCGGCAACTTCATCATTTTCCTCGCATGATTCGGCATAAAATTTCATTCACACCATTTAATTCTGGTACGCGGCGATGCTCTGTTATATTGTTGACATTTTCAGCTCAACATTCGTCGAGAATTATATGATGGCACTGGCAGCAGGAGGAGGAGAAGCAGAAGTATCTTCTGCTCCCTCGAAATGCCGCCCGTCTCTAGAGCATATGGGCATGATACTCATCATCGACTCGCTCGTCTCTCGGCGGCGGGGTCAACCACTAATTAAGTGCAGCATAACATGCGTTTTTATAACTCAAATTTATGTTTGGTTTTTATGGCCCAAGTTAGTGGCTGCTGCCTGGATCAATCAGCATGGCGATATATTTGATATGTAATTAAGACAAACGTGATGTAGACTTGACTACTTTTTCCCCATACATAAAATAACTGTTTTTGCTTTTGCCGTACAGATTTTTATTTATTTTCATACGCCATTCGTTCGCCTTTAAAGTTGATTTCGTTGTTAGTTGTGCTTGCCCCCGCGGGCAATGAAATTTGATTGAGTTTTAGTGCCGCCGCATATGATTAACAAAGCGCAACTGCATGCTGAGAAAAGAAAGCCTTTTTCTTCACCTTGCAACCGTGCAACTTTTGCTGTTTGTGGCATGCATTTTTCATTTTTTACTTTTCTGTTCTGTTTCTTTTTTTTATATGCATTTCTCTGTGTTTGTTCTTTAATTAGCGATACATTTTTTAGGTTATGTTCAGTTAGTCTGGTCAGCCGTCCCGCTGTGTCAACGACAGCTGCGGAATACACACAAGTCAACATAGTCTTTGGGTAACGACGGATGGGCAATTTATTAGCATAATTAAAGCCGTTTTTATGGCATCATGATAATTAAATTATTAGAAAACAAAATGTAGAGAAAGTATTTTCCCAAGCAAACATGCTTCCTACAATTTATAATATATTGTAAATTGAAATTTATAGTCTCCAAAACTATAATATCACTATTTGATAATTGTCTACTATCATTTCCTACAACACCATCATTTAAAGATTGTAGAAACAATAGTAATTAAATTATGAGGAAATAAAATCTAAAAAAAGAATTCCTTATGTTCCTTACAATTTGTAAAAGAGGTTGGAATTTATAGTCATCACTGTTTGATAAGTTTCTAAAATGTTTTTTTATTATTAATTGCATTTTGAATTTGTAGTCGACAAAATTGTAATTTAAATTTTAATTATTTGTAACTTTATTGCTTTATATCTTTCAGAGGTTTGGAATTGTACAAAATGAAGGCGATGCAAAATTGAGGCCTAGATTGTAAATTGTATCAACATTATTGGCGCTTTGTTAATTCGATATCTAAGCGATTTCAAAATAATTTCAACTTTTATCCTCGGCTAAGCAATTCATGCTTCCCTTTTCTGGGATACTCAGCTGTAATTTCAATTGACTTCACTTACGTATCAGTTCACTCTGATGCGCTTTTAGCAAAATTTAATTTGAATTTAATTCCACATCTAATCCTGGCTGGCTACACAGCCCCCAGGAAGCATTTCCCAAGACTAATCTTATAGTCGTTCTGCCGTTGACTCTGGACTCTATGTTGCTGCCCTACTTAGAATAATTTGAAAACTTTAAGCAACTTTTATGTACATTTTGTTGTATCGTTGAAACTGCAGCTGCGACATGAATGGAAATGGCACAACCCCCCTAATCCCTCCAGGCCCCTCCCTTTCGACTGTCCACTGGTAATTGTATCTAGCTAAAAGTTGCGATGTCCAGTCAGGCTTGGCCAGTTTATGCCTACGGTTATCACATCATTATTCAAGCATCAACATTTTCGCAACTGAGCTGCCGTTTTTTTTTTTATTTTTATTTTTTTTTTTTTGCCTCCTCCCAGTCAGCCTTTGTCAAAGTTAAAGTTAAGCTACTTGAGCGACATTGCTGAAATCGGTAATTTGCCTGCCTCAACCTAAACCTCAGTCTCTGGCCCAGACTCGGACTCAGACTCAGTCTCAGTCTCAGTCTTAGATGATGTCGTCGCTCGCGTTCGCCTTTGTCGCAGACGTGTCCATAAAGAAAAAGAACGCGACGCATTGGCTAACGACTTGAAAATCCTTATTAATCACAATGCCCAGGCAGCAGTAGGAGCAGAAAAGTCCAGTGCCCAGTCCAGTGTCTCTCGTCGCTTGTGTGTCTCATGTGGCTGCTGCTGTTGGCCATAAAAAGCCAACGCTAACGCTGATAAGCAAACGGGCGACATGCTCCAAACTCGCCTCAAAACGAGAAGCAAAACTTCAAGCCAAATAAGCCAACGTTGGACAACGTCGTCGTCGTCGTCGTAGTCGTCTACGTCGTTGTCGTTGTCGGCTACTCATTTTCAATTAATTAATCCAACAACATTCCAGCGCTATTATCTCGGCATATCTCAAATATTTTCTTTAATTACGCAAAAGACGAACCAAAAAAAAAAAAACTAAATAAAAAGTGCAAGACGACAGGGAAAGAGCATGTGGGTTGCAAAGGGGAAGCTGCAGCTCGTTTGGCTCGTAGGTAGAAAACAAATCTGACACCTTGAACAATCAATACATCATCATAAGCACGGCATGCAAAACAAAAAAAAAAGAATGTGCAACTAAAGTGAAGAAAATAAAATGCATAAAAAACTAAATACACACACGCACACACAATTACAGGCATGCCACTATGTGGCAAAGGAAGAAAGCCAGGCTGCTCTTTCTAATGTCCAAGAAAAAAAGGGGTACAAAAAATTGATGCCATTCAAAATTAGCAAAGTGTTATCTAAACGCATAAATTACATGCACGTACAATGGTGGCAGCAGAAGCAGCAGCATCGAAGGAAGTGGGTGACGATGCGAGGCGCCCAAGCAAGGGCAACAGAGAGAGACAGCAAGAGATCCACATGCAAATTGTGTGCGGCACAGTCTCACATGTGTGTGTATTCTGCGATAAGTTGAAAGACGTTGCTGAAGAAGCTGCCAGAGCATCAGCGGGGCAACTAGTTCTCTACAATCTGCCTCCTGGTCTCAGCTCTACTCCGTGTTGTGCTGTGTTGTGCTGTGCTGTGTGTTGTGTGTGAGGCAATGCGGCATAAACGATGCCAACAACTGATTGTGACGGGAACTGCGCTCGTAATGAAAGCATAGTCTCCTCGTATACTCGTACCAGGCGTCCAGCTTCAATTCGCCAAGCCAAGCCAAAGAAAAGCCAAAGTACAGCACAAAGACTTCAATAGACGTTTCCAACGCAATATCTGCAGCGATCCCTACCACCTCCCCCTGCTCCGCGGCTAGTTGGTCCTGCCCGTCTCTAGACGACAACGACAGCGACAGCGACAGCAACAACAACGTGGCCATGGTGGCTGCAGTCGAAGTTGCCGCTGTATTGGACAATTGGCCGCCGTTGCCGTCATGCGAAGACGATGACGATGACTATGCTCTGAAGGGCACAGTGTGCACATTGGAGCCAGATTGAACTATAAAGGAGTTAAGTGGAAGTGTGATACATTGAATTACATTGAACATTGAACCAGCAGACGAAATATTAAACTGCAGTACCTGAAGTTTCGTCAGAAGAACAAGTTCAATGACAGGTTACAAAAAAATATATTGAATTAAAGCGATATTGGAAAAAAGCGAAATTCTGAAATGAAGTCTTAAGTGAATATAAATTTCATGTAATTGAAATCTCGTACTTAAATTGATAGTAAGTTGTAGAAAATATGCGAACGTTAAATTTTAAACTGTAACACAAATATTGGGATAAAGAATAATGAAGTCAAAAATAAGCAAAAAGAAGTAGAGGCTGTAGACGAGAGTACTCGACCACAAGATACTTGAACACATAAGCACACAACATCAAGGAGGAGATGTTAGAATTACAGTCAACTTTTTAATATATACATATAAACGAATATACTACATTTAAAATTGATATTAAGTGCCATCATAATATCATTTAAGCCACTGCATAATTGACTCCCAATATAAAATTGTTTGTTAGCAATAATCCTTTTCGATTTTTGCTCATTGACATTGGAAACATTTTGTTCAGTTGAGATTATTATCAACATTTGGAATCCCAATTTATTTATCAACAATTCTTGACGGCCCCAATAAGAGATTAAAATGTGAAAACAGTGAGTGCTGCAGTCTATAATATAGAATAATATGCATGTGCTTTTTTCAAGTTTTAAAGCACAGAAAATATAATAATGAAATAGAAGGCAAGTACAATTTAAATTAAGGAACAATGTCATTAATTTCGTATTTACTCGTAAATTGAAAGAAATCAAAAGACAGAGCGAAAATTGATTGGAAAAGTGGCACAGAAAGCAAAAGGAAACGATTTGATTGGTGAGATTGAATAGTTGAAAATATCACATTAAAAATGTGAGTATTTCAACTTTTTGCAAAATAGAGTTAACAAAATTAATAATATAAAATTAACTTGAGGTTTCAATAAGTGTGTGCAAAAATATTTTTAGTTACTTTCCTCCTAAGCTAATCAATTTAGCATCACTGTGCCAAGCAAGCAACCAACTCAATTCGATTCAACTTAACTTAACTGCTCTGCGACAGCACTGCGAATGGCGCATGGCCAGGCATCTGCTCAGCTGGATGGGAAGGAGGAGGAAGAGTAGATGCAGTGTGGGGGGGGGGTGAATGGGTAATGTCTTGGTATCCTCACGACTTGGCGAAAGAAGATATAAGCACGACATAAATGGTACTTTATATCTGCAAGATATTATTTTTCCAAACATACACACAAAGTTTATGATTTTTTCTAGATATTTTGTCATCTTTATTATCAGACAGGGCAGGCGCAAAATGAAAGAGTGAACGAGAGGCAGAGGGAGAGAGAGAATAAGGTGGTGGCATGCAGCATAGCATAGCAAAAGGCATAAAGTAACCAAATAAGTACAAAGCTAGTGGGCTAGTGTCATGGGAAGAACGGCAACTGCGTGGAGAATTGGCCATTGAATGCCATTGCCGGGTAGCAGAGTTGGGTAAAGCGGCCAACTAACCGACCAGGTAAGTTGAGTGGAGACCTGGAGTGTCATGGCACCAAAGCCTGGACAGAGCAGCCTGTGGAAGTGCTAGTGCTAGTGCCAGGGCCAGAGCCAGAGCCAGGCAGTTGCCGCAGGCAGGAAGCAGTTGAAGCTCTTGCAGTTGACCAAAGCAGACACCACAATGGGAGCATGGCATTGCAATTGTGGCAAGTGTGGCAAGGTGGTAGCATGGGTTACTTTGCACTTGTCCCATGAGCAGCAAATCGAACTGCACCCCAATTCCCCTCTCTATCTCTCACTCTCTCGCGCTTGGCAGCTGCTGTCCTGGCCCTGTTTGTTTTCGTCGTCTTCAATGCCAGGTCTGTGCGTCATATTTACGGTTTTGCCTGTGCACATAAACAACATTATTTGCCCCAACTCGCCCCTGTTTGGCTTTGGCCTGTCATAAACTAGTTTCACACACATCTATATCCACAGCTATAGTATATATATATATTCATATATATATGTATATTTAACTCTCTGTGTTGTGCACTGCAAACTCTGACTATATTAATGCGTGAGCACAGACTACCGTTTCAACTCCCTCTTGGCCTCCCCCAGTATTTGTAGGGAATGAAAGCATTCGAAAGGTTTTTCTTTAACACACACACACACACATACATACACAAGACGGTGACCGTTGATGCTTTTGTTGTTGACTTAGGCCCACGCCAGCGCCATGCATAGGGCTTCTGAGCACTCCAACTCAACTCAACTCAACTCAACTGAGCTCAAATGAAAACCACAAAACCTGAGCTGGCATATTGCCGTCTATTGTCTTTTATAGTTTCCTGCTATGCCTCCCCATCTCTTCTTCTTCTTCTTTTGAGTCTCAAGTGTGTTTTCTGTGGTTTTTCTTTAGTACTATTTTACACCCACCGCCATCAACAGCACATGAATTTTGGCAGCGCTTCTCGCTTTAAATATGATTTAAAACTTTTGTCTGTGGCATGTGACCCACATATAGATGGCCAGGGCTTTTGGGATCTGGTCACTGAAGCGTCGTTGCTCCACTCAATTGATTCACTGCAGCCAATATATTAAATGTAATAGCATTTGGCGTTTGGAAGCTCTTAAATTCTCTAAAACTGCCAACACGCAGTGCTGTGCAGTGCAGAGAAATTGAAAATAACTGTGCTACATTATAGAGAGATTTTCGGTAGAAATTTATATGGATTTTAGGGGGAACATAAGGAAGAAATATGTACTCAATTAATGAGTAGGGAATAGAGAAGACTTTTAGGTTAGCAGAAAATGTGAATGAACAGCTAACAATTTTTATTCACTCTAAATAAAAGAATGATTTCATTCATTGAATGATTTCACTCAACATGCTTAAGTCTAATTTCTAAGGTCAAGTCATAAATCAAATCAAAGCCAAGAAGTTTATAAAAAAAACTTTCGACAACCATAAATTTAAATATTGTTCATTCTGTATAATGAAAACATTGACAACACCTGATTGGAAAACATAAATCATACCGCAACATTTGAATCAATTTATGAAAGAAAAACAAACATTTTACGTTCCTTATGCAAAATAACTGATATTCCCATTGTGAATTGAGTGAATTCATTGAGAAATGTTATTGTAGTTTGGATGCCAAAACTAAGGTAATATAAAGATGAAATTAATGCTTGCGTAGCGAGAGCTTTATTCATGTGGGCTTCCACTTTTTGCTTGGAAAACCATAAAGTGCCCCCATGGGGCAGTCGCATCTACTCGTAGTTTTAATGTGGCACATCAAAACTTAACGACGACACCTATTTCAGTTTTTGGTTTATGGCATCCAAAGCCCAAAAAACCAAACCTTGTATTTTATTTTGTTTTGTTTTATTTTGGAGCGATGCCAATTGGTAAATACGAGTATGCGCAGATCATAATTTACACAGTTGTTGGCCCAAAACCTCGATGAGACATGCTCGATGAAATTATGCGAACCAAAAGCATTAAGAGCGAAGAAAACAGAAAACAACTTGCGCGGCTATCATTAAAACAGCAGAAGAAGAAACCCGACCCAAACCCAAGCCCTCAAAGTCGGGCTTCAACTGGGACTCAAACTGGGAATGGGAATGGGAATGGGGCTGGGATCTTAGAGTTGAGAAATAAACGCAACAGCAGCATAACGAAATTTTATTTGGCTTTTTTGCCGTCGCCGTCGCCGTTGCCGTCATCAACGCCAAGGCGAAGATGTTGTACGAAAATGAAAAAAAGAAGGAAGATAATACGGTTGATAATAATCCACAGCAATGTAACTCAATCTGCTTCTAAGCCTGGCCAATGCGATACGCAAGCAGCAGGACACGACAGACGCTTACGAAACACACGGAGGACTTTGCAACGTGTGAATTGCAAACTGCAAACTGCAGAAACTTAAATACTCTTTTTTATGTGTCGCATAAAAGTGAAACAGGCTGCAGTTAACAGATGGCCATAACAGCTGCCTGAATTAGATGCTAAATAAAACGGAAATTGTTCCAGCTGATGAAAATAGCAGTCAGCTATAATGTTAAATGTCAATCCGAGCCATCTAGACAGTAAAACTTGTTGTTTTGCGTAAAAAGCACGTAATGTAATTTGTGAATGGCTAAACACATTATTGACACAGCTCAAATTGCAATTTGAAGTTTACGTTTATTTTACTTTCAGTAAAATTTGCTTTCAGTTTTCACTTTGTTATTGTATATTGTCAAATAAATAAATTGATAAATATAAAAATAACCAAAGAGTGTTATAGATCAAGTTAAAATCATGAATCTTTCTTTTCCTATATATTTTATTCTGCCCACATTTTTAATCATAACTACGCTCTACCATCATATCTGCGCCAAGAGTAAGTTACATAGATCTCACAATTGAATAGTGCAAGGATGCTCTTTGATAGAGTACGCACATACTGAGGATTGGGAGTAGGAGGGGGAAGCAGAGGGAGGATCAAATAATGTGCATGAATGATGAAATGCAGCTAAGGTTGACTGCCAGAACTGAGTGCCTGGATTGCCTGACTCGTCTTTGGACTGCCAGAACCAGAGTCAGAGCCACAGCTCTTGCCGGCGCTCTACACAAGATGGGACGTTTTCGGTTGGACGGAATGTGACTTCGGACAGCGGATGGCATCAGCAGCAGCAGCAGCAGCAGCAGTTCAAGTTGAGTTGAGTCGGCCTGCTATTAACGTCCAGCGCACACATGAAACAAGATATTTTTACAGTACCCTGCACTGGCCATGGTTCTGTTCGTCTCTTCGACGTTATTATCGTCTCTGACTGGCAAAGACGGGTTTTTGTCAGCCTCGACTTTGACTCGACACTGGGGCGCTGCTGCAAGTTTCTTTTTGGAATGGATCTTCTGGTCAGCCTTCCCGCAGTTATTGTACACATCTTTTCTGAGTATATTTCGTACAAAACGACACACGCTGCATGCGGTGCGGTCTTGGGAGCCGATTCTTTTGCCTTTGCAACAGGCATCCAGCACTGCGTCCGGCCTCGGCCTGAGACCGGTGTGAGTAATAGGCGGCGTTGCCGTTGTAGTAAATGAGCTTACCAGGTGATACCAAAACACAAAAGAAATTATAGTAATCAAATCATTTTTATGTTAAATTATGATCGACAGCAGGCAGGCGGCAGCGGCGGTGGCGGTGGCGGCAACCAGGCAACCAAGAAACCAACTAAGAAACCATGGGACCAGGGCTGCACACACACATACTTTGTACCTGTATCTGTAAGATACACAAAAGAGCGTGGCGGGCTATAGTGGTTTTTTAATGAAACTCTATACTAAATAGCAAATTGTTGGCCAGTGTCTTTTGGTCAGGGCTTTTATTGATGTGTGCTGTGCTGCAGTCTGCAGTCTGCAGTCTGCAGTCTATAGTCTGTAGTGTGTGTGGTACAAGTGGTTATTGCCTAGACTGCAGCTAATTATCTTTTGGATTGCAACAAGTTTATTAATGTTTATGTGCCTGGGTGCTTGGTGCCTGGTGCCTGGTTCCTGGGTCTGGGTTTGCCTCTACTCTGTATTGTGCCGTGGATCGTGGCGGCGTTGAAATTTATTGTTGGCTTAGTGCCTTCATTGAGGTGCGCCGCATTTTGCGCGATTTTAAAAGGTTTCAATGAACATTTATTATGATTGCAGTCCAGACCAGATCCTCGACACTGCCCTACCAAGCAATATAGTCGTATTTATACAAGTACGAATATATCAAACTGGAAGCGTACGCTCATAGAGTCATTCAATGGGATTAACTTTTATTAAAAAACTTTTTATTTGCAAATTTTCCTTCACAATCTGCACTTTAGTCATCAATAAATTATAAACCAATGCAAAGACTGTCAACTAATACCAAAAAAAATGTATATTTTATTTAACATACAGAATATGCCATCGAGCCTCTGCAATTATAATTAAATTTGTGTTATTTAGAGCGCAGCAAATGTGTGAAAAATGTGTTCCGTCTGACTGGGGCGATCGATTGACACCTGCGTATCTCACCTGTGCGTCGTCCATGTGTGTGGCAATCAGTCAATTAAATGCGAACAGCAATTATTGCCATTAATGGCAAATGGGTAAAAGATGAGTGCATTGCATGAGTTATGGTGTTGAGTATGCGCCGTGTATGTGTGTGTGTATACAATACATGCAGACAAACTGTGCGTTGAAAAGTGGAACAGCTTTTGTAGGGATTTGAAGCGGAAGCACTTCAAGATTGCCAACACTCTTGAGTAATTAAATTAAGTAAATGATAACTATCAAATATGCTGAGATATTATAGAAGTACGATAGTTATAGCAATTAAGTAAATTATAGTTAATGCGCAAAGTTTTATGTTGAATTTAATGCAAATAAATTAGACAATTTGCAATTTGATTATATTCTGTTTATGATTCAAGATTTGTAAGTTCCATTTGATTCAATGCAAACATTTAATAAATTTGACTATATAGATATTAATTAAAGAGGCAGCCCTTAATAAATGAAACTTAACCTACTTATGAATTCGAATTCATTCGAATATGCTAATTGATTTTACTTACACAAACTACTCTATAATTATAGAGAGAAGCAATCCCTTTGACTGGCTGGCTAGTCAAGTGCACTTACCATCTGCAAATAGAAAGAAATAAGAAAGAAACTTAGTAAAGGCCAATCAAAAGATAGAAGGTGAGAGTCAATCAAACACCGCAAATAAAAGTGCATTCAGTTGAATGAGAGAGCCCAAAGATATGTACTACTGATAAGGTGGCATTCGGTAATGCAGCTGCAACAACAACAACTACAACCTCTGCTGTTGCTTGGAGGCAGACTGGACGACAGGTTGCCACAGTGGTGTAGCAGAGCTGCCGTCACGTACTTGGCATCGCCTTGGCATGTGACGTCACACACCCGTTGTAATGGCTAATTAAATTGGAAGAACGTCCCAGCACTGACACAATTACAAATTGCACTTAACTACTAGTCGTAGCCAATGGTCATTTCTCAAGCTACTCCTCTGGCTACATACGAGAATAGGGCGCACTGCATAAAATACCTTCATGAGTTGAGGTATCTTAAACAATTAGGCAATGAATGCATTTGATGCGTTCAACTTAATTAGTTTATGGACTTGGCATTGAGCTTATTCCTTCAACTAATTGCGCTTATTAAGAGAGAAATTTTCTAATTACAAGTCATGCGACAGCTAAGGATAGTTCAACTTATTGTTTTATATCCATTTAATTTCTTTCTGGCAAACGCTTAGTTAACCTTTAGCTATTTTTTGTAAATATTCCATAAATGTTCATTATATTTAATTCAAGATTAATAATATTATTCTTCCGTATTGCATTTAAGTTGGTTTATTTCGAATTCTTTATGTCATCTGCCATTAGCAGACGTTAAATAAATAAATTCTTTCATATCTTAGCAATTGGTTTCCGTCTCTGACTCTCATGTCATAAACCTGTGGCTTTCAAAAGACCTTGCCCAAGTGATTTCTGTAAGTTTAACGATCCATTCAACTGCTCTCACTTATTATTGAAGTAATTCCATAACCATAACCATACTCATTTTATTCACGCTTATCAACACCCCACACATGCATGCAAGCTATAAATAATCAATAAATTATTTACTTTATTATCGGAGCTTAATACCCGCGACAGTTCATTAAAAAACAATATACGACAAATAAAGACTGGCTCTTCTGTATTTCGTTTTCGGTGTATATCAAAGCGCAACTGAACGTGTTAAAGTTTCCCAAGAAAACGATCTTCTTCTTCTACATATCTTAAACAGGAAATGTTTGGCAGCCTCCAAATACACATTGCCTTTTTTCGGTAGGTTCTAATGGCCATCTCTCTTTCTCATTCTTACTACATATGTATATGGCTAGCTCTGTCTGTGTCTATGAGAGCTATAGTATCTCTCTGGTCATGTGAGAAATGTTGTGCATGTTACCCGACAACTTTTTTCATGATAATTAAATATTTTTAATTGCTGTCTTGCACAAAATGTGCGCTGCAGGAAAACGAATGCGAAAAATTATTTCCATAAAAGTGCAAATCATGAAATCTTTAGCCTCCGGCACTACGAACAACAACACCAAGCGAGCAACAAGAACATAGCTCTAATATTTGGCATGGCATGCTCATGTATCTCACAGATGCGCACCGAACATTTTCGGATATCAGAGATTTAGTGCATTTTTCTATGTTATGTTATGTCCGAGCTTGAGCTAGACCCAGAGCTCTCTTACCTTGCCTTGTGAACAGAATTAAGGCGCAGTTGCAGTTTCAGTCACAAGTTGCAGTTGCACTCACCTCTCGAATACATAAAAAAAGAAGCAAAGTTGCAGCAAGGCATCTGCCAGCAAATTATATTGAAATCAAGACTCTTAGATACCCTTTGGTCGCAGCTGGTAGATGGATTTAATATTATGATGAACAGTCATGTTAATGACAGTTAACCATATGATTCAATACATTTAATAGCTGACTCTTTTACTAAATTAAGTATCTATACATCTATCTCAGTCTCTGTTTTTCCTTTTGCCTGTCACATACATTGCCAATAAGTTAATATACTCTTTTTTTTTTGTTTGTTTGTTTGTCTGCGCTTGGCGCTCTCCTATGATTATGCAGCTCTGTGTGTGTTTGTTTATGTGTTTGCTTGTGTGTTTGTTTGTTTGTTTGCCACTGCCATAAAGCTGCAGCTGAAGCCAGTTTTATTTTGAAGCATAAAGGCACAGCCTCCTTATTGTTGCCGCTGTTGCACTTAATGCATTTTTCAGTAGATGCTTTTTTCATGAAAATATTTCGTAAAATTATAACGTGTAATGCATTCAGCTCAGCTCAGCTCGGTTCATTCATTCTGCTGGCAATTGCTGACTGCAGCCTGGACTTGAATGTGTGAGCTTGGTAATCGTATTTATAAGATGCAGCACTTGCCTTACCGTTGCGAGTGTCAGATTCTTTGCTCCGGCATTTTAGAAAGCATCTTGGTGAGCGTGTGTTGGCTGCAATAAAATGTGATTGCCCTTCGTTGTTTGTGTTGCTGAGTTTTTAAAAGCTCAGAAAATGTTAAATAATTGACCATGTTCCATAAATGCTTTCTCCACTTGATTAGGCAGGATGTGAGCTGCTTTATTATGAGCAATAAATGCATATGCCCAGCTCTACTATTGAATTCAAATAGTAGTCACATTTCATTATTCCCTGGGCTTCCATTCTTATTTTTTTTCAAGATTCAATCTTTATCCTAACTTGGTATTAAATAAATAAATAACTCATATACATTTATGCCTACTACAGCACAAGAACGACTTTATTATTATTATTTATTTAAGAATACAATTAATTTTTAGCTATTTGTAAGACTAAGGTTTATCAATTCCTGTTAAAAATGCAAATTTCATGCTGCTAATTTCCACACTGCAATCAAGCAAAAGCAGCCGTTTGTTTGTTATCCTTGGCTTCCCAATTACTTCTGCATAACTGCACAATTATAGCTTAGGGATTGCCGGCTGTAGATTAATGTAAATTTCACTTAGGCAAATTGACGCCATAAACCGCGAGCTCTTCCAATGCATTCAGTCAGTCAATCGCCTTGGCTCGTCCCATCATTGAAATAACAAGCGAGCCATCTAATTGAAAATCCTCACGTTCAAGCTGTTTGTTAAACCCATATAAGACCCTTTGTTAATAGAAGCCCTCTCTCTTGCTGTCTGCACTTTTCAACCACCTACATAAGAGCGTGAAATCGGCTTTATGCAAAGAGAGACAGAGAGGGCGACTGAACACAAAAAACATTCCAATCAACGGCTTAAGAACCCAAAAAAAACCCAGAACCCTGTTGAAAACCGAAACAATGTAATATTATTTGCAGTTTGCGGGGGATTGAGCGAAGGGTTAGAAACGAAAAAAATTAATTAAATTTGTGATTGTGCTGAAATTTATGGGCCATCATTTGCCTATAAGTGAATACATAGTATAATATGAAGTGTAGTGTAGGACGAGTACAGGGTGCAGCGAAAAGTTGCCATGGCGAATGACTGTCTTTGTATCTGGTTATGTATCTGCACTTAACACGCATTCTAATTGCAGGCAGGCAAGGAGTCAGGCCAAAGAGAAAAGAAATGATTAGCAAACAAAAGCCCAAGCCAGCGCCAAAGCCAGGAGCTTCAATTCGTCTTAGCTGCTGCCGCCGCCGACTGGATTGGAATGGGGAGGGACAACTGCGACTCCAACTGGGGACGTGGCGTGTGAGTAAATGCGAGCGAAACGGAAGGCATAAGAGGCGAGTTGCATGAATGGAACGGAGAACGGAACAGCCAAAGGTTGAGCCAGAACACTGAGCAGGAGGCGGGAGGCGGGAGGTGGGAAGCGAGGGATGGGCAAAAGCGTAGCAAAACGTTTGCACGTTGAAGGCATAATAATAAAAGGTTAAAAAAGGCGCAAAGAAGATTAAATGCTTGAGAAGATGCAATATTTTCATTCTTTTCTTGTTGCTGTTGCTGCAGTTGTTGTTTGTTGTTGTTGTTGTTGTTGTTCGCCCCTCTTCTTGCACTGTGATTCTGTTGCAAGTTATGCAGGCGGGGCAGGCCGCGATTGCACTTATGTAGCTGTTGCAGTGCGCCTTGTAATTGCACATCATGTAGCTGTTGCTGTTGCCGTTGCCGTTGCCGTTGGTAACAGCCTCAACTTCGGTCTCGACTCCAGCTTTGAATCTACGTCTTCTGCAACAACAAACACGCTGGGATGACTTGGACGCCTTTTAGTTAACTATTTTGTGTTCAAGTTGAAGGCACATGGTAATGGCCAATGTTGTAGCTTGCTCACATATTAATTGCCGCACGGTTGCGCGCGCCTTTTGTGGCAGGCACCCCGTCCTCCTCCTTGCCGGCCCTGGAACTGAACAACTTCACTGCAGCGGCCCCATCTGCCCCATCATCTCTCATTTTTTTTCTTTTTTTTTGCTCTTCTCTCTTTTCCTTTTTTCGAGGCACGCAATCCTCTGACGATGCGCCCCATGGTCCGTTTTGGTTTGGAGCACACTTGGCTTTTTATGCGATATTTAAACAAATTGCTTGTAGAATATTTGTGACATTTTGTCATGGGGACGACCATGTATAAGTGTGTGTATGTGTGTGAGGCGCAGCGGGAAGCGGCTCTATACTGAAAATTGAGTACAAGTTGCCTTTGAGTTGCATCATCAATCATTGCACACGTTGAATGATGTTTTGTCACAGATACGAGCACAAAGAAAAGAAGAAAAAAAAACAAGTCAAAATATTTATAAAAGTCAAAATTGTCACACACACACACACAAACGCAAAGGTGGAGACAGCGAGCTTGTGTATTTGTTGGCAGAATATTCCTACTACTTTTTCATCGGGTGTTATTTGGGGTGTGGCACAAGGCTAGGGAGTTTTCACGGGATTCGATTTCGATTCGCTTGGGCCACATATAAATCTCAACAATCTTTCTGGCTGATGCTGCCCCACTGCTGCTGTTGCTGATGTAATTAATAATCCAAAGTTGCGCCCGTTTCGTCGTTTTGAGCTTGAGAAATGACGCGCCACAGAAAGTTGTGCAGAAAGCAGCAGAAGCAGCATTGATTGGAATTCTATGCTATCCAAACAGCACTAACAAAAACAACATGAAGAACTACTAGTGCTATGTGCGCAATGGCAAAAGTATTTGTAATTTTCTAGATGACTGTCTGTTTAGTATTGCTGTGAATCCCCAGCGAGAAAAATGGAGAAATTGTCGTAATCTAAAGTTTAAATAGTTGAAAAACTTGAGACAAGATAAATGGTTAGGCCAATGGTATGAGGTATGAGAGAGGGGAGAGAAGATCGAGAGAATTTATGTTGAATGATTTGATAGGTTAAAGTTGCCATAAGTACGAAATTCAATACAGATAATTTGTGAAACAAGGCGGGCACATACAGCTCATTAATTCCCTAGGGAAATTAGTTATAGGCCAAGAAGGAAACAAAGGGAGCAGCTTTAAAATGACATAATTATGCTTAATGTTTAATTCATAAGAAAATTGTGCAATTAATCAAAAATGTAGCTTTACTGGAATTTTATTAATAAATTCTGCAGATTAATTTATATTTTCAGAATTGTAAGAAGAAAACATTTTTTTAAACAGAGTGAAAAACAATGAGTAGCATAACAAAAAAATAGAAAAGTAATTGACGAACTCTTCTAACTTTGTACTCATCAGCTTGCACATGAACTTAAGCCGGAAAAACAAGTTAAGTCAAGCCACATGCTAACTTGCAAATGTACAATTCAAACTTTGGATGCACACACAACAAACCCATTTTGTTAGCCAAGTTACTTTTAGCCTTTTTTGTCGCCGCAATCAAGAACAATTTGTGGATACCAAAAGCAGATCCATTTAAAATGCTTACAGGCTGCAGTCTTATTTTGTCAACTTTAATTACTCGCCACTGAACTGAACTAAAGCTGAAGAGAAGTCTAACCATGTCAATTGTATGACATTAAAATACGCAGACGAAACTAAACAAAAAGCCAAAAATTGAATTCCAAGAGCGTCAAGCATCAAGGAAAAGCTGGAAGAAAAGCAACCGACAACCAACAACCGGCAACCGACAAGTAAATACCGCAAATAAAATAAATTAAATAAGAAACTACCGCTGTCAAAAGGTTTAACATTTCACTTAAAAACAGCACACGAAGCAATGAAAAATATGTGTGGAGAAGAAAGGCATATATACATATATGTATGTACATATAGTAGACAAGGCTCCCAGACAGATACGACAGACAAGACACTTTTGGATTTGGGCTTTGGTGTCTTTCTCTCTTCACACTTCTCGCTTCTCACTTCTCACTTTGGTCTTAGCGACTTTGATGGCGACGACTGTTGGCTTCGGTCGGCTCAAGAGTTGAACAACAATTTCCAAGAAAATTAAAACATGTAAAGACATATCTTTTCATCTGACAAACATGGCTGGGACCATGCATATGTATATATACATATTTATTTGTATCTTTGCAGTTGCTGAGCTTACTTTTGGCTGCTGTTGTTTGTTGCTCTTGACTACATTTAAATTTAACTCTTTTGTTTTTGGGGAAACTTAAAGCTCAAAGCGAAATTACACAAATGCCTCAAATCTCATAAATACTTCAATCAAGTATGTCCAAAAATAAGTAAAGATATTTAAGCACACACAACACACAAGAATTCTACGGGCGACAAACAGATGCTGTTGCTGCTGTTGGGCAAACAAAAGCCCAAAACTCTGCAATAAGAGAATGAAGCATGGTGTATTAAGATCCCCAAAGCGTATCAAAACTGCCGTCTGTCTCCCCGTCCGGTCTGGCATTTTTGATTGTCGTCCATAGCCAGAGATACATCGAGATGCCTTTACCCGACTTTGACTTTTTGGGCTTTAGAGCTACACTCACTGTACTCGTATTATACTCATTCGCATTCGTATTTGTATTCGTTGTGTATCTTGTCATGACATAAGAAATTGACTCCACTTGAAAATCGAAAAAGGAGTGCAGCAACAACAATCGAAATTAAAAAGTAAATGCAGCCATAAATGCAATAATCCCCCCGATGCCCGAAACATTGTACACTCGAGAGTTGAGTGGAGTCAAGTCGAGTCGAGTGTATCCAGCGGGCAAATGAAGTGCCTCCAACTGCTCCAACTGACTGCTGTTCCTCTTATTTTGTAATTGTTGTTGTCGTTGCTGTTGTTGCTGTTGCTTGAGCTGAGAGCAGACATCTCCAGCATAAAAAGTGGATTTTGATTTGCAGTCGCAAAGGAGGCGAAGCAAGCAAAGGCATGGATGGACACTTCAATAATAAGTACGAGGGCTGCTTCGTATTTTAAGAAAAGGTACATATAATATTTTTTAAAGAAGTAAACATTAACTATTTCTACTGATAGTTCTGAAAACTGTTATTGAAACAAGTTTAGAAATATTCAACATTGAAAATTGTCTTTTCCTTAAATTAATGTACATTTTTTTGACTATTAATTTATGTATTTACATTCTTTATGTGTCCTTAAGATCTGCATTTTAATTAGTTTTAAATTGTGCTTACAGTTGACAATATCGCATTGCCTTGAGCTACCCCCTTGACCAATCAATGCATGTATCTACAAAACATTACTGCAATTCTGCAACACAAAACCATCTTTTTATATGCCTGGCCAGCCTAGACAACTTGAGCATCGCTGTTGCGGCTACTGTGCTGCTTTTTGGGCAGCCTCTTCAAAGCCCTTCTTTTAGCTTGTTCTTTTATTTTTTCATTTTAGTGCGGTGGAGACAAGAAAATAAAACCCACATGTGAGCATTTAATTTCAACAACTGTCGCTGCAGCTACCAACAAAACATCAGAGTGAAATACCAATACCTAAAGAGAGCCCAACGTACAACAGCAGAGGCTCCCTTCACCTCGTTGTGGCACAGACTGTGATCCCCAATGCAACAGCAAAGGCAACAGCAACGCCTGACACCAACAGCCCTCATGTTGGACACTAAACAGCGGGCGCTGCCAAATGACAACCAAACTACATGCGAAGTACAACAGCAACAGCAGCTACAACAAACAACAACAACAACAATGCACACAAGTAACAGTGGGAGCCGCATTAATATGGCCAAGGTAAAGGGTATTTAAAAGTAGCCAGAAAGGCACACCAGGGCAGGCAGCTCAGCCAGGCCCAGAAGGAACGAAGGCAACGGCAGGCGAGTCAAAAATACAACGTTGTTGTTGTTGCGTTTGTTTTGTTGATGCCACTCGTTTGGGGCTCAGCCTCGACTCGGCTGTGTGTGTGGGTTTTGAAACAGGTAGTTCTCTTTTTTTTTGTGTTCATTTTGTTTCTTTGTTTTTGGCCAACATTTAAGAAACACGCTGAGCGAAGAGCAAGGAAAGTAAAAGCCAAAGCCAGAATTCTGTACATTCTCACTCTTGTTCTCCCTCTACCTCTCCCTCTCTCTCTCACTCTCGCTGTGCCTTTGAAGCACTAAAAAATTAAAACAGGCTTTAAAAACATGACAGCGCACAGAACGCAACCCTGAAATTAGTTGACAAGGATGTGGAGAAATAAAGGCATGCAGAGGCAAAGGAATAACAACAACAACAACAACAACTAAATGCCAAATGGGTGGACTGCGTGCTGTGTAAAGATTTACATAATGTGTGGAAACGTCCAACAAACATCGTCGTGTGGGAATTTCATTAATGAAAGAATTATGAGAGGTTACATAATGAGGACTGTCTGGTTTCACAGAGATGCCAGATAATGCCAACATTTCAAATAGATATCTCTTCTCCATACATGTCTGTGTCTGTGTGTGTGTGTGTGTGTGTTGCCTGCCCGATGCAGGCTAATAACACTGCGGGGGTGTTGCCGTGTGGTCAACAGACTGTCAGTTGGCCAAAGAGCCACTGAGCTAGCTGTCTGTTCCCTGTTCATTGTTGTAGTCAACAAATTAACAAAGTTTCCAAGGAAATGTGTAATTGAAAGCATTAGTTTCTTATATTTTGGGGTTAAACCAAGGGCGAGTCGTTCATCACGTGCTGCTCCAATAGTAATTTGACAACTCTCTAGCCAAATGAACACAAAAGAACTAAACGAATACCAGAGAAAGAGAAAGACATGGCATTTCTGTATAGTTGACTGCATAGATTATCTTCAAATTATATTCAGTATAGAAAACTATTTTATTTTAATAATGCATATAAATGAGTTGTCAATTGAGTTGCATTTTGCATTTATGTTTCTTATCGTTGCCAGTTATTAATTAGCTTACATTTAAATAAATACATTGTATTTATTTCTACAAATTCCAGTTTTAATATTTACCGCACACACACTACAACAAATGTATCTGTCTTTAAATTTTGTTCTAAGAAAACCGCAGCTTTCTCTCAAAATGATGCGCAACAAATTTGATTTATGTCAACAGTGAGATAAAAATAATAACTGAAGCGAAATTGGGATAGACAAAATAGTGTGAGAAACGCCAGAATTAATGGATCAATTAACATATTTTTTGTAAACAATTTAACTGCTTAGAGATGGAAGAACAAACACGGATAATTGTTGTTGCAGAGTCAAAGCTCAAGCTCAAGCAAACAAACTAAATTACACCTTCCAGCTGCAACTAATTTGACATGTTTTTAAGCAATTTGTGATTAGGTAGAAAATTAGCCTGGCTAATGGATGTCGGGCAAATGGTTTGGCTTGGGCCAAAGCGCGCCAAAGAAGGGGGCGGCGGAGCGTCATAAGTAGATGTCCAATTTGTGGACTCTAAATGGAAGTCGAAGCTGAAACTGTTGCCAATTTCAAATCGCAATACGCACCTGTCACATAAATCAGCGTCCGAATGTGATTTATTAGTTATTCATATTAGTTACCATGCGAGTGCGAGCAAATCTCGAAGGCTGTGCCAACTTCAACTTTATGTTGTCCGAGAGAGTCCCGGAGGGGCCAAGCAAACAAAAAAAAAAATAGAATAAAAAACAAAACAAAACAGCCAAACGAGACACAAACATGCGGTAATACATAATAAGCAATATATAAAACATATGTATCTAAGAGATACTTATATGTGTCTGCTTGTGCTTGTGTTTGTGTTCTCCCCAGTCAACTTCCAAGTCCAAGTTTCGCCCAAGTCTCACAGCTGCACGAGAAATATTTATATTTGTTGTGGATATATTTCTCTTATTATATTTTTACATTTTTCGTTATATTTTTCAAGTCTTGTTTTTGTTGGTGTGTAAAATATTGAAATTGAGTGCAAACTATTTGAACTTGCTGTTGTTGAGCATCCACAAAAGATACAGATACTTTCGCACACATACCTCGTAGCTACATTATTAAAATGATATAAAGTAGCTGAGGCATGAACTAAAATCGATGTTGTCTACTGTTGTCGAGCCAGGGCAACGCCAGACGACTCCAAGGCAAGGCATTTGTTGCATGTGCCTCAGCAACGGCTTTGGCCAATGAACCGAATGAGAGACAGAATCTACTGCCCGTTTGGATGCTGGATGCTGGATGGCATGGAGATGTGGATGTGGCTGTGGCTAAGGTAGCAGCAGATGTGCTTAAGCTATGGATAAGTATCTACAAGTTGTTTGGCTAGTATCTGAAGCGTTGATAAGTGCTAAGTTATGGGACTTAAACGAAGTTGCGCACAATTGCAAACATCAGAGATGAAAATGATTTGATGTCCCGGCAGTAATAATACTAGTAGTAGCTAGGCCAGCCAACTTTTGAGCTCCAGCTTAAGGTATGCCTTGTATTTTACGAGCTGGCGAAAGTCAAAGCTGTGTGCAGTCTATCAGCTAAGCCAAATCTATGCTCTTTAAGTGTCGGAATGCTAATAAAAATTTTGCATAAATCAGACTGCAGTGGTATTTTTAGCGCACCCCTACCACGCTCAAGAAAGAGCTTTTCAGAAAGCACACCAATACAAGCAAAGCAAAGGCGAGCAAACTTTTGTGAATATTTTAAGGTCAAGTGTTGTGAAACTGCAGACCCATTTTTGCCAGATAATGGAGGAATAAGAAAACTTGCGTTTACTCTTAGAAATGCGCGGATACATGTAAATATAAATATATGTATATAAATTTTAGATATAAATATAAATACATAGATACAAGTACTAGAGTTGTGCACAACACGAACTCGAGGCTCGTAAAGATTCCAAATCATAAGTCGTATAAGTACTTAGTTATGACCATAAAAAAAGAGGCAACCCAAAAGCAGAAGGCAAACGCTCTGGCAGTCAGCAAAGACAGCTCAGCTAACTTTGCCGACCAACGACTGCCGTCAAAGTCATTTGGCGCATAATTTTTACAGCTGTCTGAGGCCCGTTCCGTACCAACCCAAGCACAGACACACACACACACACACAGACATAGAATCACATGGGCTGCCGTAACCCGCATCGCATAACTTTTATAGTCGCCGTCGGTTCGTTGCTAAAATATTCTAATTGTTTTTAACAATTTTTGAATGCGCCGTGTACGCGGAGTCATAAATCTTTTGACTTACTGCAGCATCAGCAGCAGCAGCAGCCGCCGCAACAAAAGCTGCGGCAACAATGGAAGATGATGAGGCCAAGGCAACAACAACAGCAACAACAACAAACAAAACATCGAGTACACCAACAACGGCAAAGTCATTGGCCAAGACAAATTTGCTTTAAAGCTCGCCAATAAAAGTTAACAACGCCATCATATATGCATACTTACAAACACATTAAGGGACTTTTCTATTTCGCCTCTCGAGCAAAGGCAGAGATTTTTAGCCAAAGCCAAACCCATTCGAGACCTTTAAACATCGTTAAACAGAGCCCCTGTACACGTGCATTATATGCGGTAATTTGACCAAGAGTCTCTCATATGGTCAATGACACAACATACACAAATGTAATATTGTGAATATAAGGAAGAGTCAACGAAAGCTTACTAGTGTTCATTTTATCATTTTATTCTGCAAGCTATATAAATACTAGGGAATTGCTTTTCAACTGGCTGCTGTCATAAAAGTCATCCTAAATCTACAATTCATTCAAGGTAACTGCTCTTTAAACTTGTTTATTATGCTTTTTAAGTGTTTTCTACAAAGGAAGTGACCATAAAAGCCATTTTAAATTTGAAACACAAAAATAATATTATAATTGCATTTGAAGTTGTTCAAAAGTCTTCTTAATCTTTATCGCAATGACAATTGTACATCAAGAGTCTTGCAATAAATGCTATACAATTATAACAATAATAGTGTTGGTAAATAAAAAAAAACAAAAACATTTTAAGATAAAAAACTCGAAAATAAGAATGAGTTTTTGTTGCATCTTTTATCTGTTGTAATTAATTAAATTTTAAAATTCAGTTAGCTATGCAGTTTATTTATTTACTGCAATGTGTCAAAAACAGCTGAAATATTTTTACAGCACATTTATGATATAAGGACAACCCCAATTGGATTCCTGTAGGCATTATGAATATTGTTTAATTATTTTCATATTCTTTTTTGCTACTCAAAGTTCATTTCGATTGTAATTTCCTTTTCTCTATTTAAATGTCGATTTAGCTAGCGCTACGATTGGCTTTTTAAAATGTAGCCCAAGGGTCCACTGCGACTGCGTATATCTCATTTGAACCCACCACAAGCCAGCACAAGCACAAACACCATACGATCTTTGCACCACACCACACTACACACCCCAACCACCCGTTCTTGGCCACAAGCGAATTTTATTTTGTGTTGTTTTTCATTTGTGGCTCATTTTCCATTTCATAGAGCAGCCATCGAGCCGGCAGTTTATGATTTAGGCTTGCAGCATTTAACCACTTGCCGATGCTGCTTCTCTTGGAGCTGCGAGCTGGGAGTTGGGAGTTTCGAGTTGAAGTTAAAGCTGGAGCTACTTATTAGTTTACTGCTTGGCCTGTGGACTTCCTTGAACGCGCCAAACTTCAGAGGCAAGTGCCGTTTGACGTCGACGCATTAATGATTGTTAGTGAGTTGTGAAATTGCTCTAACTGCACTTGGGGCAGCAACCAAGCAGCAGCAGCTTCCACATCATTTGCCAGCAGAGTCCACGCGGTGCGACTCTTCGACTGTCCAACTCTTTGACTGTCAGCATGTCCAACAACGTCAAAGTCTTTCCGGCAGCGAATACCGCGACCAGAGAGACAGAAAGAGAGAGAGACACTGTCGATACAACCCGTTCCCGTTCGCATATTAAAGAGTAAATTTTTCAATTTCACAGACATTAAACGCGGCTGCTGCTGCTGCTGCTTCTCAACTTCACTTCACTTGCCCTCTGCCTCTCCGCTTGCCCCCATAGAGCTGAACTTGTTAGCCTCAACGCAACCCCCCCTCCCGCCTAAGACACAGTCTGAGCTAAACGTTTTTGCCTCTGGCTATTTTTAGACACGGCTGCGGCTGCGGCTTTTGCCCTACGCCTCGTTTTTGGTGTTGCTAACTAAACATTTTTGCCATTAAATAGTTTGTTAAAATTTCCCTTATTAGATTATTAAATTTTGCAATTTAAGCAAAATTCGTTTTGGCATTTTGAGGCTGTTTGCCAAAGTCTTTGCTCCCTCTCTTTCATGCACTCGCCACTTGGAGTGCATAGAGAGCGATGCTCTATTAATGTGCTTACACAGTTCGAAATAAAACTGTTTACAAGTTTGCAAAGGCTTATCAAACAATTTGTAATTGATAAATTAGTAATCATTAAAAAACAATTCTAAATTTATTAACATTATTTTATTTATTCAATTTGGGTAATCTTAATTCGATTTCATTAAATATAATCCTAATTTTCTGTTAATTATTTTTGAATTAATAAATTAGGTATGATGTGTAAACCCCTTTTTCAATACACTCGTATGCAAGATTTAATATTGCCCAAGCAATCTCAAACAGACTCTCTGCTATTCCTTGCCGATCTTTCACTCTATGCAAAAACTGCAACTTCAATTTTCCTTCAGACTTTCGAGAGCTGCTTTTGAGCATCTAAATCATTTTTAATCCATCGCTTGCCGCTCCTTTATTGCCGCTTGTAGCCAACTGCTCAAACTAATAGATACACAGCACACACTCTTCCATATATCTATAATGCCGAAAATGTTCGTAACTGCAGAAATGTTGCACAAACTCTTACATAACTCGTCTTTCGCTATGTGTATCACAGTGGAAGCAAAGCAGACAACAGCAGAGAAGAAGGTGGAGGTGGGAGTGGAGGTGGAAGTGGAAGTGGAGCAGTAGGTAGTAGGTAGGACAACGGGCAAATAGATGGTTGACTGGGTTCGACGAAGACGTCGACAAAATTCACATTCAACATTGCCCCCCAGAGTGCAGCACGCTCTTTGGTCATGTCCTGGCTACTGCTCCTGTTACAGGCCATCGATGTGAGTGTGAGTGTGTGTGAGTGAGTAGAGTATATTTCATTGTGCAAGTATCCGTGTGCATGTGTGTGTAAGGCGCTTTTGTTGCTACTGGCCATATGCCAATTTTCGGTAAACTAACTTGCCTAAACTCGACAAGCAAATTGCCTTCATTAAGATACATGCCTGTGCTACCTACAATTTAGATACATACACATATCACTTGACTACGTACGTATACATGTGTGTTTGTGTGTGTGTGTGTGGATCGAACCATCTTTCGGCATGTGCATGTGCAACTCTTCTGCAAATTCTCTATATATTTTGTTCTTTCTATTTTTAACAACGACAACGACAACTACAACGATGACGATGGCTTCAATTGGGTCAAAGCCCCTCTGCTGAGTAAACCCACAACAATTTCAATAGATACTACATGCACTCGGTCTATCCAGTCCGTTTCCAACTAACGGAAGCCACTTAAAAATACGCCAAGCTACACCCACGACTATCCGTGGCAAAAGTCTGGGCAAAAGTGTTTGGAGAGTTTTAGAAGCCGTCAATCGCCAGCACAGTCCACAATACATCGGCAATCAGCTGCAGCACATTAAAGTTAATTTCGAATCGCTTTTAAATTAGCTTAATTCGCTGAAATAAAACTGACGCCTACGAAACGAGAAATGAAAAGAAAAAAACAAAAACAACGAAAGCCAGAAAGCAAAAAAGCCAAAAGAAGCACAAACTTGAAATGAAACCAAAACGGCAGCTAAACATTTAAATGTTGTACAAAGGCAATAACAATAACAACGGCAACCCAACAAGAAACCAAAAACTGTAGCTGAGCACATACGAGCGAGATACAAAGATACAAACACACTTTGCTGTTCTGCAGATACATTCGGCTGTCTGCGCGTGCTGTTCAAGTCGCAGCTTCCAAAACAACAACAACAGCAACAGCAACAACAACGATGAGCAGCCATACCAACTCTTAACTGCAACAACAACGCTGCAACTTTAAGATACATTTTCGGACTGCGACTGTCGATTGGAGACGGCCGCAAACATTTTTTTGTAAACGCTAGAACGCCTCTTCACAACACTTTCCACAAAAATGGTTAAAGAAAAACGCATATATAAAAAATAAACACGGAATACCGAATTTTATTTTGGTTTTTTTTCATTTTAAATGCTGCTGCTGCGGTTTTTTATTGCTTGTTGTTGGCATTCGGTTTTTGTATCTTTTTGTGCTTTTGCAGATTCTTTTCAACAATTATTTTTCGACTTTTTTTCCCCCGACTTTTGTGCGGCTGCTTCTTTTGTATGGCTTTATTGCCTTTGCTTAAAGTCAGTCGCACGACTGCAAACAAACAAATGAAACGAAATTATGTTGAAATATTTAAATAAATTGCACGCACGAAAAATGAGAGAAAATTTTTATAAGAAAAAATACCAATTATCAATTAAGTCAACCAAACACTGGCTCCAAAATGTAATAAAATACAGAGCGGCGACGACAACGGCAGAAAAATAACAATTAAGTGTACACCAAATGCAGATGGCACGACAAAGCGGATACTCTTTTAAATGGGGTCAATGCAATTAAGAACGCAAAAGTGGATTCTTTTTTATAATAGAAACACAGAACGAGTGATTTTTATACAAGCTTATTTGAAATAATTAAATGACAAAAATAATAAAATATTAATTATTTTTCTATATGTATGGATTACAGGGTATCCAAGCAGCAGCAGATGCAACAGCAGTGGCAGCAGCAACCTGCAGATGAGTTTGCTTCGGTATTCAGTTGCGAGTTTTGATGTTGGTCAGTTTCCTGTTTGCCGCACTCATAAAATAATGTGCAAGAAAATATACAACAGAATGCGAGGACGACAAACGTGCGCGCCGAACAAAAAGATAAAAACATTAATTATTATTAATTGCCCTTTTTTTTCTCCTCCACATTTTTCTTTCCTTTCATTTGTGCAGCCTTTTGCCTTTTGTTTTATCCTCTCGCATCCACTCGCATCCTTTTGGGCAACTGTCATCGCTGACCCGTTTTGCCTTCAAGGGTCCGTTCGCTTCTGCTCCTTAAGTATTCTTCAACTCATCTGTTTCCTTTTGTTGCGTGTGATTTAAGAGCTAGCGGCAATCTCTGGTGCCGCCCAAAGTTCTCACTAATGTTAAGTAAAACCAGTTCCACAATGTTTCTCTCGATTCAGCTAATCGAAATGACAAGTTTTTAATTTGGCCAAACGAATTGAATTTTGTTCAGTCTGCGAATCTGAATCTGGTTTTGTCGCGTGGGCAGCTTGTTATACAAATTGCCGAGTTCCATTTGGGCAAGAATTAACTTGAAATTTTTACTAGATGGAACTTAAAAGCGGCACAGTTGGGCTTAATAAACCCGAGCGTAAATCCAAAAGTTAATGGATTCAATTATAATATTTTGTATTGTTCGCATTAGCTGCAACCATAAAGATTAATGAGTAAATGTCAAAAGATGAAAGAAATCAAATTGCTAAATGTTTCCCACAATATTAGAATATGCAAAATTGTGATTAGAAATATTGATGAACACAAAAGAATTATTAATGCTGCTAGGAAATTGCGAATGTTTTCGAAAATGTAATCCCTCTTTTACCAGCATCATTTTGTGACACAAGCATTTACAATAAAAAGTTAGTCGAGGTGTATTCGGATTTTTCTATCAAATTCTAATCTGGATAATCACGTTTTCTTTGCTCTTCCTCCCTCTCCCTCTCCCTCTCCTCTGGTTTAGTTGCAGCAATCATCGCAGTTCCGTTTGCTCAACTCAATCAAAAATGTTCACCCACCGTTTCTTTCTTTTTTGTGACTACATAAATTGCACATATTGATAACTTGATTAATGTCAAAAATGTTGGCAATGCTGCCTCCAGTTTCAGTTTCCAGCAGCAAGTTTATAAACTTTTCTAGTTAGCAGGCTACTGAAAATTGTAAAGTTATCGATCAGCAAACGACAAAAAAGAATTGCAACTTAAATTGCAACAATTTGCAAAAGGCAGAGAGAGCCTCGAGGACAGCAATGTCCTCGCTCTGCCGGCTTGTCGTGTCTTTTCGACACTTTCGCTTTAATTAAAAACTTACAAAGAGTTTTCTCTCTCTCTCTTTGGCCAGAGCAAAATATGCGTAAAATATGCCAAGCAGAGACAAGACATGCGCCGCAAAAAGGAATTCCCATAAAGTGCAGCTAAGCAAATCTAGTTAGAGCTCCAGTTTTGCAACAGACCTCAAATAAATGACACAAATTAATACAAATCCAATGTGCTGAAACCAAGTATGAGAATACAAATGAACTTGTAGAGGAAATAGTTGTTCAAGATATAGAAAACTACAAAACAAAATAATTAACACTTTTCCAGTTTATTCTCTCATAAAAACTGCCTGTCAAGTACGCCAAAAATGCCAAGATCTATATGCCTCACAACATTGATAATATTGAGACAACTGCAAACAGATCGAGTATTTGTTCTGTGCTTGAAAGAAAGGAATTGTTATGCCGAAGACACAATTTCAATCTGCTTTGAAATTTGGAGTTTGACAGTAAATCGTTTATTTCATAGCCAAGCAAACTAGATTAACAAATACGTCTGCTTCTTTTGAGTTCCAAACAACAAAAAAAAAAAAAAAGAAGGAAACTAGAATAGAAATTTCTACCGCATGCATTTTTGCTAAGCAAAAGTTTTTGCATATGGCAAACCGAAACGACAGTGCATAAAATATATTTCCATAGCACCAGAGACAGAGAGGGGGGAAATGGATAGAGATAGAGTGAGATGGAGAGGAATTTTTGTATCTTCATGCCTATAACTATAGTATGTGTATATGCTCTGCTTGTGTTGTGTATAAATTTGCGTATGCATTTTTTATTTTTTAGTTTTGTTTTGCTTGTTTTGGAAAAGTGTTGTTGTTGTTATTTATGCAGAAGGCGCCCAAAGAAGCGAGTGAAAATGCAAACAAAGCCTTTTTGTCTGGCAACATGTTGTGCTTGTTCTAGGAATGTAAAAAATGTTTAGACAAATTAAAAATAAGAGTAACCCAAAAGATAAATGAGGTACGGCAAGAGAGGTGTACATTGTGTGTGTGTGTGGGTGTTGTGGGGGTGTGGAGGGGGTGTTGCCAACTTTGCTGCGTTGCTAACGCGCATTTGGGTCAAGGTGTTTGTTGTTGTTGTTGTACATGTCGCCTGCTTTTGGTTTATTATGAAAATTGCAGTAACAACAACGCATGTAGCTGCTCCTTGTTGCCGTTGTTGTTGTTGTTGTTGCCGTTGTGGCTGTCATTATGGGAAACGAAGCGTGGCAGCAAAACAGGGACAGTTTACAACAATTGCAACCTGATTTAGTTGACAGCTGTCGACTGTCAGATGCTCTGCTTGTATGGAATATTAATTTAATTATTACAAATATACAGTCGGTAAATAATTGATTGAAATTGTTTTCCACTATGCATTTCTCATGCCGCTTAAGACATACACTTTCTCTCTCTCTCTCTCTTTATCTACTACTGCGGCTGTCCCCTCCACTCACATATGTATGCATAAAATATGAGCATGATTGTGTCCATAGTGTCCATAGCATGTTATAGCCATGGCCAAGTGCTAACTCCAACGCCAACAATAAAATGCTGCAGTTTTTGCAGCTGAAACTAAAATTATTATGGGAAATTTGTACATGTTCAAGAAGAAGAGGAAGAAGAAGAAGAAGGCGGCAACGAATAGCGAATAATCAATAAAAATAAAATATATCACACGTTGAAAGCAAAAACGCCTCCGCCATGCCACCCGAGACTCCCCCCCTACCGCCATTTTCATTTAAGCAATAGAGGGGTCTCATTCGCCATCTCGCTCCCACAGCCATTTCCACTCCAGCGCCTAGTGCCACATTCTCTTTCCCAGCGAGTTGCTCATTTCGTGTTCATGTGCCATTATACAAATATAATATTCTTACATTATTTTTTTTGTTGCTTCTACTTCTTTTTTCGGTGTGCAGTTTTTGCCGCTTTTGTGTTTTTGCCACCAGTAAAGTAACTGGCTACAAGCGTCCCGGACACGTTTCACACGCACGCGCAGCGCAGGGGGGCAGGGGTTGTCGGCAGGGGCAGAGGGGCGACATCATCACCCTAGTTGGCTTGCCCTGCCTGCTGTGTGCTTCGCATTGCTTGCCTGATTTGCCTGCCAGCCTGTCGTGTTATTGAGCAAATTGTACAATGTAAGGCATCGTTTTTGTCTCTCTACAGTAAAAATTGCATATCAAAAAAAATTGCTGGACAGTTGTTAAAAGCGCATAAGGATTGCAGCCATTTGACACATTTCAAATGCAGTCAATAATATCTAAATGAATCTAATTGCCGTGTAATAAAAAGTTAAAAATACTGCACAGATTATAACTTTTCAATGGAATTTGTATGAATAGAATTCTATGAATATTTCGAGTACTATAAACTGCTTAAGCTGAGCACAGTTGCTTTTGTAGAAAAAAGCAATGCAGTCATTAAAATGAAAATAGAAATCAGTTTGTAGTTAGAAATTGAAAGCAAAGGCGAAGGAAACTATTAAAACATAATCAAGGCAGTAAAGGCGATTAAGACTTAATAATTTCGTCAGTTTTTTGAGAACAAATTTAAGCATTTGCAATGATGGCATTAAAATTGTTATTGATTATTAGTGGTATAAGTTTATTCAAGTAAATTTTCTGAGAACAATGTAATACTTTCAAATGATGCCATTAATTATTAATATTATTATTTTATATTCTTTTATTTTGACCACAATTTAATGTTGTCAAATGCTGTATAATTTGTATTTTAAAATAAACTATCATTGCCACAGTCAAATGTTAATTAATTTGTGAGCAATGAGCAATTCCCCTCGAAGCCACATCCTTTTGCTAGACAACAGCAACTTTTCCCTTCACCGGAAAATGCAACCCCAACTTCCGTTAGCCAGTGTGCTTAGTCCTTTCAATAAGCCGGTTATATGAGTTTTTTTATGCATGCACTTTATAGGTATTTGCTGCTCATGTTGCATATAGCCAATGCCAACTGTAGAGATGCTCGAAAATTTCAGCAAAATTAAAAAAGGGACAAACGTTTTCCATTTCTCCACACACACACACACACATACACTGCAGTCTAAAGTGTCCTTTTGTGTGTTGTGTCAGATGGCGTTGATTTTGTTGTTCAGTTTCAGTTTTGTGTTCGTTGTTGTTGTTGCTGTTGCTGTTGTTGCTGTTGTTGCTGAACTACTTCGATTATGGCCCTGTCGCAGTTCTGGAATTCATGTGAAATTTTGAATGCGCCTTTTGTAGTGTGTTGTACTCGTATTTGAGTGTTGCGCATACTTGAGTGCACACACAATAATGGCACTCTGCTGTAGAGGGATGGCTTTTCACACGGCCCGGGATTTGCGGCAGGATATGCCACAAAATGTTGCTCATACGCATAAAGGAAGTTATATGTTAGTTGCACTAAGTAAGTGTATGTATTTTAGCATCATCATCATCCGTGGAGCAGCAGCTTCATATGTGTTAATTGCAATTATGCAATGCCGTCGCCCCATTCAAGTATATGGCATCCTGTCAGTTGCATTGATGCGGCAAGCCGTGCTAAATGATTGTGACACAATTTTATGCGTGTCAGGATATGCGAGCGAGCGCAGAAATGGTGGCAAAGCAACAGCTACAGCTACAGCATTGGCTTCCTCATCCTGTCAGCGACAGCAGCGTATATTGGCAAGTTATGCCACATGCCACACGCTTCCCACATGCCAACTAGTTATGCGTGCACAGGAACAGCCAGCAAGCTGCCAACGTCGTCTCAGCGCAAGGTCCCTGTCCCAATCTCTTCTGCTACTGCGCCATTATCCTTGTATTGGCTGATGTGTCTGCATTTAAGTGCTACCCAAAATTGCCTTTTTAAAGGATTTTACGCACAAGCACTCACACATGCAGACGTGCACATATGTGTCTGCCTCCTTGACTGTTTCTCCACATGTGACATGTCCCTGTCCCTGTCCCGGGCGGACGCCTTTAACACTTGTCCCTGCTCGAGCGCCTTTTACGCTTGTCAACGTTTTGCCATCTTCGTCGATTTCGCTGGCATTTTACTTTTGGATATTTTCAATTGATGCATCTGTCTGCTGCTCAAACTCATGCTGTGTGTGTGTTTCCACTGTCGTCCTGCCAAACTATGCATTTGGCAAACTCAATTCGTGTGATAAACTAAAATAAAACTGTGCTCGTTATTTCTGCTGCTACCTCCCCGCTCCCGCTCCTCCTCGCCAATTCAACACAACTGCATTTTCACTTTTCTTCTATTCTCCGTTTTCTCTCAATTTTTATTCAAATTTTTTTTTCCGCTTTTCCTTGTCGTGTTTTTTTTTGTATTTTTTCAAACTGCATTTACCAGTGTCAAAGGCGCTTAATTTAGTTTCAGTTTTTCTGCTCCCACTCAGGTCTTTTTTTTTGTCTTATGGTTTTGGCATGTAATTTGCTGGCTTCATTCGGAAATTGCTTGCTTAATTTTTCTTGCTTTTCACTTATAATGGGGCTTCAGTTCTTGCGTGTCCGCTTTGGATTTGCCAATTGATCAATAATTAAGGCTGCAGCAATTAAATATTAATTGCCGTCCCCGTGAAGGGGACGAGGGGACGAGGGGCTCATAACGCAAATGATAAGTTCTTTTTAACACGATTTACTTGCACATTTACTGTTAATGCCCCACGGTCTGTGGTAGACATTTTGGTTGTATACCCTTGGAATGGTCTAGCAAGTTGTGTGGGTATATACATAAAAGTTATAGTCTGCATACTTTACTGTTTTTTCATTTTCGTTTAAATATATTTGTTATTTATGTTTTCTCTTTTTCATAGCATTTATATTTTACTTAGTATTACAAGTACACTTTTATTTTATTTAAATTAAATTCAATTTAAATAAAGCAGGCTAATCTGCGTTTATTAGGGTATCTGCATAGTCAACCATTAATTCTCATTGTACTTTATGCACGCCTGTCTTGCAAAGCCGCAGTAATTAAAGCGCATTATTTATGTGGTGCCAAAGTGGGAAATGGAAAAGCTGCAGCGACTGTAACCTCTCGTTCTCATATGGAAAAGTAGTATGTATCTTTAATATGCATGTTATATTTGCCAACAACAACAACAACAAAGTCTGTGCTTAACCAGCTAGAGAGATAATTTTCCAGGTGAAAACTCTCTGCTCAAAAATAAAGCAAAATTGATTTCTGTTTAGTCAGCAGGCAAAAGCTAAAATTGTTTTGTTTAGTAGCGCATAGATTTCGTTTATTATTATATTGCATTTTAAGCAATGAAGACAATATCAATGGAAATTCAATTGAAAGTGTCAACTTAAGTTTACTTTACTAAGAAAACAATAAAGTGAGCAGCTAATTGATTCGAAACTTTAAATATTTGTTTATTTAATTTATAGTTTTGAAATAAAAATTGCAATAAAAAATACTTATTTTTGCAAAATTGCCATTTCGTAGACTCCCTGATTTGTGCATAACAAATGTATATGGCTTTTATGGCAAACAATTGAATGAGATATGTTAACATATTTGCTACTCAAATTCTATTCATTTGCAGCAAAGTTCAACTCATTTGCCATGTCTGTTTAATCGTGGATTGAATTGTTATTTCTTTGGATTATTTTTCTTAGTTGCCTCCTGCAGCGGCGCTTGTTTAGTTTATGTTTGCAGTGTAAACAACAAATGAACAATAACAAAGCGTAGCATAAATAACCAAAAGATGCTGCAGTTGCAGTTGCTGATGCCGAAGCTGAACCGTTTAAGATACTTTACCATAAACAGTTGCAATTTCATGAAATTTGGCCCCCAGAGAGAGAAAGAGAGGAAGACGGGAGGAAGTCGAGATGCTCTCGAGTTAAACAGATGCAAACCATTCAGCGTAGTCGCTTGCTGTCGGAGCCTGTTAATTGGCGATGCGGAGTCGATTACAGTAAATTGCACAATGCAGCTGATAAAAGTTGCAACAACTTCAGTTGCCAGTTGCCAGTTGCCTCGTAAATATGGCGACGACCACAAAACGTGGGAAACGGAGACGCCTCAGATTACAAATCCCCGCCTCTTATGCGCTTCATTCGCAAGTAAGTAATATGACAAAGCACGACAAAATGTTTCAAGGTGTGTTTGTTCCCAATCTGCCACACAAACAGTTCAAATTGCAATGAAGTTTATATAAAAGAGACACCGCAGCGAGTAACCAAATACTCAGCGAGTACTCGAAGAATCGCGCATTATTGCGAAAGGCAGAAACATTGCCATGGCAATTGAATCATCATCATCATGATCATCATCGTCATCATTATCATCATTTTTTTTCCACTTTTCCAACTCATTTAAATGCAAAGCGCATGCCACGGTGTGTTTGACTCAGTCGTAGAAACTTTAAACTAACTTTATCTAGACCATTAAGTTTGACAAAGAAATTTTGATGTGCAGCAAATATGTCAGCCAAGTGCTGTGGATTCCTATCCCATCCCCAACTATCACTTCTAACGGCGACCGCAATGGGGCTGACTCAGCAAAAATGTACAAAAAGTCAACATCAACAAGCAAACAAAACAGCAATAAAACACGGCCTCAAAGATACTCCTCACAAAGTCACACACACACACACACACACACACACACTAGCTGTTAATGTATGTCTGTATGTATCTTGCATATGTGCTTGAGAAAATTACACTATGCAACACATGAACTTCAAGCCAAGTGCTGGTCGACAGCTGAACTTGAATGCTGCTGTTAATTAATAATGCAAATAAGTTGAAATAGCGTTATTTTAATTGAACGCATCTTTCCCGACAATTGAGACAATTAATTGATGACAACTATAAATCTAGCTTAAGAATGTAAAGATTTTTTGAATTCATTCAACTCCATATCAGAAATCCCAGATACAATCCAAACAATTGCATAATTTGATCATTATGCTTAGTTTAATAGCAGGACAATTGTTGGATGTTAAATAATAATCATAAGCATTTGAAATAAACAATAAATATCTGGTCCGTCTAGTTCCGCCTGAAAAAACGTACAGTAAAAAACAATATTCTTTTTCTTGCTGCACAGTGTGAGAGCTAAATACTTGAAGTTCACCACGAGTGTTTTTCTTATACTTGCGCACACACAGTTCTAATTTGCCTGGGTCATGCGTCGAGGTTAATGAGTCATATCATCATCAGCATTCTCATGCTCATTATCATTATCATTTTGAGCCGAAAGAAAATAGGGAAGGGCATCATCATTATCAAAACGAAAGCCGCCAACGCGACTTGGCCGCAACTGAGAAAGAAGAAAGCAGATGGACGTGAAGAGGGGAAGGGCTCAAGCATTAAAGTCCAATTTTAGGGGGGGGACGCTTTGTTTTGTAATTTAGACGCAATTAAATGTAAATAAATTCACAATTTAGTTGTAATTTTTGCTGCTTATTTTTCAGTTACAGTTTAGTTTGTTCTTCATCTTGTTCTTCATCTTCTTTCCACTCTCTCTCTGCTTCAATGTGTCGCTTTTTTTGTCTCTTTGGGTTTGTCGTTTGTCGCTGACCCGATTTCCGCAATTTAATGACTTTTGTTTGGCCAGCGCATAATTGCTGGGAAATGTGCGAGGGAGAGAGCGAGAGTGAGATTGAGTGAGAGCTGGTCGGCGGGCAGGGCAGGCAGGTAGGGGAGGACATTAAGTGTCCGTCAACGCTGAATGAAATTGTTAGACTTTCTTTCTTTCTATTTTTTTCCGTTTTAGTTTTGTGGCTTTGTTTGGATTTAGTTTTTCCACACACACATCTATTGTTGTTGCCATGTGTAAGTGTGTGTGTGTGTGTGTGTGTGTTAACGAGCAAGTGATAATTTTTGGCGTATTTATTGACTTTGCGGCATTGTGGATTTCAGTTATGTTTGCTTCTACTTCTGCTTCTTCCTCTTCTTCTTCTGCGGCATTGACTCACATCATGATGTCTCTTTATACGGCCGGAAATGAGCCGTGCCCTGGGCTGACTGCGAGTTCAAGGTTGCCCCTGCCTCCTGCCTGCTGCCCTTGCTCTTGTCCTTGCCTTCCTGCTGATATCTTTGTTATTAGCCAAGCCAAGCCGATTGCCGATAAGTAGCCTGGAGAAAGTGAAGCCAGCCCTGGGGTCGGGGATCAATGTTTGTTTAGGTTGAGATATGCTCGGCATTAGGCAGGAAGTCGATAAGAAGTCTAAACTATTTATAGCTAAATGCTATGCTGCACTTGCTGCTGCTCAATTCAAGGGGCAATAAAAAACGATTAATGAAAAGTGCAATTTTGTAAACATTAAATAGTATTCTATATGCATTTTGTATTCAAAAGAAATGTTATCGAATCTCTGCAGGCAATACAAACATGGGTTTGAAAACATCAACATTTGAATGCCGAATTTGTTAAGAAAAAACAAAAGTTGCATTTGCAGCCAAATATGCAAAACCATTGAAGCAAATAGTGCAAGCAAGAAGCAAAGTGATTTTAAATAAATATGTACATAAAATAAATATTAATGTGCAAATGCCGAATAAATTGTGTAATTGCTTCTTACACATTTAGAGCTGCCAAATTTTCCATTTCAATCAAGTATAAATTCTTTTCTAAACAATTTTGAAAACGAACATTTTTTACATCTCTTAGATTTGATACGTTCTTATTCTTTCTCTATAATAAATATATAAATAAATAAATAAATGTATTTCTAATTTGCATTAACTTAACTTTAACATTAAAATTAAGATAAATATTTTACACGAATATTAATAAATTACTTAGCAATCGACAATATTTATTTTGAAAGCTGTCCTCTATTTAATATTCTTTTTTCTTGATATAATTATAAATGCGTTATACTCAAACAACTTGACTTAGTTTAGAGGAAATGTCTGCATCCCAAACTATACATTAGGACAATTCCCTCACTCATAATTTCCACAAAAAAAGGGTCTCTTAGTTATGGCAGCCCTTTTTAAACAATCTAAAATTGTATCTTTTTCTCCGACTTGTAAGCCCTTATTAAAATCAAATTCGTGTTGATATCTTAATGGACATTATATTGCACATTCCACACGTTTTTTCTCCTCAGCATATATTTCAATTTATGATACCCAACTAATCCCATGCCCCAACTACTTTAAGTCCTTGCTCAACAATACAATACGAAATGTGTATGGTGAAGGAGAAAGAGATCAAGTCGAAATATGCCGTATCCATGCTGCATAATCCGGCAAAAAGGCAACGACCTTAGTACCACTAAATAGTACGAGCAGTAGGTGACCCTCATCAAAGTGATAGATCCCCATCGAGCTGGAGACGAGTTGACTTGATTTGAGTTGAGTTCTAAGCGCTTAGCCGCCGCCGTCCTCGTCTCCGCCGGAAGCGCCTGCAGCTCCGCCAGCCACAACATTAGCATACAAATGTGTCAGAACAAACAACCAAATAAACGAGACGACAAAACAAAAAAGCTGTAAAAGAAAGAAATAGAAAGAGCGGGGAAGAGGGAAAAAAGTATGGATAAGGCAGCGTGATTTCTTGACTAATTTTTATGACACTTTTCACTTTATGACGGGCGGACCAAGTCGGGTCTTGGCTAATTTCAAAGTGGATTCCCCTCCTCCTGCCTCTTTCACGAATCCGCATTTACCTTGGCAGACAACTCTTCGATGAAGATTTTTATCGTTTGGGGGGTGGGGTGCTTGTCATAAAAATGTTTCTAGCCCCACTATTAAAAACAATAAATGTCAAAAAATTGTTTTGCTGCTCTCCAGTTGCCCAATAGAGGTGAAAGAAAAGCGTCGGAAAAACTGGACATGGCCAGCACGTTATGCGTGTATTTCTCTTTTAGCCATGCAAATCACGTAAATTATGGCCAAGGCAGTATAATTTCTTATCGCCTGAACATGATTTCAAATGATAGACTGAAGCTCGCACTGAAGATTTAGTGGGCGCGACAAGTTTCAGTTTGCTCCCCCTCCATGTTGTGGTTGTAGTTTGGGGCTTTGGGGTTTTGGGGGGAGCTGCAATTGCCAATTGGCAACTGGGCGCTACACGCATAAATTGAGAGCGCCGTCGTTTTTATCTAATCCGCGGCATCTCTGCGACGGACGATGGCGACGCGTACATTAGTCCCGTCCCCGGCTCGGCCTATTGGCTGGATGTGCTCCGGGTCCCGACGACAATCGACAAGCAATAAATCACCAAAGTTGCCACAGAAAATTTAACGCGGCGCGGAGCACACAAAAATTTATGTGCAACCGATAAAAATCGGAATCGGCATCGGCATCGGCATCGGCTCCAGCTCCAGCTCCAGCTCCGGCAACGAACATTAGAATAAATTGTCAGTCAGTCAGTCGAGTCATCGGGGTGGGGAGTGGGGGAGGAGCAAACCCCCGGCAAAGTCTGCACAGAAATTATTCACACAATTGCAACACACAGCAAAAACTCGTTAAGCTCGACTAATAAGCATCGATCATGTGTCGCAAACAGAATCAAATTCAACTAGAAAATGTAATTTAATCAAGAACATTTTCTGATTTACAAAACTAACTATTAACTAATCCCAATTGGAGTAAATTAATTGAACTACAATTATTATTGAAATCAATTCCTTTCTTTCATTTAGTATAGAATTTGTAGTTCTAAACATAAAATCAATGTTGACAATTTCGTCTTCCCTTATTGAATATTCATTTTCCATTAAGGCTGGAAAACACAGTTTTTCTCTCAGCTAAAGGATTTTTATATTATGCTTGTGACAACTCGCTTATTGTATTGGCCAAACTGACTGAACAATGTAATTTAAAGTGAACAATGAAAAGTAGTTAGGTTTGCATTTCGCATTCATTGAAAATGACAAGCAGGAAAAACCCAGGGAAAAAAGGTCATGAAATCATGCAGGCCAATTGCAGGCTAATTACAATATTTTTGTTTTCACTTACCTCTTCTATAAAAGACATCGGTCTCTTTCGCTCGTTCGCTCTGCTCGGTTCGGCTAGTGGTGGCGGGTGGGGGGGGCAAGCGTGCTGTAGCTGTCGCAGACGAAATGCGTCGTTGACGTTAAAAGCACGTTCCTTTGCAAGGACAATAATCCGACGCGTCGCCGTCGCCGTTGCTGTTGACGCCTTCGTCTGTCTCTCTTTCTCTCTGCGAGTGTGTGTGTGTGTGTGTGTGTGTGTGTGTGTGCCGTTATTGGCGGCGCGTCGACGCTGCTAGCGGAGTATAATCCAATAATCCAACACGAATGAGCGTGTGCAGGCAGAAATTGCAAAAAATAGACACAGACAACAACAATAGCACACACAACAGGAATAACACTTTGCCGCCTCGTCTTCTTCTTCTTCCTTTTCTTATTTTGTGCGTGCGTACGTCTGTCTGTCTATCTCAGTGTGTTAGTGTGTGTGTGGGTGACTGCGACGCAGACGCTTATTTAGTAAATTAAACTTTTCACTTTTTGCAATTTAGCCACACAAAATGGAAAATGGAAAATGGGCAATTTACTTTCTTTCGTTTTGGTTTTTACCCAATTCACAATAATATACACACACACACACACACTTATACAACAATAAACAAAGCAATGCCGACGCTGACGTCGCTGCAAGCAGAAGCAAGCAAGTCTCAGCTCGACAAGGCAAGCTACCAACGACAACAACAACAGTAAGCAACAGCAGCAGCGGCTACGGCTGCGGCGTCGGCGGCAACAACTTCGCTGTAGTACACAAAAAAAAAATTCCTTTTTCGCTGTGCACTGAGCGTGCTGTTGCCGTCGTCGTCGCTGTTTTCACCTCCTTTTGTATTTGTATATGTATTTGTAATTTGTTGTTGATATGTATTACACTTCTACTTCTATTTCATTCTTTTATTAATGACTTTTTCACCTTTTTGCCACAAAAAACACCGTCGCCAGTCGCCGCGTAATTCTTTCCTTTTATTACACTCTTTCTCCCTTCTTTCGCTTGCACTCACCGTGATTTACAGCTTACGATTGAAATTAGACACACTCACTATGCACACACTCTTAAGGAGTAATTGTTGCAAACGATACGACGCTCATTTGATAAACATTTGAAATTTTTTTATTCGATTTTCCGCAATAACACAACAAAATTTCAATACAGCGGCCGGTACACGCGCGCACACAACCGTTCAAAGTCGCCGTCAATTTCAGACTGTTAAGTAAATGTTATGCCCAATGTTATACTCGAAATGGGTAAGTGTACTTTACAGCATTCTGTAGCAAAGTTAGTCTTAACATTCTAGCCGAAAAGTCTTTTACAACAACTTTTGAATCTGGCCGTGCGCAAAATAAACTATAAGTTTTCCAATAGTATTTGAGAAAAAATAATTATTTACAGATGTGATATTTTCTGATTTTTGTACCACTTTGATGTATTCAATTGATTTAGATTTTATTTAGCTTGTTTTTGGCTATCATAACTTATCAGCGGCTTTGCTCTCTCGCTCACTGAGCGTCTGTTAACTTAACAGTTACGCGCTCTCAAAATGTTCGACCATTCACAGCTGGGAATGGTATATTTCAATAGGAAATACCAATTGTGCACGGTTGCACATACATAGCTGCCAATTTGAGTATTTCGCTTCATGTGTTACTAAAAGTTGTAATGAAATATAATATTATTTATTAATATTGCAAGAGATTCATCTTTTACATAGGTTCTTGTTCATTCAATACTTAGATCTTCGTACAAAACCATATGCTTATGTAAATAAATATGTTGTATAATTACCGTTGACAGACAAAAGCTGCTTGATATTTACTTTCAAATAAAATAACGGACGGCGCCCATAAACATTTTGCTTGACCGAAATCGCAAACAAAGTGAGAAATTTTGTAGATAAGAAGAAATTATGCAAATGTGATTTAAATTGTTGTTGTAAACAATTCAACCGGCACTCTCTCTTCTTTGAAATGTTGTTATTTTTTCAACTATCATTTATGTGCTATGTATTAATATAAAACGTTACGATAAGATAACACACACACATACGCGCGCATAAAAATTATTAACAAATGAGCAACTTTTGTGTATGTGACAAAATATGATTAGTTGCTGTTTGGGTTTGTTACAGGCAAGTTCTACGGTCAAATGAGCATTTGGAGTCAGAATAATTATAAAAAAATTACACAATTAAGGAAATTGGGGGATTGAATAGCAGAATAATGCCGTCATTTCGAGGCATGATGTTTCGGTATCTCTTATTCCTGATGATGGTTGCAGCAATAACAATTGGTTTGTATTTTGTTCTTATATAATCGAAAACCACTTCGACTCTCTTTGCTCTCTGACCACAGATGAGCAATGCATGCATTCCGTTGACAGCTGCGATCGTTGCCTGAATACTCACCTCAGCTGCGCCTGGTGCACGGACAAGGTGAGTAAGCCAACTACTCTCACCAACTCTAACGAACTGTCTTTCATCCTTTCTAATGTTCTCTCTTTACAGACATATCAGGTGCGCTCACGATGCCTCTCTCGCGACACGCTGCTGCGCTTGAACTGCAGCGAGGAGAATATCTATGAGAATCAGCCGCAGTTGGAGTTGTTGCAAGAGCGACCGCTCAAGGACTATGAAACGCGAGACGAACAGGCGGTGCAAGTGAAACCGCAGCGCGTCTTTCTGAAATTGGTCAAAGGTACGTTATCTTATCCACGCTTATCAATAGTTTACCGCTCTCGCACTCTCTCATTCTACAACTATTCCATTTTGTACATGTGTTTCGCTTATGTAGAAACACATGTAAGAAGTATTACCTAGCACTCGTAGTGCTCATTCTACCACAGCCACCCCAATCGGGTTTTTGTTTTTTTTTTTTTTGGACTGTGGAAAATTGTGTCAACGTTTTGTTTGCTGTGCTGATTTGTCACACATCATTTTCTACAGTTTGTTTTGGGTGTGAGAACGTGCAGGCATGTGTGCTTGTGTGTGTGCTTAAGTATGAGTGTGCTCATGTACGCTTTGCTTATCTGCAATTAGTGTATTTTAGTCTCAGTCTCCATATCACTGGTTTCTTAATAATATTGCTAAGGCGTGGGAATCCATAGCGTTCATTGAACTCTCTCGGTATTACTTAAGTGTTAACTAAAACCTGGTGATTAAATTATGATGACTCAATATAACTATTTGTTGAGTTTAAGTAGCAAACTGCAAGAAAGAATATAAAAGGGCAAATCAAACTTAAAGCGGGAAATGACATTTATTAGGTGTTTGAGCATTTTTTATGGCAGTCTTGAGAAAATAAATATTTGGCATTGCATCTACTAACCATACAATAGATTAGAGCAGTAGGTAAACAATTTCTGAATACTCTTATCACTTCTGAGGCACATGGAAAAACAATTCATATTTATCTAATTTATAGAAAGATTAGTTCCTTGTAAAAGAGAAATCATTATTATATTATTAGGTTTTATCCATCTGATACTGAGTCTCCTGGTAGATACCATCTGTAATAAGAAAAATACATCTCCCTGAGGACATCCCTTAGTACGTGTAGTAAGCTGCAGTTCCGATGTAGCTTATCATTAGTTTGGGTAGGTCAGCAAAGCTAAGTGAAGGCAATGCCTGGTAGTTCATTGTCAAATTGGGAGCCATTAAACGGACTCATCCCAGTTGAGAGATCATTGAATTGATGTCCATTAAAACAAGTTCGAAAAGGGGGCAACTCGAGTTGCAATTATACGGCGACCATGTTGAATGGGGATGGGAAATTGCAGGGAAATGATGAGGGATTAAAGGAAGGCAAATGTTTAAAATGGGTGCGAACAAGTCGAAGTGGTAATGAAGGGTTGCGATGGTGTGCCGGATGGCTTTTGGATGCCATGGAATGTAATGTATCTAGAGCAGAAAATGCTTAACTACTGCTGCCACTTTTTATACCCTGCACCCAGCGAAAGAGTGTGATGGCGCAACGGGCTGGTACGTGACAGTCATAAGGGAGCCATGGCACTGACCATAAACTATTTTGAGAAGTCACAGTAGACGAGTTGTTAGTCCGTTTATCCGTTCGTCCCGTCTTTTCAAACTGATCAATCTGAAGAAGTTTCAAAACTAGAGACTTTATAATTGATATATTATTTAATTGATGTCAGGTGATAATAGGTTATCTTGTCGTACATCATCGTTTTCAGCACTTCAATTTCTTTTTTCTGCTTTCTATAGTACGAATCCGAGAACGAGTATAACGGACTATAAAACAGCTCGTAAATGGGGGGCAGTTAACCCTTGGCTTTACAGCTGCACTAAACCCCTTGTTGTTTTCTTTTTTCCCGCACGTGCCCCTCCTCCGCTTGCCCCACAGGCAACACGCAACGCCTCAAGCTGAGTTACCGAGCAGCACGCAACAACCCACTCGACTTGTACGTGCTGATGGATCTCACATGGACAATGCGCGATGACAAGGTTACGCTGGAGAAGTTGGGTGCGGAATTGACGCGAACATTGCACAATCTAACCGATAATTATCGCCTCGGCTTTGGCTCCTTTGCGGACAAACCCGCCATGCCCATGATTATGCCACAACACCGTGATAATCCCTGTGCCAGCGAGCGCGAGAAATGTGAGCCCACCTATGGCTATCGTCATCACCTGGCACTCACTGATGATGTCAGGGCCTTTACAGCTGCCGTTGGTGGCAGCAAGATTACGGGAAATCTGGATAACCTAGAGGGCGGTCTAGACGCCCTCATGCAGGTGATTGTCTGCCCCAAAGAGATTGGCTGGAAGCAGCAGGCTCGCAAGGTTGTCATCCTGGTTACCGATGGCTTCATGCACTTTGCTGGCGATGGCCTTTTGGCCGGCATTACGCAGCGCAATGATCGGCAATGCCATCTGAATGCAGCTGGCGAGTATACGGGCTCATTGGTCTACGACTATCCATCGCTGGAGGAGATCTATCGGGAGCTGCTGCGTCGGAAGATCAATGTCATCTTTGCGGTAACAGAGCAGGTCTTTGGCACTTACAAGGAGCTCAGTGGACTCATGCAGGAGATAAGTAATGTGGAAATTTTGAGTGCAGACTCATCGAACATTTTGGAACTAATTCAAAAGAGGTGAGTGCGATTTCTGAAAGAGAAGGCTTGACTGTCCTAGATTTCATTTCATTTTTTTATTTTATATAAAATGATTAAATGAACGAGTTAATGATTAGAGATTATATGAAGAATTATATATTCAAAATAAATTTTAATTAAATTAAAATTTACTCCGTTTCTGCAGCTACGAAAGCTTTGTGAAGCGCACACAATTCGGAGACAATAGTCCCGACTTTATCGAGCTGAAGTACTTTTCGGACTGTGCCGGACAATTTCCAGGACTGCGACAACGCAACTACTGTAACAACGTGAATCTGGGCAAGGAAATTGAATTCTATGTGGACGTAACGCTCAAGGATTATCCGGAAAATGGAGTGCTTGTAAGTAAAGCTGGCAAATGTCTTGGAAGAAGCTTAAGAAATTCCATTGCAGTCGCACAAAATACGTATAGAGGAGGCGTCGTTAAATGAATACATCGATCTTGATGTGGAGCTGCAGCGCCCCTGTCCCTGTGTGGAGGAATCCCAGCCAGATGATGAAGAAGGTCGGTTTCAGTGCGACTACAATGGATACTTAAATTGTGGCATGTGTTTATGTGATGAGGGCTGGACGGGCACATTCTGCAACTGTCCAACGGATCCAACAAATGCCACCACCAATGAGGCTTTGCTAAAGACCTGTCGCAAGCCGCTAGACGAGCTGGGCAACAGCCTGTCCACCCAAGTGTGCTCCAATTATGGCGAATGCGAATGCGGCAGCTGCATTTGCGATCCTGGACACACCGGCAGTTACTGCGAGTGCCTGGAATGCGTCGACTGCGATGAGCAACGTGCCAATTGCAATTGTGGCAAGTGTGAATGCAAAGAAGGCTGGTCGGGCTTAGGCTGCAACTGCAAGGAGTCCATGGAGAACTGCACCGGGCCCACGGGAGAGATTTGCTCGGGACGCGGCAGCTGTGATTGCAATGTGTGCAGCTGCCAGGAGCCATATCTGGGGGCGTTCTGTGAGATCGATGCAGAGAAGGATAATAAATTGTGCTTGTTCTATGAGCCGTGTGTCACCTGCCTTATCAAACAGAAGCAGGGCATGAATGGCTGCAAGAATCTAAGCGAGGTCTGCTCCAGCGCCGAGTCTCACGATCGTTTTACCCATGGCTTTGTCACGGAACTCGAGGCGGAGATCAAGTGCCTGGTGCGCATTGTCAACAAACATGGCATTCAATGTGACAGCTACTTTGGGTATCAGGTCATCGATCGCATGAATTACCTGGCCATTCAGGCCGTTGATTGCGAGCCCCTCAATTATGTTGCCATCGTTGGCACCATTTCATTGACCACTTTACTGCTGGGTCTGGCCATCATCTGGCTGGTGATGTGCTGCATACGCATGAAGGATGCTCGAGAGTATGCTCGCTTCGACGAGGAGCAACGCAACAGTATGCGCCAGGAGAATCCCATCTACAGGGATCCCATTGGCCGCTATCAAGTGCCCAAGGCCTTAAGTATCAATCACGATGAGAATCCTTTTGCCAGTTAAGAACATAGAAGTCATAATTTGTAAAGTTTAATTTAATCAACTGTATTTACTACTTAAAGCTAGCACTTAAGAGGGTCAGCATGTACCAAAGCTTTAGCAGAGACTATTCCAAAATGTCGCTAAAGTGACGATAAGCTTACATTTCTACATTAGTTTATAATATTTCATATTTGTTGCCACCATAAGTAGACAGAAAAAATAAGACCTAAGCATCAAACACTAAACCAATAGGCAATAGACAAAAATAGCTTAAATTTAAGCTAAGTACAAATAAAACAAAGTGTCGAAATTAAATTTTCGGGTAAATTAATTCGTGTTTATTAAGAATAATCATAAATTATTAATGTTAAGTTGTTTAATTAAGCAATTAAGCTTTATTAATTTATATTTTAAATATGCTCTTAATGAATTCAATGGAAAAATTATATATTAAACAAAAGAACTGCCTAAAAATATATATAACATTTTCTTAATCTTCAATGTATTTTTCTGTAATTTAATTGATTGAAACTTATGCATTTTGAAATTAATAATTTATCTATTTTTTCTGCTATTAGCTTCAATTTAATTTTATTGTCCTACAATTTTTATTTCCTCACCATCCTTGTAGGTGGAAATCCTTTTCTGTAATTAAAATACTTTTTGTAACTGGAAAAGCTTATAAATACAATTTTAAGCTTTTCACCTTAATCACGAAGCATCCTTAGGAACAAACGTATTTATATTCGAAATAAAAACTGCAATTTTTATGTTTATACATTTTTTTATATATATTTTATTCACAAAACTTTTATAGCATATATTTCTAGCGATAAATTATTCATATATTTTTATAAACTAACGTTCGATGCACGCAAAATGTTATTTAGCTAAGGTTAATTGAAAAATAGATTGTTTTCTTGTATAGTTGACAGTTCGTTAATTTATCGTAAGTCTTGAAGTTAGACAAAAGTGTTATATTGAGTATGAAAAAATATGTATTCTTAAGATTCCTAATTACTTAATTATATATTGTTACCTACGGCAAAAGTTGATTGAATAAATCACGCGGCCTAAGCTTAAAGTAAAATTAAAGTCCCATATAAACAAAGAGTTAGAAATATATTTAATTAAAGACTACAACCAAAAGAAAATGTGCTTCTTATTTATTTAGAACACGACGAACTGAGAACGTGAGAGTCTCTCAGTAAATGTTGTAAGTTCTTTTTTTTACTTTTGTACAAAAATTGCGAATGAGCAGTTAAAGAACTAATTGCATTCGCTTTATAGCGGGCAGAGGCTTTTCATAACTAAATGTAATATCACTAGACTCATAGCTTAGAATTAGTAAATGTGCTTGTGACCACGAAACCATCCTCAAAGCCAGTCTCGCATCAGGGAGAGGGGCAGGGTGAAAAACCAAAAAAAAAAACAGGAGGAAAACGCCAAAAACACAAATTCAATTACACACACATAACTCGTAAAATGCAAAAACACAGAGGCAAAGAGGCAAAGAGAGACGCAGACGGGCCGGGAGGAAGTCGCTGAGCTCAGAGTACCCGCTCCCCCAGTGATGGTGTCCGCTGAATGAGCATCGAGGGTGATTTGGCCGGCAACGTGACGCTGGCGCTGCTCAGTTGCGCATCGAGGGCGGCCATGTCCGCGGCGGTGGTGGAGGAAATGATGCTGCCATTTACCTTGCCATTGCAACTGGGGCTGGCACTGGCACTGGTGCTGGGCAGGCCTTGGGGTGAAGCATCGGGCACTAGGCGACGCAACAAGCCGCCCACACAACCCCAAGGGAAGGTCCTGCGAATAGGCAAAAAAAGGCACAAAGAGAAATGAAAGAAAGGTAAAGGTAAATGTTATGCATTATTAAAGTAAAACACATTAAAGCTAGACCATTAGCCATGGCCAGAAAACGGGCACAGGCCATGGCTTGGCTTGGTAAGAGGCCGACTCTCAGGGAGTGCTAGGGCAACCACACATTATAGTTGCTGCGATTTACAAGCGGGTAATAATTCACAGTTTGAATAGTCATCCTGTGCATGAATGAATGGGCAATGCACTTCTCCACTCTGATTATTTTGCACCATATAAATGGTTAATGGGGTGTATTTGAAAGACAATACAATCTAATTGGCATGGTTGTGGCAAATGTAAATATGGAACAAATTCCGAGCAGTTGGGGAATTTGAGTACAATATCTGCTTTAAGAAAGTATATAAATTGCAATATCACTTTTGCAATTTAAAGTATATTCTAAACTAACTTTAGCTTGAGTCTTATTTTATGTATCCTATTCATTTAAATTTAATATTTTTACATTAAAAGTTTATTAGCGCTATTTAAATTTTCTTTTTATGTGCATGTTTTTTTATTATCTACACTTACAAATGCAAATTATATGAGTCTAAAATAATGACCTTGCGGTAATTGATAATAAAATATTACACATTACAAAAAGGTATTTTTTGAGTCACAATTTGCCAATATAAGTGAAATATAGTTGATGAATTCCTTCAATAATACTGATGTGGAACACCTGTTTATTGCCAACTCAGGTAACTACATTTTAGGAGCTTAAACTACGCCCTTTATCAAGTTGTTTCCTCAACAAATTAACTGCAAGAAAGTTGCAATTTCGTAATACGACAAATACTTAAGCGTAGGATGTGGTTTTTGAATGCCATTTGAGACCCTTATTAAGCACATTATGTATGCGAAGTGTTTACTTACCACTTGAGGGACAGCATGAACTTGAGGAAACCAGGTATAACCGCAAGCTTCTCGTTCTTCTTAATCGCAGAAATAACACGATCGGCCACATCGTTGGGATTCAATGTGGGCACCCATCTGCAAGCCAAAGCCAAGAGAGTCAGTCAAAACATGCAACGCCCTTAATCGCAGTAGAGGACTCACCTGGCATTCACATCGTCAAACATGCCTGTTGCCTGGATGAAGAACGGGCAAATGCAGGTGGTTTGGATGTTCGTGTGTCCAAGGACTTCCAGCTCGAGACGAAGCGCCTCATCAAAGCCAACCTATAATTACATGTACATATATGTATGTTGTTAAAGACTAAGACTCTTAGCTGACAGTGTTATTTGCATGAGAAAAGAGCGATTACTTACCGCTGCAAATTTACTGGCACAGTAATCGACCAATTTGCTAATGCCAACATGGCCAGCAAGTGAGGCGATCGTCGCGATGTGTCCCCGTTCTTTCTCGATCATTTTGGGCAGAAATGCTTTTGTGGTCTATGCAATGACAAAACAGGTAGTTAGTCTCAACTGTACTCGTATGTGTGCGTTTTGTTGTAACTAACCCAAAAGTGTGCCATAACATTTACATTGAACGAACGCTCGATCAGATGGTCCGGCGTATCCAACAGATGCAGGCCAGACACAACGCCAGCGTTGTTGATCAGCAATGTTACCTGTACAATAGTGGAGCACATAAAATATATGTTTTACTATATTCATTTATCTTTTTTATGAGTTTCCATTAGCATTTGCTTGGCTTCTGATCACAGTTGTCCCATAAATTCTACAAAATAATTATTTTTTTCGCCTCACTATCTGCATGTCAAAATATTGCGCAAGTTGCATGGTAGAAACATTGGCAGAATTTTCAACTAGGTTACAGCAGTAGTTAGTTGATTATTAATTCTGATATAGCCAGCGTTACTTTTGGGCTAAGTAAATGCATTTAGTGAATGAATATTTGTTAGTGTTATTTATTGATCAATTATAGCAATATGAGCTTGCTACTTGGAATTATGAAATCGTGGAGTTATTGTTGCAAGTGAATTTTTCAGATATTTTAGAATATTTTTCAAGTCAAGTCCATCCTGAATCTTTTCTGATAGTTGCTTGCTAGTTTTACTATTTATAAATATAACCTTTTATTCCTCTTTCAAAATACTAAAAATGTGTTTATATGTATATAAAAATTCAATTGTAACATGTCAAGGTCTAATTGCAAATAATGTAAAGTCCACGAAATACGAAAATATGATTTCAACCACAACAAAAAGCGTCGTTTCTCTAGCAGTTGTTGCTAGTTAAAAAATAAAATTAACAACAACAAGTTGGTATCATGGCAACAACTGTGTGCAAAACAAAATCAGGCCACAGTTAGTTCAAGTGCAGCGCAAAAAAGGGCGACAGCCGGGGCGAAGCGGGTCGGGTGCGGGTCACACATTGCGTATGCGCAATTTCAAATAGCACTTAACGATGCGTGCATTAAAGCAACAGCAACAGCAACAGCAGCAGCAACAACCACAAGCAGATGCTATTAAAAATATTAAATGTAAAATTTCAGCAACCAGACAACAACTGTAGCAACATACAACAAGCGCAAGAAAACAACGTAAACAAAAATAAAACAGCAATAATAACAAGGCAAAATCAAAAAAAAAAAAAAACAGCGAGTCATCTGCATAACGCATGACGTACTAAGTAGTTAAATGTTTTTGCTCTTTGCTACTGTTTTTGTGCTCTGTACGCATGAGAGTGATTGTTATTATTAGTTTAAAAATAAAAAGCAAAATGAAAAATGAAAAAGAGGGAAATATTTAAACATATAACAAATATTTCTGAAAGCTTATACTTTTGTGTACTTTATCATTTCCTGCAATATTTTAATTGCATTAAACAATGACGTTTGAAATAATCCAAGCTGGATACTCTATAAACAACTTTACAGCGCATTTCTCAGTCAACTATTACTCATTATAATAATTCACTTTATTTCCTTAGCATTATTCTCTCTTTGTACTTTTGTCAGTTCGTTTCGGTTTCGACTTTGCAATTATATAACTCGTTGAAGCCGCTAAACTTTGTTGTAGTACCTACTGTCATTATATCATTCTTAAAAACTTCATTGCGTTCTAGCTTTTTGGGGGATTTTCAGTTTATGCTTGAATTTCTGGCTTAATTTCAAAACATTGTTCATTTGTGTTTTATAATGAACGTTGGGTGCTGTTGTATTTCAACTTGTCAGAGCGTTAATATATATATTTAGAAATTGCCGTTGGCGAAGCGTAAAAATTGTTGAACCTTCCTAATGATGGCGTATTAAAAGCCAGTTTAAACTTTGAAACAATTAACTGGCCAGAATTAATCAAAAAATTGTAGTATGAATGAAATTGAACGCTGTACGAATTTTTGAGAGTGGCTATTAAAAAAAATAAATGTTCTATAATTATCGTGGGCGCTTAAAGGCTGTAATTTTGTAAAGAGATTTGAATTGAAATACAAAATGAAATTGTACAAAATAATTAACTGCCACACTCGTATAATTATAGATATTCGAATTTTTATTTTGTTGAATATATAAAATAATAATAATATATTTGTTCTAAGTTTAATTGTATTTGTACTTAAAATGCTTGCAATACTTTCTAGAATGTCTATAAATTGTCTAATTTTTCAGTACTCGTGTTCTAATTCAATAAAAAATACTTAAAGTGGAACCTTGAATTAGGTTGTCGCCGTTCTCCAAATATTAAGCTAACTTGATACCCAACTCTGTTCATTAGCAAGAAGAACACAATAGATATAATTAGTCAGACAATCAATTTAGTTAATTAGCAGTTAAAATGACAACTCGACACGTACCACAAGGAGTTAAGTTGCTAAATTGTTGAGTGTTGAAAAACTTTGAGTGAAATAAAATAATTGAAATTGAATATTGAATATTAAATGCTCATATTTGATTTGCTTTGCTTTGGCAGTGACAAAGTTTCGACACTTTTGCAAAGCACTGCTAATCACATTAGCAACCATTTACGAATGCATTCACAGTGATAATGAATGCCATGACACGCTTTGTACTCGACTGCTGTTGCAAAAGCAATGCGCTGTTACAAAATTCGTAACTGGCAGCGTTATCGCTGTCCAGTCTAAAGATATCGAGTGGAAGATTTATAAGATGCGCCGAGTGGAGTCAAAGTCAGAGTCACAATTAGTGCCTGCAATTTTTATGCACTTTTAATGTGGCCCAAATGGGCGCGGCTCTTGTACGCTGCAGCTCGTGCCGGTTGCGATTAATTTGAATGGCTCTGCGAAAGGCAGGCATGCAGGTAGGCAGGTTTGAAGTGGAGAGCGCTGCCTCTGCTCCATATTGTGATTAATTGGTAGTTGCAACGCAAGTGGCAACCTGTTTGAAGACCCGATCTTTTTATTTCTCAAGGTTGCCAACGAACGACGAAGATGCGTTCATGCATACGAAATGTTTTAACCTTCCCCTGCTCCGCTTGCTCTCTCTGGCTCTATCTCTTGTTTTTTTTCCAACTAAATTTATGACATAAATATGCATAAATGTGTTGCCGGGGGGCGTGGCAAGGCAAGAGAGTGTTGGGCCTACATGTGTTTCTAAAAAGGGTTCTCTGGCCATTAAACGCCCCTCAACAAACAATTATGTACAAGAACGGACATCTCGACTATTTTGTCTGCCACATAAAGCGCTCAACTGTGAACAGCAATTACTAGAGTTTTATGCTTCAATTGTCGCTATGAATGCGCCATCACATCGTTCCCTACGAAACGTAGTACTTACATCACCGACTTCTTCTCTGATGACATCGGCGGCTTTGTACACCTCTTCCTTCTTTGATATGTCCACCACGTAACCCTTGCAGTAGCCGCCCGCCTCTTCGACAATCTGCACGGTCTCCGCAATACCTGAAATATTAGGTAAATTATATACTAATAGAGCATGCTCTATCTCTATCTCGCTGCTTGTTTGCTTTACCCTTTTTGTTGATGTCCCAGATGATGACTTTGGTGCCCATTTTGCCAAGCCTTTCGGCCAGTAGACGACCGAGTCCATTGCCGCCACCTGTGATTAAGGCAATGTCTGTGTTGAGTTCCTTTTCAGGATAGCCAAAGGCAATGTAGTAGAGGTCCTGCAAGAAAAGCGAGACGTCAAAAAGGTGTTGATAATTGCACAGGAAGTGAGCAAATTAATTTAATAATTATATGTTATGTTGAGGTGGGAATGTGACTAGAAATTTACTTATTGTAGGTCTTATCTATATAGTACTTTTCAGCCTTTACTAAAGTTACAACTTTACACAAAAATGCAATTAGCTTAACGCAAATGTCAAATGTCAGCAAGTTCGTTGCCTAAGTCTTTTGATTTTGTACCTTTCTTGCCAAACAATACTGTGTCAATATTCAAGTAGTACACGTATGCAAATTTGACTTTTACAAGAGTACAAATAACCAGCATAAATGGGCAACAAAGGCGACATAACAATGCGAATCGTCATGCAGTTGACGGTAGCGTGTTAATAGACACCAAATTTGACGCCTCCGTTCGCGGTAAACACTTGAAATATTTTCAACTCTTTTTCAAGTCTTTCGGCTTTTTCCAGCGACGGCTTTTTTTCTCTTTTGTTGATTTACTATCAATAAGCTGTCAAAATTTATGACTCGCACGTCTGCATTGTCGCATAAAGATAACAAAAGGTGACAATATTAGCATAACATTTTTTTCCCCTTTTTTGGGCCACCAAAAATAACCATACTAGCAACAATAACACCAACAATAATGTCGAAATGTAGCAGAATTGAAGACAGTAGCACTTTCCTCTTTGCTGGCGACCGGAGGCGACTCATAAATTTTGTTCGTGCCACACGCGACGACAACCTGAGCGGCAGACACTTGCACTGGGCTCTGGTTTTATGCTGCGACTTTTTGGGGTGCAACACCAGCCGGTCAGCGAAGCTCCTGTGTTAGGCCCGCCTGGCAAGCGTGTCCAATTATTTTGACATTAACAATGAATGTGGCGCAACGTGGCTGCCATTATTATACCCTGTACATACATGCATATATGGTATGAGACGATTATCCAGTTCTTGCGCAAAATGTAATGGTTGCAAAAGGTGTCCAATCTCACAGTTAGTATTTTGAAAATAGTTCATAATTTAATCAAATTAATACGGCTACATTTTAGCTTAAAAGCTATATTGTTTAACTACTCGTGTTCTAATAATTTGATCATAATTGGTTAGCTTATCAATTCATTTTCTACCATTATCTAAAGGTATCTTGTAGTCATGACTCGACTTCACTCGTTGCCTTTTCTTGGCTGTCGTTTATAACTGTTTGGCCCCCAAAACTGACAAGAGCGCATAAATAATACGAAATTTCATTAAAGGTAACATGTTTGCTGGTGTCTGAATGGAAATGATGATGATGAGTTGCTTCTTTCACTTGTTGCCTTGTTGACAGACATTTTGTCACATAATTGAACATGCAATTCCCTACATTTTTCGTTCGTGTTATTTTCTTATATCTTTTCCTTCACAATAACAAGGGCAGGAAACGGGCAATAATAATTTATGCACAACAAGATAATAACTTAAATATACCTATATTCACCAGCGATTTATGTGATGAGATAATTTGGTAATAATATTTACATCACCGAAATGTTGCTAAGGAAACACACGTGCAAAAAAAATTCAATCCATTTAAATAACTAATTTCGATTTGAATTTTACAATTTCATTGTCAATTTCATTCGCAGTTTATTCACAACAAATTTCTGCATAAATCTTGACGCGGAAATCAAATCTATAGACAAAATTCTATAACATTTGTTACTCTGTCTGGTTCTATGGCTAATAAACTCCAATCGTGACTTGCCGTATGTAAATGTTGTCAAAATAAAAACCCCACTGAGGACAGATTTAGAGCCATATATGCTACGTCATTGGACAAAACAAAAATAAAAATATAAATAATAATTTTTCACTTTGTTAGAGGAGAAACTTGGCAAGTCAGCATCGAACTTGAAGGGTTTATTGGACCGTTTATGGTTTTTGTCCGATTGTGTGTGATGGCCAAGGTAAATGATGTTAACCTTTGTAAAAAATGGAAAACTAACAATGTTTTTAATAGATTGCTGCAAGCTGCTTGACAGAGTTGAGAACTGGTCCGATCAAGTGGAAATTTTTTGAAACATAATAAATTGTGTAGGTTATTGTAATGATATTAAAGTGCAGAAAAGATAGTCAGAAAATAAAAGTAGTTTGGAAACAAAGACATTAACATTTTAAGGTTTCTTAACCCGTATTTAAATAGAGATAATAAAAACTACAAAATATTAAATAAATTATAGTTATTGTATGTTGCTCAAGATGAGATTTACTTCCACTAAGAAATTCGAAAAGAAAAATAATTTGTCAGTTGACTAAAGTTTTCTTCTAAACTAACGGTTATATTAACACTGTTTATTTAAGACCCGCAAAACAACTCACTAATTGCTAGTTTAACAACTCCCCCATTTTATTTAAACTTCCTCTTTACCAATTACAAGACAAGCTGCAGAATTTTTACATCATCTCTTTGTCTTTCTCATAATCAATAGCCACTCATTAGTATAGTTAAATATTGTGCAAACATTTATACACAACTCTAAGAATTAGCGAGTCTTTCTAACTGTATGCGTGTTTATGAAATGACCGGCATGACGGGAGTTGAAAATCTTGCGTAATTATGCTAATTCAAACGAAAAACATAATGAAAAAAAAACACAAATGCCATTAAAGCGCAGACAAAGCAAAGTATGTATTATCGAAGTTGGCTAGCTTAATGATAACTTCTAAAAGGCGGCATTTCCAACATCGCAGGAACGAGTAATAATCAAATGTTTGTGTGTCGTGTTGTGTTGTGCTTAAGCAAAGCTAATGGCTACATGAAAACTTGTTTGCTTCGACCGGGGGAGAATTGCGAAAATTCAAAATCTAAACAACTCACGTCGACCAGGTGATTCTAAGCCAGCTGAAAGTGAAACTGTTGCCAGCCAGACAGCGTCAAGTGTCTTGCCTAACAACAACATAGTTGTGGCAGTCTCTATGCAGTGCACTCGACTCCACTTTATTCGATACGATCCAACTGCATTCAACGCTACTACTCGACTCGAATCGACTTGACTTGACTCGACTCGACAGCTGGCCGTAATTGGCTCGGCTTTGGTCTGGCAAGTGGTAAGAAGACTTATTTTGAGCATTAAATGTTGAGCGCTTTTCAATGAGCTGCTTAAAAACAAAAGACTTAAGACACGAACGTGCATTGTGCACCACTGTTGCAATTTCCATTTGGTTGTCATTCACACTCACGGCTCAATTGTGACCTTCTTTATCAAAAAACGTATGCTGTTTATATAAAACAAAGAAATAAATAAAAACAAGACGCAAAAACTGATGTATAAGATACTAGACGAAAGAGAGAGCACGAGACAGAAAGAGAGGGAGACCGCAACGAAACACCGACACTTGCCACTGTTGCACAGTTGGCCTAAACCTGAAGTTAAATGCAGCTAATAAAGCAAGTCAATAGCGAGGGTGGTTTCAGATAATTGTAAAAGTAAATAATCAATTCATATTTTACAAAAAACAATTGAGAGCATTAATCATACACAGTACCTCATTATAGATTTATAAAATAAAAGTTTTGCAATATTTATAAATCAAAATAAGCAGCCGAACAACAAGTTTGATTTTTACTTAAGTTTCTTATTATTCTCAATTTATAATTATTAAATATGCGCATCATTGTTTTGTTAATCATTATCCCTTGCTGCTTAATTCAACTACTAACTGTATAAAATTTATGGAATTGAGAATTTTTAAATGAAACTCATTTTTATTAAGAAAATAATAATAACAGTATATAAAGATTTAATTTATTTTTGCATTTATAATGATTAGGCATTGCATCTTTCTCTAAGATTAATGATGCCGATTTTTAAATCATGTGTACGAGTATGAATCGAACTACCCATTCATCTATTAGTCGACTGGCTCAACAGCTAATGCCATGACGCGATTTCAATTTGGATGCCGTCACAGTGAATTGGCCGTTGCAATTGAGGCGTCATTTGACTCGTCGTACACTTGAAACTTTTACCGTCTTATTGTGGTTTTTTATGTTTTGTATTGGCAGTGGGAGGCTGCTTTGGCTTAGCGGCCTTCAAAAGTCATTTCCATTTATTGCCATGCCAAAATTAGCACCAAAAACGAACCGGTCATTTTTGTACAGTGCACAGACCGCAATTGAAAAGTATACTTGTGTGTGTGGTCAGACTCAGGCATAAATCAACCAATCAAGTTCTATGCTATTTCAACGCTGCGCCAATCTTGGCCAAAAATTCATACACGTCGCTTAAAGCTGATCTATGTTGAGAGATTGTGAGCAGCTCAACGAATATTGAATGTGAATAGCTGATAGGGAGGCTAATGATAGCCTAAACATAATTATATATTGTTTTAGTAATTTTGTGGGTAATTTTGTGTGTGGTAACTTGGTCAGAATTAAAGGTAATTTAGAGAGCCTTCTTGCGAGGAAATTACGAAATATTTAATGTGAGAAAAAGTTATTAAATTACACATAAATAATGTATATACATATATTTATCATAATCAATGCCTGCACATTTTGTCTAATTCCTGAGTTTGTTTGAGAACACAATTTATATTTATTCTTGCTTAAATTCGTTCTTCTTGAATATAATAGATTTAACGAAACATCTTTTGAGATGTTTGTGGTAGACGTATTCATTATGCTTGTTGACTATGAATTTCTTTATAATTTAATATTTCAAAATATTACCTCAGCATCGCACTATTTATGACCCCAGAGACCCACACTCCCCTAACCCACTTCACATGAAAGATTATCCAAACAAGTGAGCCAAGGCCGTTGTGGGCCCTGAGCCTGTGCGTCGAATAACCTCTGAACAACGGCAACGACAACTTCAAACAGCAGCCAACTTTATGCTCACATATGCAATACCAAGCTGGCGTTGTTGTTGTTTTTGTTTGGCCAACACTTTCGATTTCAATTGCGTATACTTCTTTTATATATTTTCTGCTTCTTCAACTGCGTCAGACGCTGGCATTACACACACGCCTCAAAGCGCTATGCTCGCAGCCAGGCAGGCAGCATGTTGCCCGCGAAAAACGCTATGGAAGTTGCCACAGCAACAGTCGCAGTCTCAGCCGAACCCACAACTAGCCAAGCTAATAAAAACAGGCTTCGTAGCGTGCTGCCAAGCCGGCAAAATGCAAAAGTTGAACTGGGTCAACAAGCCAAAAAGCAGCAGCGACGCTGGCTGCGCAGTCAGCGTTGAAGCTTGCGGTTAGGAGTACTGTTGTACTGTATTTATTTGGAACTCCTTTCAACGAGGCAGTTCCAGAAGTCATGCGTATAAGTTTGTTGCCTAAGTCATTTGTTTTTTCAATGGAATTGGATTAGTGCCACATAAACCAGGCTAATATTGGCCTGAAATGATATTATTGTTGGCTAGCCCCATTGTTAACTCAATCAATCAATATGCAATTGCAGTGCACATCCACAAACAACAACAACAAATCACAAGTCATCGCTTAAAAAAAATGATTGCAAATGCAAATTCGTTCGTTCATGATTCGTTGATGTTGCATTCAGCATGCAAATGTCAACAACTTTAATGAGCACCGCCTCAGTCCTCTGTTGCCTTCCCTACACACCCCCCTGCTGCAGTTGGCATCATCCTCACTAGTTAGGCATTCAGGCAAAAAGAGTTAGCTCGGTAATTTAATGGCACTCATGCATAATAATGGCAAATCCATGATATACATGATATATACTACATATAATGATCATATCTCAACACTCGCTCAATCGTTCACGAGCACAGACAGACCTACAACAAGCCGCAAAATAAAAGGTTATTTTTTCATTAGTTTTTTTTTTAAGTTTTGTTTTTTTTGTTGGTAAAGAGAAAATAATATAATTATGTAGCACAACAAAAAAGCTAAAAATGTTGCTGCTTATGTAATGCCAGCGAAATTTGTTTATAAAGCCGAGCATGTCAAGTTTTGACCACAATGCGATAGGTAAAGGGAAATCCAACAAAATCCCCCTAAGGCCCTAATGCCCCCATAGCCAAATTCTTTGTTAACTAGCCATGAATTTCAATTGTGCACTTTAACGGCAATTAACAAATTGTTTGCGGCCCTTGCTGTCGGATCTCGTAACTGCAAATCATGATAAATCTTTGAAGCGTTTAGTGTCTGTCAATCTCAAGTGTGCAATCTCTCAATTGTTTAAGCTCGGCGGGCTAAGCCTGGGGATTTTTATTCAATTTATTCTAAGCTATTTTTAAAAGTTAATTAGCATTGCAAAGAATTGTTTACGTTTCTTAGACAGATCTAAAAGTGTTATGTGCGGAAAATAATATTGACTTTACGAATATTTCAAGTGCATTTGAACCTTAAGAAGGTTAAATGCTTGCAATTCCGATACAGGTAATTGATTGCAAATAATTAAAAAAAATTTTACACTGTAGAAAATATAATTAAACATAAGCCGTTGTATATTATACAAAATAATTTAGTGTTTTCCATAAAAAAAAGCTGTTTTTATTATAAAATGCCAGACGATTTGCGATTAGTTTTACTACTTAATAAAATCTTTAGTTATTTTAGCTTAAGTATCTAACTAACTCCATCAGCAATTTGTCATATAATTTATTGGACGAAATTAATCCCGTAGAATGGCCTCTAAACAAGCGGAACAAAACACGAGTCATGAGAAAAGCACATAAAACAAAACAATTAAGTTATTTAAAATCTATACAACCAGATGACAGCACACTGATATCCAGTTATAAGCATAAAGATGCAAGATTAAAGAAAGACTCGACTGCACCTGAACTGATGTTGCGCGTGTCGATGGCAAACCATAAAAGGTAGATGAAGTTGCGGACTTTATTGATAAACCGCGAACAGTTGTAATGACAGTCGTCAGTCGTCGAACAACAGTTGCCAAGGGCCAAGAGCAAGGGCATGCAGTGGAAAGGGGCCCAAGCCACGATAAGCTAAAACTTGTTTCAATATAATTCATTTATCAAGTCTGTTTCGGAGACGAAAAGTTGAAAGAATTTGATTATTGAATCAAGGTATTTATTGAACTACATTAAAACTGATGTAATAAATTGTGGACAAAATATGAAGGGTAATCAATTTTTATAATGTTAAGTTTTAACATTGATAACCAATTTATTTTATGCAGATAATAAATTTTGGGTTGTCTGAGAAAATTATATATAATTATGTTTTTTATATCTCCTATTTTTGATTAAAAATGTTGAATATGTTTACTTATTTATATTCTGCTTTTCTTTAAAAGTTTTTTTTTTACAATGCAAAGAGGAACCATCAGTAACATTAGGAGCATTTTATATTGCACTTATATTGCTGCTATGTTGGATTTGTAATCCCACAATACCTAATACAATAATTAACTGATAAAAATTAGTCAAGGGTATGGTGTGCCGCGGACGGAAGCAGCCAAGTTCAAATACCGCATAGTCAAGGAGACAATAAACAAATCAAATTTGTTGATTCACAGTTGTAAACAAAAGCACACAAATGCCCTGTGGGCTTTGGTGTGGCCCAAGCAAAGATTAATTCACAAATTCCATAGATGTCTCAAATTTGACATTGACAGATCTAAATATCAAATAACTCAAAATCTATTTGTATAAACGTATAGATATATTTGTGTATTGCTTACATACCTGGAATACGTAGCCCAAACAACAAATGATGAACCATACAACATCTGCGAAGGCATCCCAGCTATTCCAAAGGGTTTGGCGCCATCCAAGTGGGGCTGGTGGTGTGGGCGCAGCCACGCCCACTGTGCTGCCATTTTGCATGGCCTGGCCGTTGCTGAGCGGTTTCATGTCCAAATTGTTATTGTTCTTCACCATTTTAAACAAAACACACGTATTTTGCACAATTTCTATTTCTGATTGATTATTATTAATTGTTGTAATTTGGTCACATTGAATTATTTGAAGTATTTTCGTAACTTTTTTGTAATTTCTATGTAAACGAAATGCGGGCAAGCAGCAATTACATTAACAATAATAATAACAACAACAACAACAGCAAGTTAACGAAATTTTTTTTTTTTTCTCTGCTTCGTTTTGTGTTTTGTTTTTGTTTGTCTTTATTATGTTTTATTTTTGCGTTTCTGGCTTATGTCTCTGATTTTCCGCGCAGCACGTCCGCTCTCGTGAGCGTAGCAAACGAATTTGAACGAAAGGAATGAATTTCGACTTCTTATTTTGGGGCGCTATTGGATATCGCTGTAGACGTCGCTGCCGGCGCAAGCCGTTGCTGCCGTTGTTGGTGTTGTTGTTATTGTCGCTGGCGTTGCGCTGCTTGAAGCTTAGCTTTGTGACGTCACGAAGCTCAGTTTCAATTTCAGCTACCGCTACAGCAACAGCTGAGGCTTCGCAAAACTTTTACGCAGAGCTTCGAGCGGGCGTTCTTTTGTCGCTTTACGCTTTACACTAATTGCTTATTTCGTTTTACTTTTCTGTAATTTAATAAAAAGCTTTTGCCTTTTGTTGTTTGTATTTGCTGCATTGACTACATTAAATGCTTGCAAGCTGGGGAGCTTTAATAAATTTACGACTACAGCTGCAATAGAAGGACGCCCAAATGCTTTGGATTTTGCTTTTGATTTATGCAAGCTCATTAGCTTTGGTTGGGTCTGAGCTATTACTAACGCAGCAGATGTTGTTTAGCATAAAGAAACAATTATTGTTATTGTAGTTAACTATGTTTGCATTGCACATGAATTAAAATATAAACCTTAGCTTTTAATGCTCATTAGACTCTTTGTGTATGATCTTTAACTAATTATCAACATATTACTTAAACGCTTGAGGAGTTTCAAAAGCATAAAAAACTAGTGAGAATTTTGGAGTTAATTACAGGTGAATGACTGGAACCTGGACTGGACAATGGTGCTTAGAGTAATTATTTTTGTAAAATTATACACAACTATTGAAAAAACCAATGCCTACTTATTATGAGCATAAAAACAAATAACTTAATAAAGGCGCATTTACTGCATATAACTTTCATGTAGTTATGTAGTTATGAATATAACTAATTATGCACTTCCTCAACAAACATTCATTATCTTCTTTATCACCAGCTCATGAATGCTACTTAAGTATGCGTGTGTATATTGCAAAGCTTTACAGATCTTTCAACTTTCCACTAGGTCTTACAGACAAAGCGTTACCATCTCTTGGGTAGTCCATTAGTTATGGATTATTAGGCTTATCAACATATTTTGCTTTACCAAGTTCAACAGAGTCCGTAATGTCCCTTCACTTTCCTTTGGTCTCATGCTGATTTAAGTGTTAAGTCGCACTTTACCGGACTGGCCAACAACAATTAAATGAAAGTAAAATGTGCAAAAAATACAATAATTTCATTTGTTTTGATTTTCTTTTTGTTATCAAATTAAATTTGAGGTTCATCCGCTTTACTGTCTATTTTTTCGCATTATGTTCTAGTTTGTATTTTGTGAACTGTCAACCATTTGGTAATTTCATTTAGTTTTGAAAGAAAATATTAATTTTAGAACACAAATCTTTTACAAATACTCATGAATGTTTTACACACAACCATTTATCTGAGAACAGCTCTGATAGGGTATTGAAGACTCCAAAACAATTCTCACTTTTTGTCATGCACAAAAGTGATCAATATCAAACGAGTTATGTAAATTGAGAGTACTTTGGTCGAATGTACATATATGTACATATATGTATGTTGTTCGACGATTCTTGGTGATTTCGCCACATATTGGATTTATTTGTTTACGTGCGTTTTTCTTTCTCTTTTATTTCATGCTGCCTAATACAGAATTTGCAGCGCCAACGTGTTGGGTCAAAAACCCACTAAAAAATGTAAAGGCCACTTGGTTTTTGGTCAGCTGCATGATAGATAATGATGATGCAAAAACAAAATTCATCATTGCATTGGAACAAAGAGTAGGTAGAGACGGGGGCGGAGCGTCTAGTCGGCAAAATGAATTGCATAAAAACGAGACTCGAAACATGCGCCGTTTTTTGGCAAACTCTTCAGACAGCTGAGATTGGTAAAGTGCACTTCTAAACGTCGATTTTATATAGTATTATTCACTTAATTTGCATATCGGCATTTGATTTTTGTAATTTCACAATATTTGCGGCGCACAGACACAACAACAACAAGAATAAGAAACACACAAGCACAAAACTCGCATAGTTCAGCTGACGTGGAAATCGATAATCGAAGCTAATAAAATGTTGAGATTAATGCAATGTTCATGCAAATTTACGTTGTTAAGTTTTTATGCTATAATTTTAACGAACTGATTTGATTTTGTATAAATATTTGTGTTTTTCAGCGTCCTCTTTGCCTTACCATCGCAATGTGCGAGAATGACATTTGTGACGCATGCGCAAGAACGAAACCAAAATAAACCGGGAGAGAGATAACGAAGAGTGAGTGTAGCCTTGGCAAGACGTGAGAGCGGGCAAACAGATGTGGTTTACGCATTCCGTTTGAATCGTATGAATCGTAAGGAAAGCAGGATTGAGAACATAAACAGCTGATGACAGTGTTGCCAAATATTATTCAAATTTAAATGCAAAATATACGTTAAATTCAAATATTGCTAATAAGACATTTGCAAAATTAAATATTTAATGGCCACTGTTGTTTACTTTTATAATAATTTCCGCCTAATTTGTGCAAAAAACATCCATTCTCTATTTTTATTTCCTTTTCTAAGCAATTTAACCTCGTGCCCTGTTGACCGCCGCTAAAAATATGTTAAAATAAAGATATTAAACAATAATTCAATAAACGAGAGTATCCGACGTGGGGATACGCTTAAGTTATTTTCTGCATTCATCTAATGAAATTTATTTATTACTATATAAATAAAAAGGCATCTGTTCAAAAAATATTTTAAAAATTACTTTCTTATTATTTATTACTAAAAACCCCCGATTCCCATAATACCAGGGTATATAATTCAATGCCGCATACTATATGTCTGACCTTGGGTGGCACAGAAAACCCGTTAGAACCTCAGTTCGAAATTAACGTAATTTGCTGAATGTGGCCATTTGTCAAAGATTCGAGCGGCGGCACCAATCATCGACAACCGTCTCTTTAAGCCGAACTTTAACCTATTTTACTTCCTCACACAGCGTTAGACAGCACAATAATAACCAGCTAGACGCAGTATCACTAAAGCTTTAAGAGTTCTCGTCTGTTTAAAAAAAACTTCCGGCTCGCAATCCATAGAACGTGTTTAAAGCCATGTGCGCCGCTACCAATTGGATGATGACTTGGACGTCCACTTGGATTGTTTTGTTTCTTGTTAAGTTTTAAATTAATATATTTTGATTTTTATATTTTGTTGATTGCCATCAGATGGCCCATTTGATTAGAAGAGCCATAGCATGGGCATTTTAATTATAATTTATTCATTATTATGTATGTTAATAATTATAAGCTTGCTAATTATTGGCGAACTCATAAACCATTTCATTCATTCTTGAACGGATCAAGGTCGTGTTTGGTTTCAAATCTTGCTTGGAATTTATCTATGACAACTTAAAAACATATTCAGAATGTGTTAATTGAAAATCAATTAGATTTCATATTTATTTTATTTAAAGTAGCGATAATGTTTAATACAAATATGCAATTAAAATCCATGATGTTTAGAAATCAGAACTCGTTTTTAACTGAGCTTTAGCATTGTACCATATTACTTAAGGTGACAATAATTATTCATTTGACATTAATAGGGCAGGTAAGCCACTTTAATACAATATTCTATCCGGTTCCAAATAATACACAATTATACCCAACCAGTCACCGCTCTTGAACTATATCTAAGCACGTGATCCAACTGACATTGAATTTTAATTATGGCTTTTCTTTAAGGTCAAATCTATTACTATTTACAGGCCCATTGATTTGTAAAACAAACTTAAAAAGACGATTCAAAGTCAAAAGACAAAAGTCAAAGCTGTCAAGCTGTTAGTAAGAGAATAATAATAATAAAATTAAACAACAGAAGGTAGACTTTGGATAGGGCCCTTAAGCTTTTCCAATCAAGTTTTATTTATAAATACATATATTAAAAATTATGATGGAGATGTGTAAGCATATGACACGTGTAAGACAATTATGCAAATAAATGCAGATAGGGCAGAATATTAATATTATTCGGTCATGAATTGGACCCAACTTATCGGAGAAACAGGCTTCCAGTATTAGATATGTTTATAATTCGATAAATTAGAACATGTTTGGGTTATGAGATCAAAAATCAAAATTCAAATTCTAATTTCATAATTACCCGTTACCAACTTGAACTTCAACAAGTTATATTTTATTACACGTTAACTCTACTCAACCCTACATAATATATGCGAAATTAATAGAGACATTGCTAAAGGTTGAAGAAATGGCGGTTACAGCTCAAGCTATTTATAAAACGGAGCAAATAGCATGAAAGCTATTTAAAGATCACTTTATTAACCTTAGCAATAACTCAGCGCAACTCAAGACTTGAAGTGGCCACCTCATTAAATGTGCTTTTAATTTAATTAGTAGGCAAATCATAAGTAAAAAGGCCACATAGACAACGGAGGCTTAAAAAAAAAAAAAATAAAAACAAACTCGAGAGTTGAAGCTATAAACAATATATAAGCCACACATCTTACAGGTAACTACCGAATGTACCAAAAATAAAAATGACTTTAATGTTTGGGTTGGAAGGTCGATTGCTGGAGTCGTTGATTCGCTAAGTGCTAAATGACTGCAGCCTCTACAAAATCGACGCTCAAAGCTGAAAAATACAACGGCTCAAGTCCAATGTATACTTTAGCTACACTTTTTTTTATTTCTTAAATTGATGCATGGATTTGAGATACAATATCAATTTAATGGTCAAATTCTGATCTGCTAACTCGGCTGTCTGGGATGACGCCTGGAGCTTGTTCCTCCTGAAACTGGCCAATCTAGTTTACTATCTATCATAAAGACGCAACTTTAATAGATCTTCGCAAAGTTCTTAAATTTATATTTGACAGGCATTCTTCTATTAGCACAATATATATCGTTTGTTTATCTAGATTTTTAGCATACCATGTGGGTGTCAATTGATCAGTCATTTGTTTATATATTTTTTCTAAGGCAATGATGTCACAAAATAATCTCAGTTGGTTAAATAAACTCAAGAAAAATGCTAAAAATATAGCGATTATTATATGTTATTTGTACTTATTGATTCTAAAAAAATAACATTATTAAAATAAGTTAGGTTATTAACCTTTAATAACATTAATTTTAAAATATGTACACTTTCTATGGAATTCCAGTTCCACCAATACTTTAGTGGCAAGCAAAAACTAAGCCGGAACCTGTCTGATTCTACTTTTTAAGTTCATGATAAATTAATAGCTTTAGTAACGTGTTTTTATTTTTAGTTAATTTTAGAATTTTATACGATGCGTAATCTGAATATTGTGCAACAAAGAAGAATTTGATTAAAATGAAACGACTGTATTAAATTCCAAACAGGGCAATTAATTGAGAGAAACAAATACATGAATGCTACAACAATTAATTTCTTTCGAATTGCATAACCAGATTAGGTAAATGCAAATAAATGAATACACCATTTCATGTAGTTATAATTAGGAACTAATTGTGATAAATGTTCAATATAAATTAAATACAGTTATGCACCACTTTAATAAAAGATGCTTTGACTCAATGTAAAGGTTGCGCATTTGAGATCGGCAAATAAATGACACTTGTCGCAGCACTCGAGCGTCATTAATGTTGCAATTTAAGCAATGTTCCCCTCATTCCCTCGTCCACTGACACCAGCCAGCTCATGGTCAAAGCAAAGAGCAAGTGGCACAAAGCAAACAGCACGGTGTAACCAACTGTAACATAATCGTAAACGTAAACAATCGCCAGTGCGCAGGACACTCTCTCTCTCGCTGGTGAAATGGTCTAGGGAAAGCTTTCGCTTTTCCATTGTCGCCCTAAAGGAAAAGCTTCAAATGAGCATTCAGTCAATTGCGGCCAATTTAAGTGAGCGCAACGCAAAACGTTGATAAATTGTTGTTATTTTCTGACGATTTGTTGCTTGCATTACGTGTTGAGTGCGGGGCATAACGAAACAGTTGGCAGCAGTTTTGGCCCATTGTCGCGTCAAGGCGTAATGTGCCACGTCGACGTCGACGTGGCTAATTAAAGGCAATGCCAAGCCACAAGTGACAGAAGTAACTCAATAGTGGTCATTCAAACAAATAAATATCATAACGATATACAAAAGTTACAAATGCAAAATACAAATCAAATTCAACACTTGAGCTTGAGGCTGGCAGGAAGCCAGCAAACGTAATCCCAAAGCAGCCATCAGCTTGCAGCTAATAAAAAGCAGGCTAGCACACACACACACACACCCGTCCTCAACCAACCATGTCGAGCGCCAGGTAGGTCACCACCCAGCGACAGATCCATAGTTACAATGCATTCAGGGCCAAGCCACTCTAGACATCATACTCTAATTATTTTACGGGTACGAGTTCATATTATGATTTATCCACATGCTGATATTTTGTCGTGTAATCAATAAATTGATTTTTGATTGCTGCGACTGGTGCAGTGTTTTCCCTCCGCGTTTTGTTTTCCCTCATGCTATTGCCCAATGCTTGTTTTATGTCGGCGTCATACTGACTGGCGCTGTTTGTGTCTGGTTACGATGTTTATTTATTTCTTTTGTTTGACTTATGGGTGGGCAGCCCTTTCGGCTGACATCAGTGCGTATGCGTTATATGTGACAGCTTGCTTTGAAATTCTTTGACAAATATTTAAGTGTCGAAATAGCAATACTTTTTGAGTGGTTGTTTAGGTTGATATGTCAATTTAAATCAATTTGCATTTGAATATTTAATGATACTTTCTTCTTAATCTCTTGCAATTACTAATTTGGAATAAATTCGTTTATTTATGCTATTGCAATTTCACATATTGGGATAATTACAATTCGTTTAGTCTGCAGCTTATATTCGCAAATTGTTTTTTTGGTTTCCTTGCTGGTCACGCACTTTGGCAAACTAAACAACTCGACTAAAAGCCCACACAGACAATCCAATAGACAGTCAGACAACCATGACTGACATTACAGAGTGCCGCAGAGAGTGAGTGAATGTATTTTATTTGCACATTATTCATTTGTGCGCAACTCTCTGCTATCTAGCTGCAGCTAAAAATAGTCAAGTCGCAACTAAATGAAAAGCGATTGCAAATGTATTACATTTTATTGTATATTAATGAATGAAAAAGATGTGGAATTAAATACAAGCAATTGACTCATTTAGTTAAGAGGAGAAAAGGATAACAAGCTGCCGTTCGTTAGCTTAACGCGCAATTACATTGGCTATTCATGTAATTAGGGATAATCGAGCGTCTAAAATATGCAAGAATTGTGAATACACTTGCAATTGACAGCAGATTGGCCATAATAGTAGCTTATAAAAGGGCTGGGCGCTTCAATTACGAAACAGGATGCTATGAAGGACACACAGCATGCGAACGACTGTGCCATTAAATGCCAAACGAGTAAATATTAAATGAGTCATGGCGGCTGAAAAGCAAACAAGAACCGCCCACAATGCTCGTACCCGACTCGTCGAGTTGGCGCCAAAATGTGTCTGGTTTCATCCTTTTGTGATGTGCGTATCTGTGTTTGTCCTGTTAACCACAGCCTTGTCCACATCAACGTGTAGGTGACAGAGCCACAAGGGTTTCATCGCGTCAACAGCATTCATTAAGTTTTAATTGTATTTCGACAATTTAATTAATTTTTCGCTTTGCTTTTCAGCCGCCTGCTAGACGCACTGTGCAGCGGCAGTGGTGCTCGCCTGGCACTGGGCACCACTGTAATTAGCTACCTAATAGCCTATAATGAAGCCGCCGCACCTGGTCTCCTCTTTGCCACATTGCTGGCCACCATCTATGGGGCTATGGCAGGCAAGTAAATGAGCAGACTTGATAATCTAAAGACTAACATTCTTCTTCCACTCGACACAGCACGTTGCAAGTCTAGCTTGCGCAGCCTGCAGATGCCCTACGTGCGGGCCACTAACAAATTCGATTTTGGCTGCCTTTTTTTGGCCACCTGGATGGATGCCTTGGCAGCAATGTGTGCTTGTGCAGCACTGGCGCGCACGTTGAGTACTTGCCTGGATGCTATGACTGGCGGCCTGGCTCGCATACTGATACTAGGTTAGCTATGACTAATATATTTACCAGCACTGTGCTCTACTGGAGCATTAACTATTTATGTTGCTTACTTTTAGGCCGCAATTCGCCAGCAAATGAACCCTGGCCGGATGTGCTTGGAGTAGCTGTTGTCTTTCTAGTCACTGGCATGTTTATGCTGGGTCTCGAGGTCAGCATTTGCATCTGTTATGTGCTTAATGTACTCTTGTAATCTTTTCTCCTTTCTCCCGCTACTACAGCACTCAAAGGCCTTCAGTTTCATCATGACACTTGGCATGTTTGGCTTGAATGCAATCCTCAGCGCCGTTGGCTGGTGGCGTGGTGATTTTGTGGCCTGGTCGGAAAACTACTTTCAACCGAATGGCATTAACAGCGTAAGTGGATCACCCCGTCCCTCTCTGTCTTCATCTTCTGCATTCCTCTTTGCTAAATTCATTCTCTGATAGTCTGCAAATGGGCGTGTTATTAGGTCAGTGCACTTCGTGCCATTTCTAGACTTTCTTGTCGTTTTGTTTTATCGATTTTTAGTCTTATTGTTGCCCAAAGGCTTTCGTGACTGGTGACAATTGAAGCCGCAGGATATGAGCTTTTGATTATGACACGTAAAGTCAACTTTTTTCGGCTTAGATCCTGTCATTTGACTGGATGTGCCAGGGAATCGACTTGAACAGCTTGGGTTTCCTTAGAATTTATACACTTGCTGGCAATTCTTAACTTCTGCTTTTATTATTAGCACAGCTTAATGAATGTTATTATAAGAAGCTCTAACCGTACAATGGCAATGAGTTGATCCATATGATGAGTATGAATGTGTATACATATTTAAAAAAATGTCTATTTGTGAATAAAGATATTTTTTCTGGAGAAAGTATTTTAAGCATTTCTCGCGTGCTCATTTAATAATTAATATTATACTTACACAATTTAAAATGTTGAAATATAAAAATTATTGGTTGAAATACTTTCATTTATTTTTTTAAAACCTTTTTTGTCTATTTTAAAACATTAAAATTTAATGTTTTAATATATTTTGAATATTTTTAAACCATTTTTTCTTAATTTTATTTTTCACAATATAAATTTGGAATTTAATATTTCAAATAATTAAAATTTTTAATCAAATATTTTGAATCTAAATTTGTAAATGTTTCATGTTAATTTATTGAACCCACATTTGCTCGTATAAACTACAATTGTACATATTGTACATACAATATTATTTATTAATTTCGTCCTTTTAATTGCTAGTTATTCCTGATAGCAGCTCTGCTTGTCTATGCTTTTCCCTGTGTCTGGCCCCAGCAGAACCGCAGTGGACGCCTTACAGCCATGATGGTTCTAGGTCTGGTGAGCATTTCCTTGGTGCTAACCGCCATTTGTCTGTCCACAGTAGTGCACTACAAGTAAGTACCGTAAACCTCAAATAAATAAACGATATTAAGTAGATAGTTTTTCTTACAGATCTCGAGAGGATTACGTAGCCGTACCGCTATTCAATATACTGGAGGAGAGCGGATTTCACAAACTGGTGCCAGCTTCTGCCTGCATGATTTTGGTGACAAGCTCGGCGGCATTTCTGGAGATCTTTCCCGAACTGTACGGAATCGTGGTGCGTCTGGCAACCTCCGAGTGGCGCATACTCTCCAAACAGATCAGCTATGAGAGCTCTGACAGTGGCAATCCTGTGCTGGCCGTCTTTATAGCCGGCAGCCTTTGTGCCATGTTGGCCTTTGCATGCCCCCTGCAGCATCTCAGCTATACGCTAGCTGCCAGTCACATTTGCTCTGTATTTCTGCGTGCTTTCTACTTGTTGTATACGCCGTATCGACCCAAGTTCATGCAGCCAAGCAACAGTGAGTCCTCGCTCTCCTACAGCCGCCTCTCCACAGCACCCGTTGCCAAGAGCAATAGCAGCAGCAGCAGCAGCGCCGCCACCTCCAGCTCGAGTCGACTGAAGCGCAGCCTCTGGAACATTGGCTTATCCAAGCAGGGTGGCCTGAAAAAACCCAAGAACAAGCAGCGTAATAAACCAGAGCTGGAAAAGGAATGGCTGCTCCTAGGCGAACCAACATCGCCTTGTCCGCAGCGCGAGGGCAGAGACGTCGAGTCCACCATACTCTCAGATGGCGAGCCACCGGTGAGTGCAAAATGGCAATAGATACTAAGTATGTAAGAATGTGAAAGGTTTGTCTAATAGTGGGAAAATTAGATACAGATATATATACATACATTTCTAATGAAATGAAATTTATTTTCAAATGAGAAAGCTTCTTCAAAAAATTGCTGATATTTACGGACACTTATAAGTTTAATTGTTAGATGTAATAGAAACCTAGGAAATATTCAGAAATTTAATTTAATTCTTTTGGAAATTAATTTAAGTATTTCTAAAAAATTTCTTAAGAGTTATTTTTTAAAACGAAATGTTTCTTTATTTCGTTTTCAAAAGTCCCTAAGGGTTGCAGAAATTTGTTGCGAAACTTATAAGATTAATTGAAAATCGCTTCAGGTTTCTTAAGAATTATTTGATGAATCATAAATTATGTACACCTTTTGCAAAATTTCCACCTTTGCTGCATTTAAAGCACATTCTCCTTTTTTATTTCCACAGCCATCCGACTTTGAGTATCCCGACAAGTTCGACAAAAGCGATTCGGATACCTCCACAGACATAGATGCCATTGTGGATGAGTATCGGCAGAAGATAAAGGTAATATCAGACTGACTGCATCTCTACTACAACCTACTAATAGTACTATTCTTTCAGGTAACCACAGCAGGACCCTTGGAGCGTAGCGTTCGAGTGCCCACAGTGAGCTCCTGGCGCGTAACCATATTCTCGATAATCGTCATTGGCCTGGGCATAGCACTGTGCGTGGCAGGTCTAATGTTGCACTGGGCGCCAGCTGCCTTTACTGGCGCCTTTGGAGTGCTCATCGTGGCCATTATGATGGGCATAATACCACAGTATACGGGCAGTGTGATCAATGTGAGTCCTGTGCTCTGCGGCATGTGTTTGCTGCTGAGCGTTATCTTTTTCTCGGCATGTGCTTTGCACTCCTGGCCGGGAGTTCTTGTCTGGCTGTTGTCAGGATTTGTGCTGGTAATGCGTTGTGATAAATATTGCTGCAATTGCTTTGAGCACACCACCATCTTGAATGCCCACCTGATACCCAGCGTGTCTGGCAAGACGTCCAGCTCAACAGGAAGCATGGCAGCCGCAGCTTCTTCCACAAGTATACGCATGCCGCGTCCGCCAAAGGGTGTGATTAGTTTGCCGCAACGTGTCAGCGGCCTTAGATGACAATCAGAGTCCTCCGAAGAGGAGGGCGAGGATCTGTTTCACGAGGATTTCAATGTGCGCGATTACGATGAGGAGGATGCCGACGAGGATTGCTGGACTGATTGAAGAACGCCTTTTAACTGTTAGCTAGGCTTTTAAATAATACGAGTAATATTAAAACCCTCTCAGCTTGAAGCTAGTATTACTATGCCTCCATTTCTAGTTAGTTTGTATTCTATAAATGAAATCTATAAATAAATCAAGCAACTTGCAACGAGTGCTGTTTATTAATTCAACAATTCTTTCAAGTCTGCCTCATGCTCCACAAAATACTCTACAAGTTCGGCTATAATAGACATTACTTCTGCCTTGTAGACCGCATCTTTGGCCATGGCCAGTTCCAAGAGTTCATTGCGTTCCACATTCATCCAATAATCAAACTTGCTGCTGTCCTTAAGTCTCAAATGCTGACAAAGTCCTGCTGGCATTTTGAACAGCGGCAGGCAAACGCCACTCATGACGAGTCCTGCCAAATGACCACGTCTGCAATCGAAATCAAAGTCCGCTCTAGATATTTCAATTGAAGGTATGCCCATCACTTGAAACTGTGCTTGAAGCTCATTAAAGTAAAACTCCATGACTTGGTCATACATCAGACGACGCGTCTCAATGGAGGAGTTGATGTAGAGCATAAAGTGTATATCAATTGCCGGTGTGCTGTATGTGGAAATGCCAAAGTCTACGAAGAGACAGCTTGGAGTGGAGTTGAAAAATAAATTGCTCTGCGAGAGATCGCGATGGGAAAAGACATTCCTCAGCTTTTTGGATGGTTCAGTTAGTTGATTAGCTTGTAGCAGCAGCATGTAGAGCCTTTCTCTGATGAAAGCTTGTGAAAAGCTGTCCTGAAACTGAGCGTGCTGTGCAGCCAGGTATACAATGGCCTAAAATCAATAAAACAATATTAAATACAATTATTTGTATAAGTTATATGTCTTGTCTGCCCACCCTTAGTCCCGTAATGTACCATGTATTCTCCTGGGACATTAGAAACTCGTCAAGCTCATCGTGAAAGCGTTCTCCAATGCGAAAGTGTTCCTTTCGCTCCCAAGCTATGCTAGCGGCATGCAGTGTGGCCAGCTGCTGCAAAATTATCTGATAATGCTGCATGGTCAACAACTCTTTGGGTTTCAGCTGATAATAGTTAAACGAAAGATCCTCCAGCACCAGCAGCTCATCACGTGTCAAATAAGCATCGCAGGCAAATTTGCATTTAGCTTTTGATAAGTTGTTAGTTTAACAAAAAGTTATGTAAACTCAAAACTTACAATATTTACGTAGCTCAGGCAGAATTTTCCTATAAATGGCACTCTCTCTTCGGAGCACACCACTTCGCTGCAATTCTGCGCGATACTCTGGATTATTTTGGGGCAGCGTTTTGACAAAAAACTCATGCACTTTTGGAAGAGATGGCATTACGGATGCGGTCTCGATGCGCAGCAGATAGTACTCTCCTAGGAAGCCCACGTTCTGAGTCAGTTGCTGGAATTTAATGTCAGTTATGGGAAGATCCTTTCCATTTTGTGCTCTCAAAATGCACAAACAGTCGTCGAAGCTAAGAAGTTCAGGTGCTGCCATCGACTGCAAACTGTATGTGAAAAACTTAAATATAAATTAATGATAAAGTAAAAAGTGGTTTGTAATAGCATTACAACCAACTGAGAGACAACTGATAGGTAAAATGATAAGACGAAACACATATGCGGATAGTTTAAAATAACACTAATATTTATTTCATGGTTCTAAGCAACTGATAGTTAAACTGATAGACAAACTGATAAGATGATAAGGTGAAATCATTTCAAATAAATCCAACACATATTGCATAATTTTAGGCATACAAATCTGAGTGCTCCATGAGATAGTCGACCAGTTCTTCAATGGGCAGCATTATCTTCTCTTCATAGCCAGGTTGAAGGTCCATCACTCTCAAATAAAACTCGCTACGATCACAATTGAGATAATAGTCGAATTTCTCCGGCGCCTCGTCGCGCATTTTATTCAAGATTTCGGCAGAGACCTTCGTCTGGGGCTCAGTCAAAGCCCACATGGTGATGGCTGCCAAGCGAATGCGTTGACTTTCGGCCATAAAGATGTCTCTGGTGATTAATGAAGGCGATATTTTGAGTCGAAGAAACTCTGACTGCAGACACTGATAGTAGTGCTCTAGGCACACATCGTAGATCTCATGTCGCATTTCCACCGAGGGCACAATGTAGAGCAGAAAGAGCACATCTAAAAGGGGAGACAAATACTCCGTCAACTGAAAGTCCACAATGCAACAGGATTGCGGCAAGCTGTCTGTGAATTGGCCAAAGCCGAAGAAAATATTACGATCCCAAGTATCGCGATGACAGAGCACATTTTTTATAGTGCTCGAGTGTTTGACCAACTCCTTTATTTGGTTGAGCTGATGCATTAGTGTTTCCTTGATGAACTTTTGAGTGGTTGCCGTTTGATATTTGCGATGACGAGCAGCCAGGAAAACAATGCCCTATTGTAGATATTTATATTAGTTAAATAATCTCTATAATTGGGCATATTAAGAGCACACCTTTAAGCCTGTCTTAAACCATTCATTATCGTCATTCATCAGCAGCTCGATGAGCACATGCTGAAAGCGTTCGCCAATGGTAAACTGCTCCTGCTGTTCCCAAGCAATGCTAGCCGCATGCAATGCTGCCAAATGCTCCAACACCAACTTGAAGTGCTCTAGAGTATAGCTCTCTGTCGGCTTGAGATGTCTATATTGCTGTGTGAGATCCTCCAGCACCATGATATCCTCTCGAGTGTAGTAACACTTTGGAAACAGCTTGCGACTTGCTGAGAATATAACACTAGTCCTATATTCTCAACTAAATGGCAGGCTTAACTCACCATAACGCTGCACATTGGGTAGTATGTCCCTATAGATGGTCGTTTCCTTACGAAAAACTCCCTTTCGCTCGCATTCAGCTCTTTGAGGTGGATTGTTAACAGGCAAACTTTTCACAAAGTATTGCAAGTCTTGCGCATCTTTAAGCTCTGGATGTTGCACCTTCAATCGCAAATTGTAGTACTCTCCCATGTATCCCATTAAGTCCTTGGCCCCAGTGAGTTGACAATCCAATAATACCAAACTCTCATCATGTTCTTTTAACTCAAGTGTGCGTAATGCTATCAGTCGGCATTCCTCTGCGCTTAGTAATTGTTCCATGGATGCTGCCGCTTCTCTTTAATGTCAGCTTTAGACTAAATCGTTTTAAATAAAAATCAAGCAGCTGACATGATGCTGGGCATTATCAGCCAGATAGTGATTAAACCTAACAATTTCACATATATTGTAATCAATTGACTCACATTTTTTTAAGAACAAGGGCGGCTTTCAGATGTTTTAAACATCTAATCTAAGAGCTAGTTACAACTACACCTCAAAATACAACAAATCTCTATCAATCAAATACAACGTAAACAAAATTAAATATGAACAAGTAAGTAAGTCTCAGTCGAGTTTGCTCGGCTGTGAGATACCCGTCACACATGTTTACTGAATGCAACAAACAGTAAGAGCGAGAACCGAAATATATAATTTCTCGGGAATATACAAAAAAATATACCAAAAAATACACCGCAGTATACCACTCTCACAATTAATAGCTTGCTCGCACTGTATTAAATGTTATAGCTCTAACTGCACCTATTAACAGTATTTATCATTTATTGTTCCATTGTAACTAAATCATTGTGTGTGGTAAAAATGAAAATTCTAGCTTGAAAAGAAAGCTTTCAATTCATTTTTCAATTTTTATGTTGGCACAAAGTTGTAGTAATAGGAGGGTATTGTATTTTAATTGTCTATTTTAAATGCTATTAAATTTAATTTAAATAAATGTATTTAATTTACCTTAACAAAGTAGAACCAAAAACTGTTAAGTGAGTTAGATGATGAAAACACGATGAGATTTGAATGTACACTGATCTGTCGACAGTCTTGGCAGGCTTATTGAAGTATAAGACATAATCTTACAATTACACTTATCTATGCATGGCTGGTTATCGGGTTCCACGGTTTATGTTTCTTTGCAGAGAATCGTCTTCTTATACGCAGATGATACGACGACAATTCCAAATTTGACTATTTGCTTTATTTATATTTTATTTTCTACAAAAATAAGCTACTCTATCATTTTAACATTCCTTATACTATGTACAAATAAAATATAATTGTAATATAATACAATAATTATGTTTACAGTATTTCATGTTCTATTTAATGTTTGATTTGCATTACATTTTATTCCTATGTGCTTAAAAATCTTTTTTTTCCATTAACCTTTATTTTTGAGTAAACTTTAGAATTATTCCAAACCATTTCAAATTAATTATTTCAAAACCAAATGTTTTCACGTAATTGATGCATTAAAAATATTAAATTCATTAATATAATCATTTAAAACGAATTTCGAATGGATTTTGAATTATAATTGGTATTATGTATTATATTTTATTTTATTTAAAAAATTTGGAAGCCCTTTCAATTGTAGTTTATATATTACTGAAAATAAAAAACATCTCCACACTTTTTTTTGTTCAAATTATTCATATTTAATTTATTTTTTTGAGTGTAAGTATAAAAATTGCTTTTATTTTTAGAAGAGCATATTAAGTAATCTCTACACTTAAAAATAATAGTCGTTCACTGTTTCGGCGATAAGATAATCTAGTGGCAGCAATCGGTTGTGTTACTAGGTGTTTGGGGGTAAACAAAGCCTAAACTAAAGATACGATAATAACATATCATTTAGCTTGTTTATAGTATGTCAACTCCAATAAATCTTGAACACAATCGAATAAATAACATTTGAAATCCTCGTGTTGATCTATCAAACTCAAGACACTGTCAGTGCGATTCACATTGCAAAAATGATGAAAGTCTGCAGGCTGCTCGTCCTTCAACTTCTTTAAATAATTTTCAGGCAAGCGTAGTATGGTGGCTGTAATACAATTGTATGTGGCACCAAAGAGTGCCAGATCCTGTACGGATCGCTCAAAGTCGTCACGACCAAGTTGTTCATGGTTTGCATCAATGCCCATGGCCAATAGCTCGGCTACCAGCTGATCATGGTAATATCTAAGATTTCGCTGCTGCATCTGCTTGCGTTCCTTGGGTTCCACATTCAGGTAGCTGGCCATGAGAAAGTCCACAGCCGGAGGAGCGTAGCGACACAGCTGGAAGTCGACCAGAGCACAGCCCACATCCAGAGGACGTTCCTTGTGATAAAAGACATTGCCACTCCAGGCATCGCGATGCAGGAAAACATTGCGATGCACAGCAGATGAATTCACCATATAGTAAACTTTGTCCAGACAACGTGGCAGCTCATTAGCAATGTACGCCTGAGCAGCTGCATCATTCCGAACCAGCGGATGTGTGGCAGCTACAGCTATAATGGACTGTAAGCAAAATAATGTTGAGAGGGGATTTTTGGAGTACTTCAACTTTTGCTCACCTTTATGCCAGTTGTCCACCAAGGAATATCCGCATCAACGGACTTCTCCAGCAGCCACTCCCTGAACTCTACGCCAATTGTTACTCGATGACGTCGCTCATACGCCACGCTGCTCGCATGCAGCGTTGCCAGGGCCTTGAGCAGAGGTCTTAGCTGTTGCTCACTGAGAAAGCGCGTGCTGGCCGGCAAGGAGACATAGCCTAGATCCTCGATATTTTGCATAACAAACAGATCACTGCGTGCGAAATAACACTTGGCACACCACAAATGTTTAGCTAAAGCATAAAATAGTAAATAAGTTATACAAATTGCAGTCGCTTATTTTAAACTTACAAAACAACTTTAATTCATTCAGCAGCGTATCATAGAGCATCGCTTCCTTCTTTATTATGGCTGTTTTCTCGTCCTGAAATGACTTGTCTGCATTATGATACACAACAGATTTGACAAATAGCCGCTTTGAGCGCTCCTCCGTCTCACTCGCCAACTGATAGCTGAGTATTAGATGATAGTATTCTCCTAGAAAACCCACATGCTCCATAGCTGGTACAATTTTAAACCCCTTCAACACCCCCTCTTGCTTCTCGTCCTGCAGCACAGCCTTTAAAATCTTCTCACACTCCTCGAGCGAAAACATTTCCAAGCGATTTGCCCGCGTCAATACTGGATTATAGTCTGCTTTCGCCATTACAAAATCCGACTGCACTGCACTATTTGAGAGACAGTTTCAAACTGTTTACATTTTCGACTTTCAGCCCAAAGCATTTTATTATAGATTATACCCTCACCCAAACGGTTGTTTTGGCTATTTGCAGTTGCATGCTATCAATATTAAAACATTGTTTAATTTCAATTATAAAATACCAAATTATAATTCTGAATGATTTTTAAATTTTAACTAGCCAATTAAAATCTACATTGTTATTTTATTTTGAAAAGTACAATTATCTGGTACATAAATTAAACATGTGAATTTTATTACACAATAAAATAAAAACAAATAAGAAAGCTACAGTTGAGTCTGCTCAAATAGAATATAATATACATGTTTTTACGATACTGCTCTTCCTTATAGACAGCGGGTATAATTTCTTTATTTAAAAAACTTCTATACAATTTACTTAGCAGAAGGAGAGTATATAATATTCGCTACATGGTTAGTTTACATTTCTTATCGCTTTCAACGGCCAATCGTTAAATAACCAATTTTATGTGTGCCAAGATTAGAAGAGTGAAAAAGAGAGAGTTCATTTCTCTCTTTTGCCCTATAAATTAGACATAGCTGTCTCCATAACTTCCACACAGCATTTTTCAATAGCTTCTCTGAATTCGGCATTCTCCCGCATATGATTCAATATGATTTCACTGCGATCGACGTATTTGTAGTCGTTGGTAACGAACGATTTTGGTACCTTAATAATTGTGGCAGCAGCAGCGTTGTAGACAACGCCAAAAAGGCGAAACTCCTCATAGGATTGCAGCAGCTCTGTTTTCGATATAAATGCATCAGATTTCATGTCAAATTCTTCTAGATTCTGCTTCAGTGCATTATAATAAAAATCAATGCATTTGCCTTCTAGACGACGTCTCTCTTTGGAAGTAAGATTCAAATATAGACTGAAACATAAATCAATGGCTGGCGGTGTATAGCGACAGGTCTGAAAATCAACTAGAACCACCGATGAGGTGGGATTTGAGGGAAAGAAAATATTGCCTGCCCATAAATCTCGATGGCAAAGCACATTTCTGTATTTTGTTGAGGGCGAAACCTGTTGATAAACTTGCTGCAAAATCTCTGCTAACTGCGTATCAATAAAATCAAGATATTTGTTGGTTTGATACTGTGGCAGACTGCTGATTACAGCTATGATTGCCGAAAGTCCCGTGGTAAACCAAGCTATATCAGCTGCCACTGTAATCTCTGGCAATCGCTCACCAAACGCATCTCCAATATTGATACCCTGCTGCTCCTCGTAAATTAAACTGGAGGCATGAAAGGATGCCAGTGTGCTTAGCAGTTGAAGCAGTTCGTCCTCCTTCAGCAACGTAGCTGGGGCGCCATGATAACCACTAAGCTTTAGATTCTCGAATACACAAAGATCGGGCCGCGTATAAAAGCAATTGGCACTCCATTTCAGCTTCGCTGCAAAATATATTAATCGCAAGAAATACTTAATGATTGACGGAGAAGAGAACTACGTACAATATGATTGCATTTTTGGTAACAAGGTTTCATAGAGCCACGCCTCTTTTCGAAATATCGCCTCCTTTTTAGGCTCATCGCTTTGCTCGGGCAATGCTTTAACGAAAAGCTTGGTTTGCTCTGTAATTGAACTGCCGGCCTGAAAGTATGCAACGTTTTTTGGCTCAATTTGTAAACAATGTTATTGAGAATCGGTTTGAGTAAATATTTTTTAATATTTTTACCAATAATATAAGTATATTATATATTTATTGTATTATGAAAGAAGGACATTAGGGCATTTAATTCATTTAATTCTAACCTGAAATAAGGTCGACTTGGAATTTATGTGTATGCTCAGGAGTATGCAATAATTTTAATAACTTTTTATTAAAAGTTAAAATGCGATTATTGAAAAGGATTCATCGAAATACATATATTTATTTAATTATGTAAAAATAATGCAGTGATTTTTATAATATAATAGATATGAATAAACAACTGCAAGCATTCCTTAGTAAGCCTCTAGATAAGCGTGAAGTGACAGGTGGCAACCAGCAAGTATTTGTTTACATTTTCGATTATATATAGCTATTAAAATACTTTTGCGGGTAATCATAGTCACATTTCTCTTATACGACAAGTTCAAGCGAAAGTCATTGCGACAATAATCATTTCATTCATTACTTTTTATTAGACTTACAAAGCCATAGTAAAGGGTCAGTATATAATAGTCGCCCAGATAACCAATCGCACTTGTATCTTTTTCCAATTCGTGTAGTATAATATGTAGATCATTACCCGACGAATTGCACAAGTTCTTCAAAATGTTGTGACACTCGGCAAGTGTTAAGAGCATGTTGAGCATATGTCGCGATACGTATACGCAAGTTTGCCTTTATCACTCTCACTTTTTCCGTTGCTCGCTTTTCTCACTTTTCTCACGACAATTTTCCCCCGTCTGTTAGCACTGCGCAATGCGATTAAACTGACTCAAAAGTGCAAATTTTGTATTATTGTTTGCTCATTTACCGAGTCTCTGAAAAGTATTCGGTTTTGTTAAATCGTGCAGAATAGTGGTTCGTGCGATAAGTTATATATTTTGAGTACTTATGGATACATCAATGGGAGGGACATTACGTAACGCTCTCACAAAAGAGCATGCGTTCTCAGTGAACGCTGCTCAGTCCGTTAAGTTGCTTCTGACGTCGTTTCTCATGCATATAGTTGGTATAGGGGCGTAATGTCATGTAGTATATTATCTCGACAAAGCTAAGCAAGCTAGCACCCACAAATAGACCCGTTGTGCCTCCTATGGATACTGCAATTGAGTTGACCAATCAGCACATACATTTATCTTCCATATAATGCTCCCAACGTACCCACCAGATCCAGCTTGCCTCTCACCAGATTGCGCTTGTAACGCTCCGTGGGCAATTCGATTAGACCAACTTCAACCTTTGACATCGAAGTCTGCTGACCATTGATAGTATCCTTGCTGTCAAACACAGTTGTAATGTCTACCTCCGTGCAAGATGGCAAACAATCACAAACAAGACCCTTGCGTCCACGACGACGTGACCATCTGGCAATGATCACTGAGAGATCCTCATAGTGCCGATTCAGACACTCCAGTCCATCCATGTTGCACATCTGCCAGTCTGGCGAATTGGGCGACAAGTGACTGGAGCAATTGCAAAGCTCTATTTGCCGATCCTTGCGACACTGGACTGTGCAGGCACTGTAACTATAATACCGATGTACATCCAGTATGTTCTCATCTGGAAAGCGACAGTTTCTCTGATGTACGCTCGTCTCTTGAATCGCCTCATCGTTCTCAATGTCTCGCTTCGACACGTATCGACTGTAATTACAGATACTATTTGTATGCAGTAAGTTTAATAGCTGAATCACTTACACAAAGGATATATAGGGTCCCACGACAAGATAATCTGTTTTGGGTGTCACCAGAGTGGGAACTTCTTCATTTCCCAATATAAAAACCTATTGCGAATTATGTTAGAAAGTAAGTTAAGCAGAGAAGTAAGTAAACTTATTCTAGCTTATATATTAAGGCGTTTTCTAAAGTTATTATAAGAGGTGAACATTTTTTACAGTGCACTTTTCTTAAATATTTTTATTATATCATTAGAAAATACGTACTGTAGCCTCTGTCAGCAAATGCATTTTGAGGGAACCTGGTCCTGTGTAACGATTGGAGTACATATTCATCTTGGGGCCATTATTTTTGCTGCAAAATAGACAACTATGTGACTTATGGGACAGATTGGAAACTAGCCATTTATTATGACCATAAAGATATTTTAAATTCAAATTTTTCAAATTTAACTTACCCAGCCTGCATTGAGTTAATAGCATAACAAATACCCAATTCCGTTTCCATGCGTTGAAAATATTTGCAGCACTCGAAGGGTTTGTTGTTCCACTCACAGCTCCTTATGGAATCGACGCAACTGCTGCGCACCAATTGAGCATAGTACGAGAAATTGGAATACAAACAGGAAGTAGTGGAATCTTCACCACCACATTCATGCACTGTGTGATAGGACTCGCCCCGAAAGAAGGCAATCTCGCTAAGCACCTCTTCCAAAGTAAAGTCGTGATCAGCACCCCAGAGTCTATAACAGAAATCAGTTAGAATAACATTGCGAAGAGAGTTGGTAAGCAAAGTTTCATATCTACTGTTCTGCTACTTCCTGTATGTGATCCATGTTCTTCGACTCACAAACAATAATGGCCGGAAAATTAGTATCCCAATCGCGATAGGAGCTCTCCACCACGAAGCTAATAGCATTGTTCTCGAAGGCAGCTTAATTATAAAATAGTATTTTCTATGAAATGTGCACTTTAAACTGCCTGCAACTCACATAGCGACGCCTTAATGAGCAGCCAGGAAGCATACCAAGACGCAATCAGACAGATGACCCAAAAGATGCGCTCCAACCAACTTGCATCCTTGTCCACTATAAAGCGAGCTCCATGTAATGTTGAATTCTTAAGATATTCCTCAATACACTGCTTTATACGCATAATGTATGCACTTCCACAATCCTGCAGCTACTGAATGAAAAATCACAAATACCAGTTCACTGAGCATGTCCAGAGAACAGATGTTGCTTCCACATGCTTTTCCCACAATTATCTAACGAGATTAGGCAATTGACGTGGGTTTATGACTTTATTATCTGATGTTTGCCCACAGTCCATGTTACGCTTATGCCTAGTTCCGAATTACTAGACAACCTGCTGAATAAACATCGAAGAGGCGCCTCACTAATTCCTAATACAATATTTAAATGAATTAATAACAATAGAAGCTTAGCTAAATGTATTGCCTTTTTTCCGTAGATAGCTAGCTGAATATTCCATTGTGTTCATTTTAATATATTTATTTAAGTAAAAACTATATCCAGCATTATTTATATAAAACTTGTTTTCTCTTATATTTATTACACCTTAAATTTCCTTTAATTTACTTCTCATTGGATTACAGTACGTATACGTTATGATATTATGAATGAAAGAGGGTCTCGCTCGAAATGAGTAAAGCTCGCTAATTACTTTATTTAAACAAAAGTCTAGCCAAAAAATACACACTAGTGATGAAATAGAATTTGAAACTTGGTAGGGTTTCAAGAAAAGTTAGGAATTATTTAAAGTTTCGGAGTGATTTCCAGCCTTCTTTATGTCGGCGATCTCATGATACAGAATCTGATGCGCTTATCAGGGATGTACTTTACAATGGCGTGCGACAGAACTAGATTAACCAGAGTATAAAATGCGAGATACACTCGGAATTGGCAACACAGTTGTAGAAAAGATGGCAACGGCTTTAGAGTTGAGTAGCTCCGATATCCAGGGACTCTGTCAGACTTATTTGCAGAAGAATAAGCTCAACTCGAGCTTCGACATTGTCAGCTATAAGCTGCAGCCTACATCGGATGCACCTGCAGGATATCTGGGCAGTCACTTCTATCTGCAGGTGACGCTAAAGCTGCTGGATAATGACGAGCCGCAGCAGCTGAGATTCTTCTGTAAATCAGCTCCGGAAGGCAATGCATCTCACATGGAGTATTTAGCAGATTTCGGCGTATTCCAGAAGGAGATTATGGTTTATCAGCAGATCCTACCGGATCTGCAAGCAACCTGCACTGAAGTTGCACCCAAATGCTACTATGCGGATAACAATCTATTGATCTTTGAGAATCTCATCGATCAGGGCTATCGCATGGGAGCTGGACGTGATGGAGTACTCAACTATGAACAACTGCATTGCTGCCTCAAGACTTTGGCTGCGCTGCATGCTGGTTCCATTATTCAGGACCAGAGGGGTGTAGAAAGACTTCCCCTGGAGGAGAACTCGTATCCCTGCAATGTGCCGAAGGAGCACATGCGCATGGTCAACTTCAATCAGGCTTGCGAGGTCCACAAAGAGTTCATCAAAACGCTGCCGAAGTATCAAAGCAACCTGGATTATATTTTGGCCAACTTTACCAAGCGCATGTCTATCATCTTTGAGCTGTCTAAGACTTCCAAAACACGTCTCAATGCCACGCTACATGGCGATCTCTGGTCCAACAATATACTCTTCCAATATGGCAAATATGGCGAGTCTCCTCTGCAGTGTCGCCTCGTGGACTTCCAGCTTGCTCGGTATGCTCCGCCGGCTATGGATCTGCTCACAGTGCTCACCATTCCAACAACCAGTGAATTTCGGGCCCGTCATCTTGACGAATTGTTGGCAGAATATTATCGCTTTATGGGCGAGTTCCTAAAACGCGCCGATTTGGATATTGCCAACATTTTGCCAGAGGCTGAGTACTACAATTCTGTAGAAGAGTATCGCATTGTCGGTGTTATAGAGAGCCTGCTGTTTTGCCATTTGGTCATGCTGCCACCCAACTTCACCCAAGAGTTGACTAATTCAGCGGATGGTTTCAATGACTTCTTTAGCAACAAACGCATCGATATTTGCATGAAGGCCTTCAAGTCGGACAAATTATATAGAGATCGCATTATCGATATGCTGGAGCAGTTTATTGATAACTATGTATTGCAGTCTTAAGTTAATTGTATCATAATTATAAATAAATATTTGGTTTGTTTTATTAATCTGATGACAACAGGTTTCAAAGTATTTCAGTATTGTGGTAATTATCGATTTTGGGATAAGAAACAATAAACGTAATTTGAAGCATACATTATGTTTAGCATTGTTTAAGCTTTTAGAATGCAAAAATTCAACAAATTCTTAAAATCATACGAGCATTATTACCTGATCAATTAGATCTGATTTCAATAATTGAGATTTCTTGGGCATTTCCCAACTGTTCCTCCCTTCCGCTACTAGCAGTTGCTAACTGCAGATACTTTGTGAAAATGCGTAGATAAAAACCACAGCTGATGCCAAGATAATCAAATGGGTAATTGACGTAGGCCGTGAGGCATTAGCTTTGTTTACCTTTGTTTACCACTACAGACAGTGGGCTTGTGCTATGTTTGATCTATTAAACCCTTCTCCGCATGTTGGAGAAGCGCCGCGCTAAACCCTAGCACAATATTTACAGACTTTATACATTTAATTATATGTATTTAGTTGGTGCTTAGCTAGATTTACAGCTCTTGCTTTTCAGAGTACTCAGTTGCACTGAATAGGATATATTAAGTCCTTTGTATTTTTATGGAAATTATGTACTTTGATTGTCATATTAGTTATATAAATACTTAACAGCTCTGTTTGTTTCTTTTACACTTCCGATTGATAGATTAAATAATTTAATGACAAATGAAACATTAGCAGGGCATCATAATTGTTCATACTTTCTTAGCATCTCAAAATCTCTTATTTTAATAGATTAATATAGGTTTATTGTATGTGAATGAACCATGTTGATTGCATTATCTTAAATGTTTACACCCAACTGCTTGTTGATAGAAACTTCGGGTGTGAGTGAACAAGATTCGCATGGAGATAAACTTTGTAAAATATTGCAGAGAAATGTTGATGCTATTTTAGCTTGGTCTTTTCATCTAATATAAGAAAATCAGTTCTTCAAATTGTTTTCAGAATTATTGATAAATATTAAAGATATAATACATTAATTAATTAATTTAAAAAAAATGTCAATCAATGAGTTTCTAATATTCAGTATTTCTCGGCCTGTCAAAAAAAGTTATAGGTTCATTGTTCTAAAAACAAAGTGTATTTCCGCGTCTTGATTTGTTTAAATGGTATCCAAAGCTTAAGGATGATTTCTAACCCATCCAATCTCGGCAATTCCATGATGCTTATGACTTATCAGGTGAGCCAGACAGATGCCATTTGCGTGTTCCATCACGCGATTAAATATAGTATAAAGTGTGCAATTTACTTAGAATGAGCAAGACAGTTGTTGTAGACAAGATGGCAACGACTTTTGATATTCAACAACTTTATCAAATACTTGCTGATTTCTTTACTTGCTATGACGCACTGCGACTGCCCCCAAAGGATATGTGGGAAGTTCCTGATCGTTCCAACAACAAGTCAATTTTAATTATCGATTCATAGGTGATTTTTTAAAGCATGGCGTCTTGAATATATGAAATATTCTGCCAGAAGCGGAGAACTACAAGTCTGTGAAATAGTTATACATTAAAGGAGTTAGCTATTAAATATCGATCTTATATTGTCTAAGTGTTTTAAATAGTCAAATGTTACCACTATTGTATTAAAGTTCAATTTTATTTAAAATCTAATTTTTGTCTTTTTTTCTCCAAGAATCTGAATATTTCTTATTATAAAGTTCACATGTGCCGAAACCTCGTTTCGAGTTTAAAAACTTCCCCTACAAATCTTGCTGTCTTTTTTGGCCTTAGCTTTCGATGCTTTCGACGCTTCGTTAAGTTTTCGTTATGTGTTGTCTCTTTTTTCTTGGTTTTGGAATTCGAAAACTTTCAGACTGAAGTTTTGGTGATGTCGCTCTGGTCGTCGATGGCTTCAGGTTCACTTTTCAGTTGGCAACTGGCCGCGTTCATTTCAACAACTTGTTGACGCTTTTTTAAACCTCACATTAAAAGTTTTAACTGTCGTTGTTTTTAGCCAAACTTATGCAGCGTGAATAAGTGAAGCGAAAAATTGAAAAATAAGAAAAAATATATTGAAATACAAACCACTACCTATTTAAAAATGTGAGTTTATTTTGTGAAACCAATATAATTAAAATTCAGAAATGTGCTCCAATTGAACATCCTGTTTATTATTTTATGCATTATGTTGTGATCTCTATAGTTTGTTTTTGGTAAATTATTTAAATATTCGATGAGAAGAGAAAAATTATGTTTTCTAAGAGAAAAATTAATAAAATTTCGCTCTAAACATTAATTGAAATTCTTTTTGTTTAAAGCATTGCAAATTTTAAAAAGTTAGCAAACAATCAAACAATATGCCAATTATTTGCATTTTTTGTAAAGCAGGTTAAGGTGTACTGCAAAACGCCATAAACAAACAAAGCAAATAAATAAAATTACAAACGGCCACAGCGGCACTGACAAGTGTTTAGGGAAATAAGTCAAACTATTAAATGTGACAGTAGCACATGGTATATAATTCACTTTAACGGTCACGTTTTTCCAACAAATGCGACTACAACACAAACACAAATTATTTAGGAAAACAACTATAAATTAATAAAAATAAACATTACAAATTTTTTAATATTTTTTGATTGGTGGCGAGACGGGTGCATTATTGTTATCGCAGTTGTCGCACGTTTCCAATTAAATTACATACAGCGAAAGTTAAACCCGAGCAACGATTTAAACAGGTGCCAGTTGCGACTTTAAATGATCGTCATGCCAAAGGAGCATTACAAGAATTGAATATCAATATTGACCATAAAACGATATGACGAAAGTACTTGGTGTTTGACCCTGAAGCAATCGCATTTTTTGACCAACATTATTTCAAGTGCGACTGCAAATGAGTTAGAGTAAATTTCGCGATACGCTTTTACAATTATTTAATAATTTATAATTGTACATTTCTTGCAATATTTGAACTTTTTTTAGACATAGTTCAACAATAGTATTAATTTAAAATATAAATAATATACTTACTTTGAAGGAAACTAAATAATACTAATAGTTTATTTTTTATTATAATGACACCTTTTAAATATTTCAATTAAAAATGAAAATCCATATTTTAAATAAATTTAGTGGCTGTTGAATTTTGAAAAGTTTTACATTTTGGAAAGAGAAGAAAACAGTAGACAATTTGCGTTTCTGTTATTTGGAAGACAGGTCGAATGAGTGATGGCAAATAGAATGAGAAACTCATCAGCAAGTTAATAGAGCGGCATTTAAAAATGGTTTAAATGTAATGAAATAAGCTAGATTGAAGAGCTCTACTTTTCAGTAATAAGGGAACAAATTATACTGATTGTCAATGGGAAATCTCCAGTTCACTTTTACGCAGTTCAAGTGACGGCAAAATTATTTGCACAAAACATTATTATCAGTGTTATCAATGGTGGCATTCCTTGCCCCTCCTCAGTTGCATATTCGCTGCAGATTATGCAACTCGAGTTGGAATGTTTTTGTTGCTGTTGTTGTGTTTATCTTCTTTCAGGTTTTCGAGGCGTCTTTTGTGTGTCATGTGGTGCCACAGACTGTGACTGTGACTCTGCCACATATGTGGACTCGGAATCTCTGTCTGCCTGTCTGTCTCTCTGTCTGACTTACAGACGACAACAAGACTTGTTGTTGGTTTTTGATTGGGTCAATGGAATCCAATTGGCGTTTGTTTCGTCGTTGCAGTTTTCGCTGCTTTGCATAGCCAAATTTGGGTCATCCGGTTAATTGGCAAAGATTGACGTATTGTTGTTCTACAAAGTCGTCTACAAATTTGTTTACTCGCACACAATTATTTTTGCATACAATGAGGAAATAGTTACACGCATCTTCAACATCTGGAAAATAACTGGATCTTGACACGCCGAAATGCGTCTGAAACTGCAATTTATAGCAAAGCAGCAAGTGAATGGTCGGGACAAGTAGGCCTTGATAACTCATATGCTGGCTGGAACCCAACTCATTACAACTTTTGTCTGCCTTATTTTGGCAACTGCTCGTAAAGTTTTAAGTCGCGTAAAATACTCTGCTTAGCAACTACAAGGTTGCTTCATTGAGGATGTTGCTTTACAATCTCAACATATATTATTAAAGCTAATTATGTCAAAGTATTACAGCTAATTAGGCCTACTCTCTTCGCCATTACATTACCACAATTGAAAAGTTTGATCACTTGAATCTTTATATTAGTTTATGCGATAATTTTTTGTTTTAATTAAAACAGTTACCAGTGCACTACAGTAATAACTAAAATGATAATAATATTTCAATTTTATCAATGTATTAAAGTAAAAAATGTAATTAAAGTTTAATTACACATGCCTAAGTTAAATAAAATAAATGAAACAAGCCGAATTAGCACTACCAAAGCTAGAGTCAATTCAATAAAAATAGAGATCCGAAATCATTAAGATTCATAAAATTTAAAATAATTTTGCTTTGATTTCTACTAAAACATTAAAAAGTATTTATTATTATTGTGAGAGAAATTTATTTCTGTTCAAAATAAGAATTATTATTATTTGAGAGTTTAATTCAATCTCTAAACATTATTATTATTAAATAAAACTAAAAATCATGATGAAAGACATGACGATCAGATTTGAAAAAAGTAAGCAAGCCTTTCGGATTTTCTAAGTGAATGATTGATTTGATAAATGTATGCATAATAGTATGCAGTCTAGTTGCAACAAGTGCTCTGCATACATTCGCTTTTGTTGAACACCAAACAAGCAAAAGTTGACGATGAATTGGCAAAAGAAGGGCACATAAAGTATGCGGCAAATGCAGCTGCCTCAAGTGGCAATATCAAGTCCAAAGCTTACATCATCATCTACATCATGATTGTGGCGCATCGCCGATTGCCGGTTATCCAATTAAAAGCAAAGATCAGGGATAGTTTTCAGTTGGTGCAGCAAACGGCATCACAATGTGGGCCGTTCACATCTCAGCAACAACTTCGATATGCAATAATGCTGTTCATTTCTTTCTTTTTTTTTGTTGTACGCACCAAAGCGACGACGCGACGCAGCACGCGACATCTAGGAAATGACAGTCGTTTGCCTAGTCACAAGACGACGACTTTTAGCCAACCTGGCAGACACAGACACACACAGGTACACACGCGTAAGACCAAAAGCAACACTAACAAGTCAGCTGACTTGGCTAACCGTTAACTAGTTGTCCAGTGTCTGGAGTGAAAAGCGGTCATATAGGTTTTTAGGCGTATTCCAGACTCGGCGCTGTGCGACGAAGGGGGCGAGGCAGAGGGAGGTGCCACATACGCGTACATGCGTGACAGGCGGAAACTTGTAATATCATATGCACGCTACACTTACGCAATGATCATAATACTTGCTAATCATAATAATGATGATATGAATTCCATCACAAGTGGATCTCGTTATTGTATGTTGCTCATCCTCCTGCCTCTCGCTCTTTCTCTTTTTGATCTACAGGTGCCCGCCCCATCGTCATGTCCTTCCCACTCTGGCGCTTCTCTTGATTACCTTGATCCTCAACGTTGAGGCACGTCCGCAGCGCAACTTGCAACACATTGCCGTCTTGGAGAATGCCGCCTGGGAACAAACGCTGCCGCAACACTTTCAGAATCCCTTCTACAAGTCGCCGCGCGTCAGCCAGGCCCTGGCCAAGTCCAGTTGGTTTGCACCCGGCGAACAAGTGGTAAAGCAATAGCAAGTTATTCTTAATTCTCTAAGCTGATTCTTAAGTTGCTTCCACAGGTGCTTGAACGTCAGGCTGAGAAAATTCCCCGCATGGAAATTTACAATGTGCTGTCTCATGCAGGTCTGCTGCCACGTCGCTATTACTTTTAATAATATCTCAATCCATTTCAATTTGTTACATGCTGTAAATAATATATCTAAAAAAATCATTGAAAATAAAACTATAGTCATTAATTTAAGCTAAAACAACGAATGCAATTTAAAAACATAAGACAAAAACATAAACAGATTGACAAAAGCTCCCGACAAAAGCTTCGAACAAAAGCTCTCGGCCGATATTTTCTGAAAGTATTACAAAGGTGAGCCATTTTTGTAATCATGGGCATAATAATTATCAATCGGTATACAATGGTTTCGAGAGCAGTCTTTCTAAAATCTGCTAGGATATGGCCAAATTATAAATACTTTTAATAACTAAAAATTAACAATCGACAATTAATTGTAATTGCAAAAATAACTGCATTTTATTTATATGTTTTATAGAATTGATTCTCATAAGTGGTCGTATCTTCTTTTATATAACAACTCAATATTTGTTACAACAAACTAAATTAATTAATTATGTAATTAGGTTAGCTGAACATAATTCTACAGTTAAAACTCCAGCGTAATGTTGTGTTTCGCCACACGTTGTAATCTCGCATCAAGCGTCAGTTGCTCTACCTCTTTGTTGTTAATTTTCTCCAGTGCCGCATTGTGTTCCAGCAATATTTTTCTAACATCTGCATTGGGTTCTTTGTAGTCTTCCTGCTTCTCCTTCTCCTCCTCTAAATCATCATCTATGTCATCGTCATCGCTGCCAGTGTGGCCATTACCGTTCACTTTACCGTTGCTAAGCGACTCTTCATTTTCCCGTTCGTCGCTCTCCCCGGGCGTTAAAAGCGATTTGATGAATTCGCCGCAGATCAAGCTCATAGCGGGCATCGTGTGGGCGGACAGATTGACAAGCTGTAATGAAGAAGCGAATTTGAGGGCGCATTAAATGATATTAACCTTGACGAAGTTCAAAAGAATGTGTTAGTATTCTTTCCAGTCTACTTGTTGTTGCTTGCCGCGCACTACACACCCTGTACAATTTCAAAGAGGGTATTTCCAAATAGAGTGAACTCTTTATATTAATAAGTGTGGCGGACGCTTAGAGTTGATTAAAGGGTAACTACCAGTCAAGCACTCTTACTGTTGCTTGTGGAGACTCGTGATTTTTTTGGGCGCTCGCACAGATTGTGGTTCAAGTTCATAAATAGTAATCACATTTATTTTCAACGGATCTTTGTTGTTTTTTACGAGTTTTGTCATTGCCATGTGCCGTGAAACACATAACTCGACCCAAATTGAAGTGGCCAAGTATATTAACCTTCGCGCATGCGTCTGTTACAGGTGACATTTGCAAGTGTTGCGAAACCATCGCAATTAAATAATTGCAAATTTGTCACTCATCCAAGTCTTTTTCTGATGAACTGCTAATTAAGAAATTATTCAGCAGGAAGCAGACAAGTGTCTGCATCACCATCCACAGTGAATCAGAGGAGATGCATGTTCTCAATTCCAAGCTTGAAGAAACCAATTGAAACCAGACGAAGCATGGCAGTAGATCAGCCAAAAATATAGGCTATATGTATATATATATATGCTTGTAAGTGTGAGTGTGAAATGTAATTAAGCCAATAAACGAGCAGTGCTCGCATAATAATTATTACATAGGCCCAACCCACGCTCCATTCTTTCCCGTGGGAAATTACAGGCCATTACAAACACACAAGCAATAAGAGTGCTCTTCATAAAGTAGCCACAATAAATGCAAATGCTCCTAGCCATTGAACCGCATAATAAGCATCAAAGAGCGAAAGCACAACTATAACAAATATAGTGTAATAGCTACGCGTAAACAAAAAAAATTAAATGACAAAGCGCCGATGAGAGAGAGTTTCGAGCAAAGAGAGCTTACGTTTGAGCGCAAGCTCCTTTGGAGTGGGCGGTTGCAGTAGTTGCAGCTCCAGCATAACGGTGTGCGTGTGTGTGTGGGAGAGAGCGAAACAGAGTGCCCCCTACAATAACAAACCGAACTTTACGAGCAAAGCCTCGTGTATTAGAATTATGAGAGCGCATCACGCACGAAACGGCTGCTGCTGCGGCTGACGCTGTCAGCGTCGCTGTAGCAGCAGTTCGGCGTATAAATTGCATTGAGCGCCAACAGCCGTTCAACACTTCGCCTTTGTATTTTGCACAAACAACAAGCAGCAGCAGCAACAGCAGCTACGCAAACCGAGCCGGAGAGAGCGCGACTGAACAACGAACAAGTCAGGCAGAGGCAGGCAAACGGAAGCGCGTGCCGCAAAAGTTTACGGAAATATAAAATAACAAGAAGAAGAAATAAGTTCACGGACCACGAACCGAAATTAGCAATAAATTCGTAAATTATTATTAAACAATTGAAGAACATTTCTTCAGAACAGAGTGCAATAAAGTGAAAGAATTATCCGAAATGTGGCCCAACTGTGTTGCTGTCATTTCGCTGCTGTGCCTGGCGTTATTCGCCTGGGCCCAAGCTGGACCCGTGCCAATTGTGAATGAGGTGAGTTGAAGGGAGAAAGAGTTGGGAAGGAGGTGCATTGCCATGCACATTGCATGGAGTGTGAAGAGAGAAGGAAGTCGAAAAATGTTGACGAGTTCAGGCAATTTATTTGGCACAATGACACTTCCTTGTACAGCGGCCGGGTATTCCGGGTACAGAATATTGTTAAAGTGCAATGTTAATTCAAAGATTACTTTCTAATTGAAAACACGACTTGGGCGGCTGTTAATCAGCAAAACTATTTATAGACTATTTAACTGTTTCGAGTATACAACATTATGATCACAATAATTCCACTTGCTTATATAATGTGTGGCGGGTGTGACATTCCGTTATCAATTTCTTCTGCTCAGAATACACGAATTCTTCAAAAATAACAAAGTGATTAATACTTACTATACATATTTATAGATTAAATAATAATCTTTGGGCAAGGCTAAAGCTACAGACTAGCCGCATCACCCTGTATATCCTTTTGCAATAGACAAAGCTTAGAGCCAAGACCTATGTCAATCTGGATAACTGTTGCCACGTTGAAATAACCCAAATGAAAGGCATCCAGAAATAGGGGCTTGAGTTTTAAGAGAATGGCGTTATTAAAATCAATTGAAATTATTCAAATTGAGTTGAAAATAGTACTGAGAACTGACACTTGGCTTTCTTTACACGATGCGCCGCAAAAGTCAAATAAGACGATCACGAGATCTGTTCAAACAGGGTGTCTCGAAAAGAGTACTGATTATGTGTAAAGAAAGACACTGCTCGATTAACGACATCATTTTGCAACATTTTCATGTCATCATCAATAATAATGCGTATATTGTGTATTATTTTGTTCCCTCGATCAGAACCATCAACTGATGCCCAAGGTGCCCCAATGGCATTGTTTGCGTTACTTTAAACACGATGTGCTGATGATGCGACGTTGCCGCCATTTGCGAGTTCCAACGGCGCCACGTCTAGGCGATGTGCTTATACGCAAAAGAAAGAAATAGACTTGGAGCTCCCAGCAACAACAACAACAACAACTAACTGAACAACAACAACCACTGCACACGACTGAGCAACAATACGAATTACAATTGCAATTACAAATCAAATTTCAACAAGATTTATAACAAGACCAAAGCTAAACCAAACAAAAAAAAATATTTATAAAATATTATATGATATTTAATCGAACCTAATCTTAAGACTAACCACTTGTACTTCATAGCATGTAAGTTTTCAATAAAATGACAAGAAAGAGTAACAAAGAAAGGTCCGACAAGTGTTCAATGAATATAAATTAAAGACTCGTATTAATAAAACCTACAAATTTAAATTACTGTTTTGTAGCATACATTTTGGAGTCATTTTGTGATGCGTAGTTTAACAACTGAATAATTATAATTTATCAAGTATTTCAAATGAATTGAGTGAAAATAAAATCTTTGTAAAATTGTTATTACTTTTTAAAATACAAAATTTCGAATATTATCTGAATGTTTAAAAGTGCAAAGTATTTACCTTACACAAAATGTGCACACAATTTTCTATTTCGTAAGAGCTGTCTCCATTGAATTAAAAAATAAATTTTAAAATTGACACTTACCGCATTGACTGCACTATGGACGCCACGGCCCACAATGAGTGGACCTTTGTGCTGTGCAATTTCCGTATTCTCGCCCCCCTTTTGCCTGACCATGAAGGTGCCAAAGGTGGCATATTGCAGCTGATCGCTGGCTGGCTGGGCAAAGGAAATGGGCGCTGGCGCATCGTCTGTTATGGTTTCACCCGGCAGGGCCAGATAGACAATCTCCTTGTCGTGTGTGAGCATGTGGAGCGTTGACTGCGCCTGCCAGTCCACATTGATGGAGCTCTGTTTGGGTTGGCGACGTGGCAGCCAGACCAAGCCATACAGCTTGGGCAAATTGCTGCGCTGATAGACTGGCAGCGGCACATTGGGCTGGAAGACATGCACTGTGTCGACAGGCAGCAGAGAATTAAAGAATAGTCACAATGGGCAGACAATTAGTTACTCACGTTCGTCGTTACGCGTGAGGGCAGCTATCAGATTGGTGAGCGGATCAAAGGCCAGTTGACGCACTGAGAGCTTGAGGCCCGCCTGCAGACGCAGCGTCATCAGATTCCAGATGAGCACACGCGTCTCAGTGCAGACAGCCACCAGATGCGCCTGCGCGCCAGCTCCAAATTGCACATGCGAAATCTGTGCAAAACTTTGCATGGGCGGTGAGTTTTGCAACGATTTGGCCGGCTTAGTTTCCCAACGTTTGCGTTTGTCGGCATGCGACTTACTCGGCTGTGTCGTCTCATCCAAGTGCAGCACGCTGAACAGTGGCAGCAGCTCCTGTCTGACCAGTTGCTCGTAGCTTTTGCGTCGATTGCTCAGCTGCTCCAGCCGCAGTTTCGCCTTGAAGCGCTGACGCGGCTGCAGACGATGCAGGCGCTTCTCGAGCCTGAGGAGACGCCACTCGGCCGCCAAAGGTTCCACTGCACAGTTGCGTAGATGCGCCTTGAGACGCATTTGATAGCCGGGACGTACGGAGCACTCGATGCCAAAGCGACGCAGCAGCTGCAGTTTTTGATGCAATCCCAGTTCGGGCATTTGCATAATGTGCTTATAAACAGACTCCTTGGCCGTCTCCTTGGGCGCCTGCGGAACACCTGTCTGGCACTGGCCACCGGGTGCACTCGACATCAACTGTTGCGCCTGCTGCACCAGCTTCTGATCGTTGCTATTGAGCAGCGTCTGCAGCAGACCCCAGAGCTGTTGTCGCTGCTGTGTCAGCTCTGTGCGAGTGCCATTGATGGCGGTTTGGGAGAGACGCAGTTGCGCCTTGGACACCACACCATCGTAGCCAGCAGAGGTGCTTAGTGCATGTAGCTGGCGCAGCGTTCGCGCATCGAATAGCACCAAAGTGTGGCCATAGCCGGCGGCCAACAGTGAGCCATCCTGGGAGAAGCAAATGGACTCCAGCGTCTGTTGTTTGTAGCACGCCTGGGCTACGCAACTCCACATGACGCTGCGCTTGTAGATGTTTTCTGAATCGGCAATGGTCCATAGTTTGATCACATTGTCCTTGCCGGCGCTGGCGCAGCGTAGATTGTTCACCTGAAATTTATTGGAGAAGACAATGGCCACAAAGCCATCCTGATGCGGCAGCTCAATGATGGTATTCAGAGCATAACTGCAAGGAGGAGAGTTTAATTGATTTCAATGTGATATGTTAAAGAATAACCTACGTTTGTAGTTTCTCTTCGTATTGCCAGAACTTCAGACGCAGCTCAGGAAAATGCTGGTGATCATTGTACACCTCGCCGGTGGCCATCCAGTTGATGTTGAAGGCGGCACGTGTCACACATGTATTGTAAATGATGCGATTTATTTCCAGAGAGTTTACATTACCTTCTACCACACGCAGCTGATGAATAGATACTCAATAAGTTAAGGTCACAAGGTGAAGCCATTCAACTTACATTGTATAGCAAACTCTTGCTGTAGGCCGAGTAGAACTGCAACTGTCCAACGCGTCCATTAAGCACCAGCGTGTTTGTGCGCGGATTGAGGCATAGGCCAATGGGGAACAAGCTCTTGCCCGTGTTGTCGGGCAGTGCATACGTAAAATGTTGCAGCACTGACTTCAACTGATTATCGCTTGGGCTAACAAACTGTAGGGCATTATCGTCTGTGCAGGCAAGCACATGCTCATTGCCATCGCTGATCACAATGTGCCTGATAATGCCAGACATGCGTGGCAGATATGCACGTTCCATTGCAGTTGACAGCGGCCATTTGACCAGCACAGCCTCTAGGCCGGCACTGTAGAAGCTCGTGCCATTGGGTGAAAATGCTATGCAAGTCACTGGTGTGCTGTGCCAATGGTGTTGCGTTTTGACGACTGTATCCTTCGCATTGAACTTTCGCCAGATAAAAATTCTACCGATCTCATCACCTGAAGCTGCCATTTCCTCAGAGGGACTGAATCGTACGCATGTTATGAGTTTCAAAAGTTTGCACTTAAAACTCCAAGAGCTCCACGTCTCATAATTGAGGAAAAATACGTATGGTCCTTGTCCTATTATTATGCTCTTGAAGCTGCCCTTGCCCACATCCACAACAGGTGTGCGAGTCCTGTGTAGAAAAATGCAACAGGTTGCTTATTCAGTTTTATGTGAATTTGTAGTTAATAAAGCTACTCACCTCAATTTCATGTCGCAAGTAATGTCGATTGGTGTGCCTGTGGTTGTGTTGACCACGTACCAGCGAATATATTCGCCACTCTTTCGCTTCGCTGTCACAAAGGCACATGCAGTGTCACCTCCTTTGTACAAATTCATTAAGTTGCATGTCAATATTTGAAGTCCATCGATGCCCAGATTCAAGTCAACTTTCTTTTGTAACACACCGGTGCGCCAATGCCAGCGCAGCAGTTGCCCTGTGCTCGTGCAGCCCAAGAGCAAATCCGGCTGCTTTACGTCCAGCTCCAAGCTGATCAGCGGATCCGTTGCATCATTTAGTTCACGTGTTAATTCGCCAGTGCTGGTAACAAACACTTGTACCTTCAGGTTGCATCGAACAAAGATGAATCTAAATCGTTAAATGCATAGTTTAAATTTATATCACAAAAGACCTTCATTTATAACTAACCTGCCCTGTTCAGAGAAAACGGGCGCATGTTTAACAATGCTGCCGCCCGCCAAATGCTGCAGCTCCAGTTTGTCTTCATCGTCGAAATTCATGGCTTCCCTATAGTCAAGCCCTTAGCAGCAGTAACAACTGCCAATTCACATAAAATCTATTAATTTGAAGCAATACAAACTTATTTTCCGCAAGTATTTTTACAAGGAGAACCACACAAGCCGCACGTGTAGCTGTTTCTTTTAGTGTTGATAGTCTCGGTTGCGGCAGTGCTGCACAACTCTCCGCATTTTCGATTAGCTGTGTTGGGCGCGTATACTTAAATATGTTGTATTGAATAGTTTCATATTATTTAAAGAGAAAAGTAATACGATAAATTTAACCAAAGGTTATTTATTAATTTGTAACTATATTAAGAACTACAAACAAAAATCCTTAATTAATATCGATTAAAATTTGGGATATTAATTTACGATGACTGCTATCGGCAGCTGATAGTTTCTGGTATTTTGCAGTAATCGCGGTAGCAGCCCACTTGAGAATAAAATATTGTTCAATTAATGGATAAAATTAATGGTCAGCACAAAGTAGGCAGCTCAACTTCCACTGCTGCCACGTGTTCGCTGTGAAATTCGAGTCGACAACCTGCAAAGCCAATAAAGAGTAAATACACAACAATAACGAGAACAACTCCAACAATTAACATGTGCAACGTTGCATACAAGCAAAATGTAAACAACTTGCGGATACCGATCTCAGTTCTGTTAATAATGCTGTTATTGGCGGTTGCTTGTATACTGCCTGTCGCTTTGTCTGAGCCTCTGAAAGTGATCTATGCCGTAAACGCCGGCGGAGACAAGCATACGGATCAGAATGGCATACACTACGAGGCAGATCCACTGAGCGTGGGTATCTCCTCCGATTATGGTAAGCATTTGCTAATGATTGGACGCGTCCAGGAGCATGATGAGGTACTCTATCGCACTGAGCGGTACCATACGACAACATTTGGCTACGATTTTCCTGCCGATGGCGATGGTGACTACGCATTGATAATGAAGTTCTGTGAAGTTTATTTTGATGCGCCCAATCGCAAGGTCTTCGATGTGCTGCTCAATCGGAAACACACGGTGATCAAGCAGCTAGATATTTACAATCAGGTGGGACGTGGCTCAGCTCACGATGAGATTGTCTACTTTAAGATTGTCAACGGCCGACTGCACTACGAGTACGAAGGTGAAATTGAGACGTCAGATGTACGTAATGGTCAGCTGAGGCTGGACTTTATAAAAGGAGCATTGGATAATCCAAAGATTAATGCCTTTGCGCTGCTCAAGGGCGATGTCTCACAATTGCCTCGTCTGCACAACACCGAGGCCAGCGAACGTCGTGCCGAAGCAGAGGAGGACGATAAGCCAAGAGAGGTACGACCACGAGATAATCAGCAGCATCAGGAGCGTATTGTGCGCTACAATGATCGAAAAGCACAAAGAGGCTACGACGACGATGAGGACGACGATGAATACGACGTGGAGGAGGGTGAGCAGCTTCCGGAAGTGCCAGAACGCCAACCAAACAACCAACAGCAGCAACAACAATCTCCACAAAGCTCGAAGCGAACGCGCAGTGGACCACGTCAACCAAATCCGTACTCCATGGATGATTCGTCCATATTAATGCCGGTCTTTATAGCTATTGGAGCGTTTATACCGCTGCTGTTTTGTCTGTGCAAGCTCTGATCCCCATGGGATCAATTAAGAAGCCCCCAATGGGCTGTTCATGTTGATTTTTGTGATTTTTATAAAAGACTTAATTGTAAAATTATCGTTTAGTTGTACTACGTGTTATGTTAGGCACACAAGCAACAAAATGTCAAATGTTCGTTTGTTCTTTTGTTTTTGCCACCACACAAAAAACGCACAAATCTCTCTTAAACTCTCTTTTTAGGTGCTTTGTGTATATACACTACATAAGTGTATTTAGTATAATCATATGCTGCTTTCTTTAATTCAAACTTGCCGCCCAGCCCCCTGGCTCATTTACTTAAGCTTACGAGTACAACGCACTGAATTTAATTATAATAATAATACAATAATTTTCGGATTTTGTTTATTTTCGACATCGAAAATATTGTAATGCAGTTTTTAAAGCGGTCGCTTAAATCTGTTAATTTCATGCATGAAACGATTTAAAAATAAATTGTGTTTGTTATTTACAAATTGTTTAATTATCTTAACTGTTTTAAGATGTGCAATGTATTACTTATCGAAGTTATACAATTGTATTTCGATCAAATACTTTCTGTATAGTCTAAAGTTAAGGGGTCATAGTTTTAGGTTTTAACATTTGTCACATGTCAAATGCTCTTGGTCTGTCGTCTGTCCTTATTCAGATAATATATTTAAAAAAAAAAATTCGCTTGAACCAACTATCAATTGCCATATGCAAGTTCAAATTGAACAAGTACAAAATATGATTTTTACTACCCTTGAGTTTAATAGTACCCATCGAAAGGTTGTTAAATTTAAATTTCGCTCTTAGATACGTTTATAGCAAACACTGCATAATCTCTTAGTATATAAATAATCTACATAAATAATCAATTGTGTGCTATATATAAGTCAAACTATATCTTATCATGTTTTCCATGCCAACAGGCAAATGTTTGCTGATAATGATAGCCACAGTTCGAGGCACTACTGTAGCGATGATACGATTCGAATAGAACATGTTGCCAGCTTTATTGTCGTATATATCTAATAGATATGTGCTTCTCTTTCCCATATTCCATTGGGTGTTGCATTGTTATTAGGGTTCAAGTTCACTGCAGCTATATTTCAAATATTTTACTTAGAGAGACGTAACTGAGAGCAAACTTGTTAATATGCGAGTACCAAGAACACGTACAGCGATTACGTGATGTTAGTCAAGTGTATGGGCAATGGACGGGGCTATTGACGCAATTTGTATGCAGGTGTCAAAACTTGAGGACAACTATAAATGCAATTGAATAAAATAATTAATAAAGAACTTTATTTAATAGCTTGATTAGAGGATTGACAGTAACCAGATTGGTTGCTCATATATACATGCTAGTAAAAAGCAGAGCAAAGTAAAAATATAAAATGGTATCAAAATGTAGACTCTACTAAATGACTAAGAATTAAACACTCTTCAACATACTCGCACACACACATAAATTGCACTTAACTACAAGTTTTAGGGGAGGAGCTGCTTTAAAAAACTACACAAAATGCGATCAATGATAAATTGAAAATGCACTAAATTAACTATATGCTATATATATATAATAAGAAGTGCAATACTCCAATCGAATCAATCCAATCTCTTAAGGCTACTTCAAAATGTCGCTTACAAATTAATTAACAGCATAGTTGGGCAAAAAGAATAGATCTCTTATTGATCTCTGCTTAAAATCGAATCTCGTTGCGCTGTAGCTGCTCATAGGCGATGGGTGTGAGCAGCTCATAGCGTCCTTTGGGTGTCTGATAGTACAGCGCATCCTTAACCACATTGGGGTCGTAGCCCTCCTTCTGCAGATCCACCTTGCGCAGCTTGAATGTGCCTGTCAGATCCACCTTGGTGAGCAGTCGCAGTATCTGTGGTCGTGCGTATGTTGGCAGCACTTTGGCAAGATTCACGGCAAATGCATCCAGATCGAGTTCTCCTTGCGGATCGTAGATGGCAGCCATGCCAGCGCGTCCTTCTGTATGGGGTATGGTCACACCATAGACCACAGTGTCCTTGTAGCCAGCCACATTGCTGACTTGCGCTTCTACCTCGCTGGTCGACACATTTTCACCCTTCCAGCGGAATGTGTCGCCTGTGCGATCCTTGAAGTACAAATATCCCTTCTCATCGGCTACCAACAGATCACCGGATAAGAATGCCATGTCGCCGTGCTTGAACACATCCTTGACAATCTTCTTGGCCGACGCCTTGGCATCCACATAACCCAGAAACTCGCGCGACGGATTGCCCTTGACGATTTTGCCAATAAAGACGCCCGGCTCGTTGGGTTCGCACAGCTCACAGAGGCCATCCTTGTTGCGTATTGGCTCACCAGTGTCGGGATCGGCGCGTATAATCGAAATTGGATAGACCTTGGGCAAGATGCGTGATACGAAGCCGATAGCGCCCACAGTGTTGTCATGGTTCATAATGTTTGCATTGCCTTCGGTGGCGCCATAGAATTCGCCCACCTTGCCAATGTTGAAACGCTTAACGAATTGTGGCCAAATCTGCGGACGCAGTCCATTGCCAAAGACCAAACGCACATGATGTGCACGATCACTAGCAGAGGCTTTGGTGGCCAGTATGTAACGCGCCATCTCACCAATATATTGACCAACCTATGAAGCAATTAGAACGATAAGGAATCGCATTATTCCATTTGAATTGATTACTTACTGTGGCATTAAACTTGGCACAATCGACAAAATAGTTGGACGCCGAGAACTTCTTGCGTATGGACACTGTGGAGCCAAAGAGCACAGACTGGCCCATGCACATGATGCCACCGGCGGTGTGATATAGCGGCAATGGTGTATAGAACACATCGTCGTCCTTGAAGCCCATTGTGTAGTGTATACCGGCGGCAATGAATAGATATCTGCAAAAGTGGAAGTACTCATATAAGTGGTTTATTTTATAAATAATTTATGGAAATATACTTTTATGATTTCATAAACAAATAATTACAATTGTATTATCATTTAGTATTAGTATTTTATTATTGATCAACTTTTGGTTAGCGACTACTTTTATAGTTTTTAGAATATAGTTACTTCAATCTATTTTTGGACCTTTTACAAAATCACTGATATTATAATGATTATTTTATTATTGAATAAGATATTTATTTTTGTATTTTATAGGTTGTAGATACTTTTGTAATTAGTTTATAGGTTTCTTAGTTTCTTCTGTATATTTTAAAAATTACTTTAGATAGTTTTTTCACTCAAAGATACTTTTATCACTTATAAATGCATTTGAAAATATTTGTTCCACTTCCTCTCTACTCTAGACACGCTATCGCTTGTTTACGGCGCCATAAAGCATTAATGAGCTATATTTTTGGTTACTTTATAAAGCTATAACAATTTTAACTATGCCAAATGCGGCAGGTGAATGACTTACCGTGAATGGGAGATAACCGCCGCCTTGGGCAGACCCGTTGTACCCGAGGTGTAAATGTAGACCAGCTTGTCGTGATGCGCCACTTGAGTCTTGCCGGGCTTTTCAGCGCTGGCAGCTGATAGAAGCGTGTTTAGATTCTTGGCCTGCTTCACGGCTTCCGACTGTGTGTTGTTGTTCTCATTGTTGTACTGGAAGAGCGTCAGATTGGCGGGCAAGTCTTTGCTGACTTCGGCCACAGCTTCAATGAAATCCTCGCCATAGATGAGTGCATTACAATGGGCCACTGTGATGCTGTGCAACAGCGAAGGACCACGCAGATTGGTATTGATCAGTGGCGTGATGACACCAATTTTGGATAGACCCAGCCAGGTGGCCACATATTCAGCACGATTCTCCAGCAGCAGCCCAACAACGTCGCCCTTCTGATAGCCCTGCGCCTGCATCACATTCGCCACCCGATTGGCATGCTCGTTCACCTGACGGAATGTCCATTTCTGGGTCTCGCTGGCAATAGCCACCTTATCCGGATTCGCACGCACAGTCCGCTCAAAAACATCGGCCACCGTATAGTTGAGACGTTCGTGCCGCTTCGTATAACGCAACAGTTTTCCATAGGCCCACAGAGCGCTGTGAGGGAAAGATTAAAGAGGTTAATCGAAGAGTAACAAGTCAGATTAGTGATAAGCTAGTCAACACACATATAATACCAATGGATCTGCACGAGTTGAGTACTTTATGGCCGATTATTGCGCAAAACAAACCAAAATAGCTGCACATAAATGGAGCACACGGCACAGGCCGTGTCCCAGATAAGGCTTAAAATAAAACTGATTCGAGGGGGTAGAAACTGCAATAAAATGCCATTGCTTTTCTCAGCGAAAACTTTACGAATACTATTGTATTACGAGACGCTGAAGAGGGCAATGTAAAGTGAAGGTTCCTAGTTTTTATGGCAAATGTAATGAGTAATTTAAGCTAAACATATGCTTTCTCTTTTCCCATGTAAAATTGCAACTGCATTTCAAATAATTATTACTTAATGTTCAGCTGGCTCGCACTCAAATAGATGTTAAGTGATTGCTAAGAGAACCTGAGTCTGAGGATTTTCCTTGGACTTTAACAGTTGCACAAGATTTGTTTTCGTTTTTTACAGATAAAATGGAATAGTCAACTATCGATTGTTTGTTAAGATTGTAGTTCAAAAATATAATCATTGACACTTCAAATAATTGAAACATTTGAAATTAAATTTAATACAAATTATTTTCCAGTTCATTACTCCAGCAATCTAATAAATTAATGTTAATTTCCAACAGCAAATTTCGTACTAATGGCATTGTTATAGTAGCAATTAAATTGCTACTAAACGACACATAAATGTTTCATAATTTTTGAGAGGAGCGAAATTTAGATTATATTTTTTTTTTTAATTTTTCTAGCAAATATTTTAAGTATTTAACCCAATACAATAGTTGCATTTCCGCAGCGGGTTTTCATAAAGAAAATCAAACGGGAAAGTGAATTAGAAAGCTTAAACAAAGCTTATACAGAGCATATCGAAAGTTAATTAACTAAAGGTTCATAATTTATGATTGGCGTTCAGTCTTGAGAGGTTTCGAGTGCTGCAGTAAACGGTACAGAGTTTCTATTATTATTAATCTTAAGAATTTTTGCACCTCAATCGATTTGTTGTACACTCAAAAGTACTTTGCACTTAATTGAAAGTGTAGCATAGTAGATAAGATTATGGAACTTAGCAGTGGGGGATTAGAACGACTTGCTTGACATCAATTTAGCAATTGTAATTAGATTCCAGAAAGGGAAAAACTGAACTCTATGTATGCCAAAGTGTGACGAACGTTAAACAGAAAAAATATACATGATTAAACTCGTATGTAAATTTAGATAACAGTCGAGTATAATATGTTTATTTATATGTATTTATGTGTAGACCTGATCGATACAACAAACTTTTGCACTTTGTGCTTTGTCGTTGTGCACAGAGTAGTACAGTGTGATACAGCAAGCCGAGAGCTACTAAGTCCACAAGGTCATCAAGAAACACGCAAAGCAAATGCTCGATCTTAAGAATCTTGTTAAAGCCTAAAAAACGAGCTGGCCTTGGTGCTTGGAACTCGATATAACTCCATTAAAACATTAAAATGAATTTTGCGATTTCATGCAGTTTTCGAGTAGTTAAATTTGGATTCAGACTCTCAATGTCAAAGCAAGCCATTGACAGCATGCACATATCATTAAACTATAAAAGTCAGTATGCAATTATAGTTAGGATGCCCTTAGACTGTATCTTTAATATAGAAAAATGGACATAACAGTTTTATTAATGAAATTTAAGCGAGTAAAAGAATTAATAAATTGAAGTACTCTTTGAAGAATTGAATATATGAGATATGGTTTATTACCTCGCAAATATAATTTGTGTATCCAAATAAAAAAATATAGTTTTACCGACTCATTTTTATTGAAACTTCAACAATGTAGATCAGTTTGGCATTGAAAATTACTGTGTGGATATGTGTGACAATTACAAAGTGTTTTAGCTGGGTTTATGCTCAAAATCTACAAGAATCTTCAACTAAAATTTACTTCATGTGTTTCTTCAATTGCAAAATATATGTCAAACGGAAATTTCCCTTAGATCAGCACCCTCACACTTAAGTGCGGCATTTATAATTGTTTAATTATTCATTTACATTGAATTAGTGTGATGTGGGTACTGCTGATCGCGGTGGCAACCCTAGTAAAGCCGCAACAACAAAAAGTGATACTTCCGCAATTTTAATTGAATTCAAATACGAAAAACGAAAAAGTAATAATAATGAAACGCCAAAAGCGACGATATGACGACGTTTTCAAGAACAGTTCGTGCAGTGATCGACGGGTATTCAGTAACTGTGCCAGAGTTGCCCCCGTGTCCCCTGCCAGTCTGCCACTACAACAATCACTCTGCTTCTTCTGTATGTCGCAAAGAGCGGGAGAGTAAGCGAGAGAGACAGAGACAGGCTAAATGAAACTACAAAAATTAGTATGCGATGCAGGGTCTGGTCACGCATTATCGCATGGACTGGCTGGATAAAAGTGAATTTGATTTTTTAAAAGTTTGTTTTGGTTTCTTTAACCACCTACTGGCATCGTTCGTACACGACCTTGAACCTGAAGAAGTCAATGACTGGCAAATAAAAATAAAAATAAATATTATAAAAATGCGTAACTGATACTCAAACAGATGACACATTCGCTCCATATGTTTTGTTTACATGACAATTAATATGATAGGGAAAAGAAAAACTCGCGGCAAAAGAGAAAACTTTGGAGCAGTAATTTTCTCAAATTTAAACATTGCTGTTGCTGCTGCTGGTGGCTGCAGATGGTCGACCTAAATAGAGTGACGGGGCAAACAAGTTTTTCTATGACTTTCAGCTTGTTATGCACGTTAGGTACAATGGGCACCGTAGACATTGCTATTTTTTGCGGTTAAGCGGGAGGCGAGACCCGAGTCGGAGTGTCGGGGTTTCTCAATGGATTCACAAAAGAAAATGTTAATTGTATTGAAATGCACACCACTTGCGGTATTGTAAACTAATCAACGCTATGGCAATGGCACACCGACGACGAAGTCCGCCAGAGATAGAAATGGGAATGCAAACGAAACTCACGTTAAATCTCGTTTGGCTGTTGCTCCCGCGATGTAGAACCAACGCCAAGACCTTGTTAGCATCAAAGCGCTGAACGCAGCGAGCACCGCAAAAAACCAACCCATTGTCTGGAGCGTGTAGATGACGCAAGCGACCGTTAAAGCGAATGCGACTGTCGCGCAAAAATAGCGAAATATGACTAAAAATCGGTCGTGGCGTAGACGCTTTCGTTGCTGTAATGATCGATAGCCAACCGATAACGATTGCCGACTGTGAAGATCAGCTGAGGCGGTCGTACAACTGCGCAGCTGTTCCATATTGCGTTGCCAGATGGTTCGTATAAATTAAATAGTAATCAATTTAATGTATTTAACAGTTTTACTTACGTTTGTGCTATAAAGCGCGCAGTTATCAATATTGATGATCACGTTGTTGTTTACATTGTTATCCAGTAAGCTGTTGTGCTGTTGATAAAATTACGCTATTCAATTTATTCAATTGCGCATTCAAATTATTTTCCCGCCAAGAAAGCTTTGACATATGTTAGCTTTAAGAAAGCTACTCCTATTGTTGTTTCCCAATTATTGACTTTTGCACGGCATTGCATTTTTACTGTTTTGTTAGTTAATCAATGCAATGTACTTACAGTTAGTTCCCGCCTTTGTTGACTGTTATTGCAACTGTTATAACGCAAGCGTTGATAACGCGGTTCGTTGCGTTGTCACAAAAATCCATTGAATACATAAAATGGCAGAAATTGACGGCGAAAGCGAACAACCTTGCGAAATAACATTGTCTTTTGTTTAGAGTGTCGTGTAGGCAAGCCCGTCCCGTTTGTAACAATATTAAAACAACTCCAATATAAACAACAGCAACGTCTGTTTTGTTTTATAACCTTCTTCCTTCTCCCCCTTTTCAAAACAAGATTTCAGGAATACAAGCTTTCAGTTATTTTTGTCCAGTGTGCCCTAATGCTGAACTTCAAAGTATATTATTATACCACTTCCAAGTTACAGCTTGGTCCCACTTTTTTGGGAAATTAGTAAGGAAATTTTCTAACAGTGCTCGTTTTCATATCGATATTTCTATCGTGAGATCTTTCGAACCGCAACCATCTGCGTACCAGCTGTTTTGTACGTCATATTGGCAACTTCGTGACTGACCACAGCCTTATCAACAGAATTTAATACAAATAAAATAATATTTATGTTAATGAATTTGTTACTTAAAGCAGCTTCGCTATGAAAATATTATGCGAGGTGCAAGTGGTTAATCGGACAACTCAAGCAAATCGCACCCCGAGAGCTGTGAAATCTACACTGGCCATTGGTTATAAGCAGAGCGCGCGCGATTCCAATGGCAATACCAAAAAAGAGCTGGAAATGGTGTTGTTTACACCACAGGTGAAGGCTGGAGCTCGGTACAAGGTGCGGGACAATATACACAGTGTCCACACCAAGTTCGTGTTGGATGGCAAGGCGACCATTGGTTTCAAGCAGCCGGCGGAAAATTTGCTAATCAAATGTGATCCCATACAGCTGAAGGGTTTCCTGCAGACCCTCAAGCTGGGCATGGAGGGCAAGGATGCCATTAATCTCAGACTGAATATAGCATCGGCGACTGCCATACCCCAGAAGTCGCAGCCGCAACAGCGAATGACTATCAACAAACGTAGCGAGTATCCTATCAAGGGATTTCCGCGTACGCTCAAGTCGCTGACGATCAATAATATACAACTCGTGAAGCTTAGTTTCGAGATCTGCACGCTACGTAATCTAACCCAGCTGGATGTCAGCGGTAACAAGCTCACAAAGGTAGGTTATTATGGTTCCTTGGTAATGTTGTATCAATTACACTTTTCTTATCCACATAGATTCCTAATGAGTTGGGACGATTGGCTCTGACTTCGCTGCACTTAAGCGGCAACTCTTTAGGTGAGCTCAATGACTGGTGCTGGCTCCGTGGCATCAAGCTAAGTCAGTCGCTCTGCGAGCTGGACTTGTCTGCCAATGGACTCACCTACTTTCCGCCTGCATTGGTTAGATATGAACGTCTGGTCACGCTCAATCTGAACCACAATAAACTATGTCACCTGCCGTTTGCCATACGTCGCCTGCAGAAACTGCGCTCCTTACATGTGTCCAGCAATAAATTGGAATCACTGCCCGCTGCCATTGAAGATTTGCACATCGATATGCTCGATGTTTGGGGAAACTGCTTCAAAGGGTTCAATGTGGAAGCTGCTCAAATGCAGGTGCAACGCACATCTGCAACGCAGACACCAGTACCACTCTGGCTGCAAGCGGCACGTGTTGTCTCCAGTCACAAGTTGCCCTACTCTGCGAGCTCATTGCCCGCCATACTCATTGAACTAATCTCGGAGGCGCCCAAGTGCCTGTGTGGCAAGTTGTGCTATGCTTTAGAGGCACAGGATCTGTTAAAACGCGTGACGCAGCCCAAGTTTACGCACATCAAGAATTTAACCTACAGTCGGGAGCATCAGATCTACTCGGATGTGATCATCTGTGGACCCAACTGCTGTGCCTATCAGCAGCTAAAGGCTCTGTTTAGTATTCGAATCTCTTGAGCGTTTTTTTATAAGCGAACAGTTTGAATTTAATTTGGCATCATATCTATTTTATAAATTAACTTATTTTATTTTGAATAATTGTTCCTTGTTCAATAGCAACAATTTCTTTCATTCCAGTTATCATTAAAGCTTACTTTGCAAAATTTAATATTTATGTTATTACATGAAATGACTGATAATTACATTACCCAATAACATTGTTAGGCAAAATATGAAAATAAAAAATTTAATCAAGATAATAACGACTGAGTTTATAATTCCATTAAAGAACGACCAAATATGATGTTAAACGCTGAGTGGTTTGTCTTGTTGCCAAGGGGAAAGGGATGATGGGAGTATTGTTTTTGTTAATAAGCAAAACCCACACGCCAGACACCAGACCTGTGCAATGATTACTTTTCATTTTGTGTATGAGTTTTCGGCCGAGTTTGATAAGAAAAACTCTTGGGCCGAGTGTAATCAAATTTTGTAGCATACTTTGCGGCTGCATTGAATAGGCTGCTGCGAATAGGACTCTCACTTATGCTTCACTTTCGCCGCTCGCATAAAGACATTTACACGCACAACCACGAGCTGTTACTCGGTCTCATTCCCTCCCCGCACCTCTCTTACTACCCTCTGGGGCGCATCGCTTACTTTGTTTTCATATAACATTTGCTCGTTGTTTTTATTATTAAAAGCTTCGTGCGTATGTGACTTGCATAAATGTTAGCATGAGCATGAGTTTTTATCAGTGCTCAACTGACACCTAAACAGTCCCCTGCTATTCTGTCTTCCTGCCTCACACCAATACGCACGCACGCATACACACACACACACACTCAGACTGCATAAAAACCCTTGGTGCTATCATTTTCCAAGCATTTTCTTTTCAGCTTTATCAAATCAAAACTCCGAAGCGCTGCCACTTTTTTAAATAAGCATAAACAGTGACAGTCTCCAGGCCTCTACACCCCTACGACCCCCTTTGGCCCATTGCTTATGTTCGTTCAACCACTTGGCAAAAACTTAATGCGCAGCTGGGGAATACGGTCGAAAAGAAAAATAAGCAAAAGCAAGCTAAGGATGAGCCATGACTTGTGGCCAACTCGATGCTGGCCTAACTATAAAAATGTTTATCGGCATGTGAGCGAAAGGGCAATGCGTGGGGCGGTATGGGAGACTGGGGGTGTAGCTACTGTGACCGAGCAGCTCAAATCCAATTTTGAGCAACGTTTAAGTGTCCCGACTGTGTCTATGCCACTTGCTTTGCGAACAACTGAGCCTCCTCTTCTTTTACATTCTCTCTCTCGAACAAAGTTGGGCTTTTGTGTGCGAGGGATGTTGGACTTGTGTGTTTGCCTAGGCCTTGTTCTGGTCGTGACATTGTCAGTTCTTAGTTGCCAGTTGTGTTCACAAATATTTGACTTGATTTCACATTTGCCTTTCTGATTTGCAGCTCATTTCCTTAGCTTGCAACAAAGGGCAAATTTGAACAAGTAAAACCCAACACTCTCTACTGCAGTGTTTTTAATTGCTTCAGTGTAAATAATACAGATTTTTAAATGCTTTTTATTATATAATCTTAGAGTTAAGTACAAGCTATAGCGATTTCCAAATTATAAATTATTTTGTGATGTAGACAAAAACATAACTAAATAATTTGATAGTGCGAATGACAAGTTATTTTAAAAACAAATTAGTTTGGCTTCGTGGAAAAAAAGTTGTTTAATTGCTTTGAATGCCAATCTGAATGCTGAGTTGGTTTTGTGCGTCCAAAAAAAATTAGTAGTATGTGGCTAACAAAATGTCATTTTTGCCAATTGCACACACATTTCTCGATAATCAGAACTGGGAATCTGCTCTGCTATAGGATTCTAGTTGAGGAATCTTTATTTGATTTGTACATATGAATACTGATTGATAGATGGATTTATTATTTGCATGTTTACAGATTATTATTATCTTATTATTAACATTGGTAATGGGTAGGTATCGTTAGCAGATCTTTTAATTATTTCTGTTGTTTATTGCATTATTTCTTCATACCATAAAAATAATAAATATACAGCAATAATAAATAGTACCAGCAGAGTGGTTTGGACGCATTTCCACGATTTTATTAAATAATAATCAAAAGTGTCACAATCATATGCCAAATACGTTGGACTCATGTAGAGCAGGACTTTAGCGAGTAACAAAATTAAAAATGATTGGTAAAAATATAATGCATCTGGGTCGAATTAGAACTTAGTATGGAAATGATAGTCTGGCATACTATAGAGGGACGTTACTTAATATGTGATGGACATGTTCTATGTTCACATAATGTATAAGCTCTATTTATTAATAGACATAAAAATAAAATGAAATTAGCCTGAAAATTCTTTTATAGACTCGCAGTTTTCCCCATTGACAGAGTGTCCTTAATAAAATAAGCACAACCCCCAAATAATTTGCAAAACAACCAAACACAAACTTACTCTGCGATGCTCTGCTCCCTCTGAACACGTAAAACAAAAAGATGCCAAGTCAGCCAAGTCTAATGGGGGTGTTGTTGCAGGGGGAGGGGTAGTGAGACGTAGTATTGGGGATCTGGTTCGGACTACCATAAAGCGCGCTTCAAAGGCAGTAAAAACTCCATTAACTGTCATCAAAAATGCATTTCGAATGCAGCAAATGGGCCCGGCATAGCACGGGAGACCATCAAATAGAATAGAATGAAATGGCGCAAATCAAAACACATCGAATAAATCAAAGAGCGAAGCAGAGAGTATACTACAAGAGCAAAAAAGAAAAAAAAATAACGACGGGCAAACATTTTTATGGCTAATCAACGCAGCAGCCATGAAAAGGAGACACAGGAGACACAGAGCAGAGGATTCCCTCGGTGTTCTCCGGCTGGCAGCAGTTGGCCACATTTTTATGCATGCCCAGAGCACAAATTAACTTTCCAATTGATGGTTGGGTGGCGTGAGCTGGGGTAAGGGGTGGCATTGTCACTCCCCGCGCATTACATGCCGCTTTTCGCTGTGGCATTAAATTTATCCCCAATTTGCGTGCAGCGAGCCAACATTTTATGCCATGACTGGACGATTGGGGGGGCAGCGGGCGACGGGTGGTGTCTGGCGCTCCACTTTGGCTTATCAAATTTTATTAGCAGGCCAGCAAATTGTTGCAAGACGACAAATAACTTCAGCTCGCTTTCGGTTACGAACTGAGCGAATAGAGCGGCGAGGGGGGCTTAGTTATGAGCCACCCCCTCGAGCAGGAAAATGCAGTCAGCTTACCCAAGGTACGCTTGGTATGATTTGTCGCCGCTATCAATTTCTAAGCATTTTAGCCGAAAAACCAACCCCCAGTTCGAAACTGGCCAAAACCGTCTACACCTCACTTTCACTCATACTCTCTCTGTCTCGCACAAAGCTAGAAAAACGACCGGAAAAGTGCAAACACACGCGAAACTGTCGTCGACTTTGGCCACAGCTATCGTTTGCCAAGTATGTGTGTATATGGCAACCAATCCCATCCCCATCCCCCATCCCCCTCCCAATTCACTCCAGATACCAGTTTTTGGGGGCTTGGTTGCGCCGCGTGCGCGAATCCAATAAAAACGTTTTGATAGGCTTATGACCGGGTTTCTTCATGTTGCCACACCAGTTGCAATCTCCAGGGGGGCACGCTCCCCTCAGAAGATATTTGTCTTGATATTATTTCAAATTTACTTGCTAACTGTTACAACAAATTGTGATAAGCAGGCGCTAAAAATCGATAAACACGCTTTAATATATTTAAAGGCTTAACGAAAGGTACAAAAGAAAACGTCTTTAAAAGGTAGGGCAAGGAAATGTATCGAAAAGAAAGTGTTCAAGTTAAAGAACATTATTTACTGGAATTAGATTCTTATTTAAAGAAAATGAAACTTGCAAGGGCAAGAAAAATAAGTGAAATATTATATTATTTAGTACATAATGGATAATTTTTTAAGATAGGCATCAAATTGTTTGAATATATTGCGAAATAAAAAAAAAATATTTGAAATATAGAGAACATTTTTAGCAAAATTGTCGAGAGTAGAATTTCATTAGAGTAGTGAAAAAATATATTGGAAATTGACGGGCAAATCATTCTTGAAGAAAGTCGACTTAAGGATATAATGCCCTTCATTTTAAAAAGTTTGCTTGTTCTAATTTTCAAATTTTCTTATAAATAATTCCATTGCGTAATTTGTGCTGAAAGTGCTCCTCGAAGTATGCCGCAGAAAGTTGTTAGAGCACGCCTTTTGCCTGTGTAGTTAGTTCAAACAGCAAGTGGAAATTCAGTGAGGCGCACTTACGAATATGATGAGCAAATGCCAATCTCTCATTCTCCCTGAATCTACTTGCAACCCCCTCATCTATTGAGCACCCAAATCGTTGCTCAATTTCTGACCTCGGGCCAAAAGCGAATTCAATCGCAAAAAATTGACCAAGAGCAAAGAAGCAGCAGGAGCAGCAGCAAATCAAACGTTAGTCAAACAGAGCAAAACAAAAATGCGGAATACGTTGGCAAAAATCAATTTTCAATTTAAAATTTAGATGCCCCCCATATCCTGTGCCCCTTCCGCTCGCGCCACGCCCATGCGGTTGCAAGATAAAAAGTGCGTTGAAGCGAAAAATGTAAATAGAATGGAAAGTTTACCCAACGCAATAGAAATGCTACAGGTTGTCCGAGCCTTTATGATGTTGCCTCTTGCTCGAATGGATGAGTCTGGATGGACGGGGACGCGGATGGGGGAGGGAGGGGGAGGGGCAAAGGCAATCGACAATCGGCAGTCGATTTCAAAGCCAAATATTGCCGCATAAATCTGGCGAAAAAAGTTTGTTTTGCGGTCAGTGGAAAGGCGCATTCGGCTTTTTGCTTGTATTTATATCGAATTGTGCCGTTTTCTGAGCTCTCTTTGATTTTTATCGCTCTTTCGAATTACTTTTTTTCCCTCGATATTGTTTTTATTTTACGAGCACTGTCATTGTTGAGACAATGGCAGCATGTTGGCCATGTTTTGTTTGCTTAACCCTCGAGAGTGGTGCATGCATTTCATTAGCATTAGGCTCGATGTATCTTTGAAATACACAAGTATCTCTTAAATCAATAAAGTCCAGGAAAGTGCTCGTCTTATTTGCTTTTCGTAACTATTTTGAAGTAAGCAATCACAAATGCATTCAATTGATAAAATATGCACTATTTATTCAAGAGAAGTTTTTAATACACAAGCTATTTAATAATATTTGCTTTTTAGTAATAACATTTCCCAATCTATTCTTCACAGTCCGATAGTCTAAATAAATATAATTTGTATTTGTCTGCTCCTTTTGCACATATTAAAATGTGCTTTGATGCATCAACAGAGAGGCAGTTTAGTAATAATATTATGACTAATTCATTTGCATGCTCAAATTTAATAACATTTCATTAAATTTAATGCAGGCCAAGAGTGCGGCTGCTTGTTGCTTTTTCATTGTACAAGAGTAGAGTCATCCATTAGTAGGGTTAGGCAGTGCTGGGCTCCTGGAGCAACTGTCAGAGAAATTGTGCTCACTTTATTGCAAAGTTCTTGCGAAAATTAATTCATTAGCATTTTATTACTTTGACGTTGTGACGCAGCAGCCACCGTTGGATACTCCTTCCACTTTATTGGCACCCACTCTGCTACTTTGCCCTCGTTCCATGCACCTTCACTTCGACAACAGTGTTGTCTTTGTTTTCATTTGCCGTTACTTTGATGTGTAATTAAATCAATAATCACTTTCGAGTCGTGCCTTGTGAGACTCAACGTCATCAGGCAGTTTATTAGCTGATTGAATGTAGATGAAGACGAAGACGAAGCATCGCCACCATGACATCAGGCGAGCTGGAACAATGTTCAGGTAATCTTGCATCTTGTGTCTAAAATATTTCAAACTGTTTCTGAGTTTACGCAAAATATAATAAGTACACAGTAAACTTGTTGGGCTAAAGCTGGGAGGTTTGAGTTTGATGTTTATTTCAGTGCATGCAGACATTAATAGAATTAAAATGATCTAAGTGAAGTTATAAAGCAGTTAATTAAAAGTTAACAACAATTAATATTGTACAGTTAATTACAGCATTTGTAAATAGCTACTGTCACTCGAATCTAGTTAGACTTCTGCATTTATTGCTTTGTTAGACAGGTAAAATCAAGATTGTTGGGTTATGATCTAAAATATATGTTGCCTATATTCAAAGGAGTATTTTAAAAATTAAACAGACGGAGAAAATGAGTTTTATGTTTTTAAAACCAGATATTCCAAATAAGCTAAGCAGATCAATTAAATCGTGCAAATGCTCAGCTATCAAGCTACGTATCTTAGCTCAGATTATCGAAAGAAATTCCTAGAAACATGACCAACTGCCATAATGTAGTCGACCTACAAGACAAAGTGGCCAACATAATTTGATTTTTGCTTTGATGCCTTGAATGGCAGTCATGGTCAAAGCTGAATGTATTCTTATATGTACATATATACTTATCTGTGTGCTTTTCGAATTATTTAAATTTCGAATGTGCCATGAAAATAAATTCTTATTTAAAGGTAATATTTCATGCTGCTTGCTGCCTGTTGTTATCCTGTTATCCTTGTCGTATTCCCTGCGCATATCGTATTACAGGTGGTGGATGGTAAATGGGAAGAAACGCGTATCCTGGCCATGCTCAGCTGTTGCTTCAGCTTATGTACCGTCTTAGCTTTAGCCTTATCGGCTGCCTTATCATTGGCCATGCAACATAGAACAATAAATATTTTATGGCCTTTTTGCCAAGCGCATAAATCTCATGAAATTGATACTTGCAGAAATGAGTGTGTGTGTGTGTGTGCCAGCTGTGTGTACTGCGAGTGGATGTGTGTGTGTGTGTGTGTAAGGATTTGCTAAGCAAAGCAGGCAGCAGAAAGAGCAACGCCGTGCTACATTGACACACTCAAGAGCTGCTGTTCGCATATTTTGCAACATTTTTCGCACTCGCTCGTGGGAATGTACACATTACTCCACGAATCCCTATCTTCCCACCCCCTTTAAGCTTTTTGAGCTGCCTTTTGCTGCCAGGATATTCACGTTGATTCGTTGTTTTGGGGAACATTTTTAGGAGCTCTTGTAGTAGACTTGTTGCCTACGCGCTGCTTTAAGCCCATCAGAACACAGCTCTTGACAGCTGGCAAGAGTTGAATTTTAGGGAATTCTCTTGTCAGACTGATTACAGTTGATTACACCTGACATTGCTAGAGTTATTTTGGTTTTCGAGGGCAACATAATGACAGTAAAATACGCATAATACGTGTAAGTGTCAGGCATAAGTGATGGACTTAGAGAGACTTCTACAACGAGCAGAATTAAATCGACACAGTTATTAAATCTTACGTGGAGCTCATATAGAAGCATAAGTAAAGCATTTACATGACATTGTTTTTGCCATACAAATTATATGTAAATTACAGAATATTAAAGGGTACTGTCAATTTAGAATTTAATTTGAACTATTAAATGCTCAGTACCTTAAAGTCTATCACACTCGAATGCCGAAAACGTGCTCATGTTGCACTAAAAAAGTCATCACACATTAACGACACGGCCATAAAATACTGCAGAAAATGCCGTTGTTACATTTGATGCCCAATTAACGCATTTGCCACTTTAGAATCAGCCAAGCACAAAATTTGTATACCCTAAAAGCCAAGAGAAAATAGGAGAGAGCTGGGATAAGCGAGGGATATATAGAGAGAGAGAAAGAGACAGAGAGAATTAGAGTGTACCAAAGGCAAAACGTGCCACAAAGCATGAAAGGTTACAGAGCAGACTACCTCACTGTTCCCACACAAAGTGCTCCCCGCTCTGCCGTGTCTTTGCCACAAGAAAACGAAACATTTGTCGCTTGGCTGCAGCTTAGAGTTCAGCCGAGCAGGGCAGTCGCTGTGAGAAGCTGCACTTCATTAAAAAGCAAGCAGAATGTGGAGAGAAAGAATGAAGGATGCCCTGTATAAGCTGGAAGTGAAATTGTTTAAGTACATATGCAATTGCTATAATTTCTCTCAGAGAAAAGTCTATTCAAATATTCCTAAAAATATCAAAGTAATTTGAAATAAATAAAACCTATCGAAAAGTCAAATAACTTGGCTGTCGCTTCACAGTCACAAATATTCAATCGTTACAGGGTATTACAGCTAGCTTAGTGCGAGAGCTTTGTTGATTTCGACTCATGATTTCTGCAATTACAGTTCACAAATGCAAAAGGAACTCTCGCAAAAGTGAATGATGTAATGCGCGTAACTCGCTGCTCTGTCTCTCTCTCTCTCTCTCTCTCTCTCTCTCTCTCTCTATCGCACTCACTCGCTAGCTGTCTCTCTCTGTTTGTTATTGTTGCTTGTTGACATAACGAATGCCTTAACATTTTTTTTTTTTTTGTTGTGCCTGCCTTGCCATCCCACCTCGCCCCTAACGTGTGCACTTCCGCTCCACTTATACGCATAAGTCGCTTTGGGACGCCGTTGAGCGGTTTGTCGAGTTAATGACACTGGCAGCTGGAGCAGTCGTCACCCCAGCCAACCCTCACATACCCCTTGCTCTAAGGATACAGGACTCCTGTCACCGTCGTCGAGGCGTGCAAAAATCATTTTTCTCTCACATTTTTTACAGCTCCCTTCAGCAACATTTTATTTATATTTTTCATTTTTCATTTTTCACTTCTCTGCAAAAATTGCCTATTACGATGTATATGTGTGTTTGTGTGTGTGTTGATGTTGTTGTTGTTGCAATTGTTGTGATCGTTTTGAGGAGTCAAGGTACTTCAAGTGGCGGGATGTCTGCAAATTCCTCACATTTTTGGCTTCTGTCGTTGACACTTAATTATTTGTATAAATAGGCGCAGATGTTGCACAGTTCCGTTGAAGGGTTAAAACGATTATCTGACAGCTGTGGCATGTTCCTCATTGTTGCCTGCAACTCAAGGACTTATTGTAATGGATACATACTTATCATATTAATAGCAAAAACATTTGGTAATTTTAACAGCGAATTTACTAAGTCTTGAAATTTACTTATGCTTTCAACTAACTGAAGCTTATGAAGGACTTTTCATTTGTAGCCTGTTTTTCCATTAGTTATCCAAAGTTTAGAAACCTGCATCAATATATTACTTCAGCTGCTGTTTATCTAGGTCAGCCAGCTCCTAAGTACAATTTCATGAGCTGCACAACTCTAAGGCTAGGATTCTAAAAGTTTCGTTGACAAATAAAATGCCCCAAGCACTTGGACTATTTAGGCCATGGACATTTCAACTACATGGTTTTTGTGTTTGTAAGAATCTGAGTAACAGGCAGAAGCATCAACAGAAAAAACGATATTGCCAAGTCCGTCTGTGTGTTCTATGCATATCATTTTGATTCAACAATTTTTTTATTACGCTAATATAAGGTGTAGGTTCACCGACTCTCTGTGTGTGTCACAGGAGAACCAATCTTTAACTTTATATGTGGGGTATTTCGCTATATATTTTGTAAAAAAATAATATTTTATATGAAATGCAATGTTCGGTTAAGTTGATTTAACTGCTCTGTTAGTTCGACATGAGCATGCATTGAAAACCCATGGCCTTATACAGTCAACACATGACTGTAGCCTACTTGTTTCTAATGCAAATATCAGTGCATTTAATCAACTCTTCTTCTTTCTCTTTCCTTCTTTGTGAAAACTTTGCAACTGAATCAATTTCTCATAAGTAGTGCAAGTTTCATTTGTTTGTTGGGTGGACAGTTTAATGTGGGTTGTTCTCCAATGACTATTTGACAACATTTGTTTGCGGGTTTGCGGAGTCTGCTACTGTCAATCCCTTGAGCCAAATTAAAAATGCAAAATGTCCTGGGCATCAAGTGGCTTTTTGGTTGCCACTCTCTCATTTTGTCTGTTTTGGTATCCGGGCTTTTTTGGTTCCAAATGTTTCACTGCTTAACCGCATTGTAAATAACGTGAAAATCACAATATGCCCCAAATGGGAAATAGATAGAAATGCTTTAGCAAATTTCTAACATAGCTAAATTTCAACGTTTTTAAAGTAGAAATATGTTGAAAATTTCTTAAGTTTGAAGAGGAAAATTTGTTCAACAAATAGTTAGTTACATTAATGGCTTTGTGGTTTCTCAAATCATTTTTGTTTCAAATCCAGAAAAGGATTATATTAATTATTATATTTATTTAAATAATTATTACAGATAAAGTTGTCTTCAATTCATTTTTATATAATTAATATAATAAACAATTATAATTAAAATTGGAATTTGTCTCATAACATCACAAAATATTCATTTAATAGCTAATCAAATTGGTTCTTGTGCCGCTTGGCAACATGCTTCAGCAACATTTCGTGCTTTGCAACATGTTGTCAAATCACATATTTATGTTTAACGTCAAAAAGTGTTGCTAATCAAACAAGTTTTATGCATTCATAATGAGACAGACATTTGGTTGACATTGCACGTTGTTAGGCTATCAGAACCCATGCTTAGCCTGTGATAATCATAACAATAACAATATGGCTAACATGAGTTAATGAACTGTACATGTTCTTGCCGCAAACGAGTAGTATTTGCATTTTGTTTGTGGTCGAGTACTCGTGAGTATGTGCGATGCATATATGCATCCTAAGCTAAGCACTCGTTTCATAATTGAATAACACAACCTACTCAGCTTGAGTGTGGGCAGAGGCTGATAAGCAGTCTGTATTTCCCTATCTGTGTATGTAAGCAATGTGAAATATTCAAATATGTTTTCAATGTACGAGGGTCGTTTGATAAGTCCGTGACTTTTTGTATTTGCCGCGCACCTGCTCTAAATACAACACTGCTCCTGTCAGCAGTTATCGATTAACAGCTGACTGTAAAATTTTGAGAAAGCTGCGTTTTTTGGTTTGCGTTTTATAGGCATTGAAAGCAGACGATCTCGTGAATTTTAACGAAAATGGAAAAAAGTGAATTTCGTGTGCTAATTAAGCATTATTTTTTGCGTAAAAAATCCATCACCGAAACCAAGGAAAGACTTGATAAATATTATGGGGACTCTGCACCATCAATTTCAATGGTTAAGAAATGGTTTACTGAGTTCCGTTGTGGTCGTACCAGTACAAGTGATGCCGAACGTTCAGGTCGCCCAAAAGAGGTCGTCATGCCAGAAATCGTCGACAAAATCCATGGAATGATATTGGATGATCGGAGAATGAAAGTGCGTGAGGTAGCTGAGGCTGTAGGCATCTCAACTGAACGGGTACATCACATTTTACATGAATATTTGGACATGAAAAAGCTTTCCGCGCGATGGGTGCCGCGATTGCTCACACACGACCATAAGCGCAACCGTGTGACCATTTCAAAGGAGTGTTTGGCGATGTTCAACCGCAATCCAAACGAATTTTTGCGCCGTTTCGTTACCGTAGACGAAACATGGATCCACCACACCACACCAGAGACCAAAGAACAATCAAGACAGTGGGTTTCTCCGGGTGAACGTGCACCAAAGAAGGCCAAGGTGGGTCTGTCGGCCAACAAGGTCATGGCCACAGTTTTTTGGGATGCACAAGGTATCATTCACATCGATTACCTTGAAAAGGGTAAAACGATCACCGGCGAATATTATTCAGAGCTTTTGGACAGATTCGATATTGATTTGAAGCAGAAACGACCGCATTTGGCGAAAAAAAAGTGCTGTTCCATCAGGACAATGCACGGGTGCACACGTGTGTAGTCAGCATGGCAAAATTTCATAAATTGGGCTACGAACTGCTACCCCATCCAGCATATTCTCCAGATTTAGCCCCCTGTGACTATTTTTTGTTTCCAAACATGAAGAAATGGCTCGGCGGTAAGAGATTCGGGTCAAATGAAGAGGTCATCACAGAAACAAACGACTATTTTGAGGGCCTTGAGAAAACCTATTATTTGGAAGGAATAAAAAAATTGGAAAAACGCTGGACTAAATGTATAGAGCTAAAAGGAGATTATGTTGAGAAATAAAACGCTTCTTTGACGAAAAAAATATATTTTATTCAAAAAGTCACGGACTTATCAAACGACCCTCGTATATTATTAGAATTTGCATTTCACTCTTGTTGATTCTACCATGCCTGTGAGGGTAGACAATTTCTAATTTTAATATGTGTGTGGTTTTTGAGTAGCCCTCAATCTGAAGCTAGACTATTATCGTGCTTATGCCACAATTTGTCGACCATCAAATGGTGATAAATTGAAAAACAATAATCGGATAAACGTTGCGGTTTCATTTAATTGCACTTTGATCTGCAATTAATGAAAACAATAAGTTTCTTTTCAGCAATTTTCTTACTAATCGGTAGCTGACTGCCTAATTGTATATTCTGTCATTTGCAATAATTTTCATTGTTTATTAATCTTCTATTTGAATTTGGACTTTGTTTTCACAACAAACATAAACAAAAATTGTATAGAAATTATGCCTCTCTTATCGACAAGCAAATACTATACAACTTACAAATGAAGGGGCCAAAGCACACACCTCGATTATTAGGTCAGGTCTCAAAAAACCAGTCTGAAGAGCAGCGTTAAACTACGTCATAACTATGACATAGAGACAGATATATGTGATCTTTGGATACCTTCGTTAAATACTAATGTGCAATCCTAATCAGCCCAAAAAGCAAATGATTAAGAGACTTTGTCATATTTCACTGTGGGACAGGTTAGGCAGCTTTTATGCGTGTGCGAGTGTCGGAAACTTGTAATTAATATTATATTTAGTGCCCACAGACAAAGTTCAATTCAAGGCAAGTCGAAAAACTAAAATTCAGCAACGATTTCAGTCACAAATCGTCGTCGGAGCGAAACGCATTCAAAATTCGAAGCGACATCAACAAAACTGTTTCAACTTATGTCAATAATAATAAAAGTGTAATAAAATATAGGTAAGAATTTGTCGGAGTTATTTATACACTTTTCGCCTGGCAACTTCACAATGTTGATTGTTTACGTTGCTCTGCGAGAGAGTTGCTAGGGGGATATACGAACTATTAGGCCCCAAATGACGCAGTCGCGATTTACATTTGATGGCCCCCAGAGGTCCAGGGCTCCAGTGTTCACGGCACAGATAAACCTGCCTGGAAAGTCTCGTGCGTAAACCGAGTCAAAGTCAAGACTATAATTGGAACTCGACCATCTAATCTTAAGCCGGACTCGCAGCTTATCATTTTGTGACGGAGGCATAGCCGGACCGAGGGTTATCAACGCACTTGACCAATATTCATTTCTTGTTTGTTATTGTTATTTAGTTTGCTTTTTTGTTAGGTTGTATTTTCGGTGATTCAATTGAATTGAAAGTATTTCACACTCTGGCACAGTAAACATTCATCATGTTAAACTCAGGCATATATGTACATAGATCCTACGAAAAGAAAATTAAAGTCATCTATTTCGATAAAATCTTTTATTTATAATTTATAGCAATAGTTGAATATTTCAAGGAGAGGTATTTTTTTTATTTAATTATTTTATTTTAATTTACTTTAATCATACAGAATTATATTTGACTTAACGTTAAAGTATCTTTAACATTAATTTTATCTATTAATGTAATAATAATGAAAATGATGGAGAAAGTCTATATTAAACAATAGTATGCATGGGTACTTTGGCAAACATTTCTTTTAGTGAGTGAGCCCTGTATAAACAAAAATTCGCTCTAATCAGCATAATAGCTTATGTACTCGTACTACAGTCTCATATACAATAACATGGCAAAGTTTCGTTCTCGCAGCCCAATCAACGGATCAACAGTCCACATTTGTGCTTCAGAGCGATCACAGCTACAGAACCCTAAGCGTTGTAATATAAATTAATTGTATACATTATACATACATACATAAATAGGAAAAATGTCATCAATAATGCGATTTGAGCAACTGCTGCTCTTTTCTTTGTGTCTGACTCTGGTGCCATTCGAGAGCAATGCGGATTTATCATTCGTATTCGGGAATATGACTTTATTCAATGTGAACTTTAAATCACCGGCTTGGTTGGGTCGATCCATACCGGTGGCCAGTAATGTACGCATTGATACTGATGTAGATCCCAATATTTTGGAGGATTCCCATCTAAGTACGGTAAGTTGGTCTTAGTTTCTAAAAAAAGTCATTAAATATCAAAAATATCTGTGCTAAATTGGAATTGTTATCATTTAATACTTTGATCTTTGTCCAGCACTTGTTGCTAAAATATCATTAATAAATTTTTATTAAATCTTATGAATCACATGCTTATACTGCGTATTGAGCCGGAAATAAGATTAAATACTATAAAATTAAATAAATGCATATAGTATTCATTACAATTTTACATAATCAAACAAAAGGAATAGAATTATTAATGATTTTCATACAACAACAAAACTGATTGAAAATTATCGTACGCGTGAAATACAATAATTAAATAAAGTGATATCATCAGTGTAGCTATTAATTTCTGTAATATAGCATTACTAATAACATTATTCGCGAATATTTCTAAAAAAGTTGTTGCTTAACAAATGTGATTAAATGATGATCAAATTGTAAAATTAATATATGTTAATCAATGTTAATCATAATATATTCAAGAACCAAATAATTATTTAATACTTTTTGTTCTCCTTACTTTCATTTACAATCTATCTTATACACAAAATCATTCATTACTTTTCATACTACCTATTTTGTATTAAATTTTTCTATTTTAATTTGAATTTGTTCACAGTATGGCCTTATTAACAAATATGGATATCCAGCGGAGAACCACACTGTGGTCACAGATGATGGTTATAAACTAACTTTACATCGCATAGCAAGACCCGGAGCAACTCCCGTGCTGCTCGTGCACGGTCTATTGGATAGCTCTGCCACGTGGGTGATGATGGGACCAGGCAGAGGCTTGGGTAAGTAGTCTGCAACATGATTAATTATGGGCCGAGTACTAATTCATAGTCTTCTTTAGGTTACTTGCTTTATGAGCAGGGCTACGATGTTTGGATGGCAAATGTGCGTGGAAATACCTATTCGAGAGGACACATTAAGTACACGCATAATCATGCCAAGTACTGGGATTTTACATTTCATGAGATGGGCGTCTACGATATACCCAGCTCCATTGATTATATTCTTAACAAGACGAGCTTCCCGCAGCTGCATTATATTGGTCACTCGCAGGGCACCGTTGTCTTTTGGATTATGGGCAGTGAGAGACCCGAGTATATGAAGAAGATCATCTATATGCAGGCTCTGGCTCCTGTTGCTTATCTGCAACATTGCAAGAGTCCTGTGGTCAATTTCCTGGCTGAATTTCACTCCTCGGTGAGCGTAAGTCCCTTCCCCTCATCCACTCTCTCTTAACTTAATAAACAATTTAATATTCTGTAATTTCTTATTGCTCAACAGTTCGTGCTGAAGCTGATTGGAGTTCATGAGTTTCTGCCTCAAAACGAGTTCATTGTGATGTTCAATCAATTGATTTGCGATGAGACGACCATCACCAAGGAGATCTGCTCGAATGTGATCTTCCTAACGACGGGCTTTGACAAGTCACAGCTCAATGAGACCATGTTACCAGTTGTTGTGGGCCATGCCCCAGCTGGAGCCTCCACTAAACAGATGCAGCACTTTGGTCAATTGCGTAGATCTGGCGCTTTCCGTCAGTTCGACTATGGCTGGCTGAGGAATCATTGGATTTACAATAGCATAACTCCACCAGAATACAAGCTGGAGAATGTCCAGGCCAAGGTTGCTTTATATTATGGTGAAAATGATTGGTTGGCCCAGCCCAATGATGTCGAGGCACTCAGCCTTCATCTGCCCAATGTGGTATCCCAATATCTGGTCAACTATCCGAAATTTAATCATCTCGACTTTATCTGGGGCGTAGATGCCCGTGAACTGCTTTGGGATCGCATGCTGAAGAACATGAAAGCCATAGATAGTGAACATTTAAGAGATAATTTAACAGCCTGAGAAGCGAAACTAACCTAAATAATTAATCTAAGAATCCTAAACTTACAGTATGACCTTATTTGTATACATAAGAAATTATTATTTATTGACTGTGTGAAGCGTAGAATAATATAATAATATAAATAAACTGCATGTGATACTCCAATAATTGAGACCTTAATATTCAAAACGTCATTAGCAATTCTCTACCGCAATTAGTGATGAAAAATATAAAGTTTTTTCATTGTCAAAAAGAACTGGATAGTTGTTCTCTTTGTTTACAGCGTATCGCATATATGAGCTCACCCACGTACTTACATGCTCGTACTTCAATGGCTCACTTTAGGTATTACGTGGAGTGGCTTGGCCAAAAAAAATCGTATGCGAACAATTTACATTTAAGCACATACTTAATGGAATAACAACAATAAGATATAAAGAAGGTAAAGCAATGTGTTAAAGGCAAAGAAAATTCTAAAGAAATAAAATACTTCTTAGACATTCAAATTGAACGATAAAGTCTTCTGGAAAAAATTAATTAATCAGTGAAAATTATTCAACAGCAAAAGTCAAGTAGCACATTATCAGTTCAAGTAGTAGTAGTAAGTTGTAATATAAGACTATATTATAGGTCATTATTTTTACTACACTCTTAATTTATAGCAATATCGTGCTAATGAATATATAATATTCCATTAAAAGCTTCTCTCCATTTCGCCAAGCCATCTAATTTCAAATAGACGTTTAAGCGAGATGTCTTTTCTATTTTGCTGCCTGATCTTCTTATGTCTATACGGAGTTTCCTATACTCACAGAATGAGTCCGGATGTTGCAGAAGATGCAAATTTGGACACGGTAAGAGGATATTTGAATCATTTACTTACATAATATTAATATATAATATGTATTCAAAAAATGTTCACAGTTTCAACTGGTTCAAAAGTATGGTTATCCTGGAGAGACACACGAGGTATCGACTCCCGATAATTATATTCTCACCATACATCGCATTCCTCGACCTGGAGCAATTCCCGTATTGTTGGTTCATGGACTTTTCGACTCTTCTGCTACTTGGGTCATAATGGGTCCAAATAAGGGATTGGGTATGTTATATATTTGTATCTTATCCTCTAGATTGATTATTGTTTCTTTAGGCTACATGCTCTTTGATCGTGGCTATGATGTGTGGATGGCAAACTGCAGAGGAAATACGTATGCCAAAAAGCACAAAATCTACAATATTCATGAAAATAGGTTCTGGGATTTCAGCTTCCATGAAATGGGCATTTTCGATCTACCAAGCACCATTGACTATGTGCTCAACAATACGGGCTTCTCTCAGCTGCATTATTTTGGTCATTCTCAAGGTACTTTATCCTTCTGGATAATGGGCAGTGAGAGACCCGAATATATGAACAAGATCATCTTAATGCAGGCCATGGCACCAATTGCTTACTTCCGAAATTCTAGAAGTCCAGTGATCCTGTTTTTAGGCTCAGCACGTTCAACCGCTATTGTAAGTTATATGCAATTTTAACTCTTTCAGTTCTTCACTCAAGTTTTGTTAGTTGGTGAATAGTATGATGGGTCCACTTGAGTTTTTGCCGAATACGGAACTTACAAGTATGTTTAATGAGCAACTTTGCGCTGATCCATCTACCAAATCGGTCTGCTCGAATTGGATGTTTGTTATGCTTGGATTCGATGAGGAGCAACTGAATAGTACCATGTTACCAGTGATTGTAGGCCACGCTCCAGCTGGCGCTTCCACCAAACAAATCATTCATTTCGGCCAGATCCGCTCTTTGAATGGCATGCATCAGTTTGACTATGGAGCAGTTGATAATTGGAAACGTTACAGATCGATATTTCCTCCCAAATATAAGGTCAAGAATATAAAAGCCAAAGTTGGCTTAAATTATGGCCGAAATGATTTTATGGCTGCAGTTGAGGATGTTCAGATATTACGAGACGAGTTACCAAATCTCGCATATGATAATTTAATTGATTATCCCAAGTTTAATCATTTGGATTTCCTTTGGTCCGTCGATGCACAGGAGTTGCTATACGACCATTTGTTCCAGAAAATGCTTCAATATGAGGACGGAATAAAAAAAACTTTAAATAATAAAAATCATTGAATTATTTCAAAACTGTACGGGAAAATAATTGAAGTATTGATTTAAACAAAATTTATAACAATTTAAAAATTCATATATAATATATATTATATATTAACAAAGCAATACTAAAATTGAGTTTAATTTATAGAGTTTAAACAATGGTTTGCGTAGTAGAGTGTTAAATTATGAACGCTGGGCAGCTGCGTATCTGTTTGGCTGTGAATTAATAATATAGTTAATACAACTGACTCTGCCTAGATAAATACAAGTTCCGAGCTTATTGTGCAATACGATTTCAACGTTAAATGTACTAAGGTGTTTCGAAGAACTTACATACATACATATGTATATCATCTCAGAAAAAAATTAAAAAATATATAAGTATACTTATAGAAGTTGAAAATGCCTCAATCTTCCTGTTAAATCGTTTTCAATTGGCATTAAGTTGTTTTAATAGTAGATTAACCCAAAACAATTGCTTATTAGTTATGGTTATTAGAAAAACTTCCCATATTTAACAGCAAAATTTAATATTCTATTTCATAAACTCGACTTCATTCCGTGAACTGCTTTCGGATTGAATGCTGAAGGATATGCACGTTATTGATCGTAAACATTTAAGAGATAAATTAACAGCCAGAGAAAAAAAAATAATCTAAATAATTAATCTAATAATTCTAAACTTATAGAAAGACCTTATTTGTATAGTACATAAGAAATAATTATTTATTGATTGTGTGAAGCGTAGAATAATATAATAATATATGTAAATAAACTGCATGTGATACTCCAATAATTGAGACCTTAATATTCAAAACGTCATTAGCAATTCTCTACGAAAATTTGTGATGAAAAATATAAAGTTTTTTCATCAAAAATGAACTGGATAGTTGCTGTTCTTGTTTATGTACATACATACATACATATATGAGCTCACTCACGTGTACGTACACGTACTTACATACTCGTACTTCAATGGTTTGTTTACTTTAGAATTTAGAGTATTACGTGAAGTGGCATAGTCGAAAAAATCGTATACGAACAATTTACATTCAAGCACATACTTAATGGAATGACAGTTGAGCAGATAAATTGATACGTTAATAAAAAGCAAAGTATATCTAAAGAAAATTCTACAGAAATCATAAACTTGTCAGAGAATAGAAATAAAGGGAAGCACAAAATGAAAAGTGGAAGTGTATATTAAATGAAATTCAAAATGTTTGTATGTATGTGTAGTCTATGAGTGTTTGAAGAAATAACGGAATGAGAGGATCCGTTATTATCGGCCTGTTCCTTAATAGGCACTGAAAGTTGGGGAGAGAGTTGCTCTCTCTCGCTGTGTGTCGCCCGTGCTAATTGTTGTTGGATGCCATTGGTTTTCGTTGGTTTTCAATGTATTTGGAACAAGCAAAATAGAAGAGAGAATGAGAGAGCGTTGCATGAAGTGCGAGTTGCCACAAAAGGAGAAAGAGAATAGTTAGTCTAGCATCAAGGTGAAAGATTGAAGAGTGCAATGAGTTGGTTTGCTGAAAATGTGAAATAAGCATGGCACAAAAAAAACGATGGGACTCACTGCTCTAGGCCACTAATAATGAAACTGAGGCCATTTCAACGAACTTATTAGACGTCCATATTAAACAAAAAAACCTTCTAAAAAAGTGATTAATCATTGAATATGATTCAAGAGCTAAAGTCAAGTATCAAGTCACATTATCCACTTAAGTAGTAAGTTGTATATGTATATGTATTATCGATAATACATAACAAGTCATTATTTTTACTACACTTTTAATTTATAGCAATATCGTGCTTATGAATATTTCGAATATTTTCGAAATATTGCATAAAAAGCTTCTCTCCATTTCGCCAATCTGTCTAATTTCAAATAGACGTTTAAGCGAGATGTCATTTCTATTTTGCTGCCTGATCTTCTTATGTCTATACGGAGTTTCCTGTACTCGCAGAATGAGTCCGGATGTTGCAGAAGATGCAAATTTGGACACGGTAAGAGGATATTTGAATCATTTACTTACATAATATTAATATATAATTTGTATTTAAAAAATGTTCACAGTTTCAACTGGTTCAAAAGTATGGTTATCCTGGAGAGACACACGAGGTATCGACTCCCGATAATTATATTCTCACCATACATCGCATTCCTCGACCTGGAGCAATTCCCGTATTGTTGGTTCATGGACTTTTCGACTCTTCTGCTACTTGGGTCATAATGGGTCCAAATAAGGGATTGGGTATGTTATATATTTGTATCTTATCCTCTAGATTGATTATTGTTTCTTTAGGCTACATGGTCTTTGATCGTGGCTATGATGTGTGGATGGCAAACAGCAGAGGAAATACGTATGCCAAAAAGCACAAAGTCTACAAAAATCATGAAGACAGGTTCTGGGATTTCAGCTTCCATGAAATGGGCATTTACGATCTACCAAGCACCATTGATTATGTGCTCAACAATACGGGCTTTTCTCAGCTGCATTATTTTGGTCATTCTCAAGGTACTTTATCCTTCTGGATAATGGGCAGTGAGAGACCCGAATATATGAACAAGATCATTCTAATGCAGGCCATGGCACCAATTGCTTACTTCAGAAATTCTAGAAGTCCAGTGATCCTGTTTCTAGGCTCAAAACATTCAAAGTCCATCGTAAGTTATATACATTTTTAACTCTTTCAGTATTTCACTCGGGCTTTGCTAGTTATTGAATAGTATCACGGGTTCAGCTGAGTTTTTGCCGAATAAGGAACTTACAAGTATGTTTAATTCACAACTATGCGCTGCTGCAGTTACCAAATCGGTCTGCTCGAATTGGATGTTTGTTATGCTTGGATTTGATGAGGAGCAACTGAATAGTACCATGTTACCAGTGATTGTAGGCCACGCTCCAGCTGGCGCTTCCACCAAACAAATCATTCATTTCGGCCAGATCCGCTCTTTGAATGGCATGCATCAGTTTGACTATGGAGCAGTTGATAATTGGAAACGTTACAGATCGATATTTCCTCCCAAATATAAGGTCCAGAATATAAAAGCCAAAGTTGGCTTAAATTATGGCCGAAATGATTTTATGGCTACAGTTGAGGATGTTCAGATATTACGAGACGAGTTACCAAATCTCGCATATGATAATCTTATTGATTATCCCAAGTGGAATCATTTGGATTTCCTGTGGGCCGTCGATGCAGAGGAGTTGCTTTATGACTATATGTTCCAGAAAATGCTTCCATATGATGAATCGATAAAAATCGCTTTAACATAATAAAAGTCAAATAGAATTATATCAAGGCTGTACGGAAAAATAATTAAAGTAATGATTTAAATAAATATTATAACAATTTAATAATATACATATACATATATGTATATATTAACAAAGCAATACTAAAATTGAGTTTAATTTATAGAGTTTATATAATGTTTTGGCTAGTAGATAAATGAATTTTGGAAGGTGGGTAGCTGCGTGTGATTTGACAAACATACATATGTATATATATCATCTCAGATGTTGATGCAGTTAAAAAATATATAAGTATACTTAAAGGAGTTGAAAATGCCTCAATCTGCCTGTTAAATACTTTTCATTTGGCATTAAGTTGTATTAATTGTAATAACTTGGTCATTAACCCAAAACAATTGCTTATTAGTTATGGTTATTAGAAAAACTTCCCATATTTAACAGCAAAATTTAATACTCTATTTCAAAAAATAAAATGAATAAAATGATAAGAAAAAACTAATAACAGAATAACATGATGTTTTGAACTTTCTGCATTATTTGTAACATCTCTTTTATTATAATAGTTGTATGTAAGAGGCAGTTCATACAGTTTTCCACTAAAATTCATTAGTGTTGTCACGCCTCTTGAGAATCAAGCTAATGAATACGTTCCATATTTGTGGAGCAGGGCATAAATAGATTCTCCACATTGGAATGAATGCAGTACTTAGCATTCGGCTAAATATGCTTCTACTGTTTGGCTGCTTTATCTGGCTGTTTCAATGCGGAACTCTCGACGCCTTCGAAATTGATCCGAATGTTGCAGAAGATGCAGACCTTCCAACGGTACATGTATTTTAAGAATTATTTATTTATCTATTGTATATCTCAAATTGTTATAGCTGAAATTGCTGTTGAAATATGGATACCCTGCAGAGAGCCACAATGTGATTACACTGGATAATTATATTCTCACTGTACATCGCATTCCCCGACCTAATGCAATTCCAGTACTGTTGGTTCATGGACTTTTAGACTCTTCTGCCACTTGGGTGTTGATGACTCCGAACAAGGGTTTTGGTATGTTATTTATTTATTTCTTACATTAGTAATCTCTGGTAGACTTATCTCTATGGTTATTTAGGCCATTTCCTTTTTGATCGAGGCTATGATGTGTGGATGGCAAACTGCAGAGGAAATGTGTATTCCAGAGAACATACAATTTACAGTGAGCAGGATCAAAATTACTGGGATTTCAGCTTTCATGAAATAGGCATTTACGACCTACCAAGCACCATTGACTATGTGCTCAATAACACAGGCTTTTCTCAGTTGCATTATATTGGGCATTCGCAGGGTACTTTATCATTCTGGATAATGGGCAGTGAGAGACCCGAATACATGAACAAGATCATCCTAATGCAGGCTATGGCTCCAATTGCTTTCTTCAGATATTCTATAAGTCCAGTGATTCACTTTCTTGGCTCAACAACCTTCTCATTGGTGGTAAGTGGTTTGCATTGGTCAACATGTTTCGATTTTCATTTCAATTTCTTAGTTATTGAGTAGCTTGATGGGTCCAACTGAGTTTATGCCGAAAACTGCATTTCAAAATATGTTTAATAAGAGACTTTGTGAGTCACCTTACACCAAATCCATCTGCTCGAATTGGATGTTTATTATGCTTGGATTCGATGAAAAGGAACTAAATAGTACCATGTTGCCTGTGATTGTAGGCCATGCACCAGCTGGTGCTTCCACCAAACAAATCATTCACTATGGCCAGATTCGCTCTTTGCAAGACTTATATCAGTTCGACTATGGAATGTTAACGAATTTGGGGTTTTATGGCTCGATGTCTCCTCCCAAATATAAATTGAATAATGTCAAAGTCAAGGTTAGCTTGCATTATGGCAAAAATGATTTGATGGCTTCGGTCAATGATGTTCTGTTATTACGAGGTCAGTTACCAAATGTCGTAAGGGATAATCTTATTGATTATCCCATGTGGAATCATTTGGATTTCCTTTGGGGCATCGATGCACCGAAGTTGCTTTGGGATCGCATGTACCAGGATATGCTTTTTTATGATCAAGAACAGACAAAGCAATTGCACGAATTTAGAGAATATCATACAAATTAAAAATGTAAACGATTATTGAGGAAATATTAGATAAAGCAAAGATTTATTTGTTTAATGGTTCACTAATATGGATTTTAATTTTTCTTATGTCGTATGAACTTAACGCATAACTCAAGGACTGAGAGCCTTAACGATTAAGATAAGTCCAAGTACTTGAATGCGACTTGTCCAATTGAAACTTACATTTTTAAATTCAAATTACTGTATAGCATTTCTGATTTGAGGACTTTGCGTAGCTTTGCTGCTAGAGTAATTAGTTAATTGCCGGTAATAATTGCAATGTCTTTTGACTTTCTGCATTTGAAACTAGCTTTCAACTTGTGATAAATACTCTAACAAAGTGGTTTGACATTGCACTGGGGTGATGAAAACTCGCATATTTGCCTATGTTGTTGTTGCTGTTGATTTGTTTGTTTTTGTTGTAATAATTTTCTAGTTATATTTTGTATTATTATAAATGTAAATTGCATTCGCGTGTGTTTTCATCTGGCATTGGTGTCCAACCCGCAGCTAATAATCATCGGTATCGGCTACTTATGTCAACCACTTAGCTCACTCAGTAGTTCAGTAGCAATGTATCGAGCGTGGGGCGCAGTTCAAATCGGATTAGGTGCAAAGCAAACTTGTAATAAAACTCAGGAAGTACTTAATCCTACAATGAAAAAAAGCATTATACAGAAGTGATTGTTTAAGGATAATTAGTTGGGTTTTATTACAAAAATTAAACTGCAAGTGTGCCTAAGCCATGTGATTTAAATAAACATTAGTTTATAATAATAATAGTTTATGGGACTGTCGCATTTACGTTTTTCTTTAAATTCCAATTTCTAAAACTGTATAAAATTGTTGTGCGCAAAATATTTAAATTATTTTTTATCTGAACTAAATTAATAAACTTTGCAAAGCACTTGCATTTTTTGATGATTTGATTGTGTGTATAGTTGTGTCATTAAATATTTTAGAATAATCACTACCACTATCACTATTCTCTATTCTATTTTTTAATAATCTTTGTGTTTGTGTTTGATTTAGTTAAATAGTTTGTTTCATAAGTGCACCTTAATATCAAATCCTTAAAATCCACAAATTCAATTTATGTTCTTTACACTCAAATGTTTAATAAAACTCTCTATAGAGTCAGTGCAATTCGTTTTGAATACACTTTAAATTGCAACTTGTCGCGAAGGTGAACCATTACCAGTTTTATGACGATTATCAAACTAGTTTTCGTTTAATTAGATTCACTTTCGTATAGCAAATTATTTGACATTGAACTTGATCATGCAACCGGCCAATTAATTCTCGACTCTATGTTGTTTATTTTTTATCAAACAAGTGCTGTACATATAAAAGTGTGAGTGAGCTAATAATAATATGCTTGGAAAATATGGTTTCCTCATCTGGCTGTCGCTGCAGGCAAACCTTGTTCTCTCGGATATATTACAATACGATCCGTGCATCATTGAAGATGCGCATATGACAACGGTGTGTCAAATATTATATTAGATTATATATTTAGATATATGTAGATATGTATATTTTTAGATTGGACTGATTCGAAAGTATGGCTATGAGGCGGAGAGCCATAAGGTTGAGACCAAGGATGGTTTTCAACTGGGTGTTCATCGCATACCCAAGCCGGGAGCACAGCCTGTGCTCTTGGTGCATGGATTACAGGACAGTTCTGCAGGCTGGGTAATTGGTGGACCGTGCTGTGCTCTCGCCTATCTGCTGAGTGATCGTGGCTATGATGTTTGGATGATGAATGCACGCGGTAATCGCTATTCCCGCAGGCATCGCAAGTATGTGCCGCTAATGCGAAAATTCTGGGAGTTTTCATTCCATGAGATCGGCATCTATGACATTCCTGCGACTATTGATTATGTGCTGGCTCGCAGTGAAGGACACAAGCAACTGCACTACGTGGGACACTCGCAGGGCACGAGCTCAGTGTTTGCCATGGGATCCGAGAGACCCGACTATATGAAGAAGATTAAGTTGCTGCAGGCGCTAGCTCCCGTGGCGTATTTTAAAAATCTACGTGCTCCTTTAACGGAGTTTCTCAAACCCTATGCGAAAACTCTAATAGTAAGCATAATAGTACTATATATTTATATAAAAAAAAATTGATCTCTAACTATCGTAGAATCTCTCACGAGCTATTGGCATATATGAGGTTCCACCGGAGAGGGAAGTTTGGAACCGTTTACTCTACCAACTATGTAGCTTTGCCTTTCGTAACACCTGCAGCTATTTATTGATGCTTGCGATGGGCTTTAATGAAGCACAATTTAATCAGACACTCACTCCATTGTTCTTTAAACATTTTTTGGCTGGCACCTCAGTCAGAGCTGTGGATCACTATGCACAGCTGCTGGAGTCCGGCGGCTTCTTCAAGTATGACTTTTATAATCCCAGAGTCAACTTACAACAATATGGCACTCGTTATCCACCCGAGTACAAGGTGGCCAATATCAACTGCAAAGTGGCCTTGTATTATAGTAAGAACGATCAGTTAACATCCTATAAAGATGTACAACGTCTAAGCAAGCATCTACCAAATGTCGTGCACGATGAGCTCTTGGAATCCAAAAAATTCAGTCACATGGACTTTTTAGTTGCTATCGATGTGAAGAAGTTGCTCTATGATAACATGTTTCGGGTCATGAAAAAGGTTGACAACGGGGAGCTTTAGATGGGGACTCTTTAGTTAATTTTAAGTTACTATAGCAAATTGCCAATATTTAAAGCAGAGATAAAGTCGATTCATTATTAAAGAATGGCTCTAGAAATATATATAATAAGTATTATACAATCAGCAGAACATTATATGTGCATAAATAAAATTATGACGAAATAAGCTAATATTCTAACTTCGATTACACGCAGTCATTTAATATACAACATAAATATTTACTTTTCCATTGAAATAGGGTCGCTGAATTCAATTCTCTGCCATTTAATTAGAATTAACTTAAGCATTAAAACGACAATGAAGCAATTATTTATTTTGCATTTTATTAAACTGTATAAATTTCCATAGTCCTATTCAAGCAAATGCAGTTAAGTGCTAGTTTCAACTAATATTGATTGTATGTTTAAGCAATAATAAACCTTAAAGCTGTATTTGCTATTATTCAACATTTGTTGACTACATCTCTATTTAGGGTAAAAATGTTGCAAGTCGTTGAAAGCAATTAAAATGGCCAAAACAGATAATATGTTAGATTGCTTAAGTGCCTGGCGAGCCACTTAAAACAAACACAGAAAAACAAATACATGCATTCGTAAGTACTCACATATCTAAATGTCTGTGCAGTATGCAAAATTATTGTAATTTTCTATGGCAGGCGAGGTATTGAAGCGGAAAATCAGATTAAATATTTAAATCAGACAAGAGCCTGTGGCTAGCCTAAAGCACGAGCACGAGCATGAGCACGAGCATGTCCTCTCAAAGCTCTCTGTTCAAAATTTATTGCAAGTACATTTTATTTAAATGCTCTTCACACTGACAATGGCAGATGCCTGCTACTGGCCCCCAGGAAAGAAAGTAAGTATAAAATTCTGCCAAAAAATAACACAAATTTGTAAAATTTATGTGTGTGTGTGTGGGTGTGTGTTTCGCACAACCACAAGCAAATAATAGTGTCATTTTATAAATGCAAACTTACTCATTTATACTATGCAATTTGTGCACAAAAGTACAAAGAATGTCTCTCTCCAATCTGTGCTCTAATTATTTTTAATTGTAGCAAGTTATCAAATTTTAGAATTCTGATAAAATTTGCTGTTTTCAAATTTGAGTTCATTTAATTATTCTGCTAGATGAACTTTTATTTTTGAAGGATAAATAATTTTGTATACATTTTAAATTTTTTTTAGTGCCAAGCAATTTAATATTTTCCTAAATGCATTTACTTTCAGTTTCCATCATAAAACTCTTGCTTCATCATGCCTAACCTACAACGAGTCGGCTACTTTATGTCACTGTCATTTGTGGGGTTGACAACCAGCCCAACTCTACTGTTTATAATGTTGATTTTGTGGCTCTGTAGGTGTCAGAGTCACATCAGTATCAGGCCTGAAGCATCGACACATCAATCATGTCACTTGACCAAGCGGAAATTGGGTGTTGTTCGCAACAGCCTTTAGCTTTGGCTTTTGGTTTTGGCCACTGCTTCTCATAAGTTCTGTGGGGACACAAGAAAAGCTCAAGTGCAACTTAAACATGCCTCAATTCTGTTGGGAAATAAATTCGTTAAAATGCTTTGGTCGCTATTGTTTTTGGGGTCATTTACATGTTGGTCTGTGTACTGTTCTCGAGCTGGAGTGTTTGCAAAGACATGGTGACATGGAGACATGGCACTGTGAAGCTGCAAAGCAAGTGATAAGAGCGACACCCTGGTGCAAGCAGAAGCCTAACCAGGATTTGATGTTCCAAACAAAAGCCGCTTTCCAAACGAGAAACCAACGGCAAAACCAATCGAAGTCATTTGAAGATTTGCCTTTGGATTTGCATTTGAATGAGAAATGAGGAAATCTGGAAATGGTCGATGGGGGCAACAACTTGTTTAGTTTTTGCATTTTTGTTTTTGTGGTATTGGTAAGCTGGTATTGGTAGTATGGGGTTAAAGTTTCTGCTTCTCACATTGTTTTCAACAGCAACAACAACAACAACAACGAGAACGATAACCACAACAAGAACGATAACGAACTACAGGCAACAATAGATGGATTTTAGAATGTTCATTGTTTTCGAAATATTTCGTTTAAGTTGCATACTTTTGGGATGACCAATTATAGGAAAACTTGTTTAAGAATACGAGACCAGGGAAATAGTCCATTAACTGAAAAATTAATTAAGGAAACTTTGCGATACTAGAAAAATTAATTTAATTGTTTCTAAAAATGTTGAGTATCGTAATTCAAAGTATGAAATAGTTCCGAAGTTTTTTAAATTTAATGAAATGGAAAAACTCATATTTCAACATTCCAAAAACTTTAACTTTATTGCTGCATATTTTTGGCCATCCCCAAAAGCTCGAATAAAATATCAGATTTCATAATTTGATTTGCAAACAACTTAATTAAAGCTGGACTGCAGAGCACCCTGTAAACAATGCTTCTTCCCTCAATATTTAAGCGACATATCCCTTACAACTATTCCCACATCAAATTTGCCTTTGCCTCCTGTTCAAAAGGAATCTACAGCTGCAGGATCTCTTGTGGGGGGATGTAACATCTGCACTCGCCTCACAGAATTTCAGTACATCAAAATGTCTAAAATTTCATAATTGCAACTGGTTTCCCCAAAGTGTGTGGGGCATGCTTTGCTTTACTTTGTTTTCGACCATGTTCTCTCCATTTCTCTTCAATGGGTTGCAACCAAATACTCAACTCTCATATGGCCAGACCTCAAAAACATTTAATTACGCTCGTCTGTTTTGAGCACACAATTATTTTGAGGTTCAACTCAACTGCTACTATTTAGTTACTCTCGTAATTTGCGGTGGATTTTGAAATGAATTATATTTTCATATTTTCACAACTTACAGAATACAAAAATACTTCAATATTTTTGACTAAATTCTTCAATTGCTAACGGTTTATTGAATGTCAAGTTTTCCTTAACTGCACGTAGAGCAGTTTTTGGTCAAGCCGTCTTTTCTGATTGATAGACTCACTATATAAAGCTTTTCATTCATTTACTTTGCTACAGCACATTTTCAATGAGTCGCCAAGGAAGTTTTTGTAAAGTTGTGAAGAAACACGGTAGAATTGTTTTTTTTTTTTTTTTGTCTGTTTGAGTACACAACAATTTTACCATTGTATAAATTATAGTGGACCTGAAAATATCCTAAAATTGGAAGAAGATTGTTAATTGTTGCTGTGTGCCACAGGGGAAAAGAAAAAAAATAATAGGATATCTGAAAAATTAAAAAAATCGACGACGACATCAGTTTTTTAACAATTATCTTTATTTCAAACGAAATCTATGCCGTTTTTCTAATATATGATATTTGTGAATTGGAAAAATAAAATCTCTTTTAGATTTATGGCGACCCTGAATACATATACAATATATTGCAGCTGCAATTCCAATTAAATATGGTACAATTATATGAAAGTTATTTTCTATTGCAGAACTTTAGAATACTCAATTGATTATAATAAAATGCAGACCAAGTTGCAGCTCAAGAACTATATAAAGCACAGCTACTGAATAATTTATTCTGAATTTCCCAAGCCACAAGAAAATCCAAATAAGCACGAGCTGAGTATCGTACTTCGGGTTCAATAGAATTTGCTCAGAGCAGAACAAGCTGAGTTGGCTCCTGTGCAAGGACGTCATGTTGGTTGCTAATTGAAAATAATTTTAACTAACGATACAAAAAGGAAACATAAAAAAAAAAATAGAAAAACAGGGCAGCGAATGCTTTACCTGAAAAACTTAATGAAAAATCAAATCAAGTTTCTGTTGCAGTATGTAGGAGACAGAGGGTTAAGGGGGCGGAAGGAAGGGGGCTTGAACAAGCTGTCAGAAGCCAAAAGGTGGTTGGAAGCTGCAGTTAGGGGCAAGCGTTGGCTCATGTTGTGGCACGACAGCTGGCAGCGTGCAACGCATGTCAGACGAGCAGCCAAGCGGAAGTGCTTAACACCAACACTCAAACACACACACACATACAGCAATATATGTGAAAGCATAAAAGTGTAAAAGAAAAACAAAGGCGAGCAAAAAGAGCACAATCGAAAAAGAAGGTTTGTTGATCAAAACGGAGATGTAAATGCCCTTACTGTTTACTTAAAACTAAGAAACTATTTTGTAATCCAAAATTAAAGATTTCTTCTAAGATTCCAAGCGTAATCGTCAAATCAGAATTGTAAATCGAATAACTGTCATAGAATAAAGTTTGTTTATCGAATAATAAGAATGTCTTTCCTAGTTGTACAAACTCTGTCACTCCATTGTCTGCTCCCCAAGAGTTAGTGTATGAAAGAAGTTGGTTAGAAACTTAGCTATAGTTTGTTTGGCCAACTATCTTGGCAAAATAAACGAAAATAATTTGTTGTTTAAATACACACAGCAAATACTTAACCAGGTGTGGTATCTATGTATGTGTATCCCAAGTTGTTTGCCTTTGTGTGTGTGTGTACAAGTTGGTTGCACTTGTGGCTGCTGTTGATGTGCATGAAAGGCGAGTTAATACTTGGCAATAATTTATCGAGTGCATTTATAATTGATGCACTGTGGCTACCTCAATCTCTGCCCTCGAGTCTCTTTCACTGTTACGAAGAAAATGCTGCAAATTTTCAATTACCTTTCGACATCTGAGAATTTATAGTATATGTACATCGTATTGGTATTTGCTCTTTAATTAAAGCTTGTCTTTTTCAAGTATTTGGCCTTAAGTGAAATCCATTAGCAACTGTTGACACAGTGCGAAATTAATGTATTTTTTTTATGTCATAAATTAAAAAATACATACTCGATTATATATTATTTGTATTCAATAATACATTTTAAAAATAGTTTATATTCTAGTCATTTGCTTTCTGCTGACTTTTATGTTTAATTTAATTTATTTTTTAAAGGTCATCATTTAAGAGTCAAACTATTTAAAATATATTTATTTAATACTTAATTTGTACTTGTGTTTGAGAGGCATATCCTGTGCTTATATACTTTACTTTATAAATAATTAATATAAGAGTAAACTTTTATTGGGTATTTTAAGAAATATTACATATTTCATTTCTTTGAATTAAATTTCAATTTGGGCGTTGTTTTTTAACTTGTTGGAAATTACCAAATAAATTTTCAGATACGAAACAATTCAAGAAAAGAGAAGCTCTGAGAGCGTAAGTTGGCTAAACAATTTTGGTCAAAGTTTTTACTCCAACTAGTCTAAAACAAACAATGCCTTAACCCTTTCAAAAAATAATATTTTAACGCTATTCATTTATCCAAAGCAAATTGTTCCTGTAGAAAAAGTACTTGTAATTCCACGAAGTGGTCTTCATTTACTTTACGAAATTTATGAATTTGTCTGCCCTAGCTTATCGTTAACCGAAAGAGGAATTAACTTTAGAACTTGGTTAGAAGAAACACAGCCAAATAAACACCAAGCAATTTGTCATGGATCATAATTTTCGTGTTAGCAGCGTTTTAACTCGTTGGGAAAGCCCTTCCAATACCCCGTAACCAAAATGCAAAAAGAAATCCCCATTTAACGCGAGTGTCATTTGCTAAAATACAAAAATAAAACCTCAGGCGGTGCGAAGGAGATGGCGGATGCAAAAGAGAAGACTTTACGAAAATTAAGAAAAAAAAAGAATCAAAAAATCTAATTAAAAATTTTTGCAGTCAACCCCAAAAGTGTTCTGATATCTGGCGATGCCACAACTCGCTCGCAGCGACAAACAAAAAAGCAATTACAGTGCCTCAAACTGTTGCAACTTTCTGCAATGACAACAGAGGCGCTAAACTTGGGGCCCAATATTAGCAGACATCCTCCAACCGCTGTGTTCTCTTCCCTGTCCCTGTCTTTCCACAAGCCACAGCGGCCCAGTGAAGCGAAACCCAACTTGACTTGGTAGCCAGTTGTCCAGCTTCCCAATTGGACCGCCTGTGGTTGTACTCGACATAACAGGCAGTCAGGATATCCTACTGGTTGCTGCCCCAGCAGCTGCACGACGCTCCATGCAGACCGTCTCTCTCTCTCTTTCTGCTCTCTGCTGTAGGTCTGCCTGTGTGTGTGTTAAATACGCGAATGTCCTTCCTAATCTCATTTGGCGATGTTATCCTGCCCGCCAAGCAGACAACAACATCAGCAACCATGAAGCAGCAACGGCAGCAGCAGCAGCGGCAGGAAGAGCATCAGTGAAGCAACAACTGTTCGCCTGGGGCCGCAAAAAGGAGTTTTTATTATATCGTGCCTGTGGCATGCCTCCCCCACTTCCCTTCCCATCTCATTCGCTTGCTTACCCCTTTGTGCACATTGTAACGTATATGTGGGAAAACAAGGCAACTCCATTTTACATTTTTGTTTAAACTTTTTACATATTGTTGTTAGCCATACCCTAAGTCTGTTGTACTTGGGTTGGCTACACGTAAAAAGAGCACACACAAAAAAAATTCTCGATTAAACAAATTCTAGAAATTCATTGTGGAAAGTAAAATTGAAGTCGTATATTACCTAATTATTTATACATGGTTAATTAATTTGAATATAATAAGAGTTTATTTTTTTTTTAAATTCAATATTTTAAAAGCACAATTATCAGTAATTGTTTAAATTTGATGAAGACCAATAATGACATCTTAATGACGATTAATAAATTCTGAAAGTACATTTTGACAAGAAGATTTTATTTGGTAAGCTCGTAATACTTACAGGATATTATATTAGTCAATCACAAATAGTCCGAATACTCAAGCTAGTTATTACTATAGTTGAGTTCTTATGTCGTTGTGTGGTTTTTGTTATTCGCATTGCTGTTGTTTGTGTTGTTGCCGCTGTTGTTGTTCGTCATGCAGTGGGCAATTGGGGGACGAATTTTGTGGACGCTGCGACGCGTCTGATTCAGCCGCAGATGCCGCTTGGAACACAAGAGAGCGCCTGAAAGAGCCGTTAGCTGTTGGCAAGTAACATGGCCACGGTTCCATGTCACACAAACACACACACGAACACACACACACCAGCCCATAAACACGTTTCCACAAAGCGGATCCCGAAAAAAGTGAGCTCTTCTTTTTTTAAAAAGTCTCTGGAAAAAGTGATGGCCAGGGCAAAAAGTAGCAGAGAAAAAGTTTAACACCCGCGGTGACCAAAGTATTACTCCCTTTCAACATAGCGCAGAAAGGGTGTGCAAGTGAGAATGAGCGTGCAATAGTGTGTGTGTGTCCGTGTATGTATGAGTGAATTTTTAGCTGTTATTATTGCGTTTTTATGCATGCGCGCATATTGTGAATGTCCTTGGCCATGATGGCGACTGGTAACACGACATGATATATGGTCTTAAAGCGGGCCAAAACCTTCGAGGGGGCGGAGTAGATGATGCTGTTGGTTAAGGGTGCGAAAGTGTAACTGGGATTTGGCAGTCTTACGACCCGAAAATGTGTTAAAAGTTTTTAAATATTTTTCAACTATTTACAGTGAATTATGGCCAACGTTTGAGCCCTGTGTATCTACTAGTAGTATATGAACAGGAAGGAAGTCTATTTAGCAGTTGATAAATAGTTAAAAAGAGGGAATTACTTTCATGTGACACTGTTAATAAACTGTGCTTATTAAGATTTGAATTATGAGGAATTTTAATTAGTGACTTCCATGTACTCTGTACCTAAAGTTTAACATGATAAGAAAAAACACAACTATTAATTTTATTTTTTTTATTCTGTGTAATATTAAATTATTTATGTATTGTCTCAAGTATATAAGTATGTAAATCACTATGCCGTTGCAGGTCTAACAATAACAGGGTATATGTTAACCTACCTAATAAAAATCTCCTTAAATCAATACCAAACCGACCTAAAGTAATTTGGCGCCTCTCTATAATTTCAAGTAACTAGATTTATAGAAGGCGACCGAGGGGAGACTTTATAGGGAGAGGCAGCGACAGTTAATGCAAACATTTGTTCAATCATAAATTGTGGCAAATTACGCATATGAACAACGCGTTGCATGTCAATATTTGCATAGGCAACTTGTCAATTGGAAAGGGAGGCGGTGGGTGAAACGACAAAAAAGAAAAAAATGGAATCGAGGCTCCGTTTGGTCAATTCCCATTACCTGTTCGCCTCGTGAGCTGTCAAAACACGTGGTCAGTCTCGCGCTCTCCGTCTATTACTTCTTCTGGTCGCACTTGCAATGTTTGTGCTTGCTCACTCTCACGCTGACGTTGTGGACAGCAAACAACAATTGAGAGCGTGGCTTATTAAGTCAAACGGATTACGCACGTTTTTGTTGCTGGTATTGGTGCTATCATGATTGTGCTTGTTCTCGTTGCTGTTAAGTCCATCGATTCCCATTTGGTTGCCTTGGTTGGCGTTCTGTTTGCCTCTGGCTTTCGCGTTGCCCATTGCCGTTCAATGCCTGATTCGATGTCTAAATAAACTTGCAGACGATGACAAACAACAACAGCAACAACATCAAAGGGAACAACAAGCAAACAAACAAAGCAACGGTTGGATCTAATCATATATTTAATACATGTTGTTATTGCTCTTGGTATTGATCCACGGCTTGTCTGACACCTCCCGACCATATGGAGAGATTCTTTCCATGCGGCCGTTTATCAGTTACCTGTGGCTATGATTAACTTACCCATGCAAACTTACTGCTTACCTGCAATCATACACGCATGCCTCAATTTGTTTGTGTTTGTATTAGTATCGATAACTGTGTGACGATTGACTTCGTTCTTCGTTTGTTATCATGTGTTGCGTTGGGTGCTGTCTTTTATCTAGCTCAGGTAATTGTGTAGTTTAGCCCAAATAACAAGTGTAGTTTTGTGGCCTACAAATGCAACGTTAACATTTCTTGCCATCGACCACGATTCACGATCAAATTTCAAATTTCAACGAATTTAGGTTTACAACACAACAGCGCACATAGCAGCTGCAACAACAACAACAGTCTCTAGATTGTTGGCGCGCGTAACGAATTCGCTTGCAACATACAGCGTAATCGAGCTCGAACATGTATGAGACGTTGCTTCGTAAAGCAGCATGTTAACTTTAACAGTGCTTCTTATTATTCAGTTAAATGCATTAAAAATTAAATTAATTTTAAAAGTACATATAATACAGTAGTATCTCGATTCTTGCACGTAATGAAAACCAGGTTCGGTGCACGTTTCGAGGTTGTTGCAGGAACCGAGTTATTATTTTCCATACAATTTTACGTTGTACATATCTGCTTAGCATTCAAGTTTATTTTGTTTAATATTTCAATTCAAAAAAATTAAGTACACATTTTACGTGGAACTGAAAAAATTTAATATTTTTGTTTGTTTTGTGCAAACTTGCTTTTTCAGCACCACACTGCTTCTGAGTCTCTGGAGTACAGAGTACGTAATTGAAAAAATTGCTTTGTTGTATGAATCGAGGTGTGCTAGTATCAAGCATGTGCAAGAATCGAGATACTACTGTAAATCAAAACAAGAAATAAATTAAATAGTTAAAATATCCAATGACAGTAATCTAACTAACAATGAATTAATGAACTAATAAATGGATGTCATTTAATTGGATTTATATTTAAATAAAAAACTGATTTAAAAATATGTTAACGTTATGTGCAATAATTAAATAAACATATTTATTGACTATACTTAATTAATTAATTTCGATTACAAGTATTTGTTTGTTCCTGCATTAGTTTTACCATAAAATGGCTTTTGATTGATTAACTGCTTTCTTATCAATAAACTGCACCGTTACGCAAATTGGTAACAGTGATAAGAAAATTTGAATTAAACGAATAACTGCCCGCTGTTGTCGTTTCGTTAAGTTTCGTCAAGGGTTGTGGTTGTAATCAAACAATCAGTCAACTGTTAACTAACAGCATTGGTTCAGTCGCCCTTTGAGTGGCGGCATGCAGCAATTAACAGCCGCTTAACATTTCAGTCTTCGACGAACTTTTACGGCGAGTGGACGTGTTAAGCGGTTGTTTGAGTGACGAATTTAACGAAAAATTAAACGCGAATTACGTGCATTAACCGTTATATGTTGGATTTATTACGAACATTGTGAATAAAGAATTGTGGAAACAATTGAAGTGTATTGTGTAAAGAGAGGGAATTTGTTGTAAAAACTGCAGATTACGCGCGAAAATAAAAGTGAGAAACAAACAAGAAAATCAAAGCAAAAACAACAAACGTTGGACAAAGTGTGACAAAATGCGTGATCAACGGTGAATTTAAAGTGTGAAAGAAAACAAAAAAAAAATAATTTGCAATTTACAAACTAAATTACCAATTGGAAGGCATTGAGATTACACAACACAAGCAGCGCACCATGGAGGACGAACTGCGTTGTCCCACTTGCAAGCAGCTGTACGCTAATCCCGTGCTGCTGCCCTGCTTCCACGCTCTCTGCTTGGGCTGTGCCCTCGACATACAGACGCCCTACACCCCGGGTGCTCATCTAGGCGCCGGAGCCACCAATGGTAGCGGACCGGGTGCCTCCTCCGCAGGATTACATGCCCCGGTGAACGGACAACAAGCGGGTGGCGGATCATCTGGACCCGGTTCGGGGCCCGGGCCAGGCACCCGACACAGCTCACATAGCTCGGCGGCCAGTACGGCCAGCTCAGCCACAGGCAGCGAGAGCGTCACCTCGGACCAGGATCAGTCCGATAAGGTGAGCATCTTCAGTGAGGCCGATTCCGGAGTTGTTTGCTGCTCCAACACATCTAGACCCGTGTCGTATGCTGGCACTGGGCAGTTGCAGGGCTTGTTGCAGGGCTCCGTGGTGGCGCCACCTGGTGCTGCCTATTGTCTCACCTGTCCGCTCTGCCGGAAGCTGGTCTTCTTCGATGACGGCGGAGTACGCAATCTGCCCACCTATCGCGCCATGGAGGCTATCGTAGATCGGTTCTGCGCTCGAGAGGCGTTGCGCTGCCAAATGTGCGAAACAGATCCCAAGGTCGCCTCACTCATCTGCGAACAGTGCGAGATTCGCTATTGCGATCAATGCCGTGAGCTTTGTCATCCCGCCCGCGGCCCCCTGGCCAAGCATACACTGGTCAAGCCGCGTGGCGCCGCCCAGGCCCGGGAATCAGTATGTGGCGAGCACGAGGAGACCTTGTCCCAGTACTGTCTCAACTGCAAGATGCCCGCCTGTGGCCAGTGCATCGGGGAGCAGCGTCACCAGTCGCATGAGGTGCAGTCCATCAACGTCACTTGCAAGGCACAAAAGGTGAGTAACCACTGTGTTCCCTCCCTCTCCCTTCAGGGGAGTTTCTGTCGTATCATTCAGCAGATATCAGATATCTGAAGACATACGAGATGGGAATAAATTCTTTTAAATTGCATTTGAACTTAAAAGACATTAGAGCTATGCAATTCAACTTATTTGTATATACATTAAAGATCTGGAGTTATATTAAAATTTCAAAATGTATTAACTACAATTATTTTTTATTAAAGTTCTTAGTAAATTCTAAAGTATAACATTCAAAATATAAAATTATATAAGAATAAAGAAAATTAGTTGGATATTTTTTGTTCGGTTTTAATTGAATAATTTTGTGGACTTATAGAAATAACTTAAATTGCGAAAATATTGGTATAAACTCGAAGAATATAATAAGTAACTTAATTGAGTGTCTGGAAATAACACATTTGATTATTTTAAAAATAGATTATATTTATTTGAATACTTTGCGGTCTATTTAGCACAGACCAAGAAATACTTGGAAACCAGAGAATACATAAATATTGACAGAGAAGCAGGTCGTTGTCCGTTTAAATGTTTATTATTCTTTCATAATACTTTCATCTGTTTAGAGAAGGAAAATGCTAATACACTCATTGTGTACTTAATAAAAATGTAGAATTCTAATTTCAAATATGTTATTGTTATGAAATTCAATTTATTTTGAAATTATGGTATTATTTTAGTCTAATCGACTGACACCTGTGTGATACCAAAGAAACTTATTCAATTTATCGAAGGTACTTAAAATAAGTCCAAAGACACCTAGAAGAAACCTGCAAGTAATCGGAACGCAAGCCAAAGTGTTTATGAGGGGGAGGTGCAAGTTATCTGTTGTCCAAATAAATACTAACATTCTAGGGAGGCAACCGCATCCTGACCACATCCTGGCTAACATCCTTCATCTCTTTCCTCACGCTCTTGCCGTTTGTTGGGTTCTTCCTGCTTTTCTTTTGCTTGTCTGCTTGGGAAATTTATGGCCCTTCGTTTGTCCGTCTGCGCGCCGCTCACATTTTTCATGCAAAATTGTTTTTCCTTAAGCATTTTCAGCCCTTCAGACCCCCCGACCGTCTAGCACTCCTTACGCTCGAGACTGTCTGTTCTTAGGTTGTTTGTTTTGGGTTGCCAAGTGTCGCAATCTAACAACTTTGGCACGCTAATTTAGCGATAAGTTCTTTGAGTTGGGTTTGAGTTTCGTTTCGCCTTAGTGTGAGGCCATAAACCTGATCTTAAAGTTTTGTTGGAATTTAATTTTTAGCTCCTTTGGCACCTGCAATAGTAGGTGCGCAATTACAAAATGCCATTCTTTAGTCGCCCATTCTGCATTCCATTTGTTGGGCTGACTCGAATCACTGAAATGTCAACGCCAAACAATTTTAATATGGCGCAGGACTCAAGTGTCGTCTTCTATTGCGAAACAGTCAAACAGGACGACAGCAAAAGGACATGCCGAGTGCGAAAAGTGACAAATTGCAGCGCGCCTGGAAACAAAAGAGAAGCGAAAACTCAAATAACGACGAGACAGGTCAAGAGGGACAGGTAGACGGGCCAACAAACAGCGATGTAGAAAGAAACAGAGCTGGAGCTATGAATAGAAAATGCCGCAATTGAAATGAAAAGCGAAAAATAATGTACAGCTTCTTGACTACAGTAAGGCTTGTATACAAAAAACTACACAGTTGTCACTGCAAACAAATTGCGTTTTTCACTTTTATTTAAAGTATACAAAGCGGAGCTCGGCAAAGTCAGTTTAAAGAATAGAATGTGGGACGAATGAAGAGTCTTATAAAGTTGTGCTTTTGGTTTAGAGGAATTAGACTAGAAATGCTGTTTATTTGTGATTATATGCTGCTGTCGTATTTATATTTGGCAGAGACTATTGAACTGTCATTTTGAAAGTTCCTAAATTCATTAGTAAATACCTTAGCTAATAATATATAATGAAATAAATTGCGAAAAAATTGATTATATTTATATTATACATCTGTAAAGCTATCAGCAAAAAATGAAATATTTTCTAAATAAAAGTAAACACGATTAATCAGCCATATACTAAATTTAATTAATTTTACACGTTTCAACTTATTTTTAACTCACTTGACTATGTCATAGCTTAAAAAACCCCTTTTGTAGTGTTGTTCATTGATTACCTATCAATATGATAAGGTAAGAGTATCACATATCTTATATAGTAGATGTTATAGCTCATAATAACAACTTTGAGGGTGATAACATGTGGTTCGTAAGGCGCAGATGAGCTGAAGATTATGAATCCCAGACATTTCCGGCTGTTAGTGACTCAGTTGCATCCCAACAGCAGCTGAGAGGATGCGTTTGAGTTGCTGCCGGATTTTTGGTGTCAGGCAAAAAGTCAGATTTAGTATGGAACAATGGACAATCTCAATGAAAAAATCAGAACTCGAGGGCAGCTGACTCAAAAAGCGAGGCAAAAGGCAGCTGCAAAGATGGGTAGAACTCCAGGTTCGACTACATTGAATGATGACACACGCAATGGAACAGCGCATTCCTCAATCAACTTTTAGGCCAGGCCCGCACACACACACACACATACACACACACACTGGCATTTAAAGTGACAGTCGAAAAGTGACAACGAAAGTGTTGATAAGATAAGCGAGCAGCGGGAACTGGTAGAGCAGGGCACGAGCTGATTCAAGACTCATTAACCTTCTCTCTCTCTCTCCGTCTGTCTCTACATTTCTCTGTGCCAGTCATCGTTTGTTTTTGCACACATTTCTATTGCCTTATGACATTTTTCACACCTGCGAGAGAGACGGGTCGCTACCTGTGTTAGCCACAGGTAACTACATTCTGGAATTCTATATCGTTGTCTTGGCCCAGTCTGTCAGCGCGTATTTTCCCACTTGTCTCTCACATTTCCAGCGAATCATTAATTTTCAGTTTATTATGGACAAAACGCGTCCTGGCATCAGTGTATAAGGATATAGCTCCTGTAGCATTTGCACCTTCCCCTCTCTCTATCACTCTCTCTTTATAACCATATTGCTGTTCTCATTTCAGTGTTGGATTTATGATGCCATCAAAGTGCATTCTCGAACATTTTGCAACATGTTTTCTGTGTGTTTTATTCACCATCAGCCCCGCATTTGTCCCAGTACCACGTACCCACCCCTTGTGGCCCTGTCCCGCCCTGCTCTGCCGCACGATTGCACTGAATTCGTTCCATTTAACATGGTCGCATTTTCTCTCTTCGACTTTTTGTTCTACGATTTATCCGCCATCAACCCTGGGGCAACTCTGGTGCATGTTGGCATTTCTAACAATAAATGGTTTTGTTACGTATCCAGCATTTATGTTATCCTATATACAGATACATAGCTCGATTGCTTCTGTTTATGATGCTTAGATTTATGCATTTAAAACATTAGATTATTTGTATTTATATTTAATCTAGTCTTTGTGCTTAACTATAAATGCATTTCATTATTTAAAGCGATGAAACCTTATTTATTGTCTTTTTTCAACAATAGAATGTTATCTATAACTATAAATGTCATCGCCAATTATTACAGTTACTGATTTACTTTATGACTTTCTTATCATCAAACTCAATTTAATCGCCTCTTTTAAAGCTATTAAATTAATTACTAACTCTTAAGATAACAAGCTCAAACATCTCTTCAGAAAACTGAACATTAATTCCAAATGAATATTAGTTCTTTGTTGACAGTGAAGATATAAACTGTTATTTCTAATGTCAAATGTTAACTGTAACATGCACTGTTAATGTTACCTATGCTGTTATAGTTATTGTCACTGTTACAATTTGCATTGAAGCACAACATATATATGCTCAATTGAAGGTTACACAGACGTTATGTCATGGGTTTATCAATTACCATTACCTTATCTGGGCACATCTTGCCCAGAACGGGAGTATACGAACAATGCGTGCCAATTAAAATGTTTACGAGCATGCATCAATGTCAGAGGAAAAAACTAAAGCAACTACCGGGCTGAACACGAGCCCCCAGGGAACAATGCTCCCTGTGCCCCAAAGGGGCATGTCTCTGGTCAGTTGTTGAGCCATTGTTATTAACAGACAGAGTCGAGTAGGTAAGGCATATGTCTGAATATTTTGGAAGCATAAACTGCCACTTAGCTGCTGCCTTTGTGGCAAGTACTTTCCCTTTCTTGTTGATAAGGAAATGGATGGGGAATGGGGACAAATTTCACTCTAATGCAAATAAAAAGTTTTTGCCGTGAAAAATGAGTGCAAATTATGCACCTGGGAAATGGCTAGAACAATGAAAGGCAGGTAAATTATGGAGCGTGTTTACTGTACACATTTTTTTTGCTTCACTTGTTTTTGGGTTGGGTTCCTTTAGTTTATTTTATTATTTGTGACAAAATAATGCCCAGCAACCAAAAGGCAAATACCGAGCAATTTTATTTGAATTAAGCTGGGCCAACACACATATACATGCACGCACACATGCATAGAAATGTGGCCCCAACTAAGAGTACTTTATCCTTACCTGTTTGCCTGTCAAATAGCGAATGTTGTTTTTATTTTTGTTGTGCTTTTTTGTTTTGTTTTGTGTGGCAGCATTTGAAAAGGGATTTTCATTGTGACGCAACTTTTGTTGCCCGCTTTTTGTTTAATTTTCTTTTTATTGCGCTGCGCAGTTTATATACCCTGTAGGAGTTTTAATAAGGGTATGCACTGGGTGTGGTTATTTCAATTTATATAAGGTATTGTCAACGATAGTGCGCATGAAATACTAAAAGTCTTTTAATGACTAAGACCATATGGGTTATTTCGTAATAGGTTTCATTTAGTTTAGGTAAGATTTGGAGAATCTATAAATATATCTCAGTTTTGCCATACTCATTAAGCTAATAATATATAGCGACTCTTTAATTACTGTAATCCTTTCACCTATGTTTAGGGAATCTTTCAGTCCATCACCCATATTTATTATTTCCCTCATTCTATCGTATTTTTTGATGATCCACCAGCACTCATTGGCTCACCACACGCTCGCATATCCTCATGCTCTCTATAACTCTATTTCTATCTTTCTTACCCAGACTAACAATCCCTTCTCCCTCTTTCTTTCACCGTCTAATGCTCTGCTGTCAGCAATTAAGTCGATATGCTTTCTGCCTTCTTCCATTTACCATTTACCATTTACCATTTGCTTACATGCGTTATCCTGTCGTGTAAATGTGTGTGCAAGCGAGAGTGTATGTGTGTATTTTTGTGTTTTGTGGGTGTGTTTTGAAGAGCCTTTCATTTTGGGCATTGACTTTGGGCTTTTGCTACTTTAATACCCACTCCTAGCACAGTCGTTGCCACTTCCAGTCTTGCTGTGTGCTCTGCCTGGGCCTCTGCTGCTAGACAGTTAATTAGCACTGCGCTGAATTTGTTTATTAATTATGTAATTCATTTTTCTGCGTAATTATATTGGGACCTGCTGCCACATAAAAGTGAATACATACTGTAATTGGACTGTAATTAGCCAAGTGTTGGCCTAAAATACAGACAGTCTCCAACCACCAAGCTCCCTCTCCTGCCCCAAAAAAGCAGCAAATTCTTATTCCTGAGGCAGGTGCCGAGATATCAACAACTTAATGCGCAAATACATTAGAATAAGGGTCTCATTTCTTGATAACTGTAAGTGATGTGGACAGCTAAAGTAAAATGGATAAATGTAAAGTAAATAAGGAAATAGAGAAATGCAATAATCTTAAAGAGAGGTAGTTATATTTAATATAGACTCAATACACATTGAACGTCATATGAATTAAAAAATATAAACAGAATCAGCAAGAGTTGAAATGTTACATATCTTTTTTGATTTTTCTACTACAAGATACACAAATGAAAAATGTACTTTAATAATATGTCTTAGCATTCTTCTTGCCTTTAAATCATTAATCGAATAATTTCTCAAAAGAGTACAGGTAGATAAGATATCTTCATTTAATTTTAATATTCTCATTTCCTCCAGAAGCGGCCTGACTTCTAATACTTTAAAAGTGTTTATTCATTTATGAAACAAATAATTATCTCGGTCTTAAATGAATGCCACACAAAGCGAACTCACACTGTGAACTGGGCACTATCGTGAGTTCATTCCATCTCATGTTCTGCTTTATTATAATTTCTACTTCACTTTCACGCTTCATGCTGTTCTGGCCAATAAGTAAGCTTCTAATTATTTTCACGATAAATGTCATATACACTGTGGGGGGGCGGTGAGTGGGCGTGGAAGGCTGTTCTTGTTGTTTGTTAACTTTTCGCATGCTTATCTGCGAATTACTTTTTGTGGAGCCTTTTCAAAGCTAAATGCAAAATTACATTTTGTTGTCCAGGCAGTTGGAAAATGTTTTTCTGCTTTTTTCTCATTTCTCATTTTCCACAGTTGTTGTAATTTATGCGCGTTTTGCATGTTTCAAGGCAATTGTCAAGGTTTTTTGCGCCAACAGTGGGGAAATTATAAATGTTTTGTGATATAATTACTGCTATTGGAGCCTACCTCACTACCACACTCTCTTCTTTCACTGGCCCCCAAAATTGTAGGCAACATTTCAATTGCTGCTCATTTAAAAGTTGGCAAAGTTGCGTTTTTCGTTTTGTTTGTCAACTGTTGTTTTTCAGGGCCTAAATGCGGCATAAGTTTTAATTGTGTGGGCTCTGCTCGTATCCCAATGGAGCTGATCAGAACCCCTAGCTATAGCGTCTGCCCGCCTATTATTGATTTAATTTAATTAGTTTTCGGTTGACAACTGTCCAGCTGCCTATTTGCCCTCTGGCTCACTGTCCATTTTCATTGATTGCCCATTTTTGTTTGTCGTCTGCGCTTTAGTTTATAATTTTTGTTTTGATTTGTGTTGAAAATTTAACGACTTTTTTTCCCTAAAAATCATACAATGTGGGCTTAGCAGCTGACCTCGCCCAGTGAACCCCAAATAGTTATTAAAATTTTATTATTGCTGCTTGTAGTTTTTGTGTGAAAATTTAAAAATTATTTTTTGATGCCGTCGAAACAGAAAACTGTGAGAGAGCATGGCAGATGGGAGTCAGGGAAAATGGGAAATGCATTTGTCATGTACTGTTTTAAGAGCAAAGTCCGAGTAAATCTCCGTAGTGAATGCTCGTATAATATTTTGTTGGTTTACTTAGATGCTGCCAGTTTTATTGACAGCAATTGAGATTTACTGCTCTGAAAATTTACTTAACTTTGCTTTTAATACCGCTTTACGAGTATTTCATTTTCTTTTCATAAACAACATATTTTCAACACTACTTGTTTATTGAGGTTTGTTTTATTTTTTATACTATTACTACTACTACAACTATAGTAGTTTTTTTCCTCAATTGAACGCACTTAATCATTTTAATACACTCCCATCCGCTATAAATATTATATAAATTGCGTAATTTAATAAATTATAACTTGCAGAGTTTCATATTGCTTTAATTAAAATATGGGCAATATTTTAGCTTGGCAAATTGCATTGTTTATTAGTTTTCATTAATCTGTTATGCTCAAATTAATGCGACATATTTTCTGGCATTGTTACATTTTATGCAAATATTTGTTGAATTTGTTGCACTTTTCTAATTTATAATCATGAATGAGCCTGTATATGAAAAACCGCGACAAATAATTTATTTAACCGACATTCAATAAAAAATCGTGTCAGGTGTCCATACGTGTAGAAATGTCAACCAAACAAAATGCATAAACTAAAGACCACAGTGCCAACACTTTGGCCGCGGCGTCATTATTTATTTATCCGCCATTTAAATTAGCAGTAAAAGCGGCGTATAATCTGTGAAAGAGCTGAGAGATATCCTCTAATACCAACATTTCAAACTAAATCGCTTTTGTTGATATTCTCTTAACTGCTCCATAAATTTTACAGGGTATTGAGTCTGCAGTCAAGCTGTCTAATCGTTTTCCCATTTGCAAGTAGAATTTATTTATTTAACATGTTTTGTGTTTTTTTTTTCCAACAATTTAAAAGCTTTTAGCTGATCTCACTTGGAATTTACATAAATTATATATACCTATATACAAGCATTTTATTTCTATGTTTTGTTAGCTCTTTTTTTAATTTATGGTGCAATTTGTTTGTTTGTTGTTTAGTGGGCCGTTCTAGAAAATTATTTTCAAAATGTTTGCACAATTAAACAGAGTGTTGAAAAAACGAGTAATAGAAAATGGAAATAAATGTGACAAATAAATGAGAATACTTTATTTTCATTTGTTAGTGTATAAATATTGTTGCTACTTTGAAATACTTTGCTTATAAAATGTTGGCAGCAAACTATTAAAACTCTCAGTAGAATATTTTTAAAAATTTGTCAAACTTTGGCTTTTGTGATTGCCGCCTGGTTTTTAAATGTTATCAATTTTTAATAAGGCATCCCACATTTAGGCACATTCTTATCAATCGAAAGCTGATTCGTTCAAGGGCTGCTCTTTGTCTGCTATGTTTTTTCTACGTACTTATGTACTATGTAAGTAGATTCCTACATCTATTAATGTTGACTGTCTGCTATTGTTGTTTGCTGTGAACTTTGGTGCTTAGTGCTTGCATTTCTTGATTGAATTGATTTCATAGACGACATTACATTTCGATATTACATGGCTTTGCATGACTTAAAATGCAATTAAATTATTTCGTATTATTTCCATTAGTGTCATTTATTGAAACTGACATTAAATGTTCTAGACCAGCTCACTTAATTGCGTAACTCGTGACCTTCGTGAAATCCGTGTCTTTTGTTATTAATCATTAAGCAGCCCTTCAGTGCATTATCCAGTTGCTTGGCGATACTTATCTGGTTTTCTGGGCCAGCACAATGTCTCACGTGGCCAGCAGCGAAATTCAAAACGTCAACACGAACCGTTGACAGGACATAAAAAATGAAAATAAAAACAAAGGGCAGATTGCCGCTCCCCTCTGATGAAATGGGAATACATACATAAAAAAAAGAAACTGTAACTGCGTGGTGTTCGCATAGTTGAACGACACCTTACAACTGCTGTGCTTACGTTGGCAGCTGCAATGCACAATAGTTGCCTCGTGCCACACATTGCTGTTGTCGCCACATGTGACATGCTGGCTGCTGCTGCTGGTTAACCAAGCTGTGGCGGGGGTTGACTTTTTATGTGGTGGGCTAATTAAAAAATGAACCAAAAAAAGAAAATAACCGAGAACATACGAAAGGAAAATGCTTTTTGCTGTCACGACACGCACATGAAAGCCTGCGCTTCAAACGTTTAACACTCATAAAAATCTTCCACCCCCTCCCGCATTACAATCCATCCCCACCCCTCTGCCCTCGAATTATATGCCAAAAGTCATTAAGGGCATTTAAAGAAGGCGTCGATAAGTGCGCGTAAATTCCATTAACAGTTTTTATTCCACCTCCCCCCAACATTTTTCCATTGAATTTTCATTAAAGTTTACTTAATTATTTACCATGTGTGTGCATGTGCGGGCATGGGCGCATCCAGTTCATTTAATTGATCAAAATTTGCATATTCATGTAAATTAAAAACTTCCGCTCCCAAAAAAAAAAAAATCGAATTATTATTGTTCCCTGTTACTTTTGCAACATTGATTTTCTGCACTTATTTATACGCATAATTAAAATCAATTTGTTTGAAAATTATTTCCATTCATTTGCAGAGCACAAAACACAAAAAAATAAATGAAACGAGTTGGGCAGAACTTATTGTTAAATCAGTTGTAAATTTGTTAATGTTTTTTGATTTTCACAGTCGACAGCCAGACTTTATGTCTGAATGCGTTTATAATGCGGCAATGCACGTTTAAGCCCCTAATTGAATTCCAAATACGTAAATGCAATCAATACAGTTATGAACGAATCATTGAACGAGCGACTGAATAATGCCCCTGTCTATGCTGTGTTCTCTTTGACAAAATGTTTATTTTTTTTGCATTTTTGAAATGCGAAAATATGAGGCGATTATTTAGTTCAAAAATTCATGATTTGTAAAGGAGTGTTTTTAAATAATTGTATTTTTAGCTGTGTTAATTGTAAAAGTTTTGAAATATGATAGGTATACATAGTAGGTTACGTATTAATTATTTTCTCACTCCAACCTCTAGTACTTACATATGTGCATTTTCAACATCAAATATCCATTTCTTGTCCATAACTAAGCTTGTTTCGATTCTATTAGTTATGAATTGGAATTTCCTATCACAAGCAATTAAATATACTATTATTACAGTGCCATAAACAGCCATTTGACTATCTCTGATTTGAATCAGACATCAAATTGTTGTTTTGCTGCCCAGAATTATAGCTAAATAAATCACATTGTTTTTGCCTTTTGGACATAGAGCGAGCATTTAATTATTAACGTGTGATTGCTTTCAACTAAACCATAGCTACTCTATCTCATAACCATAAGCCCAATGTTGTCCCAACACTCCAGTTCTGGTCAACCCCATGTCCAGGGCACTGTCAACAAAACGCGGACAGATGACAAGCCGCAAAAGCAACGCCTGAGGGAGAACAAGAGCACAGCCATAGCCAAAGCCAAAGCACTTGAAGCGCTGACCACAGCACATGCCAGGGCCATGAACAGGACAAGCGACCAACGAGATGGAGCAGTGCCCAGGACCTCACCTGTGCCCAAAGAGAGGGGGAGAACAGTTTGAATAGTTCATGAAGTTGTCACTTAGTTGTAGTGGCTAACAATGTTGTTGTCGCTGCTGAGCGACAAATAACACTACAAGAGTCATTGTGCTCAGTCTTTAGACAGGCAATTTTGTGCTGAATGGGCGTGGCAGTGGCAAGTAGGTGATATGCGGTGTCCTATCGATTGACACTTTGATGGACAGCCATAAGAGTCGGGTTAAGATTCTCAGGCCTCGCAACAGCAGCAGGAAACGTGCCTTGAATTGATTACTAAATGGCTTCAGATCTTCATGTGAGATATGAGTTAATTTGAGAGCGCGCGTAAAAATTCAAATTTTCAGTTTCAGTTTTGAGCTCGTTAAAAATTTTATGGTCTTCTACGTGATTCCCTATCAAGAGTCAACTTGACTTTTTGTTATACTTATTTTTCTCTTATGTCACATGGCAAACAATTGACCAGTGCCAAAGAGAAAGAGAAGTGCGGGGAAGGTAGCAAGAGAAGGGTGACCCGTCGTCACCCAATGTTGAACTGTATATGGTGTGTTCCCCTCGACGCTTTATCAAATTTATAGTGTGATTTCTGTTGAAATGCCGTAAAATGCATGTTGCTGATAAAAATCTGTCAGTCAGTCAACCAGTTGGTTGTTGGGTTTGTTCGTCTGTCAATCAGTGTAAAGAAATGTATTGATTGAAAGACAAAATACAAGTACGAGTACTCGGTGAGCAACATATTTTTATAGTCAACGTGCTGCATGTATGTAATTGCAGTTTGATATCACTGTGAATTTCAAAGTAGCTGTAGAGTCTTGCCACTTGCCAGAGAGATACGATGCTATCAGGTATTGAATGGTTTGATATGTAAATGTGTCGTTTTGAAATATTGATCTAAATCAAAAGCAACTTCAAGAGAGATATGGTTGACAAACTTAACTACATGTTTAACATATTCATATAGTTTATAAAAATGTCTCACTTTTTTTCCGATAATTTGAAGTTGCTCAAATCAGTTTTAATAATATACAGTCTTTAGGCTTATTTAGTTCCACTTTTGAACTTCTAAAAATAATATTTAAATGGAAATATAATATTGAAATATGATTTTTAACAGCATATTTAATTAACTAAATGCACACTCATGAAAGCACATTTTATAATTCTTATTTATTTTTTCTTACTCTCATCTTTCCAGGTATGTAAATCCGCGATGTCCTGTACTTCCTTTACTTTGATATTAATCGTAAGTCCTTTTTGCCTTTGGCATTTTGCGTGTGTTTTTGTTTATGGAAATGCGCTGAGATTGTTATATAATCAGATTGTCAGCCACGTGTCAGTCGAGCAACAAAAAAGAAAAAAAGAAAGCGCAAAAGATGGAAAAACGAAATATAAATTCATTTTTATTAATTAAATTCTGGCGCAGAGTCGAAAGCAGCTTAAAATCTGATTTGCACAAAGTTTTTTTTTTGTCGACCACAAAATGGCGACCTCTTCACTGAAATTGTAGCCCCTGGGCACTGAAGCTGTCAACAAGTGTATGCTTTCTCTCCCCCAGCTAGCTTATTCATATCTCTCCCTAGGACGACGACTTGTGAAATTTTGTAATCAATAAAAGTCCGCAGGGCTTTGTTGATAAATATTGTGACGTGCTCACCGCTTCCCTCAATTGCGCCAAGATATGAATATATATGTATATATATAATTTCAGGTTTCGTTTTTATTCTGGCCTAAAGTTATAATGTCAACAGCTACATGCTTGTGCACTTAATGAAGCCATTGATTTGGGTTAGAAACCCGGTGATACCTGTCGAACCCTTGGTGTCCTCGACGACCTCTCACGACGACAAGTCAAACAGGATTTTAAATTTGTTGACTTTTAAGCCCGCGTTTCGGTTCAACATTTATTTTAATTTGTTTGCTTGGCTAACGAAATAATTTAGATTAATAGGCTACCCTTTTGAGTTATATTCCCCTCCCCTTCCTCCAACGGGAAACTAATTAAGCGAGAGCTAGAGCTCAAGTCGAGGCCGAAAAATGCTTGAAAAATGCTTGTCCATAAACGTTTTTAGCCAGAATTGATTGCCAGTCCCACATCGTGTGACATTTTCTAACTCGAATTTTCTCTTTCCCATTCCAAGTCTCTGTCATTCTCACTCCCTGGTCGAAAATTGCCCAAACGCTTTAACAGTTTTTCGCAGTTTTTCACAGTTTTTTTTATCGCAAGCTGACCAGGCGCTTACACCATCGCTTCCTCGTAGTCCTTGTAGTCCTGTCAACCCCTCGTTGGCTTCTCTTGTTGTTCTTTTCATCTTGTTCTTCATGTTTCTTGTTCCTTCTTTCTCTTTCGTCGTTTATTTTGTGTAATGTGCTAAAATGTAGTAACATTTTTTTATTTATGCCGACCATTTTCAACAGCTACCAACAAAAAAAAGGTCACTGGGTCGCTGAATTTGGAAGGAGAACATTTTCTTTATTAAATTATTTCGCTCTTTTCAGTATTTTTCCTTTTTTTTCTGCTGCGCCGAACTGTTTATCGGCTGGCTACTTATTGCTTATCTCTGGCACATCAATTGACCGTTGGAATAGCCAAAAAGTTTTAGCTAAGAGTAATGTTCGAGTACAGTAAATATTTGATATACAAGATGTGATGGTTTTTGATTTACATTACAGCCTTTAAATAAAAGTCAATAATTAACCCATGTGATTAAATAAATCAACATAAGTGAATTGTAGAATAGTAGCTTAAGTGTTATTTTCTAATTTTTCTTTACTTGTGTTTACTGTAGTTTTTTCCCACTCTCAAGATATATGATATGTCTGTATTTGTCTGCTTTGTTGACTCTCATTGTTTGAGGACAGATATCAAACACTGGAGGTCAAGTTTTTATTGTACTTTTTATAACTTTGTTCATAAGTTTGGTGGTGCTTAAGATAGGCCAAGCAATTTCCGACTATATTGTGGCTAACGGGAAATACTGCTCATAAGGAGTTTAACATCATTGTCCTTAACTATTTCGATGACTTGGCAATTCAAGGCAATTTTGCTTTGGCAAGCAAATTGCATTTGAACAATTGTGGCGAGAACTTGCGAGAGAGTTAAATGCAAATGAATGTGGAATAACTAACGTGATCATGGGTTAAGTTGCTCTTAACTTGGCTAACAGCCGCGTGCCATTCAATTCAATTAAAAAGTGCTGAGTCCGTCGTTCGACAGGATGTGCGCACAAACAAAAGGATAGAGTGAGTGCTCGCCTTGTCTCGAGTGAGTGTGAGCAAAGTGATGCTGATGTGGCAGCCATTACATGGCGAAGTACTTGTGGCAAGAACTTTCCAACTAATTACAACAAAACTACGGAGAAGAGAGATAGCAGAGAAGACAGATACAGAGGGAGAGAGAGGGAGAGGGAGACTTCCGTGACTAAGTTTTGGTCCATAACAACAAATTACACAAATGACATGCTGATTAGGACGAGCAAATATCTCAGATGCTGTCAAGTCCCTGGCTTGATTATGCAATTTTAATTAAAGACAACAAACAAAGAAATTTCTCAGGAAAAACAAAAAGAAAAAGTAAACGAAAGAACGCGAACATAAGGGATAATAAAAAAGAATTGTCAACACACGCTGAGCATTCATTTTGATGTTTATGAAGGAGCTCTCGCTGGGCTGATTTGCTGTTGTCCTTTGTGGTCCTTTGACTTGAGCCTGGTTCTGCTGCAGCTTGTGCCTTGGCCACTTTTAATTCAATTACGTTTCGTGTTATCAGCCAACATGGCAAGTGGACGGCATACTTGGTCGGCAAAAAGGACGCGCTAGAAATTAATGAGCGCTAAATTAGTGAAGATTATGCCATTAGGGGTGGCTGCTACCCCTTCTTTGTCCCTCTGTCTACCCAGATAGATGTATAGATAGCTAGCTAGCCCTGGCATCACTGTCTTGTTCACATTCTTGTGCTCATCAACTCTCGACATTGTCTTGATGATTTTTATTGTTTACTTGACCTAATTTCATTTCTGTCTGCCTATTTGCCAGGCACCCCTAATGTCCTCTCATTGCTCGACATTTTTCTGTCTCGCTTCTTACACTCTCTCTCTTTGTCTGTATCTCTGGCACACACAAAAATGTGCTTATAAGTTGACAAAGCTTTTGCGGCATGCTTTGTGGCCTCCACTGGCTTCCATAATGGCTAACAATCAAAATTGATATCACAAAATAGGGAAAAACTATGAGAATGCCATTAAAGCAATGCAGGTAAATAGCAGTGCAGATCACAGGAGCTGCAGGACATGCTGGTCTCCCTTGTTGCGCAAATATTTCAATATGCATTTTTTAGCACAAGCCAAAACCCAATTGAAATTTATGTCTCAGATGAGTTAAGAATACCAAATTGTTGGCTATATAAAATTGCATTGCGGCTAAAAGAAGGCTGAGATAGCAAGTGTTTAAAATATGTATAAATATGCAATGGAAGTTAAACTTGCTCAAAGTTGTAGAAGATTCATAAACAGAAAGATTTAATATGCTTTAAATTTGGAAAAAAGTTGAACTGGCTCTATCGTTGCTAGCTTTTCCAAGAGCTCAATTATGTTTACTTAAGAGCGCCTGGAAATGGTCAACCCAAATGAAATATTTAAATTTTATTTTATTAGAAAATTGTGTTAGGATTTTCTCCAGTTTTAGTATTAAATCTTCACTTTGCAGCTTTATCAACATGTTAATATTTGTTTGACAATTTCCGCAATGCTATGCATATGCCCAAAAGTATTTTCAGCAATTCCCCCAGCAAAGTTCATTGACAATACTGACATGTTACTCCATTGGTTGATCTCTCGAAGGGTTTGCTATGGTCGCACAATGACAACATTTCCTGGTTTGTTGATATAACCGAGCAGCAGCCACAGTCGCCAGCCTCCTAACCCCTCCGATTGCCCTTCAACAAAAAGGGGTAGCTGGTAGTCTTCGTCGCAATTCCATTGTTTTCAAAGTCACATTTAACATTTAACCTTTCATTTTCGAAACAATTGCGTCTGCTTATAAAAAATAGATGTGCGCCACATGAAAACAAATGTCAGGCAGGCAGGCAGGCAGTCAGTCAGGCAGTCAGTCAGTTTGTGGTCTATGGAGGCAGCAGCAGTAGAAGCGCTTTCAAATTAAAATGTATACATCGGAGCTGGCAACTGCTAGACGGTTAAGCTCTGGCATGCAAATGGAAACGAAATGTGGACTGTTGGCATGCCGTCGTTCATATTCCCAAAAGCAATAACGATGACAGCTACAGCAAACGACAGGGACAACTCCAGACGACGACACTCTTATTCATCGTTAAGGGTTGCTTATCTCCTCAGTGTAAGAGTGTGTGTGTGTGTTAGAGTGTGCGTGTAGAATGTGAGTGTGTTTGCATGTCATAGGTCTTTAGTCTAACATTTCAATGCATTTGTGTCCTTGCACAATGTGCAAATTTGATTTCAGTTTGAATGCAGAAATATTACGCATACGCCGTGTGAGCCACAGCTGACATATTTTTGCCCAGAGTGAAGCTGAAGTGGCGGCTCTAGCTCCATTGGCATGTCTTTGAGCGGGGCCACACATGCCTCTGCTGCTTACCTTTAAGGTGGCTTCCTCTCCCAGTCTTTTGCTTGTTGTTTTCATAAAACTTTGCATACTTTATGGCGGCACTGGTTTGCTTTCGCTCTGGCTCTCACTCTTTCTCTTTCATCGTTGTGTGACAAGTGCAATAATATCATAAACCCAGCAACAACAACGACACGTGCAGAACTTGCCCTCTCTGTTGTTTGTTGTGTGTTGTGTTGTTTTGCCTGCATGCCTTTGGGGCAGCACAACATCCTTTGGCTGAGCTGGCTCGGCACTTGAGCGTCTGCGTTATGTGATTAAGGATTTAATTTTTGCGGTCCAAACAAACCGACTCTGCTTTGTTGTGGTTTGAGACCCACACACACACGAACACACAGAGTCATTAGGCCTGGCTGCCGCCTAGCACTTATGTGCCGGCTCTGACTGCTGCAAGAGTGAATTGATTTAAGCCACAAGCTCACAAATTCTAGCCAAAAAGTAATGTGGTTATGCATATGCCCAATGCTCCAACATTGAGTACCTGAGTGGTGGGGGCGGGGATGACTTCAAGCAGTGCATAGCATTTTAATTGAATTTACTAGTGTCACAGTAAATTTGAATGTCATCATCAACGGCAATGACAAGGAGACACTGGCTGGCAAAATGTTGCCCAGTCACCTCGACACGGCAAATTGCTTGAGGCGGTGCCACGCCCTTCACAAGCGCCCTGACGCTTTTAAATTTATTTACTACATTGCTGTGAGCTGCGGAAAAACGAGAGAGAAAGAGAGAGGGAGAGCCGCAGACGACAACATAAATTGCCAACATACGTGTGTGATGACAAGGCGGACGAGAGGCTAGACTGTCAGACAGGCGGACGGACTGGCAGACAGCTGGCCAGACAGTCAGACGGACAGGACATCCAAGTGGCAGTAAACACAACAGCAGCAAACGCCAACAACAACTACGTAGAGACGTTGACAAATTGATTGCATTCTTTATTTCAACGTTACCACTGCTGCACCACATGGCGTATGCGTTATATTTACCCCTTTTAACAAGCTATCTACCTCTTGCTGTATGCAGCCGTTTTTAATATTGTTAGACGCAGTTGATTGAGTTTTGAGTGTAGTTTTATGCCACTATTTTCTATTTCCTTTTTCTCCCCTTGTCACCCATTTTCCTTGTTTCCAATTAAAAATCAAAGCTGAAGAGAAACGTTACTCATACCTATGGAAATTGTTAGTTTGTGTTTGCCTACAGGCACAAATTGAGTTTCAATAATCCAATGAAGCTGATGATATGACAACAATAATTGACTAAAGATTCTTAGGAACTTTTTAAGTTGCAAAAATTTCAAAATTATTCCTATGTTGCATTCATTTAGAATATTATTTAATTTAAAAATTATTGAATATTCTAAAGCCAATTTTATAATAATTTGTAAACGATTTGCTTTATTACTACAATTGTACGGATAATTAATACTATAGTATAATAATTTAAGGCATGGTCTGTTAGTTTGGATAAGTGTGAAATTTCTGGCAAATTAAGTGACGAAATTCCCAAAGAAATTTTAAGGTTTCCTTTTCCCAATCAACCACCTACTATTTTACACACATTCAACCTTCACATTAATGTCAAGCGGTATTTTCTTTACCTTTTTGAACCCCTCAATAAACACCTACATCTAATTGCACAGACGTCAACTGTCTTCAACTGTTAGTGACAGCCCATCGACTGAAAAGAAAATTCATTTGAAAATAATATTTTATATTATCGAACAAAAAGAGCGTGCTCTTAATATATCATTAATAATTTATGAGTGAATGAATTTTGTAAAGTATGCGGAGGAAAATGAAAACGAAATGAAAATATGGCAAACATTTTGCAGTTGAATGCACAATTGAAAAATCTCTTGAGGAAAACTCTTCAAAAATAATGCGTAGCTAAACTGATGATTAATTCATTATTTATTTATGACAAAAGCAGATGGCAATAGCAGTAGAGCAAAATAAAAATAATAATATTAAGAAAATGAGTTTTCAATCTGCAGTGAGTGCTGTTAAGATGTGTGCCAGTATGAGAATATTGCATGCCACGCCCAAACAGCACGCCTCCATTGAAAACGTGGGCAAACGAAAAAGTTGCGTGAAAAATAGGAATATAAATGTTGTTGTTGTTTGTTGTTGTTGCTGTTTGGTCTCGGCCTTGTACGCATCATCTGTCAGAGTGTTGGCATGCTGCAGCACAGGCTCCCCCGATTCCCTCGACCTTCTAGCTTGTATATATATGTTAATATTATGCAAGCAACCAACGTACCAGAGACACCCACAATTTGAGCTTCCCCCTATAAATATGCATAGGAAATGCCTAAAAGTTAATTACCGTCAACGTTCTGAGTGGCAGGCGCCTAGTGAGAGAAAGAGAGTGGGGGTGCGAATGAGAGGGTGAGGCGAATGTATGTTGTGTGCTGTGGGCGTGTTGCTTGGGCGTTAGGATTTTAATTTATGGCAGACAAACTTTCGCCTCGACCAAAGCAAATAATACGTATAGCAAAAAAGACGCCACACTTCAGCTGCCATTTCCCTCTTTCTCACACAGTACGTGTACTCTCTCACTCTCCCAGTGTGACACTGTATGGGTGTCTGGTAATTTAATATTCATGACCATGTTAAAATCAATGCGAGATAGACTCTAAACTCGGCAGTTAACGCTACTGTTTCTCGCCCATCTCGTCTCTGTCCTATTCGTCTAGCGATCTAATTAGCAATATTTTATATTAACGACCAAGTGCTAATTTTTAATTGAAATTCTATGCTTTGTGGCTTGAGGGAGTAAAAGCAGGCATAGGGACCCTTACAAGAGAGAGGCAGAGACTACCACATAGCATGCATAAATCTCAGCCTCAACCCTTTTCCGCACAAGAAGTCTGCCAATAATTACCCACATCAAATTCATGAGACTCGCTTTTAAACATTTTGAATTTTCATTAAACGACTTTGGCTGCGGGCCTGATGAGAGCTTATATTACATTCACTTTAAGTAGAGTACATTATGCTTTGAGTGTTCATGAACGAAAAACAGAGCGACCCTTTAAAGTCTTAATTTTTCAATACTTTTTTTATTTTTATTCATTTCTGTAAGCTTAGAGTTGAAACTAATATTCTAACATGGCAGCTTAGCTTGATTTTTCTATAATTATTTTTAACTTAAATCACAAATATTAATAAAATACATTTTTAAAGCATCTAAAAATTTTGCTTTTTAATATTAAACAGCATTTTCTTTCATAATTATCTGTTATCTTATCGTCCCCCTCTCTCTCTTGTTGTTTGCTTAAACAAGTCGAACAAACACACACATACTCACACTCCTACACTCACACCAGTGCACACTTTTGCCATTTTATGACATTTGCATTTCAAATGATTTTGCTGTTGACTTTAATTAGCAGAGATTTGTGCACTTTTTCATACACATACATTAATATGTGTGAAATTTTGCTGCTAATAGAGACTGCTGAGCTTTGACACTGCCCTTCGTCATTACCCCATCTCCCCTTGCCATAGACTAAGCCCTGGTATTTATCTAGTATTTGCATAGAAAACCCACACGAAAAAAGGAGTTCTTTCCTGCTGACTTTTGGCGTAACTATCAGAAAAAAGGAGAAGAAATAGAAACAAATTTAGAAGGGAAAATTAAATGGAAAATGGAAAATTTTCGCTAGCCGTACAGCAAGCGACAACCGCAACGAATCGATTTCCTGCAGTGGAGCAACCAGGAGGCAAAGGGAAGCAGGTCTATACACGGCTCATACAGGTGGAAAATGCGCAAAAATTCATTGTGCAGAAAAAGTTGTTGAGCAAGAGCTGGGGAGGGTGGAAAAAGAAAAGGCGAACGAACGAGCAGGAAAAACTTCACCTGCCGGCGGCTGTTGCTTTTTGCTGTTGCTTACAACCGACAAGGTGTATTGGGGGAGGCGTACTGGCTGGGGGCGTGGCGGGTGGAAAGTGTATTAAAATGTAAGGAAATGTTTGTGCTCTACAGCTGCGCTCAGCTGCTTGGAAACGACTGTGAACAAGAACAACAACAACCGCAACATAAAGAGAGACAGACATTTTTATGAGCGGTATGAGTAGGCGCACAACCACACCAATACATAAATACACACACACACACACTCAGAAACCCCCTCTCCCCCATTCACAGTCAAATTGCAGCCCTTCCTCTGTCAAAATAAACAGCCTGTGGCGTGCCTCTTTCGTTCTTTTCTTTGTGTTTTTGTTTTTCGCCTGTGCTGTTGTTTTATTTGATGAAAATTTTCAACAAAATTAAGCATAAAATATTAAAAACTTTAGCAAAAAGCTTGTTTGCTTCTATAGTCGACTTTAAGGCGCATTTCCTTTACCATTTTTACCATTTAAATTTGCATTTTATTGCAATTTGTTTGATATTCGTCGTTGCTTGTTGGCTCTACACATAAATTCTTGTTTTATGTTATTTTATGCATTTGGCTTTTATTACCAATTTGCCTTTAGACAGAAAACAGCAGAGTACAGACAGCATCTACTAGCAGGCTGCTTCAGAGCGTTGATTCCATTTACTGTACCATTTCAAGGTATCTCAATGCGGTTCCCTTTGCTGCTTGCTGGGACTGAGGCTGGGCTTGTTAAACAAATGATAATTTATGCAAATGTCTCTAGTAGGAGCAGCCCTAAGAAAGGCACCCCCGAAAAAAACTGCTGAGGGTTGCACAGACGCCCAAAGAGAGCAGGGTAAAAAAAAAAAATTGTCTTTTAGTTTTCGTTGTTTCTGCATTCACAACTCCCGACTCCTTTTGTGCTGACATGCTTTTGTCATTTATTTTGTTTATCTCTTTGTGCTTTGCTTTTTATAACAAATTATTATTATGTTTTATTGTAAGACGGACATTCGCTGAGCCCAGCAATTTCTTTTTACGCATTTACTCGCTTGCCCTAAGGGCGCTAAATCACAGACTTCGCACTGAAAGGACCTAAAAGGCCTAGGCATTTTTGATCTCAGCTTTTCCCTTTTTCTCTTTGGCAAAATCTTTATTTTCTTTTGGCCTGCATTTGAGTAATGAGCTGCTTATCCGGCAAAAGGTATTCTTTATGCTTAGACCTCGCTCAGTTAATGATATAAATTTGACTTTTTCCTAGATTGCTGTTATCATTAACGAGCAGCATGTACCTAGGGTCAGATGTATCATAGATCCTTCGGCTTCGCCAAGGTGTCGAAAGGTGTATGAAAAGGCGAAAAAGCTAGGATAAGCATAAATTTGACAGTATTCGAAATAATGAAGCATCTGTGGGTCGCTTGACTTGACGCTAATGAAAAGTGGTGTATATTATATTTGTATATACACAAATTGTAATAAATAAAGTGCTCAAATAATCTACTTGGTTAAGAGCTAAAAACGGCATATTTGATATTAATTTTGGTCAGGCTACAATATATGTATTTATCATCTCGTAATTAATTTTGTTTCATTAATTTCGTTTTGTTTTTGTGAATTTGATAACACTTTTGACTTCTCTTTGACGTCAACTTCTGAAACTCTTGCTTTTCATTAACGCGACCCCTACCTCTTCTGAGTCATTATTACAATTTTTGCCACAACTATTTATGTGCCTTTTGGCCAGCTTTGAATTTGACTCTTTGTAGTCTAGCTGCTGGTGAATCTAAACTTTTTTCATTAAATTTTTGACTTGGCCACCACAGTGGCTTTAAGGACATGCCAAGGAGCTAACCGAAAAGCGTTACAAAGTCATTACAAACAGCTTAAGTTTATGTTAAACACGCCTACATTACCAGATTTTGCATTTCTACAAGCAAAACTCAAAGCGCAAAACGCACAAAAAACAAAAGCTCTCTTACTTGAATCCCTCTTTCCTACTACTGAAAGTTGAGTAGAAAGTAAAGTTTCTTAGGTTGAAAGCAGGCGAGGCAGAAGTAAACTGTAAAAGTAGCTGGGGCATGTAATAATTGTAATTTGAATGTGGCAACATTGAGAATATGCCAAGGAGCTGCGAGTGAACGAAAACACGAAAAATAACAATCAGAAAGCATTTAGCAAGCAACTTTTGCCTTGTTCGGCCACGCGGGGGGTCAACGAGGCAAGGCAGGGACTCTGTTAGAGCCGTGAAGCAACTGCGACACACTAGCAGGTGGCACCCTCTGTTGTTATGACTTCACATGTAGGGAATTGTGTAGGAGTGTGAGTGTGTGGATGTGTGCCTGCTGCGTTACCTCTTCCCCCTCAGTTGTAATGTCAACGCATGGCTCAAACTTTAACGAAGTAAGGACAAAGGCAAAGTCAATAAGGGTTGTCGATTGCAATCCCCTTAACGATTAAACAACGAAAGGGCAATTACACAGAAATAAAAATATGGGCAACTCTAAAAAAACAAATGCCAAAATATTTTATTTTATTACAACACAAGTACAAAAAACCACAAAGTAAACTAATCATTAACAAATTTAAGTGAAATTTGAAATAATATTTAATTATAACATATTGTGCATTTATTTGTTTGTACAATGTTTTATTTATTTGGTTCAAAAATATTAAGTAATTTATTTTTAATTTAATTTTAATCATTATCGCTTGAGCAATTTTTTAAAATATGTAGATGTTTTTACATTTTTGTTTCTTTGACAAATATGGAACAAGCTTGTAGTAAAACTCTAATTTTAACATATCAAATATATTAAAAAAAAAGTTCCAAAGAAGCAGCAAATAGAGCCAAGAGTCAAAGTTGTCCATTACCAGTTGATGAAAACTGCAAGCTGAAATCATTTAAAGAAAATAATAAATTAATGCAATGTTTTATATAAATATATATTTCTTTTTGTAATATATATACAATTTAAAATGTCATTCTTCTATATGCTTTATATATTATTATTATATATTTTGCTCAGTGCATTAACGACAACCGTGAACACATAAATCTAGAGTGTGTTTGGCTGTGGATGTGTAGTGGCAATTTTAATGGCTTGACCTACTTACAGGCAATTCCTGTTCATTTTTATTGAACACTTAAAGGAACGCAAGTTATTTTTATGATGCTTCGACTAGCGCTTAATTGCTTAAAGGCGCAAAAACCAAATAGAAACATAGACCGAAACCCTCCCGAACCTCGTTCGTCGTCAAGTTCAAAGTTGTTTTGTATTTTGCCCAAAAATATGTTTAATAAACTAAACGCATTACCAAAAACAGCAAACAGCAGCAGCCACTGTGCATACAAAGGGCAGAGGCCACAGACAGAGTGAGCGAACGGGCAAGAGAGTGGAGAGTGTGGGGCAGAGTGGGCTTTGAGTCATCGCAGACAAGGCAAACAAAGCAACGTGTGCTCTTGAGAGGACCAAACATTGCCAGCCATTTTGAGGGCTTCGCAAGTCACAAAAGCCTATTAAATAACATGGCCTTACACATGCGTCCTCAGCAGCAGCAGCAGCAGCAGCAGCAGAAGCATCAAAAGGCAGCCAAAAGTTTTGTTGCGCACAATTGCCAGGATAAGGATAGCAGTAAAGGCAGCCAGTATGCAGGCAGGCAGATGGAAATATGAAAATATTCATGACAAGGAACAAAAAGCAAAACGAAGATGGGGCAAACATGTTCGTACTCGTACTTGTGTAAGAAAGCTAGAAGAAAACTTGCGCACAGCCAAATGGCAAAAAGTAAACAAATAAACAAACAGACAACAACAACAACTGTGAGTGTGAGAGATCTGCCAACATATCCTTGACTATCAGGAGAGCTAGACTATCTATGTGTATGTGCGTGTCTGCTTGTTAGCAGAGAAGAGGCAACTAATGCCTCGTAAAGACAGACAGACACACTTCAACTTGGGGCTCACTTTAAGTAACAAACGAGGGGCATGTGGAGGGGAGTGTGGCAAGGACCATGATGGTCATGCGTTCATGTGCAGGACATTTACATTTGTAAAAGACATCGAGTCCTGCAGCATCTGCGACTAAATTTAGAGGAAAATTGTATTATTTTAGAGACTCGTTCGAGAATAAACTGCTCAATGTTAGTTGTTGTTGTTGTTGTTGTTAGTTAGTCGTTCACTTGAGACCTTGCAAAGCACTTTATGTAAAACATTTTGCCTTTCGACTTAAACGCAACTGTTAAAAGATACAAATGTTCAATTTGTTACTTGCATTGGGGGCTAAACTAATGTGGCAACCAGCAATCGATGGAGTAAACATTATGAAGATGGAATAATAGACAAAGCTGTAATTTTGCGTTTTGGATGAGAAATGAGTATGATATTCAATATTAAAAGTGAATGAATTTAAACTGACTGAAGGATTGAAATAAATATATAACAACAGTTTAGTTCATATAAATGTGTGTCAAAAATTCCAGATGTTTATATTTTTTCTGCTGCTCACAATATTTTAAACTTGTTCCGGCACATCGAAAATACGAAATTCAATATGAATGAGGACCTAGACTTTATGATCAATGCCTTGTCGCGATCAAGTTCACCTTTACGCCAGATATACACTCAAGAGCAGTTATTGGAAATGCGTGATGATTTCATTACGTTACAGCATATGCTGCATAAATGTCCCAAGAACAAGGACAACAAGTCATGTAATCCAGCGCGGGAAAAAGCCGGGGGCAATACCGATTGGAATGGGTCATTGGTGCCCAAGGTATCGCTGGTGAAACTCAAATTGCAGGTGCAAAAAGTACATCAATCAACACAGAATTCCATATCTTCGTTGCTAAGCAGCTGTGATGAGCACTTGAATCGCACGAGGAGCGCTGGAATTCAGACCAGCTATGGCTGTGTTCAAGCTCGTAGTGGAACTGAGCTGCCGAATCCCATCGTCTTAGATGAGGAGCAGCCCAGTCAGGAGCTTGTGCGCTACACGCCGTTAAACGAACCCAACGAATCAGATGATGATGAAGAATTGGAATCCGATACGTTGCGTCCCACTAATGCCGTATCATTCCTATCAGTACGCATACCGATGGAAATGGAGTACGTCTGGTGCAATGGCGACTTCACAATTCAAAGCACCGACAGTGACATGACGATCATTGCCGATGGTTGCAATTTCGTTTTAAGTAACTAACCCAGCCAAATGTCGATAACATTCAAGGGATTATCATTAAATTAAATTGCATCGCTTAAATGTGAGAAACTTGAGTATATTCAACAGTTCTTCACTTTCCAACAAGGGTTCAACAACAATTATGCGACCTGGAAAGGTGATTAAAACACAATTTTAATTGAAATGTGCACACATTTGTGTAGGCATTTTGAGCATTTGAGCATTTGGCCGTACTGAACTGAGCACAAGCACTCATTCAGACACTCATTCACACACGCTTTGTGAATACCGAGCATTTTGCCTGCGGTCATTTATTCACTCCTTTCGGACCGTCTACTGCATATACACCCATCCACCCTCCTTCAAAAGCCGTATACGCTTTTTCAATATTTACTATCATTGCAATATATTTATGCCCTGTAAATGAATAACTTTATGTTTTTAAAAGGGCATAGAAGACTCGTTGGCGAAATTTTTCATGAATTAGTAACAAATTATTTACTTATATTCTTTTATATTTAAAGACAATCATTGAAATATTTGGACTTATTGTTAAGCAGAACTGATTCTTCAAATGATTTTTGAGAGTTTCTAGGTTAACACGAAATATCAAAAAGCATTGCTTTCACACCATTTTAAATGTAGATATTTCATTTAAAAATAATTTGAAAATGAATCATGATTATTGTACTAAATATCAAAAAATTTCTGCTTGTTTACATATTGTTTATGGAAGTTAGCAAACTTTTCTCATATATTATCCAATATGTTTCCTAAATAGCAGTCCTAATTGCAGAGTATCTCTGTTCGTCTACTAAACAGCTCACTCTTGTTTATTGTCGGGGGCATTTCGGGTACGTGCGTGCTGCAATTTCCTTTTGCCATTCATTCACATACAGGCAGACAAACAGACAAACAGACAGACATACAGACAGTCAGACAGGAGAGTCAACGAGACACACAAACAACTACCGAAAATTCTAATTTAATTTCGTTTGAAATTTGCTTGAGGGCTCTCAGTATGAGAAGGTTGGCGAGGGGGCGGTGTTTGATTGCTCTTTGTATAGCACAACCCATTCGCAAATTGTGTGTGGTGTGGTGGGAGGGAGTAGGTGGTGGTGCTGCTGCTGTACAGGTGGTTTGACATCGACCCTCCGAGCAATTTGCTTTCGCTTTTAGCCGTTTTTGATTTTCCATATGTTGTGGGCCAGGTTAAATGCCAATCGATGTGTGTATGTGTGCGAGGCTTCTGCTCTTTTGCAAGAAGTTCGAGAGGAGGGAAGCAACATTTATTCTTATGCATATTAAACATTTGGAATTTTGGGAATGTCCGCAATAAAATTTGAAATGTATGCAATTAGTTTAATGGCCGCTCTTCGAGTCTGTGCAATTTGCACGAAGCCATTACTTCAACTGTATCGATTTGATATTTGCTTAGCCTATAGTATAATATGTTTTCCATGACAAGTACAGACATCAATTTGTGTCCCACATTCACTCAATACCTGTCAGCAATTATTAATGATTGATATACACTATCTCAAATTATGTAAATAGTTTATTTAATTGCCATTGCTCACAAGTAGCATGTCTTGTCATTTAATTACATTTAACTTACATACATCACCTTCGGCAAATAACTTGTAATGAGTTGCCTTTTGATTTAAGTTTTAGTTTTGTTATGACAAGTATTGAGTTCAATTGAAACGGATTTAATTGAAAACATGCAGATGTACTTCATTTAGTTATTTTATTACAACTTTCTTTTTTACTAATTATGTAAAATTTCACTCAAAAATTATAGAAACCCATTAATTATTCAACATTCAAATAAATTCCACTTTTCAAACTATTAATCAGCTGGCAATTTAAGTTCAGTTCAGTGCGTCGTCTTTCAATTAGGACTCATCAGAAATGCAAACTAAGCTCATTAATTACTGCAATTAGGTAATATGTATACATGACTTTTTTGGTTGTTTTGTTGATCGTTTGGTTTTATCTGCAAATCGCTGGTTGGTCTCTTTTAATGTAACGCACGCGACCTGCAACAAATGAGCAGAAAGAGAAGCAGTAAATGGCAAAAAATGTGAAACAGAGAAAGCGTCGAAAGCGAATTAAGGATGTAGCAAAGAAAGAGGCAAACCGACTATACCGAGGCGCTGATTAATGGTTACTTTTTTCGGGCACGTCATAAACGGGCCAGTTCCTAGCTGTTCCTGTAGTTCCCCTTTCCCCCCGCATTCCTCTTGCTGTAAGGTCGCTTTATTATCAGCGCCTGACTGGGCAAAGCGTTGAGGGTCGCGCAAACTTGGCTTTGTTTTGGGGAGGTTGGGACTGTCGTCCAGTCAAGTATAATTAACAACTTTGTTGGGCAGGTTTTTCCCATCCGTCGCAACTCAAGAAATTGCAAAAAATAGAAACAGAAAATGTTGCTCGTTTTATGTAAATGATGTGTAAACACCGCGTGCAGCAGGACCTGCTGCCGTGTTCATAATCCATACCAGGAATGCAACACTCTGAGGGTAAAAACGAAAGAAAAAAAATGTATTCAATGCATATTTCGTGGCGCATGTCCATTAAGAGGAGAGTACAACGACACGTGTCGCTGCGATTTATTAGCATAATTTCTCTTCTTCAAGTTTTTAGCATGTGAAGGACGGAAACATTAAAGTGAAATTGATGTTGATGTTGGTTGTCGCTTGTGGTTGTGGGGTCTTTCTACTCTCAGTTAGTTTCCAAGTAAAACTTGTATTTGCCCATATAATATGCGACATAAATCCGTGGAAGTTTTCGGTATACTGCGCGCCAGGTTTCACTTTTCAATTTCCTTGACAACCTCGAGGCATCGTCATCATCATCATCATCTTCATCATTGACAGATCCCCAGAACTTTTCACTTAATTGTTGTACATTTGTCAACCTGAGACACACTCGAGGCGTCCCCAAAAACGACGCCAGATGCCACTCGAACACTCTCTCTTTGAGGCACAGGTTTGTCTCTACGCCAAGCAAAAACCACTTTAAAATTCTGAAACACACGCACAGCTCACACTATATAAGGAAGACATGTACTCGTCGTCGTATTTGATGCTATGTTGGATAGTCTCAGTGTCGTGTCTGGTCGTGTGCTATTTATGTCTCAGTTAGTAGCACATTTGCAGTGACTAGTTCGTTAATTAATTGGATTTGCAATTACATGCCACACAAAAGACACAAAACGACAAGTAACAGCCGGTTTGGCTTGCTGGCATAGTGTGTTGAGAAGCGCATAGAGAGGCTCCACTAAGCCGCAACGCAATCTCATTGAAAGGCGGCAAATGCTCGAGTAGACGGCTAACAAGCTAGGGGCGAGAAATGCGCTACTGGAATAATAGAGAGCATGTTAAATACATACAACAGAGCAAAGGAATTAATGCTTAACCTATGCATTTAATACATTTAAAAGATTGTATATCTCAAAAACGAAAGTCCTAGATTTTTCAGTATTAATATTTTTAAATTTTTGCATTTTTTCTAAAATAAAAATGAAACAAATCAGATGTTATCTCGCGAAATGATACTTATTAAAGTACAGTAAATCCAACATAGTAAATAGTAACAAGAGGTCAGCAAATGGAATGTTTACGTTACGAGATATAAACATGGAAATGTACACAAATGCTACACCCGTATCTGTTGACGTGTGTGTGATTCGTTGTTGTGCGTGTATGTGTAATGTCCGTTGAGGTTGATAAAGGTGAAGTTGGAAAATTTAATTATATGCCCCAGCGAGTCGTAAATAAGTCCAGCAACATTAGTCGAAAGACAATGCCCAGTTGCTGTAGACAGCCACACAGACAGTGGAAATAAACAAACAAATATTTTTAATAAGCGGATAGCCCTACCTCTTTGCACCATCATCAACCCCCCAACCACCCCCCTGGTGTTGGGTTGTGTTGCACGTGCGTCGTCCCTGGTAACATCGATGGGCATTTTTGAAATTGCAATAAAACGTCTGACTGGGCATTGAGTATTGAGCGAGTACACGATTAATTTCTACTCCCAAAACTCATACTTATAGTACGAGTATTCTATAGTCGTTGATAGACCCAGTCCTGGTAATTTTCCTGCACTAACCTATGGACTGAAAAATCCTTTTTGGTTTTTTGTCCATTCCTAATTTCCCGTACAAACATAAAAGGCAGCCGCAATCGCACACCCCTTGTCGGACGCTGTTGCACCCCCTCTCTCTCTGTGATCCCCCTTGCAACAAGGTGTTCCTCCTCTAATGCGTCGCTGTTTTTAATTCCGTTTCCGTTGCGCTTCTCTTGGCAAGATTTTTGGTGGTTGCTGCTGCTGTTGTCGTTGCCGTTGCCATTGCTATGACGCGGTGTGTGTATGGGGTGTGTGGTGCAGTGCTGAGGTGGGGGTTGGTAAGGGTTTTCCATCTAATGGTAGTTAGGGTTTTTCCTGCAAAGTTTTGCGCACTTTTACTTAATTTCCACTGCAACGCAGCCAGTAACGATGTAAACCATTGCATTTAAAATTAAATCCTTCGCGAGCAATTTGTCATCTTCACTGACAGTTAAACTGTTTTTCCTACTCTGGCGGAGCCTTGACTTTGCGCTTTCCACTTTCAAATCGTAGCTTATGGTCGCAATATTATGTGCTGCTTTTCGCATCTTGTTGTTGTTGCCTCTGTGTTGCACAGTTGATATTCCCCAGTGCGGCATTCTGCTATTTCATTTGTTGTTGTTGTCAACGCCAACTGTTGTTGTTTGTAATTAGAACTATTAATATTCTTCACGAGTTTGGAAATTGAGTGAGCGAAGCTGACAAATTTAAGCTGGAACTTATGAAGTTGATAGATAGATCAGTTTTCAATTGGTTAGTTAGATAACTTTGTACTCCCTGCTATCTAATTATTAGAATAGAAGTTATATCCATTTGTTTGTTTTCCCACATAAACAAAATATTTTTAATCAAATTTATAAGCCAAAAATTTGCAAATTCATTTTCATTTAAGCAGATGCGAAAATCTTCTATTTCTAAAAGATTAAAATAATTATTTATATAAAGTTTTATTTGGATAATGCATTTAAAATGCATAAGTACATTATTAATTATGAAATCATGTCCAAAATTATGTTAATTTTATGTGAACATTTATGGATTCAATTTACCACAGTTTCCCATGGTTTCAATGTTCATTCATTTCCCAAACTAATTTTATTTCAACTGATTATTTTCCCACAAATATTCGTCAAAATTCTCTCCCTTGGTCCCACTCTTGAATCCAGTTAAGCCCAAGCTGATCCAAATATATTTTGCTACAACAAATCAGCGCACATTAACGTATACTAGGCATTAAACAATAGCATAAAAAACAACTGGGAATTCGCAGCACGCGAAGCAAACAGAGATTAAAATCAAATCATCGTATAAATTGCCAACTCTTTAAGAGCAAAGAATATTAACGCCATAAGCCCAGTTAATGGCCCAAGCCATAAATCATAAAACATAATAGACAAACGTCAAAATACGAAATTGAAAACATTCAATGCGAAAATTTGCATTTACAGAACAAGCAAAGTAAAGGGAGAAAAAAACGAGATCTATAAAAAATATATTCCCTTAGCTGAAATCCGCTTAAAGCACATAACAATCAAAAATTATGGTCTTATGACAGGGGGCCAAAAGGGTTTTGAGTTGAATGCGGATTTGGTTTAACAACGCAACGCAACAGAAGTTGCAACAGTTGCAAATCCAATTGAAAGCCGCCACAAATGGCGTCTATTCCAAAAGTATGGCGTGGCAGCTGAATTCATTGTCAATTGTTGAACCCCAGGGCAGGACAAGAAGAGCAGAACACGCTTGGCATTGGCCATTAAAAAGTTTTGTCAAGTTAAATTACCAAAAATTGCAAATTGCTTGGATTATGCGTTGTTCAAGGACATGAAATAGCCTGCTCCTGCCTGCCTTTTGTCCGGGACCACTTTCACTTCCTGTTGCCCTGCATTTGTCTGTGCTCCGTGTACAGAGTGTATGTATATGTATGTGTGTGTGTGTGTGTGGCGTATTGTGTGGCTAAAGGATATCATACACTCAATATAATTAAGGGCTTGAGTGTTGAGCCCAAGTTATGCGTTTGTTGTCCATGCAAGTTCCTCATACTACCTCAGCTCTGTCCCTTTTTCCCTAGCAACATTTTGTGTATTTTGTGGTCTGAGTTTGGTTTTTGCCTGGATACTGCCAATCTCTCCCTAAGAAATTGTCGCACAGAATTTGAATTGTACGTTAAATTAAATTTTACCACAGAGACCAGCTAGAGCTCAGTCCGCACATACACTTGCTGGTCAGAGCATTCGCTCCAACTGACTGACCAGTCATGCTCTCTGATCCCCACCCGTCTCCAGCATCCCCTTTTTAGGGTACTTTTTGTCAAAGTCATTGGCCACACTCTCTCTGACTCTCGGTTAGTAGATCCTTGCCTGGCTGTGGCATTAAGTTGTCAGTTTGCTGAGCTTGACAGATTTTTCATTGGCAGAGAGCAGTGTGGTTACTCGACTGTTGGTTTTGGTCAGTTGGTGGCTTGGTTTACTTGCTTGTTTGTTGTCCAGCTTGCCACTGACCAAAGCCATAGTCTGCCTTACATAGGTAGTTCGAAATTATAGTATATATTTTGGTTATAGTCTGCAATGCATACAAAGCAACCGAAACAGCTTGCACAGGTGTCAATGCGGTTGAACCTTCGAATATTTATATTGTAGATGAGCCAGCAACTACAAACAAAACAGTTTCATAGCAGCCATTTGAAAATATATAAAAATTATGGTGTGGCTTAGGAGATAAGACTTTATCAATAATTGTTTTTCAAGGGACTTTAAATTCATTCAAATGATATATTAGTTGGCATATTGCATAGTAGTTTTTAGAAGGAATACAACAATAGTAATAACTAATAAATAAGAGTGTCTTGTTCATACAACTATTTAATGTTGAATGAAAATAAACTTATAATTTAAATATTTTATAAGAATACGTCCAGAAATGGTGAAGGTATTTTTTATATTTTTTTAATCATTGCATCGCAACTAATAAATGATATTCTCTTTAACATTACAGGTAAATATTCTTCAGCTAATGTTCATACGAGTAGCCAAAACTAAGCGTAAGTTTTTAAATATATATAAGCTCAAGCATTGAACTGATTGACGCCTACTCAGCAAGCTCAGCTGACCCATTCATTGCAATCAGCCAGCTGTCGAGTTGCCAAGTTTAGCCAAGTTTCATTGTGCGTTTACAACTCTGCGCCTATAAATCAATAAATAATGCAGCCGACAGAAGATGTGTCTCAGCAGAGCCAGCGACAAGCAGGCGGACAAATAGAGAGAGAGGGTGGGGAAACAGTCAGACTGGCACCTAAAGTGGCTGCTATTTCATTATAAGAAGTCTGAGTATGACTACGATATATATCACAGAGCTATTTGGCTGATTGTCATCGCTTAAGCGGCGACTGGGCATTTTATTTAACTGCCTTGGAATGGGATCTGTGCCCAGCCTGCAAGTGCTCAGCTTCACTTGGGGGACTTGTGCTAGTTTGCGATGTGGAAATTGATGTCGAGTGCCGTCGTCTAAGGAAGAGACGCAGTGAACGTTTTAATTTAATAGGCGCACATGAGGCTCTGCCACATAAAAACCAATTTCGCGTAAGTGATAAAAATGCAATGAGCATTCTCGCTCCTTCTCGCTCCCAATGACAATGATAATGATGATGACAATCATCAGTTGCTGCTGGTGACGCAGACGCTCAAGCTTAAGAATTAAATTTACGATGCCACCAAAGTAGTTTTGACACATATCTTTGGAGATCCGAAAGATACCTACTATGGAGAGCAAGCAGCGAGACATTTGCCTTGTTTTCTATTTAATTGTTTAATTTGTATGCCAGCGACATCAGCAGCAAAACATAACATAACATTGCATAATGCGAGATGCCTTTGGGACTCCATGTGCGCCCCATGCAACTTTCAATCATCATCAATTTCACATCAAAGTGTCGCCCACAGCCGGAACTGCAGACGACACTACTCCCACCTTCTGCTTGCCGCATGTCGCTTGCCTCGTTGTGGCAATGACGAGATCATATCGACGACAGGCGGGTGCCAAGAGTCTTCGACATGACATTTTTCCTTGTCGCCTTTTGTTGGCACTCGTGAGAGCGCTATGCTGTATGCCATGCACTTTTCAAGTTCAATTTCAAGTTGCCATTTGCGAATCAATCAAGCAGTCAGTCTGTTAGTCATTCTGTCATTGCAACTTCTGATGGCCACTACATGATATGCGCCTGGTTAAATGACCAACTTGGCATTAAAACCAACCACAGACCCAGACGTTGTATTTCCTGCATATAAGCAATGCCAGTCTGTCGATGTTGCTATAATCGATGTCTTGATTGCCAGGAAATCGCGCCCTCTGCCAGGTACAAGCTATTGTAAGGTAATTGTAAACAAATTCAATATTTTGTATGATTATTTGCATACGATTAAATAGTTTTCTGTCTGTGCATGATCAGGTTTACTTATAACAGAAGTAGTATTTCACCGTTCTCTGTTTAAATGCCTTGTAAAAAACTGAGCAATTTGTTGAAATTAGTTTCTTTAATTTATGTGTAATCCTCAACTTTATTCTATTATGGACTAGAGCTTGTATAGATGTAGAAGCGTAATTATCTGCTGAGATTATTTTAGTTGAATTCTGAAATTGTTTCTTTTCTTAATTGGCCTCAAATTAAATCAGAAATTAGTGGAAAAAAATGAATTTCAATTTAATCAACTTTGCCAGCAATTTCAATCAAAATTTAATTTAAATTGTAGGTGCCAGTTAAATATATGTTTTCATTTGTCCATTTCAATAATCTTATTTTGCAAATGTAAAGTCGTTTCGAAATATGCAGCTACATTCTGTCGCCTCGCAATTATTAGCTTGTCCCTTCTAGCTATTTTGAAATACACTGCCTTGGGCGACACAACTGTCAGCAATTTACATTTGACACGCCCAAAACAACTCTAATTACCCGTTTGACAGTGAGTGCTCAATCTAGCTGTCTCTCCATAGATAAGGTTTCAGATAAAATCTCGATTGCAGTGTGGTAATCGATACAGATTTTAACATAAAATTGACACATTTGTCGATTTGTCGAAATAAATTCATGAATTCTAAAAGCGTCGGCCGCTCAATTTTCCTTCCATTTTATATACCTCCTTTTTTTAAAGGGGAAAAGTGCTGTTCGAGGGGGGATTTCACAATTTGCAATGCTAACATTTCAATTGCCTGCGGCTCTGGGCGTTATGTGCCTGAATGGGCGTGGCCTGTCGCTTTGGCATAATTGAAATTGACATATTTCATTGTCGGCAAAAGGCCACGAAAATTGCCAAAGTATATTTTCAATTTTCATCACATTTAAGTGAGAGGGGCGCACATTGGACAAAGCTTCGCATTGATTTGCTTTGATTTTCATTCATCGCCGGCTGTCAGTGTGTGCGCCTTTATTTACCGTTTTTGCTTTGTTGTAAAGCGCCCCAGGGCCTGTCCGACGGGAGGTATGCAGTGCCAGCAGCAGCTTAGGTCTTGTAGCTTTGTCTGTCTGTCCCCTGGATTTCGTTTTTCTTTTTTTCTTTTGCATCGTATCGACGCGTTGAGCCTTGTCGTGGATTTTTGGCAGCTTTAACAGGATTAGATGCTTGCGAAGCAAGAATCCTGATTATGGTAACAATGATGAAGTTGGCTCTCAATTCACTTTTGAATGGTTTCAAGAGAGAGAGAGTTAAACGAGATAAACGAGAATTTAAAATGAAACACGAAATTATTGCTGTTTTACTAATTAAATAATTTCTTTGTTTAATTCAAAATATCTAATTTTGGAAATCTAAAATTGTCATTTAAACGACTAAAACATTAAATATGTTTAAGAATTCAAATTTAAATTAGAATTGAATAGAGTATCTTAAATGAGTACACTTTAATTAGAGTCGCAGTTCCAATCAAATTAAATTCCATTTGAAATTGTTGTTTTAAATTTGTATTCGAATTTGGCAATCGCTACTTATTCGAATTTCAACTTTAAAAGCGTCAACAAAAGCACCATTGATAAAGTGGAGCTTTGCTCACTTCACTGCGTCCGCTTTGTTTTCCGGATTTCGTTGTGCTTTGCCATTCGCCCATAAATTATAATGGCGAAACAATGAAATACATGTACATAAATAGAGGACGGCAGGACAGCAGGACTTGCAGGTGGTACCCACGTATTTGGGTCAATTTTGAGAGCATGGCACTGTTGTTTTATCGCGCATAACAAGCAAAACAGAAGTGCCACAAATTTAAACATACAATGAACAATGGCCGAGCAAGAAGACCAGCAGGAACAATAAAAAGAAGAAAACTGTTGCATACCATTGGGCGTAAGACCTTCATTAAAATTAACATAAAAGTGAACTGCACTTGGTCCAGCGCATTCTGTTAATATTAATGAGACAGCAGCCTTGTAGGTTACGTTTTGTAACGAGTGTTGAGAGTTTGTTAAAAAATGCGCATAACTAATTGCGTTTTCCAAGCCAATTTGGTAGGCCAACTTTCCTACTATTGTCTTTCGAACTGGCCAAAGAGCTTGCATTTTGCCCGTTGTTCTTCGTTAGCTTTGGCCTCAACTTGGACCATTTTCATTGCACTGTGGTAAAATGAAATTGTTAAGAATGCAAAAGGAAATGGTCTAGTGCAGTAAAACAAAAAAAATATGCAATGGATGGCTTTTCAAATAAAATAGAATACATTTATAGAATTGAAAGGATTTACGAGTTAGCTCTTAGAATAAATTTAATTGTTATAGTTTTAGTTTTTCAATAAATTAATTCTCTAGTCTTTCTCATGTCCTTTGTAGGTTTTTATAATTTATGCATTTTTAAACTTGACCACCTTTTTTAATGTATTCATTGAAGTCTCTTTTATTTATCACATATGAAAACTATTTTTCGCATCTTTACTTTTATTATGTTCTCGCATTCTTTAGGTCATAGTTTCCTAAGATCTTTCAAACATCTTTTATGTTGTCAAGTATTTCGAGTGGGCATTTAAAGGATGTGTAGGATGTAATTAACATGACCGAAAATCAAAGACTTCTAAGACTTTTAAACTGTCCCAAGCCATCTCAAGCTTGGGCACAATCAGCTAAAATACTCGGAACTTAAGCATGCGGCATGCAAGTGGCATTTGGTGTAAACCCTAAGCAGCTTCAAAGCCACGAACTTTTGACACTTGCCCTCGGGCATTTGGGATCGTTCTACCTCTTTCAACTTCCCCTCCTCCCTGGCTGTTGTGGTAGCAACAAATCAAAGCTGGCAAATGAAATTCGAAAAGTATTTTACACAAACAAGCAAAAGTTTTGTATGCGCGAATTCCTTGAGCACGCCTTTAGGTATGCCATAAAATGCTGAAATACTGCAAAACAAAACAAGATTTGCAGCTAAAGTATGCTTATCGCGTTTCATTTATTATGTAAAGTTTGCTCTTTTTTTTGTTGTGAAAATTTTCTCAATTGCCGTGGGGGAAATGGAGCTAGCTAATCAAATGCGACATTTATCAAATTGACACGCAACACGGCGGTCAAACATGCAAACTGCAAACCGAACGAGCCGCTTGTTGCATGCATATTGCGTGGCAAATTAGCGTTGCACTATTTCTGATTGACGGCTGTGGCAACTATCAACATTTTTGTATGAAATTTTTGTTTTTACCTACACTTGACTTCAGCATGCAATGCTTTTTAAGGTTTGTGGCAGGGATTTGCGTCTAGACACTTCGACTCTCTGCCTCTTCGTATGTAAGTGCTTATGGATATGGCCAAATCCTCTGCTGATATTGTTCTTTGCATGTCTCTCGAATTGAGATTTGGTCACAGTTGTCGCCACACAGCTTTGCCGAGCTCAATATTGCGCGACGAACGCGGTCTGCATTTATAATAAGCCGTTGCTACTGCTGCAGCATGTGGCATAAAGCCTTTCGGGGTTTTGTTATAACAGGAAAAAAGGCTGTGCTTTGTTAAAGTCAGAAATCCACAGCTGCTTGCAGCTTTATCGAAATTCTTTCTCTACATGATTTGGTTTTTTAGTTTTATTTACTTATTTAATGTCAACTACTTGTGAGCAGCACTCAAAATAGGAACCGACAAAATTGAGTGTATATTTTAAACATTTTCTTTTCCGATCAAGTATTTACAAAACTTTCAAAGAAAGAAGATAACTTTACTATTATCGCTTATCACATATTGCCAAAGGCTTTACAGACTGAATAACGGAAGCCCTGAATAGCAACGGGGCACCCAAGCACCAATTTGCTTCTTATATTCGATCAACTTGAAGCCGTGTAAACAAACTGGTTAGAGACTGTGATTAGCCAAGTTTGAAATGGCTTTACAGGCGTCACATTAACCGCTATTCGACAGTCTCTTGCCTGCCTGTCGTCGATAATCAATAGAAATCAATGTGCCAATGAACTCGTCAATGAACTCGTTATCAACTCTAATGGAACAGTTGCCACATGCAACGCGCTGCGACGTTGCAAGCACGCGAGCCTTTACATTATGCATGCCACGCCCACTTCGCCGCATCCTCATCCCTCTTAAAGTTGCAGCTAATCCATGACTTTTAGTTTGCTTGCCTCGTGCTACAATATGATTACAATAATTTTATGTATTTTCTGTTATACATATATGTTTGCATACACAAGTATTTCAGGTCACGCTCGCATATAGCAGCAGCAAGAACCGGAAACAGAATTGATTATCGACGCTGTCGAAACCTGCCCTGGTTCCTGCCCCAACCCACCCATCTCACTCTCCCCTTCTCCCTCTCTCTTTCTCGTTTGTCGGCTGCTTTTATCTGTTTGCGTGTCGTTTTGCCGTTTGCCTGTTTTGAATTCCAAATACAAATTATGAAATTTAATGACTTCATTTTTGGTTAAAAGGTTATGAATTGGTTGCGCGGTTTTCACACAGTTCTAGGGTAGCCAAAGTAGGCTAAAACTCTAACTTATGTAATTATTTTCTATTTTACTCATTTGTATCAAAATTCTCAATGCATATATACTACCGAGTGAATATATAATATATCACAAAAAAATTAATTTTGAGGTCTTGCTATGACTGACAAAAAGGTGTAAGTAGTGAGCGACAAGGATGCTAGGTTTCTTTTTGTATTATTGTACTGTCTGTTGTCTAGATCTCGCCCAAATCCTGGCATACAGTTCAGTTCAGCAGCTGGCACACCGGAGACGACTCGCAAGATGTTGCTCTATAAGCGTTTGCTGAACCGGGAGTTGAGTCGAGATCTTGTGCGACCGCATAAAAGTGCAACTGTTCGACATTGTAGCCCTCGAAAACAGAAGACGTTGTGATTTGGAGATGTTTTTGTAGTTCTCACTTGGTAGTTTATTTACAGCAAAATATTTGGTTTTTCTTTTAATAAATGTTTACAAAATTTTAAAGGGAGAAATCTTTTTTTGCCCATTGCGGTTTTAACAGTTCGTAATAAAGTGCCAGTTGGCCAGACAGCAAAACAACTATGAAAAACAAACCAAACCAAAAGTTAGGTATTCTCCCTTGCGAAAGTCGACCAAATGGTGCACGGCTTTTTTAATTGCCGTCAAGCCCCAGCTGTTACGTTTCGAACTCAGTTACTTTTATTTATTTATTCAAATTTGTTTTTTTATTCGCCGACAATATTTGTCACTAAATTGGCAAAAGCGCTGCAAACTTTTGACAGTTTAGAGTCGAAAAATATTTTGATAGCTGCGCAAATAAATTGAAATTGTTCTGACAATTGTTTTGAATGCGTATTGTGTCAAATGTTGCACAAATAGTAGATCGAAATTTTGTTCTAAATGTATGGTACACACATTTTGATAGTTGCCAGCTAATTGGACTTCCAATGGGAGTTGAACGCGTGCCCAAAGCAATTGTCAAGGCAATTCCCTGAGAAGCGACCAGTAAAAGTTTCAGGGAAACTTTGGCCATTTGTGGCCTGGCCAAAATGTAGACACAAGTATTATGACAATAAAAAAATAAGTTGGACCTTGTGGGAAACGTGCCAACACGTACATTGCGCATACGCCATATAAACTTAATATATTTATATAATTTTGTCCCACAACATGCACTATACACATGAATTAATTACACAGACCGAAAAAAATAAGAGAACTATTGTGATTAACGTCGTATGGTAAACGAATGGAAATTGTAAGTGGTAATTGGTTCGTTTGGTGTGAAAATCGCCTTTTCAATGATGGAACGTGGACTTCCCTTGTGTTGCAGCCACAGTTTCCTAAATAAAATAATTATTTAAAGAGTGCAGCATTTAAGAAATGATAGCAGCATACATTTCAGATATTTTATCCTGCGGTCCTTCAATTATGCCCTTTACTGTGCCATTTTGTGTATTCATGCACCAGCCATTGAGTCCAAGGTCCTTGGCCTTTTTCAGTGTGTGCTTGCGAAAGTAGACGCCTGTTTGATAGCAAATTACGTGACTAATTGATAACGAAAAATTACCATGTACTTGCCCTGCACATGTCCATAGATCTCGAACATCGAACTAAAGATGTTCTTCTGAACGACTTTATTGCCAGGTATATCGGTAGTTAGCCTGGTTACGCGTGGAGTATTTTCAGATGTCATCTTCGATGGCTTAATTTTGGTGTTCATAATCAGTTACAAAATTTTATTATTTATTTAATTTTACAAAATGTGCGAGGTTTTCAAATTTTGTTACTATGTTAACGGAGCACAATATTTAAGTAAATGTGACCAATATAATAGAAGCTACGATAGAAATCTCCAGGCAGGCTTAGTAAAGCTGTTAAACAGCAAAATGTACTGATTATTAAATGAGATCTCAAAACCCCATTAATTTAGTATTAAAATTGCAGTGGCTTCAACTTTAAGAAAATGTATTAAAACAGAGGACTTGAATGAATTGTTGCCAATTTATTGCACACTCCAGATAATTACTTGTTAGTGAATTAATTACTTGTTAGTGTTAGCCACTGTCTTCTGTTGTACTCACTTGCACACTTAAGCGCCAATTTCAGCTGGTGTCATTGCACAATATAAGAGTCAAGGAAACGAGCAAGCAATTTAAATATATTGCAGATATAAAAAAGAAGGCTACCTAATATTTCAAATAACAGTTTGCTCATCAGATCATCCGATTTCCGCACTTTCAAGACATAAGCAAGCAAGTACAGAAGTACGCAGCTTTTTCCTCAAAGAGGCTGTCTGCCTTGGCCATTCGAGAGACTGCTTCACTTTTAGCGCTTCCGGTTCGTTAAATTTAACAGGCGAAGCTGCAGCACACTGCTGGCCACAAGAGAGACAACAGACCAGTGTGTGAGGCTGAGAGGAGAGCATGTGAAAGGAGCAAAGGTAGTAGAAGGCGCACAACTTGGTTGCGCACAGTGAAAACTCCAATAAAACGTTTGACGCTGCAGGCAAACTGACATTTTCCATTAAGTGCAGACAGCTCGCCAGCCAGACGGGGGATGGAGTAGAGTTTAGGCAAGCTGCGGGAGCAGTATTTTGGCCAGAGTTTTATGGTAGCAAATGATGTTCGCCTTGAACTGTTGATTATGATGTGCGCTTTGCTCTTAAGAGCTCTGCGTGCCAGCTGCTGTTGCAGCTGGACGGTTCCTGCTGTTTATAGCCTGCTTTTAGGCGTAACCAGCACACGCACTGCACTCAGGGACATTAATTAAAGCCAAGCATAAAGCACAAGCAGCAGCAGCATCAGCTACAACTTAGTTTGAAGTTTGCAAAGTAAAAGAGCTGCTTGTGGAATGGATTTTGGCATGTTTTTTTGGCCACACATCAAAGTGTCATCAACAGGCAGTCGACGGCACTGCACTTCCGCTGTGCTGACAAGGCACAAGGACGAACAAATGGCAAGGAAATGACAAGGACAGTGCCGTGACATCCTCGAATGTCTGTCGTTTACTTTGCTCGCTCTATCTGACGCAAGTGTCCTTATCATTTGCGACAAATTCGCCGACAACTTTACTGCAATAATATTTGTTTTGAAAATATGCTAGAGTTCAAGCGTCCTGTGCGACGCGATGGCTGTGCTACTCTTTGAAGTGTTGCCAATGTGCAAAAGTAATCAAAATATTTTGTCAGCTTCAGTTGCAGTTGATAAGAACGCAATGAGCTGAGCATGTTTTGTGGTCGCTGCAGTTTTAAAGTGCTTTTGGCCAAATTGACAAAGTAAATCGTGTTGAAAGTTGAGCAGAATGAATAAACGCTCTTTAAATGCGAAAACACATTTAAAAACTGGCTTGCTGTTGTCTGACTTGTCTATTTCTCTCCTCCTCTGCTCTCGACGTCTGTCTCTCACCGCTTTAACCGAATAAAATTGACATTTATGCAATTTGATTTTCTGCCGCACAGCAAATTAAATTTGCTCAGTTTGGTACACCCCGAATAGTATGCTTTGTTTTTTTGCCCGCCATTCAAAACACACAGCAAACAGAAGTGTCGGCGTATATGTGTATGTAAGGTTTTCAAACAATTTCACGTTGAAATTTGTTACAAATTGCAGTTACAATGGAAATTTGCATAAAATTTCCATATGCGTTTTTGTTATGCCAGCCTGATTCTCATTTCGCTTTCGCTTACATTTCGCCAAACACCAACGATTTGCATAAAATGCCGCCTCACTGACAAATTTCACGTGTCGCTGCAAATTTATGAACTCTTGAAATTATTTTCGCTTTTGTTCTCCATAGCTCCACCACCGCGGCTCTGTTTCTCCTCTCGCCCTTAAATCCCGCGAGTCGCATAAAATTTGTATTTGCAGTTTCTTTCGCGGGCATTGTTGAGGGTTGTCCAGCCTGGCAACCTGGCAGACTGGCAGGCAGGTGTTAACATGTCCAAAGCCACCATTTGCATTTTTACCAAGCCTAAGCAGCCTCCCCCAGCAGCAGCAGCAACAGTCAAAAGGCGACTTAATTTATTTGCGCTGTCTAAAAATGCCAAACGAGCCTCTCAACCAATTTTCATTAAAGTCCATAAATTGTTGTTTATGACACTCCTGCCTCAGGACACTTGGGGGTCGCTGCTTTGGGGTTTCTGTTCAAACACACCAGACCAGTCCATCCTAGCACCGCACCAAATCCCCTGTTATCCAGCAGTCGAGTTCATTTCATATTCATGGACGCGCAATCACAACTCCTTTTTTGCTGTCCTCGACCGTCGTCTGTGCCCAGTTCCCAGTTCCCATTTTAGTATTCGTTAATAAACTTTGGCAATTATCTTGGCTGCCTGTTGCTGTAATGCCTGGGATTTGCAACTGACTAGGAGTGTTTTTAGGTGTGGGTGAGCAGACGAGGTATCTATGTTGTGCGACTAAAGACTATTGCGAATTGCAGTAAATGGAATCTTAGAGCAGAATTTTAATGTGAAAATAACAGTTCAAAATATAGCTGAATATAGACAATTTAATGTTTAAATTAGTTAAATAATTGTTAGAATATCGTGTATATTTAATAATATATTGCTCTTTTTATACTAATACATAAACGATGATCTTTAGCGGAAATTCATAAATTATCCATTTATATGATAATTAGAGCAAGCATTTTTACTAAAACAAGAATTAATTAGGACATCCGTGAGCATCTTGTCCAATGAAGCAACCATTGAAAAATCCAATACGTTCAATAGCAACAAAAAACAAAATTAGCAAAATGATTTATTGAGAATGAATAACCTGTATCATTGAATAAGACATTACATTTTGAATTATAATAATATGATCATCATGCAAAATAAGAAAATAAATCAAGTCAAATAAATATATGCTTCGAGTTTATATTGAAGTAAGTGTTATTTTGGTCAACATTAGCTCTACCTATAAATACTCTCAGATCAATAGCTTTAGTAAGTTTAAAAAAAGTTTAAGTTAGTCAAGTTGCACTTGCATTTTCGAACTAAAATATTTTCGATGTCACTTATCATAATTGATAAGTAAACGAGCGTACATCTGCTTATTACGGATGTCTTACATTCTCATATGCCAAAAGTTTGGATAATCAATAGTCAAGTCGAAAAGCTGTCGTCTATAAGTTGGCTTCTGTGAGCTCAGCATTACCACATGGCCTTCAGATCCAGCCGTCAATTTCATAAAGTGCAAAATATGTGTGCGGGGGGAAACTGAGAAGGAAGTTGCGACATGCTCGCATTTATGCTTGTGTGTGCGTATATAAAACCTACCTCAATATAATTGCATTACACGTAGCTGTCACAAGTGAAAACCACACAAAAAAAAACAAAACGAAAAAGTGAAAAATAAAACTGGAAGCGGCAGCTGTCATACTCGCATAGCCAACAGAGCCGGGTAACCACACGGACCACAAGCCGAGGTGCTTATACCTAGCTGGCAACCCGACTCAAATGTGAAAATGGCTTGGCAGGCGACTTTTCATATTTTTCACGTCCAGAGGCGTGAAGTGTGCGGCATCCCGAAAGTTTCACACTGCGTCGTTGCGATGGCAAATCCTTTTTCTTAACCTTCAGCCACCGTGCAGACATACGAGCACTTCAAGTGTGCTTAGAGCCCACATACGCCCAGTCTTCACCCTTGGCCTCCGTCTTCCATCTTCCTTTCAGCTGCCTCAGCTGCCTCAGCTGCCTCAGCTGCCATGTTTGATGTGGTCTTCGAGTATGCAACACACAAATCACCAAAGCGCCAGCGTCTGGAATTTATGCGCCATCTTAGAAGCTGCCCCCAAAGTGTATGTGCGTGTGTGTGTGAAAGTGGGTATGCGTGTGATCTCTGTGATTTGGTGGCAACCATGGTAAAGCCTTCGAGTCCTAAGCTGACACTGATGTACGCCATTTGCCGTGTGGGCGTCTGAAATATGCGAGCATTTCTGCTTCAAGGCATTCAAGCGCACAGGCACTTGCAGGGCGGGAGAAAGGAAGAAGGGCGAGGGCAAGCAAGCGAGGAACATGGCTAGCCCATTAGCTCTTCAAAATTTCATTTCTTTTTCTATTTTGCTCCCGTCACCGTTTTCGTCACGAGCTGTGTAAATATTTTTACAAATTATTTTACGCTTGAATGAAATGAATCGAGAACCGGTAGCGGAAATCACTTATGACATTTTCGATCTATTGATTTTTTATGGTTCAACAAATTTTTTTTTTTTTTCGGGTTGGTTAATGAATTGACAAAGTGGTCAGAGCTTAAAGGTTGTGCAAGAGATTGGATTAGAGAAAGGTTTCCCCATAAAGTAAAAGAGTTTACGATTATGTGGAGCAGTTTGACAAAAAACTCGTATACTTGTTGAAATATACATAAGTGCTCCGCTTTGCCTCCATTTTGAATATATAAATCAATAATAACAATTAATTTTCTAAGCAAAAACTTTGCAACTGTATTTTGCACCAAAATCTATAAACATTTTACCAATTTGTCCACATACATTGCACAACTTTAATTTCAAGTAGAGTTGCTTAACTTCAGTTTCATCAACGACTACTTAGTATGGCTTTTAGTGTAACAACTTCGAGTTGAATTATACGCCCCTCAAATTCACTTAACTTTGTTTGAGAGGGTTGAGGCTGCTGGTTTGCCATGTTGCACTTGCACAATACAATCTCGAAGGAACATTGTAAAACACATAGATACCGCTCGTACTAACTGCACACCTGGCGAACTGATTGTAACTGCAATCAGTTAGGAAGGAGGCAACAACACGAGACTAACACGCTGCAACTACAAAGGCGACGACTGTTTGCCAAGTTGTAATAAAGTTTGGTAAACAAGTTCTGATGCACACACAATAAACATTGTGTAGAGAAATAGAAAGGCAATACATAGCAGCAATTCCCATTCTCAATGCTCCATTCTCTATGCTCTATACTCCGTTTCCCAAACTTATCTTAAATTCTAATGCAATTTCTAAACCCAAAGCCAAAGCAGACACTGCTTGCCTGAGTTTGTTCGTAAAGATTTTATACTAATGTTCTACTATTTTTCTTGCTTTTCCTCATTGCAGGTATGTAACAATCGCCATTTGCTATGATGCTCATTGTTCGCACACCTGTCTATACCTGTGTAAGTGCTGTGTGCTGTGTATGTGTGTAAGTGGCAAACAAATGTATTTTATTCTACATGTTCCTTGTATGTATTAGATAATAAAGTAGTCGAAATCAGTTGCTGGAGCAAAAGAGAACAAGAGAAAGCGGCAAGCTATTCTCTGCTTCGCTTAACAAAGCGAATGAAAATTGTGTAGCATACTTTTTGGCGTGTGGTACGTGCCGCTTATCAAATGCATCAGACTTCATGCTCAGCACACCACGAGCACAACAAGGCAACACACAATAACAAAAACCACATATTGTACATGAAAAAAAAGATTAAAAAAAAAACTCACACAAAACAACATAGCAGAATTCTGCATTCCCTCAGTTTTTGATTGTTGATTTCTTTAAAAATACCCTTTTCATGGGATAGCATGTGAAAACTTTAAGGTACTTAAAAAAAACTAATTCGTAATAAAATAGAAATTACAATTAGTATATGCATATTTTTATATTTAAATTAAATTATTTATTTTGTAAAAAATTGGCATTATAAGAATTTGAAATTTTACAAATGTCTATGATCTTCTGCTTAAAGTATGGCAAGGAAAATAGTTTGCAGTGTGAAAAATGTTGAATGTTTTGAAATATAATATAAAAAAGCCATGTTCCAAAAATGTATCTAAAAAGTTTAAAGTGAAACTTTTAAAAATTTGCATCATTTAAAATAAACCTAAAATTGCAGATTAATTAACTAATATTAGTTTTTAAATGCAGAGTATTCAAACTTCGCTTCGTAGCTTTCATCTGATTTTGAGTTGAATTTTAGCTTTTTTATTGTTGATTTCTGCGCACTGCATCAGTTTACAGTCTGGTTGTGTTGTTGCTGGCATTTGAGTTGTTTGCCCGTTTGTTTATTTAATGTTATTCACTTATCCTGCAGCTGAAGGAGCAGCCACTGAGTGTGAAACGTGCCTCCCAATCACAAGTAAATCTTGGCTCACAATCGAGTACTAACATATAGTACTCATATGTGAATTCATTCCTTGAGCTATGCTATTTGTTAAGCAAGTGTTTAAATAGCCAATCGTTGGCTTCATTCATTAAACGAGTTAACGCCCCTAATTAAATAGCTCTAAGCAGTTATTTGCCAAGTCTTCTACCCTATCCAAAGTTTGTCTAATCGGTTGCATATTTGCAACAATTACAGAAAATTACGCACATAATTATGGGTCTGTCCTTGAGCTAACATCAACATATTTACTAATGCAATTATTGCGCATAATTATGCGTTTATGGCACAAATGAAATCAAAGACAAGGGATGCACAACCAACGAAGGTGTGAGGGAAATTATTTAACATGGTAAATCAGTCGATAGGCTGCGAAGGAGGAGAGACCATTTGGGCCTCTGTGGAAATTGTGATTGCAACCGCTAGACTGTAATGTCTCTGCCACTGCCCCCGCTTCCCCTTCGATTGGCAGCATTCCTGCTGCGCGTCTGTCCGTTTGTTTGTAAGCTCAAAACCCGGAATCTCTATTATGCTTACAGTCCGGGTGCCAGCTGTGTGTGCATTACAATGGGAAGCGATTGCGATTCCATTGGAGATTGCGATGTCGATGCTGTGCATCGTCAGACGCCCGATTGCATTTTAATCGCATGGCTTTTGGCCATTCGCATTGTGCGAGCAGTTAATAAACTCGCGACCAAGTGCATTTAGCAATCAGCATGTGGCACGCAACCACACTGTGCAGCAAATGAACATAATCAACCATATTGTTGCCTGAATACGAGTATTTTTAGCAGAATTTGGACAAGAAGTTTTAATTACTTTTATGTCACAATTTTGACACTAGTAGACTTGAATTTCTAACCAAAACAATAACATTCAAACTTTGGCAGAACGCTAGAAAATACTTTAAGTTTTATTTTGATAAAACACATGTTAGAATACAAATAAAATAATGTTATACTACTAGAAAATTAAAAAATAAAATATTACTGTATGTGGGGCAGTCTCAATATTTATCTGTAGCTTAATCATAGTAATCTTATGTCATTTCTAGAAATAGACAAGTTTGTCTAGGTTTTGCCTGTAAAGCCTGTACCTTGCCTTTTTAAGAAGTGAGCAAATCTTTGCTAATTGCTTGTCATAATTCCAAGCGGCATCCTTTCCAAGTCGTTGGGTTTAATCAGACGGCGATTTGTCTCTGTCAAAGCTGCCAGAGTATTTGAATAGCAAAGTTCAATGCTGCAACTGAGTGTCGAAAAAGCCAATGTCCAATGTCAAAGAGAAGTTGCTGCTGTAGATGCCAGCTGTTGTTTTGTTGTTGTTGCCCTCAAATCCGTCGCAGCTCTCAACGATTTATATTTGCCATTTCCTGCCACACTCTCGCACACACACATACTCGTGTCTTGTGGCACATGTAAGCCAGCCACAGTGGAATAGTGTAAAATGACAAAAAGAACAACAACAAGTGGAAGAGAGCCACATCGATGTGCAAACATTAACCCCGAACTCAACGAAGGTCTGCCCGACACTTTTCTTAGCGTTGTTTTATTTTTGGCCTGTCGGTTATCAACTACTCTGCTCCTCTCTATGTTTCCCTCTTCTGTTCCCCTTTTGGTTTGTCGCTTGCTGATTTGTTGCTGATGTGTTCTTTCACTAAATTCACTTAAATTCATGTTATTTCCGCATGTCGCACGCCAAGCACCTCTCTTGCAACTGCAGCAGCTGTAGTTACTGCCAGACTTGCCACACAAATCTTCCACTTCTCTCGGCTTGCAGCCATTTCTTTTGCCACATTTTCTTTGCTTACGTTTTTGCCAATTTGCACTTCATGAATAAGATAGCCGACATCGGCAGCTGGAGATTCAGGCAGGGAAGGAGGAGGAAAAGCGGAGTTGAATGCTGCCCCATTAGACAATTTGCACACACATTGAACCAAATCAAATCGCTGGCGTTGCCTCGGCATGTGTCCCTCTCAAATGTTTGTTGTTGCTAGCCAAGTTAATTCGCACAATGTTTCACAGATTGATGCATTTTCCCCTCCCACACCACCTTCTTGATCTAACTAAACATCCGTTTCGCGTTGACCGTTTAAAGATTTCTTTCAAGTGCGAGTTCGCAAAACAGCATTTCTCACAACACTTTCCCAGCATTTTCATTTGCTGAACTTTAAGCCATGCACATTCGAGCACGTTCCTAGCCAATTCTCAAACAAAATTCGAGTGAATTCGTATGGCAATAAAACTAAAAAAAAAAAGTCCTACAGAAATGGGGCAAACGAAAAGGTGTTTCGAATACACTGCATGTGATGCATTTTTGACGACAACATGCGGATGGAAGCGGTGAGAGGAAATGGAAAAGGGGAGGCAAATGTGTGCTTCAGAACTTTGTTGAATCCATATTCAGTTTTCATTTCACTATGGTGTTTCACCTGTCTTGCTCTACTTTTTTCGTTTTGGCTTTTATTTCAGTTTAAGCAAACTTGTCATATCATGATTCCTTGATGCCGTGCTCAAGGAAACTTTAGCAAAATATTTGAGATAATAATTCTGAAGCATTTTGTTATGAAGAAAAGAAAGAAAGCAGAAGTTGTGGATACAAGAAGAAAGCAACAATGTTGAAAATTAAGCAGAGACGACGTTTTCGTTTGCTTAAATAATTGCATAAGACATGACATATTATAAAATAGTATTATTATAGTAAAACAATATTATAAATAAACAACCATTAATCAATCATAGCAAAAAGCTCTAATCAAATATTTTATGCTATTCTATTTAGATCTTTCGGAATACAAACTGTTTGTCTAATTGCTTGTTGATCTGTTCTAATCCCATCATCTTCTAGTTTAACAGTTCTGGTAATGGCAATTTCGTTGCTTGTCTTTCAAAAAGGGAGGCTTAACTTGTTCCCGAATCAAACACATTATGCTTAAAATGAGCTCTAGACACACGTCGATTCAATACACATTTGTCTCTTTCACTGCAGTGCACATAATCTGCAGACTGTTCGGAAATCATAACGCACTCAGAGTTCAGTTTCCCAATCAAACTTCACTTCAGCAGCATACGATGATAGAGAGGTGGAGTAGCTGGTAAGCTGGGGGGAGTGTGGTTGGGTAGCTGGGAACAGAAACCTCAAATCGCCGAGCATTGAATGCAAACGCACTACAAGTCGCCTCAAAAGTTGGCCCTTGTCCTGATCGCTATTGCAGTTGCAGTCAGTTGTTGTTGTTATTGTTGCCTGGCAGCGTCGTAGTTCATGGACCATAAAATGAGGTTATGCTCGGGCTGCTGCCTGCCGCATGCCCCAGAGTCTTGCCGCTTGGCTCTTCAAGAGTAACATGTTTCTGTTAGCCTTCTGGGTGATTTATGAAGAGCAATTTTAATGACATTTCCCGACAAGAGTATCGACACAATAGCTGAAGCAGCAACATACAGCATGCAACCGAAGCCAATGCAAGTTATTGGGTGTGGGTGCCATCGAGCCAGGCAAGTTGCCAGTCATGCGTGCGCCTTATAAGTGGCAGACACACATCGGCAACGACAACGAGAGACGCTGCTGAAGAGCTGGACACACCTCAGACAGTGGCTGCTGTCACATGCCACGTCCAGCTGCAATTCCACATTCAGTCCAGTTTGTGCAACACTTTGCACAAATAATCGCAGCTCATAAATTCGCCCTCAGTTCAAGTGTCTCGCGAGTTCCTCAGCCACAGATAAGTAAAGTTTAGTTCAAATTGAAGCTTTTGTGACTTTTTATTGGGTCAACTTGAATCAGTTGCATGATTGCGCAATCGTTGGCAAAACTGCACAATCATTTTGACCAACTTTATGGCCAGTCCAAAGCAAGTCAAAAACCTTTGCCCGTTTGTCTTTTTCTGCTTATAATGCTCAACTATGGGTTCATTTTAAAATCGGTAAATAAATAACCAAATATGTATTGTAGTTTGTCAATAGGTCTTTTTTGCCATTCTCCCTTTCCCTTTCCCTGCTGTCCCCTTCTTTTCTTTGCCCATTTCCATTTCAATTGCCTTTTGAGTGGAAAAATATGCAAATATCAATGTGGACAGACTTGCATGAGGATTGCATCGATGTGCAGCAGCAGTAAATTGTAGTTTGCCAAAAACATTTTGCCATTTGTTTGCCAACCCATCCTCTACAACATCATCATCTGCTTACCCATTCAACTGTTGGGCAAAATTTATGACCGAAAGCTGCAGCAATTTTAATGTGTGGAAATGAGAACTCTATTGATATATCGATATGCACATATTATTGACAGTAGCAATTGCAATATGTTCACTTATTGTTCAGCTATTCGATTCTGTTATCCAATCAACTAGAGGGGGGCATAGAACGAGAGTGCATGGCATCCCGATGAAGAAATGCGACGCATGCAAATGTGGCAAGCATAAGGAATGTTGTCTGACATGACAAGTGGTGTGTTGCATAAAAAGAGGCAAGAGATCTTCTTCAAATGATTCTTTAAACACTTAAGTGTGCGAAGGCGTTATTAAAGCTATTATTATATTTATTCAATTTGTTCGAGTAAAGAAAGACTAAATAAATAATTTTTTGGTTTGTTGAGTTTTTAAATATACAAGCGCAAAAAAGAATATCGAGAGTGAATGTCATTGAAAAATAATAATAATAATGATAACAATTATTGTTTAATAAAAGAATTTAGTTTTTTCGTTAATAAAGAAACATATGTTCTGACATTCTAGTCTTTGGAACTTGATAATAATTTGCAGTAAAGTCATGCGTAATTAGTTGTCAAATTAAGTGCGATAATAATATCTCTTCATTAGTTCACTTTCTTTCTTAAGGCACCTTGTAAAGTTTCCACAAGTTTTGTGTGCGGCACTTTAAATTAATTTCAATCTAAAAATTACGAAATGAAACCAACAAAAGCCATAAATAACAATTCGATGTTCTTATCACATAATACGAAGCCCATAGCAAAGGCGAGGCTATAAATCAAGTGGAAAGCGCTTTCTCCCCTGCTCCCAATGTCTCTCTCTTTCTCACTTGTCTGCAGATCCCTTGCAGTTCTTGTTGTTGTTACTGTTGTTCCTGATGCTGTTGATATGGGTATGCGAGTGTAAAATCTAACAACGACGTCGCGTGAATAATTAAAATGAATTGCCCAAAGTTTTTCTTCTGCTCATACGATACGCACTCCTACTGACCCTCCTTCCATCCACTCTAGTTCGAAAGCATTTTCCTTTATTGCTTTTTAAAGTCATCTAGCCACATGTGTGTGTGCGAAATGGATGAGTATTTCTGGCACAATATTTTGATAGCCTCACAGTCAAAGCAATAAATGAATTAACACCCAAAACTGATGATGATGATGATGATGCACGGACAAAAGATGAATGAAAACTTCTCTGACAGCTAATCGGTTTTCCACTTGGCTTTTCCAAATGGCCACCATAAGGCGGCATTAATAAGCTTTTTATGATCTATAATTTGTTCAAATATTTCAAATTTGTTTGAATAGAGAATACCCGTTCTGTAATTTGTTGCATGATTGATTTTTCTTCGATTTCGGTTTTCCTCGCTTTTCCTATGAGAGTGGAGTACATTTGTGGTGTTGCTGTGTGTGTTTGCGTTTAACCCCATTAATCAATGGGTTGCCCCGTTTTGTCTCGCTTTGCATATTGCAATTCGTTGCGCTCGAGAGCAATATCACCAGCAAGAAACAACAACAACAATCAACTTGCTGTGCGTAGTTTTTCTGTTTTTGGATGCGCTCGGCTGTTTGAGATTTATGACCCTTCAAAATGCAATTAAATTTAATTGAAGCGCGAAAAAACGCACGCGATTGTTTGTCTTTTTCACACGCCCAAACTGCTCTCTCTCTCTCTCTCTCTCTTTGTCTGACTCACTCACTCTCTTTTGCTGGGGTATTGTGTCAACTCTGAATGCAATTTGGAGTCACTCATACGCCCAGTTGGCCATTTAATTAATGGGACCAAATGCGTTTTGCAGTCGAACAAACCAGCAATAAATATGAAAAACACGCAAATCTTTTACAAATTTAGTTTTTCAATTTTAGTTTTTCCACTTTTCTTTTGCTGCTTTTGTTGAGTGTTTTCGTTTGTATAGTTTTTTTAGGTTTGATAAAGTTTTAATTTGTACACTTTTTATGTTTATTTGTCTTGTCATTATGTGCTCTCTTGGACGCCTGATTTATTGTTGAATACGGCGAGAAGAGAACAACAATATTTGCATTGAAGTGTGGAAATGCACATTTAATTATTCAAACAGTTGTTGCTGCTGCATCTGTTATCAGTTGTTGCAGTATGTTTGTATTGCGGTTGTATTTGCGGTTGTTTTCATGTGGTTTATGCAGTTAAAATGTTGAAAGCAAGAAAGTCAAACAAATGAATGATTTGTATTTTGTGTAAAGTAAATAATTTAATTTATAACAGAACCATAAAAATATTGGAAAAACATACAATTATTTGAGCTCTTTTTCAAATAAGAAAATTGCACAAACAATTAGATTTATTCATAAATCCTTTTGTAAGCAAAAAGGCTTTGCAATGCCAACAAGGATATATTAAATTATTTATGATTGTCAATATTTGCCATAAAATGCATAAAAAGCAGGCGAAAAGAACAAAGGCAATGAATGCTAGCCAGGAGCCGGAAGACAACGGCAGCTCTTGTGGTTGCTCCTCTTCGGGTTCATAAAACGAAATAATAATATTTACAATAAATAAAAGCTCACAAACATCAAATCACAACAAGGATAACAACAAATATTTATGACGCGGCAAAGTGAAATATGAAAGGGGGAGAAAAGTACAATGAACATAGTTGGATTTTAGCACGTAACTGACAGAAAATGAGGAAAAACGCAGGAGCAGTTCCTTTCTCAGTTTCGAAATTGAAAAGGACAAGTTAAGCGTTTAGGTCCACAAGTACAAAAAATAAGAGAGAGAAAGAAAAGAAAGATGAAACGACTGGAAAAAAGGCTCTGCAGCAGCCGCATAAAACGTGGCTAATAGAAAAAGAAAAGGCAGCGTAAAAGCCGCATAATAAATCATGGCTGGCTGGCTGGCTTGACTTGCCCCTGCTGCAGTGGCAGTGGCAGGATGTAAAGGACATTCGCATGTTCATAAAAAGCTAGTAAAATATATGTATATACAAGTATATATCCATATAGAAAGAGAAATGAGGAATAATAGCAAATAGCCAAAGCCATAGTCAAAGCGCAAAAGCAAGCGACAAAGTCAATTATGCAACAAGCAACTGAAAATGGAGATGAGGATGAGGAGTTATGCTTTAAATTGACTGCTGCCAGACTCAGACGGTATTATTGAAATATTAATGATCCAACATTATTAAAAACTTCCAGCCACAGCCGCAGTCAGAGGCGGGAGTCAGGAGGCAGGACACGGGCGAGACGATACCAATCTTTGGCTGCAAAGTTTTCTCTTTCGAAAATCGAATTGCAAATTGCAATCAAAACTTAATCAGTTTAGAGGCTTAGACTTTGCTAAGGCTATAGACAATTTATCTGCCTCTCTCTTTCTCTCTATTTCTCACTCACTCGTAGTCCCTTCAGCATTGCTCTCTTCTGCAACTTTTGACTGTCTCCCCGTCAGCTATTTGTTCAGCTTTTCATTAGATAAAAAGCGCGTTGCGAAGCTCTGCCAAAAATGTGAATATTTTCGAAAATTAAAAGGATTTTGTTCGTCAATATTGACACAAGACTCCAGCGGGCAGCGGTCGTTTTGACTGAATGACTGACTGGCAGCATGCATTTCGGGGGATTGTTTCCATGGCCAAGCCAAACGAAAGGCAAACACTCATTCAGCAATTTCGAGTGCCTGAGTGCAGTAACAGCACTAGTAGCTTTTTATTCATTTGCTCAGTTTTTTTATTAAACTCTCTCATGGTTATGATGTGTACCATATTCAAAGCCCAAAGAAATATTTGCCTTTTTGTTGAGTTGACAGAATTGCAGCGATTTTAATGGATTATTTCGTCCATTTGAATGTTCGTAGTTAATGAACGATTGCCAGTAAAATATGTCATTAACCACAGAGTTGCGAATAAAATGAATAGTGTTTTTTTTTTATCAATATTTTTGACTGAATTCAATTGCTATATTAGTACGTATAGCGTTTTCTACGAAAAAATGTTCTCCAATTAAAAAGTTGTAAGTATTTTCTGAAGAAATATTGCATTTTTTCATGTATTTAATTATACTGCAATCAATCTTATGTCTTGTTTGCTTAATTGATTACTTGCCACCATAGTGTTATCGCAGCTGTTACCCCCTGATAAGCCGAAATCACCTGCGTCCCCAAGAGCTCTTATAAATCATAAATGAGCCTACAATAAATGGGGAAGAGAAAAGCAAAAAACTGCTGTAAAAATTAGCACAAAACAATTACGTGACTTGTCAACTAATTACAATATTATGCCCATTGACGGACATCCCGTCGCTACACTTTGTCTCCTGTTGCCAGTCTCCTGCAGCTATGAGGGCACCCATCTCTTCCCCTTGCTCCATCTGTCTGCTTGGCTTGATAATTAACGCGTGTCATTTATGCGTGACAGCGAGGAAGAGCAGCTCATAAAAATGCCACGCGGGCGACACGCAAACATAATTTGTTTAAGGTGTCTGTACCTCTCCCAACCCCGTCCACATCTCCCTGGCCCTGTGCTCCTGTCCTGTTGTAATTTTTATGAAAATTCTGCAATAAATTAAAAATTATTGCCATACTTTGTTTTTTTTTAATGTTGCCTTTGCTTTCTGTTCAGTGTAGCTTAATTTTATACATATTCCTTATTATTTTCATGCCATTTTTTTTGTAGCTCATTTTATGTAAATGCTGCGCACAGGTGATAAAGTTGGCCATTGCCGAGCTCCATTATTCATTGTAGCGCCATCAAGGATGCCATGCTTCTAGGGTTATTACAATTTATGCAAAGGCATGTGCATTGAGAAGCCGACAAAAATGATAGCCTATTTGTTGCTAGATTACTGAAGATTCCCAAGAGATCATTTCAGTGTGCTAAGAAGCCAGTGTGTACTTTAAGTTTATAATGATAATGATACTATTAAATGCAAATTTTTATAAATTCCAATTTTAATTACCATTACCTTTTGAATAACAAAGCATAACATCATTTTCAATACTATATATATTCCTTTTTATATTCCATATTATTTGTTTCATTTTTATAGGTACACTTTACTTTCTCTACCCAATTTTTATTTTAAATGTTTATGACCCACTTTAACATTATTGTTCTCAATATTTCCTTTCTCAACTGCAGTTTAACTTCTTTTTAGTACAATCTCAGAATGCGAAAGTAGATTTATTTCTAATCTATTGTTTTTCCATCAGCATATCTAATATAATAATATATTTTCATTCAAAGAGTCCTTTTGCTATTGAGAACCTTTTCTTTTAACCTTTTGCTGAAAATTACAACTCATTATGCCATCCGCCCAATTCGCTTTTTTCTCTGCTTGGCTTTTTATGCATTACGTCTCAATTTTTGTTTCCTTTTTATATTGAAATCCACACGCAATGCTCGTATCCACCAAGCCCCCTATCCAATCGTGTGTCAGCCCTAAAAAGCCTTTTACGATAGCCCATTTTCCCGTTTTGCCGTTAGGGATAGAGCTGAAAAGAGGAACAATACACAAGCGTGACAACGCCAAATGTGACTTTGAAAATTTGATAAATGACCGAAAGTTCAGTTCGGCTAAAGTCGACATCGACGTCGGTCGCTGAATGTCTAGGAAATGAAATAAAAATCGAGCAATAGACCCCAAAAAAAAAACCAAAGCGGAACTGAATGCGGTACGAGGAATAAGGAAACGCAGAAAGAAACTAAAAGAATGAATCGTTGAGTGGGTGAGTGAGTGAATGAATGAATGAACGAATCAATGGAAATGGAAACGTGCTAGGCAAACGAAAACAGAAATACAAAGCAAACTCGCGACACTTTTGACAACAAACAGACGGCGACGATGGAAAACTGCAACACGGAAAAAGCGAGCGCCACATGTGCGTAGACTTTTGTTGTAGACTGTCGTCATCGTTGTTGTTGTTGTTGTTGTTGTTGTGGATACATTTAGGCGCCCCCTTGACTTTGATTTGGCGTCACAGTCGCAGTCAAAGTCAAAGTCAACTCGACTCCAGCCGATGCGAGTCATTCTTCATTTGTAATGCCGGCAGCATTGCCGTTTGCCGCAGCTCCATGCCACGCCTCCTAAAAGCCTACACACACACACATACGTACATAGAAACACTTCTATTAAGACTCTGTCAGTAGCCAAATTGGCTTAGGGATCTTGAGTTCTTAACAGAAAATTGTTTGGCATTTATTTTGTGCTTATTGGATACTTTTGCTTCTTTTCCAACTTTCGAATTGGCACTCGATTCGGTAGGGTGGGGAAAGGAAGTTTTTTTCTTTGGGCCCACATCAAATATTGATATTAAAAAATCGCATCACGTCGCTTAAGTTTGTAAATAATGTTCTGGAAAATTTATTAGTCAAGACCCTCGAACGGCTGAGCAGCCAATTGACGAACCACTGAATGCCTTTGTCGTCACTCGCTGGATCAGAGTAAATGTGATTTTGTTAAAAATTTACTGCCATTTGGGCATGGGTTAGATGTTGTCTGGTAGACTATGGACCTGTTTGACAGGTGGGAGTGAGTCGTCGCATTGAAAGCGAAAACCAAACGAATCGAAATCGAAAACTGAAAGACTCAATGATTTTAATGTGCGATTAGCTTGATATTAAGTGCTGCACGTATATAATTGAAAATTTATCAAGCACACAATATGGAGAATCATTTTTAAGGCACCGTATAGCTTAAGATTTAATGTATTTAATTTATTTAAAACTTAATAATAAAAGTTTCATTTCCTATAATCTATCTGAATATCGAACTTCATTTTTCTATAATGTTATATTTTATCAATTTTTTAACTTTGAGACTATTGAAATAGTTTGCTATTCAAGTTGTACACCAACATTGCTTACAAAAATCTCATGCGCCACCCAATGCCATTGTATTTAATTGTAAGTATTTCGCAGTTTTAGCTTTAAGCTTTTCGAATCAACTTCCGTAGCTCCTTTTATTGCTTTTACTCAGTTAACTTGCCGACTGCCATTAAAACAAAGACACAATGCAGAGGGCGAATTGGCTCACTTAAAATGCTGGACACAAAACTGGCCTGCCACTGCATTTGGGGCTGCCGCAGCTGCCTCCCCTTGACAGATAGCAAAGCACGAAAGGAGGGAGAAAAAAGAATTAATTTCTTCTTTAGATAGAGCAAAGTTACTTGCAGACTCGTAATCAATATAATTACAATGGCTATTCGAAAATGTCGCACACGTAGTAGCATGTGGCAGGGTAACGAAAAATTTGGCAACTCCGAGGCACGTAGCAGTTGCAGAGCAACAGGAAATAATACACATACGCACTGTGCGACGTATCGAAAATTATAGGCAAACATTTGGAAACGGCAAGAAGCAGGCAGAGAGCGAGAGTTGGGTGGCAGCATGTTGGGGCAAGTAATTGACAAACATGCCACATGCTACTAAACACAAATTAGAGAAGCTGCTGCGTGCAAGCAGTCCATGGTAATCAATTGATTTTGTCCAAAAAACAGTCGCATGGCTAGTTGATACCAGTCAAAATGTCAATTAGGCAGCTTGTAGCCATGATGTGGCAAGGTTTGGGGCAATACCACAAATGATTGCCATTTGCATTTTTAGGCTGTTATTTTTTTCGTCACTTCAAAATGGTTTTTATGCAAATGTTTCTAGTGGTTATTTTGTACAATCTGCTATTTAAATAACAACATTAATGTGCGTAAACATTTTACGCTCGAATGGCTTTAATCGCGTGAAGAGGGGACGGGGGGGAGTGATGAAGAGAATGGTCATTTAGTGCCTCATTGTTGTCCATTTCGGGAGAGGCTATAAAAACATTACGCCCAATAAAATAATTTCCTTAATGATGTTGCCATTTTTGGGAGGCTGGCCAAAAAGCGTCGCAAATTTTATTTGTACTTATTGTGACTGGCGCCCTCTGCTGGTCACTTGCCAGCCATATAAATAAACTGCAGCTGCTTGCTGCTGGCTGTTGGTCGCTTGTCAACAGCTCAGTTCAGACTTCTCTTTCTCTCTCTGTCTCTTTCTCGCCTAGCTTTCAGCCTTGTAAACTTTATGCAACTACTTCTCGAACTCCATTTATCAGTCTCTGCCGCTGTTTTTCCTTGACTTGCTGCTGCTGCTTCTTCGTTTATTATTGGAAAATTTGGTAGCGGAGCTCGTTTATCAATGCGCCATTAAAGTGCGCTAGCATGTGGCGCCCTCTGTCGGACATGGCGTTTGCCAAATTGCAATATGGCGATGGCGATGGCCATGGCGAATGGTGTTGCCTGCATATCCGTCGAATGACAAACGTTTTGTTGTCCTGCCAGCAGCAATAACAATAACACCAACAACAACAACCTCAGTCTGTCCACTGCTTGTATATCGAAATGTCGCGCTCTATGGTTGTTGTTAGAGGTTGTTACAATTGTTGTTGTTGCTGGCTGCAACTAATATCCGTTTCCGTTGTAGACAAAATGTGTTGCCATTTATAATGTCAAGTGCTTGGCGCAAGGGCAAACTTATGTACATGACTGGCTGCTCGTTTGTGTGTGTATAGTGCATATGTACGAACGTGGTATTTGTGCATGTGTGTGTGGGTGCACAACAAGCATAACAATTTGTTCGCCCGCCCGTTTCTCATCTAGCACCATACACAATTTAGCAGTCCATGCAATTTCAGGCTTTCAAGGAGGCTAACAAAAATTGAATGAATAGTAAATTCTTGGAAGAATTAAAAGATGTGCAATCGAAAGCCGTTCTATTTTATTATTAACATTAATTAATATGTATCCAGTTATTTATTTAAATCATATTAGTTTCTTTAATAACAATACTAAAATTGAGTTTCCAATATTCCATTTTCGTTTATAATTTTCTCAGTTGTATTTCAGTTCTGCTATTTCCATTTAATTGCTGTAATTTGTCCCTCTGAACTGCTCTGTTAGCATTTGGCAAGTGTTGCAATTTGTTTCTCCTTATGTAAAAACTATAAAAACTTGTATCCTCTCTGCAACCATCCAGACCAGGAAGGTGTCCAATTCATAACGTTTTGTGGGGCAGCAAACGGCAGGCAACAGCAGGAAATGTGCCAACGACAGAGACAAATGAAGTTATTGAAACCTCATTATAATGGCACAGACGAAATGCGCAAAGCAAATGTGAAACAGATGGAGCCAGCATGGGGTAGGCGAAAAGAGAATAGTGTGGGGAACGGGGGAAAACGCAGCTAATGCAATTCATCAAATGTCAAAATGCACTCGGAAAATCAACAGCCAAAAAAATCCTAGCATTAATCAGACGGCACAACACAATTGACCAGTTGGAAAAGCAGCGTGAAAAAAAAACACTTTGTAAAAGCTCTTGAAAATAGAACGAAAATTTAAAGAGGAGTTGGCACTTTGTGAAACAATTTTTCAGAAAATTAGCCAAGACATTGGCCTGGCCTGAGCTTAGCCGCCAGACAAGATGCTCTATGACCCAATCGAGCACGTCCAAAACTAATTTCTCTTGATTACGCGAGGGAGGCAAGTGAGAACAGAAATGAGAATGGGACCGGAGTCAGACAAGAGATGCGGGACCAAATTGGATTTAGTACTTCAATTTTAGAAATGCAGACGCCACCAAACTAGAGATGAGTCCGTGACTCGCTAAAGAGCTGTACAAATAATTGATCAATATAAATGAACAACGTGGTATTTCGTTCGTTAACTTTGTCAAGCTAGTTCATTTGTCGTGCTTGCGTGTCACGCGCTCATCTCTAACCCCAGTCTTCGCCCGTCTCACTCATCACTTCTCAGTTCCGTGTGCTTAAAGTGTTAGTATGCGACCGGGGTCTTTGGCATCGAGACACGCGCCACGCCCCGTCACACATTGGCTGCCACTTGAAATCGTTTTAAACTGCCGCCAAATATGAAATATCATTTGAATTTTTCCCCTGTGCTTGTGCGCACACAATCTTCAAGTGTCTGTCAAAATAATTAAATGAAATGGCCTCAACACAAAATGCTGCAGCCTCAGCTTATCACAGCCTTCCAGCACCCAAAGATTTGACTAATGTTGCATTTATAATTGCTGGAGAGGAAGAGGATGGTAAGCTGTGGAGAAACCTCACCGAACATGCTAAGAGAGTGCAGCCAAGTGCGGAAATGCCAGTTAATAAAAGACAACCACGACGATGACTATTTAGTTTTCTGATTTTTTTTTTTTATGAGCTGCGTTGATTAATGGAAGGTTACGTGATTTCTGGCATAGTTTAGTGATTAACAAGGCAACTGCCTCGGCATCGGGACTTGCTTCTGGGTGCGCCTGGATGCTGGTTATAGAATATGTATGAGCGTATCTTATGCAGCCGATAGTAGCTTCTTTTCTCATAGTTTAATGAACTTTTCGCTGCTGTCAGCAACTTCCAAGCTGGCAATGTGGGTGGGCAACGCTTTTAATAATAGTCTAACTAAGAGTACAACTACTGAGACTCTGTCACAGTCGACGCAGAAAGTTAATTGAAATGATGACGCTGTAATTGAAGAGAACACCACAATTTATGCTCTAATCAAAGCTATGATTAACTATGATAAGAGCGCAACTGTAAACGTAATAAAACCTAAGACAAACAACGCTTGAATTTATTATAATTAAAGAGTTTTGTCATCAATTAAACGTGAAGATGATAAAAATTATGCTGCTCTGCTCAGGGAGTTTAATAAATAAAGTAACTTTATTATTTGTTGTACTTCAAAGCAAAGTAATGAATTTTAAATGGAATTTTATTTAATTAAGAATAAATCTAAAAATGATTGAAGCATTTAGCTTTTGGGGCTACATTTAAACTTCTTCTGAGAAATGCATGCTTTGACCTTTTAGTAGCAAATAAACATTAATTAAGCAATCATATTTTATTAAAGAACTTAGAAAGTCTATAAAGTTCTTTTGAATAGCAATTTTAAGTACGGAGTAAGCTATTACCTTATGGATAGATCTCTTTATATTTCAAATATTACATCCTGTTATCAAGCTGACATCCTTGCTTCGCACACTAACCCTTTTGCTTAATTATCTGTCACTAAACTTACCTTTTGGCACAATATATATATTTACATTTAAATTTAATTTTTTCTTCTCTTGCAGGTATGTTATTCTAAAGTGAAAGGGTCACTTTAACCTTTTTGACAGTCAGATCACGCCTGATATCCGTCTAGGCTTGTCTGGTCTGGTTGGTTTCCCCTCTTGATGCGTATCGTGTAAGTGCCAGACACTTTGACCCTCACACACATGAACCGAATCACCTGCAATGCCAATATTTAGACACACACATGCACAAATACATGTACACAAACAAGTGAGTCCCAGCAATCCTCTGACAATCCCTCACCCAAGAGCTGTTAAGCTGTGCGTTAAATTGCTAAAAGCCTTCGTAGTTGGCTTAAACTAAAAGCTGGCACAGCACAGGATTTGGGTTTTTGGCTATTAATCAACTAAACGTTACAACTATTTGAAATAGCCAACTCACCGATGGCGTAGTAGAGAGATGCAGCGATGGAGAATGTCCCAACGTTGAAAGTAATCAAAATTTTGGTGCGCGGTCCTTTTCAGTTAGCCGTAAAAAAGTCAACTGAATCGAATTGTTAGCTCATTTTTTGTTTTCTTTAGCTGCACAGCCAACTAAAACTTCATGCCTGAAAAACAGGCGGCAAAAATGTGGCGCACATGTTCATCAATCAAAGCTGTAAGCCAGCCTCAATGTTTGTTGTTCTTTTTCTTTGCTTTTTTTTTTCACTTGCCCCTTTTTGTTTTGCTCTTTGTCTGACCAAATATGCAAATATTGTAAACATTTTCCGTTCGGTTTTCAATGCAATTTTCACACACAGAGACAAAGTTTATTTGGTTAATAGTCGACCTTTGCCAGATAGATGTGTAGTCAGCTAAGTGATGAGAGGAAAGAGCAGGGGATTCCCTTGTGCCGTAACAAAGGACGCTTGTTAAAAGCTTCACGCTTCCTGTGTACCGTTTGGCAACGTTACTACAGAATAGAGAGCCCAACAATTTTGTCGCCTTGTCGCGCTTTTGTGTCATTGTCACCGTTGCCTAATTGCACTAACCACAAGCCCCCCGCCCCTCGCCAGTCACACACACTACCCCCTTTTTAAGGTAAAAAAAAACACTTGAGTGTCATTTGGTATTTTTTGTTCCCCTTCTTTTTCACGCGTAATGAGTGCGAAACGGACAATGCGAACAATGCATTGGTAATTGTATGCGGCTCGTTTTGTATTTGTGTGTGTGTTCTATTGTTGTGCGTAGTTTTTGAGGTCAGCACATATTGTTCTCAGTGTGTTAAGTTTATCGGCTGCTAAATCACTTTAATGGCCTTTGTTGTGCCAACGCAAAGAGTTGTTGGCCAAAAAAAAAAACAAAAAGGAGAGATTGTTTGGCGTAGATATATAGCATATATAAAACTGTTTGATCAGCAATCGATAAACATAATTGAACTCAAGTTGATATGAGAAAAGTTTGTGAAACTAAACGAATTGCTTGCGATGAAAAACAAAAAGAAGAGTGCAAGAATCAACTCAGCTTATGATTTAATATTAAAAAGACCTCTCTATTTCTGTATGATATTTTATTTACTTATGCAGACTTTTATCTTTTGATTGTCTAGTATTGCCTTCAATTTATATTTCCAAATAGAGATTACACTTAATTAATTATTGAGTTTTGTGGAATAATATAATTTCTTTCATTGAGAATCTCTACAACCTACTACAATCTCCAGCTTTGTTTTTGTCACTAAAAAGTTGCGATTGCCCATCAACATTAGGAGCTTACGACCATACATCCTTTTCTGTGTATTTCAAAGCAGCATATTGTTTAATCTTCCAGTCAGTTTCCTTATGTTCCTTCTGTTTATCAACCCTTTATTTTTCTACCCCAACTCAGCAACTCCTTTCTTTAGTATAGCAGCACTCATTTCATTCTACATTCTGTGGCCACTCGTAACATTATTTAATTCCTTGTTGGTACCTTTTTCAATCGCCTTTGTTCCCCACTTAATCCCCAACAAATGTGCCTTATCTTTGTGTTTTGGATTTTCAAAAAAAAAAAAACTTTAAGAGTATTTTACAAACACATGGAACAAAAATAATCTCCACATCGAGCTAGACAAACGATGAAGGTAAAAGGAGAAAAAAAATATTATGAAAAACATACATAATTCATAATTCGTTTTTAATAACAACACAACGCACTGAGGGAAAATGAAAAATCCCGACGAACTGAATAGAATAATACGGAGCACGAGGGGAGAACGGAAGGTACTTAAACACACGTGCGCTTTATCACACAGAAAAAGTGACAGGAAATAGAAGGAAAAGAACTGCTTGGCAAGAAGGGGACAGAGTGTATGTCTCATATGCATTTTGTATTTCTCTGTTGTGGAAAACTTTTGCAAAAACCTTGCTCCAAATCCACAGTTCCGCATTCATGCAGTTGCCTCGCAAAAGCGCCTAAAGTTGCAACTCCATGCCGTTATCTTAAGCGTTGCCATATGTCGAGTAGCTGTGAGCTCGTTCTACGCTTAGCTTCTTTTAAACCCCACTGCTGGCTAGACACATTTGTCATTTTATTTGACTTGTCGCCGGCGTTACCACCTCAACGACGCCAAGTTTTTCTAAGAGTTTTTCTAGCCATTTATTGCAGCTACGCTTGAAAATGGTGTGTCATTTTATTCACAAATTGTGTAGATATTTTAATAAGTCTGTCTAAATAATCTTTTTTTTGTTTGATGTGACTTGGTCAGGATTTGGATGCCATTTTAGTAGATTGCTGAACTTAGATAATTAATTCTGAACATTTATTGAAACAACATTTTTTGGCGCAACATTAGAATTTCAAAATAATTATAGTTGCAGTAAGAGATCTCTTTTAATTAAAACGATAATAATTTTCGCTCAGTTTTTATTGCTATGACTTTATAAATGTATCCCAATTAAATTTAAACAGCATGGTTATTACACCATACTCTAATAGGCCATATATTCGCAATTACTGTGCTCTTTCTGCCGCCAGCTGGTATTTATTGCCACACAATAACCGCAACTGCCTGTTTTATGAGGAACACCCAGTGCGTAGTTTAGGCTCCCTTTTCCACAGCAGCTTAACATTAAAATTATGTTTAGTACATATAAATTATGATCGAAGACTGTTTTGCTAATCTTCTTAATCTTTTCGTATCGTTAACTGCACACAAAAGCCTTGGGTAAAGTGCAGTTTTGAGCAGCTTTCACCCCACACACGCCAACCCCTCTCAAGTCAGCAGTGGGCACTCAATGCATCATTCGATTCAATGGCAATGCTTAGCATTCAATTCTCTAATCAATTTGGTAAACATCTGTCGCGTCCAGGATCAGGATAAGCAGCTCCTGCGACGCACGCGTCGCTGCTGACGTCGCAACGTCAACACAGCATCGACGGCTGCTGCACATTATCCCATTTTGTAATGCACACGTAGACGATTCCCAGATGTCTCTAGTGTGTGAGTGTTTGTCGAGGGTTGTTGATGACAAAACGTCTGTGGCACATTTTTCAATGCATCTCCCTCGTGTGTCCCGTTCCGTCTGTACCGTGTGGTAACCCTCGACTCCCTTGCCACACTGCCACTGCCACTGCCACAGCCGTTGGCATAGTCCAAGATTTTAGTTTCCTCATAATTCCTTCTGTGCGTGTCTCATTAACACTTCGATTACGGCGCACTTTTTGCCACCGGAGGGTTGCTTTTCTGGAATGATATTATATATTTTGTTTATCCCCAGTACCTAAAACAATTCTAGTCTATGGTCTAGGTAAATAATTGCTCGGTCGCCTTCGCCTTCCTTGTTATGAAATGCCTAATGAGGCCTGACGTGCACCGGGAAATTTTATGTTAGTGAACATTTTTCAATTAGTTGAAATTTATGTGAACGCAACGGCAGGAAAAATAACTTCGTTGGAATGTGCTTACTTTTAATTTAAATTCTAGTTTTTAGTTAATTGTGAAAAATTGCCGGGTGAGATACGAATAAGATATGCATTAATACAATTAGTTAAGTTGTCAAAGTTGTCGTAGCAAACGGAAGTAAAAGAGGGTTGAGAGTGGTAAAATTTAAATAAATGTAAAATAACGTTGGAATAAATTTGCCTCTTACTTTTTCAAAAGACGCCCATTTTAGCTCTTGTATATACATTTAAGTTTATAATCATTTTAATATTTTTTATCAGCCATAATTGGGGTTTTACAGTTACAATATATTAATGTAATACTGTTAAGAAAACACAAGTTAAGCTTAAATACGATTTTTGTTAACTTTATTTTATATTCCTTTCTCTAACTGTTATTTAATGTACACTGCAATGATCCCATCAGCTGCCAGAGCAAACCTTTTTGCAACTGCAACATCTGCCCCCTATCGACATGGACCATAAGTGACTTAGGCATGCATAAATCCCATTCTATTTGAGCCATTGCCAATTGCAGACCATAAATCACGGCGCCGAACGCTGAGTAAATCACAATGTAGCCAAATAAGGTCCGATCGGGTCACGTGCCTCTGCCGCACGTCACCTTTCACACAGCAGGAGGAGAGGCAAACAAGAGTGCGACATGCAACATGCCTAAATGAGGCATGAAAGATTGCGACAGACGAGATAAAGGCGCCTGCGTTAACATGTTTATGGGAAGCCTAACTTGAACCATTGGGGTATTGGATCAGCTTGAATTTATCAGTTCTTCAATTTCTTTGCGTTTTTAATTAAAATTTCTACAATAAGCAGAGAGTGCAAGTTTTCGCTGCAAGGCAGCAGCAAAGCATTTTAGTTGTCAGACAGATGTCAGTCATTGTCAGATCCAGTAATAATTATTATATAATTGCCAGGCGAGGCTGTCTGCTCACATTTTGACGCATTGCGAATTTCAATTAATTACTGCCTGGCAGTCTCAAATCAAACATGTTCAAAATATTATGCATACGAGTATATTTGTCTGTTTGTTGGCCCACTTCTGTTACAATACCAATTAAACAGTTCAGTGCCAAGAAATTCTCCCTGCATGGCATTCTACACAAGATGTTTTAACTCAATTTTGGAAACAGCTTGCAGTGTAGTCTTGACTTCAATTCAACGCTTCGCTTATAATTTATGGCTATTAAATTGCATTTGCCTCTGACATTCGCTTATGTAAGCGAGCTGAGCTTTTGTTTTAGCCCCGAGGCCTTCATGTGGCCATTCACCAAACTGCACACATTTGTCAACCAACACTTTTGGCCTGGCTTTGCAGCAACAGTTCATCTTTGGCTTCATCTTTTACTTGGCCAACACAACGCTCAATTAGTCGACTCGACTTTCCCACGCTGCCTGCCAAAACGAATTCAATGTCACGTCGCAGCTTCACAACAAACTTAAAAAAAATTAAATCAAAAGAAGCCAAACTAACAGAGGAGATGACAGCGTTTCCTGCGGGCGCTAAAAATAGTAGAACAGCAAGAGCCTCTATAAAGACAATGATAATCAATTATGAGCAGTGGGTATATAAAAAATAATATAAAAATATTGAAAATCAAATGAGTGCAGAAGATATTATATAGGACTAAAATCTATTTGACATTATTGCAACTCAGGAAATTTGAGAAGTATGTTGTAAAGCTGATCAAAGTCTTCAATATTAAATACATTTATATTTAACTCAGATTCTTTGAGTGATCAGAAATGATCAGTTGCTAAATTTTAGTTGGCTTCCAATTTTCAAAACGTTTTTTTCTGTGTATAAAGTATTTTAAATGTCGGCAACCTTTTATCAAACTTATTGCTAGGGTATGCTTTAGTTGATCTCTTAATGTTATGAGAATGGACTTGCTGACATTCGTGTGACTTAGCCCACGCAACCACTATAAAAACAACAAGTTGAGGCGAATTCCCTTTGCACTCCTTTCCCTCACTGCTTGTCATCCCACTCGCAGCACTAGTAGCCGTAGTCTGTCTCGTCGCTTGCAACGCCTGCCTCTCAATAAGCGGCAGTTCCCTGGCGATATTTATGCTGCCTGCTGTGGCACAAAGTAATTTGCATGCGCGTTAATTTGACATGCAAATAAATGTCGTATTTAAATGCAATTAAAAATGTTTACTTGGCTGCATTGAAGCCGAGGTCCCAGGGCTTCCAGCATCGACCGAAAATACTACTTCATGCCATGTACCCACAAATATCCTCGACTTGGGCATGCCTTCACATACGTACGTGTACTGTAGGCCGCCCAAGCATTCCCTATGCTACGCTCCAGCCCCATCTTCTGCAGCACGTGTGCAAGTTAAACAAGCCGAAACCGTGACGTTCCCTGTGGGAGTTGTGGATGTTGCCTGGCGCAGCGTACAGAAGGGGCAAAGTTACTTTTAATTTGCGCTACTTTTTAATTTATGATGTGGCATAATGGAAAATCAACTGAGGCAAAGACGACGATGACTAGTCGTCGACTCGTCCCAAGCTCATCATTATCATTGTCAGAAGTTTGCTTGTTTATTGTTGTTGTTCTCGCAGTAACAGTAGCAGTTGCAGCTGCAAGTTGCATTTGCATTCTGTGCAAAGAGGCAATCCTTGTTTCGAATTTACACGCTGCGGAGTCAAAGACCTTGTCATAAAAGGTAGCTAAGAGTGAGCTTCCATTGTTGCCCTCGGCTTTCCTAGATGATTCTCACAAAGTTAAGTAGTTAAGCAAACTAGATTTACATATGTAACACATGTATGCTAGCATTAACTTGGCTTGAGAATGTGATGCGTAATTTTGTTCATAAACTGAGTAAAATATTAAGTTGGGTAAGTTTTTGACTTTCCATTACAATGAGATGAAGTTTGTTGTAATAATGAAATTTACATATAAAAGGAATTATTCTATCTAATACTATGTATGTATATACTTCATTAAAAGTCTTTTTCTTAGCAGGAGGTGATTTTTCTCTACTTTGATTTAAGGTATTTAACTTCTCAACTTTCTATAGATATATTTCTTGTTTAGACATTTCTCTCGTTTTCTACACATTTTCCTTAATACATATATCATTATAATACCTTCTAATCATCCCATACTCCGCTCTAGTATTTCTGTTAACAATTCCTAAAGATTTAAACTATTTGTTTCTTACTCTGTCTACCTATCCTACATTCATTTCACTCCAATTTTATTCCTATGCTTGACATTGCTCTTTTTAAACAAGAAAATTGATACATCAGCATCACACTCAGCTACCTGCAGTGTGCACTGTGATAAATTCACAACACATTCCAAGCACTACCCACACACTTACACTTATACTCACATACACAGTCCTCCAAATACTCGACAAACATTGAAAATCGAGGCGCAACTAATTTGCCAAAATGTCAAGTGGCCGTTTAGGTCGGTTCCAGTTGCAAAGAGCTACCGCGTTGTTGTTGTTGTTGTTGTTATTGTTTGCTGCTCAGTGTACACTCGACAACAAAATGCCAACAAAATCGTTCAAGTGGCAGTGAAAATTTCACGTATTTCGGGCGAACAGCAACGAATTTGTTCAAGTGCCACACAGCAACAACATCGACAACAACAATGTGCTGTGATACCAAACAGGAGGCAACAAGTTGATGTTGTTGCTGTTGAGTTGCCGCTTTTATTGGCAGCACAAATACGGTTCTGACTTTAATTCTGTCCGCCATTGTGGAATCTGTAAAAATAATTTGCTACGCAAATATTTTCTTGCAGCGATTTCGTTGAATTTGTGCCACCAAAGTTGAAGAGTTTGTCATCAGCAGGCAAACAGCTTCAGACTCCCATCTCTGAATCAGATTGGACAGTTCGAGTTGGAGTTGAGTCATGGCTCATGCTAGTAGAAAGTTAAGTGCAAAATGTAAATATCAGAACTAAATACAAGCAAATAAACTGATTGGAAATAAGAATCCAATTTTAAAATGCAAATTATTAAAAGGATAGTTTTCATTTAAGAAAGAGAATTAGTAAAGGCCAAATCAAATTTTTTTTACCAGTAATAAACAGTTCATTTTTGATTTAGTTCTTCCTCTTTTATTTTTATTAAATTATCAAAAATAATTGCAAGCATTATTGTAAGTATACACGAGGTACCCTTTTGAAAATGTCCTTAATAACTTTTCTACACTATTTCCTTAATTTTGCAATTTTCCCCGTTTTGAGACAAGTGCATAACTCAACTGGCGACACAGACGCTTCCTACTTGGTCTGGTTATTGCCACGCCCCATAAAATCAGAGTTCAATTAACATGTTTGCGTAGTTTACGATCGTGAAATGTAAAACAAGCCATTCCAAGCAAGCTCAGAGTGATGGAGACGAAGAGAGAAGGCGACTCAGTGGCAGGGAGGTAGCACTTAACCCGTCGCAGCGAAATGGTGGCCCCAATAACACTTAAAGTCGCATATATGTACATATGTATGTAATGTACGCTCCGACTTCGATTGCAATACTGGGGCATCAGTTGTCCAGCAGCCACTTTGTGGCCCATTTAGAGCTAAATGCGAGCAGGCAAATTATGGAGTCGTTAAACTAAGCGCAAAAATCGGTATAAATATTAATTTTTAAATGGGAAGCTGGAATGTGGTTGTCAACGATGGTTGTGGCCGTGTTACTGCAACTGGGTGGCAAAGAGGTTGGCATCGTTAAAATTGCAGAAGAAAGTGCATGGAATGAAGAAATGTGAGCTAATTAGCATTGCCAAATTTGTACAAATTGATGAGCTGACGACATACATATTGGGTAAATTTATACAAATTAAATTATTAAAACGAACCAAGGGCTTGCCAATGCCAAGAGGGTAACCCTGTCCCTCCTTTGCTATGGCTTTGTCGGGCTGTCAACGTTTTGTTTTTGTTTGCTTTAACCGCCGCATGGTATGCGGCTTGTCACTGCCAGCCCAGTGGCTCGTCTCGTCATCCAGTTGCTGCCGCCTGTCCCCGTTGAGGGAGGGAGCGGATGAGAATTCTGCGGGTTTGCAACGCGGCAAAACTTATTTATAAACAAGCGAGAGCGACTATAGGAAAGGCATTCGGGTACGATTTGGTTTGGTATGGTTTTGGTTTGGGTTTCGGCATCGAGCATAGAGACATGGCCACTGTCACTGCCATGGGGGAACCCCATGAGAGTCCGTGTCAAACATGTTTAACAGAGGACTACCGCAACAACAATGAGCATGACAACAACAGGCAACAATAACAAATAAAATGAGAACTGGTTTCACTTGGCAATGCAGCAGTCGACCTTTTGTTGCTATTGTTGTTGTCTCGTTGTGACAATCAAAATAAAAATAATTCAAATAGCCATCGCAATCCCCTCTATCTGCAGCAAACCAAATGTTTGCAACTGTCACAGAGAGTCAACTTCAACAAAAAAGTTGTATTTCGTTTGATAAAAATGAGAAATATATTTCGGCTTTTGTTTTGCATACTTTAAAGATTAGAAAAATGTCACAAAAATGTTTGCAGTGTTTTGAAGTCCATTTTTTGAGTGAGTTAAAAGCATGTCACCAACAGATAAAGATGGATGAGTTGTCATTTGCGAAGTGTAGTCGTTACATATTTACTTATTTATATTTAGAAAAAGTTCTCACAAAACAATAAAGTATATTTTTTAAATAGGTTTTCTACATTTAGATTTTCTTAGATTTTCAGCTATCAGCACTTTACTACTTACAAAATAATTTTATATTTTTTCTACCGAAATAATTTGCTTATTCTTTTCAACTACATTTTATGACTTGACCATTTGCCAACTAAAATACAACTTTCTTTGATATTTCTGTTATCGAACATGTCTCTGCATTTTTTGTTTTATGCCATCTGTCATCTTCAAGCAGCCCTCTTATAATATTTTTTATGCGCCAAATTCCCCCTATACTTGCTACACATCTGTCCAACAATTTGCGCATTTTTATGACACTAAATGTCACTAATTTGACAGGAAATGTCAGCAAAACAAATGCGAATATGAAGTATGCCATTAAATGCATAAACTTTACGAGTTTATTCTATTTTTTTGATGGACTCTTAACGCCAATTTGTCGCATTAGTTTCTCACAAAATGTGGCACTAATGCATAAAGTGGTGAATAAACAATAACGTATGAGGGTTGACGAATTGACTTGGTTTCATTAATGTTAACCTAAGATGTTAACTGAACAAAAGCGCTAAAAAAGCTTACTTTTTATCACTTTAAAAATAGATTTAAATGAGTTTTGCTTTAATTATTTCTCTGCCTATAATTGTAGTTTTCGACTAATGGCTTTTCGTGGCATTTTGATTACTCTCAAGTCAATTTGCTGTTTAGTCCCATCGCAGCTGCCTTCAATTTCTCAACAATTGCAGCGTCTTGCCTTATATGGGGCCAGCACATTCCATTCATTGGCAATGTATTGGCCAAATAAGGTCAAAATTGCAAGAAAGTCAAGTCAAACAGGAAACATGCAAGTTGGTTATGATTTCTTGGGAAGTGTCTGCCTTGCTTGCTTGTCCCTTTCTTCTCTGCATCTGCCGTTTGCCTTAATCCTAATTTATGCGCAAATAATGATGAGGCAAGCTCATGTTGCACACTGTTTGCCCCTGCTATCAACTCAACCCTTCCCCAACTCTCTCTCTCTCTCCTCGGTCTGTCGCTTAATGCATTTGCGAGTCTGGCTTTTGGCCTTTCTTCTGGCCGACGTTAAGATTAAGTGGCTTACATTTTGCGACGCGTGTTGCATCCACCGAGTTGCCGTTATGCATTTTGAGTGCCAGACAATGGCAGCACTGTGGGGTTGACGACAACGTGCTTGATTCTGAATCCAACTTAAATTGGCTTTTGGTCAGACAAAATCGTCTTCAAGTTGATTCATTGATCATGGCTTAACTTGCGAGGCGTTCATAATGAATTGTAAACGGAGCCACGTGTAGCTCGAAGTCAAGATACAGTTAAGTAGATTTTAGTGTAACAACACTTGACGCTCCCCCTTGCAGTTTGCTTCACACTTACCCTTGGTGCCATCTTCAGCTCACGGTTCCCATGTCCACTGGCCTGGCTCATTGCGCTTCATTGCACTCCGCAAACTTGCTACCAAGGTTCCGATTCCTTCCCACTCTTTGCGTCCAACTGCTTCTTACAACTGTTCTTCTTTTCCTTGTCGTTTTTGTGTTTTTTCGACCATTTGTTGGACACGACTGCAACGTGTTCCACTTCATGGTTCTGTTATTTTAAATTTGTCATGATAATATTTTGATTGTTGCGCAGTTCTTTCGCTTCCCGCAGCCCGCTTCCATGTTGCTCTTGAGCATTTCTCAAATATTATTATTATTATTATTTTATAACAGTTCCCTTTTGCCGTTGCCGTTGCCGTTGTCGTTGCCTTTTCCTTTGCCACATGCTCCACATGCGTTCTTTAAATTAGATTCTGCGGTTTTCCTTTTTGTCTGTCTCTTCTGTTTGCAACCCCCCAAATCAATCGACTTGCTCGTCTGTTTATTTGTTTGTTCGTCTGCGGTTAGACATAGTCTCCCTTCTCTTTGCCGACCCCTCTCTATGCTTTGTTCTTGTAACTGCTTGTTTATCTAAGCAACAACAACACTGTCGACTGCCATCGTTCGCTTGTTGTCTCCTGCTGCAAATGATATTTGCCAAGTTGCTAATTAATTAGACGCTGTCGAACTGTCGAAAGTTGCCTGCGCAGCTTGCAACTTATTTTTAATCGCAATAACATCAACGACAAGTACAACAACTGGAAGACTACACTTGGCATGCAAATGAAGAGACTCCGAGATAGACAGCAAAAGAGACGATGCCATAATCCAATTTAAAAAACCATTGGTATTGCTTCCTCCGTTCCCTCCTGCCACATAAATCAACGCACACTGTGAGTTTCATTTAAAATTCATATCTTGTCAGAATGTAAGTTATATTTTAAGCTTTTTATCGTCTTTAAAAAACGGCTGCAGTTGTCAAGTGACACGCCTCACATTACTCATGCACCAAGTGAGCCCAGTCAAAGATCTGAATGAAGCTCAACGAATGTGCTCAGACAAGCACTACCTGATTGGGGATGGAGGGGAATGAGGCAGTGTCGGAAAGGGAATTCGAAGATGACTGGCGCTGGCGCTTGTTGTGCTTAGTTTTTGGCCATCGCAAACGGTGTGTGGATAGTTGATTTAATACGAGTGTTGCCATTGGGGTGACTCACTGTGAGTCTGTTGAAATTATTAACTGCTCAGATAAAGATAAAAGTCTAAGAAGTGTACTAGATTATCTTAAAAAAATCATTGATCTTTTCTATTGATTCCCTTCAAGAAATCAAATTAAATTACTTAGAAATACTTTTATTAAACAATTAATACGATTTTATATTAGATACGTTCGAATAAACTTACAAGTTTTTGTATGTGTAGCAAATTTAACATTGTTCTAGATATTTATGTCTATATTTCCCTTTCAGTATTTTCTTATTATTGAATTACATTTAATTGGAAATTTAGTTCAATCACATATTCAGTCATTCGGAACTGCAAGCAATAATATTTCGAGTACTGTGTGCACTTTACAGGGCCATAAGTCAAGCGCACTTCCGCAGCTTTTCGAGAGATGAGAATTAATGTGATGCCATTTAAATAATTGCACTTATTGTTTCAGATGTTGCCCCAGCTTATTCGATTAATTTTATGAGCTTCCAATAGTGAGTCACCCTGTGCCAAACAGCTGCACGCCATCAGTTTTATGGCATGCCAAATCTTTGGCCATTTAGACAGCCTCGCACAAATATTGCTACAACTACAGCAGAGCATGAGAGGCAGCAACAGCAACAACTCAATTGGCAGCCACGTGTTGCATGTAGCACGAAATTGCTGTAAATAATATTTATGTTATTCAGCGACGTCTGCTTAACACCTCATGTTACGGCTCGACTCAAAGTGCGCCTTACGGCTAGTGAGCACTGGCCACAAATGCGAGCTACTTAAAGTCGTCTCATATATCAGTGACTTTATGGCTTAAATGCGTTATAATTCAGGCCCAATATCTGCTCTGGAGGCCAGCACCTGTTTGGACAGCTGTTGAAGTCGTTGTCACGTCTCTGGTACTTGCCACAAAACGAGTACGAGTGTGAATATGAGTGCATTCCATCATATTCATTTGCCACATAAATAACATAAGAGTTTCCAACTGAACTTTGATATGTTTTGACTGGCTTCTCTAAATATGGCTAGCACCAGATGGCCAACAATTTAATAGTTAATTGTGTGTGCATTAAAGTCGTTAACTGTGCAATGCTGCACGGTCTGGTTGTAAGCTTGTAAATTTGCCGCTAATCACCAAACTCTTTGCCCCAACACGCACTTAATGAGCTGCATTCGAGGCACGACATTTTTGCGTGTTTATTTATAGCCAGCAAAATCCTAACCAAGTAAATTATGGCCAATATTAAGTTGATAATCGTAACAGCAAGCAGGCACAATAATAGCTAGAGACAGAGCCACAGCATGCAGCAAAGAACGGTGGCAACTGTTGCTGGCGCCAGGCAAGTTGCTGTTGTCGCAGTTGTTGCAGTGGCACGACGACAACGACAATGTCGCCACAATGTCTGCGATTTTTATCTTCGAGCCGGCAACTTATCGCGCTTGTTGTTGTCGCTATTATTGCTCCTCTTGGCCATGTTTGCTGCCTACAAATTGCCAGTTGTCGTGTGAGCCAAAGCTGCATTTGCATTCTGCTTACTTGCGACAACGGATTGCAACAAACACTGTTGCAAGCGACTGTCAACGCTTGCCTAATTGTTGCACGCTTTATACATTTACAAATATTTCGAATATACCGATGTAAATCAAAAAGGTCTTCCAATTAATCTTAATAATATTTTTCCTCAGTTAACAATAAGCTACCTAAATACTTTTGATGTAAATCTCAGTCACAATATTTACTTATTATATTGTATGTTAATTGGTGTCTTAAATTGACACCATCAGCTGAACTTGCTTTGCATTTTATTAGCACTCTATTGCTTACACAGTTTAGTTTTATTTGTGATAAATTTCGGCATTTTTTCCTCGAAATAAATTTCATTTTTCCGCTGAAATACGTAAATGCGAATAATATTTTTATGTTTTTATTTGCGTGTGAGGCACTTGCCATTTGCCGTCGCTCATAACGCGCCGTTAACTGCATTAAAATGACGGCAATTGTTTGTTGGCTTTTGTCAGGTTAACAGCTTAATAATTTACAAACCTCTACTACTCCCCCCCTGGCCATTTCTCTCTGACTTTGTCACATGTGTCGCGGTCATGTCAGAGTGTCTGAGTTGAGGAAGCGCTCGTCCTGTTGTTTGTTTGAACCTGAGCCAGAAAGGCTCTTAAATTATTTACATACTCGCCACATGATTTGCATGCGTGGCAACTTTGAATGTGTTTTAGTGGCGTCTGCTGCTGCTGTCTGAGTCGCATAAACATGTCATATTATTATTTTACTGTCTGATAAAAGCTATGACCAAGCCATCAAGGCAGTCAAGCAGTCGCGAGGTAGTCAGCCAGTCAGCCAGTCAACCATGGCGAGTGCTGGCATTCGGACTGCGCACTTGATACTCGCATTTTTATGATGATGCGTCATAAAAGGGCAACAGCAGCCGCACAGCTGAGAAAAGAGGCAACAAAAAAAAAAAAATAACGGAATGTAAAGTGAGGGGTAGAAAAGTATTTGAAAGGACTTTGGGAGGAGTTGGTCTGGAATCTGTTGCGCCAGCTTATCAATGCAAAACAGACGCTTGGCATTAGCCGACGTCCGAATGCTGCCTTTCAGCATTCACTTCATATTCGAAATCACGCCCTGCCCCTCACGCAACGCAGTTGCCGCATTGTATACGGACGCGTTGAAGCAACCCTTGAGGGATTAAATTTCAACAGTTTTGCTGCACGTTGCGCATTCTTGGCCAGCACTTAGCAAGATTCACTGGGCTGCACTACCCAACCGCTTACCTGCCAGCCTGCAGCTTTTCTATTGCCACGTCTGTATGTCTGGGATTGGAAATGGGTCTGGCGGACGGGCATTCAGTTAATGAATGTAATCGCCATAAGCTGTCTTGTTTCCATAGACCGAAACTGGGGGGCAAAACCAGAGTTAAATATACTAAGTACACTCTCTAATGAGGGAACCCTATGTACAGAATATTTGCCAGTAATTGGGTTCCACCCAAATTGTTTTTTGGGGATGCTTCACAATTTGTAAAAGCACGCAAAATGCATTTAATATTGAACAAAAACAAAAAAAAGACTTATGTTTGAGCAGTTGCTGCTGGTTGTTAGTCAAAACTGACTTTATACTAATAAAAAGCAGGATTAAAACTTAAAGGCATATTGAAAACTTTAGAATAAAGCTTAAAGCAAATTCATTACGAGTTAAAATTATCAGAGAGTAATTGAAAATTCTTGTAATATGAGCATATTTAGTTTCGCTTGAGCTCATCTTTTTATACAAATAATTGCTTAAATTGACTATTAGTTTAACTGAAATATAACAAATAATTTCACAACTGTTCAAATGCTATGTGAAGTTTATTTGCTTAAAAATTACAGTGAAAACTTCCACTTTTTCACGCTCTTTGGGCAAAGTTATTCGTAGTTTAATTGTAAAGGCAGACGAGGCGAAATAACAGCATGGGTTAAGTAAATAGAATAGCGACGAATTGCAAATAGAATAAAATAATCAACAAACAAAGTTGCTACAAATAATGTAATGAGTATACGCCATGTCTGACAACACAATTGTCAAATTTGGATGGAGAGAGACGGAACGAAAGGCAATGAATGCAATGTTATTGTTTGTGTAGAAAAGTGAAAAGCATGTAAATGCCGCAGGCGAGTATTACATGGGGAAGTTGCGGATGCTACCCTGAAATGTTGAGTCGTCATCGTTGTTGTCTGACAAACACTTGAGCAGCTGGACAATGCGTTTGGCTGGGTTCGTGTTTTGCAGGAAACTGAAATAATTGTGGAAGTTGACGTCACAGGGTGCACGTTTCAATGGCAAGTAGGCCGCAGGGCAGCACGAAGCAAGACGACATCAACACTAACAGAAGCTGCTAGGGATAACAAACAAGCGACATGCCTCATTATCATAGAGAGAGAACGAGCAGGAACAGGAAACGAGTTCAGGCAGAGCGACAAGCTCAGGCAAATTTTAATGCTAATGAATTGAAATTGTCGAGTTGCGAGTGGTTAACGTGCCGTATGAGCAATTTAATTGCTGGGAAAAATTAAAAATTGCTGCCGCATGTCGCATGTCAATGTCAAGTGCAAATGTTGCAGCGGCTGCACCGCAGCCAGAACATTGTTGCCTCATTGTTACAAAATGAGGTTTTGCTCTGGAATTTGAGCATTGGATTGTTGATTGTTGTTGTTGTTGTTGTTGTGCATTCGAAATTGGAATTTGGCATTGGTGTTGGAATTGGATTTGTGTGTCCGCTGGGCATGTAATTCATTTCTTTGCCAGTCCTTGATTTTGACACGAGTTGAAAAACTATAAAAAATATATATACATAAAGGAAGCCCCGCCGCAGGCGTGACTAAAGTCCGCCGCATAGCACTTCATAAAAAAGCCGTAAAATTTAACGACTGCTTCTACATACACACCCACACATATATATATATATATATATATATACATATATATACATCCAATTTATATTTTTTTGTGATGTCATGCCTTTATCGAAATACTCGCTATTCTTTTGCAGACGGAACTCTCGCACAATCTGCAACAATTGTCGGAGAAGGCACGTTCCACAACCGAGTTCATACAACGACTCAAAGGCATGAGCGACAAAGTAACCGTAAGTTGCCCAAGACGATGCAAAAAAACATACATACATATATATGTATTTATTTTTTTTAATTATTTACGCGCAGGAATCCTGCATTGAGTTCGAGCGTCTGGTACACGCCCAATGCGAGGCTCTCATCCAGGCGATTCATGACCGTCGAGAGTATCTGCTGGAGGCCATACGCATGGACAAGGACACAAAAATCAGAATACTTAAGGTGTGTAAATTGTTTCGTGATTTACAACAAGTATTTCCTTCACTTGCTCTGCTTGTCTGTCTTTTGCAGGATCAACAATCGAATTGCACGGGCAAATTGCAACAGACCACGGGACTCATTCAGTTCTGCATCGAGGCATTGAAGGAGACTGACAGCGCCGCATTTCTGCAGGTGTGTAATTCAGATAAAAAGTATTTATTTTTAACAGGTAGGTTTATCGAATTATCTGCCTCTTTTCTGTATTTTTAGGTTGGTTCGATGTTGATCAATCGTGTGGCAAATACAGATATGACTTGGCATCAGGAGGTTACCAATGCTGCGCCACGCGTCTCGCCAATTGTCGACTTGACACTCGATGATGCAGCCCTGGCACGGGCTATTGACAATTTGAATTTTATACAAATGAAAGGTGCGTTACTTTTGAAATTGAATCAGTTAAGAATAACTAATCATTGTTGATGAAAAATAATGTAGCAAAGTAAATAATATACGACTTACCATAAAGACAATTACAGTAGAGGCAGAAAATAAATATATTAATCATACGAACTGTGCTAAAAATTAATTTAAATCTTCATAGAAGAAGCTATAACATACTCGTATGTAACCAGAAATATTCAGAAGATCATTTCATTGTAGTTTCCTTGACATGTTTCCTTTTAAAAATATGCTTTTCTCTCTGCACAAACTCTTCACTAATAACGACTCTCTTAGACTTATATGACTTTTTAAATAGATGATAAAAAAATATCTGGTTTCTAAGTAAGCAGTGTAGATAGGTTCCACTTGGAGAAAGTATTTTCAACGATTTCAACTCATTTTGTTTTATATTGCCAAAACCGAACATATCGTAAATATTTGTCACTAATTTCCACATGGTAAGGTAAATTTGTGGCACCCCCCAAGCACTTCAACACCTTTAAACACACACTCACATCAGTCGACCCACGCACACCCTTGGCAAGTGTTGAAACAATAGCGAGCTCTCATTAAGTGCCATTGAAAAGTGTGCTCTGGAGAGTCATATAAAAATAGTTGAGATAGTTGAGGACAATCCCTGGAGGAATACACTGCTTTTACCATAAACCCCTTCTCCTTCACTCCTTTTGTGCGCCCCCATTGCATTTTGTTTATAAATAGAATCCGTGTGTGAAGCAAAAGGGGATAAAGTGCAAAGTGTGAAGTGAAACGAATCGCAGTTCCATATATTGCCTAACAAATTCTCCAATGTATGTAGGAGAGACACACCCATATATACACTACTATACAACTATACATACATATGCACACCTTTAATACCACAAATAAAAAGCAATTCATAGAAAAGTGTTGAAACTCGAAACTTTTTGCCTTGCCATTGCTTACAATTTACGACCATACCTGAAGCATCAAATTATTCCACAATAATATTAATAAAAATGCATAAATAATAACAAATATATACATATGGTATATTTATATAGCTTTTAAGAAATTTGAAACTGTTAGAAATGTCTAACTTTTTGTGCTTCTCTTTTATCTTGCGCTGCCCGCATACACATTACACCACATTTGTATGTGCCGCTTGCTCTCATTTTCGAATACCACAAAAATAAAAACCAAATATAACAAACAAAAAAAAAAAAAACATAAGCAGTCAAAGATGAGGATGAAAGATGTCCGGCAGGTGAGCAACTAATGCAACCCCATCATCATCAACAACAACTCAACAAAATTAAACAAACAAAATTTTGCAAAATAATTTTTTAACTATTTTTCGTTTCACAAGAATTTCATGAAATTTATTACATTTTTCTTTGGCGTTGTTTTCATAAACAACAAAAAATATTAAAACAAACCCGAAAACTTCTTCTTTGGTGCTATTGCTATCCTCTCTCATATACTCACCCACACACACATTCAACAACCCACCCACATGCATTGCAAATTTCCAGTGTCGGCCATTTTGTTTTTCCACGGCTTTTGCTTTTGTTTCTGGGTGCGCGCCTACGCATAATAATTTTCACATTTTCATTTCAACAACAACCAGAAAATGCCACAAAAATAAAAAATAAAATAAAAAACAAAAAATCAAACAGAGAGCTATAAACAATTCTTTGCTATAGCCGAATTTAAAATACTCTTCATACAATGATTTCATATAATGGGATTAATTGTTTCGATAAATTATCAATTGAATTTATTGCTAGCTATAAGGTTAATAAACCAACATAAATTCTAGATAAAAAAAAAAATTCTATAAAAATAAAAATGGATAGAAAAAATTTGTGGAGAAAATATTGAAAACTTCTTAAGAAATTAAACTGTTTATAAATTGTTTCTATAAATTTATAATTTTCTGTATAAACATGTATTAGTAATTGTTTGTCGTTGTATAAAAAAAATAATTCACACCTACCTTTGCAATTTTGACTGTTGAAATTCCAAATGTTTAATTTGCAGGACTGCAATGAAAGGAAGCAAATTATAGAAATGTATTATTATATTAATAGATATATATTATTATTATAAATAGTATATGATGGATAATGGAATAATTATATTTATAGCTAATACAAATCTTGCGACTCATGCAGTATACCCGCTTTTAGGGTTTGATAAAAGCCGTCAAAATATTTCCTCTTCCGCTGCGGCTTCGCAAACTGTCAACGGGGCAGAGTTTCAAATGACATAAATTTTTGTACGCACATTTATTTTATATTTTTATTATTTTTGCCTTTACTGGCTATTTTCTTGTTTTTTTTTTTTATTTGGTTGTTCCGTCTGGATGCCGTCAGCGCCCACAAGCTCTTTATTATTTGAAGCTTAAGCTTTCATTTTATATTTTTGCTCTTTTTTTGTGAAATGGTTTGGCTTCTAGTGTCCCTCCTTAGCCGTATCCTTTTCACTTCTTCTGATTGCCCACCTTTGTTATACTCCTTCATTCAAATAAACTTCAAATGCAAACTTTTTACCTGCCTTTTTGACATTTGACAGCTTGGCGCCATTTTAATTTGATGTCAACAACAGTCGCCATTTTAATGCTTATTTTGTGGCACATTTTTCGGCACTCGGGTGCTCTCATTTATGTGCCTATACGTGTCATAAATTTTTATTGTCAGCCGTTGCTTTTATGCTCGAGGCGTGGCACAATTAGTGTTTAATGTATGTATAATGCTGGCAAAATTTCAGAGCTCAGATGGGAGCAGATTTCTTATGGTTTCGGCAACCTTTCTAAGTGCTCTCCCATCTGATGTTCATTTTGCATTTACGGATGCCTCACATATTTAAGATTCAATCAGCCTTAATTTGCTTCTATTCAATGCTGAAAGAGAATTCTTTGTGTTTGCTTTCTTATTCCCAAGAGTACATAATTAAACTGTAATTTGGACTTATTAAATTTGGTTATTTTCACAAAAGTTTTAGGATGTAAAGGAATTGAATACATGTGTGTTTGTCTTTCATGAGAAAACCTAATGTTATCGTTAAAAATAATTGTAATTGTGTAATTTATTATGATCAGATCGAAATTGTTTTCTGGGATTTATATTTTAGTTTCGTGTTTGTAATATTCATGTGCCTCAAATCAAAGTATATTTTGTTTTATGGTGTACTCTTCGTTTTGTTCTAAATTAACGGTTTTTTGTTGACTTCCTATTTAGTTTTAACAGACATTTCCTTAACAAACTTCAAATTCAGTTTGCCTAACTACTCACAAACACACTCAACCGCACTCTTCCACACACACATACACTTATAAAGTTTAAAACTAATTCCAATAGAGTTTGCGTAAATAATATTTAACGTGTTGCCTGCTTGCCACGCCCACAGCTCCGATGACGCCCACAATATTGCCAACAGATTGTTCAGCGGAAAATAATTCAGTTACCGTAGCGTGGCAGCCACCTAATCATTCCTTTGTCGAAGGCTATGTCCTGGAACTGGACGATGGTAGCGGCGGTGAATTTCGAGTGAGTAGACGATTGAATGAGTGCTGAAATGAATGTTAAATGAGTGCTGCAATGTCTTGTGAGTGCACACCTTAATATGAATTCGACATTTTGGCAATTTTTGCAGGAAGTTTACTGCGGCAAGGAAACAATTTGCACCGTTGACGGTCTCCACTTCAATTCCATGTACAATGCCCGAGTAAAGGCCTTCAATAGCGCCGGTGAGGGTGAATACTCCGAGCTGATTGGATTGCAAACGGCTGAAGGTGAGTTTGCCCCTAGCTTCCCAATTCCCCCTCCTTGCTCGTCGTCCCCTTCTGCAAGTTGTACTAGGTTTTTCAATTAAATTCCCAGCACTTCGCCTCGCTTTTCTGTTCTGTTTTGAGCTACTTTGCCAACCTGTTTTATAATTTAATCCTTTTCGGTCATGCGCTGAACCCGTGACGTACCATGTCCTTCCCGTTTTTTCCTCCGCCTTCTGCTCTCGTCCACGCCTTTGGCTCATCGTGCTTTGCATGTCAAACAGCCATTGACCCCTTTTTGCGCCTCTAGCCGACCAAAGGCGACTCCATTCGCAATTCAATTCTCACTTGATTGATGCATGCGCCACCTGACAAGACCAATCCTCTCACCCTACTCCCACTGTCTCTCTCTCGCCCTCCCGCTTCAACCGCATATTCCAAATAAAACCGTTGCTTCAAGTTATTTAATTTATTAAATTGCCAGCGCATTCTTGGCCATATACTGTGTTATCCTTCGGGTTTTATTTGTTACTCTCCGTTAATTTGCAACTTTTAATTGATTATTGCTCGGGTCACAAACAGAACTGTTGCTGTCTAGCCTGAGGAGGGGAGGACGTATAGAGGGCTATAGACATTGGACAGCTCATGGAAATGGTTATTTTATAAAGTGTTTACACTGCGACGCGTACGCCTAAGTAATTAACGGGTAACAGCTAACAGTTAATGACACGTAACGGTTCTTTGGGGGTTTCCAGCAAATTGATAATGGGTTGGGCCAGCTTTCTGGGCGAGCTAACACCTAAAGCAGCCACAAATTGGGGCAATAATTTTAGGACCAATTGGTTGGTTAAGTTGATAAAGAAGTGAAGATATGGGATGCTTTTGGAAATTAAATCGAAAATTGTCAAGCAGATATTATATCCAGTATTTAGAAAAATGCCAAATAGATAAACATTTAAACAAATTAAAAAATATAGCGTAGAATATTAAACATAAGCACATAATAAAACAGCTACACTAAAAAATTGCATTGAAAAATCCTAAAATTTCTAATATCTTTCTTTAGGGAAATATTACAAACATTCCAATTAGGAAATTGCATGGCATTTTATGCTGAATTTATAATGTCATAATTTGCAATTAAAATATAAATGTTACAGATCATTTTCATAAATCAAAAGACCTTACCAAAAATGTCAAAACCAGGACAAATAGTCGACGAATATAGAAATAATTCATTCTAAATGTAGAATTTTGTACAATTGAATTTAAGTCTAATTTTGCAAGACAACTTTGATTTACTACCACTTAATATCACAAAGGAAGCTGACCACAAGCCTGTTGCCGGTTATCAACCAGCCCGAATAGCTGAAGCTTAACTTAACAGTTAGCTAGACTAGACTTATTTGTTTTCGATAAATGGCTTGGCATTATCGCAAAATCATATTCGGCCGTAAGCAAAGCCAGTTCCTTTTGGCCACACAATTGCCTTTAGTGGCCAATAAAAAGCCCTAGTGTCGATGGGGCAAGCCTTGGCACGGCAGACAGCCAAGACACTGCAACCGCAACGTCATTATCATCAATGGCAGCAACATTATCCTATTGTTGGCTTGTGGTAAGCGGCATTCCCCAACCGACTTGACTTTGGCCACTTAATGCGCCACAACAATAAAAGTAAATTTAATAAAGTACTCGACTCTGACGTCGCCAGTAGCATACTTTGTGGCGCATAACAGCATAAACTATCAGGCATTGGCATTGCAACGATGCGGGGCAGTTCGAGCTGCAACTGGGCTTAACATGAAGCACTTTCAATGACCGGCGGCCACTTGAGCTTTGACAATATAGAAAATTACAGACTTAAGTTCTAGAAAATAGTCATTGAAGTAGATGAGTAGAGTATAATTTAATTAAAATGTTATTTTCACAACAATATTGTAGTAAGTAAACTTATTGCAAGTTTGCACCACTGTTCAATGTACTAGTGCCTTTAACTAGCGCTGCTCATCTGCCACCTTGGAGACTGTATTTTCCTTTTTTTTCTTTTTTTTTGTACTTTTTTTGCGTCATTCTCTAGCTACAATTTTCACTCATTTTCCATTACATTATTGTTGTGGTCCACTTCGCTTCTTTGCAGTTGCCTGGTTCACGTTTGATCCCGTGTTGAGCGGTGGCGCTGGCTCTGGACTAATCTTTAGCAAAAATAATGCCACCGTCTCGGTGGAGGGCTGGGAGCATCGTGTAGCCCTTGGATCCGTTGGCTTTTCGCGCGGCGTGCACTATTGGGAATTCACCATTGACAACTATACGGCGGACACGGATCCGGCATTTGGTGTTGCTCGCATCGATGTGGCCAGGAACAAAATGTTGGGTAAGTACAACTAAAAAGGGGGTTAGTGGAGGGCGAGGAGAGTTACTCTGCTCTCAGTGGGTTACCATGGCCATTTGAAATTCAATTAACAATGATGCCATGGCCCCGTTTGGGATTGAAAAGCTTTCAGAAAACTTTTGTGAAAACAGAAGTAGGAATTGTTGATGCACAGCTGAAATCGGCACTAAAAATAGATGCTGCAGCGCCACCTAGCGTTGACAAAATGCCAATCGTATGCGCAAAACTTCTCAGCTAATAAGTAAGTGCCTAACAGTGGGACGTAGAACTGATGCTTGAGCGAAGAAAACTTTGTCTCGGCAAGCCAATAAAATGCCAAGGCGGGAGGCTTCATGTCGATTGGTGGGCGTGACGGAAAAACTTTAGCCATTTCTTGGTGCGTGTGCGTGAAAAGTTTCGCAAGAAGTTTCAGTTACCCAAAAGGGCGAAGGATCTTTGGCAACGCCTTCCGTTAGGTGCCAACAAAACCCAAAACCCAAACGACAAACACAAACAAAGCCGTGCAAGACGACTCAAAGTATGCAACAGCAAATTGATTGAAAATGCGTTCAGCTGAGGGGAATTCCCCTCTCTGCACTGCTAAGAGAGAAGGCACGCGCAGACAAAAGTAATTAAAACTGCGACACTTCAACTTTGCGCTTGACAAAAGTTTATTTGTGGTACGGCCTCAAAAGGGATTTACAGCACTTACTGCGACTATGCCAACTATTCATATGGCTTTTAAATTATTTTTAAAGCAAAGAAACATACCATTTAGCACGTGTCGCAATTCAATTCTACGCCACTCTAGGTGTGCAAGTTTTTAAATAAAATGTTCATATTCAAAAGCCACTTTGCAAGTGGCTCCCCCAAGCGACTGACAATGCAGCTCTTAAGTTATTGTTGTTTATAATGTCGCAAAAATGTGATGCATAGTCGGAATAACTAAAATTGTCCCTGAAGAGTAACGGACAAAATGGCAGAGTAAACTTTATAAACTTAAAAGGAATTCAAGTTACGAAAATATCTTAGAAAAACTGTTGCTATACTTCTTATTTAACTGCCAAAGTTACGGTCAGTTTGTAGTTTTCTCAGCTGGAAAACAAAGTTACAGACAGCTTACTTTAAATACACTTTTAATATTCTACTTTCAGGCAAAGATGAAAAGTCCTTTGCCATGTACATCGACAGACAACGCTCCTGGTTCCAGCACAATTCCATTCATGAGCGTCGTGTCGAGGGTGGCATTACCACGGGCAGCACAATCGGTGTGCTGTTGGATCTGGAGCGGCACACGCTTAGTTTTCTAGTGAATGAGATGCCACAGGGATCGGTGGCATTCCGGGATCTCTATGGCGTATTTTATCCGGCGGTTAGCATCAATCGTGGCGTAACTTTAACCATGCACACAGCGCTGGATGCGCCCAAGATGGATTACTTTTAGATCAGAGTTGTGGGGAGTAGCGAATTGTGTACATATGGCATTGGCATTTTGCAGTTATTGGTGTCTATACTTATAATATATAACAATAGCTTGCAGCATATATAATATATAATTCTAATCACATACTAAACTTAACCACAACTTATGCTTATCACTGTAGTTTCGGGCAAAGTTTAGCGACATATCTATTACCTACAATCTATACTCGTATCTACCATTCAAAAGTTCATGCAGCGTTTTTAAAACGCGGCAATAATTATAAATGTAATAATTATAAAAAACGTTGCTTGAATCAAATAATTATTCAAAATAATTGAAGACATTTAACTAAATTACATGTAAAATATAATAAAAAATACAAAAAAACGAAAACAAAAATAATTTTTAAATGTTTTTTGAAACACAAAGCCAAAAACCAAGCACCGTGCAAACACCAAAAACAATTTAACCATAAATGGAGCGAAAAAAAAAGTAAAGAATATATCTAATTCAACTTCACAAAGAATAAATCAATATAAAAGTATTTTAAAGCAAAATCATCGATCGATTAGCAATTAGTGTAGAACTGAGTGTGTATCTCTCTCTGTGTGTATTGCGTATTCAATTGGAAGCCAAAAACTACTACATATAAAAATTTATAAAAAAAATAAGAATTAAAAAAATTTGTTTTTTTTCTCTTCTCGAGGCGAATGTATTTAATCAATTTTAAATATCAACCATATGTTATGCGTTGTTTGTGAGTGCCATTCACAAGTTTTTAGTTGAAAGACTGAATGCAAGTTTAATTTGTAAAACTTGTCTAAAACAGAAAATTTAAAGCAAAAATTCACGAAAATTCGATGTTAAATGTGCAATTAATATTCACTCATGCTAAAATTGCAAGCCAACAATCGGAAAATAAACAACAAAAAAAGTAAAGACTTTCGCTTACAATATTCGATTTGCTTTGGAAATATTATTATAATAACTTTAATATTATTCTAGTACTATATTTATGAATATCATTAAGTTGTGTGTAAATATTAGCATATGTTTTTTTAAATCATGTAATTAATGGGCTATCAATGTATTTTGTTAAGTATATTCTAACTATTTACCTATATTAACCATACATTAATCTATGGACAGACATGTGTATTTACTAGTTTTACATGTGTAACATTTAAATTTAAAACAAAAAAATTGTATTTATACTTTTCAATTTAAGTCCATGCGGAAAAACACACGATAAAAACAAAATAAAATAAAAAAAAAACTAAATTAACTATGCATGTTTAATAATGATTATAATTGTCATAATTACAAGCAGTATGTTAATATATGCATAACATTATGGAAAATGGAAATGGAAATCATTCGATGGCACCGCAAGTAAACGAGTTTATTTATAAAATCATATGAAAAATAAAATAAATAATAAATATTAAAAATGCATATTAAAATTTCAATCGTGTTATTTATTTACTCAGCGGTGCGAAATAAAAGAGATAAGTATATGTATGATTTAATTTATAGGTCAGATAGTTTAGCTATGGCATTTCTCAATTTCATTGGTTAAATTATTTCGAATCAATCGAATGCAATTATAAATTTAATGTACCATATTTAGCGTACCCAAGTGATTTTACCAGTTGATTTTCATTTGGACTTCTCGTCTTGATTCTGAGCCCAAAAGGTAATTGACGTTATTAAATATAGGCTAGCGACTGCATGAAAATGTTCTGTTCTGTTCTACTTAACGACAATTCTTTTTGCATCAAACCTTTTGTTGATTTCCATTTCAACTTTCGCCGTGTGGAATTTTACCCATTAGCTAAAAATGTCAGCTAGGCGAAAGTTCATTGTGCCAATTTTTTGTATTGTGGGGTGTTGACTGTTTGTGTTTTAGATTCCTGTGCTAACGACTAGTATTGTTGTCGGCTTAGGCGCAAAATGTGTCGTTAACAATGTGCAATGCCTGTTGTTTTGGCTTTCATTTACATGGCCGCGCTCACAGCCTCTAGACACTTTTATAAATTACACACTTAGCTTTAGCCCGCGAAGAGCTACAACAAAAATAACAATAACAGCGGTAAATGCAAAACGCTTAGAAAGTTGCATGTGTCAAATGAAAAAGCCGACATTTTGTTGTGCCTGCATGTATTAATGTGTGTGTTTGTGGCTGTGTGTGCTAGTGTGTGTTTGGATTGCATTGTGCATACAAAAACTTTAGCTCTAAGCGAAATTTTAATGAGCGCAACGCTAAAACCGCCAGGCAACTTTCATTATTTTGGCTTGGCATTGTTTGCTATTTTAGTTGTTAACGTTTTTTATTGTTTGTGTTTATTATATGTGTGTGTGTGTGTGCATGTGAGGGAAACGCATCAAAGTGCAATTTTTATATCCGGGTTGGCGTGCACATCAAGTTGCCGCTGCAGCACACACTGAGGCGCTGCCATCGACCGAGCAAGCTAACGGTACACGCCCCACAGCAACTCTGTGGTGTCGGCCACATCCGTTTCCGTCGCATCGTCCGCCGTGTTGCGTCCGACACGATGCTGCGGACTTGGTGCCGTCACTTGCCCTTCTTCTAGCAAACAGCAGCAGGGCAGCATCTGCTTTTCAGCAACATTTGTTCGCTTCATAAATCATAAAACTTTCGCTGCACGTCACACAGCCTGGACCCGCCCATTGTGCCTTGTCGACCTCCAGCTGCTCCTGCTGCTGCTGCAAGTGAGGCTAAGCCCGTCGTCTAACACAGCCAAAACTCTCAAACTTGCAACATTCCAGGCAGCTAACTGCCAACTGCTGCTAAGTGTTGAGTAAATGTTTTCGCGCCTCGTTGCGCTAGCAAATTCCCCAAACATTTTGAGTTCCCTTCCCGTTGTTGCTCTTGTTGCGGATGTGGCACGTGGTTGTCGTGGCTGCCACTTTTCTAATACATAAAATATCCATATTAATACCACTAGGAAAATCAGCTCAAAAGTAAGTAAACCAAGAACTCAAACTTTGGTCAACTTGAGTTCATGAACTCAAAAAGCGAAAATTTAACAGATTGTTCCCCTGAGATGACAATAAGCCAAACAACTAATACAAAGGAAAGTGAAGACATATTCGGTCTGATTTGAATAATAATTGCTGTCAGTTGAAGTATATTTATTTTAGTAAGAATACTCTAGTCATATATGAGATACTCTACGTATGGCCCAAATATTTACATTTAATATATAAGATAGATAAAATCAACAACTGATTATTTAATATGATTGTTCTCGAGCTGCTCTTCCCCAGACTTTTCCTTATTAGTCTTCTCAATTTCAGACTTATCCATCTCAGACATCTTAAATGCAGGCTTCTCTTTCTCAACCTTCTCCGCCTCAGGTCTCGCCATCTCGGAATCATTCGCTTCGTGCATCTTAATTTCACTAGTTGTTATGAGTATCATTTCGGTGCTTGCAGTCACAGTTGTCGTACCAGCTTCCCATAGTTGCATTACTTCGAGGAATTTAGGCTGAGCCAAGCGCCTGGAGCTGATGCCCCAGAGCATATCAATATGATTGAACTTCTTGTTGGGATACATGTGGTTCACCACAACATTGGACAATCGCTTGGCCAAACGCTTCACATCCTCAACGGCCGAAAGATAATCGTTCTGTGCATAGTACAAACCCATTGGAACTGTAATGCGTTCCAATTGATAGTCTGGAGGTGTGGCATTTCCATAGATGCGCAGGTTTTCCTTGCCGTAATCATACTGACCAAAACGCGTCGATTTTCGCAGCTGAAAGTAGTGCTGGAATTGCTTGGAATTGGCGCCAGCGGGAACATGACCAAAGATCGCGGGCAGCATAGTCTAGGAAGTACAAAGTTTAACAACAATCGCGTTTAATTTGCCAATTACCCACTCGATTGGTTTCAGCCGGATTCTTGCCAAGTATTTGCCAGAAGTAGTACAGACAAGTATGAAGTGAAAGCGAGGATGACATGCAGTACGTGAACAGCAGATTCGAGTGACGCGTCACCTCAAAATTATCGCCGAGAATATTCAAGGTGGAACGTGCCACGGAGTAGAGAGGTGCTTTCATATGTGTACAAAATGCAACTGGAGCCAGAGCCTGCATCACATGCACTTTGGCATTGTACTCCGGGCGACTGGAGGCCATAACAAAGAAGGAAGTGGTGCCCTGGGAGTGGCCAAAGTAGCTCAGCTTACTGAAGCCCGTCTTGGTCAGCACTGCATCAATCATGGCCGGCAAATCGTATATGCCAATCTCATGAAAAGAGAAGCTCCAGTAAGTTTTGTCCGTATTGGGATTAAGCTTGACATGATCACGAGAGTAGCGATTGCCACGCACGTTGCCCAGCCAGACATCGTACCCAGCATCGTAGAGAAAGTAACCCAATCCACTGTGTGGTCCCATAATAATCCATGTGCTGGAGCAGTCTTCCAATCCATGTACCAGCAACACCGGCTTAGCGCCAGGCCGAGCTATCCGATGCATGTGCAGGATATACTTGTCCTCGGTGATCACCTTATGATCTTCTGCCGGATACTTGTACTTGGCCAACAATTGCAGCTAAGTATCCAAAGTAAGTAAATCCAAATATAATCGATACTAAGTCATCTTCTCTATTTAACTCACCGTAGTGAGTGTACCGTCCTCAATTACACTGGCTGGAAAATTATCCTCCAAATAGCCAGCTCTGCTATCTGCCCAGTGCAGGCTGATGCAGTACAATCCCAAAAGTTGCATCCACGTACAATACGTATGCAACATGGTGCAAGATCAACTAAATACCATGCTCAAACTCGCAGCTTTTGGATTGAATTTCTCGCCAAATGAACAATTAGTTGCGCCAGCGTTTAGTCTGCCCCTGAATGAGTTAATCGGAATCAAACTGCAGTACAAGTATTTCCATATTTACGCTAATTTTTGTTAGACATCAAAGTTCAATCAATCTGACAGGAAAGCTGGAATTAGGGCTATCGATTTGCAAAGCGAGTATAATCTGTAAGTTAATTGCATATTTAGTCAACTTTACCTAAGTAAGTACATGAAATATTCGAGTCATAACAGTTGCACACATGCAAATACATACGAGTATTTTAAAAAACATAGTGTTGTGTCGAGCAACAATTTTGCGTGCTTAAAATAATTATAATTATTGTAATACAGTAGAAGCTCACAAATTAAAACCTTCAGTAAGTAGAGTTGCCAGTAACTAGAAAGTGTATATTTTTAAGAAAAAAAAAAAGATTTTTAAAATATATTGTAATGAACTGGAACCCGTTCTTTTTAGGTCATGCATTTTAAAAAAATAAATGACATTGCATTTATCCGAATGTGTGTGTGTAACAGGCAGAAGGAGATAACTGCGATATACATCTGATATATCTTATCAGAATGACAGCCGAGTAGATATAGCCTTAAATTTCCGCCATCACAAATCGACAAAAGCCGAATTGCAACCACCTTGCAATAAAACTAGAACGTTTTGGCACACACAATCGGACAAAAAACACAGAAGTTAATAATCTTTTATTTGGTTAATTAATTTTATTTCGTTTTTTTGACATATTTTTTCGCTCGCAATTTTTGTTGCATTCAGTTAAAAAGGGTAGCGAGCAAACTCAAGAGTAGCTTTCTTATTTGCTTTTAATATAAATTGTGAGTTACACGCTTTCTACCAAAATCCATGGCCTCATACGGTCAAATCTGGATTGATTAAAATAAAGTCTTTTTGAGAAGGTTTTTAGAGTAAATTTGTCAATTTTTCTTAATTTATATACTAACATAAAGAGCGCCCAGAAACTAGAATATTTCATATTGAGAACTACCAATTACCTTAACTGCAAAGTGAGTGTAATTTTCATCGTCAACTGAATTAGCAATTTTATTCAATTAATTCATATGCACTCACAAAAAGGTTTAGAAATTGTCTTAACACTATTTTAAAACTGAATACATTTATTTAATTTTTTATTCATTGTGGAACGACAACCAACACCATTAAACACTCAAGAACTGATTATTTTTTAAAGTTTGTCTCGGCTTTCTCTTCCTCAAAATTCTCCGTCTCTGATTTATTCGCTTCGTGCACCTCCATTTCACTATTCCATTTCACTAATCGGATCGCTGCTTGTAGTCACAGTTGTTATCCCACTATGCTTTCCGCCGGCTTCCCAGAGCTGCATCACCTCAAGTAATTGGGGCTGAGCCAATTGCCTAGAGCTAATGCCCCATACCATGTCGATATGATTGAACTTCTTGTTGGGATACATGTGGTTCACCACAACATTGGGCAATCGCATGGCCAAACTCTGCACATCCTCAACAGCCGAGAGATAATCGTTCTGTGCGTAGTACAAACCCACTGGAGCTGTAATACGTTCCAGCTGATAGTCTGGAGGTGTGGCATTTCCATAGATGCGCAGGTTTTCCTTGCCGTAATCGAACTGGCCAAAGCGTGCCGATTCATGCAGTTGCACATAGTGACGGACCTGTTTGGAATTGGCGCCGGCGGGCAATTGGCCTATGATCACGGGCAGCATTGTCTAAAAACAAACAAAAGAATTAACAAGATTTCAGTTTGAATTTTCGGCTACCCACTCGATTGGTCTCTGCCGGATTCTTGCCCACTATTTGCCACAAATAAAATAGGCAAGTCTGTAGTCGGACTGCAGACGACATGCACTGCGTGACCGCCAGATTCGAATGAGGCAGCAACTCAAAATTATCTCCGAGAATGTTCAAGACGGAACGTGCCATCGAGAATAGCGGTGCTTTCATATGTGTACAAATTGCCACTGGAGCCAGAGCCTGCATCACATGCACTTTGGCATTGTACTCCGGGCGACTGGAGGCCATAACAAAGAAGGAAGTGGTGCCCTGGGAGTGGCCAAAGTAGCTCAGCTTACTGAAGCCCGTCTTGGCCAGCACTGCATCAATCATGGCCGGCAAATCGTATATGCCAATCTCATGAAAAGAGAAGCTCCAGTAAGTTTTGTCCGTATTGGGATTAAGCTTGACATGATCACGAGAGTAGCGATTACCACGCACGTTGGCCAACCAAACATCATAGCCAGCATCGTAGAGAAAGTAACCCAATCCACTGTGTGGTCCCATCATAATCCATGTACTGGAGCAGTCTTCCAATCCATGTACCAACAACACCGGCTTAGCGCCAGGCCGAGCTATCCGATGCATGTGCAGGATATACTTGTCCTCGGTGATCACCTTATGATCTTCTGCCGGATACTTGTACTTGGCCAACAATTGCAGCTAAGTATCCAAAGTAAGTAAATCCAAATATAAACGATACTAAGTCATCTTCTCTATTTAACTCACCGTAGTGAGTGTACCGTCCTCAATTACACTGGCTGGAAAATTATCCTCCAAATAGCCAGCTATGCTATCTGCCCAGTGCAGGCTGATGCAGTACAAGCCCAGAAGTAACCTCCACGTACAACCAGCGTGTAACATGGCGTATGATCAACTAAAGAGGGCACTCAGTATCACAAACCTGTTTAATTTTCTCCCCTAAAGAGCGGCAATTAGTTGCGCCAGCTTTTAATCTGCCACTGACTAAGCGTATCGGGATCTCATCGCAGTAACATTATTGTCATATTTTGGCAAATTTTTACTGGGCTGCACGACAGGGGCAAAGTTCAATCAACGGAAAGGGCAGCAGTTGTGGCTCTAAATAAGCCAATCGAACCAATTAGCTGTTGACGAATGGGATAAATAGCCCAAATTGTGTGGAAAGACAGAAACAATTTGTGAATGAGTTAATTCATTAACCAGTCCATCAAAATGATAGAATTCTGGGGTTTAATGAAATTGAAATGGAAATTGAAACTGAATTCCAACTAATCAAATTGCAAAGCGGCTTTGCAAATTGTTTACCAGCTTGATTGCAAAATTACATTTTTAATTCAATTGTGGTAGGTGCACTCTTCAAATCAGTTTTCGGTCAAGTCAAGCCTTGGCTCTTGGAGGGGTCATTTGTTACCCTTCCTATGGGCATTATTATTGCACAAAAAACTAAACATTGCAATGCTTATTACAAAGGCACAATACGAATTGATGAATGATTCAATTATAAGTGTAGATTACTGAACTTTAGCTAAATCTGAGATTTAAGATTTTAAGAGTATTCATCTGTAAGAGTATTAAATCTGCGACAATCCGAACATGTAAATAATTTTTCTTGTTTGACGAGTGAGTGCTGTCCATTGAGCAAACATGGGAAACGCTTTCGATTTACATTGAGCGAGCGCTTCGTTCCATTGCCTGTGTCAACGTTTTTTACAATTGATTGGCAAAAATGGATTTCAGCTTTTGCATAAAATATTTGGCTGCCTTTATTTGCGCCAACTGCCGTTGCTTGCTGTCGGCTACCCAAGTCTGACATTCTGACAAAGCGGCATAGAGCGCTTTTGATGCCGATACCGATACCAATTTCCATTGCTGAATGAATCCCTAGCTAGGCCCACCGGCTTCCATGTGGCTCAGGCGGCTGTCCAACATTTCGACATTTGACAAATAACTTAATTCAACGTTGTCACCACATGTTGGCAATGCAAAAGGGAGAGAGAGCGAAAGAGGGGGAGACGCAGAGCGAGCAGGGTTCCTGCCAGCTCTTGACATGCTGTCACTCTCGCCTTCGCCATGGCCATGGCCCTTGCCCTCATCCACATTCCAGGCTTTCCTATGGCTGTTGATTTTGCATCGGCTGCCTGGCAACGTATCAATTGGGAACATGCTCGGCCCAAAGCAGACATCACATACTTAAAACAGAAGTAAATTTAAGAACTAGCGCTGAAACTACGAGTCAATTTTATTCATTTTTAAAATATATATTTTGTGTCTGAAAATCTTTTAATCATCATCTGTAAATCATTAATGAAAGAAACATTTTTATTACATTCTGTAAATAGAATGTACTAAGGGACACCCCTTTTGTTGCTAGTATTAAGCGTAATTAATGAAAATGAAATTATTGCTTAAAGAAACTTTTATTTGATAAATGCAAATAAATCAAAAATGAATAAGGATTTCAATAAGTTCACAATTTTTTCATTTAACATATCATATATTTCAATAAAATTATTACATTTTACTTTCAACATCTTTCGACTCATTTATAACGTTGCACTTTTGACCTACTTGGCGGTCTGTTAACAAATTGGCAGCCCGTTAAATTGGGCAATTCCCTTGGCCGACAAGGCAATCAAAGTCGATCGTCGTTGCACACTTTGAAGCCTGGCGCGTGCTACGACAATTAGCTGGTCTCTATTTTGAGACCAAGTGCCAATCAGAGAGCCATCAGTGTTGCTGACTACACGAAATGCCAGACAATGTTGCAAGCAGCCCAAAAATAACCGGCTCAGACCTTAAGCTAAAGAAGGCGGCTATTAAAATGAGACCAATCAATTGGCCAGCCCTTTTTGCCATTGTTTGCAGCTAGCTGGGAGTTCAGGCAACAGCAGTTGCTGTTCAAATGCCAGCTTGCCAATCGGCTCCCACTCTCGACTCCTAACTGAGACCCAGTTGGGCTCGTTAGGAGACTTCGAATGAGTCGAGACGACTGAGCATCTGTTGTTGTCGCCAGATTATGATCAGCATTGTTTAGTCGTAGCATTTAGACTACCACTTGGCCATTAGTTGCAGCAGTCGTACTCCACCTCTCACTCTTTTTACTCTCTCTCAATGTCTGCCTGTCTCTAACCATCATTAGCCACGCACGTGACTTTTAATCACGCGCGCATAAAATTGAATGCGAAATCACAGACAATAACAAGCAAAACCGAAAGCAGAATCCATAAAACAACGCCTGGCCAATTTATAGAGGCGCTGGCCTGGTTTATAGCTTTGCAAAACTTTGACTCAGTCTAGCTCATTACAAGTCGCTAGTATACACTGGCCTGCGGGTTACACGGCATTCTGATCCAGTTTGGACATGATTAGCTGAACTTAATCTTATGAGTAGCATCAAATAGATGTAAATATATATAAAATATATATATATAAAAATATATATAAATGTTTATACTTATTTTTTATATCGTTGTTTCAACAAATATCAAAAAATCAATGAAATAATTTATGAAGTTTCCAGATGAATATTCAATATAATTTAGTATGAATAAATAGGTTAAACGTTACTAACTGTGCTATTAGGAATGTGAACATTGCATATATAATTTGCAAAAATATTATTGTAATTATTTACTAATCACAGCATTTAAAACCACAATGTGAATATGTTGAATTGAAAATGAATGTATAACAAACATTATACATTCTTTATTTCCCAAATATTCGAGAGTATTTTCACTTCCTGATCGCTACATTTGCCAACTTATTAGCAAGTGAAAAACTGCGTTAAGTTTGCATTTTTTGGGGAAATTGCGACTGTGGAAGGAGGCGAAAAGTTGGCGTTGCTTAAACTGCTAGGCGTAGACCAACTTTACGACTTGGCAAAGTTTGCAACCCCTCTCTGCTTGGCCAGGCCAAAGGAGAACGAGTGAGAACATTTTGTCTGCCCATCGCGGCACTTGACTTTAACCTTTTCAAGTTGTGCCTGTGTTCCTCTCATCTCGCCGTCTGTGTGTCTGTCTGTCTGGGGGCAGCCATATTGCGTTTGATTCAGACAGAGAGACAGCAGCAAGGACTTGACTTCATGCCAAATACACAGGCAGACTCCTGGCTATGACTTGGGAGTTGGAGTCATGTTATTATGCTTTCGGAATCGCCCATTGCCAATTACAATGCGTTTGCCTGTCAGCCTCACTCAATGCTCACTTTACCAGTTGCCACTTGCCACTTGCCACTTGCTGCCACTTTCCACTGGTGACGCCCCAGCACGCAGCCCTGGCGTCTGGACAGTCTGCATTTTGTTGTAATTACTTTTGACTCGCTTTTGTGTGCACGTGGCACATTTTGTGGCACAAACTGTAAAACTGGCAGAGGCTTTAGTTCCAACTCCAGCTCACGGTCAGTGTCTGAGTAGTTGTCTAGCTTTAAGATTTGTTTTCCATTTGCCAACTGCCAGTTGTTGCAGAACAAACAAACAATTTAAATTAATGTCGCTATCATGTAACATTTAAGTTAATTAATTTTCATATTTAATTCAATTTCACAACTCGCAACGAACTTAAATTAACTAACACACAAATGCGTTGCAAAATATGCGAGTACTCGTATGTATAAATCGCTGGTCATCAATTTCACAGTATTTTTAAATGGCCCGAAAGCCTCTTGCCATGGTCCAGTGACATGGCGTGCTGACTGCCTGTTAATATTATCAATAAAAAAAATGAAAAAATGGAAATTATTATGCGCTTTCATTAATTACGTCATTATTTGCGTATTGTCGCCAGCCCTTGAGGCAAGGGGGAAGGCAGAGCGTAATAGCAATGCAATGCATGGCCGGGTAACCATTATCTGTGATTTTTAATGACAGCAGAGTCCTTTGTGTGTGCCAGCGCAAGGAGTTAAAGATGATATCCTTGCAACCGCTGATTGCTGTCCCATCAATAAAATCAACGAGTGATAAAGGATTACGTGCAACGACAGTGCAATTGATTAATTTATGGAACATGAGAAGACATCCCGCTACGTATATCGGCCTTATTAATTGTAAGACTCCACATTACACTATACCACGATACTGGCAGGCAAATGGAAAACCATAATTGAATTGAACGACCACATTTCTTAACTTTAAAAAGTTTATTTAAAACATTTCACAGCGAACTTTTAATGCGCAGTGTTTGAATGATTTGGGAAAGATGCCGCATCAATTAATGTAATGTCATTTTGTGTGGCAATAAATTAATTGATTCAAGCTGCCTGTCAGTTGAAACTTTGCCAATTAACAAACAGCAGAATAACATTTAATTAATGTGCAATTAATTAGCATATGAATTGCATAAATTAGAGAATTGATGACAAGATTTTCCAGTGTCAATAAGATAATATAATTAACTTTACATGATTTTTTCAAAATTTCATTCAATTTAGTTTTTTGAGAATTTAATATGTATGTTATTTTATTTACTACTTATATTTATAGGTTAAGGTAAGTAAAGTTATGCATATTGAAGCCAAGTTATCCCTTTTCATTTTCCTTCACTTACAGCTGACGTTTGCCGACTATTTTGCTCATTAACCTTTACATAATTCCCTTGTCTCTGGCATAATCCTTAATTTGCCTGGCACCTCAATGAGATCCATTTGGTATTTAAGTGCCTCCTCCTGCCCTTTGTTCTTAAGAGGACTACATTAAACTCAGTGCCGCCAACATAAGTGTTTTCGCTTGAGGCAAACAAAAGCTTTCTCATTTCTCTCAGCATTGCATGACCAAATGATGGCGAACCCGAGCTCCAATCCCATTATCCCATTTCATTATCAATAAGGAAACTCCAACATGGTACACACACGCATAAATAAAGAGGACTTCCAGCTGGCAAAAAATAAATGTATTTTAGTCCTTTTCATTACGATAATGAAATATTTCAAGAGCAGTTTATGTGGATTACTTGCTTAAATGTGAGAGGCGCATGCAAAAGTGGCTACCACTAGTCCCCACATCCTTTGTATGATGCCATAAACATGGTGTAAAACCCCATGACAAGACCAAGCACATACACATGTGCTCTTACAGGACATGCGTGCAAATGTAAGCTCTCAGTCAAAGCCGCAACTCCAAAACCCAAACTGCCGACTTCAACTCCCGCAGTTTCTGCACGCCAAGGAAGGCAAAGGCATAATTATGGCATTATAGCACACGCACACACACACACACACATGCAGCCAGTAACGATAATCAATTGAGAAATGTTTATAATGAAGTGGCGCGACCAAAGTCCTGGCACAATGCCCAATGTTTCGCATGGCCCGCCCGCTAAGCACTTCATTTTCCCATTTTCAAGCTATTTATACTATTTCATATGTGTGTGTGTGTGTGTGTGTGTGTGGATGGGGGCGTGGCATGCAAAAATGGCCAACCAGCAATAAACTCGTCCACCAACTCACCCGCCTACTTCTCGCTCATTGATACCATGTGTTAAGTACACCGTTGACCAGAGATAAACACCGCCAACACGCACAGTCAGCTCGACCACAGGACCGCTTCGCTCCCTTCATCCTCTCCTGAGCCCCGCCCACTGACCTCTGACCACTGTCCACTGCTCGCGCTTTCATGACAACGTCCATCATAATTCATGCAACGACTTACTATAGGGAACTGTGTAGTAGTGTAACCGAACTGTAACTGCATATGGCATGAGGTCTATCGAGGCGCCACCAAACACAGTCCATTGTAATAAAATTAGCATAACACACAAGACAAAGTTGCACATTGTGCGATAATTGAGTTTAAGGTGGCTGCTTTTAGAGCTCCAAACAGCTGCAAGCCCATGCACTTAGAAAAATAACTAAATTCAATTAATAATTGAAATTTAATTATGGTCCTCCTTTATATCACAAATTGTATAATTCAAAACAATTTATAGGGTTATCAAATCAAGAAAAGAGAGAAAGTAAATTATTAAATTGATATTGTCATTCAAATCATAAGAATACGTAACATCAAGTATACGTATGATATAATATAATGATATAATATGATTAATTAAACATCTACTACTAAACAACATAACATACATACTTCAATTAAAAAGAAATGTGTATTTATGAAATGAAAAAACAATTAATAAACTTATCGACTATTCATATCATCAAGTAACACAGCAACTTTATTAAATTATTTAAACAGCTAATATTATACAGAAAAGTATACATATTCTAATTAAAAAGAAATGCGTATTTTTAAAATGAGAACAGCTTTAATAAACTTTTCCACTATTTTCAAAAGACTTGATATGTCTAGCATAACCACGTACAAACATACTATGTATATATTCTCAAAGTGTGAAAGGCAGGAGTTAGCCACAGTTAACGGAAACAGGGCACAGCTTCGTCAGCTTAGTTCAGCAGCTGTGGAAGCCTTTTAGAGGCAGAAGCTCAGTCAAACTCCCATTGACACTGCGAACTGCAACAATGGCAACTGACAGCAGCTCCTCGGGCTGATGCCATTTGTAGGTGAATGTTAACTGCGGAGCATTCTGCATAGTGAGTGCTGAGTGAGTGAGTCAGTGAGTACCTGGTGGAACTGTTCCTATTGTGTCATAGATTGGGTGCAATGCACCCTTCAACCAGCTGCGGCAACCCATTTCCAACATAGACTCCTTCATTTAATTTATGCCAAGAGCAATGGCAATGGGACTGGCAGCAGCAACGGCAATGCCAATGCTGAGGTTTAAACCCAATGAGCCCTTATAAATGAGCTAACGCTTCACGCTGCGAGTTCAAAGTGCAACAAACTTGGCTCGTGCTTTACTTTTATTGTTTTGAATAATATTATATGTATATATAGCATTGTATTATATACATAGATGATATAATGTTATCAGAGCGAGAAGCGAGTGGCAAAAGTTGAATAAAAGTTTTGCTTTAATGCGAGCATAAATTAAATGACTTTTCACAGCTTAGCGCAAGGAAATGTGTCAAGCCGACAAAAGTAGATAATATATAAAAAAGTAGACCGCGAGAATTTTTGTTAAAGCTGAGCTGCGATAAAATAATTTGACGAAAACTTTTGTTTATGAATATGGCAGAATAAACAATTACATTTTTCGCATTACAAAAATATCCAAAATCTATAAGAATTAAAAGACTGGTAAATTATTTCTGAACTTATATAATTATTATTTACATTTTAATTCAAACTTGATACAATAGTTTCCCTTAAGAATTTATAGTATTTGTATTATCATCTACTAGAATTATCTAGCATAGTCGGCAACGATTGCACAGCTTAACCTTACCCCAACAGCAGGTTTCTCACAGCTTTTGCCTGGCTTTGACAAGGAGTTTTTTTAGGCAGCCGACGGACTTCAATACAAAGCCAAGCTGGGCGCAAGTGTCACTTGAAGGCATTTTCACTTGGTGATTTCCCTCTTTTTCGTAATGCGAGCGATGCAGCCAAGTTTTCAGCAAGTCATTTTCTTGGTTTTTTTTTCATGCAATTCTTTCCTTGAGAATTTTATGTATTTTTTTGCTTGTTGTGTGTGGTGTTCGTTCTTTTGCAGTGCGCTTTCAATTTGTGTGTACATAAATTTCGAAATGGACTTCTCATGTTTTGGATTCGCGACAGCACACAGAAAGAGGAATGAAAATAGCACTGTACTTGCACACCGAGCAAAAGAAATGGTGTTCTGAAACAAGGGGCCATGACGGGCAGCTCAGACCGAAGTAACAAAAGCAACTGGCAGATAGTGTTGCAAAAAAGCAACTGCATAAATAACCAAGACACAAAAACAAAACAAAATGTGTGGCAAAAAACGCCAATCGAAAGTCGCGATTCGAGTTCGTCCTTGTCGCAAAGCCAAAATTTACGACTTCTTCGGAAAATTTCCACGCATAAATTTAGCAAGTTGAAAAATTCTCGAAATAACAAAGCAAAATATGTAGAGTACAAAATTCCGTTTGTTATATCGCATTTGTTGCATTTGTTTTAATTGGAAAACTTAAAGCATTTACCATTTACCATTCACCATTTGAAAAGACGACACACACTTTTGTTTGGCCCGACTTCGAGCTGGGCAATTTGATTGTGTGGCGATTTCCGCCTTCAATGGACCGTAAAATTACAGCAAGCTGAGAGTTTGAAGCGCGGGGAGCAAGTGGTGGTTCATGTAAATGTTTATAACAATAAAAGTCAACAGCAAGAGCAAAAGTTCAAGTTAAAGTTTGATATCGTCGAAGCGTTCTGCCTGAACGCAAAGGGGCGTCTCAACTTTGGGTGTGGACATTATACTCGTATATAGAGTTGTAAGCGAAGCTTCGAAGCGTTTCTTTAATGCAGTTCTCACACTTGGTTCCATCTCACTAATAGAGAATGCGGGACAAGCGAGCTTCAAGCGTGACAAAAACAATTTTAATGACAAATTTTCCATATTATTACAAAGTGTGTAAAGACATGTGGTGTTCAATAAAGTCTTGAAAACAAAATTAATTTTGCTAACAAAATGTTTTAAAATGTTGCAGAATAATCTATTAAAATAAGTGACTATAATGTTGAGCAATGTATTACGAAGCTAAAAATAAATATAAACTAAAAATAATTCAATGAAAATTTAGAATAATGTTATCAATACACCCTCAGAACTACTAAAATTGTTACTCCTACAATTTAATTATTAGGCTTTATTAATTTAATAATGAGTTATTTAATGAAATTGTTATGTGGCAAGTACTGTAGATTATGAGTTGTAATATTTTTGATTTGTTATTATTTGAGTATTGCCAATAACAATTATATTGATTAATTTTTTTCTGTTGGCAATTGGAAAACAAATATCTTTTTCTTTTTATATATCCAATTCATTTTGCTATGGCAATTTAATGCATAACCGAAATGAAATCTATCAGAGCATGAAATGCAATTACCACAGATTATATAGAAATTTGTAGATCACATTCATGGTCATGAATGGACATGTTTGAATGTCTGAATATGATGGTGAAAGGCGGAAAAAAGTGAATGGAAGCCATTGCCATTTATTTATTAGGACGCTCTGTCACTTGTTTGGCGATTTCTGTCAATGCCATTCAGGGATTTGGTTAAAAGGATGTGTGCGCTCTCCTACTCCATGTCATTTGTGTGTTAAATTGCCTCTTAGTGGCGATTCCAGACGTTGTAATGCTAAGCCCAGCATATGTGTATGTGATCCGGCGTCATCATTACCATTTTCTCTCATCAACGGTACACATGCCTCTGCATGTCTTTATGACTTTCTCGCAAATGATAAGAAAAGTTTTTCTAGCATAAACCTAGCGTATCCCCCCTACTCCTCACAAGCTGGAGATGTCCATGTCAAAACATATGGCATATTGCCAGGCAAAACATTTAATGGTCTGCAAAATGGCCAGCGCCAGCGGCAGCGCAAGGCTAAGGATATATGAAAGAGAATGAGAGTGAAAGAGGAATATGAGGACATTAAAAGTTGCTTAACCTTCATTAGGCGCCCTATTCCAACTGGCAGTGAAATGAAATTTAATATGTGTCATGACTTGGGGCTCGGCTTCGGGTTGAGCAATAAACGCGGCTGTCAGTGGAGCTTAATATCCCATTTGTGCATGGTTGCCATGGCAATGCCAAGCCGGCTGCACTGCATTCTAATGATATGCTCGAAAAAATTACGAATCACCGCAAAAGTTGGCAAACAAAGAGACAGGGCAGACAGACTGTGAAAGATAGAGAGTGAGCTGCCGTGTCGCTTTAATCAGCAAGAGGCCAACACTGTCGAGTCGAGCAGCCAAACTCAATTTCCCTAGCTTGTTTCACGCCACGTTGGATCTGTCTGCACTGCTCTTCTCCCTGTCGCTCGCTCTATCTCTCTCTCTCTCTCTCTCTCTACCAACGACTCCTTCATCCTGTTGCTGGTTACTGAGGCAAATGCGTTAATGCGGCGACATGGCATTATCCTTTACTGGCCTGCTCCTTGTTGCCACTCCGATAATCGAATTTGCTCAAACAAGCGAGCTGCTTAAGTTTGCCAAGAAACCAGAAGGAAAACTCGAAACTTTTCAAAGATAACGGCACAATGCACAGGATGCACTGCAACAATTAACAACAAGTACAAATAATGTGAAATATAATTGGCAGAAGCATTTTTTTAAAACGTACAAACATTTGAAAGACAAGAAACTTATTTGAATTATTCAACAATCTTTTTAATACTGATCCAGTGGCATTTGCAAATTGCACTCTTATGTGGCATTACCTTCGTCAATATCTCTAACTTTTGAATGTATCATTCTTGAAATTAAGCTCTAAGCACTCTTAAACAATTTAGACAAAAACAACAATTAATCAAGGAAACAAACGAATATTTAACTGTAACTGTAATGTAATATTTAAGACAAAAAGCACAATTGGTGAATAAAAACAAATTGAGTTAACTCTCGAACCAAAAAAAAAACAAAATAAAAAAACAATGGCGTCTCTTATAGGGTAAAGAGGAACACATAATAATAATTTGGTGCTAGTAAATTTAAATTAAGCAAAAAAATGTTTTTATAGACGCAGCACAATAGTAGTTTCCTTAATAGCGGGTAACTCACTTAACTTAATCTAATACAATTATATATATTTTGATTGAAAAAGTATGCTGAATGATTTATATAATTTTAGAAAATTTGAAAATGCATTTGGAATCAATTCGATAATGTAATTCTTATATTTAGATACGGGCAGCTATGGGTTATGGCATCAATATTATATATAGCACATCTAATACTTGTTTCAGGCAGTAGTGATTGTAGTTCACAATGAACTTGTTACTCTGGTTGGCGCTTTTAGCGCTCTGCAATGTTGGAAGTACAACTTTTTATTCCCCATTGCCGCAAAAATGTGAAAACAGTTGTAGCAACAGTTGTAGTAGCAGACAACGCTCAGTGATACAGAAACAGGAATTAATAAAAAAATTGATCATTAGTTATCAATCGAATGTGGAAGAAATTTCCACAACCTGTGATATAAGATTCGACGATATTATAAGTAATTGACAAAATTGTAATCATTTAATTGTAATAATTCCACTACATTCGATTATTTATATTTATATAGTCGGATTAACTCATATTGCAAGTTATACACGTGAAGCTCCAATTCGACCACCTCGACTATCGCCACCTGAAGCTCCAATTCTACCACCTCAACTATCGCCACCTGAAGCTCCAATTCTACCACCTCAACTATCGCCACCTGAAGCTCCAATTCTACCATCAGAACTATCGCCACCTGAAGCTCCAATTCTACCATCAGAACTATCGCCACCTGAAGCTCCAATTCTACCATCTGAACTATCGCCACCTGAAGCTCCAATTCTACCACCTCGACTATCGCCACCTGAAGCTCCAATTCTACCATCTGAACTATCGCCACCTGAAGCTCGAATTCTACCATCTGAACTATCGCCACCTGAAGCTCGAATTCTACCATCTGAACTATCGCCACCTGAAGCTCGAATTCTACCATCTGAACTATCGCCACCTGAAGCTCCAATTCTACCATCTGAACTATCGCCACCTGAAGCTCCAATTCGACCACCTCGACTATCGCCACCTGAAGCTCCAATTCTACCATCTGAACTATCGCCACCTGAAGCTCCAATTCTACCATCTGAACTATCGCCACCTGAAGCTCGAATTCTACCATCTGAACTATCGCCACCTGAAGCTCGAATTCTACCATCTGAACTATCGCCACCTGAAGCTCCAATTCTACCATCTGAACTATCGCCACCTGAAGCTCCAATTCGACCACCTCGACTATCGCCACCTGAAGCTCCAATTCTACCATCTCAACTATCGCCACCTGAAGCTCCAATTCTACCATCTGAACTATCGCCACCTGAAGCTCCAATTCTACCATCTGAACTATCGCCACCTGAAGCTCGAATTCTACCATCTGAACTATCGCCACCTGAAGCTCCAATTCTACCATCTGAACTATCGCCACCTGAAGCTCCAATTCTACCATCTGAACTATTGCCCCTTGAAGCTGCAATTCTACCATATCTAATATTGCCACCTGAAGCTTCATTTCTACCATCTGTTGAGATTGTATCGCCACCTGTAGATCCAATTCTCCCAATCTGGATACCTAAACTTCCAATTCAACCACCTCGACGAAGGCCACGTAAACCTGCACGTCTATCATGTCGACGAAGGAGCCGTAAACCTAAATTTTCACAAGTTGGACAGGAAAATAGATCTCCATGTGGCTCTCGCTCTCGACGACGCCGATTATAATGAGGCAAACGCATTATCCTTTACTGGCCTGCTCCTTGTTGCCACTCTGATAATCGAATTTGCTCAAATAAGCGAGCTGCTTAAGTTTGTCAAGAAACCAGAAGGAAAACTCGAAACTTTTCAAAGATAACGGACCAATGCACAGGATGCACTGTAACAATTAACAACAAGTACAAATAATGTGAAAAAAAAAATTACCGAAAGAAGCATTTTCTTTTTAACTCATACAAACATCTGAAAAACAAGAAACTTATTTGAATAATTTAACAATCTATTTAAAGTTAAACTAGAATGTGGTGCTGCTATGATGTCTATTTAAGCAAATTAAAGCACAGGGCTAATAAAGCTGATCGAGTATACTATTGTTCTCCAGTAGTAGCAGATCTTATTTGAATTTGCAAAGCAAAGTGTATTAAAACAGTTGCATTCTGATATATTTATATAGAGACAATTCGCCTTTTAGATATGTTAAATAAGGACGACAAGTTTGAATTCAGACATCTTTAAAACTTCTTAAAAAGCAGTCTTTAATCGACAATGCATTATTTACTTAAAAATGCAATGCTTGTCGATTCCAAACAGTTTCCTATGAAGCTTCATCTCAAGTCTGATTTTTTGTTCTTCGAATACCTCGAGCTTTCTTCACAGGGCGCTTTGGCTTTTTGTCAAGCAATAAAGGTTTTGCATTTATACGTGTCTGTAATAAAATGAAATATAGCTAGTCGAATATTAAGTTCAGTAATTGATCTTACATGCCGATCAATCACCGCTTGCCTTTGTGCTCTGATCAGCTCCTTAACCTCGACAACACGTCTTTCCATAAATTCAATTTGGTTTTCCTTATTCTTGCGTTCTTCTTCAGCTTTTTTCAATTGCAGGGTAATCCTAAGATTCTTTTCGTCCCAATCAGCGGATTCAACTAATAATTTCTTTTCGAATCGGTTTAATCGAGCCTGATAATTCTGCGAAAATCAATTACGAATTTGGCTCAATTTAACGATAAGTTTGTATGGATTATTCACCTCAATGATAAGTGTATACGCAAGTATTGTTTGTCGTGTCGACTGTTGATCCTGTGCCATTTGCTCAAAGATATCGTCCCTCTGCTTTTGCAGCTTTTCAAGGGGCTTTCTATCCTTGAGAATCTGCATCTCCGTCACAGCCGCATAATAATTACGGATATAGCGCCATTGAATGGGCAATAGCAAGGTGGCTTCTGTGGTACGCCTCTTACAATCCTTGACCAAGTTTCGCCTATACTGAACCCAGCAGGTAGCCAAGACCTTGTTTGTATTGTTAATGCTGTGTTCGAAAACTTTCTTTGTATCATCGAGCGATTTGTCCAGTTCATCTTTAATGTTGATCAGTTGATCCTGATCCCAGATGGCATTCATCACCATGTTATAATTCTTTTTGAGAAATGTCTGCGTGTAGAAATACTTGAAAAGGCGTATTATTTCCCAAACATCTTTGCTGAACTTGGCCCAGTCCAATGCGTCATTTCCGTGGTCCTTTTGTAATACATCCAGATAGTGGGTATTGGGTAACTTGCATCGCTGGAATAATGAATCCGTAGACCATGCGAATAAATTATGAGGCAAATCGTTCAAATCAATTTCGCCCGAATCCAATGACATTTTTTGCAGCATGCGCAATTGATTGATTACGCTAGAGAACATAAAATATAATGAGGATAGTTTTATTGATCCCAGGAACTCATCATAGATATCTGAATGACCCGCTAATATACTGCATAGCAAATCGGTTCCATACATCGTATTTCGAGGTCGAGTGAGTCGTCGGGTTCCTAATTTTCTGAATATCCTTGGTGATTGGTATAAGATAGCGTTCATTGACATGCTTTTACTATATCGCGAATCCCACTTGTATATTGATGCTGCTGTTTTTATTGAATCTGCGCTCGATTCCGACTCCAAATTCGCATACTCGGGTAGATCAACTTCAGCAAACACTTTATGCAAAAACTCATCACGACAAAGGGTCGGATCATTATCCGATATTAAGGGCATCAGAAGCTCATAACGTCGATCCATTTCCTCCTGCTTTGTTAAACGACGCTCCTTTGTGGCGTTATCTTCATCAATATCTCCAACTTTTGAATGTATCATTGTTGAAATGAAGCTTTAACTCATAAACAATTAACGAATAAACAACAAATAAAAATAACAATTAAACGCAAAGCACATATATATGTGTAAGTTGAAGAAACTACAACTGTAATGTAATATTTAAGACACAAAGCATACTGCCAACTGAGGCATACATTTTATTAAAAATTGTACAATAGTTGAATAAAAACAAAAAAAAATGCTTATTTTATTTTTGGTTGCTACTAAATTTAAATTACAAAAAAAAATGTTTTTATAGACGCAGCACAATAGTAATTTCCTTAATAGTGGGTAACTCACTTAACTTAATCTAATACAATTAAATATATTTTAATTGAAAGAGTGTGCTGAACGATTTATATAATTTTAGAAAATTTGAAAATGCATTTGGAATCAATTCGATAATGTAATTCTTATATTTAGATACGGGCAGCTATGGGTTATGGCATCATTGTTATATATAGCACATCTAATACTTGTTTCGGGCAGTAGTGATTATAGTTCACAATGAACTGGTTTCTCTGCTTAGCGCTCTTTGCGCTCTGCAATGTTGGAACAACGACTTATCTAATGTCTGGAAGTTTTGGAAATACTGTAAATTGTCGCGACAGACAACGCTCAGTGATGCGGCAACAGGAATCAATAAAAAAATTAATCAATAGGTATCAATGGGAATTGGAAAATATATTCACAACGTGTAATATAAGATTCGACGATATTAGAAGTAATTGACAAAATTGTAATAATTTAATTGTAATAATCCACTACACTCCATTATTTATTTTTATATAGTGGGATTAACTCGTATTGTGAGTTATCCACGTGAATCGCCAACTGTATCACTTCAACTACAGCCATGGGGTTCTCCAAATTTTCCGCCAAGAGTACATCCACTGATTCCTACAACGTTTTCGACCACGATTCCAACAACGATTCCCCCTCCTTCTTCAAAGTTTTCGATATCATTTCATCGTCGACCGAGTTCCGTACGTGTTGAGGAAACCATGCATTTTTCATCGAGTGCCTCAGAAGTTCTGAAACCACATGTTCCACCGAGTAGCTTAGAACTTCTGAAGGTACATCATCCCTCGAGTCCCTCAGAAGTTCCGAAGCCAGATTATCCACCAAGTTCGTTACCACCGAGCGCCTCAAAAGATCCGAATCCAGATTTTCCACTGAGTTCGTTTCCAGATTCGAAATCAGATCTTCCACCAAGTTCCGAAGAAACTCTAAAGCTACATTTTCCACCGAGTTCCTCAGAAGTTCCGAAGTCAGTTCATCCACAGAGTTCCGTAGAATCTCTGAAGCTAAATTTTCCACCGAGTTCCTCAGAAGTTCCGAAGCCAGTTCATCCACAAAGTTCCGAAGAAACTCTAAAGCTACATTTTCCATCGAGTCCCTCCGAAGTTCCGAAGCCAGTTCATCCACAAAGTTCCGAAGAAACTCTAAAGCTACATTTTCCATCGAGTCCCTCAGAAGTTCCGAAGCCAGATCATCCACAAAGTTCCGAAGAAACTCTAAAACTACATTATCCACCGAGTTCCTCAGAAGTTCCGAAGTCAGTTCATCCACAAAGTTCCGAAGAAACTCTAAAGGTAAATTTTCCACCGAGTTCCTCAGAAGTTCCGAAGCCAGTTCATCCACAAAGTTCCGAAGAAACTCTACATTTCCCATCGAGTCCCTCCGAAGTTCCGAAGCCAGTTCATCCACAAAGTTCCGAAGAAACTCTACATTTTCCATCGAGTCCCTCAGAATTTCCGAAGCCTGCTCATCCACAAAGTTCCATAGATACTCTGCAGGTAGATTCTTCAGCGATTCCCTCAGAAAATACAACTCCAGCACCTCCACCAGCGAGACCAGGTATTCAAACGGAGGTTTCACATATAGTTGGACATCTGCCAGATACAAAAGTTTCAGAAAGTTTGCAAGTACACGTCGAGAGCCCTAAAATAGTTAGTCAACAAGAGACCATCAGAATATCGAATGAAGAGCATACGTTCACTCAGCTGGACATTGAGGAAGATGCTAAGCTGACGACGGTAAGTGTTAAAATGTTTTAAAGCTATATAATTGTCACTCAACATCATTGTTTCTATGTGCTTTTAGGTTCAGTTAATTGAGAAATATGGATACAAGGCAGAAACACACTTTGTTACCACACAGGACGACTATGTGCTCTGCCTGCATCGCATACCACGAGAGGGTGCACCTGTGGTATTGCTCGTCCATGGTCTGATGTCCAGCTCAGTAGTTTGGGTGCAAATGGGACCATCCCAGGGATTGGCGTATAAGCTGTATAGGGAAGGATACGATGTCTGGATGTTAAACACACGCGGCAATATTTATTCCAAGCAGCACAATAATCCCAACATCAATCCAAAAGATTATTGGACTTTCTCTTTCCATGAGATCGGTATCTACGATCTGCCAGCCACAATAGATAAGATCTCATTAGAGACTTCACAGTCCAAAATTCAATACATTGGACACTCACAAGGCAGCACAGCCTTCTTTGTGATGGCCAGTGAGTTGCCGCATTATGCCGAAAAAGTTGTTCTAATGCAGGCGTTCTCGCCAACAGTGTATATGCAGAATAGCAAAAGTCCAGTACTCAAGTTCTTGGGTCTCTTCAAGGGTAAATTCAGTGTAAGTGATTATGCAGACAACTTTGAGAAATAGCTGCAATTTAAATATGTACTGTTTGCTTTCCATTTAGTTGTTGATGAATTTGCTGGGAGGCTTTGAAGTCTCCAAGAACAACAATCTGATAGCACAATTCCGTAATCATATTTGCGCTTCGAGTCTTGGCAGTGCGATATGTAAGATCTTTGACTTTGTGATGTGCGGCTTTGGATGGACGGAATTCAATTCGGTAAGTATTTAACTTTCAACATTGTAATCATATATATATTGTATATATTTTTTCTGCAGACCATGACAAATGTAGTGGTCGGACATGCCTCACAAGGTGCGTCTAGCTACCAAGTCTATCACTATGCCCAGATGACAAATAGCCAACGTTTCCAACGTTTTGACAAAGGGGCATTGCTTAATCGTATCAGCTACAGAAACAACGTGCCACCAGCTTACAATCTGACCAGCGTTTCCTGCAAAGTGGTCCTACATTATTCCAATGACGATTGGCTTTCCAACACGATGGATGTGCAATTGCTGAAGGAGCAGCTGCCCAACGTAGTTGACAATGGATACATTACGCAGAGAGGGTTTAGTCATTATGACTACCTGATCTCACGCAATGTGAATAGACTTGTCTATAGCCGTGTGTTGGAGAATACTTATTCCTTTGGGGTCGTGGTTCCAGTAACCAGAATTATGGCCCCAGTGATTGCCACCATACACACCTTTTAGCTCCTTTAACAAATATCTTTAATATAAATATGCAGTAAAATGGTTATGGGTCTGAAAAATATGTTAAAAAAAAATTATATATAATATTCATGGTTATGGGTTATATAATATTAAAATGTGTCAATGTATATTAGTTCATTTATATTTACATAAAAATCGAATATGCTATTTGGGTTAAGGATGCTTAATTTTCAAATTAAAGGACAATTATATTAATAAAATAAATGTTTTCTGGAAAGTTTTTAAAATAATATAAAACTGAGATGGTCTTTAAATTATGCAATATAACTTTTCGAATAAATACTACTTGCATAAAAGACGTATACTGTGTGTTATACATTGTACGTATAATGTATTTAAAAGCTATTTAATAAATAAAAACATTTAAGTGCTATTCTTATTAAACAAATGCTCAAGTCTTAATTCAAAATTCGTCTTCAGCAAAACATTTATTACATTTGGTCTGGGGCTTAAAGCTTAATTTGGCCAATTGGCTTTATGCTGAAGATAGAAACGAAGATGCCAAGGGCTGATGGATTTTCTTTGTGAAAATCAATGCTCATAAGAATTTGCATATTCGGAAGCGAAACATTTCATAAATTATACATCCTGCACGCATATTTACATGCCGAAAGGCTCAGTTTTAAATTAAGTTTGCGATTGAAATGGCGCGAAAAGTGAAGAAACCAGGCAAGGACAACGCCATGGCTGACGTCCTGACTTTAAATTGCTCACGTGTGTGACACAATTTGGCACTGTCTCCCCCCGCCAACCCTAACTGTGACCGGGGGCTAACAACGACAATGGCGGAAACGGAAGTGCAAAATGTGAAAAATGTGTGCAGTGCGAACAAAGCAGTTGAGTGCGAAGGCGTGAGGGGAAGCTGAAGGGCGATATGACAATGCCGTGCTTAACAGCTGGCACGTACGCGCTGCCACGCCCACGCAAAGACCGCGGGGCAAACAATTTGGAAAGGACACACAATTCAACACACACTCACACTCAAGCAGCCGTCATACACATGTAGGCTTCATCTCCATCTGCGACTCCAGATCGCATAGGACTCCGGCTATCAACGTCACGGGTCTTGCCATAAGCCTCAACTGCCATGCGTACGTGTGTTATTTAATGCTTATCTTTATCCTTTTCCCATTAGTGTTATTGATGTTGGCAGTCGTCGTTTCATTCCCCATTCACACAGCTCCCACAGCTGTCTATCTCTTTCTCTCTTGCTCTGCTTGCCCATTGTGGCACCTGTGCGTAGCGCCTCGATAAACCTGCCCGGCAGCTAAACGCTGACAATTGATGCCAGAAGATGCCACTGGAAGAAACCTGGCACAAACCTGGCACAAAATCACGCGCTAAACATTATTTTAATGCCTCGAGGCAAGTCACATATGTACTCTCATGTGTGTTTGGCTCAGCCTCTTCTGTCTGTGCTCCTCGACGCCACTCTATAAAGCAGTTTGTCGGAAATATTTAAAGCGCTGCTTCATCGCTGTATTTCCGTTTATTCAGCCTACAAAAGAGTCCTCTTGGGACAACTCAGCCTGGCATATCCCTGAGACATCAACTGACATTTATAAATGCTGAAGCTGAGCTCAACAGCGGGTGGGGTGGCCTTGAAGCTTTAGAGAAGCCTTTCGAATTCAAATGATGCTAAATTATGGCGCCAGCTGCTTCATAATGCCAAAAAAAAAATAAACAGAAAAGAACCCAAGAAGATGAAACTGAATAAATGCCGGGATAAGCCAAGGGCGCAAAGTGATTCCCTGGCAGGCAAATGGCAACGAGATTCACAGATATCCAAGGTGAAATATCTGCCAGTCAGGGAATAAATCGTTGTATTAAAGCTTATTTATAGCAACCATGTACTTAAAGCTGGCATTACGGAAATATTTGTGAAGTTCAATATAAATAAATGAAATGAATGAAATTTACAATTGTGTTACTTTATTTTAAAGAATAGTTGAAGATAAAACAATTAATTAATTCAATTTTTGGTTAATAGTAAATGTTCTCCATATTTTCACATCGTTTGAACTAGAAAGGCTTCATGGAAATAATCTCTTGAATTCCATATACTTACATACAATATATATCGTCAACACACCAATGCAAAGCACACCAATACATTTGCATATTTTATGTTTGCTCTTATTAATTTCTGCTAAGTCATCTCAAGAGACAACCACAATGTTTGCAACTACTGCCATCTCGCTCTAAGAATCTTTAAAAAGACTAATCTCAAGCAACATACTTTAAAGTGTGTGTGACGAAACTTCATTTTCAATAATATTCTTAAATCGTACTAATGTTATTGTTTCGTATATTTAACAGAATACTACTTTTATTATCGGAATCAACTGTGCAAAGTATGAGGTTGCAATTCGATAAGGTGTGCTTTTGACAGCAGGATGTGAACGTGTTGTCAACATAGAGAGTTAGAGAATCAAAATCAGAGTCATCCTTGATAAATCCATCGCGTGGACGTGTTTTATTATGTATTTTTCAATTGGTGGAGCAGCTTTTCACACATTTTAAACACCAATTCCAAAAAATTTAAATGTATTGTTAAATGTTAAGCGGTTGAACTAATTCGCGCGGCCCAATAGTGTGTAGAAACCATTCCGATTCGACAACCATACCGAGTTCTTTATTTTTTATGTAAAGCGTCTCACAAGTCGACTGGACCAAAAAAAACAAGGCCTACACTCCGCCGGCAATAGCGACAGCGAAGACAGCAGAAAATTTCCCAACAAAAAAAGAAGAAGATTTAAAAAGCAAATTTCTCATTGGCAAAGGACAAAAGAAAAACGTAACGAAACGAAAAATGTTAGCACGCAAATACGATGTTTGTCCACGTGTGCCTCCAGTGCATGAGAGGATTGCTCTGCAGTGTGCCAAGAACATTAGCAAACTGGCTGTTGCTCTGCCCAAGCCACGCACTTTAACAGGTCATTTGCCCGTGCTCGTGGAGCTGCGCGCCCAAGATGAGCCCAATATCGTTTATCGCTACCAGGTATTTTTGCCACCCCCCGCTGCCGAAAAGGATCCCCAGCTCATGCACACGGACGAAGCCAAAGCGTTGAGTCTAAAATTAAATTTGCCCTGTCTTGTGCATAGCCACAATTCGGAGAACGGCAATGATCCACAGACAATGTCGATAAAGGGGAATCCGCCACAGCTGGTTATGATGCAGGAGAGTGTTCATGTGGTCTCTGACAAAACCCTGACCAGTTCCACCAACGAAGGCATCTCAACGTTCCAGAACAATGGCTATGCCATAGAGGCACCAAAAGATACTCTAGATCATTTCATGGCCACGCTGCACGAACAGCATCCAAGTCCGCTGGAGTTTAAAGTGCTTTGGGCCGAGCATAACTACGATTTCGATGAGCAGCAACTGTTCACGGTACCCATTGATATGTTGCCGCCACCGCTGGGCAAAGACCAACATCAAACACAACAGCAGCAGCCTCAGACTCAGCCTCAGCCTCAGTCACAGACAAAGCTGCTCAATGGCTTCAAGCCGTCATCCAAGCTCTCTCATTCATTGCCAAAGCCCCATAATCCCAATCCAATGATATATCAGCAGCATCCAGCTGGAAATGATTTTGCCATTGCGCCGCCGCACCAGATGTTGCCAGGCTCGGGAGTGGCACTGAATGCTACCATTGGTCCTGGACCTAATGGCTTGTATGTGCATTCCAGTTCACGTAACTTAAATCCACACTTTGGTGAGGGCGTGCGCAATGGAGTCAGGCAGCCGGCGCAGACTGCCTTTTGTAATGGTCAACAGCAGCAATTTGTGAATGCCAATCAGGGGCCTATAAGAACCATTTATCGACCACTGCCATGTGTGAATGACTTTGGGCATTCATGTGACTTGCGGCGTGAACTGCAGTTAAGACAAAATCTGGAGCAGGAATTGGGGAATCATTCCCTAACCGATCAACAAAAATTTCAGCGCATATCAGCGGGTGAGTCGTAGACGATTCAAGCTTAATTCAATCTTACGTATATGGTATTAATACTTCTAGTATTTAAATAATTTATAAAATTGCTATAGAGTGGTTGTCAATGTTTTTCAATGTGTTTCATACCCGCTATCCATCGATTAGGAGGGAGATTTATATTAATAATACTTATAGCGTAATTTCCTCTTTCATCTAGACTCCTTGGTGACAGCACAGTTGCCACCTGAACTTCAATCGCTATTTCGCTGGAACTGCTGCCATCTATGCCATACGGCAATACGAACGATGCGCAATGGATTGGATCATTACTTGTCTAAGACCCACCAACGTCGAGTTGACTCCTGGCTAATTCGCTATAGCTTTCCGAAAGGGCCCAATTTATCGGAGGATATGTTGCGTCATTTGCGCAGTACTGGCCCGGTTGTCTTGCACTGCGATCTCTGTGATCTGAAGCTGACCTCGGTGATTCATGCACGTCAGCATTTCTACGGACGTCGGCATCGGCTCGTGGAGCGTCACATTAGTAAGCCCAACGGTGAGGGCTACTACGACAAGACGGGGCGCTGGGTGCGTACCAATGACAAGTGGCTAACATGCAAGGTGTGCGACGTCATTGTCACCTCTGAGTCTCAGTTGGCCCTTCATATGGCTGGAGTGCGCCATCGCAAGCGGGAGCGTTCGCCCAGTTTTGTATCCTTTCCGGAGTCCTACAGCAGCAATCATGTGTATCGCATTAATCCAAATGGTTCGATCTCACCGATTAATTCAAGCGACTCCTACATATATGTTGAGCATGCCGTCAACCAGGGGGTACGCAAGTTTAATGATCCCAATGCCGCTTACTATTGTGGGGTATGCCACATAACGCTTAATCATATGAAGTCGGTGAAACAACATGAGAGTGGCCGAACTCATAAAAAGAAGCTGGAAAGGGTCCCGCAATCGGAGCAAATATTCGTTACCGCCCCTGCCTCCTCTCGTGCCATGTAATCACAACTTAAGTATATATACGATACAGCTGCAGTATTAGTCAAGCCCGGCAGCACAACGTGTCGGGCCGTGTAATGTGCCGTATTATTATCAATTTATTTTTGAACTATATAACTTTTTCATATGTTGTAAAACAGCATTTCGAATAATAAATACATATATATATATATATATATTTACATGTATTTTTGGGGTGAAGTATTTATGAACGAATTCAAAGTGACGATGAAAGCTGTAAAATTGTCTTGCATACTTTTATGCAGCTTAGAAATTGAATCTTGTTGAAATGTTGAATAACATCACAATTTGTTACTAAACATTAGCCTACTAATCATAAGCTGACATACATTTATCACTTTATACAAAGCTATGCATACATTTAAGGACACATTTTCAATCAAAATAGTCCGCCAAAAACCATTGCATACTTTTAAGCTGATGTAAACATGTTGCATTTGCAAAATGTTGCTAAGCAGATGTTTCGTGTTGACAGCATGTTGCCAGTGACAAGTTGTAAAACAAGCTATTAACACTTAAAATAGTTGGTATTTAAATATAATTAACAGACAAGAAGGACTCTCATTTTTCATGAAATGTTTCAACACTTTGGCCGCATTAATGAGGCGACACTTGCCGCAACGTTGCAGGCTCTGTCTACTCTGTCTGGCTTCTTTGCTTTTAATTGCTCGAGCTGCTTATGCAACGACACGTTGTTCGAGCAATTTGCCATTTACCATTTGCCATTGCCATTTGTTTGCTGCCCAGACGAAAATCGCATAAAATCTGTCCAAGAATCGTCGGGATGTGTCGAGACAGTGCGAGGACCATAAAAACAGAGTTATCTCTGGGTAAATATCAAAATTTTTGCTCCCCCCAGCCCAAATGATGTCAGTCAGGCTGTGGTGTCTAGACAAAACATGGCATTAAATAAATAAATAAATCGCAGCAAGAGCACCAACAATAACAACGACAACAACAACAATAAAATGGCAGCAATGTCAGCGCATCGACCAACCACAAAAACGGAAGCGACTCTTGTACAATTTATGGCCACCGTTCTAGGCGAGTGTGAAGAAACAATTGCAGCACATCACCAATGAAGGTCAATAGCAGGGCGTTGAGCGTGTGAAATTGTGGGCGTGGCCCAGTCAGCCTAGTCAGCTGCAGCTGCAGCCAAACGTATAGCAAACGACTCTGTTCACATATGTATCCAACGATATAGCAACGTGCCGAGTATATGTTTATCTGACCGTCTGGCAGTCTGACAGTCCGGCCATCGCTTCTGGCTGTTGTCAAGGTGGGGGAGTTGCCAGGTCAAAGCATGTTTTCGCATAAATTAAACTTCTTATCGGGTATAAAACATTTGACGCCATTGTTGCAGCCAGGAAATGTATTCGCACACATTCATACAATAAACAGACAGCAACAGACCCGGCAACAGTAGCAGCCACAACAGCAACAACAATATCAATAAAGTGCAAAAGAAAAATGTCGCAAAATAAATAAAAATGGGGGAAATGACAGTTTATCGATGATATAGTTAATGATATAGCCAATGCAGCTGACCAGTCGTTGGTAAAGCGATGGCAATGCAATATCACATGCATCATTCCAGGCTTACGAGCTGAACATTGCGGGAATACATCAAGATTAAACATACGAGTACTATACATTTAAAAGCAAAAGTTCAATGTGGTCAATACAATTCGTATGTGAGAATTAAGCGCGAAAAAAATCAAATAAAGCCAGGCTTAAGCAATTTAATAATGATGAATTGGTTTCAATTATTTAAGATAGTAAGTAGCTGTTAAGCCTTCACTGTACAATTTATTTAAGCTTGAGTTTAGAAAATATTAAATTTAAGTGTTGCTCAAACTTAAATGTGTTGTTTCTATAGATTTAAAAACTATAACAAGACATTGTACGAGTATTTCAGTTTAAACTTTCTGTCAAATGCAGCCCAATTGACTCAGCTTCATCCTGCCGAATGAATTTTGAAATTTACATTTATTTCTATTAGCAACTCGTCCTTGCGTCACAATACACACTGAAGCACTGAGTTTGTTTACAACTGTGTAAACAAATTAATTATGCAACACTGCGGTTATGCTTTTGAGGGCTGCTTCCCCCTGCTTTTAGCCCCCACTTAATAGAAGGCCTTTTTGGCATTTGGCATTTGGCAAAATGGTCGCATGACGCGCTCAGGCCGAAGAAAATTTATGCGTGGCAAACCCAAACACATCCTCCAGGCACGCTGATTGCCACAAAATGCTCATTTGCATGCCCCACAGCCATAGAAATACGAGTAGATACTCGTACAGTAAAGTAAAGTAGATGCAGCTTGCATTTGTGTTTGTAATTAACATAATTTTGACACAACATTCACTCAGCCATAATTTGCAGCTAATTTTCGAACAACTTTTTGTGGCACAGCGCGCTGTTGTTGTTAATGTGCCTGCTACATAATGATAATAATTTTAATTTACTTTTTTTCACTGCCTTTTTATATATACTTATATATATTTTTCGATGCTTTTATACCACTCGTACTTCAGTTTATGACGAATTATGTGATCTCGAAATGGCTGGCCACGCTGTCAGCTGTCTAAACTTGTCTAATAAACATTTCTTTTCACTCTCTCTATTTGCGTGCCGTCTTTATCGCGTCGTCTTTATAGCAGCTAAGCCAATTATGAGTGTATTGTACATATATTAAACCTACTTATGTGCATTATATAGGGTGTGTTTTCGTTTGGGGGTCCCAAAAGGTTTAAAGCGTGTGAATTGCTTATTTTGCGAAATATTATATAAAATGCTTTTAACGTTGTTAATTGTTACGTCTTAGCCATGTTTCATATTGTTGCCATTGTTGTTGTTATTGCTTTGTATGTCACCTGAACATGTTTGGCCTACCAAGTACTTGACGACTTGTATGTACATTAAGGTACTAACAATTTTAACAGCAACTCGTGAAAGTCACAACTGCTTTGGGCATTAGAATTTGGCTTGAGGCAAAGGTTCAAATAAGTTTAGTAGCTTTTAACGGTCGATCAAGTTATGTGTATGTTTAAAATATATAGTTATTGCGTAATACCGCAAATCATAAATATGAGCCCTAAGCTTTTTGAAAGTAACAATTTAAACTATTTGCTATTTACTATTTAATTAAAATTATTTTATATATAGTTTTATATAACTTTGTTAATGAATAACAAATAAATAAGCAGTTTCACTTCCTCTCTCTCTCTCTCTCTCTCTCTCTCTCTCTCTCTCTCTCTCTCTCGTTTTTTAACTTTAACGTAAAATAATTAATAAATCTTTACAATATGACAGCCTTACATCTTTATTTCAACTTGACTTTAATCTGTTTCCCTTGAACTGAACCACATCCATCATTCTGAGCATTTGTGGAAGGTTCCGACATTATTTTCTGCTGTATCATCAAAATCCACAAAGAAAAAAAATTAAATAAATAAATAAAGAGCAGAAATTGAACTGATGACTTTGATTAGAACTTGCCAGTTGTAGCAAGCGCTGCATAAATACACAACTACACACAAACATAAGTGACAATAATACCACTGGGACAACAACAATAGCAGCACCAGCACCAACAGATAAACAGCCAACTGGGATATATGTCAATCGAACGAATTGAAGCAACAAAAACACGCAACTGGCTTGAAAAATGTGTTTAATGTTTTGCTTATATTGCAACAAATGTAAACAGGAACAGAGCGCGCCACAAGCAACAACAGCAGCAGCAACAGAAACAGAAACTACAACAACAACATGGAACGCCTCCATGACACATTTACCAACATTTTGTTGCTGCCTTTGAATGACAAATCTTGTTGTTGTTTGTGGTAAGCCCCGTTCGTGATGTTGCTGCTATTGTTGCCTTTACTGTTTCTGTTGCGGCCGTTGCTGTTGCATACAAAAGCAAATATATAAACAACGCCACCGGCTCAGTTACTGTCGCTTGCTTATAGTTTTCCATTAAAGCCAAAAAATTTGATCAAAAATTGAAAAAAAAAACTAAAGAATCTTAGATACTCTAACCAATTCATAAACATTAAATTGCACATGCTTTGCTTTCATTTAGAGTAAGCATCATTAGCTTCATAGTTCATATTTTAAGTAGTTTAACTTCTCTCAATAAATATTTTATTTCACAAAACCTTTATAAATAAAGAATCTGGGAATTCAGTGCTCCACACGCATTCATAATTAACCGCAGGCAAGTTAAGTTACATGAGCAGCTAGACAATAGTCGACAGCGTTATCAAATTGCATGAGCAAATCATAATACCCTGCAATAAAGTAGTATCGAAAACCACTTTCGATGTCGCCTGCTGCACCATTAGCAGATTTTTGTTCAGTTTGGGGGAAAAAACATTTGCGGTTGAATCACGAAAGGAAAAATGCGGCGCCGGCTCAGCTGGATGCTTATATAATCTTTGCAACAGTGCTAAAGAGAGGCTAAAATATACAGAGAGCCAGCGAAGAGAGTAGGCTGCAGAGACTGGAAGATGGGAGGAGAGGTCTCTCGTTGCAAAATGCAACTAGTAATAAATTGGCCTGTGCTTTGGAATTTCTTGCCAAATATTGATGACAGTTAGTGCAACGGCAGCTGATCAACATGCTTGTAATGTTTAGAAATGTTTTATATAATCATTATTAAGGCTGTGCTGGTGGTGGGACTGTTTTTGCTCATACTTCGCGCCACATAACAATCATCATATCATTTCACTTTGCGTAAATAATAAAGCCACAAAAATTGTCAAACAAAAACTACCGCATTACGCAGCCGCAGGCCACAAGCTGATGACGCCCATGCCACTCCATTGTAGTTGTTGCCACAGTTGCCGCTTGATTATAGTCGTTGTTTAGTTGGCGTAGGCGCAACATGTGGCAAGTGCGGCAATTAAATGACGTTTAAGAGACGCCTTAATGGCAGCTGCTCTAGGCCAAGCTAGCTGCTGGCGAAGATTCTGCGACCAGGGAATTTGTTGAAAACCACAAAGTAGACAATTTTGTTGGCTGAATTAAAGTTTGCAACTGGTTGCTGTATGGATGACGCCATGGAAAATTGAGTTGAAATACTTAGAGGTGAAGCAAATTTAATAATTTATTATATTTGTCAAGTGCTTATTTGTGTATGATTGTTTGCGATTTTAAGAGCTTTAAGGGCGTACTCAGCATGTCAATTTAACACTCCAGCAACATAATAAACATTGCAGTATGGAAATTGACGCAATCTGGCCAAAAGTATGTCAACTGACTGGAAAGGCAAACAACTTACATCCTGACAAGGCCAAGAGAGGATTTGCAGCTAGCAAGACACACATCTGCTCTGTCTTCCTCACTCTCCATCTTTTTCTCTCTCTCTCTTTATCTTACTTTTGATCTTCATCTCCATCTCACTCACTTGCGCTTACGAATAATTTCAGTGTCACGCTGCGTTCAAGCCTGGAACTAAACGGCGGCAAACCAAAACAAAAACAACTCACTCAAAAGTTGCCACAGCAACCAGCAGAGAGACAATAAATCTGTTACAACAATAACAGCAAAAACAACAATAACAAAATGCGCTTTCTGACCTTGAGTCGTGGCATTAAATTGCAACAGTTTTGGCTGTGCCCAAAATAAAAAAAATAAGCACATAAAAGAGTCGAAACTGCCGGTAGTTTTGCTTGTTATTATTATTGGCAGTTGCGGCTGCGTAAAATGTTGCAAGAATCTTGGCAAGGCAGAGACAATTTTGCTGAACTAATGAATACCCAGTAAAAGTTTTATTCAATACTACATAATGTACGCATATATATTTTTTAGCAAATTCTTAAATAGTTTTAGATTAATTTTTGAGAATATTCAAATAAAATATATAACCAATATAAAACTAAATATTTCAAATACATACATTAAATGTGACACACTATATGCGTTCATACTGTAAGTAATTTTGATATGAACTCAAAACGTTTTTATAAATTTCTACAGGGTATGCAATTCAATATATAGCTTCGACCACAAAGTTAATTACAGTTAGTGCGGCCGCAACAACAATAATAATTATTTTTCTGCTACAAATTGACCGAAAAGGCGTTTCGATAAATATCAAACCAAAGTGCAGTGTTCAGATTCCGTCTTAGTTGACAACCCTGCTCCTGGCCACCAAATGGGCGGCACATGTTCATGACATTCTTGCCTTGGAATTGGAATTGAAGTCGAGTGCAAGTGCAAGACATTGTCCATTCTGGGGTAATGCAATGTGCACTTTTCGATATTGCCTTGCGCTGGGACGCCTTGGAGTGTATGCGCAATTTTCTGCTTGGATGTTGTAAGAATGCATGTAAAAATGCTGATTGAATTTATGATTAATGTGCATGCCGCTTGTCATTGAGCGTCAGATGATTGAATAGCCCTGACAAATTGGCCAGGCCGGGTCGGGACAAGGCCAGCGACAGATCATAGCCGGGGAAATAATTATCATCAGGAGCATCGTCATCATGTTGGTAATTATTGTTTCAAAATCACAATGTTGTTGCAATGACAGCACGTTGCACGTTAAGACGGTTCCAAGCAAATGGAACATAACATATAATGGCAATCTTGAATGCGAATGGGGAATGCGTACGATTGCCTCAGTCAGCGTGGCGAGAGACAAAGAAAGTGAACAGACAGAAATCGGCACTTTGCTCGCATTTTCAAAATGAAAACGTAACCAGATGCCTACCCCAATAACGACTCCAGCTGAATCCCAAAGCAGACAAACACCAAAACACCAGGTAGGCAGTCAGGCAGTTGGACATTTCAACCCATTTCAACAGTTGTTGGCTTTGGCTGGCTCTTGGGGTGCAGTGGGGCGTGCCATTGGTTGAAGAGCTGAAGCTTGAGCTCGAGGTTTGTGCAAATGCAATTACCTTGGCAGAGCCGCCGAAACAGAGTCAGTAAGACGACAACAACAACAGCTACGGCGGCATGAACACAAAACCCACATGAGTTGCGCTGCGAAAAACAAAAGACTTAGGCACCAAACTTGCTTGGCACGCGCTGCAAAAGCAGCAACAACATCAAAATCAACAACAAAACGTCACGTTGCCAGCAGACAAAACAAACGTACAACTTGATAATATAATAGATCTGCGTAGAGTCTATGAGATAAACGAGCCAACGAACCGACCAATTGTCTGCTCGTGTGTGTATCGCATGGGGGCGTCAAACATGCTCGAACCTTTAACTCATACGGGCCAATTCCTTGAGCCGGGTTAAGTAGCTGTATAATCAGCTAAACTAGATCATCAGTCTTGTGCCTTTAATATCCGAAACGAAACAATTTGTGGCCATGAAGCGACACCAAATCAACTAAAATATGCCGCCTATTGATTATTATTTGATGAACCACTAAACAAGAGCTTTAAAAATAAAACAAAAATTAATTAAATTATTTATGACAACTACAATAGATAAGAAATATAACAATTAATCATTTGAATTTATTTGCCAAATGCGCATTGAAAATTGTTAGCTATTTCATTTGTGTTTTATTAAGAAGTGAATAAGATTTATTGTTTTTGGCACAAGCCATGACTCTTGAAACTTTAAGGTCAGCGTGGATGCTTGTTGACCCGCTCTCACAATATTATTGCCCTTTCAAATGCATTTCTAATGACTGTTAAAAATAAAATTAACTTTATTTTGAAATCTATCACAATTCAATTGAATCATTGGACTGGTATTCATTTATAAATATGAGATATAATTTATTTCCAGACAAAACAAGTAAGAAAGCTACAGTCGAGTGCTCGACTGTGAGATACCCGCCACCCAATTGTACCATCAAAATATCATATTTACATAATAGTATAAAATTATACTGAAAAAATACTAAAAAAAAATATACTAAAAATACCAAAATAATATATCAAAATTTTCTTTGTTCGAAGTTATTAGCATTGCGGCACTTTAGTTGGTTTATTGAACACCATTATTATGTCGCGGAGTGTCATTGCAACTAGCTAGGCAGCACTAGCAGTTGCACGTGGTAACGCCTTATAAAAGTAATATCTTAATAACTTCTGTGTTTTTTATTCGATTGTAACCAAATTCGCAGAGATCATTAAGATGGTGATTAGTATTGCGCATACCAAAATTGAACGTTCTAGGTTTAAACCGACGCTCGCAATTCGGTTTTATTCGATTTACGGGGGCGGGAGGGGGCGTGGCCAAAATCAAAAACAAACTTGATCTGCGTGCAACAATAAGACATACTGTTGCGAAAAATTTGTCGCTCTATCTCTTATAGTCTCTGAGATCTAGGTGTTCATACGGACGGACAGACGGACAGACGGACATGGCTATATCGTCTCGGCTGTTGACGCTGATCAAGAATATATATACTTTATGGGGTCGGAGATGCTTCCTTCTGCCTGTTACATACATTTTCGGTCGGCACAAAGCCATAATACCCTTCTACCCTTTGGGTAGGCGGGTATAAAAAGATTTTTCGCATTAAATTAAATTGTATAGTACTAGAAGAAATGATGAAAATCTGAGATTAATAATCGAATGTCCCATATAATGAAATTCGTATTTTAATTAAATAACCAAATGGTTATCAATAACATTAGTTATTGAATAAAAGTTTTACTTAAACACTTACAAAACAAATTTAGTTGCCACCTCTTTCACACCTCAAGCTACCATTTCGATTGCATTTCTCTGGCAAAGAAATTGGAATTTGTGAATACGAATACAATTGCGACTGAGTTTGCCAAATTGGAGTACCATCCATCACTCAGACAACGTGAACACAACTACAATACAACAGTGATGCGATTAGGCTGCAACAAGTTGGCATCGAGCTAACAGCTGACTTGTTTCGGACTGGCTCAAACCTAGCCCAGACTGGCAGCTTGTGACCAAACTTTGAGTCAGTTGAATAACGAAGCTCCAGCGAAACGGTTGGCAAGAGAAACTCAAAGCTTGAAGCTCGTCAGCAGCGCGTGCGAGACATAGATCGATCGTAAATAAAGCAAATAGGATAACTGTAAAGTTATTTATAAAGACCAATGGACTGCATTTAATCCTGGACTGCCAAACAATCAAGTGTCTGCCACATAAAAATATTATATTCGCAGTTAAAACAAAGTGTCGAAAGTGAAGCTTTCTGTGGGGGGTTATAAAGCAACGTAATCGTTACGCTTAGGTGCAAGCAACTGTTGCATTGCCAATTTGTCTAGTGAGTGTGGCAAGTGCTTGAGTGAGTGTGTGTGTGTGTGTGTGAGTGTCGCTCTCTCTTCGTCTCTCTATCTCTATCGCTGTGCCTCTTTGTGAGACGCTCTGAGATGTGGCCAAGTTGTCGCGCGTGTGCTTTTGGCCCATGGCCAACGGCGCTGCTGTTGCACTGCCTTGGGGCACTGCTAGTCTGCGGCAGCGCCGATGCCTTTACCATACTGTCGCCCTTCAGCTATACTTCGCTGAGCTTCAAGAATCTACTCAATAGTGTCCTGCTCTCGAGCAATGCAAACTTGGCCGGCGGCGGTCGCAATCTCAAGTCCGATGTGCTCGAGGATGCCTCACTGATAACGGTAAGTTGCCCTAAAAACATATTAAAGAAAAAAAAAAAACAACTCATGCAATTGTTGTGGACACCTTGGCTGACCTCATAGCCACCGCACCGCATCGCAGTAATAACAACAACGAAGTGGTTAGCATTGACATTTGTTATTGTAACTGACAGTTGTTACCTGTTGTTAGTTGAGTTACCTTTGTTACCGGTTCAGTTTTTGTCTATGCGCTTTGTGGCTACTACAACTTGTGATCTCTTATGATTTTGGTTCAACAATTTTTCTATGTTAAATAAATTTACACTTTTTCCAACTCTATATTCGCCTCTGTCGCTCTCCGGCTAAAAGAAAGTTTACACACTTTTTGTCTGTTTTACTTTATTTCTGATATTTTATTTTCTGCAGTTCATTGACTTCTGTTTCGACAGATTTGTTTCACTGCCAGAACATTATTGGTAGCACCAACCAGAAGTCAGCTCTAATCATGTCCAAACACGTCAAGTTGAATTTATTTGAAACATGCAACGCAACTTTGCCACCATTTTTTACGATCATCTAACGTGAGCACAGCCCATCAGCTGCAGACTTTTCACTTCGACATTGTACATTCGGCTGTTGGCAATGTTTTATTCACCCTTTTATGGTGTTTCTGCTAATTTTTAGCGACAGACTAACTGAAGTTCGAGACACAAATAACCCGATTTTAGGGAAGTTGGAGAAATTATGTGAATGCATTACTACTAATTTGCCATTTGTTGATGGTTTATGAGTGTGCCAATTAGAGCGATAATGCTTTAAGTAATAAAGCTTAAATTAAATAACATATTTACTCAATTTCCGAATTTCACATTCCGCCGGTAACTATTACGTAAAATAAATTACACGTTCACAATGTTACTATTCAAAGTATTGTTTAAACTATTTGATCATTTTATGTTTACAACTTTAAATTTAAAATAAATTTAAATTAGTGACAGATGAAGCAACAAAACTTATCACTTTCTATAAAAGAATGATAACAAACTTGACTCAATTTCAATATTATTAAGAGTTTAATAATAATGTTGTTAATGAGAGTTTCGTTTTATGAATATTTTAATTTTTCTATTACATTATGATTTAAATGTTAATAAAAATGAGAATTTGGAGGCTTACTGACCTTCATAAGCTGGATAACAGTTTGGTGGCCCAGTTCACGTAGCTGCAATTAGATTAATTCATTAGGTTTTCCGTTCACATCATTATTACAAATGCAAGAGAGGTTGCTTATGTCTATTGCGTTGGTTTTCCACAAAGGTCAAACCAAATGAACAATTTGCGTATGACGAAAAATTAAAAATTGAATATTCACAGAATTGTGGATAAAGTTGTACATATTGTTTTATTTTGTTGGCAGTCAAACAACAGTTTGTCAAGGCAAGAGCCAGACTGAAAGAGTAAACATAGCCAAAAAGATTACAACATAGACTTTAAAGGCGGGGTTAACGTTGCCATCAAATTCGATAATGTTTAATAATGACAACCAGGCGAAAATTGACAAAGCCAATAAACTCACCAGAAATATAAATAAATAAAATAAAATGCACAGAAAATTATTAACAACACGTTAACAGCAGCAACAAATGACCAGCAAGTGTAAAAAGTTTGGTTTTTGATACGGCTGCTATGGAAAAGAGGTGCAGCGTGGGTCAGTGGAGGGTTGGTTACGTGATAACGTAACGTGCATTATGCGAATTACGTGCGCCTTAAATGTGCCAGAGAAAGAAAGAGGGACAGAGAGGGAGGGGAGGTACGAGCATTGTCAACCGGGTAACGTTATTAAACTGAAAAGAAACAGAAACTGAAACCGAAACTGAAACTAAGTCTTATGCAAAGTCATGGCTGGGCTTTCAAATGCGGCCAACAAACTAACCGAACCGAAAGCAAAGCGAACCAAAACCCAAGCTAAAAGTCTTCAACAATTTCTGCACGTTGCCAATTGCATAAGAGTCGCATTGAGAGGGGAGAGACACCTTTAATAGCAGCAATAACAAATTGGAAATTGTCAACACACACACACATATAAACAGACACACATGAACAATAATCAACATGCAATTAGGCTAACCTGTCGACTGGCTGACTGACTTTGAAATATGGGTTAGGAGCCCTCATTGCACGTGCCCGTACCACACTAACAATGGTTGGCCAACGATGACTGAATCGAGATCTTTGGGAACTCGGGGACAATGCCAGGCCCCATGCCATGTACCCAGTCTCTTCACGTCTCCACACATTACTACAATAAGGAAATGCGATTGCAATACGCTTTTTTCGCTTCTTTTTTTGCTTTTTATTATTTGTTTTATTCATGCTTTTTTGTAAGGTTTTGCTTTACTTTTTGGCATTTGCCTTTGTTTTTCTACAGTTTCAGTTTGTTTTATTTATTTATTTTTTTTTATTTTTGTTTGGGCTTTGGCAGTGCCTTAATTTGAATTTGAAGAGTTTCCGCATTGTTTTTGCACGCCGAAAGATTTGTAAATCGTTGTCATCAACTTGATTACGTCGGTCTGACAAATCGATAGGTAAAATGTGTCTCAATTGACAACAGCAAAAAAAAAATAGACATAACATAATAAAACAATGGGAAATCTGATTACCCAAGTGCAAAAAGCACAGGCAAATTTGTTCGATTTATGCACGAATTCTCGACTTTTATATAATCACAGAGTAACAACAAATTTTCTAAGAAAATAATTAATTTACAATATCGTTTAATTGGATTAGCATTTTATAAAATAGAAAACATGCAAAGCTTTTATTTGAGTCTAAGTTCATTTAATAAAAATCAAATGATTGTAATTTTTAGAAAAAACCCAAATTATTGTTTTAGCCCATTGATGCGGAAGATTTACAATACAAATATTTATAATGATGTCAAGATGCAATCCATGTCAGTATTATCGACGCTCCACAATCGAATTGATTGAGAGTTGGCAGCAAGAGTTCAAATGTGATTAACCTTTGGGTTTTGATGCCATTAAATTGATGTCAGGCCACCAGACGCATCAGCCAAATGCAAACTAGGTAAAATCTCAGCCACGAATACCAGCAAATCAATATAAACACGTATGAGCATGCATGTGGCACATAAATGTGCGAAGAAGCATACGAAAAACTGGTTGAAAACGCGACGGTGTCGAGGCGGTTCAAACTTTGAGTGCTGCCGGGCAATTATAATGACGGCGATGATGATTATGTTGGGTGCTGAAGTGCCGACAAATAAGTCAATATCAAGGTCAGTTTACAAAGCGATTGATTTTGATTGAAAACAAAAGTGGTGCGGTTTCCTCGAACAGAGGCTGTGGCCGATCACAACACCAAAAATCAAAAGTGTTTTATGCAAATGAACGTGAACGCAGTCCGCCATAACGTAAATACAAAATGCAAACAAAAAAAACGTTGACATCAAAAAATTTGCATTGAAATTACAAAAACACAAATAACAGCAGCAATATCAAATCAAATGCATATTCAAACAAAGCATTAACAACCACGCCTCACACACACACTCATACCAGCACTTGCCATTAGCAGGGACACAAACCAAAAGCACAAAGGTAAACACTCGCACTTAGTGGGTCATGATGAGACAGAGACCCCCGAAAGAAATAGGCGACAATTAAAGTGCTTTAGGTGCTAATGAAGTTTTTGCTATGCGAAATATACGACAAAATGTTCAGTTAGTGGAACGGTAAAATTCAACAGCAAATAACACAACAACAACTACAAGTTTTACATAAATATCTGTATCAACAGTCAAAAAATATTTAGATTGGCATGCTAGTCGATCCCCTTAGAGTTAGTTTTGAATTTATTTGGGTTTCTTGTGATTTATTCGCATTTATTTAATTATTATTTTAGCTAAATTTATGACTATGTTGATTTACTTACTGTGCTTTTCCATTTTTTCCATTTATAGTTTTTGTTTTCTGTAATTGTTTTTCGTTTGTCAAATTAGGTCAACAGCAAATATTTGACCAAAGGTTGTGCAATATGTTGCAGTTAGGTTTGATATTACATATTTTCTTTTGATTTGTTGATGCAGAAAAAGACTTTAATTGAACTGCGACGAACGGCAAGTTGATTTAGTAATCATAATTAAATGTCCAAAGAATATGATGGCCTGAAACAATGAATGCAATTGTTGGGATGCGAAGCAAGTCTAGTAACTCCCTTGACCAAGTTAACTTGTTAAAATTAGCCACAGATAATTGGCTAGTTAAATATGAAAACGCAAGTGCTAAACATTGTTTTTTTTTTTTTTTTAAATGATTGCCAACACCTGAAGCTACACAAAAGTGACGCTGCTTATATAAGCCTTAAAATTAATGGGCTGCAATTTGCAGATTTTATCTCTTGGTAGAAGAGGCATGTGAGTACGAGGAAAATGCAAGTTGTTGCGTTTTTGATTGCCACACATTTGCGTAGATTTCAACACCTTTGCGGGTTTCACAACACTGGTCACTGGCTGTTGACTGCTCGCTGGCGCATTGCTGGTTGGTGGGAACATCCCGAGCTAAGAGATGCGACTGCAACTTGGCAATATAGCCATATTTTCGCATTTAACATTGTCGCCTCCGCCTTGCGGCTTAAACAAATATTGGCTGGGCCATTTTGGTTGGCCGCAAAAGTGTGTCAAGCTGGTATTTGCCAAGAAAAACAAAGGCTAGCATTGCGGCGATGGGACCAGCTGTTGAAAGCACACACAGCGGCTCCGGTCAGCCTTTTATTCTTTTTATTTTCAAAGCAAACAAAGAAAATTGCATAACAATGGCCGCTAGGAAATTGCCAAAAAGAAAACTCTAATTTATGCCCCAAAACAACATTGGCGAGAGCATGTGGAAAAAGGAAAAAAATATTTCAGTGGCTCAGTGACTAGCTAGCTGGCGTACCACTTCCTCATGTTGGCCAACCAGCCGGCAAAGTCAGTTGGCCAATGCAATTGTTTACACTTATTAAACGAGCATTTTGTTGTTGTTTCTCTCATACAGTAGTGGCTATTTCGATTCGCTGCCAAGGTTAATTAAAATGCCAAACAGCTTCAATTGCCTCTCTCACTTTTTCTCTGTCTCTCTCCTCTGTTTGCTCTCTCTCTCTCGGCATTTGTGTAATCGCGTGTTTATAGATTTTTCAACTATTGTTTTAATAAGACAATAATTATTTTGGCACCCTCACAATCACGATTGTATAACGTTTGTAAAACTTATCAAAATTATCACGAAACACTGAAATCTATTGAAAAAAAATTATGCACAGCCGGAAAAATTACAAGTACCCACACACTGTATGTTGTCATACGCTGCGTATGCGTAATACGTGACTTCTCGACCAGCTGCGTCAGCTGAGATTCTAAAGCTGTCGTCATAAAATATAGTTTTTGACTTTTATAAAACGATAATTGTTCTATCTCTTTATAGTATTTGCGGTGTTAATAAAGAAATTTTTTATGGCACGCGCTATTGCGAGAGACGGCACTTATTGATGTAGAGTTGCGCGTGGCGCACAATTAGTTATAAAAATATTATGATATCTTCTAGTTTGCATTTAAAAACTTTCGTCATTTCATCTACATAATTGACATCAAAAATCTACTGAATATATGTTTGTAGAACGCTGGATTTTGAAATAATAGTGCATTAATTAAACCCTCCATGGTCAATTTTAAAAACAATTATCACTTTGTTATCGGATAATTTGGCTTTGATTTTCAATTAGTGTTTCTTTATCATTCATAATTCCCACTTCCACTCCACTTCTTTTCCAGGGTCATCATATATTTCTTTTCTTTAAACACACTTCTCCTTCACTTAAATTAAGGTCACTTATACATTGTTTACATTTGTTATTATGCCTTTCTAGCACAAATTGTGTGTCCTTGTGTCCAATCTTATGTTGAAAGCTAGTTATTTATTTGCACAATGCATGTTTATCCTATTTACTTATTTGAATTTAGAGAAGAATTTTTCAAAAGTTTTTCTTTTTTAAATGCATCGAAATTATCTTTAAACACATTGCCTTGGCTGTTTGTTGAATGCCATCCAATTATTTTGCCAAATTCCTTGCAAGAGCATCGTTTGCAAGTGTCTGCAAGTTGTTCAACTTGTTGATGCCACAAATTAAAATGCATTAGCCCAAATTGCTGAGGTTAAAGCCCAGACGAAGTTATTCCTTCACCTACACCGAAACCGCAGAGTAATGTAAATTCCAAAAATGAAAAAAACGAGCAAAGATTAACAAGAGTGGCGTGAGGGCGTGGCTACAACTCAATTTTACACTACCGTGATTTGCACTTGCCGCAGACTAACCATTCCTTTTTTTATTTCACTCTCATCCTCTCTTTGGACAGCCGAAATTAATACGCAAATACGGGTATCCGTCGGAGACACACACAGTCGTGACCAAGGATGGTTATATACTGGAAATGCATCGCATACCAAAGAAGGGGGCCCAGCCCGTGCTGCTCATGCACGGCATATTGGATACCTCTGCCACCTGGGTGCTAATGGGCCCCAAGTCCGGATTGGGTAAGTATACTATATTTCACGTTCCATAGACATATGCCTACTATAGCTCTCAACTTATGCGTATTATTTATTTCATTAGGCTACATGCTCTCTGATTTGGGCTACGATGTGTGGATGGGCAACTCACGAGGCAATCGCTATTCGAAGAATCACACCAGTCTCAACAGCGACTATCAGGAATTCTGGGACTTTACATTCCATGAGATGGGCAAATACGACTTGCCTGCCAATATTGATTATATACTGAGCAAAACTGGATACGAGCAGCTCCATTACATTGGCCACTCCCAGGGCACGGCCATCTTTTGGGTGTTGTGCTCTGAACAGCCAGCGTATTCACAGAAAATCACCTCGATGCATGCTCTGGCGCCCATTGCCTATATCCATGACATGAAGAGTCCCCTCTTTCGCACTCTCGTGCTCTTTCTCGACTTTCTAACGGTGAGTGAACGCAATCCCAGTGCAATGCCAATTTGATTCGACTGTTTGTGTGTGTTTATTTTTTTTTTTTTTGTTTTTTTTTCTTCTGGCTTACAGGCGGCCACGCGAATGCTGCGCATCACGGAATTCATGCCCAACACCAAATTCCTGGTGGACCACAGCCAGGTTGTGTGCCACGACAATGCCATGACGCAGGATGTCTGTTCGAATATCCTGTTTTTAGTCGCCGGTTACAATTCGGAACAGCTGAACAAGGTAATATGCCATGGACTGTAGTTATCCTACTCGAACTCTTGCCGCACTTTGCCCGCAAATGTTTGCGGCAATCGATTTGAATTTCGCCACACAAACACACATACAGGCGTCTTGTTTGTTGTTGCCTGCAGTTGTTCTTGTTGTTGTGGGTTCATTTACTAGCGCCATGTGATTGTCTTCATTAAGTTGCCACTTCATTTAGGTAACCAGCTTAATGATTTAACTTTATTAACGAGTAGGTACGATAGCTAAAAATACTGCAACTGAAGAGTTCTTACTATAAATCTAATAAATCCGCAATATAATTGAGATAACTTATAAATGTGCATATATTTGGAGGGTCAGAGCAAGAAAGTGAATTATTTCCAGCTAAAGAATAGAGAAAAATCAGATGCATAATAAATTAATAAAAGTAATAATTAATGAACTAAACAAAAGTCTATGACAGTTTATTTAAATGAATGTGGAAATTAATAACAAAATAGTCAAGAAAGAAAAAAATTCCAAATTATAAATAGTCAATGAAGCAAACAATTGAATGAAAGCATTAATACATCGATATCTCAAGTTAAATTGTCACGTCAAGGGTTCCTATTAATTTATGCAATTCGCCGTTTATATTCGCGGATTATGTGTGGCCGCTGCTTTAGAGAACTTTAGCGCTTAGTGCATATCTTGGGGTGCCAGGCTGTTGTTGCCCACACTTCACCGCAAGTTGAACACTGGCTTCAATTTGAAGTTATGGCCCACAAAGTGGAGGCGACAAGCACAAACCGAACAAGCAGGTGTTTGGCCTGGCATGATATGGTATGGTGTGGTCTTATTATCTATCTATAATGCCATTGACTGGACATTGTTATTGTTGTTGGCGACGGGGGAATAGGGGTATAATTAACTAAAACAAGCGAACGGCGAAAAGCCAAAACGGGCAACAATGCATGCAAATTAGGAGCGTTGCTGACCTAATGCGACCCTGCCACTAGAACAGGGCGTCAAAAGGGGGAGACATTGCTATCAGGAGTGCACAGTGCGTATACGCCACTTGTGCAGTGTGTGTACATAATTTAGCAACGTGCTGGCTTTAAGGAGGTCAAAGTTGAACATTAGGCTGCCATACAGTACTTGCACTACTTTGCCAAAGCTTAAATATTATTAAATGAAAGTCACAATTTAATTCTCCGCAGACGATGCTGCCTGTGATGCTGAGCCACACACCATCTGGCGCCTCAATAAAGCAGTTGGAGCACTTTGGTCAGCTGATGAAATCGGGACATTTTCGTAAATTCGATCGAGGCTATCTGCGCAATCAACTCGAATACAATCGCATGACGCCACCAGATTATGATCTGTCACGTGTCAAGGTGCCGGTGGCATTGTATTATTCGGTGAACGATCTGCTCGTGTCGACGACTGGCGTGGACCGGCTGGCCAGAGAGCTGCCCAATGTGATAGACAAGTATCTGGTGCCGATGGAGCGTTTCAATCACTTGGACTTTCTGTGGGCCATTGACGTGAAACCGTTGGTCTACAATCGTCTGGTGCGGAACATACGACGCGTGGAGAATCATCGAGCCAAATTGACGGCCAACTTGGCCAGCTATTTGGCCATGCAGCTGCAGCGACAGCATCTGCAGAACCAAATGCAGTTGCAGGCAACACTACAGCCAACCTTGCCACCCAATGTGCATTTGCCGCATAGATTGGACCAGGAGCTAACACTAACAACTGCAGCAGCAACAACAACGACGACAACGACAGATGCAACGGCAACAGGCACGGCAACCACCACGGAGAATGTTGTGGATGCCACAACAAGCACAAGCGCAATGGAAGCGTGACTTGTCCTCTGAGCAGCTGCGACCAAGGTTCTCTCTTGTGTAATTTCATTTGACTGTGATGACATTTTAACAATTTACGCTCTGATCCCAGCGTTTGAGATGCAGTTGCAATTGCAACCACATCAACTCAGGCACTCCCAGCATCCCAATCACAATATTATTATTATATTATTGACAAGGCGCTCACGATACGATAAAAATCCAAAAGAAATCTTCAGCCGAAATCGATAACTTCCATTTTCCCATTTACCATGTATCACTAAGTTCTATCTAACATATGCTGCCCAGTTTGAAAATGTTTTATTTATGTTTTGTGTACAAATTTAATGTAATGTGTATGTATTTTTAATAAAACTATTTTAAGAATATAATGGCACAACTGTTTTCGTTGAGCGGGGCATTCAATAAAGATAAATCAAATAGAGGACTTTTAAAAGCAAGTTTTGTTCGGTCGATTTAATTGAACAAATATAATAATATTTGTACCAATGCAATATACAGTAATAAAACATGAATACAGAGAAAATATTCATACTAAGCACGACATTTAAAAATAAAACGTGCCGACTTTTCTTACTATTTAACGCAATCCATATCTACCTAGAGTATATACAATCAAAAATTGTCAATCAATTGATTTCCTTTATTTGCGCTCTTTTCTGTCGATGAATAAATTGTTCACATATTTATTTGCGCTCAAAAGTATGCAATAATAAATTAAGCATCAGCCTTAAAGTGTACAATGCATATTTAATACCGTTTCCGATGCATTTTAAACCGAACACGGCTGTCACGACTTGTCTGGCATCTGCAGAGCTGCAGCTGTGAGATGGAAACCGCAGGACATTCAACATGGCATTCGGGGGCAAACAGCTCAACGTTTAATTGCAACTTAAAACGCAAGTCTTTCCGACAGGCAGCGCGAAAAGTTGATCTGCCACCACAGGCGACCATCGCTACAGGAAGCGCAAGCACGCTCCTGTCTTTAACTGTGGCCCTGTATCGTTTTGTCTGTGTGCTTTGACTGCCTGTTTGCAACAGTTGTGCATTTCGGTGGCAAGTTTAAGCTGCATGGAAAACGAATTGCCATCATTTGTATTTGTCGTTCTCCTTTGGGCGACATTTACGAGTCGTCGCAAAGGATTGCACTGAATGTTGCGTTATTCAAGTCGTATACAGAAAGCAAACTTACCTGCCGCAATGCTGTTGAATAAACACGCAAACAGCAATGTCGTGAAAAGTCGAAACTCTTTTCATTTTCATTTTATTTGCTGGCCGCTGGCAACACTGGCCGATTGCAACTGCAATTTCCAAATGATAAGTATTTACTCAAGCACCGTATTTGCCAGCGTTGACAACTATACGAGTTCTGTGTGATACAAATTGCTTTCGCTTGAAAAGTTTGACAATCACGAAAAGCCGAATTAAGAATATTTTTGTTTATATTGCACAAGTAACTCATATATTTTAATATGAATTTACAAATTCATTTGATGGACTTTCTTCTTCTACTTTTATTTAACTTCCAAATTGCAACAGCACATTAAACCGCATTGTGGCATATGCCACAATTGACACAAATTCAATTTTAATTAGTACTCGTATTGCCTACATGTTTACAAAAGTTAGCTAGCGACTTGTGTGTTGTACTTTCTCTCATTTTCCCTTCACTGGTTTCACTCATTTCGTTCATTCTCTCACTGTTTTTGTGCTATTAGCTTCTCTCTCTCTTTATATATGTATCCCCTCTTTGGTTGGCCATTAATTTCTGTCCACACTGTGTTCTCGCCATCTGACTTCTCTCTCTGTCTAACACTTCTTCCCCATATTCACGATTCTCTCTGCTCTAAGTAAACAAGGCATTAAGTACAACAAAATAATTAAAGTCAATTAGTGGTCCTTGCCTTGGCTTTCAGCTCTTGTTGACTTAGTTAGCCACAGTATGTATAATGAAATTGTGCAACTCCTACTACCACCACACTCTAGTTCCCTGCCTCAACTCCGCCATTGTAGAGTCTACTGTCATTAGCGCCATAGATACAGATATATAAGTGTGGTTCTCATAGATACAAATACAGTTGCTGCTAAAGAACTGAACACCATATTGATATGAAATTAAACTGTAAATATTGTTATTTACTTTACACATTAGATTTCTAGTACATATTATTATTATTTCGAGGCAATTTCCCAACACTCTATCTCGAACTCATTCGAAGTAAGTATTCAGGACACAAGTACGTCAATTTACTGCAAACCCATCAAGTGTACTTATGTGCACATGTTAAGCCCCTTAGTGGACCTAGTTAATGAATATGTTAATTCTCTGATCGGAAGCTCCATTGTCATAACAATGGACTCTCATTAACTGTGGTATTTTAATCGACAGATTAATGTCCTTGCACAGCACTGGCAATCAGCCAGTCTACCAGTAAACAATAAGCTCTTTATATTATGTTTATTGCCTGGTAATTGAATTAATAACAAAAGACAACTCTCCCTATTAAAAACATGTGTTCGACTGCATGTTCATTATTGTTTTTAACAATTATGCTGTTCTTTTTTGTGATGTTCGATTTTCCAACATGAAAAACTTTTTCAAGTGGCAAGTGAATTGCATTTTTAGGAACAGTTGCAAGTTTCAAGTTGTTTGGTAAATTTGTTGAACGAGTATTTGTATCTCAAGTGCCACTCGATGGCAAGCAATGAAGCTGGCAAATACGAAGCTCTAGGGAGGACAATGTTATCAGAAGGGAGCAAACAATTGTTTTTCAATCGATGCAACTTTTTGTCAAATCGAGTTTTTGTTTAGAGAATAAAAAGCGGCTCACAAAAAAGGTTTCGTAAGGTCGACACAAAATGTTAGTAACAAAGCTCACAAATACTTAAATCCACTCATTAATCTTGCCTTCAGTATATATGTTAATGTATCCAATATCTAAATGGTTCTTATTCCATGATAAAGTAATTATTGGTTTATGCAAACGGTTTAATTTTTTAAATTCTATCTTTTTACCCATTTATATATTATTTTAATTTATTTACATCTCTACAAATCCTATTCAGCGTCTTATTATTAAAAACAAAATTCACTTTTATAAACTCCATTAAATTAAAATGGAGAGAAGAGAAAAAATGCAAAATTCAATCCAACACAATATGTGATTTAAGCTTTTGCAGATTCAGCATCTCACGAAACTTAAAATCTTGCCTAATAAAAAGGATCGTATTAAGCCAAAGTGACAGCAATTGCCACAACTAAACAGCATCCCTGGCATTTACCGTAATTAGCTTATTCTCCTATCTAACCGCAAAACTGACCAAAACTGCGCATTAAAACTTGTCCAACAACATAAATATTGTTGACCAACATAGAGAAATTTTTGTGTCAACTCAACAGAAAATTGTCGAACAATAATTCCACACAAAAACAATGGGAATCGCCATTATAATAATAATAACTGGCAACTATTGAACGACATTTCGTGTGTTAGATTTTGGTGTTGTTTTTGCCGAGCTCAGCGTTAAAGTTGCACCAAAAAAGCAAGGAAATGTTTTCGCCAAGAGGGTGTTTGCATGTGTGTGTGGGGGCGGAATGGGCGTGTCCACAGTACAATTGCGGTATGATTTATACACAATGAGCAGTTGAACTTTTGCTGCTCCTGCTCGTTGGTTTTTACGATGTTCACGATAAGGACTAACGAGCAAAGTTGCAAGAAAATTCGGCGTTGCCTAATCGCCGCACAATGATGAGGTCCTGGCAGTGGCTAAGGACTTGCAGAGTTTGTCATCACTCAGGTAGCCTGGCAGTAAACACAGTCAACACCTTTCAGTCAACGCCAACAAAAAACTTCAATAACATCATTAAAATGCGCAGCCAGCGAAAGAGACAAGCACTCACTTAGATTGAGCAGCCAGTGGCAGGCAGGACCAGCAGGACCACCAGGACTTCGAGGACATTCACAAATGGCTGGCACTTGGCCGGCGACCAATATAAATATGACTTATAAAATGTCCAAAAGGACTTTGGCAAGCAAATTAGTTTGTTAAACTGAAGGAGCTGCTCAGCGATAGGAGTTCAGGGCCACCAAGAAGGACAACAGGAAGGATACCTTCCAAATTTTGTACATTTTGCGCGTAATTTGAAATATTTATGCAGAACTTGGCAGCCTTTGTTGGCAATGATGAATTGTTTATTGACAGTGCAAGTCAGAGCAGGGCAGCCCGTCTGACTTTAAGTGCCAACAAAATATTAATCATACGCAACGTGCGCCATGGCGCCACACAGCTAAAGTCATTAGGGGGTCCAAAGAGCAGCTTTGCGAGTGCTGCTCCACTTGGAAAGTGGCAAGTGGCAAGTGGCAAGTGGCAAGCAGCAAGTAGTAAGTGGTAAGTAGCAAGTGGAAAGCATTTAAATAGCAGCCAAATCAAAGTTGACGCACCGAAAACATTTTCAATTTACTCAAGCAAAATGTAATTTAAATACAAATTTGATGCTAAGTACCCAGAAGTAACCTCAGGCATTGCTTCTGCTCCCGATCATCAATTGGCATTTTCAAGTGCTCCACATTGCGATGGTAGTAAGTAATTTTGACCCCACACCCGCACCGGGTTGCCGTTCTGTCCTTAGCCAGAAAATCATTAGGCCAAGATTGAGCTAAAACACTTCGTATGCAAATTTGTTTTGCCAAAATGTAATTTTCAATATGCGATTCTAAGATGCTTTGATCTAATGCCCATGGCCCATGACCAGTGGGTTTGGGCGTGGCAGTTTATTGCCTAACGATTATCGTCGCTTCATTGCCAATTTCTACAAATTACTTTCAATGGAACCGGAATCGAATTGGAATTCAAAATAGAAATAGCAATGAAAATGGATGCGGAAATTTAAATGCAAGTTTCTTTCTGATTTCTATGTATAAAACTTAAGAGACTTGCGATAAAAGAGAGTGTTTTTTTTTTGATTTTGATAAATTACGTTTAAGGCAATTTGAACAACAATTAAGTAAACAAAGAAGATATGAACAACTTTTGCTCTCTAGCAACAAAATGTAGGCATAAATAAAAGTTTACAGTAAATATTTGCTTGCTGGCATCTGAGCTAGTTTTCTATTGATGACAGAGTTGGGTATAATTGGCTTTGGTTGCCAAGGCGAGTCTAAATTGATATTTAAAGGTTGAGGTGCTAGCAATTTATTGTATTTCCACATTTTTCTTTCACTTGTGAATACAAATACATATAAAATAATTGATATTTTTAATGCGTAATCTGCTTTAGAATTTTCTGAGAAGCTAATCATAGTCTCTAGATAATTTATTTGTATAAATTAATTATATATTACACCGGAAATATCAATTAAAATAGGACAAGTTCACTTAATCGCCAAGCCGGCATTTATATTTATCGCTTAACTTAAAATGAAATTCTATAATGAATAAAATTCGTCTGAAAGAGCAATTGGTTGGTTGTATTAATCTAGTTATTTTTTTACAAATAAATTTTCCATATATTTATTGTATTTTATTTGTTGTTCAGCGCTCTCAGTTTCTTTGCGTATTTAGTGACAAATGCTGAGAATTGAAAGGTGGTATTTCCAAGTAATCCAAGCCAACGATTCTACTTAAAAGAATTCCAGTCAGTGAGTAGCGGAATTGTGGAGTAATTCGCACAATATGAGTATGCCAATAGACATTGGAAACTGCAAACAACAATCCCACAATAGTAAATATTTAAAAGCTACTTTGCGATATTAAAATCTGATAAATGTGCTTGAAATCAAATGGCAATCGATGAAGGCGACTGCCAGCGAAAACAAAAGTGGAAGAGAGCAAGAGAGAACAGCAAAGTGTTGGGTAACTGAAGACAATAGGTATCAAGAGCTAAGCCGGTTTGTAAGCGACATGTAATCAATAACAGGTGAGTGCGTTGAAAGTGAAATTGAGTGACCGGGAAGCGCTATTAAAAGATGTTTTTGCCCGGCGCCAAACTGGGCCAAGTGTGCAAAAGCAACAACAATAATGACAGCAACTACAACAGGCGAATCTAAAAACGATTGTAATTCATTCAAGTTCAGTTCCAGGTCTAGTGGAAAAAAGCACGCAGTTGGCAACGCAGATACAGCTGAATTTCCAGAAACCGGAGTCACAGCACCAGGCAAAGTCAGAGACAGAGACAGAGACAGAGACTGCGACAGAGTCAGAGTCAGATTCAGAGCTCAGTGCACAGCCTGAGAGCAAAGAGCCGGCACGACTAACCGTTTCAAAGTGTGTGGTGCAAAATGTATGTGGGTTTTGGCGATTTAAAAGCGCGCGTTGAAACTGCAAACGGTTTAGTTCCTCGTCGTAAACATAACTAGTCACAACACATCGGAGCGGAGGCAGCCGATCAGAGAATCTGTTAACAAAGTAACCAGTTAACCAGCAGAGTGTTGAGAGCAGAGATAGCTTTAGGCCAGGAGCAAGTTTTCTCTTCACAATCAAAGGCCAACAACGGGGGCAAAGTGAACGTACGACTTACGACTTGCGACTCGCGACTTGTTTGACGGTCTCTTATTATTATTATTGTTAAATTATTCTTGTTGTTGTCGTTGCTCTTGTTTTGCTGGCAACAACCAACATCGATTGTCACAGCCGTTGCCCTCGCATTCCACAAGCCAAAATGCCGCGCATGCCAATGATCGCAGTCTCGATGCTGCTGCTGCTGCTGTTGCTGCAGACTCCGACGTCGACGCTGGGCAAAGCAATCAGTACATTGACTGAACGGGACACGGTAGAGGAGTCCACAACATTTGGCGAGATCGATATCAGCACAGTGACGATGCCCGTGGACTCTAATCTTATTTTAAGCACCGACAGCAACCTGGACTCGGCTACCCAACATCCCGAGAATGAGTTGGCAAGCACAGAGCAGCCATCGTCCATGTCTAGGCTGTTGCAGCTAGAGGAACACAATGCAACCACAAGAACAACAACGACAACGGCACCACCACCACAACCCACAACAATTGCCATTGAAAACGAAATGAAAGATGCATCTAACAATGTAGAGGATCTGGCAATGAAAGGGAACAGCCCGAATGCCGTTACAGAAACCATAACATACTTGCCGGAATTCGAGGTAACCGCAACAGTTGTCAACAATCCGTCATTCTATACAAACACCGACAGCTACTCCTCCAACAGCGAAGAGGCCACCACCAATGTTGCCCAAATCAGCTACACCAGCGGACCACTTCCCGCTGATGCGGACAGATTCGGCACAGACAATACGCTCATTGAAGACAACAACACATACATGCCGGGTTTTGAGGAAATATTTGAATCCACCGAAGCCGGAGAACTGAGTCAGGAGTCCACCTCAGTGTCAGAAGTGTCAAGCAAATTCACTGATACCACAATACCACCAGCTTCCTCAGTCATCATGTCAATCATGTCCGCCAGCGAGAAACCCGTCGATATTGTGGATGTGCTACGCATGATGAGCTCCGATGTGGTCACTGACAAGATCATAAAGGAATCTGAGCTGCAATTTACCACAACAGCGGTACCCAAGCTAGAGTCAAGCACTAAATTAATTGAGGAAATTGCTGAAACCACAATTGCACCACCCAAGCAACAATCGATATTTGCAGCAATTGTTATGCCAACAATCAGGGTGCCCGTTGCTGCTGCGACTGATGAAAGCAGCACCAATAAAATGATTGCGGAACTGGAAGTGACCACAATTGAACCACCTGTAGAAACAACGACGCCTGAAGCAGTCGTGATGTCCACCACTGTCAGTGCATCCGAAACCACTCCAGAAACGACCAGCACTCCCGAAACCAGCAGCTCGACTTGGGCTAGCAGCACCACCAGTGCTCCCGAAACCACTCGAGAAACCACCAGCACTCCCGAAACCAGCAGCTCGACTTGGGCTAGTAGCACTACCAGTGCACCCGAAACCACTCGAGAAACCACCAGCACTCCCGAAACCAGCAGCTCAACTTGGGCTAGCAGCACCACCACCAGTGCACCGGAAACCACCAGCAATAACAGCTTAATAGAAGACTTGGCTGAAACCACAATTGAACCATCCAGGCATCAATCAAAGCTAGCTGCCATTTTAATGCCAACAATGCCAAATGTGCCAGAAAGCACCACAACAGAATACACTACTACTATTACTGTCCCCAGCACCACAACACCCAGCACCACCACCACCACAGAGCCCATTCGCTTGGTGGTGACGCGAGAGCCGCGCGTTGAACGCATCTTTAATTCAGACGGTGTGGAAGTGCTCTATGGTTACTCATCGGTGGTGCGAACGAATCGCGTTTAGCGGCGCTCCACATGCAAATTACCAAAAATTACCTTGTCAAGGTCAACTTGCCATACAAATCTATTTTTTGATGTAGCCGTGAAAATTCGCCAAGGGTTTTCCAAATTCTAAATGAGCTGAATATTAAAATATTGTGATAAATCGAAACGAAATGAAAATGAACACAAAACAAATAATAAATAAAGCGAAACTAAATAGAAATATTAATAAAATTGTGCAAAATATTGTGTGGCTAGAGAAACGATTTTATAAATTATAAATAAAACATGAATTACTGAATTACAATAAAGCATTTCGTGTTTGTTTTACAGTTTGCGTAAAATACCAAAAAAAAAAAAAAAAAAAAAAAAATGTTGATCCACAAATGGGTTTGGCGATCCATTTGCATTGGTATTTGTAAATGGCATAATATTGAAATACCGCATTGAGGCTAAAAATGCGCTACCGATTCAACACAGGGGTTCGAAGAAGTAAACAAAAAAAAATCAACAAAACAAAATTTTGAACTCGTATTGCTTTGAGGTGTGGCAACCAGTCGGTGGCACTTAAGATAGTATGTACTATAGTATCGCACAAGCTCGCAACAAATCTGTGCCTAACGCACTTAACGAAACTAACCAACTAGTTCCCCGAAATACTAAAAACCCAACGAAACCAACAAACTTGTTTCATATTTCACCAACAATTTTAGTGTAGCAAAGAATTGGCAATTATTTATGATTTCAGTCTTCGTAAGCTGCGATTACAAAAGAATCTTAAAACATCCTAATGAACTGCTAAAAAATGAAACCAAAACTGGTATGACAAAGAATTGACAATTTTATGAGAAGAATTTTATGATTTTATAATTCGTAACTCATTTATCATATTCAAGTAACTTAAGAAAATGTCCAAAAATGTAAAGACACCTTTAACATTTTTGGTAAAAAAAATAATTAGCATTAAGCATACGCATGGTATTTTTGAAATTTTGCAATCTTAGGAAAATTCAACTGACGTAAAAATCATAAAATTTGCAAGGAAAGTTCAAAGCTGTGAATCATTAGAAGATGTGCAAGTCAGCGTATTTACTGTATTGCCAGAAGTTATGAGCTAACAAATACCCTTTGGGTAGTTAAAAAAGCTGTCTTGCTTGGTTAGAAAATGTATTTTACAGGGTATCTAAGCGAAACATAGTTGTACAATGCGACAGCTAGACATTCAACCCACCAACTGCCCACCTGCGCTCAAAACCGGCATTAGCCAAAGACGTCGTCATACATTTTTGGACTTTTATGTTCCGGCATGAGCAGACGCCGAATGCGACACAGGGAGACGTCAGAGACGTCAGAGAGAGGGCAGCCAGACCAAGGGAGACGCACGTGGAGGGTGACTGGTCCATGAAAACGATCGAAGCCACCGATCTGGTTTGGCGACAACAAATTGCGGATTATTCATTCATCAACGTGTGGCTTGGCATGCAAACATTTATGTGATTAGGTGGCTTTTCGATAGGGTTTTTGGGTTTAGCAATGATTATCACGTTCCCATTCGAATCAGTTGGTAATAAAGTTGGCGAAAAACAAAAACCAAAAAGAGCTGACTTATTTCCATTTGAACTTGGCGGAGGCGCTAAGATGCATGCAGAATGCGGGCAATATACTAGTACTACTACTACTATTGAAAGGTGATTGAAGGTTTCGTTAATGCGGGTTTTTTTATTTGCTTTTTTATTGCTTTACTAATCGCTGACTAACTGGACAATTTGCTGTCTCGGATGCACAACTGAGCGGTTAGTCATATTGTTTGAACAAGTTCAACTTGATCACATATTTAGAATATCTACGATCAGTCTAATTGAGATAATTCTTCATCAAGCCAGAGCAAGAGATTGGGATAGAAGAAATTAAGTATAGCTCATTTAATTACACTAAGCAACATAACTAATATAAATCACACTTTAAGCGATATATTTCATAAAATATTTATAAATAAAATTATTTAATTGTTGCTTGTCGTCAAGTCTTTCGTTTGTGGTATTCTGTAGCATAGTGTAAACACTTTAAAGCTTTATGATGTGGGCCATTGTTTAAAAGCTTTTGATAGATAGCTTTTCAGTATTTTTACCGACTCCCAAAAGTCTACTATTCAAAACATTGATCGAAGCTTTTTCCATTGATTAACTTTTTACACCTCTCAGAGACCAGTTTGCAATTAAAGACGCAGCGCTAAACGGTCTGATCAATTGTAGCAATCTACATACTAATATAAAATATTAAATTCCCCTCATAAAAATGCCAAAAACCTGTCTGGTGATCGACTACTATGTACAGTTCTCAGCTAGGAAATTGGTATAAAAGCGACCTGCAATCTTGCAGTTATCATCAACAACATCAACGATGAAGTTCTTTGTGCTATTTACTTTCCTGATCTTCGCATTAGTCGCCGTTCAGGCAACTCCTGGTAGGGGCGGTAACCGTGGCCTTGGAGGCGGTGGTGGCTTTGGAGGCGGTGGTGGCGGTGATGCTAGTGCCACAGCAACTGCCAATGCTGTTGCACAAGGCAGTGGTGGCGGAAAGGCTCAAGCTAATGCAGCCGCTAGCGCCAGCGCCGGTGGCAGCAGCGGTAGAGGTGGACGATATAATCGAGCAGTATCCCATGCTGATGATAAGTGAAAACCTCTAATGATGAACGTTTAGTCAAATAAAAAAGACGTGTAAATAAAAGAATTTTTAGCAAACTGAATTAATCATTTTAGTTAGCAAGTTATTTAAGGGGATCAAAGGAAATTATAGTATGTATATTGGTTAACTTAACAAATGTAAGTATCCAGAATCCCCACAAACTATTGTGGCGATTGTCAATCTCGTTTGTGATATTTGCTTCTCTGATATTGGCCTCGGCTTTTGCAAAGGCAGCTAGAGGATGCAGTGGCTCTAATGCCAAACGAAAGTGGAATCACCAATGAAGTTGTTGATTGAATCCATTTGAAAAAACAACTCGTGCTCATTCAGAGACAAACTAATTTATATTTGATAAATATATTTATATAAATACATATAATACATACTTAACATAAGATAAACAAAATCAATTCTAAACAACTGAATGGATAATCATAAATTATTGAGTGGGATACGAAAGCGTTATTTAAATTTCAGAAGAGGTGTGGATTCATATTGATGTATATACTCATAGGTTAGGTTAATTAAGTTAAGTAAAGCGGCCGGCCAGCAAATCTAAAGACTTAAAATTAAGATAAATTGAGAATTACTATTAAATTTAAAATCAGAAATGCTTTTTCGACGAATTTAATTAGATTTGCAGATTTGGGAGTGTACGACTGATGTCTCCTTTTTGTCTGAAAGCGGTTTTTGATAATACTTATACACATATATCCGAAAGTATATTTTGCATATAACATTAAGCTTTTTCAAGCTTTCAACTTCGTAAACCTGATAGAAACGGGATTATAATTAGAAACGCTGAGCTAAACACTTTTACACATAAAAATAATAAACCTCTATATGCTAATTTCTTAATATAATATAACGATATAAAACTGCCCCCATATGTGATATGTGGAAAAAGAAAACCTAATACTCCTTAGCTGACAGATAGGTACAAAGGCAAGCTGCATCTTGCACTTCTCATAGCATTCCTATTCGACTCATTGGCTGCCGTTGAGGCATCGTCAGTTCAGATAAGATCACTTCCCAATGGAGTACCTCCTTGCTTGAAGTGCTATTTAGAATAACTGATACAAACGGATAAATGTTGGGTGGAACAAATAAGACAATAAAATCCGTACTACTAAAGACAAAAAATTTGTTTTAATTTATTGCTTGGTATTAAATGAAATCGTGAGAAAATTTTAATAGAAAAACGTTGTTGCTATTGAATTTCACCACGCAAATTCAATTCACAATGATTATTTTACAAGGTATATTCTAAGATATATTGAATGTCACTATTATATCACTGACATTGAAGCCGAACAGGTTGCAGCTGTATTTATTAAATAGTGTTTGGGTTTGTTGTCCAATAGTTAATACATTTACAGTATCACTAAGATAATGATTATTAGTGGGTGTGCCATAAATTAAAGTTTTTAAAATACGTTTTCTCGATTTGTGGGGACGGGATGGAGACGTTCCCAAATTCTGAAACAAACTTGATCTAAAAGTTATAATATTACATACATCTTGTCACGATATCTGGTTGCTCTATCTCTTATAGTATCTGAGATTTAGATGTTTATATGATCGAACAGAAAAATAATAAATTAATTAGAAAACATATGATAAGATAAGAACATTTTCACAAAATACCAAAATACCCATATTCAACAATTTATTATGCACAGAACTCTAAGAATTTTCAAGTTATTAACTTCCTAAACTTGACGACGACCAGTTTATAATTTGATAAGCTGTGTTAAACACTTTGATAGATAAAATCGTATTACTTTATGCACTAATATTTAATATATGATTCAATGCTCAACTCACGGCAACTGAAAACCTGATTCGTAAAATTTTTAGAAAGAAGAAATGGTATAAAAGCACGCTGCAATCTTTCAAATATCATAACAAATATTCAAGATGAGGTTCTTTATACTATTCACTTTCCTGATCTTCGCATTAGTCGCTGTTCAGGCAGCTCCTGGAGGTTATTTGGCTGCAGCTACGGCAAAACCACTTCCCGATGGAATACCTCATTACTTATTGTGCTGTGTAGGATAACTATAAAAACTTCTAAGGATAAATGTTGGTTGGAATGAATAAGACAAGACAATAAAATCCGTCCTACTAAAGACAAAAAATTTGTTTTCATTTATTACTTGGTATTAAATGAAATCATGAGAAAATTTTATAATTAAAGAAAGTAAGAATGCTGTGGTCGAATGAATTCGCCGACGAGATCCACTGCTCCCAAAGCATACATTAATTTTAACTCCTTACCCCATGTTAGGAAATAATTTTGTTGCTATTGAATTTCACCACGTAAATTCAATTCACAATGATTATTTTACAAGGTACATTCTAAGATATATTGAATGCCACTATTATATCACTGACATTGAAACCAATCAGGTTGCAGATGTATTTATTGAATAGTTTTTGGGTTTGTTGTCCAATAGTTAATACATTTACAGTATTATTAAGATAGTGATTATTAGTGGGTGTTCCATAAATTAAAGTTTTTAAAATACGTTTTTTCGATTTGTGGGGACGGGATGGAGACGTTCCCAAGCTCTGAAACAAACTTGATCTAATAGTTATAATATTACATACATCTTGTCACGATATCTGGTTGCTCTATCTCTTATAGTATCTGAGATTTAGATGTTTATATGATCGAACAGAAAAATAATAAATTAATTAGAAAACATATGATAAGATAAGAACATTTTCACAAAATACCAAAATACCCATATTCAACAATTTATTATGCACAGAACTCTAAGAATTTTCAAGTTATTAACTTCCTAAACTTGACGACGACCAGTTTATAATTTGATAAGCTGTGTTAAACACTTTGATAGATAAAATCGTATTACTTTATGCACTAATATTTAATATATGATTCAATGCTCAACTCACGGCAACTGAAAACCTGATTCGTAAAATTTTTAGAAAGAAGAAATGGTATAAAAGCACGCTGCAATCTTTCAAATATCATAACAATTATTCAAGATGAGGTTCTTTATACTATTTACTTTCCTGATCATCGCATTAGTCGCTGTTCAGGCAGCTCCTGGAGGTTTTTTTTCTGCCGTTCAGGAATCATCAATTCAAAAATTGCCACTTCCCTTACCACTACCAATACCTTGCTTGAAGTGCTATGCAGGATAGCTATACAAACTTCTAAGGATAAATGTTGGGTGGAATAATTAAGACAAGTCAATAAAATCAAACCTACTAAAGACAACAAATTGACTTGAATTTATTCCTTGGTTTGAAATGAAATCATGAAAAAATTTTAAAATTAAAGAAAGTAAGAATGCTGTAGTCGAATGAATTCGCCAAGATCTACTGCTCCCAAAGCATACATTAATTTTAACTCATTACCCCCTTTTAGGAAATATACTATTTTACAAGAAATACACCAAACTATATAAAAATAATCGAAAATATATCGCATTCAAAGTAAATAGCTAAGTTTTAATGAATTAGATTGAGTCAATAGCGACATAGCAACTGATCAGGTTGACTTGCATCAAATGTCAGCAGAAAAATTATTAAGATGATATTGTGCATACCATAAATGATACTATAGATTGGCGGGATGCATTTTTGAAATCCATTGCCAAAAATAATAGAAAAATGTTGTTGCTATTGAATTTCACCACGCCAATTCAATTCACAATGATTATTTTACAAGGCATATTCTAAGATATATTGAATGTCACTATTATATCACTGACATTGAAGCCGAACAGGTTGCAGCTGTATTTATTAAATAGTTTTTGGGTTTGTTGTCCAATAGCTAATACATGTACAGTATCATTAAAATAGTTATTATTAGTGGGTGTGCCATAAATTTAAGTTTTTAAAATACGTTGTTTCGATTTCTGGTCTAATAGTTGTAATGCTATATCTTATAGTCTTATAGTCTTATAGTCTTATAGTCTCTGAGATCTAGATGTCTATAAGATCGAACAGATTGACAGTCAATTATTTAGAAAACATATGATGAGATAAGAACATTTTCACAATATACCAAAATACCCATATTCAACAATTTATTTTGCACAGAACACTAAGAATTTTCAAGTTATTAACTTCCTAAACTTGACGCCGACCTGTTTATAATTAGATAAGCTGTGTTAAACACTTTGATAGATAAAATCGTATTACTTTATGCACTAATATTTAATATAATATATGATTGCTCAACTCATGGCAACTGAAAACCTGATTCGTTGAATTTTTAGAAAGAAGAATTGGTATAAAAGCACGCTGCAATCTTTCAAATATCATAACAAATATTCAAGATGAGGTTCTTTATACTATTCACTTTCCTGATCTTCGCATTAGTCGCTGTTCAGGCAGCTCCTGGAGGTAGTGCGAGCGCCTCAGCTAGTGCCAGTGCCACCTCTCAATCCAACGGAGGAAACGCCGCGGCTAATGCCGGTGCAAGTGCAGTGTCAGACGGACACGGAAGTGCCAATGCTGATGCCAATGCAAGCGCTGTGGCAAGTGGAGGAAAAAGAGGTTTTTTAAAAAACATTGCCGGTTAACAGAAACGAACTTCTAATGATGAAACGTTAAGTCAAATGAAATAGTTCAATATAAGCAATTTGAACTAAGTCAATGAATCGTTTACTTGGCGGAATATAATAAATTTTTAACGGATAAAATCTGATTTATAATTTTTTATTAGGTTTTGTAATTGATCTTATATACCTGAATAAATCATATAATAAGAAGAAATGTAAAATTGAAGTGCTGCGTCGAACGGAAGCAGAAACGAAAATGCTTTTGTCAGTGTTGAAAATGTGTAAAAAAAATATATAATATTTATATATAAAAGCAAGTACTATTCATGACACGTATTTGAGTGCTATGCACTTTATAATAAAATCATCCACATTCGATGAATTTTCTTTTCGCATAGAACGGTAAGCTATTTCGCCTGTGCAGCTTCCTTAATATGTCGAAAACTGGTTTATAATTAGAAACTCTGTACTAAAAAACATCATTAATACAATTCCAGTTTTATATATACTCATTTGAAATAAGAGTAAGCAGCAATCTTGATCAATTCAGATTAACTTTAATAATAAATAAACTTTATTTATTAAACATTTTATATGCGTGTCAAGAACATGTTTTTGATTCCAAGAACTCCTTGGGGATTGATATAAAAGCAACGTGCAATCTTGCAGTCACTATCGCAAAAATTAACAATGAAGTTCTTGATGCTTTTTGCTTACCTGATCGCTGCTTTGGCTTTAGTACAGGCAGCTTCCGAACGGAGTCGTGCTGATAGGGATCCATTCAACTCATCCAAAGTCAAAGGAAATCCAGAGGCAATAGAAAGTGGACGCACCAATGGAGATGGTCATTCTAAAATCGAAGACAAGCCCCTTATTAAATATCAGGGTCTCAGTCACAGTAGTATTATAAAGCTGAGAGCTGGTTAATGATACTCACCAATATTGTTAAATAAATTTTATGATGGTATACAAAAATAAAGATTTTGAAAAATTAAAGTAACATCCAAAGCTTATTCATATGTAAGTTATAATGTACGTATGCGATACAAAAAGAAGTATATTACAATATATAGCAATAATCTTTGCTGACAAGCACATATTGGGTTATATCAGACACATTCGAAATACTTTTTATGTTCTTTATATCCTAAACTTGATGGAGATTAGAAAAGTAGTGCAAATCACCTTTTAATGAAATGGCAGCGTTTTTATATATTCACTTTTCATATTCAATCAAGCTCCCCTCATATACCTATATTGAAAAAAAAAAACCTGATTACTACAATTCTTAACTAGTGCATTGGTTTAAAAGCAAGCTGCAACATCGCTGTTATGAACAATATCACGATGAGGTTCTCTATGCTGTTTATGAACGCTGAACTTCATTTTGGCCGCCTTCAGCCCATTCCTTTGAACATTGACTTTCGCTACTATATTAGGAGTAAAGTAGTTGTATCGCAAAGACACTAGCTGTTTTATTTCCAACTTAGGTTAGTAGCTAAGAACCTTCTAAATCAAATGTACTATTTTATACCCGATTTTATATTAAATGGAGAAAAATAATATGGTTTATTGTTTTTGTGTTGTTTTAGAACATCCGGTTTAGAAAACCTGAAATGATATTTACTCAAATTTGTAGATGTCATATCAAGCAAATCAAATATGCATGTCTATATACTGTAAGTAATTTATAGGACAGAAATTGAATCTGCTTAACAGATGAACAAACCAGTTTAGGTAGTAAAACTGTTTGTTTACTTAATTCTGAGATCGTTTATGCGCGAAGCATAAAGTAATATCAAGATAATTCTAGAAGCTACACAATTATGAAATAAAAACTGACATTTGAAATAAATAAAAGAATAAGGTGGGCACGTCGTGTGACTGGCCTCTGATTTGTCAAACGCAAAATATAAAAATTAACATATTAACTTGAATCAAAAACAGCAAGATAGTTTACATCGTGACTTCATAAAGCATATAAATATAAATATGTATGTATTTTGAGCAAATCAAAAGATTCAGTAGGCTTGGTAAATAATTTGTTAGTGGAAATGCTTCAAGCTTCACAATTTATCTACAACTTTGACTCTAAGTGAAGTGGGAAACAGTAAAGATATATAATTATTAATTTAAGATATATAATTTTAATATTAATTTTGAATTAACGGTGATGCAAAGGAAAGTTTAAGATTAAGTTAAGTTTAAATTAATTAAAAAATTAATTTACACTACACAAAATCTTTGAAAATATATCAGAAATGAAATTTATTTAACAGAACACAAGCGAAACTGGTAGGGGAGAAAGCCGTCAGAAAATAACAAAGAATCAAGGAATAAAATATGGATATGGTACACATTTAATAAATAAGAAATGCCAATCAATAAAAAAGGGTACTAAATGTAATATTTCTTTACACAGATCTTGTAAAAATTAATTCTTATCAATTTTGCCAATTGTTTTTTTAATGAACAACGACAACAATCAATGTCAAATCTATTTTGCATTTGAAGCAATTTATTAAACAAATCTGGCCAGACAGCGGTTTCGGATCGAGTGTGACCAGAAGACCAGTTAAACTCTCATTAAAATAATGTTTGCGGTAGCCACAAAAAAACAACAAAACGAAACGAAAATAAAAAATAAATAAACAAAATAAAAATAGCGTAGAAATTTGCAATTCTCAAACAACAGCTGCCGTTTCGAAAACCTGTTTCTATCGAAAATTGGTGATTTGATTTGTTTAAGTAATTTGCATAATTAGCGGGGGGGATACCATATTAGTAAACAATAGGCCTGTTTAACATCAAAATAAACATTGGCGATTTAAATAAGATTTTAATAACAAACATGCGCAGCTTTTGGGATAAAATAAATAAGAGCAACTTTGGCAAGGTTGCAGTTATTTGCTATACATATTATTATTGTTGATATTAACATATTACGGTTTCTTTGAAACTGTTATATCTATCGCATGTTAAATTGAAGTCAAACTGTTAAATTTTAACCAATTTTGTGATGCAGCAAAATATCGAAATTAAATCGGTTTCAATATGATATTGATTGTAAAATGGATCTATTATTCAATAAGACAATAATATTACAATTTGCACATTTTCTTTGTGCAAAAGCTTAGATACTCCATATAGAGATGAAATTTAACAAATTTTATCTGTGAAAATTCCCTAATCACCGTGTCATGTTGCTGGAAAATACTCAGAGCTCAAAAGAGTTCGCTGAAAGAATTCACACTCCGTTGGCAATGAATGAAAAGTCGTAGAAATTAGTATTCTTAATTAAATGTCAGCTTTGTCAATTTTTCGAAAGAACCCTTTGGTAAATCCCTGATATCACAGACGCTTATAATTTCCTTATTGAAACACAAATTGTAGAATTTTTTCAAAATATATTTAAGCAATAAATTATCTCATTTCTCTTATTTGCCTCTGGCAGAAGCATTGGATGAAGACGAGGCATTAGCAGTGCCACCGCTGGAATTGGCAACGGCACTCGAAGAAGCGCTGGCATTGGCGCTGCCAGCACTACGATTATTATTGCCGGACTGGGCTAGGGCGTTTGAAGTGGCACTGGCATTAGCAGCACCGCCTCTACTTCCGTTAGCTATGGCTGTGGAGTCTGCATTTGCGTTAGCCGAGCCACCTGCTCCTGGACCACCCCTGCCAGGATTTCCGCCAAATCCAGCACCCTGACTAACGGCAGAGGCGTCGGCACCCGCACTGGCACTGTTATTGTTACGTGGAGGAGCAGCCATGGCGACTGCCAGGAGAAGGCTGAGCACAACAACGATCTTCATAATGTTGCTTGTCCAAACTGTTTTAAGACACTTAATGAACTCTGCCAAAGAGCTCGCCTTTTATACCAGCAGCCTACAGGCCAACATCGTCAGAGGTAAACTGAACAACAACAATTCGATCCATAAAAACGCCATCAATTAGCATATGTATAGGCGAAAATCAGAAAGGTAGATAAACATTTGCAAACTAAATTATGACGATAGTCGACAGATAGGGCCCCGATTACGAACCCAGGTTACTCAAGCGATTTGAGTCAAACATTGAAATCGAGTCAGAGTGCTGAATTTCTCTAGTATCGGTTTAAGACAACTTAAATATTAATACGTATCTTTGAGATACTTTTTTTTGTGTTTGTTCTTTATGCCATTTGGCTTTTAGTAATGCTTGGCACATTCTTTGAGTTCGACATAAGCAATCCTCTATTTTATGATCTACGTTTAAGCCTAATACACTTTAGCCATTATTAGTGTATAATAATCATTTGCACATCTTTCATTAGTTTATCATAAAGTGGTCAGTAGGGTAAAATAATTGGATAAAAGCAAATGACATTTTTTTAAATTACATTGAATTTCCAATTCACACTCGATTTAGCCAAATAAATCAAATATATGACAATATATGATGAACGATTTAAAACGTCTAAATAAATTCGCAAATGTTTTTGGTTATTAAATATTTTTAATAAATTAAGACCAACTCAATGAGTTGTTAGCGAATGACATATAAATGTGAACAGTGCGTTTATTTCCTAGCTACAGAGGAAGCCGATGCATTGGATGTGGCAGACGCAAGCCCACCATTGGAAACGGCGTTGGCAACAGCTGAGGCATTGGCATCAGCGGGTCCACCGAATCCTCCTAAGCCACCAGCAACTGCATTGGAATTGGCATTGGCAGTTGCACCACCAAATCCTGGTCCGAATCCAACATCTTCAGCATTCGCATTAGCAATGGCACTGGCGCTAGCGTCCCCGCCACCGAATCCACCGCCGTTAGAAACAGCATTGGCCTCGGCATTTGCATTCGCATTTGAACCTCCGCCAAATCCACCCTGACCACCCGGTCCTTGTTGGTATCCGTTATTTCCGCTTCCAAATCCAGGTCCACCAAAGTTGGGTCCATATCCGCCACCAAATCCACCATATTGTTGACCAAATCTACCATACTGTTGACCATATCCACCATACTGTTGACCAAATCCACCATACTGTTGACCAAATCCACCATATGGTGCACCATATCCACCAAAACCACCAGGACCATCATTTCCATAGTTGTCGCCTTGACCCTGGGCATTGGCATTGGCATTGGCAGTGGCAGTGGCAGTGGAATCAGCACCCCCATGATGCTTTCTTCGTGGAGCGGCCGAAGCCACAGCAAGGATAACGCTAAGTATTACAAAAGCCTTCATTATGCCACTTGTCCGAACTGTCTGGCGTCACGAATTAGACTTAATGCTTTTGGCTTAAAATCTTCGTTTTTATAGCACTTAACGGGAAGCAAATAATATCAAACGAAAACCAGACGCAAACCAGACAACATCATTAGGGTAAAAAGTTCGATAAACCGGTGATTCAATGCTCTTGTCAAGCAATTTTAGAATTTTGAGATTATTTGTCGCATCGAGTCTCCAATGTGTGACAAATTGCAAGAGACGTTGGGAAAACCCTTTGGAAGAGTATTAAATAATAAACGATATGCGATGTCAATTAGCATACGCTGTATGTATACTAACAAACATACATACATATATTCGAAAAGCAGACAAAACATTTGCAGACTGAATTATGACGAAATTAGGACTCTGATTATGGACCAAACTAGTCAAGTTAGTGGTAATTGGAGAACTTCGGACAGTGTGCAAATTTTTGGGAGCAAACATGAGGTAGACACATGTTAAATTTCTCCCAAACCGGTTATTACTACTACTTTTTCTATGTTAATATATCTCTATATAAACATCTATCTGATATTTCATATATCTCCTCTTCGGCAGGTGCTAATTGACGTCTTTCAGCATGTAGTTTTCATCTAATAATAAAACTCTACTCAAATTCTAGAAAACTGCAGCTCATAATGCTAATATTATAATGTTTACTTATTAAATTATTCTGAAATGATTTGTACATTTCTTAGTTGAAATTTGAATTAACTCCAGGAACCAGACAAGGCCTCTAAATTAACTTAAATATCTTGCGCAATTCTACAACATTTAAGTGTGCAAGAATAAGTATCTTACTCGTAAAATATATTTCAAATGTTACAACAATATAACGTATAACATATAAATAATGAAATCAATCTATAACTGGATAGTCCAAGAAAGGCAAGTAATTTGTATAAAAACTGGCAAGAAAATACGATTAGTAATTTCACTTTTCTCTTCCAACATCGTCTGTACGAAACAACTGAACATTCGTGCTGAGTACGAGAAACACCCTAGCAGCCAAAAGAATTACTAAGCCAATTTAAGGTCTGTCCTAACACATGATATGCAAATTTTAGCTTGAGTTATTTTACTTAAGATTTTTATTGGCATTCAATGATTATTTAATTAATTTATAATGATGAGGGTGGATCATGAAATTTAACCGCGGTTAAAGCCATTTGAAGATGCATTGGCGTTGGACGATGCGCTAGCATTTCCGCCTCCACTGGCGTTAGCGTTAGCAGAAGCGGACGCAGAAGCTGAACCACCGGCGCCGCCAGCTCCATTGAATCCAGGATTTCCTGCACGATGTCCACCTCCAGGAGGACCACCTCCAAGACCACCACCGAATCCACCTCCAGGACGACCACCTCCAAGACCACCACCGAATCCACCTCCATGAGGACCACCAGGACCACCGAATCCAGAACCTCCACCGAATCCAGGACCACCCTGTCCACCAAATCCTCCTCCTCCCTGCGCTTTAGCATTAGCATTTGCGTTTGCTTGAGCGTTGCCACCTCCATGTCCATGATTAAATTGAGGCGCCGCTGAGGCGACAGCAACCAGGACGGCGAGAGCGATGAACAGTTTCATAGTTAGGCTTTGAGCTAGCTTCACAAACTTAACTAATCAAATGCCCAGCGGCTGCTTTTATACAACTCAGGCCAGGCCCCATTTGCCCAATCTCCAACATCCACAAGTTAGGACAGACAATAAGGTAGGACAGAGCGAGAGAACGATTGTAAGAGAATGAGCAAGAGTGCGAAATAAGATGATCATCGCGTTTTTTTATTGTAAGATTCGAAAAAAAATACACAAACAATTCTAATGTTTTATTAGTTTGTTTAACGTCACACACTGAAATTTATATTCACCAAATCACAACAATAGCAACAAAAACGACTACAGCGGCACGGTTAACAACAACAACAACAACAACAACAACACGTGGCGCTAAATGATCACACACAGCAAATTAGTATTATCAATTAGTTTGACCACTAACAAAATAACACATACGCCGTGTGGCCTGTACCCTACTCCCTGCTATTCATATGCTTAAACCGGTTAGATATCATCATCGTCTTTGGCATGGCGTGGTCGTGCCCACTGCTCCCAAACCTTTGACTTCTATGTTTTGTTTTGCTTAAATTCTTTAAATAATATTCATATCAAGACTGTACTCGACTGTGGTATACTCGCTACAACAAGATCTTGAAAATAGATTCAATTAAATTTGCAAAAACAGTTCATGTTATTTTAATGCATGTGACCAACTTCAAGACTATAACTATAAAAAATATGTTCTACGGATAGATTAGTGAGTAGTCTGTGGGTTAAAGATGTTCATATTGACATGCAGACCAGTGTGTATGAATTGTGTCTTCTTCTACCTTAAGTCTTAAGTTTACACGCATTTTTGGTCGGCAATAAGTAATAATATCCTTCTATTCTATTGTTAATTCAGTATTAATCTAATTGGATTTTCTTAAAATCTCCATTATTCTAGAAGCATATGAATAACTAATTTATCTGAAGATGATAAGATGGAAATTTAATTCCTAGCGCTATGAATAGGCATAATAAACTAGTTTACTTACCAAGACAAGCAAGACACCTCTCTATGGTAACCAATGGATTTGTTTATCGTTCAGCAAGTCAAACAGATCCAACGACATAGGCAGCTCCATTAGAATTTAAAATTATTAAACATCGAAATGTTAGAACATAATTTTAAAAATCAATTTTCGGATTTTTTCGAGTATACTTTGTGGACTGACGCATAAATGTGAAATAATTTAAACATCATTTTAAAAATATCCAAAAATTATGCAACATTTTATATAACGAATATTTTTGGAACGTGAAACTTAGAATAAATGGAAGATAGTACCGCTTTAAATTTAATAATAAAAAACAAACCATCATATAAATTAATTGAATGTTTATTGTTAATGTTTACTATCAAAGGTATACAATTTTAAAAATTCATAGATCCTAGAACATTTATAATGGCTTTTGTTAACTATTTCTACAATTGTGATTTCATCGTTAGATTTACCCGAAGAAGCCACCGTTTGAATTGGAAGATGCTGCGGCATTTCCACCTCCAAAACCATTTACAGCAGCACTGGAAGATGCAGATGCTGAAACTCCACCGCCACCACCACCGCCAAATCCACCAGCAGGACCGCCGCCAAATCCACCAGCAGGGCCGCCGCCGAATCCGCCACCGCCGCCACCACCGCCAAATCCACCAGCAGGACCGCCGCCGAATCCACCACCAGCACCGCCACCGAATCCACCAGGACGTCCACCAAAGCCGTGTGGACGATGTGCTCGAGCTTCAGCTTCCGCATTGGCATTAGGTCCACCAAAATGAGGTGTCGCTGAAGCAACAGCTACCAGGACAACGAGTACGGTAAACAGTTTCATAGTTAAGCTCTCAGTTGTCTTCTCAAGCCTAAACAAACTACCGAACCGCAGTTGCTTTTATATATTACCCATTCCCTGGCCCCATGAGCCCAGATTGCACTGACAACTTTTTGGTACGACAGAGAGAGATCGAGAAAAAGATTTTGTGTATTGGAAAGAAAGAGTAAAAATAGTATTATCATAGCATTTTGGAGATGTACTAAAAAAAGCAAACAATTCATATAAATGTTATACAATGCCGATTGAATATAAGATTCACACAACAACAACACGATTTCACCAATATACCCAATATAAAATATAATAATACCCTTCACAAAGTACTTTAATCAGTTTCTTACCGTTTTCATTAAATTTATTGAGACTTCTCATTCGATTTTGCAATGTAGAATTTAGAATTATTGAACGCTTTTACGATTAATTAAATGGTAACAGTTCGGGCTAAATTCAGAATTTACTGAATTCTTCGAACTATTTTGTTTACAGATTATATCAATTTAGAATAATGTGTATGAATATGATTTACCCTATTCACTCTTTTACTTTAGAAACTCAGATGCTCTTTTATAATTTGCTTCAAGTGTAGCGGATCAAAGCGTCTTAACTACTTGAAAAATGTGGAAGCACAAAAACGTATATATGTATTTATTGTTGTTCTCACATGTATGCCAAAATTAACGGGCTGTTTATATAGCCCTCATAGAATACGAATTGTTAGTCATCTAATATGCAACGACTTATGAGTATATATAAACTTGGAATATAAACATGAAGCCAGACTCTGTGATCCGATGTTGATTTGCTTTGCGCTACGAAAACCATAAACAAATAATGTTTTTTTATATTTTATTATTATTGTTTTGTATTTTTTTTTTTTGTAGTTTTCAGACTTTTTAAAAATTAAACTTAAATTATTTATAATCTCATTTCGGTGCTTCAGACACGGTCTCAGATAGTTTAGCCACGGAATCCACCAGCACCACCACCAGCAGCAGCAGACGCAGACGATGAAGCTGATGCAGATCCACCTCCAAAACCACCACCACTTGCTGAAGCGCTGGATGAAGCTGAAGCTGACGAAGAACCGCCGCCGCCGCCGCCACCACGTCCGCCACCACGTCCGCCACCTGGATAGTATCCTGGACCACCAAATCCTGGACGTCCACCGAATCCTCCACCACCAAATCCTGGACCACCACCGAATCCTCCACCACCAAATCCTGGACCACCACCGAATCCTCCTGGACGTCCACCGAATCCTCCACCTGGACCACCACCGAATCCTCCACCGTATGGATTATAGAATCCAAATTGTGGGACAGCTGCCACAGCAGCAATCAGAAGAGCCATCACAATCAAAGTCTTCATAATGCTCGGATCGATCGATAAAATGTGTGTTGTGTACGCAAAGCAGTTAACTATTCAACTGATGGTCCAACACGCAGCCTCCCAAACTATTTATACAAGGTGCGTACGAACGTAGAGCACATCGGACTGATCAGTTTGGCTGTGACAAATTGAAATCCCGAGCCAAGTTCGGCGCCTCAAATCATTTACCGGTTTTCTGCGCTTTTATTTCTAATTATCAACTTCGGCATCATCATTGGCATCAGCATCATTATCATTTCGAATTTCAAATAAAACGATCATCGGCTTTCGTCTGTCACTTGACCGGGTGAATCCCCAACCGAAAACAACTTAAGAACTACAAGAGGCATAATTATGTACAGCCAAATTGTATTATCAAAGTCTCTAGTCTGTACTTATTAACTCCAATGCTAATGTGTGTGTGGGCATGCTTTGTATTTTATTATCGGTTGTGGCGATGGGAAGATCTCGGCTTCCTAGTCCACTTCACGCCCTCTCGCAAACAGCAAACAACGAATCCCGTATTTGTGATTTGAATATTCTAATCAACAGACAAGTTCAACTTGAAGAGTTTATTCGCCTCGATTTCGATAACGAAGCGGTTTCGATGGCGTCGTTACAAAACAAACAACAAATACTAAATCATAAATAAATTCGAGAAAAATCAATTAATTTGATATGCGATCTAACAATGTGTAAATAAATCTATATTCCTTACAAATACAGGTGGATGGGGACTTTGTCTTACCAAACACTAGAGATGAGCTCGTATTAAATCAAAGCATGTAATACTTTTAAGCGAAAGAGTGCAATAGATTGAATCTATAATATTCAATGCATTGCACTATTCACACCTATTATTGAGAAATATTTAATAGATGTAATTATTGTTATTGAACAGTTTATAATATAGATGGCTTATTATACAGACAGTAGCCTCGTTATTTTAATCCCGGTAATTCATTAACAGTTTTCTTACTACCTTGACTCATTCATGGCCTATACTTTGAATAGAATCTAACAGTACAAGTATTACTTGACTTCAACTACAAATAGTCGTAGTGAAATCTACAACACGTGTAGCCGCTTTCTGTAAACAAAGTTAAGACAGTGCTAATCAACTTTGCGTATAAATGAAACATTGACAAGAACTCTGCAAGAGCAAAAACGTTTAGTAAAGAGTGAAAGCAAATTGACAAAATGTCTCATTTAAATTCAAAATTGCTTATTGCAATTTAATATGTGCAATTAAGGCGAAAAGTGATTATTATGTAAGTGATAATTAACAAACGACTACGTGAACTGCCAATATAAATTATTCCAGTACACAATCAGCTGGGCAAACCAGTTTCAATGTCGTCATGGTGCCATAGATATTCTACAAGTACATTCAGGTGCGACTCATCAGCGTCATTGCAAAAGGGGTTTTCCACATCGAATAGATATGAAAATATGATATTGTGATTTTTTGGTCAAATGCTAGGTAAACAAAAATAGAGCTAAAATAATTTGTATATACAATTAGCATCTAATTGGCGGGGAAGTCCGCAGGAAAAGATTCAATGTCGCGAGCTTTCAAAAAAGTGAACTCTTTCCTCATATAACACAACCAGGGCTATTAAACAAAACTGTATAATAAATGCACTTAATTCAAATGTGTATTTAAATTAAAATAAACGAAAAGTATAATCAAAACTCTAGCTAATTTCACCATTTTCAATTTGGCCAAAATAAAGGCCGACAATATTCGAGAGCTATCTGTCTATCTATCTGCTATTTATTTATTTATGCAAACAAACGGACAAACAAATATCGACTTATGGGAGCTCACATAATTGTTTCGTACAACAACCGGTTACGCTATCATTTTTATTTTTTTATTTTTTTTGCATTATTTATATTGTTAAATAAATCTTGCTTTATTTTTCATTTCATTTTGGTTCGGTAATTTATATAAGCCTGCGGCACTTTTTCTAATTTTTCGTATTTTGCGTTTCAAATTTTATGATTGATTATTTCAATCTTCGAAGTTTATTTTTAAATGCCTTTGTTAAGCACTTAGAATATTGTAATATAGAATGATGATAGCTCATCGTACACACTAATAATTAATTGTCCCAAATAAGTTTAACACAATTTTCTAAATCAATTTTCTAAGCAAAATTTGATTTCGCATTTAACTTCAAATTTCTGCTATAAATAAATATAAATATAAATGTTGATGCTTAAATAATGAACCGTATTAAATCAAAAATATTGGTGCTTATTAAAAGCAATCATTTTCAAATAATTCATAACCGCAATATTATCGCATTTGCCATCGGGGCAACCAATGGACGCCATCGAATAGACCAGGACTGGGACTGGGAGGAATGCTAGACTAATGAACATTCTGTTAATTATGTAAATTTAGCAGAGGCAGCAACCAAATTTGACACAAAATACAATATTATGCATTTATTTTGTTTTACTTTCTCCCTCTTTCGTTCTTGGTATTGCAATTTAATTGAATTATCCCCTGATTTCGCGACAGGGCGACCTATTCAATTATGCTGTCGATGGGCTAGTAAACAAAGGCTCGTCAAACGTCATTCGCGACCGCGATACAATTTTGAATTATTTAATTTTTCATTAAAATTCTTATGTCAGCAGCATACTAAAAACGATTACATACTTTCAGGCGTCAGTCCAAAATTGTGAACTGCAATTGTGAACTAAAACATCATTATTTACATCTAATATAATATGCACACTAGATGACAATATAAATTAAGATGGCCTCACATTACCTTCATTAAATACAAATTATTTTAATAAAATATATAAAAATAATAAAAAATTAAATTATAATAAAATAATAATATTAAACCAAAGCCGAAAATTAAAATATCTATTTCTGTGCCATACATACATATGTATGTATGTACCATAGGAGTGTGCTTATGTTCATATATAACTTCAACTTGTCACAACTCGTCAAAAATCCTCACTAATTATTGAACAGAATATACCACACAAATGTTTTTATTTAAAGTATACATAATTAAATACATACATATAATAAAATAAATATGTAGTTAAGTACATACCTACGCCAAGTGGTTGATTTGCCGCATAATACCAATTTCACAAATTCACATTTACACAAGAACAAAAAATCAAATTCACAAAAAAAAAAATGTATGCTTTCTCTCCATTCCCACTGCTATTATTACACTTCACTCTCTTAATTTTTAATTCTCTCTCGAGGCTTAAGAGAAATTATATACGAATATCGAACCTTACTGCATTCCCTTTTTACGTTGCACTTTGGCATTTTTCATTTTACACTTTTGCACAAGAACTGCAAAAAAAATGGATTAACTGTTGAGCTAATATTAAAGTCGGATATTTGCATATAATAATATGAATGAACTTTAAATACTATTAGAGCCCTTATAGTTAAAACTTTATTGACTGGAGGCCAATTATAATTAATGGTCATGAAGTCTCAATAAGCACACCGAACTTTTTGATTTAGTAACTGGTAATTAGATTTTAGTAATTGCAAGCTTAATGCGAATTACATAAAAACTTTATTGATTTAACGAGTTTAAATATAAGACAAAACACAATAAATAGTAGTAATATCAATTGGCGGGAATGCAGCAACACACACGAGTAAGAATTAACGACTGACTTTTGTTCGCTTCGTTTTCTCCTCCCTTTTACTCATGCTTTGCCGGTTGACAGAAATGTCTCCACAGTAACTCTCCACTGATTGATCGAGCTGATAACATTACAATTATTTCTCGCAGCCAGTTGATTAAAGCTGTTTAAATTGTTGGGATATTTGCTTATTTTCGTCAGTTCCAACGTAAGCATAAGTTGAATTTACAAATACACAAAATATATACCATTTCAGCAATTGCAGCATTGTTCCACTTCATTGATGTTGGTCACACTACTCACACCGACAACTTTTCGATGCATGTGACAAATCTTGTATTGCATACTTTAAGACTTACATGTGTGTGAATTTAATCAATTAGTGCAGAGCAGTAATAATGACTAATATTAAATACAAAATGTTCAATATCTACTGTTGCATCTTCATTTATATTTAAATTTACATTTATTTTATGACCCAACATAAATTGTAACAAGCAAAGAATTGCCATGATGTCAATTCGACAACGATGCAAAGCTGCAACAATTGTTGCAGTCATCCCAATAGCAACAGCAACAAGCGGCAGATAGTCGACTCTGTGGCAGGCCGCCAGCAATGGCATCAGGAACAGCAAGAACCATAGTGGGCTGAGGTTGAGGTCGAGGTTAAGGATTCAGTTAGCTCTCTGCCAACGCATCCACTTCCGCTTTGTGCTGCCAAGTGCACCACAGGGGTTCATTGTCCTTGTGCAAATTGGTCTGAGTTTATTGCCAATGGCTCTTTGGAGCAGACGTTGTCCGACCTGAACAGCTAAACAGCTGAACTGCAAGTGAATGGCTGCTTTTCCAAGCTGTCTCTGTTATGTCTGTCCGACGGCAATAAAACTGCACTTTGAGGCTGGAGCACAAAGTTTGCTTAAGATTTCAATTTGCTGGCAGAAACTGCTACCACATTCTGTGCAACAATTTGCAATACTCGTACTCATAGTTAAATTGCCACAGCACAGTACAAAGTTTACCCCTAATGATAAATGTTTGGCAAATGCCACACAGACTGCAATTGAGTCTTGGTCGCGCCATTTCAAAGATTTATACGACCAAGTATGTTATCAATGTCCTCCAACTAAGTGCAGCCTAACTCGCTCCTCTCATAGCTCTAGAATAGGCCATTCATTACAGCAAAACTTTGCGCAAGAAATGAAAACTTTTCAATGCATAAATCGGATAATGTGTTGCCACTTACATAGGCTAAGCCTTTACCTCAAGGACAACATATGACTTTCGCACTGCAAACTTTTCAACTTTTCGTCTTTTAAGTTATGCAACATAACAAAATTTCCATAATTTCACTTAATGAAATTAAAGTACTACGCTTTAATGACCTAATTGAAGCTTGTGGTATGATATGCTATCAACTAATGACTACCATTTAATCTGTTTCTTATTAGACTGAGTAACAGATACTCGATTTCAAGTGCTATGCCAGACGTAATGTATTAATTTTATTGGTTTCCATAGTTCCTTTTTAATCGCCAGCAGTTGCATTTAATTTTTATAACTCCACAGCCAAGATGAAGCTTATTACTCCCACATCCCAACTGGCTGATTTTATATACCGAATTTCAAAAATCTAGCTGTTTTCTTTCTGCAAGTTTAAAATATCACCAATTAAACATCAATTAATTTTATTATAAGTATATTTTTGGAAATACCCAAATGAAATAATGCGATTTAAATGTAACCCGCCCAGAGCATTCACTATTTGTTATTACCACATTGTTTTCGTTATTCTTTTTTCCATTTACATGGACGGAATTTGTTCATCGGAAATATCAATATAGATGTGCTGAGATAAGAAACTAAATAGGTTTGAAATCAATACAAGCTCAGCTATTGCAATTAATACTAAAAACTACGAGGCTGATTATGAAAGCAATTAGAGGCCATTTAATAGACAGTTGTTGACGCTAAAGTCAATGCTTAAAGATTAAAATAAATTAAGGCTATAGTTTATGTAACTGCAGACACTCGATTAAAAGTGTTACGTCGCATTAATTTTAATTTTGGACGAGGGTTGCATAATATTTTTATATAATATAATAATAATATCACACATTGTCCTTGAGTGCAAATGCTATTCTTAAAATGATCAAAGTAATTCCTCACTAAAGTACCTATTCAATTTCCATTACCCCATAGCCAATATTCTATAAAATGTAGATTGTAGATTGTTTTCTATAATTAAATAACATTGTTTCTACAATTATTAAGCATTTAAGGGGTGTGGACAAAAGCAATGTTTATAACACACTCTCAAAGCAACGTCTGAGCTCAACTAATTGTGGTTCTATCAGCGTTGTGCAATCAAACCATTAAACGATGATCAAAGCTTTGGTTTATTACAAAAACTTTTATTGAACGTGTCTTATGGACTCGGAAATACTCTTTCGTTTCGTTATTTGGGGTTGAGGGGTGTTTTGGGTACATTAAGAAGCTATTGAGATTTGAGCACTTAAAACTAACGGCCGTAGCTGCCTGCAGATGCCGTTGCGGATGCTGAGGAACTGGCACCACTTTTGACGTAGCCGCCGCCACCGTGACCGCCATGACCACCGCCTCCAAAGCCGCCGCCGCCACCACCGTGTTTGCCACCTCCTAATCCGCCGCCAATACCGCCGCCAAGACCGCCGCCTAGACCACCGCCTAATCCACCGCCGCCATAGCCGCCGCCTCCATGGCCACCACCACCAGCAGAACCTCCACCGAAGCCACCGCCTCCATGGCCACCACCAGCAGATCCTCCACCGAAGCCGCCGCTTCCATGGCCACCTCCGCCTCCAAGCCCACCACCGCCTCCATGGCCACCTCCGCCTCCAAGTCCACCACCGCCTCCATGGCCGCCGCCGCCAAAGCCGCCGCCTCCAAGTCCACCACCGCCTCCATGGCCGCCGCCGCCAAAGCCGCCGCCTCCATGACCACCGCCACCGTAACTGCCGCCTCCAGCAGATCCACCGCCAAAGCCGCCGCCTCCATGGCCACCTCCAACTGATCCGCCACCGAAACCACCGCTTCCATGGCCACCACCAGCTGATCCACCGCCGAAACCACCACTTCCATGGCCACCGCCGCCTCCTAGACCACTGCCGCCTCCTAGTCCTCCACCGCCTCCATGACCACCGCCAGCAGATCCACCGCCAAAGCTACCGCCTCCAGCTGATCCACCGCCGAAGCCACCGCCTCCATATCCACCGCCTCCATGGCCACCACCGCCAGCGCCACCGCCGAATGGACCACCACCGCCTTTGCCGCCACCAAGACCGCCGCCAAGGCCAGCGCCGAGACCACCACCTAGACCACCGCCAAGGCCACCTCCTAAGCCCAGTCCTAGACCGCCGCCGCCGCCTAAGCCGCCAGCTCCGCCATGACCGCCGCCACCGCCAAATTTACCGCCGGCGTCGGCATTAGCACTTGCCGAAGCGGATGCCGAGGAGCTAGCACCTCCGCCGCCACCGCCGTAGCCCGCCGAGGCGAACGCCACACAAACACTGAGCACAATAAACAATCTCATCGGAACTGATGCCACCGACTCACTGCGGCCCTTGGAGAACGCGCGGCTTTTATAAGAATGCAATCAACCTACAGTCTCAAAAAACAAAAGCAAAACAAGCAAAATAGAAAATAAAAACAAAATGCAAAGAGCAAAGAAAAAACAAAAATAATATTTAGAAGCAAAGAAAACAAAGTGAAACTGGGAATCGGCGACCGGGCGGCGTTTAACAAGCAAATACAAAACGCTAGTCACGTTCTGAAAACCGGGATCGATGTCGGATCGGGTCAGGCGGAGCAAAATACTGATAATTAACCAACGCACAGATAGAGAGAGAGAGAGAGAGAGAGAGAGGTAACACCAACAACAATAGCAACCACAACCAGGCTAGCCACAAACAATACTAAGTATAATAACACATTTATCATCATTTAAATAATAAACATTGTCTACAATTCTGGCGAATTATATACTCTAAACCAAATCATCAGCTGGATGATCTAACAGATCAGCCAGTGGAGTATCTGAGCTTCTGACCAGATAATGAGCAGAACATCATAACACATCTCGTTTCAAATGAGAATTCTAATTCCCAATTAATCTCTTTCCTTTTATTGATGTTTTTATTTTGAGGATTGTCTGCTAAAAATAAAACAAAGAAGTGCTTAATGGATTTGTGTACTAATCGCTTAATATTATAAAGATAAGAGGCAAAAATTTACAAAATGTTTATTTTTGACAAAAATGAGCAAAAAAATGTTTGACTTTTAACTGCAATTAATAATTGGAGACTGCTAACTGCTGGATGTAAATTTTATGTTATTATTTAAACAACAATAATAAAAGCATTTATTAAATATAATTTGTTAGACAATTTACTGAATATACGATTGTAAGTTGTGAAGAAAAGTTAAAGGTAATTTTGAAGGCGAGAAACCTCTCACATTACTTGGAAAGTCGTCTACAGTATCCCAGAACAATGTATCCCATACATTCAATACACCTTATAGAACCCAAATTCAATGTTTCCCATCATCTACATAAATAACGAATATAACAAGTGAATCACAAGTCAATCTTCTTTACAATCATACACATGAATATGTTGGAAATACCCAATTCAAATAATGCGATTTAAATGCAGCACGCCCAGAGCATTCAAAATTCGTTATTATCACTTTGTTTTCGTTATTCTTTTTCCCAGCTGTATAGGCGTAATTTATTTATATAAATCGACCATTCACCATCATCGGAAATACCAGTGTTAATGTGCTGAGATTAGAAACTAAATATGTTTGAAATATTAGTCCAGCTATTGTAATTAATACTAAGGTTGATTATGAAAGCAATTAGAGGCCATTTAATAGACAGTTGTTGACGCTAAAGTCAATGCTTTAAGATTAAAATTAATTAAATTGGAACATTTAAAAATGATTATGAACTATTGAGTGTAATACAGTGAGGCTACTTTAGGCAAGCCATGGTATAATTAATATAATTTACTTATTAATAAAATAAAACTATTTAAAACATTTTTCGAAATTTGTTTATGAAATAAAAAATTACATGAATTATTCTGTTTTTAATTGTGGATTAAAAATAGATGCATAATAATAACAATAATAATAATAATAAGATTACAACATATATTACTTAAATTGAAATGTTTTTTATGAGCGTTAAGTTATCTAATATTTTTTAGAAATATAAAATGAAACTATGGAAGTAGAGTACTCAGTGATTTGGATTAATTGATACTTGCTTACAAATTAATATAATTTAAAATCAAAATATAATATATAAATGAACTTCAAATAACATAAATATCTTGTAGGAATAAGAAATTATAAAACATGGATAAATAATTAGAATAAACATTTTAATAAGCCTTTATTAAAATGAATAATGAATTCAATGTATAAATATTTACAAAATAATATCTGTAAATTATTCTTAATAAAATATTAAAGCAAATTCACGCACTCGACTAATCCCAAAGCTGATCGTCCCACCATAAATATATTTGCAAAGTATATAATTATTTTTTGTTTTAAGAATGTTTTTATGTATTGGAAATGGTTTTCAGAATTGACTGGGAACTATGTTTTGAATCTCAACGCCCTGTACACAGTTTTTCACTTAGCTGGTAAACTGCAAATGCAAATGCAAATGTCAAGACATGGTGGCCTGGAAGCATAAGCAGCTCAAGGAAGTCAGTCAGCAAAACAAGTGCCACAACACAACAGCAGCACAGTACGCAAGCAGCAAAGACAACGAGAGCAGCAACAGCTGCTGTTGAGAAAATGGCATGTGCATAAGAAAATAGGAATTTTTCTTAGAGGAAATCTGTTTAGAAATGCATGTGCTAGTTGTTGTTGCAGCTGCTGTGAATGTTGCTCGAAAATCTGCTACAGTTTCTGGGCCAAGTCATTGTCTGGCCAACAAGAAACAACACTTGACTTTCGTTTCCGGTTTAAACCCGCAAACAAAGCTTTTGCATATTTAAACCAGCTAAAATTTTATGTAAATATCTATTCCATATTTAAAGCTACACACACAAGGCAAATAAATAAATAAATATTAAATATAAAGCTCTAGCAGATTGCTCTACCAGGTCCCTTGTCCTCGTCTTTGTACTCTACTTCGTCCCACTTTCCTTGTCAATTCCTCGCCCTCGGTATCTTTGCTCTGCGGTCGCTTACCCAGCACTTGCAGCATGCGGCTGTAGAGCTGCTTTCGCACATCGATGGCCCAGAGAAAGTCCATGTGATTGAACTCCTTCATGGGAACTAGATACTTGCCGGTCACATTACCCAGGTCCTCGCACATGGACTCCACGTCGTTTGGGTGACACAGCAAATCGTTGGTCGAATAATACACAAATGTTGGCACCGTCACCTGGCTGAGATTATAGCGTGGTGGTAGATGCTCTCTATACAACACCATATTTTTGTTGGAGCTATAGCTATAGGGCGCAAATCTGCCGCTCTTGATAATCTGTATGAAATGCTTCACCTGCTTGGCTGCCACACCCGCCGGATAGTGGCCCAGCACCACTGGGAACATTTTCTAAAAAATACAAAAGAGTTTATCTATAAGCAGATCAATGCTGTTTGCAACCAAACTCACCCTGTTAAACTCATTCCAATTGCGTCCCACAATGCCAAAGACAGCCTCAATGCAGAGGCGCTCTGTTTCCTCTGTCATGCGGCAGAGAAAACGGAATTCGCCATTGAACATCTCTGTGATGGCGCTGCCAACGAGGCTCTAAATAGAATAGAGAGTAAAGTTAACCGGTAATTTAAGCAGGTGTGATAAATAATAATGAGTAAGAAAGTTGCAGCCGAGTGTGAAATTGACGCTACCCATTTTTACAGTATACAAACAAATTAAGTGTTTAGCAATTTGCTTTTATGCTTTTGAGGGGTCAGGAGGTGGCCTGGCCAAACTCTAAAAGTAATTCGATCTATGTGCTCAGACCTTATCCGAGATCTAGTTGTTGATATTTACAGACAGGCAGAAGGACAAGGAAAGTAATGAAACATTGCGCTCAGTTCTTTCCCCGCTACTCACATTGAAGTACAAGCTGATGGCGCGTATGTAAGGATGATCACTAGTTTCCTTGGCATACACGGCCGGAGCCATGGCCTGCATAGAGATCACCTTCTCGTTGTATGACGGACGCATAGAACACATCACAAAGAAAGCCGTACAGCCCTGGGAATGACCGGCATATTGCAGTTTCTTGTAGCCAGTGGTCTTGAGCACAAAGTCAATCATGGCTGGCAGATCATACATGCCAATTTCATGCCAACTAAAATCCCAGAACTTGGACTCATCCGGATCGAGTGTGGTATGATTTCTGGAGTAACGATTACCGCGTGCATTGCCCAACCAGACATCATACTTGTGGTCAGCGAGTAAGTAGCCTGCAGCAGAGCGGAGAAGTGAATGTTACAACAGTGTGGTAATCACTTGGTCATTGTCATTAATCACCCGTACATGGTGGACAGACACTCACCCAGACTTACATTGGGGCCCATGACAACGAAACCCGCTGAGCTATCAACAAGTCCATGTTGCAGAAGAAAGGGTTGGCCTCCTTGATTGCGTATGCGGTGCATTGTTAGAATGTAGCCATCCTCGGTGGTCACATGATGGACTTCCGCCTGGTAGCCATACTTGGCAATTAATTTATCCTGTTGATGAAATGCAAATGTGTAAATTGTTGCAGTCTCTGCTCACGAGTCTGGTCATTAATCTTGCCACAGTAAGGGTTGAGTCTTGCTTGATGTTTTTCCGCTGCAGTTTCTCCTCGGGCGTCTCGTCTTCCACGCTCTCCTCCTCCTCCTCTTCGTCCTCCTCTTCATCCTCCTCGCCACCAATAAGCTGCGCCTGCGTCCTACTGATCAACAAGCACAGACCCAAAGCCAACAGCCAGCGACTTGCCATTTTTGTGCAATTCAATTTAAATTCGAATCGAATCAATGAGCCAAGTGAAATCCAAAATTCAGTTTGGTTTGAGTTTAAGTTTCGGATTTTGTCACTGGGGTCTGGGTCTGGGTCTGGTCAACTTGAGCGTTGCACGTCGCGACCGCAACTGAAACTGAAACCAAAACCCGGCGACTCGTTTCGAACTTCCGCGCTTACAAAGAATGCCGAAAACTTTCGATCAGCTAGCAACAACAACAACAACAACAACAACGATAATCACAATATACGTAGTGTGTTGGCTTTGTTTTGGTTTGTTTTGTAATACAGTATTGGCTTTCAAAATACTCTGTAAGTATTGTTCACTTAATAGGTACTTATCTATTATTTCTATATTTCTCTACTAATTTATATTACAAATTCTTTTCATTATATTTCGTAGATAATATTTTATATAACATATGTAGGACTTGTATCCTATGGATACAAGTGCATTTTATTGCTACACGTACATTAACTTGTAGATACATTCAAATCATACAGGTTTATTTATAAGTAGCTCCTACATTATTGAAAATATTTCAGCAATTATGAAATCAATGTCATATGTATCATATTAAGAAAGGGCATTTAAAAGCCGAGCATACTTGCAATTGCACATCTTTAATTAAATCGACAGAGTGCAAAAGAAAGAGGGGAAAAGACATTACAATGCATAGGGCGTTGGTATCAATGAAGAACTACACACCACAGATAACTACAGTGAAGCCTCATTGGGTGTATTGCCACCCAAAAATTATGTTCAAATTGAGGTCAACTTGCAGTGTAAACTGTTGCAATGCAATAACAATGCTCATCAAGATATTGTGTAAGTTTCGATGATAAATGAGAAAGTGTTTAACAGAGTAATCAAAACGAGAGTATAAACGACAATGACGTTGCAACTTTAAGTCACACAAATTCCATAAAACACAAATTATTTAACGCTATACCTTCGCTGATTTAAATGTCAGTTTAATTATACAAAATGAAATCATAAATTAAATTTCAGTAAGAATATTATATTACTATTGGGCTTAATTTTCGTAATCAAATTAAGGTAAATGTTGCCATATACTTAAATTAATATATAATTTTTTATCAGCAAATATATTTATTTATTTATTTGATCAAATACTTAAATGTTAATACTGATATTTAGATACAACATCAAACCAATTTGTTAACTTGATTTTACTGTACTATAAAATATTTATTTAATGAATTTTACCACCACCATCTCCAATTAATTAATGTCCATTTGTGTGCATTTTAAATATCAGATATGAAATATTATTAGACTATTGTTTGCTGCGCCTTTTTGGCCAAATTTCAAGCGAAATAGCTTAATAACCTTTTTGGCTTAGCCACCGTTACCACAATTGTGTCGTCTGTTGTGTGTCAACTGGGCAGCGGGGCAGCGGCAAAGAAGGCAATCACAACAAAATAAAAAAAATAAAACGCAAACAAATAAAGGTTTTGTGCGTGGACAATCAAAAGAAAGTAAAAGTGTTGGGGCCCAGACAGCAGTTTGTCACATATTTGCTGTTGTTGTTGTCGTTGTTGTTGTTTTTGTATACTTAAGCTTTTAGTATGCTGTTTTTTATTTTATTTTATATACTTTTTTATGGTTTGGCCAACGGTGAACCGATTACATAATTGCCACTTGGCTGACAAATAAAACATTTCGCTCGGCTCTCGCACTTTTAATGAGCCTCAATAGGTGCCTTTGATGTGAGCTTTGGAGAAGCCCAATTACTTAGTTAGCACCACCACCTGCTGCCCTATTACCTCTTCTGCTTCTCCTACTCGTTTCATTCAATTACGTATGGCAATTTGCCATCGAGAAACTTTTCCATTAGCTCGATCAGTTTGTCATTAACCAACGTTTTGACTTCTGCCGAGAGCAGGAAATCAAAATGATTGAACTTGTTTGCTGCAATGCGACGCACACTACGCACTGTGCTCAACATTCTGGCATAGATGTCATGCACACCCTGGGGCGTGGCAATGGCATCAGTCTCACCAAAGTACAGTATGATGGGCACAGTGATGTGACTCAAATTATAGGACAATGCCTCGATGCCATGATACACTTGCATATTCTCAATCGGGCCATAGTCATAGGCAATAAAGTCGCCCGACTTCCAGATCTGCTGCAAATGCTGCAACTCCCTTGCAGAGCCCCCTTGGAGCAGATAGTCATAATTGAAGATGTCAAGTAACTGTGGGCAATAAGATGACTATTAAAATGATACTAGTTTCGACTTCATAAAGGAAGGCTTACCTTCTTGTTGCTCTGTGCACTGCCCACCAGATTCTTGGCGTAATTCTCGCAGAGATCTTTCTTTTTGCGACACATTCTACGTAGTTCTCCGGGTGGGAAGAGTTCAAACTTGTTGGCCTTCTGACGTTTCTGTCGGTTCAAAAAAGTTCATAAGTAATTTGTTTTATTTTTAAATAATTGTAGACTTAAAGAAATTAGAAAATTGCACATACTTTTGCAAGTATAGAAATGCTTTTCACTTTAAGCCCAAAAACACTGAACATTAAATGATCACATAAATGGCATAAATTCAATTACCACTATTTCCAATTACATATTCAAATGTTTAAAAGTAACACCAAAGAGTGTTCTTTGCAGTGTAAGAAAATATTGGTTTGCTGATAAGAAAATACTTAGAGATAAGCAGTGAAAATATGAAAACTGGCAATTATTATTACAATTACATAGAAACCATAAATTTCGTTTCATTTTCAATAAATAAATATCCAACTTCCACTGTAATTACTTGTAGTATTTTAAATATATTGTATTTCTTTCAAAGTGCATTCATGTAAAGTTGCACATCAATAAATTAGTGAAGAGTCGAAGTGTAATGTTTGAAACACATATCAAATATATATTGTAATGTATAATCCTGCTTTTAATAACAAACGAAAAGTTGCGCCTAATTTTTTAAAATGTATTAAAGAATTGAAAATAAATATGCACAGCTGATTCTGCTTCTCAATTGTTGCTTATCAGACATTACATAACACAAGAGAGAGAGCAGGAGAGAGAGAATGAGAGTCAATTAGAGCCACTCTATGGGGGGTTATCAGCTATTTTTGAACCGCACTATGATTAGCGCCGTTCATCGAATCATATTCATCGTTGTCTCCAGGTCTGCGCAAGCTGAGAGCTGCCCATAATGTCAGGCGATGTCATAAGGCTTATCAGCTTGCAGCTGGTTTAGTCTCGCAAAGATGTTGAAGCTAAGCAGCCGACTGCAAGCGCATAAGGTATTGTCACTTGGCTGGCAGGGATTACGCCACGCTTCCACGGGCGGGGGCGGGGGCGAGGGCGAACACACAGCACTCTATGATTTCCATAAGCGAAAGGGCGGCAAGATTGTCAACTTTGGTGGCTACGCACTGCCCGTACAGTATGCAGATCAGAGCATCATTGCCTCCCATTTGTATACGAGAAGTGTAGGCTCGATTTTCGATGTGTCCCACATGCTGCAGACCTTTGTGCAGGGCAAGGATGCAGCAGCCTGTCTGGAAACAATTTGTACTGCTGATATCCGGGACATGGCCGCAGGAAGTGGCAGCCTGACAGTGTTTACCAATGAGCAGGGCGGCATTTTGGATGATTTGATTGTGAATAAGGTCAATGAGCAGGAGCTGTATGTGGTCTCCAATGCTGCCATGAAACAACAGGATATGGGCATTATGAGCGCTGCTGTGGTGAGTAGTTTGGCACTAATAAATCAAATTTATTTGATGCACAACAAGCGAGTATTTCTTGCAGTCTCACTTTAAATCCCAAGGCAAGGATGTGACCATTGAGTTTCTTAAGCCTTCTGAGCAGTCTTTGATTGCTGTGCAAGGACCACAGGTGGCCAAGGAGCTGAGCAAGCTGCTAGCACAGCCTAAAGCCTTTGAACAGCTCTACTTTATGCGTTCCGCATTGTTCGAGCTGGCGGGGATTAGCAATGTGCGTATCACACGCTGTGGCTACACTGGAGAGGATGGCGTAGAAATCTCAGTGCCCTCCACCCAAGTGGAGCCATTGACAGATGCGCTGCTAGCCAGCGGTCAACTTAAGCTGGCTGGCCTCGGTGCCAGAGACTCATTGCGCCTGGAGGCGGGCCTGTGTCTCTATGGTAGCGACATTGATGCACAGACCACACCAGTGGAGGCCGCACTTGCCTGGTTGGTGGCCAAGCGCCGTCGCAGCACTGCCGATTTCCCTGGTGCTCAGCGTATTCTCGAGCAGCTAAAGCAGGGCGTGCAGCGTCGTCGCATTGGACTGCAAATGCTTGGCACCAAGCCGCCACCAGCTAGAGCTGGTGTTGCCATCTACAGCGAGGGACAGCAGGTGGGTCAGCTGACCAGTGGTTGTCCTAGTCCCAGCACTGGACACAATATTGCCATGGGCTACGTGCAGGAGCAGCTAAAGAAGCCAGGCACCAAAGTGCAGCTAAAGGTACGCGACAAATTCTATGAAGCAGAAATCACCCGAATGCCTTTTGTTAAGGCCAACTACTTTAATATGCCCAAACAATAAAACTTAGCTTTTGACAGAAACCTTTTTCGATATTAAATCTATATTTTGAAGTTGTCTGAGCGAATAAAGAAAATGCGAGCTAGTTCTTATACTTTTCAAATTAAAAATAATATTGAAGTGAAAAAAAATTAAAGCTACGAGGGATTGTACTAAAACTATAAATAATTTAATTTAAATTCAACTGACTTTATGCATTTGAAAAGGAGTCAATTTTCATTATTATGGTTTTAATATTTGGTAGTTATTGAAGCAGCGAGCTTAGCTAATCATTAATGTAAATCTACCACTATCTTTAAATAAATGGATGACATTCCTTGCTGACGAATAATAATGACAGACTGACGAAATAATTAGAGTTTTGATTACACTATAAATTGTCAAGTATTACATTGAGAGAGTAATTAATTGACATACAATTCAACGCACTTCAATGCGTGATAATTGTTATCAATTAGTCAAAGATATCATAAATACCTTAACAAACTTCATGACGGCACGCACATGCGTGTGATCAAACCGCACATGGCGATGCAGTCGAGCCAGAGGTGCCATGGCCTGCATGAGCTGGATGTGCTGATTGAATCGCGGATGCAAGGCACAGAGCACAAGGAAAGCATTGAATGCCTAAAGTAAAGTAAGAAAAGAGTAACTCAGCCACAAATCAAGCATGGAAGACATCTACCTGCGAGTGTCCAATTAGCAGAACTTGATGCGCTTGCAGCGATGGCTTTGCTTTCTGCTCGCTCTGCTCATTCTGCTCCTCTGCATCAACATGGCACTCCTCGCGTGCTGTGAACGCCACAATGTGGTCAATTATGGCGGGCAAATCGTAAGCGCCATGCTCGTGAAAACTGTAGCGCCAAAATTCCGACATGACATCGGTGTGCTCGAGGTGATGTCTGCCATAGGGCGACATGCCTCGTAAATTCGCCAGCCATACATCGTACTTGCGCTGATGCAGCTGAAAGGCTGCAGTTGCACTTAGCACTCACTCCATAGTTATGGACAAACCATCTCCTATGCTTACCCAAACTCTTGTCGGGCCCCAGGCAGAGCCAACCCAGCGATGATCCTAACAATCCATGCACCAGCAGCACGGGACGTGCACCGACTTGTGGCAGACGCTGCAGCTGCAGCTGGTAGCCATCGGCCGTGGTCACATTGTGCAGCTCGTGGCTATAGTTCAATTGTTGCAGCCATTCAAGCTGCCAGCGTCACACAAATCCATCAGTTGTTCACTCACACCTCAAACACACCATTCACCACACTCACCGTTGTCCACTTGTTACGCTCCTCGGCCAGAGCACATGTTAAGCTAATCACAATGGCGATGGCACCGCCAATGATGCAGCGCGTCAACATGACAAATTCACGCATTTTCCCCAGCCCAACTGGCCATTTGTTTTGGCCAACAAAGGTCGCTTGTATACCGTAGCTAATTGCCCATCAGTTGATAATCTTTGCGCTTCACCGGCCAACACTGTGCGGCAAGTTAAATTAGAAGCTGGAACATGGAAATTTTAGAATTTTGTATTTGCAAATAATAATATTGGTAACTCTAGAAGAGAGAAATTTTTGGAATTATTATTCTTATAATTGGTTTTTTGTTTAAATTTAAAGTGTTGTTTTTAAACATTTAATATTCTTCAAATTATCTGCTTGCTAAAATTTAAAGTATTATTTCTGGAAAGCTTTTATTATTCTTATAGTTCGGTTAAATTAAAATTTTATCAGTTTATTTGTTCCAAATTAAAACAAGGCTTTTATATATTTCATATCACTATGATTACGTAATTATTCAATTATTTTTAGCATTTGTTTTGTAGTAAATAAATAATGTTTTTAATTTAAAAAAAAAATCATTTAAAAATAATCTTTATAATTATTTAATTTCCCTGCCTGCTTGAAATTTCCTACCAAAAGGTCCCATTTGAACAACTATCCTCGAAGCTCACCTCCCAATCGTGCTCCATATGTTCGTCTGAACAGCGGTACATAAATTAAAATGTTTACACCATTTATGAGTGTAGCAAATTGAATGTGGTATATTAGGGATAAAGAAATGTTGTCAAGAGCGACAGAAAAGTGCTGTGGCAGTGTGTAAACGACTTAAGTTCCATTACTAAAATAACTTTATAGTTTTTAAAATCTACTAACAGGGTACCTTGAAGTCGAGCACACTTCCGGTTCAAATACAAGTCGTCTGCTCATGGCTGCAAAACCACAATGAAATTAATTTCAGATTTCGCTCGGCGCGACAAATGCAACAAAAGTAAATTGTTTAATTGCAGCTTTATTAAATTTAATAAAAATGCATATGCCAGCAGACATGACACGCCCACTTATAAGCCCATGCATATGCGTCTCCCAAATTGCTGGCCATTCACAGTTGATGCCCAGCACTCTGGCCGTTAATCGACTGCACTTTTGCATCCTGTTCACTGTGCAGGGCATAACAGGAGGCAGCTGCTCCGGCTCCAGCATCGCCGACCCCGTTCCTGTTCTTCTCTCGAGTTCCTGTGCAGCATATGCTGCTGGAAGGGCTCTTTTGTGTATGATGATGACGGCCATTGCGTGTCCTTTGTTGCCACAGACAGTCAGCTAGGCAGTCGCTTGCTATCTCCCTTGCCTGCTCCACTTACAACAAAGTTGTTTCCCATTTAATTTGGCATTCCGTTTTCCCTTTTTATTTTTTTTTATAATTTTAATAAAGTTCGCAGGGATTTCATATTTTCCCGCCGCGACGCCAACGACTGGCTGACTGTGCAGTCAATTGTTATCTCTAGGACGATAAGTAAATATGGGAATGCAACTGCAATTGGCGACTCTGCATCTGCCTCTTGTTTGTGTTGGTTTTTATTTTCCTCGCCAGTTTTCCCTTTTACAAAATAAAACGAATACCCGTACTCCTATGCGGCCTCACACACTGAGTGATATGCCCAGCGACCAGAGCTTAATTGTAAAAGGTTTCATCGCATCTATATACATACATATGTATGTACACACATACTACACATTTGTGTAGTATATTCATTGGCATGTTGTGGTCCCCGACATAATTTAATCTATTTTATTTAAGCTTTCCATTGAGCTTTATTTAATTGCAATACATTCACTGCACATTAATAGCATACAGATCCTATCAATTAAAGACACTCAATGGGACTCTTCATCTTCATGTGGCTACAAGATTAATGTGATTGCCACTTGGAGAGACAGCTGAATATTGAATTTACTACAGTTAAATTGTAATTCAAATAATTAGAGGAGTCGTAAGGCATTTATTATTTAACAACTCACATATTAAACAGAACTACTTCTATTATCAATTAATAAAAGATAGCAAGAAATTAACCTAACAGACTTAAGCCTTGTATCTAACTGTTTTAACATATACAGAGTGAATAAAATTCTAAAAATTTGGGCGAAATATTCAATTAAAATCGCACTATTCTATTCGCCTCTACAGTTCCTCTTTTCTTCCCCACACGAGGCTTATGCATTAGGATATTACATCATTCCTGAAAAGTTAAAAAAAAAGCTGAGAGAGACAGAAAATAGCAACATCATTTATCTATTATGTTTAAGGCAACTCTAATGACATTTTTCACGCCTCATAAAACATAGGTCGTAAAAAAACATCGCCAAAATCTAGAATTGTGCTGGGTGTTTTTGTCATTCTTATTTTTGGTCTAAACGTCATGTCAATAATGCGCAAAGGTGAAACGGGTGACAGTCACAACAAGACTCAAAATATCGATGTTAAGCGCCTGATAGGAAAAACATTACGTCAAAGTAAATATCATTGTAGTAAACAAGTTCAGCGCCAAATCAAAACGACAAAAAAAGAAGGAACTCAAGCCACATGAATTGAAAAATAATAATAATGAAAATTGGGCAGAGGCAAGTCAATCAATGGCATTGTTGTTATTATTATGGTTTGCTACTGTTGTCGATACAGTCGAAAACAGCTAGACGAATACAAATAAGAGTATCAAGTGCAAAAGAATAGAAAGCTCACGAAATGAGTAGAGACACTTTGTGTTATTAAATGCGAGACAGACTGAGAGAAATCAAAATACTCCTTGCCGTCGACGTTTTCCAGCTGTCAGCCAGCTCAATGCGAATAACAATGGCGATGACGACACTTCCGTTTCCGCTCTTCGCGAAGTGAATGTCGCTTCGGTGACAAAAATAGCAAATCGTAATATAAAAAGAACAAAACAAGAGTAATGCCCTAAAGATTGCTGAGATTCTTAAGCGATATTGCAAAATGGTTGTAGATGTTTGACATTTAATCAATTTGACATAAATGCATTAATAGGATCAAATCAATATTTAAATATTTTATAATGTAAGTTTTGAATTTTTGCATAAATAAGCAAGATTATTGATAAATTAAAAATTGTTCGATTTAGCTTTGTCTTATGATAATATTAAATGCTCGCCTGAATTTGGAGAGATTTCTTATCAATTAAAATATAAAAATGATAATACAGTTATTGCAAACACATTTTATGACAAAGTCAATATACTTTAAGAAGTGTATTAAAGGAAAACTTGACTGGCAAAAATGCAAACAAACCGCGGGCCAAGTGCACGAAATCAATGTAATTGACGAATAGACTGAGTGAGTGAATGAATCGCAACGTTTATTGTGGCCGCAGAGCAGCAACAACAACTCTAGCAGAGAAAGAGGAACACAACCCCAACACCCAATCCCCAACCTCTGTTTACCACATCGATAGGTAGGTAGGCATGCAAAGCTCACGCTTTGTTTGTCTTTCAACTCAATTGCACGGCAAGTCGACAACTTGTTGGGATACCTACCTGCCTTCATTTTTTTTGTCTGTATTTTCCGGGGGTAGCTTTTGTGAGGAAAAGGCGCTAAAGAGGGGAAGAGAAGCTGGCTTTTCTGCCTATATGATTTTTTATTATTTCCTATGGTTTGATGTGATTGCTTTTGAAATGTTTGCGTGCCATTTGTTGACAGTAAATGCTGCTTAATGATTTCATTTTGTTATAAATAGGATTTTCGGTAGAGCAGGTGATATAAAGTAGAAGTCGATTCAGGCAAAATGAACGGGACTACCAAGACTACGAGTGTGTTGTTTCGCACATGTGAGGACGATAAAGTCAGCAGTCTGTTTTTAAATATTAATTGATGGAGAAAGGGCAGTTTGTTTTGAGAGTTAAAGCAAAGTTGCGGAGAGAGAGTAGTTTTTATATTGTGCATGTTTAACAGAATGTTAGCAAATGTGCATTTTTAACAGACAATGCAATAACAGACTGTTAAATTTAAAATTTTGACGCCAAGCTTGTCTTAATAAGTTAATATGATCGCTCCCCTTACAAAGTTGTTTAGTATAAACTGGCAATGTCTGTTTAGTGTCAGTAAACCACTGTCAATCTTGTGGCCAGCTTTCAACAAGCACTCAGTTGATTCTATGCTCGTTTTTCAACCAAATTATGCTAGCTTTGAATGTGTGCCGCACTTGACCGAATGGCAAACAGATTCTCCCGCCATTCAATGCCCCTTAGCTGGCCACGAGCTGTCCTTTCGTATTATGCACGCCATTTGAATCAACAAAGAACAGAAATTTTCAAGCGAAATTAAAGACTTAACTGCAAATTTCACAACATGCTCGCTAAACACTAGCCGCAACAAGGGCAAAGTTTTCACATTTTTGTTTAACATTTTCGAACTTCCATTCCATTCTATTCCATTTTTTTTTTCTTTCGTGTTTCTGCTGCTGCTTGTACTATGCATAATGGGATTAGTTAAATTTCTCTTTGCAGCTTTTCATAGAACTGCAAAACTTTCCCTGAACATGCGCCAGAAAGTTTTTCCTTTCCTTCCAATTCCTTTCGATTCTTTTTTGAATGTTATGCGTTTCTGATGACGTTGTATTCGTTCTCGAAGTCATCACTGTTAATGGCACCCAAGTTGCAACTCTGCAGCAACTTTCTACTTAGAACAATGTTGTCGACAATCACTCGATTTTAATTAAAATATTTATGAATTTGTCTTTCGGAATTAAAGTTTGGCAAATATGGACTAGCAGATATTCTATCCTATAATTTCTTAGATAAAATGTTTAAGTAGACAAAACGTATGATAATAGTAATATAGAACTATGTATTAATTAAATAAACATTTATGGTAAAACTCTTTATCTAATTATGCTGACTGGATACCCCCTCTCTCCATAATATAAGGAGTATACAAGACGAAAAAGGCCAGTGCAAAAAGTACAAGATTTTATCTCGATCATAGCCACAGACAATGAACACCCAGAACGATGAGTCATCTGGGGGGAGGTGTGAGGATTGCGTCAATCACAGCTCACAGTTGGAATTATTCAGTTGTTCAGTTGACTTTCTAATTAAATACCCATAAAGCTCCACACGCAAGGCATACAAGAGAGAATAATAAACAGCTGAGAGTAATAACATTTTTAATTATATTTGTGGTGAGAATTTTCGGGCTTATCTGATGTGATGTGGGATGATTTTTAAGCACTTAGAAACGTGATGACTTTGCAGATGGAGAAACAAATCATTGGAGTGCAAGTACTCGTATTATTCGCACTCTGTTTTGTTTGCCACAATTGCGAATTATCTAAGAAAAATCCATTGTGAGCTTAGAGATATTATACAGTGGTTTTACAATTAATTATAATACATCTGTGGAATCATTAAATTATTTAGCATATTTTGCAATCGAGCCGTGTTGAGTCGAGTAACAATTTATTCAAGCCATCGCTGCTTGATTATCGTCAATTGTTGCCAATCCGGGTTTCATAACCAGCCAACAAAAGCTAAGCTTATCTAACTGCTTATTTAAATAAAGAATTGATTGTGCCTTCAACCGGCAATTTGTAAATACTTAAAAATTGTTTGCTTGAATTCAGTGAAACTCTGGTCAAACAACAAGGGAATTCCCTTTTGATCTCTGAGAACTTTAAAGTTATTAATTAATTTTAGTTGTAAAAATGACCCATAAACAAGACATGCAAACAAATAGTATTTCTGGGAACAGATCGGGAAAAGTTGTAGAGAACCAACGAAACCAGCAGGGGCAATATATGTACAAACAACAGCAGTAAAAGTATCAGCACGAGGAACAAGCAATGATACCTGCAACAATATCAGACACATCGACAACAGCAGCAATAATAAAAGTCGACAATAATAAAAGAGGAAACTATAAAAATAAGCAACAACATCTATACACTCAACAATAAAAATGACAATAGTATAGCTAGCAACTACAGGCGCTGCAAATTTAAGAACAACAACAGAAGCAACTGCAATCGCTATGAGAGCATTCTACATGTCAAAATACATCTTATTTCTCTAATTGAAAAAGTTAGATAAATGAGGAATATTAAATCAAACACCTTAACAGTATATATAATATTCTGAAGTTGTGCTTAGAACACGTTAAACTAGAGTATGGTTATACACAAGACTTTGTGTTTCTTACATATTTTATATGTCCTGCAAAAAAAACCCATAATCATATGCAAATGTACGTTCATGTATTATTGACCCGAATAAATTACCTTTAATCAAATTGAAGGTCTAACCTTTGTGAAATCGAAAATTCTCAATTTGAGAAATGTTAGGAGAAGAAAAAGCCATTTACTGTTTGAGAAGACTAAAAAAACTAATATTATGTTTAGTAGAATGCTTCAATTGTAATGCTTCAATATTGTATTTAAGTTGACTTTGCAAATACGAATATAGAGTATCGAATGTATTGCATATGCTTTCGTCGAGCAACCGCGACTGCAAAGTTGTTACTGATTCTTTTTTTCTTGTTGGATTCCATTCAGTGGCAACTTGCGCTCGCTTGCCTGCTTTATGTCTTTTCATTATTGATGACTTAATTCCGGTTGATTTATTGAGGCCACAAACAACCGGTCAGAAGGGTAGTGAGTCGTGCCCACAACGAGGACCCAGGCGCCATTTTGTATGCACACGTAACACTGCTGCCCCCTCTTATGCGGTATGTACTACGAACAGACAGACACAGAAACAACTTGAACTGAGAAGGCGTCACATATAGGGGTAAGTGTACTCGAGAGTGTTCGCAGCTGCGGCAAATGGCACAAAGATGCACGTGTTTAATAAATAAGCCAAGTTAATGTTGTGCACAACATGGCAGTCGTACGATATCTAATCGAAGTGCTAATCGAAGCTGGCAATAGTACAAAACATGACTTTGTAACACTTTTTCATCTTATATATAAGATGATTATTAATAAATCCAAATATGATATGGGAAGAAATTGTATAGAGACAACAAAGCCACTTTAAAATATTCATTCGGTCTTATTTGTATATATTTTAATATATTCTAGGCACAAAAATTAAACTTAAAATAATTACATAAAAATTCAATTTAAGACTTACAAAATTTAAAATCTATTCCTGCTTCAAAATGATTAATTCTATTTAATGTCCATGGACAATAATACACATACAAATATATTAAACTACATTAAAGTAATTTAGATTTTAATATTACTTGAAACACTAAAAGAATCCTCAGCCAATAGAGTCAATATTACTCAACTAAAAGTTTCTTAGAAATGCAAAGAATATACCTAAGTATTCATTGAATTCCACTCCAGTTATTGCAGAAAGAAAATATGCGTTCTTAACTTTATAATTTTGCACAAAACTTTGTAATTGGGAAATGCGCAACTTTTGTTTATGATGAAAGTAAAATGAAAACGAAAATAGTTTTAAATGTGCTATGAGCACAAAGGTAAGTCTGCAGGCACAACATACAAGCAAGTTAATAGAATAATTTAATGCTTGAGTTGAAGCACCTGAAAACTTGCCAAATGGTTTCATTAAATTGGGGTAAGTTATTTTCTCTACTATGGGAATTTAAATATAGAAAAAACTTACTGTCGGAATGTATACAATTTATTTAATCACTAGGATATGATTTAAAAAAAAGTTCGAGTATATTAAAATATGTTAATTAAACAATGCATTTTTTTTTCCAACCTTTTTGAGTAATATAATAAATCCAGGAGCCCTTCAACGCACATAGCAAATAACTGTATACTTTATGCAGCTATCATTATGCATGATTACAAAATATCATCATTATTATTATTATTTGCATTTTTTTATTATCGTACTCGTTATGCATTAAAAACTCCAATTAATTGCATGTTATTGCCACAAATCTGTGTTGAAAGCGAGACGCATGAAACAAAAAAGACTAAAACGAATACGCGTTCAACCAAACTGAATGCAACAGTAAACCCCAAACAAATGTCAAATATTTATGCTTATTGAACTAAGCGCCATTCACATTCGCATTCACATTCAGATTTACATGCCACACAGATTTGTTGCCCCCAAAGTATGCAGCAAATGTACATGCAACGAGCCAAAAACCTGTGAGCTCATTGCATCCCGACTAATGTCCGTGCCCCATGCCACGCCACGCCCACCGTTCGCCTCCTTTACCGTGTGGCACCCATTCATTTGGCTTAGCATTGCAACGTTATCGCTGCCCATTTAACTCATGCCATATCATTTATAGCAACCTAAATGAGTGTGTTTTGATTGTGAGTGTGTGTGTGTGTGTGTTGGAGGGTGTGTAGGTTGTGTGTGTGAATACTAATGTACAATGATTAAATTTTAATTACCGTGCGCAAATCGAGTTTGTGTTTGCTGCTGCTGTTGCATTTTTCAAGTTGCTGCCACTTTGATCCAAATGTATCTGCAACTCTATCTGTATCAATAGCTCTCGATGTGTGTGTGTGGTGTGTGTGTGTGTGGGAGAACTTGTGTGCTACTGTATCCGCATGTTGAGCTGAATGCATGCTGCTCGTCTTTCATGCTCTCTATTGATCTATGCAGGACATTGCCGCCGGTTAGCATGTCCTAGCTTGAGCTAACTTCATTAACAGTTTCAATATTATTTTGCCTGAGAGACAGAGTCAGTATCATTTCAATGGGCTATCGAGTGTGCGGGCAACTAACTTTGTAAGTGTGTGAATGGCTGTGTATGTATGTGTTAGGCCAGCTTGGTTAGAAAAACTGTCAGAAGACCAACAAAAATGAGGAAAAGAAAAAACTCGGCAGATAGAAATGCTGAGATGATTTTGAAAATTTAATAGTCGTATTTCTTAACTCCATACAAGGGAGTAAACTATAGTGGAGCATGTTCCAATATTACTTACTGATCAAATTTATACTTTTAGCAACAATCACAATAGTTCAAACATATATTTTCATTCGAAATTTGACATCTATTATCAAAATTAATTATTTGTTAAAATTCCCCAAACAGTTAATCAGTGCGCTAGATTAGGTATACTATTTAATATATTAATATATAATCCGATCGGAAACCTATTTAATATCGATTCAGGATGTGGCTATTATCATGGATACAAAAATGAAAGACTCCAATTTTTTTAATTTTACAATGTTATTATTTCAATTCGCGTTTTTTTTTTTTAAGAAAAAAAGAGGATGTGGAAAAAACCGTACAAAAACTTGACAACAATATGACATATTGTTGGCAAATTTGGTAGCTTCAGATCACTTACTCTTTCATATGAGCAAAGACGGTATTGAGTGTTGACCCTGAATAAGAATTAATATACTCTAAGGGGTTACAGACGCCTCCTTCTGAGATTATTGGGTTCGAAGTATTTGATAGTCGGGAATACGTCATTTATTAGCAGAACTTTTTTTTCTTAGCAGACCATTTCGAAAAAATCCCATTCAGACTTAAAGGCCAGGGCGAACTTTTATTATCTAACAACAAATCTCATGTTGACCCTTGACATACAACAAAGCTGCAGCAGAAAAGGAAGCTGTAGCGATGGAGATGGAGTTGGATCCGTTATTCATGCCGCTGAACATATGTGCAAGTACGTATTAATATGGTATGTTCCAGGCTGAAAAGCAGGAGAGCGTTTGAGCCATTGACCATTGCCAGGGGAACAGTAAAATGGGATGGCAATTAACTTTATAACATTTGCAAGGCCCATGTGCATTGGAAGTGCCATTGTTCTCGTTGTTGTTGTTGCTGTTGTTCTTGTTGTTGTTGTCGGTGTTGTTGTGGGTAATGCGCGCCAGTTGATTAATTGGAAATTGTGGTTAATGGAGGCCACATCGGCCGCAACTGACAATCAACAATGAGGCGCAAAAGTTGCACAGAGTCTAGACTTTTAATTAGAGTAGGCTCTGTATTTCGCCTAAAAGTATGCAATGACATATGCAAAAGTTTTTGCCAACAAACTTTATGCCACTTGTTATTGAATTTTCTTTTTTCTTTTATTTTCTCCATTTTTCTCAGTTTTTTTTCAGAGAGAAAAGTTGACAGATTTGCAGCGGAAAATTAACAAGTTCCGTGCCCAAAATGAGAAAAATGCGAAACTTTATCCTGCGGCAAATCGAGTTAAGAAGTCGTAAACTATGCAATGCTAAAAATGTGCTAAAAAAAAAAACTATATACACGAGCTATTTGCCCAAACAGCGTACTACACGGCAGCTTAAGCCAACGGGAGGGCAGATCGAAGGGTGGACGGCAGATGATTGTGGGTGTGCCGGAAGTGGCAGTAGCAAAACTTAAAAACTGCTCTACGACGACGACATTTTTATGCCTTTTTCTGGCAACAACAAACACAGCTCTAAATCCAGCCTGCGCTCTCTCTCTCTCTCTTTCTCTCTGATGCTAACTTCCAGTTGCTTGCACTACAGACGCATATTTCTCGAAGTGTACAAGTGTTTGTGTAAGTATGTGTGTGTAAATGTTTGTATGCCGGCCAGGCAAAAGGCAATGTGGCTAACATCGGCCGACTCTCAAGCGTGTAATTATATTTATTTAATTACTCGTATATGCCTGAGAACAGTTTAAATTATTTTTTTTTAAACTCATTTATCTGCAAATCAATTTTTATTGCACAATTCCTTTTTTCCATGTGATGTGTGTCATTTAAATATTAATTAATAACAAATTACTTAACATGTCGTTAATATTAAATATTAATAAAGTTGTCAAACAATGCCAACATATTAGATTATGCTTTATTTTAATTTGAAAAAATTGATTTCAATACATGAACACATATATGTACATGCAAATATATTTATTTAGTTGATTTCTTTAATGCAACTAATTGACTGAAAACAAATTTTTAACTATTTAAAATCAACACATGTAAACACGAAACGTTAGATTATTGTATCAACAACACCAAATTTTCTTATGAGCTTATAAGTTTCATACTTACCAATCGATAACCAAACACGATCCCGCAAAACAAATTAAATAAAATTGTATTATCAATTATTTGTCACATAAACAACAAAATGCCTAATGCAAACAAAGCGTCTTAACCGGTTAGTTATCATCGTCAGAAATAGCAAGCGCATTTGGTAGCTTAATTTGGCCATGGATTTTTAAAAATCCATGTAGTATTGTGATTATTTGAAAGTGCGTAACAGGCAGATTGGGACATATGTATGTATGATCAGCATCAACAGTCCAATCGATATAGCCATGTCCATGTTTGTATGAACGCCGAAATAAGTCCAACCATGTGGCATCTTTTTTTTTATATATTTTGTGTAAAATATTATTCTTTAAACATCATGCTAAGTTAAACTATATCCACATTAAAAATCCATGGCTTCATATAACCATAACTTTACTGTAGCCGTTTGTAGTTATTTTCATACATATTTTATAGATAAATAACATAGTTATATATAAAAAAATGAACAGATGAAGAAATGGCAGTTCGTGAAGCTTCCCTATTAAGCATATGTTGCAGTCTAAACTAATAAAATGCATAAAAAACGTTATAGCAATAATTAATTTGTTAGTAGCAAATTATTTCCGCAGATTCGCATTTCCAGTCATCATTTTCTAAACATCTGAGCTAATTAAAAAGGTTTGCCTCCTATCTCTTACCGATTAGGCTGAAAGTTGATAGTTCAAACAGTCAGGATAAAAATATTGACATAAATAAAGATGTAGATATGTACAATATAAACATAACATACATACATGTTCAATGCCCTCTTTTTTAAAACTTCTAATAGGAATAATTATCTTGATCATTAGAGAAGATCTAAGACTTTACTTTATTGATATTTCATTCATAATCGATTTATTTAGAAACACTAGAGTTTAAGGTGTTTAGCGACCGTAAGCAGTAGCACCAGCATTAGCGGAGGCACTTGCTTGAGCACCACCGTGTCCACCACCGAATCCACCACCGGGTCTACCGAATCCACCTTGTCCACCGAATCCACCCCCAAGTCTACCTCCACCGAATCCACCGTGTTGGCCACCTCCGAATCCACCGGGCCTACCACCACCGAATCCACCGGGTCTACCACCACCGAATCCAACGGGTCCACCGAATCCGCCACCAGATGCTGTGGCGCTAGCTTGAGCATTGGCATTAGCGTGGCCACCACCAAATTGAGGTGTTGCTGAAGCAACAGCGACTAGGAGCGCGAGAGCGATGAACAGTTTCATAGTTAAGCTTCGAGTTGATTTCACAAACTTAATCAAACAACAGATCCGCAGCTGCTTTTATACAACTCGGACAACGAGCCTCATCCATACGACTTCCCCAAAAACCAGATGGTAGAATGGGAAAGAGAGATATCACAAACAAACAATATTAACTTAATAAATATATTTTTGGTGAAATACAAAAAAAAACACATATAATCCAGATGCACATATACAATACAAATCAAAGAAGCAACAACAACACTCGATAACACAAAGTTAATTAAGTAGCATGGTCAAATTATTGTCCCATAAACATGTAGTCCGTATCATTTTTTAAGATGATCGTGTGTTTTAACCGGTTAGTTTAATCATTATTACTGTCATGATCATCTAGTTTAAAGCTCCAAAAAGACCCCCTACTCCCGACAGTTACCTGGTGCTTATTCGATTATACTACACCATAACAAGTAAAAACAATAGTCAATTTTTGACTGCATGAGGACACGGATTGGTAATGTACATACATATACATATATGTATCTACATACTTATCTAATTTACCAGCTACGAGGTTTCTCTACTGTTTCAAGCTTATCTGGATGAATTCCTTACTGGGGACACAAGTATAGGAAGTACCAGTGAGATATATAAATGTTTAGATTGAAATGGATCATTAAATTCCTTAGATCAACATTTAATAAACAAAGTACTCCCATGGCTCTATTCGCTGCAGATAAAATCTGATTGTCGATCTTAAGTTTTCAATCTAGAAATATACCTAAATCAGTAAACGTTCAGCTGATAATTGAATAAAAAAGGAGAACTCCTAAAGCATAAGTTTGCATTTATTAAAGTTTAGATTTAATTAATTTATAGTGCACTACAATTGAAAACAATCAAGATCAAATTGTCAGATGATCATTGAAAGTCAGACAGTGCTCAACATCGTTAGCGTACATTAATATCCGAGAGTGAAACAAAAAGAACCCTTAAAAGAAGAATACTCTTTCAGTCGTACATGAAAGATATAAAATTATCCAAAATTAAGTTTTGTTAGTTTTGTGAGTTTTGTGAGAAAGGAGTCTATGAATGATGGAGTCGAAAGCTGTACAAAAGTCAGTTTAAAACATAGCTTTAAAGAACATAAGAACATAGGATCATATGTACATATTTCTATTATTTAATTTGGTTAATTCCCCAGTAAACCATAACGGGTTTTTTGATAGAATACCAAACGGAACATAAAAATCAGTAAATTTAATTTAGAGTAGAAAGTCTTGCATGCATCTTTCATTCCCTACACAAAGCAAGCTAGATCAGTCAATTTGAAACAGAAACATAAAGCATAAAACATGCGGATCATTGGTTGGCCAATCAATACCCCCAGAGTTGGATGAAAAGGAGCCTCGGTAGAGGAGAAGGAAGTGAATCGGAATACCGTACATGCATTAAGATCCAAAACAAAAATCAAGTCAAGCATTCTGTCTAGACTGTTTGGAATAGCATTGATTTAAGACTATGCCAATCTAAAAAGGCTATCAATAAAGACATGAGTTGACAAAGGATTCAAACCATTGGAATCACAAGCCGAAATCCAGGAGATTCCGTCAATATTAAATACTAAAAAATCACGAAGATATCAAGTCAGAAATCTTGTCAATCAGGGAAAAGTGAGATAAATACAGACTACTATGAAAGGCCAGTGGAATTAATTACTTAAAACAAATTTTACATCAACAAATTCAATTTCAATATTTATACCAATATCTATGGGTTCTGAATAAATATCGCCTCGAAAGCGATAAGGACATCACCACTTCGACGCAGCTTGCGATTACGTCAATATATCGAAAGTTTAGAAATAGATTTTGAGTATTTAGGATGGCATACCTCAACCAAGTTTTAGACTTTTTCTAAAATGACATGAAAAAGGGAAATACGAACCATTCAAGTAAAGGTTATGAAGCCTACTGAAAACTCCTCTCACATTTCGATAGCCAAGCACAAAAGACGACTGTAGTTTTTTTTAATTATCTGCCGTTATTTGAGGTTTAACAGAATTATTCATAGTCATGGGAGAGCAGCAGCAGAGAGAAGCACTAAGCGCGGGCGCAACGGTTGACAGAATAAGAGAGTATAGAGAGTGAGAGAGAGTAATGAATTGAGAGCGCGAGAGCGTAAATAGCAGAACATAAAAAACGGCAATGTATAAGAGCACAAAAAAAAAATCGAATACAATGAAAAACGCAAATAAAGCAAAAGCTCGTTGTTGTATGTGATGCTAAAATTGTTTCTGATTAGAAACAAAAGTGAGAAATTTACGGAAATTTAGGGCAAATACACAGTATCTAAATGCAAACGAATGTTTGAGAGTGGTAATAAAATTATGTTAGTGTAAAACAGATTAACAAAGGGTACAGTTAACTGTCAAAATCAGTGAGTTATGATAGAGCGAAAATAAACACGTCCAACACGAATCAGAGAATATAACCATTATTGTATAAATTACACTAATCACACTAGGGCCACAGCAACCAAAACTGTCAACTTATATGTGCTGTTATTTGTTTGTAATCGAAATGTGTAAATCGACTATTGATCAAGAATATGTATTCGTTACAAATTTCCTAGGCCCTCTTTTGTAAAACTTCCAATAGGAATAATCAACTTGATCATTAGAGGATACTGTTGTAGATCAATTAATATTGGTTATTATTACTTTAATGTAAAGCAAGTCATTTCCCAAAATGTATACTTTATTGTCATTCAATTCAATAACCACCCCTATGGCTGTGACCGTGACCTTGATTATGACCGCCCTGACTGCCGTGACCACCAAATGCACCGTGACCGCCTTGATTGCCGTGAGCACCAAATCCACCGTGACCGCTACCAAATCCTTGTTGACCGTGTCCTTGTTGACCGTCTCCACCGCTATGACCTCCGAATCCACCACCAAATCCACTTTGTCCACCGTAACCGTGACCACCTTGTCCAAATCCTTGTTGAGCGTGTCCACGGAATCCGTCACCAATTCCACCATGTTGAGGTGTTGCTGAAGCAACAGCGACTAGGACAGCGAGAGCGATGAACAGTTTCATAGTTAAGCTTCGAGTTGATTTCACAAACTTAATCAAACAACAGATCCGCAGCTGCTTTTATACAACTCGGACAGCGAGACTCATCTATACGACATCCCCAAAAACCAGATGGTAGAAGGAAGAGTGAGAGATGTCATAAATATACAATTTTTAATAAATATGTTTTTGTTGAAATACCAAAAACATTCAAATAATTCTAATATGCTTAGAAGTGGAGCCCACATGCAACAACAATAACATAACACAAAGTTAATGATGTAGTATTTTCCGTATCATTTTTAATGGTAATCAAGTGTTTTAACCGGTTAGCTTTATCGTTATTACTGTCATGATCATCTAGTTCAAAGCTCCAAAAAGCCTCCTACTCCCAACAGTTACCCGGTTTCACCCGGTTTTTTTTAAGCCACTTAATTATTAAGATTACATAACAAATAGATAATGTCAAGTTTTAAATGCATGAGAGCATGGATTTTTTATGTATGTATCTATATGACTAATTTACAAAAATAAACCAGCCCGATGATTGATTTAATAAAATACTACTATTTAAATAAATACCTTGTTTAAATTTTATTTGTACATAAATTTATAACCATTTTTATATAATTTTTATATAACACAGCAACTGAAACGGTACCCTTGTTTCTCGAATAATTTGCAAGTTTTTAAATTTTCAGCATTCATTAAAAATGGACACGAAAATTTGTTATCTGAAAGATTACTAGATTTATTTGGATCTGCTTAGAATACATACATACATATACTTTTCAGTTATAGTCTCTGAAATCTAGGCGTTCATACAGACAGATCAAGAATATACTTATATACTTTAAAGGGCCGCGGATACCTTCACTCATACAAATTCAATATTCAATGGATTTTACAAAATCCATGGTCTTAGAACAATAAGAAAAATAAAGATAAACAGATACCTTGTCAATAGAAATTCAGAGACGTAAAAAAACAACATCAGGTCAGAGGAATAGCTTGCAAAGACATCACAACACTCGATTTTGAAATGCAAATTAAGTATTATCAGGCATATTATATTATTAAGTATTATCAAGCATATTATATTATCTGTAACATAATCAAATTAATGCATACACATGTTTTAACAGGTTATCATAATTATCATAATTATCATGCAAATTTATTCCACAGTTTCTTATTTTGCTTTGTTATTTGCTTTGGTTTACGAAAAGCGTTCAAATATATTAGAATTCAAACCGGAATTAAATAAATAAGAGAAGATATAACTAATAACAGTGGTTTGTTATTAGAACAAACATATTTTTATTTTAACTATATTTTGCAATTAAAAAAACTTCTGTTTAATCTATAACCTCTTATACTTCATTTTATTCCTTAGTATTATTTCACTCAATATAATTTATATTTCTGTCATGTTTTTCCCAATCTCTGTACTATAAAGAGCGAACAACCTTCAACTTTATAAACCCTTTACGCACTATCGAAAGCTGCCACTAAACTTTGGCTTTCACATATTTATGCCAAATTCACACCACATACAGGGATTCTCTTTTTATGTCCTTGAACACCTCCCCATTGACTAATCAACCATTTAAATTCAATTCATGCTTTTAGCCTTTAGCTCAGCTGCTGTTTGGCCCCAGCCAATTATCAGTTGTGATTTTCAGAGTTGAAATTTTTATAAACCACACACAGTGCGGACCATTTTGGAGAGAATCCCAACATCGACACCTCCGCTGACCCCAATAAATAAATTTAACAGGCCCGAATGAAAAGCGTCGGACGTCAACAATTGTGCGTATGTTTGTTGTGGTCTCCGGGTTGTTTAGGATTAAAGTTTAGGGTTTGGGAGTTCAGTGAAGGTTCAAAGCACAACGCCTGTTGATTTATTCAAGGGGATTGCGGCCACATAACGTTAGTTATTCGTGATCTGCTGCTCGTTAGCATTTTTAAGCGAGCATATGTTTTTTTCTGCTTGACGCATTCTTGGTAAGCCCCAAGACAAACGAGCTAATTTTCAGAACGAATGAAACACGATGGAAACGTACTCTTTTGTGCCCATAATAAATTGCAGAAATGTGAAATTTATATGCATTTTTATACAGACATAAGCGCCAACAAGCGAGTCTTTGGCCATGGCCGTTTACCATAAATCTATTGGCTCGTCGTATTATTACTCATACGCACTGTGTGTGCCCCCTAAATATACGTACATACATATATCATGGCATTAAGTTGGGAGCATATTTGTTGTATTCGTTGGCATTCTATTCCTACCGAATCACATTTATCAATGCATAATAGACGGCACAGAGCTTAAAGGAATTTTAAGAAAAAGAAAACTTTTAAGCAGACAATGCGCCCAACAAATTTCGAGACAAATTGGCGTGAGTTAAAGACAAAATGGAAATACTGGATCTACTTAATATATGAAATATTTAAAGAATTAAACTGCATAGACAGTCCTGTCAGGAAGTACAACTATTGTGGGCTAATTGAATATGTGTGCCATTTTATGGCACAGACTCGGCCATAACATGCCAGAGTGTCACTCTAAACAACTTGTTGGGCAACTGTCGTTGTTCTGGTTTTGCAACTGCTGTTCACCTGTGCGTACGACCATAAGTAGACTACAATTTGCCTTACATATTTGCCACACATTCACTCTCAGAGATCTCGAGGCTAATTTAAAGTTTGTTGAGCTACACTTGAAGCACTACCAACTACTCATCGTAGTCTTTTGGTGTCTGGTGTAGCGTGGCTTGGAATTTATGAACTCCATTTCGCATGTACGCTATTGTAAAGATTAATTGCCACAGCAGTCTCCCTCCCTCTCTTTCATTTTCCATCTCTCTCTCTCTCTCTGTCTCTCACTCTATGTTTCTCTATGCGGTGCAATGTTTTTCATTGGGGCATGCTGTTATCATTCAACAACAGGCAATGTTAGGTTCGTTAGTAACACTCGTCGCAGGGTCTGTCCTGGTTCTTGCTAAGGCGCACATAGAGAGAAAGCCAGAGAAAAAAGAAATAGAGGTATAGGATAAAAAAAATGACATCGACATGCAGCGGAGTTATGAGCTCATCTCACGCTAAGCTTTAAGATTGACGAATATAGATTGAAAAAGAAAATATGGCTAAAATTGCAAAATGAACAACACAAGCTAAGCGCAAACTGTGCATTAATAAAGAGCGTATAAATAAAGAATTTGCAAAAGTGAAACATTAACTTTGCCACTTTGATTATTCTTCGATAATGTGCTTAAAACTGTAAAATCTTTAGGAACTGAAACTAGCAGCACTTAGCATCAGTTGAATTAACATTAGCCATAACTAAAAAGCTTTTAAGTGTTTCGCAATGTTGTTTTACCTGTAATTAAAAATCATTACTAAATCAAGCTTTTCGATTATTCATTGTTTAGCACTTGCAATTTTCTTCACTTCCCTCATATTTCATATTTTAAGCTGAAAACTTTGTAAATATAAATTCCAATGCACTTTGTAGCTGTCTAGCCCTGTCAGTACGGCGAGTCACTTAAAAGTTTTTTTGATTGATGTTGTGCCCGGTACAAGCTGCATTAACCACTTTAAGTAGCATGATTACCAGCCAATTAAATAAGCCATAATCCTTGGCCAGCAAATACGAAACTCCACGAGTGTTCGACTTAAACTTTCAGCTGGTTTTCAGCTCTTTTTTTGCATCATTTTAATTGAAATTTTATTGATTTGAATGCGTTACGTTCTAGTATACGAGTACTCTAGTTGTGAGAAACAACACTTGCCCTATTAAGGATCAAGTCAAGGACTGCACTTGTAATCCTTTCAATACGGTCTACCGCATGCGAGAATTGTGCCAACTTTATGAGAAGTCAATGAACGTTGTTTGGTATAATAACACAATTATTAATTTAATAGCTTTATTTAATGGCTTTCGCAATAGACTTTATAACTTCCTGTAGAGGATACAGGATAGCTTTTAGTCGTGTAAGTGCTGGTTGCAATGTTTTCCTATCTTTTTAATGTTTTCCTTTGCCAAGTCGACTTTTTTTTACGGAGTTCTCTTTGTGCACTACAACTGCAATAAAAATTACGCCTCTATCGTTTGCAGACTGGCCCATAAAAAATGTGTTGACATTAAGATGCAAAAAGGGCGAAAAGCGAACGAATCAGAGATGTCATAAGTCATGTTGTGCAATTTATGGCATTTATCGAAGTTTCAAAACTGACAATGTCGATGCTCAAGGCTAAAATTAAATTGAAAACTCTTCTACAGGTAGGCAAAAAGGTAGGCGAGAAATTGCGGAACTTAAAGCTGAACTAAATTTATAATTTTCAAAGATCTGCAGATATTTTAAACCTATTTAAGTATTAAAATATTCTTGACTGTCTGTTGTTTTGTTATTTCTCAATCAAGAATCACAGTGATCCATTTATTAAACATTTCCATCCATTTTACTAGCGAACTGGATTGCAGAAACTGAAGCTTAAGTCAAGTAACATATCTAGAAAGCTTTTCTAGCTTGACAGCCGTAATATATGATTGCAATTGTTGTTGACCAAATTAAAAGACATGACGACGCAAGTAACAAAGGAAAATGTATTTTTGCCCTTTAACGAGTCTTCGTCAAAGTAATGCAAAATTCATTTCGAAAAATTGCCAACGCTGACCAATTAGAATTAAAAGCAAGCGACACCTGTGTCAACAGACACACGTGTCTCAGTGTCGCCCCAAAGTGCCCCATGAGTGGGGTGGCAAGACCGTTGGGGCAGAATGAAATGGGTACAATCAATCATGCAGCTTGGCTGGCGATTCCAATCTAAATGCTAAGTGCATGCGGAACTTTTGATAAATCGACACGCCTGCAGGGAGCGATAGGCTCCAGTCAGGGCGTTACCATCACAAACACACACACAGACACACAATTAATGAAGTGCGTCTAATTAATGAAAACGTTAATTTTCATTAATGCAACAAAGGCGACAGCCTCTACTTCTACTTGCAGGCAATGCGAAAAATTTAATATGTTTAATTAAAAGCAACGTAAGAGTTGCAGCTCAAAATTGTTTCCACACACATACAGACACACTCACCCCCCAAACACACACGTACGGTGCTAATTAAATTAAGTAGAAAATAAAATAGTTTGTACTTGACTCAAAAGTCAGTCGACGCAAGCAGCTGAGGCTCTGCATTTTCAACTTTTCCCAGCGCTTTTCTTGCCCTTTCTGTTTATTTTCTTTTGCGTGTAAATGAGCTCAAATTTGTTGAGCAAATAGTTGGCGCTCAGAGAACGTAGCCGACTGCTTTAAATATATGTTGGAGTGTAGTATGAGGAATGCACACTATGAGAATTGATTGGTATATTTTGCTTAAGAGAATTTAAGAATTTATGTTGAGTTGATAAACTGAAAGCTTCGCCTTGATACACTGAAAGAAAAGTATTTAAACAAGCAAGAAAGCTGCAATAATTCAAACAAACTTCTATGCTTATTGTGAGATTGTCACCAAATTTTCGGAAATAAATTTTAAAATAAACTTGGTTACCAAATTTGGTCGCTCTAGCTCTTATAGTCTCTGAGATTTAAATGTTCAAATGAGCAGACATGAGTAAATTAGTCTGGGCGTTCAAGATCAAGAATATATATAATTTATGTGATCGGAGATGACTCCTCCTGTTACAATACCCTTCTACCCTACTGGTATTTACTGATAATGTAAATATAATATATGTAATATAAATATAAATAAATTAATTAATTATTCAAAAGCGGGAACTGTACTGTTCACAGATCTTTTGCATCCAAAGTAATTGCTAAATAGTCAAGTGATGATAATTATAAATTTAAACCTTCATTTTTTAAATGTAATATTCGATTACTTATTCAAATTCCCATTTGATTTCTCGCCATGTATTTCGAGCATGCAAATCTGTAACCACGAAAAACAACGGTTAAATTAGATATGCGCATATGTTTAATGCAGAAGCAGCAAACCAGTAAAAAACGTGCTCAGCGCAAAGCAAACTGCAACTGCAACTGCGAATGCGATTACGATAGCGACTGGAAGACGACAGCAGTTGCTTCTACTTCGGTTCAGCGGCTGGATTTGGTTCGTAGAACCCGCAAGGACGACCACGGCACTGAAGTGATTGCAAACAGGGTGCAAATGCAGCAACAACTGTTTAAGGGGAAGTGAAGTGAAGTTGCAGCCGGAAACGGAAGTGCCAGGCAGTGCTAGAACAAGACAAGCTCAGTCAAGTGGGAAGCTGGATAGCTAGGTGGATAGCCTAGCCTGCCAAGTGACTGGGCCCGGCAGCAAAACCAGGCTAATGCTGCTGGTGCCGCACCAGCAACAACAGCTCAAAGCCTCAAGCATGCTTGAGATGCAAAGTAAATGCAAAACCACAGCAAATTATGTTGAGAGAGGCAGCGAGAAAAAGAGAGTGCTGTGCAGAGGCCATGACTATAGTCGAGTTGAGGCAAATGGCAAATGGCTGCCGAGTACGATAAGACCCCGAGCAGCAACAGCAGCAGCAGCAGCTCAAGTGATTTTCCTCGAGAATGCCTCGAGCAGGTGTCTGTTTAACCATTATGTTTAGTTGCAGGCAATTTGTTTTCAACATTTTCCTCAGCAGGCAAAAAAACAAGCAATTTTAAACAGCTACAAAATGCATGAGCCCAAACATACACCACAAACACTACACTACATAGTTCATACGAAAGCTACTTTTGCATTGAAAAATATACGAGGGAAAAAAGTTGCCGATTTTTGTAAAGTATATTTAAAAAAGTTGTATTTTATATAAAAACAAGTTATTGAGAAAATATTTAGTTTTCAGAACTATTTGAACATTATTTTGAGCTTTATGTAATTGCTTTAAATTATTTAACAATTCAAAATGCAACACATTTTCTACTATACGCTTCAGTTGTCATAAATCCCAACCAAGCGCACTATGCAAATATTTACAACTTTGAGTTTCCCTGCTGCCCAGTGTAGTTTTAGGCTGCTCCCTGAAGTGCACACAATGCCAAGAGCTGATTAAGTTGCCGGCAACTGAAATAGCTTTCTTACCAAGAACAACAAGTGCAAGAACAGCAGGTAGAGTAGGTAGAGATGGATGAGCAGCAGGCAGAATAACCAAAACTAGCTGCTAGTATAAACCCTTATTCAAAGCTCGTCATGTCCGATCAGAGAATAGCGATACTTGGAAGGTCCCAAATATCTGAATGTGGAATTCGATGGAAATTCTGTCTTATTCACAGTCTTTGGCTCGACCATTAAAGTGCGATTATTAAACGATTCGACAAACTGCTTGAGATGTCCGGGTATATACATGTCTTTAAAATTGGCATATGGATACATGAGCTTCAACGAATCGATCGCAATAATGGGCAGATCCCGAATTGTTTTGCCCATGTGCCGAACTGAATGCTCAAACCTTAAGCCATCGACTGTGACATAATTCAACTGTCGATAACTGGACAATTGCATTTCGACCATGGCCTTGAAATCCTTTACCGAGTACTTATCGCTGGGCAAATGGAAGAGCACCAACAGTGGCAAACGCTCCTCAATGATCTCCTCCACATTGCTAAAGTCCACAGCACGCACCAAAGGCAGACACTTCTTCAGCAGCCATTGTTCCACTTCAGTTTTATTCGCCATATTCCCCTTGAATACCTCATCAGTGGCATGAGTGAGCTCCGTGTCCGGACGATAGACTAATGTCGCCATTTGTTCGGTATACGACACATTTGCCAGCTGGGCGCCAACTCGCTGATAGAAATCACAGTCGTGCTTATAACGCTCAGCCAGCTGTTCAAAGACTTCAAACTCTGGCAGTGTACGATTCTCGAAGAATCCAATCATCGAACGTCGCTTCACATCGATCATCACCAGCTGCTCCATGCTATTAAATCTTTTGATTCCATACCGAAACTGCTTCTTCACATACTCCACAAGTGCATCCACCGAACGCTTGCCCCGATACTCCCGTCGCAGCGCATGGCCACGATAGAAGAGTCGTAAGGTGGGAAACTTGATAATGATGCATCGATTCGATAGCTCCACTTCACTCATACAATCAACGCGACCCAGCACCACCTTCGCCGACTTGGGCAGATCCTCGGCCAATTGCAAGGCTGCCGTCTCAAATATCGGCCTCAAAAGGCCACTAAAGTGACACCAATCCGCATAGAAATTGATAAAGACCACATCGTTTGCTTGCAGCGTGCTATTAAAGTTCGAATTGGTAATCTGAAGCACATGCGACAAAGGAGCTGCAGTCGGGGAGAAGGCTGGTGACTTTGCCAGGGCCAATAACAAATGCAGAAGGTGCAACAACAGCGCAAACCACATTTTGATTCAGCAATAATTATTTGACATTAAAATAGTTCAGTTTATAAAAAGTATACGAAATTTTGATCACAGCCAGTTTGAAAAGGGAGTGAGGATTTGAAAAGATATCATAAAAAAATCTTTAAACGTCAATAAATTTAATAATTAAATTATTAGAGATCTAAAAGAGAAGAGTTAAAATGTTAATAGGTGAACCTTTTGCATTGATCAAGCGAAAACCAAATTAAAATCAAATTTATATGCATAATGAAGTATATCAAATATTAGTTATAGTAGTGGCTCAGTTGCCATAATTTACAACTCAATTATCCTTAAAAAGATTAAGACCCTAAAGCCACTTACACTTTAGTTTTGTTCAAAGAGCTTCTCAGTCTATTAGCGCTTGATTTATACAAGTTAATTAACACGTTCGTTGGATGTGAACAATATTGAATACAAAACATGCCCGGAGAGGAAGAGAAAGAATGGCATATGGATAGATGGCTTTACCTATGTCAACAGCCAGACAAAAAGCACAATTAAACCCTTTGAAAAGGCGCAGACAAAACAGCAAATACAAACAATGCAGACAGGCAGCAGGCTGATGCCAATGCCGATGGGGTTGGCGTTGAAAGGGCTGTGAAGGTCAAGCCAGAGCAAGCCTCCCTCAATATGATGGGGCTTGAGTTACCTCAGGCCTGGGGCCAAACGCTAGATTTATTGGATATTGTCGCATAAAGTCACATGGATTTTGCACAATCGCCAGACCCAAAGATAAACGCCATAAACAATTGTCTGGAAGCAACAGAAATTGTTGGCAATAAACTCATGCTGCGAGAGGGGAAAGTAAAGCAAACATATTTAGACTTTTCTTAAGTAAATTATTGCAAAAACTGAGGACGCACTGGGCAGGACATCGACGGAAGCTCAAATGGGCGCAAAAATGTCATTAAGAGGCGGCGACAGCAACAGAACATTGCCTCGACTGGAGCTGGAGTGCGGGCAAGTTGTTGTTTCCGTTTCCGTCATGTTGAGGTCCTTTTGAAATGTTGACAACAACCAACAGAGCGAACACCAACTGAAGCGGTCCCAGTCCCAATCAATCTCATCCTTGACTCTGGCATCTGGTTGGAGCTGCCTTCTTCATCTCATTTGTGATTTGTAGAGTTGCAGCTGCAAATATTTGTTTAGCCCTTTTGCAAGCAGGCAACGATTACCAGAGAGAGATATCTGAGAGCTATTTGTTTATTTTCATTGGACTTTGTCGAGCTACAGTGGTGAAGCATTTAACCCTTTTAATGTTAACGACTATTAAAATTACGATCTTGCAGATGACTTTTAAGCGGTTTGCTTAAAAGTAAAGGGCGGTCTAAACACTTGAATCAAAATAGATTGGCCTTTAATAAATAGGACTGAACTATGGGATAATAAATTTATATTCATCAGTTCATTTCTATGCCAACTCAATGCTTGTTTAGCAATGTCCAAAAGAGAGCTTATCATCCTCATCGTAAGTAATTTCCATAAAACATTTTAAATAGCCAATAAATCGAAGGACTCAACTTGCAATAATGCAAGTCGAGCCATTTAAAAGTCAATTCACAAAACGCTTTCATGGGCTGTCAATGCAGCATCAGCATAAACCATCTCCTGGGTAGCAAGTCAGCCCTTGCTCTACGAATAGCTCATAATTCTCGCGTTTGCCTTTAGATTGAATTTCTGCAATGGATGCGTCTTTTTTGATGATAAATGCGGTTGCCGCACAAAACGATTTGTTGCGCATACTTTGCCGCGAAATTTATGCGAATTTGTAATGCAATTCATAAGCTGCAATGTTGCAAGCAATGCAGCATCAACAGCAGCACCAATGCAGCGTTTACAGAGTTGCAATTTATTGTGTCGCAGAGTTGTCAATGAAAGCAAAATAAATTGGCTGTGGCAGAAAGCGAATAGCTACCGAGTTGGCTTCAAAATCCCTTTATGCTTATGTTAATCAAGCGCCATTTATCAAATGAATGCAACTGAATTGAAATATTTATTCGTATAATTAATTGGTTTTAAAGGCTTTAAGTATCGTTTATACTTGAAATGCATCAGTAGACTACATAAAGTATGCCAAATTAAAGTCCACCCACACTCAGTGCTCAACTTACAATCTTCACATAGCGCCATCTACTGGTGACAAGTTTAATTATTGAAAAGAGCTGCCGCCATTTTGATGCTTCTTCTTCAACCCACTGCACACACACTTCAGTCTCAGCTTCACCGTAGTGTTTGCATAGTCATTTAGTCACTTAGTCAGTCTGTCATTTTGTCAATGTTGGCGTCACTAAACGCCTCACTTGGCATTTTTGCCAACGACATCAGCATCGTCGGCGCATTAAAACAATTTTGTTAATTAAGTAGGAAAAATTGTTAGTTTATTTACTCATCAACTTTGCAAGTTCCCATACCAAGTGCACACATTCCTACTGCACCCGACCCATATCTCACTTTTCTCTTTCTCGCTGTCTCTATCTCGCTCTTGTACTCCATCCCTTTGGCAAGTTTTTTGCCTAGCAAGGCAAGTTTACAGTTAGCTTTGTGCGATGCCGCTCACAAATTCTCAAGTGCACAATTAATTAGTAAAGTTGGCAGCCGAAGGAAAGCACTCGGCAAAAGCAAAGGAAAATCGCTACGTTCCAGAAATTTATAGCCCGTTTTGATTAGACTTAAGCAAAAGTATCGACGCCTCATTGGCCCACAATTTGGGTAACTAACTAAGTAGCTAAGCTCGTTTATCGTCGCTTTCGTTCTCGCTGTTTTTCGACTATGGAGGATTTCAACGTTTTGTGTTTGAGGCGTCAAATTGAAAATTGATTGGAAACTGCATAAGTAATGAAAGTCATTCTCAGGACAATCAATTGATTTCTATTTCTTCTATTGTTGTAGTCATCTACAAACAAACTCAATTGGATTGGATAACAGTTTTCCAGGCACTCAAGTTGCAAGTTGATGGCGAACATAATAGAAATAAAATCCAATTCGTAGAAGCCTACTCGGCTAGGCTTTTGATAAATACATAAATTCAATTAAATTTGTTTCTTAATAATAGATACAAAGAATTAAAAGTAATTTATTCGATCGACGGCTTTAAATAAACTTACCGATTTAAATTGCATTAAATTAGAATAACTATCTACTTTGTATTTCTCAAGATAGCAATAATATTAAAAAAAAACAAAAATTCAAACAAATGTCGACAGTCTGTGCATGGTATTAAATAAATATATAAAAATATTTAAATATTTTCTCATACTCCTTTTTTAGGCAAACTTGATATGTACATATGTATATTTAACTATCAAACTCAACTCTACATGCCGCCTCTGTTAACTAACAGTGGCTCAACATGCTTTTACTGGCAACTGGCGCCATCTGTTAACAATGCGTTAAACTAGGGATTTTAAAATAACTGTCGCTAACAGTTAACGCTCTAGCTGGTTGCGCTTTACTTTTGCTTTCCTTTGAATGCAACGTGCTAATAAATAAAACTTTAATTTCATGCGCCAAAACAAAGCGAACCAAACAAATTAAAAATTTTAAACTCAAGTACAAGAAAATTTCGTCACGCTTTATTAATTTTTTAATAGTGTAATTAGCTGGTGCATACTTTGTTGCACCTTTCAAGACTGGTTTTGTAGCTAATTGCCTATTAACATTGTGAATCATATTTAAATTGAGAAAGGATAATTATTTCCATAATTTTTATATTACTTAATTTTTTCCTAAGTCTTTTGTTTAGGACCAAAATAAACAATTGCTGAACTAATTAGGTTTGTGTTAAGACAAACAAATTGATTTACTGCCTATTAGGAAGACATGTATCATACATGATGACGCACGCAAAGTAGTTCAATATCAATGCAACTAGAGGGATTATTATGCAATCTTCTATTATACTATCGTGCACATCATATACTTGTAAAAAGCACAAGCAAAAGCAAAAACAGCACAAGCCAAGTGGAAATACGGTGGTAAATCATGTTGCAACAGATTGGCTGATAGCTGCCACCACCATAACAACAAGAGCAACACCAAAAAAAGATATAATAAAAAACGTAGGCTTCAAAAACGTGAACTATAAGATACGCTGCAAACTGTAAAGAACAATAAAAAACAATAAAGAACTCGATCGAGTTCACACACAAAACTTTAAGAGTTTAAAGCACATAAATTATTTAATACAAGAGTCAATAATTTACTACAATAGCTTACATAGTCAGAATACCCCTCGCTGAAGTGTAGCAACCGCAACAGTTGGATCACTTGATGTCTTACAGTAATTGTGCGCATTTCTTTGCTTCTCACTGCATTTTCAGTTTCATTTTCATTTCCATTTCCCTGCCATATATCAAAGAGCCAAACGTTTTGCCATCACTGCTTTATTTTGGACTACACTGCTTGATAGTGTTATAGGCCAACCAGACACGCGACCTAGAGGTTCATTGCTTTAAATAAGCTCCATAAGCGGCAACAATTGTTTATTTTCTTTGTGGTCCCATTAAAGCGGTTACCCACAATGATTATTTTAGACTATTACTATACCGGTAGTCAAGTTAAACTTTTCTTTTGTCATAAATGAAATGATTGGTACCGTATAGCGTTTGATATACATAAAAAAGAAAAATGAATGAGGGAGAGAATTATGAAAAATTGTTATCAAAAAAAGCAGCCAAGTTATTTATCTTAGAATAAATTATTTGTTTATCTAAAAGAAACTTTTTAAAAATGTATAGCTACTAAAATGAAAAGGTCTCAGAAACATTAAACTGATTTGAAAGTTTATTGGACAGTTTTTTATAGTATGAACAAATGATCCCTTTAAAATAGGGATTAAGTAGCCAGAAAAGCACATAAGATCGAAATGCAATCACAGCTATCCATAAAAATATATCTAAATATATACCATTCTCATGACGAGCTTTTCATCATCATCAAACATATAATTTTATAGATTCACTTGCAAACATGCCCCACATTTCATCTCAACTCATTTCGCACATTTTTTAGTTGGCCTTAAATTAAACCCCCTTAACTTGTTGCAAAAAGCACTTTCGATGACAACATTTATCAGAATTTATAAGATTTTTATTCATATGGATATCACCTGGCTGAGTAATGCAAACTTTGACTCGCAGTCGGAAGATCGAGCGGGAGATTAAGTGGCAAAAACGAGCCTGCAGGTGCTTCGTATAGCATTTTGTTGTTTGGCAATAGCCTAAAGCATATGTACATACTAAATGTATGCATATGTGTGGGTCTGTGGAGCTCTACCAATTTATAATACACTTTGTGCATTGCGAAACGCAGCACAGGCTGGGCAGCCATATGGAAATGGGGTTTCGGTGACACGCAACCAGCACTCGGCGGTGAGCACGAGCCAAAATAAACAATATAGATACAGAGATTCAGAGTTCGACTGAGATGAAAACTAAGTAAGTATGACTAAAAAAAAAACCGCTCTAAGCATTGCAATGTCAAATGGGGCTGGGGTCTCCGACTGCGACTTCGACAACGACTGGGGCCGGGTTCGTTTGGTTTTTGGCAATTTGTGGCATTTTGGCTTTTATCTGCTAACAGCAGCGACAACGAGCTCATTCAATTAACCAGACGCGTTCCATGTGCCTCGTCTGGAGAGTCTTTATCGACCTCAGCACTCGTACGTGATATTAATGCAAATTTCCTTGCACTTTCTGCCGAAACAAGACATAATGTCCAGTAGTCCGTTGATGTTATCATTGTTGGTGTCGCTTTCCCTCATTCAACTGGCAAAAGGTTGTAGCTAAGATCAATGTGATTATCTATCTGTCTCTGTGACATGTGTGTGTGTGTTTTTTATTAGCCAAATTCAACTCGGAGACATTGCAGTTCTTATTGCGCAACGGCAACTTCGACATTAATCCATTCAATTGTCAGTTATTGCTACGGCAATCATGCCCCATCGATAATATCGGATTTCGTTTGTACACAAGGTAAGTTGATTATATTTGAATTTAATTGAGGATTTGTTGAAAACACTCTCGCAAGAGAAAGTATCATATCAATTATTAGACCTGACATTATAAATGTGATTGAGTTAGATTATGCACTCTATGACCTTGATCAATTTATTTTAAAAACGTGTTTTAAATAAAATTTTAAATTATGGTTTGATGTTTTATAGATTTTTTGTGACAATTTTTTAATTGTATAACCAACGGTTTCCTAGTGCAGCTTAATCCCTTACGCTTTTATCGCCTTATTTTATTGTAATCAACTTTCACTTTGCCCTAAGCTTCCTTTTCCCACTGCCTCAATTGACATATTTTTAATATATTTGAAATATGTATACAATATGTTTATAATGTCACTTGCTTGCAGTTTCCATTTTTCAAAGTTTACGCCAGTTTTGTGTTGGACCCAAAGGCAATTTTGTTTATACTTTTACCCATACATTTCTGCCTAACTTGCGACTAAATCTTTCACTTTGGTTAAGCCCTCATGTGCTTGGTTGCGCCTTTTAATATATGTATTGTATTTCTATTGCACCTACTTCACCTCCTGCTTCTTTTTATAAAGAGTATATGTGTGTTACGACAATGGTAATGTAAAAGTTTGAAAGCCATTTAACTCGTGCAGAGCATGAAAAACGGGTGACATGCAAAGATTGCTTGATAAGATTTTTGGTAACAACTAAAATGGCAGGAAAAGCTTTACTGATAATGCAATCAACTAAACTACGCCTAAATCGTATGATTAATGGCAATTCAAGCAAGCATTTCAATTAATTAGAGCTATCAAAACGAATGACTTCAGCAACGAACTTGAGCGTACATATTTTTTAACACTTTCGTTCAAGTATTTCATAACAACGTTAAGCACACACGAAACCAAACTAATCACAACAAAGTGAGTGAGTGTACGCATTTAAAACAATCTATTTACATAATTTTGTGTATAAGAAAAAGCTGCAAAAACAAAAACAATGGAGAGGCGGCAACATCGATAAAGGCGAAAAACAGAAACGAAAATCAAAACAAGAAAGAAAAACAGACGGCAAGTGCGATGAACTTGTCATACTCTAACGCAAGTACTCTAAGAAAATAGCATATTGTAAATTGTCAGAGAAATTCGCAATCTTCTGCAACAGACACTTTAGCTATAAAAATTGCCAAAATGTAAAATATAATAAATAATGTTCATGATTGAGATGAAGCTCTTTGATTATGCCAAAATCGTTGACAACGTCCAAGCACTCAGCTAGTGTATATAAAAAGCAGTGCAATGTTGCGTGCGCCGCCGCATTGGACAGCGAGTTTTCATCGTAGCAAAAAACAAAGTCAAGCATAAAACACTCGCGTCTGCGCCGCCAAGGTAAAGTCAAGGCAACAGGTGGCGGCAACTGCAACGGCAGCGGCAGCAGCAGCGCAATTCTTTAGGCAGTTGCTGCAACTTTGCTGCTGCCACATTTTCAGTGCACTCGGCGCATTCGAAGCGCATCGCGCAAATGGGCAAGACGTTAACTGCATTCGCCTTGAAGCTTTAAAGGATAAATAACTGCATAGGAAACGCGCAATAAATAATTAAAAATACAACAACGAAAAATGTATAATACCAAAAAATGGAGCTAAAAATATGAATAAAGTGGAAGTGAAAAAAATTATTGTTACTCAAATAACCAAGAAAGCTAAAGCGAAAATAAAAATAAAACAAATATGCAATTGAGAAAAAATAGCGATTATTTAATAAAATTGCAAAAAGTTACTAACTAATACATTTTATTCAATCAAAATAAAAAAAAAAATTAAAAATATGTGTACAAAAATATTGTCAAAGTGAAATTTAAATATATACATTTTAAAATAAATTCAAAAAAAATATTTTAAAATAATCTGATTCAGCAATTAAAAATTAATAATAATAATAATTAATTTATATATCGATGTGTAAATGACCAAGCTAAAAAAAATAATTCAACATTTACGAATAAGAATACATATGTATGTAGCGATAACAATTAGCAGCACTTAGTTCAATAGTGAAAATCAAATTGAACTAAAAATGAGATTTGTAATTGCAATCTGCATTTTAACGCTAATTCCCAAAGGTACAACAACTACAACTGCAACTGCAACCAAATAGTTGACAACATTTTCGCTCACGATCTTACAACTTTTGCAGATGTGCAAAGTTTGCTGCTAAACCAAATGGATTGGAAAAATCTGATGAACAGCGGCGCATTGGATTTAAATGTCTTGCGCTGTTTTCTGCGCGACAAAAACTTTTGTCCCAGTCCCTATATCGAGCATCGTCTGTATGCACCGTAAGTTCGTGATTCGAGGTTCCGGCCGCAACTTGACAGCCAATTAAGGCTGTGCGATAATCTGCATAAAGTCTCTAATTTATGTTGCAAGTCCTAGTTAGAAAGAGCTATTGTGCTAAACACATATTGGTCTCTTTTCTATTTGTTTTTTTCTTTTGAGAGAAAGTGTGACAATTGTGACGATACCATCGATGGAATTCTTTTGGTTTGTGTGTCATCGACCAAAAAAAAAAAAAAACAAAACAAAAAGTGCACAAAAACTTGTGCAACCGCCAAGGATACATATTAAAAATATGCAATTAATGGGCGGGCAACTTGTTTTCAGCGCCAACAAATTGACCTACTTAAAAGATGCCATCCCGCGGTGCCAACACAGGCACAGACACAGGCAGAGACAGTGGTACAGCTGAAAAGCGGTCGAAAATGACATCAATTTCATTTGTAAATAAAAACATTTTCCAAATGCCGATTCGCAAGTCGTTCAACTTGTCTACCCGCCTAACTAGCTCTTGGTCAAGTCCAAGTGCCGGCGGATGTCCCAGTTGCCTTGTTTGGCTGCTAAATTTTGTAAACTGTTGCGGTAATAGATGCCATAGATTACGTGACATTGTCAAGTTAACGCTAGAAAACTTGTTCATTTCACTTTGCAGAACGTGCAATCACTCAGCAGTGTAATCTTTTCCATTAACACCTTACATTCTCTTCACTTAGACTGGATTTAATATATCACATTTCAAAAATTAAGAATTAAAGTCTACTTTTAAACTCTCTCCAAGACCGACTTAGACAAATGACTTTAATGGCCACAAAATATGTAGAATGGTTAAAAAGTGTAAAGGACATAAAGATCAGAAAAATCCGATCATGTGTGTATCCTGTCTGATTAACACAGAATTAAAATAAATGAATCAATTAAACTACTTTTGAAACAATTGAGACCAATCGAGTTGCACTTAGTTGACAACAGGATCAACTTGTGTAATTGCAAGTTGTTTTTTATCAGTAATCAATTATACCATTTCCCCTCACTCAACCGTAAACTCTTACGCATTTCACATCCGTATCGCAAGCTAATCATTACTTAAACCAACAATTATTTATATGTATACACGTATTTTGACATATGTACCTCAAAAAGCTGGACTTCGTTTTGTGTATTGCAGCAACGGGCCGCGCAGTGGGCTGCCGTTGAACATACACAATCCAATGACCCTGTACAAGGGAGGGTTCAGCAAGCAGCGCGAGACGGTCTTCATAGTGCATGGATTCAATGGCACTGCCGTTGACATCCATCTACAGTTTCTGAGGGACGGTTAGTGAGTATGAAATGACGCGACTGCCATAGCATGGATAGTTAAGCTTCCGTTTGTCTTTCAACTGCAGCTTATTTAACCCGCGACTTTAATGTGATAACTGTGGATTGGCGGCCACTCACAAGATATCCATGTTATCTGCACTCGCTTATCAATACACGTCTGACGGCTCAGTGCACGGCGCAGGTGTATTCATTTCTCACGCATTACGGTGCCACCCGCGAGAAGATCACCTGCGTGGGACACTCGCTCGGTGCGCATATCTGTGGCATGATCAGCAATCACTTGACAAAAAAACAGTATCGCATAATTGGACTGGACCCCGCGCGTCCACTAATTGAGCGCAAAAAGAGTAATCGATTTCGCTTGTCACAAGACGATGCGAATGTCATACAGGTGCTTCATACAAACGCCGGATTTTTGGGGCAAGAGGACAATACGGGCCATCTCAATTACTGCGTAAATGGCGGACGCGTGCAGCCCTTCTGTAAGGGAAATCCAATTAGTAAGTAATATTTAATACCTAAATATTAATTCGAGTAATTACTTATTTGGTGTCACACAGGGCGATCACGATGCTCCCACTTTTTAAGCATTTGTTACCTAGCTACGGCCACCATGAAGCACACCAAGTTTATGGGTGTGCCCTGCCCCAATGGATGTGTGAATCTGACGGGACCAAAACGACTTCCAGTTAATGGAAGAATTAATCCATTTGAGTTCGTATCTCTGTTGCGAGACTACAAAATAGGACACGACGCGCCCGACGAGTGAGTGCAAATTTTCAAATTGCAAATGCCCCGCCATTAAGCTGCGGTTATTTCTTAACTATTTTTAGCGCTCGAGGCTGTATTTGCATTGATGTGCCGTTTGCCAAACACTGTCCCTTTAACGATGCGTAGAAGTAATCATAAGTTGTAGATTTAATTATCATTATACGCTTGATATAATAAATAAATAAATATAATAAACTTTTTCCGATATTTTACGTTTTCCATAGAAGCATCACTGTTTGTGTTATCGCTTTAGCGATATTTCAAGTAGTCCACTATCGATATTTCGAAGTGTATCTGATTATGCCTGAACGTAATCGATGAATCAGTACAATAATAAAAGTAAACAGCAAAAGACACAATACTGTTTTGGTAATTAAAATTAACTTAATTATTTAATACTGTCAATATGGGATGCGATGGGGGCACCATACCTAGACGAGATGAGCTTGTGCGCGTGAAACAAAAGCCCGAGCAGGTATTACATCTGATTAGATAGTGTTTTCGATTTCACCAATGACGCTCTTCTTGCAGAAAGACAAAGATGCTGAGCGTGAATTTCGCTGGCTGCACTGCGCGTTAACCCAGCAGCGCTTGCAGGAACCCATCGCCATGTGTGCTATGGGCCGCCTGTACTCCAAGCAAAGTGTGATCGAACGCTTGCTGGAGAAAGAAAAAATGCCAGAAACTTCAGCGCATATACGTAACATGAAAGACATAAAATCATTGCAGTTGACACCAAATCCTGCGTTCACAGACGAGGACAAGACCGAAGGCCTGCTAGACACCCGTCATGCACCGTATATATGCAAACTTATTGGCCTGGAGATGTCGGGCAAGTTTCGTTTTGTCGCGCTGTGGAGCTGCGGCTGCGTCATGTCGGAGCGCGCCCTTAAACAGATCAAGGGTAACACGGCAAGCACATGTCCGCTTTGTCTGCAGCCTTACAGTGTGGAGGATGTCATCGTGCTCAACGGCAATGATGACGACTTGGAGCTGATGGAGGTCAAAGCTCAAATGCGTGCTGCTAAGCGCAAGGCTTCCAAAAAGGATAAAAAAGAATCCAAGAAAACAGAAACAATCGCCAAGGCAGCGCCAAATGCTGAGTCCGCTGTATGCTCTAAAGAAGAGGAGAAGCCATGCTCTAGCAAGGATGTAAAACCTTCCACCACCAGTAACAAAGGCAATAAAGTGATTGCTATAGCCAATACCAAGCGATTGGGCGCTGTAAATCCCATGCAAGATCCAGAAATGAAGCGTCTGAAAACCGATTTCAGCGTAGCCAAGGATCCCAAGGCCACGGATGTCTACAAGTCGCTTTTCACCACTCACAAGACAGACAAGGAACAGGAGCGTGCCCACTGGATTACATACAATCCATTTTACAATTAATCTATTTTTAATCTTTATAGTTTGTCGTTTGTTTTCAGTCAGTACAAATAGTTTTTACTGATACAACTCGGTAGCTGATCTTTTATTGTATAAATACTGCTTTGATACAAATTAAACAAACGACTTCAATATGTATCGTGCTTCATATCAGAAAGGCTTCCTAACAATACTCTACAGTGTGGGCAGTTCCCCACTGGACAATTGGTCCACATTTGTAAGTAGAGTCATTTCGAATAGCAGGCATTTAATAATATATGCGACTGATAGACCAAAAATGGTTATATTAAACGGATTTACGATGAAGACATCAAGTCTTTGGTGCTTGAAATTATGGGTTCCAATGTGTCCACAACATTTATTCATTGCCCCAGTGATTGCAAGGCGGAGTTGGGGATCAAGTTACCTTTCCTAGTGCTCCTCATTAAGAATATGCATAAATACTTTTGTTTTGAGGTTAAGGTGAGTCAGCTTGCTCTTATTCAAGGTAATGTTGAGACTAGATTAGTGAACTGTATGCAGATTCAAGATGATCAGCGATTCATGCGCCGCTTTCGTGTATCCAATTTCCAAAGCAAGACCTCTGTGAAACCATTCTGCACGGCCATGCCCATGGGTATGTCACCCGGATGGAATCAGATCCAATTCAATTTGGCCGATTTTACGCGTCGAGCTTATGGCTCAAATTATTTGGAGACTGTTTCCCTACAGGTGCATGCCAATGTGCGCATCAGACGCATATATTTTACAGATAAACTTTATACCGAAGCCGAATTACCCAATGATTACAAGCTGCTGGGCAAACCCAAAGACAAGAAAAAGGAGAAACAATTTAAGGCTCCTCCCACAGCTCGTCCTCCATCGCCACTTAACGCGGGACGGACCGATGCGCCTGCCAAGCAAGTAGAAATTAATGTCAATATGGTGGAAACGGAGACCGAAGGGGACTTCCAGGATCAAAAGCCAATGGATCCAGTTTCTGAAGCAGAGTCACAACCTGCTAACACTGAGGAACTACCTGCCCAAACCGAGGCAACCGAGGATGCCTATTATTAAGCTTTATTTTATGTTTTATGTTAATTGTTAAATGTAATTTATACTAGAGGTAGGCGTAGCTGAGCAACAACTAAATTAAAAGTCTTAGACCTTTAGATATGAAATAATTTCGATTGATTCCTTTAGCTTAAACTGTGGTAATTTAAAAACAACTCGCAGTACTATTTGGAGTAGGACTATACCATAATAATAAACTGCTTAGATACTTTTTTTAAACGCAATAGAATAATGTAATATAATTTTAATTATATTGAAACCTGAAAACAATATACATTATTCGTTATAACATGAAAAGTGTAAGCACTCGACTCTCGCAAGACTGGACATTTTAATTCGTATAATAGTTTATTGAATGCAAGACTCTTGACTTAAAACAAATGTGCTTTTGTTTCTGCTTTTGTTAAATTATGTCGTCTAAATTTTGCTAGTAGGTAACCTTAGAAACGCAGTTAACAGCTAGGATGTAATGGCTTCATTAGCCATGCTCAACATATCTGCATCGATATTCTTCAGCGCATTGTTGTATTCTGTAATCTCGAGTGCCTCCCACTCGGCCTTGAATGCCGCCTTCGGATCTTGTGGCATAGTCATCGCAGCACCTGTCATGGCATCTGCCTGGGCTTGTGTTTGATCCGCATGATTGTTCTCGCCCAGCACAAGGGTGTAAATGGAGCGCAAGCCAAACACATTTAAGAAATACCAAGACGCCGACGATACCCAGGCAGCGTCCAGCGAAGCCAGTTCCACTCCACGCTGCAACATGGGCTTAAAGCGCAAAGTGAGGGGAAATGGAACTTTAGTGGTCACAAATCCGGAGAACATCCAATTGATCCAACCACCAATAACAACCATAGGCAGAACATTGATAAAGTTGCCCTTAACCATATCCGTCAGCATAGCCGACGAGTTTTGTGCAACTGGAGCACGCTTCTGCGTCTTGAAGTAGCCGGTCTCCTCATTGTTGAAAAAGTTTTTCCGCATGGAGAACGATTGGGCGCTCAGATACTTACCATTCTCGCGAAGCAATCGGGCACGTATCATGGCTTGACTGTAGATACAATAAATATTTTTACATAAAACTGTTGTTTCATCATTGAACCTTGCTCACCTGTCCATGATTTGGGTCATTTCGGCCTTCTTCTGTGTGGATATCAGAATGGAGACGTAATGGCGCACAATTCCGACTAGAAATGTGATGAGTACGATGGGCAGAAAAACCCAAACGCGAATATCAGTATCTATGAGCAGCTCCGTCATATTTTCGGACCTTTGTCTAATTTAAATTAAAAAAATTTATCAATTAAATTTTTTCAGCACCCCGTCAAGGGCTGCTCGATGATAGAGATGTACGTGTACTAACAGAGAACATTATCGGGTGTAGATAAATAATCGTAACCGACTGTTATCGAAATTTAGATTAACTCAATAATGATTAAAAATACATGAAAAGTTAAATATTTTTATAAATTATATGCAATTTAAACCATTTCTGAACTTTTGCTCGTTAACACAGTTCAAAAATTTGTGATTAAATAAACAAGGAGAATCTTTATGTTTTAAACAATTATCGATTAAAAGTCCTTCGAAATGTAAAAACAAAATACATATGTATAGTAAAGATAAATCTAAGATATTTATTCGAATCTACATATAGAATATAAAAACTACATAGAAGTATTAAGATTTTAAAATTAATTTAATGATTGTTTAACTTATTTTTTAAATTTTTCCCGGAACATGTTTGTTTATAATTGTCAGGTCCTTGCCATCATGTCCAAAACTTTCATAGAAGAATTTACGATTAACCCGGCATTGAGGACCGCACCTTGTTGAGCCACAATTACCACACTCGAGCCAGCAACCATCACATTGCGAATTCATACAGTCGCAAATATCTAATCCAGAGGCTCTAATGTTTCCATATTCGTCGTATGCGGCGTTTTTTCCATAATAGCAACCTTTCTTCTTGCCCCGTCGCTTTGTCTTGTCCACTTCAGTCCCACTGTTATCGTCTGGTGCTTCTCCAACTTTTCGCTGTGGACGCTGTCGCAAGCTTCGTGCACTCATTATAATAATGATCCCTTGATCGAGACTAGAAGTGTAAATATGTAAATAAAAATAAATGTAATATAAACAGTGTGACCAGAAGTTGAATTCCAAAATCAAATTTCTTATTTTATTTTGAAGAATATACCAGCATGTACGTACTCCGTAATTACTAGTTTTGGAGAAAATTTTTTATTAGATATGACATATTGGATTGTTTTATACAAATGAAGTAGAAATGAAGATTGGTTCTTGCCATTTAACAGCAAGTCAAAGTACAAAATATTTGAAAACTTTTTCGATATGTTTCAGTATTAAAATACCAAAAAGATTATTCCGTTGAAGGTCGCAATGGTAAGTTATCGTTCATTGGCAGAATCGGTTGACAACATTGGTCGTTTGCAAAAAGTATGACCGCTTGAGAATAAATATAAAGTTCAACATATGACCAAACCATCTACCAAGACGCCAGCGAAAATCGTATTGGTTAATTAAGTTTCATTTTTTTAAGCAATGGAGGTCAAAGCCGAGTCTCCATCAACGCCAACAATTCAGACTTCCGCTGTGGAGGCCACCAAAGAAACAAATGCTGCCGTTGCTACTACCAGCAACAGTGCACAAGCAACAACAAGTTCGGCGGGAACTGCAGTTTCGGCAGCCACAGCTACAACAGCAAATAATTCCAGTGCCACTGCCGGATCAGCAGCAAGCACATCAGCCGGCAGTGGACAGCAGCCACCGCCGGCAAAGAAGCCAAACCCACCACCCGCAACACGTGCCGATCCCAGTGCACTGCCAACGCGCCAATATCTCGATCAGACCGTAGCTCCTGTGCTGTTGCACGGCTTGCAGGCGTTAGCTAGGGAACGTCCCACAGATCCCATACAGTTTCTGGCAACATACTTGCTAAAGCACAGCAATGGCAGTGAGGAGGGCGCCGCTACCGATGCCAGCACTTAGACATTAATTTATTGTATCGATCCCCACCCCGTATCCTAGCATTGTAAGTGATAAAAGTCCTTAATAAATGTTTAATAATAAATCGCAATGCACTTAATATACAATACAAAATGACCGCCTAAGCAGTGATGGGATAGCCCCATGGATCAAGCTTGTTATTGAGCAACATCAGCGATGTATGTGCGATCTTGTTGAGCAGCTCGGCCAGCTTATGTTTGGTATACACTTTGTATAACTGCCGGCGCTCGTCGGCAATCTCATCAGCCAGCCGCACACAGCCCGCATAGTCGCCGGACTTGAGCATCACCTCGTGCAGCAACAGCGCCACCTCGGGCAGGCAAATGGAGCGCAGTTTCTCCATTTGAAGCAATCGGTTCTCCCAGTGCAGTAGGGCGGCATTCTCTGGCTCTTTGGCAATGAAGGGATCGTTGAGCCAGCCTTTCTCCGGAAATAGCAAAACATTGAAAAGCGCATCGGTGGTAGCTGGAGGGGATTTAGAAAGAATTAGAAAGATGCTACTTGAGCTTTATGCAAGATGCTCACCCTTGGACTGCTCCTTAACTTTCTGCTCCCAGCGAGCGAGTTCCGAGCGATAAGTCTGCTCCTTGTGCTCTGCATTCATGCGCTCTGTAAAGTTTTCCTGGCTGTAGCCGGATTTCTGTGTGGACTGCGGCGGAGACTGGGGTCGGGTCTGCTGCAAACGTGTCCACTCGTTGAAGCTATCGATGCCAGAAAGATACACATTGTAGCAAAGGTACTCTTTCAGGCTGCACTCCTCGCGTACCGGCAGATTGTCGAGTGATCCGTAGATCTTGACCAACTGATTGATGACATCCGCCGGGACCATGGCAAACACTTGACGCACACACTCGATCTTGTTGCTGGCCAGATAGTGACGCATCATAGCATTTGCCTGCCAGATCAACTCGCCACGTTGCTCTATGAGATGCGTTAGATATTCCAGCGATTGTATCTTGCGTTTGTCCGAGGCGGACACCTCGCCAGCAAGTGGTTCTCCCAGCGCCGTGGGTGGTGTGCAGGTCAAGCGTATACTCTCCACAGTATGGCGTGTGATTTGCTCCACATCGAGACCCGCCTGGAGCGCTGCATCCAGCGCCAGTTCGCGAGCACGCTTCTGTTCGATCTGCGCCAGAAACTTGGAATAGAGCTGCACCTGCAGCTTGTTAGACAAACCGGCAGCGTAGTAGGCAATCGCTTGAGGCTCCTCACGTTGAATCAGCGCCTCCACATAAGCGGCAACGATGCGCTCCGCCTGCTGCTGCTGCGACGTCTGCTCGATGCGTCCAATTTGCCGCATGAAGAGCACAATGTGCGCCATGAATCGCAGCTGATGTGGTGGCAATTGGGACTCCCTGGGCGCTGCATCCAGCCAGCGGCACATGTGCTGCAACAGCTCCCCACAGGTGTCCAAGATGAGATGTTGTTGGATGACGCCCAGCTGACCCTGGGCATAATCGCGCACAGCCACATCCTTGGCCACGTTGAGCTCATCGAAGATCTGCTCGAGCGTCATCTTGCCATTCCAGTACTCATCCGGCATGGGCTGATACCGTTTCAGGCAACAGCCCCGGATCTCGCTCTCCACCCGTATGTCAATCTGCACCTTCACATAGGCCCAGAGCAGATCATGCCAGTCGCTCTGTAGAAGTGACTTCAGTGAACCCAAGTGGCCACAGAAGATGCCAGCCGTGGCTCTTGTGTACTCATCGTACTTCTTGGAGTCGGCCAGCAGCCAGGCGCAACGTTTCCAGATGTCACGTCGTGGATTACCCTCGATGGGCAGTTTCTCGTGCTCTGTCTGACCGCTTACATGCTGTTCATAATTGGGATCCTCGTGCAGGCGCCAACCCTCTAGGATGGCTGCACGCCATGTCTGGCCGTAGTGCTTGCACAGCTTTAGTGCCTCATCCACATGTCCACTGCGTATGGCAGCAAAAATGGCGCGACTCAGACGCATGTTGTCCTCCATATCAAGAGCGTGTAGGGGTTTCTGCTCCCGCACCGGAGCATCCGGATCCAGCTGCTTGCAGATCTCCCGACCTCGTCCAAAGGCAGCTCCTTGCATGTTCTCCAGCTGGAAGAGTGTGTTCTCCCACGCCATCATACGATCGTGACTCTGCAGCGCAGCGGCATGCTCGTGCTGATCGTAGCTCTTTTCCAGCCAGTCCACAACTAGCTGGTACTCCCGCAGATGTGCATTGATCGAGTACAGCTGCTGTATGACTTCTTTTTCGCTGCCTCCAAGCATTGGACCGTCTTGCATTTCATCGTCTGCATGGTGTTCGGATTGTAGCAGCAGGCGATCGTAATAGAGCGCATGCAGCAGCCTCCATGTGTTGATCTCTTGCTTCAGCCACTTTACGCTCGTCTCGCGCTGTTTGGCGCCCTGATTGCCACCCACGCCGCGCTGAATTTCGAGTTCCAGTTGCTCGACGACCTGATGACAAGCTTGGGACAACTGTTGCACCACATCGAGCGTCTCGTTGTCGTTGTTGTGTGCTTGGAGCACCTCATGGAAATGCGTAAATAATGTGTCAATCTTGCTTCGGCCACGATCTGCATCATCCATGTCATCCAGCACAACGGATGTGTCGCCACTCATGCTGCTCACATCGTTCAGATTCGTTGTACGATTGTGAAAGCGACTCAAAAGTCCGAGCGCTCCAACGCTAGTGTTTCGGAGCATCTCTTGCTCCTCTGGGAGGAGGGTAATGGACAAGTTGTGTGTTTGATTGTTGGTGGTGCTGTTGAGTGGGGGACGCAATAGACTACCACGTCTAGGCTGGAAGGGACTATCCATTGCGTACAAATTAGCTATAAATTTCACGTACAAATATAATTAACTTAAATAAATTGTTTTGCACGCGACAAAAATGCCGGGACTCTCGTTTGCAATATTATCCTACACTGTTTTACAACACTAATGCCGGTTGGTATGCACATCACTAGCAACAGCAAAAATAAATGACACTTCATATATGAAAAATCACGAAATAGCTGAAAATTAATTAAAAACATGTATTAATTAAACAAACTTTATCAGTTTTCTTTACAAAACTCAATAGGAATTGTGTTAATCGAATAGCCAACAGAATACATGCCTCCACAAGATTGTCTGACAGTGTGCCCCTCCTAGAGTGTCAAGCATGGTCTGAACGTGTGATCACCCCGCAATAAAAGTAAGCGTCGTTTTTATTATTTTGTTGTAACAATTAAAGGACTTATTTTTTCGTAATGTAATGGCCTATGTTTCGGTAAACTGGCAATGTCCAGCAAACGGGAAAGTACAAGTAAATGTGAAATGAAAAAATCAATGAATAATGAAGAGGCATAAGTCTAACTATTAGACATTCGCGCAAAACTGAACATTGTGTAAATAAATTGTATTACAAATGTAAACCTGAATTTGACGGTAGTGCAGTTGATGCAAGCGTTAAATAATCAAATGTATAGTTTATATAAATGCCAGAGTATAGTTAAATGGCAGCTAGCTACAATTGTTAATACACAAATCAATAAATAAAAAAAATAATTAAGAAGAAAACAAACACAACAAAAGGTAAGCACAACCGGAAATTGATTTTTACCCACATACTTATTTACATATGCATGTATGTACATACATGTTAATGTATGCATGCTTGTGTGGGATATATGTGTGTAGATACATATATGCGTATGTACTTAGTGTGTATATGCTTAGCACAAATAATACTTTTACTTTGAATATGGCCAGCGTAGCGCGTAGTAGCGAGAGCGAGAGGGCGCTTTCGAGTGAGTGGGAGGGAATCAGTAAAGTGAAGGAAACAAATAAACTAAATGGGAAATAGTAAATGGTAATTTCCTCACAAGTGAGTTCATTTCAATAGCAGCAGGATGTGAGGGAAGCAGGTGAAAATTCTATTGTATTGTCGATAATTAAAGTCGCTTCACGAGTGAGGTTAGGTTTGCTGCCGCAACAGGATAATTGACAATTGATGAATTAAAGTGCGTTTTATTTTGCGTGAATTTTGCAGCCTTACACAAGAAAGATGGCCGTGCAGCTGAAGAATGCGTATCATCATCTGCCCTTGACCATAACGCCCATACTCTGCCAGCCTCTGCTGACGCCGGCTGCGACGCCGACTCCACCAAAGCCGGAGCCACCAGATCTAACGTTCCATTGCATGTGCTGTGCCGAATACTTTGTGCACCCACTGGCACTGTACCAGCACATGAACAGCAAGCATCCCAATGAGTCAACAACCGCGGAACAACAGCAGGAACAGCAGCAGCGGGAGGCGGAGCAAGCAGCAGAGGATGATAGCACCGACTACAGCTGGATATTTGAGCCACTGTGCGAGCTGGAGGTGGCAGCCGAGATAAAGACGCAGACTCCCGACTCCAGCGATACGGACGAGGATGAGGCGGTGGTGGGGGAGCCGAGTGATGCAGAAAGTGATAACGATAACGACAGCGACAGCAGCAGCAGCAGTTCCAGCAATAGCAACAGCAGCAGCTCCAGCAGCAGCAGCACCTCCAGCAGCAGTGCAGCTGCCATCAACAGCAACTCCAACACACAGCAGAGTCTACCCCCAGTGCATGCTCCCATGCGCAGTCTACTGCCCGGCATCCTGCCCAACGAGTATCATCTTCAAACGGCCGATCCGCACGAGTCCACCTCCATCATACTGCTCCCACAGTCATCGCTCAGCATTACGCCTGTGGCAGCAACCATTGCTGCACATGCGCCACCTCCTCCAGCGCCTATGATGCCAACGCTCAGTCTACAGCCAACGCTCATCAAGCGTCGTCGTGGACGACGCAGCAAGGCCAATGTGCTGGGCGATTCCCTGAGCGCCGCTTCTGTCGCAGCTCAGCTGAGCGCCAATGGACAAAAGTGCTTTCAGTGCACGCACTGCGAGGCCTCGTTTCCCAATGCCGGTGATCTGTCCAAGCATGTGCGCTCCCACATCTCCAACAAGCCCTTCCAGTGCTCCATCTGCCAGAAGACGTTCACGCACATTGGCAGCCTCAACACTCACATACGCATCCACAGCGGCGAAAAGCCCTACAAGTGTGAGCTCTGCCCCAAGGCCTTCACCCAGTCGAGCAGCCTGATGGTCCACATGCGTTCCCATGCCGTGCGCAAGCCGCATCAGTGCCTCCAGTGTGACAAGGGATTCATCAACTACAGTTCGCTGCTGCTGCATCAAAAGACGCACTCGACTCCGGTGGAGAGCTTTGTGTGTCCGGAATGCGAGCGTGAGTTCAAGGCGGAGGCGTTGCTGGATGAGCACATGCGCATGCATACCCAGGAGCTGGTGTATCAGTGTGCCATCTGTCGACAGGCATTCCGCGCCAGCTCCGAGCTGGTGCAGCACATGAAATGTCATATGGGCGAGAAGCCCTTTACCTGCTCCATTTGTGATCGCTCCTTCACCCAGTCGGGCAGTCTCAACATCCACATGCGCATCCATACCGGCGAGAAGCCTTTCCAGTGCAAGCTGTGCGACAAGTGCTTCACCCAGGCCTCCAGCTTGAGTGTCCACATGAAGATCCATGCCGGCGAGAAGCCATTTCCCTGTCACATCTGCGGCAAGGCCTATAGCCAGCAGGCCTATCTCAACAAGCACATCCAGGCGCATGCAATGGACGCTAGCCAGGCACCAGCTTATCATCCATCCCATCCGCCAGCCATCCAACAGTTGCCTGCTACGGCAGCGCCTCGGGAGACGCTCGTCTGCATTGTCTGCGGTGCCCTGCATGCGGATGCCACTGCACTGGCCCTACATGTGACGCGGGAGCACACTGCGCTGCTGGATCATATGAAGCAGGCCACATTGCCGTTGGCGCCGTCGGCGCAGAGCAAGTGCAGCCTTGTGGAGCGACAGGCACAGCAGCAGGCGTACATGCAGCGTGTGCAATCGATGCTGCAGCAGATGAACCAGCAGCAACAGCAGTTGCCCGCCATGGACTCGGCGGGGGAGGATGAGGAGGAGCTGGACGAGGATGAGCTGGATGAGGAGGAGGAAGCAAATGATGCACAGCAAATGGTCAAAGCGGAGCCGGGCATCGATGAAGACGACGATGAGGAAGTCGATGAGGAGGAGGATGATGATGAGGATGAGGATGAGGATCAGCAACTGGACACAGATGCCGACATGTTCTACGATATGCCCGGTGATTTTGCCGACATGGAGGTGGGCTGCGAGGAGGAGGTTTGTGGTGATTTCATTGAGAACGATGACTTTGCTGCCGAGGAAGAGGTCTACAGCGAGGACATCTAGAAAGCGCCATCTGTGGGTCAAGCGCGTCGCACTTTCCAATTGCAAAAGCTCATTCAGAAATTGTAGTGTGAAAGGCATTCAGGCAAAAAGGGAATCGATTTTAACTGTGCAACTTTTTCGATCAGTATTGCAATTTATTGTTACTTGTGGGACGTATTGGATGCGACATTAATGTTTATTCAGTAACATATCTGGCTTTTTTGACTTAATTCTATCTGGCAAATATTTGTGGAATTCATTCAAACCCTTCGGATATGTATTCAATGTTTATTAAGCAATATTGCTGGCGTCTTTCTGCACTCCCTTCTAAATGCAAAATCCTCATACAAGTCATTCGAAAGCCACTGGCATCAGTTTATGAAAATGCTTGTGACACTCGTTGGAACATGGCGTGTTGATTGATTGCATTCAAACTGGCAGCTCCTTGTGGAACTCATATAGCACCTTGTGGAACACAAGTTACAAATTAAGCATTTTTATTTTTTTTTGGCCATAGTTCTTATTGCTCATGATATTCAAATATTATCAATATCATTTCCACTAAAGCACCACTCAGAGCTCCGATATACCTAGTTCATATATACGATATAATCTTAGTTTGTCTCCGCGTCTGTCTCTGTTGGCATATCACTCGAAACAATCGAACTATACCTACTACTTATATTTATCTATCTTTAAGTACATCTCAGTTGGAGCTCTGAGCCATGGACATGCATCAATTCTCTCAAAAAATGGTATTATAATTTAGTATTAAGCAAACTCTCTGTATGCTGGATTTATCTATGAAATGACATACACAATATCCAATTGTGATTCATCATTTCTGCAACAACACCCCACCCCACCCATAAGAAAATACGAATTTTCCCCACATATTATTAAAACTGCTCATTTTAGCGTGGAGCCTTGAAGAGATTACATTAATCGTTACCATAAACTCAAATGTCGTTTTTATTCATAAATTGCAATTGGATTTTTAATTTACAGCGTCTGTTATACAAACTTAACAATTGAATCCTTAAAGAATTGGTCTCAACCTAGTTATTAATGTATGGATAAAATCTTTACTTGGTCTGTTAAAAAACATTAAAAACTACATTTTGTTATACTCCTTAAAACAGTTCGTTGAATTATTGTTCGATCTTAAGAACCGACTTATATTTTGGCTTTGCTGACCTCACTCGAGTAGTGTCCCAGCCTGCTTCCATCGGATGAGAGATGTGACCGCTGGCAGCACCCAGGATACCTCGTACCATGGACCTTTTTCCATAACTCCTGACGTTGCAGAGAGATTTGGTATTGTTTCAGTTCAAAATTTAAATAAGCGCAGAGAGGATCTGCTGCTTACGACCATTATCTAATAGCCGAACTATTCATTGGTAGAACAAAGTGGATGTTGGAGAAGCTTAAAGCCTCGTGAAGGTCATGGCTGACAGTTGGCTTGCCTCATTGGTAGAGTCCGAAGCGTCCGTTTCAGCGATGCCAAACATGCCAGCCAGCAGACAGCCGCCCGTCATGATTTCATCCGCATCCAGTTTCTGAGGCGGAGCAAGAAGCATGTCGTCACCCTGATAGACGTTGGGCAGTCGCAGGATCCAGTAGGCGCTCTGCGTGAGGCGTGGTAGGATGTTGCAACCAAGCGTGAAAGTATACTTGTTAACTTGCACCTTGGGATCCAGTATAATGTTGACCGGTGCCTTTGGCGTGACCACATGGATGCGCATCAATTGGGCCAGATAGGAGGTCTGGCCACGACAAGGGCAGGGAAAGTAAAGTGGCATATTGTTGTTGACCACCTTGGTGCAGGTGTCACGTTCAATGTCGGCGCCACCACGTAACACACGATCCGGACTGCACATCATGAAGCGATGGCCACGCGAGCACTCGTATTCGAAGCCCACAAAGATTTTGAGCGCCAGACGATCGCCCTGCTTACGATAGCGTTGCGTCTTTTTGTTCTGCTGCTGCTGTTGTTGCTGGGCATGCTTTTGGGGCTGCACCAGACGCACATGGACATCCCAGGGCAACAGAAAGTTGGCGCCAGACAAGAAACCGCTCTGGAAATGCTCCTGTAATCCAGTATTGTGACTGTAAATTGAGCTGGGGCCGACGCATGCCAGCGACCAGCTGGGAAACAGCGGCAACAGTTCACAGCCACTGGACATGTGCACCAATCCCGGCAGATACTCCGTGGTGGACACTAGCTCCTGCTGTGGTTCCGACTGCATATCGGAGGGACACTCCTGGTCTGCTGCATTGCTATCATCCTTCAGCTGCAGCACCAGCTCGTTCTCTGTGTTGATGCTGGACGTGCCGCTACTGCTGCTTCTGTTGATGCTACTCTGGCTGTGGCTGCCCAGGCTGCTGCATAGTTGTGAACTGATTTCCTCAGAGTCGCGCAACGAGTCGCCAAAGCCCGCTATGGACATGTTCAAATCGGAGCCATAGGTGGCGGACAAGGGCTTCGAGCAGCTAGTCAAGGGCTGCGAGCATCCATTGTTTAGCGAGTGCACTGGCTTCGTTTGATTGACTGGCTGGGAGTAAGGTTCGCCGTCGGCATCTGTCTTCAGCTCCTCCTCCTCCTCCTCCTCCTCGGCGGCTGTAGTTGCATCCCGGCTCTTGGTTGCCTGAAGAAGTGACGGAAAAGCCGCTTCAAAGGCTGCCGCTCGATAGTCGCTAGTCGAGGGCGTAAACACTGGAAACTGAAACTTCTTGACCTTCACGCACAGATTGCACATGCTGACCATGTGCTCGTAGTATTCGTAGTTGGCCTGTCGCAGCGTAAAGGGATCTTCGCGTCGTCCCTGGGTGCGTCCACAATTGCAGCTGGCGATATGCACAATGCCGCTGCAATGCTTGTCATGTGGTATGTCCCTGGGTTGGGTACAGGGATTGCCACGCAGACTCAGCTGCTCGCACTGCTGCCTGCCATCTTGCCAGTACTTGAGGCACACCTCGCTAAGCTTCGCCAGAGCTGCTTCGGTATAAGGACCGCGTCCTTCATCCTCTAACACTAGGCTGGCCTCCCCCAACAGCTGTTTGTGCGTCACAGTGCCATAAATCCCGGGCGCAGCAAGCTTGTACGACGATATGCCCTTCTTCAGGCCCAGTTCGCTCAGCTGCGACCAGAATCTATGAGACATAAGCAGCATTTTAGAAGCACTCAAAAACCAGATTTACTTTCAATTACTTATTTTCGTAGTTCAAGCTCTTATCCAGGCTCTGCAGGTACGCGTGCTGTGGATAGAGTTGGAGCTAGGCATATGAGGATATGAGTGAAAATAAGGAACTACTTACATACTCTGCATTATTGGTGCTGTAACTCGCATTGTGGACATTCTCAATGAGCAGCTTGTGGATGCTGGCTATGCACTTGTGCCAATCCGAGAAACTAAGCAGCTGGAAGTGCGTGGCATGGGACAACTGTTTGAAGGAGCCCTCGTCGAAACAGCTATCGAGAGCATCCTGCACATGGCGTTGCAGGAATTGCCATACTGTATGCTGTTCCTTGAAGATTTGCTCTTCGGATTCCCGTGCCTCATAGGACTCGCTATAGGGCTTGACATAGCCTTCAAATGGCGCCATATCAAGTATTTCCAAGTCTTCTTCGTCCTCTTTGGCATCCAATTTGTACATGGTAGTGTGCAACTCCTCAATAGCACGAAGCAAATGATCAGGACGCAGTTGCTCGTAGGCATTGAAGAATACAAACTGTTTGTTGTTGGGCAACGCCAGCAGTGAGCTGGCTGGGTTGTTGGTGACGATGTTGTACTGCCGCAGCAGCTCGTAGATGCAGTCCTCTGTGTGGAATTCATAGGCCGAGATACTTTCGCGTGTCTTTTCCTCATACTCGGGATAGTTCTCAAAGAGAAACAGCATACGTGGAGTGCAGAGACGACCGCGCTCACCCAACAAGCTATCCGCAATACTATCGCCCAATAATTGCGGCAGAAACTCCTGTACGTGCTGTTCCCGCACATGCTTAAGCAGCTGGCAAATTGTCACCAATGTGCGATCAAAAGTCTGCGCCGTCTCCACGTACACCAAAATGTGGCAAACATGCAGCGCCAGCAGCATCATGCGTACGAAACGACAACGCATCTGCTCGTAGAAACTATCAAACTCAATTGAAGATTGCTGTAGCAATATCTGTCCCATCACTGCCTCATCGTAGGTGGTCTGAAAGTGCAACAGCAACGTATTGGTACCTGGTTTGTAGTAGCATTGTATTTGCCCATCCGCTGGCGTGGTGGGCTCATCCGGTTCCATTTCGAAGGCACACATTTTATTGGCCTCCGCGCACTTTGAGCGCCCAATGACCCCAACGACAACAAGCGAGTCTTTTAGATCCGACAGAAGCGCCCTATTGAATTAGACATGAATAGGACAAATTCGGTTGAGTTAATGGATAAGCTTACTCTACTTTCTCTGGCGTATCGGGGTATTTCCATGTGTAATACTTTCTGTAGTTCATTTTACTGCATGTCCAAGCGTAAACAAATTGCAATAATGACGACTGGCCAGATCAATTCAAATTCAAAAATACTACATTTTAAAAAAAAATGGCCACACTATAAAGCAGCATATATCGTCAACCGAATATTCGACGTTCCCATCAAGCTATGCCGATATCGATAACGCCAGAAAATAGGCTGCTATTTTGGTAATCGTTTTTTTTTTAAATTTTCTTCAGTAATGAAACACCTTTTATTGTTTGTCTAAAGCAATTTTATTTTATTGTAAACTTTTGCCATTTATAAATATGCTTTAGCATACCTTACAGCTTTCCCATATGCCAAAGCGTGTGTGTATTTTCTGCCAGTTTCACACTGTAGCTTGATTTGTTTATGGTAAATGAGAGTTAAGTGCATGATTAAGTATAATGTATAATGTTTAAATTTCGAGCTATAAATTGATCAATTTAATATGTAAGCACCTAAAATGATTAATGTATTTCAGATATATCATACGTTTGTTTATTATGCAAAGAGCATGTTGAAAGTGTCTACAAATATTATTATGTGTTCGTAATTCATAGATTACCGTAGAATAGTGCATAATCTGTTTTTTTTTTTCAGAGATTGAGACTTAAGTTGAATTAATGTATTAATATGCCAAAATGGTTTATAAAATGTGTTTTTGTTTTTCATTTATTTTTATTTGCCATATTGAGCACATTCAAAATACTTTTACGTTAAATTTCAATTGCTGAAAAATTACTAGAATCTATTACAAAGAATGTCGTGGAGCTAAGAACTTGAATGCTTTCTCAAGATATTTACAAATAATTTGATCAGAACATTTCTAATGAAATGTCAAAAGAGTATGACAATTTATTTACAGTAATAAAATTACAATAATGAAATTATGAATTTCTTTTGTGCTTTCAATAATCGTGTATGTGTACTGTAATATTGCAACTGTCGGCTCTGTGGAATCTCTATTGAAAGTTCCATTTCTAAATTAGAGAATAGAAACTAAAACTATGCGTTATATTGTTTTTATTGCCAGGCTTACATATTTTTTTTTCTGTGTTTACTTTTTGCACAATCATTCTCCAGTTTTTTAATTATTTTAGTTAAACGGTTTCATTCGCGTCTTTCTTACTCCACGTTTTGGCAGTGAACCTGAGCTTTCTTCTTTGTTTTCACGATAAATAAACTTTACACAAACATTTCCTTTAAATATGATGATTTACATAACTTGCAAGTGTTTTATTTAAATCATCGATAGAGTGCAGCTACAATACTTAAGCACATGATGAGAACAAATATGTATATTATGAAGGTAATTTGATAATGATTTATATTAAATAAATACAATAAAGCACACATACTATGCAACAACCAGAGTGTTTTAAATATGTTTCTTTTTATTATTTGTATTAACTACACACGCTTTTGTTTATAGCTAAACATTTTCATTTCAGTTTCAGGCCATTTATAAAGATAAATTTTGTTTTTCTTTTTATTATGAAATATCATCACAAAATTGATGAAAATATGATTTAAATTTTCTTATGGCTAACGATGAATTTTATCGGTGTGTTATTTATTATGATTGTAAATAATTAAATTAAGACTATACTTTGAAATTAGCAACGGAAATACAAAACATAAAAAAAATATTAATGAAAAATTATATTGTCTATAAATTTTATTCTTTGTTCTCTTGTGGATCTTAATGCTGCTAAACTTAAAATTAATTGTATTTCGCTTGCATATTATATGTAAGTATATGTATGTATATTGTTTATGTTTATCTTTATGATTTGTTTTTATTTCTGAATTAAGCGATTTACAGCGTTTTTGCCCGATCCAAAAGATCACTGATGAATTTCGATATGTCCGACTGCGGGCGTTTGCACACTGACAGTAATCTCTGCAAGACAATTCTAATGAGTATTATAAAAAAATAAAAACGATTTAGCAGCACTTACAATAAGATGAGATCTTCTTATGTCGTCTGTGTCCATGTCTAAAATTTCATCAATATCCACATCGATGGCCTCGCTCTGTGCATAAATATATCACATGTTAAAGCTGACAGCGCAAAGAGATTTCAATTGACTTGACTTACCGGTGGATCAAAGAGCTTCTGTAGCTCGTCGTACAGCCACATCTCGACAGCCAGTCGCTTCCTGATCAGGCTCATCTGATGTGAACCGTATTTGGCTGTAAGGAACTTCTCCCGTCGCTCCTTGACCTCTGCGCCCTTCTCGTTAAAGTTGACGCGCAGATTTGTTCGATTCGGTGAGCGTTCGCAATCATTCATTTGCTCCAGGCCGCACTGCATTTTGTTCGCTTTTGTTTCTACTGTACTGTGTTGTTTATTATTAATTAACGCTGCAGCGTTTATTGAACTTGCAACAGTTCACGCGGTAGCCACAATTAATTGGCGTAACTGTAATTGAAAGCAGACACAAAATTGGTTTATAAACACAAAATATTCATATAAATGGCAGACTGTTTATATTGTAATTGAATTATACGTATGTATAGTATGGAAATATTATGTAATAAAAGAGGAACAGAAAGAGTAAGACAGCTTAAGCTTGCCACATGCGTCATCAAGTTGCAATGGCCACTTCGAATTCCAGTTATTAATGCCCATTTGGCCCAAACTCATTTTCAAATTCCTGCGCCTATGACTCACAAAACAGCAACCATATTAAGATAGAGAGAGAGGGAAAGACAGGAGTGGTAGGAAGCTCAGATCCTCTGCTTTACTTTGACTTGGATTTTGCATCTGGGCCATAAAATCTTTGGCTCTGATTCACACTGCTGCTGGCCGTTTTTATCTATGCCCAAAGAGGCAATAATTGCTCATATGACACTATCTCGACCCCTCTTTCGGAGGACCCATCAACGGGCCATGTTCACGTTTCACAGTTAATTAAATTAATGTGTAATGCATACAACGAATGCGCCACTGATTTGCTTTTCGCTTTTACGGCGCACGACATTTCACATTTTATGAGTGGACACACCACACACACACACTCATACATCCCATCCACACTCGGGCACACCCACACTCTTGGACAATTTCGTCAACTAATCAGGAAAACTCTGCGACAACGTGAAACTCTATTATTGATGAAGATAAATGAGCAAGCAGTCAGAAAGCCAATCAACTACTCTATGTAAATCATTTATAATTGAATTTTAGAGAGTATACTTGTGTGGATACAAAGTTTGTTAGCCTAATAAAATTGGTTTTGAAAATTAATAAGCAAACTCGCAGTTTAAGTATTTTATAATTTACATGTTTTAAACAAACCAAATTCTTAGAAACAGTAAATTATTAACGATTTTATAAATACTATTCTGGTGAGAATAAGCAGACTTTGCATTTGCTTCAAAAGGTACTTTTTCATGTGTGAAAATTGAGGGGAAATAAATATTTGTACTGCGCAAATGTTAATGATTTCTGAAAATTTTCTGGTACTTAAAATGGTTTAGATTAATTTAAATTGAATTGAGTATTCTTCATCAAAATGATGTTCTATTCAAATTTCTACTACACATATGTACATATATTGAATATTACCTAAAAAATAATAAAATAAATAAAAAACACTGAAATCGAAGTGATACACGACGAGATACTTTGGTTATCTGAGCACGTTTTCTAAAACACTTATAACCTGTCATTTTGAAACTAACAAACATATTATAATCGTTTGCTCAGATGTGTACATACATACTGTGGTTCGTGGCTCGACAGGGTAGTCTAGTCTGAGTCTGTTAAATTATTCTATCTATATTATATTTCGGTATATGCCAATTTTAATTTTTGATTCGACATGCAATGGGGAAATTGGTCAGTTGAAGTTAATTGATTCGTAGTGGATTTGAAATGCAATTTGCAGCGCACATTGGTGGCGTCTAATGGCTTCGGTACGGGTGGTGGTTCGGGTGGAGCGGTGGGTTCCTGGGTGGTTCTATAATTTGAGGCTAGTCACATTTCCTTTCACAACGAATTAGCTAGCAAACAAGAAGAGCAGCAGCAGCTACGTGAGCACGGGCTAAATTGAATCAAATCAAAGTTGTTAGCCAAAGGCAACTTCGTGGCACACACAGCACATGTGAAAATATGTGCCCCATCCCGGAAGTTTCCGGAACGTTGAACATCACTCAAGGGGTAGCTTAAGATGGGGCAGGGAGGATGGGAAAACTGCGGCGTCTGTCGACAGTTACAATGTTGTTACAATTTTTCGTAGTTACCTAGCAATTGTTGTGCATGCAACGTGTTGCATGTTATTGTTATTGTTGCGGGCATTTCAACATTATATTTATGCAAAGTTTGTCTTGTTGCCACAACGTTAGATGTGGCAACCAGTAATAACAAAGGATGGTACCAGCCACATGCCAACAACACATACCAACTACTTCGTAGTTCGTACCTCGTAATCTAATGGAAAACGAAGTCAACGGTTCAACTGCTTTTTTGTTTGGCTTTTTTCACTTGAGGAAAAGCGCACAAATTCCTCAGATAACTTTTCCCTATGCAAAGTGCACGTATTTTCCCAAAAGATCCCACGATTATGACCCAAGTTAAGCGACGCTTTTTGCCTGGGAACCAACATAAATACCTTATGAATGCCAACATATCATGTCAGCTGGCTATCAGTTAGGCGTATTACCACTAGGCCAGCGGATCTGCACAATTAGGCCCGATGTAAGGCAATTTCCGGTATTAAATAAACCAAAAAAAATGGGTATGAAAGAGAAACAGGCGTATTTGGCCAACAAGCAAACCGGCCTCATTCAAATGTCTCGTCTTACGTTTACTATGGGAGCCATTCTTTGCCTTCTCTTGGGGGCACGCTCTTTTTCTGGCGAGTGACAAGTTAAACGTAAGTTTCATAATTGCTTATGACTCTTAACTAAATCTGGTATCAGATTTCGCCACACACAAACAACGAGCCCCCTCAATTGAATGGTGTGAAAAAGATAGCAATACTGAGAAGTGAACGCATAACTCAGCTAAACTCAACACCATTGTTATTTTTAGTTAATGGCTGGAACAGTTTTTATATTTCTTTTTGATTTTTTTAGATGCGGAAATCTTTAACGCAACTGCTAAAAATATTTCGCTTGCCACATGCCCCACAAACTGAAATGGGGGAAAAAAAAACGAAATGCAAGCGCAACTATTTCTTTTTTCGACTGTTTGCAATTTTCATGTTAACACAAATAAAAAACCATTTTTGCCCGTGAAAGGAAAATCGAATTGTAACTGAATTTTGGGACTGGCTTTCAGTCTGGAGATTGTGCGTGGGTTCAATAATATATGTAAGAGTCTACATCACCGGGTGTTGGTGCCAGGTTCGTGACGTCCCTGTTGCCATTGACATTTTTAGCGCTTGATAACTTTTGTTTTCTTTTTTTTCTTACGGCTGTAGCGATATATATATATATGTCCCCAATTCGGTTTTGGGGTCAACGGTGTTGGCAAATGTCACAGCAAAAATTGATCAAAAATATTGTATAAATAAACCATGCCTATTCTCGAACAATATTTTATTTTTGCATGTCAAAATGTCAATTAACTGTAAGAGTAAATGTCATTGGCACAGCTAAACATGGGTAAAGGTACGCCCCTTAAAATATAAAATGAGGAAGTGTATATACAAAAATGAAAAATGGGTTTCAAATGACTGAAAAAAGAATAGCACATAATAAACACAATAATATATTTAATGAAATATTTAATGAAATCATAATAATTCATAGCAAATAATCAATGAACACCCAATATTATATATCATGCCATTGTATTGTTGTATCCATTGTCTTATACTTGTTTATATGCTTATGTCTAAAACATTCACATTTTTTATCTAGATCAAAAATGAACAACAGCTGTCGTTCGTTCCCAAACTTATCAAATCCATTAAACTTTTGTCAGACGCATACCTTAAAGCGTATGAGTTCAACACATCGATGAATGAACATTCATAAAAGTCTAGATTCTACAGTGTACTTGACTTGAAAATATGCCGTATTCAGTATTAGTTTCTTATAGAGCGCGAAGTGAGTGCGATCGAAGAGAGTATTATCGGTATAGCACAAATAAACTAGCGTCAACTGCTTGACTGTCTAACACTCTAATAAGACCCCAATTAAATTCAGTAAAGCTAACTCTAATGTTACACATTTTGCAAGTAAATTATAATGCTGTCGTGCCGGTTATGGGTATGAGCAGCCTTTTATATGCAATCAGTTTAGGCTAATCAAATTTTGTGTAACTTTGACAAAAAGACACTTTCGCACAAAAGGCACCAAACACGAGGCAATTAACAAACTCAAATTTGATGAGCCATCATATTTATAAAAAGTGGAAAATAAAGAGCAGAGCTTGCTTCCAAAAAGCAACAACAAAAAGAAGAACACAAATCGGTAACGACAGCAGTCATCTAATTGATTTTTAAGCATCGCCAAATCTGAACACAAGGGGCGCCCTGAAGTGCGGTAGGCAACATTTATGGCTCAGCATTTGTCAGAGTATCTGCGTCTTAGCCCCCCGTTGTCCATATATGGGAGCATGCAAATCACATGCCGCACTGTCGGAGCCGAGAAGTGGCGCAATTGCCATTAAGACCTTTTACGATTTTGATTTGACCAGTTTTACTTTTTGGTTCGGCGTCTAGTTTGAAGATTTATGCGCAAGGCTCAAAGCAAAAATAGTATGCTAATTTCAAGGAAATTGCGATAGACGCTTAATTACGCTCCATATTAATAGCTTTATGCATTTATGGTTGTCTTAAAATACAAAACAGTTCATTAAACAGATAAGAAAGGGAATCAGAACAGATTTTCCAATATTTACTTTAATATACCCTTTGCTTGGCATTTTTACTTCATGAGAAATGAATAAATACTTTATAATTTAATAGATTTAAATAGCCATCTCGTCTTTAATAATTCTCAATTAAATCAATATTTATTCCAATTTATTTAATTTCTTTTATACATAATAAAATTGTTGTTAAACACATATACCAAATATAGAATTTTTTCTGACTCAATTTATGTGTTAAATTCTTTCCAATTTTATTTAGACAACTTCGAAGACAGGCCTATAAAATAACTGCCAAACTGTATTTTTTTTTTTTTGTTTTTCAACTAGCATAATATACATATTTTACGAGCAAATAAGTAGCACATTTAAAATCACAATGAAAAGCAATAAAAATAGAAGTTGAATTCTGTTTCAGCAATTTGTGTGATTTATCTCCGGATTGCGTTTTTCTCAATATTCTCCACACTTGCTGCTCTCGTGTTAGATTCCGAGTGTTTTTTTGAATGTCTGCCAAAATTGTTTTGGGGCATGCTGCTCATCATTTCAACATTTCGTGTTATTTAATGGGTTCTAGTATATGTTAGAGTATGTATTATTTATTTACGGAACAGAATATCTTAAATTGGGCTAATGACTGCGGTTTGAGTTGGTTTGATTGAAATCGAATCGCAGCCAAGAGATAGAACTGAAATCTGAACCTAAAGGTTTCTAACTGCTGCGGAAAAAAACCCGAGCATAGATTTACATAAATAAAATCAAATAAATATACAAAAGAAATGCAAAAGAGAGAAAAAGAGCGGGAGGGCGAGAGGACGATAGCCATAAAGATACGTATCGCGGAGAGGTGAAGACGAATAAATATGATAAGGCATCGAAAATGAGTTCATTAAGTCAAAAAGGCAATGGAACACAAAGCCAAACTGAGCGTGGCATTAACCCATATTGAAACGAAATGCGCTAAAACCAGTTACAGCTCATAACCAGTAAAATAAAAAAGAATCAGAGATTGAGAGAGTTAGAGAGAGAGAGAGGGGAAATGCGTGAGTGTGGCAGAGTGGAAGCAAACGAGGAACTTACAACGATTTTAAAATTTGACATTCATTCATAGAGCAGAGTTTTAAGTCTCCACAAGGGGGTATTATACCGACTTTTGTTTTGTTTTGAAGAAAAGTGAAATGTAACGCGTCTATGCTAAAATAGGATTCAGAAATGTGGGGCCCACAGACAAATATCTGGCATTGTGTACTCATATGCAAATGTATATGATTGGTGGCTGCAACCAAATAAATATCTGTGAAATTTATAGGTCTGGTGTGTTTTCACTGAGAACTGGCCACAATTGACCCTGGGAATTTAAGCTTTAGACCTTATGGCATCCCTTGGATCACTCTGTGCATATAAATGCAGCTTAATAGTCGCATTATTCATACGTCGACTTATCAGGCAGACAAAACAACAGAATTATTACAATAAATTGTGTTATATTTGAATTACGGCAGCTGCCTCATTACATAAACAAATCGACAAAATGGAAATGTACAACCAATCAGCTGATAACCCGCAGCTGTCACGATCTCAGACTATACAAAGTTTCCATAAATATTCATAAATTTCAATAATAATAATATATTTGTCTGTGAACAACGCAAATTGGCAGATTGAACATTTTCAATGCCAATTGATTTCTTTTTTATTTACCTCACACCTCCCCAATCAGAAAATTGATTGATTGATTGACATTCTATAACCTATCCAGAACCTACATTAAATGCTATGCTAATTCTGAGGCATTTCGCAAATTAAACTTGAATATATTTAAATTAATCAGCAGACACACAATTAACAATCACAGACAACTCAATCTATTAATCAACATCAACATAAGGCGTTAACAAATAGACAAGTCTTTCTCATACTGGATGTCAACGCACTCCTCGAACTCTCAGATACAATTTAACAATGATTATCAATTTGAATGGGCTACCAACATCTGATTTTTATGCTAAATGAAACTTGCCATTAATGAGCTTAATTTATTAATGGCATTAAATGTGTATGCGTAATATTATTTTAAAATTGTGTTCATTAGGTGCACAATGTGTAAAACGAACATCGAATACCCTGGTAGGAATAAACTATAATTAATTAATTAATTAATTAATCGACCTTCACAAATTACAAAATTAATAGAAAAAGTCACATATTTACTACAAAAAGATGGTGTTGTTAAAAATGTCTTGGTAATCCCCAGTAAAATGTTTGTACCCTTCCTCACGTCCAATATACCCATCACAATGCCTATAACAATCGTATAAAAAACAAGCTGCAATTTAAAATGAAAATCGAATAAATAAAACAAATGTTGAGTGCCTTTTAACAAAACAATTAGCTGATATATATTTTTAAAATAAACAACTGCAAGCAACCCTCTATTGACAGCTGAATCAATGATTAATACTGTGACCCATTTGGTATCATTTTTTTCTCTCTCGGTTCTTTTTACAGTTAGCGCCACTTTGAACTTACTCAAGCCCGCATTTCCGGCATCTTTCATCCCACACGCCGAGAGTAAAACAACAGAACTTAGGAGTAATAAATTTAATTAACAATCCCCAATGAAAACGTGGCACAATTCTATAGAAAAATTTCCACAATCAGCAGAAATTCAATATACTTCAAGTCTTAGACTCACATCGCATAAGAACACAATAAGTAAAAGTCTTCAATCAGACATTTCGCAATCTCGCCAACTGTCATGACTCAGTTTGGGGTTTTGGGTTTCGGTTCGGTTTTGAGGAGCATTGTAAATGCGAATAATGTGTTATTCAAAAGTTAATTTACCTTATTGTTTATTCATTTCGCAGCGTTCTTTTGGGCCCCCTACTTGGCTTCAATAAATGCTGCGCACATTAAAATAAAAAATTAAAAAAAGAAAAAATCCAAAGTTAAATGAGGTTACGTCGCAAACAGAGAAAAAAGGTGACGTATGGGTAAATAATTACAAGTGAAAACACCTACGAGCTACACGATCTGTGTGGTGTCAAGTAGCCAGGCCAATAGCCAGGCCTATCTGAGTGCCAGCAAGTCCATCAGGCCAAGTCAAGTGGATGGAGTTCTGTGACAAAGCTTCGTTAGTTCGTTGAGTTTATTGACCCTCGGAGGAGAGGAGAGATACTCATTCCGTGTATGGCAAGAATAAATGGAGTCATATTCAAATGGCTAAATGGCCATTGGCCAAAATGAAGTGTCATGCCAAAGTTATATAATATGTGTATAATTTGGTTAGCCAAAAAGTTTTTCCGCTAAGTAAAAACTTAGCAAAGTCTCTTGACATCGAGGAAAACTAAGAACCGAAAATAAATTGTTTTTCCAGGCAATTTTTCGTATTTGTTGCTCAAATTATTGTTTGCGCAATGCTGTTGTTTTTGTTTTAATGCCGCAGCAGATTGCGTCATGGGGCATGAAAACAAACATCGGTATACTAGGTAGAGGTGTGTGAGAGTTCTCCGGTATATGAGTTTACTTGTACGAGATGGTTTCGAGATGTCGAGTGTGAGAGTGAGGAGCACAAGTGGTTAGTTTATAAATAGACGGATTTTGTCATTGAGCTATGGATTGGCCGACATTTCTGCGAGACTGTCAACTTCAAGTATGAGAAAATTTGGCACCTAACAAGCGACAGCGACAGGAAATAATTAAAAAAGCGGGTGTACCAGACACTTGAGTTCCCTGCAAGTAGTTTGCATATAAAAAGAAAGTAGTGAAAAGATTAAAATTAATGTAAAAGCGAAAGAGTAATCATTTATGATAATAATTTTTTATGATTTAAGAGTAATCATTTTAATAATACTTTCTCACTTTTGGTAGAAAGATTTATTTTCTCTTGCTATCTTTAAGCGTATGAAAGCCTCGTATTAACATTTCCTTTTCCTGATAAAATTGAAAAATAAAAGATGTGTTTACCAATGATCAAAGCTCACAAGACAAACAAATATTATGAGAAATGCACTATGCTTATCTAAGAAAGGCAAACATTTCATTTCCTTATACCAAACGATCTGAAACCCTGATAGAATGCAATATTTACAAATCTTATCAGGCACCATGCAGTCACAGCAGCAGCACCAGCACCAGCAGTATTTTATCAAAGTCAAAGTTCTTGAGAACTAGAAGCCAATCGATAATATAAACAGAACTCAGAACAAGCAAACTAAACGCACTCACTCACAATTCAAAGTCAAAGTCATACAATGGAAGTGGGGGAGTAATAGGCTATAGGAGATGGCGGGGCTTGGGGGAGGTTGTAGGTCGGTTGGCCTATCAAAATGGTAGGCGATAGGAGCACAACGTGTTGTACATAGATGAATGCATTGAACGCGAGCCGAAAGGCAATCATAAGGAAAGCAAGCATGAGTGCTTTTGAGGGCAACTGAGGTTGACTAGAAGATATCCATTAGACAGCAAAGTGAGGGAGTATATTGGGGGATGATGTTGATAACAAATAACTAAGTAATAATCGATGAGTAATAAATAATTGTTATATTTTTGTTCGAATCGTGAATTGTGTTTTCTATATTTGAAATTTTTGAAGAATATAAATATGCTACACATTATTTCAAGCTAACCCATTTAGAACTTCTTATCCATTTACAGGATATTCCGATATGTATACAATATGAACGATGTCTATAAATAAAAACGTTTGTGATAAATAATGCAATAGAAATTGTGCGGGTCTCGCATTCAACTTAGCGAGTATAAGGAGCTGGGGGTGCTGAGGCTGTCAGCAGTGTGGGATACGACGGGTGTTCATCATAAGTTGCAACCAGAAAATCACGAGAAACACGCAAAATGCACGCAGCGGGACGTCGAAGCTCTGCTCTGCTTTGCTTTAGCTGTTTATTTATTTATTAATGCGGCAAGTTTCGCACTTACACACAAGCATATACATATGTAACTCGTTTTATACATATAACAGCAATTGTCGGTCGGCTGGCAATGATGGAGGCCATAAAGGCGTTAAGCATTCATACACACACAAACGCGCTTTATGAGTGTATTCCACTGCTCGATTAGCAACAAGAGATGCAATGAGCTGCAAATATTGATACATTGCCGTCTAGCCCTCTATCAATAAGTCCATATGCCACTTGGTTGCTATATAATATATGCTATTTTATAGCCACACAATCGCATTACACATACGTCCCGTCGTCAAACTGTCGCTATACGCGCACTAGGTTAGAGTTCAATGGAATGTCATAATGTCGGTTCAAATGTCTCTGATTACATCTTATTGTTGTACTACTTGTTATTGCTGCTTGTTCTTATGGTTAATTGTATACTTTAATTGTTGATAAGCATGAAATTTCTGACTCTCTGTGGATATCTATTAGCTGCTCAATGTTGATTTGCATTTATTGTCAGGAGTTACTTATGTATATTATTAAAGCAAACAACTTTTTTAAATAATAATAAATGGATAAAAATAAAATAAAATAAAATGGATTAAATTCAACAATTATCAAAATTATTGTATAGGAAAATTGTTCCAATGATTGTTCACTTAATTTCATGTCATGCTTATTTTGTTTTCAAATCTTTGGGAACACCAAATATATTTTAATTCAACAAAATGAATCGGAGCAACTAAAAAGCTTTTGCGTAATTAATAAAATTCTAGTAAAGCTAAGATAAGAAAAGAAGTGTGAATCAAACTTTTCTTCCATATCTGAAGTCGATCAAATCATTCAACAATTCGAATAAATGTTCAAGTTATATAAATGGTGTCCATAATGCGATTTCAATGAACGCTCCCCAAAAATACTGACCACAACTGTGGCCCCTTCTCATTTGTATGTCTTGCAACGTTTCTAATTATAAGCGAAACGAAATGATTTTTATTATTTATTTTCTTTTTTTTTTTGCGCTCTCTGCCCTTCTATTTGCCACACATTCGGTGCGGTATTTGCTTTTCACATTGTCTCAAAGGTTGTGTGCCTGTGTCTGTTTGTGCTTCAATCTTAACGAGTTGCCGCCGTGTCTTACATTTCCGTTAAGCAAGATAGCAGGCCAAGAAGCATTTTGGGCCTTACAATATGCCAAACACGTCGCAGCTGCTTATTAATCTTTTTGACGAAATCGGGAACCGTGGAACATGCTCACATTTTCAGACGTTGCGTTTACTACTTTTCTCAGATTTCTTAATTTCGCATTGTTTTTCTATGGTTATCTTTGTCTTTGGTCTGGGTCTTGGCCGGAGGATGTTTGCCCATGCTGGTCGAAACTGTTGTTTAATTTGAAATTAATTTATTGCCATTTAGCGTTCAACATTTTGAAGCTTCATAATTAATGTTTGTTTCGGATCTATTCGAAGGTCGCGGTTTTGTTGTTCTAAAACTAAACAAAAGCTAATCTTTAAATCACTAAATTAAAAAATTGCAAAAGTAACAGAAATAAAATCAACAAAGCAACAAAATACTAGACTCGTATCTTTCAATCGATTTTTAAATACTTTGCTGGCGACTGCTTCGAGCATCGTTTCACAACAATGGTAGAGGGCGACCGCACTTGGAACACTTGGGAGCTTAGCTCAGAGTCTGGAGGATGAGGTCAAGTAGAGTCACCATGTCGCAATACAACGCATTATATTTTACCTTGGCTTTGTGTGTGATGACGCGACGATACATGTATGTAGCACCCTGTATTCTATCGATTAAGAAGACAAAGCAGACCGCGCAACAGAAAATATCAACAACAAAATATGTAAACATGTCAGAATCGAACTCTTGTGTCCAATACTTAATGTATCTTGTGTATCGTATATTTTTTTCTTTGTTTTCTTGTTGCAACTAGTGATTAGACACAAGCGGTGGCAAATGTTATGGCAGCAATTAAACCAGGTTACAAAATGCAGTTCAGACACAACATAAAACTTGCAAACGACACACTTAAGAATCAGCACAGAAGCTCACAGAGATTGAGAGAAAGAGAGAAATAACATCATTTAAACAGGCGACTGAGCAGTAAATTCTTCGTAGTTGCAGACAAAAAGTGAGTCTGCGATTGATAAAAAGTCAATTAAATGGTATTATGCCTGTAACTCAATCCAGTGCACAGTTAAACTTGTCTGAGGTTCAACATCTGTATCTCCATCTTCATTTCCAGCTCTGCTGCTCTATGGAAAGTTGAACTGCTTTTCTAATGTACGAGTATATCCAGCATTTTGCTAACTTTTAGCTAAAAATGAAACTTCTCAGTTGTTTGTAAAACAAAATGTACTCGCAAATTGTTACTAGCATTGCCATTTACTTGACTCAAAGACCATTGTAAACGATAGCTACAATTCCACTACAAACTTTTACAAATACAATTTTTTTTGTGGCATAAAAATCGAGTTAGTTTTTGATTATTTGTTTTACAGAAATCTTTTTAAGCTTGTTTTCAATGTTTTCAAAATTTGTAAAGTGGGATTTTAAATATAAATAAACAGTTTAATTTTTTTTTTTTTAAATAAATCATAAAAAAAGTAACGAATAAATATTGAGCCAAATCTTTAAAATGGTTATAAGCAGTTTCTTTTATCTGAGTTTAAAAATAAACTGTTCTTAACTTTGGCACGAATTATAAATATGTTTCAAAATATATTATCATCCTAGTCTGCTTACTTCTATAAAAATTTTGCTATTTAATGCAAGTGTTCAAAAAAGCAAAAAAATTGAAAAACTGTAAAAGCAATACATTTTGTGTATGTTAAAGCCTCGCTTCACTGTAGACCACAACAAACTAGCATTGCTATTTAAGTGGAGTGTTTGATTTGTTGCTCATCTAATGCTGCAGGCAACTGAGTTCCCCCTCTGTGTTCTCGCAACGTCAAGTGCGACTGGAACTGAAGCTGCCACTGCCAATGCGAGCCCCGGGCCTAAGTCCGAAACCGAGTCTGCGTCCACGTCCAACTGGGCCTGAAGCGTGAAGCGCAGTTGCGTTTTCGTTACGTTTGGCTGCATGCGTACGGCATGCGAATGGCAGGGCAGCAGTCGCCTGCCCAGAGAGAGAGGCGACCACCCTCCCTGCTAATAAAAAAAGAGGTTTCATATATGAAGTTGTAAATATGTAGAAGCTCTGGGTCTGGGGAGAAATAAACGAGCCAGCCACTGCATAAAATTCCACAGCTCGACACGCACACACAGAAAGTCATAGAAACAGCAGAGAGCTTGTGGCAGCTTCTGTGCCGCAATGTCTGGTCTGTCTGTAAACTGGGCAGGTGGCTGCCTGGGCGCGCACGCTTAGCCTGGCTAGCCTGGCTTGCCTAGCCTGGTCAGGTCTGGCCGGAACGCTTGACCGGCTGTTGATGCTGTCTGTCGACTCCACTCGCATCGACTTAGCTTGCCTCGACTGACTGGCCAACAAACTTGTACTGATATTGAAATATTTTCCGGTTCTGGACAAACACATAAAGAAAGTGCAGACAGCCCCCAGGCAATAGCAGCCAAAACACACACACAAAAGCATTAAAATTATAATTAATAACAATATTTAAATACAATTATTTACTTTGTTTTCCAATGATTTCTCAGACACAAAATTTAATTGATGTTTACTTTGCTATTTTCGTTTCTTTCACTTGCAGCGATTTTTAATTATTTTGCTGGGTTGCTTTTGAGTGTTTTAGGATTTCCCACTTTTCTGCGGCTACTTTCTGCTCAATGAAAATTTCATTTGCACGAGAGCACAATGAGGGCGCAGCACCGTGTGTAACTGAAGCTAAATGCACAATACTCACACACGAGCACACAACTTACACACTGTTAGAAGCAGCACATACACATACGCAAGGTAGACGCGACACGAGACACAAAGTATTTGGTTTAACTGTTTGTTGTGTTTATAAGCTTGTTAAAAAGCGGCAAGTCAAAGCGAGCATCGATTCAAAAACGCGCAGACGAATCGGTTAGCACCAAGAGAAGACTGAAACTGAACTGAAACTCAAAGCAAGTCAGAAAACCCAACAGCCGCAGCGCAGTCTGCTGAGAGATACACAAAAATGTTAACTGCCGGCATGTGAACTAACAGAGCACTAGTGAGCGCGCTCTGTTAACATAGCAGTCTGTTAATCTGTTGGGTTGTGGGATGTGGGCTGTGCGCGTTGATTGACTGTTGATTTGTGGGCTTTCCATGGTGCGATTAATGACGATGGCTCAGCAGATGGCAGCACAATATGTTGAGCTTCGGTGATCTGGCCTAGCATTGGTTTGTTGTTCATGCTGATGCTGTTGTTATTATTTTTAATTTATTTTTTTCGATTTTTCTTTTGCCAACAATCATAAAACGCTGGCGGCACAGAACTCTCACTGTGGTATACAATTAGGGTTTTAAATTTTACATAGACTACAGTATCTAATTTATTATATTCCTATTGATGTATAGGCCCACAGACAATTCATTACAAAGATATTCCATTAGTTATATGTGTATATTTATTTATTTATTTCAAATCATTTTTAATTAATCATTTTTGGCATTATTTCATATTTATGAGTGTTATTTCTTTATTCATTCATTAAGCATTGTATATGTATATTAAATTATATTTTAATTTTCAAACCAGAACTCTGAAAGTATTTTTAGTTAATTAAGCTTGAGTCTAAAGTTCCATATCCCATTGCTCGCCAGAATATAGCAAATTATTTTATATTTATAGCCTCTCGTAAAAGCGGTCTTAAATCGTGACGTTGGCTTAGTCATGCTTCAGACAAAAGCTGTTCTAATTTAATTATCAAATACATTGGGAATGTGTGGGAAGAACTCAACTAATTTTAGGTGTTTGACAGCGCTAAAAAATAGTTCATTTAAGTTTCTCAAATGCATGTAAGCCAATTTTTATACCCGCCTAACCAAAAACTAATAGGGAATACCCTATAAATTTAACGTGGCACTTTTCGCTGTACATTAATTTCATACTTACCTTACTTACCTCTTCCAATGTATTTATTTTTAGTTGCCAGATAATTACAAATCGTTTTTTTTAGTGTTTTGTTGCATATTTTGTTTATTTTATTACTTACCTCTTTGGATAAAAATTGATTTATTTAATTTTTGTTTTCATTCAACATATGTAAATTCATTAAGCAAAAAACTAAGATTTCTGCAAATTTTAAATTCAGTTATATATTATATTATATATATAAGCTCGATTTTAATGCTAGTTGCATTGAGTAAAAATGGATAGCTTTGTTACTTGTTTTTATAAACTTTAAATCGCTGTTTGCCTTTCCGCACATTTATAAAAACGGGGCCAGCGTGCTAAAAGAAATCTATCTCTAATTGCTTGGAAACCAAGCGCATTTCCCGCCCCCTCTGCTATCCCTCGCAATGATATACCCTTGTACGAGTACTCGTATCCCATAGCGTTGAATGTCACGCTGTTGAGCATTGGCAATGGCCATGGCCACGCTTAGAATGCCAACAACAAAAGGCGCCGCCGCCGCCAATATGCAGCAAAAACAAAAGCCTATGCAAAGCAAACGGGTCAAAATAACAGTTGGGCTGGAGTTGAGAGCGACTGGGAGATGTCTGCAGTCAATAACAGAATTATGTTAAAGTGTTAACAGCGTGAGAGCTCCGCTCCATAGTGCAGAGACTGCGACAGCGACTGTTAATCAAGTTTTTGCTAAAGAGTTGGGGGCACGCGTCAATATCAATGGCAAAATCGGTTTAAGCTGATAGATGGGATATGGTTACCAAGTTTAAGTTTTTACAAATGTGACAGACGTCAGTCAAAACTGTCAGCGGAAGCGCTTAAGAAAATCGATAAATAAATATTTAAGCTCGAGCTCAGCTCAGTTAAGCGTTTGCTATCATTGTCTTGACTTTAAGCTTTAATGAGCTGCCGTTTTGCTCTGTCAAGCATTTCTTTTTCATACTTGGCATCTTCTTACACACATTCCACTTTTATACTTAAGCTATGTGTAGTATATTTGGTTGCTGCTGCTGCTGCTTTGTGCCTTTGCCATTAAGCATTTGGCATTTGGCATTGTCTTGAGGCACTGGCGCTAGATAATTGCGTCTAAGTCCTATCTACCGTTGTCATTGTTGTCGGCATTCTCTTTTTCTCTCTTTTTTTTGACTCATAGCTAATCAAATATTTATGCACTGGCTTTTTCGTCAGCCCCATTCTGGTTAAATAATGTAGGGCTGCCTCGCTGTTCATCATTTTCACTTTTGTTACGGCCGAAACATTGCATTACATAAGCATCAGCATTATCTTATTGTACCTTGCAAGGCCCACGCGACGTATGCTTAATTTGCACGAATTTAAATATTTAATACATATATTTAAGCACATCAAATCGTTGACCCTTTGCCACTGTCCAGACACGTTCTTAGCTTTTGTCTATTTGTTTGTTTTTGCACTCGCATTCGCACTCGCACTCGGTCTCGTATTATGTGCCCTGCCAGAAGAATCATTGAACCTCTCTGGCTGCCAAGTTCAAGAGTTCAGCGCCAGCATCTGTTGTTGTTTTTGAACCCAAAGTCAATGTTTTGTGAATACCTTGTGCTTTGCATGCCGCACATGGTATCCTTTCCTGCTGTGCGTGCCAAAGGAAATTCCAAAGCGTGTAAAGACGATTATGGTCAAATATTTATATTATAAGCAAATCTTTTTTTGAAATTAACTTTTGAATACTATAAATACACTGGCTTTCTTCCTGTTATATTGCGCATTTTGACACAAATTCCTTAAATTTCCTATTTAATTTTGTCGTCTTTAGCACTTCATTACTTCTTAACTTTACGTAGAGTATCTCTTAGTTCACCATATATTCAACTGTCGCATATTTAACATATTTTCTTGTTTCTAAACTTATAGCTCTTGTTGCGCTTTTGCTCTGCGGTTAAACCTTTGCAACCCGCAATCAGCACTCCAACTCCCTTCATCGTTGGGGGTACTTGAAGGTTCCTTGACGCGACGTCGCCATTGCTTAAAACACAATGGAAGTCGCTTTATGCTTTCGCCTGTTGGCACTACCATTAATTCTATTTGGCTCACCCGACAGCGTCTGCTCCTTTATGCTCAAAGTCCAGCCCCCCTCATCAAATCCAACCCCTGTTAAAAATTAGTTAAGCAGACGCGAAGTTTTCTGAATTTCTTTTTTATTTTCTTTGTTTTTTTGTGGTTTTGTCTACTTTGGTTTTCGAATATTCTGAGGCATAATTAATGGCCAGTTCGTCAGTTCATTAGTTCATTACTTTCCAGCTAAGGCGTTACGCATAATAATTCGCAATTTCTTATTTTGATATCACGCAAAAGTTCATCATCGGTCAGAAAATAAATGCGTCAGATGCGGTTTAGATCTATTTTCATTTCGGTAATTGCTTATAATTTATCAAAAGATTGCAAATTGCGAGACTATAAAATGAGAGACATGAAATAATTAAAATTTTAGATTTTTCAAGTATTTTCAACCAGTGTACTCGTTATAAATATTTATATTTTATATCCAAGCCACAGTCAAGTCGCTCGACTATGAAACATCCTTCAAATTAAGAAAATAAAACATACAATTAAATTGATAATACCAGTGAGTAAGTAAGTGAGTAAGTGACCAAATTATATCAAATATATTTTCTTACTTTTGGTTATCGCTTATGAATATTGTAGAATAACATGCCAGGTATAAAGCCTTTCTCTGTATAGCCTATAATGCCAAAAAGATAATCTAATCTATTACTTGTATATTATAATTTTAAAATAAATTTATTATTCACTGCCATTTTTTTTGATCTGTTAAATTTCCCACACTGTGCTGCATATTGCTTAACACAATGATATTTTCGGAACTACGAGTATTACTATTATTACGTATGCTGTCACACATATTGTTCTTATTTCAGGTTTTGAGAAGCTCTTAAATGTTGTTTGAATTTTTATAATGTAACTAAGCCCCGAGAGGCATTCCTAAAGTCTTCATTGTGCTTGGCTTAATGTAAATTTCTATTGCCGAGTTTAATTAAAATTAAATCGCGCTATGTTTTCTATGAGCTCGAAAAACCTAAGCTATATTTATGGGGCAAACAATGATGGACAGCGGCGTAGTTGAGCTTCAACTTAAAAGGGGTTTTTCTCCCATGCTGTTTGCTGCTGATTCCACTTTCTCTGAAAATTATAAGTTTAACCTTAGCCTGGAACCCTTTCCCTTATTTTAGAGCTGCCGTCAGTGCTCAGGCTACAAAACAAAACACGCATCTTGTTGGCAATTTGTTCCACTGCCTTTGCCTTGTCTTGTCGCCTGAGACAACATTCATTCAGCGCTTTTTTTATTGTTATTTATTTTATTTTCCAAGTTTTGAATAAGTGAGTGAGTGAGTCGGCTTAGATGAATTGTGCTGGCCACTGTTTAGCGGTAACAACAGACTCGAGATACTAATAAATATTCTGGTTAAGACTGAGAACTGGTTTCGACTGTGGCAAGGCCACCGCACAGCTTTTTGGGGGATGACAGCTGCTCACCTGGCCGAGAACTCGTTGATGTTGGAGATTCAGTGCGACAGTCATCGACGACATCTGTCAGTTAATGGAGGATGACGACTTCAACCCCAGTCTGGGACACCATTCGACTGTGCAGGAGAGGAGAAGTTCGGTCGTTGGTTTTGCTAAAATTTCCATTTCGTTAAATGCATGAAATTTACGAGTTTTTCGCGCGTTGCACGTGCACATGTCCCCTGACCCCCTGCTCGAAATTTACGAGACACAAATTTCCACTTCTTCGTTTTGTGGCGATGCTATTGAACTCTAGAACGTTGCCTAGACGTCGTCTCGTCGCGTCTTGCCAAATGACTTTGAAACAAAAATAATTTCAGATTGGAATTCACTCTAGGCTTGAAGCACTGTATGTAACGACAACAACAACACTTCAGCAATCATGCAAGTCATAAACTTTGCTCAAGAAAATGTCGTTTCAGACAGTAAAAAAAAGAGCAGAAAATAAAATAGAAAAATAATTTGTATTCTCCAGATACTTGAAATAGTTGCGTTTTGGCTTTGGCTTTGCTTTTTACATTTGGCCCCGGAGCTGACAGGCAATGAACTTAATGCAATTTTCTTCATTTTCCAGCACGAAAATTGAAAGCTACTAAAATCGATAAAATGCTTTAAAACACACTGCAAAGTGTGCAGCAGCTGTGTGGGCTAGCAATTAAGTGTAACCTCAATGTTCAGCTGCAAACTATATGGAAACTGCACTTTGTTGTCCTGATTGTTGTTATTGCTGTTGTTGTTGCTATAATCTAAAATGACACGGCATCAACGAGCTGTTCCAAAAGTATTTCTCCCGGCCAGCACACCCATAGCTTGTGTCTGCTTTCAAATTAAGAGCATTAAAATCGCTCGCACCGCCAAACTGAACATGCAATTTAAAGCGTCCATTTGCAGTCATTCTTGTTGTTGTGTATTTTTTTTGTTGCTGCTCCTGCTGTTGGCAGTTGGCGCTCTGAGTGCACACACGCACACATAGACAGTTAGCAGTATCTAACACAGTGGCATTTGACTCACAGCACGGCCGTCTCCCCGAAGTATGCAGTGTTTTTTTATTTGCGCTACTCCCAAGCTCACGTTTCGCCCACTTTATGGCTCCAAAAGCTGCTTTTTTGTTGTCCTGCGCTGCTGCCAAAGGGGTTGTTATTGTTGTCGTTCCTGCAGTTCTCCAACTGCTTATGCTTACTGTTGTTGTTGTGGCTTTTGTGCAATGTGCGCCTGGGTGTTTTAATAAACGCAGCGAGACTCCCACGAGCGGGTAGTTTACGATTATGTATGTGTAAGCTTGTGTGTGTGAGATTGTGAGGGGGCGTGTTAGCGGCCTTTTTTGCATTTATCGCTTTATTTTCATTAACTTTTTGAAGTTGGCTTCAACTTGATGTCTTGAAGTTGTCACCTTGAGCGACGCATGCGTTGCCATTTGCATTGAGAGCTCCATCACTGTTAGTTAACAGAGTGCTGTTAATGCACTGTTATATTCGCTGTTGCTGTGTGCAATTTAGATGTCTCGTCTCTGATGCTATTTATAGACATTTTCGGCTGGCTCTTGCTGTGGCTGCTATATATACGAGTATGTGGCAAGGGATAGGGACCTTGTCTGTGTGTGCATTTGTATATAAATTTTAGTGTGGGGGTAAATAAGACCAGGGCTAAGTAACATACGGCATATGATAGTCTAAGAAGAGTCATTAGTTTTGGTATAATTTTAAATATTTTTTTTTTTATAATGGCCTAAATTTATTTCATTTTTTCCAAAGATATCTAAGTTTCTGTCCAAACTTTTAAAACAATTTTCCGATTTTAAAATGTAGTTTAATTTCACCATAAAAAATGTATTTTGAAATTGCAGCCACCCCACATATTTATATTTCTCATGACACCTTTCAATATTTACCTACAATCCAGATAGCTATATACGTGTCTCTAATCTACCCATCAAGCCATCCATTTGTGCCTAGAACCACCCTCAACCGCAGCTAAATTATTAAAGCCTGCAAAAAGAGCAAAAAAGAGGAGATATCAAAGCTTTTATTGATTTTCATTGTACCATGTTTGTTATTCGTACATGTTTGCAGTTGAAATCTGTTTAAAGACGGTGTGGCAGTAGGAAGAAGACAAATAGACAGTGCCAAACATCCTCTTATTGTTGTTGTGCTATATTGACATGTACAAGGTCTGCAAGGTTAGGGTTGAAAGCCAAACATAAGGTTAACATATGTTTACTGGAAATGCGAGCGAAAAGAGAGCGAACTTAGCAACTTTTGATGGAAAGCAGAAATTAATAAATTTAAATAAATAGTAAGAGTTTTTAATTACATTCATAAATTGATATAAGAAAAACTGCAAAATTATATAAGAAATAAAATAATTATATGTTTTGTTCAGTCAATCATAATCTGGAAAATTGTTATCTTAAAGCTCGTTTTTTACAGCTGATGCCAAAAGCTTTGGGAGCTTTTCCTTTAGGGGTTGCTTCCATTCAATTTTCATTTTGCATTTTCCATTGGTTTACATTCGTCCCAACCTGCTGAGCAAGTTTTATTTCTACCATTATAGTAAAACAATTCCATATTTTGTGCAACTAAATAAAAAACGGAAAATTTATACATCATTTTGCGTAAAGTTTATGTTCTGCATAGTTGTTGGGAAAGCAGTTAAGGAACTTGAGAAATTACGCATTTCTTATTGCTTGCAAAAAAATCAATAAGCGTGTAAATTTTTGTAAACACGCCAAGACCCCGAAACGTGCTCCCTTCCAAACCCACCCACCTCCATAAGATCCGGCGAGCTGTGTTCATAAAGCCCAAGCAATTAGACAAGTCAACGGAGCGAGCGGTGTGGCTAACCACAAAAGCCATTAGCAAAGTCAATCATTGTTACGCTTTTCAAATGCTGTGCCCCCAGCTGAGGCTAAAGCTGCTGCTGCTCCAGCTGCAGTTATTGCAGTTACTTGTGGCAGCTGCGGCGCAGCCAGAGTTTGCAGCGTCGTCTCATCATCTAACCAAACGCATGGATCTAGAGTCGTGTATAGGTAATATTAAGTATATATGAAGCTTCCAATTATTTTTATTACTATTATTATTGACTGCCTCAGGTCACTTCGATGTGCACAAGAACACAATCATACGCACCGGCGAGTCCCAGGCCATAGGTGGCAAGTATCAGCAGGGTCTGGAGCTGGACACATTGGAGGAATGTGAGCGACTGTGCTGCGAGACTGAGGCCTGCGATGTGTACATCTTCGAGCGCAAGGCAGGCGGCTATTGCTATCTATTTGAGTGCGGTCCGCCTGAGAATTTCCATTGCAAGTTTACGCGACATGCGAATTATACGAGCGCTGTATTGACACCTCAGGTGCAGAGTACGATGGATGTGGCAAGTACGCCGCGGCCACAGTTGCCCCATATACCCAGCAACAACATATCGCAGCAGGAGTGGGAGCTGAGCAATCTCAAGCTGAAGCCGGAAGTTCAGCGAGACAAGCCCACGGCTGTGGTCATACCCACAGCCAGTGTTGCTTTGCCACTGGGCGTGGCAGAGTCTGCTGGTGTTGCTGCTGCGGCAGCATCGGCTCCAGCTCAAAGTGGTTCGTACTCGACTGACACATATTCATTATGCAAATGTGTTTCCAATTTACCCGTTTTCCGTTTCCAATTTACAGCTCCCGTTGCGCATTGTGGTCGCTTTCAGTTCAGTTGCCACTCGGGCGAATGCATTGCCGTTTACAATGCCTGCGATGGCATTCCCCAGTGCGAAGATGGCAGCGATGAAGGGCCGGAAGTGAGTTCAACCCCATAACCACATAACCGAAACATCACATTTCGACAGCTCATTAACAATTGTTAACCACCTTTTCAGTGCAATGCCGTTGCCTCGTCTCCCCCCAAAGCCAACAGCAATAACAATGCAGAGCAGTATCAAGCAGTGCCTCCCATTCAGCAGCAATTGCAGGTAACGCAGCAATCACAACAGCAGCAGTTACAGCAACAACCAGCAGTTGTTCTGGGACCACCACCGCCACCACCTCCACCACCACCTAGGGTTAATAATCGTGAAGATGCGGCTGCTTGGGCCAATCGCAAAATGATTACTGAAACTCAACAACAACAGCAACAACCTCAATTACAAGGCGAGATGTTGAGTACAAGTAAGTGCGATATTTGTATGCATTTGTTGAATAACGAACAGTAAATCTATGAAATGACGAGCAAATGAATCAATTTTATTATGAAACTACTAAGTATGATATCATCGTCAGTACGTTATAAACTTAATTTTCGTCAATATTAAAATACTAACTTAATCACAAATTTTATACTATTTCCTGAAAATGTATTAATATATACAAATATTCTATTCTCAGATTTATTTAAGGCAAATCTTACACAACTAGAAACTATGAATTATTTTTAAAACAATTTCTTGAAATGATTTTATAAAAATGTAAATATTTTATTTTTTATTATCTCCTCTCAATCTTGCTTATTATTTACCTTTAAACGTCCTAAACAACTGAGAGTTCTATTCAAATAACCAAATAAGTATTAGGTATATGAAATTTTAAATTCTGATTTTTCTTAGATTTTGTTTAAATGGAATACGAGTATAATATGCTTACATATTTCGAAAATCGATCTTTTCTCTAATAACTTAAATACTTTCTACTAAATGCCCTTTCCAAGGCGTTGGCACAAATCCCCTTTCACAAATCCATAACAAGTTAGCTCCAAGCACAAATATTTATTGAAAACTATAGGAAAAGACCAACTAACTTGACACAAAGAGCAATCGTTGTCTTGTGTGTGACATTAGCACATAAATTGCCAGCCAAAGAGCATGCAGCTGAGTGGCTCCAATTTCAGCATCAGGCTCCAGCTCCAATGGTCAGACGCCAATTGGCTGCGGGCACTTGAGAAGTTGCTGGGAAAATGGCAATTACCCATCAGTTTTCATTGTTGTAATGGGAGTCACGTCAGTCAAAATTGATTTACGAGTGTGTGTTAGTGGGTAGGCGTGTGTATATGTGTGTGTGTTGTGGTTTCAGTGACTACTTGTAATTAATTCAATTAACTGTGCGTTTAACCATTTACTTCCTCAACAGATGAGCAGCTGAACAGTCGCATATTCAATCACAAAGGCGGCCTGCAACTGCAAGTGCAACAGCAATCGACTAATGCCCAGGGGCAGGTTCAGGGCCAAGCAGCGCCAGCAACACAGCCACAAAGTCAGGGGCTCCTTCAGTTGCCCGTGTACAATAGCAATAATAATGTTGCGCTCGACGGTGGCTCTTTGTATGGGATGTCGATGCCACGCAATAGCATTTATCTGACGGCACCGCAGCAGCACCAGCAACAGCAAGTTGTGAGTGTTCCACAACAAACTTCTGTTGTTAACTGGCCGCAAGCAGCAGCAGCACCAGTGCAAATTGCTATACCACAACCACAACAGAGTCACAGCTATATAGTTGCCGCGGCACAACCACCAGCACCACCATCGCCACAGCAAGCCATGCTGCCTGTGTTGAATGCAGCGCCTACACATGGAAAGAATCAGCTGGCTGATGAGGATTACGATGACTACGATGATGAAAAGTCCACAGAGCCACCCAAGAAAGTAAATTTCATAGAGTTCTTGCAGTAATTCATTTAATTAATCCATTTACTCTTCGCTAGAAACAGCGTAAGCATAAGAAAGTCAAAACCAAACCCGGCAAAGATCCCATTGAACTGGCACTGGAACAAAACAATCAACAGCAAGCGCCTGCGCTGCCTGTACCCGTTGCTCCCGTGCACGAGCAGTACAAGATTATACACGAGAATTTGGCGCTGGAGTTCCGTGATCATGATGGACACTCGGAGCGTCCAGGTGGCGCTGTGCTCTCGTTGTCACTGGGTCTGCTGGTGACTGCAGCGCTTGCCATACTCATTGGCTGCCGCATGCGCACAGTAGGAAGACGAGCGCGTCGTCTCGGCGGAAAGACGCCCTATTCCCAGGAGGCCGATTTCCTGGTCAATGGCATGTATCTGTAAGCTGGGGGATTGACTCTCAGATGGGCCAATGTTTAGCTGCTCCATTTGATCCATATGATTTAATTAAAAATAATGAATGTCAAACATATTTTATATAAACAATTATATACATAAACAATTATATATATAAAACAAATAAAACAAAACTTAAAAAATTAAATTTAAATTAAAGGAAAACAATTGCGAATTGAATTTACATTTTTAAATAATTTCCTTTATTTCCTTTTAATTCAAGTTTTTCTCATGCTCATAAACTCTTATTGTTTATTTCTATCATTTTTTTTGGGGTTTTCTGATGGTTTTCATTATTGAGTCTTTAAAACTACAAAATAATAGGAAGTTTTTATATTTCTTGGTTTTTCTTTCATTAGTTTTTTGTATGTGGCTTTGATGTTAAAATACGACACAAATGTCGCAAATGTTGCGCATTCCTATTTACCGTATTTGATTATTTATTAATACACAATTTTTACAGCACAAGAATATAGACAAAGGACAAATTTGATGCTTACAGATATCACATTAAACCAAAAACTAAATAAGTGTTTTATAAATAACAAAATGGTTAATTTGTCATCGAAATTTGGAAAATATTTTGTCTTAATTGTTGTATACATTATTTTGTAATTCGTTTATACATCGAGTCTTTTGTCAAGAATTAAATTGTTTTTTAATTGTATGTGGCAAGTTATAATTGAAAAATTTTGCCGCCCTGACGATTTTGTTTGTTGTTGTTGATGTGTTAATAAGTATATTTACTAAAATAGGCTTTGTTTGTTGTTTTTAGTTTAGCTCCATTTTGACTTAACACTGTACAGATATACTCGTAATGTAAACTAATTGTATTTATAATTATTATTATTTATTTATGTAGTTGATTAGTTTATATGCCAATGTGCAATTTCATGATGCGTTGATTAATGTTTATTATTTCCTGTTTGGGACTGTGTTTGTTTGTTTTCTCTTTGTGTTGGGATATTGTTACGTTGTTTGACCCGAAAACAGAATGAAATATTGAACACATCTTTTAAATGGTTTTTTTTTACATTTTTAGCTCATGCAAATGTGTTGTCTTTGTGTATTTGGAGTGAAATATCAAATATAAAGTGAATATTTTTATATGTTTTGACGGTTATTGTTTTTCTGGTTGGTTTAGCTGTGGGTGTGTGTGTGTGGGTGTGTGTATATGTTGTGTTAATTTAATAGTTAGCGTACTTTAATATTTATATTTATAATTTGCGAAATTTCGTTTCTTTTTGCAACTTGTGGTACGTGTGTAATGCTGAGACTTGCGCATCATGTTGCGTACCTAAAGGGTATATGAAATTTTGGATCAGTTGATTACTGGTTGCTACATAGTTCTGTAGGTAGTACTTACCGCTTTGTCCAAAGACGCGCAATTCGATCGTGCTCCTCACGATTTTGCAAATATTGCGTGGCAATGCTGCCTACCAATGGATCAGCTGCAAAAAAAAACAAGTCAATTAAATGTAAGTTTATTGATTAGCATAGTTTACGCACCAGGATTGCAATCTGTGAGCAGGGAACAAATCGAGAGTAAAACTTTTGATATGGTCAACGCTGGCGACCAATTGTCTTTCAATATGTCCAAGCAAATGACGCCCTGGCTATTGATATTACAGTGATAGATGCGAGTGCGAAATGTAACTTTGGGCGGTTTGAATGGATACTCGGGCGAGAAGTGTATGTCAAGGAAGAAAACACCACCCTCATACACTGATCCAGGTGGTCCCAAAATGGTGGACACCCACTCATAGAGATTGTCCCCTTTGGGACCGGCACTGCAGTTGGGCGGCGGATCCAATGTGATTTCAGCCAATTCTTTTTGTATACGTTTGGCTGATGTGCCCAGGGCTTTGGATATTCTAGGCGTTGACTTCGTATCCTTGCGTGGCTCATCGCTCGTTGCCGTCGAACTGGAATTATTGCTGCCTGAGGCAGCATTTGCGGCAGCAGTTCCACCGTTCGTATTGGCACCACCGCGTCCCCGTGCTGGTGTGCTAGCTCCTGTGGTTTGATTACTAGAGGCAGTGCTGCTGGATGAGCCAGCGGTAGCTGTGGCTGCAACGCTGGAGCTGGTGGCGCTGCTGCCGGCACCAGACGCCGTTGCTGGAGTTGAAGACATGACGCTGCTTACAGTCTTTTCTGTTGTTTATCTCAGTTTCTGGAAAGTCTGCAAAAATCGTGGATTGTTACCATAAGTATTCGTGTGCCAAATATACAGTATATATTCGTTCTAAACTAAACCAGTGGTGTAAGTAGTTCACCCAAGTCGAATTAGATAAGTCATGAGTGTCTTGCGACAGGTCCTTGACCTCTTTTGCTATGCGACAAAAAAAAACAACCGGCAAGTAATTTGTAACATTAAGGGCCCAGAAGTCTCATGCAAAATCTATTCATTTAAAGCCCCATCGGATTAAATGTAATCACCAGAGCGCGCGGCCCGTGCAGAGCGACGCAGAGGCAAGCGGCCATTTTGGCAAACGCTACAGCACACAGTGGCAGCGGTTGGAGTTTGCCATTGGCCGTGACAAAACGTGTGCTGCTAACACATTTGGTTCAATGTTTAAATTTAGCGTCACTCAATAAATGGCATTCATAAATTAGTTGCTTGCACGCGGTTGCAGTTAAAAATCAATCAGCTCGTCGCAGACATTTGCAAAACGCTGTGCTGCCTATTGCCGCTGCGGCTACTGTCGCCACTGTCATTTGGCTGCCGATCGCATGATTGCACAATTTTCAAGCTACACCTCAACATATTGTCAAATTGAGACAAAGAACTGCACGGGGTTTATTGTACAATACGCACCTTTTGCGCAAAATTTGATTACTTTTACGTCGCGAAAACACTGCAAAATTATTCTGCTCCCTTCTGTCGCGCTCTCTCTATCACCGTCTTTCGCTCTTTCACACTGTCTCACACACTGTTGGTCGCGTTGTTTCTGCTGTTCTTTGTTCGGTGTGCGTTGCTAAACTTTGTGCACTTTTAACTTTAATTGTACCGGATATAATTTCTTGTTAAATTGTAACTTCATTGAAATTTGCACAAATGTTGGTCGTCGTCGAGCAGGCAGACAAGCGGTCGGCCGCTTTTAATATTTCTTTTGTTGTTAAATTAATATCGATGCAGTGTTGTTATCGATAGTTATTCGAAGCGTGTGCAATATATCGCCGGTAAACACTGGTACTGCTACTACAAAACAATATTTTTGGAGCAAAAAAATTTACATTTTATTTAAACTTATTAGTTTCTTATAACTATTAATAATTGAATATTGTCAAAATTTTACTTTGTTTCCATATTTTCTACTGTTGCTTTTTTCGACTTAAATACGCGCACAGTGTTATCGGAACCGCCTGAAACAATATATTTTGGATTCGTCCAGTCAATGTCCAGCACCTTTTCGCCATGTCCAAGCAAATCGTAGAGGGGCGCTTTGGGACTTCTGCAGTCCCACAATTTATTCTGGTTATCATAGGCGCCTGACACAAACAGAAATTCTTCGGTAGTTGACCACATGACCGCCTGCACCCATGCGTTATGGCCCAAGTAAGTATTCCGCACCACAGAACCCTCTGTAATTCATTCAATATTCGTAAAATGCTTTAAACACAACACTTTAGTGTCAGAATTAACTCACGATTTGTACGAGCATCATAAAGACGAAGATTCTTGTCCGCCGATGCGGTAACAATGAGGCGGTTCAAGTTGGAGTAACTTGCATCGAATATTGACTTGTTCGTGGATATTTCCGTTTTGATGCCCTCGAGGTTCAGATCCCACACTTTGAGCGTGTGATCCCAGCTGCCAGTAAGCAATGTATTTCCATCCATCCATTGCACTGCTGAAATGCTCTCGCGATGACCTTGCAGAGTCAGTTTTGGCGTCTGGAAAGGATAGATAATTATTATACAAATAACAAAAACTGAGGTGGATACTTACTCTAACGCCGCTTTCTTTGGCACGCTTTGATGCACCCTCAACGCTGTCCTCTAACTCAGCTGACCACACCTTTAGCATCGTATCCCAAGAACCAGTGGCAAAGCGCTGAGCATCTGGACTCACACTAACGCTATCAACGCCACGCTCGTGGCCTTTGCATACCGATATGCATTCCACAGCATTCGAGTCAATGTTCCACTGCCACAGCATGGCAGTTTGATCCTGTGAGCTGGAAACGAAGCGTCCATAGTCAGCATCCAATGATATCCAGTCCACAGCTTTGATGGGTGCCGTATGTCCAGGTATGGTGAGCTTATGTTTACCCTTGTTGGTCCAGATATTAATAGTATTATCATAGCAGCCGGTCAGAATCCATTTACCGCGTGCCTTTACAGCTGACACCCAATCGTCGTGCAACAAGCAATCCTGCGGTTCGGGTGCGGGAAATCGTTCCACATACTCAATTTCAATTGCATCTTCGAAACTGATTGCTTTCTCGCGGAGATGATCGCATAGACGACCGCGTAGATACTCATCGAACACCAGAAAATCAAAGTCAACACCATCGCTTGCTTGATTCTGCAGCAATGCATTTAGAAATATGTTCAACTCGGTAGTGGCGACGCTGCCTTCGATCGCATAAGGAACATCGGGCACAGCATAACTAAAAATTGTTGGTTTTAGTAATAGTTGATCATCGCTTCTGCTAAACTCACTGTTCTTGTTTGGTTTTCAGGTGTACCTGCACCTGCCCCTCTCCGTTCTCTGCTTCCATATTCCCGCACACGTGCGTTTCAATGCGGTGTTTTTGTTGTGGTTTGCTGTTGATGTACAGTCGCCGGGCTGTACAAATTTTGGTTGCTTGAAGCACGCGGTTGCCTTAAACGCTTTGTGAAACTTATAAAAAGATTAGTTTGATTGCAAATTATTAATAATTTTCTTTTTTTTAAATTCGCTAAATAATTGTGGTGGCCACAAATAATTTAGTGATGATTGAAACCAGCGAAATAGTGTTTTATCGATATGAGCGATTAATGATATTTTCGATATTCGAAGCGATGGTTACAGTAATAGTATTACTACTAAAAATATTTAATTCTGACATATACATATATTATAAAACATTAATTAAATAATATTAAAAAAAAGTAATAGAAGAAAAGTTGCGTTTATAAGTAATTGACCTATCGATTTTCTAAAAGTGTGGTGGATAACGATCACTCTACATTAAGTGGACTGCCAACTCGGGTTTCGTACCGATTATGTGCAAATGACAGTTACGATATATTGTCGTTTGTTTGAAATTTAAAGTACAGTGCAAAATTTAAATCGCTGGTAAATATTTTTCAGCAAACCCGAGGAAAACAAAACGGTTGAAAACGAGTGTCACTTGTCGTTTTGTGCGCTATACGTATATATTGTGTAAAACTTGCAAAACATGATAAATAACTAATATTAATGGTTTAATAATTAATATTGATATGCTGCGCTTGTCATGAGTGTAACCAATATATGCATTTGGGTATTTTGCGATTTTACTGTTTTTGGTGTCAGTTGTTGTTGTCTTACGCAAAAAAAAATTTTAAAACCATGGTTAGCTACCAATTTACAATTTGGCTCTTCATGTCTCTTGCAATTGTTAAAGTTTATTAATACTTGCTTGGCTGCGGTCATTAATGAACCAGATAGCAATGCCTACACTTGAGGGGCACTTGATCAACCACTTTTGTCACTTGATTGTGCACTGGAAGTCTGCGTGGAAGGTTAAGCGCCTCTTGACATTTCTGTTATTTCTGTTGTGCTTTAACCTTCACAACAATAGTGGACAAATGCTCAATAATAATTTTATTATTTGCCTGCTCTAAAAATAATCATCTTTCATGTATTAGATCTGGCAAAAAACATGCAATGGTTAGATTATAAATTGTTTTTGTTTTTTTTTTTTGTAATGTACGTTACTTTTATTTGACTTCGACGAAAACCAGAAATGAACAAGCGAAATGTTTGCTGATGCCAGCTGACTTTCCAGGCACAGCGCAGCGATCGCTTCCAGCGATGGCTCAGCTTATAAAATGAGCATGGCGCCTGCGCAGCTGAATCATTACAACAAAGCACACCCGTCAGGTAAGACGACCATCGAGTGTGTGAATAGATTTCAAAATAAAGCAAAACGCGTGCCTCGCTTGCAGTAATCCAGTACAACAATTCACAAAAAGAAATCATGAAACTCTTCGCGTTGTGTTCCCTTCTGGCCGTACTGTTGTTGGCCGATAGCGTGCGTTGCATGCCACAGACGAGAGATGGTGCCGCTTACACAAATGAGGCCATTCGGCAGGCACAGCAGACGCTACTGATCCCAAAGGATGCACAAATCCAGAATGTGCAAGAGGGCATCGAGCTGGGTGCCTATGAGCAGATTCCCGGCAATCAGCGCATCAATCTCTTTGACATCTTAGGCGATACCGTGCCTTCAGAGGTTATAAACAATCTGCAATCGCAGGTTGATCAAATTGGACGCAATTAATTGATTGCCCATTCACCATACATATCATAAATCATAATCAATTTTGATTTGGATTTGCATTTTGTTAAGTTTCACAAAACATAAACATAAAAAAACTAAAAAAAAAAAAACAAAAAGAAAACAATAAAACACAAAAATTATTTAAGTATTTGAAATTGATTTTTGGTCTTCGCATTGAAAGCGAAAGTGCTGCTCCTCCAAACCAGTTGGTTCCTCCAATCGAAAGTGCTCGCTGGGGTTGCTATGGCGTCTAATGCAAAGACTTCGACCCAGGCGTAGACGAAGACGAAACCAAAGACTTTCTCTCGCCAAGATCCCGTGGCGCATACCAAATTAATCAAAAGTTCGCTTGCAGCTCCTCTACCTTATTACATAAGTTCAACTTACTTTTCTCTCCACTTCTTCTTCTTGTTTTGATTGTTGTTGTATTGTATTGTACATTACAGTTCAATATATATTTTTAATTTGTGTTGTTGTTGCCCACGGGTAACCTGAGTTGCTTTTTGTGGTCTCGGTTGCCGCTGCTGTTGTTGTGGCAACTTTTGATGTTGCTCTTGTGATGCAACAATAGTAGTTGCCGTTGCCGTTGTCGTTGTCGTCATATTTGTTGTATACGTTTTGTTCATTTAATTTCTTGGTAATTGCCACCGCATGCACTTGCATATTTAATGAGAAGTCATGCTATTGTAGGTGTGGTCATTGCGCAATTGTTGCTAGGACAGCTGGTCAGCTGATGTACCAATATCATCCTCAGTTTACAGCAACCTCGCTCTTTACAGCAAATATATTCAGAAAAAAAACTATTTCGGCATGCCGAAGTTGAAATGCCCTTAAAGACTAAAGCAAGCCGTACATCTTAGTTTCAAATTAAGATTTTTTTGCGATAGCAATTCATTCCGTCCAGATTTGGTGTTTCAACTGCAGCTAATAAAAATAAGTAGCTGGATTAAATACCATAACGATAATTTCAGAACTATTGTAGTTGAGTTTACATAAAAGTAAGTGCGTGTAATAATAAAATTAGTTTTATTACTATTTGTGTTCTTTTATTATTATTCATATACATGAAAATGAACATCATACTAAATTTACGCTAGTTAAAGTAATTTCCATATTCAATTTTAAATATAATTGTGCGAATAGTTAATGCTTTACATAGCTAAACTTTTTTCATATTTTTATTTAATTTTTCGCTCGCTTAAACTAACTAAAAAATGACTGCACTTTTGACACTTTTCCATTATTTAGTTATGTGCACATATACTCGTATAGTATTTTTATAATTTTTTGTTATTTGTTTATATGATTATGATAATAGTTTATAAATTATGATTAAAGTAATTGCTTTAAATTAAACTTTTCAATACTCAGTCTAAACTTAAAAGCTTTTCAAATCGATCGAGGACTATATAATTTGCATTTATAAAAAAAACATCACTAGAGCAAATGGATATGTTTGATTATGCAATAAATTAAATATTAAATAAAATCATAGTTAAACATAATGTTAAAATTTCATCTTGTGGGTGCTTTATGTGAGGGTGTGGCAATGTGAAATGGTTTTTGAATTTTTGTTTTCGTTGACTTTTTTACGACTTTTTGCTTAAAGTAGAAAAATGTTTGGTTATTTATATGAGAATAAATAAGAAATACAACTAGGCAATTATTTTACACACTTGATGCAAATACGAGTAGTTGACAAAAATAAACATATCTACATATGTTGTATATTTATTGCATTTTGGGAGCCCAGCATTTAGTTAATCGGTTATTCTTCTTGTCCTTTTAATTGTTGCTAATTATTTAGGGATAAGTACTTAACTAGGTATACATAAATTCAAAATTGTAATTGATGTTGATTGAGTAGATTTTTTTTTTCGATTTTATAAAATTTTAATTTGCAGTCTATGGAAATAATAAATTTTTTTTGTTGTCCTTTCGTGCTACTTAAACATAAGACTTTTTGCTCACTTTGCTGTTGTTTGTTTTGTAGGCGATTGCTTAACGATAAGTGCCTATCGATATCGATGCTCAACTCTACTAGATATTTAGAGCTGTAATTGCCACAACAATCGCTGCAGTAAATTCAAATGTGGAAATCATTTACAAATTGATTCTTCCTTTTATCTACTGCAGTTATTTCGAGGGTAGTTTGATAATTACAGCTTATATATATATTATAGTATGTATTTACACCAAAGTTTGTGTTGTGCTACCACTCAGTTTATTCGCTGTAGGTAGAGTCTATCGGGACGCAGTGCCGCCCCCGCATCCCCGCTAAGCTCTATGAAACTCTTCTCGGCACGTGCCGACGCTTTGCCTGCCACAGTCTGCTCCTGGCTCTCTTCAAGCTTAATGCTCTCGGCATCTGCCTTGGGATCCTGTCCAGTGCTGTGGGCCTGGCCAGTGCCTAAGCCCAGCTCATCAATATCCTGCACGGGCACATATTGTGATCTTGGCGTGGTTGGCTCACGCAGGTCTCCACTGCCACTGCCGCTGCCACTTTCCAGCTCAGCGCTAGTCTCATTCTCGCTGTGATTACGCCTAATCTTGGCCAGCTCACTGACGTTTTGTATGCGCGTCTCTGCGGAGCTATCCTCGGCGCTATACATCAATGGCACCTGCGATAAAGAGGAGCCCTGTGCCTGTATTTGATCCGTGGGCGATGGTAGCGGCTGATAGAGTTCCATATCACCACTGCCGCTGCCATTGCCGCTGCCGCTTCCGCTCGCTTCCATGGTGGTGGCTTCGGTCACCACCTTGGTGCGCTTGTTGTCGCGCTCAAAGGCGCTCACAATGCTGCGCGGTTCATCCTTGTTCTCTGCCTCCACAATATCCTCGAGTTCAACTAGTGGAAAGTTGACATCACGCAGACTGAAATCATCCTCGGGCAACGATGGGTAGGCTGGATTTGATTCCACCTGCGGCACATCATCCTCCTCCATGTGAAGCACTGAGTGTGTGGAACTACTAATGGGCGATTCACTGCTACTCATAGGCAATCCCTCAGTGCTCACCTCCAATTCCGCTGTGCTATTTTCATAGACATAAGTGGAGCTCAGATCGTTCAGTGGTGTGGGTGACTCGGTACTCAGCTGGCGCTCAGTGGTGCTGCTGCCGCTGGGTCCCTCTGTGGTGGAAATGATGTGATAAATATTATCACTGCCCGCTGTATCCGGTTCCAGTTCAGCAACGGCAGCTCCACTGTCCACAAGTGCATCTCTAAACCCATTCTGTATGAAAGTGGAGCTCAGACCATTGAGCAGGCCATCGGCGTTGCTTGGCGCGCCCTCTGTGGTGTATTCCCGTTTGATGTTCACTTTGCTGGGATCACTCTCGGCCAGCGGCTGCAGTGCGTCTGAATTGTAGATGACCAGTGGCTTCTGCGACTGCTGCCCAGCTGGTCGCTCTATGTAGCCGACAGAGGCGATGAGCTTTAAGCTTTCGCTGCTGTTGCTGTTGACTGGAAGTGCTTTTTGGTTTGTGTCTTGACTAAGTGCTGAGCTTGACGTTGGTGTTGCTGGCGTTGCTGTTGCTGCTGCTGCTGCTGTGCTAACACCTGCTGCTGTTGTTGCTTCTGCTGCGCCTTCTGTTGTTGTTGAGGTGGTTGATGTTGCTGCTGTGCTGTCAGCAATTGCAGCTGCTGTGGGCGACTCGGTGCTGAACACTTTGCGTGTGGGTATCGCCTGCTTGACCTTGTGATTGTCATCGGTGATGCGTATCTCTGATGGCTTGGTTATCTCCTTAATCGTAATGTTCCAATTGAAACCCACAGGCGCAGGCTTTGCGGTTGTCGTTGCAACGCTGGGTGTCTCGACCGCCAACGAATTGTTGTTGTATTCCACTACTACGCACAGGAGGTGGGCAATTGTGATTAGCTGTAATTTAGGGCGGACAATTCAAGGCACTTACCTGGACAATTGTCGTACTCGGGACAGCAGCGACCATGCACGTACTTGGGCTGGCAGTCGTCTCGCTGGAAACAGGTAAGGGGTATGCACTTAATCTCGCCACCTGCAACAGCAACAAAAGTGTTGTCAATCTGCCTAAAGGAAATGGGAGGAGAAGTTCCTCTGAACTTACCCTTGCAGTAGCAGACCCGACACGGTGTTTCCGGATCAACCAATTTATAACCATTCGCATAAGTTTTGCCATCTTTTTCGCAATCTGCAAAGTGTACAACAAAAAATGAAGACCGTGGCCATTTGCATAACTGAAAAGAGGCATGCAACTTACCGCATTTATAATCGGGACAACAGTGGCCAGTGCGCTGGATGGCGCGGCAGCTCGTTTGCTTCTCGCAGTTCACCGACGTTTCGGCCACCCAGAGGCCATCATGCAGGCATTGGCCTATAAACAATTGAAAAAGCCGCATTGTTTGGGTGTTTTCTTTTTCTATATGTTTTTTTTGTGGTCTAAAAAAAGTGGCCAAAAAGAGATAAACTCCCGCCGAGAACTTACCTTGTGGCTGCTGTTGCTCCAGCAGCGATTCAGTGCTGCTGCTCGTATAGGAACTGAGGCCGCTTGGCGTGACCGCGACCATGACGACTGTGGAGGATGCGCTGATGTCGGTGGGCACTGAAAAGCGAGACAAACAGAGTGTAATGAGAATCAACAATAGCGAAACTACTGGAGACACAATGAGCGAAAGAACGATCCTTGGCCCCTTGGTACATATTTGAATGAATGACATTTTGATAACAGTTGTTTGTTTCTCCCTGTTGCTGATGCTGTTTGCTAGCTATAGCTATTGTTGCTGCTGCTGGTCAAGGTAAAATGCTAACAAAATACGGCAAAAGTTAAATGAGTTTAGTTTTAGTTTGGCCTTTTTTTTTGCCGCCCCTTCTTGTTGTCAGTTGCACTCGATGGTTCCCCCGCATATTATTGTGTTTGCTGCCACAACTGAGCCCAAGCTCTTAAATTTCATTGGATTTTTGCCTTGCAGGCTTTTCACTTGTCCATTGTCCTTTTGTCCTGAGCCTCTGTTTGTGTTCCAACAATCTGACTACATACATATATTTCTCTCTCTTTTGCTGTCATTTTGACTCCCGTTGACAAATGATTAAATATGCGCCAGCATTAATCATACGCACTGTCTGACACGGACTGGTATTTTTTAACAGCTCCTTCGAATTTTGTCAACTCTCAACGCATCTTTGTCATACCCCCAAAAATTGTTTTGCTAGCTGCTTCATTAGATTGCTCATTTCTACACATTGTTTTCATAGTTTATTTTCTTCTGTTACTCCCCGACAACAATTGGGTTTAGTGTTCTGCAGTGAAACAGACCTTTCTGTAAGCTACATATCTGTTTACTAGCCAGAAATGCTGGAGAAACTGTAAATCTAATTTTCCTGATAAATGATTCTGTTTGGCCAGCTACACTATCTGGAAATGAGGCAAATTTAACACAAATTGCGCAGCGATAAATTAAGGAAAATGAATTGGGGATTCTCAAAAACTTTTTTAGATTTAGTCATTTTTTATAGCTAAATTTTCCTTGTTATTTTACAATTATAGAAGCAACAGAATTAAATATTTATAGGATTTGTAATTATTAAATTCATCATTTAAATATAATTGCATAAATCTAAATAATTATTTAATTTGTTTATACCTTATACCCTTTTCTAGAGAATTTGTGGTTACAGGGTATAATTATTACCACAGTATACACTGAGGCCCTTCTTCCAATTCTCGAGCTAAATTCATCTTTGTTCATTAATCTTGCTGCAATTTGATTATATTGAATTACTTTATTGATTAGAAATGCGTACATGCTCATATTTTCTATTGTTTGCATTATTAGCCCTTACTGCCAAATGTAATTTAAGTTGAATAGTCTTGCAAGCTTAAAATTATTTTTAAATTTTTGTTTGGAAATAATTGGTATTAATTTCTATATCTTTAGTTAAATTTCAAAGACTAAATGTAAATTAAGCAAGAACTGCATGTGAGTGTTCATTTTACTTAGAACTCAATTTAATCAACCCTGGACATTGAGATTTGTTTAATTAGTCAAACAAAACTCAGCCACTTATTGCTGCACTTATTATTAGCTCAATTTTGAAAGTTAAGTATTAGTAGCAGCACTTCCTAAACACGCTTTGATAATCTGTTCTATTTAAATATTTTATGCTTGAGCTCCTTTTGCAGCTCGGGCTCATCACTGACATGTGTAGCGTGTGCATTTCAAGTCTCGTATTCGCCGTACTCTGGCTAGCTTATTTCAGACAAAAAACATAATATATACAAACGTATAGTATGTGTCGCGAAATGTTAAAATGATTTTGTGTCCGGGACTTGGCTGGTTTTGTTATATAACACGCGAAATTTGAAACGTTGCAATTAGCTGAACAGCTTCCCGTTTTCATTGTAGAACGCAATGCTAATTCCGCGACTTCCCATTGTAGTTCTCTCTCTTGTGATTTCTGTATTTTTTTTGCTTTATTTTGTTTTCTTCTTGCTCGACGACGCGTCTCATTTCAGCTGTAGGTGTGTGTGACTGTCTGTGACTTTAGGGTATGTCCGCTAGTCTAGTCTGTCTGTCAGTCAGATTTTTGGCTGGCCACACGTTTTAAATGAGCAAAATTATTATGCGAATTATGTAGAACAGTGGCCAAAGCAACAACATCAACAGCCACTACAATTCTGAAACTTATGCGACTGAAATATGCTCTATAGGCTACTTTGCATATCTTCTTAATTATCTAAGACAAACTTATTTAATATTACTTACATAATTTTTTAACTGAAGAAATTAATTTATAAATGAAAATTATTTTTAAGAAATACTTTGTGTACAGGGTATCACAGCAGCAAAAGTGGCAGTGCTAAAAAAAAAACCTGCAAAAATGGTTTGCCACAAGCGCAATTCGAGTCGTGCATGAAATTACGTATACGCCACCGCAGAGATCTTATTTAAGATTTTGCTGGCGCTTCTTTATGATTCTCGTAAGTCGTACTTAAGATTGTCGCCTTTGTCTCAGCATCAACTAAATTTATTGTTGTTGTTGCTTTCAAAATTGCATTGGAAATTAGCATTTGATTGTTTGTTTTCCGCACAAATTTCGTATGCAAATGTGTACGCTGATTCATGGTCATAAATTGCATTGATTTTTTTTAATTTGTGTACCGTTCTCCACTGCAATACCTCTGTGACTTATCGTGCTCGTTGTTCTCGTGATAAATGATAAGAGTAATTTGGCTCAATTGTAATGAGTAAACGAGCCGCAATAAACAGATGGTAAACAAATGAAAATGGCCACAAAGATAGCGGCTAAGCCGCACTATTAATAATACTTAGAGGCGGCCCATTGATAAATATGGTAGCAGTTAAAACCAGGCCATAAATGTCCGACTACAACAAATAACAAATCATGCGGCGAGTGGCGAAGGCAGCGCAGAGCTGAGGTGAAACTTTCAACCATTTCTGGCCTGTCACAATTGCTAAGTCAAGCAGCATGTCCTGCGGTAGTCCTGCGCCCAAGCCCAGCGTGGGAATTGTCTATCCAACTGTCTGTCTGTCTTTCCTGCTACCCGCTCTCTTTGCGCCCACTTCATGAACTACTCAACTTTGGCTTAAGACGGAGACGAGCCGGCTGGCAGGCCATTATGAGATTTTCAGCAAGTGGCTTCTCCCTCTCCCCTTCGGGGGGCACCCGCAGTGTCATGGAAAATATCCTGTTATGGTCTCCACTTAAGCAGTTTGCGGTTAGTTAGACAGAGAAGCTGTTTTGTTTATGAAGTGCAAGTCGCAAGTAGCAGACTCTTCCTCTGTGCTCTGTGAAGCGAGAAAATAGAGTCTGAAATGAATTTCGTTTGGCTCATAAATTGTAATTGTGATTGCACTGAATGCAGCTGTAATACTTGGAATTTATGTGCTGTGAAACTCACAAATTCTACCTCAAACTTGTCTGTCTTGACATATCAATTCTAGCATATATTTGTTCGCCTATTGTTGCCATAAAAACTCACAGACTTAACGGCGCGTAAGTCAGGCAGCTGAAATGTCATACGAAATTGATGTTTAAATGGCATTCAAAATAAAGTACTTATAAAAAAATAAATTTAAAAAAAAAGGAAACAATGACAATACAGTCAGACAAATGACAACAAATGAGCATTTTGAGTGTTGTCTACTTTTCGTTTTTTTTGTTTGTCACACTAAAAAATGATAAATGAGCCACAAACTCGAGAAGGGGGATGAGAAACAAATGTAGAAAACGCACAGCTAGAGGAAAGCTAGTCAGAATAAATGCAAACTCATCGGCCAGCACAAAAACAAAGTCAAGAGAACAAATTATACGCTTAAATAGCAGGTGATATTCATAAGCATTCTAAGATATACTTTGGTTGCAGGGCATGACTGCGCATTGAAAGACAAGTTGATAAGAGTAATTAGCCTTATCGAAGTCATAGCTAATTAATTCGAACAAGAGAAAGCAGATAAATTTTCATTGGAAACATTTAGCTTAAATAATATTACACTTGTCGTATTTTCATTATTATTTAATTAAATAGAATTGAAAAAGTAGACAAATAGTACTGTTCAAATATTTGAAATCTTATATATTCACTGAATTCTTTTTATCGAATTTAAATAACATCAAGTTGTTCATCTTAAATTTCCTGATTCATCATCTTATTTTATCTCTTTCTTTTTCTGTTACACATTAAGTCCAGCCCCGACAACACCTCTCTTAAATTAGTTACAGGGTATCTAATACAATGCGACACGCAAAGGTATTTATTGAGCATTGCTTTACATTTCTCAACTGTCAGCGAACTTATCAAATAGTCAAAGGCGCAATGTGTGAAATGTTGCAGAGTTATTGTTGTTATTGTAATCCCTTGCTGTTGTTGTTGTTGTTAGTGTAGCCATCTAATTCGAACGAGCTGCGAGCTACAAGCTATTGTATACCTATAGCAAATACAGTGTAGATTGCATGCATTCACGTATTTGATAGAGATAGAGATACAAATATATCTGTAGGTTTGATTTTGTATCTGACGCTGTTTGCGTGTCGAGGTATCTGTTGGTTTGTCTGTCCATTCGTCTCTCCTTCCGTCTGGCTATGTATTTACCTGCTCGACATGCTATTTAAATTAATAATGCCGCAGTTTACAATGGCAGACTGCCAGCCTTTGTAGAGGCACAGCGGCGACTGTCATTAGGTGTATTAGCAAGCTAATTTAACCGATGCACATAGATACAAAGATATATAGATAGATAGATAGATAGATAGATAGAGATGAACAGTTGTTGATTGTTTGGTATGGATAAAGATACCGCAGAGTGCACGAGCCGCAGAGATCTGTCATAGACAGCTGCCTAATTGTAGCTATTTGAATAATAATACTATTTGACAGCCCAAGTACTCAATGTTTCACAACTATGTACGTAAAAGTGCTTGCGATTCACCAAAAATGATTATTATTACATCAAAAGTAAGTTTCATTTTCTACACACAAATTATTAAATAAACAAAAACAATAATAAAGCCGACAGTGCATTGCACATACGAGTATGCCATGTAAGACAGCCAGTATCATATCATTTCTTCATCGACAAAATTGACAAATTGCATAAGTGCGCACACTGACTGCTGGCTGACACTGTAGCTGTAGCTGTAGCTGTAGCTGTAACTGTAACTGTGACCAGCAGCCCAAGCCCTCTTTGACATGGACTTTATTCAATTTGCAGTATCTCTTGGTTTTTGTTGATCGGTGTTAAAGTGTAACACACAACATTAAACAGATGCCTGAGTTGAACGTGACCACAATATAATTACCCGCAGACTCGAGTCACATGCGCCACTTGTTGAAGCTATCTTCTGGTCCCAGTTTGTTGGTCTTTAAAAGCCAATTTACATGCCCGGTTCGGTTTGGCTTGGCTTGGCTTGGCTTGGGTTGGGTTTACCTTTGGCTAGGGCTTGTGGCTTGCTTTTGCCGGCTGCCCCGCTTTTGGCCCCTTAGCTAGGCCAAGTTACACAAAAACGGCGTTGAAAGTAAAAGTTTTAACACTTTTCATTTTAGAAGTTAACCCCAATCTCTCTCTCTCTGTCTCTATCCTTCTCTCTCTCTCTCTCTCTCTCTCTCTCTCTTTCGTTGTCTCTGTCAAGTGTATGTGGAACTGTTTTGGCATTATGTGTGGGTCTATTTGCTCTACGTATTAAGCTCAGAGACTTTAAACAAATTATGAAGCGTCAGCTGTCAAATGAAAGTAAGTTTTTGGGCCCTCCTCTTCGCCGGTCTTTTTTACTTTGCTGTGTTGTTGTAGCTACTGTTCAAGTTGCTGTGGATTTGCTTTTGTAATTGTTTTGGACATGAAAAGGCAGTCGTTATGGAGTTATACCATTTATCATGTTACATGGTATCATGTGTGGTTTTTTTTTCTCAGCAGTTTATTTTGATAAGATTTTTTGATGAGCAGTTATGACATTAATTAGCTGCTTTTTTAGTGTTATTTATTTATTTTGTTTTTTTTTAGGGCTTGGCCTTTGAGCTTTCTGTTTCATAAGCCAGCAAGCATGTTGTCATAGCTCTGCAATTAGGTGTGTGCATGGCTTGTTCTAGATTTCGATTTTTGAACTGTTTTGCAATAATATGCATTTGAATATTTAAGATATTTAGTTCAAGGGAGTAAGGATGCATATTTTTATTTAAGTTATTTAATAAATATTAATATGTTTTGATTGTCAACTCATTTCGCATTGTGAAACGAATTTACTCAACTTTAAATCATTAAATTTTTCAAATTAAAACATATTTGTAGATTTTTAAATAAATGTAAATACTCAATTTAACTCTGAACAGAAAATCGCTCTGCATTTAGTTTGTTTTTCTAAATAAAATCATTTGAATTTTCAAGACAAAGCAAATAAAATGCTAAGCTAAGCGAATTGTTGACTCATTTTGAGTCAGAACCAACTACTCTGCTTTGCTTTAAGAATCACGACCATACAAATGTGTGTGAAGAGTGTGTGTTTGGCACTCTAAGAGCATTATACTGGTAAATCGAGAATCATGGCAAAAGGATCTAAAATGCACACGTACTCGCCCACATACTCATACTTATAGTCACACTCCTATGCCTAGTAGCATGAGATTAGCTATCGTACAACAGCAGAGCTGTGGTAAATGCGAAATCATATTTGTGCTGCTTCCAGTGAAGGTGGTACGCATTTCTAAACTACCTATCATAATACGTGCTCCATATGCGCCAATAAGCATAATAATGCCTAGCCCCTCTGCTTCCTATGTAGACCAACAAAGCCAACAAAGTCCTTATGCAAAAACAACATCAACTGGGTCAGAGACAGAGCTGGAGTTGATTCGACTTGGTCTGAGTTTCGCTTGTTGTTCTCTTGGCCAGGTTGAACTGGCTACTTGCCAAATAACAAATCTGAAAACTTTCAAGAGAGACTTGGAACTTGGCCAAAGTTGGCCAGAGTCATGTTGTGTCGTGCCGTGTTGTTTCATGTCGAGACGAGAGCCAAATTGTGTGAAAAACGGAAAATGAGTCCCCAAGGATATTGCGAAAATATTATGAACTTCGATGATGAGCTAAACGCAGCTTTTGGACATAGCCAGAAAGCAAACGAAAGTACGCATTTTGGTACGGGCCAAAAAAGCTGTTGCTTCTTGGCCGTTTGGCAATTGTTCGGTTGGCTGGACTGGTTGTGGCTTAAAGCGGCTTTAACTGCTCATAAGCAAGCCCCACTGAACTGTATTATTCTGTTGTCCTTCCGCTCCTCCTCTACCTGTCTCTGTCTTTTTCCATACTTACGGCTGTCTGTGCTAACTACTAGATATGATGGGGTTGCCAGTTAGTAATTGTTTGCCTGTCCCTGCTTCTGTTGTGGCTTCTGTTTGCTTGCCTTTGCATTGGCCATTGGGCAAACTGTTGCTGTTTTCATCGGCATAGTAATCATTCCACACATTGCTGAAAATTGCAGTTTGAGTGCAATTTGTGCCTAGCAGCTTTGGTAAGGTAAGGTAACCAAGGTAACTTCGATTAATGATTGAAAAGTCCTAAAGGACAAAAATGTTCCACTGACAATTGCAGCTTCAGCCTAAAGTTGAACTTCAGTAATGTCTATACTTGTAACTTATATACAAATTTTAAATATGGACCTTTTTAAATATTGTGAAGGTTAACAAATATAATTCATTGTAAACATAAGAAAATAGAAAAGTTTTGATTGAAGAACTGAGAGTAAATAATATATTAATGATTAATCAATAAGTACATAAATATGTTTTATTGAATCAATAGAAAATAATCAAAGAATATTAAATGCAATTGAATTACACAAAGTAACAAATAATTTTGATAAACAATAAAATAAATCATTTCCAAATGAGACATTGTTTAAAGCGAAGCAAAAGAATGCGAAAATTTAATGTTAGCTAGTTAATTAGTTAATAATATTAGTTTATTATTAAATTTACAGTGAATAAAAATGTTGTAAATATTAAATAAATTATTTTGCTAAAGCAGGCAGGGTAAACATATCAAATTCCAAACACGATTCCCTTACTATATTTATGCGCAATCTTATAAATATATTTTTGTTCCTGTCAAACTTTATGTTAGAACGTGACTGGCTGCTCTCCATGTGTAGTCTACAGGGTAATAACAACTTTAAATTACAAAATATAAATAAAGGAAATTGCAAGAAAAATCAAAATATTTAGAAAGCTGGCAAAGCAAATCCCCGTTCTAATCCCAATTGCGGTGAAAGAGCAAACATCTGATGAAGGAATAGAAATAGTTCAAGAGGCTGTGAAGGAAGAGGAAGGACAACTGGAATTAAGCCACTTAAATGCGCTGATAATGTGTGTGGATTTAACTTTTGCCATTTCGCAGGGAAAGTGCTAAAGTTTGCAGGTACATAAAATTGTCAATGAATGACCCTGATAAGATAACAACAACAGCAACATCAGCGCCAGCTGATAACAATAATAAGGTGTGAGTTTTACCTTTGCTTTTTTTGTGTTCTTTTCTTCTGCTTTGCTTTGTGCCTTACCCTCTGACCAATGGCGACAATTTGTTGTCGTCTGCTTTTTTATGGCAGCAAAGTGGCGTTAAATTAAAGGATGGCTCCAAGTTGGGTTTTGGTTAGGGCGTTCGGGCTGAGGGGCGAGGGGCGTGGTTACTTCAACGGTTGGTCGACCCGCATTCACTTTATTTTACGCCGTTTTGATTTTTTCCTCTCTCACTCTGTTGTCTGTTGCCCCGCACTGTTTGCTGTAGTCGTAAGACTCCATTAAACAATTCAATTAAGAGCCGCGACATTGGTATGGGAAACATGGGACATCTTTAAAATGTCAAGCTTGACAGGAGCCAAAGTGTGAGGGACAACTGGCTGGGAATTAAAACATTTTATGCAAATTTCCATTTTTTTTTCGTTTTCATTTTATTTGCTAGCTGCAGGCTTCTGTCGGCTGCTGTTTGCTCAACGCTTAAGGTATTTACTTTTATTTAATGTATAAAATAAAAGTCGCACCAAAAGCAAGAAAAACATCAGCATGAGCGCAATTAAAAAGGCAGACATAAAAGTTGCGCCTAAAAGCTGGCAACAGTTCAAAAATTAAGTTGGAAAAAAAGCCTAAGCGGAAATTAAAATATTTCCGGTTTGCTGAAGAATTTTCCATGTTTTCTTTCGCTCTCTACATTTTTTTTTCCGTGGGCGTAGTAGGCTTAGACGTTTACAGAACTTGATTTTAATGCTAATTGAAGCGTTACAAATGTTGTAAGTGGAGGCTTAACAGCCTAGCTGTTAAATAACAATCATATGGAATAAATTATTTTTGTAGAATAAATTCAGTTTTTAACTCTTAGAAAATTATGCCATATGTTTTTTAGCTACTGCAGATTTTTTAAATTCTTGCAATTTATTCAACTATTTTCTGTTGCAATATTTCTTTCATAATCGAAGTATTTAGATCTTTAAACTATGCCATGAACACTTAACTGTAATGGAGTCTAGTGTTCGCCGCATATGCCATCAAGTCGTTCTCAATTTGATGACTTCTAATCTTGTCGTTATATTTATCATTGGCTCGGCTTGCTACTGGGAGGCCATCTATTTTGTAGCACACAGGACGTTGCATATAAATGAACAATAAATAGTTCGAAGGCGTGGTGAGCGTCATAAAAATTGCAATTGGGAGCCAACGTGCCGTATACGCAACATGCAGAAAGCAAAGGCATCCTTACTTGCTACTGATGTGCTAGCAGGCGAAGTTCTTAACGGTTTTGTGGCGACTTGATAGCAAAGTTATGACAAGGATTTATGAAGTATGCATCCAGAATGAGCAGCCAGTCGACTGGCAGACTCACAGCTTGCAGCCATTGACAAAATGTGCAACAATTTTAAAGCTGCAGCTTTAAAATGCGCCCACACACATGCACAAGCGCACACAAAATGTTGCAAGAGACCCTCAAGACGTTTGTCTTTCTCACGTTATTGAAATACTAACAACAACAATTTCAGTCGTTGTTGCCATTTTGTTTGCGCTGCTGTTGCTCTGTTGCTTGTCTCCCTCCCTGTTGTCTGCTACGTTTGTTTGCTGTTCCCAATTTTGTTTGCATACACACAATTCCTCAGACAATCCGCCGACGAAAATGTCGCCCACATTTGTCTCCCTCCCCCCTTCATGGCTCGCTTGGGGCAACAGGCCGACATCGTCTGCCTGCCAATGTGTTACATGCCACCTTTTGCCGGCGCCACACAAATTCGCATATAAATCAGCGTCACATTTGTGTTTGCTCCATTTTGCTCCACACTTGTTCCTTTTTTGCATTTTACCATATTGACACCGCCATATGTAAACATATCGTTATTTGCCCATTTACCCCATTCGGTTGTGACAAAGACAAAACAACAAACAGACGAACAGTCGCACAGTCGAGACTCCCACTGGCAGGCACGGCTTGCCTTTGAATGGCCCCGGAGACTGCTCAGTATTCCCCAGCTAATGGCAGAAACATGCTGCGGTTGTAGCTGCCGTTTATCCTTGGCCTAAGCCCAGCACAAGTACTATGTGTGTCGGAGAATAATCGTTGTCAATGTAATCGTATGCCTTATAAAACAGTGTATTTCAAATGGTTAAGTAATAGATATTTGAGTTGAGCAAGGTCAATCTATTTAACATTGCCATAATGTTTGCTATATTCTTTTAATTTAATCCTTCTAAGTATATTTATTTATTTATATTTCTTCATTATTATAAACACTAGAGCATTGACTTTCATGCTTTTGTTACCCTTAAGGACTCAAAAGGTCACGTACCGAGTGTATCCCAAGTTGACTACTACAGCTTAACCTCCACATACCTGGCGCATTCCCTTGTCGAGCTGTTCATTTGTACTAGTCGTATTCAGAGCCAAAGCACACTTTTACATCCCATGAATATAAATCCCATCTCCTGTGTGTACTGTCTGCGGCTCATTATAAAAACCGCGTGTGCTTTGACAGACATGTGATAAACTATAGGTATAGAAAGCATTGTTCTGACAGGGATTGCTAAAGTAAGGCGATAAAATGTAGTTTCTAGTCATTTAATATATTTGACTATCAAATTAAAATTAAATTTTACTCCTTTATACTTATTAGAGTCTGGTTCCATTATTGCTTACTCGTTTAATTTAAAGACATTTGCAAACTTTCTCTACAAGTATAATTTGAATATTTTTTTTAATTTCTTTATTATTCCTACTCCTTTATCAATTCCAAGACTTATATTCCAGATACGCGCAAAGCCGGGTAAAAGCAGCAAGTATTTCACATATACAAGATGAGCTTGATTTTCTTTTCATTTTCATTTTCATTTTCATTTTGGTAATAGCGCCACTCGTTTACTTGACAATTTTCATGTGAACTAGCTACAATTTTTCTTCGTCAGCCTGCGGTAGCACGTGGTTCTGAAGCAGAGGCAGAGGGGCAGGCAAACGATGCAGTGGCATTGGCAGTGGCAACAGCAGCCAGGACCTCAAACGAACCTGGTTTGCCTTATGTTTGCTGTGGCTGCCAACTATCAACGAGTGAAAAGATTTCTACAGACACTCAACACACACATGCATATAGAGCGCAATAATAACAACAAAGTGCTTGTAGGGCAGGAACTTAAGCAGGAAACAGGAAAAGCAAGTTCCACCATTTTTGTCTGTGCTACGTGACGTCTTTCTCTCGAGACGTCACAAGATTTATTGTATGCAAGTTATGTGGGTGTATTGCTTGCACAACTGTACCAACAGTATGTGTGTGTGTAGGTGTGTGTGTAACAAAAATATGCAAATCGGTTTTGCACTGCTGACGACTTCTTTCCAGCAGCTAGAATTGTGTTTAAAATCTGCAAAAAATGTGCTTCGTTTTAAGCAGCTGTCGATTTGTATTCCACATATCCTGCCGCTGTCAAATGGGTAGAATGGGTATGATAAACTGAAGTTAAAGTGTGTTAAAGAATTTTGCCATGTTTGCGGAATTTTTATTTCTGAATAGTATAATTTATTCTACATCTATTAAAAAATATTAAATAGCTTTTAGAGCACCTTTTAGGCGACCACTCTCTAATACATTGTACCTATTTTATATGCATTTGGTTGTCACACCTTAGCAATTGTGCTTTGTTTTGTTTCGATCGCTCTGGTTTGTTGTTGCACTTTGCATATTTTCACCTGACTACGTGTATTTGATTTGACTTTATCCCATTGGTACGATTACTCTTTTCCCCTCCCGTGCTTCACTGATCAATTTAAATGCACTTTTCATGACTTATCTTCAACTCTGCACGTTTTTGTTTTCCTGTTTTTACACTTTACTTAACTTTGAGTGCCTTTTCATTTTGTTTATGTGTTCAGTGTAGACCATAAAAGTGCCCTTAAAATGACCACACAACAACAACAGCTACTTGGCATGTTTATCCTTGAGCACCATATTTTAAAGAAGACTATTTAAAGAGCTTTAGGTTTGGCGAATAAATATGGTACGCTAAAAGATCCATAACCATTATTTTAATTATTTGAGTTTATTTTACTATTAGAAAAAGAAAACTAAAAATTCAACTTTATTAAACTTATTTTAAACATAAATTCAAATAGCTAAAGATTCAACTATACAATTATATTACAAAATTGTTTTATAATATCAAATTCACATTCTAGTTTAAGAACATTACAAAAACTGTTGATTTCACCCATTTAATATTCCCTCTGTTTTTTTACCTAGCACTGCAATTGGCAGCTTGTCGAGCAGGTAACTGGCAAGACTTCTTTTCTACGTCCACTGAGCCTTGTGCAAAAAGCCTTTGTGCCACATAGCCGCTTAATAGAAAATTAAAAAGGTTGAGCTATGAAAAATTAAAATTAATTTCCTGACTTTTAACCCAAAATGAGAGAGGGGACATAATATAATATAAATTTTGTTCTGGGTTACGTGCAACTAAAGGGTTACCCAAAGCTCTTTAAACCACGACATAATTTGCTGTAATTTAGTCAAGATTATTATTTAATACGATGAGTCTTTTTATGACAGGCAAGAAATGTCTGAGCAAGCCGCAGGACTTTGTGGTTTTGCTTTTAAAATCCAGAACCTGTAGCACACAAAAACGCAAAGTGCACACTCAAATTGCAGTTGAACAGCTGAATTTGAGCGTCGGCTTTGGGGCAGCTGCTGTCGCTGCACGGCAAACACATTCAAAAACCGCAACAGCCACTTCCGCGAGCCCCAGGACTTGCCGCACGACCCCATGACAAGCCCAACTCCTACTGGGCCGAAAAAAAACAGAGAACAACAGCAGAGCCAGCAGAAATGTTAAAAACAGCTGGTAAACACTCAAAGGACACATGTACACACACACTCAGATAGAGTATGTGTGTGCGTCGTGTCAAGCGCCTAAATGCAGCTTAGCATTTAAAGCGCTTTTCAAAATTTGCGCTCGGGGAAATGTTCTCGCTGGCTGCTTTTGCGTTTTAGTTGGTTGGTTTAAGGTTTTTTTTTTTTTTGGCCAGCCCCGTTGCCTGGCATTTATTTTGGCTATGCAAACTGTTTCCCTGGATATGAGGTAGACATCCACTGGCAACGATACAACAGGCCAAAGGGCAACTTGGGAGCCAATGCGAGGTAAGTGTTAATTTTGTCAGCGACAGGTTCATTTTCAATCTCATTTTCATTTCCACAAACTTGTTTATTTGTGCACTGCCTTGTCTCGTTGTCTTTACTGCGTGCTTGTGGAAAACGCAATTTGTGGCTATGTTGATGGCATCATCTGCAGCCGTGGATAAATTTAATGAGCAAGAGAATTAATTAAGAGCGAGAGAACTAGGCAATGCTGAGACCAATATCTAGCTTTAAGCTCTATACTCTATAAAGCCAAATTAAGTTTAGTTTCTTAGAATTTCTTTGAATGCAATTTGCAGTCAGCTCAACCGCATTGAACTCTTGACCTCCAACAAAGACATGGTCGGAGATTGCCACAATGCTGGTTGGCTGTTGCAAAATTGTTAAATAAATCAAAATCAAAATCACAGACCCTCAAGCCAGCTGCCAAGCAAAGTGCCAATTGCAGTGCCAAGCAATTGGCAACGAGGCAAGACTATGGACAAAAACAGGAGACGGCAGGGATTTGGTGCAACCCACATGCACTTGTTGAGGGAGTAAGGCAGGGGCAAGTGTTATTGATGTGCTTTTAATTGAGGTTTGTAGCGATGTGTGTCTGTGTATGTGTGAGTTATGCTTGTTTTTCTTGTTGTTGCTGTCATTTACAGTGTGTCTGTGCCTGGCCCGCTCGGCATATGCAGCACATGTCTTGTTCCCATGTCTCTTTCTTCAGTATTGACGACCGTCGACTGTCTACTGTCTCGTTCCATGTCAAATCATTTAACTCATAACGAAATTTTATTAGTGCTTCAACACAGTACAACAACACTTACCGGCATTCGTGTTGTGCGCCAAGCAAATCAAAATGGCCAAATTGATGGACCAAAAAATGGCACCTCCCACTGCGCTTCCTTTCCTTTGGCCATGTTGTCGTCGTCGTCCTCGGTGTTGTTGAATATTTTTGCCATATTTGCCGAGCATTTGCAAATTTATTTCCTCTGCAATATCGCTATCTGCCTGTTGATTGCAAATACCCAAATCCAGATCGAGCCTCAGTTGTTGCTGCTCCACATAACTTGTTCTAACACTTGTGTGCATCTTGTTCTTGTATTTGCTGCAATTACAAAGAAAGCAAAGTATTTATATGAAATTCGTGTCCAATTGAAACTAAAATATGCCATAATCACTGTCGCACTTTACTCAAAAGCATCAACCATCCAAGCAGAACTACACTGAGTATGCCCATTTCTCTGTCTTCCTTCCCTAGGCGTAATTTTTATGTAAGTGCTGTGCCCTAAGTTGTAAAACTTTTTCTTAGTTTTATGCATTTTTCTTAATTTATGCAAAGTCTGGAACAGCATCAACAGCAAGCGTCAAAAGTTTACGCAGCCCAAAAAAAATTCTACAAAACGAATTAAAGTTGATGCCCAAAGTTTAAGTGGAAAACTAAAAAGGGTCAGCTAAAAGAAAACTAATTGAAAAAGCATTGATTGATTTTTAACAGATTAATATATTCTAACTTATCAATTATGCATATTAATTGAATCTGTCCAATTTACTTGTGTTTTGCAATAAATTTCAATTGTGTTCAAATTTGTTTGCATTTACTGCGCATTGTTTTGCATAATTAAAAATATTTAATTTATTTAAAATGTATAATAAAAACTATTGTGTAAAAATAGATAATTTACTACCCTTAAATTACCTAGAAAGCACATTCATTTTAAAACCGTATGGAAAGAGAATCCCAAAGGCCTTTATAGATATTCACATAAACTTGAGTGTGTAATTTGGTTGTCAGAAATGAGTAAATGAAACCTATTTCAATTTGACTAGCGACTCCCAGGTGTCCAGGGATTCCCCGAGTTCAGTCAGGGACAGTCGAGACAAAAAGTTGATATTATTTAGATTAATGAACAGAACACAAACAATATGACAGACGGCCACTCGTAGCGGATTTGCTTGTCAAAATGCGTTTTCAGCTTGAGTGAAAAATGATGTGAATGAATGGATGAACGCGTGAATGAATGTATAAATGAGTGAACGAATCGTTTGTCCAATCAAATGTGTTGAAAGTCCGTGGGGCGTTGAGCATATCTCACATATCGCCTGCCATATTATTGAATTAAGCGAAAATCGTAGAACAATGCAAAATGCATAGTGCAAATTGCTGTACAATTTTAAACAAATTAAATATTAATTAGCTTGGCGTGTGCATGCAACTTAATTAATGTTTTTTTACGCCTTAGGTGTTAATAACATAGAAGTGTCTGATGATTTTCCCTGTCTGATGTTGATTGCCACCGGGCAACATCAGAAGCCATCGTTGTCAACGAATAATTACGTGAATTGCAAATATAATGCCATAAATAAATATTTAACCAATGTGTCAAATGTGGCGTCTGGTAAACATACTATTAAAAATACGTCTATAAATAAGTATTGTAAAATAAAATATACGATATATCGAATATAGAAATGCTAATTGGATAGATTTGGTTTGATTAATCACTTAGCTGAGGTAGGCGGAATTAATTCACAAAATTAACAACTAATTAATTTCAGCTGGATCCATTTATTGTGTCATAAAAATGTTATTAGAAAATTATCCATTGTTCTTCTTTTCTGTAGTATGCCTTGAAATGTATATTTTTTCACTATGTGTATCTCACTGTACTTAACATATATATATATAGAAACGAAGCAACACTTAAATGTTGGTAAAAATATTAAACATAACATAAATAACAGCACTTCGAAACGGCCACTAGATTTTTAAATTTCAATTTTTAAATTTTATACAAACATTTTTTATGAAATCCAAATACCATTGAGTTTTCAATGATTAGCATCTAAGAAAAGCAGTGTGAACAGATTTAATTGTATTTGTTTCGCTTACCTAAACAGAGCTCAAAATTTACACAACCAGATTTATAAAAAATACAAAAAAAAACTTTTTTTTCATTGAATAATTCGCTTATTTCTTGCATTATATTCTCGAATCATGCCTAGGCAGTCAGGTAAAAGTATACGAGTATAATATTGTTTTAAGTCAATTATAAATCATTTTAAGCGCACTTCAACAGGACCTGGACCAGCTGCTTATTCACTGCCAAGCACATTTGGGTTCGACAAATGCGATACTCGCTTGCGAAGGGGTCCACAGTATTCATTTGGTCGCAAACCTGATTTACCCCATCTTAAAAAACATGGCCCTGGACCAGCTGAATATAAAATTGGGCAAATCACTCGATATGGCAGCGCAAAAGGACTCGAATTTTCCATATTGCAACGAGGTCAACTCAATAAGCCAAATTCAGTGCGTTATGATTGATGCAATTGATGGGGCATAGAGAGGAAGAGAAAATAATGTATAGTATGGTCAGGATATGCATTTTATACTTGTAATTCTATTGTTGCTATTGTGTATAAAAGTGCTGGCCATTCAAATGAAATGGCGACGAAAAGTGAGACGTGCAATTAACTTACAGTTGCGACAACGGATATGTGTCATGCATAATCTGACAACTGCTAATGGCAAGGAAGATTGGGCCTCAGATGGCATGCGGGAAGTTTAAAGTGCACTCGAGTTATTTGGCTTTGCGTCTGGGCCAATAATGAAGCTGCCTCAGCCGTCACAGCATTAAGTAGCCAGGCTTTTAAGTAACTTACTTTGCTGGCTGACTGACTGACCGACCGACCAACGTTTGTTGAGATTCTAAGCGAAAGCCTGTTCTTTTTGCGCTTCTTTGTAATAATAACACAGTAAACAGGCAACAGCAGACAACTTTGGGCGTGAGAACGCAGCTGAAAGAAAAGAAAGGGCTTCAGCTAGCTGCCTCGTGGCAGAGTGTGGGCTTCTCTTATTGCTGCTGCTGCTGCTGCCAGCCGCAAGATGTAATTGCAACGTCAACGTAAATGCACAGCACGAGAGAGCATCTGAGGAATTTTACGGATGTGCGATGCGTGCATTTTGCAGATGGCCTGCTTGGAATTGGACACTTGCATTGGACTGAACTGAACTCAACTGAAAACTGGGCGCGCTTGGCACAACTGATAAGTGACCAGTGACCAGCGTTGGACATCACGTACGCACTGCACAAACACTATGGTACACACACACACACACACATAAGCAAACTCACACACTGAAAGCAAAAATGTGGAGCTAAAATCACTTTTTATTGAAAATGAAATAGAGATACTTAAATGGGAATTTAATATTAATATTCTTTTTTAATTCTGTATGTTTTGGAACAACCCTCGTATTTTTGAATATTTTTTAAAAAGTACTTAATATTTTATATTTCACAGACAAGCTTGCCATTTTTTATGCATTTCTCACAGTGCACGCATTTGATTGCAATTTCGATGGACTTGGCTGGACTTCTTTTGCGTCAGACTCAGTCTCAGTCTCAACTTCAGCCTTATGCACATCCTCGCTTGGGGCCAGGGCAGCAGAACCTGAAGATTTATCTGCACGCGTTTATTTTAATGTTACGTTCTGGCATCTTTTTGCCTTGGTCTTCTGCTATTTGGTTTTTGGTTGGGTTAAGCAGCCGCTTTCAATGCATTGGCCAGTGTCTTTGTCTTTATAGCGTTGTAAGAGCTTCGACTGCAGCTTGCTGGCAAACTTCATCTTTAACCGAACGCTAAACGTTGTGGCATGCCATTGGTACGTGGTACGTTGACCGCTTGGAATGTTGATTCATCTGCTTGGCAGCAACTTCTTTTATGACTCCACTTGTTCTTTATGTCAATCAGCAGATGCAGAGACAGAGACAGAGACTGAGATGGAGGCAAAGGCAGAGGCAGAGGCAGCATCATCGTTTATGGGCCATCATCACAGGAGCAATTCTTGCATCAGCCTTTTGGATGCTGCTTTTGATGTGGCTGCTGATGATGTTGGCTGCATTTGGATGTGCTCGTAACTATTTTTAGTGCATATCGCTTTCCTATTCTATTCTTAACTTGTTAGATGCGCAATTTGCAGGCCCTTACACCATAATGGGGCAAATTACCTTTAAGTGCTGCTGTTGCAGTTGCCCTTCTCTGGACTTGTTCAGCCATTTGGCATTTATAATGCGTTCTTCGTTATTTTTAGCACGATCTTGCAGCCAGACTTGGCATTACATGATCTTATAAACTTAATTACAAGTTTAGATTGCTGCCAGGCGCATCAGTTGTGGCACTTGTGTCGAGCCGTTGTTGTGTAAGTTGGGTAATTGTAAATGGGCATAGGTAAGTGGCATAGAATTTAATTGCATATTTAAATAGTAGCTTAACTTAACTCTTCACCATTTACCCAGACCATACAGTCCAATCAAATCCAATCGAAGCGTATACAAAAAGCAAACTATGCCAAAGCCCACCCGCTGCGTATACTTAATATGCCGTTGATCAAGTTCATTAAATGGACTTTGGTCAATCAAGGAAATAGCCTCAAATATTAGTTATGTTTGTCGGTTAATTTGACAATCAGCCATTGGCAGTTGATTTACGGTAGAACCCATTGACATGCACAAGCCGAAAGCTGAAAGGGTCATTATTGTGAATGAATAGACCAGGTCGAGTCTACTCGTCTGGGAAGTGGCACGAATTGTTTGTTGCCTCTGACCTTAAACGTAATTAATTTTTGTTTCATTTTGATTTTAATTGATTAGCGTAGCTGCTTCATTTGTTATTGATAGACTGTGACATCCACTTACGACTACCAGTACGAGTATGAGTACCAGTCAAAGTACACTCATACTCGTATCGTGTAATGCGAATTCCTTAGCTTAGCCTCCCCTTGGTGACAGACCCAATACTGACCCTCAGAGCACGTGACTCGCTTTGCTGATTTGCTTCACTCTCGACACGTTTCGCTTTCAACTATTTTTTCGACTCAAATTTAATTTTTATACACTAAAAATTTGTGGGTTTAATTGACCAAAAATACAATTGCAAATTGCGAAATATTTTAATGGAAGAGAATTTGTTTTTGGCCACAAATTTAATTTGAATAAACTAACCAATGACTGACCCAATTTCATGGTTCTTTTTTCAAACAATAATCAATGACTTAATTTAATTCAAATTGCGGATTCACAAGTAATGTTTTGGAATATAACTCCATAAGTAAAACAATCACCTTAGCTTAAATTTAAACACCATAAATAATCAAGAAAACTCTCAGTTTAAAGTCAAAATTTTACGTGAGTTCGAAAAGGCAACAAACCCGAAAATAATTTCATCTTCCTGCTGCTGCTGAGCTGCTTCAAGAAAAAGTAGAGCAATGGCCAACAAAAAAACTCGTCACGTATACGACAACAACAAGAGCAATAACAATAACAACCACTAAGTATAAAAGTGCATTCACATTTTGAAAGTAAAGCGAGCGAACTTTTAATGTGTTGTCAATGCTGAGGGGAGCGAAGTTCAGGGAGAGTAGCTAAGGAAGCACATACAGTCCTTAAAGATACACACAAGCATTGTCTTTAACTTTATGATACATTTGTAGCTTCAAGCTAAGCTAGCGATTTATATATGTTCCGCATTGCTTTAGACATGTACGAGAGAATTCTGCTGGCAGTCAATTACTTCATTATGCGTTTTTGCAATCTGAACTGGAATTCTTCCATTCACTTTCTCTCTCTCTCTCTGTCGATGTCTCTCTCCTCCACCTGCTCATTTACCAGCATTGCGGTTGTGTATCGTCTCGTCGTCATGTTGTCTCTTGTCTGCGGGCTGTCGTTTGTCGTCTGTCATCAGGTGAAAGGCAAATAAAATGTCAATTTGTATTGCCAGTTGTGTCCCTTTTTGTGTGCTTGTTGTTTGGATACCTTATTATTCATACGCATATTACACATTCAGATTTTATTCATCCCTCGGCCACCCATACCGGTAGTCAGTCGACAGTCGACAGTCGGTCGTCCTTTTTATGTCAATAATCATTTACATGTTTATCTAATTTGAGCGGATTTGTGGCAGGTTTAGGCCCAAACCTTAAAGCCAACCCATAACGGTGATAGTAAAGCAAAAGACTCTTCAACTTGCAGAATTATGCGGTGACAAATATGTGGGGCACACAGATACAGATGCAAGATACTGTTGCGATGCGCTACTTTAAGTTCGTCTGGCAGCCAAGGCGAACTCATAAAATCATATAAATTTCGCTGGTTGCTTTTCAGCTGCCGCTGCCAAACGAGTTGATGACCAAGCCACAAAAATTTCAGTAAAGTTGTAAATCGAACACCCAGACAAAAAAACCCCAAAATGCGACCAATGCCAATCGGGCAACTTTGTAGTTGTTGTTATTGTCACTGTCGCTATTGTTGTCATCAACGTCAGTGCAATGTTATAGCTGCAATTATTGTTATTTCCGTATGGGCAAATTTCATTCTGTCTGCCAACAGAGGGTGCGTACTCGTACTTGTACTCATATGCACATAAAGGGTGGCATATCATAAAAATTTTGATTGTTACAACAGCTGACAACAGGCAGACCACATACAATATATATATATATAAAAAATAAATCATATTTATTGGTGGTAACAGAATTTAATTAAAAATAATTGGAAAGTGTCAGCAGAGATGTTGCGCGTTTCTCAGAAATTTTTGAAATATTTCAACAAGTTTTTCTCTAATATGAATATGTATGAACATACTAGCATATCCAAATTTATGTTTAATTAAACTGCTATTTTGATAATATTTAAATTTGCATATTCCATACATAGATAAGTAACAAATTGCTAAGACTGCATATAAGGCGAATATCGAAAAACATAGTTTAAACCTGTTTCCGGCTTTAGCATCGATTTGTATATTGATCAAACTTGAGGTTCGTTCTCTGATTAAGCTGTTAGCTCTGCTAAATGTTTTCTGATACCCTTGTCGAGTAAATTTGCCAAGTGCCATAAATTGTTAAAAAAAAGCGACAACATTTCAGCAAACTTTCATCATTTTTGACTGCAATCTTATCACTGTCTATCTTCGCTTTTTTTTCATTTCGTTCTGTATCTGTGTATCTTGCTGCGTAGCTGAATCTGTATCTGTATCTGTGTGTTTGCTTGGCACGTTCTACGCTTGACATTTGTTGCTAGTGTTTGCAGAAGAACTCCCCGCTGACTGTTTACGGTGTCGCCTCTTTGACCGGCTGGCAAACGCCTTCAAAATTTGAGCTTATTTGACACAAAATTTGATGTGAGTTTGTACTTTGTGTCCCCTCTCGTTGACGTTGCTGCCACAAAATGCAAATTATGCGCTAGCTGTTAAGCTAAAGGGGAGCAGGAGAAGGGTAGCCTTATTGTTTGCGCTATAACAACTTTTGGGCCTGTAAAGTTGGGTTGTCTTGTTATGGATTTAGTTTCCAGCAGATACTTACAACACTTTTGTGCCACTTGCCACTTGGCTACATGAAGCGCAACTATGGCAACAATTTGTAGGCAAAATCAAACAACCAAAAGAATGTTTTTTGGCTCCTGTATATAACTGCTGAAAAGTTAGCTGCAGTTTCTGATTGTGTCCTCGGCATTCAATTGAGGTCAAATACTGTTGAGGGAATTCCCAACAGTTGCTGTTGCTTAAAAGGGAAAACCGTTGCAGCTTAAAGGGCTTATATTAATTCCAATAAAATAAAGATGAAGAATACGTTTATTTCTTGGGTTCTGCATCACTTTCTTTCTTTTTAAACTCATTGTGGAATTTATTTTAAACTGGCTAATTAAGTAAAGAATTGTATTAAAACTTAAACAGAAAGTCACTGCTCAACTTCTTTATTGGTTTGACTTTCGCTTACAACTGTCCTTCTCAGATTAATCGCACACTTTAGTTGCGAGTTATTCTTCAGTGAAAGCATCTTTTTTTCAGGCACTTTTATTTTCCTTTCTCTCGACGTTTCTACCTGACGATTCCTTGAACAAACTTCGGACTCTTTCCTTCACTTATTTCCTGTCTCACTCAACTGCAACTCGGGTATTCGAAGAGCATCTCGACAAGTACAGTTAACAGATGTTTATTGGCTGCTTCTGATGTCGAGAAACATTTTGCACAGTCACTTCTGCCGCCACCTCAAGTTCAACATCAACATCGATTAACAGAAACTCACGCCTTAGCGCCAATTTAGCGTTTAGCTTAATGGCCAATCATAAATTGTCAAAATGTGTGTAGACCCAACAACAAAAAGAAACACACACAACCAAGAAAAATGTCCATAAAGTCAAGACGAAACTAGTACCCCTCTCAGAGCACCAAGCAGCAACATATTATTAACGTTTTTAGATAGTATATTTAGAGATATTGCTGTTGCCCACATGATTAATGCTAGTAATAAATGCGAAAAACCCGGCACAACAAAGACAAGCTGAAATGAAATGCATACAGATGAGTCAAAACCAAAAAAAAATGAGAAAACCAAAAAGCAAAAGCAAAATTAAATCGAAATTGAAATCGAAATCGAGGCTAGGCTAAATAGCTCAATTGCCTACGCGAGTATTCCGATCGATATACAACAAAAATCAAAATTAAGGCAGCAACGTGCGAAATCAAATATATATTTTTCAGGTACGCGAATTTCTAAAAACAAATTAATTAAAATTACACGTACGTGTCGAAGGCTGCCACCGCAACGTCAGCGGCTGCTGGCCATTTGGGCCCCATGGATTTTCATGGCTCTCTCGGTTATCATTATTGTTATTGGCGATGCGAGAGTGTTCGTATATGTTGTGTATATATTCCAAAACTTGAACATTTCAATGCTGACTAACTATAGTAAATGGCGCCGCACAGTCGCGTAATTAGTTGCGCAATTCGAACGCTTTTGGGCAGTCATTCAGTCAGCCGGTCAATCAAACAATTAGTCAGTAAGTCAAGTTAGTCAGTCTCTTAGCATCATCGGTGGGCAGATGATCTAAGTCGACCTGAGTTGACAGAATTGATAAATTCCGATCATCATTTGCCAAAAATAAAACACATCGTTTGTTTCGGTCATTCTAAACAATAATGCCAATTCGTTTACTCATTCCATCCATTCATCCATTCATGTATTGTTATTATAAATGCTGATGTCTTCGTGAGCTTTATTATGATTTTAATTTTTGTTAATTTTAATAAACAAAATCACATACAAACTGGTTCTGGCCAAAGATAAACAACTCAAGAGACACTTGTGAAATACTCGCTGCGCTTCCAACGCTTCCCACCTTAACACTAAAAATTAAAGAGTAAATAAATTTCAATTTCAGAAAAATATAAATGCAAAAAAAAAAAAGCAACCTCGTGCAAATATCGTTTTTCAGTTTAAATTTACAATATTTGATCGCGCATCTGTAGCTAAAGCTGTTTTCTCCGCAATGTCGTCAATGGGACGCAGATGCGTCAGCAAAGCTGCCTCAAAGTGTCACCGGAAATGCGATAAAGTTCCCCCCAACAACAATGTCAATAATCCGAGCAGACATTGCAAATTTCCTAGATATGAGGAAAAAAGGTGCGTCAATGCTTTGGTTAATCCATTATACTCTTTAGTTAACAGATTTGCCCTCGAATCGAGTTTAAAGTGAATTCCCACTGTAATCAAATTGCCGCATCAAATTTAATGTCGCTCCAAATCGTTTTAATAACAAAGATTTAATTTGAAATAATTTTAATGGAACGGAGAAAGCCAATGAATAATTTGAAAATCCAGAAAGCAATATAATTCCCAACCAATTTACATGAATATATATTTATTCTAATAGCAATTCATATTATTTTATTATACAGGGATTTTAAAGTAAACTTCTTTGATATCCCTTTGCCTAAAGGTATAAATGAAATATATTTAAATTCTCAACTATTTGTTGTTTGATTACAGTTTTATTTAATAATCAATATGAGTTTATTTATAATTTGAGATGACTATTTTATATAATTTTCTAACATAATTATAATTATATTTTAGTACAACACTTACTGCAAATATTATGAAGAAAATGGGATGACTAATTTATATAATTTTCTAACAAGATTATAAATTATATTTTACTACAACATTTACTGCAAATATTAAAATGAAAATTGGCTTCAATAATTGTGTTCAAAATAAGCATCTGTATATATAATTGCTACCTGTTTCTGTTACAACCTAAATGAGAAACTTTACTACCCTCTGGGGATGGAAGACTGTTTAAATTTATTGCCGTCGAATCCGTTTGTCAATGGACTATTTAATTTGAATACTATACGAAAGGAAATAAAAATATCAAAATGAAACACAAATCAAAAATGTTTCTCTGTGTACATATTGGGGAACTGGAACTGAGACAGGGCACAGTTTTGGTCGCATCATCGTTGTCGGCGCCGTTTATTTTGTTTTCATTAAAAGTTTTGCATTTATTTGGACAACTGCGACGACAGTCAGTCAGTTCAGTCGGTCAGTCAACAAGTTTTTTATACAATATTCATTTATTTGCGCAGCAGCACAAACATGCAGGCACTTTGAAACCAGATGAAATGCATAATATGATTATTGTAGAAATATCCCAAATCATACGATTTTTGTTAATGATACTCAATTTTGTTGCGAATTTGAATCTACTAAAATTACACTATTTTTACTTTTAGACAAAAAGATTATTTATAATGAACAAATACAATTTAGTTTATATTCAGCTGCATTTTTTTCCAACTTACCTCGAGCTGGAAATATTCGAAGCGCGTGGCAAATAAAATTGTATTATTTTCGTTTTGGTTTGTTTCCAGGCACTCTTTTTGACGTTTTCCGATTAAATAAAAGATTTCCTGGTAAATTAATAGACGGAGAATTTAACATTTTATTATTTACAATCGCATTTATTTCGTTTATCAACTGCGTATCTATTTAATTATTTAATGTTTCCACTTTCTTGTTTTCTGTTTGTTTTCAGTTTGTTTTGCTTTTTTGTGGGGCTGCAGTCAAATTGCATTAATTTACTTGTTCACATGCTACGAATATTTAATTATGCATTTAATTATAAACATATTTTTGCACGCGCAATTAAACAAAATTTTGCAACAAATGTACGAAATACGATGATTTTTGAGCGAAATGTGCCTATTGTATGAGAACTGTGTAAATTTGGTGTTTGGCATATTATTATACCCTGTAGTGGACGCGATAAATATTATATATGTAGAAATATGTTTATGTTAATCATTAATATATGATCAACTATTAAGCACTCTTTGAGAACTCTACAGAGTATTTATTAGTTTAGTATTTATTAGCAAAGCATAGTTATTTGTTTTTCTTGTATCAGGTAATTGAGATAAAATTTGTAGGTGTGCCGAGTTGGAGCAAGTCGAGGGCGGGGGTGCAGCCATTGTACACTGGCCCTCCGTTTCCAACTTAATTGAAGTCAAACAATATTGCAAATATTGAGGTGGCAATTGGGCATGCATACCATGTATCTGCCAGATACTTTTCACAACTACTATGACGGCGCTCGGCCAAGCGAAGAGCAGCAAAAGTTTGTCGCAAAGTTCGCAACGCGAATTCAAATTCAAAACGTTTGCGATTCATTCATAAAATTCAAAACATATTTTTTTTGTTGTTTTATTTGCCTTACTAATGTCGCCTCTGCACCAGTTTAAATGGGTCCACGTGCCGGACTTGTGGGCGAGATTGGGTGAGGCTTCTACGGATTTGGGCGGAGGGGGTTTTTGGCTTATTGGACTGGCAAATGTGTGTTCGGTAATGAGCGCTGTTAAAATGCGTTAAATGATTATATTTCTTTTTTCTTTCTTCTCTTCTTCATTTCACACTCTTCTCTTTCTCACTCTCTGTTTTCAGCTTTGTGTCTGCGTGTTGCCGATTTGCTTGCCACTTTTGCGGCGCATTGCCATTTCTGCGTTTTTGCTACTTTTCTACCTCTTTTTCATATTTGCCTATGAATGAAGTTTATTTATTGTGGTAACGGCTATTTGTTTGCCGTTCGCTTTGTTTTTGCTTCTCTGTTTCTTCACTGCTTCTTCCACACTACTTATCTCTGTCTCTTTCTAGTGTCTCGACCAAGAGCCAAAACGCATTTTTGCTTTTTGGTGCGCAGGAAGTTTTATGGCTTGGCCGACAGGTGGAAGACACTATTCGAAGTGAGACGTCATAGAAATTTGCAAGCCGCTTTGGCTGCGTTGTTGGCCAATAAAATTAGCGGCTCAAAGGGCGGTCAAGTGAAGTGGAAAAGCGGCTATGAGATGGACTTTACTACAGGCCAAAATCTGTTAAGCTCAACTCGAGTTGTTGTTGTTGGTCTAATTTTGATGGAAGAATTCTAAATGCTTCTGGAACTTTTCAAATCTTAAAAAATCGTACGACTACCTTGATGCTTCATTAGTTTGCTACAAATTTTATTACTATCCAAAAGTTATTCAAATCTTCAACCTAGTTATCCATGTTGAGTTTTTTAGTATCTATAGTTTGAAGTTTTTAACTTATTACTATCATTTCGCCCATCTCTTTCGTCGCATCTCACTCAGGCACACGTGAAAGATATTTCAAGTCGTCAAAGTATCACATAAAATATGAAAAAGCAAAAGAAAAAGGCAAAATAAGAAACAACCCGCCAGTTGAAAGCATTTGTGTTTAATCTCACGTAACAGAGAAATAATTATAAAGCACCATATACAACATTATACCATCCATCATCTCTCTACTATGCGGAGAGTACAAAAGACTCGTCTTCAACTGAAGAGACAACAAAACAGTAAATTATCTAAGCGGTCTATCCTTAACCTTGAACTTGCCATTTTGGCCATTAGCGCAGCAAAGTTAATCACTTAAATCAACGAAATGTAGTATTACCTGTGCTGGAATTACAATGAAAACAAGTACGCCAGTCATAATACGAGCGAAAGCATTGAGAATCCGTTTTGAGATATTGTGCAATCAAATCAAATATGAGTATTTTGCACATTTTGAAGTGTGGCTAAAAAAAGATTTCAATACAAAAGATTTGTATACAAATACTGCTTGGAATTAACAGGCTTGTTATCAGACACTGGCGGGCCAATCGAAAAATGTAGAATAAAGAAAAAAGGCATATGTCTATACCAATGTGTTAGTTTGTGAGCCCATATAGATCTACAAGCCATGGCTAAAAGACACAGACAGCGGCGTTGACACGCGCTACGTTGGTGGCTTCGTGTGTCAATTTGGCATGACACTTGTAGTTGTAGTTGTTGCCAGTGTTATTGTTGCAATAGCTACTTTTGGCCAACAACAATGCCATTAAGCTTGATGTTTTATTATCTGTACACATCAGCCTACTATGAAGTAAACAATGAGTCCAACAAAAAAAAGATTTGTGGCAAGTAGCAATGAACCTTGTAAGGTCTCGGCTGCTGTTCATAACACACTTATCATACTACTACTGATGGGTGCACATACGAAATCTCATAAATTTTTAATATATTTCAAGCACTTGTAAAGTGCTGAATGACGGACCGTAAGACGGAGATCATACATTCATTTAAAACTTAGATAATATTTTTTTCGACTCCTCAAGTGCATTTCAAGTGTGTCAAATGCGACTACTCGTACAATGGCAGTTGTAATTGCCGCTTCACTGACCATTGATAGGGTCAAACATCTTTAAATTGCTGCATTTCATATAATTAATTTCGAAGTTCACAAAATGGAAGTAATGTCTTCATTGAAAGTGTTTTGGCATTTATTTTACGATATTTCTTCTTCATCATTTATTTATTTGTATCTCACGTATTCACAAATAATTTTATAAACATATTGGTAAATTCTCTTTATTCTCTTTCATTAAATGAATTTAGTGTTTTTATTTGTTAAGTAATATGTTTAAGAGATGCATTTTAAAGGAATGCTAAAATAAATATTGCGCTTCTTAACAAAATTTTCACAATGTATATAATTTGATTCATTGTACCCCTTTAATAAATACGAAAAATAAAAAAAGGTTTATTAATTGTTTATGCTTTGTTGGATAAACATAAATCAATAACTGTGAAAACAATGTTATTGAAACTGCTTAAACTGTTCAAGAATAAATAATAATAATAATAAAATAAAGGATTAAACGATAAATAATTATGTTTTCTGAAACAATTCGACTTAAAACTTCTTTCAAAATTTAAACTGTCAAAATGATTCAATTTTTGAGCTTGTTTTTGTTTTCCATTAAATAGTTGCCCTTTTGGCCAATGAATTGCAATTTTATTTGCTGCAGGTAATTTATGAAAATGTTAAAAAATACATTTCAATTTTATGTGCATTTCCTTTCCCCGCTTCCGCAGAGTCCCCTGCTTGGCGAATCAATTTATTGTTCAATAATTTCACTCTTGGCAACCAAAATCAACAATCAACAACTTTGCATTAGTTTTGTTGTTGTAGTTGCAATGCATAATAATTGTCGTGCTGTTTGTTGTTACCAACTCACAGACAGCGAGACGGACCAACGCACACATACTCTCAAACTCTCAAACACACACGCTATGGGGGCAACAAAATATTTCGCGCTTTTTCGTATGTGGCGCGCAATGGGCTAAAATATTTTCTGATTAACGTACTAAGTTGTATTTGCTGCTGCTGCTGCTACTGCTGCTGCTGCTGGTGTTGTTGTTGTTGATAATGTTGCTATTATTGTTGGTGCTGTTGTAGTTATTATTGCTGCCGATGGTCGCTTGGGCCGCCCATTGGCTTTAACACACACGTTTCTTTGCGTTTTCTTTTGCGTTTTGTGTTTTTAGTGCTTTTCCAATTTCTTATTCATTTCATGTCTGCACAACGCGCTCATACACACACACACACATACACACACAGACACACTCACAAAGACAAATCACTTGAACACGCTCAGTATTAACTTAGCGAGTACGCACTGTGGCTGAGCTTTTGATTTTGATTTTTCAACCGCGCCGCCAACGTTGAGCGCTCGAAATCTCGTTACTAACTAAAATAAACGACGCGAGGCGCGCAGCCAAACTGAAACAACAACAGCAGCAGCTACAGCAAATAACAACAAGAACAACAACGGCAATGGCAACAGCAGCAGCTACAACAACAACAGCAGCAGCAAAATAAAATAAACCATACACAACGTTGTCGCAGCTACGTCGACGTCAGTCGTTTGCGTTTGCGTTTGTGTTGTTGCTGTCGGTAACTAAAACAGACACTCAGCCAAACTAAGTAAGCCCGCTCTCACACACACATGCATACATGCGCGCATAATCACTCACACATGCGCATACACAGACATACACATATGCATAAATGCTCATGAGCGCGACTTTGGCTCGAGCGCAAGTTCAAGTCGCAATGTTAGCTTGAGCCGGCTGCGACGCTACCAACTAACTAACATAGAGTATACGCATTCTGGCATAAAGCTTGTAGTGTTCTAAGAGGCAGCACATTGAATTTCAGGAAATTAACACTACAATATAATACGCGACATATACATATACAAATATACAAAAACAATATAATAATATATACATATATATAGGTTACACACATTCTTAACTACTCAATTTCTTCACTGTTACATATTATATATCTTTTAATACACATAATAATAATTATAAATTTCTCATTATCTTTTAATTCTCTTTCTAAATGCAACTTATTTAGCTTATTTAAGTCAAACAAAATGAAATAAAATGAACAATTTACAACAAAAGAGCATTCAGACTTCTTCGTAGTGCTGTTGGCTTCTTTCTGCTTGACGACATGTTCGAAGCGAACTTCAAGCTAAGCTCGCGCAAACTGTGGCCGGCTGAATAGTTGTTGCGATTGCTGCTGCTGCACTTCTTGTTGTTGTTTTGACTTAAATTGGCAATTTTAGCGTTGGCAACATGTTGCTTCCGCTCTGTCGTCGCAACAAATTCGTTTAATTTACATTTTTGCTTTTTTTCTGTCTGCTGTTTCGCGTGGCTTTTGCATATTTTGTGTTTCGTTTGAGAATTAAAAATTCCAATTTTTTTTCTCTCCACCTTTTGTTATTGTCAAAGCTGTTCTCTACCTTTGGGTGTATAAAATGTGCGACCGGTCGCCTGGACTTGTTGGTATGTTGTTGTTGTTTCTTCTGCAACAACGTGGGATATTTTTGATGCTGTCTTTGCCTATGCCAGCGGCTGCTGCGCCAACGCGACTGGCTGCTGTGTTGCTGTTACTGTTGCTGCTGCTCTTGATGACGTCTAATTTTGTACCGAACTCGTTTGCTTACTCACACACGAAATTATGTCAGGAATGTTGGCGGCGGCCGTTGGTGTTGTTGTTGTTATTGCTGGCATGCGTTGAAAGTCGGTGATTAATTTTGTGAGACCAAAAGCCGGTTAGCTTAACCAGACGCGTGCCAAAGGTGAATTTTCTGAATACCCTATAACAAGCGTTTCTGGATAGGCTATATTATAATGTTGTAATAGACAGCGTTACAAACAAGCTTTAAAACAGAATCGTTTTCGCCCCATCTCTTCAATAAACTACCATCAGAACATTCTTTAAGTCCATTTTAATTTAACAGATTCATCTTATTCCATACATACCTTAAGTTTCAAATTCTTAGCTGCATTTCGTTGCGAGCACGTGTCGTTGACTAATTACAGACTACAGATTAATTTACGACAAGTTTGATTAATCATCAATTTAATTTCCAGTTCTAGTTTCCAAGTATAAGAAAATCACGCGATTCGGGTTTTTTGAACTCCCCGTGAAGCCATTGACTTTAGCTTAATGTAATTTTGTGTTAACTGCAATTCTTATTGCTTTTATTTCAAAAGAATTTTGTTATAATCAGCATGTTGCGGTGTTGGTAACCATGTCATTAGCTTCACGTTCCCAGTAATGGCTCCAATACTACGCTAAATTAAAAAAATAAAACCATTTACAAAGATTGGCAGTTTCCGCGATATTCAAAACTTAAAACTTCAACTCAGGCGTTTTGGCCACGCGACTTTGAAAATGTTAGCAAAAAATGCAACTAATAATAATTTACTTTAATGCTTTGATATTGCAAGCTAAGGGTTTTATTTTACAGAAAAAAGGTTAGCGCATGTACTTCAGGCTTATGTTACAAAAATTTATAAGAAATGAATTGCTAAACGTGTGAAATAGGAACACAAAAGAGCAACCTTAACATTTTTATAAGGGCGATAATAATGATAATGATTTACATAATACCAGGTGAATGACTTAAAGTTGTAGATTTTAAACCACAAATTTTGTGAAATATGAATATTTAAATAGATTCAATATTTTCGGATTCCATTTCAAATATAATACATACGTAATAAAAATTCAATCTTGAAAAAATAATTTAACGGAATTCAAGACAGGAAATGGACATTTTGTATTTGTTGCAAGTGATTACTGTAATCATTTTCCATATTGAACTTACTTCACCCTTCACAGTAAATTTGAAGTGCAGTTGGCGACGTTTAGGCATTTCATTTGTGTGATTGTGACACATGCCAAACTGCCTCGTGACCGTGAAATATGAGATTTCTTTTGAGAGATACGCGACACAGAAAATCCAAATGTCAATCAGAAGTCAAACCGCGACTGCTGAATAAAATTGCAATTTCCGTACAACCAAACTACAAAAAATAAAAGAAAATTCTTCAAACAAAACAAGATGTGAACTGAAGTAAGCCGAGAGCGCACAACTCAATTTCAGCATTGAAATCAGATATACAAACGGAATGGCCAGGAATGAAAAAGAAGCGAACTCGAAACTCAACTACGCGAAGGTAGTCAGCCCAATGGCAACTTTATAGATGCCATTAGAGAAGATGGTGATGATGATGACGGTGATGCCGAGAGCCTGTTTCATGTTAGGTTCTTTTTTTTTTAATCTTAGCGTATTGTCAACCGCAGAACCAGAGAGCCAGCCAGAGAGACAGCCAGACTAGTTGTTGGTTAGACAATGGAATGTTGGCGCAGCCGCAAATAGGGAATTGATAGTCGTACATAAAATCGACGTAATTTCTATAGAAATATAGACTAAGCGAGTGCAATGTAAACAAAGTGCGGAAGCCACAGATGAGGGAAATTGATATGATTTGGGTTTGAGTTTGGCATTGGCAACTGCATATTGATATTGTACGGTTAGCAATAGAATATGTAAATAATATGGAAAGGTATTAAGACCCAAGTATATATACAAATTTAGTGGGGAAATCGAATTTTTTTACGTTATACTCCTTTCCTTCTCATACAGCTGCTAAAAGGGGATTTTCCCGACTGAAGATTTGCTTAATAAATTGCATTTCGCGCACCATTTACCTCTTCCGCGGAATTCGCAGCATCAATTGGAGAGCTCCTTTCAAATTAAGCCGCTTAGCCAACGTCAATGGCAAGTTTTCCTTCTGGCCATGCTGATTACTTTGGCTTTGACTGTTGTAAAATTGAAATTGAAATTGCATTTGACTTAAGCAGATTGCAGTTTGATTTGTAGCAGTAGATTTGATTTATTGAAATGTATATATTTAAACATTTAGATTTTTAAATTTTGATTTTTTTGGTTTGTACATAAAGTCGAGAGGTTTAATAAAGAGTAGATTTTTTTTTTTATCTTTTTATATTTATATGTAGTGAACAAAGCGTCAACTGCTAAATTGCATTTACAATTATGACTAAGAGAAATAACAATATCATATTTAATTATAATTCGAAATTTTAAATACCCTTGACGAAGGTCTCGCAAAAATAATGCATAAAAATTAAACAATTATATTAACCAACTGTCTGACAGACTAACAACGATTTAAACTCTATTAATATTATCCATAAATAAATTTTGATTACAATTGAGTAAAATAAATCAACTTTTACAATCAGTTTAAGGTGTAATTCTTTGCAAACAATTGAATGAATTTACAGAATGAAGCTGACAAAGATTTTGGGCAAGCGGTGGGTAAACTGACTGATACTCAAAATATATTTAATTTAACACAAGTAGTTAGTTGCCTAAAACATTTGCTTATATTATTCTTAATATTTGATTATGTAAGTATATGTTAAATTCGAAACGAAACAGAACTACAAAAGATTCGTTATTGAAATAATTTAAATATGCATTATTTATTGTTGAATATTACTATGTGCATTCACATCATTTCCAATAGTTTCCCAGTGTGTCAAAGTAAGCACTTTTTTGTTACATTGCGTTAGTTTAAGTAAGATTTGAGATATTCCTGTGATGCCATCTTTACTATGGCTGCGATGCCATGCGAATCCTTGCTGTGGCACGTGACTTTGTGTGGATTTCTGCGGTACGCAGCGTGATGCCAAAGATGTCCTCATGATACCGGTTCTCGTCCTGTGGGTGCAACATAAACACACACGCATGCATATAAGAGAGAGAGAAAGTAAAGCGGAATAAGCAGACGCAATAACATTGTAAACGTCCTCATATTTGTGGCCGTCAAAGAAGAGCAAACAAAACCAAAGTTGGCAAAACAAACACAGAGGTTGAACGATATAGTGGTAAAGATGTCATGAACTATCTGATACCTCGTAGTTGCAGAAGCTGAGAGCAATGAAAATTATATTCGGAATAATATTGAGTCATTTAATTACTTATGTATATATATTCAAATCAATTGAAGTATTACACTTAGCTAACTTGGATTTTAACTCTCAGTGAATATAGGGCAGCTTTCACAAACTTTAATCAAGTTATTATATTACTTAAATATAGAAATGTTCTTGAAAAATGTGATAAAATTGACTAATAATTTCGCTAAGTGAATTTGTTTCTACACTTTCTTTATCGAAGCAACCCCTTTTAAAATATGTTTAAAAGCATCTGCCGCAAAGCAGCTGTAACTGTCGCAAGCGTTTGCATTTTTTATAGAACTATGCATTTATGCAGCAAAAGGAGCCAGCTAAGTTTTGCCACAGGCTGTCCCCCCACACCCCTCTCTAGCGCATAGGTCAAATAAAAAACGCATACGCCGCGTATGACGGCGGAAACGCCACGCACTCAGTTCCTTACGCTTTGTGCAGTTAAAGTTTAGCTTAGTTTGTGAATACTTACGCGCAATGTGAGCAAAAATGTCTCAACTTCCGCCTCACTTTTCTGCTCCTTGCTGGCAATGCATTTCCTTTTAAAGAAATTAACAACAAAAATTTTTAGTTAGAATGTCTTTCTGAAGCTGTTGCCTTTGTGAATTAAAGTTAGTTTGATGTTGAATAATTAAGCGTAGTAATTAGAGCAGTTCATAGCCGATGGAGTGCTGGACAACACAGATAGGTAAATCCACCTTTGCCAGGGCAATTCCAATTAACATAAAGCGCTTAAGATTAGTTGCGAACTTAATGAGGAGCAAAGAGCACAACGGAAACACATTCATACAAAAAGCACAAGCTATGTTGTGTTCATATGCTATTTCTTTGTGCCGAGAATTTGCCTACATTAAGCTACACAATAATGCACGTAATCAAGAGCTTGTAGAGGGAAAGAAAATACAAGAAATAAAATCAAACGACCATTCGAAAGTAAATTCCCAGCAGTGCGTCCAGCACGCCCCTTCTGGCCACGCCCACAGCACAAAGGCAATCAAGCTCGAACACTACTAAACTAAACTGAACTCGTAACTCACCTGATGGTCTGGTAAACATGCTCGGCCATTGTGACATCGCCACACACATAGACATGTCCCCGCTGCAGCACAATCAAATTGTACAACGAATCAAATTCCTGCTCAATCAGATCCTGTACATATGTCTGCAAAAGCAATAAAAGAGATAAGAGAAAGCACATCTATAAAATGCCTGTCAACCAGGCTGAAACAAATGTTGGCTTAGGCTAAAAACAATTGACAATGTGGAAGAGTTTTGTGTATTTGTTGGTAAAGTTCAATGTTAACAACTCAAAGTGACCACAAATCAAGCAGAACAAATTGTTATTGGCAAAATAGTTCAATTATCTTTTCCTCAACTCACCTTGGGTATGTCTGCCTCCCGGGAGAGTGCGAGGAACGCGCGATCCAGTATTTCATCCTGCAGCAGCTGAGCTTTCTCCTCGCCATACAAATCCACATCACGATTACGGCAGCCAAAGAAGAGCCATAGCTTGGGCAGTGCTGTGACCGGATCCACTTCGCGGAGCACCTGAAACTCCTGCCAGAAAGAGCGAAAGGGCGCAATGCCCGTGCCAGGACCAATGAGTACCACAGGACGACTGCGATCCGTGGGCAAATGAAAGCCCGTGGCGTTACGGACAAACATGTAAAGCTCATCGTTGGATCGCAGACTTGCCAAGTAGTTGGAGCAAACGCCAAAACGTTCATCGCCTTGGCCATCCTCGCTACGATACTTGACTATGGCCACAGTGAGATGAATCTCATCGCTGACACGACGCGGCGAGGAGGAAATGGAGTAAAAACGTGGCTGCAATGGGGTCAAATTAACCAACACCAAAGATGCAGGGGGTCGACACGAGGGGAACTCCTCAAGCACGTCCAGTAGATGCGGCAAACGCCAGTGACGCCAATCCTCATAGGCTGACGAATCAGTCACCAGCAACTCCAATCGCTCCTTGTCCGCAGTATCATCGCAGAAGCCCGAGAGCAGTGTGAGCAACTGCCGCGATGGCGGCGTTGTCAAATCGAAGAAGCGCGCCAACAAATTTCTCAAGGTATCGGCTGGTATCTTGTCATGTGGCTCCCAGCACTTGAAAATGCCATTCGAGGTTTGTTTCTCTTTTAGCAGCTGCAGTTGCATCACCTCGTCGGGACTTTCCACGCCCACCAGACGCTCCAGCAGCCCCTCGACCAGTTGTGTGCGATTCGCTGGAAAGATGCCCACATGATCGCCCGGTTCGTACTCCAAGCCAGGTGCACAGATCTCCAGCAGCATGGTGGTCTTGGCGCCCTCGCTCAGCTTGGTTAGATTGTGCGGTTGCGTCTTAATCTTGCAACAGTGCACCTTCTTGTTGTGGTACTTGGAGAGTGCACTATCCAGCGAGACCTTGCTCACCGACGGCACCAGACGCACAGTGTTCACTGTGAGGGATTCATTTTGCAGTGCTAGTGAAGCATCCGACAGACTTTGATCCGGATCCAAGCAAAATGTTTCACAAGCCAACTGTGGAGACGAGGAAGGACGTGAGAAGGGGATGCACCTGAGACACATCCAAAAACCAAAAACATTTTAAAAGAAAAAGAAATATAAATAAAATAAACTAATATAATAAAACCAGTAAAAAGAAAATATAGCAAACTAGTAACAACATAATGCTTACAATTAAAATAAAATTGCAAAGTAATAATATGTATAAAAAGTATACCTTATATTATATTCTAATGAAATAATAAGTGCTTAATTAAATTCAATTTATAATAATTTGTAATTTGTAATTTTGTTTAAAAATATTTAATATTATCATAAAGTGCCTAGCAGTCTAATTTAAAAGTAGTAATTTAGTAAAAATTAAGTGAAATTTAATGATTAAAAAGGTTGCTTAATAATGATTTCCTTACCTTGAACACCTCGGGCGCCCACTTGCGAAACGATTGCTCCTGTCCGCACATTTCGTCACCATAGGCAATCTTTAGCAGACGCTCGCCACCAAGTTCACCCAGAATGTTGTCCACATACTGGCCGAAGGCGCAAAAGTTCGGATAGGCCGACGAGCCGAGGGCGAAGACTGCGAACCGCACGTTCGAGAGCGGACCAAAGGTCTCGTCGGTGAACGTGTCCGAAGTGGAGCCACGCAAGGAGTCCCAGCGGTCGATTTTCTTGACTTGTTGCAGCGGCAGCTTCATAAAGTCCTGCCGTGAGCTGGCTTTCATGAACGACTTGGATGAGGTGACCCCCATGCTAATGACAGAGGGGAACGGCAGAGTTAGAATTGAGATGTTGTTGTTGTTTTTTTTTTTGCCTGCTCAGCTCAAATAAATTTGTACAAAGGCGGCCAAACAAAAGGCGTGGGAGCGTGGGCGTGAGCCGAGCGCCTCTTGTTATGCAATGACAAAAGCAAAGGACACAGCAAAGGAGGCAACAATAAAAGCAGAGATACAAAAGTGACAGCAAAACATTTATTACGCTTGTCATTTGATGTTGGCCAAAGCATAAAAAAAATGAACGCAGTCCAAAAATAAAATGAGCACAAGGCGGCTGGCTTGGACTCTCAACTGGCAAAGCAATTGCTAAAAAGCGTAATCATCCGCTCGTCAGCAGCTCGTCAAGAGCAGCAGCAGCAACAACAACTGGAACAGCATGTGGGGCCCTCTGGCTGCAGCTACTCGAAGTATCCACCTCCCCGTTGAGTGATGATTCAACAATGGACAGTGGCAGTTTTTAAAGAACCGAGCATAGACTCAAATCCGCCTTGCAGCTACAAAATCCAGCCCTCGACGACTGACTATCCGCTGCCAAGTGCAGCTGGCTCTTCATGCTTTGGCCTTGTTCAGGAGCCATCTTGATAGCAAATGCGTTTAAAACTATTTGAGCTGGCTGCTCAGCTTGGCTTTGGGTCAAAGTTTATGGCTCTGGCGCGTCGTAAAAACCTGTTGGTTGTTACATAATCAGCTGAAAAGTGTGGTATACACCCCGCCCAGGACATCTGGGTAAGAGCTTGTTAACAGCATGTTGCAGACAGCTGAGCTGGCTTTAAGCAAATTAACTATTGCAGTTGAATTACAAGAAAAATATTTGTGTTCTCGTATAGAACAATTTAATATGTATAAGGACTAGTTTTATTCCAACATTTCATTTGTCTTAGCATATTTACACATTTGCTCATGCCTTTACTTGCAGCATTGTATCAGGTTGTTGAGCAGATTATCTCCACTGTGCCGAGAGCTCAATTTCAAGCTTAGCCCATGTGCAATTCATCAAGCCAGCAAAGCGTTGAGCTGCGAAGCTGCGAGCTGCCTATCAACTTAATCGCAACAGCAGCAACCCGAGCAACAACAACAATGGAAACAGCACACAAACAAGCAGGTAACCAAACAGACAAACAAACACACAGATACGTGTAGACAGACAGACAAAACGACTCAGTGTTATCCTTGTATCATCTCGAATATCGCTCCGGAGAACAGGAGCTGTGCATTCGGCAACCCAAAAGTGCAGCTTGGCGTGAAAAGAGTGTCGTAATTTACAGCTATGACGGCAACAGCAACAGCTACAACAACTGCCAGGTGGCTGAGCGCAACTGCTACAACAAAGCACACGCCAAAGAAAACACGGAAGAACACTGAAAGTAGCAAAATTCAGCGGAGAAAAGTCAGGGATGTAAGCAGAGGGAGAAGAGTGAGGGGGGAATAATTAAAATGCTAGCAAGCAGTGCTGTAAATTGGCTATACCTCAGCCCGCTTTCCGCCCTTGGCAACATTAATTCGTCGAGCGCCCAAAAGTAGGCAACACTTTTTATTGCTTGACTTCCACTCAAGTCAAGTGGCCGCCGGACAAGTTGTACTTGTAATTATTTGCTGCACTCATGAAAAGCTGTTCAAAAGTGTCGGAGCGTTGAGTATTTGGATTAATTATACCCTCTAAATTGCCGTGCAGCAACAAACTATTGCAGAGGTAGGTAAAATTCGGGTAGAAAACAAATTAGCAAAATACTTTTATACAGCTCAGTTGGAATTTATTTTGACTGCAGTTTGTGTTACGATTTTCATTTTGTTTGCTCCTACTATTTGGTGTCCTGTTAGCTGCTTCATTATGCAAAGTAAAGTAATTGTGTCTTGATAGGTAGCATCATCATAAAAAACTATTATGACAGCAGCTGCCTTACGGTGCTTACAATGATGCTAATGACGATGATGATGATTATTATAATGTCCAACTAGATGCTTGCTGCCTAAGTGGCACTTCTATGCTCAAGCAGCGGCAGTTGCAGCTTGCAGGATGCGGATGCGCACTCACACACAGGCAAATATGCTCGCAGATAAGCAACCTGCCCTGTGTGACACTTGAAAGGACACTTACAGGCGTTGATGGCATAATAGACAGCAATTAAGTGAGTCACTTGAGCTGACAAATACACACAATATACAGCACAGCAACTGAGACCCCAATGAAGACCAAAACACACTGTCAGTCGAAAAGCAACGACCACTGAGTACTCGTAACTTGATGATTGTGCATTTTCGGGTCTTAATGCACGATTAGTCATCAAGTACTTGATGTTTATTTAATGATTTACACATAATCAAATACGAACTCAGTTTGTAATTTAATTACATGTAATAATTGGTAAATTTGCTTTGACCACAGCAATCGATCTCCGAAGAAAATGCATTAAATTCAAGTTGATTGCTGCAACTAAACTATTTGTAAACTATTAAGCAAAACTAGTTGGGAAAGTTTTAATGGCAGCCAAAAATCTTGCCACTTGCATTGTGTGCAACATAAGGGAAGACACTCTTGTCTCGTGTCTCGAGTCATGCAGCAAAGTTGCCACAAAACTTTGCGCATTCTTGACTTTAAAATGAAATCAATTGGGGCAAACAATTAACAGCCAAGCAATTTCCGAAGCGACAAACGCTCAAAGCACTCAATGAATCGGAAAAGAAGCCAAACAACTCTGAGGAAGCTTTACATCATGCCACCCACAGGCAATGAAATCTCTTCACGATGTTAAAGCTGCTCATTCGCAACGTGAGCCAAATGAAATTTGAGAAGAGATAAGAAGCTCTGATAAGCTGTTGCGTCTAAGTGGATCATAATGAAATTGATAGGGCATCACGATAAATTATCGAAATATATGCATGTAGTATATCTAATTGTTGGGCTAATTAGGAGACAATTGAATCAAATATCGACTGCTAATTAACGCTTTGATTTATTTACGACTGTTAATGCACAGTTTTGTAGAGCAAAGACTTCTAAGAAAATCCAAGCCCGGCAAAGCAAAATACAATTTGAGATCTTATAAAAGCAATAATAAATCATATTAATTGGTTTATGCTGGCATCTCGCAAGTCCCCTTGGCACAATGAGAGACACGCTCTTCGACTTTTACTCCAGCATTGTTATAATAAATACAAATTGAATAAACAAGCCTAACAACAACAATACACGCACATTACAGCCAGGCGTGTATTAATTTTTTTTAATATATCAAAACCCACAGGACATGTTGGGTAGCATTTAAAGTCGCTAAGCGTCCTTTTCCAAGCAGCCGCAGGACATTTTTTTACTGTCGATACTTATCATATTTTATTGAATTGCCAAATATACTAACACACTTACATGCCGCACACATATACAACACACAGACATATTGGTTACGCGTGTACGAGGAGTCAACGCATTCTTCATATGAATTTTCAATTTCTTGTTCAAGAACAACGTCCTTGTTTGGATATAAATTTAGACATGTGCGAGTCACAGTGCGTGTGTGAGAATGTGAGTGCCTTTGTGTGTGTATGAATGTACTGAGTTGTCAAAGCTGTCAAGCGGAAATCCCCTTTACAACATAAAAAGCGAGATATGCGAGACGTTACAGCCGGTTGACTATTAGATACCACGTAATAAAAATGATTTCCTTCAATGCAAGCAATATTTATGCCAGTTAAAACATAATACTATTAGTAGTATCGCAACAACAAAAAACAGGAACTAGCAATTAAAATATATGAATTTTTAGCAATTCTAAAAGTGATGCAAACTAAAAAGCAAGCAATAACTTCTCACAGTTCTGTGTAAAAAGTAAATTAATTGTAAACTGAAGTATGCTTTATATTCGATTTTATTACAGTTGCTAATATTCAACTTCATTTCGCTTGCAATTTCAACATTATATGATTTTATTGTTAAATTCTTCAGGTAAGATCTTATGCAATTCCCTCATCAAATCTGAAATATCCTGTTAGAACTACACTTCTTTATTCTTTAAAAACAATTTCAAATACAAAGATGATTTACTACAAGTGTCCTCAGCAGCTTTCATTTAACTTTTTCAGCAGACAACAGCAAGGTACTCACAACACAGCCTTTTTTATATGTTTCGTATAGAGTATTACTCATACCAAATGTAGGACACACACACACACACAGACAAGCACACACTCATACACAGACTTGCCGGAAATATCGAAATAACAAAATTATTGTTATTGTTTGGAGCAAGGAGTGGTGGGCAAAGGAAATTGCGCGGATTTGGCTGTGCTCCCAAGCGGCACACACTCTGCTCTCTCAACCTATGTGCCCTAAACATGTGTGTCTTGAACACTGGCACAACAATAAGAACAATAGCAGTAGCCAATTAAGAGTATAAGAATAAGACATGTGACCCGAAATCACTTTTAAGCCCGTCCCAAAAAATGTAATTAGTCAAATATTTTAAGAAAAGCCAAAATCATAAAAAGTATTTGATGGAAAAGACGGATTAAAGTCCAAGTTTAAGTTGAGAGGAAAATGTAATTTTTAAATTGCAAATTGTTTGTCATATAATAAAAGGCTAATGTCTTACAAATTATGCAATTCTTGCTTAAAAAGCAATTTAGTTGCGACCTTTTGGCAACCCTCATTTATTAAACTCGCCAAGAGATGTGGGACGGAGGCTAGGGGCGTTCGGTAGGTAGGCTGTTGCCAATATTGAAAAGCAGGCAGCCAAATTGATTTATATGAAATTTATGCAGAGCCGCAGTAAGCAGAAAAGTGGCCAACAAAACAGGACGGCTAAAAGCATGAAAATTTATTGACTCGCCGCACTCACCTGGAATCCTTAAGGCCATGCTCGCCCGACTCCTGCACTCGCATCGCATACAAGTCCTGCGAGAAGAGCTGTGAAAGAGAAAAGTTGGCATTTGGTGTCATTAGGAGCAGCACTCATACATTAATTAGTTAGTCATTTAGTTAGTTAGTTTCAGCAGTCAGTTAGGCGATGATCAATAGCCGTACTTACCTCGCCATTTTCCGGCGGATCTCCATTTCCAAAAGTCGAGGCAACAACAATTAGCAACGCCTCATGTTCAATTGAGGATATATCATAGTCCGACATGCAGTATATCTAAATGAAAAAGGATGTTAGTGCCACAATCATACTCGACTCGGGCAAGTCGGCTGACAAAGCCAACACATTTGTGGTCATTAGTGTCTTGACTTGGTCAAAACACGCACACGTTTCGCTCTCTAGTTTGTCACAGGTGTTTGCCGCTTATCTAGTTTTCGATGGCAATGTGCATCTGCCTTTTATGCCAACATCCGGACACACACACACACGAAAGCATCCATAACTGACAACATTTTTGGACCACATTTCGGGCTTATGCTAATTTGTGTAATGTGACATTTACGTTGGGTCGCAGGTTGTAGTTAATTTTAGGACCAGGCCAAAACGTTTTATAATGTCAAATTAAGCTTGTTTCTCTTTAACATGACATATACTTTATATTCGCACATGCTCGTTCCATTTTTTGCCTACGATTTGAGCTTGAATATTGTAATCGATACACTCTAAGGATTTTGTGCAGTTCACATTGTTTTATGCTTTAATGAATTCATCTATTTATTATTGTGCTTCAATATTTATTACCGTTCTTTTATTTACTTAACTAGTTATGAACTCCATTTCTTTTCATTCTTTTCTACTTTTTGTCTATGAATTTGAGCTTATTGTTATTAAAATTGATTTGCTTAATTGATATTTTTATTTATTTACATTGAATTTTTTAGGTTTAATTAATGATGTTCATTTATTCTGTTCAAACATCTGTTTTTTTTTCAAATAGGTTTTAGTCAATTTGAACTCACCTGCGCATTAAAAGCATGTCCCAATAGTTCACATAATTGCTTCGCATATTGCTCTGATTTGCCAGTTTCTGTGGCATACAACACTGTGGCTTTGATGCGTTTCGACAAAGCGCGACCAAATAATTTCGATGTAAATTTTACAGCCCTGCCAGGAAGAAGCACAAATAGCATAAATAAGAGTTATTGGGAAATGCTGCTTTCTATGTTATGCATATTCATGCAGCTTGTTAGAGTTTTAGCATAGAGAAGGGTACTCTTTTGAGCAGAGTCAGCATCGTCAAAGACATAATAACACTATATACAGCTTTATGACCACACCACAATATAACACACACACACATACACAAGGAGATGTTAGAGCAGAGATATAAGACACTGACTCAGAGAAACGGTTGATTGACATGCCATATAATTGGAAAATAGTCTACAAGTATAGTACAAATTGCTTAAAAGATGTATGAAATACACACACACCAACACACAGAGACTGGCACACACATACAGACACAAAGGCTCTCAATAATCAAATGGCTGCAACACTTTTATTGCACAGCAGCAGGCTTCGTGTGAATTTTCCAAGTCGTTGTTCTTAAAGAGCAAACACATCAAATTTTAATGCATAGTGCAAAAATAAGCAACAAAACAAGGCGAAGGAAACGAAAAACAGAAGGTCCTTCGCATGTCTACTAAGAGAATTTACAGAGTCTTCAGTGTGTCTCCTCCCAGGACTCCTCCTATGGGAGGGTTTTTATGCCATTGTTGTTCAGCTGCTGCTGTTCGTGACGTTCGCTCAACTACTCGAATATATGTATGTAATAGAAAGGGAGAGGGAGGGTGAGGCTGCTTATAGGCAGTTTAACTGTAATTCAATATGGCGTCGGGGGTTCATATATCGTTGCATACTTTTGTGCGCAACATAATTTGATTTTCATAAAGTTGTCGATGTCAGCGCTGATTTAATTCCATTTCAACATCAACTGAGTCGTCGAGCTGCCTTGCTGAAACAATTAAACTTAATTATGGTGCTAAAGCTTACTAAATACACTCTCACGCACACATACGTATATATATGTAAGCGTATGTTTAATACATTTGCGATTCATTTAAGCATTGATAAAAAGTTTTCCCCCATCTGCGGAAGTTCTTGTTTTAATGTAAAGTGCGCGCGCATTCGCATAAATAACGATTTCAGCATGTTAATTGACAACTTTTTAATGAATTTCATTTTTGCCATTTGCAGTCGACTCTGGTATACATATTATATATGCTTGGGGTATACTCTACATATATATTGAGTGTGTAAACCATCGGAATCGTTGTATCAAGCTGAGCAATGAGAGACACGCGCTGGCTCTGTGTCTAGCTACCTGGGCAATTTGCAATAAATGAAAATTAATTAACTTATGGCAGTGTGCAAGTGCGCAAACAACTTCATTAATCTTTAACGATTTAAAGTGTGCTCATTAAACAGTTATATATTTTTTCTTCTTATACCCTCTCAGAAGGTATACCTAATGCTTTTTGAGGTCTGTTTCGTTAATAATCAAAAAGAAATAAAAAGAGGAGGTAATGAATAATCAAAACATAAAAAAATTGTAATCAGCTGCTCAATTATGTTGGTCTGGTATTTTATAAGAAACCTCAACTCCTTCGATTTACACAAATTTTTAAATTCCAAAAATTGATCTATGAGTCAAATTGTTCTGCAAGCTCTCAAGTAAAGACCATTATATAAGACCATGTTGTTTCAATATTTGCTTAAACAAATACCAAATATTAAAATTAATGCTTTACAAAATAAGTTTCATCATTGACCATTCTGTCATCAAAATTCACAGATACAAGTTCACTTCAGTCTATAAGAGTGTTTTATATTCGATGTGCCCAAATTTGCCATTAGTTTCCGATTGGTTTTTTTTTCAATAAAATAAAGCAACAATCTACAGCTTAATGTTTGCGTTTGCGTTGAGTTTATTAATGCAATTCATTTTACCATTTAAAACTGGACAATTGCGTTTAATTTTTTGGTTTTAATTATGGCAAATTGGCTTGTTTTGTTCGGCAATTTTAGCCAAAGGTGAAACAGGTGTTTATTTGATGATTGTTTTAAATGTTGAAGAACTTGTTGCAGTGATTCATTAGAGAGCTCGAAATGAATCACTTTATGAATGACTCTAATTAAGCACAATTTTATTATTTGTTCAAGCCACAGCATGACGCATTCAACCCATTTGGGTGCCAAGATAAACATCATAAGAGTAATAAATATACTCTATAATAAACAAGCATACGGTCTATCTCAAAGAACAGCTAATAACTGCCAACTGACTCAGCATTAGCATAACATTTTCAACAGCTTCTTTCAACTAAAAACCATACATGCCAGCTAGATACAGTTGACAACAATGCCAGGCAGCAAACATGATGCAATGCATCAAGTTTACCAAGCGAGCTGCCGGCAGTTGACAGGCAAATGTAAAGCGAGAAGAGCAGGAGGAGAAAACTGCCAACAGCGGCAGCAATAAACCACAATCCATGTAATCTACTTAGGAGCTAATCCTTACTGATGCTGTGTCGTGTGACACGCCTCACATACATACACACAACTGTATAGTATATAGAGCTAAATGGTACACAAGGGATGTGATGAGTCAAAAGGTCGCAGAGCATAAAAGCAAAGGTAATGCCAACAACTACGTCAAGCATTCGCATTGAGTAATCATCGTACTTGCTACTTTGCTTACTTACCGAGCGATTTGTTTAAAATTGAATTTGCGTCTTGGCTTTTTGCCCTTGCTTTCGCCACGTCCCTTCTTCCAAATGTGCGTACGCCAGGCAGGGTCCTGATATTCAAACGAGGGCTTCAAATAGTACAGCGCCATCTCCTGATGAAACACGGGCGTTATGGAGCCCGATAGTGGCGGCACAATCCATATCCAATCCGCCGGGCAGCCATTGCTAAAACGAGATAGACACACAGTGTAAGGGAGAATGCAAAGGATGCTCCTAATTGTTATGGTCGCTGCTTTGTTTTTGCTTATTGCCTGTAATTGACATAATGCCAAAGAGAAGCAAGCAGTTTCAGCTAATGGCTGATTCCCTGCCCTTTGCTTAATTGAAACCCACAAGCGAGCTACAAATACCCAGCGCTTATCTTGTGGATACGCTTTGGCAAATGCAAATTGGCAGTAATTGAAATATAGCCACGTATTTTTAGACTGCAAAATGGCTTCAACGAAAGCGTATTTTCAGCATTGGCTTAAATGCTTTACGTTGTGGCTCAAAGAGCAATAATGTATGTATGACTATTTTTGGCGCTCTGTTAAATCAAATGTATAAATACAACTGAATTAAATTGTAAACATTAAAGTTGTTTAACTTTCAACAGATTTATGGAACAATCAATTTAATTTCTAACAGTAATCCATAATTAAAATGGCTTAACACATGTCGGAATTTACGATTGGCTTACAAATGGCATGTCAAGCCAACAAATACGTTAAAACAATAAAAGCAAAACTTCAACTTACAAATGAAATATGAATATAGAAAAAAATGATAAAGTAACTTTGACTGAGCTAAAATCCCCGCAGCACACAGCACACAAAGTTCTGACATATTGTGCGCCATTTATGTGTCTCGCGTGCACTTTACATAAAATGCTGGCGACAGCAAATTGAAAACAATAAATTTGTTTCGCACCTGCGAGTGTGCAGAGTGCAGGCCTCAACTCACCGCTTAAACAGAAAGTCAAATAAAACACGTTAAGCCATAAACTTGCGGCTCGAATATGCCATATGGCTGCGAGATGTTGGCATAATCAGTGGGCATATTGCGCATACGTTCCATGTGCCAACGATCAATGGGCGGCATTTTGACTTACCGTAGCTTGGACTCATTCTCGAAATGCTTCATAAAACTCTCGCTGGCCGTATGATGATCCACAATGGTCACATTGCGACTCTGATATGAATGCAGCACAGCAATATTCATTTCCACCACAGCCTTGTCCTTCCACAACGAGGTCGGCGTACGCGTATCCAAATTCATTTTTAGTGCCACCGTCTGTAAGGATATAAACACCCATATTGTAGTGGTACTTGTGTGAATTTAATTGCAAGTATGTCGACCCCTTCTGCCATCTCGCTCTCTAATTGCAACAACGTTATTAATTTTCGATTACATTTTTGGAGTTTGTGGTCGAACATTGATAATTGCTCTGCCTGCGTCAAGCAGCCCCGTTGCCCGTTGGCAACAAGTGGCTGCCAAAAGGTTTGTTTATGAGCCCATTGCGGTCACTGAGCATCCTCCTCATGTCGTTTATTGATTTTGCTGCTGGTCATACCCAATGTTCAGGCCCTTACAGTGGCTTTGAATTATGTGCAAATTGTCATAAAAACATTAAGATTATTTTTATTTGTTAAATTTAATTGATTTTATAGACAAAATCCATTGTGTTTTAATTTGCATTTTAAGTGTAGAAATTTTGCCTGTATTCAGTATTTATTTACTTATTTATATTTTTATTTATTTGTTTACTTATTTGTATATTTATATAACAAATATAAATTCAATTCGACTAAACATAAATTTTACTAATTATTCAGTTTTTTCCTAATTTTATATCATATCAAATTCTAATCGAATTAAGAAATGTATAAGATTATATCAATAATCTATTTCTAGTCTAAAAGCAAACTATGCCAATGTACATGGTCAGCTCGTAGTGTGACATAACTTTGTCTATATACTGTACACACGGAGTATATGGGATGTATCTGTGTAAAGGGCGCATTACTCTAACATCAAATTGAATAATTTTGGGCTAGTGTCTGTGTATGAGTGCTAATGGCAAGTTCATGTTGAAAACTAATTAAAACAGCAAATTGAAAGTGCACATTCGTCAAAAATTGATGCACTGCAAATAATCGAAAATCAGAAGCGGAACTCGTACTGCAATCGAGTACCCTAACATTCATGGAAGCTTGTGGTTGAAGAAGTACTGCACCTTGCCAGACTCATGAATCTGTTTCACTTTAATGCGCTTGGGTTGCTTTTAAACGTTCTTCTTCGCCTTGCTTGCTGCCCAACTGACTCGACAAGCAGCTGTGTGTGTGCACACACATCGGTTCCAGCACATATTCTGGCACACACAGCGAAGTATTTGCGAGAAAAGCGCTTTATGCCGGTAAAGTAAACGTGATAAAAAAATATATATAATAAACGAAGAAGCTCGCAAAAGAGTCCTTATGGAAAAGCGCACATTATGCGTCGTATAATGAAATAAATGCCGGAAAGCTGCAGCCTGCGCCGACAAAGACATCAAGGACATTAAGTAAGGACAATGCAAGTGCTATCAATAACGCAATTACAATATACACGACCCTCTTCTCATCGTCAGTTTGTTTCTGAAGCGGAAATTTTAACACTTTAATGTTGGCAACTTACCTCCAGCATATTGCGACGATTTGTATCGCATAAATTCCGGCAGCCAATCTCCGTTGACATATACCAGCCGCTAAATGTGGTGGCCGTAAATTGAATGCCGCCCACATCGAAGAGCATACTCGACACGGCGGGCAACGCATACCAGCGCAAATCCAAATCACTAAACCACTCGAATCTGCAACGAGAGTGGTACCGAGAGAGGTATGGAGAGAGTATTTGGTTTTTGGTTAGACACACTTGTCATAGCTGGGTCACTCCTAATATTACACTCACTTGGGATGACTCAACGGCACTTCGAGTATCAGCTCCGGCGGGTAATCAAAGTAGTCGGGATCATGACCATTGGCCGACACAACCAGCGGCAAAATGTCCCATTCGCTGCCCTTGCCCTTCCAGCCCAGCTTAGTGCAGACCTATGAATGTGTGTATAATAAACCAAAGACCAGAGACAACAGAAATCGAATATCAACACCAGGCAGCACAAAAAGTGACATGTGTACAAATATAAATGCCATACATTCGGGTGCTTTTGCATATACAGGACTCGGCACATCCTGCGAGTGTGTGTGTGTGTGTATTTATCGACAGCTTTGTTATATGTTTGGGATCTGATCTCTTTCTCTCTTTCGCATTTTTCACGTATTTAAAATACGATTTATTACATGAAGTCCATGTAGAAGTTTTGTCCTGGCCCTAGCCAGCAACATTTATTCTTGTAATTTGTTGTGTTATTGTGGGCTGTCCAAAGAATATTTCAACTTGTTGGTTTAACAACAGCTCAAAATATGTGTGCGCCTCACAAGCAATTGATGTGTGTAAATATTACGATACCATATATGTGTGTATGTATAAATTGATAGGTGGATTACAAGCCATAAATAAACGGCCAGTTTTTTCACCAAATAATATAAAAAGAGTTAAACAAAATGACTTTCAATATTGCTTTGAGTCGACTCAATGCGATTTGTATGGGAACAACAGCAGCTGGCGGGCATTTGCTAGCTAGGCAACCACTCACAAGTGGCCTATTAAGTAAAATGTAGGTATTTTATTAATCCGTTCAAACACACACCTCGTTTAACTCTTTAAAGGATAGAAATGCTTTATAATACTAGAAATTTTGAAAGGAATATATGGAATATGTGCTATGCCTTCTATTATTTACATTATTAAAAATACTTCTTTTACAATTTAAAACATTGCAATTCAAAATATTCTTACCTCTGTAAATTCTACATTCATGGGATCGCCAATAATCTTGCCATCGGTTTTGTAGCCTGCATAGGAAATAAGTTGGTTATTCCAGATACGATAATCATGTTTGGCGTCTGTGCGTTGTGGAAATATTGTGATGGCAGATCTGTAAAAGGAATCATAATTAATATTATAAAGTTTCACATATCCATACCAGAAACAAAAGCCACAAAGTCAATTTGAAGCCAAACAATGTTTGGCTTAGACAACGCAAAGTTCATAAGCTCAGCACATAATGGGCTGCCAAAGTTGACCGAGTTGAAAGTCAAAAGTGCAATAGACAGTCAGACTATGGGTAAACAGAATTCCAAATAATCGCCAGACCTGTTTTAAACAACGTTCGACTCATTGGCAATTAGCAGTGGCCAAAAACACTCCCCAATTTGGGAGGTTGCCATTGAAAATTGAAATAATTTGCCAAAATTTCGACTTGCCATAAATGGCAAATATTCCAAAAGTGCAAAGCATGTAAAATTATGTTTGGCTTAACATTTTGATACGCTAAATAAGTATGCCCTTATGCATTTGCCAGTCTCTAATTAGAATAAGCTGGTAATTATACGCACAGCATGTTCATTAGTGCGAAATTTGTGAAAATTGCAATTATCAAAATACTAAGTAGATAATAGGTGGTAGCAATTTCACAACTAGTTTGTTTAATGTTTTTGCGATATTCATTATAATTAGCATCGTTAATCATAAATGAAGTTATTAGTTCAATTTTAATTTGGGTCAATTTTCATTTGACTTTTTCTATTTTTTTCTATTGCAGTTTTCTATCAATTAAAACAAGTTTTTCTAACTGAGTGCTCAGATTGCAAAGCTGTTAAATGTAGTTTTTGTTGGGTAAATATTGACATTTTGAATTTAAAGTATTTGCAGTTATGCCTTTTCTTATTTTCTTCGACATTTCCTTGCCAATTAAGTAGTTATTGATATTAATAAAATAAAATAGCTCACTTACCTCAGATTTCCTTTATTGGTTGCATATTTGATGTGGTTACAAATTGCCTCAAACATACCGCTCGTTGTGGTCACATAACGACAATCAAACACCTAGAAATATATTTAATAATGCACTAAAATTAGAATGTTCGAGTTAAGTTCTATTGACTCTTAGCAGCCTCCCATTGTGATGTTCTGAATGGTGTAGCTGCAATCAAAGCTGCAACTGCCAATTCAGAAGCAACTACAGTTATGCAACGCCCAGTACGAAAGTTCAAATTAACTAAAATATTCATGGCAGAAATAACAGCAACAACAACGAAATACAAGCGGAAGGTTGTGAGAGCTAAAAGATGAACAGCAGATATCCTACGTCAATAAATTTAATATTGTGAAACTTAACATAACAATTTGATTAAGGAAAAATAACAATTTATATAAACTGAGCTTTTGAAAATCAAACTCTCTATAATTAAAGTTTACGAACACATACAAGACACATTTTAGAGATAAATATACTCTTTAAAATCAACTATACATGAAAGCTAACTACAGGGTATCTAGCTTTATAAATCGCTTTTGTGAACTTACAGGCATAACAATCGGACTACATGAATTTTAAGTAAGACCAAACTTTGAAGTGGCACACAAAACAGAACATAGGAAACTACACAATATTCGTAGTAAAAATAGGAAAACAGCAGAATAGCAGAACAGTTAAACTCTAAATGAAATCAGTTGAGTTCTGATCTGTTTTTGTTTGTGGCTCGTTTTTACTGCCAGCACATGGGGCGTATGATAAATGTGAATGCGAAGTAATTCGCATTGTTGCGAGTGCTCGAGATTGTTGTTTTTGCGATAGCAGAGTGTATGGTACATAGAAACCCTTTTTCAATTATAACACTTGAATGCACTTTCTAAACGCCTCTACTAACTGGTTTTACCTCTCGATTAACAATTGTTTTGGGCATTCACACCTGCTTCTGTGGTTTATAAATGAAAAGGTGCGAGTACTTACGCTTTGGCTCTATACGATTTCTGTGCTATGCTGCCCACTCGAGCCTTTTCCCCAAATCCCTAAATACTTTTCAATTTCACAATTCATTTTTTTTCCTCCTTTCTCATACTTCTCCTTCTCCTTTTTAACTCTTGCTTTTTGGTCAGTTTCATTTGATTTTCTGCTGTGTTTGGTTTTTGTTTGGCTCTGCGTACGGTTGGTTTTTCGTAATTAAGTTGAAACCCTTTTTCAAGTGGAACTCTCCATGTGAACCCATAAGCCATTCATTTATGCATGATGCGTGCATTTAATTTACAGCAAACTTTTGTTTTTCAAGTGTTATTGGATAACTTTTTCGAAAAGTCATGGCGTAAAATGAAATTATCATAGCACAAAATAGTACAACCGAAAATGTTTATGCAACATCATTTTTAAAGCTAAGCTCCGACCGGTCTAGAGGGTAAACCGATACGTTTTATTTATATTGTAAATACAAATTTTATAAATTTCGCGTTTAAAAAATCAAATAATTTTATTTTATTTCATAAAAATATTTTTTAATTGTAAACTAGTTTTTAAGGGACTTAGAACAACTAATGAGACTATATATAAGCACTATTGTGCTTAAGCTTTTTTTAAAACTAGTCAGCTTAGTGAATATTTCAGCCTTAGACTTAGCTTTTTAAAGCATTTAATTGAATCCTTACCATATCACAGCACTCTCTATTGTTTCACATTAACAACTTGTCAGACTCCCCTCGCTTGCTTAGATTGTGCCCATATCTCTGGACATATGCGAAAAACAGAGTCGAGCCGAGCAGCATTAAATATGTATGCATATACACACGAGTGAAGTAAATACATTTTTGACGCTAAGTGAATTTTCAAGGTGACTTCAGTGGCTCCGAATTGGATTCTTGTGTCTGTTTTAAGACTGTCAGTCACACACAGTCAGTCACACACACACACACAGAGAGACATGAAAATCATTGAAGCGTGGATGCAAATTTGTTCACACATTGCTAGGCACACGCTCAGCACACACTGTCATTTTGTAATGCCAACTACTGATCATTATAATACGCATACACATATGCACACATATTTAAATTTAGTATGTGTTCTGTGTATGAATAAATCTCTGTATGGCAGACACCCAAAATTTTGTAAATTAAAATTTACGATGATTTGCATTTCAAATACATTCAGTTCACTGCTCGCTTTGTCTCTTTCTCCCTTTCTCTTCTTGTTTCTGTTTTTTTTTTATCGCCTTTTGAGTGCGCATTTTGCATTTGTCATTTTGTTGAAACGCGCATAAATCTTGAATAATGCCAGCAGGACATTCAGACAAAGATAGAGAGAGAACAGGAAAGCCCTGTTTAGAAAGCCTTGACAAACAGGCTCTGTGATTTGCTTGGCTGACAAATTGACTTGACAATTTTGCGTATGCTTGAAAATGCTAGAAAATTATGCACATTTGGCTAATGTGAGTTGATGAATTGATAGACTAGTTGGTGCTAAATTAAAAGCTCACATTAAAAGAAAGTTTTCAACTTTAAACTTTTTAAATTTTTTCCGACAGCTATGTTACAATCACCTCGTTACAATATACAGCATCTGTTGTAACTAATGTTCATAGATTTGTGGCTGAAAAATGCACACTCATTAATCTTGCCAAGGTAAACTCACCTGCAGCTTGGACCATTGAATGCGACCAATGCAGCGGGAAGAATTTCGCCAGGCTAATTTGGCGCCATAAATTAGCTCCGTTTCGGTTAGTTGATAATGCCCCGATGTCTCTATGCTCTGGCGCACCTGCTTCCAGCGTGTCTCGTGCGCTGCCGACGACGAGCTGCGACAAATTTTTGAAGTAAATAAATATATAATGTACGAACTGCAGCTTACCGCTTTATGGAGGTGAAATACTGATCCAGAAAATCCTTGGCATGCTCCAGCACCAAATCGGATTTGCGTGCTTCCACAGCGGCGTTGCCAATGTGCATTATGCTGCTAGTACAGGTGGCCTTCGAGCAGGATAATATCTTGAGAAATTACAACGAAAATGATGATGATAAATAAATAAGTCATAAAGTGCTTACAAGAAAATAAAAGATAAAAAAAAAATAAAACGCACACGAAAATATGGCAGGGAAACTTGCCTGCAAGTTGTGACAATTTAATTAAAAATTTAATTGCTTATCTCTCGGTAATTAAATTTTTGATTGCTCATTTCGTGCTCCCTAATTGCAGCAACAAATGAAGATGAATGACGCATAGACAGACGGACAGACTGACAGATGCTATAAAAGGCAAAATTACAAGTGGGTGGCGTAACAATGCAATGGAAATGAAATTAAACCGAAATGGCTCACGGACTATCAAATGGGGAGCAACTGACAACTTCTCGCCTTAAGCTCAATCGTACAAACTTCTTCTTTAACCTGGCCAGCAGCTTAGATGCCGCCTACGCTCGCTCGTTGGCCACGTTTAAAAAGCATTTCACTGTCAATTGCGGATGTTATTTCTGTTTTGCTTTACTTTCAACATTTCTTTTTGCTGCTCTTTATGACGCATGTCACTGTAATTATACCCTGTAAAGAGGAGCAGTGAAGCATAATGTGCAACTAAATGTTCAATTATACTTTTTGTATTTTCTACTCAAAATATATAATCAACATATTGCCGTAGGAGTTCAAGAAGTTAAGCCAAAATGTATCTTTAATGCTTATGGATTCCCTTTTTTGCTGTATTTAGCACTATTAGAAATATCAGAATTAGTTTTGTATTGATTGCCATATTGTATACATCCCAGGATATCTCCAATTCGAGTCCATCACTCTACTTGCTGGTTTGCTCTATTTGTCTCATTCTGTTCCTCCCCGCCTCTTGATTACTGCCAACTGAGAATGCTCCGCCTGTTAGATGTTCTTCTTCGCTCACCTTGGCTTATGGTTTGTTTTCTTTCGACGCTTTAATTTACTCAACGCCAACAACAATGCCAACAGCTACGGGCTCTTGGCTCCTGGCATTGGCAAAGCCACCCGCGGTCATAATTAGTTTGTTTTCACAGGCAGTTGAGCTCTTGAATTGGCTTAAGAAGAGGGAGCAAATTGACACCATAAAATGCTCAAGTGGTTTTTACTTGCCACTCGCTTTCGGTTGTATGACTCTTGAAACTGCGACAATTACATCACACATACGCCTGGTATTCGCGCTTATAAAAAATAACATTGGTTTTAGTGCCGAGCGTGTTGTTTTACAAATTGCAATAAGTGTAGCATTTCATATTATTTTTTTATGAAACGGTGTGAAATTATTCGAGTAATTAAAATTACATTTTTTGTTTTTATAAATGCAACATGCGTAATGAAAATTGTAATTTAATTGTCTTTACTTTAATTTTCTTTAATTTAAAATTATTTGCTTTTCATAGCTTTGCTTTTCAAAATATCTAAAATTTCTGAACTAATAAGAAATTTATTAAGCTTTTCTTGACTTTGTAACTCGAGAATTTTATGTATAATTTTCATATATATTTCTCAACTTGTTCTGACAATCAAAAGTTCATGCTGCATGTAAATTCTTGCAGTTAATTTACAAGCCGCTGAAACTCCTCAGCCACAATAAACCCGCTGCCCTAACTTCAAGTAAAGCCACAACATACACACACGTGTATATTTTTCTGGTGAAGCACACAAAAAATCTGGTAAAAACTTTGGCAATTTTCACTCAACTGCACAGGACAAATTTATACAGAATGCAAACAGAAATACGTGTGGCAGCATTACAAACAACAACACAACCAGAACACACACCCATACATGCACTTGCACATACACACACACACATGTGGCGAAGAGAACTAAATTTATTTGCAGCAACTTGCAAGTTATTATTCTAATAAGCAAACTGCTAGCATGATACGTGGTCTTACCTCCCTTACCACGCCCCAAACAACTGCAGCTCATTATGGCTACAGTCGGTGGGTTTATTTTGTTGTGCTTACAGAGTCCAAAAATTAACTTTCCCTATCAACGAGGCGAGATCTCGTAAGGCAGGAGGTGTAAATGCGGCCGGAACGCATTTCATTTAAACAGATCTTTAGAAAAGCAAATGAATTTTGCTGCCAGCGTCAAATGCAAATAATTGCAATTTGCTGCTGTTGCTGCAAGTGCAGCAGAGTCCCTAATGCCACGCCCATCAACTGGTTAGCCCGCCCACACGCTTGCACACAAAGTTCTCCAAAATTGTTTTATGTAAATATAAACACAAAGCAGCAACAATAACAACAACGACGTGACGTCCGCGAGTAAAACTTGCCACTATGCCGGAAACGGAAATTGTTGCAGCTGCAGCGCGTCAAATAAATACATATACAGACGCCGACACCCCTGCAAACAGTTACACTCACCCCTGCCCCCACACAAACACACTTCAAAGCGTTTAAAGTTTTGGTGTGCAAGTTTTGGTTTGCCGCCTCGACGCCACACAGCCCCTCTAAGCGGTTGCCTGAAAGGCTGACGGAGGAGGGGGAGGAGGAGGAGGGCTGAGTATTTCCCTGGCGTGCGTCTTGTTCGCGCCAAATTTGCACTTTTTTCGTAAGTTTTTCATTTAATTTTTTTTTCATAAAATTTATGCGCCTCTTCAGAAGCATAGTGTAAAAGGTCCTGGCAGCTGCTCTCTTGAGTTGCAACGAATTCTGAATTCTCTATTTTTTACCAAAAATTTAGTTTTTTATTTTTTTAATAGTCTTTTTAAATTATTAAAAAACATGTTTCTCCTTAGTCGAAGTACAACATTAATTCGATATATTGCTACTGACTACCCGATTTTATCAACATTTAAAACACTTTCAACCCATTAAGCTTGTAATAATTAATTAGACCACAATACTTCCATTCTTGCACTTACTTAACATAGTTACACTTGCAGAAACCCCTTGAATAACTCACTCGGGTAGACCGCAAATTGTAGTGCAATTTGAGTGAATAACTCGCAGAATAAAAATTATTTGTAGCTTTTAACTTTTGTTAGTACTTTGGCATACACTTTTAACCTACATATATATTACTGCGCCACTTACCCTACCTTCTTCTCTCACCCTTTTCTAAGGAAAAAATTGCAATTCAAAGTTGCGAGGAAAATTGCATTTAAATGCAGCAAACAAATGCAATTTCAATGTTATTTATGAAACACTACATATATTTTGTAAGCATTGTTGTTAGACTGTTGCATTGTTGGCTTTTATAAATGGCCAAAAACAATGGGAAATTAAAATTATGGGGCATAATTATAGCACACATGGAATTAAATTGCTTAATGCTTTCAACAAACTAAATGCTAATAAAGAGCATACTAAATGAGCGCAACTACCTGATATTCCTTTGAAAATACCTCCAACTGAAAGTGTTATTTTATGATTACAGGAAACAACTGAAGGAAACTCACGGTTTAGACCAAAAGCTCCCAAAGCATAAACATAAAATTTATGAAGCAGACAACATGCTGGGGCATTGAAGCTACGACATGTGAAGGCATTGGGAGCTTTATGCAAATCCCGAGCAGAGGACATTAACTTTAATTGACTTTAACTGGCAGCTTACATCTATGAATAGACCTGAAGGGCTTTTTTCAAGCGCTTAGTATAATTACCAGGTGGGATATTTTCATGAAAAGTGGCAACTAGCGACAAGTGGCAAGTGGCAAGCGGCAAGCTGAGTGTTTTCACAAAGTAACCAAAGTCAACGACGCAACTTAAATGAAAATGGCAGCAAGAGCAAATATTTTGCATTGCATAATTTTATGCGCTTTACGAATTAAAATGCAACTGAATGTTGGTAAAGGAAGGGGTGCAGAGGAGAAGCAGCTGTAATGCCATAAAATTTGATTGCGAACTAAAAAAAAATGAGAACTCACAGCGGCATTTCCGACGCCCACTGTCGGCGTTGACGCTGACTTAATTAGCAGGCAGGGACTGCAACTGCCAAGGGGAGAAGAAAAGCTGGAAAAAGGGGAAAACTGGTTCAGCTAATTGAGGTTAGTTGCCAACTTTAATATGCCAACACGTCGACGTCTTTTCCGCTTATGCAACACTTCTGGCCTAATGAGTTTCAAATCGCAGCTGCTGAATCAGAATCAGAATCCAAACCGCCAATTCATGTGCAGCAAATAATTTATGCAAAAGTTCACTTATGTTAAATTAATACAGCACATTATTTTTAAACAAATAATAACGGTCTCTAAGTACGCATACTTATTTCTAGTAGTTAAGCGGATAATTCTCTGAAGACTTCAAAGCCCAAACAAAAATTCTTAGAATTGTGCATAGTATACGGATACTTTTAAAGGTGTCGGCTTAAAATTTCATGGGTTTTGCGAATGTTGTCAAAGTAAAAGACATCGTATTTAAGTTAAACACGAGCGAAAAGTTTCAAACCCCAATGACCGCAGCACAAATTACTAAAAACAACAAGGAACAAGGACAGTTTCAACTAAATTTTGTCGCACGAACTGGCACACACGCCGACAAACATAAAACACAGCTGGGTATAATTTTATAACAAACATATACACTCAAATTTAAAGCAACTTCATTACAGAGAACAAGCGTCGCCAAATGGAGTCGACAAATGCGGGCAGCCTTTAATCCCAGTCGGGCACGCACTTGGAAAACTTTAACTTAACAAACTGCAGTAAACATTAAAATTGCAGGCAAACAAACAACTGAAACACACACACACACCCTCACAGAGTCTTGCGCACTCAAACAATTACATGGCCAACTAGCAGCTCGTCATGAGTATTAAATAACTCCTAAAAGTATGCAATGCTTTTTGCACACAAGCAACCAACTTTTTTACGCACTGTTTGAGCACAATAAAAAAACAAGAAGCATGCTACGAATTGTTTTACTGCCTTTTTATATCATATTTCCAGTCTTCATCCCAACATCCAACGCCCCATTGGTCGTCTAACAACATCAGACAGAGATAGTACATCAGCAGTGTCCACGTGCTACGACTAATTACGGCCTCTAACTGTGAAAGCGTAACTAGAGAAACGTGACTCACCTCACGGCCCTTGCTGTGCAGCGTATCGTATACTTCTGGTCTTCCCTCGATGTTCTTCAGTCGCATTGGCTTGCGCATCAGCAAGCTGCGTCCCTCATCGTCCAGATGCATGAAACTGAAAGTATTTAATGCAGAAATTCAGTTGAAGAATTTCAATTGTTTGGCAAGCAAGAGTAACAATAAATTGAGGGAAAAGCCAAAGTTATTGTTTTGTAAATGTTTAATTCAACCCTCAATTCATTCATCTTTGAACTTGTTCAACTCACCTGCCAGCACGCGAACGATAATCCTGTGACATTTTTCTTGGCTGTTGGTTTTTGGGCGTGGGCGAAAGTTCGCGCGAACTTTTGCTGGACGCACTGCCCGAGGCGCCCGCAGCGTTTACAGCATTGCCACCGCCCTGTACCTGTCCTGGTCCATCTTCCAGTTCCACAACAATGCTGGTATTGGTGCCGCGCCGCTCACGTCCCGGTTGCGGCGATGATGTGGAAATGCTGGAACGCTTGGGGTGCTTCAATGGCGTGCCGCCAACGCCAACGTTGACGCCACTGCCAGATGCTCCATCTGACACGGCTCGACTGTGGTCCACTTCATGACAAGAAGTAGAAATGCCCTCAAGATTTTTACTCAAGAGCCCGTTGCCATTTAACTGTGGCGCTGCCTGCGACTTGACTTTGATTTTGTTTTGTTCAACTGGCGTTGCTCTCGTTGCTGGCAGCGGCGACTGTTGCTGCTGCTGTTGTTGTTGCTGCTGCTGCTGCTGTTGTTGCGCATTTGAAGTACGCTTGATGGTCACAAAGCGCAGGTTCTCAAATATCGATGTAAAATGCTGCGACATGTTGTTTGGCTTTTTCCACTTAACTTTCTGCTTTTGCTGTCGGTTCACCTCGTTTATTTAAAATGCAACCTGCTGCAGCTCACAAGGTAAACTCGCAGCCAAGTTTTGATTAAATTCTCCTGTATAAAAAATCAACTTAAAAAAAATAACAAAAGTTTGATGTGCGAGCTGTTGAACCGTTTGCCCACAATCAATTGGTTGCCAGTTGCTGTTTGACCTTCACCAGATTGGAAACTTTAAGCAAACATTAGTTAAATTGCCAAAGAAGATGAGATGTTATTTTAGTGCCGTAGAAAACAGGCAAGCCAGTGCGATGTTAAGTTGAAGGGCTGCAATCAAAATAAAATTAAATGGTCAAATTATTTGCGTTTAATAAATACTCATTATTTAAATGAAATCTTTCTTCCTCAAGTTGAGAACTTATAACCCAATTTGGCAGATATTTTTCTTTTAGATTTAATTAAAATTAAACGTCATTTTAGCTGCTGAAATATCACAAACTTAAAAAATAATATAATATATGAAGCTTAGTTGTTGTTTCCCATTTGCTGTGATGCTGCTAAAAAATTCAGCGGTTAAAGAATCAGTTCTGCTTTATCATTGACGACACTTTGAAAGCGATTCTAATAAGAAATCTACGCTCTTTCAGAAGATCGCTTTTTTCGAATTCTAATTGGGCTTGTAACCTTCCTTTTTTTCATATTAATTTTTCTTTCTTTTTGTCAATTTCTATGTGAAAATTTTATAGCAAGTAATAAAATATTATATAGTATAGTAGCACGATCAAACGAGCAAATTTAACTTTATTGTTGTATGCCCTACGCTTTGAGAGCAATAAATGATTAATAATAAGGGCAGATAGACAATTATATTATTTATTTTTTTAATTCGATATTCCTTTCTATAATAAAAATATTTTAATAAATATTGCGATTAATTACCAAGCCTGCAATGAATAAAGAAAAAATAAAATAAAAAGTTATCCACATTTGAAAGCAAATTGTTTAACAAAGATTTTTTATAAAAGCTCACCTTTAGGCTTTTTTCACATGCAAATACATAAAAGGAAAATAAAATTGGTAATGAAATATTCACTTTTATAGTGTTATATTTAAAAAAAAAATTTTAAAGAGCTGCAACTGTCAGCCATGTTGGTTGAATTTAAAATGAAAGAATGGCAAGTAGCGTCCGGTTACGGGACCTGATTTAAATTTTATCAGAGAACATATATTTTGCTCTCTGTTTTTTTTTTTTTTTTTTTGACAACGTTAGTTTATCAAAAAAATAAATAAATGGGGATAAAAATCAATCTCAAACAGATGGCCTGGTTATCATTGCATTCTCTTGGGAAAACAATATTTTTGCAGGGGCGCTTTTCGAGTTAATTCAACAAACTGAATATTCCAGCTATTTTAGAGTTCTCAGTTAAAATAAATAAAGCAAACAAATTATTTAAAATTATGCTGATATAATAATTACACAATATTTAAATAAAATCTTCCATTATCTAACAATTTAAGATACCAATTTTTACTGCAAAACTAAAATCAATTTCAACAATAAACTCAAAGTTTAGCGTCAAGCGTAACTTTTTTATTTACAACTGGATTCTTGTTTTATCATCATCTTTATCTCTTGACAATGCACTCAATCGCAGTGAGCTTGTAAACTATATTGCTTGAGCTGATTTGTCAATGCCAATCCATTTCATTTAAAGTAGTTTTGTCGTTTAACTTTCAAATCCTGCTACATCCTGTGCGTAGACAATGCGCAGCTCATTAACTTTCAAATCAAGGCAACATTTACTTATACTTCCAGCTCGCAGCAATTCCCGCAACTATAACTCAGCTGAGCCAGCCACAGCTGAGGCTCAATTGCCTTGAGAGACTTCTGGTGTGCTGGTTTGGTTTTCTAACTTCTTACTGTTTCATTTGCCTTGGGGGCTAGATAAGTGCGCGGTGTAGGCTCTGCCAGCACTTAGTAGCAATTAAAAGTGTCTTTATGGCAATTTCCCGGCATGTTGAACAGCAAAAGCCACAAACTAAATTTCCACTTTTCTGCTATGCTATGCTGCTTAATTATGTGCGGCTCAGCATAAATTGCTTAATCAAAATCGAGACTCGGAGACAGACTGTAACTCTATGAAAATTCAATTAGTACACCTTTAAATTTGTTTCATATAAATTAATTCATATGCTCGCAATGAAGAGAGGGTGTCTTGCTACGCTGACAACAGCTGTGAATACTTTTGTTTTCGTTAATCTGCATTTGAAAGGGTATGAACCTTAACCTTCACATTAACAACGAATTTGAACACTTTTCACGCCCACTTGGCACCAGCTGTTGAAGTTTTGAAGACAAGCACAAAATATTTCAGCAAAATGCCTTTCATTTTGTTAACTCATTCGCGGCTGCTTCCGTTATCCCGTTTCCCCAGCTGTTGTCCCAAATACATCATGATGATATCTTGGTCAGGTGTGGTCCAGGGCCAAGGGAGGACTAAGTATGAAGTTTCGCAAAAATATACATATATGCAAAAAGATGGACTATCCAGCAGAGGACTTTGTGGCATAGATGTATCTTTAATGCGCCTAGAGATGCTGCTTAAAGGTTAGACTTTCTAAAAAAAACATTTAATTTAAGCGTATGAAAAAGTTCCAAAAATGTTCATCAAAGCAACTTAAATCTTGACCTGCCTGTGTGATCATGAATTGGTATAAACCAGAGGTGCAGTTTGCAAATCAACCACAATCAAAACAGGTTGCCTACTTTTGTGCTCTAACTGTGCTTACGGCTGCACATCGATTTGGGTAACCAGCAGCTAAAAAATAATATTAAAACTCAGGCACTCAGATAAGGGAAAATGATGGCACAGCAATTTGTTGACCACTGAGTGAATCGGTTGAATGAATGGGTTGCTATTGAACACATTTGAGTTGGCTTTTGATTTGCGGCTGGCTGTGGCATATGTATACTCATACGTTATGTTATTTCAACTGTTTGCGAGATCCATAAATATTTGCATTCGGCCATAAAACAAAGCGGCTTGACATTGCATTGGGGGCCTACTCGTATACGAATTTAGGCTCGATGAGCACTCGACATACATACATTTAAATTCAAATCACAAGCGCAAATATTCCCTTTGATTTGCAGACACAACACACACAGCACACATGCACATTAAACTCGACTATTATTATTTAAGCAAATGAGAATGATGAACCGCATTTTGGTTTGTTTGGTTGAATTTGTTTTGTTTTAGTTTTGTTATTGTTAGGCGAGTCGTAGCATTTTATTTGCGCGCTCATTGTTAGCTGTTGTTGTTGAGCTAATCAATCAATCAATCAATTAATTGCTGGAGGAGGACTATTTTCATTGCTGATAGCTATTTGCTAATATTTTTTCAGCTGTCGGCCATTTGGCCACTTAGTCAAAGTGATTGAATATGGTCAGGTTTCGCAATTGACACAGTTTGAGTGGGTTTTAGGCTTTTGTTTTAGCCGAAAATTACCTTCAACAATGAAACATTAAATAAGTAAACAATCGAATTTAAGATAATCAAAGTGAAAGAAAATTAAGAACAGTCCCAAAAAGGTCCTTAAAATATATTGTATGCGATAAGAAACAATGTTGTTTCGAATACTTCTCTCCTGCCCAAATTCGGCTTACAGCATTTTATGCCATCATGTGGGCTGGCTCAAAACGAGGCTAACTACCAACACATTTAACCACTTACGCTTCAACACGTATTCCATACCACTTGACACTATTACAACAGAAGATTTTCTCAATCATCGTTTTAAATCCCAATCAATTGCTTAAAAATAAACTCGAATAAAATCAAAGGAAAACCGAAACAAAACGACAAATACTGCAAAAGCCTGAATGCTTTTTTGTATTATCTCAAATGACAACACACCAGCAATACAACAGAAAAAATACAAAACATAAAAAAAAGCGAACACAACGAAAGAGAAATCACAGCACTGAAAAAAGTCGCACACTTTCCAAGACAAAGGGACTGCTAAAAAAAATCGCTGAATACAAAAAAAAAAAACTGTTCTTATATACAAATGTCGTGCACAATGCAACAAATCTGTTAAGAAAACCCATTTAAATGGTCGGGGCCAGCATCAAGCAGCGCTTTAGTAGCAGTTTAAAAAAACTTAGTACACTTTTGAGCATGGTGCAAAATGGCGACCCACACATGTCGAACATATACAATGCTTGACTGTCATAAATATAAGCTAGACCTTGAGCTCTGGCTCTTGCAATGCAAATACGAAAATACAAAATTATAAAAGCAACTGAACTCAATATTTACACGATGAAGTGCGGCAACCAGCTAAAATAAATAATCACATTGTAAGACAGATACCGACAGCTCACCAAGTAAGCTGGCCATCATGTTGTGGCCTATGGTTTGCACTGTGGATCAAATCGATACTCCTTTGTGCAATCATTTTATTATGAATTTTAAATTTTACTTGAAGGAATTTTTTGCAAACATTAGAAATAGAAAATATACATATGTATCAAAATCGTTGCAGAAAAACATTAAGTAAAATTAAAATCTAACTATGCAAATAATACTTTTTTACTAAAAACTCCTTCATAATGAATTCAAGATTCCAATCGTGGCTGACTAACTAAGTAACCCAGCAGAATAAGATACGCAGCTGACGAAAATCTTCTCGGTATTAACATATGAAAGGATGGCGTTTTAGGGTTTATCCTTTGAAGGTATCCCCTTTTTTTGTTATTTACCAACGGCAGCAAGTACGCATACTTGATGCTTTTAAAAAACAAAATGTAAAGAAAAGTTATACAAAATAAATATTCGCACTTTGTTTGGCAACACATAAATAAAATCATATATGTTATGTTCTCTCTCTCATTCGCATACTATGTTATGCATTCTTGGATCATGTCAGTAGCAGCTGCGGCTTTTTTGCCGTTGCCTGTTGCCCTTGTCAATATTTATATATTGTTATTTGAAATTGATACGTAGAAGCCAACGGAAAACATTCATTATACCCGTCCAAAAAAAAGGGGGAAGTATTTGGACTGAGCGAAATAAAGCGGCGGAATAAATTACGTAAATATGAGCTAAAAGCAAGCTTATCAAATCCGGCAACAGTTAAAGCCCGAGCAGGTAGTATTACTTAATCAAAATGTAATAATAAAATAGAATTAAGATAGCGTAGACCTAAGCAGTGTGTTTTCAAAATATATTACTTAATAACTGGACCAGACTGTAGATTGGTGTCGGGTTTAGTAGAACGTATTTTAGGTGAGGATTCACATGATTGAGAATAGGCAGGAATTGTTTGATTACTGTACTCGCATATGTTTCCAGATTGTTAATAAAATAAAACATCTGAATACATAACAAGATAAACATTTAATTTTATTTAGATAAATAGCAAAGATATTTTTACGGTCCCGTCTGGTGCTGGTGTCACAAAGTCAGGTGTACAAATTAAAGTTCGTGGAAATTGTTTTTATTGCAAATATACCCAGAACTTTCTCTACTCAATTAAAATGCGTGTAGTCTATTGGATTACAAATATTTACGAGTTTCTAGCGACAGATTTGAAATTCGCTTTGAAATTTAAATTCAATTAGAACAAGTGTCGAACACACTTTCATTTTACACATGTACCCGTAGCTCCGTCAGAAATGCTTATTAAATATTTACAAAAGACTCCCATGTTTTTTGCTAGACAACAATGATTTTGTTTGCAGTTCAACGAAAGCGAACATCATTAGTGAAATGAGTTCCAAAAGATACTTCAAGTTTGTTCACAAGCAAAGTCTTTTTCTGCATTTAATTCAAAACTATTTCATTATAGTTTTAATATACAAATGACAGTAAAACATTGCGCAAAAGAAAAATGTGTGAAATGGTAAATGGAACGACAGGCCATAAGGAAAAACAGATGGTGGCAGATGCTGTTCCAAAAGTGGAGCAAACTTCGCTAAAATGTCTAAAGTCACACACAAACATGTGCAGACTCGTATGCATGACTTTAAAGTGCCCGTTATGCTGAGCTAATTGTTTTTAAATTTATTCAATAGCGCTGCAAAATTGAGTTATGAATTGTTTCCCAGGGTCCCATCAAAGTTAATTATTGTTCTAATTAAGACTCCATCTCTTTGACAAACTGTTTTTTGCTGATTCAAATTTACGAAAGGCTAATTGTGGCTACCGTTAAGTGCCTGACCCAGTCTTGTGTGCTTTACATCATTGCAGACGATTTATTGTACTTGTAATTAATTGACTTTATTTGGAAAATCCATTTTTAGTGTTTGATTTGATTGTCACAGCCTTTTCATGGGCTAATTTGGAGTCTGGCCAACTTTGTAATTTGTTTAATTGCAAATTTAATGGTGAAATTGGCAACAGCATCATTAATCAATTACCAATTGGATTATGTGTATTTGAGTGATGTGTCTGGCTCAACAATTGGACAGTTATTGCTTAATATGACACAATTTATGGTTAATTTGCAGCTCATTATTAGGCGCTCTTTAATTATGACAACGTTGTCATTACAGTATTCTTAATACTCTTTTGTGCCGTTTCAAATTTAAATTTGTAACTTGCTGTATATTAAAATCATATTTACATTTTTTTTTTTTTGCCAAAAATTGGTTTTTTTGGTAATTACCTTATCTGTAACACTACAAATATACATATAATAATCTAAAATCTCGATTTTGATTATTTTATATTTTGTTTATTTTAAATTGTCAATTACACTTCATAAACACACTTCACTCGCGTGCGATACAATTTTTTTAATATTTTCTTTCTGTGAGTCCTTTTATATTTTTTATGATAAAATTTTTTTTTATTCACTGCACTCACAATATTAAGTGTTAGGCTTTTATATTTTGATTATCATGTTGGTCCATTTTCAGTTCAGTTTTGGTTTTTAGCTCGATCCAACGAACTCAAGCGCCGCGCGTTAACTGAAGCTAAGGCAGCAACGCAGCATCCTTAAATAGCAATTGCTCGCCCTAGGACAATGGACCACACGGTCGTCTTCAAAGTCAACAACCGCAAACAGCATCCGTTCACTATTGGTGTAAAGCTTCGTCTCACACTACAAATTTTAAGCCAAAATATCAACCATGGTTTGCATCTCTGATAAAGCTCTGCACTGGAATGTTTATTTTGACTGCGACAGTGGCAGCAACAGGTGTTTTGTTATTGATATGATTCAACACGTGTACAACCTGTGGCGAATCCCCCCCCCCCACGACACGAGTGAAAAGTCCTTGATTTGGGGAATATATATTTTTAAAAGCGCGCTCTTTATTTCACTTTTTACGTGCTGTGGACGCATTTCAAGTAATTTGCTGCTGAAAAATGCGTTGAAATTCTCAGTAGATTTCAATATGTTTTCAACATACATCGAAATTAAAAGAGGTACAACAATAAAACTTAGCTTAAGTGAACAACAAAAAAGTTGTGCTTAACATTAACTTAATTTTATAATAATAATTATACCATAATTGTCCCTCTTTCAAAAATTATCTATTTAGCCAATCGCTATTTAAGTGATATTTCCATTTGTGAAATATTCAATTATTTTATATAATACAATTTTATTCTTATTTTTCTGTTTGCAGAAGATTAAAATTGGAAGAGCTTACAGTCCCAAGAGGTTGATCTAGATGCTGAGAACTGTGATGATAGTTTTTACTCCATCAGACCAGCCGTGTTGATTTTTGTTTTAAATTTTGGCCGCTCTTCCCACGATGTTGCGATTGTTGCTAACGTTGACGTTGATGGTGATGTTGGTTGTATATGTACAGGTATACAATAGAGAGACAAGACATTAGTATAACCTTTTTCAATAATTTAAACAAATAACAAACATTAATGCTAAATCTTAATATTATTTTAAAAGCAATAAGAGAAAATAAAGAAGGACAAACAAAACCAAATGTTGGTAGTTGTAAGACTTCTAAAACAGCAGTTGTAAGACTTCTAAAACAGCCTCACTTTTGTTTTGTGTTAAATATTATTTGCAGTGACTGTTGTTGGTGTTAATATTATTGTGGTTAATTGATGAATTTCAGTGTATCATACAGACTAGTTGGATTATTGGGTCTACATTCGTTCTGATTCACTTCAGCTTAATCGTTCCAGTTAGTTCATTTTGCACATATCACCTTGCACTTTTTTTTAGTTCTTTATGGATTTAGTTTTCACGTCGGCTGAAATATGTTGAACCTAAAATGCATGACGACCAACGAGGAAATTTCGATCAGCAGCTTCCAAACACCGCAATCCACTATAAAATTGTTAAGAAGCGAATCCGGCACCTAAAGCCATTCCAATCCAGACTGCAATCAGCCATCCAGTCCTTAAAACGAAGCCAAACGGAAAATGGGAAAGTTCAACCATCTTATATATCCATTGTATCGCTAAATTGCTTTGGTTGATCTATAAACCGTTTAAGTTAGTAATTTCCAGAGCCTTTCGCCGAGTCTGTGATGACTTTGAGCGTTTTTGCGCAGTTCGTTTCCTTGACCTATAAAATCGACGATGTGCCTTTATGCTGGCAAGTGGTGACTATCCATATGAAGAAGTCGATGATTTTCAAATGAATGTAACCACAGAACTGTGTGATGATTCGTCCAAAAGTAGGTGAATTATTTAACTGTAAGTCTTTGACGTGTTTGACAGGACGATTGAGTAAAATGTGAATTACGAGAAGAGATATCGCACTGAGATACATTTGAGGAGGTAGAATACAAAACAAGTTATTCGTTTGTAGGTGCTGGGAATAAGAGAGCACTTCCTAAACTATACGCAGGGGCACGCGAACTAATAAATCAAATCTTTTATATGTACAGAGTTGGGAAGGGCCTATAAAGAAATAAAAGCAAACCGCATCGACACCGTCAGAGGCACGTCCTGCTCGTTAAGCTGAACGGCTCGTTGTTAAACGGAAATCGGGTGTAGATGTTTAGTTGTATATTGTCTTTCGTAGAGCAATCGCTCACTTTCACTCGCAATTCCACATAATGATTGTGGTTGCTGAATCAAACGCTAAACCAACTCATTATGTGGCTTCAAATGGCAATGGCAGCTGCATTTTTGCAGTCTATTTGTGCGCCATCTGCGGCATATGGTAAATTAAAGGTGTCTAGCCATTCTTTACACTTCTCAGTGCTTTCAAAGGCCAAAATATTTGTAATGTATTCGACGCTAATGTTGGGACGATAACTGTAAGCAATCATAAAATACTTTTACAAAAAAAAACTAAATTTTAAATTGAATTACTGAGTACTTACGATTTAATTATTACGCGCAGTGCCGCTTTGCGCTCTCGCTCCAGGAACCATTCAATCATGTGACCAGACATGAGCGGCGCTGTTTTGTACAAATCAAATAGTTTACAATAGTTGCCAAGTGACCAGGCAGAACGAAACTTTAGAGCGTGGGCTATAGCAGGATTCTCGCGCTGATCAGTTGTTATCGAGCGCAACACAGTTGTAATGTCTATTAAGATAAAGATTTGTTATAAACAGCAATTCCCAATGTGTCAAAAATAACTCACCCAAGGTATTCTTTGTAAAGATGTAATAGATGATACGATAAGCGGTAAATTCAAGCGAATTGCTGCTATTGCCCAACTCCAAGTAGAGCATCTTTAGCTGCGTCTGGCACTGATTGAACTCCTCATGATCTCCCTTCTCCATCGCAATGCGTGCGTGGGTCTCATATACCTCGACTGTGAACTTATCTCGAATACCTTGGACCTGAAACGCAGAGCAGAAATGAGCAACTATTTGTTGGGAATGTGAAGAGAGGGAAGGACTTACAGTGAGATCCTGGCGTATGGACTTCAACTGATCACACGCATAATGATAATCCTGATTCGTTCGCCATTTGCCCTTCACATTGGCCAGCGAGTGGGTGAGCACCTCAACAGGGCGCACCTCCGTTGGAGATGGAGCTTTTGTCAGGCGCAAGAATGACTTTTCTAAATCCCTACATGTGCCTACAATATGCAAATCAAGTAAATCTAATCCAGAAGCACCCGTATCATCCTCGTAGAACATGGCCGACGATGAACGAGCAGCTGCCTGCAATTTCTTCTTATGCTTGGCCGTGGTGAGACCAAACGGTGAGCTTGCAATCGCGACGACAGATTTCTTAGTCGAGCTACCACTCGACTGTGAGAAACGTGCCGCACGCTGTTGCAAGCGCGCTGAGTCATCATCAACGGCGCCGCCCACCGACGACGATTGCGATGCATAGAAATGTGGCGTCTTCTTTTTGCCCCCAACGCCACCAGAGGTTGCGGCTGCAGCCGCAGCGGCCGCACGCTTGTTCCTCTTCATCAGCATTTTCTGCTGTTTCCTCGACAAATTCGAATTGATTGGTATAAAATCACCGCCTAGCGAATCATTTGAGCTGGCCTTGCGTAGCACCTTGCGTGCGGGAGGACTATTAGCACCGCTACTGTGCGAACGCGATCGAGAACGCGAACGTGGTGTCCGGGAGCGGGAATAACGTTTCCTATTATATTTTGAGGACGACGATGTCGAAGACGTGGGCGAACTGCAACATTAAATTGGCTATGAGTTTTCAGACAAAAATTAATTGCTTATTAAACTTACCGCGAACGACTCTTTGAGTAACGCGACGACTGTTGTTGATGTCCATAGCCGCTGCCATTGGCAAACTTGTTAAAAGCATTTGGCTTCTGCTTGAATTGATTTACGCTTGGAGACTTTTGGCTCGGCTTTTGTACCGACTGTGCGTTTGGTTGTGGTTGCTGCTGTTGTTGTTGCTGTTGTTTTTTGTTAAAATAGTTACTGCGCTGTGGCTGTGGAGGCGTTACATTGCTCAGCACCACATCAATACCATCGCGTTCGCTATGCACCGTCGGCATGGGCTCACTGTCCCAGTCACGAGTCCAAAGCTCGTTGCGATTGGCCGCAGCAATTATTTTACCCTTTAAGCATATATCGATCTGATCCTTGTCCAAATCTGTTGTGCACTTGGAATAGCAACGTGCCACATACTGATTAAGTGAATCGGGCCACGAATCATTCGATGTCATTTGAAAACAACTGTTCGGACGCTTAAAAGCTGTTGGTGATTGCTGTTGCTGCACCGGTGATTGCTTTGGTTGTTGTGGTTCAAGAACAGATGCTGACAATTGTTGTTGTTGTTGCTGCTGCTGCTGTTGTGGAGGGACCGGAGGAACTAGTCCTTTTGCTATAGTTGGTAAAGGGGGTGGTGGTTTGCTCAGATCTGGCGTAGGCGGCACTATCGGGGCAGAAAAAGGATTTACAGGAATGCCCGCATAACTGACATTCGCCTGTTCATAACCAGATGTCTGCTGTTGTTGCTGTTTGTTTATGTTGTTGTTACTATTATTTTTATTATTACGCTTGCGCTTCTTTTTGTTATTTGCATTATTGTTATTATTATTATTATTATTATTGTTATTATAGAGATTAAGTTGCTGCATGGTCTGCTGTTGCTGCTGCTGTAGCTGTTGTTGTTGTTGAAGGGGGTTTGGAGCATTTGCCAAGCGTTTTTGGTTCAGATTTAAATTGAAACGAATGCCACCAAAATTCTTTTGCTGTTGCATTTGCTGTTGCTGCAGTTGATTCTTAATACCTGGCTGTGCAGGCGGAGGCGGTGGTGGTGGTGGCGCCGTGGGTAGCGGCGGTGCCGCTAGTGCATTACTAAAGCCGGGCGGAGCATTTGATGAACTTATGGTTGATGTTACCTGCTGCTGTTGCTGTTGTTGCTGGTAACGCATGTAATATTGATAATATTGTTGATAGTGCTGATGATAGGCAGCAGCATTGGTGCCTTGATGATGCCACCACGGGTAGTTGTTGCCCCATTGTTGGGCTGCGGCAGTGTTGGCTACCTGTTGTTGTTGCTGCTGCTGTTGTTGTTGTTGCTGCATCTCTTGTAGCTGGGGTATTAGGGGCGGCGGAGCGCTCATCGCATCGGACATTTTAACCGTTACGTATGGTACGTGTATGTGTGAGCACTTTAACCTTGTGGAACTTACCTTTAAATGAATATATTATTCGTGCTCGAACTGCGTAGAATGCGCCCTTTTCCAACATAAGAAAAATAGAGAAAGCAAAAATGCCCATTATGGTATCAATATAAAACGATTATGTGTATGTGTACGTATAAGCATGTATGGGAAGGTACGCCATTTTGATTTTATTTGCTTACCCAAGATTCTTTCTGTGGCCTATAATTGCAATCTCACGATAACAATCGCAAGCTGTTGGATTCAATAAATCACTTGCATAAACGAACGCGCACAACTCTATGCTTGATACACATGTAATAAATAAATGTTTTTCGCTATTTACGAACAAAATAATGTAATTTGTAAATCACGTTTTACACAATGAGTACTATTTTTCGTTCAAGACTGAGAAAGTGTGACCGTAAGTAAATTTTCAGAATATACTATTTTCTTAAAAATAATATCACGAAAACCAATATTATAAATACTGGTAGCTGATATATTTAAAAAATCTCTTAGTTAAGTATATTTTTGAAATGGAGTTGGTGTATTTACTGAAAAAATATTCTTTTTATTCAACTTGCTATTAATATATAATAATATGAAGCATATAATAAAATATATTCATATATATTTATAATATAAAACATATATAATATCATATACTTAGTGATCGTTCTGCATTCCGCTGCTTAAATAGATTCCGCGGTTCATACCGATACATTTATTGCAACACTGCCGTTCTTTAAAGTATCGAGTACAATTCACAAAAAATGATTAGCATCGAGTAAGCAATTCGACATTCGAAAAAAAACGCGCAAATACTGTGACGCTTCATAGAAAATAGCAAATATACTTAAAAGATTATATAGAATATAAATAAATTAGCTAAGAACTATTTTGCAATAATGGCACATCTTCGCACCAAGCATGCAACTCGAAATCACTTGCCAACTTTGATGAGCAATGTACCCGACGAGTATCAAGAGCCAATTAAACAAATGTGCCTCAAAATGATGTCCCATGATGCCTATGGAAAGCCGTAAGTATTATAGTTGCTCGAATATTTCTTCTTTAACCATACGTTAATTGGACACCATGTAACAGCTACGAATGGACTTCACGCGATTTTGAAATGGGCGCACCACTTGGGCGAGGTAAATTCGGACGCGTTTATTTGGCGCGTGAGCGTCGCTCGCATTATATGGTTGCAATGAAGATAATGTTTAAAGAGGAACTGCGTAAGGGCAATGTAGAGCGCCAGGTGCTGCGCGAAATCGAGATACAATCGCGTTTAAAGCATCCGCATATACTGCGTCTGCTGACCTGGTTTCATGATGAGTCCCGTATCTATTTAGCGCTGGAGATCGCCTCTGAGGGAGAACTGTTCAAGCACCTACGCACTGCGCCTAAACATCGATTCGATGAGCCACGTTCGGCTAAATACACCTACCAAGTTGCTAATGCTCTGAACTATTGTCATCTCAACAATGTCATACATCGTGATCTTAAGCCAGAGAATATTCTTTTAACTGGTACAGATGATTTAAAGCTGGCAGACTTTGGCTGGTCTGCTCATACGCCAAATAACAAACGTAAGACTCTGTGTGGAACTTTGGATTATTTGCCACCAGAAATGGTGGATGGCATGGCTTATGATGACACTGTGGATCAGTGGTGTTTGGGCATTTTGTGCTATGAATTTCTAGTAGGCAGTCCACCCTTTGAATCCAACACCACTGAGAATACATATGATAAGATCAGACGCTTAAATGTGCACTTTCCATCCCACATGTCAACGGGCGCAAAGGAAGTCATCTCTGGTGTAAGTAAATTATATGAAATCCACATTCAATTCCTTGATTCCAATTCCTTGATTGTATAACAGTTGCTGCGTCGCCAGAATCAGGGCCGCATTAGTCTGGTGGATGTTATGACTCACCCGTGGGTAAAGGATGGTATGGCCAAGCGTGCCGCCCAGCTCGAGAAGCAAAGGATCGAGCATGGTAAGGAAAACTTGGCCAGTAATTAAAAAAATGTGTTCGAAATGGATTATTCGTAGGAATTTGTATTATATTAAACGGATTAAAAATATATACATGTGTTAACATTTAAACGACCAGGCTATACCAACTTTATGATCGCCTTGCAGAGGAGATTTAGCATCAAAACCAAAATAATAAGTTGCGTCAACGTTTTCGGTCAGTTTCGCTTGGTAAACGAGCCCACCTTGATAATCATCGCTGAAATTGGCTTTGATCAATGTATTCTCATCGACTTGATACTGCCCACCAACTATGAACTGCTTCATGTTCTCGCCGAAAAGATTCACTTTAAGGGCCAGAGCCCATGCTTCGTTAACGCGTTGGAAAATGGATCCACGAATGTTCTTAAAATTCTCCCTATGCATCAAAATTTACAATTGAAATTCGAATTATTGAATAAGGGGAATGCACAACTTACATTTTGAGCATATACTCGGTGGTATCATCCTGGTAGCCAACGCAAAGTGCATGATTATCAATTTGCCGCTGTTCAACATCGAATTCCATGCGACACCCAAAGAGAAAGTGATCTATTGGTTGCAGGAGCACATAGCCCATAAACTTGGGGGAATGTAAAACGGGAATTGTCACCTCTGACTTGAATGGTGGTCGCTCATATCCGGCGAGGAGATCAATCTTTGCAGAAGCACTATATATAGAAATACAAATAAACAAGTAAACAAATTGTACTAAAAACACAAGACTAGAAAAAAAGGACTATGCAAAATCTATTAATTTCTATTTATCTGAATGCTAATGTTCCATATTCATTTACTCACTTTCGATGTGGTCCATAGGTACCCCTAATTAGGCTATACACCAAACCTCCTAGTGCATTACAGAATGCACCAATCGATCCTAAATATCCATCTGTTTGCCAGGCCTGAGTCAATCTTAAGCAACCGAACTTTTCACGTACGCCCACGCCGCCTCTGACATGTTGTAAATCAGGGCTAGCATCGCCTAGAGAATATATATCCAATTTATCAGATTTTGAGGTGCAATCAATATGCCATATTCCAATGTTAAAGCCACGAAACAGGCATTCTTTCGCTGCGATGCCAATGTGAAAGTATGTGGGCATTTTTTCCTCCAGCTCTATCAATGGAATAAAGTTAACTTCATCAACTTTCTTCTGCGCGACTTTTGTTGTCGATTCTTCTTCATCCGCAATCGCAATTTCAACATTGTGCGTATGTTTTCTGGATTTGCGTCTTAAAGAAGTACTCATTCTTTTCATCACTGACATTTTGGTAAACTGTTAATTTTCAATAAGCGGATTCGCTATATATTGAAGTTTATTTAATTTTACAATTTTTCTAAAGCTAATGTAATTTGAATAATTAGACAAGGTTTGCTGCAAACAACAAAGGACATCTAATCTAAATATAAAGCGCTCTCATATATTTAATTCTTAGTCACTTTTCGTTCTTCGTATAAGCTGCCTGCAAGAGGGAATGTACTTTGGTGCTTTGGTGCTAGTTTGCTCTCCCATATATCTGTTCTCCAAGTCTGACTCAGCTTGAAGATTCTTAACTGTACGCTAGTGCCCACGCCACTCAAGATGCTTTACATATTAGAAAATCTGACGTTCTTACCTTCAGTGGTGCAATATGTATGTCAATTTCATAGTCAAAACTTGCTTGAAATCTTTCAAACATGTTTGCTCGCAAGCAAATTATGAAAGTGATGATGGCTGTGGTGAATTTTTATTTTAATTTCAAAAGAAAGATTTTAAAATTGTAGAATGTAGATTTAATAACATTTGTATGAAGAATGATATTATTTAATAACATTTGTGCTCAACAGTTGTAATTACAATTAAAAGTTGAAACTCCAAATTCAATAAGCAGTGAATCAACTAAAAAAATACGTCTGCAGATTTAACACTGTAAGGAGAGGCCAACGCCAAACTTGTGGTTACCCTCGGTGACGTTCCCACAATCAATAATTGTTGAAATAGACATCGTGATGCCTTCGCGCAGTTTCTGTTGATAGCCAAGGCCCAATGCGAATTTGTTGTTAATCTTGGCGCGTATTAGGGCATCAGCCTCAAGGCGATAGATCATACCCAAGCCAATTGTCCAATCACTCGGCACGTATTCCCCTTCCTCATTGGTGATACCCATGGGCTTGCCAATTTCGAATCCGACATCAATTTCATCCTTTGCTTTGTGGAAAAGCGACAATAGCCATCCCTCGGCGTTAACCCTGTTAATATTTTGTAATTTATTTATTTTAGTTTGGTGCGCCAGGGGTATGGCACTTACAATTCTCCATGGATTGTTGTTTGCTCATTGGTCCAACCCAGGGCAAGTTTCCATAACAAATTATCATTGTTTGTCTCATAATTAAGCGACACACCACCCAAGAACTCGTTTTGTTGCAGAACCAGTGCGGCCGTGATAAAAGGATCACCTTTATTTAAGCCTACAGTGCCAAGCAGGTTGAACTGTTCTTTGGCGAGATCAGCCATCAATTTGCCAGACTTATCGCTGAGTAATTGTAACTCCCATTAGCTGGATGAGGCGAGTAAGTAATTCGACATTTGGCTTACCCGGATGATGGTTGAAAACTGGCTTCCGCTAAAAGCAGAAGACCCTCAGACAATTTGTCTTTCTGCATAATTTGACCAAAAAGTAGATTATCGGTGTTCCATCGTTCCGTTAGAATAATGCCATAATCCTCCACAGTATATTTGCTTTGTAGCGAACCCTTCACCTTGCTGGCATCTTGATTGGCGAATCCAGATGTAAAAAACTCAATACCCGAGTTGGTCTTTGTCTTGCAGTCTAGTTGCCAAAGTCCCGGATGATAACCGACATTAAACAAGTCTCGAGCCAATTTGCCCAAATCATAATAAATGGGAGGTGCCATGTCAACAGTCTTAAATAGTTTAAGGACTTCAAGCGGTTGATATGGTTTCGAAATTTTTAAATTAATAGTTGTGTTGTGTCACCGGAATTTCTATAAATCTGAGTCTAACCCAGGTGAGTATGTTTCTCACCAAATGATAAATATTATATGGACTTAAATATCATGGAATGCTAATCGTAATGACTTCGTTTTGTTTAAATTAAAATTTTGACTGCTCTCCCGTTCCACCAAAGAGGCTACTGATCGTCATCGAATTATAGCCTACCCTGTTCGATTACTGCTAGATTTCGATAAACGCTTGGTGATAATTTTTTTTTTATTTATTTTTAAATGCATAACGCTCTCAAAGCTCTCGGTCTCTCATTCGTTACTATTTGATTCCTCCACTTCACATAAGTGCAAAAATAACGCAGAGCTTGTTCAACACTTTAGTTTTATGTTTTAATAGGTAAATTATGTATTTCACTGTTTGCCAACAATAAACATGTATGCACTTAGCTATGTACTTAAGATCCTCCGATCCTGGGCCGCTTTGTTGGCAAATACTCTGCTCTAAACATGAAGATTCTAGTGTAATTATGTAAATTTTTTGTGGTGTTTTATTGTTTGTTACACTTTCATTTTGTTTACTTTTGTTAGTTGTTGTTGTTGGAGTTGTGGATGCTGGTGTAGCTTAGTACTGTAAGCTTATTGCTGGCAGCGCATTCAGCTTGAAATCTTGAACTAATTTAGGCTTCCAATTCGAGGCCAACGCCAATCTTGTGGCCACCGGCATTGAAGTTCTTGCCATCGACCAATGTGGAGAGGGTCAAGGTGATACCATCACGCAACTTCTGTTGGTAGCCCAAGCCCACCTGGCTGGCGTTGTTCACCTTGGCGCGAACGCTGGCATCGTCATCCAATTGATATTTGGCGCCAATGGCGAATTTGGTGTTGCTGGTGCCACTGGCCCACGACAGCTGAACACCCACATCCAGTTTGTCCGAAGTGCGTTGGAAGATTGAGCCGCTGAACTCCTGGCCATCATTCCTGCAATTCAAAACACAATATAAGTTAAACTGAATAATCCAATATTAAACAAACTCCACAACTTACACTGCTGTGTGGAGGACAAAGTCCTTGGTGGAGTAGCCGAGGGCAAAGTTGTTGGTGGTCAACTTGGATTGTTGTGTATCGAAAGCGGTCTGGTAACCGGCCAACCATCCCTGGTAGCCCAGCACGGCAGAGGCATTGATCAAGGGACCCTTCAGATCAATGTTGACATCCGAATCGGCCTTGACATTCTCATGTCCGTAGGCGACCTTGAACTTGCCGCTCTTGTTGCCCGACTGTGGCGCAAAGTTGCCCTCCAACGACAGCTTAAGTCCCTCGAGCATCTGATCCTGGACAGCCACCTCGGTGAAAAGGGTGTTGTCTGTGTTCCATTTCTCCGTCAGGGTTAGGCCATAATCCTTAACCTTATATTTGGTCTCCAATGAACCGAAGACCTTGCCTGACTCCTGGTTCGAGTGTCCGGCTGTGTTGAACTCAATGCCCGACGATGTCTTGGTCTTCAGATCGAGCTTCCACAGGCCAAAGTTGTAGCCTTTGCTGAAGATATCGCGAGCCTGTTTGCCCAAATCGCTGTATGATGGAGGTGCCATCTGTTAAAGAACAAATGATTTTCATTAATATACTTGAACAACTAATTGGGGCAAGAGTACCTATATACAAATATTATTACAACAAACAATTTCATTTATTTAGCACAACATTGCGCGAAATGCGCGATTAGAGTCACAGCTCTTATCTAATCTCAGCAAATGGCTTAGAGGTAACAAACATTTCATCAAAACAAATAAGTACTAATAATAAGTATAATAAGCGTAAACACACCTCGCCATACTTGAATTTGCAATTTTAGTAACGTTTACGAATGTGAAAAAGAAGAGAAGTTTTTCTGTTTACTGATCTTTTCTGCAATTTTCCCTATTCTATGTTCAAAGTGTATTGCGCTTTTAAAAATAACCATGAAAGTGAAAGAACTTTGCAGTATTCTTGGCTAAATATCAATTTACTCTTTAGAAATATATTGAAATTGCTTTTCAAGGTGGCCAGGGAACCAGTCTGAATCTCCACACTCCCGAAACGTGCCCACATTTGGCAAAGAAACTGCACCACTACAATTTCTCTACAATTCAGTGTGTTTGTGTATGTGTATGGGGGTCAACGCACGTCTGCCTCGATTGAGTGAGTAAGTGCGCGATAGAGTGTGATCGTGCAAAAGTGACGCACCATGTGCCAATCACTTAAAAAACTTTTCTAGAAATTTTCATCAGCTAGTGATAATGTGGAGCTTTATCAATATCTGCAATCATAGCATACCTCTTTACTTCTTAATCTATCTCTTAAGGTCTTGTAGGTCCAATATTGGGTAGCGCGATCAGCCATTTAAAAATATTAATTTTAAAATTGTTCGTTTTGATGTAAGTACTGTTTAAATGAAATTGCTATAAATTTGTTGTCTATTGGCCTACTGTGCAGCATTTTTATATGTCTATCTCTGTTTACACAGTGTTGTTGTAGTTGTGGTTCCGTTAATTACTACCAGCAAAGCGTTCATTGACCATTTGTCTCCCACATACACATACTAACACTACCTATTTATGTGTACGTGATAACTGCACATTACATTCTCGCTCTGGTCTCTTCGCCACTTGACGTCACTCACACTAGTGGAAACTGACTACAGTCGTGGCTATAAAAATGATCAAGAGCTAAGCATCAAAGAAGCGGCAAATATGAAAAGCAAGTGAAAATATCTTTATTATTGGTCAGGTTGGAATGCCGCCAAATGGCCGCGGAAATGACCAGCAACAAAAGAAAACTAGTCTGTGTGTCACATGTTTACACTCCCCGGCGAAAAAACTCATGAGCTGCAGCCAAAACTTAGGAATGTTGAGCACAAAAATATTCTGCTTGTGATGTAACACACCAGAAACATGGAAATATATCAGTGTGTACCTACATATACACATTAAGCAGGTAGCTGTATTTCAACTGTCGTGCCGTAACTGCATCATGGATAATTGACCTTGACACCGGGGATGGAACGGAGAAATATTTCCATATATATCGTTATGTGTGAGTAACTACATCCCCATACACACAAATGCGTATTAAATTCGTGCTCAGATTGCGTTTGCATCTGCGAATTGTGGGCGTGTGGTGTTGCGCAACACTGTCCAGGAAAACAAAACTCCAAAAGGTGTTACTAAACAAGCGAATTATTGATTTTTCATGACATCAGACGAGCACCTCTAACTCAAATAAAATAAAATAATAGGTTGTCTCATTTTTCACATGACTGGCGGCTGAAAAAGCAAACAAAACAATCAAAGGCTATAGGCAGAACTTTAACAAGGCAAAATTGATAAAATTGCACAGTCACATATGTCAGATGCATCTGATAAAGTAAGAAAGAAACCTAAAGTTACAATTCGACGTAATCAAAACAAATTTAATCGCCGAACTGCCAGGCGACATGTTACGTAACAGAAAAGTACTCTGTTGCCGGCAGCTGCCATCATGCGAATCGACTGTATAACTCTGCAATCGTATTGGCGTATCTACATATGGTCTACCGGTTGATTTATTGAAATGAGTGGACAAAAATGCTTTATCAATCAATTACTTTTTAAATTATATAGCTCAATGATAAAAACAAGCTGCAAGCCCTTTTCGCGTGCTTGTATATGTGAACATAAGAACGATGGCTTTAGTGTGTGCGTGAGGGCTTCGTGTCTACTTGCAATTTTTCATTTGGAGGTTATGAAATCACTTGTAATGAAAATCGATTTACTCGTTGAGATTTTTATCCACATCTTATGTGTGTTGACCAGAGGCGCTCATAGATACTTTCTTAGGTAAGATTTACTTACTTTTGATGAGTTTATTTAAGATTTAAAGTGATGCGAAACGCAGGAACAAGACGACCACGACCACACAACGTACACCACAAAATTGATTTGCAACTGAATGTCAGTGTTACCAGCTAAAACCAAAGCAAACATACGCTCTCACTTTAGTGTAAAAATACTAGGGCTGAATATTAATATATTTATTCTGAAGACATCAACTTAAATATTTGGAAAACTAGTTTGTAATGATAATATTTATTTATATTTTATAAAAAAATATATTGAAAACAAATTCTAACGTATATTGTCTAATTTTTTGCTAATTTTTTCGTTTGGTACTAGTATCGATACTACTCGGTTTTTATATTCCGCGCCAAAATCAAGTTTTCAATTCTTATAACGGGTTGTCGTGCAGTGATCTTTAATAATTAAAAATTAAATTAATTAAAAATACTGTTATCTTAAAAGTTTGTTGACGGAAGTAAATGTTAATTGTACTTGGGCACGCCAGTCTAAAAGCAAAATGTCTTCTTTTGTTGTTGGCTATTTTTAGCCTCGTCGTTTAGCTCTCCCAGAATACATATGTTCAGCATTACATCAATCTCAAATACATTCGAACCAAATCTTATCTCGTATTTGGGAGTGGTTTTGGCAGAGACGCTGTTATGTTGAGAGCGCGTTTGGAGCACGACGCACAGTATGGCCGTTGTCTAGCAACATCGGAGGCAGTGCAGCGAGGCAATCTTGTTGTGGAAGAGCTGCCATTTGCATATGGTCCCAAGCGCGACAGTGGCATAGTGTGCCTGGGTTGCTATCGCTATCTGCAATTTGGTGAGGATGGTGACGGTGATGGCGATCGCTGCGAGCTCTGTGACTGGCCACTGTGCGCAAACTGTGCCGATGATGCTGACGGTGATCATAACGCAGAATGTGAGGTCTTTTCTACCGCACGTGTCACATTTGCCGGCAACGTCAGCGAGGATGGCGTCTGTCCACAATTAGATTGCATAACACCATTGAGGTTAGTTCGTGGATATCCCAGAGGGGTGAGAGGACAGTGCGGAATACATCAAAAATGTTGACAGTTGAACGTTTGCCAACGACTGGGGCAGCTGCTCCCATTCCACTAGTGTAGCCAACAAGCATGTTGCAGGCATCTCTGTGGTATTTGGCAAATTATTGCAAATGATGACAGGCTGCGGGCAGTCAGTGCGATGACAGCGATGTCCACAGTGGAAGTCAATCGAACTGCAGTCGAGTGGAGTCGCATCTATGGTCGCTACCTGACTGCTCGCCATGCAGTGCATGGTGGGGATCTGCTCATCCAGGAACTGCCCTTTGCCATTGGCCCCAAGTGCAACAGCAAGATCCAATGCCTCGCCTGCTACGACCCCAGCACTGAGGAGCGCTGCACCCGCTGTGGATGGCCATTATGCAGTTCATGCCACATGGATGCACACAATCTGCATGGGCTGCTGGAGTGCCACGTTTTCATGGCAGCTAAGGCGCGTTTCTATGAACTGCCCCCCGGTAGTCCATATTGCCCCCAGCTGGACTGCATCATGCCGCTGAGGTGCACAAAAATAGACATACAATCTTGATGAATTGCCTCGTTTTGCGATTTATATTCTTATACATGCATACACATGTATGCTTATTCTATATACATATGTACGTTCAAACTTGTGTGTGGGCGCATCATAACAAATGTAAAATACCGGCTGTTGACCTGCATTGAGATGCTGTTAATATTCCATCAGCGTGTAGTGCATTGTTTGTGTTACAATTAACAGCTTTTCCAACTGCGGATCATAACAATAGATAAGCTGCTGCTATTAACAGGTCAACAAATGTTAGCAGATGTTAGTGTTAAAATAATCGTGGTAGAACAATATGTTAGAATTAAACGTTTATATTATTTGAAAAGGATTAACTAATTGTTGTATTTTCCACAGAGTGCTTTTAGCTAAGGAGGCGCAGCCGGAGCGTTGGCTCAATGAAGTGGCACCCATGGAGTATCACGAGCAGGAGCGTCGCGAGAATGCGGATGTATGGCATGCGGATCGTGTGAATATAGCACAATATCTGCGTGGTCCCTGCAAGCTGGCCGAACGTTTTAGCGAAGAGCTGATCATGCAGGTGGTGGGCGTGCTGGAGGTGAACGCTTTTGAGGCGCGCACCACGAAGGGTTTCCCGCTGCGCTGTTTGTATCCTTACACTGGCATCCTGGCGCACAATTGTGTTCCCAACACGGCCAGAAGCATTCATCCCAGCGATGGATATAAGTGAGTGAGAATTTCAGTTAGTTGGAGCTGGTAATCCCATATCAGTCTGTTCCAGGATACGTCTGCGTGCTATGGTACCATTGGCAGAGGGTCAACAATTGCAGCATAGCTATACCTACACCTTGGATGGTACTGTGCAGCGACGAACACATCTTCGCGACGGTAAATACTTCGACTGTAGCTGCGAACGTTGTTTGGACGCCAGCGAGCTGCAGACGCACTTCTCCAGTCTGAAGTGTGGCCAGTGCACCGAGGGCTGGTTGTTGCCCAAGCAACCAACAGGTGACCAAATGCTTTAGATAATTGTAATTTAACAGAATTAGTAGTACTTCGACACTTTATAGTCGTCGACAGCATCTGGAGCTGCCGCGCCTGTGACAACAGCAGCAGCAGCGAGGAAGTGCGTCAAATTGTAGACGCATTGCAGGCAGAGGTGAATACCGTGCAGGCACTAGCAATGGGCTCCAAACGGCTGGAGGAAGCCGAGCGTTTGCTGCGAAAATATAGATCCCTTTTGCATCCATCACATTATATAGCCACCGGGCTGCGGCAATTGCTCATCGAGATGTATGGTCGTGTACAGGGCTACGAGATGGTGCAACTAACGGATCAGCTGCTAGAGCGCAAGGCGCAACTGTGTCGTGAAGTTCTGAGTGTGTTGGATCACTTTGAGCCAGGCCTAAGTCGAGCACGTGCCATGAATCTATACGAACTGCACGTGCCTCTGGTGCTGCTGGCCAAGAATGGCTTCATTGCCAGTCGACTTAATGGCATTGAGTTGCGTTCACATCTCGTCGAGGCGATTGATCTTCTCAAGGAGTGTGTGGAGATACTCCAACACGAGGATGACAGCTCACAGGAGGGTATACTCTGTGGCGTAGCAAAGCAGGCGCTGCAACAACTCACAGTCAGCGTGGAGGGATTGGGCAATGCCAATGAGCTGGAGCTGGAGTAAAGGAAACGCAATTGATTTGTACTTATTCATATGTATATCGTTAGCTTTATTTGAGAGCTGAAGATACGCTTAGTCGCATGGTTGATTATTGATGACTGGAGAGACCAAAATCGCTTAAATCTCAGTTTTGGATAATTGCATATTAAGGCTTTGTTCGTGACAATGTTGGAATGACACCTACTCACATTGTTTTAGATACACTTCACATTTAACTGCTTCTCTCATTTTGCCAACTTAAAATTAACTACAGTATATAAATGAATTGATTATTTATACAGGTGTTAATCCAATCTAATTGCTATTTCTCTTGTAAAATTAAGCTCAATAAACAAACAGAAGAAAATGACAATATTTAAAAAAAACTTGTATGCATGACGACTTACAAATAATACGAGCTGCTCCTGCGGTCTGGCTTTTAATGGTTATGCTTATGGTGTTCTTTTTTGGTATATAAAGTTCCTTGCTTTTACTCTTAAATGCTTGATATTCTTTTAGTTGCACACAAATAGTTATATATTTTAATATATAGCTAGGTATCTGGTCTAGCACGTATCGTATGTATATGAGAAAATACAGAGTCTTTGTTAAAAAAAATATCAAGTGTCTGTTTGAGTATGCTCGCGCTACTATCGATTATCAACTAAAGTGTTAATTCAATATTGCAATATAATACAATTAAACAAAACGATAGGGTAGGGGGATAGCTGGCAGAGTGGGTGGGTGTTTGTTTTAGTTGCTTGGTTTCTCACACAAGTATAAAAAGTAAAAGAAAGTTTTTCCCGAATCACATATAGATATACACACACAGAAGAAGACACAGAAGAAAAGCAGAATGATGAGTTTATCACACAGACGCATACAAACACACACACGTTCGGAGCGTGCTATCTAACTAAACATCGTGACTCAGTAGCGGCGTGTCGTGGTAGCGGGAGGCGTGATTAAGGCTGGCGCAGGGTAGCAGCCAGAGCACAGGATGGCCACGCCCAAAGACATCAGCGAGTAGCTGATATTTACGTCGATTGGGCCTGTAGGCGCCCTTCTGCTGTATCGCTTCAACTGCCGTCTCATCATACAGTATAGCATGTAACTGATCCACCATGATGGCCGTTACAAACAGCCCAAACAGTGCCGACTCCAGCAGCAGAATGACAGAATGTATCCTACAAATGTGTTGAGTAAGTGTCATGTCTATGGCAGAATATTCCACGTTAGATACTCACATGCGTAGCTGCGATTCAATGACATTCTGACTGCATTCCGTGCAGGGAGATATCCACGAGCCCAGTATTAGTGCCACGGAATAAAGCGAGAGGATGCCCACGTACACAAGGAACTGCAGAAAATACTTTTGATTGCGCTCACCCACGCAATTGTTAATCCACGGACAATGGTGATCCATGCGGCGTATGCAACGCTTGCAGATGCGACAATGATGAGCGCGTGGTGGGCGATATGTCTCACAACGGGTGCACACAGTCCATTCGCTGCCGTGACCATTGCCTGGATTGTGTTTGGTGCCGTTGTTAGTCGTATGCAGGTCGGAGAAGTCCAGACGGTTGGCGGGCAGAGGCACTATGCCGGGATCGGAAAAAACTGCTTTCAGATGGGACATACCAAGCAGGAAGACAACCGTATTAAATAGTACGACGTGAAAGGGTGCCCAAATGCTGTAGAACAGTAGCATATTAACAATATGTATACAGGAAAGGAACGTGAATTACTGACCTTACTGGCATCGTCGTCAGTATGATCCATCGCATGACCACATAGTCTGCATAAATAACTGCGCCGTAGGTGACAATCAGGCAAGCAATGCCGCAGGGATCGCGTATGAAAACCATTTCTTTATTGACTTTTTGCGTTGTGTGTGTGTCCGTAATTGAATTATAAATCGAAGCTGTCTCTGCCTCTACCTCTACCCCTTTCCATCGAAAGAACACCGAGCAATACAATTGTTGCTACACCGCAGCTCTGCTGCTTGCAGCAACGTTTAGCACTTAACACTTGATACTTAATTTTCTAATTTGTGATGATTGATACTAATATAATTTAATCTTTCATTTTAAGATTTTGAAAGATCTGTTCATCTATTTGTTGCTATTTTTCGATTACAAATTTTTCACCCTGACATTTTTGTGGGGGCCAAACACTATATGATTTGATTGATACACTGAGTGAGCGCCCACACACGGAGCGACTTACAACAACGATAAATGTCAAATTAAAATGCTTAATAGAAAAACTGAAATTCAAAAAATATTTAAAACAAGCTAAAATAAATAAATTTAATTATGTACCTTTAGACAACAAAACATATTTTTTATGTATCAAATAAATACATTTTATTTATTTGAAGTCGTACACTGGGCTGCATGGCGGTTGCTACGCTCAATCTTATTTGTAGTGGTGGGACGATTCGTAGCTGAAATCGAATATAATATCGGTTTCAATTTTGTGTTTGCATAATTCTCGTTTTAATTTCTTTGTTAAGTGCCAATATTGGCTTTAACCCCTTTCATATAAAAAAAAAGATCGCTGCTTTTAAAGTTCTCTTTTAAATAATTGCGGTTTCTTTAAGTTACAAATTAGCAGGATGTAGCAGCTAAGGTCAATTATTAGGGAAATGGTATATATTTTGTCTTAAAATAGTATATTTTGTATTTCGACTGGCGTTCACTCTGTTCATTAGTCATTTTTTACACAAAAGCAATGGGAAAACTTTGCACTTTGAGCAAATTTATTTCCCTATTTTAATGAAATTAATACAAATTAGAAAAAATAATAGTCCAACTCACACAGGAGCAGATGACCAGGAAATAAATAATAAAAACTACATAATCATACGCAATATCGCGTGTTGTGCTGACGAATGAAAATCGATTGCGTATCAGAGAAAAGAAAACACGACACAAAAGTGCAAGTGCAATCGCAATCATAGAAAACATCGAAGAACGTAGAACAAATAAATTTAATTGGACAGAATTACAACAATCACTCAAATAATTAACAGGCAGCTGAGTGCTCTTGTGGTCAAAGAAATGGGTATATTTGGACAATCTTCGCCATTCGACGCCGATGTGGGTAAGTCTTTATGCGCTTCTCTCGCACTCCCACTGTTTGTGGTTTGTGGAAGGAACAATAACAAATCCAATTGGCCACACTTGTTATTAGTTGCTTCTCTCTCTTTATCTAATCTTCTTAGTGTTAAAAAATCCCTTGTTACCCCTAAAAAATATGGTTAACATCCAGACACAATGACCACTCAACAACAACACACAAAGAAAATGAAAATGAAATCAAATTCAAGTCACATGCGTTGCTCTGTCGGGATGCTGCGCAGCTCGCGCAGTGTCTGTTCATTGAACTTCAGTTTAAGTTTTGTTGAGCTGTCGCTGACCTTGAGTTCAGTGCTGCCACCCCCAATCATTCCTTAGGCATAATTATAAACTCTTTCGTCTGCTTGTTGAGACATTGAATTAATTTATTATTGTAATTTTTTTTTTTTAATTATAATTGTGACCAGCGACATGATCCCGGTAGTGAGCTGACTCTCAGTATTTGAATTATCAATTATAATTTAATTCAATGGCAAGAAGTGCAAGGTTAGGCTATGTGTCTAAATCAGCTAAATGTCAATTTGCATTTAAAATGACATAGAATTATCCGATGTCTAAGCTTTGATTTTTTTCTCTCATTTGAGAAATATTGTATTGATTTTAGCATGATACTTTTGCGTTTCTTATCGCTTTGTATAGCTCTTGCTATGAGTCAACAATGTTTTCGTATTCTATTCCATGGCGCCATTCCATTGATAAGCAAATAAAGCAAACAAAGTCGTTGCTCTGTTTGGCTGTCTTGCTATTCTGTTTCTTTCATAATTTTCTGATAAGATTTAACAATTGCTTTATGTTGTTAATCCATAGAAAAAGCCACAAGCGAGACGAATACGAATGAGGATTGGTCGCTCATCCTCGATGTTTGCGACAAGGTGACAAATAATCCGCGTTTGGCCAAAGATTGCCTTAAGGCGGTGATGCGGCGCATGGGCCATAACGATCCCCATGTTGTTATGCAGGCCATCACACTGCTGGATGCCTGTGCCAACAATTGTGGCAAACCATTCCATCTGGAGGTGGCTTCGCGTGATTTTGAAACCGAATTCCGACGTCTGCTCTCTAAGGCGCAGCCCAAAGTCTCATTGGTATGTCAAGTATAATGCAGATTTTACTCGATAACAAGTTTAACAATTCCATTTTACAGAAAATGCGTCAAGTGCTTAAGAATTGGGCTGAAAGTGATTTTAAAAATGATCAGGAACTGAATCTGATACCATCGCTGTATGCCAAGCTACGCAGCGAAGGCTATGAATTTAGCAATCTGAACGATAAAAGCAGCGGCAAATCTGCAGCAGCCAAGGCTGCCGCCATTAGTTTGGCCAAGGATCCAAATGTGGTCAGCAGCCAGCAGGAGGAGGATGATATAGCCAAGGCAATTGAGTTGTCGTTAAAGGACAACAAAAGCAGCCCAAAACAACAACAATCTGGTGGGACTACATCTGCTTCATCAACCAGCAGTGCCTATCCTTCATTGTATCCCTCTTTTGGTGGCAACTCCGTGTCTACTGCAAACAATGCTAATAGCAATGGGAATGCCAGTAGCAGCATTGCTAGTGCTTCATCGCGTACTGTACGTGCCTTGTACGACTTTGAGGCAGCTGAGGAGAATGAGTTGACTTTCTTTGCTGGCGAGATTATACACGTACAGGATGACAGCGATGCCAATTGGTGGAAAGGATATAATGATCGTGGAGAGGGTCTATTCCCCTCCAATTTTGTCACTGCCGATTTGTCTGTTGATCCTGAACGCCTGGACATCAATCAACAACACAAAAACAATGCCCAAAAGCAGGCAGCAGCAGCCGAAGAGGAGGCGTTGCTGCAACAAAAGACTGAAGCGGCTGCCGCACAGCCCGTGGAAATCGATGAGGCCAAAATCGATCGACTGCTTCATCTGCTGCACGAGGCCAATCCCGAGGATCCCTCGCAGGATAGCGAAGAAATGTTGCAACTGGAGCAGCAGGTTCATCAAATGGGCCCGCTCATTGATGCTGAGCTGGAACGTGTCGATCGCAAGCATGCACAGCTCACACAGCTCTCCACGGATCTGGTGGAGTCCATCAATCTATACCACAGACTTATGCGAGACGATCGAGCAGCCGCTGCACAGTTTGGTGGCCCTGCTGCCTTTATGCCTGCCGGATTCCCAGGGGCTGCACTTTATGGTGCACCTGGTTATCCAAGTGCTGGTGGCTTTCCACCTGGTCAAGCCTATCCGGGCATGCATTCAATGCCTTATGCACCGACGCAGTCGACCAATGCGCCACCGCCCACAACTGTGGCTCCTGCTGCCGGATATCCGGGTCAAGTGCCGTATCAAAATGGACATGCGCCGCAATTGAACTGTAAGTGATACATTTAAAAAAGGTTTACTCATATTAATTTTGTTTGACTTGCAGCTTTGCCGCCTCATCTAACACAGTCTCAGCCACCATCCCATCCCAGTCATCCTCAACCCGTCTACAATACCCAATCCACAGCCGTCAATCTTCAGCAGCAACAGCAACAGCTGCCACCTACAAATTACCATATGTCAATTCCTACGGATCAGCAACTCCAACAACAACAACAGCAGCAACAGCAGTTACCACCCACTCTTCCACCTCAATTTGCCGCCGTGCCACCTGCAGCCACACAAATTCATCAGCAACAACAGCAGCAGCCGCAGTCGCTGCCACATGCCTACATGTCGCCACAGAGCCAACAGCAAATTTCACAGCAACAACAACAGCCGCAGCAGCCGCCACTGCCGCAGACTTATCTGTCGACAGGAGCCACCGCGCAGCCGCCACAGTTTTATGCACCAAATGGAGCTCCTCCAGTTGCGCAGAGTTATATGGCCCCACAGCAACAGCCTGCGCCTCAGCAGCTACCATCACAGCAACAACCACAACAGATTCACAACGATCAATTTAGTCAGCTGCAACAGCAAATGGCAGCCATGTCGATGACGCATATGGGAGGCTTGCCGCCAGCAGCAGCCGCACCTGGATATCATATGCAAAACGATGCCGTCAAGAATAACATTCCTATCTATCAACAGCAGCGGTAAAACCGTTTCAATATCTTTCGACCAAAACCCCCATTCAATTAATATAATCCTTAATGAAATTTTTGTTTATTGAATATTTATTCGCATGTTGAGTTATTTTTTTATTTACTTACAAACTACTTCTTGAAATTGCAAAATTTTGTTTTTCCTTTTGTCAATTGAATGTCTTTTTGATAATTGGCCATCTACTTGAATTAGTGCCAAGAACTAAGTTTTTGTAATAAGTGTAAGGAGGAGACATGCAAGAAAAAAAAACGATGTTTTAATTCTATTTATACTATATATATAATACCATATAAATATTCTATATATTATGTATAACTCAATCGATTGATCAAGCAAATGGAGAGGGAAGAGTTAAGTGGTCGGAGCATGAAAGAGAATTCACTATAACTATTATGTATTATGTTAATTGTACTATGATTATTATGATAAAAATTAACAAGCAAAAAGAATCACATTCATTATGCAAACATTACGCAAAACATTAAAAGTTGATCAGCTACCAATGCTGATTAAAATAATAACAATAAGCTATTTCTTGTTTTCTTGTCAACGCGTGCGAAGCTTTATACGATGTATGTAATACTCCTAGTTGATCTTGTCCAGAGAAGCTGCAGAATTTCTCTTTGATGCTGGGACTCCTTGGCGGTCAGATTGGGTGGATTGGATTGGATTGGGACATTTCGTTCATATTGTGTTAACCACAGACTTTTATACAATGTGTGAGCAAGGTGGCAATTTGAAATTCATACACACTTTTATCATAAACTTTGCGCTATAATAAAAATTTATGATAAAATAACATTTGTTTTCTAGTTGTTTTTTTTTGTGTACTTTTTTTTTTGATTAACAAATTAATATATGACAAATTGTAAAATAAATGCGTTAAATATTATAAGTGTCTGGATGTTTGAAAGAAGTCGACGAGGCTTAAGACGTGATAAGTCGCATATTCTGTATGATGCCCAATGGCTCCTCAGGAAGCGTCCACTCTATGCACCATCTCTACACCAGATATGCTAACCAATACGGCACTTTGACTTGAAGCTGATGCATTCTACAGGCCCCAAGTACTCTTCTGCACTACATAGATGCTTTTCATAAATGGACTTTGAAATGGAACTTGTGCATCAATGTTGACAAATGGGTCTTTACTTAAATTCCTGATACATTTTTGTATTCTACGTTATATTCTCCATAGCCATAATGACTTTTTATTAGCATTATTTCTAGTTAGTTTAAGTTGTCTAAAGGTAACAATACACTAGTCCTTTATATATTTGAATAATATTTATTGAATTTCTGGCATTGTATTTAACGACTTCACGATTTGTTGAATTGAATCGCCCTCAATGTTATTCTGTAAATTGTCGGACATTCGATTCAAAGAAGATCCCTTGACACCAAAACGAAAAATGCATTTGCTTGCGAATGCGACTGTTCCATTTTCTAAGCAATATTTGTCATATGCTAATGTGACACCTAAAAGTATACAACATTTCTTGCACATTCTACGTTTTGCCATGAATAAAGAAAATAACGTGTCGAAATAATGGAATGTCTAGTCTGTCTATAGGTTTGTCTGTAAATAGAAATTGTCAATAAAATGGGAAAATATTTGCTAACTTGGGACAGATTTTGTGCACAAATGCTAGAGCCACACAAACAAGTTGAAACAACAATGAATCTGGACAAAGATTTTGTGAAACAATTGCATAGAAATTCCATAATTTAATTGATTTTTCTGGCCTTGGCCCAAACAAAAATATTCACACATATATTGCAGTCTTTTACGCACACTGTATACCCCGAGTTTTCAGCCGTTGCCGTTGCCGTTGCCTTTGGATGAGTGTGCACTATGGTGTTTGTTGAGCTGCAGTTTCCGTTGTCGTCAAATTTGATGTTGTTGCCATTTCGATTTGATTATATTCAACCCGCCGGTTATTTGCATTTGACGTGCTGCGCTTCGTTGCATGCTCGGCATTGTCGGAATCATCGCATTAATCATGAACAAAAGGGGCAAACTGGCTCAAGGACAGGGCCACGTTGCTCATACGCCATCACACCACACGGCATCGAATCGCATCTTAACGCACCGCGAAGCTAGCATTACTTTTAGCTTCTATTTTTTTTGAGAAAGATATATATTCTGTAATATGTTTACTTTGCTTTTGATATTTTTTTTGCTCGTTTTGCTGTTGTCCTTTTTGACACTTGTGAGTCGCTCTTCGCCCCATTTGCAATAAAATCAAATGAAGCGGGCATCGTAAAGCTGCGCGTCGCGTTTTCTATCGTCGTAAAAGTATACGCGGCGTGGCTTGGCGTATACGTTATATACGAGTATTGGGCTCGCACTTTTCAGTTCCCGCTTTACAGCCGTGCAAATCCCTTTCACAGTACAACAATCCATGCTCCTCAGCTGTCAGCCGGTCGCTGGTAACCGACATTTGTGGCTTTTAAAGCGGCATAAATGATTTTAACGTGTCTCGCGCGCTCTGTCTAAAAATATTTTTCGTGCCATGTGCAAAACCGCGTAGGCAAAACATAAAATAAAAAACAACTGCAGAAAATATTTGCGACGACCAAAAAAAAAAAAAACAAAGAAAGAAAATAGAAATGGAAAGCCGATCAGAAAATATTTATGGCCAATGGCTTTTCATATTTATTCAATGGCCCATTTTTTGGCGATAAGTCGCAAATAGTTTGTGATTTTTCTTTTCTGCAAATATTAAAAAAAAATATATAGCCAAAGTTTGTGAAACTCGAAAATATCACTGGACCGAAAGTTTATGGCATAAGAGTGGAAATGCATTTAGTAAATGTACCGATTTCTATTCTATGCTTTTCTTTAGTTTTAAAATTTTTCGTTTCTATTTTTCATTTAAATTTGAGCTCTCAATTTAAGACAATTTCACTGCATTAAAACCCATTTTTGTTGATGTGTATTTTAAGTTTTTATTTCAATTCTAGTGACTTTCATTTGCATCGATTATGTTATAATATTATTATGAAACAAATTATATAATTATTATGATGGACAAATAAATTTTTGATAATTTAAATTATACATTCTCACCTAAGAATGTTTTAAAAATACCAGTTGCAACGAGCGATAAGATAAGAATCATATTTATTTATTATATGTTAAATATACAAGTAATTGTATTTATTTTGTTACTTTAATATTGTATTATAACCTTTCATTTTAATTTCTAGTTTGTAATTCTCTATTTGATATGTAAAGAAGGAAAAGATTTCTGAATTTTCAATAGGGTTACAGTGCCTGTTCACTTTAGTTCATTGCCCATTCGTAAACTTCAGTGTATTCCCTTGTCGCTCTATTTGCTGACTAGTATTTTTGAAGTGGTAGCAATTTTCAGAGCATATGTTGCTGGCAGAAGGACTGAGTGAAGGGCTATTTGTAGCTGATGATTTTCTATGGTGTGAGTATTTTGCAAAAGGTCACATTGCACATAGCTGTACGCATTATCCATTTTGTCTGCGGATGCTGCTCCATTTTGTAATGTGACAGCCATTAGGTTGCACAAAAATATCATACTAAGTTATTGGTATTGTTATGGAAATTTAAACATTTAATAGCCATATTAAAGGGTTTATCTAGTTTGTTAATATTCTCAAAAATGTATGTATAAATAACATACGAGTAGAATATTTTGTGGTTTATTGTGTTGCGAAAATTTATTGCATCGCTCGTAATTTTTCACATTAAAATTGCAGCGATTAAGGTTAAGCGCTATGTTTAACAACACATTCACATTTAAATTTACATTTTTGTAGTTATTTATTTCACTATTTCGTTTGCATCTGTTCTGAACATTTTGTGGTAATTAGTTTGATTTTTGGTATGCACTTTATTGATATTTAAGTAGCATATAAGTAGAATATAGCAGTCAATAGTATTCAGTGAATAAAATAATTGTTTTAAGAAAAGCCTATCCAAAAAAAAGAACACAAGTTTTCTCTCTCTCACTTCATTCTTTTAAAAAAGATTTATTATAATAACCTCACTCAACGTACAAAATAAGTGCCATTTTAATTACTAATTGAAATAGAGATTTATTTAACAAGCTTTACTATTTATTATTGCAAAATAAATTTTTCCAATAAAAGTGACAAGCCCAATTATTGTATAAAGAACACTTTGTAAATTGGTTATTGGCAAATAAACGGTCAATTTAAGTTCTATCAAATGAAAATATATTATAAATATTAGCAAATCATTTTGACTTTGCTTATCCATGTAACAATTTATACATATTATTTAGCAAACAAACACCAAATTTAAGCTAGAAGAATTGAAAAGGAATATCTAATTAAAAATTCAAAGGATTTAATTATCAAACGCACATGTTGGTGAATTATGAGATTAAATGAAAATAAACAATAAATTTTGGAATACACTTTATTTGGCTCGCATTATGTAATAAATAGTTAAATGTAAATATGTAATAGTCATAAATAATAAATAAATCAACATTGTCTTTCGGTGAACATAGAAACGCCATGAAATAGGGTAATTATATTAAACACTCATTCGAGCTAGAATTAAATGTATGCACGTGTTTTATGATTTATATTTCCATGAGCACACAAACACACACTCGTACATTGTCACACCACTCAACACACGCCTAAGAGCAAATTATATAAGTATAAAAAGTGTAGAGTGTTGAAGGCCATTTAATATAATTGGCTTTATGCGTTGCGTTGCCCGAAAAGCAGTCAACAATATGTCCATATTTATAGCATTTGTTGAACAATAAAGATGTGTAAATAAATAAAAATGCTACAGAGTACAATGCATAAATACAAATACAGCTAACAGCAACAATGAAATAGGAAGCGTGCAAATGCCTGTTAATTATTTAAACAAAAATAAATCCCATTTCGTCGTATACAGTTCGTTTATTCGCTTTCGCTGAATACATTTTCAATTAACACAAAAACGCACACTTAACTCATACTTTACGCACACCCCTATGAAAACACACTCGTACACACACACACACACACACACACATACAGTCGCAAACATTGGCATCGCACTGATTTGTTTAATTAAATTACACTCAGACAAAGCCTTCAATCATTCACAGTTTTGCAATCATTCATTGGCTCATTCACGCGCAAACCAAACAAATGTCAATACCTACGCAGCTTTGCACATGTATGAGTAAGTGCTTCCCTGTGTCTATTAGTTTATCAGTGTGTAGTAGGAGTGGCTAGGAGTGGAACTACATTCTAGTATTTATATACATACATATGTGGTGCTCACACTTCGAGCACTCACACCATGTGTCTACTTTAAGTTATTAAGATTCAGCTGCAAGTGCAAATCGTGCGTTCAATATCTATGTGTAATACATACTCTATAATGGGATAGACTAATTCTGCTGGTAAATAAGTTATTTGAATATATAAATGTCAAAAGTCTGAACTTTTAGGCTAATAATAATAATCTTCAAAGTCTTTCATTTACATGGATGTCAAATCCACGATGTAAATGTTTAAATATTTATTTTTACATTATTTATTTCAGCAGGCTATCAATACAAAATTTTCAAGCCAATAATATTTTAATTGATTATTGGGTAACATAAAGATGCACTGATTTTTAGATATATGTGCTCTGGTCTGCTACATAATCTAAAGACTACAATTAGTGAAGTGTGTTTGAGTCCAACTTGCTTTCAAGTATTGCTTTCCGGTCTGTATTTACTATTGGACATACAGTATTTGCCATGATTGAGTGAGCATTGAGTAGGCATGTTAATGTATGAAATGTTAATTAATGTATGATGCGAGATATAGAACACTAAGCCACAAAGGAAAAATACACGGAAAGCCTAGGAAAAACGTCAACAAAAAATTGCAGTAATAAGAAAATGACTTAATCGCAATATCCTTGCTTCGTTTACCTAATTACCAACTCTTATAAAATTCGAGTGGAATAGGGCGAGTTCTTTGTGCCAATTTTTGCTTTCATTTTTCATTAATCTAAGTAGTAGGAGAGAAGAGAGGATGAAAAAGAATACCTCTTTTCAAAGTATAGACTTAGTGGTTCAATAAAAGTTTCGCTTAAGTGCATCTCATTCACAATGTGAAGCGTTAAACATATTTACACGCTAACTTGGCTTGTCACTTTGGCAAAGTAAGTACGACAAGTAAGTTCTCAAATTGACACATTTTCTGAGATAGAACAATGGAAAGTCATTAGGGATTGATGCACAAAAGCAAGGATATTCTGGCAACATGCTTTCCGCATTATTGAAAACTTACCCGTAAGCAGGCGCTGCAATTAACAATGCAGGCAACAGCAACAGCAACAGCAACGAGAACTGCAGTTACAACAACAAGAACAGCAGCTAGTTTCAGCTGATGCCAAACGAAGTGGATTTTATGCCAACGGGACTTGGATCGCATGCAACTTGTATGCAAATTGCATGTTGAGTCCTGGACTCATACTCAAAGGAACTGTCCTATACTCGTACTTAGTAGGAAAAAAGATAAATTACTTTTAAAGTGCGGAGGCTACGTTGAAGCAGAGTTTTCCTTTGGGTATAGCTCTTCATTGGCCCAAATGCAAATCGCCTGCTGAGCGTTTGCCTATTTTTGGCATCCTGATGACTTTCTGATTTGCTTTGGAAACAACTTTTTTCGTTGGCACTGCAAGTTTTCCGAGTATTTTGAAGACTTTTCTATATATTTTTTTTGTGTTGAGCATTGGGGCGCTTTTTGTTGCCGGCTTGTTTATTATTTGTTAATTGAAATGTAACAAAAAAGTTACGCATGCTCGCTTATATTGAAGGCATGCAGGTCAAGAGAGGATTGTGTGGCAAGTAGGCTGATTGAAGCTGTTGCAGCTTCATTTGCTACTTCCTCGTCTAATGTCTAAATCATTTCAGGCCATCAAAAGTTGGCAGCCAGCACAAAAGAGGTAAAACCAACAGTAATAACTGGGCTAAAAAGTTTTGCTTGCCGTACTAAGTCTCTAATAATTAAGTAATAACTGAGAAAAGGGTGTTGCTTCATTAGAGAACAATTGTTATTGCAATAAAATATTTAAACTCTGATTATGTTTAATCCAAGTCTCGATTAGAGCAGTGTAAAGCGTTTTCGGTGAGCATATTTCTGCATTATGGCCCGCAAACAAACAGGCCAAGTTATTAGGCGAGCTCAGATTTAGTGCTGAGGTTAGCATTTTGCCAAGGTGTGGCTCGGAATGCTCCACAAAAAAGTTCGACAAAAAATAGCGCAGAGGGCAGCAAAAAAGTCAAAGAGTAAACTAAGTGCAGAACGCAGCTGCAGGTGTCTGTCCTGACTAACCTGACTATCTGCCTGCCATAGTTTGGCTTTGACTTTGGCTGTAGCTGTGGCAGTGTCTGTGTCTGTGGGTTTTGTGCTGTTTCGGTTTGTGTAACTATTTTCTATTCATTTATGCATTTTGGCAATAAAAATTTCATTTTTTGCTTAACTAAGTGAAACGAAAAGGTTAAAAGCACCACCGCAGTAACAGCGGACGGATATCATGAAGGAGCAACAGCAGGAACTAGCGTCCACGACATCGTCTCTGCCAATGGCACTGAAAGGGGAATTTTATCTTTGGCCAAATGTTCCATTGTATGTCCTCTCTGTGTCCCTCAATCCCTTTTTCTCCATCAGTCTGTCTGTTTGTCCTGCAGTCTGTTTCTACCATTGCCTAGATAACATTTCCGTCTGTCTGCCGCTTTTTCTGTAGTTCGTTTGTTGTACCCTGTTGTTCCTGTCCTTCTGCTCAATTCTTGTTGCTTTTGCTTTTGTTTGTTTGCAAACATTTTTTAAATTGTTTGCTGTAATTTGTTTCCGGCCAACGGCAAATGGCCGCTGCGCCATTTTGTGGACAACCCCTTACCACTCATCGCTCTACAGCCGCATACCGCTTCAGTGACCTTTCCTAACCGTCCTGCAACCACACTTGACGGCCCTATATTTGCAGCTTTACTGGTTTTATTATTAAAAAATTATAATTTTAATGTTTGTCTGCATTTTACAAATCTCTTCAATTTTTTCCTTATTTTTTTATGTATTTTGATTTTGATTTTTTTTCGGTTTGTGTGGCACGTTTGTCCCCTTTTGGTTGGCTGGCAGGCAACAGCTGTGGCCATACTCTGCTCTGCTGTGCTCTGCTCATGACCCTATCCTGTATTCTGTATCCCAGTTACCAGTTCCAACTCCAATTAGTTGTGTTATGCGTCTCTGCATGTCCCTTTTACATTTATTAGTTTGACTTTTTGCCAAGGATTTATGGTCCAAAAAATAAAAAATAAAATAAAATACACACAAGGAAAATAAAACAAAAATCTCTATCATATTTTGCAGCTGTTGATGGCGTTTGCGAAAAACGTTTCATTTGCAACTGAACTTAAAAAAAATCTTTAACAATTGAATGGCAGCTCTGTGTTTTGTTTTGCTTTTTAAATTGTCTATGAATTTCATAAATGATTTTTACTGCTCAATTATTGAAATTTATATTATATTGCATTAATTAAATTGCTCTTTCTCTCGTTGAAAATCAAATAATAATAATAAGTGAAAATTCGATTAAATTTTTTAATGAATATTTCATAAATTAACTTTATATCGCTGAACAACAGTTGAAATTGATTTGAAAACTTTTTAAATGAGTTGATAGCTTGGCAATTAATGAAAGCAATGAGTTTCAGAGTATCAGATTCAGAAAATAAAGTTATTTAAAAATATTTAAATATTATTGTGCATTCAAACTTTATTAAAATAAATTATTTTGTTTTTATATTTTAATTTTCAATTTTTGCATCTAATCTAAATATTGACGTCAATTGCAGTTCAACGTCATTTGCGTTGGGCAAATAAAAGTTTGCCAATGCTTGAACGTCATGCCACGTGCAACATTTTAAAGCGTCCAAAAGTCACGTAGCATAGTTACCAGCCAGAAATTAAAGCCAAGTTAAATAATAAACATTTTCATGGAAGAAGAGTGTGTTCAAATAGTAGATATCCTTTCAAGGCAGAAAAGTAATATGCTTTTCAGTTATAAAAATGTTCATATTTTCCATCCGATTGCATTTGTAATTAAAATACACTTCTTTCTTATATTAAGTACAGGGCTTTATTGACGCAGTTCGAATTACTGACAAGATAAACACGTCACATGTCGTTTAATCAGACTGAAGAAGACTTATATAGTCACGTAGTTGTCCAAGTTAGGAGCTCACAGTTTGCATTGAGGCGTCGAAACGTTCGAACGGGTTTCTCATTGTAAAATATATTGAAAATAATTTCAAGTAATTAACGTAAAATCTGAAGTTATTACAAATACGCCAAGTGCTTTATAAATTATGATAAATCTATATCTTAAGCTGTTTATTCTCAGCGGAGTTTGCATTTGCATTGTTAAGCTGCAGTTTGTGGGATCGCCCGGGCAGTCTCAGGACAATGATTTGTTCGACCTGCTAGGTGATGACCTGGATCTAACGAACGTTAACTGGAAAGCGATGATTCCACTACTACTACAACGACAGCAACTGCGCCTATGTGTGGCCATTTATCGATATGACCAGAAACTATTAACCGGAACGCATTGTGAGCGATTGTTGGACAGTGGACTTATGGCTTACTGTGACATTGGCCATGTAGAGGATCTGAGCATAACAATGCGAGATGCATTTGGTGGCATGCTGTTTGATACGCTGCAAAAATGCCGCCCCGGCTTGGAAATCTTTGGAGTGCGGTGTAGACGACGTGCCTGAACGGACTGAGTACATAAATGGAGATTGAGTGAATTGCTAATTCAGTTTTCTTAGTCGTCATCATTAACTCTGGATGTCGCTGCTGTTATTTTTGTTGCTTTGGCTGTCGCTCTCGCTGACTCTGTTTGTGTCCCTTGTCATTTCAATGTGTCAATAAAAATACGATGTGGGTGAAGGCCTGCCTCGGCCTGGCCAGGCTCAAGCAGGCAGCGTGGCAGGCCGGCGAACACACCAGAGTCCTTGCTTAGAGGCATCATGACAAATGACGATTATAATTTGTAAAATTTGCACCCAGCTTGTTATCCCTCGTCAGCGGGACGACTGCCAGCCAGCTAGTAGCCCCCGCCTATGGCCTAGTTTTTCGCTTTCAGATTCAGTTAGTCGATTGCAATTGTTGTTGCAATTAGCAGAGATAGCAGGCGAGTTGTCAGCCGGAGGAGGTGGCAAAACATAAGCACTACCATGGCCAGCTGCAAAACTGATGGCTTGATTTTTCCATTAAGCACAGTAAATGGAAAATTGCACCGAACTGGCCAGAGCAGAACAGAACTGAACAGCAGAGAACAGCGCAGGCAGCAGAAAACAGAAAGCAAAGGCATTTGTAGTATCTGTTGTTCTTGCTGGCAATTACCGGGCGAATGGACGAAGCATTTAGCTTGAAATGATGATCATCATGAGTTTTCATTTTTAACAGTTGTTTCACTCAGTGTTCGTCTCATTCTCTGGCTATTTTCTGCTTAATTTGTGTACAGATGTGCTAAAACACCTCAGCTCAGCATCAATCTTTATACAAATCCAAAATCGTAGTATACTTTTCAGCTGTGATTAAATTGTCTGCCTCGACCCGAAAATGCTGCTCTCGTTTATACGAAATGCATAGGGAAATTGTTTAAAATGATTGCATCTGGCTGCACTGTGATGTTGGGGAATTTGATGAATACTTGCTCTATTTCCGCACAATAAATATAAATAAACAGTTGGACGAAAATACTCGAACAGCTTTGCAATTGCCATTTGGAAATTAGAAATGCTACGATTGAATTTTCAATTGGTGTATTAAATAAATACTAAAAAAAGCCTATGATTGACCTACACAATTATTTCGATATAATTTATGGTCTATTAATTTCAAACGTAATTAAATAAACTAATTTTATACTAAAGCACATCCAAATTGTGGTTATTAGCTGCCTTTTATACTCGGTGCCATTGAAGGATATTATAACTTTGTGCCAACCGAAAAAGTGGGTGTCACGCAAAAAGAATCATCTCCGACGTTAAAAGTATATAACATTCTTAATCTGCGTCAACAGGTTAGACGATATAGACATGTCTGTCTGTCCGCATGAACACGTTGATCTCAGAGACTATAAAAGCTAGAGTGGCCAAATTTGGTAAAGTACTTGTATGTTAGTTTTAGAATTTGGCATGTTTTGAACTTAATAAAGTGCAATCAACCATATTTATTTATTTCGGTACATTTCTGATATATTTTTGGTATTTAGTTTTGGTATATTTTCGTTTATTTTGGGGCTCGCTTTTCATTTTGATTGCATTCATTAAAAATAGGTATCTCACAATCATGCCAGCTCGATTGTAGCTTTCTTACTTTTTTTTTCAGTTTTATTTAGATTATTCGTGCATACACTTTTATTTTAATATGCGATAGTCTGGTTTGTTGCTATCTCAGTTTCCAAATTCGCTTGGAGCACTGGGAAGCTGTAGTGGGACCTTGTAATGTAAATTAATGAATTGTTTAAAGTACTTGGAATATTTACGCTCAAAGCACGAATAAAAGATGTTCCCAACAAGAGGATGGGGGTGCCAGGACTGACCGATGAATATGCAAACTACCCGACGTCGGGGCAGTCTAGAAGTTCGTTAAAAACGTGGCAAAAGGTCAAAGGGCGGGCACGTCGAACGGTCATTAAGGCAGCGAGCGCATTGGGAGGTCTGTTTGCGCATCTGCTGTTCTTGCAGCAGCAACAACAACAATATAAAACAACAACACTGGCAACAGCGTGTGCTGATAGTTGCTTACTTTTGCCAACGTCGCTGATTCTACTGTTAATGCACAGCCTCGCCTTCTGAAATATGCATAAACAAACCAAACTGAGCTTACACAGCTCACAATCTTCCAGTCCTCCTTCGATGATTTTCCCTCCTGTGGGGCTTGTCTTTGGGTGCAGTTCCGTTGGAGTTCATTTTAGTTTTTTTTTTTTTGGCCTGGTTGTAATTAAATTTTGCTCGAAATTCTTTGCATTTTCTTCATTGATTTCTCGATGTCGGTGGCCTTCTATCTCCTACCTCTTATTACCCTGTTGCCTTTGCTGTCTTTGATTTGCATTAGGAAAAAGCGAATATCTATTAACTTGCACTCGACACTGGCAATAATTTATGCAGCGGCAATGCTTTGGGTATTCGTTTGAACAGCAATTCCTTCAAGGCAGGGCTGCAAATCGATTTTGAATAGACTCACTTGAATAGTTCAAATTGATGTGGCCCAAGTTAATTCAGTATAAATGATAATAAATGCGGTCAGATGTGGTCTTCAAGCATAATGAACTTCGTGGTGATTTCAGAAATTTATTGAAAAGAGATTCTAAATCGAAAATGTATTCTTAAATATGATTTTAAAGGCATTTTCAAAATGAATTACACCTTGAGCTGGTTCACAGCTTTTTCTCGAGAGAGATTATCTTTTAAAGCAGTTTGTTTTTATTGCAGCCCTGACTAAAACTACTCCAAGTGTGAGAGTTATTGAAACACTTTATGTGCCTTGTTCCTTGTGGATGTTGCAGAAAATTGCGACAACAATCGGGGCAGGCAAATTGATTGCATTATCGAGCAAAAGACTATGGAATGAATGAATGGCGAGTGCTAAAGGGGAAATGTGAGGCTGATGCTATATAAAAATCGAGCATGGCAACAAACTTAAGTGCCATATGAGAGAAAGATATGTGTACTTCAAGGCTCATTTATGGCCCTCCGTGCTGGTCAGTTTTATGCATTTTCCCACACACTCGTATACAGTGGGAATGGAGACGACATTGTCAGGCATTTTGCCACGTTGTTTACTTTGTGTATAAACGAGTGCCACTTACTTATTTTGTGCCACATAATGAGCACTCCTGATGGCCGCTTATAAATTATATAACCCACAAAAGCACACACGCAACACATTCACACGCTTAAATAAACTTGCAGCACACCCACGCAATTTGATTTGTATGGCTTTTCAATTTGTGCTTTGCTGCTTCTGCTTTTTGCTGTATTTTTTTTGTGTGTATTTCCCTTTTCATTTTATTTTCTTTTACGTTGCTTTCTTTCTCAATATATTTTTTTTTGCTTGTGCTGCATTTGCCATTGTATAAATTTTTGGTATTTGCGCCAATTTCATTCCAAATTGAGCGCTGGCCACAGTCGTTTATTTTTAATGCAGCCGACAACGAACGAAACCAACGAAGCAATATGTCCGCAATTGGATGGAAAGGCGGCTGGGGAGGGACAATGAGCGGGAGTGGCCGTCGAGCAGAGCAGAGCTGTAGAACTAGATATTTTTTGCTGCAACTGCTTTTAGCCGCATTATTTTCGTTCTAGACATTAGAATAGAGTATAGTAACTTTCTGATTAACTCAAGGGCCGACGCGACTTGAACGGCATCAAATAAAAATTTAAGTAATCAGCAAATAGTTGTAGAACATTTTATAAAGTACTTTTATCTATGTACTCTCCAAAATGTTCATTCCAAAGCAACATACTTCACTTTCATGTTGCATACTTATGGGCCTTGCAACAAAAAGTCATAAAGGCAACTCAAAACACAAGTTGTTTTTGAATGTCTTCACCTGGGGATAGGGCATAAATATGTCGCTGCTTCTCAGCATGTGGCATTTCTTTACTTCCTATTATTTGCAGTGCATTTTGGACATTGTGCCCGGGTGCAGCACTCGCAGGACACTCAGGCGATTGTAGGTGGCAAGGCCGGCAGGTGGTCGGGTGGAGATGGAAGCCAAGTGCGCTTAAGATTTATGGCTCATGCCGGGGGTATTGTTTGTAGTAGGAGCAACAGCAACAATCGCAGCATACTACAACAAAAACAGCGCAAAAAAGAATAGCTTTGGCAATCAAATATAATCAATTTGATTGCCTCTTATTTTTCCTGTGTGCTGGAAATTTAATGTGAATTTGATTTCTTATTAAACTTCTGCACTGCAATTAGGTAATTAGGTAATGTGCTCTTTGTTAGTGGATAACCGAAGAAATGGCCTCGGGGGCATACTTTAGGTTGATGTCAAAGTTCTTGTAGAGCTGCCCTCGCATAAATAAAGCATTCAATATCCGGCGACGGAAGTTTCAATAAGCCAAAGGATATGAGCTCAAATGACTGTCCAAAAATAAAAATGTAAGAACAACAATAAATGCGAAGAAAAACGGTGCAGATTCTTCGTCACTTTTTATTTTGACTTTCTTTCTTTCTGGGCGTGTCAGCGAACTATTCATGTGTAAAGCAGGGTGTGTGAGAGTGTGAGTGTGTGGCAAGTTAAAATTAGTTGCGCGTCGGCCATTTTGCATAAATCATTTCCTGTCTTGTGCCAAAGATAAAAGCGAGCGAAAGACAACGACGAATGATGACAGCAACAATTTAAAACCAACACAAAAAAAAAAGCAAAGAAAAGAAACCGACACAAAGCAGACAAAAACACATCAGGACAAAAGTCAAAGTGAGGGAATCTTCAGCAACAATAACATAAAATTAGCATTTTTTATTACTTTTAGTTTTTGCGCTTTTTGTGTTTGCCTTGGACAACATTTGCATAAGTTGAAAAGCTACTAAGTAATATTGCGTATACGGCATGTATGCAGGACTCCGATTGTATGTCTACATAGTAGTACACACTCGTACATTTGTATATACATTTGTACTTTTCTGATATATACATGAAATCAACTTGTTTGTAATTGTATTGCCAAACACAAATACCAACTTTATGCTTTCTTTTATTCTACCCGAGAGAACATATTTCGAAATAGAATTGTGTTTCTTGATCAAATGAAAAACATCGAAAAGTTTGACAGCATCAACAAAACTTTGTAACCAATTTGATTAACATATATTAAGTATAGAATTTCCATGTTGATGTCTTGACCTAATTCAACAAATATTTATTAATCTGGAATTAAATGTTAAAGCAACTCGTAGACAGCAAATCCTTTTAACTATTTTGTGACTTTTCTACATTTTGCCCATTGAATCAATTTCAACCAGATATTTCGAACATACTACATACTCAAATTATTTGGTTGAATTAAAACTCACTTTCAATCAAATGATACATTCCCATTTTAGCTTTTGGAAATAGAGAACAATTTAAGCTACTTGCAATTGCTGTAGAAAATCTGACAATGAATTTATGAACATATCGTTGTCTGCTTTTCTTTAACAATCATGACAGAAACTATCGTTTTGCGCTGCTGCACAGCATCAATACGAGAATCTGTGAAAGATGCGTCAAAGCCTTAAAGCTGCCAGTGTCGTATAAAAAATTCGTCAGAAACAAATTGAATTTGGCAAATGCAGCGCATTTGTTTCGATTTTCCATTGATTGAGAGAGAATACAAAATTTTCTCGTTATCATTTCTGTTATGGTTGTTGCTTCTGATGTGCGAGTAGTCGGTATGCTCCATAAGATCTTATATGTTTATTGCTAAACAAAAGGCAAAGTCAAGAAAGCGGTCACATCTGCATATATTTCCATGGTTTTTCCATCACCCCCAGAAGTTGTACCCCGTCCTCTTTCCCTTCCCCCCTCCCTCTATCACACTGGAATAACACATGAGCTGAAATAAATTTTATGTACATTTACTTACGTCTGCAAACAATGAGCATCCTCTGACGTTCGTGACATGACTTAGTCCAACATGGTTGCTCAGTCGGTTGGTCGGTTGGTCGCTTGGTCAGTTAGTCTGATTGTAAGTCATGCCTTTGTCTGGCTCTCTTCAGTCGCAACTCCTTCCCTCCCACTGCTAATACACAGCTGCGCTGTTTGGTCAACGGCAAGTGCAACGTTTCAAGTTTCAATGCTCCGAGTAGCCAGTAGCCAGAAGCCTGAAGCCAAAAGCCAGAAGCATAATATAGTTTTGGATTTCACTGAAAATACATAAGTATGCATACACTTAGATATACATATATAATGTTTGTATACACTTTCATACATATATATATTATATGTGGATAGACTATGGTCTCTGATGCACATTTGTAGAACAGTCTGTGCGAAAGTGAATCATGTCCTTTGTCAGTTGTGGTCAAGAAATTTCAGATCTCTCTCTCTCTCTTTCTTATTGCGTTGTACACATGTACAGTTTCATGTGTTTGACTTTCTGTTACTTGCATTTTTCATTTATACTTCGAAAAATTCAGTGTTCCACAAAACATTTTCTACTTTAAGTTATAAAAAATGTATTTTGATAAAGTGTTGTTGAAATGTCGCTCTACATAATTAATTTCAAGTATCAAATACAAATATTTAATTGCCTGTAATAGAACGCAATTGGAGTTCGAAGATGATATTGAGAACGCAACTTGTGAAGTGCATCTGTTTGTAATGCTCCTTTGGTTTGATATTTGCCTGCTCGGTTGTCTACTAAATACCTGCAACTGAAATGGTATGCAATTTGTGGTTAGCATCTGTAAAATGGCAGCTGTGAACCAAACGTACTCGTTTATTGCAGCAGCAGTCACACAAGCCACCGGCTACTAGTGACAGCTGCCTAATGAAGCCGCCAAGTATCAAGTGGCAGTGACAGTGGTCAGTGTGGAATGGAAGTGTCCAGTGGAAAAGAGGCAATTGACAGATGGCAGAGATAACAGTCAATGGGACGTGATCAGCCGCAACAACAGCAGTCAGTCAGTTGAAGTTGCCAATTATGATATATTATGCCGTTGCCATGTTGCCAATTGTGTGCTGCAAGGTGTTTATTGCACCTTTTTTCGTGGCACTACATAAAAATTATGAACGTGTCGCATTAAAATTAAGTCATAATGCACTCGCATCTCGCTTTTTAATGACTTTGCCACATTGTCAATAAAATGTCAACTACTCGTACAATGTCCGTTTTGCGCCTGGGGCACAGAAATGTTGAAGTGTTTTTGTTGTCGCATAAAATTCGACACTTAACCTGAAAGCAAACGGGCAGCGATTGTTGGGCTCATAAATTGGGCTCCAGGGATGAACAATCCCTGAGGATGGGGGGAGTTGCATGCCGGGCACCGATCATTGAGCATTTGGCAGTGGCGGTCATAAAGTTGGCAACAAAATAAACAATTTGTGCGCAAATGTTTAATAAATTGCGTTAAGCTTTCGACGCAATGCATAACGTGTCGTATGCGTAATTTTGCAAGCATTTGCTGGAAATTAACACGCATACGAGCGCACTTAATTTGTCACTAAATGGTTTTGGTAGCGAAATACCAGACTCATGTGGCATGCAACATGTTGAGCGCTTAAATTGAAAATTACAAAAACCAGAAGCGAGCACGCAAAACAACAGAGATGCCAAATGGAGACTGCTGACTGAGAGAGAGAGAGAGAGGCAGGACTGAGTTGCAAGACTTATGTCTGCTACAATTCGGTTGCTTGGCTGCTTGGCTGGTTGGATGGTGGATGGCTTCTGCCCCCCGCATCTCCTGACCCCGCTCCCTTCTTGTAACATGCTTCATTGCCTGTGTAACCGCAGCAGCGCGTGATGTGAGCTCTCCAAGTTCTGAGCGGTGGATGGGTGGCAAGATAGCGGGTGAGCTTGGCATGGTCGAGGTCTGCGTGCGCTTTGCGTTACTGTTGGCGCATTTGTTGACGACGCATATGAAAATTTTCGCAAAATTTATTGCCATGCTTAAGCAACGTGCGTATGAAATAATATACAGACATGCCATCCAGCAACAACAACAACAACAACAGTAGCAATGAGAAACAATAACAACAATTACAAAGACTACAACAACAATGCGGAACGGAACATTCGGTGCCGTTTGCGGTGCTGAATTTTAAAATGCTCTTTAAACATTGTGCTCAAAACTGATGGCAGCGATTTGTTTTCTGTTGACAATCGTCGGTAAGGATAAATATAGAACAGCATAGAAATACAGATAGAGAGATAGAGACAGCAGAAGGAACCGTCGAAGAAGCAGCTTGCCTGCACTGAGAAATCGACGAGATACAACTTTAAGTTATGATGCTTCTTTAAAGTATGTCCAGGCTGTAAAAATATTTACGCTCATAAATCAACTTGCGTTTTTCTTTATTCCCACTGTTATTAGAGCTCAACATATTGATAGATAAATGACTGTAGATAATAGATAAGCATCTGTTGATATCGTTTCATTTCATTCTGGGTTTCATCTCTAAATTATTGTAGTAGTTCTTTGATGACCAACCAAATTCAAGCACCCTCCAAAGTACATTTAATTTTCACGACACGAGTATGTTCCTATGTACTTTGTCGATGTATGTATCTAAACATTGATATGTACCATTCCAAGAACATATTATGTTCACAACATACTTTCGCTGTCACAGTTGTATGGATGGTCCTCTTCTTTTTTTGCACCTAATCTTATCTCATATTATCAACGTACGCATTATTGATAAACATGTACTAAATCATTTATTATGGTTTGAATGTTTATTTCCTCTTATCAGCTATTAACGTGTTTCACTTTACGGAAGTTAAATGTTTTATCAAACATAAATTTGTCAATGAAGTAAAAACTGATTAAGTGCAGAATTCTTTGTTGAACGAAAATAACTTAAAATAATCTGTTTTTAGAAATCTTACCAACTTCTGGAACTTAGCTTTGAAGTATTTATATAGTAGACAATACAAATAGATAGCAAGCATTCTCCGACCCTTTAGAGTTGTCTTTATTAGACTAAATAAGTCGATTTGGCGCTGCAAAAGTGCAACAAAGCTAATTTTGAATATATTTTTTTTGTACACTATTGCTGTGGAACTCGAAAAGGGGCTTTGTTTTCGGCTTCGGCTTCAGCTTCAGCTTTTTCAGTTGCTTGGTTTGTTGTGATCGCAGTTTCCATTGAATCTGACATTTTTTTTCTGCGCTCGGGAATTTTAGATTCCAAATGCATCCTGTCGTTGGCAACAATCTTCACCGAACTAAAAGCCCCAACAGGTATTGCTAATATAGATGGACGTTCCATTTGGAAGTGAAGCAAGTGGGAAAGCTATAGTCGAAACTGCTAAAATGTGAGATAGATGACACCCATTTTTACTCATTTAACCAAATCCAGGTTTGATGCACTTTCAACAACCAAAACGAGTGCAAATTAAAAAGTTCGCATTCGAGAGGAAGACACAAAGCGAATGTTACAAAAAGAGAGGCTTAAGGCAGAGGGATTTGGTAGTTTTAACGATATGGGTTGTTTTTATAGCCTGTGCCCAATGAAAATGGCACAGAAGGTGTTCTTCGTGATAAATGTGCGACACCATAAATCAGTCGAGTCGCTATAGCTGTGTACGAGTCGTTTATTGGTACGATAATTATAACAATTTGAAACTCCAAATAAGTTGCACAGATCAAAATTTATGTTTAACGTTCGATATCTTATTAAATAGATTTACATGGACATGTTTTATTTATATAATGTGGAGCAGGATGCATAACATATGACTGGGAATCTTGTTTTGGAAATCTAATTATCATTTTTCAGAATGCGAATGACAAGACTATTTGGGAAACATTTTAATCACACAAATATGTTGCAGAGAAAGTTTTAAAAAGCTGAATGCATTAACTACTTAAGCGATTGATGACATGACAATGCAATCATTCAATTAGTTTCTTATGTCTCTTAAGACATTTGTTCAATACGACTCATCAATAACAATTGCCATTGCAAAATTTCGCTTATTTATCCAATGAGAAGCCACTCAGAGATGCTGAAGATGATGAATTTTGAAGGTCGATTGTGGACGAGAAATGCTACTCCTTTCACAGCTGTCTCCGCCCCTTGTTCGATGTCCGTTGCAAGCTGTTTGATTATGATAAATGGGCGCCGCTGGCAGAGCATATTCTGCAATGTGCTGAAAAATAGAATGAAGCGATAATGAGGTGTTATTAATATCAACTGGCGACTTATTTAGTGACAAACAATGAACGACCAAACAAAATTATGCAAAGTTGTGCCCGACACTGATGACGAGTCCCAGTTGTAGTCCCAGTCCGAGTCCCTGCCGGAGTCAGTGTCGGTCTACCGAGCCACCAAGAATCTATCGCCATCTCACTGTCTTAACCCGTTTTTTAGGGTCTTTAGAAATAAAAAATAAGCCGACACTGGGCGCTCTTCAAAGTGTCAAGAAAACAAATGACGGTCAATTTCATTCATTTTTGTGTATTTTTGGTTTGTTTCTCTTCTTTTATTTTTTGTTGTGTATAAAGTTTTAGTTGCCGGGTGGCAAGTGTTAAACTTTTCTCATACGCAACGTTGCCTCTCCACCATCGCTGCCGTCGCCGGTTGACGTTGCCACTTGACAGGCTCGAAGGACGCACTGAAGCTTAAGGCAAATATCCCTCAACGACAGGTTGGTAACTTGAGAACATAAAAGGGATTTACGTCGCCGCCGCGTATACTCGTAGTCTACCCATAAAAGAATAAAATGAAGCCTATTATAACGAAAGGCAAGCCAGTATTAGATTTAGATGCTCAAATGAATAAATGGGGATGCATCATAAAAATATTGTAAATCCAAGCAGACAAAATGTAGACTTTAATTTGTTGCCTCCGTTGCCTGGCGGCAGTGTTCCACATACCCTGTACTCCTCAAAAATGGGTATGCCAGCATAATAATAAATTTATCATTTGTAAAAGTAATTTATTCGTGAGCATGTAAGTTTACGTAATGAATTATTATTTCAATTTAAATTAAACCCAAAATACAGGGTACCACTTTGTCAATCAGATTTATCTAAAGGCCGCCCATGCCATTTCTTTTTTATAATTTCTCTGTCAGATCTAATGACAAAAATCAATACCCATAGATAACGGCCTTCTGGCTTCTCATGTCTTCTGCGCATAATTTCTGCTTTGTTTCGGCTGCCTCGTGCCAGCATTGGCCTGTTGGTCAACGTAATCTGCTTAGTGTACTTTAATGGCAGGACCAACTTAAATTGAGCTAATCAACAATTTATGCATCATTAATTGTGCTTAGAGCTTGTCGTTATTTCTGGTATTCTCAACCAAACACAATTCAGGCTGCAAATAATTTTCAAGTGCTGCGCAAATTTAGTACGACTTTTGATGTTGTTAATTACTATCAAAGTTAAATTACACTTTAATATTATTTAAAATATTTTTAGAAATTTATATTTAAACTGAGAGAAGATATTTTAAAAGGAATAGTAAATATATTTTTCTCAGTATTTTATCAATTTATCATTCACTTAAATGTTTATAAATAATATATGAAGAGCCCTTTGAGCACAGTATTACCAGAGACCTTGACAGCAATTTATTTTACGAACGATCACATTTTGCTGACACTTGCAAACAAAAGTGAAGCGATATCTGCGAGCTGAAGTGGAAAATGTTTAGAAAAATATATGGAAAAATTGGAAATTAATTAAATTCCATGTCAATTTGGGCTGTGGTCCAATTTTCTATTGCAAAAATATTCTAGGCCTTTTTCAATTTGCCTGCCAAGCAGAAATGGCAGCAGCAAAAACCTGGCAGACACGCTGACCATACACAAGAGAATAGCAATAAAATATGGTCAATGTGATAAGAGCGATAAGGAAACTATGCCAATGCCGGTTGTATTCTTGTAATACCAACACGCTGGCAAGGCCAACAATAGGCTAACATGCCACAGAGAAACACAACAACCGTAGCATAAATCAAAATAAATTGCAAAGAAAAATGGGCACAATAAAAAAATGGTAACAAAAATTGGTATTAAAATAGATGCGCTGACAATAAAGATGGCACAACAAAGGACTTCTTCTCGGAACTAAAATGGGTGGCAGTTACTCATCAACCGTGGTCATAGCAATGACGACACGGTTCAACAACATGCAGGCAAATGAATCATTCGTGGAGCAGGAGGTGTTTGAGTTTCAATCGGAGTAAACGTAATGTTGCACAATCATGTAAAGCATGGGCAATTAGCAGCCAGCCAGAGCCGTGTCGGCTCCGAAGATAATGCATAGCGAGTTCTATTGAGATGTCTCCCACAATTTGCGGCGGGCGAGGGTGTGGGCGCGACATTACAGTCAATTGGCTGCCATTGCCATTTAGCTTTCTCAGGCATATTGAATTTCACTTTGGTAATTTACGTAATTGCGCAACAGAATTATGCCGCACTGCGAGCTGTGACCAAAGGGGAGACGCCAGGGGCATGGCCACATACATAATTGCAATTATTATGAGTTGTTCTTGTACTCGCTGCCGTAACTCATGTTGTTGTTATTCCTGTATCGACCGTGTGAACGGAGACACTCTTCGCTTCAAAGTTCTTGCGCCATTTTAATGCAAAGCGCATTGAGAAAGAGAGGCTTGATATGCGAGTGTGTGTGTGACGTTTATATGTTTGTGCTTGTCTGTGTGTGTTTGCCAGTCGCATTGCAGACAATTACGTTGTGTGGCAGTTAGGCAGCTAGATAAGATGGTAGTCGTCATTTGACTTGGGGAAAACTAAGTAGCAAACAAATTTAATTGTTCATTTCAAAAGAAACATTTTATTTTAAAATGTAATTTAAAATTAATGTTTATTTCAAGTGATATGAATATTTAGTTATTGAATATATTAATTACCATACTATAATATTATCAGACTCTTAAATTATTTAAAGCTGGGCTTAATTGCTGGTTTTTTATTCGTTTAGAATATTACGAATATTATGAGCTATGAAACTCTACGGTCGGCTTACTGTTTTTTCACTATCTCAAATACTTCAATTCGTTCTATCTATCAAACTTATAATAACAGTTGAAAAATGTTTGCTGTTAGATAGCTATATAGCAAAAAAAGAACTTTGCTGGGCAGTGTGGCTGAGGTAGAGAAGTGAAGACAATTACTTTGTTGGTATGCAGAACAGAAGTCTCTTAAGTATAGGAGTACCTGTAGAAGTAGAGGCAGTTGCTCTTGAAATGTTGACAAGGTACATTGACATTTAGTTAATAAATTCAAAGAAATAAAATGAAATTGGAGAAAAGACAAGATAACTGTATGCATTTGAATGGGCAATTTACTGAGAATCGTAGTGACCTTAAACGATTAAATTTAAAAAGCTTTCAATAAGCAGGTCAGACCTGTCATTGATTGTCTGCAACACTCGAATTGTATTCACTGACTTTGCCGACAAGACAATCAAGCTATGGTAGAATTGTCAAAGGAAAGAAATCACAGCCTTTGGATAGACAAAAAGTGCGTGACTTTCAGTTCAATGGACAGTAGCCAAAGGAGAAGATTCTTGCTCTGGTCTATGCGTTGTCATTGACTGGCGATTGGGCAAACACTCGAATAATGTCAGTCAGCATAATTTGCATTTACAATTGTCTGAGCTGATTGTTAATACTGGCAAGTGACAAATGTTTGGCTACGGACTGGTCAGTCAATCAATAAGTTAGGGAGTCAATCAATTGCGAGTAGTCAAAGTATAGTATAGAGTCCCTTAGGGGGATTGACCTCTACAACTTAATTAATTAAAGTAAATCCACTGGCTTTGTTTATATGTCCATAGTATAAAATGTAAGCAACTCTATCTTACGATTAGTGCTATTTTCCGAAGAATCTTTGACAGTAATGCTTAACCCAAACCGAAGTAAGTAAAAACAAATATACAGTGTACACTGTACAATATGCAAAGTATTCTCATCTGCCTCTTCTCACTCTCTTTCCCAGCTTATCATTTGGTTGCTCTATCTCTGCGTCTGTTTGTGGTCCGACAAAGTCAATAAAAGTTGAAGTTTTCCGTTTATTTGGCTTGCCGACAGCCAGATAAATGTAAATTAAGTTGTGTGCTAAGCTCTAGTAGCTTGCAACTTGCAACATGAAACTGGCAACAACTTGTAGAAAATTCGCAATTCGCTTGAATACATTCAAATAACTTTGATTGAATGGCCAACAAAAAGACAAACGACAGATGATCAGATTATGCAGTATTTGTAAGATAATAAAAATCTATCGAAATTGAAATTAATCACAACTGAAAATGCTGACTATATTTTTGCTGAATTAGTGGTTGCGGTGCGATAGAAAAACAGTCAACTGTTGACTGTTATACTCATAAGTAGATAAAGTAATAAAATGATGGTTTATGTGGCGCGCTTTCCTGCGTTTGCAACGTCCGCAAAGGAAATTCAATAAATTATAAACGCAGATATTACGATCTGCGATCTAGCAACTCTGTCTCTGTCGGCGAGCCAGAGAGGACTGAGCGGAGAGGTCAGAGTTCGCACTGCAGACGGCTGGCATTATTCAATTTATGCACTCAACGATAGAGTCAACACGCACAGCGCGTCGACGTGGCCGCAGTGACCGCAGCGACAACTGTGCGTATACGCAATTTAATTTTAACATTTTTTTCACTCGCTTTTTGCACTCTCTCTCAAATATTTGTATGCTCTGTGTGAGAAATGGGCGGAAATGAGATTGCTGCGGCTTTAATTTCATTCGTAGTGGCAACCATTAAGGGAGATTTAAGCTGGCGTTGCCTGAACAGTTTGAGGATATATTTGAAGTAATTCTTCAACACACTTGTAGCCTTGGTCAGGCAGGCATTTGTCAGAGATTTAGAAAGTCGTTAAAAAATTTGTTCATTTTAAATTTTACTGCCAAAAACTAAAGATTCCACGCCCCAAAATTACGCATAAGCTTTTTTCAATATTTCTCTAGTTTTTCTACAATTAATGTTTGACCGACATGTGCAGTCTGCCTTTAATTTTTGCCCGCCAATTAAATCCGGGTGTTGTCCTGACCCAAGAGCTCAACATGAAAATTTTCAACTATGAAACGCTCAATCGTGAACGATCTGAGCTGGATGATGAGATTCAACAAATTCGTAAGAAGCAGGATAAGATTGAGGACAATTTGGCTGAAGCATTAGCCGAAGATGAATTCCAACGCTGTCAGCAAGGCCAGCTATTGGGCGAACCCAACGAAGAGGAGTTGCTGGAGATTTTTAAACAACATCTAAGCCGCATCATTGACAAGCTGGCTTCCAAATACGAGCGCAGAATCTATTTGGAGATGGACTTGAGAAAGATGAAAATGACCATCGAGAAGGACATTGTGTCAGCTAACGAGGTGACTGCTGCTGCAGAGAAGGAATCAAACTAAATGAGGTTGTGTACAAAATTGTTCTTGGATTTTACAAATTTTTGTTGCATTTATCAAAACAAATGGCTGACAATGCTACAAGCATTGCATAGGAATTTCCCCATAACGACAACAAAAAAACAAATTGCGTATCAAGCGAACATTTAAATTTCTATAGACTTGCCAATGGATGGAACATATGTATGTTGGTTACGCTTATCTGTTAGAGTTAAAACTACACTTCTTGTATTACATGTTCGGAAGCTGCTCGTATTTTGTGTGTACAATGCAATCTCAATTCAGAGAAAAAAAACAATAAATCTGTCGTTCCTAGTAAAGCATATTTTGATTGATTAAACTTGCCCTTTAATTAATATTAGAAATATCCCGAGGTCACAAAAATTCGGCGTGGTATAATTTCCTGAAGATCCATGCTATTATTATTTCAAAATACGACAGTCCCTAATATTCGGAGTTCAGCAGTGTCCTTTTTGTCAGTTTGGCTGTTGTCATTCATATGCAAATGACACTCGAACCGCCCGAAAATTGCAATGAATTTAAAGTACCTAGAATGGGAAGAGAGGGAATGAGAGAAGGGGAAAGAGGAAGGCGTGTGAGTGTGTGCAGAAAAGAGCAAAGCTGAGTAAAGTTGTAGAAGGGAGCAAAATGCAGGCGCGTGTTTTAATTAATAGGGCTACGTCGACGGCATCATTTGCTGTTTGAGCCCTTGGATTTTTTTCCTTGCACGAATTTCCCAACGGCATTTGTCTAATGCAAAAACAACACACACACACATCCACACTCACAATAATAACAGAAAAGGCAAACACACAAAATAAAATAAAAACACAAAAAAAAGACGCGCAGAAAAAATGATGAAATGAAACAAAAGAGAAATAGAGATATCTCATTATGGACAAAGCAGGCCAAACGAGCAATGCCACACACATTCACACATACATACGTACGCACACACAAACACATAAGACATGAAATGAAAAAATTATGCGAAAAGAAGGCATAGGCCATTCTTTAGGCCTAGCTATGTGTTTCTTTGTAAGTATGTGTGTGTATTTATGAATTTGTTTACAACGAGCAACTGGACAACTGGGGAAAGTCTGTTGAAAATGTATTTTGTTATCCTATGCCAAATACCCTGCATGCATAATCAGTCGGACAGTGAAGTAGAACTTGTTGTGATTGTCCAGCCGTATGATTTTGCTGTCTAAAACAATTACTTAAAAACAGTTTGAATTCGCAGAGCTCTCTATTGATATTTATACAAATTTCTTTAACCAACTTTTTTATTTTTTTTGATAGCTTACGCTACTAATATTACTTTAAATGCAAGTACAGGGTATCTGCTGTTCAATGATGATTCACTGCACTTTTGTTACTTATTTTGTCTATATCTTTTTTGTCTCACAACAGACGCGTGCGAAAAATAATCAGAACATAATAAGCAGCACTTCAAGAGGCGCAAACAAATGAGCCATATAATGATTTTTCTTAGGACCCCATTGTACTACGAGTGCCTTGTGCGATTTACATACAAACATATACATACATATATATTATATATATATAGTAATTCTTCTGCATCTAGTCAGGTTTGTTTCTTTCGTTTTGGGAGATGCCACGCTGTGCAAATTAAGCAATTTTCCAACATCTGATGAAAGTTGTGCTCTCCCCCTATTTCCATGTAGTTTGTCGTAGTTCACAAACATTTTTTGTAGCTTCATCGGCTTTGCACACTTTTAGGTTATCATCGTCAAGGCATAAAGCCGGATTACAAAAAGGATTTGTGGCTCTTTACAAGGCATTACAACTAGTATTCTTTTTTTCTATTTCATCTTGGTTGTTTTTTTTCCTTTTTCTTTTTTTAATATAATATAATACAAAGCAACAGTCGCCGCGGGGGCATGCTGCTTTAAGAGGATACTCAGTGTGTCCGGGTGGCAGCCTATCGTCATGCAAATCGCATGGCAATTTAGCTGAGTAACTCGACCATCAAAAGATGGTCAGCCAGAGATTAGGTCACCCCATTGTTGGTCTTGTTCATTGCTTTAATTTTGCTTTGTTGAACCAAATATTTACGCTGCAGTCGAGTTGTTTTTAATAAGCTAGTTGCCGCTGCCTCTCGCTTAAAATTCACGGCTAGTTTTCACCCAGTGCTCGCATAATTAAAAATGTACACATGTGCTCCTCTTACCTGTCCCAAGTACGAGTACGTCGTCTGAGTGCTACGTAGTTTTTATGATGTGCGCAGGCAGCAAATTATTTGCTCTGGCTCATGAAAGTTATAGCATTCGCCTCCGTAAAACGCACATCATTATTATTATGAGCTAGCGGGAAAATAGTGCTTAAATAAGGTATATTTACTCGAGTATATGCACGAGCATAAAGCTCTAGGTCGTGCAATAAAGTCATTAGTTAGTTTGAGTGGAAAACTATTTACAAATGTAGTTCCTATATTATGCAAGTTATTTTTCTAAATTTATTCAAATATTTTCTTTCAATGGCTATTTTCCATTTTAATTAGACAACAAGATAGATAGACATCATGTTTAAGCGTTTTCTTGGAGCTAATTCTAATTCTGTATATATCTTTATTATCTTAATTAATCCAGTCACAATAAGTAGCCTTTGTCAGAAGATAGCACAGAAATACAGAAATAGCATCTATGCAAGAGGATTTCAATCGCAATTAATAAAGCAAACACAATGACATGTGTTATAGCTCTTGATTTGAGTGAATATGTTTTACAACATTTCGCAAGCTAATTATGTACAATTCAACTGTAAAACATACAGCTGCATATAAAAGTATACGTACGTATCTTTAAATCGATTTTGTCTATTTACATCAGCATTTCATTCAATGGGACTATGCAAATTCAATTCAATTTAAAGCGAATTACAATCTATAAACGGAGTAATTCGAATTCAAATAGCAAACACACATGTTGCATGTTGCAATTGTAATTGAAAAAATAGGCGATTGCAGATTGTGGAAAAATACAATGCCATGTGACAATAAAAATAGATGATATAATTCGCATGCCCAATATGTATGTGTACATATGTATGAGGAAATTTATTTAAATATCTAACCAATTTGTATGACAAATATCCAGGTCATGTGCAACTTCAAAACATATATACAAGAAAATATAGACGGTTGCGTGACCCTCATCAATATGAAATGTTATGATTTGTAAAGTTCGCACGATAATAAAAAATAAAAGAAAAAGTTGAGCATGCTATGCGAACATTTGATGTTTTTGCATTGGATACAAAATGGTTTTTATTGAACATGAACGTAGCCGTCATATTTAGTTTTTATACCCTGTTGCCATGGAAAGAAACGAAGGGGTTCATCTCGCTCTTCAATAGTCACATTTGTGTAAGTGTACATTTTGTATCTACTAATATCATATTTTAACATGCCTATTCTTTTTGGAAAATTAACTTTTTTATTTAGGGTATCCCATAATCATGCATTTCTAACCGCCTCGCTTGAATTTATTTTTAGCTCTCATTCTGGCACAGTAGTTTTCTGTGCAATTGAAGACCCATAGACTGAAAATAAAAAGCGTGCAACTGTTGTTATTGACGTGATCCTGGCATCCTGAATATATTTGTATTGGAATATGTTGATTTAATGCATTCAGATTTTTAAAATCAATTATAAGGGTCAACCTATTGGTGGCTTTTGGCTATTAATTGCTTGCACAAACGCTATTGCAAAAACTTTTAATTAATTTGCGTTTTTAGACAAATGAGAGAATTCCAATAGTTATCACTTACCTGCCTGTTGTACCCTGTGGTTGTTATTTTGTGGTCAAGTTCGAGAATTTGATTAACACTCATTATTTGTTAATTAAAATAGTTTCAGTTTTGCTTTATAATTGATTATTAATTCTCAGTTTTATTAAATATTGTGTTGAATTAATGAACAATTCATTGCGTATATTTTTATTTAGCACATTTCATTTTGTATTTTTTTACTTAGAACTGATGTTCATTTAATTATTGTTTAATTGATTTGAGAATAATCTTACCCACAATATTCCAGCTCTCTTGTGTTGAAACAAACATGCAAGGTACTATCAATATCAAGGGTTCCAAATTTGCATTATGTTAATATCCAATTTCCCAAACTTCATTCCAGTTTAATTAAATTCTGATGCTGATTGGAGGGAAAGAGAAATGCAGCAATGCTTTTGACAGCTGTCAACTAATCCATAGGCCCTAAATAGGAGAATTTCATTACGAGTGACAAGTTACAGACTTTGAAATATTGTTTGCATATAGCCAGGCCAACTGACGCTCTCTCAATGGGGTAGGGGGCGTGGTTAGTGCACTTACCGCGCTCGCTGATTGCGCGTGACATATTCGTCAGCAGTTTTGGGTTTTTCGGTCAAACACTGGACAAGCTGAAGAGCTCTAAAGTGCATCCATTTGTCGCCTGTCTGCCTATCTCTCTGTATGCTGAACTATAAGATATGAATTTGACGCTGGCCATAGGCCAGCTTTCATTCAGTATCAGCGAAATAAACTCAATTAGCGTTTGTACAAGCTTTTAACCAAACTAAATTATTTATATTATATATGTACATGCATTTAACCATATGTTCATTTATGTATCCCAGCTGGGGATGTAACCATATTAGTTCGAGATTTTCTCCACAATTTTTGCTAGTCTTAAACAGGAAATAAAATACAATATTTTGCAGTCAAGTTGAAAAAGTTCATAATAATATAAATATGCATACATTACATGAGTGTATAATAAATTCGTTGGAGTTCGATTGAGCTGCTCTTGCGGTAGGCATTGCATTAAAATTTGCCAAATTGCAACAAATATATTTGAATTAGAGGGCCTAGCAATACGAGAAATGTCCGTAAGTATAAATTAATAACACGTATCAAATTTGTCAGCATTTCCCGCACCGCCTTTCGGTTTCCTCCACCTCCTCCCCTTTCTGTAATCATATTTACCATGAAAATCAAATCTGAATCATGGTCTTTCGCTGGGTCAGTTAAAATATGCGTTTTGTGGTGCCGCAAATACCAGAAATCAATTAGTGTATTAGCTGGGCATTAGTAGGAGTAGTAGTAGTGTGTGTGTGTAGTAATCTGATATTTGTGTGTTTTTCTGCTGTCGACATATTGGGCGGTACAATTTCAGGGTTAAATACGAGTAGAATCAGATTCGATACACTAAGCATTAGGTCAGAAATGACCGATTTAAATTGGATTGTTGTTTGAGCTCGACTCCATTCAATTAATATATTCTAATTTCAGGAATAAATAAACTTTAGAATACACCTTTCTGCTTTCATAGCACAGCCACTGAATCTGGCTGGCATAAACTGTTAACCAATATGGAACTTCATGCGAATATTAAGCTCATGTTGACTCCTTTGATTGCCTACTTGCTTGTAGGCACAACCGAAAAATTGTATTCGCGCATGAAACACAGAAATGCGCCTTAAAATATGCCAAGTATTTTAATTAAAACCCGTTTTCCTTTACTCATGCCCAAAAAACTGAAAAGCAAACATAAAAACTTGGAGGAGGGGGCTATACACTCAAGAGCTTTAACTCAACTTAATGGCAAACGCTGTCGTGCTCGATTACCCAGGTGCCACCATCTACCCCTGCTCTGCTGCTCTACAAACTGCTGCAGCACTTGAAAACTTTTGCGCTTGTCATGTGCAACCTGTCCAACTATGGCACAGGCCTTCTTTCTGCCTGTTCCTTCATCGTTCTACAGCCTAAAGGCTACAAATTCAACACAATGCACATGTTGCTGACGCCGTTTCTCTCAGTTCTCCTGATGCCTGCTGCCTGGCATTTCCCAGCCCAAGCAATGGCAACGAGTGCGAGCGGAAATGAAAAATCAAACAGAACAACTCATAATGGTATTGCAAGGAAAGTGGAGGAAACAAAATTGGAATGGGAGACTGAAGTTGTATGGAATGGAACGGAATGAAATGGAAATTGCACAGGCTGAAACTCACATTCATTGGCGTACTTAGGGTTTGGGCCCAGGCCATGGCAATTTTCCTTAACAATTTTTTGCTGCTGTTGCTGCTCATGATTGTCTTTGTTGTTATTGTTGTTGGAAGAGTGTCCACTTGTGTATGTGTGCATGGGTGTGTTTGAGGCAAGTATTCGAATTGTCTGTTGTGTAGCACTCAATTACACTTTCGTTGTCACTAAAAAATCTTCAACGAGTCGCAGAGCTGCTGCAAGCAGAAGCTTTGCATATGTCACAATGTATTTGTCAGTGGGTGTGTGAGTATGTTACAGTGTGGGTGCTTTGTCTGACACTTGACGTAGATAACTTTGGAGAGCGCATACTACGGATGTCTTAGGTATATACAAGGCAGCGACAGCGAGAGGAAGAAGGGGACAGTCAGAGCAAGTCGAGAGGCGAGTGCTTGACATCCAATAAAGATTACCAACGATTGTTAAACACAAATTGCGCTTGATGATGAGTTATGTGTCAGGGCATGCTCCCAGATACACACACACATACATTTACATATTTGTGGTCATAGAATCCATTCTTTTTTTTCTAGTGAGACTGCTGTTCCACTTGGCAGTTACGAGTGCTGCAAATCAGCTTTGCAGCTGTAAGGTATGCTCCAATATTTGTCATCTCAATGTTTGCCGTACATAAACTGTGTGTCTGTATGTGGGCGGCTGTGACAAAGTTGTAACAATTTCGAAAGTTCTAACAAAGTTGTGAAATAAATTTCAAGTGGATGCGTATTATCAGCAAATGAAATTTAAAACGTTCGCTCTGCCCATACACTTATCTATAAAATAAAAAAAAAGTGGCAAAATTCTTATATATGTTTGAGCTCATAAAAATAGAAAATTGAATGTTCGATTTCAAGTCTGTTTGCGTTTCAGGTATTTATCACAAATCTGCAATTTTCAATTTTCACAATAGAATGAATCCTTCAAGCTTATTTGTCCATTAGACTTGACTGCATGTAAATTTCATTTCCATTTGCCATCTACGCTGGGAATTTGTGTGTTCATTTGCTATTTGCTATGACATCTCAGATGCTGTTTCGCTCGATTTCGCCACAAAGAAAATACAAAAACGTTCATATATTTTTGCCATTGTTTTTGGCTTCTTCCACAAATAGACTGATTCATTTTTCAAAAAGATTTTTGCTCTGCATTTGCATTTGGCTTGAGGAAATAAAAATGTGCAGATTTGTATTGTCTAATGAATGGTTAGAAATATTAAATGAAAACAGTTGTTCGAGCAGTATAAGATAATGTAATTTTACCTTTGGTTACGACACATGTTTTAGTTGTTATTACAGCCATTTCGTTTCACGCTTTTACTTTTTCGCCACTTTTGTGGGCTCATAAAATTAAAATTTTTAATGCTACTTATGCCCCTGTATACTACAATATATACTATATGCGTTGAGTTGTGTGGCTTTGTGTGTAGTTTTCGCACTAGAGCTTCTCCCGAGGGTAAATGTTCATGTCCATTACATTAATTAAATTATCTTCACGTTTCGGCCCATATGGCTTGTCAATCGTAAAAACCAATACGTTTAATGCATCTGCCGCACACACACATGCACAAAAGAGAGAAGAAAAATGCGTATAAAATTCCAGCAGCAAAATCACGTACTTAAAAGCAATAAGCATTTTTATACAGCCACGCGCAGTGGCCTGTTGACAAAAGTTGCCCAAAAATATCACCCAAAAAAAAATCGAAGAAAAACCCACACACATTTCTATTAAAACGCAAATTTCAACAGATTAACACACAGCAAGACTGGGATGGATATGCAACCAAAAAAAGAGGGAGAAAAACGAAAAAAAAAAACAAAAATGAAAGAGATGACAAGAGCGCGTGTCATTTGCCGTGTAACAATTTGAAACTTTTATCGAGATTTTGAAAGTCTGAGAGCCAAACTTCTCTTTAGCTTGATGCTTTAAGAACACGTTAAACTTTTTACGACTTCCGTAGATGAGACTTTCATCTTAGTGGCACTCTAAATATACGAGATTGAGCTCACTGGTCTGTGTGCAAGTTTATATGGCAACAAAATTGAAAGCCGCAACTGGACGCTGGACTTTCGTCGACTCGTACTCTTGTTTTACAATTTTAATCGACGTCTAATGAAATTCCCTGATAGGGACAGGCGTCAACAGCTGTTGCTAATTAACCTGCCCATTTAGTTCCAACGCCAAGGCATTAGTTAAAAAGTCATCAAAATTCACTGATTGAAAAAATGTTGTTGCGTAGTGAGAAAGGGAAAAAGGGAGGATGACCACGTAAAAACTCGAAACTTCATTGCATATTTATAGCTGGGCGCCGCATAGGTTTTGAGGCCTTTTTAAATATTTAAATGTCTTGCGAAAACAAAAACACGCAGCACACAACGAAGCGAACAAACTGTAACAACGAGGCAACAAAATGTTGTAAGAAGCAGATGCCATAAATAAACAGCAGCCGTTGCCGTTGTTGCCGCCAATGGCGTACCTTTTGGGATTCGCATGCAAACTGGCAACTGAAGAACTGTAAAGCCTGCTTTGCTTGCCACATGCCTGCCACACGCTGCATGCCACATGTGTGGGTCTGCGAGCGTGAGTGAGTGAATACAAAAAGCCGCTTAAAGTTCGCTTTAAGTCATTTAATAATAGCCAAATGACCTTAGAGATTTGCTAGACTGTAAATTGCTTATTGCAGCCGAGTATAATCGACTTTGAGATAAACGCTACTCATTAACAGAGAGCAACATAAATTTAAAGCGGCCAAAACAATTCAGTCGATTACTCCAAATATAAACTTGGATCCCAAATAATTTCCAACTTTATTACCAGTCCTTAATCATTTTTTTATCTTTAAAATAAAATTATCCACGCAATACATTACGATTTGAAGGAGGCGACGACAAATTCTTAAATAAAATTGATCTGACGTGGCTATATCGTCTCAAATGGTGATACAAGTCAAGAATATACTCGTATATACCAATGGGTACCGGGTCGCATCTGGTTTTGCTTGAAATGCTTAAGAGGCATGTGCAAGTGCAACATTTGACTTCAACGCTTTCTTTTTACTCTCACATTGTATGCAGAGAAAAGAGTAAGCTACCGCTCTGGCACTTTTATTTAACTAGGCTAAGCGGCTTTTGCCATAGACAAACTTTGGCTTGCCAAAATCCGCTTGACTTTTTGGCCAAGACTTTATTGCACACAAACGCTGTGTGTGTGTTACAGTAAAACGCATAAAATGGATAGTGCTGGATATTGTGCAGTTAAACTGTTGGGGTTTTTCAACACTTGAGTTACACCATTTTGCAAGTTATGCAATTTGCTTTAACAATACCAGTTGTATGTTTGTGTGACAGTTTAACCAGATGTTCGTGCATGTTTGGCTACAAATATTAAATTGAGTGAGATTTACCAACAATATAACGCTGTAATGTTTCTCTTTTTTTTTGCAAGCTTGTCTTACACTTTCGAATGACAAAAGCCTGTTAGACAGTGTGCCTGACAGCTTTTGGCCACAACTATTGCACAAGACAATACCGTTAAAAGCATGCACAAAAGACTAGGCATATTGTATTATAATATGTATTCTTTCATAAATATATGTATGTGAGTGTTAATGCTTACAAAAGGTTAAAGTGCGATCTTTTGAATTGTTTTGGGTTTTTGTTGCAATTTATTTGACAGTTTTGACAATTTAAGTACGCGAAAGCGTGAAAATGAAAATGGCCATGAGGCATAATACAAAAGGACGTACGGCGTTGTCGTCAACAGTCGCGCATTTGTATACCTAACGTATATGTACGTTATATCCAAAACAGCCAAAACAAAACTTGGACCTGCCGCAAGGCGCTAATATTGAATTAAACGAACGCTGACAGCGACATAAACAAAAGCCGACCACTAAATGCGGCGCGTTCTAAGAGCGAAACAAGTGTTGGATTTATACATATGCCTCACAACCATCCAAACACAAAATACACATGAATCTCTCGGCAAAATGTCTGTGAATATTTATGATAAATTGCCGCGATAGGAGAAACGTGTCGCTGACATTTTGGCCCATACGAAAACAAATTTTCAACGATAAAGCAACTGCGAGAATGAGATTGAAAAAAGTCCGTGATATACGAAATACGTAACTCTATGGCAGAAGTCAAAGTCAGCGTGAAATGTTTATATGACATTTTAATAACCCAACAAACTGGCATTATTATTATTGAATGGTGAATGCCGAAAACGACTTTGTAATGTGATTTTCGCTTGCATTTAAAAATTTTAAAAAAAATGAAAGAATCGAAATAAAAAAAATCACATGTAATTTCTATGGCTGAAAATCCATTTACTGTCAAGCCGCAAAAGTAAGCTGGCATTTCAGTTTATTGGAATATGCCAAAGAAAACAAAAGAGAAAATAAAGCATATACGTGCAAGTGTTTATGTGCGGGTCTGTATATTTAAGCAATAAGCGCGAATAACACATGCGTTTGTGAATATCTCCTTGAGCTAAGCTTTATTGTCTCCGCCATTTGCAGGAGCTCAGAAATCTTTGGTCGCTTTCAACCTGTTAGCTGGGGCCAAGTGTTTGTCTGCATACAGTTTTTGAGGGGACCCAGGCCCAGCAAGTGCCTCAATGAGAGGCGCAAAGTGACGAGTTGTGGCTGTACGTGAGTACTCTCCTTCCCTCTCTCTCTGTCTCCCTCTGTGTGGGTATGAGAGCGGCACAAATGTAGCCGTAAAAGTGCTTTTACGTAATGCGATGTCTCTGATGCGGCTCCCAAATGAATTTCATTTCATTTCGTACGTGTATGTTAGCCTTGAAGTTAAGTTTAAATGCTCAAGTCACAACTTGTTAAACTTAAAGCCATATGCAAGCTAACAAAATCGCACGGATTAGACAAAGTACACAATGTTGTGTGTTCCGTGAAAAGAAATCGCCTACAATTGTGAATAGTCAAGGATTTCGCACTTTAAAACAAAAGTTCCGCGTTTGTTTTTTTGTGTAGCAATTGGAATAGAAATAGATATAAAAATGTTGTATAACAGTTTTCATAACACTAGTTAATAAAATTAATATACATAAGGTATACCAGTATGTTCAAGAACAATTCCATCAGTTGGTATAACACTTTTATGACAGACTGTATAGCAGTTTATATAACACTTCAAACTGTTTATGTTCTGTATAACACTCTGTTTATAACGCATTTAATAAGGCATTATTGAAATATAAGACCATTCCTTTATTTATGCAGTTTGGTAGAAACAGGCTTTGGGAATATGGGAATATATATTCGACTTATAGTTGCCTCAGCATACCTCAATGTTTGCCAAAGTTTTGTCAGCTCTCAATTTCTATTCTTGTGGTTTGTTTTCACAGGCTTTGCCAAATTAATTATACACACTCGAACTTTACGACTATTTGATTACTCTTATCCTTATCTGCAGTAGCAGCAGCATTGCCATGAGCCGTAACACCAGTGGTGAAGCAGCCTTCAAAGGCAGGTAAATAGATTTAAATGCTCATCCGGGGACTTGCTTAAAGAGCCGCTGTTCACTGGGGGGATTTTTGCGGTTTTATATTGTCTTCTATGTGCGAGTCGAGTATTTGTTTTACTTCACTTATGCAAATGCGAAATGTTGCTCTGCAGTGTGCACTAACGGTTAAGCACAGACACATGCGTGTGTTTGCTGCATCATTTTAATTAAACACATTTGCATACATACATACACATACATACTCGCATGTAAATGTATGCGCAATGTCGTTGCTCATACAACACGTGGCACGCCCCCACTTTGGCCCTGCAATGCACCTTTTTCTCTTCAACTGCTTGCCAGCTGCCGGTTGAGATTTGCATTTGTATATTTCTTCTTGTTGAGCAAATGGTTTGTCATGCTGTTTTATTTATTTCTGCTATTTTCTCTCTGTTTACCCTGTAATAAAGTTGTGAAAATTTATGCAACACCAAGTTATACCATGAGTATCCCAACCCTATTAGGTAATTGTCCTAGACAAGCAAATTCAACATTTTCCGCTTAAATTTTTAATCCCAGAGCAAGAGGTATGTTGAGATTCTCATGGCAACCCAAAATTATTAATTATTCATTAGGTGAAGGACAAAAGGAGAAAATCTGCTTATAGGGTATAATTCAGTCCAAGACTTTGGAAACTCTCTCCTGCAACATTTTTTCATATTGCTTACCACATATATATATATTTTTTTTTTTGATTTTTCTTTTTTATGATTCTTAATACAACTTGCGAAAATTGCATTCTGGTTAAAATCTTGTTGTTCTCTTATTACTGCCGTTTTTCTTGTGCTTGTTCTGCATTTTAATACATTTTTTTTGTAGCTGGGTTGCTTGTTTTCACTTAGAAAATTACATGGATGCACTTATGTGCATATGACAAGTTTTTTGGTCGTTTATGAGGCGCCAAAAGGGTGAACTTCTTGGAATCCAAGGAAACAGAATAATTTTGGGGAGCGATACTTTTCAAAATGATGACAAGAAGAACAATAACAAGCGATGTAAGTATTTATTATAATTTCTTTCAGATTACTTCGCCGCTCAGTTATTCGCCTTCATATATACATTTTTCTCGATTGCTACTTATTTGTTTATCAAGCTGTCAGTTGGTTTAACGGTTGGTCAATAAATCGCTGCTGATTTTTAATTAAGGAAACGCATTGCAGGCAAGCTTACAAGGCACGTCAGATGGATAAACAAAAGCGACGGCGGCATACGCACAGCAGGCACAAGGCACCAGGCACAAGGCAGCCGACACCAGCTACGGCAGGACGATTATGCGAATATCCTCGCCAGGTTCATACACGGGCACTTCCATCGAGACGACAACGGCGTGTTTATGCAAATGGGTTTTAAGTCAAGAGCGAAGGTCAGTGCATTCAGCTTTATAGTGCTCTTTGGCGATGTTCTTGTTAAATGCATATACCCAATGATGCCTGCCTGGTGCCCAAAACTCATTAACAACTCGGTTGCCTTTTAACTCGCCCACTTTGCTGCTGACTTGAGCCTCATGTTGCTGTTGCATTTAACACGCCACAGTATTGCCAAGCATCGCCCCATAGCCGACTTTAATTTCCTTTTAAGTCCAAGCAGAACAAAAAATACAGTTGGCAAGTATTCGAGCAAGGTAAATCCGCTTAAACACGGCCGTGCTACTGCTCAAGACTTTTCAATAATTTACGCAAAACAACGAAAAGAAAAGAAAGGAAGCGAAAAACGAAACGAAATGAAGCCAGGTGTCTAGCACAACATGCGAACAGATGGAGCAAGGTTTATAGATATATAACAACAAAAAGCCGACCATCACGGTATTTGTATAGTTGCTATACTCCAGCACTTTGATAGAAGTGCTTATCGCAATACTGTATGTAAATGTCTAGGCAAAACCATTTAGCAAAAGAAAAGCAGCAAAAGCTAAATGGGCAGCGCTCAAAGACGCTTTTATGTTTTAATCCGGCTAAACAGTTGGGGCATGTATTGAACCTTGAAGCTTCTTTGGGTTCAGTGTCAGGGACGAGCTAAGTTAAAGCATCCACTGACCACTTGCCACCACCAAGGCGAGCTAAAAGCAATAAACCGCCCACTCTATTAAGCAATGAACTTATGAATTGCATGCTAATTGTTAAATCGTTCCATCCCCAAATGAGCGATCCATTTGTTTGGCAACAGTCGTGCCACAGTAGAGCCACAACCGTCACCCAGGCCATCAACTTGCAGCGTATTCCCAAAAGCATTAGTAAAGAGCATGTCATGGCAAATGGTTTGTTGAATATCTATGACAAATAAGTATAATAGTAACCATGTGGCTTAGGCCACTCTTGCATGTTGTCTCACCTGCTCTTGGTCGACAATCCATAAGACGGACACACAGCACATGCCAATGCGTCCGAGCAATAGCAAACTTTGCAAGCTCCTCTGTTGCTTGCTAGGCCATTCAATGGCTTCGCGTTGGCTCATTCGCATAGCTTGCAGCAGAAGCAAGCAGCCAAAATCCACGCAATAGTCCAGCCACAACTCATAATCCCAAATAGTCATGGAGAAACTTCGGATGCTTCGTTGCAGCAACAGCATAAGGACACCGTTGCCATCATGACAGCCCCACGCAATTAGTGCAATGCCAGCCAGAATCAGCACAATATCAATCAGCATATAGATTGTACCAATTATTTCCCAGCCATTCGCAAACATGGTCATGTGACTGGTCTGCATGCCCAGGTGCATCAATGCAAAAATTGCATCCAACAGATAGACAAATAGTATAAGAAACAGCATCACTTGTGGTATCCATGCTTTGATTTTGAATTCATTGTATTTGTCCTTGACAGAAATGAATTTCGAGATTTTCCGCAGCATTTTGTACAAATCTGGTGGCATTCAAGTTTTTTAGAATAATTAATATTGTTTTGTTTATCTTTGCGTGTCAGGTGAGACGATGCTTGCTAACATTAAATGTTACTGTTATTTCAAGAACACATTTTCAAAAAATTTAACAGATTTTTTGAATGAGTTTCAATTGCCGTCAAAAGTTAAAAAAATGATTTGAATTAGAAAAATAAGCTTATAGAATTATAACTATAAATTAATTGCAAAAAAAAAAAAATAGACTTAATCTTAAGCAAAAAGCGTTCAGGATTCACAAACTAGTACATTATATACTATACAATACGCACGCAGTAATGTCTTTCTGAGACTTCTCCAACTTGACATTTCTGCTTATAATAGGTGAGAAAGTGCAGGGCTCATTGCAATTAGTTAATGAGATGTAGATGCTGTTGCCCGTGGCACAATTATGGGTAATTAGTTGATTGCTGAATGCTTTGTCACCGCCGTTAATATTACTAATACGCACCGTGGGTCAGCCACTGCCGCCAGATATAATTATGAATATTTGATGGCATTTCCAAGGCCCATGGGGCGAATGAATCAAGTCAGCTGCAAAGTCAAAGGGCACTTTACGTCGACTTCATTGGAATTTTCCCCCAAATCCCAAAATAAATCTTAAGTGCAACGACTATTAACTATTGATATCCTATTAGGTGTACGAGTTTTAAGAAAAGGAGTATTCCTGCGTAGGGTCTAAGTTTATGAACTGTTTAAATTTACTTTCTTAGACAGACTAAAAAGTTAAGTTGAGCAAACGACCAAACGCTGTATTCATTTTAATGCCAATGACTGTCAGCAACTCTGCAAACATTTTGCAATTTATCTGCTGACACAGCAGAAATTAATGCCACAAGTGGAAAATGAGTTGAGCTTATGGGCGACCTGATGGGTTTTACATTGACATTACCTTCTTTTTTCGACTTGCTTTTGTTTACGGTCTTTATTGAACGATAGAAGTTCTGTTGTATGACTAAAAATGAACAAAAATTACCTAAATTGAAATATGCATAGGGGCAAAAACAACGGGCAATGTCAGGGCAAGAGCCAGGACCAACAGCAGCTGCCTGGGCAATAGAGTGGCATTTGGGAACTGAATATAGTCGTTGTGCTTGACGTGTTGTAAGCTATTCTCGATTATGAGTCAATGGCGTACAATAAGAGTCCGGAATCAAGAACCAAACAACAATCAAACCTTACATAAACAAACGCAAATGGCACAAAACACTGGAATAAATGGCATCAGGCTAAGTTTGGTGCCGGCTAGATTTATCCATTATATTTCTGGCCCATGGCAATATGCTAAGGAAGAAACAAACGAAGCAAAAACTACAACATTGTATGGCATGGCATGGCATTGCAAAGCACGGCATTGGGCCTAATTATATGACTGAGGCTGGGGATTTGAGATGATGACAATAACATTGGCCTAGTCTCAGTCTCTGTGAGAGCAATCCAGAGCTAAGGCAACCCGTAAATTATGGCTGCAAGCATTTGAATTGGCCTTCAGAATAAATGAACTATGAGAAATAGTTTGCTAGCGCAAAAGTTTATTAATTACGCAAATTATTTCATCTTCATTCAGTTGCTTTCTTATAACAAATACTAAAGACCTGCTGAACAACTTGTCGGTCAATTTGAAAGGAAACTCCACCATTTTCCGTTGCTCGTCGTCGCGGACTTCTCAAAACATTTTCATGCTAATCAAATCAGTGTCGCGTTTTTTTTTTGGCGACCACGGATGCTTGAGGGTTTGGTTGTTTGTTGGAAGCATGGTGGCAATGTGGCCACAGTTCGTTGATTTTGTTACAAATAATTTGAATCTATGTCAACATTTTCAACGCAGCGCGGTAATAATTCATTTTTGTTTTTCGCCACAATTCGTGACAGCTAATCACCAGAGGCAGACAGAAAACAGCCCGAGACCAAACACAAATACAACATAAAGAGGCGACTTGAAAAAAAAATGGAAAAAAAACAGGCGTCCATTTTGAAAGATGGCGTCACGGCCGCCTGATTTCCGGCTGCGCTGCAAACTGTAAATGGCAAATGAATTTTGCGTTTGATTCGGGTCACATTTCATTATGCTTGGCAAATTAAAAGACACAGAAATTTAAAGACACCGAATATATACTACACTAATCAATTAATTACTAGATGTAGGATAATGAACTGGAAGAAATAAGCAATTAAATTGAGTACAATCTTAAGATGATTACCAATGTAAATTTCAATTATGCTAGAAGGGTATTACAATGACTAAATTCAGAAACTTGATATAATTGTGTGCAGTTGGTCGACATTTGGCATACATTTCTGTTTGTTTATAATGCGATGTAATCATTTTAATTTTATTAGTTTTTTATAATTTCTCCATTTCCGTTTCGCATTCCGTTTTATTGAATACTTTATTCACACGCAATGCGTTTGTTGATTGTGGTTGTTGATGTAAATAAACACTGACAAATGTCGAATTTTTAACATTATCTGCATTGATATTGTTATTACTATTATTATTAAGGATTGAATTAATGTAGACATTTATGAGATAGTCTGACAATGATTTTTATTAAATGCTTATAATACATAAAAAAATTTAATTTCTTGACAATTGTATTGAATTTACGTCGCATTAAGCTTTAAATACTTTCGAACTATAAATACTATGTAGGATAGGTTGAGGCCAGATACTTAAAATGCTTTGCACAACGAGACATCTTTTAAGTTAAAAAGTTGGCATGACTGAGATTCTCCCCTGAAGAGTCTCTCATTTGTACCCTGTAAATAAAAACTAAACAAGTAAATATTAGTAATATTGTAAACTTTGTGACATTGTTCGATAAAGCCTTGAAGTTATTTTAATTGTTATTAAAGATAATTTAATATAGATGGATTTATCAATGTCTTAAAATGTGCAGAATAAATGTTTCAGTTTATTGACAACAGCAAGAATCTTTTTTCGTATGGGCAGCATTTTGTTGCATGTCAGTCTGTCTAAGATGGCTGGCTGGCATCCTGTTTTGTTGCCGCTTTTGTTATTCTAGGCGAAGACATTTATGTTATCTTAAAGACCTCAGGGCAGTCCAAGCCAAACAATGCAAGTGAGCAGAAAAAAATATAGGAGTTAGAAAAAAGAATGATGAAATATGGCAGAAGACAAGGGATTTGTCATACTTAGGCAAAGTATTCATACTTCGTACTTTTATACATATTTAAGAGGCCGACAAGGAAAAGACAATGGATAGTCATTTAGTTGGTTGCTTTCTGGCGTGAATATTTTGACAGCATGTTTACTTATTGTGCACACTGTGCACTATGGCATTTGAATGCATTTTGCAAAAGTTGTGCGGTTGTCAGGCTGACGTCTGTACCAGCCATAGCAACACTGCCACCACTGCAACCACAGCATTCGCATTGTGTGAAGCGAGGTTTTGTTGTGAGCTGTTCCATTTTCCGGGGAGACCTCAATGTTTCTGTAGGCTGAAGTTGATGATGTCAGACGCTATGCAATCAGTCACAGTAGTCACTCGCAGCTAGCTAGCGGCGTCAGAGCCAGGCAAACATATCAATTAGCTGGCTAAATGGCTTATCGAGCATTACGCTTAAGCTTAGCGCCAAATTGCGTATACGCCAAGTGAGAAGTGACTCGCTTGCTGAAAAGCCACCTTGCCGAGTAATGAATTTACATCCTTACATTACGATATTACTCATGCGACGCATTGACAAATGAATCGCAGAGCAACGTGCCGTATACTTAATGCTGCGCAAACGCCGCCGATGGTTCAGTGTTGCGGTCGTTGTGCAAACAGATGTCGCAGTGAATATATACATTTATAAAAAAATGCCGCAATGAGATAAAGGAATCTTCTTTAATTATAATGTAAGAAGCTGCCGTCAGAGCAGTAGTCGACTGTCGAGTGAATTCTCAGTAAAGCAACGCCAGGATAAAGCGCATACAAAATGATTTATTTATACGCTGCGTATACTTATCATCAAGATTTCAACCATTGCATAAAGGGGAAAACAGCAAAATATTTACTTCATATTTCGCACATAGGGAAGTGTTGATGTGGTTTTATATTTTTATAACTTCAGTCAGCTGACAGCATGAGTTTTATCTAGTTTGGCTATCAAATGAACGCTGCTCCTTTCAATGCTTTCGAAACTCAGCTTTCTCTGTTGACAGTCATTAGTGCATTTAACAGAGTTGACGTACCATGGTGCACTGGCAACATATACTCGTATTTCTATTTGAATGACGTCCTTTATGCCCAGGAACAAACTTCATACACAACTGAGAAGTGAAGTTTTAATGCAGAATAGCTAAATTAATTGCTTGCAAATGAATTTACAACTCAGGCAATAATTGAGGTACGTCGAGAGCAGAACAGTCCCATCTAAGCCTTGCCCGTTTAATGGGAAACCACAAATTAAATTTCATACCATGCACACCTGTGCGCGTTTTGACAAAGTGAAATACCTGCACAATTTTGTCAATTTGACTGTGCGAAATCTGCGCAGATGTCAAAAGGGATAATGAGCTTGAAGCCGGATAGTCAGGTTGCCAGCCGCAGTCCTCCAGTCAGCCCACTGTGTAGGCTTTTCTCAGCGTGGGAAATCAGCTTAGGGCGTGCATTCCATTTGAATATACTTATGTCAGTACATACATATATATATATATAGTAGGTGTATGTCGCTTTTCTTTTCTTTTCTTTTTTTTGCATGGGATGGCATGGCTATAGGGCAAAATAGAATGAAATTGACAATTGGTTGGTGGATAAAGTGTAAGCAAGGCAATTTAATTTTTTCTTTTAAATCGCTAAAGAGATGATGAACAAGTGTGGTAGCTTATGGATCCGCCTTAGTAGGTTAATTTGAAATTTCGGAAGAAATGCTTGAGCTTATTATGATTACATTAGAAATTTAAATTTACTTTTTGCCAATGATAGGCTAATGATGCTTGAATGACTCTTGTTTGACATTAAACAATAGCTTAAACAAGACGCAAAAAAAATGTAACAGTATAATTTTATAATGAAGAGTTTCTCTAAGAGGCTTAAAAGTTATTAGGAATCAATCCATTTTTAAATTATTAAATACTATTTTATTTATTATTGGGATATATGGGATCGGAAATTACTCCTTTCTGGCTGTTGCATATATTTTTAGTTTGAACAAAGTTATAATACTCTTCTATCCTAGCGGGTATGAAAATTGGCTAGTATACAATTAAATATTTGGCAAAAAAGGTACTAGACTAACTATTGACTGTTGGTTTCATGCAAAATAAAAGAGAATAAAACAATTAAATGACAAATTTTTGAACGTCGTGAGTGTAATGAATATTCATGAACTGTTGCACGACGAATTTAATAATTAAATAGTTTGAATATAAATGCGCCCACAAATGGGCAACAGTTCACGCAGGCAGTCAGCCATCCGGCTAGAGGTGGGTATTGCAACTGTCTAGGAACGCCACTAAGCCAAAAGTACACAACATTGGGCCTGAAAGCCCAGTCATCAAGCCAGCCAGCCAGCCAGTTACCCAGCCAGCCAGCCAGTCAGTCGAGCTGTGTGTGAATACCCCGCCTACTTTCAGGACACTCCACTCGACAGCCTGCTCCATTGGGACGAGCATGTCTAAATTAACAAATGAATTATTTAGTGCGAACAGTTTCGTGGGCAATGTTTGGATTTACAACAATGCGAATTAGGTGCGAATGACCAGGCGGGGATTACCCTAAATGCGAAACTGTGTAATTTGGTTAAAAGCGTTGCATGACTGCCACATGTAAATGTTTGGCCCGGCAACGCTTTGCTTTAATGAAACTCTTAAAGTGGGCTTACCTTAAAGTTAACGTAATTTTCCATTCATTCTCGTCATCAATTGCGTTACATTTGAAAGCATCATTTCAACCACAAATTGATAACATTCCCATTTCAGAAATAGCTTTTAAAAACACCTGTGTTACACTAAAAAAATACGCACAAATAAATATGGTTTTACACAATGAAAATATTGATTCATAGAATTTCATTTATTATTTAAAATTGAAGAAAATAAAGGAAAATTTCCATTTCATATTAAGATTTCATTGCTGCATGCTACGTCTTTACGTTTAAAAAAAAAACCAAGCATACATTTTTTTATATTTAATATTACCAGACTTATCTCAGGACTCGAAAAGTAAATCTAAATATGAAAATGTACACGAATAGAAAAAGATTTTCATTCTTCTAGCTATTTAAAATGTACAAATATACTTGCTTAAGTTACCCCCCCACTCCCATCACCTGTTATGATATTGGCAAATACGTAGGAAAAATCATTTGGTTGGAACAATATTGACTCGACAGCAACGCACAAGAGACTTGCAAATTAAAAAGCTGAATGAGTATTTATGTTTGAAATATTAAATGTCTGATTGAGAATGTAAACTTTTTGATGCAAAAGAATTTGCTGAGTATGAGTTAGCAAATTATCTATAGAATTACTTAAAAGTTAACAAGCGAAAAAAGGAAGAGTCATATCCGATCCTTTAAAGCATTTACATAAATTTTTGATCAGGAGCCATGCAGTGAAATTGCTTGGAAATTAACGATTCAGTTGCTGTGACACCAAACAATTCATTAATTGTATGATAATGGGACTTAGTTCACCAATCAAACTTTTAATTTGAATATGGAAAATTAAATTAAACTTGCATTACTTTTAAATTTTCGATATATTCTATCATTCATAATACAGATTAATATATCTGTTACATGCATATATTTTACTAAAACATCTGCATCCTTATTACGATTCGGTTTTTTCAATGTGTTTGACAATCTACATAGCACGTTTTACCACATACACTTTCTAGCATATACGAACTTTTCAGATTTTGGGTGGCAACTAAATTTGGTTTCCCAATCGAAAATAGAACTGTGAAATATAATAAATTTAGGGCTCATAGGTATAATTGAAATCGTCATCTCCAACTGCCAAGTAGCCTGGCATGTAGTCATCGCCCAATACTTTTACAGTTATGCATAATATAGCGAACATAACCAAGGCAGGAATTATACCGCCTATTAGCTAAGGTTATAGAAAATATCATAAATATTAAAAGGCCAAATTCCATATTCTTAATAACTCACAAATTGAAAGGGTCTGACATTGCCCCAACCTGCAACAATTGTGTTGGCGGCAGAACTGCAAGGCAAAAGGAATTGATTGTGAAGTGATAGGCCATATGGCAATCCAATGACACCAATTCCCTTGTGCAATAAGGCTCCCTATAAAGAAAAATCCTCAAATATAAAGCATTAAGTAAAGCCCTTATTCTTACCGTCTTGAACATTGGGAACAGTGTCATTCTGGCCAAGGCTGTGCCTGGTGCAAAGAATGCGAAGACCATACCCATCAATGAGCCAATAACAAGACAATCGCCCACATCGAGTTGATTTCTCACAATTGTCTCTTGTATCAGATCAAGTAGTTTTGAATCTCGAAGTCCAGCGACAAAGCCGTGGGCAGATGCTAACATAAATATGTGGCCCCACGGCGTATTCCCATTCACAAGCTTCCATCCAACTAATGATGGTGATGTTCCTTCCTTCTCTGGCGTGCGGCAAACATAATATCGGCAAAAGAAATAGTTAGCTGGTATAGCAAAGTACAGAATGCAAATTCCAATCAACGCCACTGAAGCCCCACAATTGGCCAAATGAATTTGATCATCCCAACCGCCAAACAACAGTGGCCGTCGGAAAAATAACAATATCATCGAAACTGTAATCAAAATTGCAACAAGCTTGGCATGAATATTTATTGATCCCATTTCAGCAGTCTTGTCGATCATCGCCTTTAGCATGGTTTCTTTGGCAGCAACAGCTGCATCAACTGTCTCTTTTAACGGCCCGCCCAACAAGCCGAGGAAAATAATCTGTATCCAAAGAATGACCACGATATATCCCACAGTCATAGGTAACGCTAAGAGAATAATCAGTTTGTACGTCTCTACTTCCATAAAGCTGTAAAATGTTTCAACTCAATAATATTAATAAAACGTATACAATAAAGTTGCTTACATTTTGAGGATTGTCAGGATAACGCCATTGGGATTTTGAAATGGCGATATAAGTGCACCCAACATGGATGCATAGCAGATAGTCAGATAAATGCCAATGACTGGCCATGTAGGATATTTTTTGCTGAAAAATGTCCAAGGAAATAAATAATAATAATTAACATTATTATGAGACTGCCAATTCGATTTAACTGAACTTACGCCTGCCGCTCGTAAGTTTCCTCGTCACTTTCTGTTTTCAATACGCCAGCCTGGAATATAATTCTGAAAAATTACAAATGTACTTTTCTAGGGTGTTCAATACATACAGCGTTATATTCTGCAATAATAGCCTGTGTTATCTTCATAATAAATGCAGTCATAAAAGTAGCTCCAACTAGAAATGAAGATTCAGCTGCGACAAAAAAAAGAACAATTTGCAGACTGAATTAAAATGTTAGTAAAAATTGCTAGTCCAATTATACATAAATAATAGCTCACAGTCTCAAATTGGCTCCAGTGAAATTTATTATCCTTATTGCCAAAAGCTCATGCAGCTTTGACGCTTCCATTGCAATGCCTATAAATACAGCTCCATATAATTCGAAAATTACATCCGAATAGTGAGAAGGACACACACTTTTCGAGGACTGTAAGTCAAATGTTAGTAAAGTAAGTTATAATAGAGATGTTGACTTACCGATATTCCACAGACCGGTATAAAAACAATATAGAGAAATGCGACCGCTCCCTGTGCCATTAAATTCAATATATAATACAAATAAATACAAACCGTCAAATAAATCATGCGATATGCCTAAAACATAATAATTTTGTTAAGGTTCTAATTAATTATTCCTTTAGACTTACAATCACTTCTGGACCGAGTAATATTGGGCTAAATAAAATCGGAATTAAGATGATAAGAGTCCCTTTGTAATGAAATTTACAGAATTGCTTGCGATCATCTTGCTCGGGATATGGTAGCTTTCCCGGTTTGTAGTCTGTTTCACTAAATGAATACGATGAATAGTAAGTAAATTTTATTTATATTTATATTTCTTTACTTACGCCATAATTAAACAATTTACTTAAATTTGTTCCTTGAAATATAATATTATATCTGAATTCAAATTTAACTAATGACGAAACTACAGCTAATCTTCTGAAAGGCAACTAGATTGTTGTAAGTCCTTCTAAGTTATGTTTTTAATGAATGCTTGTTAAGCTCATCTTAGAATTGTGAACTTGTTAAAAATTTGGTCTATTTAATGTATTCTGAACAGCAAGCGCAAAATAATTAAAATTGTCATCAGTAAATTGAGCATAAATGCATTAACTTTTAATGCAAATAAGCACGCTTAGTTTGGCTCTACAATATTCGTTTGCGAGTAATTAAAAAAATTTTATGAATTACTCATAAGTAGTCATAAATAAATATTGTACAGATTAGCGATAACTAATCAAACATATAAATTTGTTATCAGACACACTCGACAACTTCAAGAGCCACTTGAAGTACTCGGATATAACGTTATTTTCATTGAGTTACGTCCAAAGTCCATAATATTTCAAAATATAAAACTAACTAATTTTAGATGCTGGCACACGCAGTGTGATTCATGTTGATAACAGTTATCATTCATTTCAGCCAAAGGTTGGATTATTGTTTTTTTTTTTGTTCTTCCCCTGCTCTTAGCTTGATTTCTCAATTACTAAGAGATGAACTATTTTAAGAATTTGATAATTGCTTTTGAATGCATATACATTGGTAGTTGAGTTCTTATAATGTTGACACATGACGAGTACTTTTTCGAAACTACTGGCTTAGTGCAAGCAATACCAATACGATGTTGAGTCTTGAGCTATCTTACGCATGCTTATTGCCAAAGTTTTTCTAATAGCTGGCAACTTTTGTGGGTCAACTTTTATGCAGCTCAGCCAACTACTGACTGCACTTTGGCCAATAAAACTTTGCTTTGGTGTTGCTGCAACCAGCCATGAAGTAAGAGTCGGGAAGGCGGGTGAAATGAAGGAAGAGGGGTAGGTTAACTTTTGTAGGTCCACGTGGCGCGTAACAATGCGCAGTCGTTGGCAATGTTGCGTAACTGTTCGCCGTTCTGCTTCGTTAGGGTCGTCAGATGCCAACTCCTGCAATTGTGTGCATCTCTCGATCTCGCTCTCGCTCTGTCTCTGAATGCTGCATAAACTTTGCCCGCCAGCCAAAAAACGGATGTCACTGCAGATAATGTTGCATCAAATGTTTTGGGGCGCACGTGTCTCTGTCGTCCTGCTGGTTGTCCGACTGTCTGATTCTCTGGCTACCTGGATGTTGGCTGCTGACTGTCAGCACAATTGTCTCTGACTCACTTGCTTCTTGCCACTTTGTTTGTGCAATCGACAGAGAAATGCGCGATCCATTTCCATTTCAACCCCTCTTCAACGTTTCACCACTCACTTGCAAAGTTTTGTGGCTCAACTTATACCTGAAAACCAGTCGGTTACCCGCAGTTGAGTATTTGTTGTTCTTGTTTCATTTATGTTCATTCTTGGCGTAGCGTTTGGTTTTCGGGGCTTGTGTTACAACATTTTCCATTGCCAGTTCCTGCAAATTGTCAGCATTTTGGGCATGTTGGTTTGTGTTAAATTTAATTTCAAATACTACTGCTACTGCGTTGGTTTTCCACTTCAATTAATCCGTCAATCATTCAATTTGCTGTTGTAATTGAAATAATTCTCTGTTCCTGTAAAGTCTTTCTTGATTGTATTTGTCAAACTGCATTTTCAGAGTTACATATTGCTTTATTTTGATATTTATACTTGGCTACCCAATGTGTTGAAGTGTATTATAACTTTGTGCAAAACAAAAATGTATGTAATAGACAGAAGGATGTATCTCCGACCCTACAATTTATATATTCCTAATCATCGTCAACAGCCGAGACGATAGACATGTGTCCGTCCGCCTGTAAGAACAAATCAAATAACCGAATTGCAAGAACGTAAATTTTTGGAACACACAATCGGTATTTTTTTCGGTATAAACATTTTGGTATGTCCAACTGGTATATATTTTGCATGCCAAAAGTCAATATACTTTCGAATATTATAATATTTCTATGGTCGCTCCTAATTATTGTTGCATTCAGTAAAAATGGGTGGGGATTTCATACTCGAGCAAACTCGACAGTAGCTTTCTTACTTGATTAAATCACAATATTGATTGCAATTCCCAGAATTCCGCATTGTTGAATTTAGATGTTTAAAATTTAAAATTTTATATTTATTCTTCCTTAGTCTTATTTTTGTAATTGAGATTTCTACAGTCTTCTCAATTTAAATAACAAATAGTTATTTTCTTTTTTAATGTTCTTAAATCAGATATGAAATTGATTTAAATACTTATTTGTAGCTAAAATAATTTTTTGTTGCAATATATTTAATTCTTTCATTTAATACATTTAAATAAATTGTGAGCATATTATAAGAGATAGGATGTTAAATTTTGCGACACACACTAATGAGCTCAGAAATTAGTTTTGTTACGATCAGATTATAAACAAGAATAACTTCAAGAAATTCTTTTAAAGGGTGAAATCACTTGCAGCTGCTGCTGATAAGTTGCTGATAGTTTTTTATTGAATCTTTTGTTTTCGAAATGGGGGAAAATGCTAATAAAATTATATTATTTTAGATACAGCAGTACTAAAACGAAGCACTACTAATAATACTAATAATGCAATAAAAAGCACTGATAATAAATCTCAGTCAACATCAGTACAAAGAGAAACATCGAGATGCCGACAGCTTGTTTAATTTTTATTGCATTTTCTGCTCCAACTTTTAGATGTACTTTTTGGTGACAAACAAATTCTTATCAAATAGTCCATGCTTTTGCGGATCGCCTATATCAGCAGCAATTTATCGCAAAGCGTTGTTCTGTGAAATCAGCTGTGGCAAGTAGACCAGGTGAACCGCTATGAAAATATGTTTATTGTTGCTGACGTTTGATGTCGCCGATGTTGGGGATGATGAATCACGGCGTCGATGAAGTTTTGTGCAGCAACCAAAGAGGATACAATGATGGTACAACTACCACAATGACAGCAATAACAAACAATCGCCCGTATGACAACAGTAGGTGCAAAAAAAACAACCACAGCAAAGGCAACAACAATAGCATTGGCCAAACAAAAAGAACACGAAATGGCAGCGGATGTTGATTGACTTTTGTTGAACAAATTTTCGCATACGGAAGTTCGATAAACACAAAATGGCCGTGTTTTGTCTTGGATTCATGCACTCTCTCTCCCTCTCTCTTTGTTCGTTCGTTACTTGAAATTTGCATGAACTTGTGCTACCTCTTGCGTATACGCAATGTCAGGCAGCAAAGACTTTTGGCAAAGACATCAAACAAAGCTATGAGAGAATAGTGTCATTGTTTGATAATGCAACGTTTGCCGGGGTCTGATTAGGGTTAAGTGTGCGCCATCAAAGCACCCGAAAAACATGTAAAATAATTATACTATATCACGAGAATAAGCTGTAGACTGATGTTTGGATGGGTCGCACATGTTGCCAGTTTAGTTTTATGGTTGTAACCGTAGAAGCTTTGTCACCTTGTCTGTGGTCTGTCAGTCTTTCAGTCAAGTGTTCTGTTGCCCTTTGTGCGAGGTAAACACATGTCAAGTGTAGCCCGTTCTTTGAGCTGCTTTAAGCCGATTTTCTCCAACAATGAAAAGTCAATGTGCGAGCATGTATCTTAAGTTTTCTTACTTATTCATATGATTACAATAGGTAACAGAGATGCCAGAGGTTACATTTAAGATTATCTACGCACGTTGGCGGCAACGTCGTCCAAATAGCTCCCATCCCCACCGGCATCGCTGCTGTGTATTCATTAACAGTTCATCGGTCATCGTTAGCTCACTGTCCAATATCTGGGCACAATCCACCAACTTGTCTGGCTGCCTTTGCAGGTCCACATCCAAAACAATTTTAGCCGTATAGTAGCTCGAGATGATCAATGCTACAATAAGCAATTGTATGAACCACTTAGCCATAATTCGACAAGTTGTTCTGTTGCTCTGTAAGACTTCTAAACGACGACTAAACTAGCAACTAAAAAACAGAGCTCGGCTTCATCAACTTCAACATTTAAGCAAAACAGCTGTATAAAATGTGGAATACATAACTAATTGTATTTCATTGCAAATACGCGATTGACAATAACTGTTATTGTGTTTGTAATGATTATAATTTCTGATTTAAAATTAATAATAATAAATTAATAAATTGTCCAATCGGATAAACATAAATCGTTAATGAATGGTTTTAAAAAATGCCCAATTAATAAAATGGTCAAATTGTTATATAAAAAGAACAACAAATGAACATTTTCCGTAGAAATTTGAAAGTTGTTGCTTTATTATCGGTGTAAGGCGCTCGTTAAGACGGTGACGTATTGATTAAAGCAAATTCTTGTGAAAACTACAAGATAACGTTAATTAAAATTGGTTCACAAGCATCGACCTGATGTTGCAGTATTATCAAATTAAATAAAATTAAAAAATGTTTCTGTTTTCTGCTCTTGGAATTGTATTAGCAGAAGTATTATCTTAAATTGAGAAGACAATTTTCAGTATAAAAGACAACCCGGAGACAGTGAAATCATTCAGTGTTTACTTGACATTTTACAATTATGGCTGGTAAGTGAGAACAGGTCGGAATACGGTGACTTAAATGAGGATCAGCTTCTTTTTTTTTAAATTTCAGGTAACTATATTTTGGCTACTTTTCTATGCTTGGCCATGGGCAGTGCCCTAGGAGCCGACGTGATGGAAGGATCGTATAACGTGACTCAAGTATGCACCATGGTCAAAAACGGCATGCAACTTGGAAGCATTTTATCCTGCGATAACTATTATGTCTGTAGTTCATCAGGCCCACAACTAAGAACCTGCGCAACCGGTTATTCCTATAACTACAAGACTCAGAGCTGCAATCCCTCAGGACAGGTTGATTGCTATTATGGCTTGGAAAATCCATGTGCCGGCAAGACTAGTCAACTTTATGTGCCCAATGTAAATAACTGCAAAGGATGGTACTTATGCAATGGAGAAAAGATTACCAACACGGGTGAATGTGGTTCCAAACAAATATTCGACACTACCAACCAAAAATGTATCTGGGGTGAATGTTCAGCTGCGGATTCAGATTCAGTGGGACCCAGTCTAGTTAATTACTGCAGTGTTGTGCCACCAAACATGTACTTCGGAGCAACAGACAATTGTAAAACCTGGTACTATTGCAGCGACCAAGGACTACAGACCCAAGGCGAATGTGAGTCGAGTGTAAGTGACCGCTAACCTATTCATTTTGATTTCATTACTCATTAAAAATGTTCAATTTGTAGGCATTCATTGTATCGACTGGAGGTTGTGGTTATGCTAATTCTGCTGGTGCATGCGACCGAGTTGTTAGTGTTCCTGCTCCCAGTACCTGCAGCGTTGAAAATGAAAGGGCACCCGATAACTCAACTTGCGGCAATTATTACATTTGCGATGGCAAACAATATCAATTGGCTCAGTGTCCCAATGGAGCCTACTTTGATGTCAACAGCCAACAATGCGTTACCCGAAAGAGCGCTGTTGCTGCTGTTGGCTGCAATCGCTGCCAGTATGCCACAACTAAGTTTGTCAATGCTGTGGATAATCAGTATTGCCAGAATTATTACTATTGCACGAATGGAAAGAATGGAGATACATCTTCTTGCAAAGGTGCGACGTATTTCAATGAAGCAGATCAAGCATGTGCTCCTTCTGCTGGATTGCAGCAATATATACCTACCAACGGTGCCTGTTATGGAGCAGTAGCTGCTGACACCTCTACATCAACATCAACAACAACATCGACATCGACATCAACATCGACATCAACATCTACATCAACAACCGAAGACCCGAATGGTAAATAATTTCTGAAATAATTATTCAACGGTAACTGCAATGAGAATGTATGCACAAATTGTAGCTACCATTAATAAATAAAGCAAGCATTTTAACAAAACCATTTTATTAATAATGAACAATATACATTATATTCCAGCAAATGTACCCTCTTGTTCACCAGGTTGCAAAAATAGTTATGTTTGAGCTTTTTCTATATTGGAGTTTTTAAGTAGTTTTGTTTTGTAGTAGTTTTGTTTGCGAATCCCGTTGATATTACAAAACTAAAATTATTATGCTTCTGCAACATTAAAACATTAATAGTCGAGTAGAAGTCAAGTTGTATCTAAAATATTTCCCTTTCACCATTTAATCTACTCACATAATATCATGTTGAGCACCTCGTATTATAACATTTGAAAATTGTTATTGGCAACGAAAGTGCGTAAAAGGCAAAGGAAAATATAATCGATCAATTAATGGATTAAGTTCTGTCGTTCAATTTATCATTAACGAATCGTTCGTTCAATCGAATTTCATTGTTTATTTTAAGAAGTATATTTTTAAAATAAAACAAAAAATATTTTATCTGTTTTTTGTATACATTATATTATTAACCAATTCTGTTGAATATATATTTTTAATGTGAGACAGATTGCTATAGTTATTGCACTCAGTAATTATGCTGATTAACATTCCCGTTCTTCACCCATTTGTTAGGCTTGCCAATTTAGATTAGATTATTATTAAATTGAATAATATGAGATTAAATGTTTAACAAACCTTTAAGCAGCTCCAACATATTTCACAACTGATCCCTTTATCAGTTGTTTGGGGGTCTCGATTAAAGCGATATATATGTCTTAAGAGTTCAAGATAGCGTTAATTGAAAATAATTATCAGCGACCTTATGTTAAAGCACCGATAGTGCTTCACATAGAATTGAAATTCTAAAGAAATTCGAATGAAGTCATTGTATTAGACTTGCTAATAATAATATAAAAATTATCAAAAATGCTCAAAAGCTTCGTAGTATAAATGACAGCGTCGTGAGGCAAAGTCAACTAGTATTCTTTGGACTCTTAACTATCATGGCTGGTAAGTGGGGAAAATAAGCGGTATTGTAAGAAAGCAAGGATGAATTGTGTTCTTGGTAATTACAGGATATTATTTATTGGCCACAATCCTGTGCTTGGCCCTCGGTAATGGGCTAGCACAAGTGATGGAGGGATCGTATAACGTAACCCAAGTGTGCACCATGGTGAAGACAGGCATTCGACTTGGAAGCATGCAATCCTGTGATTATTATTATACTTGCACTTCCTCCGGCCCAGTGAAGACTACATGCTCAAGTGGTTATTCCTACAACTACAAGACACAGAACTGCGTACCCTCAAACCAGGTAAATTGCTACTATGGTCTGCAGAATCCGTGTGCCGGCAAGACAGGCAACAATTGGGTGCCCAATGTAAACAATTGTCAAGCATGGCACTATTGCAATGGCCAAACTATTGCCAGCAGCGGTAATTGCGCTAAAGGACAAAAGTTCGACAGTGTCGGGCAGAAATGTATCTGGGGTAACTGTCAAGGTGCTAGTGCAGATTCACTGGATTCCACTCAAATAGATGTCTGCGGTGTGGTTCCACCCAATATGTACTTTGGAGCCGTTGACAATTGTCAATCGTGGAACTACTGCAACGACCAAGGCGTCCAATCGACTGGCCTATGCCAATCCAGCGTAAGTCAAAGTTATTAATTTTTAAGTCATTGCTCTTAAGGCGTATTTACATTGTAGGCATTTATTGTATCGACTGGAGGATGTGGTTACGCTAATTCTCCTGGTGCATGCGACAGAGTCATCAGTGCACCTGTCCCCACAACATGCACAACGAAAGGACAAAAGGCTCCCGATAGCACTGTGTGCGGCAACTACTATGTTTGCGATGGCACCTACTATGACTTAAACGAGTGCCCCAATGGAGCCTATTTTGATATCACAAAGAACACCTGCGTTACCAGACAGAGTGCCATTGTAACTCCAGGTTGCAATCGCTGCCAGTATGCCACAACTAACTTTGTCAATGCTGTTAACAATAAGAATTGCAACAGTTATTACTATTGTCGGAATGGAAAGAATGGTGATCTTTCCTATTGCAATCCTAACATGTTCTTCAATGAAGGATCTCAAGCATGTGTTCCTGATGCTGATTTGTCAAAATATGTGAATCAAAATGGTGCCTGTAATGGAGCAAAAGCAGAAGACTCTGGAGAAAATCCAGAATCTGGAGAATCTGGTGAAAATCCGTCCGACTCTGGGGAGAAACCGTCCGACTCTGGAGAGAAACCGACAGACTCTGGAGAGAAACCGGCCGACTCTGGAGAGAAACCGGCCGACTCTGGAGAGAAACCGGCCGACTCTGGCGAAACTGCAGATTCAAAGGAGGATGATAAGGGCAAATAATTTTGTCAACATAAAGATCATTTTATAAATAAAAGACCATAGCACAACATTTCAGTTAATTCTAAAATTCAATTGTATATAAATTGTTTGGTCTAACATTTTCCACTTTCATGATAATCAAACTATTTTACTTAGATTAGCTACGCATTAAATAATGTTATTTTTCATCAATTTGAATACTAGTTATTTACCAATTAAATAAAAAATCATATTGTTAGTATTCCACTTTTTGAATTCTTTCTTTTATTTATCACAACTGCACATTAATCACATTTATTTTGCCATTAAAAATCTTACAACTATCGTAAAAGTCAAACGCAACCCGATTTGTTCGTTTCTTTAAATTCCACTAAAAATTTGTTTCGCTTTTTTGACACACCATCAGATGGCCTGTTAGTTATTTTTTCGTAGTTTAATATTTTCGGTATCTCGAAAATTTTTTTTAGTTTTCTATCATTGTATTTCCAAATGGAAATTTCAACGAACGAGGTCAGCAACAGCCCCAAATGGGCCCTTTCAATCGAGCGTAAATCGCACTGTAATATTATTAAATATCGTTGTGAACATAACCTTTCTGACCCATTCATTGCAGGCTGCCGTTTTTTTTCAGCCTCAAAAAATTGATATGCTGTATGTACACATAAACAAAAAATAAATGGCTGGAAAATCGGATGAAATGCAGCTGAAAATTATATTTACATTTTATGGCAAAGTTCCCTTGAACTGCCTTAATGAATTTCGAGATGACGAAAAAAGTCAAAATATCACAGTTTTGTGACAATTTGTGACAATATTTGAGGTCTCATGGTATCTGATTCCTTTAATATAATTATTTTGTTGCTTTACATATACATACATATTTTTAGCTACTTACAGCACAATTCCATTATGTGCTTTGTGTTCGACGCATAAATACAAAATCCCAAATGTTAATTCAGTTAAAAATTGCCACCGTTGGCACCAACATCAAGCAGGTCCAAACTGTCAGTTGGCTGTCCTCAGCTGTGTTCCGCAGTCGCAGTCAAATCTCAGCATGAAATTCATTTCGGATTAAATTAAGGATTAAGGTAACTTTTTCAAAAGGTATGCTCTGCAGTGGACATTACAGGCCAGCACTCGCTTGCTTTCGAGTTCAACAGAAATGTTATGGCATTCTCTTCGCTTCGTTTCTCTTCTCTTCACTTGTTTTTTATTTTAATTCCATTTCATCTGCTTTAGCTGTGGTGGTGGTGTGGATGTTACATTTGGTGATGCTGCTCTAGCCTTGAAACCTACCCGGACTACCGTAGCAAAGCGCTCTTAAGTATTTAAGCAAATTTAAAAACTTGTTAAGCTCCATAATGAAGCAATTTTGTGCATTGTACGAGCGAACTACGAACGGTACCAAGTTGGGAAAATAAGCTTACCATTTTATTGGCTTTCGTCGTTTGCCTAATAATGTTAAGCATTAGCCTCAACTCATTTGATTTTCGGCACTTTCTTAGCGTTTTTTTTTTATTAATTAGCTGACGCGCATATAGACAAGTCCCATTAAATGTGAGCCTCAATGAGTTCAGCTGGCCTCGTAACCTGTACAAAGATGTGTCCTAATGACATTACAACAATGACAGCCTGAATGATAATGAGCCCAGCTATCCTGGAATGTGCAGCCAGAGAGTTTCAGCTCGTTATGGCTGCTAAATGCCGCTCATTTCATTTCAACAACTCCATTAAAGCAGCGACAAAGGAGCACAAAAGAAAACCCCATGCAGACCCCAGTTGCCCAACCACCTGTCACCTGGCCACCAGCTGGTGCGGTTTGGGCTCTCTTTACAGGAATTAAAAGCGGCCTCAACAGAAAAATTCAATTATGTAATTTTGACCTTTTTTCACATTGTGTTGCTTGTCTTTTGTGCGTTTGATTTAAATGTTTCTGCATTTTGTGGAGACAATAGACAAAAATGCTGGGGTCTTAAAGCTCAGGAAAATAGAGTAGTAATTCATGCAAGACACTTACATACAAAAGGTGAATTGCACTTGATAAGTGTGTTGTGTGTTGTGGATGTTGTTGCCTTTTAACGCTGGCAAAGTTTCTAGCGCTACATTGCGTATGAGTAATACCATTTGCAAGTTGAAGCTAAAAGAGTTGCATTCAAACTAACTATAGCAATTATGTTGCCTTGGCTGCCGGCTAAATGAAGTGACTTCTAATGAGTTGCAAACTATCTAAAGGCACGCATACACACACACTCACACACACACACACACACACATTTGTATATACTATACATGCTACACATACAGACATACAGACACGTGTCGAATGGCGTTTGGTTCGTCATAAATCTTTATGCGCGACAACATGCATCATCATCATCTTCATCATTATTGTCGTTTTCATCTTCGTCTTTGGCCTCGGTTTTGAGTCTGATCTTTCATCTTTCGTTGCCGTATATTTGTTTCTTCAGTTCGCCTTTGTTGCCAGCTTTATGTCGGTTTATGCGTCATTTATCATGTGAATCTCTTTACTTGTCATATTTTGACGTTGCCGTTGCCACTGTTGGTGGAACCGATACAGATTCTGCACCGATGATGACTTTTCACTTTTCAATACGACAGAGCCGAGTGACAAACTGACTGGCAGCGAATGCAACAATGCCTGACGAGCTGACAAAGCGATCCCAGCTCCCACATCAGTCACATTAATGCCTCACTCTCTGCTTAATATCTCACTCTCATACCCACTCTCGCTTATCTCGGCATATAAATAGGCGTGATATATAATCGCATTGTGGGTCATAATCTTAATCGATTTGATCGCTTTTAATTTCAAGCAAAAATTCCATTCACAATTTCTCTTTAAGCTCGCCTATCGTAATTGTTTGCCAAGTAAAAAACAAGGAAATCCAATTGGCAATCATAAATGGCACAAATAAGTATAATTGAATTTGCACGAATTCGTGCATTACTCGTTGATTTCATAATGAGCCACAATCGCATGTATATTTTATAATGTTAATTGACAAGCTCCGTCAATGACACGGAAGTTGCATATCAAATTGAGGGCATTGTTTTATTATTACACAGTTGAGTGAATGATGGAGTTGAGCAGCGTTATGATTGAAAATAATTTCTCGTAAAACTTCAACAATGCAAAATTTAATGACTTTGTAATGATGGCGGTGGTATTTGCTATTGCAGCTGTCATGGCCGCCCTTTGGCATAGTCCAATCAGAGAGTAATTAGACGAAGCTAGACGTTTTTTTCTGTCAAGTATTTTTAATATCTATGGTAATCAAGCAGAAGTTTTTTTTCTGCTCAAATAATTAAGTTTATTACAGAGTGTTAAGTCTATTCTTGTGTTATACATATATGCCAATTTAAAATTTATTTCAAAAATTATTTAACATGGGTATCAAGTAGTAAACATAACTAGGTAGTCCCATTTGGCTGTTGATTTAATTTAGATCTTTTTTTGATACATTTTCCACTTAATCTCAATAATAATTTCTTTAATTTAAGCTCCCAGATAATTGCAAATAATTTATTATTTGCATTCTCTTTCACGTGTATAAATGTGTAATTGTGGGCAAATATTTTGCAAATTGTCATTTACTTTGCATTAGTTTGATTGACGAGTATGTTTAATTTAACGAGGATAGCGAATTTTTATTGGTTTTCGATATTTGTTTTGCATTGTGAGCCATCATTTGATTAACAGTAAATAAATCACATTGCATTTTGCTTGTTTAAAATTTAATTTAAATACCAACACATTTAATGAGCTGTTGCAGCATTTTTGCCCATATGGACCCTTATGGCAGCCCCTGATCCCCTCTCGATTCTTGCTGACCAAAGCGAAAACTTATTTATAGTAAATGATTATGGTGCACACATGTCAAATGTTTTATTTAAGTGAATTTTAAATGCCTACAAATTGCCCCGCCTCATTGTTCGGTTCGGTTTTTGTGTTTTGCATAAACATATTTCATTTGGGCTTTAACAAATTTATTTGCAAACGTGTATAAAAGGGCAGTCGTACAGGAACAGCAGCAGAAAGAGCCACGCCCACAAACCCACCAGCATGGATGGCAGCATGCAAATAAACCCATAGCTTTATTTATGCATGCTAGCCAAGCAGGCAAACAAACAAGATACATCAAACGTGCCCGGGTCCAGTAATGGTAACGGCACCTCAAACGGTCTGCGCACGGATACTGCGAGAATAGTCCCAAAATAAGAGCAAAAAATGTGTAAGTAGAGAAATAGATTGCAGCAGCATGACTGTGGCATACCCAGTACTAAATCAAAGTAATGTTTTAATCGAGTAAAGAAGTTAATCGAAAGAGTTTTTAAATTCCCAATGAAATTTTTTCATTTTATGCAGCATTGTTTCATTCAACATTCAACATTATTTCATCAAACATTTCTTAAAAAGTATTATCGAATCACTATATTGCCTTTAGCTTTTTTTTAGTTACAGGGTGTAAATGCTTAAGGACATGTGTACGTTAAAGTGTGACTAGTGAGTAAATATGTAAGTTTGGGTGTCTATGCTTGTGTGTTTTTGCTGCTGACGTGTCCATCCTTTTTAGCCAACTTGCTCTTTTCTGTTGAAACGTGTAAATTTATAATTAAACGCCAACACTTTTTTCAATGTTCCAAACAGGACACACAAAACCTCACGCTGCTCCTGCTCCACTTCCACTTCCTCTATCTTCTTTCATTCGCTCTCGCTGCTTCTCTGTCTTGCTATTGCAATATCAGTGGCTATCGTTTGTTTCGTTTTGGCCATTTATGCGGAAATCTTCGTGTAAGCACTTAATTAGTGGTAAAAGTTAAACAGCCCCAAAAAACAAAAGCAACTGAAAAGAGGCCTAACAAAGAACAACAATAACAACTGTTTTCAGGGTGTATCCTAACTGACATCGGGTCGGGGATTAATTTATTTCATTTGACGCAGATTAGATTAAATGGCACAAAGGCTCTGCATTTCCCGGCTCGTTGCACAGCGTCTAAAAACTTTTTCGGGGTCTCTCTAGAAACATTCTCATTTCACTCTTTTCACCATTTTGTGGTTTTACTGAATTACGACTCTACACTCAACGTAACTCAACAATGTGGCCGGCTCCAGTTTGGGCGTGTGCGTGTGTTTGGGTATAGGGATATTAGAGTGTCAAGTGCTTGATGCTTGATGAGGTCAACTTCACATATGGCTCGTAGGCTTAACAATTTGCAACGGTAATGAGTGGACTATCATATTAATAAGTTTAAATATAAATGCCACATGATATGCAAATTTTCATAGCATACTTCTCTGAATACAGGCTCGTTATGGCATTTTCGCATGCTCTTACATGCACACACACACCCACAACACATAGTTTGTTTGGTTAATCCAAAAAGCTTAACAATACGTGATTTGTATCTCAGGCCATTTGCACGCATGCTACAGCAATAACAACAACAATTACAACAATGGCTTTTGATTAAGAACACGCTTCGTTGAGCGTCAAAACAAAAGATGAACAACAACAACAACGACTACAACAAGGAGCGCAAAAACAGCAACGAATATTTGAAGATTTATTTATAAAAGTGGCTCAACCACAACAACTTGCCACGCCCACTCTAGCGAAACCCGCTTGCGGCGTTTAATTAACTTTGGCACAAAATTGCGCGCACAACTTTAAAACGATAAAACTTTTTATGAGCTACTCGCTTTTGCATTGCAGTTTGTTTTGTAAGGCCAAATTACAATATGAATTTTAGCTCGTCCGATGAAATGAGCAACAAAAAGTGATGCTCAGTGTTGCCAAGCGAGCAAACATCCTGTAAAATGTTCTTATCCAAATAATCCTACTCAAAAATAATTATTTGCACTTAATTTGAAGTTTATGATGTTTGGGATGTATGCCCCATCAGACACTTTGTTTATTACTGGGTATAACAATTAAACTTGTGGTACTTTAGCCCGCATATAAAGCATCACCATCAAGTCCATCAGCCACTCCGTGGTTGACTTTTAAATTGCATAACTGTTTGGTTTGCACTATAGGTCAACGTTGACGATGGCATCTCAAAAGTTTTCAACCCAGGTGACGTTGGCCACTGACTTCAGTTGCATTTTTCCGTCGCTCTGCTTTGTTGCAGGCCCGCGGAGATTTTTCAATGGTTGCGTCAAGTTGCAGGCATAAATAAACAACAACAAAGGCGACAGCCGCAGCAACAACAATGAGAAGAATAATAACAACAGCAATAAAGGCAGACAACGATGACAAGAGCAGCAGCCATTTTGCGTTTGCAAATGGAAATAAACCGCACAACGAACAACTTTTACCTCGCTCTGTTAATGGGTCAATTTATCTGCCTCTGAATCGCGACAGTTTACAAAATGTGACAACAGCAACAGTAACAGTAGCAACAACATTCAAACGAAAACAAGCAGACGACAGGTGCATACAAGTGTTAAGCAAAAATTCAAAAGTTTTTCATGCGACCCGAAAAATTTGAAAACTATTTTTCAATTTTAATTGCAAACGCTCACGGCATGCTAAATATGATGGGCACACTGGCAACGCCGAGGACGAAACTCTAATTAACTATGAACTTTACTTGATTGTCATTTTGGAATCTTTTTAAATAGTTTACCTGCACAAAATAGATTTTCCACAAGTTTTTCAAGTCGTATAGCCTGACCGCGCCTGCTGCTTAGTAACAGCAACTTTGCGAAAATTGCAATCAATTTAATAGCAATATTTAAATGGGTGGATTACCCTTATTGCTTTTTGAAAATAGTCTTTATATTCAACAGTTTGAAACAGTTCTTCCAACTTTGGGTATGTCCTAAATATATCTAGTGAAAAAAAATAAAACATTGCTTGAAACATATTATAAATAAAATTATAGAAAAATTGTTTTTACGCCATTAATAACACTTATACAGCTAGATATTTTCAAAATGCAGGCATTAAAAACAGTTAATAGAAAAGCTGAAAATAAAATACATTAAATAGGAAGAGTAAATATCTGTGTAATTAATGACAGGCTTTTGATTGCCATCCGTTTTCTTTGAAAAAAACTTAATTCTGCTCGCAAGCGAAACATTAACTATAACCATAAGTACATAAATGTTTATTGCTGAAAATAGAATTATATTAATGACAGTATCAACAATTTTAATCAGACCATTTGCAAGCAAAGTCAGCAGAATAGAAGTATTGAAGCTAGGCAAACAATTTGTAATTAGTTTTTAATTCTCTGAAATGACTCTCATTAATAAGCAATCAGTTTAATGCATACATCTAATGAAATAATAAGTTGAAATTAAATTCTTATAATTAAAAGCGTATCTATAGGCATTTGGCGACTGTATTTATGAACAAATATGGACAGCAATCCGAAAAATATAATGGCAACATTTATCAGTTAGTTAAATTGCTTGCGTGTAAAATATTTGCCCACAATTAAGTGAAACACTGGCGCGTGTGCATATAATTTATGATTTCATTTAAACAACTCAACTGCGAGTAATTATGCGACCGCACACAAACACGAGTGCACACTGCACACACACTCACACATAAGCTTATACGCACACATCACTCATACGCGCCACAAGCCCAAAATTAGAAAGCGTCGCGCTTTACTAAAACGAGGAAGCTTGAGGGAAAACCAAAGAGAGAGAGAGAGAGAGAGAGAGAGCACTGTGGAAGGTCGCCATCAACAGTCCATATTAGTTGACCACAGCTCGGAGTCCAGGGTCTGTCCGAGCGAGAACTTTGCGCCTTGGCCCTGAGGGCCAAACACCACAAAGCTCACCAACATACACACATATTGCGCATACGCGCAGTGAGCAAACCAAGTGCGAATTAATGGCCAGTCGTTGCTTGGCTTATCTGATGCGCTTAATTTGAAGCAATTTCGTTAATTTTGAGTAGGCGGCTTTAATTTACATGTTTGCCAGCCGAATGAAATGAGATGAAATTAGGCCTGGGCTGTATTAACAATTTATTGATTTAATGCTCAAACAAAAGTGAGCAAGATAACAGTTAAGCCTTGCTCTGTTATGTCATTACGTAAAGCTGCAATAATTACAAATTACAACACGTCCATTAATAAATTTACGCGCCACTATAGAATTTCATTAAAATAACGCGCAAACAACTTTGGGGACATTTTTTAAACTTCAAAGGCAATTACCATTAACTAGCCACCTGAAGAATTTAAATGGAAAACAAAACTATTTGCTTAATATTTTCTTTAATCAAATTAATTTTTATTGTTTCACATTTTGTTTGCCGTCCAGAAATTTCGCCATATGTTGTATATATAAATTACATGAGTCGAATTTCCTTCCGGGCTTCCGACATATCGAAGTGCCCTACTGCGACAAACTATTAGTGTATGTGTGCGATTTCATTTTGTTTTTAATATTTACTTATGCTTATATTACAAGTATATAGTTTGCTTTTATTGATAGGTTGCTGACATTTACGAGACTCTTGTTTGGATTTTTATAACGGTTTTTTAATTCTCTTTTTAAATGTGTACATTTTTTTTATTTCCTGTTTCAAATTAAAATTTCAATTGGTTAATTAAGAAAAACAAAAACTTTTTTTTTCAAAAATTAAGTATACGATATATTTACAAACGGAGATAGCTTTATTTGCATATTGCGATGCAAAAATTGCTGCTCACATTAACAGTAAAATTAATTTATTTATCATCATTATACCTATTTCTTTGCTTATAGATACGATATTAACATACAAATAGAGTATACTCTTTTTCTGCAAGGGTATTTCGTTATTTACTAACCGAATATCGCTTATTTGCATTAATTTGCATTGCCATTTAGTTTTATATTCTGATTCGACTTGATTTATTTGTTTTTGTTTTATGTTAAAGCATGGTGCAAAAGAGAAAGTGTTAAATTAAATTAGTACATCGATTAATGCGAAACAGTAATTTAACACATTGCAATTACATTTATAATTATTATGATTACATATTTATTACCGTTTTCTGTAGCAGCGATTTTTAATGTAGTTGTTTTCCATTCAGCCTATTGTAAAGGTTTGTTCAATATTTTATTTTTTATTTTTCATAATTATTGTTATATAAAATCATACATATTATAGTTTGTACGCTATGCATAAATTAACGCTTAATGTCATTGTTTATTGTGGGCCATAAACTGTGACACCTTTTTGCAATGTCATTTTACACATAAAATTATCGTTATCTATCAGTATAATTATGTACAAGAAATGTGTTTCACTTAATTATCATGACGTCATTGGCACCCATTGTTCTTGCCGCTGTTGATGTTTCAGTTGTGCGGAGCTGCTTATTGATTGCCTGACATCACAATTGATATGCACTGAGGATAGGTGGTCATTGCCAAGTAGCCAAGAACGCATCCATCGTACCACAGCGCTGGCGGCCAATGCCAGCACAAGGCTAAAGTTGAGACTGCTCCTCAGGCAGCTGCCATTGCCGCCGCTTTTCTGCATGGCCGCTGGACTCTCGTCTATAGAGATGGAGATGGAAAAATAAAGACGATATCGCAAATAAAAAACAAAAATAAATAAAACAATGAAGCTGTTGCTGACAGGAAATCCACTTACCATTAATGACATTGACCACAACACTGGCCGCTTCCGCAGTGGTTGGCATGCACGTATAGTTGCCCGTGTCCAACAGCTGTGCATTAGCAATCCGTAATCTGCAACATTAAAGTAAAGCTTAAAGCAATTGTTATAGTGGGGGGGAAGGCGACTGCAGCGTCCGTGTCCAATGGGGCCAATCACATTGCCACATGAATTCAGCTTCATTGATCAAAGTTCAGAATGCCGAAGCATTGGCTATTGAGCTGGAAACCAACAACCACTTCAAAATGCAGACACCTTCGATACATCCACACATACTGGCACATATGCTGTCCTTAGGTTAGCCTAGCTTGTGATACTCGTATCTTGCCTTGCCTTCACCTAGAGACTCTTCGTGCTCATGATGAACACATTTCTAAATCAATCCGACAAATGTTTTGCAGTATACTTTCTAGTGGTGCTGATGCAGCAATTTGCTTACCTGCTTTGCAGTTTCTCGGCCAGCGTTGATTCCATGGATATGCGCTGCAAATCGATGGCTGCATCGTTCGGATGTGCCACAAAGGGCGTCAGAATGTAGGGGCCGCGATACCAGTAAATTGGTCCAATATCCTGTACAGCGCTTGCCGGCTGCTTCACATGGCATGTGAGCGTTATGACGCTGCCCTGCTTAACGTACAAATCCGATGGACCGGCTATAATCGCTTTGGCATCTGGCGGCGTTACTGCAAATGCCAATGGAACGTGCGAAAAATTGATTAATGGCATTTCTAGATGCTTCCACACGCTAATCGAGTAATGGTACTCGTTACAACGCTGCTCCACAAACTGTTCACGGATGTTAAGCATGTGACCAAAAGCCTTCCAGCTCCCCAGATCCCTCCCAACATCATTGGCATTGCAACAATTCAAGCTACGTCTCACAATTACATTCAATGAATCAAAGATGCCTTTGCTTACCACATACCCCATGGAACTACTAGAGAGGGACTAAATGCTCTCCATCGCTGAGCTCTGGGCAGCTGTGATAATGTGCAGGTTTCGAAGTTCTAACGAGTGCCTGCTACGTGACACAATTGCGCCACCCAAATGGCTCTTAAATGAAGTCGATTTTGAGTAGCCCACAGACAGATACACAGACAGGCAGAACGACAGCTAGCATTAAACACAAATCGAAGTTTAAGCATTGAACTTTATTGCTGCATTCTTTCAGGAGCTAAATGTGCTTAAAATAAGAACAAGTACTTTTAAGTTGTGCAGATTCAATCACAACAGATAAAATTCAGCTATCTCACAGTGTGACTTTATTTCTATGTGCATAATTGTTAGAGAAATCTTTAGAAGTTCAACAAAAAATACAAATTAAAAAAAAAAATTAAATAAGTTTAATATTAACATTTTTAATAGACATAAAAAATGTTACAAAATATTGCGCATGCTAGGCATAAAAATAATTTACTTAAATTAAAAGTTTTAAAAAAAATACTCATAAATATTTGAAGGCAGAATCAATTAAAAGTCCAATTATTATCAAACTACCTTTAGCGATCTTATCATTATAGTTTCAAAAAATTTATGACAATCTGAAGTATGTTTTTGTTTTTTTTTTATTATTGTCAAATTTAGTGTAAAACCGATTAATTTTCAGCTTGAAAGCAAGAATTTTTGAAAAGCGGTAATCAATAACTGCCCTCCGACTTAATCAGTTTAAAGGGCAATACATTTTTCATATCTGGAAGAAATAGTCGTAAAATAACATGGGTGTGACAGCGAAATATCTAATCTCAATTACCGCAAGTTCTACTGAAATTAGAAAAGATAATTCGCCGTAAATTAAAGACATTAAATAAAGTGCTTGTGGAGAATAAATGTATTTCTAGTGGGTGCAAATGAGCTGGTGCCCCGAGCGCTGGATAAGCCAAGTAAGCTAACTAACTGAGTCGACATGAGGTGGTTGGTGACTGGCTAAGCATCAACATTTGCCTTGTTGTTTGTGTTTGCAGCGCAGTGAAATCGGCTTTAGTGTCTGCCACATAGCCAGGCTATTGCCACAGGCCGGCCCCCTTCAGGCACTCGACCCCACTGCACATCATTAACAACGTCAACATTTGACTTTGTTGACTGGCTGCTGTTAGCCAAACTGTCGGTGGTCGCACGAAAAAACATTAAACCAATTTTCAGTGCCTACAAGTGAGTCAGTCAGTCGACCGAGCTATGGTCTGGTATGGTATGGTTATACGACTATGCCGCGCATTTGTCTCTGTCTGCGGCAACTGGCAGCGGGCAGTAGACAACTTGCAAACAGGCTGCCGCAACAACAGCCAACAACAACTTATCTCGCCCCCAAAATCATGGCCAATATTAGGAAGCCTCGCAGACTCGCACTTATTCTCGGGAACAGCCATCAACGCAACGCTGTGGACATAATGGTTGCGTTCATGATCCGCACTCACACATGTTGTGCCCATCTCCCAAGTCTCTTCCCTTCCCCATCTAACGTTTTCTCTTCTGTGTGCCAGTCACAATAACAACTGGCTAACAACACTTAAAATGTGTGTAAAATGCGCGACAGCAACAAGAATTGTACCATGGCAACGGCTTCATTGGCCTTGCCACGCCCTGCAAACAATGGGTCAATGATACACCAGCACCAGTAGTAACACCATCGTCAACATCAACGCCAAAGCCAACAATGAAATGGCCAACACAACCCACCTAATCCAACCCCAAAAAAAAAATGTTGGGCTCTGTGGTTACAAATTTTTATGGTTAGTTTTGCCATTTCATTTAGTTTTCTCGCCCATACTTTCAGTCTTTTCTCTTAATTTTTATATACCCTGTAAGCGGATCAAATAGATAGTTCTGTTTCGCAATAAGAGAATTGAACTGTAACAGCTATTTAATACAAATTATTATCTTAATTCATTTTCTTGATCTCAGTTAACAAAATGTTAAATAGTTTTTTAGATTATGTGTACTTAATAGATAAATATTGGTACATATTTGTTCAACTAACCAACTAACTGTGCGTTGACTTTTCTAGACTAGAGTATTCTAGGCTTTTTTTATTATTATTATGTGCCTGTTACAGCCGCCATTTGATAACACAAAAACACACAGACCAGACGAGGACAATTTCCTAAAATTGACTCTTCAGATAATAGCCACCTGAATGGCGACTACTTCGAACGGCACTGTTTATGCGCCAGATTTTCAGTTTAGATATAATATTTGAAAGGAAAATCTATTTATACTTCAAGCTAAATGTGACGAAAAAAAAGAACAAAAGAAAAACAAGTGTAAAATAAATTAAATTTCTGCGTTATAGAATAGGTAAGATTAAAGAGAAATTTTAAATAGTCTTGTGCAATGGAAAAATACTCTGCATACAGCAAATATATATTTAAATTACAATTGTAACTTTTTTGTAACTATATGTATACGCGCCTACCCAAAGGGTAGAAGGGTATTATAACTTTGTGCCGACTGAAAATGTATGTAACAGGCAGAAGGAAGCATCTCCAACTTCATAAAGTATATATATTCTTGATCAGCGGCAACAGCCGTGTGTCCGCCCGTATGAATCTCAGAGACTATAAGAGCTAGAGCAACCAAATTTTCGGGTTAGTGTGTCTTATTGTTGTACGCAGATCAAGTTTGTTTTTGATTTTGACCCCTTCCGTCCCCGCAAATCGAAAAAGTCCAGGAACACACTCGACTTTAGCTTTCTTACTGTTTTTTTTTATTTTAATGAGACGAATATTACTAAAAAACCCCTCCCTTATACTACATAGTACAATAACCCATTAGCATACAATCTTAAACAATAAGCGACAAAATATTAAGCAAACTACATTTTCCCAAATATTTCTGTCGTACTACGGAAAAGCTATCTACTCATCTAAATTAAGTAAATGCAAAAAACTGCAAGCTGAAAGAGAATCATAAAATGGAAAAAGGGCAAACTCGCAAAAAAATAATTGCACAGCAGAGATAATTGAATGGAAAGAGGAAGAAAAAATTAAAATGAAATTGTCTTGTTGAAAATTTTGGGGATATTATGATAAAAGAAAACAAAGGTGATTATTTAGAAGTAGGTCAGCACAAGGGTTTAGTTTGTTGCAGCTCGTTGAAGATATGAAATCATTGTTGTTTTTAGGTTTCAAATAACTTAGTCTCCAAGGTTATTCTTATTTAACAAAATTATATATATATTATATTAGAGGAAAGGTTATGATTCATGCCACAATACGTGCTGTTTCCGCAAACAAAGAACAATTATTTGCATACTCAAACAAAATATTTGTTTGCATTTAGACTTGAGGAATGCTATTCATTTTTAAGCAAATCCTTCCTTTTCGTAGAATTTGGGCGCGTAAAACCGGTGACAGAATATTTTATCACGCTGCCAACTGCAGAAGCCAAACGCAAATCTGCGCTCCACAATTTTTTCAAATCATTAGCATAAATTTTTCTTGGCAATGCCGCGACTTCCCGTCGCCGGGGCAAACCCAATTCAAAGTGGTAGACGCAAGAAGGATGCATGGGGGGTGAATAAGGAGCAGGAATAGATTATTTCATGTACTTTCGGGATACGTTCTCTGCAGTTTGCAACAACTGCTTACTAAGGGAGTACATTTTGTAGCGGATGCAATGGCGCTACAGGATGTTGCAGCGTTGATTTCACTTCATAGATGCTGATGAGATTTGCTTGAACTTGTTATAAATAGACCCAGGTTGCAGCTGCAAGCCAATTTGTTGTTGAAAATTCCCCAGGTTATGCAGCTGCCTCTGTTTAATCTGGCGTGTCGAGACATCTTCGCAAATTTTCACAATTTTCACACAACAAACTCAAGATCTGATAACATTTTTACGTACATTATTGAAGCACATGAATGGCCCTCAAGTGGGCCAAAAGTGGTCAAGTAAACGATTGAATGCACATTAGGGAATACACAACGGATAGGATCAAATCGAATTCAATTGAAACAACTCAAAGTGAATCAAAAGCAAAACTAAACCAATCTCAACAAACAACCAACATGAAACGTGTAACAGAGATTTCAAGACTACCAGCTAAGCAATTTGATGGTAAACTATTCAATAATTTCAATTAACTTTACCACCAACAACAAGAACAGCAGCAGCAAAAAATAAATAAATAACTAAGGCAAACTTTCGGATATACCACATGATGACAAACATTGGGCTGCAAGTTGGCTTCTAGACTGAGCCAAAAAAAAGTTTCAAATCAATTTTACGTACATGAATGAAACATGAACGTGCATGCTTTTGTGTAGCAATTTATAACAAACACGCATACTAACACAACCGCCACCGAAGGAGTCAGAATACACAGGAGGCAAAAGCGACTTGAAGCTGAGACGCAAAATATTGCCTGCAACGGAAATCCATTGTAGAAAACTTGTAAAATGCCAAAACAATGGTATGAGATCGTGGTGTAAACGTGCAAAAAACACCTCAAAGGATGCCACACGTACATGCAATACACACACCCACACACACACACACTAATATAAACGCGCAGACAGCGTAACGCCCTAAGGGCCACGCCCTCATTGGCTGGTGTGTAATACAGCCAGCATATGAATTTCTATTGAATATAAATGCAAATTGCGTTTGCATGCAAAACGTGTAGGAAAATAGACAGCAAAGTTTTGCTACCACGAAAGACAACGCTGCTCTCCGTATGTATGTATATACATATATGTATATACATACATGTATATATTTGTATATATGTATTTCTCTCGAAAATACCTGTAAATTGATATTGCTAACCATTGCATTGACCTACACTAACATAGGCCTCGTAACTAAATACTGGATGTAGCATGTATAATTACTTTAATTAATGGCATTCCATTAATGACCTAAACAAAGCATTGTTTTATTTATTACTCAATATGTATATCAAATAAAAGCGCACATTAATTATGCAAGTGTTAAAAGAAACGTGCAAATAATTAAAAATTGTATTATGTAGCAATTAATTATATTATACTAGTAATTCAACAATAATAAAAAATGTGCTCTATTTCCATAACAAAAGTTGTCAACAGTTTTGCGATGTAAAAAAAGTGTTTAGATAGTTGAAAACAAACAATTTAAATGAAATAAGAAATATCTCAAAGGTATAAGTATTTCCTTAGATTTGATCGAAGACCAACACAAACAAAGTTTGAAATTATTATACGAAATTCTACTTGTTCGTATGTATTCCCAACATTGTATTGTCTTTACACACGAATAACAAAAAATTTGTCCTCTACTTTTAACGCCTTGTTTCAGCCGCCGGCGAACTTTGTGCCCAATTTAAAAGACTCCTCCCCTGGGTGGGGGGAACCAGTGTAAAAAGTTACAAGTCACAATTTGCAAGTTGCAGCTGGCAAATTGCAATTCGTCCGCTGACAATGCATATGAATTGAAATGAAATCAGACAGAGTGAAGTGGGGGAAGGGTTAGTTGGTTGTTTTACTCACCTATGACATTCAGGCGGAATGCCATCGAAATCTTTGGCTCCGTATTCACTTGGCACTCGTAGATGCCGCTGTCACGTGGCTGAGCATATTTCACATGCAACGTCCAATCCTTGGAGTCGGCGGTGCGTACGACCTGCAAGCACAATGCACAGATAAATCTTTGGGAACAACTAAGTTATCGGAGACAGCTGTGCGGGCCAGAGTTAAGGCAGAGCAGGCTCTAGGTGTCCTTGGGCAAATTTAATCATTGCATACAAGTTGGCAACGCACAGAAGCACTGAATTGCATACGCAATTAAGCCGACTTGGCTTACAAATGGCCCTTGGCCATTTAATAAGCTAGACGAAAGCCGGCACACAAACAACGCAGGTAGATGGTGATAAACAGACAGACACACAGATAGAGAGAGAGCGAGAGAGGGAGAGCAAGAAAGAAAGAGAAGAGACTGTAAGTTGATTACGAATACGCACCTTAAAGCGCTCATCTGATGTGTAGGTCAGAATGCCTGCAGTCAGAATGTGCAAATCGCGTTTCCTTATCCAGGATACCTGCAAATAGATTCACAAACACACACACACACACAGAAAGATAGATTTAGTGACAGAGCCGGACAAAAAGACGACGAAAATGCTTAAGTCAATTTTAAAAATTGCTTTGGCCCGAAACGAAAGGGACCAAGCCCAAATAAAGGTAGAAAATTTAATAAACCAAACGCCAAAATGAACTAAGCGCTCGCTCAACAGAACAGTACAGTAGAGGCACAAAACAGAATAAAAAAAAACCGAAAAGAAAACTAACTAAAAACTTTTACAAATACTCCCGCCGTCTGTGTAAGCAGCAACGGCATCGGCGGCAGACAAAGCGATTTACGAGACACATACACTTCGAAAAAAAAACCTGCAGCATAGAAGCGGCAGCTGGGCGCCGAAGTGCGTGCCCAAAATGTCAGCGGCTTAAAGTTGCCAAAGCCTCCAAAAAATGGTGGCTTCAGCCAGAAAGTAATCTGCGAGCCTGCCGCAGGCAAACCAAACTTTGTGTTGCTCCAAAGAAGGCGAAACAAAAAAAAAAAAAAAAGAAAAAAAAAAAACAAAAAAAAACATTCAGGGCACAACTAAAAGTGTCAAAGTGGCAAAAGGAAAAGCCGCTAGCCCCTCATAAAAAAAGTAAACGAAAAGCAGCAAAAAAGGTGCCACCAAATCTCACTTGGTATGGGAATGGATGATGACGAGTTTACTGATGAAGAAGGTGAGCTACTGCTGGACGACAGTGATAGGTCTTCGGCACAGTTCCACATCTAAGTGGATAAAGAAGTCGCACCAAACAATAAAAAGGGTACAGCAAAAAAATAGCTGCGAGAAGTAGTATCTGAATGATATATTAAGCTGCTGCGCTCAACTTAAACAGCTGCTGGAAATTCATTCAGGTTAAGTTGAAAACTTTTTAACAAACTGGCCTTCGAAATTATTTAGATTAATGATGCCATGGGCTGCATGATATTCAAATGTATAGCACTATTGTTTTTTGTACTACTTGACAAAACTTATTAACTTTCAAAAGTAACGTACCCAAAGCCTTAAAATGTGTTTTTATTTGAGCTTTCATAACTTTCAAGATTTAAGAATAAAATTGCGATGCAAACTTTGAGTACAACATTTTTTTGGTAAACGAATTTAATAGCGTTGTTCCTTCATAAGCTCATTTGCCAAACATTTGCAATTGAATATTTTAAAAATTTCTCAGCTTCAAATATAAATCAAAGATTTGATCTATTAAACATAGTAATTTGATCCGTGATTTCAGAATATCCTTATCTAAATAATGGTGCTGAAACGTAATACATAATTGTGGTTTTCGTTAAAAGCTGGGAAAATACTTAAAGGACATTTAATTCAATTCGCAGTTACAGTTGAAAATGGTTCACACAATTCACAATTCACAGCAATTGAAAAGCAAGTTAAGTTGCAAACGACCAGCCAGACCACCCACAGTCAGAAGTAAAGGAAAAGCGCAAAAAAACAAAGTTTAAAGTTGATGAAGCAGCGCCGCAATCAATAGATATAAAAAAAGAAGTGAAGAAAAGCTGAAAGCTGAAAAAATAACAAAATTAAAAATGAAGTGAGGGATCGTCGGGTGTACAAAAAAAATTAAACACAATGCAAAGCCATAAACTGAACTTTGCTGCTGGCTGGAGAATGCCAATGGCCTGACAAAGGAGCAGTAAATAGAGTGAAGAGGAGGGCAACGCTGCTGAAACTCTGTCACTCAAGCAAGAAAATGACCAAAAGATGTGATGAGAGATGATGGCAAGGACAAAGCAAGCAAGCGGAACCGGAAAACGATACGAGTAGCTGAACAAACTGACAAAAGAAACAGAAAGTTGAGCGAAAAAAAACCGTGAAACTTGGCGACTTTGGCGGTAACTTGATTTTCAGCATGACTAGTCCGAGGCACGGCCAATATTTGACTAAGCGATAGTTAAAAATCCATAAAAAAAAATAGATTTATATAATATATATTTATATAGAAAAAATAAATGTAAAGTAAAAGCATTTCAAGATAAGCATGAAATGTGGCCACTTGACTCACCGACTTATCGCGCAAATTGTCAACGCGGCAATTGATGGCTGCCGTGTGTCCTGTCCGTGCTGTTATATTCCTGGGCATGCCAAAGTCAAACACCGGCGGCGTGAAAGTTGTCTCATCCACTTGCTCATCTAACTCATCCAATGCATTGTCAAACTGTGCCACATTGTTGTGGTGTAGATGATGGTTGCTGTTAGAGTTGCCATTGTGGTTGTTCTTATTGCTGTTATAGTTGTGGTCATGGACCAGTGAGGCGATATACACATCATCCACGGCAGCAATAGAAGGCAACAAGTCGTTGTCCATAATGCTGCCAGCTGCAAAGCAAAAGATGACGAGTTAAGCATCGAGAATTGAGAACGAATTGAATAAGCAAATGCAGCAATTGTTGAATGAATTGAAAGCATTTGATGCTGCCAACTAACGATAGCTAGCCAGAACTTCATTTGCAGCTTAGGCCAGCATAGACAGCACCATCGAAGGACACAAAAACCACTTAAAGCTAACGAGAAAATAGTGAATAGAAAGATAGAATCCTCAAGCAAAGGGTAAAAACATCTCCACATCTCCTTACAGTATTGAGTGCAAATTAATTAAATGCCACTCAATGCTGGGAGAAACATGGATCATATGAGCCCCCTGACAATATGTGAGATAAGTCAAATAGCTTGGCGAGTATTTCAACATCTTCACTTATCTCAAATATGCCACAATAAAGGAATGAAAATAAAGTAGGCATGCGGGGAAAACGGCAGGCGTACTGACAAAAGGCCAATATGTCGAGCTGAATGCAACGAAACCCCAACGAAATGACGTGCGGAAAATGCTCGTTATAATAATTACAAAAGCATATGGCCCAGCAATTGAATGATTTCCTCTGCTTTTGCCTTCTTACTCTCATAATCACCCCCGACCCTCTCACACTTCAGCTAAACAACGGAAATTGTTTTTAATTAAAATAAATGAGCGCTTTAATGGCCACTGCGGTCGGAAGTGCACATAAACCAAGCCGGCTGCTCTCAGATTGCCGTTGTTGTAATTGTTATCGTTGCTTTTGTTGTAGTTGTTGTTGTTGTTGGACTTACAAGTGGTAAAAATTTTGACAGCAGCACACAAAAATAATATTTAATGAGAGTTTTACACTAGATATGCTATAATTAATAGCAGTCGAAAGATTGTGAAAGCTTGTATCGATTACAACAATTACAATTATACACGTTTAAGCTCTAATTGACCATAAAACTAATTGACATGAATTTATGTCTGCCACCTATTAAAAATCAATTTGGTTTGATAACTAAATTAAATTTTTATTTTAAAATTATTTATTTATTAGAAAAAATCTTTAAAATGTTCTACTCGTAGTTGCACTTTATTTATTAAAGCTTAAATCGGCGTTTTTCAAGTAAAGTTTTTTGAGTTTATATGCAACTCTTAACCGTTAACTCCCATTGACGGTTTAGCAAAGTTCAAATTTCGTACTTGCTGCATGCATATTTTACAGCTATGTAGTCGTATCTGCTTATCACACAAGCCACAAATGTTACGTTTGATTTAAATATTGTCGTGCATTATCCATTTTTAAGTGCAACACTTGTCAAACAGTCTCTTTCCCTCGATTCTCCTTGTTCCTTTTTCGAGCTCCCCGCGTTGAATTCAAAAGTAAAATGCATATTTTTGCATTTGCATTTATTTGTCATTTTAATGAGCGCATAATGTCAGCCATGTAGCAGTTTAGACAGAGTCGTAGTCAGAGTCATAGGTTGACGACACTTATAACTCAGCGCACGCGGTTGCTTCTCAATTTAGCTCGTTTGCCACTGTTGCTCCTCTTTATCTGTCTCTCTCAGGCATTCTTCTCTCTCTCTCTAACTATCTCTCACCTCAGCTACCTAACTGGGTCACTCACTTTGGCAGCTGCTGTCGCTGCTGCTGCACTTGAATCTTTTAGGCCGTTGCGGCACTTGTGCATGTTAGACACAAAAATCTAAATTATTTAAGTGCCCACCCACACACAGGAAGCAGGCGAGAAGGCCGAGGTAGACATTCACATGTAAAGGGCAAAAAAGTGCGATGCACTTAAAATGTAACTCTACATAAGCGCGACTTTAACACATCCCTTAGTAGGCTGTGTGGAATAGGAGTATTTGAAAAACATTATCATATCCTATAACTCTACTACCATTAGTTCTTACTTCTGTAATCTCGCGGCAGGCATAACCAAGTTATACTATTTCCAGGGTATGAAGGCAGAGCAGCATAGCGCAAAAAAAAAAAGAAACTACAAAATGCAACGCGCCAAAGCGAGTAGTGCACTTGTTGTTGTTGTTACTTCTTGTTGTTTTTTGGCTTTATGCAACAGAAACACACACATGCATACACTCGCGCACACACTCATCTATTTTTTGGCATCATTTAGATGCTCGTCGAGCAACTGATGCAAATTTAATTTGGACACCTCACACAAAAAGTACGCGTACGAGGAGACTGTGACTTTCCCCAGAGAGGCGTTAGGAGGACGGGTCTACTGTATCTGCACTATAACTTGCGCTTGAGTGTGTATGAACTACAACTAATGATGTTGCAGGCACTCGAATGCGCCTTTTTGATTTAACGATCGACTTTTTTTTTGCTCTTGATAACGTGGTAGAGTGGAGGTCGCTGGCAACAGGATTGCTGGATTGAAGGGCAGAGCTTAATGACTGGTTGGCTTGGTTAGCTGATTGGTTGGTTAACTGTGCTGCCCGTTTTCTGCGGTTGATGGTTGGCCTCTTTGACTCTTCACATTTTGTTTTTTGCCTGAGTGTGTTTTTGTTATTCTCCTGGCGTTCTTTTATTTTGTGGCTGATGAGCCTATAAAGTTTCTGCCCCGTTGCATATATTCGCTCTCATATGGCAGCTGTCTGCATGGCAATTTATTTATTTTTAAGTTTAACTGCACTGCAGTAACTGCCAGAGTATCATAAAAAAAACAACTAAGTAATTTGAATTTTTCGCAAAGAGTTCATCAAATGCACATGAAATGCGCATAAAAATCAAAAGTGATGCCAAGTGGTGCTTGAGCTGCTTTTCAATAAGCCGTCGATTGACCTTGGCATTGCTTATTGTATGATTGTACGATTGCCTGACAAAAGCAAATTCCACTGCCTACTTATTGTGGCTTAACGTCTATAGTACGCTGGATGGGTGTCAATATTAAGCTGCTTTTCGGATTTACTTTTCACAGACAACGTATCAATACAAAAAAATATTGTTTATTATTCGCCCCCAATCAATCTAATACGTGGTTTAAGGAGTATATATAATTTATAGGAAAAAATATTCAAATATTTAAAGATATGATAAAAAGAAATGTATTTATTTTAGAGCATAGAGTAGTACTAGGTATCAAGCCTTTGTAATATGAGAAGAATTATGCAAACTTGATTATACATGGCAAAAACGTGATATAACAAAAGGAAATTTATTTATTTTATAGCATAGAGTATTTAGTACCAGGCCTTCGACTACCACAAAAAAATATTTTAGAAAATATGAAAATACATTAGAGTATTATAGAAAAGGGCCACAACTTTATTGCTGTAAATTATAAGCATATGGTTAGTTTTGAGAGATTACTCAATATTCACAACATGTGCACATACAAATAAATAAGCTGCATATGGTTTAAGGAGTATATCGTCTCGATGCATTTGTGTACCAAATCAATTAACACAACAATCAATATGTATAAAAGCTCCTTACAGGTATTTTTAGGTCATGGATTTTTTTTAATCACTTTAAAAGCATTTGGCTTTAAGCATCTAAGCCACAGCTAGACATCAAAAACAAACACCAAACAGCCAGAATTCACTATTGGAGCGGCAAAAGAAAAGGGCTACTGAAAAATTCAATAAGCGGCTCGTCCCGAGATCCAACGACATCACACTGTGTCGATGTCGATGTCGTCGCCGATGTCGTTGTCGTGTCCTCGCATCGTCACTTGGGTGGTGTGTGGGGAATATTTATTAAAATCGTTGTGCACAATTTTATTTTGCATATCAAAAGGCGTCTGTGGCTTGTTGTCCATTCCTTGACTGCCATGCCATTCCTTGACTTGCCTTGTCTGTCTTTGGAAACCGAAGCCTGGCCCCCGAAGGCCTTCAAGGCCTTATGGTATGTGTTCTATCCTCTTTACTCGACTATATCGTGGGTATATTTATTCAAATGGGTGGGGTCATCATCGTCATACAAAATAGCCAAACAGTTTTAGCCACTAGCCAAAGCATATTCCAGGGAAAGGTTCATAGAAAGTGCGCTGGTCAAGCAAATAGCTCGAGGGATTAAAAAGATGGACAAATAAAATGTGCAAAAAAGATGCCTAAGATAGGCACATAATATTTCGAATACTCTTTGTATGTGCTCAGTAACTCCATGTTGAAAACTAGAGCTCTACTTTGCTGCGCTCAAACTGCAACATGACCCTCAGGCTGTTTGCAAGTGTCGCTACATGACAGCAGCAGCAGCAACAACATCAGCAGTAACAGTAGCAGTAGCTGACTGCCTGCCTCCTTTGTAACACGAAGATTAATGACATCTACAGCGTTCATTGACTTGACTGCATGCACCAGACCCAAGAGCTAGCTTCTAAATCCAAGAGCTAGTCTAAATTTAAAAGCTGTAAAATTCAATTTCTTGTACGAAATGTTCTTGCATAGCTTTTGATCCATTTAACAATGTTATGGCAGAGTTGAAAGGCATCACGACATATACATATTCAATTACACTGAATATTCAAACGATCAATTTCCGCTTCGTCTTATGAGAACTTGAGTAATCTTGAAAATCCTGCATGTTGATATGATTATTTTACTGTATCAATAATAAATGGTTCGAGTGAGTGTCTATTGAAGACTATTAGTTAAAGAAAATTTCAAAGTCAATTTTTAAAATTCAGTTATTACTACTTGTATAATTTAAATTCAACGATAACATTCAAATCTTTTTTATATTGAAATTTGTCAAAATTAAACTCAACTTTAGCATTGGAAAAGCGTCATTTTGAAAGGCACTCAAAAATCATATTAAATTCATGGCGTAATCATAAATCCCAAATGCCGTTGCCTGTCAATGGTGTCGAAAGTTTTGTGTTGATAAACAACAACAGCAGTTTGCACAGGCAAAGCAAATATTGCAATAACAAACTTTATTAAGTTTCCGGCAACCATATTAAAATATACTTCATAGCAGCAACAACATTAATGTGACACAAACAAGCACACGTACACATACACACACACATCCACACACATGATAATCAGCGACTGCTCAAAAAAAAACTGACAAAAATCGAAATAACACAGAAAAAATTGGGAAAAATCGTTGTCTACTTATAAGTGTCGCCAACTGAACTACTTCAAAAACGCATAAAAAATCAATGGCAGCGAATGTGCGCAATAAATGTCAGCGACAAAGCAAACAACAACAACAACTAGATCGGCAGCTGTAGCAGCAGAAATGAAAACCAAAACGAAACGAAAACTTCACATGATATTTTTTGCCCCCTCTACCCCCTCTACCTTCCACACAAATCCCCCCCCCCCCCCTTACAAACGTTTGTTTGTACAAGGGGGTCACACGCTTTTTGTGTAGCATACTTATGAGCGTTGTCAAGTTGGTGCGGCATGAAAAGCAGCTCAAGCTCAAACTGATGCTGGAGCGACAACAAAAGTGTGTGTGGACTACGTGGTATTTGAGTCTTGAAGGTCTTGAGACTGGCGACTGGAGACAGGAGACAGGAGACTGAGCATGTGAATTGGTCGCGGGGCATACAAATTGAAAATCCGCCATAAATTGAAGAAGCAAAAGCAAAGTCTATGGCGTAAAGCTGATGACAATTTATTGTTCACACTTGTAACTGATGACGGTGCTTAGGACCATACATACACACACACACACACACACGGACATGCACACGCGTGCAGCAATTTGGGGCATGTGTTTGCCAAAGTATATTTCATTGTGTGCAGAAAAAAAATAAGCAGCAAGTATGTAGGCTCTACAAATTGCCAGCCATTATTTTGCGCCAAAGTCAATATACAATCTATATACTCGTACACCCAGGCATAAATTTGATTTTATTTTATTTAATTTTTTAGCTGTCCAGGTGGGTGTGCACTCGAGTGCTGTGTGTGAGTGTGTATTGGCAATTGTGCGTCTTATGCCACTGACAGACGATGATTTAAAAGCCAGTTTTCGACTTTGGCATAACTTCTTTTACATTTTTCCCTCACAATAAACTTTTACTGAGTCAGTATCTGGCTGTGTCGGGGTTTTAGCTGCCAGCTAAGTGGTTTCATAACTCGCATTGAAAACTACTCGCCACGGGCTACAAACTTTTCCAATACGAACACAAGCACAAAGTAAAAAAGTATGCGTGCCTCAAAGTTGCTGAGGCAACAATTTTGCCACAAACCTCACTCCGTACAACATTCCCAATGTCGCTCACGCTTTAAATGATGCGGCAAATGATTTAAGGTGAAGAGCCTCGTGTATTGCATAGCAATTTGCCAGCCAAAAACATAACTGGTCAGACTCTGTGACTCGTACAAAACCGCCGCTCGTTCATCACATTTAAATTCATAAGAGCAGCCGAGCCAGTTCAGAAAAGAAAAAAATAAACCAACTTTGTTGTTGGGTGCCGCTGTTGAGCGCTGAATTTATGAGACTCGCTATAGCTACTAAGTCTCAGCTAATAGCGGCTTTAGAATTTATAGAGTTTTCGCTGCGGCTTAGGAGTGCTTGCCATGACCATGCACCGCGCGTATACTTAATATCAATACAAATGAGCTTCACAACTCAGTCGTGCAGTCTGCAACACCAGCAACTGACCTATAAGCAAGCAATGGGTAAATTATAGAAATACTATAGCACATAGATAAGAGATAAATATTAACAATTAACTCATAGGAAAGATTAATCTCATACACTTAGAGCAACTTTTAGCAGCGGTTGAATATAAGACTTCAGAAGCTAAACCGGGCTAGCTAAGTAGAATGCTCTTATAAGTCGACTTACATCAATTTATTATTATTGCTTCACAAGTGTATACAAATTTCGTGGTGGCAGGACTGAGCTCTTATTATTTAAAGCAAAAGGCCTTTTCTGCTTTTTGACATATTATGCTATAATTTTTGTGGCAAAACGTTTAGTTGAGCTACATAAATAATAAATAAATAACGCAAACATACCCACACAGACCTATGACTTAAGTCCTGAGACAGCCAGACAGACAGTGTAGTGTGAGGTCTCGGATGGATGCTCATAATGATAGGCTACGTGCAAAATGCGAACACTTCCTCTTGTTGTTGTGATTGTGGGTTCTCTTGTTGTTGCCATGTAGGTCTTGATTTACAAGCCAGTTTGGCAGTTCTATGGGCCCAACTCAACCTCAACTGGGCGGCAGAGACGGGAATTAATTTGCATTTTGTTGACTCAATTCGTACAGCAAAATGTTTTTACATAGATTTAGCATAAAATATTTAAAACAATTTCTAAAAGCATGCATAAAAAGTGCAAACGTTTTGTAAAGTTTATTTTAATTGTATTTTTTCGGGAAGAAAAAGGAAGGCGGAAGAAGAGCAGCATAAGGAGCCATCGATATGCAAATGCGTTTAAGACCAAATCGAAAAACTTTCAAGTTCTCTCGACTAATAGTCGTAAATATTTATGCATCCATGTGTAAGCTTGCAAATGAAATTCAAATGTGTCCAAATGTCTGAGCCAACCAGCTCAGCTAGATTTAGTTGCAATCCATAGCTTGTATCGATCGTTCCCCGTCTTTGGAGAAGGCCAGCCATATCAATGATTGCCCGCTGCCATTTATTTCATTGTAATGTACTCAGATTATATCAGATTTCATTTTGTGCAGCCCTCAAGGCACATACTCGCCCACACACAAATTTCAAACAAGCAAAAAATCTGCCATGCATTTCTAATGAAATTAAATTGAAACTTTTTGGCAATGGCAGTCGACAAAATGTATTAGTGTAAAATTGTTATTACGCTTCAATAAAATACTCGAGTAGATTTTAATTAATCGACATCTGGCTTACCATCTTCTATATATGCAAACAATGATGTGCCAAAACTTGGCAACTGACAACTGCAGTTGTGAAATGAAATGAAGTCGATTCAAAAATTTCATGAAAATATATCTTGAACTTTATCAATTAGTTTTCAATTGTTTTCTGCAAGACCTTAAAATGCAGGTTCTTGGAAATTTAAAATTAAAATATCCAAACTATTTGTTTTTAAACAAAATAAAGATTTATCAAAATATAAAATGAATTAGGAAGTTAAATATAATATTTTTTGTTGTAATAGTTAGTTGACATTTCCTCATATTTCTATGGCAAAATTAAAGCATGTTAAACACGTTCAAATGCTGAGAATTTCTTGTGTGCACATTTAATGGCATTAAAAATTTGCTTGTACCATACAACAGCCTAATGCGACAATCGATTTGCTCCAGTTTGTGGTACCATAAATTCGCTCGCATAATTTCAGTAAAGCTGACTAAGTGTCTTCAAAAGCAGTACTGAAATATTTAACAATCTTTATGAGCATATATGCGAAAATAAGCAATGCGGGCTCATCGTTATCGTCATCATCATCTACCGTCTAATATTATAATATCATCTTCCATCGTCATTTCCATCTGCATCTCGATGCTAAGACCGTTGCTGTTGGCGATGCTGTGTGTCGCTGTTGCCTGGACTAACTAATATAAATTTATGTCCATAAGAGCGCACAGTGTGACACAGACACGCACAGCAAATTAAAATCAACTGGGAGCAGTCATTATGGAGGCTTTCACTTTCACTAATGTGTTATGAGAGGCAGTCAGCCAAGCAAACCAACCAGACCAACAAACGGCCAACCAAACCAAACCAGAGCAGAGCAGTGTAGAGCGCAGCTAAGCAAAGCAAAGCAAAACCAGCTCAGTTAAACCCACCAACCAATGGGAGTTAACATCCAGGGGCGTGAGTGTTCCTCTTTATGTGTGTTTGTGTGTGTGTGTGGGTATTTGTGTATGCTTAGGCAAATAGGTCGCAAGTTACACATACTGTCGTACTTTAACGCGCCAAAGCTTACATTGTAGTCGTCGTATTTGGCCAACTGAACTTACCGACAGCCAACAGGAATATAGGTGAAAATTAAGGGTATTCGACGAGTACATACCTATTAAAAGTGCTTATCGTCATGGTTGCAACAATGTGATGTTAATACGAGTATGATGTGAATAATATGCTTGTAATAATCTCTGTAATATTCTTTTCGATATTTACAAATTAAACACAAAATATTAATATCAAAACATTGAAAATTAAATAAATTATTGATATTTGAACTCAAAGATACAGGTTTCTGTTAATTAATAGCAAAAATTGTGTAAAAATATCAAAAAAAAAAAATAAATAAAAAACTTCAACAAATGGGAATATTTAAAACTATAAATTATAGTAGCTAGATATTCTTAAAATTAAATATGACGATTAATTTACATTTAAACAAACAATGACGTATTCGTAATTAATTAGAAATTAGAAATTATTTTTGTATTAAGATGCATTTAATCATCCTATTTAACAAGTATACATATTTTAACAGACAAACTCTTGGCAAACTTCAATACACCTCTTTGTTAATATGTGAAAAACAGAACATAAAAGAATATTAAGAAAATGTGCATTAAAAGTTGAATTTTGTTGTGAGTGAGTATGTGTGTGTGTACTATATGTCGCTTGCTGTGTATATGTGTATGCTGCAAAAGTCAAAGCAGAAATTAAACTTAAGATTAAGGCAAAGCAGAACTTTCTGTCCGTCGTAGCACGAAAGAATCTGCGCTTTGGGGGATTACCAACCATCACACATACATACACACAGTGACACACACACGTACTGCCATCAACACACACTCATGTTTAATCAGATGCGCATATATACATATTTGAGTGAGCATTTCAAGCAGCCGCCTGTAGCGTATATGTGTATTAGTGCTGTTGAATTTGTTGTTGCTGTTGGTTTTTTCTTTCTTTTGCTGGCCGTATTTACACTTATTTCATTTCGCAAGTCACTTTGTTTACTATATATTTAACTAAGACGGCAAGTGAGTTTCTGCCCGCCTACTACACGTACGGCTTTTGTTCATTGCGGGTGCCACGGAGCGTATGAGTGATTAAAAGTTTTAGCATTAAGCAAATTGCGTCTAATCTTGAAGCAACGTTCGAGCTTCTTCAGCTGCCTGATTTTCTTGTTTTCTTTTTTATGGTAAATTCTCTCTTCGGTTATGCTAATTACATCACGCCCCAATAAACAGCTTACACAAATTCATTGCCAGGCAATCAACTGGCAACTGGCGACTGAAACGAGACTCCGTCTGACTTCCTCGCTTATTTGATATTTGGCAATCGTCAATCGATGTTTTGCCGCGAATTGGATTTCTTCATCTTTTTTATTCGACGCAGTTTGACGATTGGATTCCGGCCACATGCGAACTGTCAATTCAATTTTAGCGCTGCTTTTCCCAATTATTATGCAGCAAACAAATAATCTAATATGTGTTTGCAAACTTGTCGCAGCTGTTGCCGCAAGTTTTTGCTCCGAAACACAACACAAAGAATATTATAAAGAGCTGATAATACTTTGGATGCAAAAGTTTTTAATCGATGAAGTTTTTGCGTAACTACGTGAGCCCGAACACAAGTCGTGGTCAGCAACCCCAAAAATAAACTTTAACCTAATTGGCAACAGCTGCCTGCTTCATCGCATACATCAATTTGTCAGGAAATATGGACACATTTAATTAATTTCAATCACGGCATAAATTCTAAATTTAAGCAAATTTAATGGCAGTTGGTAATTGTAATCACAATAACAAATCAATAAATTAAAATTTCTTTAAAAATTTGAAATCCATGGAGTTTGGCGTTTGTCCGAATGTACATTAGGAAATATCTGCGACCTAACCAAGTACGCCTATATCTCAGATACTATAACTATTGTGTCAAAGTACTATGAAAATTTCATTACGATAGGAAGTTATTTTTTAATGAAATGCTATGTGTGTATTTAATATTTAAAATAATCAGAGCTTGACCATAGCCATTCCTACTTGTTAAATTATTTCCATATTTAAAATACTCCAAGTCACTTCTGTAAAAGGAATATTAAATCTTGTTTAGTTGAACCAATAATCTGTTGAAAAAGTCCACAAACATGTGCAAAATTAACTAAAATAGATGCAAAGAAAATCCACTTGCTTGTCTTAGAGCCCACACAGATATCAAAGTAATATTGTTATAAGCCAAAACAGATTAATATTTATTCTTTGGCACATGCATATTTTATACAAAGCTGAGGACAGGCATTCAAGTGGATAATTACAAGTGGGAAAGTGGCAGCCACATACAATGTACAATAGAACAACTTCTGCATACACATGCTCATTTGCACAATAAGAGAGAGAGTCCCATAAATAATAATTAAATGCGTGACTAATTACTTGTGTAATTTGCTATTATTAAGCAGGAGCAATGACAAAAGCCGCCGAACAGAAGGAAATTGCCACCAAAATAGCGTTGTCATAATAGATATATGAATGCCATATGGACAGAATATACTTTCAGATCGACAAAGAGTGAGACAGAGAGATGGAGAAAGAGCGAGACGCACAAAGAGCTGGCAATACGTCGAGTTATCGTTATCGCTAGAAATTAAGTTCAAGTTGGCGGTGTGCGTAAGATAAGTATTTGTCAATGCATAAGTAATCTAAGCATGTGTGAGTGAGAGTGGGGGGTGTCTGTCTCGGTATGTATGTGTGTGTGTGTGTGTGTGCCTATGCGTTGACGATGATTAAGTTGACAACAACTGTCAACTTTGCTTTGGTGTTCGCTGACATAACCTAAACGCACTCATACATCGCTGTTGCACACACAGACAGATTGCCGTGGCAGCTGCCGTGTTGTGGTTTTTCCCTGCTCCTTCTGCGGTTTAATGAGTCTTGATTTATTTCATTTCCTTCATTTTCGATATGCGCTAACAACGCCAACGACAGCGACAACGCGACGACGTCGACGATGAGGACGCCCCGACAGCGTCGCTGTGCGTCGTCACCCTTGACTGTAAATACTTTCACACACATAAACATACATACATACAAACATAGTGTGTGCATATGTAGCTGTGCATGTATAGGTCTACATTAACCGAGAGTCGCGTGGGCATCTGCTTATTTACATGACAACACCAAATTTCATTACTCATGCTCTGGCATCTGATATGCCTTCGCCTTTGGGCTTGCGTTTGAGTTCGCCACCCAGCAGAAGGAGAAAGCACTTGCTGTTTTAATTAAGACATTGATTGCTTAATTAAATTTGTTAGCAACCGCCGCTTTGGGGTGACAACGCTTAGCGATTCCACGAGACGCCAACTGTGTTTAAATACGATTTAGTTATTTGTGACAAATCAAATATTTGACAAATTGGTCTGTGAGATAGTGATATATAGAAGAAACCACATTCATATTGAATTGAATCAATTAATGTCGTAACTACTTAATGTTATACGTGAATCGGTTGAAGTCGTTAAAATTTAATTTTGAATTTAATGTGATAGAGAATACATAAAATAATAATGAATAAAATGAAAATATTAAAAATAAATTGTAAATATTGTAGCTAATAAATAATTGAAATAATTTGTAGAAAAAATGAGCTCTTACTCACTGCCACTAGGGATGAACTGCCATCTAACAAATATCATAGCTACGCTAAAGTGGAAAACATATTCTCTCCATGCTCATCCGTTCAATTGATTGAAACGCAAGATATAAAAAATGAAATAATTGAAAAATCTATGAAAGCACAATTTTGCTTTCGATTTATCTCTCTTTGATATCATTTTTTACTCGCACACTTGTATCAATCAGCTGCCACTCCAAATGGCAATATATGCCAAAAAAAAAAAAAATATGAAGTTACATTGGAGTCTACTCGACTGTTAGATACATGATATTCATATTGAGTATATGCATAACAAACTTAAGTATTTTTCGAAAATGTATGAATTACAAATTACACCAATATTTATTTGATGAAAATAAACTAAAAGCATACCGATAAAACTCTAAAACAATATACGAAAATATATACCAATAATCTATTTGGAACTCTACTATTATATCACATAGCAACTGAATATCCAACTGTACCTTTTTCCACTCTGTAAACTGATATGTTTACTATTCGATCGTAACTAATATTTCAGAAGCCATTTGTATGTTGATTATTATTGTACAAACTATTGTAAAATTGTCATCCTAAACTAAAAGCTATGCTAGAAGTTTGAGTTTGCTTTATTCTCAGTGGCAGATAAAGTCGAAAACAAATTTGATCTGCAAAAAATATATTGTCACCAAATTTGGTTGCTCTTGCTCTTGTTCATATCGACAGACAGACGGACAATCAGTGAATTTTAATACCCTTCCACCCCATGGGAAACGGGTAAAAAATTTGAAAGCAGAGCACTGAATAAGCACACAAACGTTCTCAAATAGAAAATACCATATATTTTTCTATGCTTGAATATTTTAGGATTTCTTTCTTTTTTTTATTATTTACTAACATTAACCATGGGAATCAGCACGAGCTTTTCAATATCCGGCACTTAAATTTTATTACACTGCATATTTGACGCCACCTTTCCTGCAACCTGTGCTGCACGTGCACCTTGCACGCATACAAGCACATGCACATGCATACTGGCAATGCCCGCACTCTCACCTTGTCTTGCTTGGGTCTTTCTCGCTTTTACATACACTTAGCGCATATCGCTGCCATAAAAATACATATAAACAAAATGTAAAATTCATAAAAAATGCGAGCACGAGCATTTTTAGCATGCATGCAGACAGAAGCAGTTCCACTTTAGCTAACCACGTCACACTACATCGACTCGTACTACGCTCTATCCCTCTTTCACTATCGCTATCTCTATCTTTCTTCGGCTTATGTGTGCATTTGTTTTGCTCTGTCATGCAATGTTTATTCGTCTAAGCATCGCTTCTTGTTTATTTGCACCATATCGGTTTATATTTCTCCCTTTGTGCGGGTGTCAATTTTATTTACTTTTTGTTGCTTCAACTTGGCTTTTATGCCCAGTTCTGTTTTCTTCTCTATTCAACTGTTCAACTTTCGAGCATTCATGATATGTGATCTCTCTACTTAAATTAGCAATTGCCTTTACATTGTAGCCTTACTCGTTTTTACCCTATAACCATCAATTACCTTTCAACTACATAATCGCAAAGATAAACTGTTTTATTATATCATATTTTTCATATAAAGTAGGCACAAATAAAAAAAAAAAATTGATGTGAACTTTTATACAGGGTAGCTAAAAGCTAGGCAGCCTTTCTCAAAGTTCTCTCTGTTTACCAATACTACATTTATAACTGAAGCTCCATTTTATGGTTTGATATTTACAGTGAGGAGCTAAAATCCAAATAAAAGTTTTATTCATTGACTTATACGGAATCTTGAAATGAACTAATAAAATACAGATAGTCTGATATTCCACTACTCGAATTTGACAAATAAAATATATACTCTCACAAAATTGAATATTTCATTTTATGGAGTTTACTTAATTAATTTAGTAAAAAGAATGCATTATCAGAAGCAGCTATGAAATGTTTATTCCTACTTTATTATTATGCCATATTATGGATAAAGTTTGAATATTTGAATATTCATTTCCGCAATTTTAATCAAAGCACCCAAGTATGATTATGATGACAAGCGCAACGAGAACAGTAAATGGAAATCAAAATAATCAAAATACTCATCACCTAAAGACTTTATACACTCATATGTTCGGTCCAACTCACTCACATCGCCAGTCAGTCGCATAATGTAAACATAAACAAAACAATAAAATATGAAAAGCCTGTGGCAAGCAGCAACAGTCGCCAATTGGCAGTCGATTGAGTAACTCCCCGAGAGAAATGGATATCACATACGCCGTGGAAACTGCCCACGATGAGAATATATTGACGCACAAGTTGCCGCTGGACAGGGAGGTGTGTAATGGACAAAGCATTTTGCCAAATGACGCACAACTTAGTTTAGTAGCTCTGGTATTTTCAGTTGAATTTGTCATTTATGCTGTCGATGTTGACACTAGAGCCGTATCCGGAGGATAGTTTCAATTGCGATGAGGATATGATACGCATGCGTCAGCAGCTTCTCATTTTTAAGGATAAGATGGATGCTCTTGATCGTCGCGAGGACGATTACTATACAAAGAAGGAGGAGTTAATCTATAAGATTTTCTGCGAACTTCGTGGCATCAACTCTATGCAAGATTTGCAGGAAAGTTCTCAAGAGTACGAACATGATGGACATGAAGAGAGTGTTCTGGAATACGAATAGCGGCGTAAATATTAAAGCAGTTTGAATAAAGCGCACACAAATCCTAATCAGTTGACAATTAATGTAAGGCAATAAGACGGAAAGGTACAGCCCTTGTCGAGGATATTAATTTAAACTAACCAACTCTGACAGACCAGTTGAATCGGAGCCGAATAATTTGCTAACCAAATAAGCGAGGGAAGTGTGTGTGCCCACGAAATGACTTAACATGTCTGAAATTGGTTGGATTATTACGTTGACAGGCAATGACAGTATGCGTATTCAAGGAATCAGTTCAACAGCCAACTTGCGTATCCATGTGAATTTGTATTTGTATTTGTAGTATTTTCCGAGCACTTTATGCACGACTTGAGCATAGACATCATTAGGCAAAACAGCGCACCTTTTTCCAAGAGTCAGGAATGTTTTTGGCAAATTGGCCAAAGAAGCTGGCTAGAATGCTGGAACCACACAGCGCATTCAAAATGAGCCGACTTAAGGAATTTGTTTAATTAAGCATAGTTACCTAACATGTTGACATGTGCCACCTAACTGTCTGAATTTTCTCTATCTCTCTTACTTTCTCTCTCGCAATTTAAATGAATTGCGTAATCGATTTTAATAGCTAAACGTCAGTGGCAAAACAATGCGAATACCGGTTTAAACTAAGACTTGACATGTCAAGTCTGAAATAGCTTGAACTGTGTTCGCTAAATTAATTTACGCTCAAAATGCTGCTGTGAATTCTCTTACTGCTCACCCGTGCACATACACGCCTCCTAGCGACGGATAGAGCGTATAATTAAGCAATGTCTACGTTTTGCCGTCTCTTGGTTAGCGGTTTTTAGCTGCCTGATGCCTAGTGCCTGATGCCTGGTGCGTGCTGCGCCGTGCCATTTTCGACCCATTCACTGAAGTATTAATAACGCCAAAGTGTTCCGAACCAAATTTATTAAGATGCCTTTGCCGGCAGGCTCTGCGAGTGCCATTCAAAAACAACAGCCACTGCCACTCCATTCGACCATTTCCGTCGTTCGTCCGCTCGACGCCTCAGCTGTTGCCAGTTTGAAATTGTATGTTTTTAGACCTTCAGTTTTTGTTTTGTTTTCAGTTTCCTTCGGTTTTTTGGCGCTTGTTACGCAATACGACGGGTCCCCGTTTTCTTGTGTCTATAATTTGGGTAATTTATTAACAAATGTGGCGTATGCGCAACGTTTTAAGTGCTGCTCAGCAAAATGCTAAAGGTCATTAGGCAAGTAACTTTAGTGGATAAACGTAGTAAATAGTTCAGTAATTTTGTCTGAAGCTCACAAATATTGACGACTACCTATCAATGGAAAATTGATTAATAATATATCCAATCAATATCCACAACTTTTTGTCATCAATATTTAATTAGCAAACAGCCATTCTCCGAATTGTTTTGACACTTTATAAACTAACTATTATTATATAAGTTATTTATTAATTGTGTTTGCCATCAAAGTTATGATGAACTTAGATTTAATTTAAATTGGAATCATTCATTATTATTTTCAATTAAATAAAATTTAAATTATATTCGAAACATATAATGAAAGCGCAAGTTGAATAAACACTTGCAGCTAGCATTTTAAAACTCACTTCAAGACGAAATTTCGTTGTCTGAATAAATAAATTGTACTCCAAAAAAACTTATTCGGGAATAACCAACTCATTGCTGCTTAGGTCACGCAGCAAAATAATAATTTAATTCACTCTTTGGGGTGCAATTTTTTTCAAAATGGTTTCGCACAAAAATGGCTACCCGCATGCATGTTCCAGTAGTCAGCCGAAAAAACTTTGCAGCAATAAGTCAAGCATAAAGTTATCTCCTAGATAGCTGCGATGCGACTCTACAGAAGATAAACTGGCAATGCCATAAAACAGTTCAATCCACCACAAAACGAGTGCTCTGTGCCTTGTTAAAATAGTCCTTGCATAAAATGAGAAATTTCGACTTTGCCCCTCAACATTGAAGAAATATAACTCTTAGTCATGCTATATATAATTTATATATATTCAATATATTATATATTCATGCTTTGGGTGCACAATTCAAAAAAACATATTCTAAGTGCATGCACATGTAGTCTTTTTCTGTTGATATCTATTACATATATTATATGTTATATTTTTCCATTTTCACAGACGTGCGTTGATAGAGAGAAAAAAATGAATACCGGACTCGAAGTTATCGTTGTGTCAGTAAGGTCATAGTTCAACATATGCCTGCATGGCTACGCCCAACAAATCATCATTAAATTGGGCACACGGCGCGACAATGAGGCAGACGCCAACATTGTTGTTGATGGTGCATGCTCCTTAGCAATAAATAATAATTTAATTATTTTATTACTTAAAAATGCAGAACAAATGCGTTTAAAGCACGCGCCGACAATTAACGTGCAAATTACGGCTTAAAGTCTGTAAAATAATTGCGTTCATAAAAAACCAAAATGAAAAGTGGCCAGGTCCAGAGAGTTTTCATTGAGGCAACTAAGCAGCCGCTAGCTGAATGTAAGCCACTGGGTAAAGGGGGGAAAGTACAATAACCAATGCCAAAGACAGCAGCACATAGTAAAGGGTGGGCGGTGGGCGGTAGGAGGGCAAATGGTTTTCATTTCAGCTTTTGGCTTTGGCGTTTGAAATGTCACAACAGTGCGAGAAAAAGGCGTTGCCGCAATTACCCAGCCATAGCCATGGCACACGGAATGGCATGTGCGCGAGTAGTGCGAGCATTTCTTGCACTCACTGTCACACAGTGGTATCGTGTGATGCTTATTATGGCAACTGTGGCAACCCTTTTAACATGAGCTCCATTTCAGCACGCCATCACAATCTATGTGCTTGTGTGTATAATCATAATTGTAGTGGCTGCCAACAACAACTACAATACAAACACACATACGCACACATACACATGTTAGCAAATGCTATGTTACAGCCGCTCCGCTTTCCACACTTTCCATGCAAGTCGTCGCTGAGCCTGTTTAAAAATGTCAACTGTAAATTCTTTGCGCTTCCTTTTTGTTTTTGTTAGCATTATTGTTTTTGTTCTAGTCGCTGTAGTTGTTGTTTATAAAGCAAAGTTCATGTAACCCTTACGGCTAATACAAATACATACTTATAGGAACAACAATGCTAAGCACTGGCATTTCATTTAGATGTGCCCCAGAATTTCTGCCACACCCAGCAAAAATGATTGGTATACTCTCACAAACTTAAACGATTTTCCAAATAGTTGTCTAAGACATCAACTTCAGGCTAAAGTAAGCTACTCCTTTTGCAAATTCTTTGGGGGAACAAGTACATAATGTAGTTAAATTGTTGCTGCCACTTGAAATTGTTTTCTGCTCGAACTAAAAGTGATGATTTCAAATAAGTTGATTCAAAAGCTCTTTAAATTGTTGAAATAAATTTAAAAGTTTGCCTCATTTGCAAAATATTTCGATGGAGAACGTTGAGTACATTTCAAACCAATCAGAAATGTTTAAACTCTCAGACAAAATTTAAACAAAAATTTAAAAAAGAATTTCCGGCCGCATGGAATGGAAATTTTCTATGAATACCAAACACTGCATGAAATTAAAAACGCACAAATGTATTGTTTTTCGATGTAGAAAAATAGTAATAAAAAAAACTAAATCAAAATCTATTTTATTGTTAAAAAATGTTTACACATATTTTATAAAAATCTGTTCACACATATTTTTATTACATATTTTCAGAAAACTATTAATCGGATTAAAAATTTTAATGTTGTTGTAAAATAACCTGCACTAATATTTTGCTTGGTGGCTGTCCTAATACAACTATAGCAGCTTAAGGGTTGGCAGACCAAAATAAAATACAGAATGAAAAAAACCAAAAACAAAAGAAATTGTTTTTATTTGAAATAATTTTATTGAGGAACGTGCACAAACCAGTGCCAGCACAATGTACTCGGTCTCAGAAAGGCGTGCCCAAAGAGAAATAAAAGAAATGCTAAAAGTTTTCTCATGTCGGTAGGAAAACGGAAACGGAAGTAGCATTGGACGACATGTGCGGACATGTAGTCATAATTTCAACACTCATAAATATGTAGATTTACACACTGAGTACTTTTGTGGGGCTCCACTCTACTGCTGCTACTTTCTTCTTTCCTCCTTCTATTCCAGCTACTAGGGCAACAGCAATCACATTCAACTTGTATATGTAATTATGCTTTGTAAACATGGCTTGACATAATTCATTTGATGGCATAACAAAAATAAGTAAAACAAAATTTTAATTGGAAAATTGGCCTGGCAGCAAACAAAAATAAATACAAAATACAAATGCGAATACAATATTTTTGAAACAACAACAATCGAAAAAGGCACAACAAAAATATCAACAAAACCAGAAAATTATACAAAAACTTTGCTGTTCTCACAGACAATACAATAACGAACAGCCACAAAGCAGGTAACAACTACAACAACAACAATAGAGTGAGTGTAGGGGAGGGAGAGGCTGGAGGGTAGCCGCCATTATGCACCTCTGAAAAAGAACACAAAAGTCTCGATGCCATAAAATGTGAAAAGCAAAAAAACTTCGGCGAAACTTGCAGAAACCAAAAACCGCGCAGCTGAAAACGTAAACAATGCCACAAAAGCAACACGTGCCCCCATCTAATGGTATACGTCATCTACCAACTGTTTGCCCTCACTCATACGCCTGCTAAATGCTCACGTAGTCGCCTTAATGAGCCACAGGTTTTATACAACCCAAGAATCACCAGGTAGCAACAATACGAGGCTATAGTACATGACAGGGCCAAATGCCTGGCGACAACTAAAATGCCAACAACACCAACAAAAATCAACGAAAGCAGGCAAAAGAAAATGAAATAAAATAGCTTAATTTATTAAACACGAATAAGGGACATACACACACAAAAGCACAAACAGCCTTTTGTCCGTGCGTTTAATTAAAAATGCCAAACACCAAAACACAAGGACAAAAAATAAAAAAGAAAAAAAGACAGAGGATACATTCCAAGTGCGGACACCTCCAGGGGGAGTCTGAGATATTAGACACCTGCTGGGCAGCCTTGCCTTAAGTTTCAGTTTTAGTTGCTCAATCGCTCGGGCGTGAAAAGCAATGAAATTTTCAAACAAATTCCACTTGTCAAACAAGAGCTCCCATGAACTCGACCCCCTGTCGTCCTTTGCGGCTGTCAGCCACAAAAAAGTGTCCGTCTGTCCATTCGTCGCCTTTCGTACTGCCTCGTTTCCTACATGTAAATAGTTTCAGTTCTCCCTGAGCAACCCCAAGCCATGCTGACCCAATGTCTGACCATGTGACAATGTTTTAATTTGAGCAAATTGTGAGTATCTAATTGCCAGTAAACAAACACCCATACACACACAACGAACAAGTTACTAATAGGAAGAGCTGCAGGAAGCAGCTGCCAGTTGTCTGGGAGAAGAACTTGAACTTTGTCCCTATTGCTTCAGCAATCAGAGCTTATTAATGCTGGACATGTCAGTGAGTATTAAGTAGTTGGTATTTTAGTGGCTTTAATCAATAAAGGAAATGTTGCGTAATATAGTGCTTATATTATGATTATAGAAATGAAAATAATTGAAAACATTTGTTGGTTTATTAGCTGGTTTAATTGAAAAAAAAATGAAAAAAGAAAATGATTTATTTGTTTTTATTGACCTTGAGCCTGGCAGTCAACCTACATTATTTTGAGTGGCACCATCTAGCGTATAGTAGCAGTCAAAAACTTTCAGATGTCAAGCAAAACTGTAGCAAGCTAGAATTTTTAATAAATATTAAACTAGAATTGTACTTAAAAATTACTCCAACTTTTACACACATACTAGCCCAAGTCAAATTTGAGTTCAGTTATGACTTTCTTACAGTCATTTGAATATACCTTAAATATCAGCTTGATACAGGGTGCAATTCACACTCTAATTCAAAAAACCTCGAACCGCTGTAAATCCCCTCAACAATTTGGCCTTGAGCAGCAATCAATGCAAGGCATTTGTCATGGCTTACACACCATCACCAACACCGGGGAACATATCAAAGAGATACCAAGGTAAAAGTGAACCGAAAGCTGCAATTATGATGCGGCATTCAATCAAAAAAGCCCCAGGGTACACACATACACAACACCATCGAAAGAGAAACATTTTTAGCCAATATTTGGCATCAAAAGAAGTTGCTGACAGTCAAATTGGTCATAGCAACCCAGAAACAAGCACACACACTGAGAAACAGAGAGTTGATGTGGGGCCAAGCACCTAAGGTCAAAGCAAGATATATGTGAGGCAAGCAGGAAGCGTTATAAAGGCCATTAATACTTAGCCAACGTATGTACATACGTATATAAACTGTAGCAGCAGTGAGCAGTGAATATCAGCCACGAAATCAAAGTGTGAATACTTCTCAACGCTTTTCTCACATGATATTCGACTAGAGATGGGTGTTGTCAGTGGGGCTAGATTAAGGAGCGGTCTGTCGTTTGGTCAGCCGCAAACAAATTTAGTCAATGGCCAGCCATTTTATGGTTTGGTCTGAACGCTTCGACAATAAAACGTTCGAAAAAAGGCAGCAAATCTTTCATTATTCATTATAAGCGCTTCACAGACCGCAATAACTTTTAGCCAGGTCCCCCGAAAAGGGGAAACTCAAGTCATTTATCTTGGCAGCCTCTTCTCGCGCTCAATAGTCGCCAAGTCGGCCACCCGAACTTTCATCAATCTTTCAATAATGCTGTAGCAATTGCTGTTAGAATGCCGGCTGCCAGCTTAGTCTTCGACTTCGGTTCGGGCTCAGGTAAGTGAGCAGCACAGTTCAGTGTCATGTAAATTTGTTTGCGTAGTTGCACGTAGCCAATAAAACGTCTCAAATTGTGGCCTCACTTAAGCGGCAATTGAACCACTATACACACACACACACATGTGAGGATGGCAGGTCATCAGGATAGAAAGACAGTGGAAAGTAAATAAATCATGCGGCCAGCAAAGTCCTTGAACTGTTTACGCGTCCCACGCTTCAACGAACTTAACAGACTTTTATTTATTTTTATCATTTTTCTGCCATTGACGTAGCCACACTCGCATACAAACTAACTATACATACATATATATTATATATTTGTAAAGATGTAAAGATATACAATACATACACTTATATTTTGTTCTGTTCCGTTTCAGTTTTGTCTGATGGCTAATAAATTCGAGCCGCATTCGTATACGAGCATATCCCTTTTATTTATGTTTGTGTTTAGCGCTTTTATTGATTATGTTGCGTAAAATATCTCTACAACGACCCCTCGCTGCTTGGTCCCATTCGTTTTTAAAGATATTTCTCATTTAAAGTACTCGACTTGTCAGATATATGGCATAGCTTGCCGGTTCAGTGCGCCTAATGAAGTTATAGCTCGTTTCGGTTTTCGGTTTTCACTTTCATTGTCGGATCTCTCCCCCACACATTCTCGCTCATTTTCTCTCCAATATCTCACTCATTCTCCGGGGTAATATATTTTCATTAGCCGAAAGCCATTGCGTCGTTCTTGAAAATTGAGCTGTTCGGGTTCCACTTTTGCCCTGACTCAGCGCAAATTATTTTCATTTATTTAATTGGCAAAGCGGCAAATTTATGAAAATTGCCATCGATACATTTTCCAAATGTTTACTTGGAATGCTCCAATGCGTTTTATTTGCATTTACACATGCCTAAAATTGAAATGGTATCCAATACGTATTCATTTATGATCTGTTGATATAATTGAAATCATTTGAAAATTGCCAAAAACAAAAAAAGTTTAATTGAAATGGAGATACACACTTGAATAGAATAAAGCTCAAATACAAAATGCATTATTAAATGAATGAAATTACTTTTTATTCTTTGGGGGTAGCAAAACAACATATGATTTTAAATTGAAATAAATAAATATTTTTCCAACTACTTTTGCATGAACTTGTCGATCAAACTCTGAAAGAATCCTCGCAAATTCTCCTTTAATTTTTGCAACAAATAATCCCAGCCGTAATGGCATTTCTTGTAATACTGATGGTCTGCAAGATTTTCAAAACCCAACCGTTTCATTGAGTTGCCACAATGAGTCAATCCATTGTAAAACCAGATGCGTATAGAGTCAAATCCAGTGTGTTCACTGTCTGCATGTTCCACGGCAATGAGATTCTCCACATATTCCATAAAATTAACAGCTGAAGTGTTCATGGCAACAAACGGTTCAACAATGCAATTGTTTTGCCAGCTTACTGTCCCTATAAATAGTCATCTAATCAGTTGCCTGGTAATCGCTTACTCCTAGAGTAAGTCGGAGCAAATGCGGGAAGCAATAAAAAACATGTGTTTAGTTATCACTAAGAGTAAAGAAGTAGAAATGCATTTTACTGCTTTTTGATGTAATGCTCTTGGTAGTGTCGTTTGTCAAGCATGTCTTGGACATACGATAAAAGGGACACTTTTGTGGCGACAGGTTCTCGGCACGTGGCCAGGACGTTGCTGGAGTTTTTCAAGCCAAAGGATACAAAGGCTGACACCAGCATCGTTGCCGGGTGTGACCTCGTGACAGCCAACAGAATGCTGCTGCGCTCGACGTGGCATTCCACGCGGTTGCATTCATCCAACTGGCAGCTGGCCAGACTAGCCGCAAGCCTTCTACAAGTCAATTGTAGACGCCAGCCAAAAGCAAGAGCAGCTAACTTACAACTTGACAAATTGTCAGCTGCTCTGCTCAAAATTAAATTCGGATCAAGTCAGGCAACTGGTCTATTGCCTTTATAAACAATAAAATTGTATACACTTGCAACAGACTTAATATTTATTGAAAAGCTTTAACGTTTCACAGCCTTTAATTAAACCAAGATCAACCACATAATGTAGGCCTTTGTAGCCAAAGCTAATAGCGAAAGCATGCACCATGCAAATTATCTATAATTATAATCTATAAAATATAATGCAATTTTCAGTGTTCCTTTGTATAGCCTGCTATCATGAATTTGCAGGCACTTGAACCTTTACCTGAGTTATCATTTTGTAACGACAACAATGAAACAATAAAATTGTATGCACTTGCAGCAAACTTAATGATTGTTAAGAAGCTTTAACGCTTCAAAAACTCTAATTAAAACTCAACCACTTAAATATTGTTTCGTATCAGCGTGGCCTGCACGCAACTCTTATCACTGACAAGCACATAAACACACCTTTGTAATTGTCAAAGTTAATTAAACAAAAACCATGCACTCTGCAAATCATCTATTATAATGCAAATTTCAGTATTCCTTTGTACATCCTGTCAATCATTTGCAGGCACTTGGACCTCATTTTGCAAAAGCAGATGTTGTAATGGCAAAAACTGAAAAGGATTTTGTTCTATTAATTAAATACAAGAGAAATATGATGTCTAAGTTCCTTGAGTTACTGTTAATGTTCACGGGAATTGCCAGAGAACAGTCGGAAAGACAGTTCAAGAATATATACTATTAACAGAGCCAGACTATTCTCTTTTTCTCTCCATCATGCAAACTTTAATAAACTCAATAGTCCATGTATTTTTTTAAAGTCAATAAAAAAATATGGAAAACAAAGCTGCTCAAAATAGTAGGTTTAAACTCACAATGAATACATTTCATAGTTTTTAGAAAGAAAGATAACAAGCAGTACATCAAATAATTTTAAAATAATAACAAAAAAAAAGTTTGAAATTCATGTTTTTTATTTGGTAAATTTTTGATACGGATAAATATTAAAAAAACTGGTAGTGCCAAGATGAATGTGCAAATTACACGATCTGCGATGGGCAATTGCTCGACAAGCAACAAGTATCGTGCCATTTCAAAGGGACGCTGGGTCAGGACATTCAATACAAAACAAGGAATCTTAAGGCGACCCGTTTCACCACGCTACGCCAAATCGTTTAATACTTATAATGCATTTAGTAGGCTTCAGCCTCTGTTGTATGAGATAAGTGGAATACGAAATATGGCAAAGCTGATACTACTTATATCGCCATCGACGTCACAGTCATCTCAAAAAAATATGCACTGCTTTGATGCCGACTCGTTGATGCATCTAGGTACAACCTGCATAACTCCAGCAGAGTTGCAAATAATGCAACAATATCAAATGCTGCTCAAATACGAAATCGTGTATTCCCAGGAGATTTTATCAATTAGGTCGCTGGCCCACAATACTGACATTATATCACAAATTCTTCAACATAGCAAAGAGACGGTTTTGCAGCAGCAAGAACTTGAACTGGAACCTGAGACTAAGCCGCTTCCTACGATCAAATCACTACGTGTGCCCACGATTACGGTGCGTATGCGTAATGGGATTATACGAAATACGAATACAGTTGCAAGCAAACCAATGTGGAGAATTTAAATGAGTTGTATGCCACTGAACTCTTTATTTGACCATGATTCTGACCGTATAAAAAATTTCATGTGATTAACTTTAATACAAACAAATACATCTTTTATAATATGCCATCTAGCAACAAACATTTTCTTTAGCATATCAAAGTCTATGGAAATCTAATTTTAAAACCATTATTTTCAATTACAACAATAATTTTCTCAAATTTTAAATATACAAATTTCAAAGATTGGAAGTTCAAGCTTGCTGCTATTTTGTTTTGTATAAATATATATATTTATTAAGATGTATATTCATATTTGTATCTTTGTCGAGTACTCCCTTTTACAGCTTATATCTTGGTGATATTAAATTTGATAACAAGTAAGTTTAAAATTCAAAAGCAATGCAACAATGTAAGCAAGAGACATAAGCGGATTACTTTAAAGCGCAATAACATTATGAAAGGAACTGCCATTACATTTTCTGTCTTGAACATGTCTGCTCAATGAAAATCTTCTGAAATGCATTTATTGTTTAACAATATGGCCATCAAGCAATTCTGACAGTTGAATAAACATTTAATGCTTGATTGCGCTAGCTACAATGTGCACGGTGGGCCATTAAACGAGGCTGAAACGTGCAATGCTCGATGCCTGAATTGTTATGGGGCACCTGCCAGTATCCATTAACCAGTCGACATCACCGACTCGTCACTCAATTAATCCTGTGCCCTTTAGCCAACCGCATTGGAGCACCTATTGACCTGAACGGGCTTGGGGAATTGTTGCATAGTAAGCCACGTCTGCTGTCATTATTTTTCACAGCTTAACTAATCGCACACAAAACGGGGAAAATAGGGAACACATAGCATGGAGTACAGGGAATAGGCAACTGGGATACCGCAGCGCTCAAAGGATCAGGTTCAGTGAGGTCATGACCAGACGAAACCTCATTGCTTGCCAATTGTTCTAGGCTCAATAATGGCAACACATTGTAGCACAAATTCCAGTAGAGAACCTGTAAAATAGATGACTAAAAATACCTTGTAAGAAAATACTCTACAAAGAGGTAAATAACACACTTCTCTTTATTTCATGTTCCCAGGGTATAGCAAAAACATTCTACGTTTTACGTTCTCTATCACATTTTTGGCATTTTATATTGTATTCGATTTTCGCAGAGCAAAAGTACTCTTATATATTAATGCGTATGTGTGAGGGTCGAGCGTACTTTTCCAACCCGTTGGGTTTGTTTTTCGGCAGCTCTGCCCTACTGGTCATCGAATACTGCAATTTACTCAAATGCCTCGCACTGCATCATACACTTTGTGGTTGGCCAACGGTTCAACAATTTTTAAGTTTGTGCTTTGCTTTAGATTGCATTTCAAACCTCATGTGCGGCTGATGCTGGTCATTGTGTTTATAGCTGACTAGCTATATATATACATACATATGTATACATACACGTATATTCGGCGGTTATCCACTGCGACGTCCTACCTCAGTGAGTTTAGTCGATGTGTGTCGCAGCAGGTGTATTGAATTATGCGGGCTGGGCTGGGCTTTGTTGGGCTGCCCTGGTTAACTGACCCATCGTTTATGACACCCGGATTATTGAAGAGTTTCAATTTAATATCTTGCCAATCTATGCAAGAATTTTCCAAGTTTTATGAGTAACAAGTTGCAAAAGATAAATTACAAATTTTTTCTACTAACATTAGCAGGCCAATCAACTTAAATATACCTTTAAGAGAACTTAATATGAATTTCATTATTCCACTGATTTCATTAGCTGCCTAAGTTATTGAAAATTTTCTCTTGCAACTGGCAACAACAGCCTCTGTAGAAACTTTAGATTTCTTGCACGCAAAGTTGTTGCTTCAAGCCTCGGTTATGCAGCTATCATAACTTTGGCTTTGTGCTTTGAGTAAGTTGAAAACTATTCAGAGCAGTGTGTTATGTTCGCCTTGTCTATGTGTGAGTTCCACTTTCCCAAGGCGATGCCAAACAGGCTTCAGAAAGCGGCAGCAGCATTATAAATAAGCACGTTATGAACTATGCATGGGAAATAGGGAATTAGAAAATAAGAGCAGCATATTGAGTTGCCCATCACGCATCAGTTGGACAACAATGCACTGACTAGAACCATCTACATATCCACACAATACTCGTTCGCATTTCGAATGCAAATCGAGATGGTGACGCCGTCAATCTATCCTATTTTACATACAGTATGTACTCGTCTTTCACCCACGCCACCTCATCCGTTAATGAACTTAAACACTTTTGTTCGAGTGCACCCTTTTGAATTTGAGGTTTAACATTTTCCAGTCCCGATAAAGTACTGCCATGTTAGTGGACTTGTATTTGGGCAGCTGCTTATATTGACATGTGCTGCTAGCCATTGTTAATTTGCATTTAATTATGCCTAGCATGAGTTTGCCATTTGTAGCTGGCACTGCAGTCAGTCCGATTAGGCTCATTATCATTTCACTCTTAGCAGCATACAAATTTTCCCTGATTCGAGAATTTACCAAACTATGCTATTATCAAATGACATTAAACACATCTCTATTCATTTTACAAAATATTGACATTATTTGAACATTAAATTCATTTTCAGAAGAAGTTTATTGAATATTTTTTTAGAATTAAACTTCACAGTCTCAATTGCTGCATAACTACGTTTGAAATTCATGTTATGCAATTAATTGCAAGTCTAATATACATGCACAAAAATACTATTTGTTTCAGCAATAATCACTGTTTAAAAGCACATAATGGCATTTTATCGCAAAGCGTAAGCATAATAAAAATAACTTTTCTCATCATAATTATAACATTTTTGGCATACTTAATGCTTGCCGCTTCAGAACTCATAACAATTGTTTGCCAAATTAACACAAATCCGAAATTTAACAATGCAGTATATACGATTCTACTACATCGTTTTAAAGCACTTCAAACTCATCGCTTCATCCGCCGTTTGCCGTTGTTGAATACAATGCAAAGTACCAGCTAGCACTTGAACTATGGCAAAATTATGAAAGCTGTCGCTTCAAATTTAAATAATTTCAATCAACAAGCATAGCAAAAATTCCGATGAAATAAAACGATTGGCGACAAAAAAAACTTTTTATTATTTATGACAAAAGAAAACTAAGGCAATGTCGCTAAGCAACAAATAGCGCGAGCACAAACGTGAATTGAATAAAACAAAGCAGTCCAAGTTATTGCATAACAAAAAATGCATTTAATTAAAACTATTGAAAATTGACTGAAGTACAATCGCCGAGAAAAAATTCTGAATGTATGTATGGAAATATCAACCATATTTAATTGAAACTGCATTTTCTCAACTTGCAGTGCATAACAATAAAATCACGCCAAGTCCAAGTATGAAGTGCGTGTCATAAGCATGAATTCGACGGTTGAAGAGTTACTAATTGATTGGACTATTTCTGCTACTAAGTTCCAAAAGAAACAGAATAAAAATGCAAAAATTCTCTTTGTTTATAAATGAAAGCCTGTATTTACTCATACATAGCGAACTTGATTATGGCGACATCAGCTTAGAGCGCCATTTGCGTTTGCTAGCGGAAATGGAGAACAAGTTGAAGAAATTGCGCCAAAAAGTTCCGTAAGTGAAAATTAAAAACAAATGAAATTATTCGCCGACTGTCACTTTGTCGCAGGGCGAAGTTGTGGCATAAAATTTTAGATTATGCCGTTGTTTGCTGTCTTTTAAATCGTTGTTTTTTGTTGGTGGTTTGTGGTCCCTTTGGTTTGTGGCGGCTGTCTCCGCAGTCTCTATTTTTGTTTTTTTTTTGCTTCTAGTATTTTCGTATAATTCACTGCGTTGCCGGGGCGTATACGTAATTTTTCACACTTTTGCAAGGCGATTGCGACTGGCGCTGCTGCTTTATAATTTATGCACATTTTTTTTATTTATTTATTTTTACAGAGCATTTTGGCATTTTATTAGGCGTCACAAATCACATTACCAAATAGCAGACGCTGCAGAAATAAGTAAGACAAAGCTGCAAGAATGCGAGAAAGAATGAAACAGATAGAGAAAGGAAGAGCGACAGCTCTGGACATGGTAAATGGCACCTTTGGGATTTGACTAATAGTTTGCTAATGCGCGTTTTATGCGCTGGAGATGCTGCCGTCCGAGTTGGCCAAATTGAAGCTGGCATGTGACTAACGAAGAGATAAAGTGCGAGAAAATGAGTGAACAGATGCATGCTTCCTTTAGCAAAATAAAAAAATAAAAAAATAAGAAATATAGCAAACATGTTTTCTTTGTCTAAGTAAAATACAAAACGAGCTAGAGAAGTAATAAAATCCTCATTAGTAGATATGTAACAGGCTTCACTTTCTAGCAAACAAATTAGTTGAACGGAACAAATTGAAAGTGAAAATCAAAATTCTGCCTGAAACGGAATGCGAAAAAGAAAATTAAAGCAAGCGCTGAAAATTCGATCAATAAGATTAGAAAACATGCAATTCCTGTTAACTGACGGCATAATATGGTTGCTGATAGTGAGTTGTCCATGGAATGTTGTTCAGCATAAATGAATATCCCCAACGCAAAAAAATCGAAATTGCATTCCAAACTGAACGCGATACAGCGAGAGGCGCGATTCAACGAGTTGTTGCACAATTTCCACGCACAACTGTTTTCATTTCTGGCACAACGCCAATACACACACACACACACACTCACACGCATACACATGCAGGCGAATGCTCTTTGATGTTTTGGCTATTGATAATAAATAAAATACGCCTACTATGCCACACTAAATTTGCTGTGAGGCACGAAATCCAATGAAATGCCAGCTGCAAAAAAGTGAAATTATGAAACAGACTCACGTTGCGTATGAGTAGCCAAGCAAAGCGTAACTTGTGTTTCGACTTGCTTACTTAAAATAAGTGTGGCATACTGTGTGTATAATAATGCCTGTGGTACGCTACTTGTTGCAGCTACCCAATTGCACCAGAGTGGAGGTGCAGTAGCAAAAGTTTCTGGTGTATTATGTATACGCAGTGTAATCGGAAGCCAATGAGCTGAGGCTGCCAGCAGCAGCAAGCCGTCGTGCGGGCACAAAATTAAGCAAGGCACGTAACAAAACTTGAGCCGAACCAAAAGACCAAACACAAACACACTGAGAATCAGGGAACTTATAGCGGGCACGTAGCCACATATAAACAGTAGATGGATATCTAAGCATACAGCAAGAGCACAAGCTAAAACATGTTGCTGGAAATCATTTTTATTTTTGCTTCTACCACGACTACCATTACCACGACTGTTGGCCTCTCTCTTCCTGTGCCAGCAAACAAGCGCGTGCCGATTTTGTTTGAGGCCAAGAAAATCAGTGAAGCGTTAAGTTGACTCAACTGATGTGTATGCGTGTGTTTGTTTGTTGTGTTTGTTTGTTGTGTGCATATGTGCGCTCGTGTGTATGCTTAAACCACTCATCTGAGTTGTCTTTCATACTGTTGTCGAACTCATTGGGGACCCAACACCTTTGGGCTAACAGCTAATGAGGCGCATATTTTCTAAGTGCCGCTCAATTACACTGAGTGCTTGGGCTAGAGCTTGAGGTTCATCTTTAAGATTCCTTAGATGGCACTTCCATAGAGACATATTTTAACACACACACGCACAGCAACTATGAGTACTTGATATGATGAATGCTTTGTGGCATTTGCTTGCCAAGGGAATGAAACAACAACTAACAAAACTATTTGGCAAACAATTGCAACCTTCTAGATAATTTACAGCCCACATTCAAGGCTAGAAAATATTCTAAAAGTTCTAAAAGTGAGACGAGACAAGTAGTATGCAATAGAAAGTGCTGTTTTTGCCATCAAATTGAATGTGCAGCTTGTTACGTCTGTACACAATTATGCCAGCATTAGAATAGTGTGTATTTTCGTAACACAAAACAAAGAAAAGTGATTAAACAATGCTAAGCTAAGCCGTTTAGAAATTTAAAACAAGCAACTCAAGCTGATTGAATGAATGTTAACAGACTAGATTATTGTTATTATTGGACGAGTTGAAATTGCAAACATAACAGTTACGTTTGAAGAGGGAAATCATTTATAAGAATATGCATGAAAATACAAAATTTGATTATTTCAAATTGTATTAAAGTCGAAATTTCAACTTGTGGAACTTCTTGAACAACTTATTTCAATTAGCATTCCGCACAAGAAGCACAACAATGCTTTGCATGCGGACTCTAAAACGCGGAAAAAAATAACAAACTAGTTTCGACTTTAAGTCACGTTTTTGTTGACTGCCTCAAAGTGTTCAACGTTTCACTTACCAAAGCGTGCAGCAGCAAAAAAGAAAAAAATGTACGAAAAACAGCTCCAAATTGATTGGTCCAAATGGAACAACGACAAGATAGTAGTGCAAGAGCTGCCTGAAAGGCAGTAGCAGAAGCAGATGCGCTTGTAAAAGATTGGCAGCAAAACATTCACGACAGTCAAAACCCAAGACAGGTCGTAGCCAACAGGCAGGCAAACGTCAAAAACAACAATTGTAGAAGGCATAGAAAAACTGGCACAAACGACAATTAAGTGGCACATGCACAATGCAGTTGCCAGTTGCGAATTAGCGAGTTGCTAGTTTGCGAAATACGATGCGAAGTGTGCGGTAAATTTGGCGTTGAAAATTTCTAATTAAAAATCGCGTCACGCGCCATGCGGCAATTTGAAGGCATACTTTAAGAAGTGCGCAGTAATTAAATTCAAGTCGCCAGCAGTGGGATAAATTGCAAATATACTATACATACACGTATATATATATGTACGCGCTCAGTCCCAAATAATTATCATAAAGTAGCATTGAGGAGAAAAGAAGAAAAGAATTGGAAAGAAAATAAAAATAAATATATAAAAAGCAAACAAACCATTCAGAGCATGAAAGAAATAGAAGCTGCAGTAAATTTATGGCCAGCCCAAAAGTTTTTGGCTTGCAGGCGCACAAAAGTCAAACAAAATGTTCGTAGACAGGAGTGAGGTTAGGTAGATAGCGGGGCTGCCAACTCGTTGCCCATTGCCAGTTGCCAGTTGCCGGCACTTAAGTTTCGGCTATCGAAAAACTTTTGGCGTCATACTCCCGTCTGCATATTCTATCGCATTCTCGTTGACCCTATGCGACCCTGTTCGCACTACCTTCCCCATACTTTCTTCTCAGCCTACAATCGGATGCATAATCTATGACAACTCAACCGCTGCGCCACTAACTATGAAAGTTACCATAAAACAAAGCTCTGCACGGTGACTGCAATATAAAATTATATTCCCAACTTTTTAACTGATTTTCGCTTTATTTATTTGCACCACAATACTAGTGCTTTGCTCAGCTCAGCTGGATTACAAGTAGATGAAAACTTTGTGCTAAACAAAGATTACAACTAATAAAATTCAATTTATATAACTTACAGACGAGCATTTGATGTCTATGTGGCAGTTGAAAACTCATTCAATCTATATAAAGTACAACTCAATACACATTTAATGAATTTCCGCGTGGTTGGCTGTAAAATGCGTAAAGCAACTGCCAGCTCTATATTGAATAATATTTTCTTAAAACAGGTATACAGATTGCATATCGAAAAAGTAAATATTGTTGTACTTGCATCCGCCATGAATTCGTCAAAGGCTTTCACATACGCAAATAAAAGTTTTAATAAAGAAACATTTCGAAATTGCACAAGTTATTGCCTTTTCTGGTAAAGTATTACTTAAAAACTTTATAAATGCAATGCCATCTAACAGACAACACGAGAGGAATGGAAAGTTTGAGGTCATCTCCGCATGGCAATCTTCTATGTGGTCGACAAATGCATATGCATAACCATAGTTGTACTTGTTCATATGAATCTAAGCTGGGATTTGGCTAAGTGCTGAAATGCCTGAGAGCATTCAATAGTCGTAAACCCAAAATTGAATGCTACTGATGAGTGTGTAGTCCCGTCTGAGTATGTACATAAGTATGAGTGATATGCCTGGCAAAATAAAGCTGAAAAATGCCTTCGGATTTCGACACTCAGCAAGTCAGTATTGCTTTATGAAAAATAGTTTCTCATGAGAAAAAAGCAAAACTTGCGAAAAAAAAAAATAAAAAGTATTTTTAAAAAACTAGCAATTTTACTCTTATGTTTGCAAATTTTAATAATTCGTTTATTAAAATCTGAATTTCTATTTTGAAATACAACTTTAGTATTGAATTTCCCTACAAACTTTATATTTAGTCAATAACGCAATTATTTGTTGTATGAACATTTAGTGCTTGGACAGAATTTGAAGTGCAGCTCTTCAGCCATCAAATGGAAGATGCTTCAATTAGGAAATAATAAACGTTTCATGTTTATCACGTTTATTAGCAATCTAATACTCACATTATTAGCCATTACTTGTTTGGCAATCAATGGCCAGCCAAACGGCTAGACACTCCAAAAACAAAAACAAAAACAATAGCATTTGCCAGTTAGTCTACAAAGTTTCACTGATTGAAACTCGATTTCTTTTGCTTGTGTTGCAACTGCAGGAGGTGGGCTAATAACCTGACAACGTGGCCAACGTATAAATGTCAACGATAGAGACAACTTTTTGGGTGCTAATTGAAAATGTCTGCGAAGTCAACGCTGGCAGCAATAATAATTTGTCACGGTATGCTGTTCTTTTCTTTTTTTTTTTTAACTGTTTGTTATTGCTTTACCCTTGATTCAATTTGTCAAATGGAAAAAATGATGAGTGACTTTAAAAGTTAACAGGCCAGGTGGCCGTGTCGCGTTGATTTATGCTACAGTTGCACACAATGTGATGGCTGATGGTTGGTCGAGCCTGGCATAAGGTTGGCTGGTGTCAACGGCATTGTGCGACGCGTTCAATCACATTTCTAATTACCAAGATCCCCAAGGTAATTAACTTTGCATGCATTACCCAAATTACAGCAATGCGCACAAGCATTTTATCAACTCAATTTCGCAGAACAGCCACCACCTGCCTCTGTGCCCGTCACACCAGAACCTGAGTAGAGAGATACTTTACAGAGATAAACAACAAATAAGCATTGTTTGTAATTTAGCGAAATTGGTGTCTCACAATCCACTCCCTGAGTCCCCAACTAGTTGTTACTCCTACTCTTTGTTTATCAGCTGGTAACAATCACGAAGCAGAAGTTTCTCTTAGTTTCTCTACATGTTGGTAGTTGTGCTATATCGTTGACAGTCAGCTTGTTAATATGTGTATGTGTGTTGTTTTATGCAGCCATCTCTCTTGCACTTGCTCATTTTATCGCTCTATTTATCTTGCTCAGTGCTGCCAGCATCATTTGTACACACTGCGTATAAGTTATATGCAGCGCAATGTGCGCCAGTTACTTCCTCATGTGTGAGTGTGTGTGTGTGTGTGTGTGTGAAGCTTATTAGAACTTGTCTTCACATAGCATCAACTACGACACAATAACAATTTTTTACTTTCCGTTTTTTCGTGCGACTTATGGCTGGCGAATTTTTAATTAGCACTTCGAGCCAATGCCATACCCTGTAAACATAAAGAAAGAAAACAAACTGCACGGCACTATAAAGCTTAAATAGACTTCTGCTATTGCTCTTAGCATACATTAATGATGATACGATTCGCTTCCACATTTGCAGATAATTTTATAGTCGAGTACACTTTGCTACTTTGTTTTTTGTTCTTCTACAATTTGAGTAAGGTCATGTACAACAACAGCACTAGTAGTACCAGCAGCAATTGCAGCTTAATTATGCTGCAATGTTGCGGAATTTACGCAAAGATTTACGAGAAGAAACGTGCTCGTGCAAACTATAAGTTGAAGCCATGAGAAGATTGTGTAGACTATGAATTAAAAATAAAATTAGTTAGTAAATGCATTTTGCTAACTTTAATTTGATTTAATTTTAGAATGCAGTCGAGCTTAAGGCATTTGCACCAAAGTGGCACTTAGCACTTAAATTAATCTCATTAAATACTTGGCCAAGTGCAAAACAGTTAAAATTATTTAAAAGGAAGGAAGGGAATAATTTAACTTTATGCATTTATCCGGTTATTTGCTTAACAAATAATTCTTTTTCACAGCCTCTATTTTGTATAGAACATTTATTAGCCACTTAATTTTCTAGCATTTTCCTATTTAGTAGCTAGCTGAAAGGATAAAACATTTACATACATTACTTATCTTCGACCATTTTGCAAATATTTAGCAATACACATATCTCAACAAGACTTAAATCTGGTATATCTTGTTGGGATAATTTATTTTGCTTCTCTCTCTCTGTCTGCGAAACAGTGTAAAGTTTTGCAGTCAAACTCAATTTTAATTTATTTATAAACATCAACACATTCCCTTCACCCAATGTTTACATACCCCACACAAGCGACGCAAAGTCCAATGAAAAATTGAATGCTTCATGAAGTGACAACAATTCGAACATTGCCCGCATGTGAATGGGCCACAACAACGACTCTTCCATCCTGGCGGCCAGGCAAGCAAAGCATTACACATCAAACTACCAGCCAACAAACAAACAAACAAACAAGGAAACAAATAAACAAACAACGAAAAAAAAACAATGAAACAGAGAGAAAAAAACAAATTGCATACAAAAGTGGCGAAAACGGAAATAAATCTAACAAAAAGGCTTTGTAGCTTACAGAATCTGCCCTTGCCCCCAGCTCACCCCGACTTTGTCAGCCCCAAAAATTATATAAGCACCAGGGCATTTTGTTTGTATTTGGCTTATTTCCACAACAACACAACGACAACAACAGCATGCAGAATTACATATATTTCTGATTGTATACTTATTTATTTTCAACTAGGGCATTTGCGTACCCTGTAAGTGCGAGCAGTAGTCGTAGAGCTGTTTATTTAAAATACATATAGATTCTGCAAAGCAAACTATTGAAAAACTCAATAAACTATTTTCCTGCTACAGAAAAGTATTCAATTATTAAAACTATCTTTAAACTATCTTTTTATTGTTTTTCATCTGAATAAATCAATTTTATAATCAATTCAAACATTTTACTAAAGTGAATTAAATAAAATATATTAACACAACTTTTATTACCCACTACTATTATCCTTATTTGCAATCCCCAAGTATATTAAGAGCTAGTTAGCTCCACCCGTATTTACAGAGCATCTCTTAGTCTACCCACTCCTGTTGTCTTCCGCACAGTTGTGTGCTTGTTCTTTTGCCTGCCCTGCAGTTTGCTACATATGTCAACTTTTATGCGTCGTAAGGCTAATGTTTTTGCAGACGAAAGATTTGTTACAGATTACATTTGCCGCACATACATAAAACACACAGAAAACACAATACAACACACGACGCAGACTCCCATAGATTGTGGTACAATGCCCTGCCATAATTTCTCGCTTTTACCTACAAAAAAACACAACAACAAACAACAAACAAATAAAAACTACAACATGCTGTTGCAATGGAGGGGTAGAGAAAAAAAGAAAAAAGGGAAAAGTTTATGGACGGTGATTGGGAAGTTGGTCTTTCAGTTGGCACTGCGGCTAGCCAACTAAAATTAAATTTAGTCGCAGCTCACAAAATTTATGACTTACTATTATTTCAGTTGAGCGCACATTTAACCACGCCATGCCACACTCCACCACCCAACACCCACCTCCCACGACACCATCACTAAGCAGTCAAATCATTATTTGTGCATTGGCTCCCAACATTTTTCCCCACACATACACACATACAAACACACACACACAATGTGTTTACGTTTCTGCCTAGCATCATTGAAAACGCATTTGGCATAAATCATAAATGTGTGTGTTTGAATTTCCGTTGCCTTCTCAGCCTCCCATCTTCCCTCGCAACTAACACAACATCAAATTGCAATCAAAGTCAATTAACGAATTATGAACGTGTTATGCTGCCTATAGTTCATCTGCATGCAATTTTATGCACCTTACGTTTTTGTCGGGTAATTTACAAAAAGTGTAGCATACTTTGCTGCGCATGTGCTGCATGGTGGCACGTGCCAAATTGGCCATGGGAAATGGTGTCTGTTACAACGCAACGAAACAAGAAATTTGCTGTATTTTTGTTGCCCAAAGGAGTTACAGTTGTCTATTCGTAAGCCTTGGTTGCAACGCTTAATTTGCTCGCATTGCACATGTTCTGCTTTAACAATGTCCTGAGCTCTTCCCTCATTGTGCACAAATTTGATTAGATTCCTTTTGTAGGCGGATCATACGCCCTGCATATTCGATCAGATATTATGGGCAACTATTTCTCTAAATACCAAAATACAAAAAATATGACAGACAGACAGACAGGCAGACAGACGGACAGACAGACAGACAGACAGGCAGACAGACATATTTTGCTACACATATACTGAACTTAATTTTGGCTTAATCATTCTCATCCCCTCAGATGTGAGAGGCTCTATCGAATAATATTGCAAATCAATATTGAATTCATGGCCTTCTCAGTCCATTATTTTTGCAAATTTATATGAAATTTCAATTATTTCACTGGGAATACTGGATACAGAATCAACAATAATAAACAATAAATTTTAGTTTTAATATGTGAATTCTATCTATTCTGTCCAATAATCAGAAGCAACGGGGTTAACAGTTACCCACTCCCTTATTTGTTAAACATATATTGATAACTTGTAGGCTCAACAAGTGATAGACCTGATGATTGCTATTGAATGTGTACCGCATTTGGTGACTCGCTTTCACAATTTAAGGACACGAGACCATCTGCAGGACTCCAAAAGCAATTTGTGGCGCACAATGAAAGTGCCGCAGAATGAACGGCAAATGCATGTAAATATTCAAAGCGACCGCCAAAAACATATGCCGTATACAAAGTATATGTAAAACAATTCATAACACCCAGCCAGTAAAAAAAAGAGGCAGCCAAATAAAAAGGGAAATAAAATGAAATAAAATAAAATATAAATGATAAGAGTAGGCCAGCGTATGCAGGACAATAACCGCTGCCAGCATATAGTACACACTAACACACGCTAGGACATGCTGCCATGATTTTTATGAGCTTGTATTTATATGATTTCCTTATATCCTTTAGGGTGCTACCACAGAGAGTGGCTCCCCAACGTCTCTTAACCAGGCAAGTGTCCTCTGCCTCGGCCACGACGTGCTGGCGACAAAAAAGTTGGACCAGGCCAAAAAAGTCGCCGCCAAAATGTGAGTAGCAAAAAAAAATAAAATAAAAGAAAAGATGATATATATAAAATTACGTGCCCATATGCATAGTGTGTGCACCCGACACACATACTCATGTAATTGTTGTTCGTGCTGTTGCTTTGTATTGTTTAAATGAAATTTATGTTTATTAAATTGCGACGGCAAGAGCAGAAACAAAAAACTGAGGACGAGGCCATTGCCTTTATTCTCACTTGAGTTGGCCGCAAAGTCAGCAGATGAACGCCGACTTGACTTTACACATATACCCTGTAATAATGATTGTGTGATGATGATAAAGTATTTTTCGGGTGACATTTTCTAAAAAATCATTAGACGGCTGGGTTTTTTTTTCTCATTGTCTCATTGAAATTAAAATGATCTATCATTACCTTGAAACTAAATATAATTATAATTTTGATAAACTATTTACCACAATTAAATATCAATCTATTAATTCTCCTTTTGCAACTATAAGTAGTTTACTTTTTGAATCGATTTTCAACTCTTTGGATAATAGGGTATTATTATATATAATATCACATCAAATAGCAGCTTTAGTTCGCAGCTTTTACAGCTCGGTGGCAATAAAAATAACTAAAAAAAAAACAGAATGAATATGCCATATGAACATACATATAAATTTAATGACCAAGCATTTCAATATGCCGACCATTTTAATAGGCGGCTTAAAATTGCCAAATGATTGAACGAGCAGTAGCGGCGGGATTGGAATAATGGGAGCATGGCAATAACAGCAATAATGACAATTTAAGCCACGTCAGTCAGCTCATTAATTTTTGTGCAATTTTAATTAGCCGCATCATGGTTCCGAATTGTCCTCGATCTCAGTCAGCAGCTGGGCAGCAGCAGGACAGTTTGTCTTCATTATTAAAATTAAATATCATTAAAATGTTTGATATAACCCTTCAGTATATACTCGTACACTCTTACACCACTTCACTGAACAATAGCTGCCGTTTTAATGACCCACGCTACTCTCAGTCATTTTTATGCAATTTATGAATTGAGGCTTAAGGAAATACCACAGCTCTTACCTTGTCATCAAGTCGATATAATGGCCGTGCCACGCCCCAACGTACGCCCATTATATTGTTACAAAATAATCTAAACTTTTTAATTGCCACGACAAATGGCCGCGCACGTTTTGCATTCCTGGGTTTTTGCCGTTTTCCTTTTTTTCTTTAATTTTAGCGACTGATGATATAAAAATTGCCAGCAAAAGTCGCTGAACTCGCAGAGGAAAGTGCGGTACTGGGGAGGGGGGCCCTTTGGCAAGTTTAATTGTGCGGCCAGGCTGGTGGGTAATAAAATTATTTTACGATCTTGTTTTCCTGTTCCCCCCAACCTCGCTGCACCATAGCCTTAGCGTCGTCCGCTTTGAAGCGCATCAACTTAAAGTTTGAGTTCATTTACGCAACGCTGCGTAGCGCATGAAATGTGGAGTGTAATGGGAGGGGCGGGAGGGATGTGGCAACTGGCAGTGCGAGTGGGAGTGGTCCATTGTCTATACTTATGACTTGACATGGATGGAGGGCGCGGAGTCAACAGCAGCTGTACACTTATATGACACTGGAGCTGGTAAGTTCATGTCGTTGCATTTGTTGTTGACTTTTCATCTGCGTTGTGCTACAGACAACTACTACAAAGGAGGAGAAGGCCAAGTCTACACGGGCCAAGTGGAAAACAAGCAGCAACGGAGCTCCTGCTCCGGCGCCTTCTTTGGAGGCGAGCCATGCACTCGGACGATGCGCCCTGCCAGCTGCAGCTTTTTGGCAAAGACCTTGCCCTCATCAGCTTGGCAACTGACAAGAGTGTCAATATATGCTCTTGGAGCCAGCAGCAAAAGGAATTGACTGACAGCGACTAAAGTCAATGTGCAGGTGCGCTTGCAAATACCACACAGCTACAGAGTTCTGTCGAAGTAGTTGTTATTTTCCTGATGACACACACACACTGAAGCAGCACTTAAGCTCCTTAGCAAAGGATAGTTTGAAGAGCTTGAACACATATATTTGATATTGCAGGCGAAACTTTATACAACTAAATATTTCTTATTGTACACGTAAAATTTCTGAAACTCTAAACTGTTGGGCAATTCAAATGCATTTAAGCTTTTACCTTTTTAATTGCATTGATTCATTGGCTTCGAGTGGAGAGCATTGAAAAATTGAATTGATTCAGAGCATCTTTTTTGAATTACTTAATTATTATCCTGACTCAACTAAAAGTACTTTAGAAATATTAAGCTTAAAATGAGTATTTCAATTTAGTTTCAATCGATTTACCCTTACAGTTTTTATCTTAATCTAAAATCCTTTAAAGGTTTATTGAATACTCAAGGAAATAAATTCTATTTCTTTAACACATTCAATTTAATCCCCATTCAGTTGATCAATTTGATTGCAGTCTTTTGACAGTTTATTCACCAAATTTGGGCAAACTGTAAGTACCATTTGAATTCAATGTGCACCTAAACTTCAACTCAAAACATTACATGCAACATGAATTTCAATTTCAATGCCAACAACTCAGCGAACCGTAAACCACATTCAAGCAAATTAGTCGTCCTTTAAATTACTTAAGCCGAGGACCACAAGCTGCTCTTTCACTGACACTGCCATTGCGAGTGCGAGTGCTGTGGTGCCTGCTAAAAATCTGTATCTCTATCTTGCTCTCATCGCGGTGCTATAAAATATGTCAGCTACTTAAAGCAACATAAAAATTAACAACACGCTGCGTATACGTAACACAAAATCCCAGGCACCCGACTAACAGAGACAACAGTGTGCTGAGGGGGTAGTGGGGGTAAAGGGGAAGTGAAAGGCGTCGCCCAAAAAACTGATTTATGCGCATTTGTGTATAAAACTTAGTTCCACTGCCGTCAACGTCGCCGTCATCGCTGCGTTTCTGCTGCCAACAAGTTAATTTCAACTCATGGCCATAAAAATGTTAACAAAATTTTGCTGAAATGCAACGAGGTGTAGTGGAATGAGAGCCACTAAATAAATCAGCGAATTAAATTTGTTGGTACCGTGCGAGTGGCGCTTTGAGTGCCCGCGAACCGAGCGCAAAACTCTGTCAGGATTTTAGCTGAAGAGTTGTGCGAGTATGAGTGTATGAATACACTCGTATTCAAACCTCTGCTAGCTGCTTAAAATTTATATGCCGCTCAAGTGTCATCCTTGTGAACATATTTGTGTGTATGTATTTGTGAGTGTACTTTAAGTTGTGCTTAGCAACGCTGGCAATGTCAAAGCTGATAACCCTTGCGAGCTTGTCTACAGCAACAATGTCAAAACCAGAGCCAAATAACTCGACACAAGCACAAACAGAACGACACAAAACCCTTGACACTTTTTGCCAAGTGCGACAGCAGTAAATTAATTTGGCAGACAGCAGGCTAACAATATACCAAAATCAACTGTCTGTCAGCCAGTCTTATTCAATTGGCCAAACAACCTGGCTGGGATCAAAGCCCTAAAACGAATTGCAAAAAAGTGGAATTCACAATTTGCCGCTATAAATAAAAAAATGTAATTAAACATACTTCTTGTTTTGATAAGCACTTCAAAAGATTACTAAATATCCAACGGGAATGTAAATGAGCATGTTAAAGAGAATGCTAAATTGTTCTTTAATTTTCAGCATAAATAAAAATGGCAGTGGTTAACAGATGATTACTTGGAATGTGTTCGTCATACGAGTATAACATTCCTTTATATAATTTCTTTAGCATTGTTGTTGTTACATAATCCAATTATCGTTAATAAATAAACATAAAGAAGAAAACCATTAATAAAACAGTCGATTGTCTGATAATAATAGTTATTATATTTATAATCGATTTTAAGGGGAATCTGAAAGCATTGTCAACTTAATATTATGGAGAACAAAAAAAATGTGCTTAATACTAATAACAATATAATGCAGCTCTACTGCAACATATTAAAGTTTATCCTTAAAAAAAATGCTTTAGCAAACTGAAAATGATCACAAAAATTGCAATTTGCAGTTGCGAATATTTCTGCTCGTTCTGTTTACATTTTTATAGATAAAACCAAAAAAAAAAGAAAACAATTGCTACAAAAGTGTAAAAATAAAAATTCAATTAACGCGCGTGTTGAATTAAAGACTTGGGACACATTTCAGATTTTGTTTTCATTTTTTTTTTTTTTTTGTTGCTTTTGTTGTGTTGCAAAAATGAGTATTTTACATAGCACGTGTTCGGCACTCGCTTCAGCTCAACGATGATGATATTTTTTTATTTTAGTAATTTTGTCTCCCTTTTTTTTCAACGCCTGGCAAATTGTACAACATAACAATAAGCACACAACGACCTGCAGCAACAACACCACGGGCAAAGAGAATGAGAGTACGAGGGTACAACAACAAGTACAAGTACAGCAAGTAATAATGATAATAATCATAAAGGCGAGTCCTTGTCGCTTTGGCTTTGACTTTGGCTTGACTCTGCAAGCATTAAAGCCGCAAACCTAGCAGCTCCGACACGGCCTGCCGCTGAGTTATGTCGACTAAAGGACATGAAGGACGTTCAGTCGAGTCTGTCTGTAGCTCTCACTGTATTCGCCTGCTGCCACTGCTGGGACATGATTTAATTAAGGTCCTACATGTGCTAAGTAGATTTTATTCTTTATGCCAACTTCTTATTTGCTTTCGCTCTTGCCTCAGTGCACCTCGGTACGCTTTTGCTTTGCTTTTGCCGCTCCTGCTCCTTTTACTGTTCCGGCTGCTGCTCCATAATTGATTTAGGCGTTTACTGCATTAAACGACGGCCAAGCAAAAAGTTGTCCATAAATTAACAGGCCATCCAACACTGCGTATGAATTATATTTGATTTAGCTAAAACCTGCTCAGACAAAGATTCCCACCCAGCTCCGTCCTACATTTCCTCCCTCCCGAGTTGACCGAGTTTATTACAATGTATACAGCTTAATATACAATAATGTTCATTGCATTACATTCTGTTCAAGGCTCTTTAGGGTGCGAGAAGCTTTACTTTATGACATGGCATATTTCATATTGTAGTTGTGCTTTATTCTCCACATTCTCTATACACGTCGTAGTTTGCATGAGGCTGCACTTTGGCCCAGGCAAGTGTCTGTCTGATGCGATAAGCAAATTGAATGCCTGATTTCATATACTTTCTATACAAAACTTTTCGCCTTTGACATGCCCAGCAAAATGTATGAGTCATAAATATTTGACTTGATGTTAAAGCTATGCCAAATCCCATTTACCACTCACAAGAACGCTGCAAATTGTATGAGAATCTGATACTGGAAGCACAATGAAACCGTCTTAATATATTTGACAACAGTTAAAGTCTACATTGTCTACATTGGATATCCGCTTGTTATTTCTCGCATAATAACACAACATGTTCCAATATGCATGTGTTCATAAAAAAAACACGTTTGTAATCTTACATTCGATAAATGCGCAAATTCTTTTATTTTTGTTCTCTGTTTGCTTTCCCGTGAATTTTGAAATTAATATGCTTAACTCAAATATTTTAATATATTACATGAGGAAACAAATCATCAAAATCTATACATATCGCAAGATTCAAATAAATTCTATGCATTGCACAATTCATTATTACTTATTCTCTGTAATATTACTATCATATTCCTTTACACAATTACTTAATCAACTTACAGTATATGTACATTTCTAAAATGATTGCATACATGTTAATCAAACAAACTTAAGTCAATGCATAGTTGTAGTTAATAAAAAAATGTCCTTCTCATTTATATACAGGATAAATCTGTAAATTCATTGAAATGCGATAGTCAGCTTTGGACTCACATTGCAATGAAATTTATTGCGTATGCATATGTATTTTAATAAGAGACAAGCCAAACTAATCCTGATCATTTTAATTGCCGCAATCTGCTGCCTGCAGGCTTGATATATAATATAAGATTAATCAAACATCTGCCTCGCTCAACATTATGCCAACTTATGAAAATACCGAGTACGCGCTATAGGAGCCTGCAGGCATAGCAAATAAGCTGCTAGCTGCCAGGATAAATTCAAGTTAAGTATACAAATGCAAATACATAATACAAACACAAATGTGCTGTAAAAGGATATAAGGTTGTATATATAGAGTATGGACGTGTACTTACATATTGACTTAATGCTTCTCTCATGTTGCTGGATAATCGCCTCAGGCTGCTCGGTTGTTGTGTCACTTGCCGTTGCAGTTGCAGTTGCTGTTGCTGTTGCAGCTGCAATTAAAGTTGCCTTCATCGTTGTTGCATTTATCATTGTGGGCAGCACTGTCGTGATGAGTAGCAGCCTTGTTACTGCCAGTGTTAGCAATAGCTTAACACACTTGCCGCGTCGCCTTCTACTTGTCATGATCCTGGCTTCCATTTGCTGTACAACTGTCCGGCTCTTATTGTTTGTCCTTATTGTTTTGGTCGAGCTTGATTAGAGGCATTTGATGAATTAGATTAATGCTTTTCTCAATGCCTGTGTTCTGCTTGCTTTCGACACAATTGGTTTTTGTTTCACATGATTTACCCAGGACTGCCAAGCTGCCTGCAACAATGTTGCTTGTTGTGCTGCAATTGAACCAAATCACAAGAATAAACAATTAACCACTGCAATTAATTTTAGACAAGCAATTTGCAGCCTGATTGAATTAATAAACCAATACATACTCCGCACAGCTTAAAAGTGTGCAATGGAATTTTCAAGAGGGCAGAAATGTAAACAAGTCACACTATTTCAATTATTTATATATCATATTTAATTTCTCCACTTTACAACAACAATACACGTAATTTATGCATTGACAACAACAGTATTAGGTTACTTGCACTTGCCTTGGCATGGGGACTTTTATTTCAATAGCCGATTAGCAATAATAAATCAATAGACACTCCACAATGCTGCCTTCCACCAAGCGCATTAAAATTAGCCATCAAATGTGCAAACTTGAGCAGTGGGAAGTGTAAACAAATGTTTAATTGTAGCCCAAATTACGCTTGTTAATTATATATAAATTGTATGCAATTGTAATGTCCCCAGCCTCAAGCACACAAGTCTTATTTGCACGCTCTCGGCGTTGGGGCTTTTATTTCGATTGCTGATTACCGATTACAGATTACCGATAACAAATTACCATCACTGGCCGAATAACAATTACCTGTGTGGCTTGGCCGCAGGCTTTGTGTTAATTTCATATCCCTTCTGGTCATTGTATGATTGGGCGCCAAACGCTCAAGCAGCTCATTATACAAACGCAACAATATAAACAATAACAATAACAGCAACAGCAACAACAATAACGATGACCACAATAATAACAATCGCCAGGAGAACCGCATACGTAATATGTAAGTATTATATTTAAATGCCGTGATTATCTCTCAGCATGCAGCTTATTAGTGTGCGAATCTGTCTGTGTCTGTGTACGTGTATGTCTGTGTGACGCAGTACTTCTGTCAATGTGTGTATGTGTGTAGCAAGCTCTGAGCTGAGGGGATTGCTGTGCACTTTTGGGGCCTCTGTTGTTTATGCCGATGCTGTAAATTAACGAAAGCTAGCATAAAATTTCATTGTTTGTTATTGTTTTCGCAAAAATTAACATTTTAATTGGATTTTTGGCATTGCAGCATGTTTGCTTCATGAGTGTGTTCCACTGCTCCCCACCCCTTTGCTTCACCTCATCGATCACCATACTCGTGGAACACTCGTAGAAATCCACTCATCCAGCAGAATACTGCCAAATGTCAAAATGTGAGCGCCCATTATATTTATTCTGCATAAAATTTACATAAGACGAGACAAGTTAATATTTATGCAGTTGTTAGCATTGTCATTTCGCAATAACAGATAGCGCTACTGATAACAACAACGACATACAGCAATATTAAAATAATAAAATACCAATACTACAAGCGAGCTCGACTTTAAGTTACCCTGTGGTGCAATGGCTTTATTTTTCTTTTATACTGCCCTATTGTCTGTGTCTATTTACATTATTTTCATTTTTCTCATCCTGTTTGATCTTAAATGTTATGTTCTTTTTTTTCTTTATTTTCAAAAACAATTACATTGAAAACTTCAACTGATTAATCTGAAAGCTGATTTAACCCATGTCTCCAGTGGGTCAAGCAATTTTCATTTATATTCGCTTCACGGTGCAATAAATTTTACAAATTTAATGTAAAAATCGAGGAAAAAAAAAAGAGAACAAGCAAGCAAATTGTTTAAATATTGAAACGGAAACAACGATATTCACTTTGTATTGAATGAAAATGAATTTAATGGAATCGAACTTCTGAAATGCTATTTCAATAATTGCAGTACATAAGTTGAAAATATTAATTTTTATCTCATTAATCTCACAGCTTTTTGAACTAAAATATATATGGCCGGCGGCTCAATGCTAATTTGATTACAATTTTAGAAAAGTTGCGACATAATTAACTTTAAGCAAACTTTGGTTTAATTAGAAGCAAACTGAAAGTTCAGAGCACCCATCATCATCAACAATATGCAAATTTTAATTGTACGAATAAAGTCGATTAATGCGAGTATACTATAATATTTATTAGAGCGTAATTAGATTTTTGACATTTTTGGTGCATTTTTTTCTTGTGTTTACAATATTTTGGTGAGAGAAAAATTAGGTCATATGATAATCGCATTGTAGCTAAGCTTACTTTTCCGCTGATTAAATAGAAAACCCGATTTAAGGGCAAATCTGGAAATTTTTCCAGAAATAGCAAAACATTAAGCCTAGTCCATGACAACTGTAAGCACAGCGTTAAATTAGGTTCTTTGGAAATGAAATTGCATATTTGTAGCTCACACTCATAAGCTGTCGAGTGAATGTATTCATTTACACCCATTTGATGTGTAACCTTAGGCAAAGGAACAGGTTCAAACAAAATCTCAGCTCACATTTAACAAGTGTAGCCATTAAGGTATTATCAGTGAGTCTGAGTGTTAGCCAAGTATTTGTGTGAGTGTTTGTGCTTGTGATGGTGTGTGTGTGTGTGCGTGTGTATAAATACAAGTTAATTAAACAAGCCACGTCTGCACATTAATCACCTGGACAACGGTCAGGCAGCCACAAAAGTTAACCAGAAAAAAAGCATAGAAAAGTAGAAAGCAAAGAGAGCAACATAGACAGAGTGAAGGAAGAGAAATTCAATGCAAAGCACGTGATAGGTGATGAGTCCAATGAGTGGTTTTGTGTGTCCTTGCGACGCTGTCAAACGTTTTTCTATGTGCCGTCGACATGTGCCCTTTGTGGTATTTATGAGGTCATAAGATTAATGAGTGACAAGCTCATCTTTTGTTATTATTTTTAGCGACAACTAATTAATTGCTGAGGTGACCTGACAGTCAAGGCGCCGCAGCCTTGACGCTTTAAAACAGGCCAACAGGCCAACAGGCTAACAGGACAACAGGACAACAGCCAACACCAAAGAGTCAACAACAACCGCCAGTGGCATTGCAAAATGCTTTCACTTTCACATTCCACAGACTATGTTAGATTGTGCCAGCAAAATTGTTTCAACATCACAAAATTCCAGCGGACTCCCTCTGATTTTTGTGGCCAATTTCCGCCTCGAGTTTTTATCTGCCACCCACCAGCAAGTCTAAAAATAACCATAGCAGACATCTGACTTTTGACATGTCGTGCCACTAATTAACAAAACATGCGACGTTTTTAAATAATATTTATATATAATATATACAAGTAAACAAATTATATATATTTATTACATTATATGTACCTACATATTATATATGAAAACGTCCTTGGGGAGTTAAAAAGAAAATTTATCGTTGCCAAACATCAATGAAAATATACACGTTGCAGATCCTTATAAAATTCTTGTGAAATCCCAATTAGTTCCCGAGCATAACCAAAGTTATTTTAAATATTTTCCTTTTTCTCACAAAAATACCACAGGTTGGATTGAAGAGCTGCTGGCCATCAGGTGGTCAGATTATGCAAAGAACAATGGCGGATAACGAGCATAATTCGAACATTGCGAGCAGATCAAGATTGCACAATTATTAACAAAACATTGTTTGTATATCCCGGTAAACTACAAATTCCTAATTATGCTTAAAGCATTTTAAGAAATTTCAATTCATCTTAGTCAAATTTCGTATACACAAATCACAGATCATTATAAAGTAAGCAGAGTTCACGCAGTCGAGCAAGCTGGAAAAAAAAATAAAAAATTAAGAAAAATAAATTGTAGCATTCAAATTAGCAAAATTAAATTGATTTAATAGCAAACAAATTTAGCTAAACCAAATGAAGTCATCACTCCAATAATTCTGCCGGTCCTTTCTTTCGTTTATAAAGCTTAATTTCACAAATTTTTGAACCACACTTATTAAATAAGTTTCCCTCATTGAAAATAATTTTTAAGTGAGATAATAATAATCTAATATAAAAAACAATGTAAAAAGACAAGTTACATAAAATATTCTAACCATTTTGTAAACTTTTTATCATCGTAAGAAATGCGATAAAGTTAAAAATACCAAAATAACGAAAAAAGACCAAAAAAATGTCATTCACTAGAAAAACTGTTAACCTAAGGAACTAACATCATTTGTCACTCACTAAAAATCTCAACGGAATCAACAAATCACTCAACAGCTTACACAGTGCCGTGAGCGAAGAAGAAGCATGAGAGACCCGACATCGTTGCTGAGTTGTCCAAGCGGACGACATGTACACGTGCTCATCAGCATCAGCCAAGTCGGTTGATGTGGCTGCGTGGAAGAGCAAAGAGCGAATAGTAAACGAAATCAAAAGTAGATAAGTTAAAAGTAACTTTATGGTGGGTAGGGGGGCAGAGGGCGTCGATTGGGGTAAACTTTCAATCCCAGCGTGAAGTTCGAAGAGAGAACCGAATCGTTCACCCCAAACTTTTCATCGGAGACAAACTTGTAAGAAAGATTCGCACAAATAACCCAACTCAAGGAAAATGTATAAGTAGTGCGAGACTACAGTAGTAGTATTTGCTTGGTATTGTTTTAAGCAAAAAATTGGAGAAACCAAAGTTGTAACAAATGCATTTTCGATTAGCATTAAATCACGTCGCTTGTCTGAGTTCATTTCCGATGCGAAATAAATATTTTACTTTGATTTATACATTTGCGATAGCATGTTCGGGATGTGGTGGGCAAAGACACAGCAGGTGTACTCTAAGGGAGGGCGAGAAATGCAAGTCAAATGAGCCGTGTACGTGCTATGGCTGTTTTTATGGGGGAGAACGCAATCGTAATGGGTTAAGTGTATGAGTTGCCACACGAAGAAGATAATAGATTGGTATTGCTTACATGGAATTTAGTTAAGATCTCGCTGGCTGTAGTAGATTATTGCTAAGCTTTGGACTACGCGAGGTGTATACATTGTTGCCTATTAAGGCGAGACAGCTGTTCCTCTATTGGGTTTATTTATTTCGCGACATTCCGAACCACACACATCGGTAAGAACAGCTGGCCACACCGTTTCGCCACTGGGGCGTAACAAAAATTTTCGGTTTCAACTACTTTCACTTGCCACCCACACAATTGGCACAAATCGAATCAATTTATACGCTTTGCTTGCACTTTCGTTTGGCAACGGCGTTGCCGCTGATCAAAAATGCATTCCAATCGGCGTGCCAAGACACAACGAATACGACGATGCTTACGGCTGCCTTTACCGACACGACACTCTCTGGAACCACAAAAATGCGCGTGCATTCAGCACACGTGCGTCGCGAATTGATATTCGTTCGAGACTGCACGAAAGCGGAAAGCTTTTCTACGTTGCTTGCCGAATTCCTTAATCCCGTCGGCAGCACAACAAGCCGAGGCGCCAAGTTGGGGAAAACAAACTCCGAAAAATAAAACGTGGCGAATATCAACAACAGAGGAGAAAAGTTTTTTCTGCAGTGGTACTGTTAAAAGTTGGCTTATGTTAATTGAAACTGCTGCCATTGTTTATGTTAGCTTCATTTATGGTTCGTTGCTTTGCTATGCTAGTTTGCAATTACGTTTTGCTAATGTTATGTTTCATTTCCATTCATATGTTAGCTAGAGTTGATGCGATAAGTAATGTTATCAATATTAATGGTTCTTTGCTTCGCTATGCTAATCAGCAATCGGGTATAGCTAATGTTTTGTTTCATTGCTCTTAAATGTAAAACATTTTGAATTATTACTAGTTGCGGGACAGTAAGCTTCTGTTAAATCAAAAACCATACACATTTCTAAAATTGTCCAATACAAGAGATTCGCATTTGAGATTTATCAAATTTATTCATAAAAACATTGGATAATTTAAGATAAATGCAACAACAGAATTGTTTTTATCAACAAGTTACTATCTGGTTTCTGTTAGCATCCTGACAACATCATGTAAAATGAGCTGTTGCGTGCCCCAGCTGTTAGCTTACAGCGCTCTACTAAGTTTACCCCTGCTGTAAATGTGAACTAAAATATCCCAAAATTACAGTGGTTGTTGAACTTGATAACGCATACAGCATGTTCAATGTGCTCTGCAAACTAACAGTTCCAAAATCTGTAATAGCAAATTTAAACATTTTCGGAATACGCTTTATCTTTCTTCAACTCGGTTTATTTATGCAAAAATCCTTCCATACGTTAGACTTACAATTGGAATTACATTATGAAATTCAATTAAAAAACATATTCGGACTAAAAAACATTGTATTTGAAAGTCTTTTAAGAAAATGCTTAAAAATTGCATTCATTACACACAATAAACTAAATATGATAAACATTACAAAGAAACCTTTAAATATCTAAGTAGCTATCATTTCTTTAAACACTTTTATTTTAATTTTCTTTTATTTGCTTTGAAATGCAATTGGAAATGTTTGTTGTTGTTATTGTTGTGGTTTGGAGTTCACTTAATTTATTTCGTTGCGCGCGTCTCAACCCCAAAAAATGCATTTGGAACAATTTGGAAAAAATGTTGCTGTAAAAATATATAAATTAGTTGCAAAAATGTTTATTGCGGGAAAGAAATTCGTTTAGCGAAACTCGCGACGCGGATTTATGAACAAATTCAAAACTTTTCCAACGCGTGGAAAAATTGTACAAAAGCAGCTCGCGAGCTCATTTACAGAGAATACAATATTCTTCATCACTTTACAACTAAATGCTGATTATGTTTTTAATTTACTAAGTGTAATTTGATGTATATAATTATAATGTTCTTCATCAATTATAGCAAAACGACAAGCAGCTGCAAGTAGAGTTGTTGTTGTTTCTGCTGCAGCTGATGTTGAAAACATGTGTTTTGTTGAGAGTGAATTTCAATGGTGTTTGCTGATAATATATATCTTTCTCTATCTCTATGTCTCTCTCTTCGATTGCTTAATGCCGAAAAAATTGCATTTCAATGGGATTCTATAATTTTTTGACTATGACGCGATGTTGTTTGCTTGTGTTTGTTGGTTTTTTGTTGATTTTGCATGCTGATCGAGATGATTGCTAAACGTGCCGGACGCTTAGAATCATTTAAGCTTGGCATACGCATCGACCTTTTTGTGGAACTGATTGTAGTACTCGAGTGCCGCAATGCGCGTCTGATTGAAGGCCTGATTAATATTCTCTGGCGAGAAGCGGCCACTGCAAGCAAAATAAATCGATGTAAATAAGAAATGTAGTTAAATAAACCAGCATTAGTCACTTACACTAGCACCTTTTCCTTGATGAGCGTAGCAGACTTGTCATAGCTGCTGACAGCCAAATCCTTTGCGCCGGCGGCGAATGCCTCAAGTTTCTTCGATAAATCTGGCACATATTGATCAATCTGAGAGGCGAGAGGGAGCATGAGTTGTGGGCAAAAGGTTAGAAGTGTTTGCTGTTTGCTGTTGTTGATGGAAAACCGGTTTACAAGTTAAGCAACCAATAAAGATAACTTTCCAAATCTCCCAACAGTTAACAGTTAATGAATGATGTCAGCTACTCACAAACTTGGCAACCGCTGGCCACTTGAGACGCCAGTAATTCAGACCATTTGTGTAGGCATTGCAGCAGGCATTACGAACCACCTTCCACACATTGGCGCCGGTCTTAATCGCCGGCTCTGCGTAGGGAGGCACATGTTGCTCGGCCCACTTGTAGCCCCTTGCACCGGCTCCCATTGTGACGTACCATCCCTTTTGAACGTGGGGCAACACGCCGGCGTTCTTCAGTATCTTGCCGGTGGCGGATTTCTCAAAAACTCCCTTGCCATTCACCTCGGTGTCGTAGTAGAGGGCGCCCGCAATCAAGGCCACTATAAAAATGCTGCCCAATGCCCATTTACAGCAGCCGCATTTCTTCTTTTGCGACGCATTCTGTTTATTCTTTTTCTGTTGTGCGCTGCTCTTCTCCTGTAAGGTCTGTGCGAAACGAGAGGCAATTTATTAAGTCACGTACATATGTTTAAAGCTTACTAATTGCTGTGAGCGAGAGAGGGAGGGGTATAGATTGTTACCTTTTTTGCCGCAGACGCTTGTTTGCCTTGTTTGCTTTGTTTCGGTTTAACCTGAGCCATAATTTATTATTTAATTTCAACTAAACTTCTTATAGCTGCGAGTATGTGACTTCAACTGTTTGTTTTAAAAAGTTCAATTAACGTAAATGAAAGGTTTTAATGATTATTTTTTTATTGCAAATGGACTTGTGTTGCAAAAAGTATGACACACACGCACAAGCACAAACAAAAACCCAACCGAATGGAGAGAGAGCGACCAAAAGAGCGTTAGTGAGAGCTTAAGGAAAGCTCAAAAGTTGTCGTTAAGTCGCAATTAAAGTCCGGCTCGGTCAGCAAAGCAATTAAAATAATGCACAAACAATTTTCACGTCTTTTTTCGCAAGCGCTTCGTAGCTTTGCAGAAACACGAATAATGTGATTGGCAAAAGGCGCGAAGATAAAGCGTCAGCAGCATTAGCATTAGCGGGGACAGCAGCAGCTGCATACGTCACAAGGGCAAAAGATTCTGATGACGCGTCATCAGCTGAGTGAGCGAATCAGCGAACGAATGAGAAAGACGGAGAGACCAAAAGAGGAGTGTAACTGTGATAAGCCCTTATATTGTTTTAATCATGTATTTTCCGCCTTTGTGTGTGTATGTATGCCTTTATATTATACTGTGTAATAGACACCAACACATCACAGGTTGAATGAACTACGAACGGTAGTCGGCGACGGTTAATAGTTGCTGCCAAATATTTGCTTACACTCGTGAAAAAAATACGTTTAAAAGGTGAAACCTGCGTGGAAAAATGACAACGTAGCTGCTTTCAAAAGCAATACGAAGAAAATTTGGTAAAAAGGCCGTTGCGCCACGTGTTGAAGAACCAACATGAAAATGGCCAACAAGAACTTGTTGTTGCCATCGATGTTGTTGTCATTAGTCGTTTGCCCGCTGTGCAGCCACTGTTGCTTCTTCTACTTCAGGTCCATAGGTGACGTGGGCAGTGGTCAAGCTGCTGCATGCGCATTATTGTCTCGGATGGCCATTGTTATCTCCAACGAAAAAGCCAAGCCGAAAATGAAAAATTGAAATGACACCACCACCGACCGTTGCGCTGCGCACAATCAACAAGGGTGTACAGCAATAATGGTGGGGCGGGGGCCCAACAGCCAATCGGAGCTATAACACATCATCTATACAAAAAAGCGACGCTAGATGATCATAAAATAGCTGCTGCTGCGTGCGATAAGCACAAAACACACACATACATATGCATAAATTAGCGGCAAAAAGTAGTCAGCCTGCATGGCAACGCCATAAGAAAAATATGCACACTAATTTACACACACAATAACGCCGTGTTTAAACGCACTTTGCGCTCCAAATTACGAATAAAATGAGAAATTATTGAGCGCCCGGCAAATGCGTCGACGTCGACCACGGCGTCATTTTTAACTTTTTCAAACACACTAAACTCAACAGAATAACGTAAAATAAATCTTGTACATTTTTGCAATACTTTTAACACAACTACAAATCCAATTGGAAATAATATTAAAATTGTTATCTGAAATTATTGGACCAGCGACGAAAATTACTTTTTTGTTGTGCAGCAACTTGCAATAAACTGACAATCAGCATGTAACGTCTACACAATGGCGTCAAGCCATTCACATTTGAAGCAAACACAGAAACAGCTGTTACGACTCGAGCAGTGTGACCATACGACTTTAATGGCGTAATTGGAGGAGTCAGCGTAAATCGGAGGAGTCGGTCGTTACATTTAAAAAAAAAACGTACCTTTAAAACGGACTGCAAGTCATCAACGTAAATGTCTTTGCGTTTGGCAGTTTGGAGCTCTCCGTTAAGGCCACGAACATTTTCCAGAAAATCATGATAAGCAGGCGACTGCGCCAACATTTCGATGGAGTCCTTCCAATCGTCTGTAAAGTATGTAACAAGAATCAATAGAAGTTAAAGAGTGGGGACATGTGGAATCTCACCAATAGCGCGTAATAGCACCAAACTGGGCAATATCTGCTTCTTGTAGTTCATTCGCCACACTTTGAAGCAATCATCACCGCCAGTGCTTAACAAGCAACTAATGCAACCACTGCATGCAACGTCACAAGCTTCTTTGTTGTACGTCTTAATTTCGCGTAACAGCGTCAAAAATATGTTGGTGTGCTTCACCGGACTGGCAATGTAGCTTTGCTGCAACCAAAGTAATGTCAAATGCAATCGCTTTCGCTATCGCTAGCGGTAGTTACCTACCAACAACAATGACGCACTGCGTTTTAGGCTCTGCTGCAATTCCTTCGTCAGGTTGTTGTACGTCCCATTCAGTGCATAATAACAATTGAAGAACTCCTGCTGATTGAGCAGCAAATGATTCTCAGTCTTTCTTGTCTCGGCTGCATTAAGCACACGCTCAATATGCTCAACAACAAACTTGCTAAAGCTGCGAAGCTCGAGATTCGGCAACATCAGATTCTGCCAGACCTTGACGCCCTCGGTGAGCGACTGATGGCCGCCCTGGCCAATTGCCCAGAGTATGCTAAGGCAGATGTTGCTACGATTTTGATAGGAATTACGCAGCAGAGCTAACTTGGCCATATTATGGGAGCAAATGCTTGGCCAATTCTGGCCAATAAGCTGCAACACAAATTTATACCCTGCTACATTTTGGCCATTGTTCAGTTCAGTAGCCATGCTGTCCAACAAAAAGTAGAAAAAGTATTCCAGATTTGTTTCACCAACGCTACTCAGAAACTGCAGTATAGCCTGCTTCAGTCCGCTGCTGGCCAAGTTGCTTGGATATTGAGCACTACGACCCGAAAAGACGGGATCACAATCCAACGACAGCACTCCATTCAGATAGCTCGCCATCTGCAAGACATATGTATGTGATGAGCGACGAACAACAATGTTTTATAAATAGATAAATTATTCTCCTTTTGGCTATGTCACTTACATTGCTTAACCAACGCAGCTCGGAGCCAGGGCAGCTGATCTTAATCTGGGCCAACTGAGCAGCGAAATCGTCAGGCGTTATTTGCTTCATGGCCTGTTCAAGTGTTTTGGGCTTTCCCTGGCCTGATGAGGTCTGTTTCGATGCTTTTTTCGATGCGTCTCCGCCAGTGCCCGTGGATGTTGCACCTGATTTCGTGGCATTTGTATTATTGTTCTTGCTTGGCGATTTATTTTTCGACGATGCGGAGTTGACACTCGACGTGGATTTAGCCGGCGAATGTGACTTGCTGTTGTTACTATCGTCGTTAATGTTGCCAAAAAGATTACGATATTGCTGCGTTGGCACTGCAATACAAAAAAAAAAAAAAATGGTGGTAAATAGGGCGTAATGCAGTTAAGTGTCGGCAAAGCTTACTGAGCTCCTCGAGCTTGGGCAACTGGGCGGCAATTCTTTTCTGTTCCGAATGCGCAGTGACTTTTTTCTCCAAATTCCTTTGCTTGCGCGATTTGGAGACAACTTCCCACTGGTTAGACGTTGCCGACATTTTCGATTGAGATTTAATTCAATTAAGGTGATAATTAATGTGTGAGTGCAAGTGCAGTAAGCGATGCACAGCCGACAGTGATAAAAACAAAATAAATACTCAAAATTGCTAGCTGCATACCAAGCTAAAAACAGATTGTACAACACTAACGATGCTGTCTCATTCTATTTTAACATTTTTAATACTGAGCATGGAACAGTAAGTTAACAGCAAGTGGATTTATCAGAATTATATAAGAAAAATGTAATGGTCACACTGTATGGACAACTAACATTTAAATTTGGTACTTTGAGAATTTTTTCTTAAAAATTAAACACAATTAAATTTAACAGAATGTGTATTTTATTCATTATTTCAGCTGATTTATTAAATGTGATGTAGTTCTTAAATTACATAAAAATATTTTCGCAAATCCTAGCAACTTCTTTCGATTAGAAGTGGTGCCTCTCTTTATAACTGCTAAGTTAACAGCTAAAGAGTACACTCTGGTAAATAAAAAACAAAATGTGTATAACAAAGTCAGTATTTATTATGTGGTTTTTAAATAGAGAGGGCCACACTGGGCAATTTACAAATAAGAATTTGAAATGCCAAGCATATTTTGGAAATTTTTATTAAATTTACGTTTATTAGGAAAACTCATTTCCAAAAAAGATCATTACTTCGGGTTTTATTCATTTATTTAACACAATAAGATCATTTATTATTTTTAAATTTATATTTAGTAGCTTAAATAAATAAATATAAAATGGAAAAATGATAACGAACTTTAATTCTTTTCTATTCGTTGCGTCTAACAGATTTGCCTCTCAGTTCAACCCCTGTTTTATTTTGTATATTTATATGCTGTTAATCCGGCCACATTGGCTCTGTTTAACAGCTGTTATTTTACGTTGACTATTTGAGCCGAGCAGACGTGTGTCGCGGACGCTTTGAACAGAAACGCGGTCTACGTACAGTGCAACCATTTTGCTTATATATCTATCAGTGTATATGTGTGTATGTGTATATGCCAGAGCAAAAAAAATTGCAAAAACAACAACAGCTGCAAATATATTGTACAAGTTTATGAAAACTTCTAGTGTTTGTGCTGTTGAACGTCATCAGCAATAGCAACAACAACGTCGCCGTCGCGCAAAAAATTTTAACGGCGCGGCGCCTGTTGTTTGTAAGTGCGTTGTGTGTCTATGTGGTGTACGCGTACAGTGAGCTGTGCATGTGTATGAGTGCGCGGTCTGTTTGTGTCTGCCTAACAATTTGCCGCTAAACACAAAAGCAGCTGAAGGCAGCAGAAGAAGCAGACAGAGGACCAGCTGACGACGACAAAACGAAACACACACAGTAAAAAGTCAACGATCGATTTCGCGTGTGCATGTGTGCGAGTGTGACAGAAGCAAAGAACAGCAACAAAACACACGCTAATAAATAATTGCAAAACCAAAGCAGAGCAGTGTCAGTGAAACACGTGTGTGCCAGAGCAACAACAACAACAAACACAATATAAAACATGTCTTCTGTACCGATGCCTATAAAAACGGAGGAAGTCATTTTGGAAAACGCCGAATACAACAGCGCCGAGGAATTGGATGAAGAGTTACAGTGAGTGCCATAATAAATGCACACGCATATCGTATTACGTTTTATTACATTTATTGTTTACTTTGAATCGTTAAATGAAATAAACAAACGTCGCTTGGCTAAGGTTGCACTTTTCGTTTTAATACGCAAATTATTGATTATTTGTTCGCTCTTTCTTTCTCACTTGCTCACGCAATAAAAGGCAAATAAAGAAAGGATGAAAAGCAAGGAACGTATAATTTTGCCGCCTGTTTTGCCGCACAAAACAAACGCGGCATAAAAACACCACCACCAATGCAGTAAAGCAGAGACTAACACACACATAAGCATACATATGGGAAAACGTATGGCATTCCATTCCATTTCCACACCATTCCCGTTGATTCTGCCCGTTTCGTTATATACCACCGTCTCGCTGGAAAAAGGTGACGCTACTTTTTGTCTGCTCCTCCTGCTCTTTCTTATACCTCCGTCTGTTCACTTTGTATTTTTTTTACGTTTTACACTCGCCATATTTGAAAAACGGCTGTTTTCTCAAATTTATTTTGGATGAAGGCGCTACACACTGCCGTCCAAAATATTGCACATGTAGTAAATATTTAAATTAAATTTAATTATTTGTGTTGAGCATCTACATACAATCTACAAATGTACATAATGATGTTGATTTATTTGCATTGCGATCTTCTGCGCTCTCTCTTCAAGCCATCATTCTCTCTCGTCGCACTCAATAACAAACAACGTCGCTGTTGCCGTCTGTTGCTTATCATGGCTTGATGTACATATGTATGTATAGTCAACGGCGAGTTGATGTTAGTTGCGGACAAATCAGCTGTACCGGCTGAATATTTCTATAATCATCATATGGCTGCCGCTACCTGAGCACTGCTGAGCGAACGAGTATACGATATTGCTCATGCTCACACCAGCAGTAGTGGCAGATGAATGGTAGACACGATTGTCGTTTTATAAATGATACGAGAAAATTAAAGAAAGCAATGAAAACTGGAAATTAGTATAATAAAAATTATATTTTGTAATATATATTTAGCAAAAATGACACATCTTATGTACCGCATTTGTAGCCAGCTATGAGAGAAAGAGCGTGCATGTATGGTACACACGAGTGACGTGGAGAGAGAAAGAAGAATAGTAAGTTAGCGGTTGTTGTTGCTGTCATTTCTATTTGCTTTGTTCCGCGGTTGCTCATTAGCGAATAGTAGTTTTTTTTGTGCTCCTACTCGCGGCGAAAGTTGCGCCGGCCTTTTATCAAAATCATATGGTTTGGTCACACGTCACACGACAACATCAGTGTCGACGATGTCGAATGTGCGTTATCAGCCGCCTCTTGTTGTTGCGGTTGTTTTTACTCAGCATATGTTCGCGTACGCACACACAGGCGCATATACTAATAGAGAGCCAGCAGCCAGCCTGACGTAAAAGAAACCAATCGACTACTCTCTCCCTCTCCTTTAGCCTCGAGGCAGCTGACAGCCTCAAGGTTTTACCCTGCTGATTATGTGTGCGCTTAGCTCTGTGTGTATGTGTGTGTGTTCGAGTGGCCTTATCAATAAGCCAGGCATTTCCCATATGTTTATATTGTATAACTGCATGCCTGAAGGCCTCTTTATTTACTTTATCAACACTGCACGTCGAGTAATTGCGAGAAACAGCTGACAGCTTTTCTTTTTAATGGCAGCGCAGGGTGCGCAACTGTATAGGATAGGCGTTTAATTTCGGTCAGCATTGAATAAATAGGATTTATGTGAAAAAAAGTATTTTGAAATAGGCCGTGCGACAACAGCTGCCCGGCAAAGTGCCTTTGCTAAAAGTCTCCAAAGAGTTGCACATGCTCTTACACACATACTGTTTGCATGTGGCGTCATTTCCGTTTTCCCCACACACTGGAAAGCGTCAATGTGCCGCGACTTCGGCGTCAGCTGCCGTCGCCACGCTTGTAATTTTGCTCCACTGTTTTTGCATGCAGTTTTTGTTGTTGTCTTTGTCCAACTATTGGCCCTCATTCTCGCTCCCCAGAGTACCAAAGTACATAAGGCCGCTATGTGTGCGAGAGAGTGAGTGTTCTTGCATTGCACTCAAAAGCTTGTTGCTCCTTGTGCTCACACATTGCCGCTGTGAGTCAAAGAGAGAAAGATAGTGAGAGAGCGTATGCGGCTTGTATGTGTGTGAGCGTGTTTTAGTAAGGGGAATTTGTGCAAAAGTACAGATGCCGCCACACACCGCATTGCTTTTTACTACTACTACACACATTTCATTGAAAAAAGTATACACAAAATGCCGCAGTCAACGCCGACGCATCTCACACTGTCGAGAATGGATATCTGATTGGATGAGTGTGCTGGTGGAGCACAGCGCGGTTTCAATTTGCAAAAAATTACAATAAGAAAACATACACACACACACACACTGTGCAATACTAAAAGATAAAAAGCTGCTGCGCAAATTTTGGGCGATGGCTGTTCCACATGTCAAGCGTTTCGCTGTGTTTCAATTCCCACTGCGTTTTTGCATGCGGCGGTGCCGCATTTATTATGGGCAACCTGCCCGTCTGCCTGAGAGTGAGAGTGGGTGAATGAGCGAGATGGTAAGCAAGAGACAAAGAGGGAGCATGAAGGCAAGAATCGTACGGTATCAATTTTGTATTGGATTGGATTGTTGATGAAAAACACATGATTTTTTGTGAGTTGCTCAAATTGTAAAAGATTAACGAAACTCTTGTGGTCTGATACAACTACGCGAAGCGCATCAGCTGTGACACCTACATACACGCATACTACACATACTACACAAATACATATATATGCACATTGGCAGCACTTATTCAACAGCTGTTGTTTTTGTCACTCGCACGCATGTTGAGCAACATGCAAAGGCATTACTTGCTCCACAACTACCTCCGTTTCTTACACATTCATCTCGGATTACCTCATGAGAGAGCGTGTGTGCTTATGTAACCGTTATGTGTCACCCTCTCCCGCGTCTGCCTCTCGCCCATCGAAATTGCATGTTCTCTGTTTATATTTTTATTGCAAATGTGGCGCCAAAAGGCCGACACATTCGAATGTTGACAGGAGGTGGGGTAGAGGTTGTTCTAAACTTTTTCATTTGTTTATGCTACATTGTAGGTCTGACTGATGTTATTGTTGCTGCTGGCTGCTGCACATTACGCAAGTGGAAAAGTTTATTGCGTCTTATTGCGCATTTCGCTATTTGCTGCTTCTTCTACTACCTTTTTAGCATTTACTACGCTTTAGTTCAGCCTTTATTCGCAACTATGTATGTATGTATGAATGTACATACATATGTACGTAAGCATGGGCGTGTGTGTGTGTGCAACTACGTGACTGGACATAAAACACTGGCCTTCTTTTAGTGCACCCCCTTTAGTCCTCATGATCATAAAAGTGTGACCAAATAAAATAAGGCACTGGATCAGCAGTCACGAATGGGAAATGGGGAAATCAATGTGAAAATCTTTGTGCACTCAGATAGTAGCTATAAAATTGACCAATAAACTGGCTATGCCTTCATCGGTAGCAGATAATTAAAAAAAAGTAATGATAATCGAAAACTTCAAGTTAAACATTTACAACCCAATTTTTGCCGGCATAAAATGAGAAATAAACCAAGTGAAAGACTGTAAACAAACGATTCGACAATTCAAGGATAAACTACTATGACAAAATAAAAGGATTGATAGATGCAATGCATTGTCATTTATGGTTATAAATATTTGGCATTATCACGTGCGATTAACCAATTTTATGAATACTTTTATAGTTTGCATGTACCTTGCGACAGCTTGTTATCTGCATTTGCATCTTGTTGTCTGAGCTGTGGTGGTTTAGCATGAGGGTCCAACTACTGTGCTTTGTGCTTGTATGTACATATATAGCTCTTTGTTGATTACATAATTTGTGTTTATCTTTATGAATTAAAAATTAATGCGACTCCACCTGCAATCGGCGAAATTGTTGCCGACAAATTCCAGGCAAAAATGATGACGTAAGCGTTGACCCAATAAACGCACATATACTCGTACACCACTCACACACACATAGATGTTTACATACGTGCATACAATTTATGTGCAGTGCTGCAGCAGCAGAGCAACATCAACTCGGCGGCACTCGTGACTTCGGCTTTGTCTGTTCTGTTTAGGTTTGTGTATTTGCTGCGTGTATGTGTGTGTGTTTGTGTGTTGGTTGGCGAAAAGTGGCCAATGAACTACATTGAACTTTGGGGCAGCAGCAGTGTCGGCCCCCGGGCATCAGCAGCTGTTGTGTATCATGTGTTCTTGCTTGTTATTCTTTTGCCGCTGCAAGTGAAATGCAGAAAATACCTAGTATAGAACTTAAATTGCAATTCAAAATGTAAACATTTATGTCATAAATCTTCTACGCCGCTTTGTTTTTGTTACTGCCCCCTCACAGCTGTTAAGCTAGCACCTTGGCATGGTCACTCCACTCTTTTGGGTAACAGCTGTTAAGAAGCTGCTGTTACTTTAACATGATCGCCAATTTTAACAGCTTCTGTTTATGTAAATTTAGTGCAACAGATGTTGCTTTCACGATAACACAAAATTATAACAACAAATTCACACATGCGATGCGTGCCGAAAATAATTTGTATTTGCTTTTGCTGCAACTCCCATTCAACTTTTATCGTATGCAGCCGCCTTTATAGCTCTTACCTTTTGTTCGTAAATAGAAATTCCAAAGCAGCGAGCAGCATCAGCAAGTGCAGTAACATCCGCTTAGGCAACTTCTTGGCTTGATGACTGCCAAAGTGATTCCTACTATTAAATACCCTGCCAAAATGTGAAGAAATTAATTATTGACACATAATTATAAAACAAGAGTTTTAAATCTGTTCAACTATTTTTAGTATTGATTCAAATGAATGGAACACGTCAAGAACACCCCCCAAGCAGCTGTGTGCATTACAGGGTATAGCATTCACAACAAATAAGCTGCTGCGGAGAACGACCTTTGTTGTGGATGGTAATGGCATGTTGCTAAAAATAAACCAATGCAACTAGACAACGTCTAAGATTTTCTAGCGTCGACTTTGTCTTCCACCAGCGTTCTTTTGTTGCTGCTGCTGCTGCTGCTGGAATGCAGTGTTGCAACTTTACACCGACGAACACACACATACACACACACACACAATGAATAACAGGCAGTCTCTCATATGTTACAGGTCTGGACGGGGCATTCCTTTGTGAAAATGGTTTTCATTAGGCACACAAGAGCCAGATTGTGTTGGTTTTTGTTGTAAAACCTGTTTGAAATTCTTATGCTATTGGCTGTGCAGCATAAATTCGACTTTAATCCAAGAGTCACAAACAATAACATACAAAAAATGGCCATATTTGACAGCTGTGAGCGACGCTCAGTTCAGGTTTTCTTCATTCTCTCATTCTCGCGCTCTCCCACTCTCTCACGCTCGCCGACATGTTGATTTTTATGTTGTTGCTTTGCTGCATTGTTATTGTATTTGTTATTATTTGTACAATTTTTCGTTATATTGATGCTTTGACTTTGCCTATGGGCAGCGCTGCTTGCTGCGACGTCAACCGTTGCGCATTGTGTGAGCGTGTGTGTTTGTTGTTTGCTGGTATGTGTGGGCAGCGGCTAAACTAAAATTGTGGAATTGAATGGAATTGTAAATTTATGAATGAATTTTTCAACGATGTTGTGTGTGTGTGTGTGGGCGCGTATACATGTTTCTATGTAAAAGTTAATTAGATTTTGTGTTATAAATATGCAACGAGTGTCTCATAATTATTATTGTTATTAAAAGAATCATCACTTGTGTATATTTACAGATTACAACTGGAGGATTCAGGCGGCGAGAATACCTATCACATTGAGTATACCACCGAACCGTCGCATCAGGTTACAACCAGCTCGCAGCGCCGCCAATCGAACATGAGCGGATCAAATACTACAAAGGGCGGGGGAGCAGACATCGGGGAAGACGGTCTGGGGGATGAGGGCAGTTCGCCGAGCGGTAAACCCATTCTAGACACCGAAAAGCGTATGAGACGCGAAATAGCCAACAGCAATGAGCGTCGACGCATGCAGAGCATCAATGCCGGTTTTCAGAGCTTACGTTCCCTTTTGCCACGACACGAGGGAGAAAAGTTGAGCAAGGTAAGTTATAACAAATCGCCAGCAACAACAACAGCAGCGGCCGCAATAAAACGAAGAGAGAACGAACACAGTTTGAGTTGCACTGGTCATAGCACTAATTGGATTGCATAGACACGCATACATGTGTATATGTGCATATGTATTGGTAGACTATTAACACCTTAACGCCTCGTTTGCCTGAATGAGCACGCAACTCCGATCGCATTACCATAAGAACAACAACAGGAACCTTTGCCTTATCACATGTTGACAAATTACCGCTCTTTACACCCATTCTCTCACACGCTCTTCTGCTTTAGCTGCAGTCGCTTTGCTCAAACTTTCCAAAATGGCTTTTGTTGTGCTTAAGCTGCACGCCAACAGCGACGTCAGTGAAGGCAGCGCCTTTCCACGCCTCTTGACACATGAAGGTCCCTTTACAAGGCTCGTTGATATGGCAACGTTTTTAGCGTCGCAGTCACCTTTTTGTTATTGCTGTTGCCTGCTCTTTTGGGCTTTTTTTTTTTTGTATTTTTGCATACTCGCACATAGGCAGTTATGGAAGATTTTCACCTTGAGACAAACATCGATTTGTTGTGACGAGCACGAACACGGCAGCTGCGTCCCCGCCGTTTTGAGTGGGAGTGTAACTGTATGTGTGTGTGTGTGTGTTATGGCTAAGCGGCAGACGGTTGTAAATCAGCAAGTTGTCAAATTAAAAAGATTCATTTTGTGTGCATACTTTCTTTGGCTGTTGCTGTTAAAGCTATTATTTATGTGTCTGCCACTAGCCGTTCTCTCGTCTTTGACAATTGTAAAGGGCCAAAAATGAGTGAATTTTGCAACAGATTTATGTTTATCGTGCGATCACTGCAGTACTTACTATTTTAGATTTAGATTTAGATTTATTGCAAATTGAAAAATGTCTAGTAAAACTACACTTCATTTGCTCTAAAACATAAATCAAAGGCTAAGGAACAAAAAACCAAAATACTAAAATGCAAAAGTCACCAACATAAACAACGACATGACAGCTCATGTGTCAATAGCAACGGAGCAACAACAAACAACTACAACAATGTAAACAGGAAGAAAAACGCGTAAATATTAAAAATACGTTACTTTACGACACGCGCAAAAGAAAGGGACAACAACAATCACAACACAACAGTAAAGGGGTAAATCAGCTACGTTTTCGCTGCCGGCAGCGACGTCGACAGCAAAACTGCTATGCCGTGATGAATGACATAATGGGCGTATAGCAGCCATGACGAACGGTAGAAAGAGCAAACGAGAGGGGGGAGAGAGAGCGAAAGGGAGCACTGGGTGGGAGGTTCTGCGGCCCTGCAAGTAGTTTATGGATTTTTTGCTTTACGGTCTCTTTTTATGCACCGTTTATCACACATAGTAAACATTGTAGTATGTAGTAGTTTAGTGTGCGAGCAGGAGAGCATCCCAAGCTTGACCAACTTGGAGCAGTAGTCATTCCCTTTCCCTTACCCTTACCCTCCTGCAGCTGTACTTAAGCGGACGAGATACTAGGCCTAAAACGAAAACACACGACGACAGCAGCAGCGAATGGAATTGGAATCAGGTCGCACAACGAATGCAGCTCACATGCACCAACACATATGCACATACTTACATACATATGTACATGTATCCAAACGCACTCTTTCCGACACATACACGCATGTGCAGAGCTTTACGTTGACAGAAAAGTGCGAAAATGCAACAATGCCAAGACACATATGCACATGCATATGTATATGTGCATAACTGTATGCATGTTTGTGTGCATGTGTGGGTGGAGGTGGGCGACTATGCCAAGTAGTCTGTGATTTACTCGTTGAGGCGGGTCATTGAACTTGTACGGCAGGTGGCGCCAAAGTGCAAAGTGCAATTGCGTACAGTTTTCCCCGTTTTGTTGCCATTTGCAGCTGAACTAACCTACATTAAAGTGCCGCATGGCATATTTGAGAGAGAAGTGCGGGATACTCTGTGTACACCCGCTCCCAAACAACTGGAATTATTCGACTACATACACACACATGCACATCTATACATTCTATTCGTCTCTCTACACACAATTAACGTAGCAGCAGCTCCAAAAATATCGATCCAGGGTCTCGCGGCCTTCCAGTGCGCGCCAAAAGCGGCAAACAACCCCAAAGTAAATCCAGGGAATGCCAGCATGCCACAACACATTCGATGGACGTGGACTACATCATAGTTGGCTGCAGACAAAGAGAAACAATGACATTCAAGGCTTAGCAATAAACTCCCCGAGAAGCATAGTGTACTGTAGTCGGCGCACAGACTCAAGCCAAAACATTGGCTAAAGCTGCTGCCAAGCCCAGCCCCACACCCGCACAGCTGAGAGCAACGCTCTCTCGCACAGGAGTTGGGAGTGAAGTGGGGGGGATGGGGGTGTGGTGTGGAATCGTTGTTTCATTGCCATTTTGTTGCCGAAATGAAACATTGGCGGCGGCTGCCTGGCGCCTGGTAGGCAGCTGTTCCGTCGATGACGACTATTTGGGACTGGAAGTGACTGGCGGCATGCAGAATGGTAGGGAAAGGACCAGGACCAAGGAGAACTGACTGGACCACCCCAACTCTCAACACATGAAATCGGGCGTTCAGCTTTCGGTGCCGCAGCTGCGCAGTGAGCATGTCTATGCATGTTGTCTTCCATCAGCTTGATTACGAGTTAAAGGCGTGGCGAGGTAGCAGGGGCTGATAGGAGATAGGAGTGGGGAAGAGGGGGCGGCAACAGTGCACTAGGCCATTGGCATCGGGCAACCTCTGCGCGCAATTGCAGCTCAGCAGCTGGCCGGGATGTGCCAACACCCATACATAACACACGCGGAATACATAAACGATGCTGTTATGTCAGCTATATGGTATATAAGTGCGGTATACATATATGGCGCATTGAGTGTAGCTGTACTTTCATCTGCTGCGTTTCGTAGTAAAGTTCTCGTTCTCCTTCATTCTGATGGCGTGCATCTGTCTCGCTCGCTCGTGTGCAAAGCCCGCAATTTTACTATGACATCGTCCCATGGCTGAATAAAATTGTGACATTATCTTTGGCCACAAAATGCAATTAATGCTGCTGCATTCGTAATTTGAAATTATTTTATGCCCTACCCTCTATTCTCTCTCTCTTTATGCTGGCTAGTTTAATTAAAAGCAAATGCCTGAGCGCATCTCTCAATTGCTTTTGCGTATGCATGTGTGTGTGGGTGTCGCTTTTGTGTGATTGTATCAAAACGATAACTTATCGAAGTGCGTCGATAGCTGCGACTTTCATAAGGCGAACAACCGGCACAAAGAATGCGATTACAAAGAGCAGAAGCAGAGAACGTAAGAAAAAAAGCAGAGAGAAAGCTGCAAGGCAACAATAACGGCGGCCTAGCAAAGCATAAGTGCAATGGATCAATTACTTTGTGGGTTTTCTTCATACACTACACTCACACAGAGACAGACAGCAGGCAGACAAGTGTGGCAGTGTGTGTGTGTTTGCAAAAATGTCGGTCGGTCGTTGGCAGTCACTACCGCTCTCTGTTGTCTGGCGGCGCTTAAAGATCGTCGCCGTCACTTTGTCAATTGCAGGCTTTCAAGCCGAGCTTTCGGCTAGCTAACTTGTTGTTGCAGTTGCTGTTACTGTTGATTACATGGAATGCCGTCTCGCCGGATTTAATGACTCTGTTGCGGTGCTTTTTTTTATCAATGGCTAAGCTAAAGAAGAGACTGTGTTCGCGACAGCGAGTGCAAAAAAAAAAAGCCATTAACAGCATCAAATGGGAAAGGCGGTCTATGAATTCCACATTCAGATGTTAGTTCCGTTCCGTTTTCCACCAACAACAAATACTTGAAAATGATTGTATGCTGGCATCAATGAATCAGCATCAGCTGATATTAGCACAATAATCCAAGTACACATGAACATGTGCATTCATGAATACAAAGTATAATGTGCAATAACAAACACGACAGTGAGAAATGCTAAGTATATCTATAGTACAGCGACAACAAAAATAAATATGTATATTTTGATTTAATACACAAAAAGAGGCAACCGGCATTTTTGCTGCGCAATTTGCACAAACACAGGCGCACCTCACACAGAGTCGATGGCGGCGGCTCAGCTGGTCAAGCAATAACAAGGTTGACCGGCAAAAGCTCAGCTTTCTCAATTGCGTCGTCGTCGTTTCGACAGTTGGCAAAGCATTGTGGGACACAGTTTGAAAGCAATTGCTTGAGCTCGCATTTTATATTACATTTTTGCTGCAATTAAACGTTGGGTGTGATATATTTTTATAACAAATGCAGCGTGACGACTGACGTCTGCTGTTGTTTTTATTTTATTTGGGTTAATTAAAACAGCTGTCTTGGGTGTGAAGTCTCTCTCACACACACGCATACTCACTCAACACATGCAAATCAAAATATATCCGAGACGTTCGCGGTTTCTTTGTTGCTTTTAGTTATTTCGATATGGATGTATGTGTGGCATGTAGGCATGAAATTCGATCAGCTGATCTCCTGCTATATGTACATATGTATGTATGTGTTGTGTATACATTTGAGGGTCAGCGTTGACGCGACTTAATATTGTTGCTGTTGTTGTTACAATGGAATTTAACAACAACGTCGTTGCCGGCATTCACAAAAATGCTCTAACGGCTGTTTTTCTTTTTGCTTTCGTGCTTTCATCGCATATGGAGTAGCTGTTTCTCGTGTCGAGTCGCTATTCAAATTCAAATGGTTTTCAACACACTTTCAACCCATCTCGCGTTCGCGTGTGCGTGTATGTGTGTAACCATTTTGGTTCTTTTTTTCGTATGCTAATTAAATGCTTTCGTTGACCATGAGCTTTTATATGTACATATGTACATATGTATGTGTTTTGTTCCCAGTTGGTTGGTGCTCCTCTTGCTTTTGGTTCAAAGTTTTATTGACCTTTTGTAATGGAATTTTAATGAAGCGCTGAAAGCGTGAGTGACGACCAAAACAAAGACAACAACAACAACACCGAGAATTATAAACTACTGCCCTGCGGCAGCACTTGTACATGCATACGTATACATATGTACATATGTATGTGTAGGTATGAATATTCTTGCTCTCGTACGCAGCTGGTCAACACTGGCACAGGACTGCATTTTGTTCTTCGTTGTGTTCGATTGCCAACTGTTAACGACACGTATAACGAGCTTGGTTTGTTACGAATGGGAGAGGAGAGAGGAGCTACTACAAAAGCACGTGTTTTAATTAAATTAGGTTAACGTTAATAAGTAATATCGCAATGTATGAGTGTACAGATGTACATATATTTATTCAAAAATACATACTTATATTGCTATTCACATATGTATGTATGTACACGTATGTGCGTGTCTACATTCATATGTTTTATTGACTGAGTCAGCCAACCAACCGCTAAAAGCAGCTGCTACGGCGCCGGCAACTCGTTAAAAATTAGCTAAAAACGCAAAATACATTTGGCACAAAAACAAAATGTTTATATTTAAATATTTTGAGCGCTGCCAGATCCGACAGCTGTTTTATTTTATTTTATTTTACTCTCGCCATTTGCGTTTTTACACTGCGACTACAGCGGGGCCAAGCAAAAGCAATCAAAATACAGCTGAGAGACCCCAAGTGACCTCGCCTTGCGCTCCGTAATCTCTTCAACGGTTTACTTTCGATGACGACATTTCCATGAAATTTGAACAATGGCATTTCTAACGTGAACTACATACATACATACGTAAAGGTGTATGCGTATGTGTGTCCATATGTATCATTTGTTTATAAATAGTATTAATTTATTGCAATTGCTGACTGTTTTTTGCCATCCTACTCTCTCCCTATTTTGCGATGTTGTCACCGATTATCATTTGCCAAAGCAACTCAGGAGCGGCAGCTTTTGTTACAGCTCTGCTGCTGTCGTTCGTCTGTATGTGTGTGTGAGTGTGTAGAAAACACATGTTTGGCGCCCGTTGTAGGCGCGCAACCAGCTGAGTGCGAAAGAGCGAGTGCGAGCGAACCAAGACCTGTGCCGTCATGTGGGTGCTCTTGCTTATTGATGTATGGGTGTACATTGTACATGCACGTATACATAAATAAGTATATGTATTTGCGAATGTACATATGTGCGCATCAATGCCGGCAGCACTAAACAGCCGCAGCTGTTTTTTTTTTGCGCATGAGAGTTACGCATACATATGTATGTACGTAAATACATGAGAATGTATGTATATTGCCAAAAACAGCGAAATATTATATGTGAATTTGCAAAATAAGCTAAAATTGCAACGTGTGCGGCCATCTCAAATTCCGCTGTTTGAAAATTCATAGATGTATGTACATGCATGCGCGTGTGTATGTATTGTGTGTATTGCTAATTTTAGCAAAAATTCATTCGGCATGCAAAAGCTCGACGCTACGAAAAATGCTAATGAACCGCAGCCGCCACAAAACACGCGCTTTTGTTTGCTAAAGATAAAGGCGACCACATCGCTAAGAGAAAAAGACGAAGATTCACAAAACGGCATCGACAACAACAAAAACAGCAACAGCATGAAACTACAATTTTAATGTCAGCTGACTTGTTTTCTTGACTATAGTCGTACTGTATACGCCACTCACCCAAGGAGAGCAGTTTCAGCTCGCCCTTATTCTCTCTCACTCACACTATTGCACCTGCCGTAGTCGGCCGGCAGAGGAAGATAAGCAGCGAAAACAAACACAACGCTAATTGTTTGCCGCCAACAAAACGTGCGACGCAATAGGAGGCATATAGCACATGCAGTGGATGATAAGAGAATTGGGACTAGAAATGTGGATACAGATATATGAATGTAAGCACATAGGTACACACATACATATGTATGTATATCTGTATGCACATATATCGACACATTAGCCTTCTAAGAGTATGTAATGCAACCAGACCGAAAATCGTGAAATAAACTCCTAAATTTAATGCAGTAATGATCTTAATACAAATGGACATACATACATATGTACATAGATATACATATATGCAAATGGGAGACGTTCCTGTCTGTGTTGTAACTGCAAACAACAAAAGTTGTATAAATAAATTGATTTTTGTTTGGTTTGTATATTTTTACTACTTATGAACTAATTTTATGCTCTGCCCAAGGCCTGCGGCCTGCGTGCACGCACGTACGCCAGTGCGCGGCCTAGAGGAAGGGGGACCATCACCATCACTGTGCATTTTCGGTGGTTGCCCGTTCCCGCCCACTGACAGACATCGGCTTGTTGTGCTGTTGGGTGGCTTGGGCGCACCCTCTAGCTGGTCGCACACGTACATACTACATTGAAATGTGTATGTACATGATATGTAGTAGTTTTTTTACTCACGCAGAACTGCCAACTCAGCTGATGACGAATCATCAGTTGGCGCGCTCATTGCAAGTATTTTGCTATTTTTATGCATTTTATTCAATCAAAATTTGTAGTGTAGGGCCAAAGAAACAGAAAACAGGCCGTCGTCGTCAGACGTCGCGGCCGCCGCGCCATTTATAGAAACGCAGACGGCAAACAGCAGCAGCAGCAGCATCGAGTCAGCTGCTACCGCCACTGCTGTACACACACGCGTTTCAGATTGCTGCTTGGCTGCTAGTGAGAGGGAGAGAGAAAGAGAGCGACAACAGTTGAGCATACGTTTCCAATTTTTATTGGAAGAAACTGGAAGCTTAAGAGAACAACACACGTGTTTACGTTGACGCCTAAATAGTGAGAGTGAGAGCGAGCAAGTAGCGTCACCAAAAGCTGAAAAAGCTTGAATCCACATGTTTTTCGCCACTGCTGATGGCTGGTTTGCTGGCTGTGCCATTTCCGTTTCAAACGAAACAAAATGAAAAAGAAACTTAACGAACCAACGGTCTCTCTCTCGCTCTTGCTGACAACGTATCTGTGTGAGTACAAGAGAGCGACGCAGCACACTCTAGCAACATTTGTGACGATGGAATACGAAACGCCGGCGAATATTGAAAAACTTTTCGTATTGGAACTGTTGCTGCTGTCTGCGCTTGGTGGTGTGTTTTCGTAGCGGCCGTCAACCGTGTGTTGTATGTTGGAAAAAAGTACAGTCGCCGCAAAAACGCTGCCAGCGCTGCGCTGCTGCTTGTGCTGCTTTGCTTGTTGGCTGGCTGACTGGTTGGTTGGTTGGGTTGGTTGCTTGTCGGTCGAACGCGTTGGCTGGGATTCTTGTTGGAACAACAACTAGAGTCTGTAGCGCGAGTTTGATCGGCTTTTTGTTTACACTCACACCAACGAGCTCGCTACACAGACACATCAATAGCATGTATTTTGTAAATGCTATGCATGTGTAAGTGCTTGTAGTACAGCTGTAGCTCTGGCAGCGGCTGTTGTTATTGCTTGCTTTTTTTCTTTTTTTTTTTCGCTTGGGGCGATTTGTGTATAGATTTTTGCCGGCATTTTCTGACTGCGTCGTAGAAATGACGACGACATTTTCTTATTTGCAAAGGCCTAAATTGCTGGCTGCCATATGATGTTTAGGAAATATGCTATTGTTGTCTAATTAGAAGGCCATTAACAATTGATTTTGGTTCTAATCTGCAACATTTGAGTAGTGTTTTAAACTAATTCAATTTTAAACCAACTATCAAGTATTTCTTCTACAATTTAGTAATCATTATTATTAACTGCAACTTAAGGTAATTGACATTCTGCTCCTGTTCAAATTATATTCATATGAGACTTTCCAATGCGCCTTGTCATTTTCCAATTCGACTTCCAATGCATGTCCAATCACAACAACAATTGTCTGGCTGAAGTCAATGAACGGCCTTTGGGGAGCACAACAAAAATGAATTGAATAAATTAACATAGAAAAACTTAAATGTGCTTTATTATTATATTTATAAAATATGCGCGCGACATTGCAATGCCGTTGTTGCCAATAACAACGCAGCGTCGCCGTCGCGCTGATTTGCAACGCAGCAAAAGCTGAGAAAACTGTACTCACAGTACGTATGTATGTATGTATACCCTCTCTCTCTCTCTGTCTTACTCGTTACTGCTCTGAATCGGCTTTTACTGTGTCCCCATCATATCAAAACAACATTGGCCGCCCAGACAGCTGTGCACTCATCGCGAGCGGGTGGCCTGTCAACAGAAGGAGAGAGAGTAGCAGCTGTGTGTGTTCGTGTTTATGTGTGTGTGTAGTCGTAGCCGGCGTCGAGTACTAGTTGTAGTAGTGACCTCCGACAACAAGCGGCGACCAGAAAAATGTGAAACAAGTTTTATGGCTGCTGCAGCACAGATATTTATTATTTTTTAATCAAAGGCAAAGCCAAAGCCAAAGAATTTATACAGAGTTGTTGCATTCCTTTGCCATGATGCGGCGGCTTACCGCAGCCTCTGTGCTCTGTGCGCTGTGCTGCTCTGCCTGCAGCTGGCTGCTATGCATTCTTCATTTTGGGTGTTGCCAGAGATGTGAACTTTTTTTCTCTCTCTCTCGCCTACGCTTTGAGGCTGCTTTCTATGCAACTTTTCTGCATTATGCTATGCCCACGCATATCTGCGAATTCGCAAAATCAACTTTTGCATACACTGTCACAACACAAGTATGCTGAGACAAATGTATGTATGTATTTATCTATGTATGTACATATGTATGAATATGTTGTTTGTGCTGAGAACGCGCGCATTTTGAAGGACACAAGTTCCTTCACCTTTCGGGCAAAGACGGCGTCACAACAGAGCAGAATAACACAACACAGCACAGCATAACAACATGACAACAACAGCAACAACAACAATAACAAGAACGTCAACAGGCTGGCTTACTACACTATTTACTATAAGCTCTCCACTACCAATGCAAATTCTTTCAGCACAAGTTCTACAAAAACAATAACCACAGACCCGCCACTAACTTGTGCTTGTATGTATTGTACATTTGTGAATGTGTGCATGCATTCATTTGCCGTAATTATCAAAACTCTCGCGCTCTCGCTCTGGCACACACTTGGTTGCTCTTTGGCAATTATGCTGCTCTCTGCTCTGCATCTTCTTGTGAATGGGCTGCATTGTTGGTCCCAGACGTTGTTGTTTTCTCAAGTGTATACGCATGGGAGTGTGTGTGCGAGTGTGTTGAATATAGCGACAAATGTTGGCCATTTTAAACTGAACTTTAATTATTGCAATCAATATTTGATTTGAATTTGTATCTTTGTGTTGCAGGCGGCTATTCTGCAACAGACCTTCCAATACATTGTGGATCTGGAGAATCAGAAGACACAGCTGCTGACGCAGAACAGCGAACTGAAGCGTCAGGTTGGGGAGCACGAGGCGAGTGGCGGTGGCGCCTCCGGCGACAACTACAACAGCAACAATGCCAACGAATCGACAAGCGGCGGCAGCAGCAACAACAACAACAACAGCGGGGCAAGTGCGGTGGCAATCAAGAAGCGCAAGCTGACGGACAACGTCATCAACATGCAGACGATTAGCGATAGCTCCGACGAGGGTCTCGGCTCCATGTCCCCCGAACCCATGACCCTGCTCTCGGGCGCCAATGGGGGCGTGGCAGCCGCCGGTGCGGCAGCCAACAAGTTGAGCAATGCCAGCATCATCGCTGCCAAGGAGATGCTCGAGACGAAGAAGCAGCTGGAGAAGGAGCGCAGCATGCGGCGTCTGCTCGAGGATGAGCTGCAGATGATCAAGCGGCAACTCTACAGTGTTGCCACAGCGCCGCCAGGCACCGCGGTAGCCGCCGCGGCCAACAGCAGTGGCGCCTACATTCCACGCGAGGTCATCGAGCACACGGACAACTTTGTGCGTGCCGAGGAGCTGGAGGAACTGGGCGGCACCGTCTCCTATGTGGAAATCGACGAGATGACCGGCCAGCAGCAGGTGGTGGTCTGCTCCAGCATTGAGGAGCTTGAATCGGACGCAGCGGCCGAGATCATTTCTGAGGATCAGGTGCACGAGGAGGTCATACTGTCGTCGAACAGCTCGACGGAGTCGGAGAACGAGGTGAATGTGAATGCCATTGCCAAAGCCTATGCCGAGGGCATGAGCACGCCCATCTTGCAGGCGATCAAGGCCACGCCCAAAGTGGAGGTGGAGCGCATCAATGAGAAGATCGTCAAGGTGAAGACGGAGAAACTGGATCAGCCTGGATCAGTGATGGGCGCCACGGCGGTATTCACGCGTTCCCGTCAAAATCTCGAGACCATTGTGGAGGCCATACGCCACCTGGAGGGAGATCATCTGTTTGCCGATGGGGATCAGCAGCACAAGCTGCAGCAGCACTATCAGCAGCAGCAGCAACACCACCAGTCCCAGTCCCAGTCCCACTCCCAGCACCATCATCACCATCAGCAGCAGCAGCAGCAGCAACAGCCGCAGTCGCTTCATCAACAACAGCAGTCGCACCATCAGCTGATTGCCACCACAACACAGGGTGGAGGAGCACATCGATTGGCGCAGGATGCACCGCTGGCACTGACCACGGGCAAACAGCATGCGGCACTGGCGGAGCTGACACCCTACCTGCAGATCAAGGGCAACAAGCAGGTGATCATCACGGCCAAGTCGGCCAAGGATATAGGCAGCATATCCACGACCCGCGTAACGCCAACGGCCATTTTCAAAGTGCAGACAAGGGATTCGACGTCAGCGGGCACGAGTCATCATTTGGGCAGCAGCAGTCATCCTGTCACCATAACCACATCTCTCAAGCAGTGTCGTCCCGGTGTCATTGTTGCCAAGCAGCTGCCGTCGTCCTGATTGCCCACTAGCAGCAGCAGTAACAGCGCCTCTCTACTCATTGAAGCGGCAACAGCAACAACACGAGCTAGTATTAAAGGCGCTTGCAATAACATAGCAGTAACAGCAGCAGCAGCAGCAGTAGCAGCAACAGCAACAGCAATAACAGCCACTCCTACACATTTACATAATAAGCGGCGCAGCAATGTTAAGCAACAACATTGCATTAACAGAGCTGTTAGGCGACGCTGAGAGATTGCAGCTTTTAGCTTGCATAAAGCTCAATAGAGATCGCATTCGCACTCGCTGTTAAGATCCTGCTGTTGTCACCAACATTAAAATGGCAATTGTATAAAATGAGAGAGTAAACAATTTTTGTGCAGTTAACAAATTGTTGATTGGTTTTCAGTTTCAGCACATTTTCCAAGCAAACAAATAGAACAGTACAGAACTCACAGCCACTGTAATTTAATGCAAAACACAAACAAACAAGAAGAGAGAATAAATCTTTGTTCATTTAATGGTTAAGTTAATGTGAGAAAAAGAACGAAATAATAATAATAATAATAATAATAATAACAACAACAACAACAGGCAGTAACAACAAAACAGAGTACAAAAACAAAATAGACATAAAATGTTATGATTTTCTGTTTATTACAACACACACACACACACACACACCCATAAACATACAAACATCAAATAGAGCAAACTAAGAATACTAAAATATAAAAATATGCGAAAACTAAACAAAAAAAAAGTTACAAAAAAAACAACAAAAACAACTAACAATTATGAGGAAAAAAAACAAAAAACAAAATGGTACATGCTTAGCACACATACATATGCATTTGCATGATGTAAAGATGTATGATGAGCATGCTGAACTCTATAAACACCATCGCATTAATTTTTACATTTTTAAATTATTTTCTATTATTTAATTAATTTTAAGTTTACATTTATTATCAATTATTATTATATATTGTATGTATAAATCCTACAAAATAACTAATTGTATTTTTTTTCCTTTATTTGCCCAAAACAAAAAACGAAACAAAACACAAACAAAACAAATAGCAAGTGACATTTTTTGGATTGGAATTTATTGAGTTTTTGTTGATTGTATATCTATATCTAATTGTAAGAGAGAGTGCGTGGTAAGAAGTGAAAATCGTTTATTATATAAACTACACCCACACACACTCGCATATATATTTATATATATATAAATATATGTATACTTTATATACATAAATACATGCAAAGTACATACGACATAAGCTAATGCAACATTACATAATATTACTACTAAATACAAGTACATTAATTATGCATATATATACATACATAAATCCATACATAAATACATACAAATAAATAAATTGCATAGATACAATATGTATTATGCCTTAGAACCTAAGTGCAAGCAGCAAGAGTTCAGAGTTCAGAGAGAAGAAGCGAGAGGAAAAAATAAAATAAACGCATCCTTCGTATCAAATGCCCCATGCATGTGTGAGTGTGCGACAGATATAGAGAGAGTGTAGACCAGCCTGCAGCATCTCTCTACTAAGCCGCCGGGACGCTGCGCCCGCCAGCCAGAGCAGGTAGCTTTTTATCAGGCAACGACACATAGTGTCTGTTCCCTGACCAAAGCCCGTGGCGCGCAACGTAGCAACGGCTTGGGCCCCACAACGGAGAGAGAGTTTGAGAATGATGGAGAGAGCGGCGCTCCACCCATACACACACGAACACACTTGCACATGTATTAGGCATTTGCATACTAAGAGTGCGTATTTTGCGTTGCAGGCGTTATCAAATTTATAGCAAAACAACTACAACAACCACATGATTACGCATTATATAAGCCAGATCATAAATACATACAACAACATATTACTACGTACATTCATGCTCTATATAAACAACAAACAAAATACATTAAATAATTACAAAAAAAATACGAAAAAAATTATGTCAAATAAATGGTTTTTCCTTTTCCCCTCAAATAAATTCAATTGTGCTTTTTATTATTATACGTATATTTATATTTGTTTAAAGCGTGGAAGGGATTTTGGCATTCGTCTTATTTACACACATGTGTCCACGGGTTCAAAATACGTTGGGAACTTGATTGCTATATGCTATAATCGCCATTGGAACAATCTCAGGCTGATTGTAAAAATTCTTGCTTAAAAAGAAAATTTTAGATTAATGGAATAATTTAATATACATAAAACGTATTCTTATTGCAAGTTAAAAATGCTAGAGCTGTTCCTCCTCAATTTGTAAATCTGTTGTGAAAACGTACATGTCCCTGCGCCTGGCGAATAACAGCTCCTGGCGCTTGGGATGTGAAGCCAGCGAGTGCACCACGCCTCCATTGTCACCTGCAAGATAGAAGATGTTTAATAAAAGCAATATGTGTACAACAAAAAGTTGTTTACTTATGCGAATGCGCTGCAACACTTTTGCCTCGACTAGATCCCAGATATAGGCGTAACCCTCGCTGGAGCCGGCCACAATGTGGGCATCACTCTTCAAAATACCGCACTCGATGTGATAGTCATCTGCCTGGTGCCCCTTGTATTCGTTAAGCAGACCACCAGTCTCGCAGTCTAGCAGACGCACCGTACTGTCCTGGCAGCCAGCCACCAGGCATTGCTCATCGCGCGTTTGCGCCAAATATGTGACCGGCTCTCCGATCTTATCGCAGGTCATTTCCCCCATTCGAATGTCATAGTGGCGCACACAGCCATCCAGGGAGGCGGCATAGATTTTTTGCTCATTTGTCAGCACTGCTGTAATGCAATCCCGCGCTTCCTTCATAACTTGCACGGGATCGAGACGCCGGGTGCGAATGTCCCAGCACATGACTGCATTGTCCCGGCCGCCGGAGATCGCTATTGAGGAATCCTCGTTAAAGCGGACGCAGCGCACGCCTCCAGCATGACTGCGCAGTCGACGCACAGGAGTACCTGCCAAGCATCCGATGAATAAGTTTAATAAATATATAATGGAAGAGTTCTCTCACCTGTTGATACGTCCCAGTATATGATACTTTTGTCCAGGCTTGCAGAAACTATATAGCTGCTATCGCAGCTACCGACAGCATCAGTTACTTCGTCAGCATGACCTCCATAGGTTTTCAGAAGCAATCCCGAGGCTGGGTTCCATAGTTTTACCTTTTTATCTGAGCCGCAGCTCATGCAATAAGACCCGTCCACTAAAATCAAAGTGACTTTGTAACGCTTAACCCAACCAACTTTATTTATGACCAAACTTACCATTATAACGTACTGCACGCACCGCTCCCTGTTTACAGTCGATGGTTTTACTGCAGTTAAATTTAAGAAACTCTGGCATTTATTTTGATTATATTTGTTGTAGGACACAGAGTGACCGTAATTTGACATTTAAAATATACTATTTTACTTCGAAAAATATCCCTTTTTCCAAATGCATTAAGATACTTCGAGAAATATCCCAAAATACCTTTGAATGGTAAAAAATTTTATTGTTCAAGAATGTGCGGCGATTGTACATAGATTTTTCAAATATTAAAAAAAAACATACCGTATGAAGTTTACCAAGGGAGTAATTATGGAAAGCGGTATATATCGGTATATTTGACGACATAAAATAGTATATTTCGAAGTTCAATTTGCGGTTACGGTGCATGGCAAAGCAAAATGCCAACAATAATAAATAAAAGCAGCGGCAACAACAAAAAGTCAGCGCAACACCAGTTTTCCAATAACAAATAAACGTAAAATACTGAAAGAATTAACATAAAAAACCATATTAGGTTATTAAATATTTAGAAAGTGATGTAAACTATTAAATCATAATAAAGTAATAAACGCGTAAAGAAAACGACGCAAATTCCGTGGCACACGCAGCAAGCACGTGCGTTGGTTGGCGGGGGAGGTGAGGCGCGCTACTTTGGATGCTACGCAATAAGACAGAAAGCTACGCAATTTCTGCTGCCGCTGTAGGGCGCTACGCACCTGCCGAAACTGGAAACGTCGATGCGGCGGCCGCTGCTGCTGACGTGTGCAAACGAGTGCGAAGTGACGACAGGATATTAAAAGGCAACAACAACAAGTAAAAGAAGAACAACAACAACGACGACAGCAGTTGCAAACTGCACGACAAAATTAACGAAGTGTCAGTGCAATTGAACGACTTGAAGTACGCATACACACAGAATAGAATACAAAAGGCAAATGGCAATAAGAGCAACAGCAACAACGCAAACACAAACGGCAGTAAAAAATGCAGCGCCACGGAGAGCGCAGCAGATTGCATAAAAATCCTGCTCAAGAATAAGAAGTGCACAAACACAAACATACACACACACAAACGCACATAGAAAAGCGCGACAAAGCAAAACAAGAAGAGAGCCAAGAACAGCAGCAGCAGCAAACAACGACAACAACAACAGCAACATTGAAAAAAGGGCAAACAGTGCGCGCACAAACAAGGTGGAAAGTAAAAAAGTTGTTTGTCAACTTGTGGCGTCCATTGCACACTACACCCGCGAACGCCTCCGCGCCCTTGTCCCCCGCAATATAGCGCGGCTGCCACTGCGACTGCTGTTGCTGCCGCTCAGCTCAAATGTTGCAGCAACAAAGTGTCTGGCTGTACTGCTACCAAGTGGAAGTGCAAGTCCGCGTCCAGTGTGCATGCAACAGCGCCTGCGGCCAGTGCTAAGTGGTTGTCTCAAAAGCACATAGCACTTGAAGAAGCAGCACCAGCAAGTGAAAATCAACAACCACAATAACAACAACAACTACAACATCCATCGACAACAATTCGTTTAGCGTCGTCCTTTTTTTGCCATGTCGACGGTAACACGCAGCGCGAGCGCCAGTCCTTGCATGGCCCTCAATGGCATCATCGATGCCAGCCTCTTTCCGCTCAAATCCACCTCCGATGTGGTCAATCTCTTTCGGCGCGCCCTCACCAGCGCCATAGAGCCCGATCTGACGCTGCTCTCCATTGTCGTTGGCTACATCGAGCTCTCGCTTACCACGGGCGAAGCGGCTCAAGCAGCACAAGCAGCACAGGCGACCCTAGGTTCGTATCATTTCATTCATGCAATGTTTCCAAATAGCCAAATACAAAAAAGTAATTCTGTCGAATCCTAAAAGTATGCTGCATTTTTCTGACATTAATACAAAAGTGAATTTCGTGAGAAATTGTGAATAGTTAAAAAAAAGTTAAACTAAATAGCAATTTACAAAAATAAATATTTAGGCGTGTTCCGCTTTTTAGCTTCGCAAACCTAAAACAAAACATATATATCTCTAAATTAACACATATATACAACTTAATAAAGTTGCTTTATTTGTTGCTGAGTTCTTTATACACATATATTTTTAGGACAATTGTACATTACATTGTTGTCTAAATGAAATTTTAAATTAATGAGAACCAACTTTGTAAAATATAAAAATTTCAAGAATAATATTTAACAAAAAGAGTTTATAATAGAAACAAATGTAGCTTAAATTTGAACAAAATCATAGCATACTTTTAAGAGCATAAAATATCTTTGTATTGGGAATTTCTAAGATTTGCATTAGCATTAATAGATTAAATATTAAATATATTAATATCAAATTAAGGGAGTTCCTTTATTAATAATCTACTTGTTACACCATTTAGGCAACAGCAGCGATGTCATCATGGGTAACAGCGTACCCTTTCCGGTGGTCACCCACGAGCTGATAGCTGGACTCTATAAGAAATTCCAGACAATCTTGTCGGTGGTAGACAAACCAAAGCCACATCGCCAGGCGACGCGAGATATCATCAAGAAGGTGTCGGATGTCATATGGAATTCCCTGATACGCAGCAGTTACAAGGATCGCGCACATCTGCAGAATCTCTACAGCTATTTGTCCGGCAATAAGTTGGATTGCTTTGGCGTTGCTCTGGCCACCACTGCCGGCTGTCAGTTGCTTGGCTATCGAGATGTGCGCCTGGCCATTTCCGAGGATCATGCCTGGGTAATGTTCGGCCAGAAGCATGTGGAGAGCATCGAGGTGACCTGGCATGGCAAGGGCAGCGAGGATAAACGTGGTCAGGACATTGGCGCTGGCATTGAGTCCGGCTCCTGGCTGTATTTAGGTGGTCTGGCCGTTGTCTGTGAGCGCGGCATGGAAGTGGCTGCCATCTGTGTGGCTCTGAACATTTCGTTAAGTGCAAACAGCGATTGTGTTGAGGTGGCTGAGCTGCAGCAACAGTTGCTCTGGCTGCTCTACGATTTGGGACATCTGAAGCGTTATCCAATGGCTCTTGGGCTGCTTGGCGAACTGGAGGAGATCAATCGAACACATCGCAGCATCAGTTGCGAGCAATTGTTTCGCGAGGCCATCGAGGCATCCCGCACGTTTTATCACAATCATCATGTATATCCGCACATCTTTCAGGGCAACTACTACAATCGATTGATCAAGTATCGCGAAGCCTTTGCGGCCTGGGCCAATGCGGCGGATGTGATACGATTGTATACGTATCAGTGTCGCGACGATGAGGAGATCTACAAGGAGTTGCTAGACATTGCCAACGAGCTAATACCCTATGTGATGAAGACAGAAAGTTCCGGCCATTCGGCGCGCAGCATTCTACGCGATGCGGAAGTGTTTGCCAATCTCTTGCGTTTCTATGACGGCATCTGCCAGTGGGAGGAGGATAGTTTGACGCCCATTCTACACATTGGTTGGGCCAAGCCGCTGGTGAACAACATTACCAAGTTCGATTATGATATACGCTCGCAAGTGGTCATCAAGTTGCCCGAGGATCTGGAGGCTGAGGAGGCGGCTAAAAAAGCAGCAGCAGCAGCAGCAGCAACGGCAGCAGCAGCTGCTGCTGAGGAGGGCAACAATAACAATAACAACACGGTTGTTAAGAAGGATGAGGTAAGTGTAGATTGAAATAATTTTAGTAGCATAATTTCCAAATTGAGCTCTTTCACAGAAGCCCAAGTCAGAGCTACCCACCACATTGGCAGATCTGACAGCTGCCTGTGGTGAGAAGATTTTGAATCCAGATTTTTTGCTGCAAGGTGGCGGACAACCATTCGCCGATCAGAAACAACAAACAGTTGCCGAGGAAACGAACAGCAGCTGCAGCAGCAGCAACAACAATGCAGACAAGGAGGCTACAACAATCACAACTACAAGCAATGGCGGCACTGTGGCGCAGTCGCCGTCAAGTGAGGCTAGCAACGCCCCAGAGCACAAAGAAGCTAAATTAGAGGAGAGCGCCAGTGTTGCTGAGCAAGTGACAAGCACGCCGGTTATCGATGATTACGATCCATTTGAGATCATGCTAAAGCGTCCAGTGATCACGCTGTATAGCCAGAAAATGAAGGGCCTCAAGGATCTGCTGCTGGCCGAGAAGCTCAACACCCACGCCATATCACTGCAAGTCACGGCTCAATCGGTGGCTTCGCGCAAAGTGCGTGGTGCGCCAGACAGTCGACAGCCGGCCACAATATCGGCTACAATTACGGCTATAGCGTCCACGGAGGGCGGCCTGGGGGGAGGCACTGGATCGAGTGCATCCTCGGGGGCTGGCGATTCAATTGCTGCCTCGCGACCGAAGCGTACAAGACGCGAGTAAAACCGTAGAAATTTGTTGTTTGTATTTATATATATATAGATATATGTCGATGTATGTATGTATATCGTATATTGTATATGTAGTTGGCTTGCAAATCTAACGGGCGGCAAGTGCGCTACTCTTTGGGTTTGCCAGCGACATTTATTGGCATTAATCCTTTACTATTATGCATATATATATGCGCTATCAATATTTTTGATGTTCGATGTGTATTTATGTAGTTTGTAAGCGCGAAACAAAACCGTTAGAGAACGCTTAGCGTTTTAAAAGAGATACACCAACACTTACACCCAACACACATACACCACAACACAACACAAAACACATTCACACTATGCTCTCGACTACTTATAGAGGTGGGAGAAAGAATAGAAAGTGATTATCGAGGGAGTAAGGCGCAAAACTCGCTTCTTTCGAGACACACGCTCTATTCGTCATCACCTTAACGTATTGTAATTGTATTTTAGTCTGTTAATATTGCTTAATTAATTTTTTGTATTTATTACTGCAAATTGTTTCCCCACAAAACCCCCCAATTTTTGCTTAAGCTCAAGCGTAACTTTATTGGTGCTCTTCTTGATAAATTGAAATAGTGTACAAGAAGGTATATATTTCTATGTGTATCTACTACTTTATGCATTTTATGAGGCTAAGCTGTTTTTAATTTTGTTTACAGAAAGCAGATATATCTGAAACACAACCGCAAACATAGAACATTTATTATTGCAACAGAAAACATATTTAACACTTCCTCTCTATATGTGATACTGTTTTTTCTAGAAAGCTTTCATATACTTATTATGTACTATATATACGTATCTAATAATACACTTACCATAATATAAAACAAAACATAAACAAGCATATTTATCAAACACTACTTTACTTAAGCACTCACACTAATAAGGGCCGTGGAAGGGACGCGGCATGCACTTTTTAAATAATCGATCAAAGATCCAATTGCTAATTACCAGCTAACCGAAGAGAGCTATTTTATTTTGTTAACCTTTCGATTAGTACTGTACAAAAACAAATTAAGCAAACCGGAGCTTAAAACCAAATTGTTAAATGATGATAATAAGCATTAATTTTTTTTATTTGTGCGTCGTGCGTCTGTGATGAATAATATATAGAGCAGCAAAGAGAAATGAGAGGAAGAGAGAGCAGAGCGATTATGCCCCTTAACAAAAAAACGAATAACTAAGTAAACCAGAACAAAAACCACAACAGAACACAAATCGAACAATGAGTTCAAATGGTATTAATTAATCAATTGTATGGTGTTTTATTCCTTTATAAAAGTAGCATACTTAAACTAAAACAAAAGCAACAAATCTATATTAATACATATGTAGATATATTTTGGCATACAAAATTTTTACAATAAGCGTGAAGAAACAAACAACAATTTTTTGGCAAACAAAACTAATTCCTTAAAAACAGCAAATAGCCTATAACAAAAGAAGCAAAACATGCAATAAATCAAAAGCATACAACAAACTATTTATTATCAATGTTAAAAGTTACATATATTTCAATTGCTCAATAACCCTATTAGCTTGAAAGTCAAATACCCACAACTCAAAATGTTATAAGAAAAAAAAATAAATGCATCTTTCAAAAAGCAACAGTCAGCACGTGAACTTTAAATAAGCCAATGGCTCTTGAAAACCGGGTGTTATCGATAATGCAAACACATATATCGGTATTAATATCAATCGAATACCAAAGTAATATAATACCATTTTCTGAATGCCATATTTTCGAATTAAAGTATATTTTTAAATTAATCTTGCGGTCACTCTGCATCACTACACAAGTGACTCGGCATCATTTTGGCAAGCGTCAAAAATAAATAATTGAAAATTGTAGAACAATTGAAGTTTAGTTTGCAAAATATATAAAAAAATGTCGGCGCCCGATAAAGAGAAGGATAATAAGGAGGAAACCAACCAAAAAAGCGAAGACTTGGGCTTACTAGAGGAGGACGATGAATTCGAAGAGTTTCCCGCTGAAGGTGAATAGTTGTACTATTTTTATTTGCTTAAAAGTGACAACCGATTTGTGTTGCAGATTTTCGAGTAGCTGATGATGTCGAGGAGCCAAATGTTTGGGAAGATAATTGGGACGATGATAATGTGGAAGATGATTTCAGTCAACAACTAAAAGCACATTTGGAAAGCAAGAAAATGGAGACATGATTTCGGTCCGCGTTCGTACCTAACCCCACAATGAGCGTAAACAGTTTACAATTAGCAATAAACAAAAGGATATATTAAGATAAATTTCCGTTTTCGACAAATAATTCATTTACAAAGGTTTTCATATTTTCAGCCAGACACTGATCCTCATCTATTTTCTTCTATAACGTATTCCTATTCTACTCCAGCTGCTTTATTTGGATGGAATATATTAAGATAGATTTCCGTCTTTGCCAAATAATTCATTGACAAAGGTTTTCATATTTTCAGCCAGACACTGCTCCTCATCTATTTTCTTCTGCAACGTATTCATATCCTGCTCCAGCTGCTTTATTTGGGTGCTTTTTTGCTCTATAAGTTCTTGTAGCTCCTGACAATTTTGTTGTTCCTTGGCTGCCTGTTCTTCCATTTGTAGATTGCGTGCTTTGTAACTAGACTCATTCTGCTGGATCATCTTTAGCATTTTAACTTTTGTGTCCTGTAAACTTTGATGGTTTACCACCAGATTTTCATGGCTCTTTTCCATAAGCTCCTTCGTCTTTATGCTATTCTTAAAACCGTTAAGCACATCTGGAGGCAGCACATTGAAGGCTTTGTTGATTTCATTGTTTAATTCTGAAATGCTTTCGATTTCAAGGCGCCGCTCATTAAATATCTGCTCGTGTTTCTCTATATCCAATTTGTAGTTCTCAGTTTGAGCGGCCAGCTGCTTTGTCTCCCTAAAAAGCAAGTAAGTTATTAGGGTACTTATTAGGAAAGTGTAGTAAACTTACATTTTAACTGCGGCAACTTCGCTATCCAGCACTACCAGATTGTTTAAATGGTTTAATTGACTTTCCACCTCGGACAGTTCCTCCTCTTCTACATCTAAATTCGATTGCAGTTGTCTCAAGACTTTCAACTGCGCATTTAGATCAGCCTTCGCTCCTGGCAATTCGTCACGCAGGTTTTTAATGTTGGCCTCGCATTCGCTGGCTTGAATCTTATCTTGGACTCCAGACTGGCTCTTCTTTTCCAATTCATTTCGTTTGATTGTAATGGCAGCGTTTAATGTTTGTTGCTCATGGATGCGCTCGATTATCGGTTGAATAATCGCCTTTTTGTGCATTTTGTAAAAGCACCAGTAGTTGAAAAGTACATCCAGTGTGTTCAGCGTCTTCTTGGCCGCTGCAAAAAAGTTTTGCGATTATTATTTGTTATTTATGTAGACGTTTGGCAAACATACTCGGCTGTATAATATCAAAGTAGGTGTATGTCTTGCCAGGAAAAGATATTTGCAATATGTTCTGGACTTGCCGGCACAGCTTGCTTAAAAATATGCGTTTTTCCTTTGATGTGTCGCTATCTCCACTCTCGATGTTGTACGGCGGTTCGACTCGAAATCCAAAGGCCCGCAAGCAGTTTATTAGGATGCGAGTGAGAAAGGTTTCTGTGGGATTTGCAATATCAGTTGGGCGCACATTCAGCTCAGGGAATAGTGAATTGGCTGCCTTGCAGACTTGCTCCATTGCAGCGCTGTTGGCGTTGGCGTTCATGGTCCCGCTTTAAATTGATTCCAAATAACGTGACCGTAGTTGATTTGCATAATATACTTTACTTTATATTTACATTTTATTTTCGAAAATATACCGCAATATACAGACAGCTTAATAATTACAAATATTGAAAAAATTCGAAAATTAAAAACGCTCAACCGCTTTCTTTTATACGAATGAAGGTGAAATGAGGACATGAACTCTTTTTAGTTTTTTAATGCCTTTACTTTACTTTTACTTTCCAACGATACTATTGGTTTTTGGTTATATATCGATATATGTATTTTGGCATTTTAAAACATTTCAGTGTTGTAAGCGCGCTTAGATTCAACAAACGGCGTAACGACTTTTGAAATGCAGCTGCCATAGGAACGAGTTGTTGTTTAATGTTTTTCACTCAGTTTATTTCAAAACAATGGCGTCTTCAAGCGCTGTGGAAGATGAACGACTAACTGACTCGGATTTATCCGATGATGAGGGTATATACTTAGAATTGCAATAGTAATTTGTCTAATGTAGATCACTTCATATAATTAGAGCACAAAGAGGAGGTGAAACCTGAGGAGATACGTCCGGCTACACCACGTCCTACTTATAGCGATGAAGAGCTGAACCAACTGGTTGAGTATATTCAACGCATGACCATACTGTATTCACTGAATCAAAGGGACTGGCATGAGCAATCACTGGATATTATAAGACGTTGGCTACTTGAGGTCAACGAGCCCTTGTTAACCATATTCTATCAGGGTAATAAGTTGACCGCCTTTCTGGGTTTTCCCACAGACCCTGTGGATGACATAAGCTACTTCCTGCGCGATGAACCCAACGAAATATTTAGCGTCGAAGGCTTCCACGACGAGATTCACTTTGGTACATTGCACAGCGATGTGGATGGTTGCTTAATGTATTTGCTGGAGCGTTTCTATGCGCCCAGATTTCGCAATTACAACGATTGGAATGACAGTCTGCGGGCTCGCTTTTGTGCCAGTCTGGACAGGCTACTGGTTTTTCTCTGTGCCATGAACTCGAAAATTGGTGGCGTTACGACGCTCTATGTGCCCTTTGTACTGCATCAGATTGGTGGCGAGGTGATTGTTTGCGACAGAGCTTTGTTCAAGAATCTGGAGAGCATTGCCGTCTACTGGACCACGCAGATTCGCACACTGTTGGGTGATCGCACTCTGGTGGTGCCCAATGATCTGGCTACAGTGCGAGATGAGTTTGAATTCTGGGAGTATCGTTGTGAGTATTTCTGATTCATTTCGAAGAGCTATATATTAAATTTAGTGACCAGACTGTTGTTGTTTCTACTCAGCTCTAGTATGCTTTTAAAATTCGGCACACCTTCTCTCCAATCGAATTCTTCTTCCTTGTCTCTTAATTGCAGTAGAGGTGCTGCAGGGTCTTAATTCCCAGCTGATGCAGTTTGATGTCCAGCGCGTCTTCAAGGTGCTGCGCCAGTGGCATTCGGTGCACGTGCCACAAATTGAGCAGCTCATTGAGGTCGCCAAGTTGGAGGAGCAATTAGCTGGATCCAATATGAAATATGTGCATCTGCTTGTAGCTTCCTGTGACCAAATCGATGAGGCAGCTAGTCCAGCGGCTGTGACGAAGCTGTTGCCAGGTATCATCCACTTGCTGCACTTCATTTGGCTGCACTCGGAGCACTACAAGAGCACTGAACGAATTACGATACTCTTTCGCAATCTGAGTAATCAGATCATTAAATATTGTACGGAGCAGATCAAGCTGGATGATATTCTAGGTGGTCGTCCACGGTTCGGCATTCAAATGTGCAACCTTTCGCTGGAATGCTGCCTGGCCTACAAGGAGCATGTGACTCAGCAGCAGGAAGTGGGTTGGCAATTGGACCAGGGCATTGTTTTCAATCATGTGAATGCGTTTATGGAGCGTCTGGGTGATCTTATGGATATCTGTGAGTCGATGATTGTATTTGGACGTCTGGATGAGATGGAGAACATAGAGAGGGCACAATTTAGTGGCACCAATGGCGAGCAGCTGGAGCATATTGCCCTCCATGTGGAGCAACAATTCTTGGCCGCACTCGACCAGCTACGTTGCTCTGGCTCCAAGCAACTGATGCTGAATGTGTATCGTGGCGAGTGGTACGATCAGGTGGCCAGCTATCGTCGTAGGGTGCAGCACATGGAGGAGACTCAGCAGCGTCTGATCTCCAGTGTTTTTCGTCGGGTTTGCAATGTGGAGGAAGCACTGGAGGCATTGAATGTGCTGCTTTACTTCTCGTACCACGCCACATTGCGCCAATGCTATTTGCGGCAGGTGATTTACGTTTGGCAGCTTTTCAGCCAGGACATGGATGAAACAACGCGGCAGCTGTTGCAACAACATGGCAGCCTGCAACAGCACGAATCCTGTCTGCCACCACATGCTGCTCGTTCGCTCGCCTATCGCATCAACTTGGAGCGCCTGACTTGGATCTACCAACGTTTGCTCAGCAGCCGCAACTCCTGGTTGCCTTCGGTGTCTCAAGCCGCTGGGGTCATTGCCAAGTTTGAGCTGCTGCGTGAGAGCTTTGAGCGAGAGATGCACAACTCGTACGACAGCTGGCAACAGTCTTATGCCAAGATCAGCGGCAATCTTGGCCAACGACTCGATCGTCATCTGCTGCTGCGCGGCAGGCAGCCCAAGGCCTTGCTGCAGTGCAACATTGATGCGACAGTGCTGCAGCTCAATCGGCAGGCCGAGCACTTTGAGCGTCTGTCCTTTGCGGTGCCTGCTCCCATTAGGAAGATCTATGAGCGGCACGAGACACTCAGCTATGTGTACAATAGTGTGGTGCAGCTGTGCATTGACTACAATCGCATCATGCATGCTTTGACGGATCGGGAACGCAAATTGCTGCGTCCATTGATATTTGGCTGTGATCGCCAGCTTGCGCCGGGCATTTTTAGGCTCACCTTTGGCGCCATTGTTGAGCCCAGTGATGGCTACAGTCAGTGGCTGGAGCATTGTGTGGAGCACGTGGAATATCTGCGTCAGACCGTCGAGATCTACAAACGAGCCAATCGCCAAATAGTTCGCAACTGCGAAAAGATTTGCGATACGATTATGCTACGCCTCAATTTCAGTGGCGCCATCGACATCTCAGTCTTTGAGCAGCAGCTCAGCAGCTGGCTGAACCACGGCAATCGATCCCTGCGCCTGCATTACAACAACATTGTGGACATTATGCTTGCTGTAGCCCGAGAGTTTGAGGATGACGAAGAGGAGGTAAGGGGAAGCCGTAGAATAATGGATGAAAAGAAGCAAGTGTTATTTATTGTAATGCTTTTAACAGGTAAACATACCAAACATTGTATTATGATTGGCTCATTCCCCCATTTATTTATTCTTACTTTCTACAACATATATTTTTTTCTTTTTTCCCTCCGAGTCTTTAACTGCATAGATGCTTTTTATAGAAGCCTACCCAAAGGGTAAAAGGGAACAGGGAAAAGAATGCATTTCCGACCCCACAAAGTATATATATTCATGATCAGCGTCAATAGTCGACACGATATAGTGATGTCCATATATCGGAATATTTATAGTATATTGTTGGTGTATTCATGTGAAATAGTATTTCTTGGTGCTATAAATGGGTGGCGCCTATCTCACAGTCGAGTACACTCGGGACTAGTTTCAAATGGAATGTCCATCTGTATTAGCAATACTAGTTGGGGCTTTTAGTTCGCGAAAGACTATTGCCAACGACAGATTGCATTTGGAATCTAAAGAAATGTCAGATTCAAGTTGCACTTTTGCAGAGCTAAGTCGACTTGGCTGTTTAGTCTAATCAAGATTACGTTAAAGGGTCGGAGCAGTTTCCTGGTGATAGAGTAAAGGGAAAGATGACAGGGCTCAGCTACTGGGGATGTTGGAAAAACTAAGGAAATATATGCAGATGGCGCTTTATTGACATACAGGTTGTAATAAAACCGATTATGTGAGACCCTTTTTTGCTGTAACATTCGATTTGTCTCTTTTGCAAAGTTGAAATGGAATTCATTTAGGTTTTTAATAACTTCTGCAATTTCACCAAAAATTCACAGCAAACTCACACTTTCTTGCCTTTCATACATAGCTTTCCACTGAGTGGTATCAGTATGTGAATGTCTTTGACGATATGCTGGCCAGCGCTTTTCTCACCTGTATACGAAGTGCGCTGGAAGCGCTGCATGATGCGCTGCACAGCGAGGAGAATATGCCTCCCACGCCCATGCTAGTGATAGAATCTGATGTGCAGGACTCGAAGATTGTATTCACTCCTGATATGCAGATAATAGGCAAGCAGTTGCGTGGCATAATCGATCGGGTGAAGTGTTTGGTTGATCAATTCCCTCGACTGGGTCACAAGCTGAAGCTGCCCAAGGAGCATCGTAGGCCCGGCTTTGCCCGCGCATTTCGTGAGGATGCCGATTGCTCGGAGTTGGTGCGCAGCATCGAAGCAGAGATTGCCAGGCAAGAGCAACAGATTGCGGATTATGTGGCACACTGGATGCAGCACAGCGGACTGTGGCAGATGACGGATGAGGCATTCACTGAACGAGTGATGAGCAGTGCCAAAACGGCGGGCATCTTTGAGGGCGGCATTGAGCACTATAGTTCGCTGGCCGATGACATATCCTTTGTGGATGCCATTGTTTGTGTGCACTTTGTGCTCATCAATCAGAATCCCATCAAGAGCACGTTGCTCGACTGGATCGAAAAGTGGCAGGCACTAAACATGAAACTATTACTAAATCATGCCACATCCTTAATACAGTGTAAGTTGTGCACACTTTCATCTATTTAATTCTCTGCTAATATTATGGTATACCACAGCACTCTATCGCTACATGGAGCGCAATGAGCGCAAAGTGATGCAGGTGCCACGTACAGTGCGCGAATCAGTTATTGCCCAGCAGCTTTTCGAGCGCCTCATCAATGCATTGCCCTTGAAGCAGACAAAGTTTACGCCCATGTTGGAGCTGTTTGTGCTGCTCCACAAGTATCGGGTCACCTTGACTGATGAGATGCGTCTGCAGATTGTCGAATTGGAGACCAATTGGCTGCACTACCTGCACACTCTGGGCGAGGCTGATGAAATGCTCGACAATGAGCAGGACGACTATAAGCTGGTCTTGGCTCAGCAAGCTGACAGGTTCAGGCTGATCCTTAAGGAATTTCATGAGGACCTATTTGCAAAACTGCCCAAGAAATAAGAAATGACAAGAAAGTTGAGCTGTTTTTGGCATGCTAAAGATTTCATTGATCTAATTTACGTAAAGCGTCTACTGTTATGTATATGTAGGAAGGGAAATGCCTCCATAATTGCTTTAAATGCGGCATAAAATCAGACAACTGTATATAATAATCTGCGTTTATTCTTTGCCTAGCCTTTAAACTAAGTATTTCATGAATAAAAAAATGGTTCATGTTCAGAAATAAGTTACAATAATTTGTATTAAGTTGAGGCACTGCTTGATTCTAATACAATATTATTAAAATTATATTTACCCAAACAGCTAGATTTATATTACTATATATAATTATATATAGCTGGCAAAATGGTTCAGCAATATAATTTATATTCAGTTGCTTTTGCAGTGGAACTCCGATTGGGTTGTGTGAGCAAATTTCGAACATGTTATCGGGCTAATTGAATGAGCTGCCGCGTCTAATGGGCTTTTATGTGGACGTAGTGCCCCAGTTATGAATCTGCCGGTCAGCTATACACTTGCCTTGTGCTGCCTCGTTTGGAGCACTTTTAATTTGGCCGGGGGCAGTCATATACTTGGTGTATTTGTAAATGTGCATCGGTCACAGTTGCTCGTCCATTTGGCGGTGGCCCGTGTAATGTTGCAGCGTGGCCATCAGTTGACACTGGTCACCACATTACCACTGGAGGATGACTGGCTGAGAGTGAATCAAACGAACCTCAGGCATGTGCTGGTACCATGGCAGTTGCCGGCTGGGCAACAGCAACAGCAGCAGCACCGCACTGACAATTTTATTGAACGCCTACAGTCGACACTCTCGCGTCTGGAGTTGTCTGGGGAGCTGCTGCAACAACCGACCTGGCTGGAGTTTATGCAGCATGTGCCTACGCCTCGTTACGATCTGATGCTGCTGGGCTATCACTTCAATGAGCATTTGTTGGGCGTTGCAGCACATTTCGATTGCCCCGTGGCCATCATATCCACCCAGCAGCCCATTGGATTCATCCACAGTCTGATGGGCAATCCCGAGGAGCGCTGGTACGTGCCGCAGCCCTACGACAGTCAGCAACGAACTGGTTTCCCAGCACTTATCTTTGGACTGTTGGAAAAGTCAAATGAGTATTTCGCCAGGCAGGTCATGCAACGTATTTACAGGTGAGAGCAGAGGGAAAACAGAATGTAGTGAATTAGAGATATTTTTGTAGATTGATTCTTATGGGAATCTTAAAATATTAATATGTGAAACAATATTTACCACATAGCAGATATGAAATATAAACCACTTGTGTTTTATGTATTGCATAATTGCTGCTACTTTTATATTTGAATATATATCTTTACATAATTGTGTGTGCAAGTTAATTACCAGCTATGATTTTTTCCTTTAATGTATTTTCGATAATTTCTAATTCTTGTTGTTATTTGTGTTTTCATAAAACTGATAGCGTGTTTCATGCAGTGAAATACACATACTTAATTGTTTTTAGATAAGATTTGGTTAGATAAAAAACCGATTGAATTATTTATGTAATATATAAAAAAATGAATATATTGTTTGTGTATTAATAAATACATTTGTTTTGTATTTATAGCAAGCATTTCGAGTCGCCGCGCTATCCCGGCTTTGATGTGATGCGACGCCGAGTTGTTCTCGCACTCAACAATCATCACATGATAAGCGAGGGTCCCATAGCGCCACTGTTGCCCAGCATGCTGGACATTGGCGGCATTGTGATGGAGCAGTCAACAGTAGTTACATTCGACATGGGATTAACCAAGCCGCGGCGTCCCTTCATCCTCTTCAGCCTGGGCACACGTTTCTCTTGGCTCGCGGCGCCGAGGCATGTGGAGCAAAGCTTTGCGGCTGCTTTTGCCCAGCTGCCAGAGTATGACATTTACTGGACTTACGATGGCAGCGATGCAAGCGGCATTAACTTGACACATGCTCACATTAAGCTGGCCAAATGGTGGCCACAGGCACAGTTGCTGGCACAGCCTGGAGCTCAGCTTTTCATCACGCATGGCGGCAAAGGCAGCTTGACGGAGGCGCTGCATCATGGCGTGCCTTTGCTGGGCTTACCTTTGGTGGGCGATCAGCGTCCAAATCTGCGTAAAATGTTAAGCAAGGGTTGGGGTCTTGTGCTGGACATGCATAACATTAGCCAAGCGCAGCTGCTGAGTGCCATAAGAAGTGTGTTGAGTGACGACGGATTTAGACAGAAGATTAAAAAGGATTCGCAACTGTATCGAGATCGTCCACTAAATGCCAGCTACTTGACTGCCTATTGGCTGGAGTATGTGATCAGGCACAAGGGCGCCCAGCATCTGTACAGTCCCGCCAGGGAGCTTAGCTTCTGGCAGTATTACTTACTGGATGTACGACTTGTACTCTACCTCTCTTTGGGCCTGCTCGCCTGGATAGTGTGGTTAATGCTCAGAAAGTAGACAGGTCTGCTATCGCTGACTAGCTATATCATTTAATCGTAATTCTACAAGTATTTTATGTTTATAGTTTATATAGTAGTTATAGTTGAAGCTTACATACGTAACTTAAGTACAAATTGAATGTTAGTTATTTCAATACTTTTTGCTCGACAGTCGAAAACTGTTTCGAAAGCGATAAATTTCGGTGTGTGGTGAAACCTGCATAGATGGGCAAATCATGTTTTTTAAAGCTTATAATGCTAAAATTGTTACAAAATAATAATAATTAATATGTAAATAGATTTTTATATAGCTTAATTTTCTTTTCAATAATATACAAATATATATCATTCCATAATTTTAAAACGATTAGAAGGATTCTTGTAGCTTGAATTATTTATAAATATATTTTTAATAATAATTTCTCATCTATTGATGCTTTAAATAAAATGCATTTTGATTTGTACATTACATTTTTAAAATGTCATAATAAAATATTTTTGAAGCTCTACTCGAGGCGTTGTATATCAAATAACTATTGATTTTAACTGTTATAGAATAAATGTCCAAATAAATTGGACTATATATAAATCTTACAATATCAGCATTATATTTTTTAACTGTTTATATAATTTCTAGAATTACTAATAATTTCTGAAAATTATTATAAAGTTTTTCTAAAGTTCAGTTTTGCTTCCAAATTCATGATTTGCCCACTGCATCGCACAGTGGATAATGCTTAATTGCTTTTAATGAAATATGTCTGTAGGCATTATATGAGAGTGTGTGATGTGTGTAGTGTGTGGATTAATGTATGCACAGTTCTGGATTGCTATGTTTAAAATGGCAGCAGCTTTTCCACTTCAGACTGGATGTTGTCATCAACACTACCGCATCACAGGTGGCGCTGCTGTGGACGCGGGCAGCGTCCGCTGTGTGAATTATAGAGGCCATAGTTGCAAATGGGCGGACTGCAGTCGTTGTACAGGATGCATCTGGAAAGGATACACACACAGTTAGATGAGAATACATTGTGGGATAAGGTGATTGATTAACCTGCGCTCTGACATGGCGAAACCCTCCTCGCCATTCTTTAGACGCTGACACGTCGCATCGTTGAGGTGACAATCACACCGGCAAGTTGTGCTGAAGATGCCACGATGCCAGGTAGCATTGCTAAAGTTGCTGAAGTGCTTGGGACATAAACACTGAGAGCTGCGCTTGCGACGCTGTGGCTGTGCCGGCAGATTGACGCACTCGCATTCGGTGTGATTGGTCATAGCCACCATCTGGGCCTGGGAGCGAGAGCTGCCCGTGGCCAGCACAAAAAAGGCCAGCTCTACGATTGCCTTGGTCTTCACACTGCACACCATGGAGTCGGGACAGCAGCCAGTTCCCTCATCGCAACGATGCAGAATCGTTGCACGCGGCGCATACTGTTTCGATGTCTCGTTATTGATGTGGATGACACGGGGCTGCGGCCACTTGCAACGTGCTTCGTTGTCGATACGCATGCGGTGCAAGTTTGCCAAGTTTCCTGTGGAAAACAAACAAATGAAGTCGTTAATAAAATTCAATCGCAATATAATTACACATTATAAAGAATGAGGCATAAAAGACAATTAAATAAATTATATATGTACAACAAAAGAATATTCTTAAACTGCGCATGATGCACACTTTCCATTCATTATTGTGATTCCCATTAATACCACAGCAGAACTTTGATATAATGAGAGCTTACACAATTAAATATTTCTACATATTTATTTTAATTGAGTGAAGTACATATACGTTAATCAATCATGAATATAAGATTTGTTTTATATTATATTATATCATAATATATATTGAGTATACGAAAAAGAAAATTATAACTAAATAGTATTTTTAGCCAACATTTGAAGTTTAGTACATGATCTAATTATAATTTCGTTGCAAAAATAAAAATTCTACAAAAATTGCAAATGTTTGACAAAAATTCAAAAAATAAAATATTGTTTTAATATTTGAAAGAGCATTTTTAAGGCCAACAAGATGTAAGAATTGAATTTCACAGACAATTTTATAATAAGACATTTCCTAATTGGGCTTTTCGATACTTCTACTTACACGAGCAGTTGCTTGAGGCAGGCCAAGCTGGTTGCAGTGGCAAGTAGCATTTTACGGCAGACTAATGACTTTATGGGATAGTGGGCGTTGAATGCAACGCCGCACCGCCACACGGTCATGGCTAAGTGCAGCAATTTGCGACTGACTTCTCCCACCGTTGGGCCAGCATGCAGGAGGCAAGTTCAAAGGCAGCGCAACAGACGTGGCAGTAAGAGCAGCTGCTTGCAGCTTGCAGCCACATTCACATGCACATTGTTGAGGAACACTCATGTGGGGCACTAACAAATTGGGGGCCTTGAATAATTCATGTTGTGTATGTTGAGGCTGTCGACGTGTCGTCTGCCAATTTCATGATTCAATTGTAAGTCGCTAATGTACAGTGAATACCCGTTATGTGACTCTTCTCTGCAGCTGATTCGAATACCAGTTCGAATTCGAGTAGAGCAGTAGGCTGTTTTGTGCACACATCTGTTGCTTTGTTTGCTTTAGCAACTTTATGACTTTATTGGCTGCAGTTTGTCGGCATTTGCAACAGACGACGACGTCGACGTCTGTGATAACGGAAGCAGCATAAAATTGCGTATGCTGAAAATACTTTTTGCGAGTATTTTTATTGCCTTGGGCGACTACAAAAACAACGTAAAATATATGCAGGGCAATACAGGCAATAAAGGTGCAAACTGCTTCTGATCCATAAAACAAAAAAACACAAACAATTTTATTTTCAGTGAATGCCATCCAAAAAACGACATAAAGAAAGCCAAACACAATATTGAAGGGCGACAAAAAACGCGTGCGACCAAAACGCTAGCATTGCAAATTGGCCCAGATTAAACTGATTGGATTATTTTAATATATTTCTTTTTCGAATATTTGTTTATTTATTGTGTACGTGAAATGGCATTGAAAGGTGCAATTCGAGGCTATAATTAAGTTTACTGAACTGCGCTTAAAAACGCGCGAGAAACGCGTGCAATTCGAGTAACTTTATTAAAAACTACAACTTAACACTTCATTTTTTATTGCGTATAATGCAGATGCGATAAATATTATTTGAAAGCACCGAAGGCTACGACATTCTTGGCTTTCATTTCAATTATTTATTTCAATGATTTAATTATTAATTATCCTTGAACAAAATGTTTACTAAAATTAATCATTACTTTTTTTCCTACAGCAATGATTATTTTAAGATACAAAAATATTTTATTTATACAACGACCTCCTTTACAAATTTTTACGTTCATGTTTGGAAAGATACTTTGCCCACATTTTTTTATTGTTATGGTACTAAAACCAGTAAAAGAAGGTATTAAAATGAGTTTTTTAAGTGTGTTCAAAACGTTCATATGTTTGTTTAACTTTAGTATATGCTAAAAATAATTTAATATATTTTTTATTATTTATTTATTGTACGTAATGGAAAACAGTTACTTATTTTTAAATTAAAAAAAAATAAATATTTATTACTTTTCTTCTGGTCATTATTTAAAACTTATCACTGGAAAAAATTTAATAATTTTAGATGTAAATTTACATGCTGAATAATTTAGATTCCACGTTATAAATTTTGAAAATTTAAAGTTAAATATTATATATACAAAGATAGTCGCATTCCTCTAGCTATTCAAACGCATTGACAGTGAGTGATTCATCTGGTATTTGATTAGCGATATGCTATAGAAGCACACAAGGAAGTTGAGCCAAGAAGAAATAGCGCCAGAAAGTCAAACAGATGAGTGTTGCCATTATAAATAACACTTGAGAGGAGCTATTGAATGGTGGATAGTCTTCTCTGTATGTAAGCTCAAGAAATGTCGAACGTTGCATGCCATAGAAAATTGCATGCCTAACAATTGAATCAGTTGCAACAGCAACAGCAGCAGCAGCAACAACATTGAGCAAATATTCGAGATAACGGTTAGTAAGCAAACATGTCGCTTGGCAAATGCCAATAAACAGGAGCCAATACTCTTATGTACATATAAGAGAATTGATTGTAACCAAAAGCCGAGTTCAAGCAGCACTCAGCTTATTCGCTGTCAATGACAACAATAACAACAACAAAAATGTGATAAGAAAATTGTTGCATCATTACGCATTTAAAGTGCTGCCGGCAACCAAAGTAAAAGCAAAAAAAAAACAACAAAAAACTGCAGCAACGACAAACAGCAAGTAGCAAGTACCGAGAACCGAGTACGACTATGTTACATTGAGGCGTATCAGTTAACAATTTCCCAGGCTTAGTGACACACTTTCATTTGTGGTGACGTTGCTGTTGTCCACACGCGCCTTAACGGTTTACAAAATATATAAAAAAAAGAATAAGGTGAATAAGAGAGAGAGAGAGAGACAGGAAAAAATACGATTTTCACGCGCTTTTTAAACGGCAATTTTCCAGCCGAATGGAAGTGGCAACAAAAAAGATACACGCGATGAGCTCACATTTCATTGTCAATGCCTGCACTGGGCAGATGTTGTTGTTATTGTTGTTGTAGCTGCAGTTCATGTTGTTGCAGCTTTTGTAGCTGCTGGAATGCCCGATAGTCAGAGGCTTTTAATGAAGTAATTGGCAAGTTAAGCACAAGGCTAAAATACCACAGCATCACAGCAAACATAAAAATTAAATAAATGCCAAGTCCAGAATAACGAAGTTTGTACACACTAGCTTAAAGTTTTGTTTTTTTGGGTTAAAGCAAATGGCTTGGATTATTATTATTAAATTTGGTGACGCATTCCTCTAGTGTGACGCAGAGTTCAAGTAATCAGTACAACAATCTATGAATGGTTTTTTTATAATTAGATTTCTTTCGATCTGGCGAGCAATTTCATTACAGCTGTGCTTTTTCCCTTCAAAAAATTACTCTTTTAGCTAAGAACTCGGATTCTTTGGTATTATGCCATTAATCAAATAGCAAAAATTACTTTTAATTTTCAGTATATTGTACTCTATTTTGTATGTAGCAATAAAACAAGTAAAACATATCCGTACAACAATTCATGAATTGTTTTTCTATTACTCGATTTCTCCGGATCTGGGGAGCATATTTTTAAAGACTTAGCGAGGTTATTCCCTCCAAACAACACTCGGATTCTTTGGTATTATGCCATTAATCAAATAGCAAATATTGTTCTTAATTTTCGGAATATTGTATATGAACTCATATTTGTCCAAGAAATACAATTACCGAGTTAGCAACATAAAAAATCAATATACTTAATTCTCAAAGTAAGATACAATATAGTGTGGGTCACATCATTTCTCGAGCACCTCAGACCCAATTGTAGAATAACTCGGGTAGGCTTTAGAGCATAGCCGTAGAAAGAAGACCGGCATAAAGTGTAGTCAATAGCTGCAGCTACTCTGTTGACAAGTTAACTCGTTTTAATTGCAACGAAAGTGCACAGAGTGACAGACTAAGAGAGAAGTCGAAGCTGAAGTAGAGAAGTAGCTGGTAGAGCGGCATGGCAGAGAAAATGTTTGGCATTTGGTAGAGTTTTGGGTGGGGCAATGGCAGCAGGTTATGGGGGCTTCTTTTGTGCATATCTTGGACATTTAGAAAGTGTATCTGTATGTTTCTGGTTTTAACTGGGTTTACAGCATGGTCTTGTGCCCTTTAGCTGCCGGCAATGTTTCATCATCTACTGTTTGCAGTCACGTGCCAAGGCATTAGACCCACAAAACACCCCACTCGCAGACATAAATAAGGAAACAAGACGACGCTGATTCCGACATTGTCTTTGGCTCAGTACGAAGAGCCATTTGCTTAGCACATTTTTTATGGCTGGAACGTGATGATCATAGTACGCGAGAACTAGAGCCTGTAGGGCACAAGTTTGTCCCAAAGCAGAATTGTGGCGTTTAATGGCGCCAATGTGTGTTCTAAAAATATCAAGTTACTTACTCAATAACGTTTGATTCCGGGCATACAGCCGACGACTCTGCTTCACTCCCTCTGCGGTGCCCACTTCCTGTTGCTTCTGAGCGGTCAAAGCGCCAACTGCCTGATCCGATTGATAGCCCTCCTGCAAAAGACGAGCAAGAGTCAGAGAGTGTGAAGGAGAATATGAAAATTAAATTGCAATGCGACTCCGACAAAGTAGAAATGTTGCAACTGCCACTTGCAGCTTCCAAGCAATTTTTTATTCTCGTTGTTTTTTTTTTTTTTTTGCAATTTCCCAGGCCGGACCACCACAGTCGTACAGGCTGCACATGCAAATGTGTTCATAAAGATATGCTCTATACAGAGAGTATTAAACGGGTATATTTTTAAATAACTAGAGTATGTAGATTCAGATTCCCAAGTCAAAAACAATGCGGATAATTTAAGATTTATTCTCAGTCTTGCTCTTGCACTTTTTAATACGTCAATTGTTTTTAGTGTTTTAAAAGCGTAACTGCTAGTCTTCGCTTCTCAATCGTATACCTTTTATACATTTTCACTTTTTTATTATTGCAGTTCACGTGGCGGGTTTCATTATTATTGCACTATTTCAATATGTTTGCGCATATTTTTTATTTTTATTGAAAACCTCGAAAAAAGTGAAAATACTCGTATAAATAAAAGCAAAATATAAAATGCAAAAACCGATCTGAATTGTGTAACGCATAAAAAAACAGCAAAATATTGCCACATCCGATACATATTGTAACATTATGTTATTTAATAGATTATGAGGCTGGTTTTTTCTATCAAACTAAATACATTAAACATTATGTTGAAATATTGAAATGCACTATGCAGATTGTATTTGAGCACATTTAAGAACATGTTAGGGATAAAATCGATGCTGAAATCAGTTTGTTGTCAAGTATGTACAAAAATAAACATTTAACTCTGTTGTGTGAGTTGAGGTAACATTAGAATATTTTGATAAACAAAATTAATATTGCCAAACAGACGGCTTAAAGTTATTTTATATTATTTATGTTATAAAGTGCCAAGATGTACTGAAAATAGTTGAAAAGTTTAAAGTTTATGTTGTAATGTTGGTACTTTTTATATTGCAATTTAACGGGACATTTGCATTTCGAAAAACATGAAAAATAAGCGCGACCTTCTCGAAAGCAAATGACATACCAGCACACATCTTGTTTGGACGCACTACCATACTCAGGACATTGGCCATTTCACTCAACGGCTTGGCTCATGGGGTCCTTTGAAGGCGAATGTGAAGACGATTGCGAATGCCATGTGCTGTGAACAAAATGGCGTTGGTTGCCATTTTTCATGACTACACACTTCATTTATTACCCACGGCAGCGACCTCTACCTCACACACTGCCTCATTGCTCCACTTCACTCCGCCGCCCCCCTCGTTCGTTTGCTGCACTTGGCATTATGTGTCAGTTATATGCATGTCGTTAGTTTTCATGACATTCGGTTGTAGTGCAAAAAAAAGTGCAACAAGAGCCGAGTCCCTCTGTTGAAAATCGATATATGAAAACTTGTGAAAAGTTTTGGGTTTTTATTTTACTTGTGCGAGCTGTTATTTTCAGGAATATTGCATTTGGTATATTATGTGTATGTCGATGTGAGGCAGCGCCTCTTGTTTATGCGAGTTTTAAATTTCAAATTATTGCGTTAAACAAGCAATGTGGCAAAGCGTGCAAAAATAATACGCCATAAGCCAGATGCATTAATTAAATTCAAATTATTGTTGCATACTATGTGGCGCATACAGAAGGGGGTGGTAAGAGGGTAGCATACATAATAATGTCTTTAGCTGCCTTAAATATTTGTGTGTTTTCGACAGCTCTTTATGATTGCCAGCTGCCGAATTTAATTTTCCAACCAAGCCCCATATGCAGTAATTCATGCTAATTTCCAATTAACTAAAAATTCATATAATTTCATCTGGTATTTCATTTCGTTCTCAATTATTCAAATTCCTTAACTGTTTGAAACAAGATGAATCAAATGAGAATTTACATTATTTTATTATGTTTTAATGCAATGGTAATAAAACATTTAATTATGAATATAATTTGAATTAAAAAGCAATCTGTGACAAAAAAGGAGCTGTTATTGAATTTTAAAATTTATAAATTAATGTTTTAATATGTACAAATATTCATAAAATAGAAGCAATGCCCGAAGTAAAGCCGTTATATAAAAGAGCCGTTATAGAAAAGATAATTAGAAGATTCCAAACAAGCGATTACTGGTTTTTTATGCATTCAACAAAAAAATATCTTTCCCTTCGGAGTTTCTATGCATTTTCAGTTTTCAGCTCTATTACCTCAGAGTTGATTACCTTTCATCATATTGTCTACATTGACTATGTCTAAAATTGTCTTTGTAGCATACTTGTAGCTCATCCTCTTTGGGGAGCATCAGCCTGGTAGCAAACTCCTTTGGTTCGTTAAGCTACTGGTGCCTTAAACACCCTTCGTCTGCAACACCTTTCATGGGCTTCGGCATTTTTTTATAACCAGTTCTACTTAAGCTTCATTACGCATGCTCAGCCATGACAGGCCCATTCCGAAACCCAGTGACGTTTCGGTTGCCCAAAGACCAGCGACACCCAGACCCAGACCCAGTCCCAGTCCCAGTCGCAAACACAGACCCAGTGGTGGAGTTAGAGTCGGAGGCAAAGTCGGAGCTGCAAAGCAGATGAAAAAACCCATTAAGTGTCTGCCGGTTGACAGTATTCGAAAACAGTTGTTGGGGACCAAACAATAAAAACAAACTTCATTTGCATATGCCTTGTTCTCTGTGCTCAACTCAGTTGAGCACTGCACTGGGTGCTCGGTATGAAGGATGCCCTGGGACCAGTTGAATTCCTGGCGTGGGTGTGACTCGCGTCTGGCATTTTATGAGGCCAGCAGCCAGAAGGTAACACCCGGCACAACACTACAAACACCAACAACAAAAACAACAACAACAACAAATAATAAGAACGGCATCGTCTGAATGAAACCCGTCCTCGGTTTATTTGTAATCAAAAGAGTTATGAGTCAAATGCAAATAGCACGCCTCGAACTGTTTTTATTTTTATGATCCTCCCAGCGCAGGAGTTGGCTTCGCTTAGAGGCGTATTGCCCATGGTCACTGAATAGGCTGCCACTGAATGAGGCTCCAGTCAAAACAGTAGCGAGAACCACACGAGTCAGTAAAGCGGCAAATTCGCCGCCAACTGTGCAAATAAACACAAAAAGTCAGCTCAATATTTGTTTATGAAAAGGAGACCATAACAAACAGGCCCATGCATGTGAATACAAGTATGTACATATGTATGTAGACTTGTATCAATGCGTGTCTATTACAGCAGTTGATTTGCAACCAAATGCTTACATTTGCTACTAATTTGGCTAATTTACATTAAGCTTGTGATACTTTAGAGTTGTACCATGGTTTTAATGTCAGTTTTTATTAATATTAAACTGTAAACAAAACTAAAACATTTGTTTTTTTTTGATGTACAAATTAAATATCTCTATTTCAATTAACTTGTTTTGTGCATAAAATATGTTGGTACAATTCGTTTATTTAAGCTTTCCTTCATTTATAAGCCTTTCATCTATTCAGGCATCTTTGGAAATACCCTGACTACACTCATATTTAATGGGTGCTTGTCTGAGCTGGGCCATAAAGTCTACTTTTTCGGCTTACCGTTTTTTTTTTTCTTTCAAATATTTGAATTTATTTATAAGGAATTGCCTTGCCAATTTTACTTTTTTAATTTTTGTTGCATACAATTTTTTTTTAAATCTAGATTTTTTCCCCCATGCGAATTTATTTACCTCAAATGCAGTTTAAAGTTAAGTAGAGCATACGAGCTTCGTCAGGTTTAATTAAGTTCATCTTCTTGTTGTTTCCTTGTGAACTTTTCTGTTTCTATGCATTTACTTGTTCTGTTTTGACTTCTTTGTGTTAGATACAAATGCAGCAATTTGGCTAAAAGCTAGGCATAGAAACGAACAGGGCAGTGTTTTGGAAAACATTTTGCCTCAATATTTTCATTTAGAAATTGTAAACATGGCCCAGACACAAACACAGGCAGACACTCGCAATATTCATGCCACATGCCACATGGCGAATGCGTAATGTGAAATGCTTATAAGCAATTTTTTAATTTTCCCAGTTTTTTTGTTTTGGTTTTTTTTTGTGCTTTGCTTCAATTTTATACATTGACATAAAAGTGGCAATTAGGCTTGTTATAGCACTGGCCGTAAACTTAAGTAATTAAAGAAAAAGGCAACAGTTTTGCATGTATAAATGTATTTGTTGTTTGTTTTTTGATTTTTTATAACTTAATTGAAACTATGCGTATTAAAAGCCATTACAATTTGAGTATTTTAACATTTGGACACAATTTTGCTCTTGCCAAGTCGACTTTTGAAATGTGAGCGGCCTTTGGGCGAGTGCGTAAAATGCTTTTTAATTTTAACGAGCGAATGGAAATGGATGCTGTCCGTCTGTCTGCCCGTTCATTTCTCTGGTCTGTTTATTATGACAATTTTATTTGGTTGCTTTGGCGAAATGCGAAAACGAAAGCAGATGAGAGCAGAAAGAGAGAGAGAAATGGATAAGAAAGCGAGCGTTGGCACAAAAGCGCCGCCTGTGGGCCATAAAAGGCAAACAGCAACCAATGTCAATGACAGCCAATGACGAGGATGATGATGAAAATGATGATGCCTGTTGCATGCTGCATGTTGCCTGCAGTCTTTTGTTGTCTTTTGCCTTGCTTGAGAACCGCTCGAGGCGCGTCCAATTAAGCCAAAATAAGAAACGCTGCTGCAACATGTTGCCAAGCAGGCCACAAGCCGAGACTAGTCTAAGCTGTGCTGCGATCATGGCCACAATATAAATATGCCGGAAATGTGGCCCCAACACAGCTGATTATACGCACACTCACACACATACATACATACTGTAGTGTAGCTGTGATTGAATTGACTGATTGCCATGACGAGACGTCGAACTGTTGTACAAGAACATGACGGAGCTCTTCTAATTGCAACGCCCACACAGCATGTAGCGCACACTCTCACACAGACACACACACACACACACTCACACACAAGTACACTGAGATCGAGATTGAGATTGCATAAGCGAGATTGTGTTGGGAAATGGTCTCTGCCACAGATTGACTTTTGCAATTTGCTTCACTTACTCGTACTCGTCGTTCTGTTTGCAAGTGCAGCGAGAGTATGCCAATATGGTGATGTAGCTTGTAACATCTGTTTAGCATATGGGCGTAATATTTGAGAGTTTTATTGAATGTTGCAAATAGTAAATTTGAATGCGACGATATTTATGGAAGGGATACCTAAATTTATTTGAAAACACTAACTTATAATATAACAAAGAAGTCTATATTTTATTCTGATCTGATTATTTATATCTACTCATCTTATACTAATACTTATCATCTACTATACTGCAGCTAAAATTTTTCCTTTGCTGTAAATAAAGAACTGTAAGTAAAAACTTTTACTGCAGCACGAATAGCATGAATTTAGAGCACATCTTCATTAATTAAAGACTTTTGCTAGATTTCATTATTTTTCTAATTTTATGTCTATCGTATTGGCAACATTTCTATAAACTCGACTATCTTAATGAGGTAGCAAAAGTGCAGAAGAGTGTGCAGGTTTCGTGGGGTGTGGGGAAAAGGGATTTCCATATGCTTCTCGTGTTTTAATTGCACGACTCTTGGCGCTGGCGCGCCAGTTTAATGGCCAACAAGTCGACGATCAATCAAAAAGCGGCCAACAAAACAGTCCGGGGCAGTAAATTATGAACAGCAGCAGCCAAAAAATATATCCGAAATGCCAACAACTTGACTGCCAAATATCTTAATTTATTGTTTTGGCGACAGTTTCTTTTTTCGGGGTTGACAGTTTGCCGTTGGCGTTACAATTTCGGTTTTCCGTTTTCAGTTTTTAGTTTTACGGTATTCGGTTTTCCTCATTCATTAAACGCAGAAACAAGACGTGTGTTTATTAATAATACTTATAAAATTTTATAGATTTGCCATATAAATTTCAGGCTTCCGCGTTTTGTTGCTTCGCCTATTAATCACGCCCCGATTGCATATAACCGAAATATTTGCTTATATACATATTGATATATACATATGGGCAGCATGTTGACCATTATGTCATAAGCCGATTTGCCTGTCATTAGTGCGAGTTATGACATTGTGGGGAACGCAATCATATATAAATAATGCCAATAAATCAAAATTACTATGAAGATTTTTGGTCTCCACTTGGCGAGATGTGGCAAGAAACGCTTTACTCTATTGTAATTTCATTTTGATTTTTAATTTCTGTTTGGCTGTTGCAATATGCAGGGCAGGATTTGTGGAACAAAATACAAATTGTGTGGCATGTCCATTGGTATGCGGCAGCTTAAAAGCTTACAATTAGTGCAAAGACTTTGCTCTTCTGCCTCTCAGAATTGGACTGGCGGATCACAAATCGATGCGATTCGATGGGATTCGATGCTGGAATCGAATTGAATGCAATTTGTAAAGTGAAACTAGGAAAGTTAAGAACCCAAAGTGGTGCAACGTTGCTCTGCTGCAAGTGGAAAAGACTAAGGCCATGTCAATTGTTCAAGCAGAAAGCGGATTAACTTTTTTCTGATTGATGGCTATTTGCTCTTTAACAATCAGGAGGCACATGCATGCATTTCATATATTTGTATAGCATTCTATTCAATTTTTCTAACATCTTTAAAATGTTTTCGTTCTCTCTGTATTGAACATTTATATGCATTTTCTTTCTCCCTGTTGAACTGTCAACTGATTTATAATATTGTTACGGTATCCTACTTTAATTTAGAGTTCCCTTATGACATCTATGTAAAACTGTGATTTGCAATATAAAGTAACAAGAAAATCGCATGGACTCTGATTAAATAATGTCGCAAAGTATCATAATAAATATTAAGCCTACTTATATAAAGGTATAAGGTTGAAATGAGCTGCTCTCATGTGTGTTAAAATATGCGATAAGTTTCTTGGAAATTGCAGTTATTATAAATTAAATAACAATCACATGAACTGTTTCGTAAGGTTACAGTTAACTGCTTGATTAAAAGTGAAACAAATAAATAAACTATCTTACAGCCAAACCGGAGAGAATACTCGTATTGAATAAAAATGCTTGTAAATAGTTTTATAAAATGACTTAGGTCTGCGATCTGAGGCCAGTTGTTGATAACGCTTTAGGTTCTATGGCAATGAAAACTCTGCTGCTGCTGCTGCCTACAAGTTGGCAGCGAAAGCTAAAAGATAACCCAACTGACCTGCAAAATCGGACTAATCTGAGAGTACATTTCAAAGTAAATATCCATCAAATAAAAGGGAAAGACGCCACTCAAATATCTTGTAAATTGTGAGCATTATTTGAAAAATATTTTTGTTTTGCATATTTCTCTTGTTATTGCAATTTGAGCTATGCTTTTGCAGATGTGGAATGCTTGAAAAACAAACAGCAATAATTAAGATGACGAGCATGAAGAGAACAAATGCAATGATTGAAAGCCAAAGGATGGAGTGCCGCAGAGAGGTTGATGCAACCTGGGTGCAGAGTATTCAGAATTAAATGACGAGGATACAATATTAAATTCCTGCTAAAGGTCAGCAATCTAAGGAAGCCAGCTCCATGTCAGACTCCACAAGAGCAAACAGGTAGATCCATAGCTGTGCGGCTTCGTTGCAAAGCTTATTAACATAGCTGTCAAGGCCTTCTGCCCTTTGCTAAAGTGTGCGGGGCTGTGAGGGGGTGGTTGTTGGTGTTGGCATGGTACCTGTAACTGGAGAATTGTAAATGCAACTTATTGGAAGTGCACATCAACATTAATCAGCAACAGCACCAGCAACAATGACAACAACAACGACATCGACAGTCGGTCGAACAGCCTTGGGCTTTAATCTTCTCGCTGATGATTCTCCACTCAAGCTAATGCCATCTCGGGTTTCAGCTTTCGTGGAATTCCCCTTAAAATGCGAGGGATTTAGATTAAACAGATTATACATAAATAGCAATTTATGTATAATATATAACATTTATATGGAACTATGGGCTTTTGAGAGGACAGAGAGAGATTAAATTTGTTGCAAATTCGCAAATTTTGTAAATTACATTTATTAGTAAACAATGCAGTTTACGAGTATATAAGAGCATAATGAGTGCCCTATATTTAACATAAGTGCGTGACTTATTATAGCAATTGAGTAGTGGTCGTAAATTCGTATACTGTCTGGTTTTGGAGAGTGGAAACAAAAGTCTTATAAGTTTTTGGAATTGTGTATGATCATCTGCTTAAAAATAAATTGAATTTCTGGATTATTCTTATTCATTTTATTATTAATTAAATTTCCAGGAATGTTTTGTTCATTCAGCTTTTGTTTCTTTTGTGAATATAAATTACATTCCAAATATTTGTATTTTTTAAAATATAAATTCTCATGGTTTCTTTTGCATTGTTGATGAGTTGAATTCCTTAGACTTTTGTAATGATATGCATATTTGTAAATTCTTTGGTATGAATCATTCTTTAAATTTTCAGTATGAATACCAATTAAATGGAACTGATTTGCAGCCAGTAAATGTAAGTGCATTCATGTATGAGTACTAGTAATATTTGTGAGTCAACGCATTAAATCGAGATCAGTTAAATAAAGTGGAATGAATGCTGTGAAGATCTGCTGGCGGAGAGCAATTGTAGCTCATTTGCATTTGAGTATGAGTATAAGTGTACGTATGAATATCAGTATGGATACTCGCATTAAGGCGACATCTGTTACAACATGTCAACCAATTGGTTGCTCCGCAAGTCAATTGAGGCAATTAACGGAAAGTGAAGACCCTGTCACAGTTCGCCTTAAATGGCTACTGATCACCATATCACTTATCAGTAAACGTGACCACTATATGTATTATATGTACAGCTGTACGATTGTTCAGTTGTGTTAAAAAATATACAAGTACAGAAGACAACAGGTTGAGGCTCCCCAGTCAGTTTGTGTTTCTGTTTCTGTTTCGGGTTCGTGTTCTCTCTTTGTCGGCACGCTTGGCCCAATTACAGGCCAGAAAGTGAAACTGATCGCAGAGCCTGATCTTGCTGCTGCAGGATCTGCACTGTGCTGCCCATACGCCTGATTCGAGACCACAGTCGATCGTGCAATTTACGAGAAGCACTGTGCGAAATTGGCTTGTTAACCAAATTGGCTGCTGCCGCAACACGTTTCATAATTGCCAGGCGTTCATTTCAGCATTGGATAACTGCCGGCCGGCCGGCTGGGTGGGCTTCCTCTCCAAATGAAGCCTGGAATCGCTACTTAAGATAAGCACGATTCAGACTCAGGGTTAGTCATTTCCATTTCCATTCCCATTCCCATTCCAATTCACACTCACACTTGCAGCGCGCTCATTTCATTCGTTCAATCATTCATGTCTCTTCTTTTGAGGTTCAAGGTGAGGCATTCACTTCTAACGCACAATCTGAGGTGAAGCTGTCCTTAAGTGGGTTGCCCAATAAATTTAAATATTTTAATTTATGTTAATAAAGGCAAATTTATTATTAAATGCTAAATGATAATGACGGTAAATATTAAATGCTTTAATTCAGAGAGAAATTTAATAGTTATTCGTACTAATGATTAATTTTTTGAACTAAATATATCTGTATATATTTTTAAAATTGCAATTATTTAATGAAAAATGCTTATTGTTTTTGTTAAATGACTTTTTTTTTTAAATCTTTTTTAATAACACTTTTTTTTTGTAATTTTTTTATTTGTCTTGCGTTATTTGTTATGCCAAAAATGGAAACAACCGGAATTTCTAATTTTAAATTGGAATTGCAAATTTCAAATTTGTCTGAGAAAATTGGACATATATAGTCCATAAATTTGCAGATAAAGTCAATAAAATTGCATTTGTAAATGTAAGGAATTTATTGAGCGAGCTGCGCATGTTCCCTTTGAGCGCAATCATAACAATTCGAGCCACCCACGCACCACGCTCTGATGCACTATGGCAAATATTTAGCCGCACATTCACACACAAGACAATGTACAGGTAGTGGTGGAGAAGAGAGGAAGACATTTGTATATAGGGACACACAAAGATAACGATGATTTTATGAGTTCCACGAAGTGCGAGTATTTGCCGGGTCCATGTGGCCACCCAGTGAAGAGAAATAAAACTCACCTCATCAAAGGCGGCGTTGCCATCCACGCTATTATGGTGCCACAACTGATACTGAGGCTGGCGTGGCACGCGCTTCAATGAAGAAGCTGCCATTGGCATTGGCGTCGATGATGCTACAAACGATGGATTTGGAGATGCAGACGGTGAAGGGTTCGGGGTTATCCTGATAGAGTTGCTATATTTAAGCGTCGCGTAATCACTGTCAATTGAATCACTTGGTTCATTATCGCTGTAGTAATCGTCCTCTTCCTCTGCCTCCTCTGCCGCCGACGCTCTTAGCTCATTAGATGGGCTCGTCAGGGTCAGCTTGTCTGGCAGAGAATTCTTTGTCACCACAGCTGGATAATGTTCCGGTTGGCTGTCAGGCGTGGCCAGGGCATTGGTCATCAGCAACAATAATGGCCAAAGATAGAACATGCTCGACATCATTTTGATTTGCTCAATTGGCACTCCTAATGCACTATTAATGATTTGTAGAGTTATTTATGAATGATTTCAATTCACACACTTAACATTGCACTATTTAATTATAAATCTCTTTTTTCGAATTCTAATTAATTTATTTATAGATGTCGTCACACAAAAATTTTAACGTGTTGCTAAATATTTGTCAAGTATTTTTTTACGTTTTTTATTCGGCTTCGTTTTTTATTGGCACACGCCTCGCTGTTCCCCAACAGCAACAGCAGCTGCCGAGACTCAACAAATTTGTCAGAACTTGCAATTTCAAGTGGTTATTTATTTTCGAAAATTTGTTTGCTGTCTGTTGTCTGCTCTTCAAATGCTGTCAATATGTATGCGTGGATTTGTTGTTGATTTTTTTTTTGTGAATTTTTGAAATGTTGTTTTAAATAAAAAAATAAAAAAGACATCGGCGGCGGCAATCTCGACGGCAGCTGTCAAATTGACTCGAGATTATGGTTAAACGCAACTAAGTGCTATAAATATTTTGTGATCCATGCGGTTTTTAGTTTAAATTTCGATCGTAGGCTTTTTAAACAATTTTGTTTTTATTTCATTTACTTATTTTATTTTATATTTTGTACACTGCTGTTCACTGTTCCAATTCAATTTCGTTTTTTATTGTTGCGTCTATTTGAATTTCATTTATTCAAATTACTTGAGCCCGCACGCTTAGCTCCAACGATGTGAACGCGTCGGGAGTTATTTTGTATCTGAGGGCAGTCAGCAGCAGCCGTCGCTGTCGTCGTTGTCAGTCGCAGCAGCAACGAAAAAAGCTCTCTCTCTGCCTCGCTCTCTTTGTAAACGATCGTCGCGTGCGCTTTTGTGTGCGTGGGGGGCCGGAGTACAGTGAGCGCAAGCATGCTTGTGCATTTGCAATTGCTCTGCTTGTTGTGCCTTCTTTAAGGCCGCAAAGCATGCGTGCGAGAGAGAGTGGGTGTCAATATGAGTTGGAGGACCCGCTTTGCATTCAAAGCTTAACTTCTTTTTGCTCTCTCAGTGTCGCCTTTGCCTTGCTTCGCCTGAGCTCGCCTTTGGCTTCTCACACTTGCTGTCCGCTTTTCAGTCTGTCTTTCGAAGTGCGTGAATCATTTTCGGTATTCGTTAATTGTTGCTACCGTCGTGAAACATTGCTTTGTTTTTAATGTGCTATATATGTATACACACATGCAGCCGAATTAAACATCGGTAAGTGTCATATTTATTTATAGTTGTAATTTTCACGTAGTAGTGCACTCACACGCTGATCTCATCTCGCATGTGTGCGTGTGTGTGCCGCAGATTTCACCTAATAAAAGTGCACGCACTGCAGCCGTTATCTAAAGGCGACAATTAAAGTGATTTATTTAGACGACTTCCAAGCATTTTGCTATGCAAATACGCAATGGCTGTGTCGCGTCGTAGAGCCACAGCGACAAAGCGACATAACGCCGGCGACTAGCGACTGGCGGCCAGACACGATATGCAGCTTTGTGCTTTGTATTTGTGCAGTCTGATTAGCACTTCGGGTCCATTGCAGAGTATGGGATAGAATGGGAAGAATAGGAAGATAAATACAAGAAATGACGATTTATGAACAGCTTTCGCAAATTTTAAATGTGCCGTCTCTCTTTACATATTCTATTTTGCTTCACATCATGTTTCCATTATCTTAATGGTCAACTGTTCTCTTTTATCATTTACTATGTACTCAATGTACCGTTTATGTTATGAATTTAAAATTTGAATGAGTCTGAGTTAGCAGTGACTAATTCATAATAAGCATTGCAGCTGCTGCGCTGCTCCAATTTTAATTGGTCAATATTGTGAAATTATCAAATGAATCAGTTTGGAAAAACTCTTTTAGTTTTTAATTTGCTTAATTCTATTAATACTTATTGCTAATTATGCAATTATTTGTAAAATATTTGCATATGACATCGAGAGTCATCAGATTTCTGTAAATGTTAATTACAAACACCAGCACAGATAAGCTCGTGATTCTAAATACGTAGCTACGGATTCAGTTCATGGTTATGGCTGCGTTCCACACAAGCACACTGCAGAAATGTTTTTGCAAGTTGTTATTTAAGCACTAAGAGAAAAAGTCAAGAGCATCAGGTTGAGTTAGTTACAATCAATTAAGTCGAAAAGTTACTAATTTTATTCAAATGTTTCTATATTATTTATGTAGTTTTTCAAGCGACTCATTTGCAATTTATTATATATAATTTTCCATGAACATCACCATCAATTAATAAATTAATCTTGGCATATTTCTGAAAACCAGAATAGAATACTGCATTAAATAGCAAACATTGTGTTGTTTTTTTGCACTTTAGCAACAAATACTCAGAGATACCATAGCCCCTCGGTATTTGCCAATAACTTTGACACTTCTCGAGAAGTAATTTCTGGAGAAACTCCCTTGTGAAGGATTACCGCAATGTTCACAGTCTTTATCCGCATCATATGCTAGGTGTCATTATTTTTGCCACAGTGTCTTTGGTGCTGTAGTTGCATTTAAGTTCCAGCCTGATGGGAGCCAGTTAGTGGGGCGTGCATCTGTCAACGGGTTTGTTGTCGCCTCGTTCTTGGCAGCTCCTCGGCAAGTTCTTCTCGTATTTTATTTATGGCCTTTGGCTGCTTTTGCTAATAGCGCATAAATCTTCTTAATGATCTTGTCAAGTGGCTGTGAGGCCCCCAACCCAATACTCATTCCATATGCCAGTTGTCTGACAGAGTCTGCGGCAGTTTTGCCCTGAGTGGAACCAAGAATCGTGTGCTGATGGACAACTGCTCTCAACGCTACCAGTCAATCTGTCAGTCGAACAATGTTACCCCTTTTTTTTTTTTGTTTTGAAATGATCAAGCCACAAATTTTGACACATTGTTGCGTCACACTGTCCGCCCACTGGGTAATGTTTGTGGGCGTGCCAGTTGACTGAACCAAGCCAATCATCCATAATGCTTTTGCGTCTGCGGTATGCAAAGGCAAACTTGCCGTACACCCCTCGCCAGTGTTGTTAACCACAGCTTAAAAGGTGGCAACGCCTACACCCTGTCATGCCAAATATTTGCAAGCCTTTCGCCCACCCCTCGGCATTTGGCATATTTGTCTCGAGTTATGTTCTGCCTGCTTCTTCTCGCATCTCCTTTAGAGCGGATTCTACATTTTAGCTTTTCCCATTTCCAATTTCCCATTTCATATTTTTTGTTTGGGTTTTCCAACCATTTTCATCCAGAATACGCGCTTCATTGATCATTCATACAGCATTTGTTTGGCTTTTTCGATTCCATTGGGAAGACGGCGAGGGGAGATACGTGGAAACTATTTTTCGGGTTCGGCGGCGCTTATCTCAATGTTTATTGGGCGTTTTGTACGATCTCCGACATTACATTGATTAATCGATTTCTCCCAATTGTTTGACATGCTTTTATGTATTAGTCACGCCAACCACCGCTTCGGGCCAACACCAATTGGAGCTGATCATCCATCGGGCAGAGTGCTCTGAAAATGACTTCATGTATGCGCTTTGTTGTGATTGGTATGCCACGGCAGGTTTTTTAGCCTGAGTGAAGTTTTCTTGAAATAAATTAGGCGCCGAGTTCAGAAGCAGTTCAGTTGCGTGGGATCAAAGAAATTCGGAGAATATTAAGAGTAAGAAGGCCCGAATTGTTTTTTGAGCTATAGTTTTAATTTATTTTATTTTGTGTTAATTTCAAAAGAATAGCGCCAATAATTATTTTAGTTTTCTTCAAAACTCTAAATTTAAATATTTGCCTTAGAATCATTTACAAGATTTCTAACTGAAAAAATATGTGCATACATCAATTAAGGAACGTATTGATTAAAATGCAGTTTCATCTAAGAGAAATGAAATGCAATCGCTTATAGCCAATATCACTTATTGTGCCTCAACTGGCAATATTATTGATCTCTTAAAAGAGTCAAATTGTCGCCGATCTGTTAAACAACATGGGCATATCGATAAGGTCGACGCTTAACCCATTTGTGGCCGCACTTATTTTGTGGGGGCGTCAAGTGAATCGATATTTGTTTGCTCAACTTGTCTTTCTCGCTGTTGCTGTTGCTATTGCTGTTGCTCTTTCTCTTTTATCTATCCATCTATCTATCCATTCAACTATTGCTCTTCATACTTCTTGTTGTCACGTTCATTTCAGTGCTGTGCTGTTGTCGTTTGTCTGCTTGGTGTCTGTGGTTTTTTGTTTTTCCGATTGAGCTACAGAATTGTCAATTAGTGAAAGTGGAAGTGTCGCTGTCTGTTTTGCCCCTTGCCCTTGCCTCTCCCCCTGTACCTGTGCCCGCAGCACAGTTGGAGTATTTGTTTACTTGAACTAAATGCTGTCATGGATTCATTGGCAAACGATCTTTGAGACGTGTGAAAATTGTGAGTGCCATGATTTGCACTTTGCCATGTCTAGATTTTCACTTTTCCGAGAAAATGCAAAAGAAATGGAGCAACCATAGCACATTCAACTGTGGTAACTCTACGGCCACTGTGTGAATCTTTATGTCATCCTAGCCAGTTGGCAATGTGCAAACAATAAACAAATTATCGGCACTGGGACACTTAAGAAAGCCACAAATTTATTGGCCACATTGGTCACGATAAGCTTGCCAGGATTAAAGCCTGGCCAAGACAAATTGCTGGACATAAAAGGTAAAACTCAATTGAGAGATACAAATGCAAAAGCAACAACAATCAAGAGCCAGGCCGGGCCAGGCTAGGCCAGTCTAGGCCAGAGCTAGCAACCGGCATACGCGCACAGTTAACAGCTGGGCCCAAAAAGAAACCAGCCCAGAAACTGTGCCAAGAAATGTTGGCCCGAAATAGACGAGAAGCAAATGCAAAAAAACGAAATAAAAAACTGGCAGCAAAGTAAACAAAATGCACATATGAAAATAGTAAACACAACTGAAGCGAAACTATAAATACACTGCAATTAACTTAAGATAGGAGATGAGTTATAGATTAAGAAATTGCCTGAACGATTTTCACGTATACACTATTTGAATTGATTGCTTTACTACACTGTAAATTTGTCATTAAACTGTAAAGTTTAAAGTTAATTTGAATACTTTTTATATTTTTCATATTCCTGTGTAAATAACTCTGAAGTGTTTAATCGTATTTAAAAATAATACTTGTATTTATTAGATTGCCCAATCAAATAAAATAATGCAACATATACATATATGGTAATAAATATTTTTGATTATTTTCCAAGTCTTAATTGCGTAGCATATTTCTCAAATCAAGGAAGTTAGTCACGAATGCCTTAAAATATTAGTGCAAGTTTTATTTAAATATTAAAGTTATTTCATTCCATTTGCAAGTTTTAACTTTGCGTAGTAACAAAACAAGTAGGAAGCGAAGTTCAATCAAGAACTTCTTAAGAAATTCTTGCTACATTCTGTGTGCAGTTCTATAACAAAGTTGTAATGCCCAAAGTCAATGATATGAAAAACGCAAGTAAATAAATAGTTTTTGCGAAAATAGACGTACAAAATCGGTGGCATAGACATGCCGGCGACCGCAACATTAAAGAAAACATCGGAGACAACATTGGCGCGACAACAACAACAACAACAACAACAACAACAACAACAACAACAACAACAACAACAACAACAACAACAACAACCACAACGATAACGACAACGTCGGCGATTGTTAATGATGATGCATGATGGGGCCGAACTGGGCTGGGCCGTGCTCGTACTCGTATTCGTATTTGTATTCGTATTTGCATTTAGATTCGGGTTCGAGTTCGGGACGGTCTATTCAATTGGGTCTATGAGGCAGTGCGTAACAAGTTGGCAACATTGCAATGAGGCGAGCGATGACTGGGGCGTCTACCATAGAGAGAGGGGTGACTGGGGAGGGGGAAAAAGTGCATCTGGCGTTACATTTTGAGACTTTACGTCGTCGTTTTCGTCTATTTAATGTCTGCACCAGTTTGTTTTTATTTTTATATTTTGCGCTGCCACTAAAAAGCAATGACCATTTCTGCGGTTTTGCGTGGGCCGCAGTCAAATCAAAATTCAAATGAATTGCTTTATTTTTTGGCAATAAGCGCAAGTGTTAATTTGTTTTATGATCAAAGCTATTTCTTGGCTTCAATGTTTGACACAAATGGCGGTCATTAAGCCAACTTTTTGGGGGCGCATTAGAATGCAGTTTATATCAGTTAATTTATGTATTTAAGTTTCTCAAATGGTAACTGGATGCATTTATGCTAGACTGAGGTTTGGCCAGACCTGAATGCAAAAAGAATAGAGTATTTAATACGGTAGTGTCATAAAATATCAGGTTACCAAGTTAATGAGTTTCGCATATTTGTTAGAGTATTTCAGACCTCGACCGTGGGGGGTCTACCTGTTAAGTGCTCTTTCCGCTTTTTCTATTGACCTGTCTCACTACTAGGCCAACAATTGGCACTGACATTTGCCTATTAGCCGAACGTTTAGCTTATTTTCTTGTCTTCTTTGTGAGGTTGTGCATCGTTCGCCTTAAAATGGGGCATTGGAAATGTGCCAAGGTAGTTAAAAGATCGGAATTACGAGCTCATGAAGTCAAATAATGTTACAGTTTGTACAATTAGCTGTAATGAAGAAAGAGTGCTATACTACAGCATACTCGATTAACTGCTACATTGTCGTTCGATGAACATAACTAAAGACTAGTTACTTGACTCATCAATTAATTAAATACAATTCCAATTTTTCTACTATCAATCAACGATGAGTTAATGAATTAATCAGTTGAAAAAAATACATTTCCAATTTAGTTGTCTGATGACATCAAGATAATTTAACAAGTTTAAAGATTAAATTCATTTAAAATCACTTACTTTATAAGTAAATTACGTATGTACTCGAACTTAATAAACATGTTCTACTTGTTAATTTATCTAGACAGCGACATGACTGAGTTAATATAAATATACATTTTATAAAAGAAAATAAGCAATGCAGTTAATCTGTAAAGTATTCTGTTCACCTCGCCCAATTGCTGCACAACAGTAACATTCTCTTTAAAGTTAGCTAATGCAGGGTATAATTGGCTAGGAGCTGACAAAATTGAAACTGTCAATTGTCTGCACCGCAAGGCAAAAGTCAGAAACCTCTTCTTCACACTTCCGACAATAAGCCAGACCCATTAACCGGGCCAAAAACACCCACTGGCTAATAAACGTTTGCAGGAACGGCACAGCCCAAGAAGTAACTGTCATAACAGCAACAACAACAATAGAGGAGCAGACAAAAGACAAATCACGTTGGCAAATTGGTTTACAATAACTGCAAAACGAGTCAAATAACAACAGGGAGCAGGAAAAACCGCTCGTAGACAACAGACAACAAATATCGCAAATTTACAAAGCAATTTGCATAAAAGTCATATTTTTGCTAGCCGGGCCTCTAGACATTGTCTCATTTTTCCAACACAGTCGGCAGACACTCGATGCTCTGGGCGCCCCACAAAAACAACGGACATGAAAATAAAGTTAACAAAACTGAAAAACAAAAAGTCGAAAATAGAAAAATAAAAGTCGCAAGCATTTAAAATAGTCAAAGTCGAAACAATTTATGTGCAAAAAATGCAAACAAACACACGCAGATATAAACATTCGACTGCGGATTTCATAATCGAAGCTGCCACAGCGTGGCCCGTAGGTGAGATCCCTGCCCACCCTGCTGCAGAAACACACACGAAGTCGTATGCAGATGAGGCAACAAAGGCTAAGCGCTAAGGTCAACCGGTAATAATCCTCAATGGCCTCTGGCAATTAAGCAAAACACCAAATCACCAAACAGACAGACACCATGCATTTTTGGCTGGTTGACACAGAAAATTGCCTCCGCTTGGGTAATCAAAATGCAGCATTAAGACGGGGCCCCCACAGTTCCAAAATTCCAAATCCGAAAATTCAACAAGCAACACTAATTGGCAGGGAAATAGAAATAGAAAGAGATAGAGAGAGAAAAAGAGATGGATTGGAGGGAGGGGCAAATGTAGTGTCTAAGTGCATTAACTGTCATGCGTGTGTTTAATCAATCAAAATACGACCTCGTCTCGTTTGTGCGGTTAACCGCAAACGAGCTGAGCGACACGTTGGCCAGCTACCTGTGCTCACCTGGTCACGTGCTTATCAGCATCAACACCGACATCAACAATACACACTCTAACGAGTCTCAAAGTGAATTGTTGTTTGACGCACGTTACGCTTTTTAACCATCACATCACATCACATCACATCACTGCAACTGCAACTGACCGTTGTTGAACTTGAACCCTCTTGCATAGATTTGTCGGCGATAAGACATCGTCGGCGGTTATAAAAAGCGCAGCATAACTTGAGGCGTTGTGCTGATAAAAAAGATAATTACTGAACAACACGTTGTCGGAGACCAACAACTTACAACTTACCAACTGGCTTGTTTGCCAAACAATAACAACGCGAGAAACAATGCCGAAAACAAAAAGGAAAAAACACAGCACATTGTGTATACAATGCCAGAGTCCGAGACTGGCTGCAACTGCAACGAGGTGCCTGCGATCATGCCTCGAGATAGAGATGGACTCGAGAATGCCATAGATATTTGTCATGCAAAGACATAGACTACTTCGTGAATAAGCGCAGTATTTAACGTGTATCAGGGTGCATAAGTTGTCAACAAAATGAAAAAATAAATATATAAATATAAATATAAAATAATCATTTCTTCAAATCAAAACAAACTATTCAAATCAAGTCTCTGTCGTGTCAAGATCTAACAGTTTAATTGACTCACGCACACATCTCTAGCATGCGGCACGAAGATCACTGCAAGTCGCTCAAAGGCAAAGCAAAGCATCGGTCTCCAGACGATGCCGCGATTGCTGCAGCCCAGGCGGACAAGGGCGCGCCTTTGATGGCATCTCCATTGCCTTTGCCTCTGGCTTAAGCTTAGGTTTGCCATTGGCTTTGCGTTTAGTTGCTCTGGCACAACATTTTTCTATTTGTCTGTCTTCATATCCGGGTCGGGGCAGAACTTTGAACTTGCGGCGACAAACGGCCAGGCGAGCAGAGTTTTCAAGATCCCAGCGGATAGCAGATTGACCCAATTTTCAGCTTGTACTGGTACTTGTACTCGTATCTTGTCCGCTACCGTTTCTCTTTGCCATGACTGAGTGCCTCCTTTGGAGACAGTTGGCCGACTGTCGCCAGCCAAAAATAAACCACATTTATCATCAAAATTGTCGCACTTGTTGCAGCTGCCTCATGTGGCAGCTGCTGTTGCTATCGCTAAATTGGCAACGAAACGGCGCCCACAACAAAATCCCCATAAAATGAAAAAACAAATCAGAAATTATTTGCACAACTTTTTTACATTTTTTTTTTATTATTTGTATTTAATGGCACAAAACACGCCACAAATTGTGCCCGAGATTGAAGTAAGTTGCCTGTGTGGGCGACTGGCTAAATTGAGCTTAACATTCACTCAGTCAATGAAGCTACGTGGTATTTATCTAACAGTCTAGGCTAATTATTATCATTTTCCTAGGAGACTAGTTTCACTAATGGATAGAAGCGAAATAATTGACAGAAAAACTTTCGATAAACAAGATATTGAATTTATTAAAATTAAACATATTTGAATGAGGTACCTCAATTGTTATAGGACTAGCTTAATGCATGAATAAAACTTGGTTTCACATTATACACTCTCTAAAATGAAATTCAATAAAAAATATAGCACTAAAATTGATAGTAAATTTGTCTTGCTATTTGCCCAAATTTACAAAATTAAATTCAATTAAAATAATATCACTAAAATTGATAGTAAATTTCTCTTCCCATTTGCCCGAATTTGCAAAATACAAAATCTACGAAACTTATTTAAACCAGTGTAACAATTTTATAAACCAATTACTTATTTGCTTAAATCAAATTTAATGAAGTTTATGAAATGAAATATGTAATTGATTTTGTGAGTCCCGTAAAGTTTTATAGTGGCTGACCCGAGCGACGTTCGTTGATGGAACTTTTCTTAATTTCATCTTGGAAACTTTAATGGTTTTTGTGGGGCAAGCAAAAAGTAACGAAGAAGTCGGCAACATCGTATGTCACATAAGGGAAGCCCATTTGTTGAGATGCGGCCCACGGCGAGGCAAGCAAAGAGGAGGAGAGCGATGCAGTGAGAAAGACAGAGACAACTTTGAAATGCTTTCAACTGTTTGGCGTCTTCTCATGGCACCTTTCATAGTTGACATAACCCAAAGTTGCAGCTCAAGAGCAGCGACTGCCATTGACGCATTGCCTCAATTAACATAAAAGTTGCACACCCAGCTCACACACACTTACACACTCTTAGTTGGTTGCATTAGCGCTTTTCATTACCACCTCTTAAGGTGTGTGTGTGTGTGTGTTCATCATATGCTTCCATTATGAATACCATTTGCACGCTGGCAATGGAAAAAACTTTTGGTTGCCTTTGTACCTCCTCTCCCCAGCGGCGTGCCTCTCCTTTGGCTACTCCGCCTTGAAGACGGCTTTGCGACTTGAAAAGACTTCCCACGAACTTTCTAATGCACCTAGCGTAAAAGACAGCCACTGAAGGAAAGGAGGGCAGGAGGGCAGCAGGGTAGTCAAGTTGCTAATGCAACGCCTTTTAATCATTTTACAACCTTTCGTTCCATTTTACTTTTCATGTGGCATGTAACAGAGTCAACCAAATCTCATCTCATATGGGGTATAGAGCGATTATTGCGAAAGTTTTCAAGTGCTGAGGTGGGGGAGGGAAATGTTGGATTTGAAAACACCCACGCGACAATGTGATCGGTCATTGAACGTCTTAGCTGGCACACGATTCCATAGATCGTATTGTGAGAAAGGCAATTGCCAATTCCCCGACTGCCGATTACCAATTATTGCGACCTGTCCACGCCCAGCCAGGCGGTGAGTCGCTGAGTTGGATAAACGGCAAATTAATATGCTGTCAACTAGCTAAAATCGCAAAAGAAACAACTAAGAATACAGCTAAAGAGAGTGCTCGGTAGACAAGTACCCTGTAGACAGTTTAAAGATGAGTAAATGATGCATAAAATAATATAATTGAATTGATCAATGAAACAATACAATAATTGCGTATGCGAAGTAAATAAGTATAATTGACATAAATGTATTCCTTTGGCTTTTTATAAATCGCATCAAAATCCCCAACAAATGCAGTAATTACAGCGTAATTGATTTTTAATTTCATAGTTTTCCTTTTCATTGAATTGAAAGCATTTCAATTCCATTTCTTAATTACAGGAAACTATTAAAGTCTGCAATTATTTATGACGACATTTCAAGGTTGGTGACACACACTCTTTTGCTATGTCAATATAGCCCACTGTGCGCATCACATAATTACATGGTATGCGTAGTCGCAGCAATTGATTTTCATTTCATTTGCGGGTGTCTGTTGCCCATCTTGTTGGCAAGCATGCAATAAATATGATTATTTCGCAATTTAATTGCCCGTGCAACAACGACAACAACAATTGTAGCAACAACAACATGTAGGAGAAGAAGCATGGGGCAGTGCCCCAAAGATACCAAAGGCCAAGATGGCAGGCGTGGAAACGTCGCGTCGATCGTTGAATCGCAGTCGAAATCGATTTGGTCTTGAATATGACTATGTACGAGTACTGTACGATCACAGTCTCTCTCTCCCTCTCTCCCCGTCCACTTCTCTGCGATCTGTCTGCACGCTTGTGGGGCTGATGCAATCTGCTGCATTTACACATAGTGACAGCCACTGGCAGTTGTTGTTGTTGTCGTTTATCGCATTTGAAATTGAAATTGAAAGCTTGTAAATAACACGATGAAAAATCGAATGCGAAATTGAAATTCGGCTTTTTGCAAATTTAATTTGTATTTTTATTGCGGTTTCCAGTCCCAGCCCCAACCTCAGACGTCGAGACGGTCAAGACCTTTGTGTTGCCAGCTATTTGCCTGAGAACTGGGCTGATATTTGGCACTGTATGTTCGATATGCGATTTGATTATTTCGTTTTGAACATGCAGAATTTGGCTTTCCTTTCTCTTTTTATCGATTTTTTAATTTACACCTTTAATTTATGCATGTTTGCAATAAATGTCAATTGTTAAAGTAACGCCTCAAATCGTTTGGGAACTATGGTCGAAAGTCGTAAAATTAAATGATTGTTATTGCTCACATAACAGCAGCCAGCTTATGGGATTTAATATTGCAATTACCATTTATGTAGGGAAACATAAATATGTGACAATTATTGATGCAGAGGCTCAGTTTAATCCCGGCTGTCATTCAATTGACCCACTTAACCCCATTGCACACACACACACACACACACACAATCATTGTTAAGCCTAGACAAATACAATCAATTATAATCATAGAGCAAATGCTGTAGCAGAAGCTAAAACATCAAATGCTGCCTGCTTGAGGAGTCTTACGTTTCGATTCCCAAACGCCACATTATCGCAACGATATATGGTCAGAACATGAGCACAATTTCCGGGGCTAATAATAAATATCAATAAGCCAGCACAAATTTATTACCAAACTAACCGCAAAATGCGCAAAACTCGCATCCTGCGCTCGAATCGAGACGATATCTTGTTCTGACCAGCTATGGGGGCACCCATCGACAGCATCTTCAGCTACACCTCGGCCCACACTTGTGTCGATTACATACATATATAGTCTACGAGTATACTAGAGACATTCCCCTGCTCTTGTTGTGCTGACCGCCTGCGGCTGTAAAGCGCCAACAAATCCTTTTGATTAATTCTAATAGCCTCAGATGTGCAGCCTCGACATCATTTCTTTCGTTTAATACTCAATTTAGTGTTGTTCTCTCTCTGTTGCTCTCTAACTTATCCCCCCTCCTGTGCCCCCGGCACCAACACTATCTCTGATCCACACCATCGAGAGCTGCTGCTGCTGCTGCGTACGTTGTGACTAATATGCAAACAAGCGAACGGCAACAAAGACTCTACCAATAACTTAACTTGGCTCAAATGCAGCCACACACACTTACAATACATGTATGTACACACACATACATGGCTGGCTGGCCACATTGACGCACCCGGCACTCTCAGCCATCTCGATGTGAGCCGCCAAAAACAAGTCCAAGTCCGTCGAGACCATAAAAATAAGATTAGCACACGCTTCACAGCAACAACAACCAACAACTCTGCTTGTTGTTCTCCATTCGAGTGGTTTGTTGTTGTTGTTATAGCTGTTACGACGCCTGTGTTTCGTTCTTAAATTCTGGGTTTGTTTTGGTTCGTTTGCCACCTTTTTTTTGCAGTCAACATCGAATGGCTAAAATGTTAGTACACATCCGAGGCATAAAAGGATTTTTAATGCCTTTATGTTGGTTAACCTTAAATGTGGGTTAAATGCAAACCTTTGCCATTCACTGGAGTAGCTTTAAAATTGTTTCCACAAACCGCATTCAAATTTATGATTTCTCTTCTTTGAGATTATTTATGAACATTTTTATTGGTCCATCAGTGGCAAATGTCTGGCAGCCTTTTAAATTCTAATCTATCAGTAATTTATTGTACTTGTTCATAAAGTGAAGCATTTGATTTGTTTTTAATTGTTTCAATCGTGTTTTGTAGTTTGTTAAAATCAGTTTATTTTGCACGTATTAAATCATTGATATGCAATTTAATTTATTCTTGTTGATTTTCTTCATAATTGATAGCTTTTCTTGTTTGAAAACTGCATGTATTGAGGTTACCTGGCCGTTTAACAATCGTGTTTCTGAGTTAATTTTGTTTTATAAGCTGCTTAGAACTGACTTTGACATTGAGTAGGTATATAATATACATATATAAATATATTTATATATACATGTGCCTGCTGCATCTATCCACAATTTATTCCATTTCCTGTGGCACACTTTATCAATGGTTGGTCAATGAAATGAATAAATTTTCGAATAATATTTTCTATTATATTTTATTCTTATCTGTCAATGCTAAATGTAATCTCAAATGACTCACTCGCATCAACTGCTGACTACAAGTATTTTCCATTTAATCAAATTCTCAGTGCTCTTTTAATGTCGCTCCCACAGTCAGTTCATCGCTCAGTCAGAAGGCACAAAGAGTCCTCTACCTTCAATAGCTCTTTTGTGCCACATGCGTATCGTTTCTTATCAAGATACATTTCCATCTACATCTCTTATACACAAGCACACAAAAAGCGCGCATGTGTAAATATTTTTTATTAGCTTTTTCTTCACGCGTCGCTCGTTGAGTCAGCTCGTTGGCAAGAATACAAGCAGGGCAGGCAGGAAGCTGGCAACAAGCCTAACCATATCATATATCAATGGAACAAACATATACAGGGAACCGGGCTGTGAGAGTAAGGGGCCAGGCAGCCGCTTGTTTATGGGTTCTTGGGAGCACATTCCCATTTCCATACACTTACCAATCCCATTCCGATGCGTCGTCGAGGATAATCGCGAACTTTTATGAATGCTACGAGTGTTTCAAAAAAAGGCGTCCTCCAAAACTGTGGTGCGTGCCTGGGCTCTGGGGTCGTTGTGGCTGGACAAAGGTCAATGTCGACTTCGAACTAACCCCGGCACGATCTCAACTACATAACCACTTAACCATTCAAGTGACTCTCAAGGTCGATACTATGCAAATAATGTGTCCAGCATGCATTTCTACAACCAGCTAAAACCAACGTAGCCGTGCTGAAAGCAGTTAGAATCAAACCCCCTTGTTGACGTATAACTATCTCTTGGTTGTTTCTAATTTATACCTGAATATAGACATACTCTAGTTACGAAAAGTATGCAATATTTAGCTACAGAGTGCAGACACGAACCATGTAAAGATACATATAAAAGCATTTCATATTGTTTGTTGTTTTTGTGAGTATAAATTAATTCAATTGGTAATTGTATATCATTGCATTTATATGTTATGCATATTGCAAGTTGCAAATTTAATTGTGGCAGATTTAAAAGTGCAAAAACAGCAACATTAAAACTCTATTGCAAAACAACAAAAAAATGCAAATGAGTTTTCATTTGTTTATTTCGTTTGCATAGATTTACCATGCAATTAAAATTTTCGCTTCGGCGGCGCATAAATGCAAATTGTTCTGTTCTAGCGAATTGTGTTAATGCTTAATTCTTTATAAATGTTTGCAATATTCGTTTGCAAATGCAAGCAAAAACAGAATTAGCGCACACACGCGTATGCACACACACCCTCACAAGTCCTCTCACATACTTGGGAATACACCGATATAAAGCTCATAAAAATGCCAAGTTGTAATGGCAACAATTGCAAAAAATGTTATGTTTGTACGAATTTCAAATACTCTCTCGTATTACCTGCATAAGTTGTTGCTTATTTCAAATGCCAAAAAAAGTAATAAATTTTATAAATTCTTAAGATATTACGAAGTGTAAATGGTGTTTGTTTGCAGTGATAATTCAAAATGTTTATACAACAAGTATTTAGTAATAAAATGAAGAGCTTTTAATTTTACGATGTACAAAGCTAAAACTACGAATATTTCTAGGGAGAACTTATAATAAGCGCTTTAATTCTCATTTTAAGTTTTCATAGCCTATACCCATATTCATTTAATTTATTTAATTATTAATTTGAAATTTGTTAAGAAACACATGCGTATTTGTAAGCCGTACGACCCTTATAACTGTAAGGTAAACGGTACAAAAAGTTGCGAACGGGAAATTAAGCGCATTTAGCGTAGACTCAAACCTAGGAGTGGGATCTGCGTGGGAAGGCGTGGGATATTTGTATACATGTGTGTGTGGGAGCGACGCCTTTATGTAAATTTCTGTCTGCCTGTTAGCTCATGTGTGTGCGTGTGTGTGCGAATGAGTTTCAATTTAAGCGCTGCGGCATTTGCCGTTTGTCGGCGTTTCCTCTGCACGGCGACGTCATCCACCTGTAGTCCCCTCCATCCCTCCGCCCCATCCAATGGTGTGTGTGAGAATTAATTATGCAGGCATATCATGGCAAACATCATTCCCTCGCCTTCATTTTGCCGTGCCACAGTATCATTCCACATATCCTTTTGGGTCCGCATTGCCACGCCCATGCCTTACACATCAAACCAACTCTGGCCACAGCACTGCCTCTGTGCGTGTGCGGTTTTAATTTGTGCGCTGGCTGCACTGCGATGCACTGATCCTTTTCCTTTTTGTTGCTGCAGACGCAGTTGCAATTGTAGAGGCATTTGCAGTTGCATTTGCGACACGCCCCCTGAAAAAACGACCAACGCTTGTTGGCAATGTTTGCTTTTGCAGTTCTTGCCTGCCCTCCCCTCGAATGCATATTCGCGTGATTTCACATAGTGAAATCGATGCATTTTTGCGCTGCAAAGGACCTTAAGTCCTCCGTGGCCGCATTAATTGATGCCATTACTGTATCGCTATCTCTATGTATTGTGTTTTCATCTCATTCGTTACTTTAAATATGCGGTTGCAGCGGTTGGCGCCTTGCCCTCTTGGCCGCCAGGGGGCGCTATCATCGTTAACCCTTTTGGGTGCTCTCTGTTTATAAATTCTATAAATTTTAGATCATAATGCTGAAACCACATCGTACTGTGTCTGTGTGTGAAAATTACGTGAGCTGCGTGTTTTGTTTTCCTCATTGCGGTCTTTGTATGAGTGAAAATGGGTTAGCTGCTGTGGTATTTGTTATGCATTTTCATTAGAAGTTTGTCTAGGCTGCTAAACCATTATCATTAGCCGCGCTGAGAGTGCGAGAATGTAAATCGCTACATATATTTTTCAACTTAATGTTGATTGTTATACACAAAACTGGCAAACCGTGTTGTGCTCAACAAATGCTACAAGAGAGCAACAGGATTGCCAAAACTTTTAAGTGCATGCATATGTTGCTTCTTATCTATGATTACTTATTTACCAGGAGAACGAACTGAATTAATCGTCGATAAACTATATTCTAACAAGCGATATAATTAATTAAACCAAATTGGTTAGTTTATAGCACAATTCAAACCATTCTAATTATTTTTTGGATTTGAATGTTTTGGATTAGACCGAAGAAAATTAGGTGACCAAAAAAAAACTCCAAAAAGGGTGTTTAAATTTAAATGATATACTTACTTTGCAACCGCTTCCATTAGAAATTCTTTGAATTTAAGAGAACAAATAATATATTATTTTCTGTCTTTTCTAAATGACAAATTTAAACAGCCAAGAACGGAAATTCTCAAGTTTTGGATCCTTCCATGCCACCTAAACAGATGAGCTATGTTTTATGATGTTATAGAAGTAGGTCATTTGAAAATTCTTCTTGTTAAAACCATTTTTATTTAACAAACGCCTGGAAGCAGGCAATAAACACATCAGAGTCAAAAGCCCAGAAACTAGCGCTAGTTAAATCTATTCAGTTCCGTATTAAATACTTGATTTAACTTGTTTAATTAATAAACGGATTGCCCCATAACTTGTTAGATTTTGTATGTTTGCGGGACTCTCCCAAATTTTGATTTTTCCTCTTTTTTTAAGCAGTTTTCTCCCTTCCTTTTCTATATTATACAAACCCTTGCAATCTAAGAGAAATAAGCCTTGAGCTGAATGACGGTCAAGAACTCGTTGTTTTGCAGCCACAATCCTATTGATATTTATTTTACTAATCCGCCATTAAACAAACCGTAAATACGAAACGATGTAATCGAAATGATAATTGATAAATAATTAATTGATCAATTAAGTTGTATTTGTTTTTCATTTTTTTGATTCATAATATTTATTTGGATTCTTGCATAGTAATATTAATGCTTCAATTATTTATAAGTGTGGTTTTATTTTATGCACTTAATTGTTTTTTGCTCATTTGATTTTATAATACATTAAAATTTATGCTAAGGTTAGAAATAAAATCGTGTTGAAATGTTTGGTTTTTTGTTGTTGTTTGTTGTGGTATGGTATATATTTCATACATATGTTTATTTCATTTATTTGTATAACATCTATAAACAATTTCATAAATTTGTAATTTATTTATGCGTCGACTTGCACATTTGAATGTCCATTTTTGTGTATTTGTGAGTGTGTGGTAGGACGAGTGTATGGAATTCAATAAATATAATAATATTTAAGCAAATAGAATGCTCATAAATAATGGCAAATATATGTGGAAACAAATTAAGCACATAAATACTTATTAACTGCCCATTGTTCAGCAAATAAATTGTGAATATTTTCAAATTAATTGCTTTTCAATTGGATTCATAATAACACAGTGCAAAATATGCAATTTACAATAGAATTTATATGCATTTTTCTAATTCGAGCGTTGAATTACGATGAGTACTAAATTATTTAAAATTAAATACATATGCATATATCAACTGTACGCAGCAAATTTAATTTTCATACCAAACAACAATTGCTTCTGCTTCATTTATTGCCAATAGTTTTCTTGTTCACAACACAGCGTGATTAAAAGTTTATCTGTATAACTTGTTCTAGATTTAGGCGCACAGTTTTATATTAGTCCTTGCAGTTAATGATTTATTGTAGAGGATTAAACTGAAACGGACAAAATGAAACGGAACATTTCGGTTCAGTTAAAAACAATAACTTAATGCTAAACTGGTTGCTTTTATGGCATCCTTGATCAAACTAGTCAGAACGCATATTGAATGAAATCTATATAATTTCGAAAATCAGTTTTGTATGCATTGTGTTTTATTGTGAAATATGTATTTATAGTTGTTGTTTTGTTGTTGCTGGTGGGTTTCATGATGGCTTCTGCAGTAATATTAAGTTCATTATAATTAAATATATATCATATTTGGTTTTTTTTTATAGAGAGAATGTCAGTTGTGGTAGTTGGATATATGTATGTATGTATGGTTAGAATGGCATCCATTATGTCGTTCTTTATACGAGTATGTTTGTATTTTTTTTTTATTATATTTTTATAGTATGCAATTTTCATTAAATGCCTTTTTGCCATTGTTAGGAGCAAAATAAATCATCTGTAAAAGTTTGACTAGAAATTAACTATATAAATTTATAATTATGTTATTAATACCAAATGCATAACATTTGTCTTTCTATGTTTTGTGAGCAGTATCGAGATGTTTGTTGTTGTCGTTTCTTATTGTTTTTATCGCTGTATTTAGTGCTGAATATAATAATATTTATAATATGATTAAAATCTCTAATAATTATATATTTTATGTTGAGTTTGTTTTTCAATTATAATTAAATAACATATAATTAATAAATTTAAACTAAAACGCAGTCAATTTATATTTTGGAATATTTTGCTTACATACGATACGATACATAATTATTGTGTTAATCTTTAGTTTTAATATTATAATATGCAATTTATATATGTTTTTCTTCTTTCGATTGCAATGAACTTGCTGATTCGTTTGACATTTTTTCGAGTTTGTTTATTGAAGTTGCAGTACACATATTTTTACAGCTAGTTAAGTTAGACGATCTGTTGAATAAAAGGGGCAAAAGATACTGTTGTAAAACAGTTTGTAGATTCATTCTACTTGTAATTTGTATAGGATATGCAACTAAATTCATTTCTTTTACTCTTCGCCAGGCATCGAGCCAAACAAAAAATACATTAAACATTCACTTTGGTTTCTCAAATGGTTCGATTCGACAAACAGCTTGTTTAACCTGGCTCGGACCTCCTTGTATAACAGATCTTATGCTAATACTTGCTTATCGAATTTACGACATGTTATGGGCATTGTAGTTGCTTTGCTCATTCTCATTGGGACAACGTCCATGCTTCTCCATATATATGCCATATTGGCAGGTGGGCGGCTTGCAAATGCCTTGATGTATGCACCTGTCAATTGTTGAAATACACATTTGATACTCTACTTGTAGTTGGGGAATATTAGCTTGGGCTACTCACTTGCGATCTTTCATGGAGAAGTGCTCGGTGCCGGTTTTCTGATAATCGCAGTGATTGTTGCTTGAAGTGCAATCACAGCGACATTTCCCATCATTCTGGATTATCTTCTCGAAGAGATTGGGACACTTGCAGTTGAGAATGGCCGCTTGCTCCAGTTCACCAATATTGGTCATAATTTCGGAATGGGAACTGCGCTCGATGCAATGGCATTTAGTGTGATTGTCAAAGGTCAATTTCTCGATACTGGAACGGGATCTCTGTGGGCCGCCAATAGCCAAGACCTGTAAATAAAAGCATCGGTTGGATAGGTTAGGGTTTTGGTTAATTGGCATTTGATATGCCTAGATATGTTGCATACACATACACACACAGACACACTTAGTTCTTGCTGACAGGCTGACCCTGTTAATTATGTCAGCGGAATTTGCATATGGAGATTGCTAAGGCAAAGTTGCTTAGGGTTCAACTTGGCAACTGTATCGTTTGTTTGTATGTGCTAAACTATGTTTGTTCTTAAGCTGACTGCTCATCAGAGTTGTCGTCATTGTTGTTCTTGTTTCAATAGCTCTTGTAATGCTAAATGAGTTGTCAGCTGACAGCTGCTAGTTGTGGCATACAGTGACCAAAGACAGCTCCAATTTATTCGGGGGGTTAATTTGAATTCAAATTTGCGAATCCCTCTTGGCCTAAGACTCTGTCAACTCCCATTAGCAGACAACTTTAGCGGCAATCGAGTGTCTTGAGTTGCTGCTGTTTCTGCTACTGTTACTGCTATTGCTGCATGACAAGTGCAAAATGATAAATTACGTATGAATTGCATAAATTAAGTTGGATTCGTTTAATTAAAATTACGGCCCGGTTATTAATCAAACTAAGCAAACACTAAAATGCAAACATCAGTAAAGTATGGCAACAATGTAAATATGTGAAAACCTGACGAATATTCAGAACTAAGGCATTGAAGCATTGAATTTTGATTGGACGCATCAAAGCAGAAAACTGACACTCCACAGAAAAAAAAAATAGAAAAGAAAATCAAAGAATAATACTCAATAACCTTTTTCGACAAGCTTTACATTTTCTATTTGATATATGAAAAACTCGAAACAAGAATCACAAATTGAGTTTTAGAATTTTTCAGCGGGTTGAGTTAAAATGTCTATGTAAATTTTGGAATGCAACGAATTGAAAAAGTTTTTCATGCTCGACATGTTCAAGCCACAGAGCCATCGCCCCCCTTTCCACTCTTTTGAACCTCTAATCGACAAGAGTCCTTGTTTGCTCCTTTGAGCACGCAAGTTTTCAGTTTTAAGTTTTCACATGTATGGCTGTGTGTGTGTGTGTTTGGAAAACATAAAATTCAAGAAAATTGCAGAAGGCAAAAGCGGCAAAAATCCTGCTGAGGTCGCTTGAAGAGCCTGCTGCACAATAATTGCCGGAAACGGAAGTGCAAAGTGCTGCTGCTGTTACTTTTTAGTTCTTCTTTTTCTTCTCTCACTGCTTTTTGTTTTACTTGTTGTTGTTGTTGTCGTTGCTTGAAATGAAACCGCATCTAAAATTGCAGCAAAGTGGTTGAGTCTCTTGTCCATAGCATGATATACGCCATATATACCATAAATAAAAGTAGTTTGCCTCTCTCTCTCTCTTTCTCTCCCTCTCTCTCTCTCTGAGTGCATGTGTGTGACTTTGCCATCCTAATTGAGGTTAGTTTATGTGTGTGTATATGCAAATACTCAACGCTCTCTCATGTGTGCAAGAAGTGCGCACTTTGGACTCAAGCAATTAGTCAGTTATTGCTTTGTAGTAGGTGATGCCTCTCCCTTACTTCTATTCCCTATGCACTCAAGAGTCCACTAAGTGAACCAAGGACTCAAGCCAAGCATATTAAATGTAGTACAATTTTTAGTATTGTATGGGGCGTTTACGCTATTCACACAACTTGTGGGGCGTAGCCAAGTGGGCCGATTGCACTGCAAATGACTGTTAGGAGCTGTGTGGAAAAGCTCGGTTGGGGTTTTTCTGAGATTTTTCTATGATAACCAAGTAGGTAGCTAAGGTTTTATGAAGAATCATCAAAGAATAAACTTTAATTCAAAAAGCTTAAAATTTATATAGCACTTGGCAAAGAATTGGACAAGTCAGTTCAGGTCAAGTCTGTCAAGGTTTCTCTCGGTCATTTAGTGGGAAATCCTCTTGCTGTCACAGTCAAAACTAGACTTCTCATATTTATTTTGTTTATAGCCTCAGCCCATTGAAAATGGTTAAAAAGGGTATAATAGTAATAATAATAATCATAATCATAATGATTTCTGTAGTTACAGTCGAATAATAAATACAGAAGCTATTCAATAAATACTTTCATGGATTGAAATCAGAAGCTGCTGCCCCTGTTTAGGTTCTATGTCCGTCTTGATGTAGTTATGGTAAACAAGAAATCAATTCTTGAAAAATATATTTGTATCTCGATGGCAAATCTTAACTTTAATTGAGCTTAGTTAAAATATATGGTGGGTCTCTCACAGTCCAGCAAATGGGCAAAGGGCCTTTCGTAGTCGAACATTCGACTACAGCGTTATAACTTGATGTGTTTTCGATATATTTTATTGTCAATAGTTGATTAAAAAACTTTTAAACACGACAAGACAAGATAGCTGACGTCGCTTGACTCAACTCTTCTTTTATTTTATATAAAGACGGAATCTTTCCTTTCTCGCCAGTGTTTCAAGTGCCTGGAATTTTATATTTTTGCAAAACTTGTGTGTGTTAAAAAGTTTCTTACAAATCAACAAGCTGTTGACACTTGTTATTACTATTGCTGATTTTCGTCTATGCTAATGAGTTGCCGGCAACTTTGTTTGCCAAAAAAACAAAAAGAATGATTCACAATCAAACGCTTCTGTTTTTTTCAGCTCAATGCTGGTAATTTGCATTTGCCAGAATTATGCCAACATGTTCGGAGTTGAGGTAAGTAAAGCAAATATGACGTTTTTTTTTGTCGAGTCTTTCTACCGTTTCCCTTTGCATGTATGGATTTAATTATGAGCATGTCGTAAGCTCTAGCTACATTTTCTTTTGCTGCGCTTTTGCATCTGCAACATTTACGCAGCATCTGGGGCGCCACAGAGATAAGCAGACTCTCCCTCTGTTTGCTGCTTTCTCTTTACAGTTTTCCTGCATGGCTTTTAATTTTCAAATATTTATGCTACGCTTTCCGACAAAAAACTTTTGCCTTGAAGTCTTATGTAGAAGAGTTAAGCACATAAGAAACAACACGTAATCACCCTCCGCAGTTGGCTTTAAGTAGAAGAGTGTTTAATTATCCAATAAAAGTTTTGGCAAAACCACTTCACATTATTTTAAGCCAATGACTTCTACGAAAGTCATACAAACAAAGACTAAAGCTAATTTTAATACCTAGCTAATGCAGTTCTCTGTTAAATGATTACAATATGTTGAGCAATATTCTTAGGAGTCACAAGAGTTTTCTGAGGAAAAAAAAAGAAAGATTTGAATGATATTTGCTATTTTAGGCAAGCTTTTGAAAGAACATCAAGTGCTTTGGGAAATCTCTCTCTTCTTTTTTTGAGATGTTATCTCGAAGTCCAATTTGATCTTATACATTTTCTTATCCAAGTTGATAATGAAGAAGTCAGTACAATGTATTTAAGAAAATACAATTTGCAATACCTAGACCTACTTGGCATTTCTATAACAAAACGGCATGCGAGCAAATATATAAGCTGGCATCAGCAACATAAACAAAAACTCTTGGCTGACTGCTATTCGTCTGTATAAAGCACCAAAATGTCTGTCCAGTAAGAGAAGGAGCAGCTGCAGGAGTAAGAAAGGCAGAAGGTAAAGGGTCGGCGCAGCAGCTGAAGGTGGTCGACAGCCAAAGTTTACACACACGAGGCAGCACAGCGGTTGTCATTGAGAGGTGTCAAGTGGCAGGCAAACAGCTTGAGATTCCAGGGAGAGAGAGATAGACAGAGCGAGAGGGAAAGACATGGCGAATGTGCTGCTGCATCCTGGCGAGCAGCATCAAATAAACATTCTTATATAACATAAATTATGTTGCGCAAATTTCGTTGAAGAGGGGGCGCCATACAGGGCCAGGAAGGGGGATGATGGGAACTGATGCTGCAGTCGGCATTGTTGGTCGGTAAGAGGGCAATGCACTACACTCCAGACCAGGCAAAGTCAGCAGCAGCATGGCAAGGCAAAGCAAGGAGAGTCAGAGTAAGGCATATGTTGCAAGCGTTGCGAGATTTATGACGCCTTGCTCCGGTTCTGGGTTCAATGCACTCAGAGCGTGAGAGAGACAGCGAGGGGCAGGTTAGAGAGGGAAAGAGATGGTGTTACTTTCACCTGGGCCAGGCAAGAAGTTGCAGCTAGAAAAGCAACTGAACGTGAAAGCCAACGCCTCCACGTGAAGCGCCATGTCCATGTCGCCCACACGCCAGACTCTGGCTTTGCAAAGTAAAAGTCAATTGGCTGACAGGCAAATCGTAGGCTCTGTCCATGTCCTGGGCCTGAGCGTTTAATTAATTTGCCACAAAATGTGGCACGAATCATGCATCACCTTGGGGGCCTCATGCAGGCGCATGCATAATCAGCTTGCAGGAGAAGCTGTCGCTGCTTTATTGACACTGCCGCAGAGCAAACACATATTTTGCTTATTTAACAATGAGCGTGGCGCTTTAAACGGATGGCAAGTAGTAGCAGCAATGAGTGGCAGCAGCAGCAGCTGTTGCAGTTGCAATGCTTGTTCGTGACATCCGCTGCGTAATGTAATTTTGCAATTTTGTCAGCTTAAATCCCAGCAGTTAGCATATGCGATGCCACACTGGCAGCCAAATGCAAATTGCCGGCACGTAAACAGGTAACAAGCGCAAGAACCAGAGGAAGAGCACGAGTTGCAGCAGCAGCAAATCTCCCTAATGCCCAGTTGTAGCAAGTGTGGAAGAGTGTAGAGTGTAGAGTGCTGAAGGCGCAGGAACTGCTCTCTCTGTCTCTCTTACTCTCTCAAAAACTTTGTCAGCTTTCAACTTTATGGGCAAATACTCGACGACAGTTGCATGTTTTGAAATTTATTCAACACTATGTTGACCCTATCGACAGGCGGGGCAGGCAGGGGTCCGGTTGAAAGTGCCGACAACTTGAATGCTCTGCTCGATTAATTTTGTAAAATAAAGGACCACAGTTTGGGTTAGGTTACCTTGGTTGCCCATTGGATTACATGCACTTTGGCCAAAACTTGACACCAAATTTCCTCGAGATGTTAGTTCAACTATCATTTAGTATTTGTCAATTGATGTTGGCCTGACTTGACTGTCTGTCTTTCTATCTACTTGACTGGTTGGCCAAAGGTAATTTAAATATGCAATTGCTTTTCCACTTTCCAATATCGAGTGATTTTTTACAACTACAACTAAATTTTGTTTTATTTTCTACCAAAAATAAACTATTTTGTGTACTCTATATTATCTAAATTCATACATTGAATATTGTTAGATTTTTTCCGTTTGTTGATTGCACAAGATTGTGCCAAATATATAAATAGCTAATAATATTTTCTTTAGGGAAATATCTGAGAGCATAGTAATTTCTATAATATATATAGATGCGTTCGTATTATAAACATATTATATATATGTATATCAATAAAATAAAGAATCGTCTGCCATTTGAACCGGGCAAATACTTTTAAGTCCTAATTGTATGAATTGGTATATTATCGTACATATTTCCAAAGTATCATATTTAATAATTTCAATTTATTTGGGACATTAAAATGGCAATTACTTTTGGTAAAATTGACTTACTTATAATCTGCTTATATTATACCCAACGACTCCTGCCACTTTAATTGCAATTGTTCAATTAATTTGCTATCGTTTCGCTACGTCTACGACCAACAACAAGAGCCATAATAACAAAAGCAACAGTGATTTTGCTGTGGAACTCCTAAAACAATTTAAAACGCAGACCCAAACCCCAACATGTTTATTTAGACGTGTCACACATAATGCGCATGCCACACATGCCCCCAAATTGCTGCTGGGCCTTTTAAAAAAAGTTGATACTTGTACAATTTGTCAAGAGCCGGTGCCTTAATGGGTTATACCTTTGTGCCTCTTATTTGCTGCCTGCTGCCTAGTGCCCCTCTCGCACACACTCCTCAATACCTACTTCACTTCCCCTCTCAGTAATTGCTCTGATTGTTGCCGTTGTCGCGACTGTTGTGGCTGGTGGGCGTAGGTCATGCTTGAGGGCGCCATATTGCAACATAATTATATCGTTTTACCTTTTCTTTCATGTTATTTTTTTTTATGAAATGTTTTTTCATTTTGCTCTTAGAAATGAGTTTTTAATGACGCAATGATAATTCAATTTGTTGGTGATTTATGCTTCATGGTATTGTTTGCTGTCGCTGTTCTTGTTGTGCTTGTGATGTAACGAGCATTCAATATGCTGAAATCGAGAATGTAATTATGCATTGTATGTGCTGAAGTTAATTCAAATATCCAAGGTGTGTATCCAACAATATTTTGATATAATTACAATGCTTAATTGTCGACGCAACGAGAGCGGAAATTAAATAAATGTTTTCTGGGCTTAGATTTCGGGCTACTTTCCGGCAACTGTTCCTATTTTTTCACGTGACTAGGTGTTCTTAGTTCGCCTCTTATTCAAATGTACATAACCTTCAGCTGTTCCTACTTGCGTTCAACTGTTCCCATTTGTATTATCCCTTAACTAACAAATGCTCTTCACTCAATTAATCAAATATTTTTAGTCTTGAGCTTAATTGTTGCTGTTGTTGTACCCACTTGCTTTTAATTGTTCCCAGTTGAACATTCACTAATCTAACAGTGCTTTGGTCGTCCATTATTCACTAATTTCTGCACTTTTCAAAGTATAATCATTATGAATATATTCGCAATGTCTTTGGCATACTCACATGGAAAGTCAGCTCGACTTTGTGAATCTCTTTGGGGGCACACATCTCGCTGCGACTGTGGCAACAGCCGCTGTCCTCACTGCATCGAGCCAGTTTGGTGCAGTGTGGCTTATAGATTTTGGAAGGATTATTTTCGACGCGTACGCAACGCATTTGCGGCTCATGGCATGTTGCCTCCTCCATCACCCGCTTCCAATGGGCCTCAGCCAGTGCTACAATTGATTGAAGCAAATATAATTTATCTGCTCATGGCAATCGCTTAAACAATCACTCTTTAAGTTTAGACTTACCATAATTGGGGTCGTGGTTGCGTCTTGAATTTACTACAGCATTCGGGTTGCCCAGCTGTTTGTTCTTGAGTTCCGTTAGCTTGCCGGGTATGTAGTTGCGTGAATAATTGTTGTCGGCATCCTGTAAATAAGCAAAACATTTGATTAATGAAGTTTCGCCAGTTGCCGAATGCCTAATGTTAATTAATTGAATTGGAGCAGAAAGCTGTAAATGTTGAATATTAGTTCAGACACGACCCTAGCGCAGCATTGTTTAAAAATGCCCCCGGGGCCTGGTTGGGTCAGTTGCTCACATTACGCATACGCCATGTGCAGCACATAAAAGTCATCACTAAATAAAAGCCCCATTTGTGCACGCTGATGGCAATTTGTCACAATTTTTATTGTTCGAGCATGGGGAGAGCACATTGAGGCAGAGATTCAGACAGGTAACGTGCCAGACAAACATCAACGGCAGTCGAGCCAGACAGAAAGCAGCCAGGAGGTGGATAGAGGCTGGAGGCTAGCAAATGCTGCAGAACTTCATAAACTAAGAATTCATGTGCACATACAGTTGGCAAAATAGCTACAACAATTGCTGCAACGTGGCCCATAAGTAAGCATCAACAACAAGTTTCGCATGACGAATGTGAAATACACTAGCATCGGTTGAACATTAAAAATTATCAATTAAAAAGCTAACAGTAACAAAATTACGACAGCAATTTAATGCTTTCGATGTGGACTAATTAAAAAATGCACTTTATTATTGTTTCTAAATTTAATAAAGTCGGATTTTATAGCATTAGCAATATGGACTAGACAGACTCAGCTGTCATTATTGATCAAGAATATAAAGTTTTTATGGAGTCGCAGATGTTGTTACTAAATTATTATTATCTTATATGCATTAAACTACAGCTTGTGGTGTATTAGCAATGCTTTTAAATGGAATGCTTGAAATGCAGCATGTAGCCAGCATACCCCATGCTGCGACCAGTGGCATTTATAACAATGGCAACACAAAACAAATTGGCAGCCAGAGCAATAAATACGAGCAACAGAGCAATAGAGAACAATGCCAGAGTCGCTTACTGGTTGCTGCAGAACAGAAAATAACAGAAAACAAAACAAGAAACAAAAATGTTGACCAATGCGCACAATTGGCAATTTGTGAAGTTAAGCGAAATTAATGAGCAGTCAGGCAGTCAGAAGGCAGTCAGGAAACAGGCTAAGCCTCGCGACCAAATGAAGAAGTGCTGGGCATTTGGAGGCAAGGCGTGTGTGGGCGATTGGGCCAATGGCAAAATAAAAGCCAAAAACCTGACCAAATGTCCAAATGTCCAAAAATGAAGCAAAAGTCAAGCTGAGACGGCGACTATGACTGAGCTAGAGACGAGAGCTCTTAAGAATGTTCATTAGTCACACAGGAGTTGGACCCAAGAGTGAGTCAATTGGCGGGTGGCGAGCGGTACAGGCAAAAGGCGCCAAGGTAGGTGCTCAAGAGCAATTGGTATAAATCTTCGTCTTAGTCTGTGTCTTTTTGTTGTTGTTGTGTTGTATGTTCATTTCATTTGATTTGGCTTAACATTTGGTGGCCCAAAGCCAAAACAATGGGGCTTTGATGTTGGTCAATGATTTTTAGCGGCTTAACCTTGGGCTCTCAATGAATGTCCCATTGTTCTTTTCTCTCCCCACAAAGTGGCCCCAACAACGTGGCGTTAATGCGCAAATATATGGAATTGTTTTTTGTGTGGCATGAAGTGCTGACCATTGGGTGATATTAAAGCTAATTCAATTTGATTAAAATGCTCTGTTCTCAATAGCCGATTGACGCTGTGGTCGCTACTGAGCCGACACAAATCGTTTTGTGGCCATCAAATATATTGATAGTGCATAAAAAAATGCCATAAAATAAAGGTAACTTTACGAAATTGCAGACCATATAAGACAAGCAGCTACAAGTCATAAACAAGATATTGCATATATTGCAATGGGAGTCAACGTACATACATATGTTATAGCAAAAATAGTTCGAGAATTCATAGTCGTCTGCTACAGAGATGAAGGTGGAGGCGACTAAAAGAGTTCAAGCTAAAGTTGCAGTGAATACTCGTACAAGATATACAGATTTACTCTATGTGATAGGGTCTTAAATAGTTTACGAAACTAAGCTGCAAATCTCTTGATTGTTCTAAACAAGACTGCAGATGAAAGCGGAGTTCAAATTACTTGTTGCCATTGTCGCTCAATTAACGAATACTCGTAATTGTTAGTTACGAGTTGACAGCGTTGACAGTGGAAACTGAAGCTGCTGAAGCATAATTAAGATGCCTTTGGGCCATGAAGTGAAAGTCGGTAGCAGGGACAGATATACGAGTTGTCGTCCATCTGCATAGCAGAGTAGCAGCAGTAGCTGCATCGGATTGCACCACCCACGGCCTACACCTGCTTGCATGGCTGCATCGCTGTCTGCTGCAGGCAGATTAAATTGAGCAGCTTGTTGGTCAGATCGCTGTCGAAGGTTGACAATGAGTTGAGTTGCGTCCAACTAAATTTGAACAAGTAAAACAAGGCGAGAATGAGGAGAGCACATAGGGCCAGCCGGCTATTGTTTGACAAAGGGTTTGCCAGGTGCCTCCTCCAACAGCTGTTGCTGGCAGCCATCCAGACGACAATAGTGCTTGCTGTAACAATTACCCAGGGCAAGGGGTAAGGGGCAACATGAACAAAGGCTGCTGCATGCAGGTGAGCTTTAAAACCTTGTCGCGCTGGTCATCCGCGGGCGGAGCATGTGTGTGTGTTAACCTGGTTAACAGCCACGACAACGATATAATTTAAGTTGCCGTTCGAATTATATTTGCTGGTAGAAATGCATCCCCAGTGTAAGGTAAGCTGTAAATGACTGCAGGCAAACGAAAGGTAGCTAACAAGCACAAGCAATCTGCAGTCATGAAATATTCAAACAGTTGATCAAATTTAAAACACAACAGAACAGTTCTTTAAAGTCAGTTCGAGTGAAAAATAAGGCACCTGGGAAATTTGCGCAATTGCTGAAGTGGTTCATAAATAAAAGCAGCAACGGCAGAAACAACCTGACGTGTAGACAAATATAAGTACTACATATAATAAATTATATGTTTGTATGTGCAGTGTAAACGTGTCGTATACGCAATAATTAAGTTTACAAATGCCAAAGGCTAAGTTCGCTCCTTCTATTTACCTGTGTGTTACAAAGGGTCCCATTGGGCAAAGCCAATACTGCTCTAAAGATAACAATAATATACCATTGTTATTCTTGGCCCTGCCCTCTAGTAGCTCAGTTGCCATGGTTGCATTTTAAGTAGCCAATAAGGCTTTATGGTTACTGCATTTTGAGTAGCCAATAAGCCTTGATGACTACTGCACAAACTAGTCAAATCAAATGCCTTAAAATGCAGCTGTAAACCGCAATTACCACACAAAGATTGAACTATTTGGGTTTGCCCTTTAACTGTTTCGTCCTCAGTTTGCAAAATAAATAATACAAATTTATGCGTTGCCACAAAAGAAAAACTTTTTGCTAACAATCAACTTTTACACAACAAACTTTCCCATAGTATGTTATGTGTGCTATCTCCTTCTCTACCGTTATTGGCATACCTTTTGCCCACGACTTTGTGGCAACATCAACTTCATTGCCTTTATAAAGTTGAACAAATAAAATTTATATGAATTGCAAAACGCATCAAGCAAACAGGTAACGAAGGGTGAACTTAAGGGGCTAAGGGGTCATGCGTCAGCAGTGAGTTGTGGGGTCAACATACACAGTTGTTCTTTATCCCCATTGCGTTGCCGAGTAAGCAACAATTACCAGAAAATTTCTAAGCACTGTGAAATTGTTTCACCTTTACGACAAGTAGTCTTAATTTTTGAAAATATATGCCATATTTTTCATGTGCATTTTAAATGGGGAGCTATATTTCGGCAAAGTGATGGTTAATAATCAATGGATTAAGTAATAATGAACGAATTTATACCACATGCAGCCAAATTTTTTAAACTTTATTTGTATTATGTTTACTAGTACATATTAATAATAATTAATAAAATAATAAAAACAAGTCGAAAAGTAGGTTTTAACTTTCACTTGCACATTGTTTTGTATTAATATTCATTCAAATATATTGAAATTGTTAGAGTATCTGCAATTCTTTTTATGGACAATACCAATTTGTTTTTGACGCTTTTATTTGATGTCAAAGTTTTCAACTGATTCGCATACAAAACGGTTTTCACAATATGTACTTTTACCACTCCCTGTTCTGAAACAAGTTTGCGTCCATTTATTGTGGCTGTATTGTGTTTAACGAGCACTATAGTTTTAGTTGCAGTTTTTAACGTTGACTCCACTATCTGGCAAACTGAATTTGTTCATATGTATGTATGTATGATGTTATGTTATGTTTCAAAAAACCAGAGAATGTTAAATTAAAACAACAAAAAGGATATGCAATTGTCATGCGTGGCGTATGCGCAATTTGCATGCAAAACAAGCACAAGCAACATGCAACGCCTGAGAGCATGCAGCAAAAAACATGTAGCAAACGTGACGTAGGTTTGTAGATCTGCCAGACTGCAGGATGCAAAGCAAACCACAAATTGTTAGCAAGCGACGCAAATTGACAGCGTGATTTTTGTAGGTGGATCGGTGACTGTAACTGTATCTATATTGAGCTAATAATAAATTGAAGCGTGCTAACAACTCGCCTTGACACTTTGCTGCTTGCCACTTGCCATTTGAGACTTGGCGTTTGACAAGCTGGCATATCTTGGCCATATTTTTCTACACTCAACGGCAAGTCGAGAGCAAAACGCATCTGACGCGAGCAGTTTTTAATAAGCGCTGAAGTTTGATGAATGCATTGGGGGCGCCAACAGACATGGCGGTAGCTCTTCGTTCCACAATAGGAACGCATCGCGTGATGCAAAGCGAATCAAGTTGACAGCAGCAAACAGAGTGCAAGTGCAGCTGAAGGAGTTGCTCGAAAGGTGATAAATTTCCATCGTTGCAACTAAGTGGAAATGTCATCAACAGATGTGCAAGTTCAGCATCAACATCAGCTTCAGCTCAAGCAACGACAGCAAAATGATGGGAGCAATTAAATTGCAGCTAGTCTTACTTGACTGCAAAACTCGACTGCTCGACTGATGATTTTGCCATGCAATTTATAATTTACTGAAAGGATTTATTCAACAAATACATTAAGCTGTGGGAGCAGCATGCAGCTGACATAGTCATAACTCATCAGGGATTATCATTTAATAGGAGAGCTGGCTGTCTACGGGATTAAAATTGCCAGAAAGGAATTTGTTCCATCTTTTATGAGGTATTCTCTGCTTTTGCTCTAAAGTATAGGCGTGCAGCTATTTAATAAGAATGCATGCATTAATTAGAAAAGTATGGGAAATGTTTGGAGTACCAACCTCAAAAGCAGATAAAGCGACTGCTTTTGCGGTCAAAAGATGCCTTTGCCTTTTATAGTCAAAAAGCGTACGTCATTCGCATACGAGTGCGATTCTACGAGTTTAGTAACTCAAGTTTTGTGTGCGCAGCGTTGCACTATACTCGTAATTCGCTCAACTAGTTTGCAATTCAAAAGCTTTGCATAACCGCAGCCAAAAGTTTACTTTGCATAGATAAAACCACAGAAATACTTGGCAACTGTGCTATGCAATGTGTGCGGCATGTGGCCAAAAAGCGCAGTCAAAGCCAGCAAGCCATCAGACCAGCAGACAACAGACAACAGCAACCTGCAGTTGCAGCTGCAGCGATGAACATGGCGTTGGCCAACTGGCCGTAAAGCCAAGTGTCAAATTTATGAACGCCTCAAATTTTAAAACAGCAACTTGGGATTGCAGACTGGGCTATGAACGATGCTTCGTTCTGTTGGCTGCGACGCGGGTTATGCAAAGTTTGAAGCCAGCTTTTAGGCGAAAAACACAAACCACAAAAACTTTTCCTTCGCTCAGCGTCGGACAAAACAAAACCGGGGAAAGACAGCCAAAAAAAAAGTTAGCGAAGCCCAAAAACCAAAAAATGAATTTTCAGTGTTGCCAACTTTTTGTGGGATTGTTGTTGTGGGCACTACTAGCATAGCATACATATGTACTTGCATACATATACATACATCTATATCTGCAGCTAAAGCAGGAGCAAAAGTTACGCATATTGTGCAGTACACGAAACGCAAGCAGCTTTCCTCCGTACCCCTTAACTGCCAAGTTAGCGCTAAATGTTAGCCATAAATTCATTTAGTATGGCATCACTGGTCATAAATTTGCTGCTATCGATTTGCACGGAAATCCGACAAAAAATAAAATTGAAATACGCAAAAAAAGTAGCTAAGCCAAAAGCCAAAGGATATAAAATAGTTTTGCCCCTTGATACCCTAACAACGAGTGCCTAAGGACTTTTGCTGAGTGTGTAACAGTTTCAATAATTATGATGCAAATTAATAATATTCTAAACACAAAATTGTAGACAATGCTATTGATCAACAAGAAATTCGCTCTTCAATAAATTTGAAGGGTATAGATGATTCGTGAAGTTTTCAATATTTCCTTGCAGCTTTCTGTGACTGTAATTCTGGTCAATAAATCACATTTGGGGAGTTGTGAGTGGTGAAAGAGTTTTGGGCCAAAATATGGCAACAATTTAGCGTAAATGGAAAAACGCAACGGAAACGGAAATCAAAACGCCATTTGAGCAGGAAGCGTGTTCGGACGGACTTGCTAGAGGCTAGGTTACAATTTTCGGGGCAGGTTTGTTGTGAGCGCTGCTGCAATAAAAGCGACAATCAAGAGGTGTGCAAAGAGGGGAAGCAACTGGCGACAAGTCATTGTAGGAGCTGAGTTGAACTGAGAAGTTAAGGAGCTAAGCAGACACTCATTATGTGCAAGTCTTATTGCCTTTTTTGGGTTTTTGCACTTAATATTAATGACTTGCTGGGAAATTAATTTCCACTACTTTCACTTGTCCCCATACCCTGCCCTGTCCATCTGCCATGCGTAACGTGCACATCAAACATGCAGCTTGGCTTGGAGGCCATTGTGGGAGCCGTTTCGTTTTGATGCCGTCCTTGCCAACTGCCAAGTGGGTCAACATTGATTTCCGTCAGTCGACGGCACCAGACCCTCGTCGAGAGAGACGATGGACACAGCTCATAAATATTCCAGAGGCACGCGCTCTCTGTCCAAAGTGGGAAAACGAGGCGACAAAGTCGCCGACCATGTTGTACTATAAGAAGAAACCAGACGAGAAACGCAGCGGCAAAAAAGAAAGGAGAAGCAAAAGATGTAGAAAAAGGCAAAAATTGATTGAAAATAAATAAATTCAGAAAGGGGGGCTTGGTAGGTTACTCAGCAGTACAATGATGATAAATAACGAATAGTTGCAATTTTAAATGAAAATTGTTAAAGAAACTGAAGCAAAATGATTAAATCAAGTCAATGAGTGAGTGAATTTCAAAATTAGCATTTAACTAGAAATGGATTGAATATACATATTTTAATAATAATGAAATGAATGTACATATATGTATATAATAAACATTTATTTTATATATGTATAAAATGCATTTTAAGGATTGTATTTATAATATGCAGGAAAAAAGTTTAGTAATATAATAATGTAATATATAACCTATCTCTCAATTTTGTTCAGCAATTTACCTGAGTAGAAGTTAAATCGATTTAACAAATTTAAGATTCATTTAAAATAAAATGATAAATTTGGGACGTATATTTATATAGCTTCTCATATGCGAACACTTCTCCTTCCGTTTTACTTGTGTTTCGAAACACAATTTATGCAATTTTTTATCTTTCGTCTCCTGATAATAATTTCTCATACCACACGCCATAAACACGAACACTGGCACATGCTGGCAAACACACGTACATACATCAATTCAGATGTATTCATTTATATTTAATATGCATATTTAATGACAGTTTATTGGGATTTTCAGCTGGAAGCAGCAACAACAGAAGTGGGCATCCATTGCCTTGAAGCAGTGCAATTTATTGATTTCGATTTTACATTTAATTTTTCACCATTTCTTTTAGACGCTTATCATGATGCATGACATTGCAAAAGATGCTTTAAATAAATGATGATGGGCTTAAAATTCACACAAAATTCAACTGAAACGACATTTAACCAAGTCTCCAGTTTCAGTTCAAATTTCTCAAGAATTTCTCTCATCAATCTGAGACGAGAACGACGGCGAAGACGAAAAGGCAACAGGGAATCAATTGGATTTGACTTGGGTTCAATGGCTTATGTTGCTTCAAATACCCTTAAATGCTTTCTATATCATTTCAATTAAGTGCATCTGGCGCCGCTTGTCTGTCTGCATAGTTTACACAACCAGCCAGTGGCCAAAAAGTTGAGCTGCTCCTTTTGCCCCTGTGTCTGCCCTTCAACTCCATCTGAGGTATTTTGTGACTTGTTTTGCTGTTGTTTTGGGGCTTGGTGTGATTGCAATTTAATTAAAAAACTTTTAACCCAATGTATTTGTGACTTTTGCAGCTTAAAATTATCAGTTTCCCACGGCTAATTGGTATGAGAGAGCTATCTTTGGTTCGGTGCGGTTCTGGTCCCATGTCAACTAGAGTCGCTCATTAGCTTCTTGAGTGGCGGTGCCTAAGATGATGTCAAACGGCTTCTTCTCGGTCGTTATCTGTTGGCATTTCAAGTACAGTTCTCTGGTATTCTATTCATTCGTCTTATCGTGCATTAAACCCCACAGAACAAGTGCAATCTCTGTTAATCTCTCTGCTTGCACTTTGAACCTTGCTGTGTACAATTCAAATACCCTTTTGCTGGCTGCCAACACAGCGGCAAGTAATTGAATAGACTGTATTTCAGCTCAGTGTTCCCCCTTCCAGAAGCTGCAGCTCCCTGCTTTCCTCTCTGCACTGTCTGTCTATTGTTCTTGCCGCCTCTAATAGAGTGTAATGAACTGAGAACTTAGAGTGCAACTCGAAAACATAGACAGCAGGTAGATTGCAGATTTCATTCGACATTTAATGTCTAATTAGGTTGTATGTTGGGTGCTAAGATCCTTTGTAGGAATTTCTTAATGAAAAGAGTTAAGCTCAAGTACTGTTCATAGAGTGTAATTTAATTATATTCCCAGCTCAATTACAGTCTCAAGTGTGCTCATAAATGTACAGCTCAGATTACCTCTGAAAGGTTTGAATAGGGGAACCTACTCAGTTATTGAAAAATCAAATACATATTATTATAAATTAATTGACATTTTAGTTATTTTGACAATTTTTGTTTCTATGAATTTGTTTAAAACAGACTTAATTACATATTTGGAGTTTCCGCAACACAAATTAATTAATATCAGTTCTGTCAAAATATGTGCACACAATTAATATTAAATGATATATAGCATAAGCATCTATAACTATTAACTGTCAATTGTTGGCATGTTTTTAAATGTGCAAGACAAAAATTTGCATTCTGCGGATCGGAAACGAAATTAAATAATTAATGTTTGCTTTTCAAATATATGCATTAAATTGAAATTAAATGGATATGCATACATACACATATATGTTTATGCACTGTCAGCTAAAATAAATTGGAGGACAGCATCGTTGCATATTTCAATATTTGAATTGCGAGTTTTCTCTGTTAATTTTGCATATTCAGTTGACGTGTCATGTCAGAAGTAGTGTTGGTCATTCAGCTGGATAAGCTCCATTTGACCAACCCGCCAGAGTTTTCCCGCATTCGGAGGACAGAAACAAATGTAATCAAAACAATTCAAACCGTTACGCGGCTTTTGTGGGCTTCAAATTGAATTTACCCACTGCCCAGTCCGATTCATGTTCGTGCATGTTCCGCAAATATTTGTTTAAATATTTGCCATGTTTAAAATGTTTGCCCTCGTTTTGCTGTTTTTATTCCCTTTTGTTATGACCGCCAAATGTGTGCATTTTATGGTCATTTTAATAGCCACGCACGCATTCATCAGCCCAAAACCTTTGTGCCATTCTTCCCTCTCTATAGCTCATCGCAATGAGTTGACATTTCGAATTTCGTTTGCCATTTGACTGCATTTGACAGAAGTCCAAATTGGTTGTATCACAATGTGCTAAATTTACGTTGCATCAGACACAATATCAATCTATGCGTAAATATTTTTACATACACAGCCACTATTTTGTCTATCTATTTTTTATGTATTGTACGCTGGTCAAGGTTGACACAAATTCATATTTTAATAGCCTTAAATTCTGATTTTGATTTACAATATTTCCGCTCTAAAACATTTTATAAAATACCAACAGATAAATAAAACTGATTTCAAGCAAGCAAAAAAATATTTAGCATTTTTACAAAAATGTCGAAAAATTTAAATATCTCTACATTTTCCTGCTCTTGAGCTACAAATTGCCATGCAGTATCTGTAGGAAGTCTCCCGGCCTGAGCGCATGTTAAACAATGTTCATTGTGCAAGTTTAAGGGGGGCAAATGTTATTAAGGTTGTTTAAAAACATATCTAAGCTTTTGGTGCACCGCAGATAAATGTGCTATGTAGTTGGTGTTGTTGTGCGGCTCTGTTATTGTTATTGTTCTAGTTAGCCGTTGGCTGGCGTCTGTTGGCCAAAAGGCAAAAACCACACAACAACGTAAACATTGTGCCACATTTTCGTGGCAAGTCCACAAATGAAAGCCATAAACTTTTGGGGCAGCCTGAAGAGCCAGAAGGGTCAGTCAAAAGTTGTAGAGTTTGTTGCCAAGTGCGGCTACTTTTCAAAGTGGGTCAAAGGGCATTATTTGCTGTGGTTCGCATTAAAGTTTAAGTACTGTAATATAGATATGCATATAAATTTCAAGTCAAATCAGCGTCAAGTGCGCTAGGTAACAATTCAATTAAAGTATTAAATAAAATTGCAAGACTAGCGAAAAATAAATTTGCCCATAAACAAATCTGAGTCGTCACGTCTGAGGCGAGACCCGAGGCGCCCCCAAAACTAATCAGTCAATTGAATATTCCAAGCACACAGACTGAGAAGACCAGACAGCAATTGATTGACTAGCAGCGAGCGGGGTTAGACATATAGAGACTACAGGCTACAAACCAGAGACTGCACAGTCAGACAGACGATCGCATAATGTAAATATTTGCTCATGTCGTTGTTGACTTGACCAACAAAATTGGTCACGATCGTTAAACAGACGTTTATTGTGGTAGTTGTGGCTGCTGTTGATGCAGTTGTGCTTTGTGTGATCACTGCGGGTTCATCTACCTCCACGATACGAGTGTAGTCTAGTGTGCAACAACTGGTCTGCTTGAGTGGGGGGCGTTGCAAGTTCAATGCTTTGCCATTTGAAAGCGGAAGTGGCAAGCGTTGTCAGGAGTGGCTCACTTAATGGCAATTGCAGTTTGTTTTTTCGCACAGAGACCACACAGCCAATGGAACCGCGGGAAGACAACGCGCCACAAGTACTCGTACTCGTACTCGTATTCGTATTCGTACATGTGGGTGGTTTAACTAAGCACTCGTTTTGTTACTTACATGCCCATCGGTGTCTGGCAACAGAAGAAGTCTGTCGGATACCTTTGCCTGCAATTGAGTAGAGAAGCGAAAAATAAGCATAAGAATTATTGTTGAGGTACTTTTCTGCTTGCTAAACTTCTACAAACTTGCAATTGTCAGTGAAGGGACAGATCAAGGTAGAGGAAGCGAGAAGGGAGACAGTTGTAAAGTCAAAGTTAGAAGCCTCGTTTATGGCTTACAAATGTGGCCAACAAAGTTTTTACAGTCCAGTTGCAGCCCCTTGAGGAACTAACTACAACACTGAGAGACATAAAAATTATTGCAACTTCTCGGTAAAGTGCTTAATGGTCGACAGTTGTTTGCTTTGCACAATGCGACAGCATTTTGCCGATAGTCACCACAACTCTGTAAACCACACACAGTGAGGCATAATCCACTTGGCAGTCTGTTGCATACTCCGAATGCATTCATTTGCCACAAGATATTCATTAAGAGTTGCGGCTAGTCAAGAAAATAACTTGTACTTTGCGATTGCTCAGATAGAGATGCCAATTGTAATTATAGCGATAGATTGAGTGCAAAGAGTGGATGGAAAGATGAAGTCATTTAAAAGATGGCATCATTATTATGCTAAAATATTTTATTTGATGGCAGTCGTCAAATGCCGACTAGACCTAGTTTAAATTTGAAAGTGAATTGAAATTAAATTCTAAATTCAAATTTAAATCCATTGGAGTTTATATTCGTATTTTAGTAATTGTATATTCAAGCAATTAACTGAAAGAAAAACATGTAAAATCTGGCCCAGGGAATAAAGAGTAAACGTAATCAAAAGATAACTGTTCAATGCTTGCCACATACGTACGAGTATATATTATTATGCAATACCTTAAATTAATTAAATGTCAATAATGACACTTTGAATGGTTTGTTTTAAGTTTTATGTTGGAAGAGTGTATGAAAAGAAAATATGCGTGTATGTACAACTAAATTTGAGGTGTTAAATAGACGAGAAAGACGCATAGGATATTTAATAATTGAGAGTGCATACATAGTAAGAGCAATTAATGAACTTTAATGTTGCGATTTGTAATTTAAAGATGAAATTAATATATGTACCTTGTTAAAGCATGATTGTTACATACTTAGTCTTTCTTGATAATATTGATTCTTACATTATAAATATCATACAAACTAGAAGCCGATTGTTGAATGAAATGAATTAAATTGAATCTTTCTTTACAAAAAACGCGTTTGATATTTAATTGTTATTTTGTAAAGAAAAGTTAATTATCAGCTAAATTGTCAAACATTAAAAACAATTAACGTGTAACACTCACGTCTATTCAAATGCCATCCTTTTAAAATATGAAAAGCTGAGAGATTGGCTCAATTATACTGCCAAATAGTAACAGACATAATGGTAAGACTTGAAAGCTTCTGGGACTTTAATGGCTGTGAGTTGCAACACGATAACCTTAAATCAATGTTGTATGCGTACCAATAACTTGTTGCAATCTCATCTAATCACCGGGAAGGCAATCATTAAATGTTGCAAACACATTCGCAGTTCGAACAGTGATAGGTATAGTCAATTTGCTTCTCTCACCTGCCGCAGCAATTGGCACTCAAAGTTTTTGCGCAAATCCCCGTATAATCATATGCAACTGTTTATATGCATACAGCCACAACCATACACCACAAATGTGTGTGATGTGGGTGTGTGATTGTGTGCGTGAGTGTATCTTTGGTTGTTGCAACTTGTTGAGTCATGACAGCGTTTAGTATGCAACGTTGGCCTTCAACTGGCACGAAAGCTGCCTCTGCCAATGGCCCATCAATCAACATCCCAAACGGATCCAATAGACACCAGCAGCAGCAGCAGCAACAACAACAACAACAACAACAGGAGTGGCAACAGAATGGCACGCTGTCCGCACTTGGGCGTTGTTTTTATTGCCGTTTTTACAAGTTGCTTTTAGCGTTTTGTGGTCTCATCTGTGCAACATGTTGCCGCGAGTTGGGCGCGTTTTTAAACGCCACAAAATGTTGACAAGTGAAATGCATTCCACGTTTACGAATTTAATTGCACTTTAATGTAATGTGCATTTTATTAAATCCAAGCAATTCCCATGCTGCAATCGACTCATCAAAATGAATTGTTTGAATTGTGTGTTAAACTTTCTCGCAAACAATCTGCAATGCTTGCAGTCCTGCAACAAATTGTTGCATTCATAAATTATTTACAGTTTACAAAAAAAAAGCACAGGCATCCTGTTTTGTTGTCATTTGTTGCAACATTAACGAATTTTCGGTTCGTCGCGCGGGTGTCAATATGTGGCCTTAATTTAATTGTTGCCAAAAGCGTAGAAAAAACTACGAAAAGCAAAAAATGCAAATGTCGCTTGAAATAGTTTTTTAATCAGACAACAAAAATGCAATTAACGTTTTGCGATTCAATGCATGCCGCATGTGGCTCGAATTGTTGCATTAATTCCACTTTTGTTTGGCAGTTTTTGTTTGCTTATTGCTAGCGCATAAAACAATTTTTTTATTGGCACAATAGCATGCTGCAAAAAGTGGTAAATTGTCAAAAGTGCTCAGCTAATTTCATTGCATATATTTCTTATTTTTTTTAAAAATATTTTATTTGATTTCTGCGTACATGTGCATATTCATTTCAATCTATAAATATTTTAGTTGCAGTTCAATGCTTGCAGAGATACTTCGTTTGATTCGGTCAAATGATTCATGAGTGTCAATTAAATATTTATTTAACTGAGATTATATATTTACATTTACAATTAACACGTTTGACCTAACAGATTCATCTGATTCAATGTACGAAAGGCTACTAGAAGGTATTAAATTAAATAATTTAATGGACAAATACACAAATAAATACCACATTTCATGTGTTGGTAAGAATGTGATAGTGCTGCCTAGTATTATATTAAATATAATTTCATTTATTTCAAGAAACACTACGAAAAGAAAGTCTTCAGCTGCTGGGGGTCGAAGGTCTCCTCAAAAGACCATTAAAGTAATACAATCAATAACCATAAACTGCACATGTTGTTTTATTTTTATTAATTTTTGTTCAATTTATGCAAGAATAATAAAATGCAACAAGTACTTTCTGCTTTCCGAGAATGCATTTAAATATTGATGACTGATCGTTAGTTTTCCCAATAGCCAGCAAAAATGCATATAATTTTTGTGGCCTGTTGATTAATCGGTTGGTTTATTGCACATTTTCCTTAGTACAGACATTTGTTCCACAAAAAGAAAATCAAAAATGAAATGAAATAAAATGGGAGAAAACTCAGACACAAATTGAATTGGAAAGTGTGAAACGCCTTCGGTTTATTTTTGTGCAACAAATTGTCTGTGACTGTGATTGGGCCAAGCCCTCAAATTGGCAGCATTTCCCAACTCAGAAAACTGCAAAACATTTTATTATTATGCAAAATGCCACAGGCACAAGAACTGGGAGTGGGAAAGCATGCCACACAGATCAGAGAGTCTCAAAAAAACCCAAAAGACACACAGAAGTGGGCACGCGACAATTAGCACATCATTGACACATGTTCCAAGGGGAGACAGAGTCTCGTTTCTCTGCAGAGTATGACTCGTGACTGTATGTGTGTGTGAGTATGTCGTTCTGTGTCTGTGAATGTTTATATTTGTCGCCACAATACCGAGAAATGGAGCATTTTATGCTCCAATAAAAATAATTAAGTGGCGTAATTGATAATGTCTTTTTGTTGTTGTTCAGAATTCCCTTTTTTTAATATTTAAATTTTCATGTCATAATTTCTGTGACTTTTTTGACAGCACGAGTGTTGTCTTGTATTGTGCACTGTGAATGTGATTGTGTGTGTTGGGTGCGTGTGTGAGGCGTGACAAATTTATGGCATGCGATAAGCAATCATAGCAAACACTTGGCTGTGGAAGTTGCAACATGCAACAGGCGACTGAGTGGCGACAAATCATCATTAATAATCGACACAGCCCCGACGCTTAGAGTATCAAATATTCGTATAGAACAGAAGGGAATATTAATAAAGTAATTAACTTAGAGAGTTGAAAAGCCGCATGTCTTTATTTGTTAAAATCCCTATCTATTAAATTTATAACTTAATTTGTCGACCGTAGAAATTGATTGCCCAAATACTATTTTAATATTATTAGCAAGAAAAGTAAAACTACACATATCTAACTGAAAAATTAAATTACTTTTTAAGCGTCTGCCAAACAGACTTAAAACTGATTAACTAACTGGCATTTTATACTTTACTTAACTGTAAATAAGAGTTGTCTACAAGTGGCGACTGAATCCGCAATAATAAACTATGTTCTCCATTATGTTTCCTAAGAGCGAGTCTATCATTTGTTTGGCATTTCTGAACTGAACAGTCAGCGCTCCAACCCCCGCCCTCTGACAAGCTATAAGATCAACTTTACTCAGTACTCAATGCTTGATTGTATACCGTTTGAGTTTGCAGCCATTTGACATGCCCCACTGCACTTAGCACATCCCAATGAAAACACAAAAATGGAACTTTGGCAAGCTCTGCAATTGACAACAAAGTAGTGGGCTAAGCTTCCACCACCCACAGCTGAGATAGGATAAGCGAAAGAGACGCACACATAATAGGAAAGCAGCAACAATAGCTGCCTTACAACCTTATGGAGTTTCCAGTGCCGTGTCGAAGCATTGAACTTTGGATACGCACAGCATTGCATCCAAGTTCCCATTCGTTTTGCTGTTGCCAATGTGTTTGTGTGTGGCGCTGACTCGACATTGTTGGCGTGACCAGAGCCCAGAGATACATATAGTATACAAAATTCCACTGCAACCAAAACAATCTCTCAGCGACAACAATGTTGATCTATGAACTCGTTGAGCTTGCCATAAATACGAGTGGTTGTACTCACTGTCATATTTACAAATAAGTATATTTTTCTTCGACTTTTCCATAAGCGGAATACAGCTAAAGCTGCACAAGACTCTTGCAGTAAGCTACACAATCAAATGCTTGACTTTTCGAGACAAGTTGTCTAATTGTATAGTTTATTTTTTAAATAAATAATAATTCGCTAATCAAATGTCTGCAATTTTTCTCAAACAGAAGGAATTTGTTTAGAATTAATCACTTTTGAACTAAAAAATTGATGTCTTTGATAAGTAGATATTTAAAATATACGTTTTAGCTTAATTATATAGGAATGCAAATAAATAAATAATAGGTTGAAACCGTTTTAAACTACTGTTAATAAGTGATTTACATTAAATCATTTTCATTGTTGCACAACCACATCTAAATAAGTACACCCTTTAGTCTAGGGCGTTGGAAATTCACCAACTAATTGGGCAACGGTTGGCTCGCTAACAATTCTCAACTGTTTTATGGGGGCTGCCCATAAATTGACTCAATTTAAATATCGATTAACAAATAGTAGACGCAGCAGCTGCTGCAACGTGGGCTGCCCATTTCCCCTCTTTCCCGCTGCTCCCCAATTCAGACCAATCTTCAGTTACAATTTCCCTTTGTTGCTTGCCGCAGCAAAGCGTGACAATTTTTTATTTCTTTTATTTGTCAATACAAAAGGGGAAAGAGAATGGGTTTACATATTTGTAAAAATATAATGCGATTAAGTGTCAATAAATCTTGTTGATATTCAGAGAGACGAAAAGGTCAAAAGGCAATAACAAGTCTCGACTAATTAGGAGTCGCCCACTTTATGCGCAACTTTCAGTTTCATTTTGTATGCTTATGAATGTATCTTATGGATGCACGCCTGTAATGCTTCGAGTGGATTGAATTCATATTCAAAATCGAAATCGATGTTACTTTTATTGTAAGTAAATATTTGTTTAACATGTTGGCAACAATAATGCCATAAGAGCTGTTTATGGCACTTTTTTCTCCATCATTATTATTTTTTATTGTGATTTACGAGTGTTTACAAGTATCTCATACACACGCTTCATAAACCTTTAAGGGTGTAACGAATGCAAATATTGACAGACGTGAAGATTGTCCAACTGACTGACAATGGAATTTAAGTCTGCTTTCGGTTGTATACCATAAAGTTATAAGCTGACTCTTTTATCGAAGAGTCATAAACTTCACTTTCATGACAGTTGGAACAGAAGTCAACTGACTGTGACCCAAAGTGAAAATTGTTTTTATTATCGATAGTAAAATAAAAAATTTAATATTTGTCTATGCATTAAATACGCATAAAACTCTTTGACTTTGTTTCTATTTCCATTTCCCTTTCCCTTTCGATTGTGTCAAATGTCTCATCAAATTCAACCGTTTTTATGGCCCAAGATTAAAGGTTGTACGACAGACAGCCAGACAGATGGACAGACTGTGCGTGTGGCATGTGACGACGACCACACGAATACAAATCAAATTGCTTAATTGGGGTTTGCTGGGGAGCTCCCCAAGACTGTGAGGAATGTGTGGTGTTGTTCTGCGGCATGCCACGGCCATCAAATCGCTGACAGTTTGAAGTGTGTCACACCGCGCATTTGGACATTTCTTTAACAAATTATAGACAATCTTCGCTATTGATGCATTCGCTCTCTGCGTGTGTCTAATGAACGGGGCGGTCCCAGTGTCCGACTGATGACTGCGGCTAGATTATATATGGTAGATGGGAGCTCGCTCTGACCATGGCAAGTGCATCATGGGCAGAAATTCTGATCGGTGATCACGCTGGGTCAGAGTTCGACTGACTTTGATGAGTGTCGGATGAGGGTTGATAGATTATGGCATAAAGACAGCTGTGCTTAATTGTAATTACAATTTGAAGACGAGGAAAGGGGTTAATTAATCAAATAACTGAAGTAATTGAAAGCAACAGAGACAAAAACTACGCCAATTCGACACTGTATTTAATCACTGCCACAACGAATAATAGAATATCATTTTTTCAGTTGAACTATAACATTTCGCTTAACAATTTCCTTTCACATTCACTTGACAAGAAAAATGATTTTGAAGCTCTTTGCATTTGCAAATCGTAAATTACATTTACTCAACTTAGTTTTGTTTGAAGCTACTCGACTTCCATATGTGCTCAGTATTTCAATATTTCAACTTGCATATGCGCATTGTTCCTCTTTTTAGGTACTTGTCAATTCTCAGCTACTTTCGAGTTGCTTCCTCATTTAGAGAAGAACTTTCCAAAGTCAAATAGAACTTTTCTCCAGCACTTTGTCTGCCATTTACTACTAAATTTATGTATGACTTTACTTAGCAGGAATCGATGCAGTAGCTATCATAAATTTTGGTCAAACTATGGCCCAGTAAAGCCAAAGAGTTTAAGTGCCTTTAATCGGAATGCATTGAAGAAGTACAGAGCAACCAGCTGCGTCTTCGAGCTAATTATGTTTGCAAATTAAAAGCACGACAAAATGCCCAGAGCGTAATGCAACAAAGAAAAAAATAGCAAAAACAGTAACAGAAACCATCTGATGGATGGCCAAGAAGCCAAGCAGCAGAAGCCACAACAACATGTGTCTAACCCCAGGCGCGAACAGAAAGTTCATGCAACGTCATCGGCCCGTCAGGGAGCCATCAACAGCAATAGCAACGGAAGCATCATCATCATTATCATCAGCAGTCGTCGCAACATAATCGTCAACATCATCATCAAGTTTGTAGAGCTTGCAAAGCGCACATAAAAACTGACATAAATTCAGTTAGCTGTGATGCATACGAAAGTATCTAATAGTTATCATCTTGATACTCGTCCCCACTTGCATTCGCTTGCTTGCCGGCAACATTGTATAATTGACTGCTTGCCTGACTGAGCCACTGACTGACATACGGACTGACGGACTGACGGACTGACTGACTACTGTCTGCCTGAGTGAGTGTCGTTCTGAATGATTCAATGCGTGCTGCACTTGGCAATAGCTACTGCTTGGAAAGAACAACATATATGTTCCTGCAGTTAGATTGAGAGATACAGATTCGAGTTAGGCTACGGGTCTGTGCATCGACCGGGTGTTGTCCCCTCTTGGCCCTTTTGCCCGCATATTCAATCAGTTGAGAGATTTTTGAGTTTTGGTTGTCAATTAAAATACCCAGAATTTTAATAGCACCAATCAGAGTAGGCGGACTCCCTACTCTTGTGGTACTTTTTCCCTGGAAATGTTGAAAAATTGACATCAGACTGTTGAGTGGTGATTAATATATGTTTGGTTGCATAATGCGTGAGAATTAAATTGTGGTGTGTAGACACAAAGAATCGAAGACATCAATGGGAAATTTGATATAATGACAGTCTGTCTGACGGCAATTATGTGAAAACTCAAAGCGAAATTGGAGTCAGAATAATGTTGTCACAGTTAGCTATAACAATTAATAAACATTGGAAAAAATTACTTGTCATATTTCATGATTGTATCAGATAATCACTATAATATACTTATTCACAACTTAGCCCTTTTAACGCTATTCATAGTCCACTAACTTTTAACATATGATATGATTATAAGATTAAATTACGGAAATCCTGTAGCTGTACTGTGCTTGCTATATATATATATATATGCTATATATATATTCGACATTTATTTTCCATACACATTATTAATTTTTTTTCTGTGATGTATTACTTTCCATTTCCATGAGCTTTTCCATTTTTCCTGCAATATTATTTTACCAAGAGGTGAATGTCGATTGGCTTCATTTGGCAGTTCGACATGCGCATTGAGCTTCATTAACTTTTTGTTTTTCCTTTTGCAGCATTGACATTTGCTTAGATGGCGCTCAACCAGGCGAGCACATTTAATGGATTGCCAAAAAGTTTTAGACTCCTAAGTAAATCGAAGAGGGAACATTACAAAGGGGGGGGGAGAAAAGCCGGAAAATCTTTGTAGTTACTTTTTGTGGCAGGTGCAGGTATTACAAAGCACAGGCCTTTTGTTTATGCCAGCAGCGCAGCGCTTTGTTTATACTTTTGTGTACTTGGCTGTTGTTTTCTGTTTATTACAAGTAAAAAGTGCCACTTGCACTCTGATATCGCGGCCAAGGGGTAGAAAAGAACGGTAGATTCAAGCTTACTGTGGCATTGACCAGGCCATTGAACCGAAAGTGCATCATCGACGACGTACAGCCTTCCGATTACAAACAGTTTTAAGATATGCTATTTAAGGGAACTTTTTCAAGGTATCTCTCAACGGTGTCATAAGATATGCGCTCATGAAATAATCTAATTTTAAAGCAACAAAAGAAATCTAAAGATTTTTGTGAATCTAATTTTGTTACTATAATAATTTAAAAGTTTTAATGAAAATCATTGCATGTGAAATATAATAATTTATTTCTATAGCGCTCATGCAATATCAACTATGAATATAAGATAAACAAATATAAAATATTTAAATAAATGAAGAAATTAAAATAAAAACAAGGTAATCAAATAATCAGTAAATTATTTCAGAAATCAGTGAAAAAGATAATAAATATTACTTTGACTGGTGAAAATGATAACTATAATATTAAATTACTTTATTTGACCACAATTTAATGAGTATTTTAAACTGGGTAATAAATTAAAGATGTTGTGGCGACATTTAACGCCTCTACTTATAAAACAATAGTAATTGCCCCCTTCCATCGGACAAGAGAAAACGCCAACAAAATCACAACATTATGTCACAATTGTTGGACACGTTTGTAACGCATTTTTGGCAATTAACTTGAAGGCCGCCGTTCGAATCTCGATTATGTTGGGTCGTGTAAACACTCACGAAGCAATTCGGTTAATTTTTGTGTTGTCAAAGAGAGCTGCAACGTCAGGACCACACAAAAACAAGCAGCCGCAAAAACAGAAAACAACAACAACAACAACAATGTAAAGTAGGAGTATAAAGGAGAGCCGAAAGCAACACAACTCGAAACTGATTAATGGGCAATGTTGTAGAAGAAAGAAAAGCCGTTTTGGGAAATTGAAAAGCCAATCGCATTTTGTACTTTTGCTGTTGTTCTTGCTGTTGTTGATATTGTCGGGGCAGTTTGTATTTATGTTGTACAACAAATGATGTGCCGGCCAATTCGACAGGCAATCAAAATGAAGTTACGTCCACGTGGCCATTAATCAAGTCCATTTCTCGGACGCTCTTCCATTCTATCGCAATCGAGTAATCGAAATAGAGAAAAACATGGCCATAAGAAACGATTTAAAAACAAATTAATAGTGAGGCAATTTGTAGGAATGCGAAAGGGGATTCGAATTGAAACTGCGACTAAGACTGTCGGTGATTCTTCCGATGTTTAATTAGTTGGCCGAACAAAAGAAACGTTCTTACTGTTATTATTGTTGCTGTAGTTGAAGACGTTGTTGATGTGCTGGTGCTGGTGCTGGTACCGGTGCCGGTGCCGGTGCTGGTGCTGTTGATGTGGCAACCGCAGGCACATTTTCGAGTTCGAGTTTAATTAAAGCCACCGACCCAGCAAACAAAAGAGTAAAAGCCAAAAGCTTGCACTTTGAACTTTGAGCACAACAGCTTGGCCTTCATTGGCTTTAACTGAAGAGTTGAAGAGCTGGAAAGCCGCCTGGAAGCCTGTTGTCCTGCCTGCCTGGCTGTCTGCCTTTTCCGGCTTGTCCAGCAGCAGTCTATAGAGCCGCCCGTAGTGCAGCCTCAAGCGCATATCCTTTGTCAAAGGACGGACCATAAACAACAACAACAATAACATGGGGAACAACAAACAGTAGAGAACCCAACCGAAAGGCTTCCATTTGCAAATAATTAAAATTGTGTGGCAAGCAAAATGAGAAAACTGTGAAAATGTGCCGGAAAATTGTATGAACATAACAACAAAAAAATAGCAAATAAAAATTAAGCTTTTGCCGCTTTTTCAAGGGACACAAAACAAGGGCGCCGAAATAAAATAGTAGAAATTGCTGTTAATGCAAATAAAATGAAAAAGAAAAGTACAAAAAATTAGAAAAAAAGGAATACAAAGAAAAAGGCAAGAAAAGCGCCCAGGGGAGCGAGGCCCATGCTCTACTATGTTGTACGAAAATTTTAGTTAATTAAAACTAAAAGTGAAAATGCGCAAATTGCGGGTAATAAAAAACGCTTAGGGGCTCCAAACGGCGATAAACGACAACGGGAATTTGAATAACGACAGTGGCACAAGGAAACCTCTGCATAGAAAATTGATATTCGACTCAGCAAATGATAAACGCGAAATCTGGCAGAATAAATAGGAAAACTGCAAAATGGAGACACACAAAAAAAATGCGATAAAAACAAATGCAATTTGATATGCAAACACAGCGAATAAAACACACAAAAATGCAAATAAAATAAATTGTGGAAATTGTGAAAATTGTATAAATAAAATGGAGACGGCGAAACGTAGATGCATAAATGAAAAACTATGCGAAAGCAACGCCTGGAAAACTCGCCACGTTGGCAAAGAACATGTCGGGGGCCAGGAAGGTAACGATCCGATTCGAGCAAGCTTTTTGTATAGTCGAGCTGTGGTGGACAGGACCTGAAGGCGTGGACAAACAACAGCACAGAACAACAACGGCAGAAAGGATGCTGGACGTTTGCACTTTATCGCATTTAAGGTGACAACGAATTAGCAGCGCTTGGAATCCCCTGAATGCTGAATGCACAAAACCCAGATGAGCCAACCTGATACATTCGAAATGAGAACACAATTTCACAAAGCGACAGAAGACGCAGAAAAGCGCTAACTAATAGTTTCGACCCGTTGCGACCAACTAGAATATAAAATAATAATCCCAGCAATTAATGTGAGAGCAGACTAAATATTGAAATATATATATATATAGATGCATTGGCAACGAGTATTAGTAAATATGTATTGAGTTAATTAACAAAAACCGTAAGATTCCTAAGCTCTTTCACTTTAATAGATGCTGGAATTTTCATTATTAAATATTTTATTTTTAATTTCTCAATTAGCTGCTTGTTTGACAATTTCCGTTTGCCTCAACTAAAATTAAAGAGCTTTAAGTGGAAACTATGCAAATGTCTTGCTTGTTGACCAGGGACACAAAAATGGGAGCGAATATGTAAGCAAATGGCAAAAAGAGGCAAAAGAAAAAAAATGAAGATTAAGTCAACGATTTGCCTGGAGACATGGAAAGGCAAGAATAGAGAAAGCAAAGAGAGAATGATAAAAATGTGGCAGGCAGCTGGTGCAGCTCCAACCGCTGCAATGAATATATATATATATACATATAGCCATGACAACAACAGAGGTGCAGCTATAGAAACTATAGATGGAGATGGAGATGTAAATACCGAAAGAGATAGAGAAGCGTGTATCTGACAGATACAGTGCACAATATATACTGTTATATATACACACAGACTCGTGCATGACAATTAGGTGCAAATGAGTGGAAACGCATGTAGATGATACTGTAAAAAAGCGGCCATGTATCCCAACCATGTCTGTGGCCCAGGCCCTTGAAAAGATGGAGGCGTCAATAGCCTGAGGGCCTCGCTTGTAGCTTCTGCTGCGACTGCGGCTGCTGCAGTGTGCCATCAAAGATTCCGACCGAAATAGAAGACCAAACAACATTTTCCATGTTTATTTCAATTGCATTTGGCGGCAGCTGAAATTCTCATAAATTGCGTAAAGAAAAAAAGAGGGAGGCAATGGGAATTATGAAAAATGCCAAGTGAAGTGGGATCTTGACTCGAGGCGTTACTGAACAAAATCATCATTAAAAATTAGCTGCACTAATTTGTGTGAAAATTGGGTCATGACTTGGTCTATAGGTGGGGAGGGGGATACGTGATACGGCAATTGGCTGACTGCATTGCATTTGGCAATAGGCGAGGGAGGAAGTGGGCAGCCAGGGGAGGTGCAGCCGAGAAGAGCGTGTGCCAAGTCAATGAAGCCACAGCAGCTTAATTGTTTTAATGCTTTGAATTAATTGAATGGCAGCAGCTACTACTCTACCTCCTCCATCTCCCTTCTTCTCGCCCTTTCACACATTTCAATTCCGACTGCTTGATGTTTACTTGCGCCAAATTTGAAGCGGCTGGCAATGTTTGAAGTACCCCCGAGAGTTGCAGCCACTGCTGTGGCCAATGAAACGCAACCAGCAGAATATGCTCCAGCTAATAGACTGATTGCAGAAGTTGCAACAGTGGGGGACGGAGTTGCAAAGCAAACAGCAAAGTGTCGGGTTCGATTGGAGCAGCAAATAAAATTGAGTGGCGGGACGCCAAACCGAAAAGGCAGACAATTCATAGGGAAGCAGCGACTGTGACTGGGGGTGCAGAGTGCGGGGGAAGAAGATCGACATCAAAATGAACTGAATATGTAAATGTAGTGTTAATAATGCAAAGCGATTTGAAAGATGAAAGTGGGCTAGCATAGAAATGAGAGGATGTACATACACATACATTGATGTTCTGCCATAATTGTAAGTGCTGCAATTAGCAGCTTGCAACTTGTGGCACAACCACATTCATTTGCGAAAAAGTAAACAACAAAAAACTAAGAGCATTACTTTTCTTCTTTTTGACAGCATTAAGAGATTAGTCCGATTATTGTAGCGTTAGTGCTTTTTTCTTTGATTCTTATAGTATTTGCAATCATTGCGTATTATTAACAAACATAATCGATTAGTCTAGAATAATGTACATAATATTTATTTAGTTCACTAATAGGACTCATCAACCTGGACTACAAATGTCAAGTTTCCGTGATGAGCGAATTGAAAATATACATTGATTTTTAATCTGACATTAAGCAAATCACTTAAGTAGCACTCAAATATCCCTTGATCCCTTAAAAGTAATTAAACAATTTACGGGATATCGAACTCGAATCATACAAATAATTTAACATTCGAAAGGTATTTAATAATTAAAAATCAATTATACTTCAATTAACGTGTAATCAAAGTTGTAGTTTTACTAATCGAACAAGCAATAATTTTCAATCCTGCAAAGGTGGCAACAAATAATTGATATATTTATACACTTTTCAAGATAGTGTGAAGAGTTATTTTAATTATTTGAACAGAGATTACTGCCAAACATATATTTTTCATTTATTCTGGTCACAATCAACAATAAATGACAATAATGAAAATAATTTTATTTCCCGCGCTTTGTGCAAACAAATAATGCACATAAAAGTCTAGCTGGTTGCAAATCTTGCTAGCAGGTGTCGGCATTACAATCTCCTGAATCAGATACGGATCAAGGGATAGGCGGGAGTCTGTGGGTTATTGGAGAGTAAAGTGTGAAGTGGACTTATTACGCTTCTAATTGGTAATATTCAATGGATGCGTGCTACTGCTTTCCCATAAATCTCCATTGAATCTGAACAATTATGCCAAGCAATTAATAATAAAAAAAAGCGTGGCTCACAAACAATCAGTTAATCTACAGCACAAGATCTAAGCGGAACGTGCAGTGCAATCCCAATAAACACAAATTAATTTGTATGCCAAGTGGCGACTGGAACTGAGGCTGCCACTTTGACTCGCACCCTGAATGCGAGTCGCAGTCGGACTTAGACTTGGGTTCCAAGCAGCGGATAGAGAGTATTAGGTACAGCATTATCACCAAGTCTATCAAATTAATAAGTAAATGTGCAATTATAAAAAAAGTCACTAGAAATGTTAACCAAATTATACAATTTTCAATTTTGTTCACATCTTACAAATAACTTTTTAATAAAAATTTGCATTATATTTTGACAATTATACCAACAAAAAAGCTAAATATGTGCAGCAACACCTAATGCCTAAATGTGGGTGCCAAAGCAAAAGGCATGAGATGAGTTGTACAATAAACAGAAGTCAGATGATGTCATGCAGATCGGACTAGCAGGAGCCTTTGTTGTTGTGCTCTTTATCATTTTTACTTGCACGTGATTGGTCACATGCATCTCAGTTAATTTCAACACAACCCTGCATATTTGAGGTGAGTAAGAGGTGCGATTTCACCAAATGAAAATGAAATACCTGAAGTAGAAAAAAGTAGCAAAAATGAAGATCACACGAATTAAGAGGTCACACTACTAGACAAACTTGGCCTTAAATCAATGCAATTAACATTTGTAATAATGCACATAATATATGTACATAAATAAAACTGCACTTTACTAACATCTCTTTTGGAGGATCTAAAATTATGGTCATTAGCGTTGACCTCCTGGCAGAGCAAACTAAGCAGCCAGCAAAGCACAAAAATCACGTTTCTGTTCATTTTGTTAGAGTTCCACGCGGAAAGAAGCTGTAACTTTATAAATGTTTGCACTACCCGTTGAGACAACAAAATTTAATCATTGTTATTATTTAATTTTTTCTTAATTTTTAGTTAGAACGAAACTATTTTGTACAAAAAAAAAAAGATCAACTGTTGTCGGGCTTTTTTTTCGTTTTCATACGTCATGCGATCTTAGTATTTCACCATTGCAAATGAAATACCTTAAGTAGATAAAGACCAACAAAAAGCAGTCGCAAAAAAAGAGACCTAACGAAACATTGCACCGCACCGCTAGACAAACTTGGCCTTTATTCAATGCGATTAGCATTTATAATAAGGTAAAACTGCACTTTACTTACATCTCTTTGGGAGGATTTAGTATGATTCTTAAGTGCCTGGGCTTGCTTCTTATGTTGATGTTTGTGCAGACGATGCTTTGGTTTCTTCTCTTGCGAATCACGTAAATGAGGTCCACTATGCATCGATACTGGGAAATCTTTGCTTTGAAGAGTGTGTGGTTCAACCAACGGTGTGTCTGTCTGAACTGCACCCGCATCATGATTGTAGTCGGTGTAATCAATGTCAAATTTAGTCACACTCAGTGAATCGACAAGACGAGTTTGGGATTCTTGTGGATGATAAAGCTTTTTGCAGATGTGCAGACAGTGTCGTAGATGCAGTTGACGGCATTTTCTCATCTTCATCTTGATTGTGCTATTGCTGTGCTTTGTTCCACGGTCATCAACGGGCAAAAGTTGCATTTGCCGTTTGGCCAAAACCTTCTCCCTGGGCACGCCGTTCTGTTGGTCATTAGCGTTGGCCTGGCAAAGCACATTGAGCAGCCAGCAAAGCACAAAAATCACGTTTCTGTTCATTTCTTTAGTGCTACAGGCGGGAGGTAGCTAGAAATCAATTTATAAATGCTTGCACTTCCCGTTGCGACAAAAAATTTAATTAATCACTTGCAATTCTTTGCTTTTTTGTTAAGTTTCAATTGAAACGAAACTGTTTTGGTACTCCGTATCACACTTAAAAAAGATCAGCTGATTTCGTATTAAAATTGCAGAGTAACCGATGTCAAGAAAAAACGCACTAAATATGATTCTTTCTCGATTTTTAAGTAAACACTACACACACACACCCAGTATCATTGCCACACACATATTCGCGGCAACAGTCGAAAGGCTTTTAAGTTATAAATGTTCGCATCGAGCTACAGCCTACAAAAACAGAAAACAGCTGGAGTCAGAGAACTAAACAGAGCCAGAGAGCGTCGAAACTCTTCGAATGCGGCGTGAGAGCGCACTACGAGATATGTTGCTACGTTCACAAGCACGGCCGTAGCAGCATGTTGCTAAGGCAGATGAGAGCGACAGAGCAACATGTTGCGAAGCGCTTTCAGAGAGTTGTGCAAATATTTATCAACTTCATTAAAAATATGCGAAATTTTATGCTTAAAAGCATATATATGCTAGGTTGAATATAAGTCATATTCTATAGGTAAAATTACGATGAAGATTTAAAAATGTTGTTGAACGTTGGTTTGTTAGCCGACCGAGGTCAATAAATCAATTTGATTTTGGGTGCTTTAAATATTTTGTGTAATATATGTATTTGAAGCTCGTTCAACTCTCGTCATCGTGTAGTTGAGATCGGTTATTTGAATTTCATTCTTGAGACAAGACATGTTGCTGAGTCTTAACAACTTTTTCTTGCTGTAGTTTATTTAGTGTGTTTAAATTTCAGATAAAACATGCACTATGATTCTCAATCATAAATGATTTTATACTCGTACTTCACTACAACTAGTTGCTATTTTCTTTGTTTAAGATTAAGTTGTTATTGTTTGTGGTTGTCAACAAGTCACGCAGCATTTTTATGATTGATCGACTGACTTGCAACCTGCAACTGCCAACAGGGATAATCTGCAGCACCTGCACCATCTGCTGCTCGTCTCCCGCTGCTGCTGATGAGGTGTTGCCCACTTGCACTTAATTGCGTGTTGGGCCAACCAAATCAACGCCTTGAATGCCTTTGGAATGCGCTGCGTCTTAACGTACACGTATGTATGGCAGGCAACGAGGGCAGGCAACTAGCAACTGGCAGCTGGGCGCCCTGCTGCGTGGTGGCCTATGTGGAAAATTTATGTGGCCAGTTGCTGCGCTGATGCTGCGGTCGACTCGCTTGGGGCATCATTGGGGCGTTGCAAGTAGCCAGCCAGCGTTATTGTTATTTTTGTTGCTGCATAATTGATAAATGTTTACAAATTATTATGTTGCACACACGGAGCAACAGGAAAATGCCACCCAGGCGCGGTGAAAGCAGCCACAGAATTTCGTTTCGCTCAGTTCCTATTTGTTTTTTTTTCGTTTGCTCTATAAGCAATGTTGCAAATTTTCACAACGTTGCCTGTTTTCATAATGGCGCAAAAGTCGCTGCTATTGCACTCCGTTTACTAATTAAAACGAATTTTCCAATTATTTTTGCAACGTGACACCGTGCATACGCTAATGATGATGAAAATAATGATGATGGTGATGCTGATGATGATGAACATTTATAGGCAAGGTCAGCGTAGCAACAATCTCAATTAGATCAGATAATACCCGCAAAGAAACGTAACGAATGCAAAAGGAAGTTTTTCAATTGAAAATCGAAAATGTAAAATGAAAATGGAAATCAAATTTGTTGCTGATGACTTGGTCGTGGTCTTGGTCATGGCCACATGCTCATCCCTCCATTAGCTTGCTTGTTCGCATTGTTGTTCTCTCCCAACCGCATTCAATTTGCCTAAGTTGCCATTTGTGAGAAGCACACAGAAAAGGAGAACAGCAGCTGGCACAAGCACAAGATAACCGCAGACAAATATAAACGTGAATTACAAATCCAAATACGTATCGGAATACGAATTCAATACAAAATGCAAATGAAGCAGAACCAAAATGCGCCGCAAAATCATAAAAATAAAAATCAAATTGAAAGCCGCCCAATGGACGTGCCGGGGAGGATCTACTAAATAATTGACATATCGAAAATGAAATCGAAACCGGAGTCAAAAAAAAAAAAAATAAAATAAAAAAAAAGGTGAAACCAAGAAATGGCTTAATGAAATCACATTAGAGCAACCCCTAAAAGAGGAGCCCTCCCTTGGGTGACACGTACTTCCTGCTAATTGAGCCGGGGATGCGAATCACAACCTAATCCTCGCTAGGTTTAAGGCAGCGTTGATCTATAACACTTCGGGTGTGACAGCCACAGTCCAATTATGTTAAAAAATATATTGTGCAACGTCTAAACGAGTTTAGGAAAAACAAAAGGGAAGTTGATGTTGATGATGAGGGCAGCAAATTGACTTAAGATAAAGTGGCTCAAGAGCTGACGGGTTGACTCTCTGTCTGACTGTTTATCCGTCTGTCTGTCTGACTCGCAGACTGTGGCCCAAGGCCAATGTTAAAAAAAGGGTGCACAACGCAATTTCCGGCTGTGTGTGAATGAGGTGGGGTGGTGTGTGTGTATGTGTGGTGTGTTAGTGGGGTTTCCATTTGAGTCAGCAGACAAATATTTGGCGTTGGCTTGTTTGTTGCCAACGAATGGGAAAAGTTGACATTGGAAAAGGCAACTGTAAAGGCAGTCAAAGGTCAGAGACCAAAGAGCATGTGGTATGCAAATGAAGAATGAAAATCAGATAAGCGTATTATGACATATGGAAATGATACAGACTTTTTTAATCTTGCTGAGGGGAGAACTTGCAGCTCCCTAAGGGGAATACAATTCCACATTTACACTTTTTACAATGCCTTCCCGAGAATTGACTGTTTCCATTTTTTGCTAGAAATCCTAGAAATTCCCATACAATAACAAGAGAGAAAGTTGAGAGTGATCGACATCGATATACCTTGCAGTTAGGATACGCAAATTCATAAAGTGTACTTGAGTGCCTTGACAATAGGCTACTTAAAGTATATTTTCAGAAGAATTAGCACTAAATTTAGTTTATATTTCTAAAGACGCAACCTTTCGTTCGTCATGCCCTTTTACGCATTTTCAATGAGTAGCGGCTATAAAAAACAAAGACCCAATGACACAGTTTGCAACTGCAGTGCCAACTCCAACTCTGACTCCATCTGGCTGCAACTGCAACAGTTGGTGGCCACCCGTTGATGAGTTGGAAATCGAATTGAAGTTGATGGTGCTGGTGCTGGTGCGCTGTTACAGCCACACCTGGGGAGGCTCATTAAAGGAGCTGGCTGCCTATTAAAGCGGCATTTGTTGTGTTGAAAGGCGAGGCCGCCACCGCTGCCGACAATTAGTCGCGTGTGGTGAAGGGGAGAGATAAAGGGGGGTAGCGGGAAGCAGGCAACTTGTGGCATGTGTGGATAAAAATGGAAATGCTGTTTGCTTTAGCCTTAGCTATCTGAGAAATTTAGAAGGGGGCACATTGCGAGCATGCTACAATGATTGACTTACAGTCTGAGGTGCAAGAAATCAGTCGCGAGAGAAGACTGTAAAATCGAGTATGGTCGTTTTAGCGATGGCTCACTCACTTGTATTGTTGTTTTTATGGTCAGCTCTTATGCAATAGTCCATTTACTGTACTATTGTTGTTATTGCGTAAGAAGCGGGCTATTAAAAAATTGAAGATGTTGAAGTTATGAAAATGCGACTAGAAATACAAAAAAGCCAAAGTCATAAATCTGTTCGGATGCACAGTGGAGCTATGCAAATACTAATGTATGCGGCTCTTTTTCGGTAAATGTGGACGACGCTGTACTGTGTTATGGCCCTATCGTAGAGACGTCAAATAATAGATGGAATAGTTTAAAATTGATAAAATTGACAGGAAAGCCGGTATATTTTGTTACTTTTAACATCACCCTTGCTCTTTTTTCCGCCTTAGTTCTAATCGTAATTTATTCCAAGTTTGACAATAAATAAATTCAATTAAAATGCAGTGGTGTCCAGAAAAGTTGGCTTTGTAAAAATGTAAAAAGAGTGTGGAGTATCTTTCAATTGGAGTATTCTACAATCTCTCGCTCTACCTATCTTTCTCCCTCTCAAATCTTTCTGTAGCATCTGTTCTAATTGATAGTTGCATTACTTTCAAAACAAATCGATTAATGCGCTCGAAATCAGGCGATATGAACTAATTGTTCCTCCATCCATCAGTGCGGCAATTTGTAAATGGAAAATGGCTTACATTCATCTTGTATTTATCAAAAGCATAGCGAATGCTTTGCTTAAATTCTTCAAATTTGTTGGCTATTGTTGGCCCAGTTGATGCAGCATTCATTATTTAGGAATAGATTGAAAAAAAAGCAAAGAAATTTTCATTTAATTTCACTTAAAATGCACTCAAATCGAATTCGTTTTGTTATCTCCAACGAAATCATCGTCTAATAAAACGAAAATGTAAAGGTGCAACAAATAAAATGACTTGCTGGAATTGTTATTGTTGTAGCAGTTGTTGTTCTTCTTGTTGTTGATGTGGGCTGGTTGTTTACATTGATTGCTGGGCAGATACACAACAATAAAAAAAAGAACGAAACGAGTATAAACGAGGCAAGAGATGATGTTTGCCGAGTTGAACATGAATATCCTGTTTATTTTTACAACTAAAACGAACAGTCAGCGAATTGTTGCCTCCTACCTGAAAGGGACAGAGACTCAGATTGAGACTGAGTGAGTTCTGGGCAGGCATCAAACTAATCCAATTAGTTAAACAATGTACATTGTACATTGTGTGTGTGCCTAACGAGTCGAGTGGGCAGTCAAGCTGACCTCAAGCCTGGCCCTGGCCCTGTCCCTGGCACAGTTTTGAATCGGATTCGGAATCGGATCGCATTGGATCTATGCGTTTTCATTTATTTTTTTTTGTCGTTTTGGAACCGACCCTACTTAGCCATGATCCCCTCGACCTCTCTATGTCTCTCTATTGTTTGCCGTTTACTGCATTCAATTAACGTACTACGTTTATAATCCCTAGTTGGCAATCCGTCAAAAGGATTAGGCGGTGGCCATCAATGAAGCCATTTTATTTTGGTCAAGCATGCATCTCTATCTCTATCTCTCTCTCTCTCTTTCTTTCTCTTTAGTCCCAAATTGTATTTTTGGCGTCTGCTTTCTGCCGTTTATTGGCCTAGGTCTTAACTAATGCTAAAGCTGGCTTAATACTTTAGGTCATTCAGGTGATTCCGGCTCACGTTGCCATCGTTATCGTTATCGTTATCGTTAACGTTAACGTTAACATAATCGTAAGTGCTATTGGTGAAATTGTTTATGCGGTTAAGAATACTACTAACACATGCATATCAATTGAGCGCCAGCTGAAGCTTATAATGTGCCTCGAACACGATTCAAACATTTGCTTTGGGCTAATAAGTTGCCACAGCTTGTGGCAAAGACTGCAACGCACCGGGCCAAGGGTTAAATTGGCTGCATTAACAGTTCTGACCGTAAATTGAACAATAAACTGCAAGAATAAGCAACTATCTGGTAGCTTAGGCTTAGAAATATGTGAATTTGATTCTCCTTTATATCTTAATGGCTCAAATTGTAAAAAGTTATATAAGAACATGAGAGAAAATCTATCTACAAGTTAATTTCCTTAAATAGTATATTGGACAATTTAAAAGGTCTCATTTAGTAAACATTTTCAAATGTATTTTCTATTTTGTTTGCAGACAAAAGACAGATGTACGTGTATATCAAAATTAACAATCAAATGTCTTTAATTGAGACTCTTGTTGGCATAGAAATAGTCGGACAGGCGGCTAAAAGGTCTTCAGCAAATTTATTTGTCAAGATTGCATTGCAAAACCAGTCAAAAAGAAGGCATCCTTATCGAAAAAAGTATCTCTTGCCTCATCCGCCTAATAAGTATTTACCTGAACAGAAGCGTAGGGTCTAAAATAAACTTTATGGCGCATACTTCAGCAGCAGAAGAGATTTCACTGGTCTTAACATTGACTTGAAAATTAAATGAAACTTTATGTAAAATTATTTGCCAAACAAATTAAATTTTTCCACGCTCTGCGAAGTTGGCAGCCACCAGACGTCGCGCCACAACAGTCGCGGCAGCTGTGAGGAGAACACAAAGAAAAGGCAAACAAAAAATGGGATTCGGATGAGTGGGGGGAGGGAGGAGGGAAGAGGCGCCTGCCCTCATCTGCTGCCGGGGCTTAATTGTGCGAAAAAGTTTTTTCAGCGCTAGAAAAATGCCGCAAAGTGTTAAAATTATTTGACAGACCGTAAGAAACACTGAGCGAAAATTATAAAAGATGGTCAATGTGCCTGGCAAAGAAGAAAAAGCATGTAAAACACTTTCCCTTTGGAAAGTGCTTTAAGAATCGATCGATTTCAGCTCATGAGTGTTTACTGCTAAGAAAGTTAAGAATTTGGTAAATGTAATAAAAAAAATACAAATAAATAAAGCAATTCAAATCAAATAAACGCAAAATATATTATGTAGTTTTGACTGGAACATTTTTTCCTCTTCCAGCTTTTCAAACGAAATGCAGCAACTCGTGCAGCAGTGACATTTATGATGATGATGATGATGACTGAGAACGAAAACTTGCATTGCAGTCAGAAGCAGACGCACTCTAACAATGTCACACACACACACACTCACTGTGCACTGAGAGCACAATTTCAACACTAACTCATACACAACAGGTACACACACACACATGGAAGAATTGTTCTTGAACAAAGCTCAATGATGCGCGGTACGAACAAGCCAGCAAGAACTAAAAAGTTGTATGAACGTCAGCTGCCCGAAGTATGACTGTGAAATACCCTGTACTCCGCAGATATATACAATTTTATTAAAAAAAAATTTTTTTTTTTAATTTTTCATGTTATAAATTGACTTAATCAACAATAAATTATACATATTTGCATAAGTTCTAGTATAATTTAGTGTTAAAGCAGGTTTAAAATTAATATTAATGTCGTTAAGAAATATGTAACTATTGATAACTGATGTATTGAATTTCATAAAGTTAATCATTTAATTTCTTTTATCACAAAGTATATCGTTGAAAAAATTGTAACAAGACTTAAAAAAAATGTACCATTTCATAAAATTATTATTTAGCTAACAAAAAATTATCATACTTGGCGATAAATTTAGCAAATGTTATTGCAATAATTGTACTAAAAGTGTATCTGCATAAAATTTTGAAGTATCTAACATAGTCCACAACCAATGATACACTTACAGGGTATTTATCGCAATTGAGAAAGCAACCAGCGAAAATTGTGAGCTGCATTTTAGACAAGTGCAATCGGGCGTCGTTTGTGGGAGTCGATGCCGTGTCTATAGGGATCCTTAACATGTAAGCGTAGTATCTGTGAATGGATGTGCTGAATGTGTGTGTTGTGTGTCTATTGGTGTACGTTCAAGTGGCTGTCTGTGTGTGCCAAGAAGAACTCATCATTGAAGTGGCAATAACGAGTGTTGACGGTTATATTGAAACACAAACTGGCAACCCTTGCCCCACTTGCCACTTGCCACATATCAACTGTCTGTTGGCTGCCATCAAAGGCAACTAACCAATTGCAGCACTGTCTGCGGGGCATAAAAGAATATATTGAATGTCTGCATCAGAGCGTCCAATATTCGATGGTCGCGTGTGTCTTATCCACGCTACACTCACATTTTAATTGGCGAACGAACTTTGAAAACACAGCTCCAGGCGCCTAATAAGTATAGTGAACGGAGGAGCAAATGGCGCGAGAGGCTTCCAGCTAGCACTTATCGCAAGCTAAATAATTAATCAAGCCAAACAAAAGCTCGTCGTGTGTCGAATGTGTCGAGTGTCACGCCCAGGAAGTGACAGTTTCAAGGCGAACGTCAACACAACGTCGCCATCGACGCCATCGACGTCGCAGCGCGTGAAGCACCAGTTGATTAATGAGCTGCAATGTCAGGCGCTGCAGGCTGCAATGCTACTACTAACTTGGCCAACCAACTGACATAGACTTTTGCAGCAACCGGTTAAGGGAAAACTACAGACAGCTGCAGGATTTGCCAAGCGCTAGCTGCAGTTTTCAAACACTAACTGGGGAAATGAGCTGCTTGTTACGTGACCTCAAGTACAGAATGATAGACAGAGATAGGTAGCAAAAGAAAAGAAACAGCACTAGTGAAAATAAAGGAATTGAACAAACTGCATTAGGAAGTGGTAAGCGGACTCTACGATAAGAACCTTAACAGCTCACCCATAAAAGCTTCCTTCCGGCTATAGCCTGATTGGGCATCGAAATGATAAAGTAATTGTTTGATAAAGATTCGCAAAAATTCTGTAAAATTAGCAATTAAATTTGCGATGTTTAAAATATTTAGAAATCTATGAAAAATCTATCAAGCCAGGGTTTACATTGTTTTCTTTTCTTAATGTTTTTCTCCAATAGTCATAGCGTGGGTTAGCTCCCTCTTTCAAATCTCGACAGTTCACTCTCTATGTTAACAAGCTTCTCAATGAGTATATCATAGTTTTCTTCTCGTTGCAATAAGCCAAAATTTGTACGAAGAAGACTGAAGCGCATAGATCCTGTGGATAACTGAATTTGATGGAGAATACTTTGCAATAGTGTACTCTGTAGTTAGTTCCATAATTAAAAATCTTTGAACAAGCGGAATAGCTCAAACACAATCCATCAAAATGTGAATCACACAGCCATTATAGCAACCTAATCAACTCAATACAAAGCATCAACAACATTTCGCATCGCCACGAATCACATTTCATCGCATCGCATACCGTGGAATCCTTTAGACAACCGTAAATCGCATACCGTTCAGTCGCACTCTTTTCATTAGATACCATTGCACGTACCACATGGCGTATGCGTATTTTCGATTTACACACTCCAGCGTGTTGCGTGTTGAAGCTGCTAAAACAAAATTAAGCTGCTGTTGTTCGCGTTGCAAATTGAAATGCATAACAGATGTGAGTTGGGGCACGAGCAGCGCCTGCACATGTTGCCACAACTACAACTACAACTACAACAACAATAATCTGCGCCACAAATCAAGTTAGGACTCCACAGTTCCCAATGGCAGTCGCATTCTCAGTCGCAGTCACAGTCACATTATCCATGGCAACAAGCATTCATTGCAACTCAATGCAATTGAAATTTAATTTTGATTGATTTTCCAGCAATTTCTGTCTGCAGTTTTTCTTTCTCTTTTTTTTTTGGATGTTTATGTGTACGCTGTGATTTGTGCCACGCCTAAAGGGCAGCATGTTGAGGCAAGTGTTTGCGTTTGCATTTTTCAAGCGCTTCTTCGAAAGGCACGTGACCCATTTTTTTATTTCGTGTGGGGCGGGGGTGGTTTGGTCTTACTTGATATTTTACTGCGTTTATTTTTTGTCGAGCAGTGAGTGCTCTGACTCCTACGCGGACTATTTTATTTGGGCGCCCTCTAGCGGCCGGAGCTCGATTGAAATGTAATCAAAAATTGTAGTGCAGAATGCAGCTAGCGCGTTTTCAAAGCGCTTCGCAAGTGCTTCGCTCTTCGTGCTTCATGGCGCTGCACAGCATCTGTTAGTTCATGGAAAATGTATTTTAAAGCAATTTGTTATGGGGTGCACAGAGTGCAGAATTGTCCAGCATTTTCACGACTAAAGTTTAACACAGTTGCAAGTCTATTAAGTTCTAATATGCAAGGATTAGAATAACTAATCGAGAACTTAAAAGATTGCTAAGCATATTTTAATTAATGCCATGAACTATTTATGCATTTATTATCTGTTATAGTTAAATGAATTTAAACAATACTCCAATGGAACTGCACAACTCACACTGCGTATGCGTAACAAAAGTTACAGAAAGTATGCAATGCTTTCTCGCTCTACTGCTTCTTTTTCCAGTCCTCAGATTACTTATCGCAGACTGAAATTAATTAAAGCAAACTGAAACATGACACGCACTCAGCTGCATGGCTAATAAGCAGCTCGCCTCAGTAAGTGCTTGTCCTCGCCCGCTGAGCACGTGCCAAGCCTCTCATGGGAGCTGAGAGATGGGAGCTAAGAGCTGTGAATGGGAATGGGAAAGGCAATGGAATTGGGAAGGAGCAGCATTGGATTGTAGTTGGGCGGTCATGGTCATGGGTCTGTCATGCTGATGTCGGTACAAGCATTATGACGGCATTTACACTTTAGTTGCAGGTCCGTTCGTAGCCCAAGGATTAGAGGCTCCAAGGACTTTGCAGCTCATAAGCTGCCCGCAAAAGGCTTACGGCAAAAGTGGATACGAGCAGCTGTACTACTGTTGCCGCCTTACCACTGACCAGTGTCCATTAGTAGTGTCCCAGACACACACACATGCTTATACTCACAGTACAAAGCGCACACGCATACAATGGAAGCACAAAACGAGATCTTAAAGCCGTCAGACTTTAAAGTTGCCACTATGCAAATACAAATCCAAGCTGTGGAACAAAACTCAATTTTGGCAAAAATGCCGTAGGAAGAGCAACTGCTGTCCGTCCACCGCGTGCCGTTGAGAATTTCCAACATGTGGCAAGTCAGTTGGCAGTCCACACACAGCCAACCTTCTGCCCCTCTCTGTGCCACGGTCCAAAAACCCGAAAAAGCGCGCAAGCAACGGCGACAAACAACGCCGCAGTTTCAGTTTGCCAGTTCGTCAGTTTGTCAGTTTGTTTGCCTAGCGAGCCCAGCTGGAGGCCAGAGGACAGGCCACAACAGCAAGGACTAAGAACGACGGCATGTCGAGCATGCACTAGACCCATTTCACTGCTCTCGCAAAAGGAGACAAGCTGCACTTCAGCCCCCAAAATAAAAAATAAACGAAACGAACGAATTTAAATATGTCAAATACCCTTCAGATGTTCCAAAAATGATCTAAAAATAAAAACGTCTGATTATTTTGTAATGTACACTAACTGAATTCACAGCTGACTTAAAACAACAACTACCTTATAATTTGCTTTTAAAGGCATAACGAATACGTTGTAAAACAAAGCGGAAGTAGTTCATACATTTAAAGTATCCTTGTAAGCAACTTATGCATAGCAATTTAATTTACACTTTTTTGGATTTTCAGAGAAGTGTAGATGAATGCTTAATTAGGATTTGGTAAAACTTAAAGACTTCATTTAGTTGATTTGATTTAATAATTAAAACAAATTTAATTATAGCCTTAACGAAATTATAATACTCACTGCAAGGGTATACAAAATAGTGTTGGGGCCAAAAAAAGCTTGAGTTGCAGCTTCGCTACTTTATTTATTTTCTGTTTTCTTTTTCGTTGGGAGGTTTTTTGTGGCATGCCTGCTTGAAATTCATTTTTCTGCGTTCTGCACACGATGCGCTGCAATTCAGTTAGAAAATAGTACCAAGACCACGTCTACACACCAAGACACACACACACACACGCAGGTGGACGTGCCTTAAATGGATTTGCTCTGGCCATCATCTGAAATGTGTTTATTTGCCTGGCCATATGTGCGTGCAAGTACGAGGAATGAAATTCTCCTTACTCGTGTAGCCAAATATTTTTAGAAGCTAGTCGCATGCTAATAAGTATGCAAATTCAATTCTCAAATCAACGGCAAGCACACACACACACACACACGCCCACACAAGAGTGATTTCATAGTGCTAGGAAAGCAAGCAGAAAGACAGGACTTTGCTTGTGCAGGAAAAACACTTATTGCCTTCAAGAAGCTCTGACTAGCTTTCATTACAATATTTAATTGTTGGAAGGAAGTAAGCGAGATGATGAATTATATGTCTGTCAGATACCCTAAGAAATAAAATAAATACAATATGACTAGCTTAAATTAAATGTAGATTGCATAAAGCGAAATTGCGACTGACCTAAACAAACCAACTTTAACAAATGTATCTTTAAAGGCAAGTTAAACGTAATGTATTTTATTAGCTCAGCGAATGGTTACCAGCTTAATTTTCTAAAAATGTTTATCGAGTGGAAGCTATTCCGAGAACTCGTACACCATCCGTATAATATTAAATATAAAAGCTGAATTTTACGCAAAGACAATTGACGGATAAATATGCAAAATTCCTTGCCACACACTTGTGACTAACCGCATCTGCTTCCTCAATTATAAATTTGCTATAGAATTTTTAGTCATTTTGTCGAGGCGTAAAGTGAGTGACATTTTGTGGTCAGTTGATGGACAGTTTGCGCATTTGGTCTGTTTGCCAGGGTTCACACAAAAACACACCAAACAAAAATGTCAGGTCCTAGGACCAACTGGGGTTACGTTGTGAACAAAAAGAAATAGAGTGTGAGAGAGAGAGGGGTATGTGGTACAGTTTGGGCCACAAGTATGTCAACACTTGGCAAACATTTGCAGACGTCGACTTTGACGTCTCTCATGCCTGCTATTGGTGCCGCCTGTTGAGGCCAACAAACACCAGCAACAAGAGATTGAATGTGATAGACAGGGCGAAAGAGCGCGAACGACAACATGAATTGGTCACGATCACTTTGGCTTTATTGTTTTTCTGGACCTTATTTCGTTGCCTTTGGACTGTGGCGTTATTGTCATTGCTGTCGCTTGTGTGTTGATTTGACGTGACTAATGGGTCGTTAGGCGTGTGCTGCTAGCAGAGCACAAACGCAAAGACGTTAACAGCATGCAAGAGGGAGCAAGAGGGTGGGGTGGCTTGGGACATGCTCGAGTTGGCCAGTTACAAATTGGCTGCCGTACAACGATGCAGCTGGGAATGGCAATCAGAGCACTAGGCTAATTATACAAGCTGACTTCACTCGCCTTCAAATTTCAAGGGAAAACCACACTCCAAACCACATAGATAACTTCAACACTGATTAATCGAGCTTAACTTTGACTCACGTTGTAAAAATGTTAATTTGGCATTTTCCAAAATGCCACAGCATCCAAAGTTGCCACAGAGGCTCAAGAGACTTACCTGCAACGAAAAAATAAGTCATAAAACAAATTAGAATTTACTTGGCGATATGACGTGAAATCGACATGGTTACAAATGAATTGGCATAGTTTAACCTCAGTGTATTTTTGCAGCATCACCTTTGTCATTTTCGACTAGACCAGGCCAATGCACGGATTAGACTGTTAGACTGTTGGGTCGCTTGTTGATTTGCATATGACATCATCACACGACACGGCAGCGAAACTTTTGCGAAAAACAAACAAAATGTTGGAATGCAAAAGGAAAAAATCAAAACAAAGAAACAAGTCAACACTCGGCAGACTCGGTTATGAGTTTCTAGTTGTCAGTTGAGAGTCGCCGCCGCAGTCAAATGATTTGCAACTCTGTGCAAATTTATTTGCCTGCCCCCGCCATTGCCGACATTGCCCCGAGTTGAGGCAATTATTAGTTAGCCAGTCAACTCGTCGAGTCGAGGAGACGAACACCAGCACGCGCACATCATAATTCCAAGAGTCTTGTAACTGCATCTGCATCTGCAAGCAGCATGCCCCCTGGTGCACACGAAGGCCGCAAAAATGATTGTTGCCGCTGAGGTTTGTCTGCCAGTCGACTCTGACTATACATATATATAGTGGAGTATCTAGATGCCCAAAATGCCCCGCTGGCTGCATCGGCTGATTGGTTCGTTGGGTCGAGTTGGAGTTTGCGATTTGACGTTGATGAAGTGATTAACAATGCCACAGCATTTGGCTCTTGATATCGTTTAGTTTATGACTTGCCCAGGGGTCAACCATCCGCCATCTCCCTCTCCCTCTCACTATTGCCCAGCAGGTGCCTGGCATGCCAATGACAGAATTATGCAAATCCAAGCACATCATGGAAGAGGAGAAGTCAATTTGCGGTTACAATTGCAGCTAAAATAACCTTGCAGCTACCCAGTGGGGGAGCCTGAACATTGAAGACGTAATTGGGTTAGAAAGGTCATTTAAAATCAACAGTTATATGATTATTGACGCTAATCAATAACGATTTACTCATCAATGTGTGATCTTCCATAGCGTGAGCAGTACAATTCTGATTAAATAGTTTCCTTAAAGGAATTTTAAAATATCTATATGCTTTTATCAAAATATGCATAACTTAAATTTGAAAATATCTGAGATTTAGGTTATAGAAATTAAATCAATCATAATTCCAAATCGTTAAAGCAACTGAGCTTAATTAATTTCTCTATTTTTATTAAGCGTGTTCCAAGTCATTTTATTTTTTATTCAATTTAATTGTCCATCATTATTACACACCTATACTTTTATCTTCAAAAATCAAATTTTATTTTTATCGAACAAAATTAACAAACATTCAAAATTAACAAAAAAAAATTTAATTAGTGCATAAATTATATTCACTTTTGCACTCCCTGCTAAGCACACCTAATTATCAATTATGAATCATCAGCGGAAATCGTAAGTTGGCCACTTGGTTGATTCAACGTAGAAATGTTGAACTAATTATATTTATAGACTTGCCCTTGGCTCCGTTTCCCCGCATGAATGACAGCGTCCTCAAGAACACTACATCATCATCTGACACACATGAGTTTCAGTTGAGTGAAATTGTGTGATTTGATTAGGAAAGTTCTTGCGCGTGGAGATTGCAACATGTAAAAATAATCGACGCCAAGAAAAGCGAAAGTCTCGAAAGCTAAATGAGATGAGTTAACACTCAATTGGCTAAACAGTGCCGTTATAAGCCTTGGCAATAGCTGAGAGGGAGCGTGAGGCACACTTCAATGGCTCAGTGTCAAAGTGTTTTGTTTCCAGCAATCACAAATATTCAATTGTGTAATAAAAAGAAATGCGCTTAAGATGCGCCCAACGTGCAGCGAGGGCAATCAAAATGTCCAAAATAAAAATGAAATATTGATTAAATTTACTGATGCATTGTGAGCATGTCAAACGGACCGCAGTCATCGACATCGACAACGACTTTGTTGATTTCTCATGCATAATGCAAAAGTGCAACTCGAGACGCTGGAAATTTCTAACAAATGTTGTTGTCGTCTGACACAAATCAAATAAATGCGCAGACGAGTCTACGACTGCGGCTAGCATTTGAAGAGCTCTCTCGCCCAGACAGAGTTCGGCTACTGGGCTTTTGTTTTTATACTCTTTTAAAAGGGGTTGACAAATATATATGATAAGAAAACTATATTAAAATATAGAAAATGTGTGGTAGCTTATGCAGAGCATTTAGATCGCATATTAAATATCTTTAAAATCGTATTATTAAGCTACTCACAGTTTTCAATATTATTTATTGAATAAACTTTGTATATACACATACATATATAATATTATCAGTAATTATGATAACAAAATGTTATTACGATAAGACTTATTTTTTATATGGTGTCATTAATTAGTTAATCAATATGAACGATTTTCTCTTTAACGTTTCTTAACTTTACTAAAACTATATTTAAATGTTTGCCAGAAATTTTTTAAATTCCGAATAGAAATTTTTTATTTTGACCACATTTTATTTGCGCTGTAAGAGTATCAAAACTTCGCTATCTCATCGACAACAATCGTTTCTTGTCTTTCTGGTGCTTTCTGCCAATCGAATTCAATTAAACAATTATTGATGGTAAACTCTCTGGCATTGGCATTCAATTTACTGTCATTTTGGTTTGAGGAATTTCGAATATCATAAATTTTGACACACAATGAAGACAGCAACAATGACCTATCGATCAATCGAATATCCAACAGTTATCGTTTGCAACAGCATCTATATATCTTGGTGAAAATTGAGTCATGTGCATTCATATGCAGACATGCTCGTCTGTACATAAATGTTATACGCAGACCTCCATGAAAATTGCATTAGATTTGGGCACTCATACTCATACTCATACATTCGTCATCGATTCGACTAAGTGCAATGCCGATCTTGTCACGGACACGAGTTATGTTTATTGATTTAGCTGTCAAATGAGTTTTTGCCAGTCATTTGCATAACACTCGCTCTCTGGCCAAAATGCGAAATGTGAACCGTATCTGAGCCAGCTTAGTGCTGCGACAACTCTGCATCCAGGCTAACTGTAGTTGCCCATAAGTGTGTATGTATGTATGTGTGTGAGCGGGTCTGCATAGTGGGCGCTAAATTATGATGGGTGTGGAGAAAATGAAATGGATAACCATAAATGTTGTGATCTTAATTCGATATTCGAGCCAAACGCATTTCAATTGTAGAGTTTGCAATCAACTTGTCGCAATAAATCAGTTTCTTGTTATATTTTAGGAATTTGCTTATCGAGAAGAAATCGTAAATATTGTAAAAAATATTGAAAAGGAAGGAAATAAATAAAAGTAATGAACACAGTGGTTTACATTAAATTATTAAATGCATATAAAATACGCCTCAAATCACAAGTAATTATATCAGTCGGAGCTATTCTATAAATTAGGAAATATTATTATTATTATTATTATAATTATTTTTCAAATGCTTTTTGATTATGAAATTGTTTTTGTATTATTGTTTTTGTAAAGATATATTTACGGCAGTCAAATGCATTTGGAACCAGTGTGCACGTACATACAAAACTAGGTGACACTTGTCATACACTGCAGCACACACAGCGCACACTTATTTTGTCAGGTGGGTGTGTTTTTGGTTCTCATTTTTTTCACGTTGTTGTCGTCGTCTAATCGGGGCTTTTACTTTGTATAATGGCAATGCAATTTGGTGTGACTCTTTGACACACATAGCAGCATACTCACACATACACATACACACGCACCTGTATGTGTCAAGAGGGCAAGAGCAAGATTTATGTTAAATTTTTAATGACTCCACGGTCAAATAGGAGGCTCGGACCTACAGCTCGGGGGTAATGCATCAATATTGAATAGACACATTTGCAAAGCACAACATTTGACCTTTTCTCCTTTTGTATAAGGGTGGGTGTAGATAACAGGTGCAATTCATCGTTAACCATCAGTTTGAAATTAACTGACAGCTATAACTCAACTCAGCCACAAGGGGTCACATTGAAAAGGTTTAGCTTGATCGATCTCCCGACGAAAAAAAAACCTTAAAGTGAACTCAACTCAATTGACATTTTTAGTTGCATTTGTTGTCTTTGATTTATGCGCTTTGCTTGATGGACGAAATAGAATAGAAATGATAGAGGTGGCTAAAACAACAATGAAATCAGCGGTATTTATAGTCCACCTGTGCAACAGTTAACAGTTGAATGATTGCATATTGTGCTCGGCTTTTTCGGTTTTGACAGACTATTTGGGCTTCATTAAATTTGTTGAATGTTTTGACTGGCCAACAACAACAAGACCGAGTCATGGTCATTGTTGTTGTTTTCTAAAAATCTCTGTTACCATTTTATCCCCAACTCTCGCTGCATATTTGTCTTTTTGCGGAAACGTGAATGGAGCATGGGGCATGCGACATGGGGCATTGCTGCCATTGCGAAATGGACAGCGCCATGTAACAACAAACAACACACACTACACTCTCATACACTTGCACATTTCGTTGGCTGTCATGATTTATTGTTGGCCTCTTTTGACAGCCATATTATTTTCCAGCCGCTTGGCCGTATGTCGCTTTTGTCGTTTTTCGTTATTATTCTTCTTGGTGTTTGTCACTTCAAAGTGCTGCGGAGAGAAATGAAGGAATTTTCGGGCAACCTATTGGGTTACAAAACACACACTGAATTTTATGGTGTGAGTGTGCGTGTGCGTATGCGTGTTAGACTTGATTAGATACTGGGAATGGCCTTGGGCAACAATTGAGAATGTCTCACACTACGCTGAACTTTATTTTAGCCGAGATTAGAATGACTTTAATTTAGGAAACTGTCGCGGAAATTGTGTTTATGCTCACACTTACCCACAAGCTAATATTTAATTTAATTAATTAAATGTAATTGACAGAAGTTCATTATTCAAATTATTTAATGTTGTACGCTTTCATTCTAAATTAATAGTTGAGATAGTTGGGGCAGAAAAATTCCTTTAAAAGCTCATTATATGTTTGTATTCAAAATTAACAATAATACAAAAAAATATAATACGAATAATACATAAATCCAATTTAGATATGAAGCCTCACCTTCGGCTCTCCTCATAATTATAGAATGTCAATATTGTTACAAAAACAGCTAATTATAATGAGTTATGTTTGATTGACAAAGTCAAGTTTTTTTTTATATATTTTTGACCGAAAAAGGCCGATGATTAAACAAACTTTAAGTAGAGCTGTCAACGTGCCACAAAAACGCTGCCAATTAACTAGATGTTTAGGGAAAAAAACCCTTCCGCAAATAGCATTAAAATTAAGCAATCTATTAAATTATTCATTTCCGATTGAATTCAGGCAACATTTCGACACGCCAAACTACACAAATTTGAGCGGGCTGTTGGCCAAGTTGGCAGACAAAGCCATGCAATTGCTGGCCAGCCGTTGAGCAATTGCGCAGACTTTAAAAAGAAACTCATGTAGCCCTTAGACTTAGCCATAATGTGAGTCTGAAAGTGTTAATGCCTTCCCCTACCAAAAAGAGACACCATCACGCACTTCATGGCTTACACTTTGCGGCGTGTAGAGTCACGTAAGTTTTATTTATGTGCATGAAATGTGTGTTTTATCTCATTGCCACGTGATCGCCGATCGTAATAGAGTTCTAACTGTAATACTCATGGTGTAATGCGGACAATGCATCAATCCACCTTGACCCCAATTCATCAAACCGAACGCATTGCACTGCATTTCAATGAAGCCCATCATTGATATCATCATCATCACAAAGTCGGCATCTGCTGCAGAGATACGAGTAATATATCCCAGTCTCGACATGTGTTTTCGGTTTTGGCCCAAAGCAGACAAACACTTCTTATACATTGAGAGAAAAATCCAGTCAAAAAAATTCACTTTGTACTTTAATTTTCTTGCATTTAGTGTGATGAAATTATTATGAATATTATGAAATGATTTAGATAATTAATATTATTTGAAGATATTATGTTTCCTTGTAAAATCAATAAGCATATTTAATATAATTGGATATAAAAATCTTGATTCCATATTGTTTCTGTCAGTATAAGTATTTTTTGGCTCACATAGTTTGAATGAACGAATAGTGTAATGGGAATCGGTTTTTTTTTCACTGTGTAGACTGTAGACTGTCTTCAAATGCAAACTGACACAAATGCTGTAACTGATTTGCGCGTGGCTACAAAGGCAACGATTCGAAGATACAAAAGATACATATCATTGGCTTGCCTGCGCCATTGTCTGGCAAACAGTTTGCTGTCAGATTAACTAGCAAACTGTCGTCGTACCGAGTGTATGCGACTGTGGGTACCCCCGTCTCTAGTTTCTTTTTGCATATATATAAAATGATTTATAAAGTGACGAAGCCGCCGCCGACAACGACGCCGCAAAAGATGGAGCGGCATTCCAAGAATTCTTCTCAGCATGCGTGGCAAAGTCGAGAAAAATGCATGAGTAGGAGTTGGAATAGTTGTTGTTGTTGTTGCAGGTCTTAATGTAACTTCAATCCACTTGTTTGTTTAATAAAGTCATTAAGCAGCTTCAAGATGCTGCCCCTGGCAACAGCAATAGCAACAACAGCAACAAGCACTGCCAGCAATCTGGCCAAAAATGCAAGCCGTGCCGAGGGCAAAACGTTGCCAATTAGTTGCGAGAATTTATATTGCTTTTTTCGTAGCACATCGCAGTAAAGCGCAAAATACGAGCAAGTAATTTCTTGAAATTTATATTAGATGCTACTGTAAATTATGGGACCCTAGAGTCAGAGACAGAGCCAAACCCAGAGCTAGCTCAAGAGCAAGAGCCACAGTCAAGAAAAATGGCAAAGAGTGCAGCGCAATGTGAACAGTTTCAAGAGACAATAAGATAAAAAGTTGTCCAATTGAAAATAAGGAAAATTCATTTTGCCATATACGATTCTCTGGTCAGAAGTTATATAAGAGAGATGTTGCAGCTGTTGCTGCAACTGTGGCTAATGAAAGTCCTAGAAATGGAATTCTTAATCAAGACAACAGCAAAATATGTGCACGAAATGCGGGTGAAACTAAGCAGAAAATATCAACAGCAGTAACAGCATGGGAGCATGGCAGCAGAGCACGTCAGCAACACGCAAAGCGACAAGCAACACCAATCGAAACTGAGGGAAAAATGACAACATCAAGAGCAAACACGACAGCAAAACAAACAAACAAGAGACGGAGCACTAAAGGATAATCAATAGCAGCAAATGAAACAGAGTAACAGCAATGGCACGCAACAACTATAAACCATGCATGCAACATGCAACATGCAACAAATACTTGTGTTGCAAGAAGCAGTTGTAGTTTGTGTTAATGTTGCCGCTGTGCAGCAAGTTCTTGCTGTTGTTGTGAGTGGCTCAAGGTCAATGGTACCACTGTTGTTGCCGCTTTTGCTTTTGCTGCTGCTTTGTGGGGTGTTGCACGCTCTGACAGCCGTTTTGCGGTTAGTTTTCATTCTGATCCGCTTTTCCATTCAAAATGCACAACTAAACGCAGCTTGGCAAACAGTCGCAACAGTTGCTGTTGTTGCTGTCAGAAAAAGGGGGACGGGAATGCCAGCATAGCAGGGAAGCTGCGATAGGAAAAGGAAGACATAGAGAAGTCTGCCACACAAAAGGCAGTTAAAAGCTTATGAACACAGCGCGATACGAGTTGCAACAAATACGACAATGCTAGCAGCAACAGTAACAATAACAACAACTATCAAATCTGCAGCTAAACTGACAGCACAGCATGGGCGTGGCGCATGCTGCGTGAGATGAGGGGCGTGCCATTCCTATGTGCGTGTGTGTGTGAGTGTGTACGAGCAAGTGATACTCAAAAAGGTCAATGCGAGAGCAACAGCAGCAACGTCAACAAGAGCGGCAGCAACATCTCTAGCCACTGCAGGGTAGCAGCAACAACAACTGCAGCAACTACAACAAAACCATCAACAATAGAAAGCTTTGCAAATTGCAATGCACAAAATGTTTGCAAATATTTCACTGCTTGCAAATTTGTTGACACCTTTCTGCCAAATTGCAACAGCAAAAAATATGTGAAAACTCTGAAATGTATTTCAATTAAAAAAATATTTTTTTTATCTGTTGAAATATTATTGCTGTCTTAAATAGCCCTGGCGCTGGTGCTGTAAATGTTGTTGATAATTCCAGGTAAATTGTAACATCAAACAAGTACAAAACAATGGCAGCAACAGCTCCAGCCGAGCTCCTCTTTAAAGGCTTATTTACCAGATTTCATTGCAACATTTAGAAAATGCAGACTAAGCTTTTACTACTTTTTAACACACTTGCATAAAAAGTGTATTAAATATTTATATTTTCATTTGCTTTATGAATGTAAGTTAAGTTGTGTTTATCCACAGTCTAGGATAATTCTAAAATATGTAGACGAACATATTTTCTATATGGCATCAACATTTAAAACATTTATAAAAAATTAAAATTAGTTCAAACCTTGAAATTAAAATACTTTCAAAATAAATACTTAACTAATTTTCTAGGCAGTCATTAATAATTTATTTGTAGCAAGGAAAAACAGCAATTCATTTTAACAGCTAATTCCTCAGCTCATGTGTGGTATTTGAACAATACTTATATTGCATATGTTTAAGTTATGATTTTAAAAAAGAATTATTATTCCAAGTAACATTTGTAGATGTAATTAATTTAAAATAAATGTAATTATCTACATTCGTAATGTGCTCCACATTTCATTTAAAATGTTTCACATTTATTACTTTAAAAAGCTTGGCCTGCAATATTGCGTATACGCGCTGGTTAACCACACTTGGCGCGTTAATGAACAGCGCCGAATAAAGGCCACAATAACATCAAATGGAATAAATGTTAAAAAATGTTTTACCAACTTTGCAATTAAGTGCAGCAGCAGCACAAACAACAACATCAACTGCAACTACAACTACTAAAGCGACAACAACAACCAGTGTAGTGAGAGCAACATGCAAATAATGCATTATGTAAACATCGAGATACATTTTACGAGTGGCCTCTGGGCTGGGTTGTTTGCTGCAAGTGCAGGTGGACCAGAAGGAGGGTAAAGGGAGGTCATGTTGAGAGGAAGGAAACAAGAGCGCCACGGCGTCATCCGCAGACATATGTAAATACAACTACATATGCATGTACACACACTGTCGTACAATAAACCGAAGTAGGAGGAGAGAGAGACTAAGAAGGGACAACCACCATCGGGCTTGTTGTCAATTCAATGGCAGAGCGCCAATTTCACCTGTCGCAAAAGGCGACTTATGCCACATTTTTTGGTCTATTATCCCACATTCACACTCAAACTTACTCACTCACTCATACGTGCACAGTGTTTACTCTTGTTTGAACTGTTGTTGTTATTGTGGCAGCTGCTTTGCTGAATGCTGCTTCAGCTGCCACAGTTTCTGTATATTTTGCTATTTTACAATATTTTCGAGTGCTTTTTAATTTACGAATCCACGGCAATAAACGCTTCATCCAATGTGTTTTTTATGGCACGCTTATTTTGTTTTTTTTTTACTCTTCTTCCAACGCAATGCAATCATAATTATGCGATAATTATTATTGACACTTTCGGGAATTGCGAATAAATATTCAGATTAAGATATTTTTCAGAAGCAACATGAAAAATACATAAAGATGATGGTGGCAACATTTTATATCTTTAACTGGCAATAACACTTGCATTGAAAGCAGCTTTAAAATAAATATACAAATGGAAATTTAAGCAATTGAATTTGTATTGATTGAGAGCTTATCAATGATTGGTAGCAATAACAGAAATGTTTATTTCTATTGAAAATTAAATACCGCTCAATGAATACGTATTTTATTCAATTTTAAAATAATTTCCTAATTCTTAGATTTTGATGTAAAGTAGACATTATATTTGCCAAAATATCTGTTGTATTATACAAAACATAAACAACTTTTTAACAACAATTAAATAAACATTGTAAAAATTACATGAAGCTATAAATTGACTCATTTTAGAAATGTAATTTGATATTGTAATGTAAAAGCACAATGCTTTGCATACTACAATTTTTCCATAAATAATTTTAATTATTTTTCATCTGTTAATTCCTAATCAAATATAGTTATCAGTGAGAAATTTAATATAGTAATTCAAAAACAAACCACAAACGTATAATATTACATAAAGCGCTTTGAGATCACTGTCACTAAAATACCTGATTAATTAATTACTGAAATTGTTTCCAGAATACTCTTTTTAAAGCATATCAAAAAGAAAATGTAAATTGCACGTGTAATACTTGTATCTTTAAGTAGGTTACACTATGCATTTAATCATCGAGAAAATGCAAAAATATTTTAGTAACCTAAAGAACGAAATTGCCCATCTTATTAGTCAAGCTCTTAACTGGGTCAGCTGATTCCAAGAATGCAGCGCGATTGAAAGAGAGACTGATAGAGGGGGGAAATGAGAAAGAAACTAAATTAGCAGCGATTATAAAGACGAAGAAAATAGCTCACGATGCTCAAACGTCTTTGGACACTTGATTATTGTGCCCAGTTGCCTCCGTTGCAGTTACAGTAGCATTTCTCTAACTAGATAATTGTTTGCATTGGGCTAATTAAATTTGCCCTTTGCAATTAGGTGAAGGTATACGAAAGGCACTTGAGGAAAGCGTATCAAACAAGAATGAAAATGAGAAAGTGAACGCAATGTGAACGAATTAAACCACAAAATGCAATTAAAAGCTGGCAAAACAAAAGCTATGCAAAAAGTGTAAATTAAATGCAACAATTTGTTACTGTTCTTTTTTGGGCGGCAGCTGCAGTTCGTTTCAATTAGCCGACCGCATTGGTCGGACAGCAGTCTGGCAACTGGACAAACAACCAGACGGCTCGTCTAGAAATCAGCGTTGACCCTTTAACAAAATTCAGTAAATATTTAACAAGAGAACTGGGAGCAATGCGTGACTGGGCGGTTGCTCTGTTTGTTGTTCTCGTTGTTACTACTGTTGCTATGGATTGTGTTGGAAGCCTAAACGCAAATGCTATTCACCAGGGTCAGTACGTATTGTAAATAACACATGTAAACCTTTATACTTATAGCACATTTACTGCACTAAGAAAAATTAATCGAAGCCATTTCAATAAGGGAATATATTCAGGATCACTTAGTATCTTCAAGACGATTAAAATTGATAAATATTCGTCGTTATTAATAATTAATAGAATTTATGATATAGCATATTTAAAGCCCACAAAAAAATTAGTCGAATTGAACTGAATGAGTATAATTAATTCATGAACTTGTATTTTACATTTTATTAACATTATCAATGATCCAAAAGATTGCAGCTTGTAAATATCAAGATAATGTCAATCTAATCTCTCGACACAACAATAATTAGTAGTAATCTTCTCGAATTACTTTTAGTTGTAAGAATTTTTCATACTATATTTTATAGATAGATAAATTGAATCCAATACATATATTAAATATACAGTTGCAACAAATGTGTTTTTTATTAAGTAAAATATTTGTCCACAATAATTAAATTATAGTCGGCTAAAATATGCCATAAATTGTCTGTATTTGTGGTTGTTTTCTTCTTTTACACTGCCATGTCTAGAACTATTAAAATAAATTGCCGTTAAGGCGTTGGGCGACCAACACTGCCAGACTGGGCTATGAATCATACAGTTTGAGAACATTCCGCAACTCATAACAGTTTACACAACATTCTCTCGGTGTAAATATTGAATGGGCTGTGTGTTTGCATGTGTGCGTGTTCATGTGTGTCTATTTGGTTGACCAGTCGGCAATAAAGCAAGCCAATTTGTGGCCTATTTCATTGCACGCACTGAGCTTGCTCTCGGCGACTTATCAGTGGTGCGATGAATTTATAACAATGTCTAATGACATCATTGCACAGCGACCACAACAGCGACAACAGCATCATCAGCGGCAGTAGCAGCAGATAGAATATAATGGGCGCAATGCCAAACTTACCTCATTATCAATGCCGCCTCGTCGCATGCTCCCCCGTCTTATCAACGGCTCATTTCTGTTTCGCTCTCGTAGAGCTTCCAGCTCCTTTTGATGCTTCTGTTTGTTTAAATAATGTTCATGCTTGATTTTGTGGTCATGCTCCATTTTGTTCCACTGCTCGTTGGAGTAGGCATCAATGGCATCATCATTGTCCTCCTCGTCGTCCAGGCTGTCATCCAAAAAGTTTTTAGGCTTCTCTGTAGTTGCCTTTGCTTGAGGCTGAGGCTTAGCCTTCTGCTTGTCTCGCTTGAAGAGCCAATCGAAGACATTGCGCTTGGCCGCGGCCTTGGAATGGCCAGTCGAGATACTTGGATGCTTGTTATTATTGATGGCTGTGGACTCTGCATCCGATTCATCGTAGGCATCGTAATCCTCCTCATTGGAGCTGATTGAGGGCAACTTTTGACTAAACAGCGAATAGCGTGGCATTTGTTTGGCCAACTCAGCAGCAGCCACACCATCAGTATCCTCGTCATAATCCTCATCATCCTCATCCTCATCATCATCGTCGTCCTCGTAGCTCTCATCCAGCTGCTGCCAGTTAGGGGCTCGTGTGGCAAGTTGTTGCATCCACGACGCATAGATGCCATCGCGATCAAAATATCGTGTGCCGCTCGAGTTACTAAATGAATGTAAAATTGGCTCGTAAGTCACAGTGGCCGAGACTGTTACGGGTGTGCTTGTGGTGATGGTCACAGGTGGAGACAAACGATGCTGCTGCTGATGGCGCAGGGCGGGAAAGACGCGTTGTTCCCAGGCAGAATGATGACGATTGTGATGACGCAAATGGTGTTGTTGGCCCGGACCCGGCAACATGGCCAATTGTTCTAACTCCAGTTGCGTGGGCTGCTTCTTCACCGGCGGCTGTCTGTTGTCATTGCTGCCTGCCAACTCGGCTCGCAAATGCTGCTCATGACGCAAATGATGATGATGGCGATTGGTGTTGCCATTAAGCTCAATGTCATTGCCATCCTGTGCCTGTTGCAGCTGCAACAATCGCTGCTGTTGTTGCTGGGTATGCTTGTTGGCCCGAGCTGGAGCACTTGTTGTTGCGTCGTGGTGCTCCGCATGTCGATGCGGATGCTCCTCGGCGTAGCTAATCTTGGCTATTAGCAGCAGCACAAGGTACAGATAGAAGCGCATGCTGCTGCCTGTTATCGGAGGCAATGCCATCTCGACTTGGTTTCTAATAAGATATCCTCGACTGTACTCGTATTATATTCTACACTTTCTCACTTTTGTGATGAAATTTCCCTCTTCTGATTTTTATATGTATATACTTTTTTTATTGTTGTTCTTTGCCCGCGCGCTCAGTTGCTCTTTGTTGTTGCACGTTTATGCGTTCTTATTTATTTAAAGCATTTTCCTTTTGTTACTGCATTTTCCATTCAGCTATAAATCACTCGCAGTCTCGTCACTGAGACACACACACTACGTACGCATTTCTGATAAACACTTCTCGCAATTGACAATTAAATTTTGTTGATTAATTAATATTGATTAATATTTTAAAGACTTTGCTTATTTAAGTAAATCCGTTTTACAAATCTGTTTGCTACTCTAATTCGGTACACAATTCAAATTTATGCTAAATTACTTTGAAAATTTCAAAAATTAATTGAAATATTTTTAGCTCAGAATATTTTAACAATAAAGAGGTTGTTAATTTATTTGTTTATTTAATTCACAAACTTTTTCTCTTCTAATGTATTTATTTTTCACACTAAAATTTATGGCATTAATTGAAACAATTTTTTATTTGCGCATTTATTGTTTACTTGACGATTTAATGCACTTTTTAGTCACCGATAATATGATAATTATTAATCGCGCGCGATGCTTGCCATTTGTCAAAAATATGCTTACAAATTGTGAATGGGATGCACATAATTAAATTAACAATTTTTTAGAATATTATTCTTGGCCGCACTCCATTATTTTTGTTTACCTCGAGCGCAGGGAATTAAGAATGAAGTTTGTTTGAATTGTAGATGCTTATGGAACCCGTTGAACCCGCACAAGTGACGACACGAAGCGACTTACAGATAACAACTGAATCTGAAACGGCGACTGAATCTGAACTGATGCGCCGCAATGTTGAGAGCACAATACAACTACACTGAGAGAAACCAACGAGCACAAAAAAATACCTATATGCAGATATTTATCAAAAAATAAAGAAATACGCAGGCAACTTGAATTTAAAACAAATATTACAAAAGGGATCCTTTTTTATTTGGAAAAAAATTTTAAATATTGTGCTTATTTGAAAGTTTCAATGTAAATTGAGAGGCAGTTACACAAGCAACATGTTGCCCCGCACACGCAAGAGAGGCGACGCAGCAGAGAGCGCATGTTGCACAGAAACATTTCGACAGCCGGCATTTGTTTTGAAAAAACAACGAACGAGTGGTGAGCAACATGTTGTCTAGGCAAGTTACATACACAACATGTTCAATCAAACACAATCGAACAGTCGAACATGTTGCAGGGCATGCCACTACCGGCATTTAATAGACGTCTTTTTTTTTGATCAGTTGCATTGTGCATTTGCGACAATTGGCATTGGTTGCGCTGTGTGCATGTAGTATGATTGATGATGAGGCAACGGCAATGGCATAGAGTGCTGCAACAACTTAGCACTCGTTGAAGTGGCAGTAAACGCCCACGTGGTGACCAAACAGAATCAACAACATCTTCAACTTGAGCCAACGCCAACGAATAACGACACCATCAACATCAACGCTTCCTTTACCACATGTCAATGGGTCTCTATGCTACATTCAATGTGCCAGCCTCCGCTCGATGTCTACTCATAGTACGAGTACGTATGTATTATACGAATGTGGGCAGCAAAAAGAAACGTTTCATAATCACATACTGTGGCAATAGATGCTCCCCATTAAAGTTGCCCAAGAACTTGCACACCTAACCACAGACAACATTTCGATGTTTGAGGCAACTTTGGGTGTGATTTTAGTGGAAAAATACGAAACGCTCTTGGATGATGGGCATCATCGTCATCCGCATCGACCACCATCAACGGTAGCCTCACAAATTTTCCAACTAATTGCCATTAAGCTACAGGCAATGAGTCAGAGTTTTACTCTTGCATTCTTATTTTATGGAGGACAGCAGGAAGCGCGCAGTTGCTTCTTAGCAAGTCCATAAAAATCGAGACGTTGATGTAGACGGAGTCTACTCACTCAGTAAGCATGATCAATGATAAAAGGGTTGCCATAAACGCAAACACACAGTGAAATGAAGTTTTAAAAAGATTTTTATGGCGTAATATCAAAAAGGAAAGGGGGGAAACAAACAAAAGGGCAGCAAAGGAAAATTGATTTTCCTGCGAAGCGTGCAAATAGGATTTGTCAAACTATCAAATATTTCTTACTAAAATGCAAACGAAAAGGTAACGAGCCTGATATGCAACCCTTTTCAATCCCCTCAACCGCTTATAAACATAGTCGTAGTCGAAATGTTCCTTCTGTGTGCTTCGCAGTGTTCTTTGCCTGTGTTTCCATTCCATTCCATTGTTCTCTTGCGTTGCCGTGTTAAACGTTGTTTGATTGTTGTAAGCTCAAAGGCAAACAAGTTAGCTGCTAGTCTGAGATAGGGAGATAGGTTTAGTTTAGGGGAGCAGAGGTGGAGTGGAGCAATAGAGCTATAAAACTATGCGCTTGGGTCATAAAACTTATATTATGTGTTGAATTAAACGCTTCATTTGAGACGCTGCACAGCTTAAATGAGACAACAAATGATACGAATGTCACTTGGCCCAGACAGAAGAAATTTCATCATTAAATGCCTAAATCATGTATTAAATTTGTCATTGCATATGCATATTCTACTGGGAATTACTGTCACAACTATAAATCAACCTATAAATAGGAACTAGCACACACCTTCAATACCTCGTCCATTTGGACTGAAGTCACATCAGGTATTAAATATACGAGTGCTATTTTATTTGCATAGTAATGCAGTTGAGTTCCTTCACTAAACTCTGTAAGATTGTTAAGCATGCAGTTATCTCTTTAATGCCCCTCGCAAATGCAATCTGTTGAACGAGAAACAAAGGCTTCTTCTTCGCCCTAAGCGGCATGCTAGGCCAGCCCCAGAACCGGTTGTCTCATAGACAGTGCATAAAATCTCAGCACAATACAATAGTATGGCATTAAAGTAAGTACTCTATAATCTCAGACAATTAAGGAAATGCCTGATTTAATGAGCAGAAAATAGTATTGTTCTAATAATCAGCACAAGACAATAATTTTGATTTTGGTAATATAATTAATAATACTCTACTCTTTCTTCTCGTTAAATTTAATATAGTTTCTTAAGTTTCAATTTGTGCTGTAATTTACAATAATTAATTAATACGAATATTATGAAAAAATAACTTTATCTTGAGAGAATTACAAATTGATACTGAAAATAAATTGAGGCTAAACTTTCAAGAAATATTTATAGTTTTTAATTTCAAAAGCTAACACCAATTGTAATTTTGTAAATATCTAAGATAATTAGAATAATTAATTTCAAAATTAATTAAGATTGCTTCGTTTAAAACTTTTAATAGCCTGTGGAAGGCAAAGTGGAAATGTCATCTAGTATTGCTCACCATATGCCAACTAATTTGCAACATTTACAACTTTTCAACGACTCTTCAATGATGCACGCCCCTACTACTACAACGTTGCGGCAATTAAATATTCAGAGCGAAAAGTGCAGCTGCAAGTTGAAACGCCAAGTTACCAACAACTCTTGAGCTCTTGAGATGGCAGCATATTGAAACCAAATCCGCAAGTTTGTATGTGGCACCTAATAAAATACTTGCCAAGGCTCGATTAGACGTTAAAAATAATCAACTTGCTAATTAAGTTGACTAAAAAGTTTTAACACAACCCCAAACTTCCAATTCGCCACCTCCTGCCATTGAACTGGGCGAGTGAGTAACTACTCTGATCCCGGCTATATTAAAAAAATAAGACCTAAAAAGAGCAAACTTTTCTAAAACTTTTTAATGTGCTTAAACTAGCAGCGGGCGGCACGGCATGCCCATAAATGACAAGCCCCCAAAAATAAATAAATAAATGGATAACAAAGTTTATTCATCAACAACAAGAACAACAATAACAAAAATTTTAATTGCTTTAATATCCGAGCTGAAATATGCGCAGATAGGTGAATAAATATTTGAACTGACATTTAACACTGGGATTCGCAAGCAAAACAAAATATCCATTCAAATGCACGGTCTTACAAATAACGACTAGGCGATACCCCACAAAAAAGTACTGAAATAAATTAAATTAGTTAATAAATTTATAAAAAGCAATTGTATTCATTAAATTACGAGATTTATATGATTAAATAGATTATTGCTTTAAAACGACCTTTGTTATTATTGAAGCTGTATCAATAAATGACAATTCGCTTACAAAATACAGAAGATATCATTTTAATAATTCCAGGCATTTGGGTATTATTGAATGGTATATAAATATTTGATAAATGCGAGACACAAATAGATACAATTTTCGCTACGTATATATAACTGTGGCAAATTAAATTAAATTTTAAATTATCCCTTGTCGAATCGTGAGTTTAACAAATCTCTTGACGAAATTAAACATTAATTGCACTTTTGACTTTTGCAGGTAATTAGATACACGTATCTGATGAATTCATTTTGGCTGTGACAGCACACTCTCCCCCCAACTCCCCCGCAAAGGCCCTAAGGAGAACAGACATCAATTAGCATTTTTAATTGACTGTGGCAACTTTTGCTGATAGATGGCAATCTATCAAAGCCAGGCGACAGCAAGAACAACAAAGTGTGCCACAAATGGCAACTGGCAATGCCAAAAGTCAAGAACTGTAAACAAGCTAAGCGAGGACGATGGAAATGATGATATTGACTTGGCTTTTGTTATGGCCAATCCTTTGGTTTTGTTCTCTCTATCCCGCTTTCTATCTCTATTTGGCTATGTTTGTGTCTGTGTTCGTATTTGTGTTTGTCTATCTATAAAATGAATTCCATTTTGTTGAGCCAGACATATTGTGTGCCAGCAGCATTTTTGCACTGTTTGACCAGCTGCAAAAGCATTTGGCTAATGCAGTAAAAGTAATGCCAACTAAAACTCGACTACAATTGTTGACAAATAATTGAAATGTCTAAGTTTAAGAGCAACTCGGCTCAATTCAACGCATCTTGTGCCTGCGCAATTGTTATCGAGGTGCAACATGCACTTTACCTGGCACACTTTGCAGCCACTTCTGTGACAAATGCAATCCCACTATACAATGTTGTGCTCCTCTACTGCGCTACTGACACGCCCTCAATCTAGCAGGTGGACGTGGCAACATGACAAGCTGCAAGCAAGAAACATTCCATAGTACTAGCACCGTCCTTCTATGTAATCCTTGTCGTCGTCGTTGGCCTCGTTAAAATCTGAAAAATATGGCTGGGCTGCCATTATACGCGTCTCGCTATCTGTTGGGTTACAATTTCCTTGTTTAGCTTCCATGGTTCCCTTTGACTTTGTCTCTGCTGCCTTGTTAACACAGCACAGCACTAGCAAGGCGACAGCTTCCGCTGTTCCATCACCTTACGTCTTTACGTCCTTCCGTCCTTCCATCCTCTGGGCCAGTGTCCTGTCTATGCGAAAGTTTTACGCGTTTTCTTTTTTTCTCTGTCTCAGTCTCTTCCTCATCTATCTGCTATCTGCTCTTGGCTTAAACAACACTTGTTATGTGTGTTGTATTTTGTGTGCTTTGTTCACATCTCTCTCTCCCCTCCACACACTCATTCTATCACTCACACGGCCTTTGTCTGCCTAGCCATCATGCCACACTTGGTAGTAAGAACGCAACGCTTTGTGTCGAGTAAAATGGTTTTTAAAGATGAATGTTTAGTGCTCCCCCCGTTTTGGTTTAACTTTTGGATGAACTACAGCGTTGAAAGCCTTCTCCTACTCCATTCTGCTGTCATCAGCATGTGGCACCACAACGACAATGCAACGCATTCATGTACATGGATACTGCTGCAAGGCTTCAACTAGACTCTAGGCGACAGCAAACGGAAGTGCTGGCGTCTATGGCAAACAGGTTGCAACTTGGGGGCAAAAACTTAACTTGTTACGCAGTCATGGGAAAGTTTACAGCTAAAGAGCTACAGAGCTAAACACTAAACACAACCCAAAACTCTTGTCAAATGCATCAGCTGGGACTTGCAACTTAATTTGATGCTAAAGATTTCAATCTTGCAAACTAATAAATTGAATATTCCATTTCCAATATCAACTTGGTAGTTTATGAAGTCAGTTTTGCCAGAATTTAAGAAACTGGCCCCATCAGAGTCGTCCCACGCGCACCTGCTTTTGGGCCTTTGTCCATTTGAAGCCGAAGCTTTTAAGCCGTAGAAACTTGCAACTGAAAAGATTGTGAAGTCTTAAAGTCGTTGCCGCCTCTTGCCGTGGCAACTTTTGAGGCGACAGCGGCATCATCAGTTTTGTTGCCATGGCATCTCGGCAATACATTGGCGTCCCTGTCGTCCAGAGTCCACATCAAAGGCAGTGAGGCCGTCACGTAGGTGGCTGCAAATAACTGGCAGCTTGAGGGAGTCGAGAGATAGATTCTAGCACTGGCAACCAACTAGAGGAGTCGTCGTCATCAGCTCTTAAAAGAATCTTAAAACAGTCACAAAACTACATGAAGCCCAACTGGCAACTTACAGGTTGCTTGTTCACACACCCTCTACACTCCCCCACCCCCATTGGCATGCTGCCTCAGATGCCATGTATAGCTCAAGGTCAAAACACATACAGAGTCATGGAAACAACTGGCAATCCAAATGTGAAATGTTGGTTATACAGTCCATCTATTTGTGGTCTCTTTACTTATACATACAAATGTGTGTACGACTCTCTCTGTATGTGTGTGGATGCAAATAAATATACAATTTTTATGAATGAACACGTATGATGAAAGAGCACAAGCCACAATACGACAATGGGCCAGATATATCGATACACACATGGAGAAAATATTGCAAGAACAATGGAAATAAAACACTTCAAGCAACAGTCTGCATAATTATGAAAGATCTCAGCTGGCATTCAATCGAAAACGGAAAGAATAAATAATTATAAAAGCGAAAAACAACTGCCACAGTGCAAAGCAGACGGTCTATTATGTTGTAATAAACATAGCAGAATTATCTTTGATTTCACATAGTGTGCATTTAATGAAACGCAACAAAACGTATTAAGAAAATAAATAACACAATAACGACTGACTAATTCTTCAACAAATTATTCTTTAAATATCCCATAGAAATAATAATAAATAATAATATACGTGAATCTCGAAAAGAGTGAAAGTTATTTAATAAGAACGTGAAATCAAAGAGTTGGTTAAATTCAAATAAGGTGGAAAATAATTGATAATGAAACGACAAATAAATAATAGAATTTCCAAAAAGAAAAGTAATTCACATGTGCGAGTATTATCTAACTATAAACAAATATATATTTTTGAAAATAAAATGCTAAATGCTAACCACTGTGGCGCCTCCGCAAACTGCTACCTGATGCCGCAACAGTAGCTGTTGCAGTTGTTGGATATAGTCTGACATGCTTTCGTTTAAGCGGAACCAAAAACAGAAATCAGTTAAAGGCATTGCATCTACGAGCTCCATGCTCCTAGTTGCCATGTTCTGTGGCAAGCGCACGCTGGACGACCGTAAAATGTTTTCATTTTTATCAACATTACGAGTTGGAACTGCGCTGCATTTGCATGTGAAACAAGCAGATAAATTCAGACATGCAAACGCCATAAATTTTTGTGAGGCAGCGTCCCAGTTGCAGGCCGACAGAGCATCAGCTGAGGCAGTAGCGAACTGTGGCAGCCACGGCGCCGTTTAAAATCGAAAATTTCACATATTTTTGCATCAAATTTGCATGTGAATGTGCTCTCCATTGTGGCATACGTATTCGTGTCCACATTGCGATACAGATGCAGATACAGATGCAAATATAGATACAGATACAACTACAGCTGCGTAGTGCATATAACGACAGTGTGAAGTCTTATGTAGATGGCCAACTCCCGCACATGCTCATGTGCTTTATGAAAATGCATCTCCAGGCAGCCATTTCATTAAAAAGTTGAAGTTGCATTTGCGAGTTGCCAAGACAGGAAGTGCAAGAGTAAAGTGCATGAAGGAGCGGAAAGAATGCCTTAAGTATATATGCAACTGTGGACTCATTTCTTTGTCAATTTGATGAGAATTTAAATGCTCACTTACCTGATTGCATAAAGGCTGCAGGGTATCATCTAGTCGTTAACTATTGGGATGTGGCATTTGCGGAAGGTGACAGCAGCCAGGATCCTGGCCTGAGCGTCCCCTGATGCCAGTGATTAGACGGTAGACACGTTTTACTTTTTGCGTTTGCGTTTTAAGCCCGCCAACGTTGACAGGCGGCGACTGACAACTGGCAAACTGTTGATTTATGTCTGACTATCCGAGAGAGTCCAGTTATTAGAAATGGAGCAGCGCAGTTGCAGTTGCAGTTGCATAAATCAAAATCAAACTCATTTGCCAGCGATTTCGCTTGCGGCCAAGAGACAACTTGCCACACACTTGCCAGCGTGCTGCAGCTGCAACGACAACTGCAAACTGCTTGGTAGCTGGCAGCTGGCAAATGGAGCAGTCAAGTGATTAGCAATGAAGACATCGTCATTGCCAACTTCAGCCAAACCGGCAACAGCAGTGGCAACTCTGATTGAAATCCTCAACAACCACTTGTCGGATTGTGGCAAAAGGTGCTTTCATTTGAGGCCAAGTTGATAAAGTAGTTGACAATTTGTCAGTTGTCCTCTCTATCTCTCTCAGAGCTCTCTCGTAGGCTGCAATGAAGTGATCAAAAGTGCTATTGCAATTAGACATTCAGACATGTAATGTTTACATTTAATCTACAAACACATTTTCAACATAAAATTGACAATTAATATATGCTTTTAGTATAATGATGGCAGCAATTGGGATTAACAAACGAAAGTCGTGTAAATGGGATTTGGCTTTTAATGGAATTATTTCACTTTTCTATTATTTGCATTCTTAGTAAACGGAAAGTGAATTCAAAATATTTAATTTTTTAAATTTGATGGGATTTTAGTAGAAGAACTCTAAATGTAATAAAGCAATTAAGTGCTACTCTATAAGATTTAGACATGCAACTTTAATAAAACGAAGCAGAAGGAAAATGTAATAAAAATAAATAAAAACTCAAGCAGTTTTGCTACAGCTTTTTCCACAATGACCGCAGGTCAGTTTCATGTGGATATTTAACCCCTGACTCATCCATTGAAATGCCGACAAGTCCGACATCCCCAAGGCGCTCAACTGTAGTTCCATTAGCTGCTATTAGTGCGCCGTTTTATGTTACATGCCAAGAGCTAAAAGCATTGAGAACCTGCCACACGCAACATGGACTTGACCCAAGCCAAGGCAAATAAATGCAACATACAAAATGCAAATTGAAGTGGGAGGGAATTTGTAGTAAATGGGCTAAAAACTGTGACCAAAGAATGGCGAAGGGGCAGGGTCAGACAGAGCAGGAGGCGTTACAAACAGCAGGAGGTGCCCATCCAGCATTTGAATAATTGAAGTGCAGCCATATCACAAAGATAGAAAACAACCGACAATCCAAAAGATAAAATTGCCGGGCTAGATGTGTGGGCAACAAGTTTTGGGTTGCCTCTTGGCCAAAATTGCCGTTAGTCGATGGCTTTGACATTGCTACGACTTTTTGCCATTTCTTTTTTGCCAGATTGAAGAAAAGCGTGACAAATTGTTTGCGTTTATGGGCAAATGGAAACCGAATCAAACTGCAACAAAAAAGAAACCGAAACCGATACGACTTTGACTTCTTCGAGCTGGTCATAAATTTGTGTAGCAAAAGTGCTTGGCATTTGTTAGGCTTAGGCATTGACTATTGAATTAGCTGGCATCGAATTGGCCGAAAACAAAAGTCGCAAACAGTTCTTACTTCAATTCCTGCTTTTTGGCAATTCAATTCACATCAAGTTGCCAAAGTTGGCTCCAAAAACATAAAAAAAATAGAAGAACTTACGTAACGGGCGGCGGTCTGTAAAAGTTTTAGGAGGCACTTGCCACTTGCCACAGTAGATTCCATTGGGCCCTAACAAGCAAAATAAACAACAAGCTACAAAACACAAACAATTGCCAGTGATGCACCAGCAGCAGCAGCTGCACGTGCGCGCATCTTAAAGATACAAAGATACAATTCGGCACTTTGCCTTCGATCGCTTCCTCATTGCAAGCACTTCATTTAGTTATTGCTCTTGTTTGCTTTTTTAAAGGTAACTTTAAATACCGACTGCCAAAAATGAGGTGAGAATTTCTATAACCATACACAAGAAATGGTCTTTCGAAGGGGAAATCGGCAACCAAATCGGAATCGGAATCGAAACTTTGTTTTGTGTCTGTCAGTTGCATTTCAGAAGTTGTGCGAACTGTCGCACATCATTTTAAAAAATGCCAAGAATATATTTGAAAGAGAAAAAACGCATAAGAAAAACATGTATGCAATACGAACACATCGAAGTCGTTATACCCTATTATAATTGTCGTGCTAACATTAAACATTTTAATTTGACTTTACGTAGTACAGCTTCAATTTGATTTTAAATAGTTGTAATATTATTGTTAAAGTTATCAATAATCACTATTTATCTTTTTGATTACATATTTTTTTAAAAATCAAGCAGTTTACTTTCAGCCATTGAAAGTTAGAAGCATATTTATATATATTAAAAATAGTTTTAAAATTTTGTAGATATTTTTAAAATGGTTTTTTTAGAGAGGCATAATTATTTCCAAATATATTTTTCTTTACATGTATACACATGCATGTTAATGTCACACATAATTTTTGGAAAATACAAATCATTTATAGAATGTGCTTTAAACATAAATTGAAAATTTTGAAGAAAAACAAATTTTTTTCCTTATATAAATATTCAATATAATCTATCTAATTTCAGAATTTTGTATAAAATCAATTCCCAGATCACAGTTTATTTAGAATTAATTTTGCCTTCTTAAGAAAGTACTAACATTCTTTAGCTCTAATAAAAGGCTATTCTCCAGGGCGTTGCAAGCATCTTAAGCCACTGGCAACACCCCAAACAGTTGCAAAGGCAAATCAACAACTTTTTTCCGGCACATAAAAGCAGCTAATAAATCAAACAAATATTTGGGTCACGCTTCCGTGCTTAGACGACGCCGACGTCGTCGTCGTCTGAAAGAGGTGGTCTATGCATTGAAGGAGGAGGCGAGGGTGCAAATGGACATCGACAATGGATAGTAAAAAAATATTTGCTTGAAAATTGCCTGTAAATACTTCAACTCAAGACTAAGGAATTCGTGTATTGGAAAACGTATCCAAGTTGATTTATGCGCGGCCAGCGGTCAGCCACACTTGAGGCAAAAGAGCGAGACCTGCTCTGTGGCCGATAATGTTGTGTTAAGGCATATTTCGTATCAAAACATAATTCAATGAAAGTGTCAAAAAGACCAGCTGACCAACAGGCCAACTGGCCAACTGCCTGACTAACTCAATCAATTTCAGCAGCAGCTTGAACGAGTTCAAGTCGAAGCGATAAGAATAATAAACAATTTCCAAAGCAAAACATGAGAGACAGCCTGGTGATGAGTACGTGACCAGAACGAGCACGAGGCGGGGCGAGGCGAGACAAGGCGAATCATGCTGTCTGACTAAGCCGGCAACTTGTGGCTTTAAGCGTTGGCTTAAAGTCGCCGCTTAATGTCAACGTCGAGTGGCGCAAAATGGCGTTACATTTTCAAGTTGCCAACCGGTCGGGCTTGGCAATGGAAACGTCAGCTGGAAAAGTGCACTTCCTGTCGGCCATTTGTCGAAATGAGCTGCCAGGATTGCGCCACTGTCATGACCATGGAGGAGCAGTAGACAAACAACTGTAAAACGCATGTGGACATGTCGAAAAACTCAAAAAATAAACCCAAGACCCAAAAGGAAACCGAACTCTAGTTTCAAACTGCAGCCTGAATCCAACGCCATAAAAGTAAATGGAACTGCAATGTGCAATGCTGACACGTGTGTTTATATGTGTGTGTATATATGTGTGTGTGTGTGTGGAACTACGACTACTTGTTCAACTGTCAGCTGCTAACTTTAAAAGCAAAATGTTTATAGAAAACTCGTTACACAAATCGAATAGAAATTTGCCAACGTTTGACATCGTCCCGAAGGCCAAATTCTCACATCAAATTGGGCGCAAATGGGGCGGACAGGCATTGGGGGCGTGGCTTTGCTGACTATTGCAAAAGTTTGCGACAATCTGACTTGGACCCTGGGCATTGACCGTAGTCGTAAAAATGCAATTTCCGCTTGACCATCACTGTATTTATCAATAAAAGTTACAGGCTCTCTTAAAATTATACCAGCATAAAAAAATATTGATTCTTGAACGATGGAAAGCGCGAGCAGCGCTGTAGCCATAACTCTAGCTTTTAGTAGTGGCCTTTTGACTTCAAAGGAAGAGTAAATTGTTGCTTAAAAATAAAATGTTAAGTGTGCGATTTACAATATATCATTCTCGGATTCTTAAACTTCAAATACGCAATTTTGTATATTATTTATTTATTTAACGTCAGTTGAAGATGACCGACCGGAAGGTAAAGGATTTTAAGATTAAATTAAATTAATAAAACAAATTAAAGTTAAATAAATGTGGTAATTAAAATATAAATAGTAAAATTAATAATGAGTGAGTAGTTTCTAAAAATCAACAATTATGCAAATATCTAAAACTAAAATAATTAAAACCAATTTGAGTTCACATAACATTCAAATATGCACAGCAAATAAAGTTGCAAAATAAATTCCCTTTTGTTCAACTAAATACAATTTGTGGAGTTTTCAAAAATGCATAAAAGTTTCGAATTTCACGCGAGTAACTCGAACTCTCGAACTCAAATTGAAACTCGTACTCACGTCGAATTAAATGGACAAACAAAATATGTAGCAGCAATGTTTTTGGAATATTTGTCTTTGTTTGATAGTTAACTTTAGTCATAACTGCAAATGATTAGTTATACGGTTTCAAAACATTGTATAAATGTGAAACTCAAAATGCTCAAAATGCCAAAGTTGGGAGAAGCATGAGCAGAAAACTGGAGAGGAAAATGGGAGAAAATTTCTAAAAATACGAAAAACAAAATCAGCTAAATGAGTAAAACTAAAAATCTATTAGAACTTTTTGGCACACAGAACGTCAAAACTTTGTGCAAGCAACGAAATTGTTGCCAACATTGTAGTTGTTGTACATCATGTTGTTGTTGTGGATGAGGACGGATGAACGCGGCTTCGCGGTATGCGGAATGTGCTGCCAATTAGAAGTTTATGTAGAGCGCCCCAAATTAATTTCACCCGCAACCTTGCCCAAAAAAGCTAAACTGAATTTGTGTGCGCATGTTAATCAAATAGACAGCAGCAGAGGGTAGAGGCAGAGGGACGACCATGGTAAAGTGGAGGAAAATTGGGTTTGGCAGTTTATTTGAAGCTTCTTTAGGCTTAGGATTTGGCAGCGCTGCCTTTTTAGCCTGTCTGGCTGGTGATAAGCACCGCAAAGATTTGTCAGCTTATAATAATTAGTGCGCCAGTCATAAAGCAATAAAGGGGTTAACTTTTAAGTCTCTACATCTGCGTAACAATCACAGAATAATCCGCTGTTTAAAGGTTGCAATGCTTGCAACAAATTTGGCAGTGAGATATCAAAGTGCCACAACGACAACTTGCAGCACTCGTGCAACCCCATTAAATGCCACTTACTAGCCCTAATAGTTTGCCTTGGCAACAATATGTTGACTAACGCCACAGCACACTCCACTGCTTTTATCAAACCCGTTAGCACCCCCCACCCCTCCACCCTTCTGTCGTGGGCCAAACTCATCCCTTGGCTAGCTGTCCCGACAGCGTTTACCACATTAACCTCGTGTTTTACGACATGGCAGGCCGCATAAGAAATTTATATACATTTCATGGCCCGGGCAACATGTTGCACTGACGATGCCCCAACGAAATTACACGGATTATACATATACACAAATACAAATACATGTATTCTACATAAGTGATATTTATGTATGCATGTGTGTGTGTATGTGTTAGATTTTGACTCAAGTCCAAGTGGAAAAGCCGCCATAAGGCAGCTATAACTCAAAGTGCAGGCAAACAGCTGCCACTCGAGTCGATTCGAAGGCAAAAGGATCCGCTCCATACAAAAGCTGACAATCCCGGCACTCAAATGATAGCCAGAGCCGTCACAATAGTTTGCCTAAATAGTAAGTAATAGTAAGCAGTATTGTGCACTCAATGAAATTTATGACTGTCATAAAAAACTCAAATCGTGTCGTTTGTTGACATAGCATTGATAGCACTTGAAACACTTGAAAGAATTGATTTATTGCCAGCACTCGATATATCAAAAAAATATATACAATAAAACTTTATTGCAATAAGTTTATCTATAGAAAAGTTGGCTTTGAATATCCAAACCAGAGCATATTTTTAGTGTAGCTTATAAATATGTACATAAAAAGTCAAACAACTTAGCTTTGAATACAATAATGTTAAAGTTAAAAAACTTGTACAGGCCTAAAGGCCAAAACCGAGTAGTCTGATGGAAATATAAATCTAAACCATAATAATATTATTTAATATACATTTGCTGAATTCTCTTTTAAGTATCATCTCAAAATTAAACAATTTCAATATAAAAAGGATTTAAACAATTTCAAAACATTTTCAGTATAGTTATATTTAACTATAATTAACAAAAAACAATTATACAAATTAAATATTAAACCTATTCAACTAATTACAAAGTATTTGACAGTTGGCATATTACACTCTGAATTGAAAATTATTTTTTAAACAACTCTCGCATTGGCAGCTTAATGCCAGCACAGTAAAAACTTGCAGTTTAACGAGTGCCTTTTTGGGGTTTTGCATTCAAAACGAGAAGGATTCTAAATCTCGTGGGGGATCGGGTCGCCTGCTCGACGTTTGTCGCGTTTAAGGCTATGCCAAGCGGAAGGAAGCGCCATTTAAATTTTTTCGCGCGACTTGGCAATAAATGCGCTGCCATAAATTTTGCATCGATGGGCAGATCGTGTGAGCTGCCACGCCCCCATTCCGCCCGCAGTTCAACTACTTTATGTAGTGTGTGTAGGTCTCATCCCATTCTCACCCGCTGCTGTTCGTCCGTCGTTCTGGTCGTGCAAATTTTTAATTGCGTCATAAATCAAATCTACGATAAATGGCCAGCAGTTAAAGGGCTGCTAACCAAATGGGAGCCATAAGCTGATAACAAACTGTAGAGCTGCCAAGCGAGGACTCGCTTTGCCTACGAGGTGACTGACTGCCTGCCCGCCTTGGACAAGGGAGACGGATGGACAGCCAAACGTGCAGGCGATAAGATTCAGCTCCTTCCACTCTTTCTCTCCATCATCCTGTCGCTCGGTTGTAAAATGTCAAAGTGCCTGGCCGTGTTACCGGCTGACTCTGGCCACAATCTGCGCGCTTCTAGCATTTAATTTTAATGCTCATCGCTCAGGATGGTAGAGATGAGCGCCATCTAACGTAATCAAGCCTCTAATTAAGTTGATAAACTTTGCCTGACACGCCCCTGCCCCCCAAAACGAAACGCCTCCTACCAAAGGACTGCAACAGAGCAAAAAACGTACAAACAAGACAAAAAAAAAGGAAGCAAACCAGAGATTCCGTTTGGTAGACAAAGTCGTCGGCCATTTTTCGCCACAGTGAGCACTGTGAACACACGACAGCTTCCCCTCACCCCGCTGACGAGCTACGTCAACAGCGGCCTTAAACGCCCCACGACTTACACAACCACACTGACTACCGAAAAGCAGAGCAGCTGTCACGCCTCCCGCACCACCTCGACAAAGTTTTGGCATTAGTTTTGCTGATTTCCTCTGACTTCGACTTGGATGTCTGTATTTGGAATACCCTGCCCCCAAAAGCTGAGCATAATTTTCCATACAGCCTGTGTTTTCATATGAGAAAACAAAATATGCGTGATAAGACGCACAACTAATAATTGATAACATTCAATATAATTCTCAAAATTCAATATATTGTTGCGTAAAAAATATCTGTCTTTAGTCATTTATATAAATATTAAAATTGAATATATAAAAATGAATGTATCAACATAATAACTACTAAAGAAATGCCCACAATAATGTAAATAATATCAAAAATATACAAGTGTGTTTTATGTATAAAGTGAAATAATGATTGACAACATGTGAATATGAAATTATAAAAATTAAATATATTCGTAATACAAAATACATCACAATAATAGCTACCCAAGAAATACCCACAATAATAAAAATAGCATACCATTGCTATTAAAAGTAAGGGCATTCAACATCAGATATGCTCTGCATAATTATGCAGCGCTTAACTTGTGCCGTCGTTCGTTTTGCGTGACTTTTCGCATACTATTGGAATGGTCCCACTGTGCGCACTGGGCGCTTTCTAATTTAATTAAGTGCGGCGACGCGACGCCTGTTTGTTTGTGCAAAAACTTTTTCGCAGGCGGCAACGACTGCGACAGAAGCACGAGCAGCGAGAAGAGACAAGAAAAAAAAAACTTTCTCAACAGTTGGTGCGTTTAATTTGCTGGTTTTATACTTTTTAATTACTAGACAAATAGACACAAAAGAGGCACTCAATGCGGCAGCTAAGCCAATAAGGTGGAAGGGGAGGGAACGCAGGGCTCCTAAGTATTGCGTTTAGTCGAAAATTGTATTAATTTGTTTTCTGATGATGCCAAATATTTACCATCCGGCGGCAAATTTGCTCAGTTTGCTGCTAGAACAGCAAAAGCCTGGAGCAGAGACCAAAATAGAGCGGGATACAGCAAAGTGTCCAAAAGTATTTGGAACAACTTTATACGTAAACAAAGTTAGGTAGATGGATTAGAGGCAGTTTTAAAAGAAATCAATTGATGGTACTCAAATTAATGAAATGCAAAACAAACGCAGACCAGAGAAGCTATTAAAAAAAAGCATGCTTAGCAAATTTAATTTAAATATAACAAAATTCAATTTGATCAGCAAAAAATAAATAAACGAAAATTAGAAATTGAATTGAATTGAAAAGCAATTATCTTAAATATAATATGGACCTAATTAAAAAATTTTCAATTTTTAAAAACTGAAATCAATAATATGGTAAATAGAATTAGATAAAAACTGTGAAAATTTTAAACAAAAGGTAATTATCACAAGCTCAAAATATACTTAAATTCAATTTAATTCTCAAATAAATTATAAATCTAAAACAGAAACCGCAGTGTCACTTCTTGCTGTTGAAGTAATCGATATATATATATATTTTTTTTTTAAATTAACTTAATTTCGATTGTATAGTTTTTATGAAAGCCTTTCAATGAAAATATAAAGTAGTATTTGTGACAAAGATGTGCGATTGGTAGCTGTGACATTAAGTGTGGTTTTTTGATTTTGTGTTTAAAAAATCAACAAAGAAATTATCCAATTGAGCAAGTGTTATTTTAAGTCACATTCACTTTCTGCAGCTTCGTTGTTATAGAGAGGAACTAAGCCAGACTGAGGTACATAGGTAGTGGGTAAGATGCCAGCTTATGCGCGTACTCGTGTTAAAAATGTATAATTGATAATATTATAAAAAAGCACTTTCTGACAGCTATTAAAATATTTAAGATTAATATTAGACTTATTTAGTAAATTCCAACATTTGCTGCTATTGCAGTTCTTGTATTATGCTTTTTTATTCTGCTTCATCCACTCACTTAACCTAATCCTGTTGTTTAATGTGTTCCACTTGTGTGGCAGTGTATTTAAGGACCCCCTGAAATAAAGTCATATTTATGAATGGCCAAGTACTCTTATCAAGTTCGTTGCTTAAAAGCTTTTTGCAAAATACGACGCCGGGCGTATTTCCGGCGGGAAGCAAAAGTTTTTTTTTTCCACATGAAACTTTCACTGGCGTCACGCTGGCTCCGAATTGCGGTTGCCATTCGGCTGCTTCTTGACGTTGTTGTCGTTGTTTGTGGTACGCCAGTCAGTTTATGGTCAGCATTTGGTTCATATATCTTTAATTTTTATGCGGCCCGCTTTTCTGTCAGCATATTTGCCATAGCATACTTTTGAGCGTCACGGAACTCTCAACACCCGTGGAGCGGCAGCTAAGCTGAACAGTTGAGGCAGCTCGGCAACTCGGCAGCTGTCATTAGCGGGCATTCCAGCATTTTTTTTGTTTGTTGACTGTTTTGTGGCTCATAACTGGGTCAACAACGGGAGTTCTACTCACTCTGGGCTGCCCTTTGTGGCTGCTGTTGTTGCCTGTGTGAGAAACCATTGCCCATTTACAAGTCAAGTGGCGCGCATAACACCAAAAAATTGTGTAACAAAAACAATTTATTTTGCTGTGGAACTTGTTACGGGCAAACTGTTCCCTGTACCCCTCTGTCTCACTCTCTTCCCCTTGTTTTGGCTGTCATTGTCAGTGCGCCAGATTTGACAGCGTCTGCCAATGGTTTTTGGCTTGTGCTGGGTCGGTTGGTTTCTGCTAGGGTTTGGTTTTGGGTTCTCTTGTTTTTTGCTGTCAGGTTCGACTGCCGCATTATTATTGTTGTTGTCGCTCTTGTAGTTGCCTTTATGCTAGTTTTATTTACGCATTTTAACCATTCTCTTTCTCTCTCCCACCCACTCTCTATTTCGGTTTGTTCATTTTGTATCTGGCAGTTGCCAGTTGCCGTTTAGCTCCTTTTTGACCAGGACAATTCAACGTTGAAATGCCAATTGACATTTATTTCAATTCGCTTTATTTACCTTTGAATGTGATGTGCAAATTTCAATTCTATTTTCCGATTTCTGCTCGCAGTAGATATAAAATTCCATTACATTTAATTTCATTCCACTCATTTTGCTTAAATTCAATTCAACGCAAATTGAAATTTTTTTTTGTTTTGTGATATCTCATCTGTTACTATTGTTTGTTTTTTTTTTTTAACATCAATATTTACGTTTATTGTGCCACATTGTGGATTTTTGCATTTAATGTGACAGCAACATGTGCAACATGTCACAATAACTGTATTATTTAAGCCCTGTTTAAATGTACATTCTGAAATATTTATGCAGAAATCTGAATGTTTAAATGCTCTCTATTTTCGTTGCAATTTTTCACTGTCAAAACAATAATTTTAACAATTTTTGCATAATATTATAGAACAACATTAAATTCGACTAATGCAAATAGCTGTCAAATTTTTAATAAATTTAAAAACATCACTTTGCAAATTTATCAAACAATTTGCTATAAGTGCTTAGTTACATCTATCAATAATATTATATCAACTTTGACACATTTTTGACAAATAAGCCTTCAATAAAATATACTGTTAATATTTCATATATATACATTTCAAGTAACAATAATTTGCGCTATATTCATTTCAGTCTCTTACATTGCCTAGCAGCCCATAAACATTGAGATTCGTTTGCCTGCGAGCTCTTCTATTGACCATTTCCACACCCAACAACTTTTTTGGCGAAACAAATGTGAAGGCAGCCAGTGTAAACATTTCAGTTGCATTCGAGCACTTACTTACGAGGTTAACAGCTGCTCACTTTTGAGTCGAGTCAGTGAGGGCTCAACTTAGGTTGCTTCAGCTGCTGCAGCAGTTAAGTGGATGCAGAGTATGTGGCAAATATGCACAGCAAATAGCAAAAAGCTGCCACAAAATCGAAAGACAGATAGATAAACAAACAGAAAAACTGCAACAGTACGAGAGTAAAGAGAGCAAGTGAAAAACGAATGATGAAAGCAAGAGATACTCTATAAGTATTTGTTAGTGAGAATAAATACAAGTTTGTTAATTTAATGCAAATGCTGAACAACCCTTGCAGTCTTTCTCTTTGACCACAGGGTATTTAAAACAAACTAAACAGACTAACGATGACATCATTCACTAAACTGCTGCAAATTGATTAAGTGATGAGCGCAGAGTGGCAGTTGTATGTGTCAAGTGGCTTCCACTAGAATGACAGGTTTCAACTGTCACATTACATAACACTCGACATTTGGCTAAATTAATTGTGCAAAATTACAACAGCAATTAAAATGGCATTTCCAAAATAACAACACTAAACAAATCTTAAGCCGGAAATAACCAAAATCTGTTGAGGCTTGGCCTAATCTATCCCGTAATTGTTGCAAAAACCTTGCAAATAAAACTGCGGCACTAACGTGGCCAACAATCACTGCAGCAATTGCTGCTATTGCTGGCGGGTCGCGGCCAATATGAAAGGCCGCATAAACCAAATGCAATAGATAAACATATTGCAGATTGCAATGGCCAATTGTGTTTCAAAGACCAACAAAAATTAGCGGCAATTAAAGAAAATTTGCCAGCGCACGCGATAAGCGCTGTTTGATAAAGAAAACCGTTTGAAGTGTTTGGTAAATGGTAAGATGCTCAAGACAAAATTAACTAAATTGCTGCAAAAGAAAGTGCTTTATAAATAGGCACAATTAAAAATCAAATGATTTCTGCAATTGCAAAATGTGTATGTAGATTAAGTTGAGGTCGTCTCAGGTCCCCTCTTTCTTGCATTTTCTGATTGGCACAATATTTTGACAGCAGCTGCCAAAACAACGTCATGACATAAAACTTGAAACAAAAGAGGCAACACAACAAAAAACTCCAACTGAAGTTGAAGAGGAAGATATTTAATGACATTCACAAACATGCGTAAGGCCCGCATCTTGATAAATTGATAAAGCTTACAAATTACAGGGCGACAGCTTCAGCCACTACCAGCTACCCAATTAAAATTATCGTCATCTCAAGAAAACTTGTTGTGCATCTGCTTCATGAATGGCACCATGGGGGAATTCGTGATGGGGCCATGGAGCAGCAATTTCAATGTCATCGTCATCGAGAAGAAAAATAAAGCAAAACTGGTTTCATCTGCATTTATTGGAGCAGCCAGTATTCGATTCCATTCAAGTCTTAGTAGGGAGTAGGTGTCAATAGACTTTGTGGTGACTCAGAGTAACATATAAAACGCACAACCTGAAGGTCAATTTTACATCTCACGACCTGACAAATTGAGTTCATTTAAATATTTAGGGCATTTTTCATTATCATTTTGTTTTTGTGAGTCATTTGCATATGCGGAAATAGAGCATAAAAATTATTTAATTGGTAATTGACATTTACGCTTGAATGACCCTAGAAAAGCTGCGTTGGCAGCCCTTTATAAGGTAATATTGACATCAAATTACGAAGCTATCAATCAAATGCAAAAGTGTGCTCAACTATCAAGATCGTTTCAAGATAAATAATTGAAAATTATAATTAACATAATATGATCAGCCAACTTCTTATATTAAACAATTATTTCATTGCATTACTAAAAAACCTAACACACAATTCCGTCAAATCGTACAACTTTACTGAATTCTTGTAATTATCAAAATAATTAGAGAGTGTTACACTTTAAACTGAATTTAACACTTTCGGTTCCATAAAATTTGTCAAATAACAGTTGTGTGGAAGAGCAATGCTACTAGCACTAATTGCTATTTTTTGTTCAACTAAAATGTTTATTATGTCAGCAATTAAATAAAAAGCCAAAACAATTTGCATTGCCATGCAAATTACGCGCACCAACAAAAACGATATTCAAGCCAAAGCAATTGACGTAACTGGCATTTGATTTTCAGGCGAAAGGCCAAGCATAATGACTCTTTTTATGTAAACTGGAACGACTTTCTAAACGAAAATTGAAAGCCGTCAAGTAAGCAGCGAATTGTTTTCATAACATATCAATAAAGTACATAAAATTAATTGTTAAGACCTCTCAAAAATAAGAAAGTACACAACTGTTGAGTTTAAAATTGATACTGGTCTTCATTCTTAAAACATAGGACCCACTGGTACTTTGAGTGTTTACAATATCTTCATTAATGTAATACATATATAAATCGTTCTTATCAGGCCGAGAGAGTTTTCGCTTATCAGAATAACATTCCCGTGAAATGTTGTCAGTCTCAATTGAACACGCAACACGTTAAGATCGAATTTTTAGAAATAGATTGAATTCGTGATGAAATTGGCAAATAAATGGCTTATAATACGAGAAATACATGTTTAATTTTATGGCTGAATTTATGCCTACTAATTTATTTGCTCCTGCCTGACAGTCCACGCATAGTGTTGCCGCAATCGAGCAAGGAGGAGCTGAGCAGTTCGTACAGTGAAAAGCCACAACAGTTAATTGATTTACACAGTTTCGCCTATCTAATCAATCAAAGGCCATGTCAATCACATGTCCAGAAGCTCATCATGGTACACTCGGCTCCCGCGAACCTCGAGAAGCGCACAGTTATACGTGAAACTTGGGGCGGACAATCTGTAATATCAAAGAATTCTACACTACGTCTCCTCTTTCTCTTTGGCGCTGTCAAGGATAACGATGTGCAATTGCAGTTGGAGCAGGAACAGGCGCGTTATGGTGATCTGTTGCAGGGCAACTTCCAGGAAGCCTACTTCAATCTGAGCTACAAGCATGTCATGGCCCTCAAGTGGTTCGATACTCATTGTCAGCAGGCGCAGCTGCTGCTCAAAGTCGACGATGATATCTTTCTGAATACGCCGCTCTTATTGCAACTGCCACATGCTGCACTTTCCGCGCTGCTGCAGCAACCCGCAGAGCTGCTGCTGTGCGCCAAACAGGAGAAAGCTCGTGTAGTGCGTTCCTATTCGTCCAAGTGGCGTATCAGTTTCAGGGAATACACTGACCGTTTCTATCCACCCTTTTGCCCAGGATTCGCCGTTGTTTACTCCTCGGATGTGGTGAGACGCCTCTACTGGGCTGCCCAGCGTTCCAGTTACTTTCGACTTGACGATGTGCTAGTCACGGGATTGCTCTCGAACCGTATGCATATTGCAATTACAGATCTAACACCCTATGTACTCTATCCGGAGCAACTGCAGACAATGCTCGGCAAATCCAATGAAACGAAACAGCGGGAATTCCTAGTCTCCTGGCACAAAATGTCCTTGCAACAGATAACAGAACTCTGGCAGCTTTACGGACTGTCAAATGCCATAACAAGGCCAGCAAATTGATGGCACAGAGAAAGAGAGCGAGAGCGAGAGAGTGAGAAGCCCCAATTCATTATAGTCTAGTGAGCCAATATCCCATGAAGTGAAGCTTCAGCCAGAGCTCCAGCTTATCGTTCTATCAAAATAAATCACAACAAAAGGCTTGGCCAACTGGCTTTTGACAATGTTTACAGTGGCTGTCATTATGGATCTGAGACCTGACTGGATTGCAATCCGCACGCATCCTTTTGTGTCCCATTGTTAGCTTTTGATGGATGCGTCAGCTGCTTGAGTATATAAAGAAGCGACAGGCAACATCTGGCCATGTTGCATCCATCATCCAGCTCTAACATGCCGTTAACACACACACACACACACATACATATTTCAAGACCAATGAAACTTCTTGAAAATTGCATTGCACAAGTGTTAATTGTGATCATTTTGTGATTTCTATGAAGCATAACTGATATCTAAAATATACATGCGTTATTCTAATGCAGACAATATTCCAAGAGCGTCTTATTCCCAGCAGACTACTTAATATTTTAATATGTACATTTGGAAATTGCTTAGAGAAAAATAAATGTAAAATTGAATTGAATGAAATCATATACAAATACTATATTGCGAATAGCATTTTAAAATAATTTACAATAAAATTGAAATCGAAAACTGAAAAATCTTCAAACAAATAATGACTCTGATTAAATAGTGTTAATGTTATTAATATACAAGCTTTCGAAAAGATTAGTCTATAGTCAACAATCGAAGGATCTAGTACTTGCGATAGCCATCTGATATATATTAATTAAACACAATCTAAAATAATATCAGAACAGACTGCTTGATTGGCATAATGCTGTGTGAATTGGGTGACCATCAAGCTACTAGCTTTACGTTGTCACAAAATTCTACAATATTTTGATATGCTTATCACATCTGTCATATCTCGACCAGAATATCACACATAAACACACACACAAGATACATGGTATCGCGATAAGCAGAAATTCATTCTGGTTTGTAATTTACATTGCACAATACCCATTTGCTGCTTATCTGACTTTAGCTATCTATGGCACAGTAGCTCCCAATAGAGACACTGTGTTCAAGCAATACCAAGTCTCGTAATACTGTGTGTGTGTTCCATTCTCTTGTGGCTTGCCGCTGGCTTAGTGCAACATTTGCACACCTCAAGTGTTGCAAGCAACAGACTCGTACAGACTATGCAAATTATTTAATAAATTCTGTTAATTGTCTAAGCTACACTATGTGGCAACTGTTGTGAATAGTCAGTTTTGCATTTAATTGAGATAGAAACTGCAGTGATGTTATCCAACATAAATTCCAAATATTCTAGCTGATATTACAAGGCATCGATTAATCAAATTGATTACGAGGGTCGTTTGATAAGTCCGTGACTTTTTGTATTTGCCGCGCACCTGCTCTAAATACAACACTGCTCCTGTCAGCAGTTATCGATTAACAGCTGACTGTAAAATTTTGAGAAAGCTGCGTTTTTTGGTTTGCGTTTTATAGGCATTGAAAGCAGACGATCTCGTGAATTTTAACGAAAATGGAAAAAAGTGAATTTCGTGTGCTAATTAAGCATTATTTTTTGCGTAAAAAATCCATCACCGAAACCAAGGAAAGACTTGATAAATATTATGGGGACTCTGCACCATCAATTTCAATGGTTAAGAAATGGTTTACTGAGTTCCGTTGTGGTCGTACCAGTACAAGTGATGCCGAACGTTCAGGTCGCCCAAAAGAGGTCGTCATGCCAGAAATCGTCGACAAAATCCATGGAATGATATTGGATGATCGGAGAATGAAAGTGCGTGAGGTAGCTGAGGCTGTAGGCATCTCAACTGAACGGGTACATCACATTTTACATGAATATTTGGACATGAAAAAGCTTTCCGCGCGATGGGTGCCGCGATTGCTCACACACGACCATAAGCGCAACCGTGTGACCATTTCAAAGGAGTGTTTGGCGATGTTCAACCGCAATCCAAACGAATTTTTGCGCCGTTTCGTTACCGTAGACGAAACATGGATCCACCACACCACACCAGAGACCAAAGAACAATCAAGACAGTGGGTTTCTCCGGGTGAACGTGCACCAAAGAAGGCCAAGGTGGGTCTGTCGGCCAACAAGGTCATGGCCACAGTTTTTTGGGATGCACAAGGTATCATTCACATCGATTACCTTGAAAAGGGTAAAACGATCACCGGCGAATATTATTCAGAGCTTTTGGACAGATTCGATATTGATTTGAAGCAGAAACGACCGCATTTGGCGAAAAAAAAGTGCTGTTCCATCAGGACAATGCACGGGTGCACACGTGTGTAGTCAGCATGGCAAAATTTCATAAATTGGGCTACGAACTGCTACCCCATCCAGCATATTCTCCAGATTTAGCCCCCTGTGACTATTTTTTGTTTCCAAACATGAAGAAATGGCTCGGCGGTAAGAGATTCGGGTCAAATGAAGAGGTCATCACAGAAACAAACGACTATTTTGAGGGCCTTGAGAAAACCTATTATTTGGAAGGAATAAAAAAATTGGAAAAACGCTGGACTAAATGTATAGAGCTAAAAGGAGATTATGTTGAGAAATAAAACGCTTCTTTGACGAAAAAAATATATTTTATTCAAAAAGTCACGGACTTATCAAACGACCCTCGTACGTTTATTGTGTTTACTCTTATTTCCCACACTATCGACACAAGTGCCACTTTAACTGTGATAATTATTGATAACTATCTACATATGTACTTCTGAAAATGTTGGCTATAATAAACAAGGAATACATTTAGCAGACCTTTGCGAGAAAATTGTTGATAGAATATTGGAGTTAAGACATTCACAAATATATCTAATTAATATTGCAAATGTATTTGAATTATTAACATCACTTTCCTACATTTCTTCTAGAGTATTGCTTTTAAATAGTTAACTATGCATTATCGATTGTAGACACTTGAAATTTATCAACCAATCGTCACGTTCTTTAATTTTTTGATAATTTAAACATTTTTCCCATTTAATGAAAACTATTAAACAAAATCGCTTGCTCGGTTGAAAACATATTTTGCTTCATTATCTATAGCCTTAACTTTATTACAATAAGGTTGAGGGACACTGATGCCATTTCATATCCTTTGACTTTCATATAAAGCAACGAGAAGAACAAAGGGATGCCCATTCTGCCATTATATATGGATTTCAATATTTCACTCTATAGTTCAACCAACTATCATATTATTCTTCTTCCTTTTTTTTTGTTTGGTGCGTCACAATGGAGGCACTGAAGTATCTGCCACGAGTCGCAACGAATCCATTTTTGAATTTTTTTATCAACGCAGACTGGCCCAAAGAAATGTTCATTTCTTTCTATTTTGTTTGCGTTGAATGTGCAGTTTATTGGAACCCTTGTTGAAGCTTTTCAGTTCGCATTTGTGCCTTTTGTATGCGATACTCGAAGCTAAAGCTGGACTCGGCCATTGTTTACTTCCGTTTCCGGTTCGGGGCGCAGCATATGCAAATATTTTCAACATGATTGCATTTCTATATTCTCATGCCCTGCACCCATTGTGCGTTAATGGAAAAACGCGGGTATTTTATCGTATTGTATTTACTTGCTTGCCACATTTAATCATTGATTTCATTAAATGGCATAATCACTCAAATGCATTTAAGGATTAAATTTTAAATTTAAAGATTCAATTTATGTGATTTTCCGTCACAATATAGAGTGGAAGCCGGAAATTAAATTCTCAGAACTGAGATTACTTGCCTGCAGATGCAAGACCTGTGTGTTGAAACACTTGCCCGACCTAAATCTACCCTGTAAATCATGTTGGCATATTAGGATATATACAAGCAATGTTTGCAGGATATCTGCGGCCGCATATTGTCTTTGGCGTGCGTCAAAACTCTTTGGTTTTCTTGTTCTTGTAATAAAATTAATTTGTTTATTTTACAAAATGAGCTTCGCACTTTTTACACGCTTTTAAGCACATTTTGAGCCACCTCCCGCCACCCCGCCACGCCACCTCCCCACTGGCACCCTCTTCAACTAATTAACTCAAAATATTTACACATGCCGCCTTGCTACTTGCGCATCCTTTTTCTTCCTTCTGCACGGCTGGCTGGCGTTTTAAGCACTTTTAGCGATTTTCAGTTCCTGTGTCATGTAAATAAAAATTAAAACAAGCGCAAATTTGTTTTGTTTTCCTTTCTCTTTTTCTCTTTTTTTTTATTTCGTTTATAATTCTCGCCCGAAGATGTGGCAGCGTGTGCGGCATCAGAGAACTTTTGGGCAAACTTTTAAACGACTTTTTCGTGTCGTTTGCATATGATTAATTTTGCGGTAAATTAAATTCTGCTTTGGGTTTTTGATGCAACAATTGAAGTGAATAGTTTCGGATATTGAATCAACGCAATGTACATTTAATTTCCTCTTTTGCAACCACATGCAACTTGCACTTGCCACTTGCCATACAACTGCACCTGCCAGTTTCCGGTCAAAGCGGAGATGGTCAGAACGCCAACTACCACACTCTCCCCCTTGATAGCAATAAATAGATCACAATCTGATTGGCTTGTCGGCAATAGCTTTGCTTCTCTTATCACTATTAATAGACACGCCTCGCTGCTCTGCGAGTTCATTGAGCATAACTGCAAAATCGTTTCCAATAATTACAGTCATTAGATAAAATTTATCAAATACGACAGACTATTGGTCAATTAGTAATTACAAATATCATTTGTGTACTTTATCAGTCCACAGTTAACCAAGGTATCAGTTAAAGCTTATCAGTTGCGATTTTTAAAGACTTGAAACAATGTGACGAACAATTTCTAGGCAAAAATTACGTACCACTTTTATACATGTATAAATAAACCTTAGTAGGAAAAAATTATGAAAGCAATCATATTTAAAGTGTTTAACATGCTACTTGCTATTGAAAGTTAATTGGTTTGCAAATAATAGATAACAACATTGAAAATTGATTACCACTTTAAAAAATATATATATATTTAAAATAAAATAATCCAAGCTACCTAAATAAATATGAAATTGCTATTAAAATACAACAATTTCCGATTCGCAGTTGCTTAAAAGAAATCAACTTGAATGTATACAAAATAGCAAAGGAAATTAAATGTAGCGACTAGAAATGCTTAGCAATTTTCCAGAAATTCATGAAAAACAGTTTGATCAAAGTCTTACACACACACATGCACCCACAGAAAAGCTCAGTGCCAGGCAAAGCAGTTGAAACAAACAGAATTGGGAAATGCAAAAACCGAAATGAAAAACAAGTAGGAAAGATACAGTCGCGTCAGCTCGACGGTTAAATACCCGCTATACGCATTTTTAGGAAATGCAAAACAAAATATACTATTTTTTATACTAAACAATTACAACTTTTTGGATGGATTCAGTTTATTAAGTTTTATAAACAGCATTATTCTATTACATATAAATCAAATACAAGTATTTCTTGAATAACTTGTATTTATTATCAGATATGAATTAAAATAAATCGTTAAATGGCAAACTGTATATTTATAAATAAGCTTGCAATTCGATAATAAAAAAAATAAGACAAATTGTCATTAAATTTGATGGATCTAGCTCTTACAGTCGCAGAGGTCTGGATGTTCATACGGACGGACGGACGGCACAAAGCCGTAATATCCTTCTATCGTATGGGTAGGCGAATATCGAAATAAAGAGTAACAAAACAAAGTAGCAGCAAACTGATTGTGTGTAAAGAAAAAGTGACAGAAAACTGAAAATTGGGTTTTGTGATTGTAATGAGTTATAAGAAAGACACTTGATAGGGCTAGCCCTGCACTCGGCATTGGCACATTGACTAGAGCTTTCAAACGTCAAAGTGAATTGCCTCTTGATTAATTAGAAGCTGTTTGAAGATGCGCTTCCCCTTTATCCCGCTTACTCCAGCTGTATGCAGTTGGTCTTAGATTTGGGAATGCATTCACTAAGGCTGCTGGAAAGGATCCCAAAATGTCATTTAAGCCATACGCATTATGTGTGCCAATTTGTGTGAGTGTGGGTGCTCGCTCTTGTGTGTGTGTGTGTGTGTGTGGGAACTGTGTGTTTGGGTTTCTGTTGCTTTGCCAACGGGCAAAGTGAATTTGCTTAGCAAGGCGGAAATCAAATGCTTGCCTAGCCAGGCACAAAGGACCTTGTTATTGCCATCAACGGCAACGGCATATTGCATTTGTATGTGAACTCGAACTCTAACTCGAACTTTGTGACCGAGTTCAAGGGCTACAAAGGACTACAAAAGTACTCTTACACTCAACGCGTGCAGTCACAGCTAATTGCAAAAAGGAGCCATCTAGCATTTACAGCAGACTTGTACTTGATGCTGACGTGGCCCTTATCGTGTGAGAACAGCTGTTCCAAATCCACCAAAAACTCATTTCACCAGACGCCGCGACCATCCGATAAATGGCCAATTAAAACGCAAATGAGCCGTCGTATCCAGCAATAACAACAACAGCCATTCGCATCATAAAAGTTAACAGCACTTGGCAATCGAAGCTGCGCCAAAAACATCAAAAAAAAAAAAACGATATCAGAATTTCAACAATACGGAAAATGACAGCTAAAGGCGAAAATTTAACAGATGCTGTATAAAATATTATGCATGATAGTTGTCAAGGTTTAAATTGAGACATCCTTTAGTACTAAGTAGCTTATAACAATTTCAATCGAAAAATGTAAGGAGTTATGATTGTAATTATAATTGTATTTAATTACTTGTATATTGTTTTAACTTTCATTTTAACCTATTTAACAAAACACCAAATAAACTAGTAAGAGTTCTATAAATATCTCAATGAATATATTTTTAAATAGTATTGTACTTGTGTGTTCTTAACTGTCCTACTACTGATAAATCTATGGACAAGACGTAGCCTGTCAAAAACAGCTCATTAACAAACACATTTTGATTAGAAATATGACAGATAATATTCTTCAAATGAATGCACAATTTATGCTGCATTACAACATTTAATTGATACATTTGCAACCAAGCTTGGTCTGTGCTCAAATAGATTAAATAATTGTGAGCACCAAAGCAGAATTTATATATTTAAAATCCTAATAGTTGTAATTTGGTATGCTTTGCCATTAGCCAAGTTTCTGCCGCCCTACTGAGCCATTAGAAGTTATTGCAGAACTGGTTAAAATGCCTACCAATGCCACAGACGGCTTAAATTGAACGGCAAATGGACATGGCAATGGCGCCAGTGTCGATTACAAAACATAGACATTAAATGCAGAGGAAGTGACATTAATTGCATTGATTTAGCAAGCCCTATGGCCATTGCATCCAAGCTGGCAGACAACAGCTAGGCGGGCCAGGCAGTCACTGAGGCATTGAGGCAATTCAGGCGACAACTGATAAAGGCGACGCTGCTGGAAGCATCAAAAACCTGTTCAAAACCAAGTCAACAAACCCGGCCAATATAATATGTATATACATGGAGTACAGCTGGCGTTGGCTGCTCTGGTTCGCATGGTCATTACACAGTCAATGCGTTTGCGTTTCCAATTATACAAAATCGTTTGCTAATGAGAAATTAATTTGCACAAATGCTAAATAAGTCGTTTGGTCTGTCAGGCCTGCGAGACTCGCATAAAGCTGAATTTTGAATTTGAGCTGAGTTTTCCAGGTGTCCATTTCCGAGCTCAACTAATGCTGATTTAATTGTCCTCATTGGCAAACAACAACAAGAAGAAGAAGAACAACAACAGTTGTAATGACAATAAGCCAACAATATGCAACATGGCCAAAACGACGGCCTTGTCAGCTGCTATAACTTTCAATTAAATCTCTGCACTATGAAGCAGACCATGAACTGTCTACTTGTTAAGCAATTTAGCTATTGAAAACTATAATGAGTTCAACATTTAATATAAAACAAAAGTTATTCAAGCAACTATTGCCCATAGAATGTAGCACTGGCGCCATCTATGGCTGGTTTTTCTGCATGTCTTACTCGTTATGAGTTTAAATACATACATATATGCATATGTGAATGCATGTATGCATGTGTTAAGAACGATATGCAATCGATATGAAATACAGCTTAATAATAAATAGTTCTTAAATAATCATAATTCGCACACGCAGTCTGCCCGGCCTAACCTGTAATCGGCAAGTCATTAATAACGCCACCAAGAAATAGGTTTCCGCTAACCAAATCTAACGCCAGTCAATCCCTGCAGCAAGAATAACAACAACAAACAAAGGTAACATAATTATTAGCGCGATGCAATGCAATAAATAAAGACCGGCCAATAAATACATCAACAAACGCCAATTGGGGCGTGTGTTACATTAATCAAATCAAAATTTCACCATTGCCTGTTGTTGTTGTTGTTTGTAGTGGGGTTCCTGCTGCTGTCCGTGTGGTATTGGCGGGTATCGTGTGCCTGGACATTGCATGCAATCAGCATTTCAATTTGTAAGACGCCCATGCAGAGACGCCACATGTTTGTATGCAAGTGCAGTGCAATCGTAATGTCTTGATCAAGTGATTGATATGCCAAGGTGTGATGCGTGCGACCATGCGATGCGTGTGTGCGTGTGCGCGCCTCCACATGATGGCATGCGCGGGTGTCACGCAATTGGCAATAAGAGAAAAACCTGCACATACCTGCACACGATGTTTCCACATCCAGCCACGAGAGAGGCAGTTGAGCATAAGTTTCCATAGGCAGCCACGCACCTTAACAAAACACACTCTTTCACTTTATTTTACACTTTTCACAAATTCAACATTTAAATGCCGTCATTCTTTTGCCTCTTAAAGTTCGCGCACTATCCGGCCATACCGTCGAATTATGTACAAAATGAGGAGCAGAACTACTCCTCAAAGTGAGCAACTGCAAGTGTTGCCAGAGTTTGGAAATAATAGGCATATGCTTCTTGCCAATTTATATAGCACTTATTTTAATCTGTATCAATAAAACTACACATTTCAAAGTTTTTGTATGTAAATAGTTATCAAATTGTATTGCAAGCTAATTTTATTTTGCGTATTCAAAATTACAATGCACCATCAGCTGTTTGTCCGTACAGTGTTGTTTAACATGTAAATTGCCAAGCGGTTTTGGCTCACGCAACTGAAACTAGTTCTCGAACGAATGCGAATGTATGGATAAAATAACAGTGCGAAAAACGCAATAAACGATAATAAAAACATTGTGAAAAATGTCTTTGCTGCGCTTTTCGGTAACGAGACAGGCTCTGACGGCGCTAACAAGACGTGCGGCACTGCCAATTCTCCAGAATAATTACACATTTACAAGTTTGGCAAATAATAGCTACAATAACAAACCAATTGCGACTCCAACAACTTGTGTTGTGGTCAACCAAATACAATTGCAACCAACGCGGGAGCACAAGCGTTTTGGCCATGGCGAGGAGAAGACTCCACAGTTAACCAAATATTTCCATTTAATGGTCATCACTTTATTTCTTGTATCGGTGCTGGACTGGGGCAAGTGAGTGCAAACTAACCAATAAAAAAGAAGGTGTACAAAATATCTAAAGCTATGTATAAAATGCGTCTATTTTTAGAGTGAAACGCTTGCTCACGCCAAAAGTGGACGCGGATGCGGGTCAGCAACCGTCTGATGAGGCCGATGTGAATGATACCAGTGACACCGCAGCCGACCACAATAACTCAGAGCTCAAGGCTGCCAAGGAAAAAGTTGGTTTCCGCGAGCGCAAAGTATGTTAACGGCAACAAAACAAAAGCAACATTACTATCTTCTTCTGTATATATGTATAGTTGTGTATAAAACTATGTTTATTTCGCGTTTACTTAAGTTCTTTTTATATGACTTTCATTTCTCTTTATGTTGCCCGTCACATTTTCTGTTGCCATCTGACACCATCTGACAAAATCCCGACACAAATATCCCCCCAAATATCCAGATTATTGAGTATGAGAATCGGCTCAGGCAATATTCGACACCAGACAAAATCTTTCGCTATTTCGCCACGGTGCGTCTACAGGATGCGACACGAACAATTATATGCATGACACCCGAGGATTTTTTACGCTCTATGTATCCGGGCATGAAGCAACCTGAGGGTAATTCAGTTGTAGCACTTATGTATTATATATGGTAGACTGTAAATACTAACACGACTCCCTCAACGCTCACCTCTGCCTCTAATTAATTAATTTCCATTCACTTATGTTTCCACTTTTGTTTGTTTGCTTTTGCCTGCGTTTAATGCTCAAATCAGAAACAAAAACAATAAGTAATGTTGTGCTTATCAAAATGCCTCGCTTAGATAATTGAATATGAGAATCGCATCAGACAATTCTCAACGCCAGACAAGGTATTTCGGTACTTTGCCACCATCCAGGTGCCAGTGGCCGATGATCGCCATGAGGTCTTCATGACACCAACCGATTTCTTGACTAGCATGACGCCAGGCATGAAGCAACCAGATGGTATGTGCTCCACTCCGCAATCATAGCCTTTGCAGACGCCCAACTAACTGAAGATTTTTGCTGTCTTAAAAGAGGATTTGTTAATGAGGTTTCTCTTTTTTTAGGCTTAGGTCTGGATCAGTATAGACGCTACGATCCCAAGGTGAATGATACACATGAGGGAAAGTATTGAAAAACTTAACATATTTTCTTTTTACTTTGCAGTCCGTTGGTGATCAGTTGAATCTGCAACTAGAGAAGAACAGCATATTCTATAAGCTTGGTTCCTACGGCCTCATCACCTTCTCCGACTACATCTTTCTGCTCACAGTGCTGTCGAGTAAGATTATTGACGCTATTGAAGTATTGCAATTGATTTCTAAACTGATTTTCGAACAGTTTCTCGACGTCACTTCGAAATTGCTTTTCGCATGTTCGATTTGAATGGCGATGGCGATGTGGACTGCGAGGAATTCGAAATGGTGGCGACTCTGGTGCGGCAGCAGACTAGCATTGGCACACGGCATCGCGATCATGCCAACACTGGCAACACCTTTAAGGTAAAGGATCTTGCAACTGTGTGGCAATCATAAGAGCGAGTGTACTAAACCATCTACTGTATATTGTATATTCTCTAAATATCTCTTGGCTTTATTCCTATTTGTACACGCGTGTCCGTTGAATGCGTGTGTCGTAACTGTGTATATAAATATCTACTTCACTTCCTTTTTTGACTACTTACAGTCCTTGAAGGTACTTTTGTGATAACCAAACGCTTAGCTTTCATTTTTGCAAAAATACTTAAACAAATCGCTCACTTCACTCTCATCTACTACTTAATGTAAATGCACCAGTTCGTACAACAGCATGATCACACTTTTTAGTTTTACTAACAATTATAGCAATTACCATTTACGTATATTCAGCTTCGAGCTTAATTGTATCTTCTACCTTTAACAGGGCGTCAACTCAGCATTGATTACCTACTTCTTTGGGCCAAACTTGAATGAGAAGTTGACAATTGAAAAGTTTCTGGACTTTCAGGAGCAGCTGCAACGCGAAATACTCTCGCTGGAGTTTGAGCGCAAAGGACCCAACGAGGAGGGCAAAATAACCGAGGCGGACTTTGCCGAACTGCTGCTGGCCTATGCCGGCTATACCGACAAGAAAAAACTGAGGAAAGTGAAGCGAGTGAAGCGACGTTTCCGTGATCATGGCACTGGCATATCCAAGCAGGATTATCTTGACTTTTTTCACTTTCTGAACAACATCAATGATGTGGACACTGCTCTGACTTTCTATCACATTGCGGGTGCCTCGATTGATCAGAAAACGCTGCAACATGTGGCCAAAACGGTGGCTCTTGTCAATATATCCGATCACGTCGTTGATGTGGTCTTTTCCATCTTCGATGATGACAGTGAGCTGATTGTCTTGAGCTCTCATTAAGACAACTTTAATCCGCAACTTTTTTCTTTCACAGACGACAACCAGCTGAGCAACAAGGAGTTCGTTTCAGTCATGAAGAATCGTGTGCAACGTGGCCTGGAAAAGTCCAAGGATATGGGCTTCATCAAAATAATGCGTTCAATGCTGAAGTGTGCCAAAGAAGCCAAGCCCGTCTTACTGGACATTTAGTAATGAGAATTCTTTGTGAACTCTCTCTTGTTCAACCAATGCTCCAAGCCCAAACTTTTAGTCATTTTTCTTACGCTTTATCTTTTTGGTACTATTTATGTTTAGTTAATATCTTAGGACAATGGAACAGCAGACATGCTGAACAGTTAACTGCCCAATGAATTGAAATGGCAATTGCATTAATTCACTGCAATTATCATGTTCAATGGTTGAGGCAGCAATTATCCTGCATGTTTTTGCTTAAATAAATTCTTATAAATATTTAAACACACTTTTTTACAACTCTTGTGCACTTAATACATTTATAAAATATATATATATTAATATTTATGATATTAAAAAATAAAATGTATTTTATAGTTTACCGTTTAAATTACACATGACTTAAGCTAACTTTTATTCTATCATGGAATAATGGAAAATATCCTCCTTAAAGCACTCTAGTTTTATTTCATCAAAGGAACTTGCAGTCTAGAAATAAATAATGACGTACGAGTCTATTTAAAAACGAATAAATGATCGATATTGATAAAGGGAAAGGCACTCAGTATTCATCGATTTGAAATCAGTGGAATAACTATTCAAAATTAGGTTCTACCTTATCTCTACCTATCTAAGTGTAAGTTGAAAGACTTTGCTCTATTCCAAAAGCAACCTAAGCTTCTTAGATCCTATTAGAGTGCTGCTATCAAATTTGAAAGCTATGACCGGATGCGCTGGAATGTGCAAGTAGTATACTTTAAGTATATGCTTAACAAGAGCATTACTTTATTTACTAGCATTACTTAGACTACTTGTTGCGCACTACGCGACATCCACTTCCTGATCCTCATCGTCCACATCATCGACACTCATGCCGTAGAGCTCGAGATCGTGCTGCTTCAGATGTGCCATATACGCACTGAGTTGTGTGAATCGACGCTGGCATTCACAGCACTCCAGCCAATCCTCGACAGTGCTGTCGCCATCTTCGCTATCCGAGGAACGTAGTATGTACTGTCTGCTTGAACCCGCCTCCAGCTCCTGTTCCTGCTCCGTCTCCGTCTCCGCACCATGCGTCATCTTGTGGGCCATGTAGTGCAAAAAGTTTTGAAATTTGACAGGACATCGCAGGCACTTGTACCAGCGATCGCGCACATGTGTCACCATGTGCTTCTTGAGCGTGGACACCTCGCGAAAAGGCTTGTAGCATTTGCTGCAGCTAAAGGGCTTCTCGCCGGTGTGAATCATATAGTGGCGCTTGAGATTGTGCTTTGTGCCAAAGGGACGCTTGCACAGCGGACAAGGATAGCAGCGTCGTTTGCGCGCCTTGCTAGCTGGCAATTGTGGTGCCGCCTCGTTGCTCAGCGAGGAGACGGAATTGGCGCTGCTGCAGCTGCGTGACATTGGCGAACGTGGCGGAGCAACTGCAACAACAGTTGTGCCAATTGGCAAGGGCGGGGACGTGGGCGTGGGCAAAGGTGGCTCCAATGTGACCAGCAACATGGGCGATGGCGTCGTGATCACTGTAGCAATCGGTGGCGACATAAGCACTTCATCATCCGCCTGTTCGACCTCTTCATCCGTTCCCTCTTCTTGCTCCTGGTCCGCCTCCTCTTCAGCATTGTTTACAGCATTCGCAGTCTCTGGATTGGGCACCAGATTGATGCTGCTGCACTTGAGACAGCGCGTGGAGTCCTGCTCCATTGGTGAATACAAGTGACAGATCATGCAGATGAAGCGCGGATCATTCATGTGACGTCGTCGATGCTTCTTGAGATCACTGAACTCCCGAAATCTTCGATCGCACAAGTCGCAGGGAAAAGGACGCTCGCCTGTGAGAAAACAAAATATTAAATAAATATTGGTGTCATTGGTTATAACAAGTCCTAAAAAGTAGAGTCAGGAGATCTATCAAAACAGACGCATACCACTACAATGGAAGGGTATTTTAACTTAATGCCAACAGAACATGTTAGTAATATACACGAGCCCAGTCCGAACCTATGCAAATTTTATATTCCAAACCAGCAATGTTATTTCGTCTGTCTGTCTGTCCGTTGGATCACCTAGGACAGAGAGAATATAAGAGCTAGGGCTGTTATAGTTACTACTATTGGTATAATTTGTAATGCAAAAGGACTTCCATCATTTTACACCCTTTTCTCTTTATCATATTTTATATTAAATTGTTGTGTTAATCTGAAAGCTTTTGTCATCTATTAATCACATTATAATTAAAAAATCAACTAAGATTTCAAAGGGCTATCAAGGATTCAAATCCGACTGAGACTGATGTATGTAATGCCACTAAAACACTAAAAACATTGATGCATGCGAAATGGAAAAGAGCACAACAGATAAGAGAGTAATTTGAGAAACAGTGGGAGAGGCGGAGACAGATAAATACGAGGGTCGTTTGATAAGTCCGTGACTTTTTGAATAAAATATATTTTTTTCGTCAAAGAAGCGTTTTATTTCTCAACATAATCTCCTTTTAGCTCTATACATTTAGTCCAGCGTTTTTCCAATTTTTTTATTCCTTCCAAATAATAGGTTTTCTCAAGGCCCTCAAAATAGTCGTTTGTTTCTGTGATGACCTCTTCATTTGACCCGAATCTCTTACCGCCGAGCCATTTCTTCATGTTTGGAAACAAAAAATAGTCACAGGGGGCTAAATCTGGAGAATATGCTGGATGGGGTAGCAGTTCGTAGCCCAATTTATGAAATTTTGCCATGCTGACTACACACGTGTGCACCCGTGCATTGTCCTGATGGAACAGCACTTTTTTTTTCGCCAAATGCGGTCGTTTCTGCTTCAAATCAATATCGAATCTGTCCAAAAGCTCTGAATAATATTCGCCGGTGATCGTTTTACCCTTTTCAAGGTAATCGATGTGAATGATACCTTGTGCATCCCAAAAAACTGTGGCCATGACCTTGTTGGCCGACAGACCCACCTTGGCCTTCTTTGGTGCACGTTCACCCGGAGAAACCCACTGTCTTGATTGTTCTTTGGTCTCTGGTGTGGTGTGGTGGATCCATGTTTCGTCTACGGTAACGAAACGGCGCAAAAATTCGTTTGGATTGCGGTTGAACATCGCCAAACACTCCTTTGAAATGGTCACACGGTTGCGCTTATGGTCGTGTGTGAGCAATCGCGGCACCCATCGCGCGGAAAGCTTTTTCATGTCCAAATATTCATGTAAAATGTGATGTACCCGTTCAGTTGAGATGCCTACAGCCTCAGCTACCTCACGCACTTTCATTCTCCGATCATCCAATATCATTCCATGGATTTTGTCGACGATTTCTGGCATGACGACCTCTTTTGGGCGACCTGAACGTTCGGCATCACTTGTACTGGTACGACCACAACGGAACTCAGTAAACCATTTCTTAACCATTGAAATTGATGGTGCAGAGTCCCCATAATATTTATCAAGTCTTTCCTTGGTTTCGGTGATGGATTTTTTACGCAAAAAATAATGCTTAATTAGCACACGAAATTCACTTTTTTCCATTTTCGTTAAAATTCACGAGATCGTCTGCTTTCAATGCCTATAAAACGCAAACCAAAAAACGCAGCTTTCTCAAAATTTTACAGTCAGCTGTTAATCGATAACTGCTGACAGGAGCAGTGTTGTATTTAGAGCAGGTGCGCGGCAAATACAAAAAGTCACGGACTTATCAAACGACCCTCGTAATAAAGGGGAATAGTTTGTGGGGTTGTTTAGTGAGGTTAGGCCTGCATTTCACTTTGTACCAATTTAGGAGACATCATTTGTATGTAAAGAATGCAACAGATCTCAAAGTAGGAGTATTATTAAATTGGAGATTACTTATATTTATTAAGAAAATTGATTTAGATTTCAGATAACTTTGGGCAGTGGAATGTTACAGACACTTGAGCAACTGGAACGCGCTCTTTCTGCCTGTCTCTTTCTCTCGCTCACCTGTGTGTATCATCATATGGCGACGCAGATTGTAGTTGGACTGCACTTTCTTGCCGCATGCTTGGCACTGATAGCAATTGCGACCTCGCCGCTTGACGTATGGCCTTACGGGTCGCTTTTTGACAGCAGCTGCTATTGGCTGGAACTGATCCTGCTCCTGTTCCTGATCCTCATTGTCCGACTGCAGGACAATTATCGGAGCTGGAATGCAGTTGAGTTCCTTGTCATGTGCCGGCTCTTCATCTTCTGATTCGCTGTCGCTTAACTCGATCCTGGCCACAATTCGATGCGGCTGCACTGGCTTGGGTATGAGATGTATATCTGGTGAGAGGCGCAAGGTGCGTGCAGAGTTTACAATCGGCTGGGGCGGCTGCTCTTCATCATCCATAAGATCGATAATATGTTGTTGCTGCTGTTGTTTCAATTGTTGTTGCTGCTGCTCCTGCTGCTGCTGGCGCTGCAGCTCCTGTTGTTGTTGTCCAATTTTTAGCAGCAAGCTTTTGATCTTAGCATCGTCAATCGACACAAAGTTCTCCTCGGGTTCGTGGTATTCATAGCTGATCAGATCGTGCGTCAGCAGCTGGCCATTCGTCTCGCAGCAGGCAGCATCGCAGCAGCCCGAAGTTGCGCAGCAAGCGGGGGCGGCGCTGACGCAGTCGCTGCAGCAGTCGGTGCAGCCAACAGACGTAAGCTCCATGCTGTGTAAGTGGGAGAAAGCGAGAGAGTGTGAATTCTAGTGAGAGCTTTTGCTTGTGCGAGAGAGTGAGAAATATAGCTAGAGCTTTTGCTTTTGCGCCTGTGCATATGCTATGCTTATTAAGCTAATTTGTATCCTTGCCCAATGAAAAAAAACGTACAACAATTAACAAACCTTGGCGCCGTAGTATTAACAATTGGCAAACAGTTTGCGCGCAGCAACAAAAACGAAAAACAAAAGCACAGCGCAAATAAAAAGACAAGTGATTTTGACTGTTCTTTTTTTTGCCGTGACCGTTTCGCGTTGTTAGCCGAGGCCGAGTGAAGAAGAAACTGGATTCGCTGCTCGTTCGCCCGGGCTCAGCAACCTCGACAAACGCCAAAAGTCGAGTTTCAGTCAACCCGCAGTCGCAGTCTCAGTCGAAGACGGCTGCGCAGTTTGAATCAGCGAAGCGAAGCAACAACAAAACAGCGGGCGCAGCAGTGGCGTCGTCGTCAACGTCAAAGTCTGGCGCTTTGCTACAGGCTTTTTTATATTTTTAATGCACGCGCATATTGAACGAAAAAACAACGAACGATCGTTGGCGACCCGGCAAGCGAAGCTCCTCGTTGCCTCTACCACTAGCACGAGCTCTACCACTGCCTCTGCCTCTGCCCTGCCCACACCCTGTGTGCCATTGCTTTTGCGTGCGTTGGCTGTTAACTTGATTTTTCTTTAGGTAGCAAAAACGAAAAACAAAGAAAATGCGCGCAGGGCGCAGAGAAAGACACAACGCGGCGCAAGTGAGAGCAAAAAAAGAAACAAAAAATATACGAAACAACAACAACCAAATCAAAAGAAACCAACGAGCGCGAAACTCAACTCACGATTTTCAAGATTACTTCGAGTAGCTGCTGCTATGGCGCAGCAGAGGAGCACTGAAGCAGTCGTCTGACTCGGTCGCCGACAAAAGCGGGGCGAAGCCGGCAAGCTCCATTAAAGCACGACCGAAGCGAAGCGAATCGTGGTCCCACCAACACTAACGAACAGCAGTAAAAACCCAACAGCGGCAAACAACAACAGCAGGCACAAGAGCAGCGACAGAAGCTGCTGCTGTCGAGCAGCGTAAGCTCCGTGCGCAACCATTGCATGTTGTTGCTTTTGCTCTTTTCCTTTTTTGCGCAACAATAGCAACAGCAACAACAACAACTACAAAAACGATGGCAGCAGACTTTGCTCATTTTGCTATGTTTGCTGTTTGGCCGCACATTCGCTTTATTGTTTGACGTCGGTATGCGCTGCCAGCAAAAGCTGCTGCGTCAGCCTTGCGACAGTGTTGAGCAACGGCCCAAAAGGGGGGCCCTTTTGATGTGAAGATATGGAAAAAAAACGTACGTTGGCATGCCAATTGCTAATTGGTATGCACTTAATGTGGGTGGTTAAATCTAAACAGTTCGCACGCCACACCAACGTCGTAAGTTGTTCTTTCTCCTTGCCCTACTCCCCCCACCAACTACGCGTATCCCCTTCGTGCGATACGATCGTGACTGCAACGACTCTCCTACCATCAAACTCGTTTCCAGATCAACCAAGCACGCCCACTCACCCATGCCGGGCTGGGCTGGGAATTCGAGAACAGCAACGTTTCAAGTGGACGTGCGGAGCAATGAGCAATACTCGGCGCTCCCAGGCCAGGTGTTCGAACTTTTTCCCTACCTCACTTATAAGGCTTGTGGTTATATCATAATTAATTTATTATATATTTCTTTCACAAATACATATGTATGTATGTATATTTACTACCACATAGGCAGAAACTATAAATGCAGGCTGCAATCAATTTTAGTTAGAACTTTAGATGGGGGCTGTTTGGCTTTTCTCAAAATCTACTTTAAGAGAAGCAGAAGAATGCGAAGGAATTCAAATTGAATCGCTTTTGAAAAAATAATAATAATATATAAGCTTAGAATAATGAATGAAAACATATTGAAAAATATGAGACAGATCGCTTTAATCTTTGATAAAAAAAGTAAAACTTATTTTTAAAGAAATCAATTAGGCCAAAGAACAATTGAAAAATAAAGTAATATAAATCTTTAAAGAATTATTAAGTTAACAATATAAATATCTGAAATCTGAAAATTCTGTTTGAAAAGTAAATTCATTTGTAGGTATTTCAGCATTTAAAACAACTTATTTATATAATATACTAATTCACAAGTTTATCTATTTAATAAATAATAATAAATTAAAATATTGCTAAGAAATAAAGAAATACATATAAAAACAAGAGACCGAATCTTTGTTAAGACAATTAAGAAAGTCGAGCTTGCTCTACTAAGTAACAAAAATTAGGAACGACTATCGAAATAAACTATTTAAAATATACTATATATATACTAAAAACATACCAAAATATACAACGATCAAATCAAATATTAGTTTTATTCGATACCATTATATCGCTGAGTGACATAGCAACTGGACAGGTGCCGCTCCACTTGATTTAACCCAATATAAAGTATTTCATCATCAACTAAACTGACAGATATCATTAAGATGGTGATAAGAGTTGTGTGTACCGAAATGAACATTGCACAAAATTACAGGGGCGTGGCCAAAACATATTGTCACCAAATTTGGTTTATCTAGCTCTAATAGTCTCTGAGATCTAGGAGTTCAGACAAATGGTCATGGCTATCTCGTCGGAACTGTTGAAGAATATATTATATATACTTTATGGACACATACTAAGTTGGCACAAAGTTATAATACCCTTCTATCCTTAGAGTAAGCGGTTATAAGAAAAAATTATTAAATGATTTCGATAAGGCCAATGTAAAATTGAGGATTTAAAAAAAAAACCAATTTGTTGAGTATGTTAAGAAATTCAAAATAATTATCGAAATTAATTAAATTAAACAGAATAATAATTAATATATAATTAGTTTCCCCTCTTGAGAACTCGAATCTGAGCACAACTTTGAAATAAATAAAAGACTAGTATTTAGTCTAATGAAAAATTTGTTTATTATGTATTTTCGTTTTTGGAAAATAAACAAAAAAAACTCTTTTCAGCTTATTTTAAGGTTCTTGTTAAATTCTCAGACAATGCAGTTTTGATGGACTAAAAATAATAACGGGATACGCGCAGATATCCACTTAACATATGTTTACAATATTGTGGCATATATGTGCTTGTGTGTATGTGTTTAATTAAGTATATCTAAAAGAAACATATTTGGCAAAATTGGATTGGTACTACGAGCTAAGCGGGCTAAGAACTAAGTGTAATAGAGCTAAATATAGCTACATATCGCGTATGCTATGTATCATATAATATATATATATATATATGTGTTTAACCCTCATAAGAATAGATCATATCATATCGCATTGGTTAAGAATGACGACTAATTGAGACATATACACAAAAGATGGTTTGTGGGGCGAGAAACAAGTTAAAAATAATAATAAAAAAAAATAAAATACAAAACAAAGCTGACAATAAATGATTGCAGGAATGGAGGATTGGGCATTTGTTATAACGGATGATATGCAAATCTAGTGTAAAGTATCTGGTGTGGAACAAACTTAACTATATACATCAAGGTGGCTTAGCAACTAAGGCGAACTGAATAAAGCTCGGGACATTGGGTGGGTGCTTGCTTGGATTAAATGTAACGCTATCGATTCGATTCGATCCGATCCGATCCGTGTGGGGATCGCTTAAAGCTTTTGCTGCGCATCCATTTTACTTGGCTTGCTCGGCTCCAGTTTCTCATGGTTCACAATAAACTTCTTGGCACCCGAAAAGCCCTGCTTGTTGATGTAGAAACTCTTCTGGGCCAGCAGCGGTGAGACGCCGCCATCATCGACCGCCAGACGATTGAGAAATGTGGCTGCTGCCTTGGCGCCACTGTCGCAGGAGGAGGACTCAATGCTGATGGTGGAGCAGCCACCAATCGATGACGTCTCACTTTTGGCATCATCCATCAGTGTGGCATCGTCGACCATATCGTTGACCAGCAGCTGTGGCCCACTCGACGATGCCGTCGATAGAATCGATGAGGTGCGACTGCGACAAGTGTTTGTTTCGCTCTCTGGTATGGAGATGCCCTCATCAATGCTCTGGCTCTGGCTGCTGTTGCTGCCCGCGGTCAGGCACATGGCGTCCAAGCCGTTGCCTGTTAGCACGCTGCTGGGCGAGGCCGAGACGGGTGAGGGGCAACCGCTGCTGCTGCTGTTGTTATTGTTGCCGGCGGCATTGTTGTTGGTGCACAACTTCGAGATGAACAGCTTGGGCGTAATGCGGCCGTCATAGGTGCCCGAATCGGGGCTGGGACACACCGAGGAGGGTGATTGGCACACGGGCGAGGAGCCGCGACTGCAAGGAGAAAGCTTTACTTTAGTCCACTCGAGACTTGCCACAAACCTGTCGGCGCTTACCTGTCTGTAAAGATTTTCTTGAGCGGCGGCGGCGAGTAGACGCTCCAATTGCTTACACCCGGATAGTTGTCGTCCAGCTCGAACTTGCGCTTCACCGGACCCAACGATGACGGTCGCATTGCAATGGGCGACATGGAGCGACGTGTGGAGAACGTGCGACGTGTCGGCGATGGCGAATAGGGCAATGTGGGTCGGATGCCCGCTCGGTGGCTGGTGGGACTGGGACTGGAGCAGCTGGTGGTGTTGTTGCTGCCCACTTGTGGCAGTACCACTTGCAATGGATTGGAGAACTCGTCCGATTTGCACGACCAATTCTCGGCCACCAGCGTCAGATCCTCCCAGCTCTGTGAGATTTGTATCTCGCGATGCACTTCCCGCTCATGGTTCACCTCGCGACTGTTCAGATCGGCGCATTCCTCCTGTCGCAGCTGCGACACACGTGGCGTCATACAGAGGGCGGCACCACCGGCCGCGCCAGCGGACAATGCTGGACTGTAGCTGGCGGAATAGCGACGCGCACGTGGCGTAAACACATTGAACATGGGCGCCGGCGACACCTCCCTGGAATTGGGCTGCGATCGTATGTGTATGTTCTTGCCAAAGCAATCGATGGTGAGGCTGCCACGACTGGTCGTTGGCTCCTTCTTTGGTGTATGCTCGTGCTCCCGTGCGGCAGCCGCGGCCGCTGCGGCGGCGCGTGTTGTCATCGGTGTCAATTTGCCGGGGAGCGTGCGTATGATGGGCACGCTGAGGCAGCGCTTCAGTGTCTTGCTGCTTGGTGTTGTGCTGGGCGGCTCCAATGTGTCCATGGGCATTGTGGTGTTGGTGGTGGTGGTGGCGTCTGTTGCTTGTGGTTCGCTCTCGTTGGGCGTCTTGCTGGGCAGCTCATCGTTGCTGCTGCTGCTGCCGCCGCTGCTGCTGCTGCTGCTGCTACTGCTGCTGGCGTTGGTATCCATTAAATGCGATCTATAAATAACAAACTATGTATTTACTATTTTTCGCTCGCTGTTGCCGCTGCCGCTTACGTTGTAGCTGTGGGTATTTTTAATGTTTTGTGGGTTCAATTGATACACAAATCGCTAGTGCTGCCTGTCGTACACACATTCTCACACTATACAACACCAACAACAAGAACAACACCTTGTTCTTGCTCGTTCACTCGCTCGCATACACAGACACCACACATTGTCAGCTGGCTCGGTCGCTAGTTCAGTTTTGGGTCGTTCGGTTCACTTGGATAGCTCAAACAATGCATGTGGCGTCCAGTTAGGATTTGTCCACAAAATTCTCATACATAGTCGTCACCGTCACAATCTCAGTCGACGCCGGCGTCAGCGTTTCCCTCACCCCTCCTCACCAACACGCAACTTGTCAATCTTTTTTTTCGCCCGCAAGCAAACTGCGTGCGAGCGCAAGTTTTTTACTGTCTTTTTTCGCCTTCAAATCGCAGTCAACGCGTGCAAATTGTGCGTAATTTAGTTAGGCCACAGTTTGCGGCAGCTTTTAGCATACATTTGGTAATACCACAACTTATCTAAATGCTTTAATTTACTTACAAAATGATGTCCTGTGATTGTAATTTTCTTCAGCCAGTTTTAGTTTTTTCCTAGTGTTGGGCAACGACAGTTGTTCAGTTGACCATGTACGTTCAGACATACGCACTAAACAAGCGACAGCATTCAATAAAAATACGCCGCTCAGCTCAATACATGGTGTATTCCCTTTTTTTGAATTTTAAATTTATAACACAAAAGACGCCGTAAATCCGAGTGCAATGTATTTGGCTGCCAAGCGCTTGTTGACACAACGCGTGGCGAACATTTAATCGACGGCGTATGAAGAGTCGCACTGCTATGTTTGACCGCAATGATGTCTCTTTTTACGATATGCAGCACTGGACGCGCGCGCATTTAAAAATTCGTGCGCCGTTGCGAGCGAAATGGCTGTTAAATATCAAAATGCAAATACTAGACACAGACTCACAGAGAAATATATTGTATTTATTGGCTATATGCGAAACTTAAAAAAATTTTCATACATATACATCGTATGTAAATTGGAGATGCAATCTGACTTTTAACTTAAAAGAAATCACAACAAATTATAATAACACAGTTGAACATGTTTTTTTTTTTGTTTTTTTCAGCTTAATTTTAAATAAACATATGCGTACTTGTGGAACTTAATTACTGTATTCAGATAATACTCATTTAAAATGATTATTCTTTTGTTTTTGTGAAATTTCCATTGAGATGACTACAGCTAAATTACATGTTAAACTAATTTCATTATTTAGTTGACGCCAGTTTCCTGCTAACCTTTCTCTCATTTTTTTTGGATGGTATTCATTTGCGACAATTGAAATCGTTTACATAATTATTTACTTGACTACATTTTAAGGAAAAAATTGAAATCAGGATAATCAGCAACCTACAACTATTTTGTAGTACTCGTATGTATGTATACATATACATATATAATATAATATAGTATTGTTAATGAGCGGCGAATGGAAATCGAGTTGGTATTTATAGTTGACTATGTGTGTTGGCAAACGCAAGAGCTGTCTCTAGGCGGCGCGGCGGGCTTCAGCATCATCAGAGCTGTACCAGCAACTCCAGCTGCAACTTAACCATCGGCCAGTGCAGGCGTAACCCAGCCGTATTTCTCATGTGTTTTCACCAACGACCGGAACGACTCCTCCGCCTGGCGCCTGCCAAAAGCAATAAAAAAAATTAAACATAGTTCATAAAATTAATTAAAGTGCAAGGTGTGGTTTGAGGGAGAAACTAAGAGCCTCAAGGACGCACCGACTAAACTCCTTTGTACTTTTTGGTTTGCGCGCAATTCGACCCTGACCCTTGACAACGCTGGCCGCAAACTGCATAATGACCGCCTCTACAGTGTAGGCACTGGCCCATCCCCGAGGTGTGAGCAACTCCATGCATATGGCACCGCCCTCCATCACGTAACCCTTCTCGATACGTGGCTCCACCACACGCATGAATGGCGGCGCGAAAGGGAAGTTGTCGGGAAAGCTCAAATGCAACAGTATGGCCGTTACGCCCATCTCGACCATGTCGCGGGCCAACGGCGAATCCGGATCGATGACATGCAGCCGCACGTGCCACTCAAACAAACTATCATTGACCAAATCCACCTGCAAAATATAAATTGAATTACGCATTAGTTTCAATTGAGCATTGATTGGTTTCTATTTGCCATTTGTGCGTACCGTAAAGACGGCATCGTTCTTGCTTTGCAGGCGCTCCATTTCACGGTATTCCTTCATCAGACGACGCGAGCGTATGGTCTGATCGGGGGCTGTCACCAGCGGGCGTCCATTAGTAGGTGCTACTCTGTAGAGGCGGAAAATGAAACAAAGAGTCGTAAATGAATCGTACACAAATTGACTGAAGAAATTGTAATTAACTGTCACGGAATAAAATATCTCTCTATTGTTGTATTTGGAAATTTTCTTAAGCAGTGCAGTCAAAAAATATGTTTAGGTATTTTAAAGTTATATTTACACAAATACAAAAAGCTTCCCACAAAGAATATGTTAACATGATTAATCGAGCCTTATCTACAGGTATACTTAAGTACACTCATAAGTATTAGTCAAAAATCGTTTTCATTGTTAACTGCCTTTTTATATTATCTGATAATTCAGCAAACTGCTTTCGAAAGTTCTGGCTTTTAAATGATTTTTTACGCATTTCTTAGAATCCGAAATTATTGCTAAAAAATGGTTACTGCTTTATAAAATGTTAACCACAGATTTATTTAAATTGTAAAAAAAATAATATTAATAAAAACTATTTTTAAATTTTTAGCACTCTTCAAATTACTTTGCCATATTTGTACACTTCTTTTAATACTATCTTTGCTTTATGTCAATAAATTGGGGACTTTTTCAGTTGATAGTACAGAACAGTGTTCGATATGTTCCGGTAACATTGATGATCAAAAAACATCGATTTTTTTTGACAGTCTCACGATTATCAATGTTAACGCAATAATCCAAATTCTCTGCTGTTAATAATCGATATTTTTAGTTTTGATAAGGCAGTTATTTTTATTTATCTTTTTTTTTTTCAAATTGACCGTGGGCGGGAAAAATGTAACTTAATTTTTTTTATGTTTTTTTTACTTGTGATCTTGACGACGTCGCTTGCCAGGTGAATCGCACACGGCCTGCTCGGCAGCTATTCGCACCACGGCATTCTTTGCGCTCGGCTGAGCGGCTCCTGCTGCCGCCTCGTTGACAGCTCCAGGGGCCGCTGCCGCCGCTGCTCCTGCTGTGCTGGATGCGGCTTCAAAAACCGGATTGTTGTTGTTGTTGCTGCTACTCGTACTGGTGCTGTGCTCGGCGCCATCAACCTTATCGCTGCTCCTTTCATTGTTATTATTATTATTATTGTTGTTGTGGTTGTTGTTATGGTTGTTGTTGTTATTGTTGCTGGATTTGTGGAAGATTTTGCGAAACGCTGTAACAACTCTCTCTTTGGAACGTGATGACATCTTTGCAAGTATTGTGAGGTCGAGTCTGGGTGTGATTTTTCAGTCTTCTTATATGAATTGTTTATGCTGAAATGAGAGAGGGATAACAAAATGAATGTGGATCGTAAGTGGAACCTAAAAAATGTGTTTAAAGTAGATAAGGAACCTATTGTGGAACCTATTCTATTTCAAACCTAACCCGTAAACAGTCGCTTATAGCAAACACCCCTGTACTTGTGGGTTACAGGGTATCAAAACAAGCTTTTAATCTTTTATTGGCATATAAGTGTCCCTGACCTATGCCCATTTCATCATAGTTCCCAGTGACCTTGCACGTGGAAAGAACATAAAGTGTATATAAAAATGCTGGACAATTGTGCAGCTCGACTGAGTGCATATCCTGTAAGCAGTCGTTAAATAATTTACTGGGATTTATTTAAATATAGATTTGTGTATACGAATGCGACTACATATAGTTAAGTAATTGATTTATTTAAATATATATTTATGTACAATAATAAACTCACATAGTTATCTGCCGCACAGGGTATACAAATTATGAGAGTTCTTCAAACTTGGCTATAAATGCGAAACATGCTCGACAGAATCCTTCACAAAATTTGCATGCTTATAAAAACAGCAGCAAAAATATGTTAAATACTCAAAGCCAACGACAACAACAAAAGCTCAAGAAGAATAAGAGAAAAGGAAAAAAGCGACGACGACGACGATGTTATAAAAAAATGCTTATTGCGACGCAGCCAACAGTTACTGGGCAAGTGGGTGAGAAGAGGGGAAGAAACTAGGCGAGGGGGTCCGAGAATGGATGGATATTTCAAGCTGGCAAGCAAGTTTTATGGCAAAAGTTTTGTGTGGATGCTGTGTGGGCTCACAGGGTGTGCTCTGACCTGGTCTGGTCTGGGGGTTTCTCTGCCGGAATGGCATTTATTTATGCACGTGGGCCGCCAGCTTAGGTGTTGACCATGGGCCTAAATGGTTGCCCATGTCCATAATTGCCTCTAAAGCAAAGCAGACTGGGTCCATTTGGCATTATGCTTCATCTTTATTCGCATTATAAAGTGTAGAAAATTAAGTGCAAGTGGGACGCAAGCTTAAGTAGGACTACTCGTGAGTGGGCGCCAAAAGTAACTGAATTCCCTGAGCTTAATTAATTAAAAGTGTCACGCAAATTGGTAATTGTAATTAGATAGAAAACAGCAAGCGCCTGGATTATCTTTTGGTTTATTTGGCTGCTCTTAATGGGGGATTTGAGAGACAGTCTTTACAGGGGATGTAGACAGATAGTTTATCAGCAGCCATCATTTGTAGATAGACAGGTGTAAGTTGTTGTCTTAAATCTTAGAATTGCTTGGAAACAAGCAAGGGATTTTCTTCAATCTCACACTCTCATAATCAGGATCAAGAATGATACTTTAGCTGTTTTCCTTTTTATTTTCACAAAATGTCAACAATTGCACTAGTTTCAAAGTTGTTGGAATGCCAAAGACTGTGTGTCTCAAGAGATATGCCCCCTATTTATTTAACAAATAGACAATTTACAGGTCAGACGACACATGCAAGGGTTAGACTATAAATAGAGCAGAAAACTCATTAAGGAGTTCAGCAGAGGTCGATTTGGTTGGGCTTTCGATGGAATATTTCCTTGTGCAACGATTTGAGGTAGCGACAACTATTTATAGATGGCTGCAAGTTTTGCACTTTTGCTTTCAATGGAAAAATGACAGCAGACCCAAAGGAGGGGACAGCAGGTCTGCAAGGAAAACAAGTTTCAGAGTACAGGAAAACCAGACAAGCTTGTTAAAAGTGTGAAGAGAGAGCCAGAAAGACAGAAAGAGACAGCATTGTTTACCAAGACTTGCCAGACAATATGGCCTTTGCCTTTTTGGCATCAAGCTGCGTTTGATATAGCTGAAGATTGTCGACATTGCGACATTCATTTACTGTAACCAAATATTTGCAGTTGAGTTAAGCAAATAAAAAATTGAGCATTTGACAGCTTGGAATTAATGGACGACAAATTGGCACAAGGGTTGGCAATTGGGTCTTTTATTTATTCCCCTTTTTTCATTATTGGTATCTAATCTTATCTGGCGCCATGGCAATCGATAAAGGCCCCCATAACCCCATGCACTGACCTATCCCGGCAATATGTCTACGCTTGTAGATAACAAGCCCAATAAATTGATGTTAATTTTAGATTCACACAAAAAGCTCATTCATTAAATCTGTTGAAAGTGTTGGGAGTGTTAAAAGCAATGCTATGGTAATAAAAGCTTTTAATTGAGTTCAATTTGCATTGACATTAAAAATAAATACAGGGTGCTCTTCATAAAGATGTTAAGTTTTGTGACTGGATAAAGCTTATTACGTTTTTTTATAATATGATTTTCATTAACTCAGGTTTTTTTTACTTTTGACATGAATGGCAAAACTATTTGTATTTTATTATTATTTCATTTACGATATGCACTCTTTATTTGGAGTGCAATCGTATGTTAGTACATACATACATACATATATACATGTGTATGTATGTAGCGTGTCTAGACTGCACAACATGTCTACTTGCGCATCTCACAACACTGTGCCGACGACTGAACGTGGGAACGTTACACTTCACTAGCAACAACACAATTAATCAAATTGTTATACTTATTCTAAGCACATCAAATACATGCAATCATAAAAGCACTTACATGTGTATGTGTGTATTTGTGAATGTACTAAACAGTGCTTATTGTTGCTTCTGCTGCCATGCAAATTTGGAGCTGCATGCAAATCAGAAGCGCAAACACGAAACGTCATAATGAAAGCTCCAGGCGAACACGAAACAAAAATACAAGCCAAAAACAATGTGAAACAAATACATATGTATGTACATATGTATGCAGATATGTAAGTGCATGAAAACAAGACATATACGTGTAATGTATCGTTAAGTATGTGTGACAGCTGCAACTTTTGCTAGTATTTTGCACAATATCGATTTAAGTCGCAATGAGTTTTAATTGCATTTTAAATGATATGCAACATTTTGCAAATGCGTCATTAATCAACACTGGGGTGCTGGTCAGAAAAGTTACTGCAATAAAAGCGCTTGCATGGGCAGAGGGAACGAAAGCATGAAAGAGAGAGCGGGAGATTGTGTGCAAGTTGTTTTGCTCAACAGTTTCATTGTATGTTTTTTTTTTGTTTTTGCTTTGTACTTTACGCTTGTCGTGGCAAATCAGCTGCGGCTGTTATTGTTCTTGTTGTTGGTTGCTGGTATTGCCACGAGCCATTGCAGTGAGCGCTTCTGCTGCAATCAATCTCGCTTCTTCTCTCTCCCGTGTACCATGAACGTGCATGTGTGTGTGTCAGTGTTGTGTAGTTCTTTTTTGTCGTACCATTGTTCTACTTGCACATTGCTCACTGGCTGGGTCTGCTGTTTACTCTTATTGCAGCTTTTGTTCTTTCAGTTACGGCACTCTGTTCTGCCGTTGGTTAATGCAAGCTAATTGAATTAAGCTCGGCTTTAAATGTGCTTTCGCATTCGCATTAATCAACATGTTCATCTCTCTGCATTAGCTTCCTGGTGTGCATGCAGAGGCTGAGCCAACAAGTTCGTTGACTTTTTTCTGGAAACCTCTTTAATTAAGTGACTAATAGGCTAATATTTAAATAAATTAAAATAAATACAGATGCTTACACAGGCATCGCATATTTGGCCAAAAATCAAGCATACGCTTTGGCCAGGCGATGCTACACTTTGACCTTGATGTGTCTCTGTTTATTTATCATTTTAATGCGTGGCGCCATAACTGAAGTCATATCTCCCACAATCAGGCACATTTCATTTATGTTTATATTATTTGAATTTGCTTTCGGCACGTTGTACGTTGAAGCTGCCACAGTCGCAGCCGCAGCCGGAGCCACAGCGCCCAAAAGCAGGCAATACAATCTGCCTTTTATCTTTTCTTGCTCATCGCTTTGGGGGTGCGAGCAAGGATGCAAAAGTTGGATGGGATGGATCTGCCTCTCGATGTCCCCGTTGAGCGTGTGCTGTGTCCTGTGCCAACGGAAGCCATTTATGAAATTGCTTTCAACAAGACGCAACACCAGCAACAACATCAACACGAAGAACAATAACCATATACTGGATACTTGGACTTGGGCGTCATGATGACGCGTGTGTCACATGATGACGGCAAGGGGCGATGACGAGACGTCCGCCCGCACATTGGATTGGTCGCCGGGTTAGTTAGCGGGTTCGATTATGGCCCGTGTCAGATGTGAAGTGGTGTGTCAGCTCGATTGGGTGCCGTCTGAAGGGCCATTAAAAGACAAGATGAGCTGAAAACGATTCAAGGTGTTGGGTCGAGCTAGTACTTATGCCGTCCCACAATTTCAACAAGTTAAATGCATGCATGAAGCAAAGTGCTCTTTTTGTAAACTGTAGAATTTCTTTTGGAAATTTAACAAGTGTTATGCCGAAATTTGTACATTTACTTTTAACATTTTAAGTTCTATACTTTTAATTTTGTTCATTTTCTATATTATAATCTTTTCATTTTTCTTAAGGTTTTTCCCAACAGAAACAGTAACCATTTCCCAATAGACTTTTCCTTTTTAAATTCTGCTTTAGAAAAAGCTAGAAAATATTCCTTGCCCTAATCAACTTAACATTTGTTTACGTCTTAGCTCGATTAACAATTGGAAGGCAAACGCTGACGTCAATTGGTCAGGATATGGGTACGTTTTGAAGGATATAAAGGTAGTTGGGAAGAAGGCGGAAATGCAGGCAGGCACTTGAAGCCACCTGGCTGACATATGGCGTTTGTTGATAGAAATTGTTTATCACCTAGACTCATTCACTTGCTCATGTTATATTCATAAATTCCTCGAACAACGCAATGAACTTCATCTAATCGACACAGTGTTTTGCTATTTATAGTCCTGGGAAATGGGTAAAGATGTGGACGTGTGACGCCAGTAGATTGGGAGTGTGTGTGTGTGTGTGTGTGTGTGTGGCGGTTATGGGCATGCATAATCAATTTACGACTGTGTAAATTGAGTAGATTCATGGAAATAAAACGTCTACGATGCAATATTATCAAAAGTTTTCTATTAAAGCTCAAAGCTCAACGACTGATCAACTGCGATTTAAATGCACAACGCGTAAGCCGTTCCAGCAACCCTCTCCCCACAATCCATACTTGCTGACTGGGTTATTCATGAACTGAACACGAGTACTGCAAAAAGAAGAAAAAAGCACAGACTGTTAGCGCCCTGTCTCTTTGTCTTGTGTCGGCGAATGCAAAAAGGAGATAGCATACAACTTTACATGACGTTGTCTCTTTCCCATTCGCCTCCCATTTCCGCATTCCTCTTTTCAACGCATTCGCTTCCATTCATGAATAACACACAATTGAACGAACTTTGGCTTCTTGGCGTCGCGTGTGGGCGTCGAAATGTCAGCTGTAAATAAAATTGGCGCATTTCGTGCCGGTTCATTTTCTGTATTTATACCCGCTCTTCCAAGAGCATGAAAGAGTGTTATGCATTAGTGGTAAGCGATGTAATATACATATGTATGTGTGTCGAAATAAATCGCTTTATTCTACATATGGGAACATTCTAATTTACCATAATCTCTATTTATACTGATACTTTGCGTTTGATTATTTACAATTTTTTGTATCCTTCGCAATCATTAATTATTTGCTTGCGAGTATCCCACAGTCAGGCACGCTCGACAGTAGCTTGCTTGTTTTGCTACTGCCAGAAAATTATTCGCAGGCTCCGTAGAAAACAACACTGCGAGCAGATGAACAACAAAATATACATATATAGCAATCAAGGGTTATATAAAAGTCTTTTATTGAAATATTTGAAATTCATTTAATTTTGTAGCTGAATGTTGAGTTTTCCTAAACAACCACTTGTTCCTTTAATAACTTTACGTGTAAAACATCATAAATTCTTTAGAATGTAGAAAACTGAAATACTTAAATATGCTACAATAGCAGCATGTTAGCTACAGTCCTTCATTGTTAAGGCTAAAGCAGCTTAAAGTTTGAATTAGCCTACATACTGTGAACTGTGCTTTCTCTCGTGCCTTGCTTTCAACACTATTTATAATCCTCTTTGTTCTTGAAATTCGTGGACGACAGCGCTTAAATAAATGAGTTCCTGTTAAAGTTTTCATCTCCGTTATGTGAGAGCAAATGGGGTCATAATAAATACATGTGTTGCATTAATATTTATACGCTGATAATGAAATTGGAACAATGCCAAACCGGACCTTACGAAAGCAAACAATAATAAAGTTATCAAGAAAAGCACAAACAATATACATATTTACTGGGGAAGAGTAATAGACAACAGAATATTTATGACAGGCGTAGCCTTAAGCTTTGAGCCTTGGCCCTGACTGTATTTAGCCTTCAGTCTTTCCACTCAAATTTGCAGTATCAAGTTCAATGAAAAGCTGACATTGAATGAACTAACATAGTCCCCCACCCCTAACCACTAGTGCAGCTTTTAAAGTGCTGCAGAAAGCAATGTCAAAAGCTAAAGTGCAATGCATAGACAAACACACACCAACATGTAAGGATGGCAGAGGAGGGAGGCTGCTTTTCAATGACAACTCACACACACACAGTATACCAAAACAGCTCGAATTTATATATATATGTATGTAGTTCACATTGTAGCTATTGAAAATAGAACATAAATAAAATGAAAAGGTACGAGTATATTATATTGTACAAGTTCAACAATAAGGTTCATTCTTGTCATGGTGGTGAAGGGGTTCGTAAAGCTTATAATTGGCAAATTGATGCTGACAATTGTTACAGTCACAGGCCAAAAGAGCAGAGAGCGCCAACAAAGGGATAGATAACGTATACTCCCACACATTCGCAGGCATGTGCATGATTGTATGTATACACACAGTCTTTTATTTATAGTGTTTGCTTTGCTATGAGCAGTACTTACCAAGCGCAATTGCAACTTTAATGGCTCTCTATTTTTGCTCTCTCACTTTGTTCTTATCAATAAAGTTAAACTTGTCCGTTTTATTTGTATTAAATAATTGTATTTTTTTTAGCTCTGTTGCTTTCTAAAACAGTATTTCACTTCCACCACTTTGCACTCCAATATTAAATTAATTGTAATTTATCATACTTATTGCACCTTCCGAAAGGTCCTTCATTTATTGGTGTTTTTTTAATATTTGTTAGTTAAACAAGTTTAACCGCTGTCAAACTTCGTTGCAACACATACGAAAAAAACCAGGCAAAGGGCTTGCGTACTTTTTTTGTTTTGACCCGAGCCCGAGCTCGTGCTTCACGATTTGCACGATTGATGTTATTATTTCTGTTATAGCGTGACCGCAAGTTGAATTTCAAAAAATACTTTTTCACGTGGGAAAATATATTAACTTTCAAAATTATAATGGTATATTTCAGAAATGCAAGAAAGTAGGCGCATATTTTTGAACAGCCTTTTGATTTTTTAATAAAATACTTATTTTTGGCTTTTATACTTTATAAAAAATAGTCATTAAAAAAAATATTCAATTGCGGAAATCTATTAACGGATTTTTTTTAAATATCGACTTTTAGTATTTTTCAGTATTTTAATTCAACAAAATTTTTTAGAGTACATTTATTGGTCACTCTAACACCTTTGTTTTATATCGATATCACTGCTACTAGTGCGGAAAAATGTTATTCTTTTAGATAACTGTTAATTGAACAGGTTGGTAACTCTACTATGCAGTGCTGATAAACAGGCAAATACTGCAAGCAGTTATTTAGGTGATTTAAAATTTGAAAATTGCTCGTTAATTTTGTGGCCACCATGATTAATGTACTAAGTCTATCTTTACTGGGAGAAATAATACGCAATACTTATTAGATAAATTTTTAATAGTTGATTTAATTCAAGTTGTATGCAAATATTGCTTTGTATTATATACCTATTATAGTAATATACGAATATTTAATGGATAGAATAATAGATAGGTGTAGTCAGCTCTCTTTGAGCACTACATTGAAATGCGCTCAATTTAGATATTAGTCGTAAACGTAGAAGTTAAACAGTTATGTATAGTTATGATATATGAGTATTGGTTATAAGTAAGTAATTCGTTACAATTGGAATTATTAAAAATAATATGCTAGCCAAGGTAGCCAACAAATTGTTTATACCTGCAGCAGGCGGCAACTTAATTATTATTAATAATAATTTAATATTTTAGCAATATATTTGATATAGGCAAACAAGATATCTGCTACTCACTAATCAACAAATGCTTAGGCAAAAATTTCAACATATATTCTTTCTTTACTTGTGGAGCTTAAAAATGTACATTTTTGTTTTCCTTTGTTTGATTTTAAATATTTCATAAATATTTTCAAGCACTTGAATTATGGTTTAGCTTAGGAATAAATTAGATGTTTATTCATTAAATTGTGTGTAGCATTTTCAACGGAATCTCAACATTGCAAGGAAGATATTTGGCTGCGTTTCGTTTTACCTCATTTGTTATACTTGGCTTAGACTTATGAAACTGGCTCTATGTAGAAGCTCTATATAAGTAGTACATATGTATGTGTATGTTTATAAATATAGTATGTGTATTGAAATCTATGAATGTGCAAAGAATGTGCCAATCGAGAATAAAAATAAAGAAAAAAAAAATAATAATATAGTTTGTCGTTTTGGTTTTTTATTTTTTGTATCGAGTTTAAGCCAGGGCTTATAAATTCCGCTAGAAAATCATAACATTTACAATCTATATAATATATATATGTATGTGCTTATCTGTTTTTGTTTTAATATCGAGATTAACGGTTTGTTTTGTTTTATACATTTTAGTTATGCATGCATTTCTCACTTACTTGGCTAAGAGGAATTGACTAAGAAATTGTACGAAATAATTGAAACAAGGTCGTTGCCTGCGCTTCAAATTCCTACCCAAAAGCATTGGCCAAGAGTAAAAAATTTACAATAGATAGATTTAATGGATATGTCGCTCTCTGATCAGCTAAACTCTTGGGCCCAAATGGGGTCGGGCAGAAACATTTGCAATGCGGAAGCATTAAATTCACATAGTTGCAATTAAAATTAATATTACACACGAACATAGAAAAAATAATTATGGCTAATTTACTAGGCAATCTGTTAAAATAAAAATAGTAATAATAATAATATAATTTACAATTGGGATTTTTGGAGGGTAAACCCCCGAATAACAACAAAATGAACAGCTTAATTTTTGTTAATGAAATGTTTTGTTTTTGCTTTTGCACATGAAATTCCAAGAAGTGATTTTGTGTCAGTTTTGTTTTTTTATTTTTTTTTTTGGACAGCCAGCGCGGGCGCAGAGAGAGGTAGCACATTTGTGGTGGGTGGCCACTTTAAAGTATAATCTCTGTGGAGCGTCGCTGCAGCGGATCACAGCCGCCAGATGGGGCAAACTTTGAGTTGCGTTTCGTTTTGATCGCCGGCAAGGTGGTGGTATTGGTTACACCATTGTGACTGGTCACCGCCGTTTGGGTGAGCGGCTGCTTGGCGACGGTAATGATGCTGGGCGTTAGCGTGGCGGTGGAGCTATCATTGCTGCCCGGCGCTGGCGTCGGACGTGGCAGCTGGGGCGTCAGGCGTCGCTTGATGGGCGTCTCCTGGAGCACGGCGGATTTGCGTATGGTCTGCTGCAGCAAGGCGTTAACATCGATGGCTGGCCAGGCGACCAGCGAGACGCTTCGTCATAAATGCGAGTTAAGCGGCGATGAGCTGCGTTTGAGACGTATATGCTTGCTCCAATGTTTGCCTCCGCTGCTGCTGTTGCTGCTGCACTGTGGCTGCTCCTCCTCCGCTGGCTTGACAGCAGCAGCTGCTCCACCCACTGTGGATGAAAGCGAAAAGTATTCGGCTGATTGACTTAGCGACGAGGCATCCGCATCGGTGATGCCATCGCCATCGGCTAGCTCGCTGCGCAACGTATGCTCCTGAGTGCTGAGGGGCGTCAAGGTGCTGCTGTGTGCCTCCTCGTGCGTGGGTGTGCTCACAATCGTATGATCCGCAGCCGTGCAGAAGGATTCACGTTGTTCCGTGTTGTCATCATCGTCCTCATCCGCATCCTCGTCCGCATCGCCGGCATACTCCTCCTCGCTGCAACGGCCGCAGCAGCAATTGTTCGTGTGGCATGAACAGAAGCTCTTCAGGCTGCTGCGTCGACTGTGGCTCAGCTCCTGGCAGCGATGGCAATCGGCCGCCACCGTCAGCTCATGGGCCAGATCCTCGTCCAGGCTGCTGCAGGAGCTGGTGTGTGCCTGATCGCAGCTGCAGCTGGAACAGCGTGAGCAACTACTGCAATAATCCTGCATGGCATCGGGAACAAAGCGTTTGCGCTTGATGCGCACGCATTCATTGCGTGCTGGTGGCGCGCCAGCAAAGGCGCGTGTTGTGCTGCTCGAGCTGCTGCTTGTGTGTGGCCCAATATTGTGCCTGGCCGGCGTCAACTGCTCCTCATCCTCGGGCTGTATGCCCAGATGCACATCATCGTCATCGTCATCCTCATCGTCATCATCGTCTCGCGACAACTCATCCGTTTCAATGGTGGTATTGGAGTTGAGGGAGGCACGTCGTCGTTGACGATGCTGCTCGCACAGTGGTATCAGATTGATGGGCGCACCGCCGCCCTCGCTGGCCACCTTATAGGGGAAATTGGAAGTCGCTGTGCTGCTGTTGTTCTCCGTCACAGTGGCCGCATCGATCTCAATGGCAATGGCCGCGGAATGCAGCTGGGGACGATGCTCCTCGCTCGAGTCCAGGGAAGACTTGTTGTGGTGCAGTTTGTGATGGTTGTGGTGCTGATGATGCTGCTTTTTGCTGGCTGGAAGCGGACTGCGCTTGGAATGCAACTTGTGGTCAGACGGCAGCTGCAACTGTTGCTGCTGTTGTCGTTGGTGTGGGTGATGGCGACGATGATGATGGCGTTGCCTTGTGGCACCCTCCTCATAGTGATGATGATGGCAACGGTGTTGGCAATGATGATGCGTTGTCGTCACATGGCAATGACAGCTGTTCATGCAACAGCAGCGCTCGATCGATGTCTGTGTCGCATTGTGTCGTTTGCGACGATGACAACAGCTGTCACGCCCACTGTGAGTGCAACTGGCGCCCACGCCCTGTCCCTTGCTGCTGCCGTTGGGCAGCATAGCCGCATTGGGCTTGTGCACAATGACCACCTCGAGGGCATCGAGTGCCACGGCGGCAGCAGCCGTAGGATTGCTGTTGCTTGTGTCGTGCTTGCTCTGGCTCTTGCCGCTGCCGCCGAGACGTGGCAGCAACTTGTTGTTGTTGTGGTACTGAAAGGCGCGATTGTCGTGGCATTGGCCAAAGTCCAGTGACTTGTAGTGCTCGTCGTCGGCGCGTGCAGTCAGCAGATGATCGTCGCCGCTGCTGCTGAGCGTGATCGGTTGCGATAATTGTCGCTCCTCGGAATCTTGTTGTTGTTGTTCGTCATGTTGATGATTTTCGTGATGTTGTGGTTGCTGTTGTTGTTCTTCGGGGGCAAACTGCTAATCGCCGCGTCGCAAATCGCGTGGCTTCGTATTGTTGCGATAGATCCACACCTGCAGCAATATCGCAAAATCCAAGCTGACCTATTCAATTATATAAAATTAATACTATTTATTTGGCTTCATATTCATATTATTTTATTGATTCGGCACGCACCTGCAGCGTGCCACATATCCAGAACTGCGATGGCGCCTTTCGCGCTATAAAGTAACCAGTCTTGAACATATCACCGAGCGTCCACATAATCACCATGTGTATGCTCATACCATATGTTGATTTATTCTTAAAGTTGCGCAAAAACTGCGGTGCACCTGTCAAACAGTAAACATCGAGTAATTAGCACTTTGCTTTAGTTCCTTTTTGAGGTGGAAACTAACCCAACATGGCCTCTGTGAAGACGGCCACAAAGCCCATGGACTCCATGAACCAGTGAACGGATAGCATGAGATATGTGATGGCAGCGCCAACCGCCCAAACGACCAGCATCATGTCCAAATACGACTGAAAGTCTGTCCAGTTCCAAAAGTATTTGAAATCCAGGTCTGAGCGAAAGAAAATAAATACAATTAAATATAACAGTTTTACTTTTGAAAACAACAATTACGTTTGGAATTTATTTAAATAAATTGATTATTTAGAACTGTTAAACAGTCAGCAAGCTACTTTTATAAACCATTGTTATTAGAAATTCGCATTAAATGTTGATTCAAATATAAATACAAACATTTTGCAAACTGTTATACAATTAACAACTATGCTAATTCAAAACGGCTACCAAAATTATTTGTATTAGCTTTTAAATAAACATCAGACGTACTTAAAGAGAGTTATATAAACTGTTATACAGTCAACAACAAGCTAATGTTCAAGTTGATAAGCTGTTATACAGTTTACAATCAACAATCCACTAACGAGGCTAAAAGTATTATTTTAAAGATATTTGATAGACTGTTATACTAATTGTTATATAGGTAATAACAAACACGAGTCCACCAACGAGTGACAGTACTAATTATAACCACCAAAATATGCAACAACTAAGCTGTTATACTACCAATCTAACTGTTATACTGCGCTAACTTTTGCTCCTCGCTTATGTAAAATCGTTGTGCACATATCAAACTGATTACGTGCCTGAAAATCAATCCATATTATTGTTGCCTACTTTTAAGCGCACATTATAGACACAACACACACACACACACACACACAGCCTAGCACATGGCACGTACGGCAGATAGATAACTGAGAAGCCCAAGGCGTGCCACGTATAATTAGCTCAACGTTTCGCCTTTAATGGACAGTCGACAGCAGACGGCTGCTCATTGATCAATTTATGGCCTCCATTTCCGCCTCCTGGCCCAGTTTATTGTTGTATTGTTCCTTGCCACGAGGGTCGATTGATAAGGTGCAAGTAAATGGGCAAATGCTAAAATACTGTAAATGGCGCGTAAAGATAAAGATGGCAAAATAAAAAAAAAGGCGAGGCGTACAAGTAAAACCAGAGCATCGACATTGTCGATGTGGCTGTCAATGAAATTGAACTTGGGCGCGACTTCGACCTGGTCTGGTGGCCATAACATGTCAGAGGAAACTTCTACATCAACAAAGATGGTTGCGGAAAATGCCATCAATGCCTGTCGCGCTGTCACGAACTTGCCGATGGAAACACTGCACCCATTCCCAGGACATTCGACGACTCGACTCACCATTCAAATAATGCCTGGAACGTGCACGCTTTAGCACGGTTGCATCCGTGGAAACTGAGGCGCCCGTGTCCGTGTCCGTCAACACTTTTGGCAACTGCAGCTCGTCACCTAAATGTGAATAAATTTAATTGCAAATACACCACATATATTTTAGACGGGGTAGTAGTTATGACTCACCTCGCAGTGCGTGATCTCGAGTATTCGCATTCATGCGCTTCACCTTCACACACAGATGGATCATGAGGAACATGGTCACATTCATCACGACGCTCTGCACCAGCAGTGGAAGCTCATAGCGGCTGGAGAACCTGCAAAAGATTAATCATAATAGCAAGTGTTAGTGCAATTGGCTTTGACTGTATTTAATATAATATAATTGAGTTCTTGAGCAGACGAAACTTTAATGTTGAAATAAAATTGTTCACATTTTATTGTTTCAATTTTAAATATGGCCAAACAATTGGTCTAAAGTTAATTTAAAATGAATAATCTAATTAAAAATTATTGTCGCAGAATTATTTCTGAATTATTAGTCACATTTTAAAAGCATTTCTTTTTAGGAAAATTATACAAAAATATCTATAGCATATATAATTTTCTACAATCATTTCTCTGCACTTCCATTTTGGCCAATTTTAATTACATAATTTACATATAGTACATTTTTCAGTTGAAAGACCTGTTTTGCATGTTAATAAATTTCGCCAGACATCAATCAAATTGGACTTTGCCTATTGACTGTGCCATAACGGAACATTTTGGAAAATTGCGGCAAGTTTGCTAAATGAAGCCGCTTAAACGATTTATAATAGCACACATTGTCAATTGCCTAGCATTATGATGATTAATTATTTGTGCATTTTGTTTATGGAGTGCTAAACGTAATAAAGTGACAAACATTTGTGTAAATTATGATCTATGGAAATATCTCTAAAATATGGCAACAAAATCGATGCTTTAAAAGCAACATTCCACAAAGCGTAGGATATTTTTAACCTCAAGGCTCGGTGTCAAGCGAAAACTGTCATAAATTTGACAGACGGCAAGTGTTGGGCTCGACAACAAAAAAAAAGGGAGACAACTGGATGTGGAACGTGTTGAGCATTTGGCAAAGCATCAAACCCAAGCAAAACTAAGCCGCAAAAAGGCAAAAAGCATTAGTTGGGGATTTGTTTGTGTCGATTGGAAGTGCCATTAAGAGCTCTCTAAATGCTTGGCTTTTGGGTCTGTGTTCTGTTGTGCGTTTTGTGATAAGTTGTGTTTATCACACCCCATTGTAATACCACCTACTACATGCGTAAATATAATATCCGCATCATCCCAAAATGTCAGCGCATTCCCCAATAAGTGTACTACATATTTCATATTTGGCATTTTAGTTTTTGGGGTTTGCTTTATTTTGTGGCATGTCATTTTCTCAGTGGGAAAATTGAATTACAAGGCCCCACATTTTTTGGGACCAAGCCCACGCAAATTGGCAACTACACAGTCGGAGCCCGGCCATAAATGACATGCACAAATGGCCAACAAAGCAAATACTTGCAAATTGTTAGTGTTCTGTGTAGATTGCGACTGAGATATGACTGCCGGCTTGGCTGGTTGTTGACTCTGGCCGGCACAGCTCATTTGCAGTGCTGTATAACAGTTAATGAATGTGTAGAATGGACTCAAATGAAATGAATTGAATCAATTTATTCGACTGTACTTTTACTCCAATTTTGTTGGCTTTGTAAAGCACAAACATATAAATATTAAGTCATACAGCTATTATTGTTTTCCTAAGGTAGCAAATATAAAGTTAGAATATATTTATTTGTCTATAAGTTGAAATATATAAAAATTTTTAATAAAAAGCAGCTATTTTATTTATAAAAAGTAATGATAATAATTGCCTCAATTGATCAACTTTCCATCAGCACGGTCTTCATTTATTTTCATTTTCCGCTGCTCTAATCAAATTTAACGCTTGCATGACTTGGCCAACAACTGCAATATGCAAAGCTATTGACATTTCCAGCCATAACTTGACAACAGCTGCTCAAATAGCAACCCACCTACTTAACAATTGTTTGACTATATGGTATCTTTTTAATTTTATATATTAAAACTGTAAAAATGGTTTCATTGGCAAGGCAATCAAAAGTGGTGAAATGAAAGCGTGAAATAAACAAAAGATGTACAAATGTAAGAGAAAAAGTTAAGCAGTTTCAAATGGAGGATGGCTGAAAGAAAATGCCATACAAAAGGAGAAAAAATTAAAGAGAATCTTTGATTTGAATTGATGTGCTTAAAGCAGAGTGGCGAATGATGTTTTGTTAGTTTTGTACTTGGTTTTTACATTGCTTTTCAATTGCGAAAAATAAACTAACATCAAAGCCCTTACACACACACACACGTCACACTCACATACACCCGCACACAGTTAGTTGATGTAGTGTGCATGTGAGTCGTAAAAAATCAATAAAATGGCAAACGGCTGTGGGCCTGAAGTACAAAATGAAATTTTCTCGCTTGCCTCCGACAAAATGTAAACAATTTCAGTTATGCATGTTCCTCTCTCCCCCCTGGCCACTCCTGCCACATGCAGTCGCATTTATAATGCCAATTTGTGCAAATAGCCACAACGATTTGGCTGAATGACTTGTGGCAAAGACCGAACAAAAAAAAAAAAAAATGAAGAAAATGTCACTTAACGCTGATGAAACTTTTATTGATAAAATTATTTTATTTTCCCTTTTTTTCCTGCCCAAATGAAGTCACAGAACACATGGCTGTTTAGTCAATTTGTGCTTGTGCTCCTTCCTAGACAGGATTTCCATCTGTTATACGCTCGTGTGTATACACACAATTAAAACCGTGCCAGCTTTAATGCACGCTGTTTGTTCGAGTGTGTGTGGCGGCGTTTTGTTTGCTCATAAACACATACATACATACACATACTAACACATGTGTAAATTTAATTTGCCTGGAAGTAGGCTACACTCATTGTTGGGCAGCAGCAGCAGCGGCAGCAGCACTCAAACCAATTGAGAGCGTGTCATCATCGCCCGTGTGAAGGGCTCTCGTAACGAACTGAATGCCTCAGAGCGCCTCAAAAAGTGGCACTTAGCAAAGAGTAAGCTTGAATGCGACCACTGCTCTATCTTGCCATTGAATGCGCTTATTTAGCGGCTACAGCTATAGTTATATATATATAGAGAGAGCTGCTTGTGTGACCGCCAAGATTTGTGTAAATACGGCTGTAATGATGAGCCGCTCCATATACCTATAATTATTCTTGAATGGGCCGGCTGAGTGAAATTGAAAGGCTCTGGCTCGACTGGGCTGGTAATGAGGCAATGAATGAATAAGTATCAGAAAACTGGGTCGTACTGTATGTATTTGCTTGTATTTCATTTAATTGCCTGTTTGGCACATGCCCAAACGTAAATAGGGCCTAAAGCATAACTGTTATATCAACTGTTATACATGCCCGAAAACTGGCATTAGTCAATAACTAAGAAACTTATTAAAATGACAGTTATGTACTGACTGCCTAGAAGTAAACTGTTATACAAAGTGTTATACATGCACAAAAACTGTTATACTCACTGAGCTTAGCCAACTACCAAAAACAACATACTAAAATAACACTAAAAATACATTTATATACAGACTACTACAACCATAAATCAATTGTTATACCATAATCCCAGACTTTAGGTAACCATTTGACTTTCACAAAGTTCACGGCATGTTCTTACGATGATAAATTGCAATACATAATGGCAATAAGTATTTCATTATGCTATTTTATTTGCTCAATGAAAATTAATATGCACAATCGACAAGAGGACACACATGGCGCTAAGCCCAGCATCAACAACAAGACAAACAATCGCTGGTGTGCCAAACATTGGCGTTGACGACAGCGTTCAGACATCTGGCTGGTGCTAAAGCCAGTCACTTCAATTTACGGCTCAGCCATGACGGCAACCAAGCAGCAGAAGACGTGAGTCGGGAGCAGAGTAGAGGGCAAACAAAGGCCGAATAACAAGACCGCACAAAGAACGAAAAGTGTGCAAAATAAAAGAGGCAGTGCCGCAATTGTTGCCGATTCGAAGCTGTGGCAAGAAACAACAGAGAAATGGAATGAAACGTACTATGATTTGCATATGGGCATAAAATACGGTTGCCAAGTCATTGCCAGATATGGTAAACAGACACATACATAGTATGTGTGTGTACATATAACATTTACAAGAACTTGCCTACGCCCCACATGAATCATGTGCCATAGATAAGACAGCTATCTCAAAGATGCTCATACATTTTTGTTGTGCTATTTTGCAGAGAAGTTAACAGATTCTGACTTGCCGTTGGCAATTGAAGCGTAAAACCAAATTTGACAATGTTCGGCAAGAATTTGAATTAGTTTTTGCCTGAAATTTCAATCAAGTTATTTATTTTTATTTATTTAACGTCTGTTTATGATAGTCGCTGCAAAAACCAAAATCTAATAGTAAAACACATTTATTAAAGCAAAATTTTGAATTACAAATTATAAAGAGATGTTAACAGATACTGATTTGCCGTTGGCAATTGAAGCGTAAAAGCAAATGTGAAAATGTTTGGCATGAAATTGAACTAGTTTTTGCCTGAAATTTTAATCAATTTATTTATTTATTTTATGTTTGCTTATGGCAGTCGAAAAAAAAGCTGTCATTCAACATGTTCTAATCGATTGTGCAACTGTTTTAACAGCTTCTAAACCATATGATCTTTATATATATGACTGTTATACAAACCTAATTAACTGTTGCTGTATTTTAATCGTAAAGCTACTAAATATAATACCTAATCGAAGCCCAACGCCAAATCGTCCATCATTCAAGTTGCAACACACACAAATGTTGAACTATTTGTATGGCAATTGGCAAATTGAATGCTTTGTTTAATGCAGAGCATTTGGGCGAAAACATGAAAATGTGGGAGGAGGTTTTAGTATTTGGACTCGGAAAGACAGCGATTGATGGAACTGTTGTTATTGCTGATGTTGCCGTCTCTCTAAAGTAGTATTAACATTACAATAGCTGTGCTTGTTGTTATCAGTGATGTCGTATCAGCTTTTTTCCAGTCTAATGTGGTTTGATTGCTTCAAATGAGCATATGGGCGCATATGGATTTTTCGAAAAGTTAGTTCATTTATTACTATCACTATTGGGTACATATATAAATAAAATAAATTTACAATTAAATGAAATAAACTGAACTAAAAAGTGGATTGTATGATAAAAGGATATAGCTTTATAGTAGCTTTTTTCCCGAATTTTGGCTTTTCTTCTTGCCCAAAAATTGACATCACTGCTTGTTGTGCCGCCTGTTTCGACTTTTTCGCTTAGTTTTATGGTCGTCTGGTGCGCCACATTTGCAAAGGCAAGCACAAATTAAATGCCGCGTAAACAAATCAGTTGAGTGAGAGCTTAAAGTCGTTACATTATGCAAAATGCACAGGAAGACCTTAAAGCTCCAACTGGGAATGTGGCACAATCGCAAGCACAAGCAGTATTAAAATTCAATTAGAAAAACAGCGTCTAAACAAAATGGCTCAGCATTACTTGAGAATGCAGGCCTCACTTGTTCAAGGATTGTCCCCAAGCACGAAGCATGACGTGTTCTATTTTTGCTAGGCGCACACCTTCAACAGTCTTTGCCTTTCGCTTTTGCTTCAGCTTTTCATTTATATTATTTTTTTAGCTTTTTAATTACGCAAAAATCTTGAACAACAAACGAGGCAAAAGCAAAGGAGATAAGTGCGACGGCGATACCCTCCAAGTTGACCTTTGGGTTAGGCCAACTGACCGCACCCAGACTTGCCTATCGCCTCATGAGCTACTTGCCAGAGTGATGGCATTAAGAGTACCATCCAGTTGTACATTGAACATAGTGGTACTAAAACCACAGATAACCCCAAAGCGGGTCACGTTCAAAAGTTTTAAGCCGGTTTTGCGATTAGGAATTAGTTGCACTGTTCGGCTGGCATTCTTGCCAAAAGCCGATTAAATCGGCGGGCATTGTGAAATGAAATTAAATTGTTGAAATTGTAAAAATAGAAAATGGGTTCTCAACATGAACAGCGCAGAGTTATATAAAATTAATGCGGTTTAGTTGGATTAAAAGTGGGAAAAATATATATATATTTCCAATGAATTTACTTCTTTAGTGGTTACCTCAATAGATTATTATAATAGTTAACGATAATGTACAATACCTCATAAACTGTATGGCTTGATTGCGATTATATTGAGCCAGCCTATTTTCCCTAGGAAGCCAACAATACCAATGCAATTTCCTAGCCTCATCTCCATGCGTCAAGTGCCGACCCGCACCAAAAAATAAATTGTATATAAAATAATATATAAACCCGACCGCAGCATTATTATCAACAGGCAACCGGTTAGAAATGCTTTTAAGGCCAATTTGCATGCGAAAGGCAACAACAAAGGCATCATCAAAGTTGATGGTCAAATACGAATTTTTGGCAACGCTTTGCTTGCCCATTTGGGTCCGGCATGGAGAATGGCACTTGCTACATGGGGGGCGGGCCACAAAAAGAAAAATTAATTGGATACCGCCAACAATACGCTTTCCTGCTGCCGCCTCACCGACCCTGACCTTGAATAAAACATTTGCAGTGCCATTTTGTTTACTTTTTAATAGCATTTGGTCAACGCCCACTATGCACATGCTACATTAAAAATAAATAAACCACCTCTAAGTGGGTCAAATGTGTGTGGTATTATAAATAAAACATTAAAGTTTTGTTCTCCTATTTGTGCTGCTTTCCCAAATAAATGGCTGTTCGAGTTCTGTTCATAAGCCAGATAAGATTGTCTGCCTTTATGATTCGCAACCATACAATTTATAAGGCGATAAGCAAAGCGTGCCACACACGCTCATAATTCTAAATGTCAGCATTTTGCAAATGACTTTGTGTTTTGAGCAGAAGAAAGCGACAGAAGAGCAAAGAAGCCGGATTTTAGCTGTTCAGTTTATTGGCTTTAAAAATACTCTATAATTGTGCTTATTTTAAATATATGCTAAAATGATTTTTAACTTACACATTTACCTGTCTATCAATTGCTTTTCTTAAAGGAAATTGTTTGCTTGCCCTAGTTCCATTCACTTTTATGATCATTAATAGGCCATTAGTATTATTTGAATATGCTTGCTTCTTTGTCAGCTTATTAGATAATTTTTACGTAAATAAATTAATTGTCATACGAGGCTTTAGTTATCTAGTGCAAAAGGTCTTTATTATGAAGTGGACACTGATAAGAAGGCGACGTCAACTCAAGTGAATTGTTAATGTTTATTGTTGTTGCTGTTGTACAAATGAATGAGGCCGCATATCAGCAAATAGATTATATAGAGAGAACGATTACGACTTCTGGGAGAGGCACTCCAAGAGGAGCTTATCGCTTGAGGAAGTGTACAAATGGAATTTTATACAAGTTGTACATTTCAGAGCACAAACTATAAAAGTCTGCCGGAATTTCGACTACTTGAGACAAAGAGCTCTTGATTAAATCGATTCTAAAAAATGATAAGGAAATTACTATTTTATATTTCATTTTTATACATTTAACAAAGCCAAAATACAATTGAATATTAAATGAGATGTTAAGTTAAATAATGATAGATGTTAAAAGCAATATGAGTTTTCAAATGAATCAAATTTTAAGACCTGAAAATCATTTTTGCTTTTGCAATTTGAAAAATATATTGTAAAACATTGTACATTTCTATTATTTATATTTTTCCCCTTCAATTGTTGCTCTTCTACACTATTAGTTTTTTTTCCATTTCTCACTCATAAATTTCTTTCTTAACTACAAATTCTATTCGCAATTCTCCACATTTGATTGGGCAACTTTTAAGCCAACAGGCTCCCACATAAAACTTGATTGTAGCATTTGGCACATGGCATTCATTGAACTGCCCCCCTCTGGCTCCCTTGACCCAACAGCTTCATTAAATTTGCTGCAATATGAAAAGTTGGCAAATTGTTTGCCCTCTTTTAGACTTTCACAACTAAAGCGGCTTTTAACTTTGTCACATTTGCCAACTGCTCTCAAACATTTTAAGTGTGGGCTCGTGTACTTAAAAATTATATTCATATGCCCCACACAGACTTTTTATAAATATAAACACACACACATACACACACAAGCATACATTATATGCACATATGGAATGTACGTCTATATAATTACAGACAGCAAGCACTTTACTAAACATTTTCGACGCCGCATTACTTGATATTAATACCCCATGCTTAGAAGTGCTTCAAATGGGTATTACGAAAAAGTATAAGTATATTTTTAATTTATTAAATTTGAATAACCAACTGAAAACAGGGTAATTCAACTTTTAATACACAGTTTCTAAATTGATGCGCATCTTTGGACTGCATCTTGTAATTGTTTTCACAGACAATTTGTGCAAATATTTACATTAACAAATAGACAAGCGATTCAAATAATTCCGACTCGGCTCAAAATTTGCTCGCTAATGAAACTATTTAGAAGCATTTCAAATGTACACATTTGCATTTGCTAAGTTAATTCAAATTTATTGTATTGCAATCAATTGGATTGTTCGATTGTTTTGTCACGCCCCAAGACTCAGACCCCGAGTTGAGTCACCCAAGCGAAGTGTGAAGTTTTATTATTTCTTTTCTTAGGCCTTTGGGTTTGGCATTTGTCTGGGTTCCCCAATGGAAATCTGAGTCCCCTTTGTTGAACATGAGTAAATAGCCAAATACCAAATTACCAGTTGTCAAAGGCAAGAAATGATTTATGAATAGGCCTCGACATACCCAAGGATTAGGCTCCTATAATCGACTACTATGTCTATTAAAGTGCTAAATTAATCGATAACCTACTTAAGAAAAATGATCAAATTCATATCTTACAAATATCAATAAAAAAAATACTCTATATTTTCGAAACTACAGGGTATCATTTCAGGAACTGTCTGCCTCTCTGTTATGGCTGATGATTAATATATGTATGTGAATCGATGAGATCATTCAACCCGCCGGCCAGCTGGATCTGGCTGTGTGCCAACTGTGGGTGTGAAAATAATTGAAAACTAAATACACACACACACACACACACACGATCGGACATATATTGTATTTCATATGCTTACAACAAATTGAAAATGACAATGGGATACAATGAAAGTGACGAATCTGTCGGAAAGAGTGAAAATCGTAAACTTTCATGAGCAATTTAATCATGACAAGTTAAATACAAAAACGCATATGTATACTTGCAATTAGCAAACATTTTTTGTTTTTATATCTTTTAATGACTTACAGTTGTTATTTGTTGCCCATTTGCTGAGAGATAAGTGCGAGTATGAATCTGCCCGCAGTTCTCAGACTGGCAATGCAAAAAAAAAAAAAGCAGCACACTTTACGACTTTTATTTAACTATATTATTGTGTGCAACAAATTGCACAATTCGTTTCGCCAGAGTTGAGAACAGTTACAGCAGGGGCTGGGAGGGGAACTGTCTATGTGACGACGATTAGACGGAATAATGATAATTAAGTTGTCAGTGTGTTTTTCAATTGGCACAGGGCAAATTTGAGCTTAAAAGCAACAATAGACTTTAAATATTATAATAATAGACTAGACTATTCATAACCAATGGCAGTAGAAGCTTGAACAACTATATATATATATATAATACAATAATAAAAAATATGTTATTCTTGTAAAGTCTTTGTAAGAGATGTTAAGCAGCTAAGAGTTCATAAAGTTAATTCATAATTTGAGTATTGATAAAGATCTGATATTTGATAAATGAATTATATATTTCTAAAGTATACAAATTTACTACAAAGTTGCAGAAACATATTGAATTGCAATTTTAATCCTATTTCCCTTAATTATAAATAAATGATTATTAACCGAACAGCCAAAGTTTTTCGTAAGTAAGCAATCAAATATTCTGCCTAAACATTTCGTCTGTCAATTATGACTTTATTTGTCTTATTAGTTTACTTTGTGAAATCAATATTCAAATTGTAATTAGTGTTATAATTACTTATTTATAATTTTTAAACAACAACTAAGAATCCCAAGGGCTCAATATATAATATTATATGTGCGGGCCTCCACGTCCCATGGGCACTGTAAAAGTAAATGTTTCAATGTCAGAAATTGTGAGAGTTCCAATGCTGATTGAATGTATAGTCGATTATAGCGGGAATTATAAAAAGGAAACATGAGTTTGCTACTGCTAATGTTGTGTGTTCACATTACGTTAATCAGTCGATATGGCACAATCCAAATTCTGTCCATCTAATGCTGGCGCCTCTAATGCTGGAGCAGAGCAATCGCGTGACACAAAGTCACGCTATAAATACCCAGAGACTTGGGAAATGGTGAACCCAGAAGCACCCTCGCACACTGGCGTGGCATTGAGAATGTATTTCAAAACAGCTGATTCACTTGGCAGCAAATACGAGTACGAGAATGAGTACTCGATTTAATTATTGATTGCCATCGGTCGGTCTAAGTGACTCGCAACACAGCGTGGCAGACAATTCGACGTCTGCCACCAGTTGCTTTCGCTTTGTCCGTTGTCTATTTATTTTGCAAGAATTTGTTAATAATTTACAAGGGCTTGCATGCTTCGGAAGTGACATTAAACATGTAGTATAATATATAAAGCGATAATCAAACACACACACACCAGCACATGCAGCAGGTGGAAGTGGCTGACCCTGGTTGCAGTGACGGTTGCCTCCAGTCGAATCGAATCAGCTGGTTCAGTTCAACACACAGCCAAAAACCCGTTTTGGGCCTTCTTTTGTTGTTATTGTTTTCTGCCAAATACATTTCATTTCAGTTCATCAAAGAGCACTACACACACATGCATACATATATGTACATATTCACGCCATGCCACTCGACTGATTGATCTCTTTGAGACTTAAAAACAACACAAAGAATCAAAGACTGTGAAAATAAACAAGTATTTTGAGTATCGCCTAAAATAGATTGCAGAATATAATTAAAAGTTCAATAACTAAACTTGTTTTGGCTGCAATTGAATTAGCAAACAAAGTAAAGTTGTAAAATAAATTTAATATCAAACACAGACAATTTTTAATACACAAAGAATTTCTGCAATAATTGCTATTGAATCACAACTTTTCCTGGAATTTTGAACTTTGAAGAATTTACATAAATTAGATTGCGACAATTTACATTAATTAGAAAATATGTATGATTTTGAGACTGAAGAGAGAATGCTCAAAATAAAGCTTAATTTTAATTGTTGATATGAAATATTATTGATTTACTACACTGTGAAAGTAAACCAGTATTTATGGCATTTATATATTAATTATGCAAACACGTCAAAGTAAACTCGTTTTGACCATAATTAAAGTACGAGCAAGGGAAAACAATAATTAATGTGGCACTATCGAAAAAGCAATGAAATATTTAAAGAGCAAAGAATAATACTGTATATTTTTACTTCAAATATAATAAAGTCAATTTACTTTTGTTTATTTCTGCCCAATATTTTATAGCATTGTGTGGCAAGAATATGCAGTGGAAACCGGTTTGGCCAGAAGGAACCCTGACATTGATAGCCATTTGCACAGTTATTCAAATTGAATTAATATTGGCTGCTTGAATTTGATTCATTTGCACAAACGATGATTCAACTTGAAAGGCAATTAAATGTGTCATCGTTATCATTTTTCAGTATAGCACAAATGCGGCCAACTGGAGATCACGAAGAAACCCATCCATTACACGTGACTTGCGATAATACATCAAGTTAATGGACAACTGCGTTCTATTTGCATTTCCGCTGATTGTTTCTAAGTAATCGTATGACAAGTACAATGACTTGGATGTACTATATTTTAGTAGCATGGGAATATGTTGTACTTATATCATTCTGCATATTAATTATTGCGGAAAACTTGCGGCAATTTATCATTTCCCACCCTCCCAAAAGACGGCTATTAACCATGATGACGCGAAATCTAACCAGGCCAAAACACGCTATCATAAAGATATGCCAGGTATGTTCGTATGATTTGTTGGTCTAAAACCGAGGACTTGGTCAATGTAATAAACCGGCACACTCTACGGCATGTGTTTGGCTAGAAATCGGCTAAGAATCATGACATGGCTAGACATTGCCATGAGATCATCATGTGAGCATTATAAACACTGTCCGATAACCCGGCTGATAAACACAAGCGCCTGCGTTTATGAGCACCGAGTGGATACAGATAACTGTGGTCGCCACATTTGGGACATGGGCGCGTCACATGGGGATTGGGATCACTTCATTTGCATTTGTTGGACTCACCAAAAGAGTATCCTTAGCGAGTTGGCCACCAGCAGCGCCAGGCAGACGTAGAGCGAGAAGCCATCGGCATCCTGTGTCTTCTTGATTTCAATGTACTGCGGCACATAGGGTATCACGCCGCCGATGACCATGGCCGAGGCGGCCGCCCAGCCGACGACATGGCCCACAGTTAGACCCAATTCGTCACTGATGATCCAATCCATGTTGGGTTTTTTATCGTTATAAACTATCGAGTACTTAAATTGACGGATATGTTTGCTTGCTTTGCCTGTTTGTCGAGGTCGCGTTCGCTTTCCCGTTCCCGTTCGTCTACGCTGTGGGGGGTGCGCGGGTGTGGTGTGTTGACTAGTTGAGAAGAAAGCGGCTGGAAGTTGTTGTTTCGGTAATTTCTGTTCTTGCTTCTGTTATTCTTGTTCGCTTTGTGATTATTGTTGTTTTTATCTATGGGGCGTTTTGCATTATTCTACGTCACATACGACGAAGACAGCGGCGTCAGCGTCAGCGTAGGCGTTCATTAATTGGCCAAGCAGCGCAACGTATTAGAGCGAGCGAGAGATAGTGTCAGCTGCTTTAGTTGCTGATGCTGGGTTGCAGTTGTGATTTTATTTTGTAGTTGGAATTGTCACTCAGGTAAGTGTGTGTAAATGCCCAAAGAGGAAGTTAGCGGTTGTCGGCAGTTGTTGTTGTTTACCGTTGATGCTGCTGCTGATGTTGTTGTTGTTGCTTTGTAATTCGCTTTGATTTTCTTTTTCTGTTGTCTTCACTCGCACACATGCACACTATCACACAAGGGCACACAGTCAAAGACAGCTGCTGTGCCTTCTTCGCCTTTCTGCCTTTCTCTCATTCGTCTGTGCGAAACTCGCCGTTTTTTGTTTTTGTCGCGCCGTTTTGTATTGAATTTTCCAATATTTTGCCACGCCGCGCGCGCCTTTTATGATCTGACAGCAATTTTCCAATGCACACTATTTAAGCTATATCCTACACTACACCTACAAGAGAAGCGGAAGAAGAAGCACCCCGTTTCCATTTCACATTTGTTGTTGCTTTTGACGATTCAATTGGTTGTCGGACTTTTCTCGTTTTTATGCTAGTAATTTCGTTAGTTTCTCTTCGATTATGTTTCCATTTCGCGCTCGGGAATACTAAAGTGTTGTCTTAATTAATTTTTGCAACGTTTGCTTTCGCAATTGGTTGGCATATTGTTTGTACTCGATCCATGCGCATTTTTTCGCAACCGAACCTTTCGCAACGTCAATGGTTTGCTTAATATTTATTATTCTCTTTTAATTTCACGCGCGACGTGCTCTTCCAACGGGAGCCAACGCTCGACATCAAAACAACAACAGCTACTCGTGTGACCGCAAGTTAAATTTCAAAAATATACCGTGTTACTTTCAAAATACTAGAACATACTTTACCATAATTACTAGACTTGGCTACACTTATTAGATAAGCGAAAATGTTGGAAAAATGCATGTAAAATGGCGCATATTTTTGAACAGTGTTTGATTTCATGACTTTCTCTAAAATTTTGGTTTTATCCATTCGATGTTCTCATCAAACTAGTAAGATTTAAGATAAGAATTTCGTTAACTACAATCGAAAACTTTTTTCAATTGAATCGGAGTGATATGACTGCTCTCTCTATATCGCATTTCAATATGTAATATAACATTGATGGTCACACTGCTATTCAGTTAACATTAGAGACATATATTGCACTCGAAATGTTAGCTTAATACCACTAGTATTAATGTTAAAAGTGGAGTACCAGCAAAATACCAAAATTTCGCAAACCTGATTTGAATTTAATTTTATTTTACAAAAATCTGTACAATTCGTCAATAGGAAAGTAACGCAGCGATTATCACAGTAAAAACTAAAAATTTGTTTATAAATTACAATCAAACATTCGACTTTAACACTATCAATTAAGCTAAGAGAGAAATTAGTTCTTCTTTTTCTTCTTCTCTGGATGCGCCAGACCCTGCGATTCCTGATATTGCCGCACTATCTGATCCTGCACATCGGGCAGACAAGGTGAGTACCGTGAATACTCCATGGTAAACTCGCCCTTGCCTTGCGTGCTTGAACTGCAAAGAAAATTTAATAAATAAATGAATATTGGGAATTTTGTAATTCACTTACCGCAACTCGCTGGCGTAACCAAACATATCGTTGAGAGGAACCTCGGCATAGACAGTAAACCATCCCTCTGTGCCTTCTGTTCCAGTGATGATACCATGACGCTTGCTCAGATGTCCCATAACAGCGCCCTGAAACTCCTCAGGAGCCGTAACCTCGACGAGCATAATGGGCTCTAGGATTTGCCAGGCACCCTGTTGAAATACCTCCTTGATGGCACCGTGGGAAGCCAACATAAATGCCAACTCACTGGAGTCTACAATGTGATGGCCACCATCCTGCAGGCGGAATCGAATACCTGACAACTTGTGGCCGGACAACATGCCTCGCTCAGCCATCTCGCGGTAACCCTTCTCGACGCCGGGCACAAACTGCTTGGGCACATTGGTACCCACCGTTTCGTCAACGAACTCCAGCAGCGTGTTTTGTTGGGGCGGCAATGGCTCCATGATGCCAATGATGCGTGCATACTGACCCGATCCGCCGGATTGCTTTTTATGCAGATAGTCAAACTCGCAGGGGCCAACAAGAGTCTCGCGGAAGGCGACCTTGGGCTTGCCTAGCGTCACGGGGCAACCGTATTCGCGCTCCATGCGCTGTGCATAGATTTCCAGATGCAGTTCACCCATGCCCGAGACGAGTGTTTCCTTGACGTCGTTGTCGAAGTGGAAATGAAACGTGGGGTCTTCCTTGGTGAAGCGAGCAATGGCCTTGGAGAAATTATCGCGATCCTTGGTATTATTAGGCTTGATGGCCATGGACACCACCGGTTCGGGCACGAATATCGACTCCATGGCCATGTTGTTCTTGGGATTCGTGGTGAAGGTGTCACCTGAAGCGCAGTCCACTCCAAAAAGGGCGAAGATATCGCCGGCGTACACCTCGTTGACATCCTCCATCTGGTTGGAATGCAGACGCACAAGGCGGGCAATTCTTACCTTTTTGTTGGTGCGTGCATTGAAAATGTTATCACCCTTACGAAGCACACCCTGATAGCAGCGTAGGTAGGTCAACTGGCCAAAGCGACCGGCCTCAAGCTTGAAAGCCAATCCCATGAACGGATCCTTGCCATCGCGTGCCGGATTCAAAACTATTTGCTGCCTCTCCTTGCCTTCATGCTCGATAAAGGCCAGATTCTCGACCTCACCGGGATTAGGCAGATATTCAATGACTGCATCCAGCAACGGCTGTACACCCTTGTTCTTTAGCGCCGTTCCCACCAAGACCGGCGTGAAGGTGCGCTTAATGCAGGTACGTCTAAGGGCTGCTTTGATGTCCTCCTGCGTGAAAGGTTTTTCCTCAAGGAACAGCTCACCCAGAGTTTCGTCCGCGTTGGACAGATGCTCGATAAGCTCTTGCCGCCGTTCCTGACTCTCGACGCGCATATCCTGTGGTATCTCGTCAAGACGAATGTCCATGCCGTGTTCACCTTCAAAATAAATGGCGCGCTCCTGCACCAAATCGACGATGCCCTTGCAGTTGCTCTCCACGCCAATGGGTAGCTGAATAAAGGCTGCATTGTGGTTCATCTTGGAACGCATTTGGGATAGCACGCGATAGGGATTCGAGCCGAGACGATCCAGTTTGTTGATAAATGCCAGGCAGGGCACATTGTAGCGCTTCATTTGCCGGTTGACCGTCAGTGTCTGGCTCTGTACACCACCCACGGCACACAGTACAAGCACAGCACCATCCAGCACACGAAGTGCACGCTCCACTTCTACAGTAAAGTCCACATGGCCGGGTGTATCGATAATGTTGATGTTCGTGTCCTTCCACATGGTGTAGGTGGCGGCCGATTGAATGGTAATACCACGTTGTCGCTCCAATTCCATGCTGTCCATAGTGGCGCCCACATTATCCTTGCCGCGCACCTCGTGCATCTCAGCGATGCGTCCGGTATAGAAGAGGATGCGCTCTGTCAATGTCGTCTTGCCGCTGTCGATGTGCGCTGAGATGCCAATGTTGCGGATACGCTCGATGGGCTTGTGTTCTGCATACTTAGCGTGGGAGCTGTAGCCGCATTGCAACTAAAAATGCAGGATTATTTGCAATTACATAATGAGCCGCTTGTACATGCTGGAAAGCCCAAGAAGTTGGATGCTAATTACTTACTTGTCGCAAGGTGTTGATTGCATTCATGCGCATTGGCAAGTTACAGCTTAGTACGCGCGTTATAAGCGACATTTTAATTGATTTTTAATTGATAATAAAGTCAATTTTACCAAAAACACGCGCTCAGACTGCAACGGCCAACAGCTGGTAGTGTAAGAGTGTTGCAAAGCGCCAGGAACGATTGATAAATCGAATCGTTATCGATTACTCCAATAAGCGGACAACAACTTGATTTCGGTGACATCAGCCAAGAGTAATCGATTACTTAATACATGGTAATCTGAGCGCGATATTTAAATACAAATCAAAACACATTTATAACGTTTATTTATAATAAATTCTTGGATCAGGTATATTGGAATGTTGTTATTGAGGTTATTACTTTCAGTGTTGATATGTTCAAGTCGCAGTATTTAAATTAAATGATTTTGTGTGTGTTATAGATTTTGTGCCATGTTAAACGCACTGGATATACTAAGGAAACGGCAATGGAAACGGTGGTTTGTACATTAATACATATATAATACCATAAATATAGACATACATAAGTTATACAAATAGATTTAACACCAGGTGAACTAAATCATCGATTCAAACGGGTGTTTCTGTTGATGTAAGATATCCCCGCCACAATTGCTTCGCCGTATCAAGTTTTGGGTTCTGCAAATATGAAATGTTTACATTAATATAGAAATCACTGACTCCAGATATGCTCTAGATCTGTCAGTATACATACACTTAAAGACAATTTTGATTACGAGCGATAGCATTCTATGTGGTATTTAGACATCAACAAGATGCAAAAATGAGTTAGCGTTAGTTGATGGTTGACTGATTGATCGATTGATTGATAGATGCTTGATGGGAGCAGGCATATATCAAGATATAATTTGTGCTATATATATACATATATATAAATATGTATGTAGTATTTATGTAAAATGTGCTACACTGAAAACTATGCACAAAATACACTGAAACAGAATAGATTGACTAGAACTAGTTGGGCACGGAAAAAAATCAAACAGAGAAATATTTAATCGTTATTTTTATTCAATATTTATAGGTATGTATATTTTTAATGTTTAAATGTGTGTATGTTTTGTGTTTCGCTTTGAACTTAGCATAATGCATAAATTATAATACATTTGGTTACAGTTGTTTGTCTTTTAATTACAGTTTCTGGCTAGATTCTCTAAGACGGCTTTTCGCTAATTCCCCCACACCAACCAAAAACTCTCTCTACTACAATAAGATCACAGCTTATTCCAACCCATACCAATATTAAAACGAGCCAAAGTGCAAATTAAATCAAAGTTTTCAACATAAAACATCTCTTCTCTTTCGTTTCATGTTGCATCGAATTGACAGTGGATCATGTGGATCGTATTTTATAAAATTACAATAAAAAAGTGTATACATATACATACATATCTGTGTTTGTTCTTTGGAATGCATTTCATACCATTCAGTATAAATAATACTTGTAAAACGAGTACCTGAGCCCAAAAACTTTGACATTAACTTTATTTTTATTTGCAGCTACTTTTACCCCAGCAGAGATGAATCCCTAAAGACTAGGCCGTCTTTCCGTCTGGCTTCTGTTTTTAAGATGATTATTCTTTCAGGAATTAGTTGTAATAAAACATGGTGAACAGGTGTGTTTATGATATTTGTATGATCTTCTAAAATGTCGTTCAAATCGGAATTATATATCAATCCACAAAATTTACATATATTTTAATAAGTTGACTTCTCTCTGTAGGGGTATTTAAGCTTCGACTTGCCGAAGCTAGACTTCTCTATTGTTTTGTCATCTATTTAGGCATTTGGCAAATGCTACTACTGGCACAGATAAAAACGTTTACGAAACTCTGTCCAAAAATCCACTACAAATAGGTATATATGTATATTTGTGTATATATTGTTATGATACTGGTATGTATATACGACATTCTGCTACATCCCCTTCCCAATACGATCTGCTAAATTTGTGCACACGCTTTCTATTGCTTCATAGATAGTTTGGTAAATCGGTTAATTGCTGTGGACGCCACTTAGACCGGCGTTATATTGGCTGGGGTCTGTGTGGTAACCACGGCAGCATCCAATTTGCCGGATGCCTCCTTACAGTTGTTGGCCGGATTCGGTTGTGATGTTGGGGCCGTCATCTTGTTGCTCGTTTCAATATACTCATCGACCTCGTGCATGGGCGACAGACGTGGCGAGAGAGCGGCATTTGTCGAGGAACTGGTCGAATGCAAATGATTATGATATACATATGTTATATATATACAAATTGGGGATAATTGATGATGAGTTCGATGGTCGCCTAGCGTACGCCTATATCTCATTGCAAACTGTGGACACTTACTGGTTGCCATTGATTTGACGCACTTTCACTGTGACGGGTATGATCAATTGGTCGGAGATGCCATCCTTGTTGATCTGCTGCCAGACTGCAGTGCGATTCACATCCGCAGGCGGCACTGCTGCATTGCCATTAGTGCCCAACTTGTTGCCGGATAACGGTATATGTATGGTTGTGGCACCTGAAGGGCCGCCAGGATTACTTGCATTGTAGGTTGTAGGCTGTTGATGTTGATGGTGATTGTCCTTCAATATAAGATAGGTTTTTTTTTTGGGTACTCAACTCATAGCGAGCAAGAGGTAGCAGTAAGAGAGAGTAAAGAGTGGGAAAGAGCTAACTAGTGTGATAGTTTGTGAGAGAGTGAGAATTCTAAGCGCCAAATCGTGGTGTGCTGTTGTTGTGGTGTTTGCTAAAAATTTAGTTGTATTTCTTTGCTGTTTGTTTTTTTTTTTTTTGCCAAATAATTGATTTATTTATGTGTTTCGTTTTTTGGGTTGGCTGTGATTTTTTTTACATCAATGTAGCTACAAATTTTATTTTTTTTGTTTCGCCAATTTTGCTAAAATTGTTTGTTAGTTACTTGTACTATGATTTTGTTGTAAAATTATTCAACATGTATACATTTAATAGGTTTACTTCGGCATACGACTTAAACTAGCTTCGTTAACATTTATGCGTAGTCTATATTCTATATCGAAATATATATATATGAATATATGTAAATGTGTATAAATACAAATATTGTAGGAATAGCGTATAGAGTAAGTAGAGATAACACATTTCATAATTGAATAATATGCACTAGCAAATAACAGAATTTCAGATAGTGGCATATAGTACAAATAGGGCCGTGAAAGTAGGTACAATTTCGATTTAATAGTCATAATAATAATAATAATAATAATAACAATAAGAATATTGAGCATTATGTTTCAAAAAAATTAGAAAAGTACGCTGTTCGTTTATAAGCAATTAAGAAAACAAAATGCAAAAATTCCATGCTAAAAATTAAGGAAAAACATTTACAGAATACTGTTAAAAACACGATCAAAATATATGGTGTTGTATAAAAACCCATTAATAAAGAGTATATATGTATGTACATATGTATATATACTGAATATATAAGTATGCGAAAAAGAATCTCTAAAAATAATTTCCAACAAATTAGACACGAATATTGTAATTGAATTGAGTTAACTCGAGTTTTATGGTGGATTGTGCAGCACTGGAAGCGCAGGCGCAAGCGCGAACGTAATGGGCAGCACTGTCTAGAGCTGTGTGTTCAAGTGTGACCAAGTACTCGGTGTTGCAGTGTTGTGTGGTGTTGTCTGTGGGGGCGTGCAGAGTGTGTGCTGGAGAAGGTGTGCTCACTTTTTGAGCAAACTACTTTGTGCCTCAAATTCCTTTTCATTTGCATTTGAGATGTTGCACTTGATCAGTGCAACGGCATTGGCATTGGTGGCGCCACTACCGTCTAAGCCAGCATCGAAGCTGCCCTTCGGTTCGCGCTTGCCGCGTCCACCGAAAAACGGTAAATATTTCTGACAAAAGCCCACCTCAGCGTCCAATTTATGCAGATCATCTGCCGCGGCACGTTTCGTCATCTCTGGCATGATATCATCTAAGATCTTCAGCTCGCGACGCGTGAACACAAAGTCCAGCGATTTGCGAATGCCAATCATGACGACCAACATCAAGGGGAACAAAATGGAGGTCTTCTGGAAGCTCTTGATCAGCCACAAAATGATCAAGCAGGCCAGCTGTATAATGGTAAACAGATGCACTCGTTTGATGGGCACCTAAGTGACAGTGGGAGAGATGGAATTAAATGTCAGTTAATGGAGTATAGAAAAAGGTATTGGATCTTACCTGTCGCAGGAACATGTAGTCCGGTTGGTATTTGGCTGGCATAAACATGATCAGTATGCGATCGAAGAACTGCAGACCCTTGAGCGAGGCCACGCCCATATACAAGAAGACGCCAAAGAGCACTGGCATCGGTATGTGTCCGAGCAGCGGTGTCAACAGCACAGAGACACCAATGGTCAAAAAGATCATGATGTGTGTCACACGCTGCTCGCGCACACCCAAAAACTGTGGCTTCTCGCCAGGGGCACTGCACTCCGATTCCAGTTTCAGTGAATTGACATGATTAATGCTTAGCACGGTGGCTGCCACGAACCTGCAAAGAGGAGCTGGTTAAATCTGGGCGATTTAAAAGTTCATAGTATGACTTACCAGGGCAATCCCATCATGCTGCAGATGGCTATCAAGCCGGAGAGCACAAAAAGATCCAAGTGATAGCCGCAACCCTTCTTCAATTTGTTCTCCTTGCGATTGACAATCACCGCCGTAATCTGTTGATCCATAAAGATGAGTATGGTGCCCAACATGGCGGGGAAGACAGCAATGAGTGGTGACCACCAGGGGTTCTTTTCGCTAAATGGCGGTATCAGCCAGCCACGTGTGTCTAATGTTGGCTTCAATTCATGCGGGACTTCGAGTTTCTGGGTAGGCACACCCAAATAGTAATCGAAGAAGGTCATGGCAAAGATGGCAATAAGCACACTAAAATCACTGATATACTGTCGCACAATGGAGGGGAAGAACAGGGCGTTCTTGAACTCCTTGAGTATAGTTGAGAAGATGAAGGTGCCGGCACAAAGCACCACAGACATGAGGAAGACATTCTCGGTGGGCGGCTTGCCACAATCGCTTCCAACCAGTGTGCCATTGTATAACTAGTGGGAGAAAGGGTGAAAATTAAATGGGCCAAGGATTTGCTGATGTATGTTTAATTTACCTCACAGGTATCCCACTTGTATTTGGCAAACTCTAAGATGGTTGCATTGTCCTGCCACGTCGGTGTACAGACGCAGTTGTAGATACCCTGATTCACTGGGAAACCTTTGCCAATGACGAACACATTCTCGATGGCCTTGAACACAAAGATCACGGCAATAAGTGTGGCAAAATTTTCCTCGGTGAAGCGTGTAATGTAGCAGACCAAAGCGCTGGCATCGATTGCGGTCAGCACGACACAAATGACGGCGACCCACATGCCGATCCAGAACCGGAATGTCATATAGTCCCAGCCTTGTGCCATGGAAAAATCATGCACAATGGACTCAAAGACCAGCACTGGACCGGTGGAACCCAAAATTGTCAACGGCTGACCGGAAAAGAAGCCATAACCCATACCGCAAACAAACCCAGATACCAGCGATTCCATTGCCGCCATATTCTTGCCCGTCGCCTCCGCGAGCAAACCACCAAAGGTGATAATTGGAGACAAGCAAGCAAAATACAAAAAGATCCAAGAAGCCACACACTGCATGGAGAGTGCATCACGATAGTCGCTCCAATACCATGGCGCCTTGCGCTTAATGTCATTGATGAGACCGCCAAAGAGTCGACCTGTTCGCGAGAGTCCCGACTCTTCGCGCAATCGCTGCTCCTCCTCCTCCTCATCGATCTCCTCCTTGGCCAACTCGGGCGGCCGTTTGCGCACCTCTTGTGATGGTATAGCCGCGGGGGGCTCAATGCGTATGGTGGGATCCCATTCGCCTGGTGGTAATACTGTCACTGCATCCAAGAACTCATCAACACCAGCAAGCAGATGATCACGCTTGCGTGCACGATAGGCGACCTCGTGAAAGATCTCGTCGGACATCAATGTGGCCATGGCACGTCCAATCTCATGGAAAGTGCTCTGACTACCCGGCGGACCCAGCAAGATGAAAATGAATCTGTCAAGAGAAGTTGAATGTGAATCATTGAGTTGGCCAAAGTTGAGCATTTTTGTCTCACCTGGTGGGCACTGGCACCTCGGTCAGATCACCCATGACAGCCGCCTGGCTGAGGCGTATAAAACAGGACATCTGACGCTCCAGAAAGTCCACCTCGCCCACGAGAATGTTGCTCGCCTCGGCGCCTGGGGGAATCTTGCGCATAAAATGCGTGTTGCCCTTGTGTTGTTGTTCGGCCAGCTCTGTGCCGCTGGTCTGCCTGGCCATCGATTGGCTGCTGGGACTCTTTACCATATCCTCTGTGATCACAGACAGATTTTGTGCGGGCCGCAGTTTTTTGGAATTTGATTTTTGCTCTACATTAGTCGAATTGTTTTCGATATTCGGTTTTCGGGTTTTTGGATTGGCAGGCAGACGTGCAGGTTGATTGTTTGGTTGTTGGTGTTGTGGTTGTATTTACGTGTTGTGTGGTTTATTATTGGATAGGCAAAACAACAACAACAACAACATAAATCATAAATTATAAAAATACAGAAAAAGTGCAAAAACGTTAACGCTTCAAATTCAGTTTCAGGGCGAAATCAGAAATGAAAGTGGATAGTTTAACATGCAGGATTGGGATTCAAGTGTTGTGTGATCGATAGGAGTAAATTGTATGTAAGATATGTTAGTGTTGTAAAGCAGCACAAACATCGATAGTAGATAGACATTATCCATTATCATTGACCATCGATATTTCTGCATCTCTAATATGCAAAATTTAAGAATTCAGAAAATATTCCTTAAAACTCTGCAAACTATTGCCTTACTTGGGTACTACGCTCCAATGGTTCTTCTGAACTTGCATGCAAATTTTCGCCTTCAGCTATTAATTTATTTTTTTGTTGCTCTACTAAACAAAAAAGAAAACTATATGACGCATCGAATTGCAGATAGATCTGGTAATAAACAAAAAAGGCAGACACGCTAAACGAACAGTAAAGGCAACCATAACGATAACGAAAACTTGTTGGTTCTTGACAATCGGGTATTGTTTTCTTGAAGTTTTGCTTTGTTTACCAAGGGCTCTGTTGCTGGGCTTTCCGGGTACCGTTAGAAAACGTCCCATTCCCATTCCCAGGACATTGGAATTGCCATTGATATTGCTAGGTGGTCCGGGCTCGCTGGCTGTCTGTGATAACGGTGTGGTTGCCAGCAAAGCGTTGCCAGACTGTTCTTCAACTGTAAATTGTTGTGTTGCATTGTGAATTTAAATCGATAGCAAAATTAACGAAACCGAAAAGGAAACGAAACGATAAAGGATATCTAAGATTGTCTCGCCTTAAGTCTGCTGCATCAAGTATACGTAGTGTAATCAACGTAGGGGATGGGAAATAGAGAGCAAAGTTTTTGAAGAAAATGTCATACTTAGATAGAGACAGAGTTGAGGATAGAGAGAGAAAGAGATAGTCAAACTAGTTATAAAGTAGATCGTGCAATGGTAGATACACAAGTAAAATATATCTTGGTATGGCGATTACTTGGCACTTGCTGCGTTGATGGCTGCGATCCTTGCTGGCCAGCTGGAATATGCGAGGGCGAAGCACCCGCATGGAACCAGGTGGTAACGCCAATGGCGCCCATGTCGGCTTTTCAGTTAAAGAACGCAAGAGCGGAAGCGAAAGCGAGCGAATTGTTAGAATGGTGGCCGCAAAAGGCGTTGCACAACACTGGTGATTGATTGATTGATGGGATCATTAAATGAAATGCTTATGGAATGCATGATAAACGAATGGAACTGGCATCACTGTAAGATTACTTTGGGCGCAGACTGTGGCAGCTGCTCTATCAAGATCTTATTGTATTAGATTTGCATTTGCATGTGTGGGTGCGTGCTCTCTATACAGCTGGTGTGGTGCGTGGAAGCGACAGCTAGGCTGAGAGTGGGAGAGAGACAGTCTGTACCTGTGGGAACAGCGAGATAACAACCACGCTGATCCTTGCTGCACACATAGCTCGGCGTCACGGGCATCGTGTGGCATCCGTCCAGGCCGCCGTAACTCGGCGACGTGGCATGCAATGCGTCTGTGCTCAGTTAGTAGACGAATATACATATATGTATGTTAGGTTTAGTAACAACACATACTCAACTCATGATTTATGATGATGCGCAACAAACGAACGAGATGAGCTTAGAATAACCTCGATAGTTAGATCGACCCTCCCCATTCCATTTTTTCGATACTCACTTTTTGATGATGACTGATTGCGCATATCGGCCAGAGATCGTATAATGGGTAGTCGCGTCTTCTTCGCATATTCGTGCTGATGACGATGGCGTCGCAAGAGCGCATCCTTTACCTTATCCTTGACACCAGCGGGCAATGTGCCGCTGCTTACCATTTGATCGCAGACCAAATCGGCCACCACTTCCAAGTTATTTGCCTCCATGTCGAGCATTACGGTGCCATTGGCCAGCAGGCCACGCAGCTCGAATAGCGCATGCAGCGATAGGGTTGCCACATGTGGCTTGGACCAGCGATTGCCGCCCTCCTCGACATCCTCCTCGAACTTGATCCAGCGTGCAGTCTCCTTCCATTCAATCTCGCCGCCCTCCTTCACCAGCATGCCCATCTCGGAGAACAGCGGATGGGATACATGCGAGCCATCGTCCACATCCTCGCCTAGTATGAACTGTACGCGTTGTGCGGGCGGCGTTGCTAGAGGAGGAAAAAAGGTCAAGAGCAAATATCACGATTAGGTCAATAAACATTAATGGCACTCAAGGAGTCAACGATGCGTTCGTCGACAAGGTCTCGGCATAATCCGCTTAATTGGCCCCATAATTTTGGAGCCCGATCCGCATGGGAATTGCGCCTCGACCATATGGCAACTTAGTAGCTGTTTAGTTTAGTTAGTTACTCTTTGCATGAGGCGAAATGAAAGTGAACAAATGGCGCAGGGCTTTTGTTCCCTCGTGACATGATGGCCCTACTTATTGATTAATGAGGCTGATGAAAAGATTCATTCCCTATTTGAATCTTAAGTGGTGCTGTAACTATATCATTTTAAACACATGTACTAATCATTTCGGAAGACAGTTTAAGCTGCATGCCAAGAAATTGGCTCATTTGAAAATGTTATTAATTAGGAAATTATTGAATACTCTTCAAAATGTTGACCTGCATCCAATTGTATTTTTTTGGACATATTTCTTTAAATGTAAACTTCGATTGTTGATTAATAGAAATCTTACTGCCAATTAAGTTTTTTTTTATGTATTAAATTACGTTTGTAATATCTGAGAAAATTGATTTTCACTGAGAGAAACATTGTATTCCAAATACATTGTGTTTATATTCGAATTTAAAATTTACGCGTACCTCTGCCTTAGTTTCCATTTAATTAAAATTTAAACTATTTAAATTTGTATGCTGATAACTAGCTAATCAAATAATTATATATAGGCCAATCTCTAAAATAATATTATATTTTCTCTCATTATAATCCTACATAACTGTTACCTAATTTATCATTCACATTAACTTTCTCGCTATCATTCCAACTGTCACTGTTCAGCCTCACTGGCTGAACAAACAGCTCTGATTAATCTCATGACTGTAATTTGTGATTCTGATGGCCATGTCGTTACATCCTGTAATCATTCTGATGCTGTGGCATTGACTGTCACATGCCACATGTGACTCCTGACCTTTTCAAGTTCGCAGTTTGCAATTAAATGAGCGCGCTTTAAATAAAAGCTTCACTTTGGTCTGCCCACCTGGACGCTCCGCTTCCTGATGTTTGTCGCTGATGCTATCTCTGGCCGAGCCAGTGCCACTGCCAACACTTACAGCACCAGCTCCTGCGGAAGCTGCAGAGCCCGTGCCGCCATGATGATGTTTGCGGCGTCGTTGCGAATGGCGTCGTCCTCCCGGCACGTGGACGCCCACATAGACGGTGTGTGCGCGGTGTCCTGCATTGAATGCATGGCGTAATTGAATACAAGGACAACGATAAGAAAATCAACGTTTAAAATAAAGACGAGTACATGCAGAGATATAGTGCATGCAATGCACTGGCAAACTGGTAAAAGTGTATTGGAAATGTCGGTCAACTTTTCATAATTTCATGGTTACTTCAAACACAGTCCGCTCAGCTGTTGTGCTGTGCTGTTGATAAGCACAGTTCATAATCTATGCGGTCTGCCTTGTCAAGTCATTCGTCGCGCATACGCCGCGTTGACTCATCGGACACACGCCGAACACTCGACGTTTCGGTCGGTACTTTGTGTTTTGCCTAATTACAATTTAATATGCTCGCATGCATCAAAAAATTTCTGGCTCTATACTAAATGTAGTTCGTAATTTCCTAGTCCTAAGGAAATTGCCTCTTTTTTGTACTAATTGTGATATCATCTGGTCTTAGTACCCGCAGCTGTATCTCAACTTGATCACCATTTAAATTAATTATGAGTAACTATATTTCTTTTTTTTTAAAGCTTTCGAGCTTTGAGTTTTTCTCAGCCTTCGAGTGGATAGGTATTCTCGTTTGTATATATGTACATATGTCACAAGGTCGTGTGGGCGTATCAAATACTGTTGCTAATGCATTTAATTCGTCTGCGGATACAGCGGAGATAGCTAAGAGGAAACGTTGGGCAAGGCAATCTGATATATCATTACGGATAATGTGAGAGTGTGGAGCAGTTCTATCTGGTAAAATGTGGTTTAAATGGGAACCAAAGTAATGAAGGTGTACATTTAATGAATTGTATTTAAATAATGTGATATGTGGATTAATAAATTATCATAAATAATAAATAATATAAATAAGAATTATTCAAATAATAAATAAACAATTAAATTCAAGTATTGAGTTGTAATGCATCGGATTAAGAATCATTTATTATCTAGAAAACTTTACAATAATAATAAGAATTACTCAATTAAAAATCTGCTCTGTTGGGAAAACTCAATGATAATATATCAACAATATACAATGAAAGATTTTACTTTGAAGTCACTTCTATTTAAAATCATTTTTTTGATTGTCTAATAAATGCCGTAATAATTTTATTTAAAAGGCAATATATCATTTTTTTGTCGTAATTAGACCCGGAACTTTGTTGTTAAAATCCACTTAGAGTACTTATTAAACGAGTTCGATGAAAATTATTGTTATTATCATCACAAAAGCGAATATTTTTAAAAATTCAACGAGACCTCTCATACTTTTTAATGCGTAAAATATTGAATTTATTTATGCTTGTCACGATTCCATTTAAATAGTCGCGTTTCAACACTAAATAATAAACTCATTAATAATATTGTATAACAAAGGCAGTTAAAGGCAATATAAATATTTAAAAAATGTAACTGAAAATTATATATTTTAAGAAGCTAAATGCAGTTTCAGTTTTTAAGTATGCCAATAAAAATGGCAATTAAACTTCAAATATGGAATTTTCGCCATAAACTATCATTTCTTTACATAGTAAACAAGAACAAACGCCATACAAATGTTTAAGTAAAAATTATATGTTTTAGAAGGCTAATGCAGTTTTATTTTAATTTAATTGACTGCCATTTTTGCCCTAAACCTCAATATTATTTTTAGACAAAATGAACAAATAATATATTTTGAATATGCTAAAAAAATGGCAAGTGGAGTAAGTACGTTTCTCAACTACAATTAACTGTTTTTTTAGCGCTATTTTACAAAATGAACAACAACAATTATCATAAAAATATTCAAGTTAAAATTATATATTTTCGACAGTTAAATGCAGTATGCAAATTAAAATTGTAACTGCTGTAAGTAAATTTGTAAACTTCCATTAACTTGTCGATATATTTCTGTCCTGTTCTGTGTGCTCAATCATTAGTACGCTTTAATTTGCCTAAAACTTGAGACTTCGCTTTTTTACATAATCAAAAAACTGTCGTTGTGCCGGGAGTGCGAAACTTTTTAAAAAGAAACCTAGGAGTCAAGTTAATTACATTCCAATGCATTGCGCATACGCCGCTTTGAGCACTTAAGCTTAAATTTCAGTTCATTTCATTTACTTACCCTCGAAATCGTTTTCTGTAAATTGTTGGGTAAAGTCTTCGCCGCCGGTGCGCGGATCCTTAGGTGCCTCATCGTCACCACTTGAGGAGTTCATATTCCAGGGTCTGGAACAGAAAAAAAAAATGAAGTTTGAGAGACAATTAGTTGTTGTGAAAAGATTGAAGCACCTTGATAAATGTTTGAGTTAACAAATTTAAATTATTAATGAATCATTTGCACTTTGCCTTAATTGATTCAAAAACTTTTGGCGCACCCAGCGCAAAAAGCAAAGAAGCTTAAAACCACAAAACAACAGCAACAACAACAACAACCGGTACTGCAAGTGCAGTGCAGTGTATGAATTGAAATGCGCCATTAATGCCGCCATATAACTGAGAGCCGATAAAAAAAAAAAAACTGAAATTGCGAATCAAGAGACGAACAAAACAAACAGCTTAAAAACTTGACAGCGTCGTCGAGTTGTTTCAAAAATGCTATTGTGTGTTCTCACATTAGAACACAGTCGCTGTCTCAGTCACAGTTACTGTCACTGTCAGTGTCACATTTATAGTCCATCACGAATTACCAAACAAGGCAACTTGACATGTCTCTCTTTTCATTTTACAAAACATTGTGTTCTACGAATTTCATTTGTTCTGTGTCATTCCAAAGTTTACATTTGTATTGTTTCCATTTCTCATGCGACTATTAAATATTGCTGCTCTCATTTGGTGCTAGTCATTTTAAAGACTGTATTTATTAATATACCCTATCGTCAGAGCGGAAAGGGTATTTTGTAAACAGAATTATTCATCACTTGAATTTAATCAGTTTTTTACCCAATTAATTTGATTTTCAATTATCAACTTAAAAAGTTGTTTATGTAAGACATTTCCGTATTTGTTTAATAATAGATAAAAAACAATAAAATGAACTTTAATTAATTCTATTTACAGGGTGTTTTGTGGTCGAGATCAGGTTCGCTGGTTTTTCTTAATCATGCCAATGCAATTATTAAAGTATATTTGATTAATACAATCCGACCGTCTGCTAAGTCACGATATATGTAACATATGGAGCAAAGTTCAATAAAATTACTATGGAATAATTTGTAAGGATTTTTTTATGTTTTATTCATTAAATAAATAAAATGTTTGCAAAGTATAGTGTATAAAATCGTCGTTGGCTCCCGCACAATATTGCTCATATTTAATCAGCTTATTTGTTATTGTTAAATAAATTTGCATTAAACAATGTTTTAATTTGTTTTATTGTTAATGCTGTCAAATCTGTTTTTTTTTTTTCAGTATAATTGGTTAATTTATTTAATAACGTAATTCGTTCCAATGAAATCGTTAAAAGTATTTATTTGATTACGAATAAATTTAAACACTTTTGCATTAAATCAAAATGCCAGAACGTAGAAAGAAATGCTGTAGGCGTTATGTTATGGAAATTTTATTTGAAGTTGCCCAAATATGGTGATATTATCATAATATGCAATCGAAAAATATTATTTTTCAATGGCAATGTTGGAACATTTTCTTAAGTTTCAAGTCAACACACATCACGAACTTATGTGTGGCCTGTAAATGTTATTGTTTTTATTTTATTAAACAGCTTAACATCTGGGGAGTGAACGACAGCGCTATCAACAATCTAGAATGCTTATCTATATATATATGTATATATAATGAGCTTGAGGCAAACTGTCAAGTGCCGGTATAAACTGGGTCGATCCCAGTCCTATAAGTATGTTAACATTAAGCCACTTTCTCAGTGCGTTACAGTGTCCCTCAATGCCATATTAAGTGAGTCACGTATCGTTGTATTATAAAAATTTAAGAAAACAAAACAAAGCCATTAATGTTCTTTACAATGCCAGTGTGTGGATAAACTTTATAGGCGACGTTAAACAAAAGATATAAAGAACAGTTGAGTGAGAGTCACAATATTCTTGTCCTTGGATTGTCGGTTATGATCGTTGATTATCGCCTTAAAGATAAACCTGTCCATTACATGATGACACTTGATAATTTTTTAAGCAAATACCCGAATTTTACATTCATTGAGTGTGTAAACATTCAAGGCAGTCACAAATTAATTTTTATTTATTTTTTTACTTTTTGAAACTTTTGAAACTTGTTTCACATTTTACTTACGAGTCGTCTTCTTCATTTTTGTGGGCCATAATATGTTGGCTCCAATCTAGAGTTTAAGTTTTACCGAAAACCACCTGCAACAACGATCCCGTATCGTTGTTCGCGTTGCTCGAATTGCGCGATCACTTGGCTGCGATTATAATTGTGGCAAAAAGCGGACTATGCGATAGGCGAAGATAGGCACAAAGCGTGTGTTAACAACAACAACGACACCACTAATATTGTATGTGTATAGTGTCTACTAGTCTTGCTCACTCGCTTCTTTATTGCGCCGTTCTATCGACTCGCTGCAAGCCCGGACGATTGCAGACTAACTGCTAACTGGCCGATCTTCAAAGCGAAGCAGCGTTGGCGCTTAACCCGCTGCTGCCTCTGCCGCCTCTGCCGACTACGCGCTGCGATTAGCGCCGGCAGCGACGCGCCGATCATGCACAGTGGTTTAAGTTATGAAGAAAAATGAACGATAGCATGAGTTGGCACTATCTGATTTGCTTTAACTGGAAGAACCCTTGGTACTCAACAGAATAATAAATATAAAACAGTTGTCTAAAACAATTGATTGATTGATTAAACACATTACATTTATATTTACATTTTTAATAGCAAATAAATAAAAAAAGTTAAATAACTTTATTTACAAATCTATATGTATATTGAAAACAAGTTTATAAAATTATGCCAATCAAAAATATTAATGTTAGCCTTGACGTTTGGTTAAATGAGTTAAATTACTTTATAGGTAGAATAAAATAAAAAAGTGCTTAGCATTATGCTAAATAGATACACTTACTTTTTTCTCGTAATTTTTCGTTTCCTTTTTAAATATTAAATGCTTGAGCTTAGTGACTTCAATTAATTAATTATTTTCACTCCAGCTGGCTGGAACCAGCAATTACTAATTAAGAAATTGAGTTTAAAGCCAATGAAACTGGTAGCACAGTGCAACGACGGATAGCGTGCGGAAGAGCGCGCTTTTGGATAGAATTCCACAAAACATTATATATGGTACGAGTGCACAGACAAGCAAACATAAATAGCATATAGACTTGTAACTTGTAATAAAGTGTTTGGTTTAAAACGCCTTGATTATCTTTGTTGTCTTTATCGATATTCGCCTCTTACAAACGAATGTTCTTCTTATCGCCCTTGCTCGCTCAGACATTGGCCGATTGGGCTCTTATCAGTTATTATATTGTAGTTTCTTTACAGCCTGTTTACCTAACTTGCAATAGAGTAGTATACGAGGATCGTTTGATAAGTCCGTGACTTTTTGTATTTGCCGCGCACCTGCTCTAAATACAACACTGCTCCTGTCAGCAGTTATCGATTAACAGCTGACTGTAAAATTTTGAGAAAGCTGCGTTTTTTGGTTTGCGTTTTATAGGCATTGAAAGCAGACGATCTCGTGAATTTTAACGAAAATGGAAAAAAGTGAATTTCGTGTGCTAATTAAGCATTATTTTTTGCGTAAAAAATCCATCACCGAAACCAAGGAAAGACTTGATAAATATTATGGGGACTCTGCACCATCAATTTCAATGGTTAAGAAATGGTTTACTGAGTTCCGTTGTGGTCGTACCAGTACAAGTGATGCCGAACGTTCAGGTCGCCCAAAAGAGGTCGTCATGCCAGAAATCGTCGACAAAATCCATGGAATGATATTGGATGATCGGAGAATGAAAGTGCGTGAGGTAGCTGAGGCTGTAGGCATCTCAACTGAACGGGTACATCACATTTTACATGAATATTTGGACATGAAAAAGCTTTCCGCGCGATGGGTGCCGCGATTGCTCACACACGACCATAAGCGCAACCGTGTGACCATTTCAAAGGAGTGTTTGGCGATGTTCAACCGCAATCCAAACGAATTTTTGCGCCGTTTCGTTACCGTAGACGAAACATGGATCCACCACACCACACCAGAGACCAAAGAACAATCAAGACAGTGGGTTTCTCCGGGTGAACGTGCACCAAAGAAGGCCAAGGTGGGTCTGTCGGCCAACAAGGTCATGGCCACAGTTTTTTGGGATGCACAAGGTATCATTCACATCGATTACCTTGAAAAGGGTAAAACGATCACCGGCGAATATTATTCAGAGCTTTTGGACAGATTCGATATTGATTTGAAGCAGAAACGACCGCATTTGGCGAAAAAAAAGTGCTGTTCCATCAGGACAATGCACGGGTGCACACGTGTGTAGTCAGCATGGCAAAATTTCATAAATTGGGCTACGAACTGCTACCCCATCCAGCATATTCTCCAGATTTAGCCCCCTGTGACTATTTTTTGTTTCCAAACATGAAGAAATGGCTCGGCGGTAAGAGATTCGGGTCAAATGAAGAGGTCATCACAGAAACAAACGACTATTTTGAGGGCCTTGAGAAAACCTATTATTTGGAAGGAATAAAAAAATTGGAAAAACGCTGGACTAAATGTATAGAGCTAAAAGGAGATTATGTTGAGAAATAAAACGCTTCTTTGACGAAAAAAATATATTTTATTCAAAAAGTCACGGACTTATCAAACGACCCTCGTACTTTGCTTCTCTTGTTTTATAATATTAGAATATTCGCCTTTGTTTTGTGCGGTATGGGTATTGATTTGCTGTGATTGCATTCATTGATATTGTGTTGAACTGGTTACAACTGCTCCATACCAAACATTGCTTGCGAAGAGAAACTAACCAAATTAGTTGGCAGTTGGCAAAGTTGACAATTTTTGTTTGGCAAATACGTGAAATATTATTTTTATGCTGTTTTTTCCATTCCATTTAATTATAGCGTCAAATATAAAAAACTGTTTTTGTTTAGCCGCATCGCCGCACATGTGTCGTTCACCTAATATAATACAACCTTAATTAATATATGTATTTGTTTCAGTTTGTTTTCCAATAAAGAACAGACTCTTTGTTTTCTAAAGAATATGTATTGTATTTACATTATATTAGCATTTTTTGGATAAATACTAGCTTGAGAGGCAATTTATATTTTAATTGAGTATAATGGATTTTGTTTATGTTTTTGTTTTCATTTGTTTTGAAAGTTGCTTCTATTTTTGTTTACAATCAACATCAACAGATAGGGCTGTCGTTTAAAAACATTCCTGTTTGCTAGATAAATAGTCAAAATATTAAGAAATGGGTATATGATACTTCTATTGTTTCTTTTTGAGCAATAAAACTTTAACATAAAGGTAGATTTTTTTAATCTTTTGACACTCAGTCTTTAGGCTTGACGAAATGTTCCCCCAGTCTTGAAATATAATATTTAAATACTCGTATTTGCTTTGTTCTGTGCTTTGATCCCAACCAATTCCACTTGCGGCGACTGCACCGAACTGGTATCTACTAACTAAACATTGTTTTTATCACTCGATGCGAGGACACACATCAAACTGAAAGTGTGCGAACAAAAAAGACGAAGAAATAATCGAGCACGCATCGTTGTTCTCTCTAGTTTTTGTTATTAATGTGTTTCTCTTTGGTTTGGCGCGACACTTTCCGGCTATGCATAATCTCAGCTACTAACGGAATGCCCACGATTCGTGTTCACATATATGCCGATACATATATATGCCCATACTAATGAGCATTACCGCTGTGAATCGGAAAACAGCTGTGTGATTTGGCTAAAACAGAAGAAAACTGAAGCAAAGCCGAAACCGAAAGTCGAAGAAAACGAAAAAGAATGAGGTGGAATCAAATATTTAATCGGTTTATAGTATGTGTTTGTGATTTAATAATGAGCGCTAGTATCTATTTAAATTTACTATGCAACGATTTGTTGTCTGTTGTCTTGTTGCTCGATGCGATGTGTATTTCGACGTCGACTCCAACGTCGCCAGCGACGTCGACACCGGCGCAGACTGTAAGGCAGCATTTTCCGGCTTAAACTGGAAAACGTCAACCGGGTCGAGTTTTGTCGCCTCACGAATAATTAGTAGTACCTCGGCAGAGATTTCAATATACTGAGCAACTGAGTAACTAATTGATTGACAGTCGGAGATTGAGACGCAGCTGGAAAGTCAAACAGGAGATCTTTGCAAATCTACAGAACCCATTCAAAATCGAACTGGAATTCAAATATTTTGTTTGCTTGACAAAATCATTCATGGATTTGTCACTTTGCTTGGATCTTAGCTTGCCCACAGCAACAGTTTATAATTTTATTGTTTATAAATTCATTTTCTGCGAATTATCAACAATTAACACTCTCCTAGTTTAAGCACAAAATATTGATGAATTGATATCTGTTTCGTCATAGCACGTGCGTTGCAAATTCAAAAACGACTTACGATTAAAATGTACTAAGTGTGTACTAAGTCTGAACTTAGACACCTTTTTGGTGTATCATGTGGTGAGTGTACACAGTTAGTAAGAAGAAAGCTATAGATCTTAGCCGCATTGACGTCAAGTCATCGATAACTTGATTACAATCAAGATCAACAAGCGTCACTTCATTAAGCCTCAGCCAAAGGAACTGTGTCATAAACAAGATTCGGTGCGGTTCTATTTGGTTATTTGTTATTTTCAATTTTAATTTTCTGGTTCGTAACTTATCTGTGGGCTCTTAAGTACTTGGTATACTTGGTAACTAAATTGTTTAACAAACGTGACAAGCTCCGCAATCAAGATGATTATCTATATATTGTTTGGCACGTCATTGGACAAGCCACTTGTGAAATCGATTGATAACGTTTCAATTTTAGGCTTATCGTATTTTGATTTTATTTCAGTGTGAAATTTTCATATATGGCCATACTCTGCTTGAGTTTGATAGGTTTATGATTTTGACAAATTTAATAAAATTTGGCAACGATTTTTTAAGAGCTCTAATGTGTTTTTAACTCGTACTAATGAAGATATGGCCGAAAAACCAGTTTAGGGTTGGATCAAACAGGCTTGTAAGAATGTGCTTGGCTGCTTCACTTTACGGCTTTTGAACAAAGAATTTATTTTGGCTGAAGTATCAACAAATTATATTAACACAATTTTATTATAGCACAGCATATTTGATAAATGACTTTCATTGTTCAATCAGATTTCCAACAGACAAGTGGTAGATATCAGACGAAAGGCTAGATAGCCAGGGTAGTAAGGGGAGTCTATTGCCACTATTGTTTTGTGGACACAACTTACAAAAGTATATAAAGTAATTTAATTTTAAATTTGAAGTTAAAAAAGCCAGTATTTAATTATCCTTAATTATAATAATAATAATGTAGCCGCATAAGCTTTACAATTACCATTTACAATTTACAATTACTCAAATAATTAGCTTAAAGCACTATTATTGCCGTCACATGAAAATCTGTATTTCTCTTTGCCGAAAAAGAATTTAAAATTCCCAGAAAATTTGTAAGCAGTTTTGTCTTACAATATTTGTATAATTTTATTTATTTTATACTGTACTTTATTTTTGAATCATAAAACTTGACATTTTAACATCCAAAGATAATTTATATTAACAACTCATCTCGAATACTCGCTGCTAAAATTGCATTACGTAGTGAAAATTAGTTCTAGCAATCAGTTTCTCACTCTCTTTAGAACAAGAGATGAGCTAAGTAAGTGACGCTACTATGGCCCTGGGATAACATTTGTAAGCTCAGGGTCAACAGTTGATGGTTTTGGCTTTCTTAAGGCCATTGGTGTGACCCTTGCTCGATCCATATACAAAGTCGTGCTAAAATGCTTTACGAAAATGAGTTGGCTGATGTCATTGCCTGGCATTTGGTTTCATTTTAGTTTTATTGTCTTTGAGGGACGCCATTTAACGCGTTGAATTTGAGGCGTCAGCTGCAAGGACAACCAAAAGTCCTGCATTAACGGCAAAGCAAGGGAACAATAAAAAACTATTAAATTATACGAAATGAAATAGTAGTTGACTTTCTCATGGTTACATTTCTCATGCTTATCGCAGGCAAACAACAAAATTCACGCATTGGTCGAAAACAATTTGCACATGACGAGTTTTATTTTTTACACCATTTACGAGGCGACAATTAAGTCGTAAATAACGCTAAATAATATTGCGAGTGGCTTAAGCAAGCACAATTAGATCAGCCAGCGGGGCAAATTGGGGTAAAAGGGTCTCCCAAAAGGCACGTGCCGCTGGAGGCATCGACTTCGTACTGTACATGGCGGAAATGACATACATAAGTCACACACAATGCGGTGGGCAGGAAGGGAAACGAGAGGAGGAGGGTGGTGCAGCCATGCAAAATGGGATCAATGTCCCCGCTTGCGGATGTCGCGTTGGAGAATAAGGCAAGCAAAACAGAAATGCCAACTAGTTAGGAAGAAAAAGAGACAGACAGAGAGAGCTAGTGCAATAAAGAGAGTGGGAGAGGCACTTTGCAGTGAGAGCTTCAGCTCAAAGTTGTTGCACCTGCATTGTTCGCTTATCGAACGCTTCCTGCCACCTTGCAACCCTAGGAAACTGTGCACGGCGCTTATCACTGACTAGCACGGGCCCCAGACACTGCCAGACAATAACCATCTGCACTTGCCATGTTATTGACCCACTGCAGTGTGCACAACAACGGCACACACAAAGCGCCCACATACCCAAGTATGAGATTATCTCAAACAAAACGGAAAGTAAGCTAAAGTTTTCCAAAGTTTAACATGGCGACAGACTGCATTGTTTTGCTAGAGACTCTATACTCGTTAACCAAAAGTCAGAAGAGTATGATTAGGTATCATGGGTCTTATCTGTCTGGCACTAGAGGCGCTGGAGTTATCAATTCAGAAAGATTTATTATTAATACATAATTTAAAATATGAAAAGGACTTTTTATTTATTTACAGTTTTATTTGATTATTCCATTTGTCTTTATTTGTCTTGGTTCATGTGATCTTATCGAACTGCATTGGAAAGTATTTGACTGTTGAGCACTCGAACTCTACCACTCTTTCTCACACTTTGTATATATATATTTTCTTTCTACTTCCGATAGCTGTCACTTGACGTACTTTGTGTATGATAATGGTTAAAGCCTTTTGGGCCTGTTGTTAGCTACACGCTTATTTAAGCTTTCAATTAGACGCCATCAAGTTTAATTTATGGCCTAATCGCATTTTAATGACATTACCCGGCAAATAGTCGGTATCGTGCAAGCGTATCAAATGCTTCTAAATCATAATTTGTTGACCTAATGATAATACTTGTTGTAGTAGGGTGTGCGTGTCGCGGAAGTTCCTATTGTCAGTTAATTGGGGGCTCGACGACTATAAGTAGTACGCCACAATTTGTGTACGGGTATTATGGAAAAGCTATTGTGCTTAAATTTCTTCCATCTAGCCGTAGTGGGAGCGAGTGGTTTTTAATGTAGATGTTACTAAGTTAAATACAACTTGAATTCTCTGGCATGTAAATAGCCATTGTATGCGAGTCTGGGGCATATAAATAACAGTAATTTATTGTTGGTTATAATTTAAAAAAAAATGGTTGTCACTAAATATAGTAGAGCGGTAGAGTCGTAGATTTTATTGCGTACCACGCGTCGTATGAGCAACGAATTGAGAACAAAAGCAGTTGTTCATCACTGTCGAATAACACATGCCAATATTTTTCATTAAATTATGCTAGGTCTAGTGTCGGAAGCAACTGTTTTTAGTGTTGACAGATGTTGGTAATTTATTAATTATAAATGTAAGAGTTCTTGAGTAATTTTAATTAATTGATTGATTTTTATACAAAAGTTTGTTTCAGCAATTTGTGCAAATCATTGATTGTGATTTAATATTCATTCATTTGAATAATATTAAATCCTTTTTATTATTTCCTTTCTTTGGCTTAGATGAATTTGTATTTAATTATATTTTTACTAATGTTAACATTGTATGGGGAGATGAAAGAGTGAGCTTTGTTCTGATTTTAATTGAAATTGCACATACGCACTGTTGACATTTGTTTGTCTCGAATAAATTCAACTGTTGAGTTTTAATTGGTTTTACCTGCTGCTGTCCGTGGTTATTACTTTTGGCAACCTGCCATGACCGTGGATATGTTTGAGATGTGCCTGTGGCTGGGCTTGTTGCGGCATTCTGTCCACCACTGCAGCAAGCGCAGGCCGCAGCAGTTTTCAAATTAACAAATTTCAAATTGACGTTGTTTGTTTGGTGAGCATCAGCGAATGTAGACAAAGACGTGGCGGGTTATTGACACGACTTGCAGCGATGTTGCAGACACAAAGAACAAACTTTACCAACTGGAGTTTGGCCAAGTCAATGGCTGGCAAAGGTTAAACGCTGTGCTGCGGAAGCCAATTCAATTCCACAAGACAACTAAAGCTTCAAACACTTGCCAATATGCATTGTTGATAAATAACTGTAATTATTTTTGGGCAACACCTTAAGCACTTTTCATATTCCGGCTAATGCCAACTGCAGCCGTATCCGCATTGCATTGAGTCGCGCGCCATACTAATCCGGCCGGGTTAACCGTAGCGAAGTTTACACTTCGTTGCCATCGCTGCTACAGTTTTTTAGCGCCGGCTCAGCTGTTTGTCATCGGTGCACGCTGCCTCTCTTTATCTAGTTTTCTCTCTGTCTCTCTTTCTATGCTTTGGCTGCTTTGGCTGCAATTGTTGCACAGAGCGTGAGCTGCAATGGGTGCTCTCTTTCGGTATCTGACGGCGCTCTTTTGATTGTTGAATTAATGTGTTTACTTTGCGGCTTCACACATAATTATTGCGTTATAAGCACGTTGCAAACTTGGGCTTGAATTGGTGGGCTTTGGCCAACAGAAACCGTCCAGAAGGATGCCAATGTGGTAAAATGGGTAAAGTGTAAATATGTACAAGAAATGTATGGTATGTGACAGTATGTGGCTGAAGGTTTCGTGTTGATTTTGCTGTCAGAGCAATGAAATTTAATTTAATTAAATTTGCACAGCAATTGACTGATAGTTTTTTAAGGCAAATTATGACTGGCACTCAATTATTTCAATGTGCAAGTTACCGCTTGCAAGGTCAGCAAAAGTGTTTTAATTTTAACTCTTGGTGCGTTAGCATATTATCTCAATTTCCTTTCAACTTAAATCGTGTTGTTGAAGGACATAGATCAACATTGCAGGTGCAGTTTAAAAACATTACATTTTTACAGAATTTTAATTAAAATATTTACATTTGCCATCAATTATTTATTTTACTAATGGACATGTGCTTCATGATTTTACATCATGAAATATTATTTTTAATAAATTCCCATGCGTGGCAGCAACCTTTCATAAATACGAAATGATATTATGAATTTTAAAGCGGGATTTTATTTGCGCATCAGCAAATGACATTTTCGCATATCATGAATCGTTTTTCACATTTGGTTTGCACACTTTTCGTGTATTTTGCATATGATTTTATCTTTTACCCCGCACTGCCCTGCACCATCGTGCCACACCCTTCATCCCTTCGGGAACAAGCGACAGTGGCATTGCGTTTTGCATTGAATTGAATCTTATTTAACTTGACGTTTATGGTTCGGTTTTCCTCTTTGGCAGACACATATCGGATATTAAAGCTGTATTAAGCCAATGTTTGTGGTGGCCTTTAGGAAAACTGGACCTATAAACGTGCGATTGGCAAAGCAATTGTGCGGTTGTAGGTATACATAACATAAATGTGGGTGAATGTGAGGCGGGATCCGGCGGTCTCTGTCAAGTGTAAATGAAATTTACAATTTCGCAGCGTGTGCTAAAAAAGCAGCAAAGCAGCAAATGAAAGGAAAACGTTGTCGGTATTGATTTTTCTTTACAAATTCTGTCTATATGGCTAAACAGAGTCAAGGCATTGGGGCTAGTTAGATAGCGATGTAAGGTCGTGCTAGAAGTGGTGCGAAATAGATGATGCGACAACAAAAGCCGCAGGCAACAAACCAAGCTACACGTGCCATACATACGTACTCGTATGTACACATAAACATACATATTTGGTTACATGTGCATATGTAACCTTAGATTTAACAACTAGTCTGGCACGCGCCCAGAAACGCACTTTCCAGAAACCACCAGGCGGCAGGCGGCAGGCGGCAGGCCTATTAAAAGCATTGTGGCTAAATATAGTCAAGGATTTATGTCAGCAGGTAAGCAAGGTTTATTAGCGCTCGTAAACTCTTTGGTTTAACGAGAATGAAAGATTACTTTCTGAAATGGAAAATGTTTGACTCAAACTTGAGATTTAATCAATGGTGGCGAAACAAATGGAATCAATTTATTGAATAATCGATAATTGCATAACAGTTGTGGAACGTTTGTTTAGCAGTTGCATTTATTACCTAAAAGTTGCTTTTCAAAAATCCTCACTGCAAAGCAGTTACAGTTACTTTTCAGTTGATCTACAGATTTCAATTCTATCGGTGTTATCGAAAGCACTTTGTTGGTTTGCAATAAATGTGCAACAAATTTGTGAGTGTATCAGCAAGTCGGAAAAGTTAATAGAACAAATGTCTTAGCGCATAACTGTAAGCAGGTTAGTCTAGAATAAGTAGAAGTACTTATGCACACGCTGTCACTTGACATGACTAGCTTGGAAGGTGATTACACACGCGACTACACTCACGCACACACACACACACACACGAGCTCATGTGGTAATTATAGAAAGGACTCTTTAACTCGTCCGCTGGCTTAAGGTGTCTTACAAACATATTTTTTAAGATCCAAATACCAAGTCGCTAGTCATTCCTTTAGTGGCTGGCGGGAATCGAAATTCTTTGCATTAGCTACGCCACATACCAATTACGGCAATGAATTCGTAATGCGACTGGCAGCATGACAGGCACTCGAGTGGGTAATGAGTGGGGGTAAAGGCTCAGCTTTCAGGCCGTGTAAAAATAACCATCGATTGGAGTCAACATTTGGCGCTGACGGCTTATGTGTTTCTTTAATGTCCTTGTCCCCAAGGCCTTTGGCTATCCATCGACGTGGCATGTGTCAGAAACTTCAGCCCTATTTGCCATGAAAGTGTCATATGAGTTATGGCTTGCACACATGCTCACCATATCATCCCAGTGAGTAGTGAGTAGTTAACAGCCAGTGAAGTTTAACTGGAAAGCTGTATTTGTTTTATGTGGCGCCGAATAAAGCTCAACTTGTTTGACTTGTTCTGAGTATATTTGCCAAACCTTGAATTTACCCAATACGTAAGTGCGGCTTGGGGGCGATCTTATTCGACTTCTCGCTAATACATTTGGTTAACGTTCTTTGCAGTTGAGCGAAAACAAAATGATAATAAACTAACAATTTAAATGTTTATGATGCGAATCAAAGATCGTAAAAGGCAAACACATGAGTGGGATAACTTTGTGTACTTATTTCATTTCCAGCTTCATTGGCATCTTATTAAGGAAATACAATTGAAAGTTTATTTTGTATTTGCATACGTGCAAAGGTGCGAAATTCATTTAAGAAGAACCGCACATCTAATTTATAATTTATATATTCCTTGTGTTTCAGTCTGCTATCAATAAGATTGATCTGTTTACAACAATGTTGCTCATTATCTCAATCATTGTTTGACTTCAATTTGCAAAAGTTGGCAAGTTATCAGTTGGCAAGAGTTGAATGCCAAAAAGCATTAGGATAACTAGAAATTGGGATGCGCCATCTTCAGTTGACACAGGCGCCAATGAAAGTGACAGCACAAGCGCTTGGGGCATAAAAACAAAGCTGACCCGTTGACACACTCTCTGGTTACTTGAGTCAGAGAGTCCTCGTCTAAGCAAAGTAATGACAGTTGAAAGCCCAATAAGTGTATCTTACCCCAATGATCGTTAGCTTATCAACAAAGCTCTGCCAGACATTCAGGCAGCAGCTGTTTTTCTCTAATAACATACACCATGTCGTATCAGGTGGCTACAATAAAGAAAAAAAATAATGCAAATTCCATGAATTCCCCTACTGTTGATACATGGCTTGATTACATTTTGGGCCTGTTGTGCATTACTCAGCTTAATGTGCTCGTCATTAACTGGTTTGTTTTCGAGCAAAAATTGCAAATTAATCAAAATGTAAAGCTCTTTTAGTTCTAGGCGCCACCTTCAATTGCACAGTGGGCAAAATTATGCATTTTAATGAAAATTGATGGAATATTAATATTGATATAGCTTAGTTCTAGTATCTTTAAACGAGAAATTCAAATAAGCTGTTAAAGGGTTAAAATAATTTTGAACAAGATTTTTCACTCTAACTATTGTTTGCGAATCGTTCTCATCGAGTTTGTTGTTTCATTTTATTTCATTGCTGAAGCTTTTAATCACCGAATCAGAGTCTTGCTGCTTGTTGGTTGCATACTCAAGATTTTTTTTAAAATTATGTTCATCTGATACTTTTCCAACGTGATGATAAATTCAAGCAGTGACTTTTGATAAATTAGCAGGAGAACTGTCCCTTATGCAATGCCTTTAAAAACAACTTAAGCGTAACATATGAGACTTCTTTGGATTTTGATCGAAACACATTAAGTACCATGCTGAATGTCGTAAATTCAAATTAAAAACTTTATGGAGTGCTACTAAAGTTTTTTCAGATAAGACACCTGCAGGAATGTTTCTACCTACTGTCTGTGGTTTCTACCTACTCGAGTGAAGCTATCAAAATTAAAAGAAATTTCAATAGAAGCTGTCGAGTAAAAGTGCAAAGTTGACTCCCCATGAGTTAAGTGTAGAAGGACTGGAAGTAACTTACCGTGTTTGCCAGGAAGTTCTGACTAATAGAAGGAGGGTGGCGTAGTAAAAAAGTTGGCAACAGTAGCTGCCGTTTACTGACCCAGTTAGTTGCGGCTACTGCTGCTGGTGTTCTCCTTTTAAATGCTGCTCATTTGGTGTTTATCTTTAGATTTTGACTTAGAAACGGTGGTTTTGATTGCAATCAACTTGAATGTTAGCTCGTTATGTGGCAGTGTTTGCGTTTTCAATTAAGGGAATTACGTTATTTTGTTGCATAAATTACTCGGGTTCTAATGATGGCCCATCGAGATGTAGGAATTTATTTTTATAAATTTATCGATTTTGGCTTTGGTTAACTGAGGCTGCTTCTGATGGTTTGCTTGGTTCACACCTTTTGCTTTGCTTTGCCAGTTAGCTTGGCTGATTAACATAAATGGCACACACACACAGACTAAATATGGGTTTGGTAATATATATATATAATATAGCATACGTTTTGTTTGGCTAAAAGATACAAAGTTAGTTTTAAATGCACTTTGTTAAGGGTACGGATTGGGTTTAATTTATTTTTTTTTCGTTTGAGATTTTGTTTTGTTTATTCTTTTTGGCTAATTGGGTTCGATTTATCCTTAGGTGGCCACTCATAAACACCCGCAGAGATTCACAACAAAATTGTACTAATAATATTTCGATTAATTGGCAATTGGTTTTTCTTTTATTGACTTTCAGTGGATGTTTGTTAGTTGCAATTTTCTTTGCTTTCAGGTTTCGTGCAGGTTTTTCCGACCGATTTGAAAAACACGTCCGCACTGTGCCACGAGCCAGGAGAACCTGAAAATCAGTACACATTGCTTCATAGGCCTAGACTCGGCTTGACAATTGCCTCTCTCTCTCTTTCTCTGGAACACAAACGCTCTCTTTCACTCTCTTGCGCCGTCGCAACAACCACACAGCGTCCTGGCTGTGTGACATTTACAATGTCAGAGAGAGAGAGAGAGAGTGAGAGAGATTGGGGGCATGAGAGTGAAACATCAAGAGAAAGAGAGAGAGAGAGAGAGTTATACGCTAGTTTTGATAGCCAATGTATGGGGGCGGCTGTAATTTGTTTTCATTTTGTTCTGCAGGAGCCAACTCCTTTGGGGCTCGCTCTTTTGATTTTTTAGTGATGTGATATAAATGTTTTTGTTGCACGATTGGCGAGTCATATGTTGGCATGAGCTGCGCTACGTCGTAAACAATGCGGTATACGACGGCAGCAAGTGCAAGTGGACAATTTATGATAAGTTGTGTTGAAGATATTAAAATATAAATACATTTAAAGCTTGATGGCCTAATAAAGCTGGCAATTTGAAAAGTGACAATGCCTCAAGCAAAGAGTGCTTGGTATTACGCTACTGAAAGTATCTTGAACAAGTGCTCTATTTTTTGATATTTTTGTAATTTGTTGATAATTTGCTGTCAAAAAATTACGAATTAAATTTATTTTTTATTGTTTTTTTTTTTTTAATGTATTTATCTTTATGTCTGTCATTGGAATATCATAGTCATTTTGGCTAGGTTGAACTCCTTAAGACCGAGCAGTATAAATGGACAGACAGTCGGGAAGACTGTTGCTCTTATTTTGGGATATGAAAAGAGACTACTTACTGCTTTGCATGAGGCGAGTGCGTGTGAAAGCACTTAGGCTGCCTTCGTAATGAGCAGTTGCGGTTCACACATCAATCACAGCCTTAGTCGTACTCGTATCATTAGGCCATTCTGGGATTTGTGTTTCTGTTTGTCTCCATCAACAATCTCCATAATGTCTCAATGCTCGAATAATCAGGTGACCGCCCAGCTAGCGACATTTTGTCATGGATGGTCATTACGAGCGCGTGTCTGGCTTTCATAGACATTTGAAAGGCTCATACATTGAGCAGTTCAAATGTTACTTAAAAAGCAATTGAATTTTCACTGCTGACGTAGGCAGAAGTTCCAATCACATTCGGGTTCATCACAGCTTAATTACTGGTTTGTGTCAGATACTTTTTGTTCGTTGATGGATGAACTCTATTGAGTACTATTATTTCGAAGCCATCAAATTATTCAAATGCGCACTAAATGTCGGAGCGATAAATCAATTAGGCTTTGACATAAAGTTGCAAGTTTTTCAGCTGGCGAGTGTCACACTGTCGACCATGCTCGACTTGCTTATTCTAATGCGAAGATTAAAAATAATTAAAATTAAATTTTGTTTTATTATTTGAAAGTGGAGCTTGATTACTTGCTTCACTTTTTAGGACCCTGTAATAAAATCTTTAGTTAGTTTACTAGTGGTTTTGGTGGTGCATTTGCTTAGTGTGCTAGTCGGTGCTATTTAAAGGTGCCGTTCATTAGCCTAGGTAAAGAAACGAGGAGCTGCGGGTTGTGGATAGTCCAGAAGATGATCAGCATTTCTTTCCCCATCATGCTCTCTTTCCCGCCGCTCATGGTCTATCTCCCTCTCCCGTTCTCTGGCTCTTTCCCTTTCTCGCTCCTGGCGATGCTCTGCCTGACAAGGATCCGCTGTGGGCGAGAAACCAGGTGCATGTTGTGCCTGTGGCCAGGGCAAAGGTTCAGCCGAGCCATCATCATAATACTGATCACTGTCGTGTCCAAAAGAGTCCAAATCCTCAGCGGAACTGAGTCCATAAAGTGGATTAGACCGCTGACGAATAAGTCCATGTACAGTGGGTTGTGTATTAACTGTAGCATATCCTGGGCCACGACGTCGGCCCATCCAGATACGTTGTGGTCCTATCGGTTTGCCATTGCGATAGCGGCGCGGCTGCAAGGGATGGGGATGGAGATGAGATTGTCCAGACGCTTCGTCGCTGCACTTCACGCCCCGCACAATGTTGTTCATGTATATCGAGTGGGGCTGAGGTTCCCTGTACTTGGGTCGCGGCCTGGGCATGATCTGCTTGTTGCTCACATAATAGTCCCGTCTCTGTGGTTGCATCATGCCAATGCGTTGCCTTGGCTTGGCGAATCCTTGGCCCTCGTAGAGAATGGGCTCTACATAGTTCTTGACAGGCTTGCGATATCGCGACGGTGGCATCAGTCGCATGTTGGCTGTTAAATGCCAAGTTGGTTATTATGGTGATTATTTTGATATTCTTGCTCACCTGGCTCCTCTGGAGTTGAGAACTGTGGACAGAGATTCGTATCCTGATAATCAGCATCATCACAATCACCGCTGCCCGATGCCATTTCTGTGGAAATATTTTAATTAAATGTTAATTAATGCACTCAATTTAAATCAGCTAAATGAGAGTTGATTTCCATGCAATCCAGCTAACTTGATGAAATAAATGTTTCCTTACTGTAGACAGTGTACAATAGCTGCATGTTCGAAAATCAACATTCTTGACATTTTCAGAGATGTCTCTAAGTGGTTGGTTGAGCTTGAATCGCAAAGTCTTTAATGTTTAACATGCCGAGCATATCCTTTCGAGTGTTTCCCTTTCATTTAGTTTGTCTTGACCTACCTTGTGTTTCACTTTTATTAGCTTTCCCGTCTGACTCCGCCTCCACTTCACTTGCATCTTCCACGCATTCCGGAGTTGTTGTCTCTAATTCATTTGAGTTTATTGCCACTTCCGGCCCTAGTGTGCTGGATACAGAACGTGATTTCAGTTCGCCGACTTCTGTGCTCTGGAATACCGGATGTGCATCACTGGACTGCATTGCGCCATCCAACTTGATTTTGGGCTTGTCTGGCACACTTGGACGACGCCGACCATTCTTGCGCCGCTTGCCCCGGAAGGACTTAGGTTGATTGTTCTTTGAGTAGTTAATGCTTGTGGTGGTCGTCTCTGTCGATGTGGTTGCCGTTGTTGTGGTGCTTCTTCTTGTTGGCTGCTGCGTGGTTGTTGTTTCCAGCTCTGTTGTAGTTGTGGGCTCCTCGGTTGTTGTTGTTGTTGTCATTGGTGTGCTGGTCTCCGTCTTTGGCTCTGGTGTTGTTGTAGTTGGCGGCACTGTTGTTGGCTCTGTGCTAGTTTCAGTTCGAGCTGTGGTCACCGTGCTGGTTGTCGTCGTAGCTGTGGTGTTGCTTTCAGTGCTATCATTACTCAAACGTGGCTGCGGCTTGAGTTTGACCCTCTTCCCTTTCGGCTTACACTTGCGGCCCTTTGGCTTTGGTGTCGTGCTAGTCGTGGTCGGTGCCTGCATGGCCAAGGTAAAATTTGTGCAGGGATCATGGCGCATTAGCGGCATTCTTAGCACAACTACACGCACAAAACATGGATGATCCATAGGCACCAATGGATTTGGGCAAGGCTCAATTGTTGGCTTGGCATAATTGCAGGGTTTTCCGAAATCATTGCACTCTTCACTGTCATCCAAATCCTCATCGAAGAAGTTAAAACTGTCGCTGGCCTCTTCAGGCAGACTGTCCTCACAGGGCACAGAGTTGGCAAACATCATGGGATTCGATCGCTGGCTACGTCCATCACCCAACTCGGAGCTATCCACGCCGAGTATGTTGCGCATCATCTCCAGCATTTGCAGTTCCCGATTGGTCACTGGCGAGCTGAAATCAATTACGGCTTTGAGTTGGGCTTTAGTTTGGCTTAAGCTTGTGTCGACTTACCCAGTGCTTGGGCCACAGAGCAGCAGTACCCATAATATTGGCAACGTTGGCAGCAGCAGCATCGATGAAGTTGTTGGCGGTTTGGTAGTTTCCATGGAAATGTTGTCAGTGCTCGGTCAGCGTTTGGCTTTTGTGTTCTGTTGTGCAGCTGTGGCTGTGGCGGTGGCGGTGGCAGTGGCTATGGGTGTAGCGTCCGCCCCTCTCAACACGTATGTCTAGCAGTTACGAGTACCGCATGCTGCTCGAATGCAGCTCGAACACTGCTCTCACTTTCTGGCAATTGAGATGATCCGCAACGTTTCCCTCGCTCTGCTACACTCCACTTTTTGGGGTTTTCGGTTGCCGAAAATCATAGTTTCTGGTCAGCTTTCTCATTAGAACGTCTCTGATCAGTCTGTCCGTCCATCTGTCCGTCTGTCCGTTGACTGCTCTGCTTTGGTTTCGCTTTCGTTTCGCTACGTGACCGCTGAGTTTGCTGATTTCTTTTGCTTATTTTTCCTATTCCCTGTACGGTTTGCAAATAGCAACAAAGTGGGGTATGCTATGTGGGCACAGAATGGGAGGGTTTTTATATACGAAAATATTCTTTTTTATAAATGTCGGGCCATTAAGTCTAGTCCTTCTGAATAAAGTACCATCATTACAGACTATAGCGTATCTTATAGTCGGGCAATTTTGCTAGCTTTGATATTTTTTCTTGTTGTTGCATTTTGTTTTGATTTCCATTTTTATTCTTGTTGTTTGCATATTTATTTACTTTGTTTTCTTGTTCGCATTTGATGTAACATGTTATTCGCTTTGTTTGAGCTTTACTCATATGATAATCGCTCCCAGATGGAGGTTTTCTATTGACTAGACTAAGTAATTAATGCATGCAGACTGTTTGGAACGACAACAATCTACTGAATCAATTTGTTGTTATTGCCATTTTGTTGTTGCTTGCAACAACACTTGCGCAAGTTCAAAGGGAAGGTAATGGTACACATAGACCAGACATGTCGTAATTGCCTTAATGGTGTTGCTGTTTTGGGATAACACAAGATGGTGTTTCAGTTGGCATAACGTGACGTTTGCTGGGGAAACGTTTAAGAATTAGTTTATTAGAAAACGGAGTCGAGGCGAGATTCACTTTCACTGTTTTGAAACAGAAGCAACAACAGAGATATTACATAATTTAAGTATTGAATAATTTGACAAATAAAGTTAAGTGTAAAAGAATTTCTATATAGCAATTTCTTATTATCATCTTATTATCGAAGGGGATACCAATTTGAATAATTTTCTTTAATATTCTTTGTTTTTAAATGTTATCAAAATGAGTCTACAAAAATCTAATAGACATATGCTGTTTTCTGCTATGTACGTCTAATTATTTTATTAACTATGGTAATAAAGCTCGTCATGCTAATTATCACAATCTAATTTATTGCATCAGAGTGTACATTGTCTGGCTATAAAGATATATAAGTTCACTAGGATTATAAAAAGAGATACTGATGCAATTAGCATGACTATTAAATAAATAACTTTCATATGACGATGACAGATAACAGTTGTATGCCAGAAATATTATGTAGAATAAAGGGTGATTTCTATAACTAGAAACATGCTTCCGAAAATGTACAAGCCTTAAATGTTTAGTCAAAAGAATCTTTGTAAAACGAGTAAATTTTACTTGTTTCCTCGACGATTTTAAGATTTTTTCCACTTGGCCTACTCAAATTTTTGCATAATATGGATGTTAAGTGTCTCCCTATGGGGCGACAGTGTTGCTGACGTCCTGCCACATTCACAGTTGTTAAGTTGTCGCTGTGGAATGTGTGTTAGACAAATGTGCTTGAGCTGTGCCTGCTGTGTGATATTTGTGACCAAATGACTTTAAGACTAGCTGCAGAATATAAAGCAGCAGAGAGGACTCTTTATCATGTATCAAACGTGAACGTTTGATTTAAACCTGGTCGGTATTGTATTTTTAGTCTCAATCAATTTTCTTTGATTTGGTATTATATAGATTTCATGTTGACTTTTAGACAAGATGTATAATAGTATAATAAAATCCCAGTATATGCAAATAATATTCATAGTCAAAGGTCTGTCAACATATCCTTTTTCGACACGCAAACAACTTAATTCTTGGGACATGTCTTTTTGCCACAGGAGGCACAAGCGCAATCAGTATTATGACAACAGTGTCATTTTTCTATGAAAGCACAAATATTATTTTTGAATTCAATATTAAATAGGCAACGGATATAAAAGGAGAGACAGGGAAAATACGTGTCTGGTTGGTGATGACACATAACTCGTCGTTGCCTTCTTTTTGAGGCGCGATTTTATCCATGCGACAGATTAACACGAAACGCGCCTAACAATGTTAATAGAGGCTTTTGGTATCAATGTCAAGGCGGTTGCAGAAGTTGGGGTGTTGCAAAGTCAAGTTGGGGCCGGCAGTTATCTCTTTCTCGTTGAGCAGTCTGAGTAGCAAAAGGTGAATATTGAAAAGATTTTACCACAAGGGGTCAAGTCTATGCTGGAGGTTAGGAAACTTGCTAAGTTGGATGGTTATTGTGAATTGTGTACTGCTTTACAGCGCTTCAATCGTTTAAATTCTGTACTAGCGTCTAGCAGAGTTATGCACCAAGTGCCACTTACATTCCAATTATTCTGCTATAAACAAGGCAAGATATTCACCTTGGTGCATTTACATGTCGAGTACTAAAAGCGAACCTTGCGGCGAATATTTGTACTAAGACCCTTTCAATGTTAAGCATTTAACCGCCAGAGCGTTAAGGAAACAATTTTCCATTACGTAGAATATTGGGAAACACAAGCAGCGGTTTTACCACGACGTTCTTTACATTTGAGAGTGTTTAGCCCTTTGTGTGCATCGCTCTCTCTCACTCTCGCTCTCTTCTGATATATCCTAAACTAGCGGCTAGTTTACCATGAAGCCCCCGATTTGTTAATTTTAATTCGTTTCGTGCGTTTCGATCGAGCGGTTGCAAATAATTATACTTATCATTTGAATTTGAATAATTTATTTTTTTGGTTTTACAAATTAATTGGTTTTATTAATTAGTTTGTGCGTGTTATCAGACTACAAGTGACTAAATACAGTGTCTACTTTAATTTCAAAGGCAATAATAATTAATTCGCATTATAAAATTCATAATTATATAATGTTGTTCATTATTAACATTCCAATAAATAGCTCATATGTAATATACAAACGTATTTATGTTCTAGATTTACTCATCATTATAAATAAATTTTAATGCTTGAACCACTTTCATATGCAAAAGTTTTGGTTGGCCGTTAAACTCTGTACTATAATTGTGTCAGTGTATAACTGCACCTGTGCCAATTTGCTGCAATTAATTAGAAAACATAAAAACAAAATGTACAATATCCCTAGATTTTCTCAAAAGTGCAGCGAATTATTATTAGCCTGAAACTGTTTCAATGGCTGTCTATTTTGGGCCTTTTCTTGCGTTAGGTTTGACATTACGGCCATTTTATAGCTACATATATGCTAAAATATAAACTAAATTAATTTAAAAGAAATATAATTATTTTGCATAGCTAGATTTAAAATAATAAAGAAAACAACAAGGGTTTTAAGCGATTTTTCAATTTCCTTTATATTTTGACAGTATTTCAAATATAATTTGAAAAATTTGACTTGTAGCTGCTGCTCGTTTTCATGTTAGTTTAATTACCAAATTTAAAAACTGCATCTCTTAAAGTATTGGGGAACTTGGAGTTGCTTTAAAGCAGCTCAAGTCGACTCGCAGGTCACAAAAAGAGTGTGACCCCATTACAAATGTAATGGCCTTCCCGTGGTGTTCCCTGAGTACCGATCAATGATCGGTAGCTAATGCGAGCGGCGAAGTACTATATTTATAAATATTTAAAGCAAATTTATAAATATTACATTTATTACACAACCTAGTTTGGTCAAAATATAACGAGATTTTTTCCCAATAAACTAAAATTATAATTTATAGATATTAAGTAAGAAGTGATTAACTAAGGGACCCAAGCACTGTCGAGCATATTGATTGTTTCAATTGCCTCAACTGAAGCATGTGACATTCATTATAATTGAGCGTAATGCTGTAGAGGATTATCTCAAGAGCTTTGCTGTTTGGATTCCATGGTGCAGCACTGAGAATTATTAGTTTAAGAATACTCAAATGCGATTAATTAACATTTTTAATCTTTGTTTTAAGTAATGCCACGTATTCATCTGTATAAGACTGAAAGAAGTGTGTGTAAATGCTTGAAATACTCAGCGGGAGCATCATGTAAACATAAACAATAAAATATAAAATACAATAAAATTCTATAAATATAAACAATATAAATTAAAACTTGTACAATTTTTGAAATATATAAAAATTATGCAATTTTCAATGGAGTAATAATACACTATAAAAATGTGAAAAATAAATTTAAATATATATTTTTATTTGCACTAATATTATATTTTTATTAAATATCTTTAAGAGATATGGTAGGAGATAGCCCAAAGACAAGTATTCACTGCGATTCCTGTATGGATAACGAGAAATTACTGGCACACATAAGAGGTGACATTTCCTTCTATATTACAAATAAGAGATAATAACATTTTGTTTTCATATTCCAGATACGATGAGGCAGGAGATGGCGATATTATCGGGTAGTTTACGGCATTAATTTTTAAATTTTGATACTGAGTATGTTGTGCTTTTTTAAATTGCAGATCAGTTTCAAGTGCTCTTCAATGAGTTTGAGGAGCAGAAGCAACTACTAAGACAAATTGTAGGAAGAGATAGCTCCTCTAGCCTAGGGGATGGCGATGAATCCCCATTTCGAACAGCGGTTCGACCTCCACGTCGCAAACCCAAGCAATCGAAATATTAACAAAGTATTTTCAAGTTAAAAGACACCCTGCCAAGAACGGCACTCGAAACCCAAGACTTTTCAATAAATTTAAAAATGCTTAATTATGCTTAATGCCATCCATATTCAAGCACAATTTAGAGTTATTTATTTCGCACACTTGTTGTTATAAATGAACCATTTCATTGTAGAATTCCGCACATAATATAAATGTTGAATTTCCGATTACGATAATTTAATAATGTTACAATATTAAAATACATAACAATTGGATATTAAATTGATTTTATTTTAAAAGTAATATATAGATTTCTATGGGTACATCGATTGAGTTCAATTGCGCTCAACTAATAGATACCAGTTGGCCATTTGATTGGGCAACATCTACAGCTGGACAACAGCACACACTTATGAAATGCTAAATTAATTAGTGGTCCATGTAGTTGGTCATGGGTACCTTCTGCAACAGTCTGAGATTTCAATTAGGCCCAGCGGTTGTGCCTAATGAGCACAATTGAAACAACAAATATTGAGATTTGCTCAAATGTATTCAATTTAAAGCCCTTGTCCTATTGGCTTGCTCTGTTCTATTCAGCAATGCTTGTAAGCAAAAGTCGGTTTTGTGGCTTTCATGTCTTGTAAGACTGCTTCTAATAATATGTAGATTCTAAGTAGTTAGCATATTTTGGCAATTAATTGGGGAGTTCAAGAGATAACATGTGCCCAAATAATTAGTTAAGTCAAATATTAACTTAGACATTACTAAAATAAATAAGTGAAATGTTTGGAAATATAAAGGAATCTTCAAAAAATACTTCATCATGACTCACTTCGTGAAAATTAGCATCAAATAACACTATAATGATGACAAGGTAAAGGTTTAAAGTTTGAGATCTGACAATTATTAGCTAGGTACCAGAGTGTTCACTTATGTTAATCGATATTCTTTTCAATTGTATTTTATTTGCTGTTGTTACTTTTACCAATAGTTGTGTTCAAAAAACACAACTTACTGTATACCATTTATTAGTGCGTATGCTTAATATCAATCATGCGACTTATGCACTTCTCTAATTAGTTGTAAATCAATTGAACTGGACAGACAAATTATTTCAATGTGCTCGCAGTTGACAACACCCAAACCCAAGCAATGCCTTGGGTGTTGACTTGGGTGTTGTGGTTGCTTTCACATAGCTGCTGATGGCCACAGACAGCACCAGAGACATTAGATATGGCTGTTTGAATTGCATGCATACAGGAAATGCCAGTTATGCCAACTGGTCGAGCAAGCGAGCAGCTTCTTTGACAGTGTGCGAGTATAAGAACATAGGATAATGATGGTCATGCTCGTTATTCCTTAGGCTTCGGCTTTGGCTTTGGCTTTCGATTTTCCTTTAGCATTGGGCCTTGGGCTTTGATGTCGTTGATGGTTGTGGAAGACGAAGCTGTTCTTCGACATGCACTCGCAATTGTAGTCAACTTGCAATTTGCCACACTTTAATCAAGGGTAAAACATAAATGAACACGAATGCTTCTATGTACATACATATAGATTTGTTCCTATCAAATGGAAAATAATCTTTATTTGGTTTTATTCGTGTTATTTGTGACTTGTTTTGGAGGGCGTTGTAAAAGTTTATGGTTATCTTTGTGTGCGAACGAATTTTATGTCTGTAATTTGTTGTGCTGCTTTCCATCGACTTTTATGGCGTGACATTTGGCTTTGAGCTAAGATAAGATTCTAATTAGGATATCGTATGGGAATACAATCAATTACGACTGCCAGCTGTTGATTCTGAATTTCAAGAATTCCAATTAAATTTTATTCGTTGAAAGTATTAAAATAATTCTGCAGAATAATTTTGCTCATGCATTTTATGAAGTCTTGGATGGAAACAATAAATACAGAAAATATATACAATGCTTCAATTGCTGTCGAAATTTATGCGAGTTCGTTTCGTATTCGATTTTCTTGCCCATTGTGGTACTTATAAGCAGCAGATACTCTGCAGTTTAACAAAATTTCAAGCTCTTTTGAACTTTGCCTACGCGGTATTTAAACAACAATAAAGTCTAATGTGTGGACAATTGGAGTAGAAAAGTCATGTAGATAGGCGGAAAAGTTTCTGTGCCTGTTTTCGAGACAATGCGCAGCAGAAATATGAAAATTAGGTTGACTTAACTTTTGCAGACAAATTACGTGCGAAGCACAGAAATGACTTTTAATAATTTGCTAACCAATTTCTCAGCAAATAAAATGGGCAATTTTAAGCAAAAGCAAAACTTTAGTGTGAACAATTGTCGCTAAGTAAGCAATGTTTTCAAAAGAACATGACGAGAAACTTGGGGTAAATAATACCAATTTAATCTTTGGCCATTTTTTGTTGTTGTTAACAAAATGTTTAGTTTCCTTATGCAAAAGCTTGCCTGCTGCGGACCAAATGGTTTTGGCAGCCAACAAAAGCATATCACACAGGAAGTTGGTGTGTGTGTGTGTGTATCTATTCTAGGATTATACTACATATATAACATATGTATATGTTGGCTGGTACTATGCAGTGCAGAAACTTGAGTTGCTTGGAAATGTAAAGTGGGTGGCAGATAGATAACGGTGCTGTCATATGTCTGCTTTATGCAAAAGTTTAAGCTCGACGTTGTCTTAAGGATTTAAAATTTTAGTTATTACACGTATGTCACAAATATTTTGGCAGCTATAACATAGAACAAACAATCAACGTCGCTGGCTCCATTCAATCAGAACGTACGAAATGTTTGTTTGCGGATGTTAGTTAGCACAAGCACATGAGTTGGCCAAGTCTTAAACGAGACGATTACTTGGCCAGCAAGCTGTCGATAACAGAGCGATGAGAGAGCGTGAGAGAAGCCAAGGGTCTATAATTTATACTCGTATGTAAGCTCGTTTCGTTTGATTATGCAGCTGTCACAAGAGTCCATGGTAGTACGTGCTGTTCTGTATATTTAACATGCTAGGGAATTTTAATTCAATCCATAGGGTCTAAGGATTCATGCGCCCCGTTTAACTTGGGGTTGCGCATGGCTGACCCGGTCATGCCACCGGACGCAGCATACAGCATATACCATATAGCAGCATACAGCGTTGTCACGACGTGGCTACAGCCTTACTTACCTGCAGCATCTCATTGCAGGCAAACAAATGCAGACGTGCCGAGCTGCTCAGCTTGCCGGACTTCTTTGGCATCCAGTCCGATAGGGTTTCCCTTTTTTTCAGCGCGTGGAGAAACAAATTGTTGTTAAAGTAGAATGGGGCACACGAAGCCAGCATTGTTAATGAAGCTGCTTGTCATCACTTTAATTGCATATGCTTGTGATGTGTAATTTATGCATAGGCACACAGAATATTTTCCAGCAGAGTTCCTACTGTTCGAAGGGTTAATATGGAAATATTCCACTTTTTGAACGCAGCTAGAGTCGTAACATATACTCTAGGCTTATCAAACATTTAGTTTTGAAATAGCTCATACTGAAACAAGAGCTTGAATAAATAATTACTGGGATATTTCTAAGGCACTATTAATATTTTTAATCATGAACATACTAGTTATCAGACTAAGCACTTTCATTATCAATTCCTTTCAACATTTTCCTAAACAAGGGGTGTGTCTGAGTCTAAGCAAACCCGATTTTTGTTCTGCCCGGTGCACCCAGAACTAGCTTTAGTACTTCTCGATTGCAACAGCCAATGTGTTTGGCCAATTTCGTTACGGATTTGTGAATATTGAGTAGTTGTTGTACACATGCCAAGTAAAGGGCGAAAGGTAGCATTCGATATGGACAATAGAGTGTGCATTGCTGTTGTTGTTGCTCAAATTAGAATAAACTGCTAGCTTAGATTGATCTTAAACTTCTCTACACTTATCTTCAAATACATATTTACTTTATTTTGTGATTTAATTACAATTGCATAATTGCACATCTTTGACTTTACTTTGCAGTGAATTTAACTAATTAGTTTTGCGTTTGCTCAGCAAGAATTAATATGTTTATCTTCACGCTTGCCAGTTGATTTCCATTTGGCTTTTAAGATGAATTCTCATTGGCTGCATTAAGGCTTTCAATTTGGAGCTAAGCCAAAAGGTAACTGCAAATATAGAATACATTTTCAAATGTTAACTAAAGTGTTGCCTTGATGCCTTCTCACAATTTGCAGTGAATTGAAAATATTAGCTGTTATCCATGTCAGAATTTCCCAACTTTGCTTAACAGAATTTTTATGTGCATAAGAATTTCCTACTAAGTCAAAACGAATTAACTCAGAAGTTATGTTACCTTTAATTTTCCTCTAACAACATATGTAATTTGGACATAATGCGAGTATTGTTAAGAACAATTTTTCTTTTTTGTAGACATACAATATTGACTAACAGAGTTTTCCTGTAGCATAATAATGGGATATTTTTAGAAAATTTACCTTTCGTTTTCCTCGGTCAATTATTTCACTGTTAACAATTTGAAGAGCTGCTTATTGTCATGATGCATAATAACCCATATATATGCAACATAATGTATATAATATAATCATAAACAATTTTTATTTTCCTAAACATAAATTTGTAAAATAAAACATAATCTATTCATAAGTGTATTTACTGGCTAAAATACGTGAGAAAGGTTGATCAGAAGTTATGCTGTTTAAGATAGCTTCAGAAGTATCCTACGAGTTTTGAACGTGCCTTGAAATTGATATCCTTATTTAATGACGACTTTTCACCTAGCCTAAATTGGGGTTAAAAGTTGCGGCTAGCAAATTAGGCTTGTTCAGTTTCCAAATCTATATTTAAATGCCAAAAATGTCTGGGCCACAAAAGTTGCCACAAATCAATTTCAAATTCTCGTCGAATTTGGCTTTGGGTCAAAAGCATTTAACACACACATGCACACTCCCATAGCCAAGGGCCAAACATGTTGTAAGGTCAGTGGGGAATTTGTTCAGTTGAACTTTGTCTAGGCGAAAAAGGCAAAAGTTTCAAGCTGTAACAGCCTCAGCAGTGGAAGCAGCTTTAATTTTCCTAGATTTTATTATTCGTACTGAAAATACAAATTTAATTCATTTTTCAGCAACAAAAAAAAAAAAACATGTAAAGTTTCAAATGTTGAAACTTGTTTTGTTTTGCTTCAATGAGTTTCAATTCATTCAAAATGTGGGTGTGAATGGCCTCTGGAGTTTTGGTTTTGAATTTCAATATATGTTTCTGAGTTATTTAAAAATAATTTCAACTTCATTTCATAACTGAAATCGTGACTGAGTTTTGTTATAATACTCTTATGATACGTTTGTAAGAATGTAAAGAAAATCTAGTTGTAACTTGCAGCAAAGTTAAATAATATCCTCAACTAACTTGCTGCCTTTAATAAAGTTAGCTTCACTGTATTTATTTTGTGCCGGGCTTTTCTTGTGGATAACTCATACTTCATGTGGGACATGAACATTGACAAATTCATGCTTTCAGTCGAAATATTGGTTTGTTGTTTCCACACTGGCTATGATTTATTAAACACTTTTAGTTCAAAGCGCCCGGCATTCATTTATTTCTTGGATCGCTAAAGTGCAGTAATTTGTAAGAGTTACAGATGTTTAATCATTTCACACATCGTACACCGAATCCCAGTCCGACTATGCCAAAATACATGCAAATCGAATTGAAGTACTCGTAGTTATTTGAGGCACATATACTATAGACTGTGTAATCCAATTTCAATTGCTTAATCCACCGTGACTGGCACTTTATCAGAAGTTAGAAGATGTCGGTGCCCCGTTGGGTTGTCAGTTGGCACTTTGGTTTGGGTTCAGAGCACTTGTAATACTTAAATTTTCTATTCAATTATACAGGCACACTCAAGTTTACATACAAATCTGTCAATATATCCCATTGCAATTCGAATTTGAGTTGTAAAAGTTTGTGTTGAAATTGTTTACTTGAAATTAAAATGAGAATTGAAGATTTTGCCCTGCACATATGTATTTGATTAGGCTTAAAGAGTATTATCTTAACAAATTTAAGTAGACAAAAGAAGACAAGTCCTGACAGATAATGCTTTACACGAATGAGAATACGATGTATTGTTCATCTCCATATTAATTTAAATTTTACTGACCGAGCGAAGGAATGTGTAGTCTTACCTTTCAATTAACTCCGCTTTTTTACAGCAGAGAGTAGCATTGCAGCAGACTGTGAATGAACAAACAATCCCCATGCAGTTGCCATCTTCTTGTGCTCATATCATGAGAGCGCAGCATGGATGCTCTGGCGTTAACTTATTTACATAAAATACACATGAAGATGTATAAAGTTTTTTCCATGTGCTACTTAATGATGTTTCCTGCACATTTCTGCTGTTTATAGGGCAGTTGGCAATGTGTTTTTAATACATTTTTAAGTTTCGTATGTGGACAGAGACGTACAGATGATAACAGAGAGGGTAAAGAGAAAATTAAATTACACTTTCGTCACTTTGTAGGGAAGGGTGCTACCAAAGGCGACCTATTTCATGGGTGTACGAGTATGCTGAGTGCATATTCCTTTCGGTTTATTCTCGACAAGATTAACAGCCAAGTTATTATGCAGCGAGCAACATTGTGAGAAAGAATTTTATATTGGCAACTTACCTACGTTAATTTATGGGTTTCCCCTTTAAGGAATTTATTCATTTTTACTCATTACTCTGAGTAAAGGGAATTAAGTCTAGGTTTGGATAGTGTGGGTACTATTGTAAGAGAAATACTTTGCAAATATTGCATGCCAATTTGATTTATGAAAATGGATTTACAGCAAGTAAAATGTTGAACCACAAAGAAGTGGAATAAACTGCATAAGCAAAGTGAAATAATTGGTGGATCGAAGTGCAGTTGGCATTTGGATTTTAGCAGTAAATTAGTAATAGTAATGTATGCAATAGGAAATACAGAAAAACTTTCTACACTCTCGTACTCAATCAGAATTGCAATCAAAACAACAGTGAAATATCATTTGAATCGGTGCTCGACAATTTCAACCAGCTGTGTCAATCCCCAAAGTACAACTCACAACTCAATACCTTATTGAGAGTTGACGGTGTGAGAAACTTGTTTGGCATAACACGTGCAGGCGAAAAGTGTGCACTTCAAGTCTAGTTTGTTGTTTGTTTTTTGTTGCTGTTCTTGTTTTCACAACAACAACATACACACAAATCTCGTCACAGCTGTCAAGCAAAGAAATTTCTCACGCTCAGAACTCTTTCAACCGCAGAAAAAATAGTTGCCGACTTTACTTATATTTATTTGAGTTTTGAAATTAAAGACCTTGCTTAAATATGTCAAAATTACTTAATCTTATTAAGCTTCAGTAATATGAAAAAATAAAGTAAATTGTAGTAAATTTTTGTATAAAGTTGTTCTTTAAGGGATTGTGCTTTAGTTTTTTTGTAGCTTGCCACTCAAATGTGAAAACGGCCAGGGATAAAAGGTGAGCGACCACACCGCAAAGGCACGTGCCAGGGACACATGCCAAGCGCTAAGACATTACAAAGTTTTAGGGATACTAAGCAGGACAGGACAAACGAGAGTATAGTACTAAGTAGAGACAGCGATAGAAGCAGAGCAAATGGAAAGTCAAGAAATAAGAAAGCAGCTTAAGGATACCCCAAAAGTCGTAAAGCCGACTGCTGTCACCTGGCCAAATTTAAAATCCTACAATACTCCCCTCGCGTCCTGTGTCCTATGAGAAAAACAATGTTGCATACTTTTATGGGCTAGCGCATCAAGTAATTGAATTTTTATGCCCTTACAGTTATTACTCGTATTCTTACATAGTTGCTTAAAATTCAAAAGATGCCGTCAGTTGTCTTCCACTTTATGCCAATTTCCATAATTTGACAATTCTTGCCTCTTATTAACCGGCAGACAAATGCCTGCAATTGCAATCATGGCTCCAAACTTTTTCTTTGCACCCTCGGGAACTTATTATCCCCAGACTTTAAGAGCTACTGTTGTCACCTAATGAAATGAATGCTACCTAAGTTGTCAGCCCATCGAAATGCATACAAGAAGGTGACAAACTAATGTAGAAAATAAATAATCAGATGAATTTAAATTAGAGTATGGACTTCTTAAATTTGTTCTTAAGTAATTTCTCTTGTGGTCAAGCTATGTCGAAAAGGGAGGAGATTGCACAATTTCAGTTTATAATCAATATAATTTTTATTAGTATTCAACCCAATGATTATTACTGGTGAGTCATCTAATCCGATTAATTAGTCATAATATCAAGCCATGAGCACATGAACATAAACACACTCTACAGCTTATTTGTGCATCTAATATTGAAACGTGATATGCCTCCTGCAGTGGCAGAGGATTGATTCAGAAGTGTAAATTGACTGTAAGCAGTAAATTGATGAAAGCTAATGCCAAGCACACCTATAATTAATAATCCAAAGGCTTGTCTGTTCATCATCGTAATTACAGAATTGCCAATGCACATGTGTTTATCGAAGTAGATATTAATTTGGGAGTAAATGCATCAAGATATACTGTAATCTTAGACAAATGGAAATATGCATAAAGATCGCTAGGTATTATTGCTTTAATGAAGATAATTATTATTTATTTAGCTGCATTCAATTTATTTAACTTAGGAATAATATTATTACATACTATCTTTGTCTGCATTAATTCATAATTTTAATATAAATTACTCGATAGTTTGCTTTAAGTGCTATGTGTGAACACTTTCTACGGAAGTATAGTTTTGATATGAAAATTATGAACAATTATTTTTGTAAGTCTTTCCATTTTAAAACTGTTTAATTAAGACATTAAGAATTAATAATTTAGTTATGTTAAAGCAGAAACCATTTTAAAGGCAGCTTCAAAAAATGCTTGGCACATTTTGGGAATCCGAAAATGATGAAGTTTTCACGTTCAATTAAAATTATAAATAATGAAAGTTCGTAGTATCTGGCCAAAATACAGCCTGCCTTACTAATCCTCTACTGCGCCAATGGGAAGGGATTTTTTTTTTTATTTTATTACTATGTGTAGTATGCCTTAAGCTTTACATACGAGTATTAAAACAGGATACAGGAAATGGTGCACTTGCCCATTTTATGATAATAAGCTTTATGAACATTAGGAATTTTAGTGAAGTACTTTGGAACTTTAGTTGGTCTTACAAATGATTTGCTCATTGTGGATAGCAAATCTTTGAAATGTGGAAATCAACCAAACAATATTTCTCTATTGATTTTTACACATTTATGCAATACATTGAATTGAATTTGTCTTGCAATCATTCGTAATTTTTTTCTTTTCAATTGTTGATGCAATTGAAGTATTTTCTCCGCTTTATTTTGTTGTTTAACGCTGTTATATTCAGTGACAAACTGTGGCCTGAATACAAAAGTCAACTTAAAAGAATTGCTTTCATAAAAGCGACAAGCAAAAAGTGAGACAAAACTGTTATTTCACGCTCAATTTCAAAGCGCTCATTCAACTTACAAATGGAAACGGACTAAAGGAAAATTTATCTGAGTTTTTTATGCAACCAGCAGCAGGATATTTGTGTGCATTTTATCAAGCGGACAGCCTACGCCTCATTGAGGCCATTAAAGCCATATAACCAAACAACGACGATAACGTCAACAGTTCAGTTCAATTTTAGTCGATGAAATCAAATAAGGACGCAGAAAGATAGAACAAATTCTAGTCATCACCAATTGAAATCAATATACCTAAGGATTGATACTCGTAAAATCGAAGCATAGATGCAGTTTTGTTTTTTTCTCTTTTCCTCTTTGAAAATAGTCATTTCTGTCAGATGGGCATCAACCAACACCAAGCAGTCAGTGAATAATGTGTTTTATTGGATACTAGGAGCAGGCATCAACTGTAAGTGCTGGACCCTGGTAATTAGTGGCAAATTTAATTTTAATTTATTTAAATTACTCGAATATTTGCCACAAAGTTTGTAACTCAAAGTGTCTCTAAATTGTTGTACTTCCACAAGCTATGCATATAAAAGCAGAAGCACTTAAATATTCCCAACAGGCAGACCACGCATTAACAGATTTGATGTGCATTTCTCGCCTTGAGGAATTCAACAAAGAGTCATGAAATTGGATTGGGTGTGAGGCAATGCTGGCTATTCAAAATATTTGAATAATATATATTTTCGCTAACAACTGTAAGGGCTCGATGTGAATAAGCAAGTGAAAGTTTCGCCATTTCTTTGGTGAGTGATGTGTAAGGAAGCTGCGGAAATGCTTAGCAGCATGATAATAAAAGACGACCTTTTAGAACTTCTAATGCAATTGACAGACCAAAAATGTGGTTCAAAGTGCAAACTTCAGTGCACCCCAAAAAGAATTTATATAGTATTCGTCCTTTCATGTATACTCGTACATTGTATAAGCAAATGCTAATTTCACAATTATGTTCATTATGATTCATAATGATTTCCTTTTACTTATCGTTTTCAAGGACTCAGCAAAAGTGGCGCCGGCAAAACAAACAACAGCTTCTGCAGACTTGAAGAGTTTTTAATGTGTTTGCGCGAAAGCATTTAAAACAACCATAAAACGAATAAAAAGACTTTTTATTGTCTTTGTTCCTATTGAGACTCGTTTCTTAGACATTTACCCCTGAGTATTTTTTCGCACTGTTTTCGGTCTCTCTTCCGCCTCGTCTGCCCTTCTGAATTTCTGAGGCTAAGACAAAGGAAGTGTTAATTAAATTAAAGAAAAAGTGCTGTAAGCTTGTAAAGTGTAAGCAGAAAGGCACAAATTGTATGTATATTTGCGATTATGTTTTCTAAAGCTATTGATAATATTGTTGATTATTTATTGAGGGTAAAGGACCTATTATTTTTAAAATGATGTGTGCAGTATGTTAATTAGTGTTTCAATTTCTCTAGCAGCTTAATTTATAATGATTAATGTTTTCACATTCTCAGTCGATTTCATTCGAGTTCAAAGCATACACACAAACGAAATAAATTGATCCAAAATCGCTTGAATTTGACTTAGGCTCTTAACTATATTGAATTTGGATTTAATGCCTTTTGGCATTGAAATCATAGGTATTAATTTATGTGGGGTTAATTGTATTGATGCAATAGGATTAAATGCGTCACAAGGATCAAGGCAACACAGCAACCTCACAAATTCTATTATTGAATCTTTTGAGCAGATAGTTATTATGGGGATGTTTGCGGCAAGAAATTGTTAAGCGTATTAACTTTTTATGCTTTATGCAAATTTTAAATACATTATTCAAAAGAATTTATGGGAGTTATAGAAAGCATTCTTTTAATTCATTGAACGAATTTTATCGTTTTTTTATGACTGCAAAGTATTGTTGGCTGTTGGTTTTTTCTTTAAGTATCCATTATTGATGGTTGCTTCATTATACTTAAATTTGTTGGCTTTAAATCACTCTTAAAGTTATTTTGTTTTATTCTTACTTTAACAGTTAATGTAAATCATTATTTATACATACATTGTAAATATATTATGTAATGCAATAATGGGGAACATCGTGACATAAATGCAATTAAAAAGCATTTGCAGCCATTAAACTGCCATTTTGTGTTATTTTTATTGGGTTATTCCCTGAGGCCATTAAACTCATTAAATTTGACACTCTCCCTGGTTCTGGTTGTCAGTTTTTCAGTTTTGCTATGAGTGTGCACATTCACTTGCTGACCACCTCAATGTCTGTCGAGTGAGTGTCTGCATTTCAGTTGGTGATGTGATTAACGTTCCTGGGTTTGTATCCTTGTCAATTGCTAACGCCAACTCGAACTGCTGATCAGTGTGTTAATCAAATGTCAATTAAGCACCGGGATTCACAATGGTTGCTAACCACAAGTCCGCCACTATGACTGCTATTGATTTCCGAGCCTGGCTTCCTGCTGCTTATTTCAAATTTCAGCGTAAATTTGACTGCTTATAACGTCATTTCCTTTATAGTTGTATAAATCTAGCGGGGCGTTTGTGAATATCTAATTATCAAATGATTGACCACTGATATTTATTTTTTAATTAAAACTACGACGAGAAATAGTAAGACTTCATTTATTTTATTTAATTGTACTTCTACACAAAACTTCCTAACTATTCATTTATTTAGGCCGCACTAAAAAGGTCTTACTGAATGTATTATTGTGCGATACAAATCGCTAACAACAAGCTTCAACTTGCCATCCAAATTGCTTATTTATCTTATGTATGTTATGTGTTTTCTGGCCAGTGTGCAGGAGTAAGTCCATGACCTACTTAGTCTCAGGAGACAGGCTTAGATTAATCCTATTGTATTATACTGTACAATAGCCAAGTCATGCGGTTGTCTCAGTGGCTGTTTATCCTCTGGATTGGTAATTCGGTTTGCAGCAAATTATTTGTTGCCTTTCGCAAATAAAACACAAATCGAAAGTGGCGAAAAAAATATGATTTATTACCCCAGTTGGTGTGGGCTACTTATGTATAAAGAAATGTGTTATACAATAGCTATTTATGATGGTGAAAATGATGAGAGTAAATGTTGATTTCGTTAGCTTTCGACTTAAATATTAAAGCTTACAAACAGTTTCCCATTTTCAGAAATAATGAATTAATTAAAAAGTCATTTACAGTCAGGTGTATGAGAAATAGGTTCATAAGTTTCTTAAAAAAAAACACACTCAAAGTACATGGTCGATGGGTCTCCCAAAGTAAAATATTTAGATTATACTTGTTGAGCTTGCCGGGAACATGCCAAAATCAACAAAAGCACGAAACCCTACTGAATTTAGTAAAAGCACAATTTTCATTTTTAATTAAATTAGTATTTATATTTATTGAAGTAAGAGTTACAGAAGTTTTCTCCATACAAATTCGCAAAAGTTAATTAAATTTATCTGAAAATCTCAGGCGCTCTGGCGATAATTGAATTTTAGAATTTAGTTTTTAAATTCAATGCAATAAATAAATGCATAAAGTATTATTTTCCATAAAAAAAGAACAATCATGTTGCCCGCTTATTTAATTAATTGTTGTACTCTACAGCCAACGTAATTTAATTAAGATATAGTAATTTTATTTCATGCAGTAAAGGTATGTCAAGCAATAATAATATATAATATTTAAAGTGTAATAAATAATATTTCTAGAGGTTCCTTTTTTATTAATTATTTTGACTACATATTATTTTGGTAAAACAAGCTTAGCTTACTGCTTTTTATGTATTCTTCAGGCTGAGTATTTACGTCGATAGAACATTAATGACTAACTTTTATTAGAAATTGTAATAATGCTTATAAGATTAAGTATGTTGTTATTAACTTTTTTTATTTTCCCAATATTTTCACAATTTTTAGAACCGACTTAACATCAAACTACCCTGTAAGGCAACTCTCAGACACAATCCACACAGGACAAGTATTCGCAACATGTTGCAGATTCGAAAGCGCACATTTAGATCTGCTGTTGTTGCAAACAGTTTGTTGACAGAGGACTGTCGTTGTAACTGAAAATAAAAATAAATTTTTAACCATAAAAACAAATCTGGCGCTGGGGCAATATGGCTGCTGGGACTCTCAGAGACTTGACATTAATTATACTTATTTAGCAAACTTGTAACTTAGCAGAAAACCCTTTTTTACCCTTCTTTGAATGGGCCACGTGTATGCCGCTTTTTGTGGGTAGATACATTAACAAATTGTCGACTTTTCTAGGTAAGTGTACTGCTGTCGCATAATATGCAGAGAATCTTATAAATGCTGCCCCAAGGATTAAATTAGTCCTTTTATTTATAAAGGAGTAAGCTCTAACCCCAAGATTCAACACATTTAAGTACTATGGTTTGCTTAAAATCTGTTTCAAGCTGATAGGCCTTTTAATATAAGTAGACTTAAGCTAAAAATTGATATTAAATAACTTAAACTTTAGTCAGTTTATATTTTGATTAACTATTGCAATTATTATTCAAACATTATCGGAAAATTTTACTCATTTCACTCGATTTCACACAGTCTTGGGATTCAATATTAAATTTTTACGAGTCTTATAAATGACTTGTCTTAAATCTTTCCTTAAAGCTTATACAGCTATCTCATTAGTTTGCCATGCCAAGCACGTAAGAAACTGTCGTCACACTTTACTGTCTGTACAACACATTTTCTTTGATGTAATCTTCGATTTTTTTTCATTGACCTTTCACTCACAAATTTAAAACTAAGTTTATTTAGCGCTGTTTAAATTTCAAGAAAATATTGTGGAATATTTAAAAATCTACTGCTTAAAACATATTTTAGTGCTATAAAACCATGCCCTCTTAAGTCCGCTGAACTTTTTGAGAGCTTTTTGGTTATTGTTTAAAGTTCACTTTAGGTACTGTTCACTTTATTGACCTTTTTTATCATGAGTGTCACAGGTTTGTCAACGCCTTTTAGGAGTTTTTTTGATGCGGAAAAGTGTTTTTGACCGTTGGGAGGAATTCGCTGGATCTAATGAAGTTTTCAGTTCAATAACTGTCAGTTTGGGCTCGCTGCAATCTTTGCCAGCTTTTAGAGCAGCTTAGGATCTACACATAAACAACATAAGGAAAGCAGCGGGACATGCAGAAAAGTGAATGTCAACTGAATTTCAGCTTAAAGCTTTTGAATTTTGAAAACTAGAAAAAGCAAATAACTTGTGTGCCGTCGCTATGAGAGTTGTGCATTCATTTTTGGTCGCAGTATATGTAGAAAGTTGCATACTTTTATGCGATCTCTCTTCTACATGCTCTCACGTGGCATAAAGTAATTGAATTCACATCAAACTTCAATGACATTTTAATGAACATTTTTAGCTATGCTTCTGTTCTGTTGACAGGCTTTTTCCCAGGTCTTTCGAACAAAAAAAGCCCCAAAAACAGCTTGTCAACTACCGAATCGAGGGAAATGCAAACAAATGCACTAATCCTATTCTCTATCCTGAGTGTCCTGTTGTGCTGCATCTGTTCATGCAATAGCTACTTTTCGAAAATATACAATGATGCAACACGGTTGAATGGTAAAATATTTTGCCAAAATATTGGATTATATCACGAATTGCACATGTGTTTAGGTTTTAAACAAAAAGCATTTAAGTCAGAAACAACACGCTGATATTAATACTTATTTAGCTCTAATATGGATATTAATTTTTGATTTATTTTAGCTAATTAATATTTATCCAATTATGTTTACAAACTAATCAATGTCGGTCTTAGATTAATATGTTTGGGGCATAACCAATCAATGAAAATATTATTTTTCGCATACTTACAAGCATAAATTAAAATAACATAACAAAAATTTAATTTGAATTTGTCTACACGTCAAAATTGTCGACTAAATGCTAAATCGAAATTTACATTTTTAAATTCATTTATTAATTTATATTTCAAATAATTATTTTTTTAAATTTAATTGATATGCAAAACTCTAGGTAAGCTAATATTAAATTTTCCATATCTTTAAAACAATTTAATGCCGTTTGAAATTTATGGAAATGTATAAAGTTTCTTTTAATTGGGCAGGCCTAACATATTGTTTAAGTATTAAACGAAAAAAGAAATTTACAATTTAGATGAAAACAATTGAATCGTTAACAATTGTGTAAAAATTTGTTCCTGCCATTCTTGGCAGAAATGGTCAGCCAATCTATATTTCTGCTGACATAGCAAAATCAAATATGCACTGAAATACAGAACCATGAAAGTATTTTTTTGTTAAGCAGAGAACAACTATTTTCCATTCCGCACTTTTATTTTTTTTGATAGCTTTGACTGTCAATGGCCTAAATAAAAAACGAATAAAATTATAATGCTCAAAAAAGATATAGTGTTACTTGCAGTTTGATATGTTTAATATATATTGGTCGTATATACATAAGTGAGTAAGTGATTAATAAATACTCGACATAATAATCTTTCAATCCCTTTATAAAAAAAATCAATATACGACTTTATTGCCAATATGATTGGAAAATATACTTGTGCCTTGTAAATTTGTTTCTATTTTTAGTACATTTATTTTCAACTTCACGAAAGGAAATACACACACTGTGCCCATTTTACGTCAGGTGTTAACTTTGTTCCACTAAAAATGAACATGTTTAGAGTCACATAAATTCTTGCTATCAACACTCGTGGGGGCAAACCCACATAGGTCCGTGTGTGTGTGTGTGTGCCTGTGTTAGACAACTGGCATTTTTCGGGGTTTTCCTAAATATTATTGCAGGTCATTTCCCAGGCAAAGCTGTTTGCCATTTGGCATGACTATGCTGGGGTATTCGTGATATATTTATTGCATTTTTATCTGGCAGCTAAATAGATGGTGTGCAATTTAATGTATTTCGGATCAAGGTTTTTGATTTTTGGTCTTTTTGTCGACATTCCGAGCTACAATTTGCGTAACTTAAGTTTAATTTTTAGGAACCTGTTTAGTGAGCATAAAAAGTAAAAATTGAATTAAGTTTTTTCCTTGCTTTTAGAAATTGTAATGCAGCCACTCACTTGTAAGTGATCAATAATCAATCAAGTATTTCATTAAACTTGTCATTCAAATTTCTTTCTCTCATTTACTTAATTTGTTTTGAACCCTTTCTTTTCATTTTTTCAATCACAAAGGATTAAATAAAGTTCTTCGGCAATCAGGCGTAAGTATTGCCATGGAATCTGCAATTATATCTGCAATGCCATTTTTTGAGTTAAGGAAAGGATGGCAAACTGTTAAAATGCATTTTGAAGACTTAAATTTATATATTTCTTTTGATTATGTTAAAATTCGGATGAGCAACAATTTATAAAACATTTATAAAATGCTGAATTTAAACTTAAACTGTACATGTTGTTAATTCCTACATTTCAAGACAGAATGATTTAAGCTTTGCTTGGAGTTGCCCAAAATGAGGCAAATTACTAAAACAAACAATAAATAACTCATACGCAGCGTATGCCCGTAGCTCTTGAGCATAAAATGCGATGCTAATCTAGCCAAGTGGATCATAAAACATTTGCATAAGCCAACATTTTCCGCATAAGCTAACATACTCCTTCCCTCTCTTTAATTCTCCCCTTCACTTGAAGCACTGCTTGCAATTCATTCTTTGATTCAATTTTATCAGCTCAAGAGAACATTTCTTCTAAGTAGCGATTAAGCTTATTTATTTGTCGCAGCAGTTGGAACAGTTACAAAGAATATTCAGACAGAAATATAAGGATAGAACATTTTTTATTTAAAAATGTTGATGCAACTAAGTTATCATTAACAGAATGCTCTCCAAAATGATTTAATGACACTTCTTCTTAATACTTCTTACCCAACTAAACTGCTCTAAGTATTAATTTAATGTTATCAATAAGCATCTGTATCATATTTTAATATAATTATATACCTAGAAGATGTATGTTGTTCATTCTCCATTGCGAGCAATTTATTTTGCATTATATTCGACTTTTTCAAGTTTACTCTGCTTTTTCCTTTTTTATTCGCCGTTGCACTTTACTGTATTTATTTTTCAAATATTTTTCATTTATCGGATTGCAGCTTGTTTGCTTTCACTTTGCTCCAATTGTGCAGTTTTATGTGGAGGATCTAAAATCAATTGCGGTTGTGCCAACACATTTTTCTCCTCCTCTATTTTGCAATCGCAACCGCTTGCTGAAATTTGTACTCGCATTTGGGAGAAAATAATTTTTATTTCTATTTTAAACAAATATTGGCTACATTGAATTTAACAATTTGAAAATATCGTGCATTTCAAAGCAAAGTTGATGAAATATCAATTAAATTCTTATAATGACCAAATTGTATGGTTATTTCATATTCATTAAACATGGTTTGATGATGTTGAAGGCTAATACGAGTAGCTCTGCGGCAAATATTGCATTTTATGGCTTTTGATGAGATAACTTAAAAGTTCTTTATCACATAATTTGTTTCAGCAAGAGAAAAAAATGTAAATCTATGCAAATTTTTTTATTTTACGGGAAGCTATAAAAAGGCAACAAATCACCGAGACAGAAGCTCAAGCTGCTCAAGCTATCAGTTATCACAGACATCATCAATCTTCGGTTTAGAATCTGCTGACTGCATAACATAAGCAATTCACCTCGAGATTGAAAGCAGACTTTTAAATAAATCTCCTTATTTGGGAAATTGCATTTTAATTTTATTAATATTCTTTAAATCTATTTAAATGTTTAATTGTACCCCAAACCAGTAAATTTAGCTTGGACAATCCATGTGTGGAGTTGTCAAGCCAGTTTAGATAACATATTGTTTAAAAACTTTGGAACTTGAGCTATTAAAAATACATATATATTATCCTTAGAGCTGATACATTTACTCAGGACACTAATTTAAACTTTTTATTCTAACGAATTTATTAAATTAAAATTTGGATTCTGCCACATAAGTGAGTCATTACGACATTTGAAAAGTTTACCTACGTTAAATTAAGTTACATTGTCTTAACATATATAGTACACCTAATTCTGTTTTTACACGGTAGATTGGTTCCAAAAAAAACCGTGTAAAAAAAAACCGTGTAAAAAAAGACAGTGATCGTATGCAAAAATAGGTGATTGGTTCCTAATCTCTAAAACCTATTAAAAAAAGTGAAAATCAAGAATTTTTAATCCGAACATTTTGCAAAGAAATGTTGAGCTTTCTCCATTACGAAGGCGATCTAAAATTTCTATTTTGGTTTCCAAAGAAATTGCTTTACGTTTTAGTTTTGTATTTGACATTTTCCTCAGGAATTCATGAAATATTTAACAAAATTAAAAAATATAAATAACTTAATAAATATAACATATTTTTTGACTTACCTTTTATCTTAACACGTTAAATTTAATGTAACGATCGAAAAACAAATTTGCCAATAAAAAATTTCTTTACCAAACATTAAATATTAACACACTTCAATCGCTCTGACCTTTGTGCTTGTATGCACAAAAAAGAATTCCCCGAAATTTGTGCCATTTACATTTGCTTTGACCAGAAAATTTGCTTGTACGCGCAAAAAGGGAATTCCCCGAAATTTGTGCTATGAACAACTTTGCAAAAATTAAATTTGACAAAAAAAAATTTAAGAATAAAAATTTTAAATCGTGTTAAATGGAATAAAATCGTGTAAAAAAAATTAAATATGTTTTATTTTCAAAATGTGTTATACCAAAATCGTGTAAAAAAAGACCGTGTAAAAACAGAATTAGGTGTATATAAGTAGCACGCTTTTGTGAAAGTTAGTACTGACAGATATGTTTTTACTGCAGGCTATAGATCGAAACTCACAGGAAGTATTTTTTGAATGATGTACTTGTATGTAATATTTTTAATCTGTCAACGTTTTTATGGTGTTATTATGCGGCTGCAATTTGCTCGTAAATTTTAATTAAAAACATGACAATGCCAGGCATTAATTGTTTCGGAGTTTACAGCAACTTTAAATTAATTAAGTATAAATTCTTCATCCATATTAGGCACGTAGATACCTTAGGAGTAATAATTAAGATGTGTAACATCTCTGTAAATTTTCCTACTATCAGATCTCTCTAAGCTTTTAAGTCAAGTCATCAAGTTTGATCTAATTAAGATTTTTTACACACGCATAGTACCCTTGTAATCCCCACTAATACAGGGTAATTTAAATTGTAAATTGCCATGGGCATCATCAATCATACTCATAACGCACATTAATACTTACATGCTATAAGCCTTTTCGAATTTAACATTGAAATTCGTCTCTTCAGCAGAATTAATTGAACTGCGATTCGCTTGCGACAGAATATGGTGCAAATGGTTTATTTACCCCGGAAAATCTGAGATAAGTGGCTTTTAATGAGGTTTCATTATTGCAAGTACGTGACAGGAATAGCAACGAAATTAACCTCATATGCCGTAGTCGTAATCAATATGCACTGATAAGCAATAAAGCATTTACGAAATTTAAGTAGACAACTTTTATGATATGATGAATATATTTTTTTTGCTATTACCATTGTTTTTCTTTCTATAAAATTAAATTTGTGTCTCATAATTACAAATATTATTAAAACAAAAGAGATGAACACGACAGGGAAGTGGTAGAAAGAGTGAACACTGGATTACAAGGATAGGCCAGCTACGTATGTACCAGGCACACACCTATAAAATATAATCTTTGCTTAGTAAGTATTAAATATTTTTATTAACAAATACTCTATCGTATTATAATGTTCAGAGCTATGTCGTATTTGCATTATTTGTGAACTCTTAAGGACCTATTCAATTGTTCTCCAAGGCATTCAAGTTACATTTCTTTTGTCTTTGCGTATGTGAATCAATTTTGGCCCGACTATGTTGTCAACGATTGACAGCTAAGTTAAGTTGTTGACACGTTGAGGCCAAAAAGGTTGTATGGGTAATATGAAAATATTTTCGGCAAGACAAAGGTGGAATCTTTAGAATGTCGTAACCCAAACTCAATATTTAACTAATATCCAACATAATTGACACTTGATTGAAGGCCCGAACGGTGAGTGCATCTGAAATTGGGAAAACATCACACGATTCTCACTCATGTCAGTAGGACACTCTTCATGTTTCGATCAAAAAACAGGTGGAGTCATCCTCCTATGGTTATGACTAAGTAGACAAAAGATACGGTTACTTGAGTGGTGGACAAATAGTAAATAAAAAAAGGAAGCAGAACGTGCGCTACATAAAAACAATAGCAATAAAAGATGCTAGTTAGTTAAGTATACTCAACGTAATGGTATTTAGTTAAAATTCGCGGTCAGATAATTATGCCAACAATTCATATCCGGACTGTTACATCTAGCGTAACTTGCTGATTGACTCTTCTCTCTCTCCTTGCTTGCATTAGCAATATCAACAATTTTTCTGGTTTCTATGCGTACTTAATTATGTGCAATTTAGTTATTCTCCCTGTGGTCATGTATATAACAAAGGGTCCCCATTGGGGTGACTAACAAAATTAGTCATGCTAATTAAATGAAAAATTGCATACTGCATTGAATAACTAATTCGAGTAATTTTAGTGAAAGACGGAATAGTTTAAATTAATATCACTTACGCAATAAATTATATACGGTGATTGTCAAAGGTTGCGTTCAGAGCTTTTAATTATGCCAAATCAAATAAACAAGTGTTGCAATTTTTCTCTACAGTTTCCAGTTCATGCAACTATTCTGGTAGTTCGCTCTACCACTTTTATTAAAAATAATTATTCTCTTCAATACTAGTATACAAAGTAACAGCTCAGCTCCTGGCTATAACATTGTTTGTGCATTGCAGAAAAATAGCAGGATGTACCGCAGAAAACAAGCAGGAAATCAAATTAAAGAGCTGTTTAGATGGATAGTCTCGAAAACATAAAAGGCACTTTGTATAACAAGTACTTAATATTAGAAACTTTGACGGAAAACCTTCCCCAATGCTTTTTGGTATTTTTTAGCAAAGCCAGATATTTTTGTTTCTTCAACTACAGGGTATTTCTCTCTAATCGCCTGAAGTATATGCAACAATTCATTGATGCCTCAAACACAAAGTACAACAGCTAGTTTATATGATTTCTGCTTTAAAAATGTTTAAAATTGTTGGAGGAAATCCTACAGGGCACATCCTGACGGCCACTGGATATCTGTCAGTTAGACAATTGAATGTGGTCACAACCTGTGACTGTGACTGAAGTTCAACTGGCTTTTCGCTTTCGTTTTATTGGATTCCAGTTGTGGGCACATTTATTTTTCCTTCAACTTGCCAATAGTATGGCTGTTTAAATATGGGGAGACTAAGATAAATAGAGGTAGGATAGATCGAGGGAGGGCTGCTGACCGTATTTATAGTCATCATTCACCTGTCTGGGTCATCTTGTTGGATACCAGCTGCAGGAGCAGCTGCCTACGGTTAGCAAAGTAATTTCCTACTTGCTTCTTCTTTAAGTTTACTTTAGATGTGTGTCGAGGACTTAACAAATATGCACCTGAAGGAGATTGCTGCCAAAAGTAAATAATGGGAGAGCCCAATTCGGTTGTTTGGCAGCAACAAATGTGTAGATGTGTATGTATGTATATACTTGAGTATATTATATATTGATTAGCTAGCTTAAGAGATATAGTGTATTATGTTTATCCATAACTTTGAAAGTATTCAAAATGAAATAAGCTTAAAATGTAGAATGGCAAATTGGCGTTTGAATTGCAATTTAAATGGTTAAACCTTAGCTAATTTCATTTCACTTGAATTATATGAGATCTTTATGCTACTTAGAATGTTCTAAATCCATGAGACACAAACATTTAAAAAGTATACTCCTTACTTGTGGGATAGATATGTACATTTGTCTCCTGCTTTATATTTTCCTTTACGCTCAGGAAAAGTTGCCTTCAAAAAACACAAATAACGAGTATGCAAGTATGTTTCGGTTAAATTAATTCAATCATCTTAATTTAGCTAACACCCTAATTGACTTTTTAGAACAATATAATAATTGTAAAAAAATACCATCGCTTAGCATAGATGAAATAAAACGACAAATCTTTATTAAGAATAAACCGCAACTGGTACTAAATGCAAACAAATATGGTCCATTAACAAATGAAACTGTGATAATTTTAATTCCGGTAAATTATTATAAATACTCTTGAATTTGTGTTTAATTACCCACAACCTCACAATTGCAGGTGAATACACGGATTCAGTATTTGACGTATGTCATTGAAAGCTTGTCAAAGTCTGGAAGTTTCTCAGAGGCTTTTATTATTTTCTCGCACGATCATTACAGCAATGACATCAACAATTTGGTGCAGTCAGTTGACTTTTGCAAGGTGATGCAGATATTCTATCCGTATTCAATGCAAACATATTCTAATGAATGTACCCAACAGGTGTAAGTATTTAATTAACTTGACAGTCATAAATGAATTAAATTTAATCTGCTTGCGTTCTTGCCAGAAAGTGCAAGAGTGCTTTTCATGCCACATCACTTTCAAGACACATCATTGGTGGTGGAAGGCAAATCACGTGTTCAATGGATTAAAAATAACTAAGCTTTTTTCGGGTAAGCTATTGATATGAACCGCGGGTATAACCTAATAATATTGCTCACTATCAGGGCTGGTTTTGTTTTTGGAGGATGATCATTATTTGATGGAGGACTTTCCTCATGTTTTGAAGTTAATGAATAGAAGTCGAGGCAAATTGTGCTCACATTGTGATGTGCTGGGACTTGGCAATTATTCAGTACTTTACATACCACCGAAAGGTCAATTATTAATTATTTCCTCTCTAATATGTTATATTATCTCTTGTTGATGAGTGCAAACAACATTTTTCTTTAGGTTGAGGCTGTACCCTGGAATATTAGCCACAATATGGGCTTTGCTTTAAATAGAACTACTTGGAATAACATAAAGAAGTGTACCAAGTATTTCTGCACCTATAATGACTATAATTGGGACTGGTCTCTGCATCAAGTTTCCAATTGGTGCCTGGAAAGAACACCTCTTGTTATGGCCATAAAAGGGCCTCGCGTCTTTTATATTGGCAAATGGTAAGAGTATAATTATCTAGCTTCCAGAGATAGTATCGTAATTTCATTATTTCAGCGGGTTTCATAATTTTGATAAGAACTGCAAGTCAAATGAACACGTTAACCAAGTGAAATTCTTATTAGATGTGGCCTCAAAATCACATTATCTTTATCCATCGTTGCTCAGAATGGTAAGGCCGTTGATGCTAAAAAGCTTCGATGTAGGAAAATATTGTGGAAATCATGGAAAATGGGCTGATCCATTTGACCATAATCATTGTCTCAATATAACTTTGCAAAGCTAAATCAAGCACATGTTAAACTTTTCAAATAGTTGCAAACATATTTAAATGGCATGTTGAAGCTGTCAAATAAACAGACTTATCTTTTAGTTGACAGTGCTTAATACATAGATAATTATGCTGGTAAAATTTGACCAGAGTACCTAAGCTTTAACCAGTTTGTTCTACTCGTGCATTGCTCCTGTGTCTGTGCAATCTTTAACCCAGTTTAAAATACTGGCGTTTTTACAGCTGAAACCCTAATAGGACCTCAACCGTTGCCGTTGCCTGATAAACTTTTAAATTTGCATGCTAATGAATGCCGCGAATCCCAAAACTCCAGGGTCGCTGTGAACTTTTTTAACCTATGCTTATGCTTCCCCCAACAAGTTCAGTTTATTCAGGTGTAACCCACAGAACATAAACTATTGTGGAATGCTGGTGCGGGATAGCTGATGGTGCCTATAAGCGATTTTTTCCAAAAGATTACGCAAGCTAACAACAAGAATCAACAAAACGCTGCATATTTTTAAATTTGATATATTGAAGTGTCAGTTTGTCCAAAAATATTGTAAAGCCCTGAGCAAAAAACTTACTAAATAACTTGCTTTTCTTTCCTTCCAAAATTCATATAAGTTAATTGAATCCTCTTATGAAATGGAAGTAAAATGCTTCTCTCAATGCTGTAGCAACTTTGTTGCAGTCGTTGAATTATGGCCTTCAAGTTCAGATTTAATATGAAGCACATGATTCAATTTCAAGTACTTAGCTCTACACCGATGTTGTTTCTGTTTTGCAGTTTTATTGTTTTCTATTTTGTTGAGCATTCGCTTTTTCAATGTATCGATAATGACTTTTATTTATCGCTACGAATTTGCTTGTTTTTCGTTATGTGCACAAAAAATATGCCAGCTGTCAGGCTTAAAGTGCATTTTCTATTTAAGCAACAACTATTACTACTTAACAACAATTCGATTGCAATGCAATCGCATCATAGTGATTTCTGAATAATTTTATTTGCTGAAATGTATAAAAATCTGCGTTTCTTCGCATCAGCTATTAAATTTAAATTGAAAGCAACTGAAATTTGAAAGCAGAAAATGAAAAAGCCAGTCAAGTGCAACAAATTTTTTAACAACAATAGCTAAAGCAAATACGAGTATTGTGTGCTCTTGGCATTGTAGCTGGCATGCGCTGCGTATGAGTTATAATGTGTAGGAACAATTACCAATGAGTTGGATAATGAAAATTAAACTCAGCTATTCTTTTGAGGCTTTGTTTTCTAAACTATTTTGATAATGTCAGGCTATAAAGTTGATAAAAGCACAGTGTTTGATAAACAAATGGGTGGCAAGAGAAGATAACTTTGGCAAATGCTAAAATGCACATTCCAAAAATGTAATCTCGGTCCATAACTTGTAGAACTCTGTGCTCTTAATAAAATTGGTCGTTTACATCAGAAATCATAAAATATTGACAATTCTACTATGAATTAAATTATAGGATTACTCTAGCTCCCAGCTGATAATGGAGTTTCCTTTGAAGTGTCAGCACAAAAGAAGCAGCGTAAATGGGGCCTTGCTTTGATATCTAATAACACGAGCACTTACTTAGCCACCGGATATGGACAAAGAAGTTGGTAGAAAAGACACAAGAAAAAGGTTGCTGCAATTGAAATGTGGCGAATTAATAGAAAAGGGATTTTAAAATTGTTTAAATTTAAAATGTGCCATGACATTGAAATGCTTTATTTAATGTCGTACATTTTGAAGTAGTCATAATAGGAGTTCGAGTAAGTCCTTTTTAAAAATAACCTTTATCATTTTAATATTAAATTACATAAATAGAAGTGTAAAGTAAGTACAAAAGAACAATTTTGTTCTTTACCAAGACTGTGACCAACTGCGCTTCTTTATTAGTTAAATTGTTGAAGCCACTAGCTGGTGGTGCTCTACTCAGTTGCCAATGCCATTAGACAAGTTTTTGCAACAGATGCGTTAATTTACTCTCATCACGTTGGCTGTTTGCATAAATCAGCACTGATTCTGTCAGCCAAATGACGTCAGTGGTGGAAGCCTTACTTAAATTCATACTACGCTGGCCAAATCATTATGCTTCTTTTTGGTTCTCGGGATATCGTTTTAACAACATTGCATGTCAGATTTAATGTGCGAGCTTACTCTTTGATCCTTCCTTCATTTAAATCGTTTGCTTTTTAAAGGGATCAAAAAAGGTTTATATTTATTCAATAAGTTAAGAGGGAAGACACGTACAAAATATTTGTGTTACCGCACTTATGATTATAATATAAATAAATTGCTTAAAAAAAAAAGTGTACTCTTGATTTTGTCAACCAATCGAAATTCCATGTAAGCAATCTTCTTTCCCTTGAGTCATGTTTGTGGCATAAGCATAATCAATGACTTGAAACTGGAACGGATTCCTAGTTTTGGCAACTTGTGTGCTTGCCTTTTTTCAACATTTCTGCATCATTAAGTAGCTGAGCAAGTTGAGAATATGCCAATAACTGAGAATCTCCTCCACACACATGAGCTTGCAGAAAGCCTGCTGAATTACTCAGCAGGATTCGGCTTTGCGCATACATTGCGTTGCGTGTATGGAAATGGTTTTGTATATGCTGGTAGTGAAACAATGGCAGAGCTCTTCAGCACCATAATGCCTTATGCGTGTATTAAAGGATAAAACGTTTAAATTTCCCAAAGACGTTTTTTATAAAACCAGACTTGAATAAACACTTGAAGAATCTTAATTTTATGCTATGAGCAGACTGTAAAGTATTTAAATCCGTGATGATTTAAAAAGACTTTATTTAATCTTAAAGCGAGATAATCAAATAAGTAGTAAAAAAGATTTAAAGTTATTTATCTAAATATAAAACTCAAGTAAATATAAAGCTTCAGCCAGTTTAATAGAACTTTACGTATACAGTTGTCGTCTTAAATCTCTTTTTTGACTGCGTTTCTCAAATAAATTAGCAAGAAAGTCGAGCTGATGTATTCATTCTTATGTTGCGCCAAAGTCTGCTTGCATTTAAAAACATTGAAGTCGGCATTGAGAATGGTAATGTTAGCAAGGGTTCAACGATGGATACAAAACTGAGAAGACTTGAAAACCATGTAACCACTCAGAGAACTTACTGTGAACATCTTCACATATGTTACTTTAGTTTTCTGTTGCCAAAACGAATGCATGTGTCATATTTGCTTGCCTGTCTGTCAAGTGCGGTGTTTTTGGCGAAGAAACTGTTCGCATGCGAAAAGCAACAGAATAGAGAGAATAGAGAAACGTGTACATATTTCAGACTTATGGCAACAGCTTTTCTGAGTTAGTGCCAACATTTTGCACACTTTATTAGTGTCCCAATGAAGTTGCCACACGGCGTATACGTGATAAAGCAACATTTTAGATGAGTACTCATTCCATTCGGGAGAAATTCAATACAATGACTTGCTTCAGTAATTTAATGAAAACTTTCAACATTACTAATAAATAGTATAAAGATCTATTATTGCTTTATTAAACAACTAAATATAAGCATGAAGAATAAAAAGTATGACACTACGATTTCATCAATATACCAAAAGAGACATGAATATTAAATTTAATTGTATGTCATGAAATTAGGATCTTTTTATTTTCTGGCTAGTCAAATGTTTCTTTACAAAATAAATGTGATATGCTCTGAATGCTTGTTTGTATGGGATTGCATGAAGACCACCGTAAAGAGAGTTGCTTGCTCAAGTCTAGAGTGATTTTACAAGTTTCCAAAAAGACTAAAACCAATTTTGCTTTTTATCGGTACAAGTACTACAACAATAACATGCATAGCCATTGAATACGACCTCTTTCTGAACAAATACTTCGTTCAATAAGCCACAAAGCGAGATATAAAATTCTATGTTAATATGTTTCTGCTCAATATTTTCGTTATAAGCTTTGCTTTCTAGTATTCAGTTGAGTTATAGCCAATTCAGTCATGCTACTTTAATGAGTCCAACATAAAAACTAACGAAAGGTGCTAAATTGACATTCAATGTCAATCAGCATGACAACCAATAACTGTAAAGCACCTACTTTACCAGTCCAACTTCGACAGCTGAATTCATTCAAAGAGAATCACGTAGAAATTATGCACATCGACCATCAATTTGCGGATTTTATTTTGCACAGCTGAATAAAATGTGTATCAAGATTACTTGGTGGAATGTCAGACAGACACTCTATTGGAAAATTATATATTTTCGTTTGTATGGCGGAAACGTGAGCAACGTGTGTAAATATTATATTATTTGACTAGCAAGAGCAGAAATGAGTATAGGTGTATGTGTTCTTTCTATCTGTCATAGAAGCATCTTTTGATCATAAAGTCAGATACTTTATAAATAAAATAACACAAATAAATATATAAATGTAATTACTAATTTACTTTTCATGTTAATTATGAAGAAGTACAAATTTTATTTGAAATTTAAAAAACCGACTTATCTGAATTATAGATGGATGAAGGAATTAAAAACATTTTTTTTAAGAGAAACTGTTACATCTGCGTTAAATAAAGAACTTTGTTAAATGCCATATTTTGGCAGGACAAGCTGCTTGACAGAGAGGAATTCTGCCTTGATTAGAAGCATAAACTTGAAAAAGTTATGAATTTTAAAAATGTTTGATGAATATTTGCGAAATGATGGAGATTCTTAATTTAATATTTAAACATCTAATGCAGAGAAGCTGATAAAATCCGCTAAAAGATGAACCACAACATGAGGTAAAGTGAACAAGTTGGTATTTTCAAGAGACTTCCTATGGATAAATAATTTTCTCGTTGGTTCTTTTGGCAATTCTGAAGAAGAAGTTGGTGGGAGCATATCCTTTTCTTGTAAATGGCACAGATGGCAGACACAACACGACGTTCGATGATGGCTAAGACAAAGACGGACTGAAATGCGACCAAAGTCAGCTGTTGTTATGTGATACTTGCCAACAATTTGCATTAAGCACTTGACGCTTTCGTTCAAACTCCAAAAATAGCAGAAAGTTCATATTTACAGATTGCCAATGGCAAACTTCGACGATGCTCTTTGTGGCACTTCCGTGGCAGCCACTTCCGGTGCACACTTAGCCACTTAGCATATGCATGGAGTAGGTTTACTGCTGCACACTCAAGTATGAAATTCAAGCTTATAACATGGTTGCTATATGAATGGATCGTAGAACAAAGACTATAACCTTATGTTGTCTAAGCGTGAAAACAAGCTATCTTCCGAAAATGTTTGCAAGTGAATCTGAATAAATTTAAGGAACGTACAAGTCAAGAGAAAGTTGAATAAACTGTCGCAAATAACCACAGCCAAGGCAAGTGAAATTAACAAGCACAATTAAACAATAATTCAAAGAAGGCCAGCTCGGTACCAATTGGAGTCACTGTGGCGTGGCAAAGATCCATTGCGAAACCCGCGAACTAATTGAAATCTGATTATATCGCACAGTTCAATGTGCTCCTCTCCCATTTCCTCATATGACAACAGGACAAAGCAAGAACGCTCATGCAGATGGTGAGATAAATTGAAAGCGTAACTCGGGGTGAAATGTTTGGGGCAGTAATATCCGCAATGCCAATGTCGGTCATGGACAATGTCAGATTTTAATGAGTTTAATAGAGCCGCAGAATAATGCAATAAAATATACAAAATGTCATTTTAATCGTGTTTACATAAACTACATTTTTGCTCTTAATTTTCAATAAAAATACTTGCTTTACTTTAAAACTTAATACAATATATAAGTTTTTTTCCACAATATTTCGCTTTTTAATGATAATGATAATTAAAACTTTCGTCAGACAATTAAATGTAAAAAGTATATATAATTACAAAGCTTAATTCAATGTTTATGGATACCAAGCAAAAGTTTATCAACTCAAATAATTGAATAAGTAAATTGATTACAATTACATATGTGTGTTTGGACATATGTGTAGACTGTTATCATTATTCGCGACACAACAATGATTAGAAAATTCCATTCATAATTAATTCAATTATTATTTATTGTTAAAATGTTGCATTGAACGAAATGGATTTACATCCAAAAGAGCTCCCTCAAAAGTATTATAAAATTTAAATGAAAAAAATACATCAAATCAAGAGTTTCCATATAAAATATGTATTGTATCATTGTCAAAACGCAAAGACAATAAGCCCCATAAACCAAATATATACTAATCCAATAATAGAAAGCAAAATGCATGTGAACTGGAATCACGCCCTGTTGAAACCAAATCCGAAATACAAGGAACTTCACACAACATTGCAATGAATCATATATTACATATATAAATAAATAAATACATATGATATTGCAACAATATTCAGTGAGAATGCATTGTTTATTTGTTTATGATAAATATTACATTACAAATGCATTTGTATTCAAACGAGATGCAGTGCATCAAATACTAATTAGTATGTATTCATATCAATTTTGAAATGTGTATATGTATACACAGTTGCCCAAAATATGCATTCAATACACCGGAAATTGCATGTGCACTTACTCGTATAACCAAAGAGCCTTAACGGAAAACAATGCAACTTTAACTGCATGTCTGATATGAGTAATCCATAGAAGTTGTTGCAGTTGTGCACACAAATGCCACTTGCTGGATGTGTACAAAAAAAAAGAGCATGCATCATGCGGAAACGGAAGCTAACAAATACGACTGCACTGTCGTATGCATACAAGTACACAGCACTCGAGCATATTTTTTGTAGAAATGTTAGATGACAGATGCAAGTTATGCTTCAGTTTGATCCAAAATATTTGCTCAAGCGAATTCCAGTGAAGCGGAAATGCAGAGAATGATTTGGTTATCATCTTGTGCATACTTGTATTGCTGTTTGTTTATGCTTAACTTCGAATCATGCTAAATTATTGCAACATGAATGCTTTCCAATAAGTTCGATTGACTTGAGCCAAAAAGCCATGCCAAGAGCTCAATGAAAAATAATGGTGCCACGACTAATTGGGAATAATAAACATTAATTCGGCCAGAAATAATAGTTGTTTAAGGCTATCTGTCTTGAATCGAGTTTGAATTCGACTACGAAAATCTTTAAAATATTTAGTACGTAGCTCGGGAAGAGAATCGGACAGTGTCAACGCAATCAGCATAATAAATGAGGGTCATAGCACACAAAGCTGTCATAAAAGAGGATTAAATGCCAACTCTATACGATTGTTTGGTCCCGTATTTGAGCTTATAAGCTACACGCGATGCCAACAAAGACTCATGTGGTTTAATCCTTTAGCTGCCAATAACATAGCCATGGCTTATGAGACTGACAAAGACAAAGCTTTTGACGAATTTCCAAGAACTTGGTACGTATGTACGCTCACCAAATTTGAATTTAGTTTAAAGTGAGCATTTAAATAGTTTGAATTGAGTCTCATTTTGAAGCACTGTATGTCTTCTTAAAATAATATTTTTTAATTACATTTCATGGCTAGAAGCATTTATTTGATTAAATTAGCACAGCTTTTGTTTTTGGTCACAGCAAGGCAAACAATGTCGAAAAAGGCAACAATGGCAAAAGCCGAAACTGAAGAAAAGTGGAAAATTACGGATGAGGAAACGCTTGAAAAACGTTTCTCAAAGGCAACTAAAGACAATAAAATTAATTTTATTGTTGCTTTTCTTATAATGCGATTTAAAAGGTCTTCAAATCGTACAAATGAAGGAAATTGGTTGCTGTTCGCTTTCAGTTTGGCAATTGAATGTCTATTTATAATTTTTTGCATGCAGGTTCACATTTTATCTAAATTTAAATGAGTCTTTAAGTAATGCATATGTAATTATTGTGAAATGTACATTCCAATTAGTGTGTGTAATTTGACTACAACGATGCTAACAATTTTGTACTAAATTACATTGACTCTTATCCAACTAGGAGTCACGCATTTAGGTCGAATAAATAAAATAGCAAGGGTTAGTTTAGCGTAAAGTTCTCACGTCGTAACAATAAATCGACATGATTTTAATTAAAGTAGAGCAACAAAACACAATAAAGATTCAGTTTCCAGCAAACATGGTATGCCAACTGTTTTGAGGCCGTGTAAATCTTGAAATCTAATGTTATTTGATGTACACAACGGTAGTTAAAGTTGAAGTAGGTTGGGTTAGCAAACAATGATAAGAGATGGGTTAGTTGAGCGTATTTAATGCTATTTAGGCTGAATATTTATATTTAGTTTAAAGTAATGATAATAAAAGTAATAAAAGTTTATAGCATTTTCTGTTGGCTACTTCGAATGGGAAACTTTATATATGAAAACTGCTTTAAAAGTAGTTTCTTTAAGAATGCAATTGAGTTATTAAAAAATAAATGACTTCGAGGCTTGCCAAATATTGCTGACCACGCAGTGGTTAAGCTTTCATTAAATAATGGATAAAGTTCTTTTGATTACAGATCCTGGTGCAAATTTATGCAAATCTGACAAACCAAAGACTCTGTGGCTGGCGATGGTTATCAGTTATTAAAGACGTGCAAAGTAATCAAGGCATCATCAAATTTGGTTTTATAGCTCCACTTATAACAAGTCTTTTTGGAAATCCATTAGGAAATGATGACCAAGTCTTTCTTACAGCTGAGTAAATAATATTAATCTTGGTCCTGCCTTAAGTCCCCAAAAGCTTACAGAATTCATCACAATGAAATCAAATGAACAGTAGAAAGACCAAGTGAAAATGCTTTTATGAATGGAAGCATTGCAAACACTCTCGCAATTGCACAAAAAGGCCCAGAATATACACAAAGGCTAACTGAAATTGCTGTGGCTAATAACATTATTGAATGAAAATGTGGCACGTTTCTCACTTTCCCTTTGTTGATATTGCTTCTTCCCATCGAAACCAATTTACTTGTGCATGGACTAAACAAATAAAGAAGCTAAACTAAAACCCCAATCAATTGTATTACTCGTATTAAAAAAGAAATACGAAATTGTGTGACCATTCAAAGGAAACTTGAAACGAAAAACTTAGCAACGAATTATTTGCTATCGCCTCGTTTAATATGATTTTAATTAGAAATGAAAAGTTTTTCCATTTCCTTTAATTGGCACTGATAAAAATCAGCGTTTAATTGCCAACATTTCTAAGACTGCTGCTCTCTTTTTAATGCTTCGATTAATACGAAATGAAAATCGTTTGAATAAGTTAAAATATCTTTGAACTAATCGCTGTTCACATTGAACGCCCTCTGCTCAAATTATTTATATTAACATCAGATGTGAGTGCCAACAATTTAATGTCATGTGACTTGGTCGTACAGTTTACATCGCTTCAATGGTTGACCTATAGACCTTTGTGTCATATTCGTTGTTTATTTCGTTAATTTTATTGGCATAATAGATTGTGTTAAGGCATCTCGATAATTGACTTTTCCCCATTGGACCTGTATTAAATAAAATAGCAATTGAATGCAATTTTCCCATTTATAATTTCTGTCAAGAGTCTTAATTAAATTAGCTACGAGTTTATAACATAACTATATTGAATAAATAAATTCGACTTACATTTATGATCAGTTTTATGCAATATTTCATTAAATATGTTTTCTTAAGTCTTAACTCAGCACATTGCACTGTAAATTTAAGATTTCCTTTGTTCTTAAGTATTAATTAGTATAATGTGATCCAATAAGCCTTAGCCTCTGCCTTTCTCTTGTCCACCGCAGTGTTTACCGATTTTAATCTAAAGTGCGAACTCATTTTCCATTTCACACTTGAGTGCAGTGAGCACATACAAATGTATATACACACATTTGCTCAGAGACATGCATAACTAAGTATAATGTAGCTGACTTGTAAAAGCAATGACAACATTCAAAGTGCAACTACAACATCAACAACTCTGTGCTTATCTCTCTGCTGTGTTTGCCGACAGGCGGAAGGCTTCGACTACAACTACGACTACGACTGCTACTATACTCGTATTCTGCAGTGTTGGAGCAGAACGCGTGACATTAACTTGCTCTTCAATGCAGTCGAGAAATACGAGGAAAATGGCAGAGGGCGGAGAGATACGGCAAAGGCACACTTGTATTGCAAGTTGTATTAAAGCAAAGGCAGAACTTTAAACAACTGTCCTTCAGCATTAAAAATATACAATTCATAACAAAAACACATTTCCCTTGCAATTGTAAAATTTTCTAATTTAAAGGACATACGAGTACATTTCAAATACTATGTACGAGTATACTTAAATGCATCTAATTGACATCAAGTGTTCCTCAGCGTGCATTTAATGACCGGAAATTAAAATTGTAAAACACAAAACGATTTAACCCCATATATGAATGAACAACAGTTACAACAAAAACAGCATATCAAATGCCGCCATTTATGTAATTGATTGACTAACCGTTGAGGAAATAAATGACACCGTTTAACGAGTATAATCAATTTTTGTTGGTCCTTGCAATTGATTTATTTATTTTACAAATGTTGCTTATATTCAATTAAACAATTTGTAGCTTGAAAAAAATTCATAAAAAATAACTTGAATGAAAATGGGTATTTGAGTGCAGACTACTAACAAATTCGGTCAATTTGAAGTATATTTTATTACAATTATTTTCACACTTTCACTCTAAAGTATTTCGCAATTCAGTTACACTATGTAAGACTGGTAAAAAAAACACAGGCAGGTGCTTTAAATGAGTTTGGTTTTAATTACTGAGTACTAAATGTGAGAGCGGAAGACCCAAAAACTAAATTTAATGCTCACACACATCATAAAAATTGTGCCAACAGCACGTGTGTGTACGAGTACTATTTCCACCCAATATTTAACGAGAATAAATTGTTAAATAAAAGTATCATAAATGAAATTCGCTGGCAGCTTAATTTGCCATTTCCACATGAAAATTAAAAGTACATTAAAGACAAATTACAGTCAAAATTACCAGGAGAGAAAGGGTAAGATAAGTTAGAGACATCATTTAGTGCACAATGTTTTACTTGTATGCAGAGAGCTAAATCGTATAAGTACATCCTTTCAATTACAACTGCATGATTTGTCAAAATAAAATTTGTCATTACTATAAAAATATATTTAATATATTTATATTTATATTTAGTTATTCTGCCTATTAATAAATATTATACAAACAGTAGCATCTTACTAATTTCAATCGTTGTCAAGTAAAGCACAAAAAGATCCTTCTTATTTGGAAAAATATGTAAATTTTTGCATGTAGAATATTAAATCGACAGAAGTATAAAATGAAATTCAGCCAGGCCACTTGAAACTTTGGCTTATTGCCTGGTCAAAGTTTTTCTTCGAAAATGCCGCAATGACCTCAGAAAATGTTAGCCCAATGGGTGTCTGAGTTATGTGCGTGTTAAAAATTGTTGACCCAAAGCCAAAGTTAGCACACTCAGCGAAATTTTCAAATTGATTTCGCTAATTTGTTGTGTGAACTTTTTTGTTTTTTGGTTATGGTGCAGACTTTCTCGGCACTTAAATTTAGATTTACAAAGCAAACACGAAGCAGCCACAACAGCCTCAACTGCCAACCGCAAAAGATATTTCAACCGAATAATTGGCAATTTTTCACAAGCAAAAACAAAGCCAAATACTTTGAGCGACGCAACTGTGTAAACAAGGATATCTGCATCAGTCGAACCCCTTGAGAAGCTATATACCAATCCAAAAGGGGATCATTAGATATGCCCACATGTCCACGACAGCTTCTTTATTTAGCATACATCCAGGCGCACTGGATAATTGAAACAACGTCTGTGCTTTGTACTCCCCACAGTTTGTATTAACTCCTCAAACCAAATATTCAAGTATAATAAAAGTGAGGCAAAAATTGTCGCAGCTTGAGGTTGGGCATGTTCGCAACATGTTGCAAGCAAACATGTCTGACATGTTTTCTGTTAAGAATTTCCCTTTATAAAGGCCACAGTATTCGATTAAGATAAGCAGCTGAAAGATGTTGTGGTAGGAGTTTAGTTCTCTGCGGAAGTTAGACGTGTACGGTTCATAGAACGGGCAAAAGGTTTAATAAAGCAGTGTGGTTCCATCAATTCAATAATTGTCTATGCTAAATATATTAAAATACATAAAATTAAAATAAATATTTTCAAATAAAAAATTTGATTTAAAAACCACCAAAAAAATAAACAAATGCTTATTATGCGGTACAATAAAAAAGTGAGCAGTGCATACATTTAAATACAAAATAGAATCAGATTTTGTCAACATGGAAAATAAGGTACTTATTTGAAACATTGCTGCCAACGAATATTTGAAACTCGCTTACCAAACAAATAAATTAAATTCATTAAGCGGATACACAAACAGCAGCTGGAGTTCAATATGTATTTCCTCTTTTTAAATACGATTACGCCTTGTGTGACTCTTTTCGCATGCTTGAAAAAAATAATAATATAATAATAATAATAATAAAAATAAATAATTCAACGGAAGTGCAGCGAATAAAAACTCTGCTGGAATATACAACGTAAATTCAATGAATCCGTAACAGACTACAGAAATCCATAATTATGTCGAATTTAATTTCACAATAAACATTTTTAGGTATATTTTTCGATACATATGTGAATCAGGATGTCTTTCGTGAGCAAGTGTATTCTCGGATTTCATGAGTTCCATTTCCAATTATGGTTTTCGAATTTAAGATTTTATTGTATATCATAATTTTTCTCTTACTTCAAAATTTAATGTTGAAAGACCATATGTCATAAATTGCATATGTTGAAAAATTACAAAAATTTTTGAATGAAAAAATTATTAAAGTGTTGAATTCTTGGTGGAATTAAAAAAATATAATTTGACTAATTTCCAACAAAATGTGCATGCAAAATCCAGCAAATTCAATTATTAAGCCAATTTCATATATGGATTTAAAAACGTTAAGAGCACTCTACGATTTCGATTTAAAAACTTGTGAACAATAAAATACTACAGCTACCATTATGTGGCATATCTAATAAACTAAACGACATTTTAATAACACTTTAAAATTTAAATGAAGAAAACATTAAATAGTGAAACCAAATAATTATTTCAAGTTAATAATTGTGGAATACGGAGCTTAGTTTAACGAAACTTGTATGACAATTTAAATAATAAATTTAAAATATTTCAATATTTCTTAAAGTCAGGGAAATATTCTAAGGTTACAGAAATATTTAAAATAATTTTGAGTTTTGCTCTTTTATTGCTACTGCCATACTCGATTCGATTTCGGTAATTATTCCACATTTATGATTTAGTGCAGTGACCCAGTATCAGTATTGCTCTAGCCTAATGACTATAATTTACGCAGGTCGTTTGAATGTGTTTTTGTGTACTACGCGACGTATGAGTAATGTGCGACGATTGTCCGCAACGTTAACTTTATGAGGCGTCTGTGAATCTTAATACAGCGCAATTATTCATTGCTTGGCTTTTAGTTGCTTTCAGCACACGTACTGCTAGAATGCAATAATGACATAATGGGCATAAAATCAAGAAGACTGGCTTCAATGGTTTGTCACCTGTACGAGGGATAAACAAGCAGATAGCAGCCATTCCTTACCAAGTTTTACTTTAGCAGCAAGCAACGAGCACATGACCGCGTCACGAGCGGCAACAAGAACGTGACACATGGCGATGTACTTCTATGCCAATAAGATATCAGCAATCGCCTGCGGTTCACGTTGCAAACAGACCGTGCTGCAAAAGTCGCGCGGTCAACGCGATCGTGATAAAGGCAAATACGGCCATCGGAGCAGATGTAATCACAGTAGCTCGGAGAGCGATGCAAGCGTCGACGTCGACGATAACTGCTGTGATATAGCTGCTCCTCAGGCTGATTTAAGTGTAATATCACTTGATGTGGGTCATCCAATCTTGAACTCAAATCTTGCACTTCGACTGGGTCTAGGTAACGAGGAACTTCGATTGCGTCGTCGACACAGCGCAGAGCAATTGAGCGCTCTAGACTTGGAACAAGGGTTTCAGCAGTTTGAAGTGAGAAATTATCTAGTTACCTATGTTTCCGATTATATTTATATTCATTTTCAGATTGCCAACACAAATTCACGGCCCACAGGCGGTAGGGATGATCCTATTCAATATGATGTACCCAAAAATCCCCACAAGCGCAGCCAATGTGATATCAGTTTTGAGGCAATTTAGAAAAATTTACTTCATACACATAACTTTTATTTTATTTACAATTTTGCTTTAATTTTTTTGCTTCTACTGAATTTTAATTATTTAATTTTCATTTATTTACTGCAGAGCTCTGTTTTGGGTTCCGGCGGCATTATGTATATAAATGGTAGAATAGTTTCCGGCCCACTGGAGTCCTTTACTGAGGTGCTCATACCCAAGCATGTCATCGACTTAGATAAGGTAATTTATAATAAATTTCATTAAACTTTTGCAGCAAGCAATTATATTCGATTTTTAAATCGAATTAATTCAGTTGACCTAGTTCAACCAACTATGGCACTTTTTTTAGTCTTCTTTATTCAATTCACCTCCAATAATTTAAAACTGAAACTGTTTGTTACTTTTCTTGGCGTTTTGCCAAGCGGCTAAATTTAAATTTTCTTGGCACTGACCAAAGCCAAAAGCTAACCGCCTACGCCAAAAGCTGGCAGCTCAAATCGGCTAAGCAAACATTTAAAAGGCAACTAGAGATTAGAGCTGTGTGCACAAGTGCCAAAATCATTCGATCCTGTGGTTAACGTTCAACTCTTGATAACTGCAGCTAATCAGTCTACGTGCGTGTCATATAAACTAAGCATATAATATTTGACTATTGTATGGTTTGTATTTCGCAGGAATTTCTGTTTTCATTCTTATTATCGTCACGTTTATTTTTGCGTCCCCATGAGCTACTGGGCAAACTGCTGGATGCGGTACCTGATAGTGGATGCTTAGAAGCATTGGTTGCCCTCCTGGCCGAGTGGACACAGAAATTTCCATATGATTATCGTGATGAGCGTATGATGAATCATGTCAAACATATCGTTGTCAGGTAACATTATTACTCAACTTAATTTCAAGAATGAATTCAAATAAATTATTTATATAGATGCTCGCATACCCATTTAGAAGCTGTAGTCTCGCAAGTATTAAGTGCCTTACTTAACCGTTTGACTGATTTGGAGAGACATGAGGGCGATCTACGTGCTTGTCAGAGCAGCCACGAAAAGGTAAATTTCTCCGTCTCAGTCATACGCCATATTCGTATAAAATTTTTTTGTTTTTCCACAGCTGACGGCACCACCCCTCAACTGTCTGACTGCCACGCAATACGCACAAATTTTATGCCGCCTAGAAAAGAAATTGGCCAAGCATATCGGACCCGAGGAGTTTCTACAGTGCAGCAATATGGTACTAATGGATAAACAGGTAAGTCCTTGGCAACAACCTTAACACAAAAATGGCTAACTTTTCTGCAGAAAAAATGGGACCAACCCACCACAGCAACAGGATCGCAAGGAGCACAGGATCCCAAAAAGACCTGTAACCTAGAAACGTATCTGGATTGGGCGGCACGTCTGCGTCTGTTTGTCTGCAATGAGATACTACAGGTATGATTAGAAACTGTCTACGTCAGTCCCCAATTGAACCGAACGCAAATATCAATGACATGAATACACAATTCCATGTTCTATTTCTGCCCTTGTCTTCATTTATAGTGCAGTGGAATTGAGGAGCGAAGCAGAACCGTGGAGCTATGGAGTGGTGTAGCGCAGTATTGCCTACTGGTAGGCAATTACAATAGTGCGACTGCTATTTTAGAATCACTGGAGTCACCTGCCATAGCCAGGCTTAAAGTGACGGTAAGTTATCAACATTAATTTCAATTTAGGTGCAGAAAATCAAAGCTAACTCAAATTACCATTATTGAGATTACTTGGAACATGTATTCTTTATATATTTATGTGATTACAGTGGAGCAAATTGCAAGTGACATGTCAGCAATTGGATTGCATGCAACGACATGCCGAAGGGCATGGACATTTATGGCAAAAACAGGCAATCGTCTTAAATGAGCAGCAGCAGCAATGTATAAAGACTGATAAGCAAGCATCATTATCGAGCTTGAAGGACACGCTATCAGCATCAGCTGAAGCAGCAGAAGCCACAACAGAAACTACAACGTCCTCGTCAAGCACTGGCCAAGTCAAGTTGGATGGTGAAATTTCGACCATTGCCAGCGGGCGTCAAATTGGCATGAAGGACACTTCCGGTATGAATACAATTGCAACACCAATGGAGAGCTCGACACAAATGATGGCTGTGGCTGCCAGCAGCAATGCGCCACCAACAACAGCAACTAGCACAACTTCTGCCAAACCCAATGATTGGGTTGTTATTCCGGTGTTTGCGGATATTGTTAAATTGGCGCTTGGTGAACGCGAGAACTGCTTGCATCGGTAAGTTGTTATCGCTTCTCTCCAATACTAATTTTTACACATATTTACGTTAGTTATTTATAATTTAAGCCAGGGGAGGATTAATTTCATTTGACCACTAACTATGCCAAAATGTTAACGGGATAGAGAAGTTAATACTTGTAAGCCTGAAAATGACACTCCATTTTCTATTTTAAATTTGTAAAGAATATTAATGTTCTTTGGGCTTTAAATTTATGCATTGCAGTAAAAAATATTAATAATTTTTTTTTAAATCAAAAATCAACGTTAATCGAGTGTGCAAAAATAGCGAATCAAAAAAGCGAGAAAATCCAATTATTCAGCAAACAAAAAAATATGAAAATCGCACTAATTAATTAATAAAATAAATTGCATTGGGAGAAAATAATAATTTTATAAAGCATTTATGAGGCTTAGTCAACACTAACCGAAAGAATTTTGGTATTAAACCTTCCATAGTAGTCATGCAATTATTGGTTACAGATCAATGATATAAGCGTTTAATTGAGTATTAGCATTACAACAATATACTTTATTTATTATGTTAAGTATTAATTTTTGTTCTCAGTCCCCATTCCAAGATGAATAGAAAAATAAGTTTCTGAGTACATATTCGAGTTAGACTTATCAATCTAGATTGAATTCAATTCAACATTGATAATTTATAAAAATAAACTTCCTTCGAAACTACTGATTTTATTTACACGCCATTTCATTAAATATGAAATCGGAATTAGTTTATGCCAATTTTCCGACTTTTTAATTTTTTCTTTGCAGTTTACCAAATGGTCACATAGATATAAATGCGTTTGATCGGATGGCTGCCATTGTTGGGGCCTTTACCAAGCATATGCAGGCGATGAAAACGACGCAGTCGCCATCTAGCGACGAGTATGAGCACTTCTGTTCCCATATGCAGCAAACTACAAAACTGGGCGAGGCGGGTAAGTTATATTATTCTCGTGCTTTTTCAAACTTTAAACAGCCTTATAAGAGGTCTCCATTTTGTTTTTCCCACTTTTTGAGAACTTTTTCCGCGTTTTATTCCACATTTTTCTCTAACACTTGGCGACTTTTCAGTTTGTGTTTGTTCGTTGTTCGCAACTTTAAGTAGACCACGGCCGACTGTCTGATGTTTTAAAAAGCTAGACAAAGTTGCTTTATGTATGTGCATGTGTACATTTGAACTACTTTTTTAATGCCTTAGGGAAAAATTTAACCATATTCAGCTGACAGAACTCACTTTTAAGCTAATCATTTAATAGACGAAGATCAAAGAAATAAAAAAATAAAATTAATTGAAAATGGTAAAGGCAGAGGGCAATTTTTAAGCAAACTTGGCAAAAGTGTAAAAAATTTTAATATGAACAAAAGCTTAGCTCATGCGACATTTTAAAACCATTTCAAAAAGTTATTTTTAATATATTTCTAAGGTCAATTTTGTTCAATTTACTGACAAAGATTTAAACTCTTACCACAATGTATACCGATTTTTCCTTCATTTTGAATTTTCGCTTATTTTTTTTTTGCAGAATTAATGATGGCTTCTTTTGATTGCGAAGAACCGAATAATGCCGAGAAACTAATGTATGACTTAAATTAATTGAACTTAAAGAAATTAAGTTCACATGGAGACAACAGAGGGGTAGAAACATCTGAAGCAAAGTTGGTGAATTCCTCTGATTGATATCAATATCCTGCGATAAAAGACATCTTATATTAAGTTTTATATTCAGATAAATAAGTTGTAAGATATGAAATAAAGTGATTCCATGATTGGATAATCTAAATATTTGCTAAGGACCTTCTTATTTCATGGATCTTGCAAGCTTCTAAACTCATTCGATGCATTTAAAATGTAGCTGAATCGAAAATACAGACGCTGGACTTTGTTCATTGCTCAATGATTATTCAATCGTAACATTTTGCAATGTCTGCTATTGGAATTATGGGCAAATTATACGAAGTTCCTGTTTTGATTGCCTTGTTTTATTTTATAAATCTTCCCTTTGCCAAGATTTTCTTCTTCAATTCACAAAGGATTTATTTGCTCGAGAGTCAGAAGGCTGTATTTTCAACGCATCGATTGTTAAAATATTCTCTTTATTTAAATCTTCAATCTAACGACAATTAATGTCATTTAACATAGTCTCCCCAGTCAATTCTTGTCAGACGAATAAAAGCCATTTCAGCAACTGTAAAACTAAAATGTCACTTCATCATCAACCATACAATAAACTCATATTTGCTACTGAATGACGTAGCCAATACAAAAGATATGACAAAAGTTCTAGAAATGTGTAATAACTGACTGAAAGCTATGGGAGGCAGCTTCCTAGCCGACAGTGGTTACCATACACAATTATTTATGACCTACAGTTTGGTATACTCGTATAGGCAAGGTTTACCGATGGTAATGGCCATTTGGTCAGCTATGGGGTGGCCAAAGGCTTACCAGGCTTGCCTGGCTTGTGGTTAATAGTTAAAAGTTACCCGGCAGTGGGTCATAAAACGGATGAATGCATGAATGCACAGTGAGTGTAATTCAAATACATCGTGGAACTGGAGCACTGGGGCCAAATGTGAATGCTTGCACAGTTGACTGGGTAAACACGTGCAAAAGGAAGAAGAACTCAATGGTCGACAGTTGCGACTGCTCTGCAGCAACGTCCTTGGCCTATGCGCTATTACAGCATGACCCATGCAGTCATAAGTATGATTTAAAGCTTAACTGCATAAAATATTTACTAAATATCGAAATGGCGTCGGGAAAAATAACTGGAAAATAAAATTAATAAAGCAGGATAAAATACATACAATAAATAATGTATGCGCAGCGAGTGCCCGCTAACATCTGAATTCAGGTGAATAAAGAGATGAGTAAACTATTTGATGCCCTTGAATAAATTCATTATCACTGTCAGTTGTCACTGGCAGGACTTACTTACTTGGACTAGCCAATGCCTGTAAAACCAGCGTGAGACAGTGGCAGAGCTAACACCCGAATAATTTAAAAAGTTGATGGCAACTCTATGGATTTGCGCCATTCATTAGCATGCAAATTTGAAAATTTATCAGGTGCTGGTCGTGGTCCCTTTTACTAAAGGACCAGCTGCAAGGACTCACAGGACAAAGTTTGACACACGAATTATGCACAGGCAGCTGCAGAGAACAGCAAACTAGTTGGATGTTCTGTTGGCCCTGTTTGCTTGTTACGGTCAGTATGTGCGGTTATAATTATCTGAGCATTATTAATAGCTGTCTACACTAAATATGCTTGACTTCATAGTGGATGATCGGACATGGACTTGCTAGCATTTATTTGGTTGAACTAGCAGGCTACACTTTTATTGTTTAAACTTTAAACCAGTTTAAAAACGCAATCTATTTTGATAGTCTCCCAAATATCTACTATTATTTACATATATTGTATACTCATCAATTCGATCTTTTATATTTTATTTGCTTTCGACCTTTATGCATTTTATTGTTAGATTCAAAAGGGCAATCACAAATCATAAAAACGGCAGCTAAAATGAATTATTTCTCTTCTTCCCGTCTCTTTCTACCATACTCTAGTGCATTTGTGCCTTTTTTGATACTATCAAATGAACATTTTACACTTTCTGCAGACACATAAAAATGATATACGATGCGATTTCTAATGGAATAAAAAACAATTAAGAATATCCCAGATTGAGGGTCCTGTTACCTTGTAGAAATTTTTAAATACATATATATGACGTATAAGTAAAACGATTTAATTACTTGAGTGTATGGGTGTAATGTCAATTTAACAAATTTAATGCTTACACATCTTTAATGCCATTTTGCATTTGGTAATGTAATAATAACGAATTGATTTTGCATTAACATCTACGGCTATTAAATTGTCAATTAGTGTTTTTATTGCTTTATTTTCTAGGGTCCATTAGGGTCATTACATTTTTACATTAATGAAGTGTACTTCATTAGTATTAAATTTGGGAAGATGTCATTTGACCTTAAATGACCTTAGAGTGAAATAAATAAATGCAATTCACTACTTGATGTAATTTCCATCATATATCTCCGATATTGAAGAATTACAAAAAAAAGGTCAAATAATTGATGCTATTACAGTGTTGTTAAAGCGCTTTGATGACCCAACGCCAAATCCTTGAAATATGTGAGACTAAACCCAAGTATAGAAACAGATCAGTCTTTTAGCCATATTTATTCAAAACTGCAATGTGACATCATTACACTTTATAGTTGAGGCGGCATTGTGGTATTCAAACAGCTACTGTCGCTGAAGTGTCGATCTCTGAATGAATATGAAAATATAACTATAGGAACGTTCATAATAATATGCAAAAAAATATATATTTTAAAATTTATATAAATTCTTGCTGGCGTGGACAACTTTAGCTGACGTCGTAAATCCTTGCGTTTAACACAACAACGTGGTAAGTGTGGAAATGATTAATCAAATTGATGGCACTTTAGATGACCAATGGTTGAAATATGAACTTATACCTCGTGCTTCCACAGTTTATATAACAGGAAATTATTATCAGATTTGTCTTTTCATCATCGACTCTTCAACACCGACGGCGACAACGTCGACTACGATGTCGGCTACGGCAGGAAAATAATGTGTGATTTGGTTCAAGCCTGTGACCCAACTGCAAGAATTGGCAACATAGAGACATCAGATGTTCCCGAGGCCATTAATCAGAAGTGCGAAATAGTATTTACTACAAAAGAGTGCAGAAAAATGTAGTTAAGTGCTGCCTGGGCACAGTTTATACCCAAGTGAATGTAAACCTCCGAAAGCTGCTAGTTACGGCGCTGCGGTTGGCTACAGTTGAGGTGCAGAGTTGACACCGCACTGGAATCTAGTTAAATAGTAAGCAAAAGCGACCACAATTTACTTGATATTGCAACGCAAAATAAGCATGCCCTACAATACGTCTTGTAAAATGACCGAAATCGGCACACCCATCTACTTGGCTAATTTTACATTTGGTTTACAATTGCATTTGTATCCATGATGCTGGGAATGGAAAACTGAGCAGCTTCTGAATGGATAGTTCCTTTTGTTTAATACAATTTGTTCGAAAGCGTCATAAAATAACAGTAGCAAAAATTAACTTCTTTGGCCAGCCATATGATATTGTCTTTTTTTTCTCCAAATATATCGAAGATATTTCAAGATGATTTGAAGATATATTTAAAGTGTCACTGATTGTCTGAATTGGACACTGTAACATACATTGACGGCATTTTCCCCATATGCCAAGAATGTTTCCCAAATTTAACAGGGATGAAAAATTTCAAAATAATCGTGATGCTGAACATTTTCTCTTTACATTTATCATTTGTTATTATTGTTATTTTCATTCCTATTGCCAAATAAAAGCATTAAACGGCTCCACTAATAATGCTGGTTGAAATCTACATTTGATAATTGTTCCAAACTTCACTAAAAATAAAATAACATATTTAGCTGGTTGGTAAATTGTATTGCACAAACTACATAATGGTTGCCAATTTTAGTCTCGTTACTCGGCGTTTAGTCTGCGTTCAATTTTGACCGCTGGGGAAATTCGGATTAGGGCTTATCAGGCTTAATTTTGGTAAATTACTGTTTGCAAACAGTTTCCTGTACGCATGAATATTTATACTTGGTTTTAAGAAATTCAAATTAAAGCAGTTAAAAATTAAAAAGAGTGCAAGATGAATATTTTGTTTCAGTCACGTCCTGGGATTTATCGTTATATTATATTTGACTAGGCCAAGCACGTAAACAATTTCCGCAGTAAAATTTACTACCAACCTGAGATATTCAAACCCATTATGCTCTTTCATGTGAACAAATATCAACACTTTTACTTTAATTTTAATGCTACCACAGCAAATCAAGTTATTACCCCAAATTCAAGGCCCTAAGCCCAGACTAGCTGTCATTTAATTTTCATTTATTATTATTTTTACATTCGTGTGAGTTAACGCCACAAACTTCTATACTTGTCAGAGACTCAAGTGCGGTATGTCGTTTAATGAAGTGTTAGATGTAGAGTTCTAAAAGCATAGCTATCAACTGGAAATGTCCAAAGAGCAGTCAAGCTTAATGCTGGCAAAATGTTACAGAAATGCATTCTATGCACATCATAAATGAGTCTTGAAGGTAACTTATGTATATTGCAATTGTGGTGTCGATAGAAATAAAAAGTAATACGATTCAGCTAAGCATTGTAGGCATTGTAGTTAAAAAAATAGAGTCGTAATGTTGTTAGCAGACTGTTTTATAAATGAGCAAAAAATCTACATTGTCCTTGTTCTTGTGCCCTTATGCGTTGGTCAGTTAGTCAGGACAATAACTTACACACTCCAGGCATATGCATCTGATGTGTTTTGAGTTCGTGGATATTCCGGCGGACACGCATGTGATATGACTTGTGGTGGTCCCGAGAAATGCAGCCTGTCAAGAGGCACTCATTAAAATGTCAATTACCCATTTGTTTATGCTGCCCCTCCAATGGCTGTTGACTGTGTGTAGTGTCCTTGTGAATGCGTGTGTTACAAACGCATCAACAAGACGCCACTTGGACGCATAAACAGCGCTAATTGGTACATACTTCCGACATCATGTCGATGGTAAGGATAGTTTCCGGTCAACATGCAGTGGGCGTTGTGAACACAAGTGCTAGATGCTAATGGCCATGTTCGGTGGCTCACAAAATAAAACAAAAACTGACGCATATCACAAAATGTACCGCAAGTGGAATTTTCTAAACTAAAATACAGCCTTGTGTTGTCAACGAGTGAAGGGAAATTTGAGAATTGCTTTTGACCACATAAAATAACGAGGTTTCGGAAAAAACGTTTGCGGCTTTGACTGTCAATTGGGGCAATATAAGCTTTGAGAACGTTTATATAGGGCAAATTATGAGATATAAAAACAAGTAATCACACAAGTTTGGGGGAAGAATATTAAAAAAAAAATCTTACACAGTTCCAATTTTAAGGGAAAATTGATGAAATATACCAGTTGGACAACTACTAAAGCTGACCACCGACTGAACTCCTAATGAAACCACACGAAAAAAAAGAAACAAAAGAAACCAAAGCATTGACAATGCTGCTGAAAAATTAAAACAGGACCCCAAAGCAATAGTTGCAAATCAGAATGAACACGAAATGAATTTATAAAATATGCGCATTGCATGAATCTATTTTGCAACTGCATTGTGAGTGGTTGTAACTGTTGAAAAATTCATTAGTTTTTGTTTGTAAAATGATTTAACTTTAATTAATATTGCAGCACTCATTTGGAGTGCAATATGTGGTTAGGAACTGGTGTAAAACATGTTGTTATTTTGTACAGCATGTTCAAGTAATTTTCAATGAATAATTATTAATTTTTGTGGGTGTTTCTCTCTCTCTCTCTTTAAATAAGCGTAAATAAAACACCCTATGATGGCCAAGTTGTGACACAAATACCTCGTAAAAATACCGCAACGAGCTGAATGTGTGTGGTTTTCATTCGCGAACTGATGTTGTTCTTAAATAAATAGACAGTGCTTGCTTTTCACATACGAGTATGCGCCTACGGATGAAAAACACAAACCGCCTGTAAACGATACCAGATAATTTCAATTTATCTGGTAACGGTTGTCTGCTGTCATGACAATAGACGAAGCGAAAACATTATGAATTTCAATGGTCAGGCATGCAATGAATCCGAGATTGAGCCAGCTGGTTAATTGGGTAGATGTGTGTATTGTAAGCGGTCTCTTTGTTCTGCCAATCGGAATGCTGACAACACAACAGCCTATAGTATAAATAATGCATAACTATAGTGATGGTCATAATTTTCATAACAAAAGACGTACCGGCAGTTTAATCTGCCAAGTGGTTTGCAGCAGCACAATTCATTTAGTTCAACTCGAAATACTCGCTGTATTTATAACATACAGTTTGCATCTCTTAATAAGGATGTCCTGTATACTCGTACTTTGTGAACATTTATTTCAATTAAAAAACAAAAGTATTATATAAAATGAATGGCTAGCTCATTGATTTCCATATAATTGACGTATTTAAAATATTTATACTCGATTCAAGAAACAATAACTCAAACGAAATTCAATTAAATGCATATTAAATCATTTAATTTGCATTTTAATTTCATATTAAACTGTTAACTCTTACTTATCATAAATTATTTTCCAATTTTTAAACTATGTTTGTCACAGAAAACCAAATGGCATTTCAACTTAATTCTTATTCTTCATTGAAATGAACTCTTCATCAGAAGTCAAGCCATAGTAAATGTTCTTGTACTTCAGGCAAATAAAAATCTACCGTAAACACTTGAAAAGAAGACTGTGAACTACTTTTGACTCAGACAACTGAATGTTTTGTGGGCTTCCTTGAGCACAAAAATAGCGTTGAAAAGCAGAAAATTTTAAGAAAATCGGACTTGCTCTTTTGCTGGAGAATTTTAACACCTTATAAAGAACTAAGCAGAGAGCCAGTCCGTGTTATACACATTTCTAATTAATTGCTAACCAGAATGTTGTTCAAACAAAGCAGCACATGCCACGTCAACCTCGGTCCTTTTAGTGTGCGCACAAGTACAATTGAAGTAGGCCAAGATATTGACTCTTGTTTTCGAAATGAAATCGGAAGAAGCGTTTAACAAAATTCCTTTGGTGGTTTTTTAATTAAATGAATCGAGGCACACAGCTGTACAAATGAATGAATGTTTAATCAATCATTCCATTTCACTCCGTCTGTTAGCAATTAGATTATTCGCAAATTAAGCTCAGCTTTTCTTCGTATTTTTTTTATTCTTGTTCTGATTTCCTTGCCATTCCTAAGATTTTTTACTGCTGCTTTCCTTTTGACGCAATTCACAAAGGATTGAATTAAATTTTGTGTTAATCAAGCGTAGGATACTTGTGCAATCGCCAATTAAACGCTGAATGATTATATTCAAATTTGATAGTAAAAAATATTCAAATAGAAAAACGAAAGTGCTTTCACCCCAGGTAAAACGTGGACAATCAGTATGGTTTTATCGCATAAAGTTATCTGATCCCGACGAAAAGTATATAATATCAAAGGGTCAATTGTTTTCAGTACTTCCAAGTACGCAGAATTAACTTTTCTAATTTATTTTGTCTTGCCAACGCGAAAGTTATAAGTGCCAAGCAATTTAATGAGCATTTTGTGAGAGGTCGCAGACAACTTTTATGCAGATGCTAATTTTATGTCAGTTAAGTTGTGCTATTGAATTGCATTCTGGGGGGTTGCAAAAAGTGCCAAGACTTTTGTTTTTAATAGAGCTGTCTGAACTTTGACCAGAAATGTAATTTGTAAGTGCATATGCGAATGGCCAAAAAATTGCACTTATCTAACCAAACATTTATTTTATATTGCAAATATAAATATTATGCACACCTGGGAAAAGTATAATTGATGTTTGTCATGTAATTTAATGATGGTATTCAAATCAAAATATCTAATTAAACAAATATAATTACGACAAACATATTATTGGGAATTAAAAGCAACTTGCATAATTGACTTTGATATTCGATTTAATGCTTCAATAAAGCATAGATAATATTGAGTGATTCACTAATAGCAAACAGTCAAGAGACTAGTGTAATTAAAACAAACATTTAATTACAAACGTATATGTATATAAGTTCACGTGGTCGCGGTATTGCAGGTATTTGATCACAAATTTTATTTTCATTTTCTATAAAGTAGACAGGACTAAAATTGATAGATACTTATTGGTATGAGCATCAAAATTGACAAGCGAGCCTCAACTAAAATACAAATTCGTAATAATTAATGTATTAATGTGTAGGAAGCTAGTATTGTTAGTCATTATTAATTGTACTCCGTGCCGTTGGTTGAAATATGCTAATTGTTTTCCAGCTTCAAAGTGATCACTTATTCGGCATTTGAATACTACATGAGTATGCATGCCCACAAGAACAATTTGAAATTCTGAAATTAGCAATTGACCAGGCTTAATGTCTTTATGAATTATTAAATAAGAGTAAAATAACCAAAATTCCAGCAGTCGATAGTTGCTTATTAGTTGATTATTAACTGACATTAACTAGAAATTACAATAGGAATTTGCTAGACACTTCACTTACTTCTAGTTAGCTACATTCGCTATGAATCGCTTAGAATTTCATTACACTAAGGGCCAAGCATTTGAGAAAATATCTACTTATTATTTATATTTACTACAATAGGGTTCAAATATGTCGAGCATCCGCAATCCACACACAACATTGTCCTGCCCCGCAGACATCTACTATTTAATACTGCTTTACTCTTACAACAATAAGAGCATAATCCACATTCAAGGACTTTGAACTGTAGGCCACAATAAAAGTAAATGCAAGGGAGCTAAACGATGTCCACGCTGTGGACGAGGACCTGGATAACTGTGTGATTTTCGTCAGCTTGTGTCCTCATAAACGGAACGTAAACATTTTTATGACTTTTGCCCCTTTTTACATACGAGTGGAAGCAACGTTACATTTTTATTATGCGAATTAGAGAGCTGGCAATGTGCTGAAATTATTGTGCTTGAAAATATTTGATAACGAAGAAAATCCTTTTAACATTCTTTAAAATATTATGCAATGGAAAAGCAAAGGAATTTCAATTTTGACATTTTTCAATAACTGATTTCATAGAAAACTAAGGCATTCACTCATTATAAATAATATAACTTGCATATATTTAATCAAATAGTCTAAATAAAAACTATTAATATTGTTTAAATAAAATATAAAAATAAATTTAATTTAATATTCATAGTTCTGCTACAGTTTCATACATATTCATGATTATTGACAAAAATGGTATATCATATTGAAGTTGTTTACGTTATTTTATGCTCGGTTAAACTAAAAAGCGGCCATTGAAGTGATATCTGAGTTGTTTGTCCACTTGATTGAAAAGGACACTCGTGCGTACAGTACACTCATCGCCATACACTCACACCCACAAGCACATACATATGATGGTGGTAGGAAAACAACCCATACAAAATGGACACAAAATCTCCGTGATGCGTGCCACAATATTTGACATTTTTGTTTTCAAGGATCCTAGAATGCTGGTGGACCGGCACGTGTTTGATATTATTCAACATTGTGTAGGCTCTCTGCTTTCGATTATTTATTTTTAGCACGTACAATGGCGCCCAATAACCTCAAATGGGTCCCACTGAGAGACAAGACTTGGTGTAAACAAAAGTTCGAATCTACTTAAAATTTATGAACCTGCAAAGTGGCAAATTTAAATTTGTACATTTGTGTAATGTGCTCGAAGTGTCGCTTCTCAGAAATTTTCTTGAATTTTTAATTTATGCATTTTATTTCAATTATTATGTTCATAAGAAGAAATGATTGACAAAAGATGTTCATCAGTTGTACAAATTATTAACAAAATAATAAATAGGGTATTAATTGCTTGTATTATTGATTTGAATTAAGTCATCTATCCATTGACCTTTTCACACTCATTTCATTATTAAGCCTACATTCAGCCTAATGAGCACAATTGATATGACATACCCATTGTGTCCTTACAAATAGAGTTGATATAAGTAAATTCCTTGTCAATGTGTGCTAGTCTGAATTTCCAATATGACGGTAACATTTACGGCCACAGATAAATCTGTTTAGCATATTTGTTTAACCAACAATTGATGAATTTTAATGAAAATCTTGTAAACTCATTTGGTGATTAGCAAGCATAATACCAATTGCAACAATAATTGTAATACAAATTGGCAAGAAATTTATAAACACAAACAGGCTTAGAGCTCTGCTTCAAAAATATGTAAATGTAATGTGACTATTGTGTTAAGTGTTGATAAATATTTCAATTTTGAAATGCCAGACAATCCTAAAGCAAATGCTGTTTATATTGCATCGTTGTTTTTGCGCAGCATCTCTTCACTTATTCATCTTGTTTGGCATTTGCAAAATGCTTTTAGCTCGTTGAATTATCTCTATGGTCTCTAGGGAAGTCGAGTAGTTGCAATAGGCTATATACGTTGACATGTGTGTCGACGGTCGTATACGAGAAGAGTGTTGTATGTGTGTGAAAGAACGTATATGTGTATTCAAAATATATGGCAGAACATCCTTTTTGGGCTGACAGAAGTTAAAGCAGACAGGGCCACAGTTCAACGCTTTGAAGTTGCGGCAGAGTGCAATGTGCATAGTTATCATCTTCTGGCCATATCGACTTGTGGCTTTTGTATGTTTTCGTGCATATTTGTACAAATATAATATGTGAGCAGTTACAGTCTAAAACTATTAAAGTTAATATTTTATATTTATACTCCTGTAGATTTTATTTTAAAGGCCAGAACTTAGCAGTTCTCACTGATTTAATTAAAAACTTGTCTCTCAAGACTGCTTGATATAATGTCCAACTAACGAAACAAACTCTGTAGATGACATTCTCTATAATATTTATTTACTCGAGTAGCCAACTATACCGAATAGTGGCAAATTCTCCATATAACTTGGCTAAAAACTTTTCGTGTCTTCACTTGGATGCTAAACTTTTGAGCTCGAGGTCGGTTTTCGGTCTTATGGTTCGCAGCGCAACAAATTTGGAAGTTATTCTCATTGCTGTAAATTGTGAAAACAAAGAAGCTTCTTCCTAGCGCTATTGACAGCCATTGACATTGTCGAGTGGCCTGTGACCAAGTTAATTTCGGTAGAGCTTCCTTAACTACTTGAGACACCAACGGTAATGCTAAATTTAAGTGAGGAATATACTCTTTTCCATGATTGTGCAAAAACCTTTACGGTTTATTAATGGCGTTAACTTTTACTGTTTGACTATGCAAAAATTACATGATTCTCTGTCCGTTCATGACACGTATTAATGGAAATTTTAATTCAATCCTCATGGCCTAAGGATTCATTTGCTACGTTTAACTTGGAGTGCGCATGGCTGACCTGAGCATGGTACACTGGACACAAACGTGCCTACAAGCTCACCTGCATCGTCTCCATACAGTGATAAAAACGGAGCTAGACAGATCCACACGTACCTTCTGTTGGTCAACTCAAATATGCTTAGTTGGCCTCAATTTTCTCTCAGTTCAAGGTAGCAATATTAATGAAGCTGCTTGTCATCATTTTGGTTTGTATGTGAATATAAAAAGCATCAGTGCGAGAGCCAAACAAAAGTAATACGCAAGCTACAAAGTCAATAAATTCAAAACATAAAGCTTCTACGTCGTATTGGAATGCAAACAATTAATTAAGCATTAAAAAAAGTTAAATCTTTCAGCTCCGAAAAATGTAAAACCATTTAAGAATTTAAACAAAGCTTGTATCAATTAGTCACATTCCAAAGTACCTAGTAGTTGTGTATCCTTTTAGCAAGGCGTCGCACATTAGCTCAATTAAATTAGCGTTAATCTCACAATTTGTTTACAACGAATAAATTATTTTTGCACTTGCTTTTCCACTACATTGTCCTTATGTCTGCGTTTGTTCTGCCTGCTTGCAGACTTGTTTATATATAAATGAATGTTCGTCTGCGACTATATGCATTTTGCGGCAGCCTTATGGGTTTGGTGGTTGTCGTCCTTTGTGGCAGTTGGTGCAGCTGGCAACAGTCCAGCAGCTCCAAATGTTGCCCACCGATTTTCGCCTAAAAGTTGTACAAGAATTTAATGTAAATAACGACAGACAAGCACATATTTTACCGTTCTATTTACATTCATACTAACATTTGCAAATTCATCTAAAAATTTGCATAAGCTTAATGAATATTCAAACAGGCAACAAAATAATTTGTGGTTTCAATACGATTGTATTTTATTGGCAATAAAATTGTTCAATGTTTTCACAATGCATTTATAGATATTTTTTGCTGGTGTGAAACTTTATTTTAATGAATACATAAATGATTTATCAATCGAAAATTTAAAATTTTTTATCTTACTTTATTTTCTATTTTCAATTAATATTTCTGAACTTTGATGGGAATTTAAAAAGGCACACAAAATAGTCATATGTAATTTCCGATTTTCAGCATTTAATATTTCCTTGTCTCATAATAAATCTGTAATTAATTTAGCTTATTTTCAGTATTGTTGTATTTATCGTATGACCGTGATTAAGTCTAAAGTTAAACAAAGTTGTGCATGTAAGCAAATATAAATACATTTATTCATTAATGAACGCAGAAAGGCAAACAACATTTATGCAAACATCAGTCAATAAATAACATTTCACTTTCAGATTACACCTCATAAAATATTGAAAACTATAATATGAAATTTAAATTCCTTAAGGTGTTTCGCTCTCCTGTAAAAAAAGTCAAATAGCTAGCAAAAGCCAATGCCTCGCTTTAAACTGTATTGATGAAATATATTTAATTTACAAGTACTTTAAACTAGCTTATTTTTCATTGACTTCAAAAATTACATCTCATTGTAATTAAATTGGGTATGTTGTACAGTCTACGCCATGAGATACATATATGTATTTTTGCAATTTGCAAACTTATAAATATTCCCCATGTACTAAAAGCTATGCTGTCATATAGTTTTATTTTTATGATAATTTTTGAGCAACTTTTGTACTTTTACTTATAGATTAGTATAAGAAACTAACAAACAAGCTGCATGTCTGTTGTGCTGTTCAAATTTGCATATTATTATAAATGTCCTGTAAATTTTGTCCCAAAAAACAACCAGCAGCTGTGCCAACAAACTTTTGCGGTTCGACAGATGAAAACCTTTCACTCAATGTTGCATAGCTACTGTTAAGTCAACTTATTTTAGACATGCTTAAAGTTTTCCATACCCTTAAAATTGAATTCGATTTGAAATAAATATTTACTTGTATTACAAAAAAAAAATGTTGCTTAATTAATTAATTAATTTGATAACTGAAATAATTAAATATCTATGACAAAAGATCATCTCGACTGCCTCTGTCAAGTGTAACAATTGATTTATTTGTATACATTTTTCTCAGTGTATGCATCACACTTTTTATGCTGTATACTAAATTGATATGTTTTTACTAGGAAAATTATGCATGACAGTGTCGATCGAACAATTGCCGTCAGCCATCTGACATTGCAAACACTGAACTCACATAAAGAGTTCAACAATATAACCGGTTTTTTGTTTTTTTATGAATTTTAAAGAAATATATATTTAATTTAAATAAATGTATTGTAGTTGTTTTTGTTGTTGTCATACTGTTACAATTGTTTAATATTTAAAACGATTTAATTTATTTATAAACTGGAATATAATTTCATGTACTTTTTATTACTTTTACTTTGTGTTTGAGCATTGTGCTTTATTTGCCTTGATCTTTTAATTGGCACACTATTTAAAAATGTAAACAACATTTTTATCTTAAGGTAAAACAAATAATTAATATGTACAATCTGCAAAGTCTTGGAACCGATAATAAATGAGTTATGAGTTCCTCAAAATGCATTGAACAACAGGTTGATAAATGATGGATAGGGGAAGAGTTTATCATCAGGCTTTTCCTTTATTGAGCTCCTAGTACTTGGCACTCAATAACAATGTTAGTTATGACAGTACAAGCCGTGAATTGGATGAATGAACTCAATCGGAATTTGTGTCTTTATTTCGTGAAATATCACTTTTTGCCACAGTTACATAATAACGTAGGCAACTCAATGTCCAGTGGATGACAGTCAGCCATCATGTTGGGCACTAATGAAATGCCGTTGCGTGTAAACAAACATCACAAGTCAGTTCCGGTCAACTGCAGTTTGTGGTGTTTGCCATAAAATTGCATTTGCTTTTGGGGTCAAGAATTTACGCGACCTATAGCATGTGACAAACACAAGCACACCCACTCCAAAACAAGTGATAAATGAACTTTCAACACACAAACAGTTGTTGAGTCAACAGTTTTAATTAAATTCTTGTCGAATTATTGTTTTTTCCCTCGTCTGGTAATTATTTATTACTCTTTGTTTGCTTGACGTTCAATGTAAGCGAAGAAAACTCACATTTTTCGTTGAATCAATTAATATAATTTGCTTTCTATAGAATCCTGTTACCCACATATACATTTACTGCAATTTAATATACATCGAGAACATTTTGTTGTCGCCAATTCGAGTCAAACGGTTACAATGAACAACAGGAAATTGTGCACTTAATCTTCGAACCCGATTTACTTTGACTTTGACTTCAGACTGTCATTTGTACTGCCTAATTCGGCGTGTAACCAAAGTCATTAGGCATCGACGTTGATGTTGGGAACCGGCGACTAAGGGATCAATTCGTTGGGGTTAACCACTTCGAATAAAATGAATTAAATGGAATTAAAAGGAATTGTGAGGATGTGTCGCAGCAGGCTCATACATATTTGAATCAAATCCACTTTTATTGCAAAATTTGTGACCTTAGTTATTATGCTGATTGTGTTCACACATTGAGTAGATTGTTTATCCCTGATCATGAGCTTCGAGCTTAACCAAACACATACAAAATTGGACCCTATTTGTATACAGGTATTCAGTAATTAAAATTCAACTCACATAATTTATTGCATTATTCTGCAATATTGAAATCACATTAATATTAATCTGTGGCCATTGTAAGCATCTTCTTCAGTTAAGCTTCAATTTACCTTTATATCTGGGTTGTCTGCTTCGGTATCTGTATCTGATTGCTGACGTGATTACCGTTGTCTTGCTTGTCATTTGGAGGTATTTAAGCCATGCGTTAATTAACTTTCAATTACGCGCCGAATGCCAGAATGAATGTCAGTCAGTCCTTACGAGGACTATGTTATCTGACTGATATTGAGACCTGAGTTGTGGCTTACTGAAATGCGCGAAATGTACCACTAAATCTTTTTGCTCTATGGTTTTCCATTTTCATGGCATTTGCAGACAGGCGCCGTTCTGGTCTTTTGCTGCAGTTTGCCTGCCTTTATCCTTTATGCAATTTGTCTTACACGCTCTTTTTGTAGCCCTTTTACGAGCCACGACTCGAGTCTGCCACTTTGAGTGGCTGCCGGTTATAAGATATGCTCTATCTCACGTTGTCTGCATTTTAAGTTGTGCACTTTGTATGTTCACTTTTCATTTCATGGTTCTTAAAGTTTGTCATAGCCACCCAACCGTATGCATATTAAATTCATCCAATTTTAACATCCATTCCGCACCACCCTAAATAATTGTCATTTTCGCCTCGTATCCGCTAATGTACTTTGTTATTACATTTGCAAGATGCATAATCATTTAACAACCTCAACCAAAAACAATAAGTGCCAACAGTTTAAACACAAACTACATTTTTCAATAAAATTTGAGAAAAATAACTAAGGCTCATTTTATCACATAACATTTGTATTATTAATTTAGTTATAGACAAAACAACAAAGAATTTTACAATTAAGCTTGTTCAACCTTCTTTTTTGTTTTTGACTTGCCGTTAGGCTCCACCTTTTCTTCGGTTCTTGAATCAACGCTGCAATTCGATGTATTGCTTTCTTGAGATATTTCACTGTAAGATGAAATTCCCTCTGCAGCTTCATTACGGGGTATATTTTGCTCTATTGATTCGCAGCTACTGATTGATATTTGACTATCTTCGGAACTCAAATCATTGTTTTCGTTCAAAGCTTCTCGGTAAGAATTGGACAGCATTGGTGTAAAGAAATGATCATTATAATGCATTAATTTCCCAGTATCCACTTGAGTCAGTAGGATATTATGAAGTTCTTTTTTGTCCTCCTCGGTGGCTTTTGAGCCACAAAACTTCGATGCCAACACATCATAACGGACAGGCTCTAAAGTATCTTTAATATATTGAACGACTTTAGTTGAATGAATTTTTTTCGACATTTTGATTAATAAATGTGCAAATAAGTAAATTTTGTTAAAAATAATGTAGAAAATAAAGAAATAAACTTTCTCACTTTACAATGTTACTTTATTGAAATGTAAAATACGTATGAAGAGTTTGTACAACGATAAAGTTATTTCGTAATGCTTTTGCAAGGCTATCTATGTTGTTTCTTTGAAATTATCGCCTTTGATTTTTTCGAAACATATAAACAAGATTGTTCTATCCACATTGGAATTACTTAGAACATATTTTAATGATGTGTTTTCTTAACGTACTATGTCTGTAAAGTTTTGGAAGTAGTTTTCCACATTTTATTAAATGCGTACGGATAACAACTATCAAAGGTCACACAATACCTGCTGAAATTTAAACTCTCATATGATATGCTTTTCTATTTAAAAGCTGTAATGAAAATTACAGCCATTTTGTATAACGCTTACCTTACCAGAATTCGACAAAACATTTATTCATTCAAAGATATAATTTAACTTAGATAACTCCCATAATAAAAATTAGGTTGAAATGAATTTCTTGGAATTTATTTACTTATGCTATTTTGTGCTGTTATTTCACATATTATTTACACATGTTTTGTATGCTTATTTGGTGGCAAATTATTTCTTTTAATCAATGCTATGTAAGTTGTTGTTTAATTATAACTTAATGTTTATAGCTCGAGTGTAAAGCTATATGTAAGCATTCAACTGCTTTCCAAGAGCTGCCTAAAAGGCGCCCTAAAAACATTTGACTTCAGTATGTGTGTTATTAAAGTGCACTAAAAGCTTTTGTGTCTTGCCAGACTGCAGTACGGATGAAAAAGTTCAGCAATTTTCCTGGAATCAGCTGGTTGACTTAGAGCGAATACCGCACGCTGAGCATCACGTATATTGAGTGCATCGTAGCGTCTTGAAGGGAGCAGCATGATACGTGCTTTCTTTTGGCTGTTCCCCTGGCATCGTGTTGCGTTTTACGCAGACAAACCCCCACACACATATGTTTGAAAGCATAATCATTAAGGCGACAGGGCAAATGTTGCAGAAAGTTAACTTTATACTTGATGCCACAGAAAATCTGTGGAGGAGTACAACATAGCCATCACTCATGATTGGCATACCGCACACGTACTGGACCAAAAAATGTTGCTTACTTTTATGCGCTCGTCCATTCCCACGTGTCTTAAAATAATTGAATTCTGCTGTAAGCCACCAGGAAATTCTATTGCATTTTAATGAAAATTTTTGGGAGCCACAGCAAAGCAAAGTTTTGATTACTCGACTTATGATTGCGAATACGAATGTATGTATAAATTAATACACACGAACTTGACAACTGCACCCATTCATCACAGAGTTTTGCTCTTATTTCTATTGTGATGTCGCCAAGGTAAGGTCAAGGCGAAGCAATGCAGTGCATACTTTACTTGACAGTGGCATTCAACTATGAGTATGCTTTACAATGACAGAAACATTCATACACATTGCACATCAGTTATACAAAAAGCAGTTGCAGTTGCTTAGGATTAAATTTATGAAATGAAGCAAAGTTAACAGCAAATCTATTGTATTATTAGTATCAAATGCAGTATCAAATCAATTAAGAGTTCATTTGTAAGCAACTTTAATGGATTTTTAACTAAATTATATTAAATTAAATTATTATATTTAAAATATTTTAAACAACATATTTTTTAAATATTTAAAGAACGTAAATATGTCAGAGGCATATTAATGTTTATTATCTGCTCAAAATAGCAGCACATGGAACTGAATTTATAATTATTCTTCACAGAATGTATGTCACTATGACAAAAATAATTCTAGAAAAATAAAAGCCGCAATACAGCTACAAAAAAAAAAGGAAAAACAAAGCAGGAAGAGTGCAGCACAGCACTGTTCTCACATGATACTATAAAATCCTTACTTGGTGTTATTGTTGTTTACAGTCAAGTTTTTGTGACGTGCTTCAATTAAGAGTTATTCAGGCATTTTAATGGAGCGTATGATTATTTCACAAAGTTCCAAAGGACGTACAAATATCCTATACCGAAATAATAAATGCCATTTCATATTCCAAACTGAAATACCCACTTTTATCGCATCTTTGCTGCAGGGTATAATATTAAGCGGAATTGATATGAACAAATATGAGTTCACTGAAGTGTATGAGGAGTGACAATGTGAATCTGTGTGTGACTGTTTGTCTATTCATATCGTACTTATTTCCACCCTACTTTCCATATTCCATCAAAAAAATATAAATATTATTTTTTGACTGTTTGTCTCTCACGGCAGCTCGTTTTGTATTTTTGCTTTTGTTTACGCAAAATAAAATCACATAAATCCATGATTGTCGCATACATATATTTGCCATGTGTTGCTGTCTAACATATATTTATTGCTTTAATACAGTTATTAGAAGTGAATGAGCAGCCTAATTTGCTAATGTGTATTGCAAATTTAAATTTATAACGTTTCTTATCAAATAAAGAAACAAAATAATATTTACTTTTTAATGATATAGGTTATATTCAGAAATTTTTCGTCAATCGTAACAAAAATCTTGATACTTTTTTTTTAACTTTAACTTATTAAAATATTATTTATAAGCAGGATATAGTAAATATAATAAGACTATAGATTGGATAATGACCAAACATGTCCACGTATTCGGCTGCTTCACGGCTGATAACATGACAGATCCACGGAATCTAGAGATTGTTTTCAATGTATCTATCAGGTAGAGTAAATCTGGAGGAAATCAATTAGCGGTGCACACGAATTTGTCTCTGGCCAAGCTTTAATTATGTCATCCACAACTGAAAGTGCACGCCAAATAAGTACTCGATATTTTGCACATCACATTTGGTTGCAATTCCCAATTTAGCTCACACACAGTTATGTTAATTTAATTAAAAAGCATATAAACTCTAAATGTACTCAGGTATAAGTATACTTACATATATATAATTCTGCCTCATAATATTTGGTCTTTGACATATGCATTTTCAGAATTTGCATCATCACCTGCAAGCAGGTTTCATATACATATGTTTGACGAATATCAGCTCAGAATTGGAGCCATTGAAAGAGGTCATCAATTTATAGTAATTGATTGCAAACGTTTCTTGTTGAGTCTTTCACCTCAATTAACGATTTAAAAACGACTTCAGATACTCGATAACCACATTGACTTAAATAAGAACATGAGAAGTATGTTTTAATATCTCATTTGAAGTCACATTGGATGGAATTATTGCTGCTTTCAAAAAATTTCAAAGACATAGTGATAAATCATTTACATACAAATATAATATTTTCTATGTATATTATTTGGATCTACGGTTGTAATATCAACTGTCTTCCGCCTGACAGCATTAATTAGTTTCATCTAATAAAGTTGTAAAATAAGTCGTATTTGTTTCCGCCCAACCGCATTTCGAAATTCTTGTTACTTCTGGCAGCAATATTTACTTGCTGTCGTACATATTTGTGCAGGTTTTGTTCACACACAGACGGCGAAATTACTTTGGTAACCTCAGGAAGTTGCCAGCAGTGGTTATCAATGGTCAGTGGATGCCAAGACAGCTGAATGATTGCCTCTAGCATCTGCCGTGTTTGTATCCTTTATATTGACCCACTGGGAGCATCCCTTGACAAGAATAAAGGAAATAATTTTAACCAGGACCAGAATTCAATATGGGAATAAGCAGAGGCAGTTGTCGTTCTGTTTACAGGTAACTGACCACAGTCGCTTCATCTATTTTTCCGAGTCTGTCTTGACTGTCAGTTGGCTGTCAAGACATACTCGCAGTCCTTGCTGCAGTCCTAAACCTATCTTCACGTATAAATCATTTAACGAACGCCCCCAGCAGCTGGTCATTGCTGAATTACTATAAGGTGGCTGAGATGCCAACGAAATGCGGTAAATTTGTGGAGACTGTTCTCTTCAGATGCCTTGTCTTTGTTTTTACTACTTTGTGTTGCGACTGCGGTTCTCCCCTGATGCTGCTGTAGAGTCTTGAGAATGAATACTAAAGTTACCATACAAGAATTTAGAGACATTTGATTGCTTTGCAACGACATGATAAACTTTTCACAGTAGTTCGATTGGAATACAGAGAAAAACCTTTAATTCTGAAGTGCAAGTATTTTTATCACTGAAATTCCTTTGGTTTTCGGTCAGACAGGAATGTGTTAACATTGACTTGGCCTGACTGCCACAATATTATTCACAAAATCAGTCAAAGCAGCAAGTCAACTAAATTACTGTTCATTATGCAGACTTCCGTTGGTTGGCTTTTCTCTTGGTTGGCTGACGAAAAGAAAAATGTCATAAAGTTGACACTGTTGGGTGTATTTAATATGGTTTATTTAAATTTTAAGTATTTTATTGGAATACAATATAAATTAATAATAATTTACGATTAAATTCACGGAATGGGACAAGTGACAGCTGAATAGTAAAACTAATCTAAATATCATAATCAGATTGCATGAGGCTCTAAAGCCATGTGGGCTTGATAGCAAATTTATGACAAATAAAATGCTCGTATGTGATAGATGACCAAAAAAATAAGTAAGTTTGACACATCTGTTACATAATTTACATATTTGGTACCATAGAAGGCTATTTTGATTTGGAGATAGCCTTATAATATTATATTTATCAAAGTTTTTTGGTCCAGTTATAAATTACAACAATTTGCATAATGGAGAGAGATGCGAAATAGAGAAATGTGCTTGCTTAAATTCAGCATAAAATCATTTCGTTGATTGTTTGATATAAACTCCTATGAGTCTTCAAATTGCACATTATTTCACGGTCACATTTCAGCATGTAAAGTCGAGTCTTGGAACCAAAAAGGTACCTTTTATGGCACATCTCATTTGGGAACTTAACGACAAGGACTCTTTAACCTGTCAAAGATTATCAGCTACACTTCAAATTATTGTGATGGCCATGTTTTTGTCAACGTCTCCGTCGTCGACAGCCTCAAACCAGCCTGCCTTATTACGAGCTCTACTTGAACGACAACAAGACAATGACAGCATTGCTTGGGGGTTGCCTTTGGGGATGGGTTTGCCAGATTCTGAAACAAAGGCAACGTTTATCAATTTGGTGTTTGCCTTTTCACTTGTGGGTTTTATCTTCGCTTGCCACACTGAGCATTTTGCTTAGCTTTATGGTCATTTCTGCTCTTGCTGTTTTCGCTTTTCATTCATTTTCATTCGCCATTTTTCCTTGCACTGCAGCGAGCGTTGCTTATTTTCAAAATATTTTCCATTCCCTGTTTGATGCTATCGTTTTGTGTCATTTTGCATCAATTGTACAATGAGTGTCAGATCTAAAATCAATTTCCTTTTTATTTCGATTCCATTTTGGCTTACCGATTGCAAATTTAAGTTTGTCTTTAAGAGATACATTTTACGTAAGTCACATTCAAGTTTTACTTTACTTACCTTAATGACAATATACGAATTTAGTAAATGCATACAAAATAACACAACAACATTTAAATACTTCAATTAAATATTTCGATTTAACTAGAATTAAGGATTAAATAACGTCATGATTGCAATGATAATTTATGAACGCACAAATGAGCTACTAATAAGACGTTAACCCACTCTGTTTAGTGTGGTGTCAATTTGAGCAACGTCTGCCAAGTCACAAACAGTCAACCTTCAGACTGAAAAATAGTCGTACTTAACACATACACATAAATCACGCATACATTATGCAAATGCATAGCCGGAAAACATTTTTTTGCCGCCACCGAGTGCAATTTAATGACAAGCCGGATTGCAATTTGAATTTAATGTGTGCGCCGAGATAGAAAATTAAATTATGTTCGTTCTAGAGAGCAACAAGGTCATCGCTGAAGAAAACACAAGTTAAATCTAAAAGAAGACTTTTTTTTAATTTAACGTAATTTAAACTGTGATGTGCAATTAGTTAAAATGAAAAGACGCAGACAGTTTTTACTTGTAAAAGATATTTCCAAATGTTGAACCCAAATATTAACAATATTTCGACACATTTGTTGTTAGATTACAGTCATTCATCTTCAATCATCCAACGACTTTGTGTTTGGCTTTATCTGCATTAATAAAATTAAATTGATACAAGCCTATATTTTATAACCCCGAATGATTTTATAAATTATGCAAACCAAAAGGGTGAGCTGTATTTAGAATTATAGCACGTTCACTGAGCGTATACGTGATGCGGTTCTTCAAACAAATTTACTCGAACATTAGGCAATCCTTTTTTTTGAGCGACATAAAACAGAAACTACTCGTTCATACATATATTCAATATGTTACTTTCGGGCTGAAAGAATTTTCACAAATATTGGATAGAGGTTCAACAGCCACATTTATCTCTTGTGCGGATAAACCTATAAAAAATCACAAGAGCTATGTGTATAATAAATTATTTCGATTTCGGTTGTCTACGGCTTTTGATTACAATATAATTTGTTTTTGTCACACATTTGTTGTGGAGTTTTTGGTGTACTAGCCATAAAAATATCATTCAACACATTTGGTAGACAAATAAAAAGAAATATGACAGCTTAGATTAATTTAAAAAATAAATAAAGCGTACAATTTTTAAGATCATATCTAAGTTTTTTCTAAGCGATTATTTATTACCTTAAAGTTGAAAAAAATACTTGTTTTATTTAAAGCAAATACAGCATTTGTTTCTTTTCATTTGCAATAAAAGTTTTGTAGGGTTACCTGCACTACTGCCTTTGATTAGATTACGGGTAAAGTAACTACTACCGAGAAAAGAGAAGAGAAAACTTCGTTTGCTACAACCACAGAGGCACAGACATGAACAACCTCTTCCTCTGGCTACTTAAGGAATCTTTTTGAGTCCAAGTCATGTGAATCAGTTGAAAATTGCAGTCCGTTGTACAAGAAGAATGTGCTTGGCTTATTTCATAGTTTGCCAAAGCCAGATAAACTTTCTGAGTGCCGGGAAATGCTAGTCAATGCAAAGGAGGTAGCTGAACCTGATGCTTACTCAATTTGCCCACTCACAAACAAGTCTTAGACTGAATTTGTGGATCACAAGTAAGTTAATTTAATGTGTGTCTTAAGGTAATATCGGCTAAAGCGATTACTGTGTAAATAAATGTTTGAGAAATTGCAAAAACTGTCAATCTGATCAACAAATAATCCATGTATTCGTATATGCAAATATTATTTAAAAGGGTATCAGGCAGTCTGCAAACTTTCAACATCGTTAGATAACCAATTGTGATGTTTAACAATACCCCATTGTCAACCAAAGGACACCCAAGAAAGTTAACATTAACTGACAGATAAACAAGCAAATTGACAGCATAATACAAATAACAGAGAATGGACGTACCATAAAGAGAAGCCACCTGCTGGCAATGGACTGAGGACAGAGAACTGCAAAGGTTTGTCAAGCTCAGGACATTGTAGCACGAATCTAAGGAACAATTTCTGTCCATCGTGAAGCTGACATTTGTTATGAAGATTTATCATAATTTGCTTACGAGTATTGACTTGGATATTTTAAACTTTCCTATATTTTTATTTTAAAGGTACTTAATGCATCAGTGCAAGATGCTTATTGTAATTTTAATATATGATATGTCAACTAAGAGTACAACTGAAACTGGGTTACTATTAGCCATCAAGGCACAACAATGATGAGTGCTTTTTAAATCTCAAAAAAGCTTTTACTACTTTTGTCTGCCCCAAAAAGCAGGCAACGAAAATAAAGCAAAGAAAGCAGCAAATTAAATGTTTTGCAATTTTTGTGTGGTGTGAAAAACGACTTATGCCTAAATAATGACAATAAATTGTCTACATTTTCCAAAAACGGGAAAATAACTCCCGAGTGCGAGCACAAGGATGCGTGCTATTAAAGTCGTTGCGTTAATTACATGCTGACATTTAAGTGTCGTTCAACGTTTAACAAAATTAGCAACTAAGTAGTCGACTGTCAGCCCAGTAGCAGAGTAATATATTCATACATACATATATACTTGTTTGGCAACAAGTTTGCTCAACAAGCAAACTTTTACTGACAGTTGGCCTCAGCCACATCAAGTTGCAGACCAGTTAGCCAGCGTACCATTCTTTCATAGATACAATGTGAGCACAACATAATAATCAATTTTTGTAAGCACAACCAGGAACACCTTTAATAGAATGCTCTTAATGCTTTCAACATTCTGTTTAGCGCTTCGGTCAAGGTTTTTTCGTATTCAGTTGAAATGCATTCAAGCGTGTTATGAGGCCAGTTTTAATTGAAGTCAAGGTAAACTGTGCGTAACCAAGGCTACTTGACAGGTCGACCCTAATTGGCCTAAGGAAGCACACTCTAATTGGTCTTCTACTTCTACTCTAGTTTGAGCTACTTGAACTGTAGTTGAACTTTTCTAATTTCGTATGCTGCTTTAACCCATCAGTTGGATATTTTCCAAGCAAAACTACAAATCACTAAGGCATACTTCAAGCTTCTTATGCAGTAGTGTAAGCACTTTAATATAATGTTTCAGATTTGACAACACAGATTGAAAGTGTACCCTTAACATTTGTTTTATGAAAATTGATGATGTGTTCGCTGTCATACTGCTAATGTTAGCTTTACAATAAATTGAAGCTGTCAGTGCTGAGTGCATACAACGGAAAGCTCTATAATAATATAATTAAAGGGATGTTGCATTATTATCTGTATGCTTTTAGGAATCATCAGCTCATAATGACTGCGATTGTGAGCGAAATTTGTATGCATTTTACCACGGCTAATACAATTACTATAGCCAATTGAAAATTAACAAAAGCGGCTTTTAATTACGAGGGACTATTTGTAACAGGCAGATTTTTGATCAGCGGCAACAGTCGGTTTGATTTAGCTTTGCCGTTCTCTTCACTCTAACCATTCAAAATTTACTTTCAATACACAGTTCCCTTTTAACTGCGAATCATGAAATATTTTTAATAGTATAATTTGCTTAAAATTGATATATATTTTAAGCATGCATATATTCTTAATCATCTTGATATACCCTATAAATGTTAAATCGAAATTTGATTTCATGTTTATATGTGTTTACGAAAATGGCACAGGGTATCTCGAAGTCAATTTGCCTTGAACGTTTTTATATGTGACGTATATAATTTAATAAATTTACTATTTATAGTACAACGCTTGAAAAGATTATTATACAATAAATTGACACAAATTCAGTTCGCCAAGTACCCCAGCTAGAATTTGAAACAAAAGGAACTTACAAATTGGAACAAAAATATGAAACATTTTATTAAACGGAAATTGACGTCCGGGATGATAATTTGCATAGTGGTTGTGGTAGACTAATATATTAGCACATTGTTATAATTTTTGTTCAAAAGTAATTTCAGATGCCAAATCTTTGATGAAAATTAAAAAGGGTTTCTTATTTCACAAGCCCGAATGGTAAACGAAATATTTTGCTCAAATTTGACTTCTTACTCAACATACGAGTATGTAGCATAAAAAAATACGATAAGATATTTAACTAAGCCTCTGTACACAAAAGGAAAAAAGCATATGTATTTAATTAATTATTAACATACGGTGGTCCTTGCAGTTTACCATATCAAAAAAACAACGCTAAGGTGAATGAAATAGAATGCATACAGGCAAATGCATTTCACATGCTTCTTTTTCTTCATATCTGTATGTTCACTTAAGCTTGCCAAGTACTTACTCCCATTTACATATACTTCGGGCACTACTTTCGTGTTTACAAAGTGCCTCATTCGGTTTATTTTACAAGAAGAATTTCGTGCTGCTTAAGTTTCACCAAAATTTCCACTTAACATTTTCCTTGGCTGCAATTACGAGTTGCCCTTTTGAGACTCAAAACACTACACAGCGAGCTAGTATCCTGTCTTGTCCTGCCCTAAAGGCTCACATACTCTTAGCACTGCTGTACACTCGTATGGATAACAACATAATCCGCATATAAGGGCCTTGAACTAGGACACAATAAAAGACCACGCATACAAGAAACTAAACAATTTCCATGCTGCTCGGAGATAAGTATGTGATATTCCACAACTTGTGTACTCATTAGAGTCGTGTTAGCATTCTTGAAGTTTTACTTAAAACAAATATGGTTCGTTCAACTCTCACACAAGTCGAAATCTATGGTAAATGTGCCTTTAGCTTGGACAATTACGTATTAAAAAGAGCATTAGACGAATTTTCGAAGAAAAACTATTTTAGTGAAGTTTATACAGTATGCCTTTCGGTATTTTACTTTTATTTTTTAACACACCTTCCATTTTTCTTAGTTTCTCTAAACTTGGACATATTGATCCAGCTTAAAATAGTTTTTGGCTTTGTTTCATTTCGAATAGCTGACAAGTTGCCGAAGTTGGAGACGCAATATCCTGTCAATCACGTCTTGCCATCATCTGCTTTCCTTTAGCGCAAAATTTTGCTGAAAAATCCTTTTATTTTTTACGCCATGACACAGTGATTTTAAGCAATTTATTTAAAAAAAAATGTTACAGACACAGATTACACAATTATTGAGCATCTAAGACTCTCATGAGTAGCTGCTCCAGGCAAAGGTTTAGTTGTTCATATTTCCGATCTCCACCTGTTCCATTTAAACTCAGATTATTCGCATGCAACTATACTTTAATGTCTTCACATTGTCATGTCGCATAATTGCCATACTCATTTGGTTTTATCACAATCAAAAGAACACAATGACTAAACCCAACCCAAGGCTAATGAGTGGCCCACGTATTTATTTCGACTCCAATCATTACCCACAGATGTCAAGAAGCCTGTCGTTTGCCTAATGAGCACAATTTATACAACAACCAAGTATATATACACATACATACGTATGTATAGATTAGTTAAATTTAAATCCCATATCCCTTCTGGCAAACCTGTGGGCACGTGTTGATGCTCTGGATTTCGTAGCCTTTGGGTATTCTACATGAGTAAACTTTAAATGTAGACAACAGATAGCAAACAATTAAATATCGAAAACATCTGCACTTTACTGTCTTTTGGAAAGACACTTGTCAAATGGTTTTCCTGACCACAAAGAAATGTAAATTTAATTTATATGCTGGTTTGATTGTGAAACACACACATATAATAATTTAAATTGCAAACATTATTTTTATTATTTATTTTGCAGAATTTTTTCACTCATCTCTTGTGTATTCATTTTGTTTTTTCTCCGGCATTTTTTACTGCAGCTACCAATATACATAGCATGTGCGAGTGTTAGCGTGTTAGCTTGTGTTGCGCATATATGCATATATATATCAAATGTGTGCCAGGACGTCTGACTTTGGTATCCTGTAACTTGCAAAAGGACACGAATATGCAGAGACAGGTCTCAAGTTAGACTCTACTCAACGAAGCCCAAATATGTCTTTGAAGTTACAATAGAGACAACAGTGCGATCTTTGACCTTTCCAGCCCACAGCAGTTTCAATTTAAAGTTTATATTATCACAATATTGTTGAAATTTTGATACAAGTTTTAAGTCAATTACGAAAATTATATGCAAATTATTTTTCATGTAAGAAACAGTTGTAAACATGAAGGCCTATCTAAAATCAATAGTATTATTTAATAAAATAGATTAAAACCAATATTTCCTTAGCTTTTAAGGAGCTTATAAATATTATTTTGTCTCATATTCTTTAAATAAAAAGGACTTACGATAACCCAGGGTTGTGAAAATGAAATAAAAAAATAAAAATTATTTGACTAGAAAAATATTTATTTACTCGGGCTGCAATCGAGCGAAAAAAGTGACAAATGCCGCTTTTTACTTGGCAATAAAGTTTTCGAGGTTTTGTTTACGCTTCATTTTGCTGACGATGAGTTCAAGTTTCACTAAACTTTTGGGCTAGAGGAGAGTTTTGAATTTGTGGTTGAAAGCGCAGTGATTTATAAGTTGTTGTGTCCGTCAAAAAACTTTTCAATACAAACTCAACTACTCATATGAACGTAAACAAATTTGAATCTAAAATAAGTTTCAAATATTGATTTCTCATATAAAAAACTGCAGAAGTTCATTTTATGTTATGCATTATTTTCCATATAATTTTTTTCATATATCTAATAACAATAAAATCAATATTTTTGTTGTTTGGATCTTTCTACTATAAGAATATTAAATTTAATATGTTTGTATGTAGTTTTATATAAAGATGTCGCATGATTTCTGCGCCTGTAATGAGTTCTTTTTATTTAGTTCTTGGCTCCATTTTTCTCGACTGCAGTTCTCCTTGCAGTGTTTTTTGTCCTGCGAACATTTCGTGAAAAAACATAACAACGAGCTTGGCGTGCTGACAGCTCCAAGAAGGATTTAAAAACTTTTTGTGCTCTAGCAAAACAACACGTGGGTAACACTTTGTTGTGTTGTTGTCGTTATTGTTGCTGAGCTCCTTGTTGTTTTGGCGGAACTGAATTATATCTGTGTCATGCAGAAAGGATCGAACCGGCAGAGGAATTCTAGCAGTTTGCATTTATGCTTAAGCAACTTGATTCTAAGGGAACCAAAAGCAGCACTACGAAAAGAATGCAGGTGGTTGAAATGTTATGTATCCTTTATCCTTTGAAGCAGATAATTAATTTTAGTTTTAATGAATTTCTCTTTCATTGCATACGATGAGAAATTGCGGATACATTTATTTTAAATTAATAGTACGCTTAAGTTTTGCCTATCAAGGACTAGAAACAATTTTAGTGTTATTTACACAAACCCACTGAATGAGCTGCCTTAAAAACAAATACATTTTCACATTCATTTAAGCAGCAATGCAAACAAATTTACGAATACCAATACCATTTATGAATACAAACGAATTTACTAATTAAGCGCACCGTGAAAAATCATTTGATTTCAATTACCCGAAAATTCAAAATCACAGAGTGCGGTTTTGAGACTAGATGCTGTTTAGATTGAATAGAAATTTTAATTGTTGACTTTCAAATTGACACATTATATACCAATATATCTTGTTATTATTTTCGTCATCAATTAAATACTTTTTCATTTAATATTTTGATATTCGAAATTAGATTACCATGTTTATATGTGTACATACATGCTTCACAATAGTATTTTGTTGTTGAAACTGACGAGCACATTTGTACTTTGCCGTAAAATAGAGCAGCTATATATAAAACTTCGCGGTTATAAAAAATACTACACACTTTATGATTGATAGCCTCATCTTGCGGTCAATCAAAGTGCATTACTCAGACGTCACGTAGTATAAAAAAATCACACATACATAGCAACATAATCAGGCGGATATCACAACTGTTTGGCAAAGATTATTATCCCTTTGAGGCCATTTTCTGCTCATCAGACACACATCAATAAGGGCAGGACTTCTGCAACATTTCAATTCAATGGTTTGCCATAAACTTTGTTTGATAGCAATCATTAAATCTCGGCAAAAAATCTTGACCCGGTAGCACAAAGTATACTACGTTAAATCAGCTGCAGATATAAATAAGAGTACATACTTATGTATATAAAATAAGTTCATCATCAATGTGCATATCTACTATTAATGCAAGGGATGGTTATTTTAATTTATAAAATTCAAACAGAAATACATGTTATATCAATTCAGAAAATAATTACAATAATTTTACTTCCTTTGATGTACAATTTTTTATATAGAAATTTAAAGTGAAATATGCTAATTTAAAAATACTTATAAATATCAAGCAGAAGCTAGCTTTAATCTTATATAATTGATGTTTATTTCATAAGCACATCTTCGTTTGCATTCGCTTGTTCTAAATGGTTTATTTTCAGGGAGCGAGCAAAATTATCACAATATGTGACACGCGTCGTATGCGTATTTAATATGACTTACAAGCACCGTCAGCTGGCAGCATATGCTAAATCATTTATTTATGATATTTTTATGCAATTGACTGTCTGCCCACTGTTGTTGACAGCTTTGTGGGCCACTCGGATTTAAAGCGTCATTGTCGACATTATGGTACGCATGTCGGAACTGAATAAAAAAATACATTTTAAAATTCTATATGTCTATATTTATTTTATGTCCTTAACCTTATCCAACCTTATCCATAACATAACCTTATCCATAACAATCAAAGTTATTGTTAAGCTATTTTAATAGTTCATGACTATAGGTGCATATCTTTAATACCAAGTAAGCTCATTTTAATCGCCTAAAATCAGTTGCATAATATTATATTTTGACGTAAATTCTTTTATTGAACCGTTCGCATTCAGACTCTGGAGTGAACTAAAATGTAACCATAGAAAATTAGTTTTTGCAGAAATAAAAATGTTATTAACATACTGTTGAGCAAAGGGAAATTTGTTCGTTTAACAGTTCGCTGTTAATGCTTTTTGGTTGTTTGCGTGTTCGAGCATGTGGTTTGCAACATGCTTAGGCCCAACAGGTGATGAGCCAGCCAGAAATACAGACATTAAGACAAAGAGAGACTCAAAGAACTCTTTCTGTGATTAGTAACAAGTGTAAAGTAAATAACATAAGTGTTGTTACCACAAATGTTTTTCAAAATTAGATAACAATTTAAATGTGTTTTATTTTTTTGGAATCTTATCCAAGTATAAAATTAGCGGCAATTGTTGAATTAAATTCAGTTGAAGATTTGCTTTACCACAATCCAAATCAACATGAAATTGTCATGTAATTTTCTGGCTGTAGTGCTTGGATTATATTTACAGATCTTTACAATTGTTTACACTGAGGCTACGCCGTGGAGTCCCCAGTATGCCTTTAAAAGACAATCTCAATTTGTTCCACTGAACTCATCTATAAAGCCAGTATGATCATATAACATACCACATTTCTTGATTCAAACGACTAATAACTTATTAATTTCAGTTCCAAATGCAGTTGATAATGGAAAATTGCAATGGAAATGGCTTCAAGTGTTCTCGTGCCGAGCAGTGTTGCTCCCTGAAATGCCTGAGGTACACAAAGACCTGCATTCTTTAAAAGACAAAATATGCTACAATCTAATAGTTAATTTGAAAATAAAACAATATAGCTTTGACAGCATAACAAATCCATGAAAGTACGAACAAAAAGTGTCCGAAAATTACTTTTTTCCCCAAGCTGTGCATATAAAATCAGAAACACTTAAATATTCCCCTAGGCCACTCGCGACTTGACAGCTCAGACATGTTCTTCTCGCCCCCTAAAAGCGAGTGTTAAGTTCAACAGTGCTTTGTAAATTTTTGAATTATTCTTTTGCTTAGTAAGTATGAATAAGTAAAGCACATCAAAAAGTTTCTTTTGGTTCTAAGAAAACCAACCAAACAGCCACAAACTGACAAACTGAGTTATTGCTTCCGTTTGTAAAATATCTTCTGAGACTCATCGCACTCAATGGATTATAAAGATAAATTAAAGTGACACGAAAATAAAGTTTTTAATCAACATAATTGAGATTAGTGTCACATTAATTAATAATGTGTTAATATAATTTCCTTAAGGGTTTTTTTTTCAAAAGAAAATTGACCTGTGTTTGGACCACATTTGAACACTTTTAATGTATCGTTTATTCTGGTAATACAAATATTTTATTGTTTTATATATTTATCGAAATTATTGCTCTCGACCTTTTTAATTTGGTTTTGTCTTTGTTTGGAAAATGCTTTTTTTTTGATTAACTTATATTTATAATTTAAATTAATTTGAAGTACTATATTATTAAAAATATATCCTATCCTAATTTCCGAACGGACTTTAAAAAAAATGTCGGCATTCAAATACTGGAACTCAAGTGCATTTCTGACTTTATGTGAGTAATATTAAGCTCCCCTCCAGGTTGGTTTTTCGTTTTCATTGCTTGACGCATCACTTGCATGTTCACACAGATATGGCCAGACTTCCTTCATGTCCTTTTCCTGCGGCTTGCCCGCCTTTGACTTATCTTTTCTACAATTTGCTTTATGCATTCATTGTGAGTGGCTTACCAAGGCAACCTCTTGCCTTTTTGAGTAGCTGACGACCTCAAGATATGTGTCATCTTCCACTTGCAGGTATATTAAGTTTCAGAGCTTGTTTCTTAAATCTTCGTTTAATGCGTCTACCAATCCGGCAACTGCATGCATATTAAATTTTACAAATCTTCTGCTTGAGACATGCTACTTATGGGTATATAACTTATAAGTATATGAGAGTTAAACTAAGTTTTCTTGGCACAACCACATATGTAACAGAATGTTAAATATAGTTAATTTCCTTAAAAATTAAACTGGATATAGTTTATGATCATCACTATTGCCTAAACTAAATTTCTGATACTTAAAACTTGTTCATTTTATTTAATAAACTAACCTGTCAAATTTCTGGAGTTAACAACATAAACATGCATGTATTTCTGTAATTGGCACAACTCTTCTGGTAATCTGTTGTATTTGTTGATTGGCTATGAACAGGCTCAAAACGCAGCTAATTTGACCCCAAATAGTCATGTATACTAACACAGTATGAACATCAGGAACAAATTAATTGGATCGATGCTTCGTCTGTCCTTTAACATTGATCTTTGTAAAATCGACACAAGAGCTAAGCCTTCTGGGCTCTCGAGCAAGGGAGGCGTTAATTGACAGTATTAAATTGTAGTGTGCACATATATTTAACATGCACTGTACACAGTGGATCACATCTCTTTGTATAAAATAAGTAAAAACAGTTTCAATCTTAACAGCGGAGTGATATAAATACATAAACAATTATAAAGAAATTATAAATTTAAATGTTTCAAGTGTTTCATTCAATACAAAATGCATTGTTCATTGTACTAAATATTGCGTATAATAATCAAGGTTTTATTGGCACGGATTAACTATGCCGTGGGATTTGTGGATATAAAACTTATGTACCCTAAGAATACAGCAAGACTCTACTGAATTAGTTCCTATTTGAAAGAACAAAAGCAATACAATAGAATGTACAACCAAATATACTTTATATATTAGTACTTAGAGATGCGATTGAACATGGAAACGAAAATCTAAATATATAATAAGATCTAGTACTGAGTCCTTAAATAAAAAAAAAAAAAAACTTTAAAATATTGTCCATCGCTTAGATTTCTTTATAATTTGTAAGAAGAATTAAAGATTAGTTCTTACATATATTAGATCTAATAGCTAATGGTACTAATTTTATCCGAGTTTCAAGCCCCGCAAAAATTCATCGTTAGAATTCAATGTTTTTTAATTTACGTAAATTGAAAGAACATTTAAATAATTAAAATATAAATAGTTTACAACCCAGTTACTTACTGTACTTACTTACAGAATGCGTTCTTATTACAACCGGATTGGGTTATCGAATCGTCCACCAAATACGAATTAAGTATTCTACATAAATATTTTGTTTTCGTGTATACTTATAAATCACATCTGCACAAATAATTTATCATTCGTAAATGAATGCAATCTTACAAACTGTTGTAATACAGGACACTATTTATTCGATGGCAGGCATTCTGACTGAGGACACACAGAATTGAAAGTAGAAAATTAAATACGCTTCACACGTATTGAGTCATTTTTATTTATAAATTATTTTTTCATATTATTTTATTGGGTAATATTAAGGATATTTCATTGATAGAAATGAATTATTATTTACTTTTTAAGTTATTTGAGTGAATGAAAACATTTTATAGAATTTTACCGCAAATTGAAATCCAATAATAGCCGTCATCTATTGTTGTTTATTGTTAATAATGTTGTTTTGCAATTAAACACCTGCAATTTATTGCCATTCTGTTTTGCTGTGCAATAGCTTTGATTTATTTATCTTCACACTTCGTGTTTATTTGCAGATATTAATTTACAAATAGCGTGCTGTAGAAAATGAAATATTAAAATCGTGGTAAGCATATTGGTGTTGTCTTCATAAGACAAACATGACTAGTAAATTTAAACCTTTCTAGAAAAATTGTTCATGAAAAGTAGAGTGTAATTAGTTAGAATAAATATTTTTCCATTTAAGAGTTATTCTACTTCATCATCAATTATTTTGTAAGGTAGAAAATAATTATTTTGTTTAACCTTTTATTTGGCATCAGAAATATCTACATACATACAGTCACCAGTCAAGTTGATGGGCAGATAGTTATCAGACTACTTGAATGATTGTCATAAGAATAAGCAATCAATCTCCTTGATTTTCACGCAGTGATCGTCTGTCTAGGGAAAAGTACAAGCAGTAGAGTTAACCGGAAGGGATTATGACCACAGTCACTTCATGTGAATACCTGAGCATATCTAACTTTCTACTGTCGTGCGGAAAGCACCCGCTGCACATGTTGTGCTTTAAAATTATTTTCTGACAAAAGTTTAAGTTTTCAAGTGTCGTCCTTTGTTTCGGTCTGGTGACAGAGTGGCCAATGCAACGTCAGAGTACCGTGCAGCTGCAAATGCCATTGCAAGTTCTTTCAGTTGCGATGTCTTGCATTCTGCCGTTTAGCTCGGAGTGCTTAAACAATGCCTAAACGTTGCCTCTTGTCAGCTGAACTAGCTGCATGGTTTAATTTATCTTCCGGGGAATTGTGAGAACACAAGGTACAGTACAGTGAAATTAAGGTAAACACCTAGCTCACATTGTCAACACGTGACATTACTAGCAGGCTTGCTACGTTCCACATCGCCTAAGTACACAAAACAATGCTACCTGTGTCAAGTGTTTACACCTCTCGGTTCCGGACAGAGCTACATGGCATACTGCTGTATATGCAATTGCAATTTAATTCAATTTAAATCTAAAATGTGTCATTTCTTGAGCTAAAATATGAAATCATTACTCATACACCTATTGGAAAACCAAAGCTATTTGCTATCCATTTGGGACCAGTTATGCAACCCCAACATTCCATCAATATAAGTATTTGTGGTCTTCGTTAAAGGGTTCGAGCTGCGGTCGATAAAAATCATTAATTCAAGGCAAGTGTCATAAAAATGTGCATATAAATCAGCAACGAGTAAACTCATTCTGACACTGACATTGATTCAAATTATAACATACCCTTGGCCTTTAAACTTTGAAAATAAAATCGGTAACAAATCTTTCTTTTTTCTTAATATTACATTTATTAATTGCACACGCTTAACTAACCTGAGTAGCGCTCAAAATAGTAACAATATCACATGGCAGCACATACTGTTTATACATTTCCGCATTAAGAGTGAAATACTGTTATCATCATGCCAAACTGTTTCGTAGTTGCGCAATTTGTCACACCGAAGTCAAAGTGTCTATTTCAGTATGACAAGCACAAGTCAGAGCCCCAAAAGGATAACAAGCTGAGCCGTGCAGCAGCTGCGAGCCTTTTTCTAATCAAAATATCATAATCAGTTGAGACATGTATGCCTTTGCTACTTGAGTAGATATACAAATAAATGACAGTGATAAAAGCAGACATGAGACACAGTAAACTGACAGGTTTAAGCGTTTGGGATAAAATTAGCATATTTGGTTTAATAAAAACAGCTCTTTTGGGTAAATCAAACTGTGCACAGATTTGCGAAGAATTAAATACAATATTCATTCTTCATTTATATTGGTTAACAGAAATTATACCACATAAATAAAATAATAAATTAAACCATTTAGGCCATTGGATAATCCAAATAAATACATATTGTAGTACGAGTAGCATTTAACACTAATTAAACAGGATCTAAGAAATTTATATAAATAACTGGTTAATGTTTTGATCTCTAATGAAATTCGATAAGCTATATAACAATATAAGCCTAGTCTGAAAACCTCTCATCTTAAAATAAAGTGAGCTAAGGTAGAGTAGAAAATATATATACTTTTTTTTCAATTTTCTCTTAATTCAGCCAAAAGGCCACCTTGCCTGTTTTTCACGCCACTCCAACAGCGAGTGTAACAAAGTGATCAATAAATTATTCCGAGGTCTCCTTGTTTGTGCAGCAGAAGGAGGAAGTGCTGCAACAGCAATCGATTTGTCTCAGGCAGTGCAGACGTTCTACATGTCGTATGTGTAACAAGTGCAACACATAAATCCTGTAGTAAACTCCAAAAACCACAAAACAAATAAAACAGATTCGCAATCGTATAAAGTTTTAGCACTTTTCGCAAACCTTGGACATGACAAGCTTGTGATACCATTTATAACATGAAGAAGGCCAACAAATCCAAAATAATTTATTGGACAAGCCAAAGTATCCATCTTAACAACAAATTTGCGATCACATCTAATAAGTTTTTAAATTGAACTACACAATTATAAAACATATTTGTGTAGCAATAAAAAAGCAGCTAATATTAAGATCCTTAAATAAATACGTATAAACAAGTTACTTTACACAAGCTACTTTACAATTTTATGTCATTCTTCACTTATGTTTTTTTCTCAATTTCCTTGCCCTGTTTTCGTCATGTGCACAAACCATGAAAGATTTATAAGCTCGGACATGTTGCCAGCTCTAAGAAGGAATTAAAAACTATTTTTGTGCTTATAACACAACACATGGTCCCCAGTATTAATTGTTTGTTGCCTTGTTGTGGTACACTATATAAGAGCTTTGCTGGAAGCTTGTATCTCATCGTCTTAAGTTTTTGTATATTCTTACCTATATATATATGTATATGTATATATACAATACATAATTGTTATGTTTTAAGAATTGGCTTCCCCTGATAAAATGCGAGTTTTTATAAAGAAATGTTTTAATTTGAAAGTTTTTTATTATTCGTAACAAAAAATTGAATCCCAGTCAAAAGAAACCCGAAAGAGCAACAGTACAAAAATCACAAACAATGCGATTATTTTTATGGGCAGTTTACCTCACATTTTAACACAAAAACCTTTCAACAATGGAAAAAAGTTCAGGGAATGTAAAGCCACTGAAATATGCAAATGAAATGCTTAAATAAAATTAATTCAAGTTTTGTAAGGCCAAGAATTGTGAACTCGAAATTAGGGAGCAAATAAGGAAGATTTAAATGTATTGTTAGAAATATATGCATATTTCAGGCTGAAACTTCCAATTTGGTATGAAACTAAAGATCCATGTCAGCGGTTATGAAATTCGAGCAGCATGCAACCAGGATGAGCACGGCCTTGCCAAACATTTCACCTCGCGTTACGCTTTCACTTTATCTTACTTTCGGTGTGTCTTTATCTGTGTGTGGCTGCTGATGTGATTAACGTTGCTCTTTGCTTTCTGCTCTCTTGTCAACTGTTGAGATGAGCCGAACTGCACGCAGCGCTGAGCTATGCGTTAATCAAATGTCAATTACGATGCGGATTCCAAAAATGGATGTCAGCAGCCGCGAGTAGTTGTAGCACCAGCCCTAGCTTTGCTGACAGCGCACCAATTGCTTCACCAGAGAGTTCTGCCGTTAAAACGTTGCAGCCCGTTTGCTTTTCCCTTTTTCCCCGTTTTTCTTTCCGCCACTTTTGACATACGCACACACACACATAAACTAAGATAAGAACAGCGTAGTTTGCTATGCAATTTGTCTTTATTTTTTTATTTTGTTGCCTTTTTTAGCGCCTAACCAAGGCATGTGCCTGCATCTCTGGACCTGCGTCCTTGAGATATGCTTATCCCTACATTACCAGCATTGTCAGTCGGAAACTTTAATGTGTGACTCTTTCTCTGCTTATATTTACCTAGATTGTGGGAATAAAAGACACCTAAGTTATATTGATTTCTTTGGTGTTCCGTCTTGCTTCAATAATTAAGTGTCAAAGGCTTATGGTGCAAACGAAATCTAAACTTTCATCTGCAAGTTTGTTAGGTGAATGACAAAACAAAGGAATAAATTGCAGACTATATATCGTGCTCATACAGTTTGTTATTTGCTTTGTGCTTTGGCCGAAAGGCATTGCCCGGAAAAGAGGGGCACATGCAAAATGATTTAAAAATATAGGTGAACTGAACATAAGAGATTATGATAGGCATTTAATAGTGAGTGCTCAGGTATGTTAAAAGTTGAGCTCTGTAGAAAACACACCTCCCATGTCTTCAAAATGTATACCAATTTAAGAAATTTCAGTCAACAATTCAAAGTGTTTTTAAAAGTACTTTATAATGGGGATAATAAAATAATATTATAGCTGCGAGAACGTGTTGAAGCATTTGTAATCGGATTAATATATTAAACTAAGCTCTTAAAATTACAGGCGTGTATTTACGCGCTTTGCTGAATTAAGCATTAAATTTGAATTTCGACTTATTTGCAATATTAATTATCCTCACCAATTAATTTATCAATTTCATACCCAAAGATGACTTTCTTTCTAAAACAATATTTTGGTTTCAAATAAATTAGAAAGTAAAACAAAGTTTAGACAGCCATGCTAAGGCAATCAAATATAGTTTTGCATTTAAACAGAGTTTCCAATTATTCATTCATTATTAACATTTTACATTTAGTGACAACAACAGTATACGGTGAAATTGTATTATTCTTATTTATTTATTAATACTTCCATTCGAAAAAAATGTCGCACAAAATTCAACCAAATAAAGTTGTAGACTATATTAGAAATACTTATGAACCGGTGAGATATAATGTACTAACATCCAAGTTTTGTGATTGTAACGGCACTGAGGAGGACAAAAAAGCGATGAAAAATCAACTTCACGATGTACTACTTTCGGAAGTCAAGGCGGGCAATATACAGCATTACAAAAATCACTTCTATGCCGAGTCAATGGCGGATACTTTGCAAGAGACCTTGGAAGACGATACTGAGATGCTCTCCGAAGACAGTCTAATATCTTTCAGCAGCTGCGAATCAATTGAGAAAATATCACAACCTGATGTAGTTAAAGAAAATATTTCCAATAGTGAAATATCTCAAAAACATAGTCAATCTAAGCATACCTCTGATGTAACGAAAAGTGAAGTGCGAGAGCCGAAAAGGCAACCAAAAACGAAAAAGAAGTCAAAACAAGATTCTTAGTCTTAACATTTTTTTTAAAGTGAATGTCACATAAAAATCTGGTCCAATTTCAATGTGCATTTTGGTTCATAACAATGAAAACTTGTGATGCATTTTTATTAACTCCTAATCGTAAATATAAAATTTTATGTATAAGGACATTCTCATGCAATTCAAATTCAAAACACTGATCTGGTGAAAGCCATTAAATTTAAGACTTTAGTTGACAATTGAGAATGTTGCATAAATGCCTGAAGCGAGTTTACTTTAAAATACACAAATATATTTTCAGCATCGACAATTACACATATTCAAACTATATTACATGATAGCCCCAGCAACAAATTTATTTATTTTTCAATTTTCAATACACGTAAAAAGAAAAGGAATAAAAGAAAGGCAAAGGCAGGTAATGCATTGAAAACAAGTTCCGAATTTTTAATAAACAAATTCCCTTTTTTCTCTTTTCTTTTAGTTGTCTTTCTTTGAAAGACTCTTTTTTTAATATAATTTTTAATAAACTGACAAATTTATGAAAAAATAGAAAGAACTTTTAGTTTTCCATTAAATTAATTATTTAAATTAGGTTTAAAAGACGTGTTTAATCAACAACGTGAAAGTCATATGCAAGGTACGCAAGTTATAACGAGTAGACAAATGGCAAAACATCGAGAAGCAGCAAAACAAAAGACGAGGAAAACATCTCATTTAAGTGTCACTCGCACTTTGCCACTGAACAACCTATTGCTTCCTTCACGTGCTGCATAAATAATGTCATACACACCTGCACACACACTTGTACTTATACAGTGGCTGAAAATAGCATTGCTTGTCTTGAAGTGTCGCGTAATTTATTTCCCACTTCTTCGCATTGGCTGACAAATGAGGTGATAACTTGGCATCAACCATTTAGCGCCTTCTATTGTCAAGGACAACAATCCATACCAAACACCACTGTCTAGTGGTTGACAGCGGAAATTAATTTGAATTTTGTTCTTTGTCTGTTGAGGTACCGTTTTAGTAAAATGTTGCCTTAAGATAAATCATGTTTTAATCTGTTTCAAAATGTAATTATGATTATCAAAACTACCAGTTATATTGCTCTCAAACATTTTAATGAAGAAAAAATAGAATGTTTAACGTTCATAAATGGGCAAACAATAAAATTTATTTTAAATATGTTTCAAAAGAAAAAATAAATCTACGAAGAATAATTAATGAGCTTTTTTCTGACAAGCGACTAGCATCCCATGCTAGTAATTAATTTATTTTTTAATTTTTTTAGACGCTTTTTTATTTACCAAATATTGCAGAAAATGTACTACGATTTTTTTTGTATTAAAATGAAGTTTCGTCTATTAATGTGTACATAATATAATGAAACACTCTCATTGATTTTTATTTAATAATACAAATAGTTGAACATTTTAAATATACACAAGTATTACATTTAGTAAAAATTCAGAAAGCCAATAAAAATTGGATTTATTATTGGATACAAAATTACTAATAATTATTTAGTGCCCAACAGCTGTTGGTAAGAAGTAAAAAAAATGATTGGCAAAACTTTTGCAAGCGAAACTTATATCCCGTTATTTGGAATTTTGCATAGCATATTTTTTTAGCTGTTGATTTGCAGTACTCCACCACACAATATCCAAACTGGAACACAATCAGCAAATAATTCCCTCAAGCTATTGGCATTAATATTTCAATATTTTGTGTGCAAGTTGTGAGCTATTTTATGCAAGGGTCTTGAGGAAGTTCTGTAGTTGTCAGTTTTTGCCAGATTTACGTATTGTTATTGTTGCCGCAGCATTGAGGAAAAAATTAATAACTTGGCTCCTTTATGCGCTCATACTCTGCCCGAAGGTATTACATGAACAAGTTTTTCACACATACAGCTCGCAAAGCGAGGTTGAAGTTGGAGGGCTGAATATAAATTTATATGCAAACTCATAGTTGTGCTTCATGGAAATGGCACAGCTGATGAAAATGGTTGATTTAGGTCTCGAATGCATGTTATTGTTATTGAAGATGTGTAGCACTCAACTTTTAGTGAATTCGCTCTGAATAGTGGCGACTCCTTCTGTACAATTCATTCTTGTTAATTTATAAAAACTACTGCCTAAAGAGTCAGTATTGCCTTATATTGTTGAGTACAAAGCTGAACTAGCATGCATGATAAATATATGTCAATTATTATTATTTTGGTTTTACTTTTCTTCATTAGTAATAGCACATTTTATCTATAATAATAATATTATCGTTAAGATAATAAGAGTCTCATAATTGAGAACCTTTGGTTTCGGTCGACCACATAGTTATTGCAAACTTCCAACCCTTTTGAAAGGTGTCAAATACCTAAGTTGGCTTCAAAATGTGTTTTGGAATGCTCCAAAAATAATGAATTGCCGTATACATTGAAGTTTGATTTCAAACTTGTCCAAGTGGATTTGTTGTTTAAACTTTAAAATAATATTTTACTCCTAAGCATCATTTAGTTTAATATGCATTCCCTGTCTTTGCAAGTTTCAGTCACATGGATGACTTAAGGTTGACTTTAACATCCCAAAATAACTTTAAACTTTGAAAGCATGAACAATTTTGATTTGCTTTGTCAAAGTGAAATGGGCAAGACAGAGCTCTGAGAAGCTGGAGCATTCTGAATAAATATTGTGTTGGCACTGTTGTCAATCAATGGCAAGCGAACAGAATTGGCCTATACATGTCTAAGTTGAAGCCAAGTAACCAAGCAACAAAAATCATATCTTTTTGGGTGTTTTGCTAGGCTTTTCTTTTGCTAAAGTCCCTATAGACATTTGCTTTCTGTCTGCATGCAATTGGCAGGCTAAAGCAGAAAAGCGAACATTGCCTGCATACTTTACTTCTTTTGAGTCATTCTTCATTATTCCTTATGTAATTGCCTCCGTGTACAGTTTATGTGGGCTTTTTGTCCACTTCAAACATTGAGGTATGCCCCATGTAGTCAGTATTGTACCTTCGGTTTAGTGTTACTTAGACCTTTGTTTAGTGTAACATATTTTCGCAAAATTTCCTAAGAGCCAAACAAGCACATGCAGGTAAAATTCTAACAAGGACTAAAATCTACTTCGTCATAGCTTTAAGAAAATTAGAAGTTGTGGTTGTAATGGGGAAAATAGATTGAACATCTTCCTAAATTCATATTCAAACCCATTTCTATGTCATGTTCTTATCATGTGTTTATTATTTCGGAAAGTTTACTTTAGGAATATTATTCAGCAAATTGTTGTTTGCTGTTTTCTAATAGCCGACAAATCGAAAGTGGCAAAAAAAACTTGATTTATTACCCTAATTTTTTTGCAGGAGAAAGTAAACTATAAACTCGGTCTCTCACACATGAAGAAACTTATGGTATGTTCAAAATTAAACTAAGACTCCAATGGAGAGTGTCAAGTGTGCGGTGTATATGTATGTATGTGTGTTGTGTGGTGAAATAAATCTCTTACATTACTATAGAAACTGTTTAGCGGTCAATTTGATCAGTATGTTTTCAACTCACAAACACAAGTACGACAGCTGTCAACACTCTCAAAGAATAAATAGAGAGCATTTCAGTCAGCATAAGTCCAAACAAGCAGCGGAAGTCCTGTCGTGTCTGCGAGCAATAGTACGGACATGACTAGGACGTGCTCTAAGGCCTTCCGCCCTTGTTAAATGAATCTGAATTTCCAGAAGAAACACCAAGCAAATTGTTTATGTTAGGGAAGTCACGTTAAATGCCGGCTGCTACTTAATAAAAAAAACAAGAGACAGGCAGTCAATTGAAATGGAATTAGGCATATATTTTGCTTGGCTCTTTTGATTGTTTTGTTTTTCAGACTCGCTGTGGACGGGGCTTTAAATTAAAGAGCTTCCTTATTTTGTACATTTTTAAAAGAGTCTTCGAAGAAACAAAATATTTGCACAATTTAGAAAACATCACCACAAGTGGCAAAAGTGCACCAGTAACTGACAGCTTTCCACTTTATCAGGGTTATTAATCAAATGCCAAAAGCAATTTTTCAGCATTCGCATTAAGTTGATTGATTCTCCGCGACCAGCGCGCAACGAAGTGTTAAATAAATTAAGCAAAGTTCAATCAAACCGCAAATTCCCAAATAAATTATTGCTGCCGATGTCATTTGTACATAAATTGTGTATGACTGATTAGTGGTATTTCCTCAGCAAAAGTAAGTTTAAAGTCCCTCGAAATATTGCATTTGAGGTTAACTTTCTGTTATAAGCCCTGTAATGTGAGTGTCAACAAGAACAAGTTTAAAGTCCCCCAAACTATTATTGTATTTTTGTGGTTAACTTTCTATCATAGACACTAAAATGTGCGACTTAGTTCGTGTCCTGGAAATAGAGTCTAAATGTTAACCAATCCTATGTGTTATTTATATTTTAAGATATTAAATAAGATATTAATTAACTAACTTAACTAAACGCTCTTAAATGTTGACACTACTTCAGCTGCAAATATAATAGATTAAGTAAATTTGACTGACTCTTACGTGTCTATCAGCGAGTAGCTAAACTAAGTAACAACCAGCATGCCAGCCTTGCGAAATATTATTAATTTAGTAACAATCTCTTAACAAGTATAACTTAACTTAAGTGTGTTAGTAACTTAGGATTAACGCTACATTTCCAAGCAAATTGAGTTACAAGTCTGGTAAATATCAATTTAGACATTTCTTCTCAATTGTTGCTGCTGCTGCTCTCAAAGTAAAATACATATTTTCCGCTTACTTTCATCATACCGAGCAAACAGAAAGCAAAACTTTTCTCATAAATACTCGATACACTTCATAAAAGGATTTATTAAATTGACAATACCAAATTGGATTATTGGATTAAGATGGTAAAAGGCGCAAATAATTCATTTAGCTTTGATGTTACGGTGTACAGAATAGACAAAGAAGACGAAAGAAGCTCATATTGATTTCATGCAAAGTGGCCAAGAAATTAAAATGGAATTAATATCCTTTTTGAAATACAATATGCCAACTGTCCCTTGCCAGTCTAGCACAAGTGGAAAAAGTGGAAACACAAAGCGACTCAATGAACTGTATTGAGCTTATGACTCGGAGGACATAAGTTTAAGTCCTTGCAGGGAAGTAGCCATGATACAGTGATGAATTAATATTTCTATTATTTTTTTTTTTTCAATTAAATTTCTTTAGCTCCTAATGAAATTGTTAAAAACATATTTGAAGTCTTAAAATGCCCAATGGCAATATCAAGTACAAGTTGAGAGAAGCATAAACCAGCTGAATGAAAACTTTGGAATCTCTTAATGAGCATTGCTTCTGGGCAAACAACTGCAATTTAAGAGGTGCCACAAAGTTTAGCAAGCAAGCCAAAGGGATCTCTTGAATTTGTATTTGAGAAATAATTGAATGCGGAGTAGAAGCGCTTTAAATATATGCATTTAAATTCAAAAGACTAGTTTAAAGCTTGTAGGAAAATTATTATACAATCCGGTTTCCCTTTCTTTTACATAATATTTATTTGATATGAATATTGAATAGGATCTAATTGAATTAAATCAACCACATTCAATAAACCACCTTTTTAGTTCAACACTATTCTACTCATCGCAGTTTAGATGTATTATTTATTTAATTCTAATGTTATTTAAATGTTTCTGCATTATTGAAAAAAAAAATGTGTAAAGAATTTAATAAACAATACAAATATGTATACATTTACATGAACGCACATATGTTACGTGCAACCCGCAACTTGACAGCAATACGTACGTTCACATTCAATTAATCAAGCAGGGAGTGAAAAAAATCCAATTATTCATTTACCATGACAACCCAAAGGACCTCGCATCACCGCAAAACCGAAAACAGTCAAACGCAGTACGTGCAAATAAGGGCAAAAATTGAACTTTCCCATTTAAAGTTATAAAATCTTTAGAATATTTGTTACGCATATAGTACAGAAATAATTCGTAATGCTTAAGAATAAAAAGTATAAAAGAAAAATGTACTTAAAAATTTATGTTAGCATTACAGTCATTATATTGTGACGTCCCAGACAGCAATAAAAGAAGGTCACAAATTCCCACCAAGCTCAGTTTTATTTCTTTTTAAAACCGTAAATTTATAAAAACAAATCTATAAATTGTGTGAACTAATGAGCATTGAATATATTGAATAAGTGCTCAAAGAGATGTTAACAAGTAAGAAGTTAAGCTCTATGCTTTCTGCCATAAATAATAAAGTTTTAATTGCATAATAAATTCAGTTCAAACTGTGATTTTAACAATATCATGAAGAGAATTTAAGCTTCAAACAGCAGACCAACTCTCCTGCATTTGTTAAAGTTTACTTTAACTTTGTAGCTCTTGAAAATTGCCTGAGTTCATTTCGAGTATAGCTCAAATACTAATTGCAAGAAATTCAAGTAACTTCGTTGAATAAGCTAATTGAATGTGTCATCAACTGACTCAATAAACACTTTTATAAAACAGTTGATTGTTTTACTGAGAGGCTGGACGGCTTCCGAAGTGTTCTCGGCTCAGGGAAATTCATTATTATTCTCTCTCTATAATTAAACTACTTTAATAACTTTTGTTGATATTGAATGAATTTGCACCAACTAACAACAGCATTTTCACTTAATATTCACTAAAAGACTAGTTACAAAAGGTTCCCCACAAATTGGCAGACTAATTGCATTTATGAAAAGTTGTAAATGTCAATGCTATAAATTTTATCCAGCATAAGGAAACCAATATAGTAGACTATAAGAAAAAGAATTGGTCAGACCATATGTGAACACCCTTCTTTCTAATTATTCGCTCAAGAGAGCTAGCAAAGGAAGCTAACTAGTCGACTACTAGATGGTGTCGTGGTCAACTCCTGGTAAAAGCTTTCAATTTTCGAATTAACTATGGATTTTGCCTGCCACTTTTACGGCTCTCATTTCACTTCTCTCACTCTCCTCTCGCTTGTTCATCTGCTTGGTCAGTCAGTTGGCTAACTTTCAGGTCAGCTGTGAACTTCTGTCCAATGATGTCTGCCACTGAAAGTTCGACATGCAATTAATTTTACTAATCTGTGATGCAACTAGGTTGCATTTTGTCGCCTGAAAATGTCGAAAATTCATCGTTGGTGTTCTGTCACATATGGCACACCCATGAAGGCAAGTGGGCTAGTTGGACCACTTAAACGCCATTCATTAGCATGGAAATTAGAAAATATTTCGGGTACGGCCGAAAACTGAAAGTTGCTTCCTTGAAAATCAGACTTTATATCTAATTTATCGAAACATGGATGTATCTTTATGTCAGAGAACCGAGCTACCACTGTACTAACTACATCAACTTTTGCAACTAACTTTCTAGCACATAGATTAAATATACTGGAATTATTCAAGTCGAAGTATACTCTGAATAGCATAAGTAGTATTAATTTGTCATCCCAAAAAAACTCAAAGTATTTGCATTCCAGCTTGTTTCTATCAGTTCACATACTGGATTATACTCCATCCAATTTTATGTTGTATGTACGAGTATTCTCTAAATAAAAAACAAACTTTTGTTACATTCATTAAAATAATGCGAAATATCATGTACATTCAGTACAACCACATCTTTGTATTTACTTGTAACCGAGCTAATACAAGCCAATTTTTGTAATGGAAAACTGTATTTATACATACATACATATATGTACTATATACTCATTTTAGGCGAAAACAGCAAAATTGAACCCAAGTGTGCGTTTTCATCAAAAATGACAGCAATATCGCAATATGCTTAGCATTGAGTTTGTAATTTTAATATAACACCAAAGTGCACTTAAACAAAATGCTTGAGGCAACTTCAATTTATTACATGCAAAATAAAAAGACTCTCGGGAAACACTGTGAAAATTGTAATACACAACATATTACTAAAGATTTTAATAAGTTTTTGCTGGGATTATTTGATTATCATGACATGAGGGTCTATCCACAATGGGGAGTTTTTTACTTAGCAAAGGCCTTTTCAGTGCTACTAGGTGTATTTCAAATGGGAAACAATTTTTTAAATTAAAAAATCATGGTACATTATTATATTAGAATATATTAAAATAAGAACGTACAAAAGTGGAGAGCATAATTTAAAAATTTTTTAATTGTTTCGAAAAATCGATAATACTTTTTTGCTCTAGCACTACTCTACTCTACACTACACTCTAGTACTACAATCGAGTTCAACTGTGATATGCCTTCCACCCACAAAAATTGGGAAATACCAGGCGAGCATAACAGAGTAGCAGAATTCAGGATTCTAAAAGCGGAAGTGAAAGCGGATCCCAAGTACCAAGTGGCTCAAGTAACTTTATCTGCTTGATACGTGCTACTCATTTCTGTTCGTCTGGTAGAATATATCAATTTTAAAGTTTTAATGGGCAACGGTATGGCTGCTATACTGGGGTCTTGGGGGAGTAGCAACTGCAAATATATTTAAACTAGATACTTATCTAACCTATCTAGCTCACCTACTTTGTTTAATTTTAAGTGACTTGATAAAAATAAAATAGAAAGAACTACTTTCGTATCGAGCTGCCAATGCTGGTCCTAGGTTCTTTATTTTTGTGTATCATAAATAATAATATATATATTATATTTATGTTTATACAATATTTTATAGTTAACGATCTATTGGTTTTGAAATTCATTACAATAATATAATATTAAAAGATTGGACTAACAAACATAAGTATGATATTTTATTTATTTTTAACCCACCTGTTTTTAAAACCAAATTTATGTGTTATTTTTTCGAGAAGCCGTGAAATTATAGACACGATGTATTATGGAGTATTTATTTGATCATTTTTTTCATATTCGATTGAGTTAGTACATTTGTCAGGAGTGTAATTAGATGAAATATGCAATATGTTTCCATTATCGTCATGTCACTTGGGATCCTTTGCCTTGGGTCGTATTACGATATTTTGGCCAGGTATTTGGCGACGAAAGTGGGCCCATTCGCTTTGATAGTAATGGTACAAGGCCACTGGATCGCTTTGTCGACTCCTCGGCTTATGCTTGGACTGTTCTCGCACTATGCAAAAAAGGATATATATTATTCAAAGCCTTATATATGAGCGAGAAGAGAGAAGCGAGCCGAGTGCCATACCCAGAGCTGCAGAGCGACCAACGCTGCGAGTACGAGAAGATTTACGCTGCTTGGAACGAGTTCTGGCATTTGTGGGCTGTCTGGGATCAGATTCATCACTAGTCGCACCTCTTGCGATTTCCCTTGGATGCTTGCGAGTCTTACTGCGACTGCGGCGTCTGGTGTCGTTTGAGATGATGGTCTTCTTAGAGGTCTCCATGGAAAGCTTCTCCTGAAACGCGTTCGCTAAGTTGAACGCTTCCAAACTGGAACTATTGCCACCCTTCAGACGACCAGCCTGCTTCGCATTTTCCTTATCCTTGTCGCCTAGTTTAGCGCGTGAGCTGGCGGTGTCGCGTTTATGCAGGCCGCTGAAATGGTCCTCCTTGGTGTATGCCGCCAAGCGTTCATCATATTTGATAAGCTTTCGGAGGTCTGCAGCAAAGAAACGAGATTAATATTAAACAATCTTAACATTTTTACAATGATATAAAATAAGAAACGTAGTATAAGTAAAATGAAATGCAATTTACCACATATTTTAATCGCATGTTTAATGTTCTCTTTGTTTTTAGGTTTTTACAATTGCTTTTGGTTTTATGGTTTTGTTTTAGTTTTACATTAGCTTGAGCATCATGATATATGTATATTTTTAATGTTTTTGTTTAGAAACATATTGTGTGCTCCTTTCGTAAATAAAGTCTACATTTTAATGGTAATTTTTGTTTTCGTTTGGATACTCGGAGCTGCGATGAATTATAGGGTATGGAATTTGTCCTAAACTAAAATTAAACTAAGCTTAGTTTACGTATGTATGTATGCATTTCAATTCATGCTACTTAAGTGTGGTGTACAAAACAATGAGAATGTGTAATTTACAGAGATGCACATTTAAAGAGTCAGAATGATTCTATGGCAGGAGGCGGGTGCGATGTATGGATGTGTGATATATTGATCCACTATCTCTCTCTTTTTCTCTATCTCTCTGCTTCCACATTGACTTTACAATTTTACATTAAAACTAAAAACATTGGCTTATTCATGATAATGGCGGCTGATAGTAGTGTTGATACTGACAGTGAAGATGATCAGCGACGATATCGAAAGCGGCGAAATGGCGCACGCAAACGCCGGCATGTAACACGCACCTCCTTTTTCAGGAACTGCGATATTGCCAGCGACTTGACAGCTGCCGTTGCCGCCTCCGCTGCACAGCTGCTGGCCGCCTTCCCATTGTTGGGCGGCGCATATTTACTGATGTCGAACTTGTGCTTCGCTGGAGTCGTCTGATGCAAATGCAAATGCTGATGCTGGTGCTGATGTTGGCAATGCTCCAGTGAATCGCCCGCCTGCGTATTGCTCAAATCCATGTCCGTCTCTAGGCCATCCGATGAGACCGTAAAGATGTCGGAATTGTCACCCAGTTTCTCACTAGGCGATATGCAGCTACCCAGGCTGCCGTTCAACTGTGGCGTACGTCGTGGCTGGCGTGTGCTTGGCGTGGAGGTGGTTATATTCATACTGTAGCCATTGGTAGCAGCGTGCAATGCCAGCAATGGGTCCTTCGCTGGACTTTGCCCATTATCCGCAGCCTGCTTAGCTTTAGTTTCGTCACGTTTTACAGGCGACTCCTTATTTGGTAGCTTTGGCAACTGGTCATGTTGTGGCGCATGCAGCTCACCGTAAGCATCTTCAAACACATCGTCCTCATCCTCCTCCTCGTCCTCTTCCACATCCGCATCGGTTGCCTCGATTTCCGCTTCATCATTCTGCTGTTGTTCAACTGAGTCGGCCATTGTTTCATCATCCTCATCATCGGCTGCCGCCTCATCGACGGAATCATCATCGTTGCCCACTTGCTCGTCCACATCAGTGGCTGGCGGCGTCATTACTGCATCCTCGCGTGTGCTTTGATCTTTATCCGTAAGCCCAGGCGCTTCGCCTTTGTCGTTGTCTCCATCGTTGTCACCATCGCCATCATTATCATCGTCTTGTTCCCTGTTGATCTCCTTGTCAGCCGTGGTGCTCGTGGTCGTCGTCGTTTGCTCTTCCTCCATTTCCATCGGCTCCTGTTTAACACGCCGCTGCTTCTCCTCGAATACACCCAATCCTCGAAAGTTGACGGGCTCATCCGGCAGTGATCTGGCAGCACGACGCCTTTGCGCTCTGGGCCAACCAGTGCGATTCGATTTGAGGCACTTCCTCTTGCGCTGATAGCTGCTGAACAGATTCGTTCGACTATTCCGACGACAGCCTGTGGTGTCGTCATCATCGCCACTCCCAGCACTGCCTGCCAGCAGGTCGCACAAATCAAACTCGCTGGTAAAGCAGTAATCTGTGGGCGGCGGCGTCTGCACTTCGTCGCGGCCATCCAGTTGGTGGGGCAGCAGTTGATCGTCCTCATTGAGATCATAGTCGCGACCAGTCAGCTCCAGATATTTATCAATTTGCCAAGCAATCAACATGGGATTCACATACTGCATGCTCGCATCCAATGTCTTCAATGCCCTGCTCTCCATCTCATACTCAAGCACTCCCTTTTTGCTGGGCAACTTGCGTACGCCGGCTATCAAAGCCATGCCCGGCGGCTGCTGCTGTGGCGCTGGACGTGCTGATGTCTTGACGGCCATTTGACGCCGCTTGCGCTTGCCCAGCATGACATTGCTTTTGTTAGTCTCCAGGCGCGCGAACTCCAGTCGCCGTGTGTAACTGACAGCGGTCGCAGCTTCGACGACTGGACGACGACATCGCGCTGGCGTGGATGTGGATGTGGACACGGTAGCTGTAGGCGTGGGCGTGGGCAAGGGCATGGGCGTGGTATCGTACTTGTTCTGGCCACGTCGCATACGCTTGACAGTCTCACTAATCTCTGTGGCAAAGCGCAGCTCCTCCACTGGTGTTGCGGCCTGCGAGCGCGTCTTGAGCAAGACCGCTGGCTCCGGCTGCGACTGCGGCTCCTGTTTGATGACAATGGGCTTCTTGAGTGCCTTGGGCGGTGGCACCGACGGTATTATCGGTTCATCTGCCTCCGAATTGGTCTTGCTCTGTGAATCCTGCCGTTGCCGTATAATGCAACTAACCAAAGCCAGCGTGGAGGCATGCTCTCTGGGTGATTTACGTGGCGGCAGATCCACCACCCTGGCCAGCTGTTTGTTGCGCGAGTTGGCGCTGTGGATGCTCTTTTGGCTATTGCTGCAGCTGCTGCTCGTGCTACTCTGCGTGGACTCGGCACGCACACGCTCCACCAGCTGGGCGCGCTCACTAAGCGGCACAAAGTCACGCTCGAGCAGCTCCGGTGTGCTCGCCTTGCTATCACATTTGGCTATGGGCAGCGCAATGTTGAGTTGCTCCTGCTGATAGCGCTGCAGCAGATGCAACTTCTTATGCTTGTACATGGAGGATGTTGTGGTTGTCGCCGTCTGATTGCTATCAGTTTCAGCATCTCGGTCTCGCTCCAGCTTAATGGGTGGCAGCTTTGTGGCGACTACCTCCTCCTTGAGCTGTGCCCGCTGGCACAGTGTGCAGCTGTGTGGCTTGGTGCGCTCCATGGGTATGGGACCCATCTCGTAGGGCAGCTTGCGATATCGTGTGGAACCATAGTAACTATAATAGTGCTCCGCGCCGGCATCCTGGCGCTGAAACACATGATGCCACAGCTCGGCGCTGGGTTGCTCCTCAAAGGAATATCGCAGATGCTGCAGTCGCTCACTCTTGCTGCAGTCGAAAAGCAGCTCCGTTGGAGCAGATGCTGTTGCTGTTCCTGTAGTTGCTCCAGCTCCTGCTGCTGTCGTCGTCGGTTGCTTGCATTTCTTCGACTTGGGCGTACTCAACTTTTGGCATTTGACAGCACGTCGTGTGGGCGATTGCTTGGCTGGTGCAGATGTTGATGGTGATTCTGCAGCTGGAGCCAGCTGCTCAAAGCTGATAGTTAGACGCGACAATCGTCGCGCTGCGCGTTCCTCACGTGTATCTGCTCGACTTGCGGCCGGCATCGATTTGTGCAATTTGCTGCTGGCTACATAATCCTCATCACTGCCCGAGGAACAGCTGGAGTCATCATCCAGTTCCAGCTCGTCCTCTTCTTCCACCTCCATGTTTTCGGTTTTGTTTCGATTCGTTGTTGTCTGCTCCCCCATCCTATCCTCCAGTTGGCCGCCTCGTCTGCTGCTCAAAGTGGACTGCGTCTGTCGACGCAGCTGCAGTTGACTGCTTGTGGTGGCCGCCGTCACAATGGCGGTGGCCATGCGGCTACTCTTCCGCGTGGCAGTCACCTGTCGTGGCTGTCTTAGCGGTTGCATCTCCGGCTGGATGGGGGCGTTTGGAAAGCGCTGCTGACCACTGCCATTGCTGCTGCTGGTGCTCCCAGTGGACAGCTGGCGTTGCAGCAATTGCGACGCCTGCAGTGGCGCCACAACGGTGGCAGCACCCTTGCGCCGTCTGCCCACGGCTGCAGTGCGTCCTTGTTGCACACTACTGGCCACAATGTCTAGTTCGCTGGTGCTCTCAATGCTGGCTGACGAAATGCTGTGCTGGCCTCGTGCATCCGATGTGGTCTGACGATCTACATCTGTGAGCAGTTCGCTGCTGCTGCGCGTAGTGCTCCTAGGAAACATAAAATTCTCGGCCTCGCCATTGAGACGCTGCAGCTCCGACTGGCGCACCTTTTGGAACTTGACAATCAACGATGGGGAGTCGACGGTGTTGCCAGGAGCAGTGCCAGCGTTAGCAGCACCTCGTCGCATGCGTGGCGGCGTTGCCAGGGCATCGTTAGCTTCTACCACCTTGTACAAAGATGATGGTGGCAACATGGCGCGTATTGGTGGCGACAGCACGGAATTGTTGGTCTTGCGTCGTGTGGAATTCGTGGGCGTCGCTGCAGTTGTGGTGGCATTGCTGGCCATCAGTTCCATGCGCTGCAACTCGAGTAGGCTGCAGGGCGTAGTCGCTTTTTGCGGATTTGGATTAGTTGGTGAATTCGGTGTGGCTTGGAACTTTTCCGAGGAGTGTTTGCCCTTGGTGATGCGTTTCGATTTCTCACGCAGCACAGGAGACGGGCGTTGTCTGCTGTTATTGTTGTTGCCACTGCTGTTGTTCAGATTCGGCTGCAATGCATCCTCATCCGTTTGACTCAACGTTTTCAATGTAAGAGCAAGCGCGCTATCGCTGAGCAGCTCATCCACTTCCATATCGCTATAGATCTGCTCCGTCTGATCCTTGAGACGTTGCTCCTCTGCCTCCTGTTGCGCTTCCCGTGCCAGAAAACCGTTGACACTCGCCGACACCTCGATGAGCGTATCCAAGCCGAGGAAATTGCTGGCGTTCTTGGCGAACAACTCGTGATCCTTGCTCTGCAAGTGTATGCTCAAAGTGTCGTACTCAATTTTGCAGATCTCACAAACACCACACTGCTTGTCGCTGGACTCCTTCAGCTCTCTGCAATGCGATCTGGGACTATCTGGGGTGTGCAATGATGCCGATTGTTTTTTGCAGGCTTGCAACGCTGCGTGTTGCAGTGGCACGATTTGTTGCGGTTGTGGCTGTAGCTGCTGGGAATCCTTGAGCTTTTCCTGTTGACGTTGCGATGTCCGTGAGCCGAGCGACTTGCGAGTCATGCTCTGCACATCCGCTTTGGCCAGCAAACGAAAGGCTCCGTCGTCGCTACACAAATCTAATTTTGGCCACTCCTCTGGTTGCTTAAGCAGATGGTAGTAGGGACGATGATTGCGCTTAATCGACTCAATCTTAATGAAATTCCCCTTCAATTGGATGTTCGCTGCGCAAGCTGTGGACAACGATCCGTCTGCTCCGCCTTGTATGTATTGACGTAGCTCCGACTGTATGCGCTGAAAGAAACGCAATGCGTATTCGGTCTGCCAGACGATATAGGGCGACTTGCCACCGATTTGCTGCTGCTTGCTATTGCGTTGACTTGGATTTGGTTCAGTTGAATTATGGCTCTGGCTCTGACTCTGTTGTGCCTCGCGCACACGACTCAGAATCGCGTCGGCGCGCGTTTGCCGAACTTTACGGGGAAAACCAGCGCCATCCTCGTTGTTAGTTGCGCCAGGCGTATGCGGTTGCTGTTGCGGAGTATTCGGTGTGGCTGGCGTTAGTGGTGTTCCTGGACGACTGCGGCTATTTTGATTAGCGCCAGCGGGAACCAGTGATGACGAACTCCTATCCTTGTCAGTTATGAAATGGGTAATACTGTCGTTGAGAAAGAACTCAAGTGTGCCGCCAAGCGCTTTGATTTCGGCCTCAATGCGCTTGGTTAGCTGATGATCGCAAATGTCCAAATAGAACTTAAAATGGCAAAGTGGACGCTTGCTCTTGATGACCTTTACTTTAGATCGCTGATGATGAGGCTGAGGCTGAGGCTCTGGTTGTGGCTGCTGCTGAGGATTTGCCCTTGTTGTTGCTGCTGTTGTTGAAAGTTTGCTTTTGATAGCACTTTGCTTATCCGACTGCGGTTGCATACCTTTAGGCTCAAATAAGCTGATGCGATGTACCAAGAATAAGAGATAAACAAATTGAAAAATCAGAGTTAGTTAAATATTATTGCACTTAGCCTACTGACAGCAGCCAACCAACCAAAAGCTTCACATCTGAATCAGCAGCATCCAATCACCATATTTCCAATTATTTTTTCATTTTCACATAAAATAAACGAATTGCGTTGCTATTTTGTGACAGTTCTTCTTGTGGTATTTGTGTGTGCAATCCTTTGGATTATTAAAATGTATTAACCAAAAAGATTTAAATTTGTACCAATATAAAATAAGTGATTTAATAAATTAAAAAGACAACACGAAAAACAAAGCGGCCAACTAGCGAACCTGCGTCGCTGGCCACCTAGGGCTTTGCGGGTTGCCAGAGTCTAATTAAAAGACAAAAAATAATACTAGTTTTCTATCGATAGAAACTATCGATTTCAAAATACAAACAGCAAGCGAAAATGGAAGAAACACAAAAGAGAGTAAAAATAAAAACAAATACTCTCAACCGGCCAGACTTGCTTTTAAAATAATATCGCCATCAAAAAAAAAAAAAAAAAATTATCGGACGGTTATCTAGGTCTCGTTCGATAAATGCTACCGCAAACAATAATAACAGCTGTGGTCGTTGTAGCTGTAATTTTATGCTGGCGACAGTGAATTGAAACTGGATAAATTTAAATACGATAATTTATTAAAGAAAAACGAGTCAACCCTGAATGTTCGTATGTGAAGACATTCATACGTTGGTTGGCCGTTACGACAAGCACACATTGCATGCGCAGCACAAACACACACAATTGTTTGTACATGCATGTGTGTTTTCAGTACAAATACGTGTGCAGGGTTGAATACCAGCCATGTCAACACCAATAACAACCACGAGTCGTCGACCGTTTGGTTAACAGAATGAACCGCACACGTTTATTTTACGAACATACATATGTACATACATGTGTACAAATAAATATGTATGCTTGCAAGCTGCTTGAAGATATTGGCAGCTGCCTTTGAATGTAAAGATGTTGCCACATTTTGAACACTATTATGCTGCTACCATTTCGTACAAATTTTGTGCGTGCCCTGATTTGTTTAAAATTCACCACAGCAGGCTGAATACAAAAACGAAAACAACAGGCACAAACTGGAGTGGAAAAATGGATAACAAATAAGAGAAGAAAACAAACGTAAAGAGCAAAGCAAAAACAAAACGCACAATTTCAAAGCGCGCGCACACAGCTAAACATGCATGACATGTAATATATGCATATGTGTGTGTAGATAAAATAATATTCGTGTGAAGTTTTAGATGGAGCTGCCAGACTGCTAACATGTACATTGTATGTAGAGGCAGGCATGCACATTTTACGAGTTTCGGCATTTATGTGTGTCTATGCCATGGAACCCGAAACATGTCCACACACACAAAAACTCACGCAAAGCGACAGACAGCAGCAGGCAAACTCAGAAACTGCCGTGAGCCCAGCGGCAACAATGTATTTGGCGTTGCTTTGCTCTAAAACGCCTGCAATTGAATATGTACATATGTATGTAGATATATACAGTATGTATGTACAAAGTGTATATCTGAACACACATTCATATTCAGATGTGTATGTGTATATGTGTAACCTCAAGTACACAAACAAAGCGCTGTGGCAAATTTTGTTCGTTATTTCTGCTGTTATTTACAAATTGCGAGTAATACTCGTTTTTCTCATTTCTTACACACGATTCGACATGTTGTCGTTGCTTGTGCTTTTCTCATACTTATGGCGTACAAAAAAGAGAAAAAAAATGGTGACGAATCTTTCGAAAAATTGGTGCGAAAATAGAAATAAAATTGTAAAACAAATAACTCTTTGAAATGCTTATTGCACACAACACACACAAGTGTATACATGTATACATATACAAAGCACTGCCTGCAATGGCGGGAACTGCTGCCTTTGGTTGGATAGATTGAGGGGTGGTCTTACCTTTTAGAAATTCACGTAGTTGTTCGGCAGATATATTTCTATAGCCCAATTCATTTAGGTGCTGTAGTATGGCCCTTGCATCCAATGGCAAATGTGACATTTTTTCAGTACAAGCATTTACTAATTTTTATAAAATTGTGTCTGTATTTATATTTGTATTCGTTTGAACGAGCTCACACACACCACCAATACCACTACAATTTGAATTCCGTTTCTCCTTCTTTCTTTTGTTGTTGCTCTGTTTCTTTGCTGTTCACTTTCTGGCTCTGCTTCTTCTTCTTATTGTACCCGCTTTGTGCTGCTGTTTGCTGCCGACAATCGAGAAAATTTTCACTGTACTGTTTTTTTTATTGGGATTTGTCGCATACACAGCACGATTGTTGAATGTATTTCGCAACGTATTTGTAATTGTAAAATTGTAGTTTTGGTAACGAATAGAAAAAGTTTCTGCTGGCAATGACAAGTTAAGAACAGAACGGTTGAAAATGAGCGTCTTCGTTAAAGTCGTCGCGTCACCTTTTCGTTGTTTGTTATTGCTTTTAGATTTTTTGAACTAAGTGCATGGCCGTGAATTTTTATCGTTGTTCACGGTCAGATTGTACACAAAATGTGATAACATTTTCTATGTTTTTTACATATTTAATCAACGGTTTTATAATATCCATAAAATAATATGCACCAAATGTTCAACTCGCACAACACAACTTCTAATCAGTGTGACCACCAGTTAAATTTCAAAAAAATCACCTAGCGTGGAAAAAATACTTAATGTGTCACTTTCGTATAGTGTATATACTTAAAAAATATTGGGCTTGGTAACACTTATAACTGAGAAATCCATATTTCTAAAATTCATGTGAAGATTTATAAGTGACCGTAAATATGTACTGTGGTTTCTTTCTTTCTCACAAATTTTAAATTAGGCGACATATACATATAATCAACGGAAAATTACGTAGCATAGCGAAAACTATATTTATATATATTTTCCATTCACTAAGAATGCGACTGCTAGAGGGTCTATATTTTTTTCAAGGAATTAAGAAGCTTTTGAAAAACTGGCGCCTGGCGCATGTAAAACATGCATTTTTCAAAACTAGTAATTATGCAATGTATATTCCGGTATATTCTGGGAATCTAAAAAGTATATTTTGAAATTTAACTTGCAGACACACTGTTTGGAGAAGAATACTTTTTTCATTCGCTTTGTGCGCCTGCGTCCGCGTTAATTCTTGTTTTTAGTACTTGTACTTAGTGTATTTAACATGTTGCGCCATTGTAACTCGTACGTGCTGTGCGCAGTGCTTGTTATAGGTAAGTATGAAGTTACATTAGTATAATTTAAATATTGATGGAGATTTTGAATAATAATTTATTTGTTTCGTTCGCAGCCTTCAGTTGTCTAATTTCCACAGCGCATGGCTACCATCGGGGATATCAGCGTCCAACAACTTCAACGTCAACAATATCGCCGCCCCAGACGCCCAAAGAATATTTGGATAGCAAGTCGAGTTTCTCAACGTTTGGCATTATTGCCATTATCTTCACAATTATAGTGCTTTCATTAGTATTCTACTATGGCATAATGTGTTATCCGCTTTTATGTCGCGACGAGAAGAAATATCGTTTTATGGACGTATCGTCAACAATCACATCAGCCACTTCACGATCAATTCAGTCCATAGAGAACTATCCGGTGGATCAAAAGCATCATCATCAACTTGCCTGAGTAATTGCTCCAATTACACACATAAATAAGTACTTAAAGAGGAAGAAGAAAGGATAAACATCGTTAGGATTAATATATATACACATGCATGCATACATGTTCATATGTATGTATACATCTAGCAATAACCAGTTCAGCCGTTGTCTGAAAATGGAATTATTCATATTAAGTCTTTATATTCGCTTATTTACATTTTTGCTTTCATTCTAGTTTTTACCTTTGTTTCATTTGGTAACGTAAAGCCAACTCCATTTTGAAGAGATTGTGTTTTAAATCTCTCTCGCAGCCAGCGCATGCGTACATGCATGAGTCAATACACGCATACTTACGCCAGTCTACCTTCGTGTAGGTGTGTATGCGTATTTACATGTGTGTGTTCATATGTGCTGAGGTTTGTAGTTACCAATCAACGCAGGTAGATTTCATTTTGATTTAGTGGTATTTAAACGTTTTCATCGAAATTGTGTTCATATAAAAGTGTTTCTTTTTCCTTTAAATTCTCAGAAGTTATACAATCCTTGTTTAGATTCGTGATTGGTTCCAAAGCATTTGCTCAAAGGTTGTTTGAAAACAAACTTCACGTACTTAATTTATTAGATACTTTTGCTTATCTTGTCGTACCATATATTTTTTTATACCCTTCGCTGTATTTTAAGCCCCGATCCGAATTTACAAAAACGAACAAAAATGACCCTCTTCGGCACTCCGACGATATAATACCCTGGCAGACAACAAATAAAATATATGTATCTGATTCAGCCAATTACGACATTGGAACTGTCAACAAACAAAAAGACTGATCTGTATTAAAATAAATTGTGAACAAAATTATAATTTGCCAGGGTATAAACTTGCATTTAGTACGTAAATATTGATGATTTTATTTGGAATCATATTTATGACGAATACTTTCTATCTATGCTTTTTACATGTTTAGAACAAATAAATGAAATTCCCAACGCCATCCAATTAAAATTGTGTTGATTATTGATATTTTATAAGTAGTTTATTTGGATGCTTTATTGTTCTTGATGGATAGTAGAAAAATCTAATACATAGTATTCAGATTCGGATACATTCGCGACTATATATTGGAATTTATTTATCGGATTATTGGAAAATGTAGCCAGAACTGCAGTCTTAGTGGGAAAAATTTGTCCGCTACAACAGCTTTACAGCTCGTCCTTGACATCATCCAGATCAATGTCGCTAAGATCAATATCCTCCTCGGTGGGCAGTTGGCCATCTTTGCCGTCCCAGGCATCGACGCTGACTATCGTTGGTTTCTTGGCTCCGCGCACAGGTGCAGTGTGCCCACGGCCATAAGAGATGTCTCGCAGGAACTCATTGATGCCATCCTTGGAGAAGGATCCCTTTAGCACAGAGAATTTCATTTTCTTAAAGTTGACCACGGCCATCGCTGGATAACCAAATCCACCGACTTCCAGGGACTCTTCCAGAGCTGGCTGTTGACCGCCCTCAGACCAGGCCCAACCCCATTGCTTCTGCTTGAACTTCTCGCCCAAAGTGCGTAGAGTGTCGAGGAACTTGTTGCGACACTTGGCATTGCAGTCCAGAATATGCGGCAAAACAGAGACCACACACAATGGTTTACCCTCGCAGGCGCTGTCAAACGTCGACTCATCAGTAATCTCCACCAGCTCTGGGGGTGGCACATTTGCCGTATGCTTGTCGCTTGCCCAGCTTATAATGTCCGATGCAGTGCGACCGCCATCATACTCCTGAGCATCGCTGGCACGTTTGGAACCGGCTGCGAAGAATTTAATTGTTGGATAACCGCGTACGTTGTACTCGGCCGCCTTGCTTTGATGAGCTGTGGCGTCCAGAGCACCCAATTTAACCTTGCCCTTGAGTTCCTTAGCAGCCCTGGCCCACTCAGGTTCCAGATTCTTGCAGTGACCGCACCATGGCGCAAAGAATTCTACCAACCAAATATCATCTGAATTTAACACCAGTTTGTCGAAGTTATCTTCAGTCAGCTCGATTACATCACCGCTTGAGCCTGATGAGCCGCCACCGCTGCTACCACCACCAAATGCGGCTTGCACCTTCTTCTTGGCCTCTGCTATAGCCGCCTCCGCAATTGCGTTGGCTGTGCGCTGGCCGTTGTAGTCGGTGGGCGTGCGTTTGTTGGCGCCGAAGATTTTGATGGTTGGAAAGCCACGTACACCGAATTTACCGCCCAATTCTTTGTGATCATCGGCATTAACTGAACCGACTTTGATCACACCTTTGACGGCCTTAGCTAACTTTTTGTACTCCGGCACCAAAGATTGGCAATGTCCGCACCACGGTGCAAAGAATTCAACGACCCAGATGGCATCATCCTGAGTTACTTCTCGATCAAAATTTGATGGCGTCAGCTCCACGACGCCATCACTGGGTGAGTAGAAAGCGTTAGCGCTGCCGGAAATCAGCACTAGCATCAATATGCTTGCTATATTGGGCGTATTGAAAGATAAGATAAATATCTATGTATATGATGTGAATCAATAAGATGTGTATCTGTTTACTTACATGCGTATAAAAATTGCATCATTGTGGTTTTTGATAATCTCTTTTAACAATGGCAACTATGCCGGACTTACGTGTCGTTTAAAATGTGTATCAACAATGGTTGTATAGTTTTTATATTGTGCGAAATGCCGACTTACACGTCACTTCCATGGGCATTAGGGTGACCGCAAGTTTAAAATACGAAATATACTAGTTAATGTGAAAAATTAACTAAATTGTCCACTTTCGAAAATACTTCAGACAATATTTTTAAATTAATTCTTCTAAGCAAATTAACTAATTTTTAGTAATTAGTTGAAAATCAAAGTAATTAAAAACTGCTAAAATCGTTCGACAATTTTATTTAATAAAAATGGTCACTCAAATGATGCCAAATATTTTATTGTAGTGTTGCCACTCTTGTGAAATAAGAACACTTACTTTTATTGATCCGGCTGCGTTGACAAGGCAGTCGTTAACCTTAAATGACATAAACATACAGCGGGTAATGCATCTTTCTCTTAAAGTAGGCATGTTCGGATACAAGTTGATTTCAACCTTTCACAAGTAACTAATTTCGTCTGCCCAGTAGCAGCTTTTATATAATTTACTCTCAGATTGCTTTATGCTGCGCCTGTCGCACCAATTAAGTGCCTAACAATCCAAGCATCTCCATCCACCCCGCCCATCTACCAGCACCATAACAGTCTCCGTGTAGTGTTGTCTGACATTGGTCTGCGTGGGCGTGTGAGATAAAATATGTGGTCAATTTCACTTAATAGCGACTTAGTAATAGTGTTTGAAAGATTTATGTGACGTTAATATTGCGTGCGACGTACTAGCGAGTCGAGCCAACTTCTTGGTTATTGCCTACGACTGTGATTTCATGGAGAGAGCATTTCCTTTGATTTTTCCCCTGCAGTTTTGGCTTCTTTGTGCGAAGGGTTAATTGTGAGTCGTTTGTTGTGTTGCTGTTTTATGATTATTGAATTTTAATGCACATCGAATGGCCCACTGTCTTTTCGAATAAAGATTCAATGTCAAAAACTCATAAATTGCAAGACAATGAGGGAAGAAACCAAACTCTTTCCAAACCCTTTAGGCTGTCTGCTCACCGAGCCACACAAATGTAATCTTTATGCCACATTTGCGTTGCACTTTCTACTTGCTTGCCACTCTACGCATAAAAAATAAGGAGGAAAAAAACCAACTACAGCATGCCGAAGGTTATATACTCTTGCAAAGTGAAACAAAAAAAAAATATATATATATATGCCATAAAACAATTGTATACAGCAAAAGTTCCTATCTATAGTAAGTTTCGATAAGGTAGCTTTACAACTGACCAATCAGTTGGCATATCAACTGATGGACAGACGGATGGCTTTATTGACTTATTTGCACTTATAATGTATTTGCATATGAATGTTTATTTTGTGGGGTCAACTATTTCTGTTTATAATGTATCCCAAAGTGCGTTACAGAGCTCAGGACAAAACTATAATATCTTTTTTGTTAGGGTATACAAACGAAAAACGCAAAATTTGTATATGAGGGCAAACGACGAGTGGGAATCGGGAATCCGTTCCCCATAATCAACATGCTCTAGCCAATACGTATGTATGCCCAGCGGAACAATCTTTTTATTGATACGCATTTGTTTTACTGGAGTGGGGGATGACGAGGACTTCGAGAGGGTGAAATGTAGAGGGTGCGGACCCAAGATTAACCCCTTACAGGCGACTTGTCACAACACCTTTGTGCCGGATACTGGGATATGCGAATGCCACTGACATGATGCTGTCAATAGGCGGGTTACATTTTTATCGTCAAATGCCATTTTGCGATGTGTCATATTTACTTTGCGGATTTGCCCATTATTCACTTGACGACGCATCGTTCGAGTGCTTTTGCGGCTTAGTTTAAAGTTGACTTTTCGACACGCTTCTAATATTTATACCATGTAATAGGTCATCAAGGGTATTTAGGCTGGTCCATAGGCATTACTTTTACTATTCGACTTTACTATGAGCTGAATGCTTTTAATAGTACTTATTTTATTTTATTATCATATTACTAATTAATCACTGAAATTTTTCAATTCAGAAGACGCTGTTTGAGGTGTGTGCAGGGTATCCTATGGTTGAGCACTGTTACTGCCATTTCTTTTGTATTTTTCTTTTCGTTGCTTTGCAAATGTTGCGTTATCTACTTTTTTATATCATTGAGCTGTATTTTATGGGATTTGCTTGGTTTGCTTCTGGTCTAAGGTGGAGTGGTTTAACTATGACCCAGGTTTTCTTACATTTCTGGGGCTGATTGTGTATGAACTTTTTGTTGATTTGCCGGAACATAGGGCAGACGTGAGAATGGTTCTGATAACATTTTATTTCTTATGCGTTTCAGGTTGCAATAATGACAGCTAGCATATTCGTTTAATCTTCAGGACTTAAAGAATATTGAATTACTATTACTAAAAATTTAAATGAATCGAAAATTTTCAAAAAAAAAAAAAAAACATTGAACATTTAACTTATGCTAGCAAAGAACCAACATTTATATATGCATAAATATTCATCAAACAAACCAAAATGAAAACGTGATCAAACATAATTCAAGAAAAGGTGCATCTCTCATCCACATACAAACATTTCTATATTACGTATAGTAAAAGCTGTTGCCAAACTATTCGCCTTACACAATGGACCTTCCAACTTGTAATTTTCTTATGAAATAAAGTGCAAATAAAGTGAATTTTATGCAAAATATGTTTAATAAACACAATCAAGTTTGCGACGAATATCCTCAAAAGCACAGCACACATAAGGAGCCAAAGACCAAGGGTGACAAGAATGACAGCAAATAACCGAAAAAGGACGCAATGGCATCAACGCCTGGAAGGTTTTTAATTGCCTTGGATAATGTGGTGTATACATTTGGGTCCCGCACATGTGTGAGTGGGAGTGTGATTGTGTGTGTATGTGCGGACTTGAGATGCCAGCGAAGATAATAAGATTGTAAACTATGTATAAAACGACTCCACTGGAGTGGAGTGGTTGCCACTGGGTGGAGTGGTGTCAGCGGCTTGGGTTTATCGCATATTTCTTGTGTATGTGTGCCGTGTCCACGCTACCTTTCGTTTGGTCCGCAACGCCCAGGATGCACACTGGTCGAAGTGTCCAAAATCCGAACTAAAAAAATTGCATTTAAATTGTGAAAATATCTAAATTAATTTGATGGTTTTTTTTAACGTTAATTTTTTAAATCCATAAAGTACAATAAGTATTATTGTGTTAAGAATTGACCACTGTGCGCTGTCTCCAGTTTTAAGTGTTGTCTTAAATTAACGTTATTTTTTTAAATCCATAAAGTACAATAGGTATTATTGTTTTCAAAATTGACCACTGTTGACCACTGTGCGCTGTCTCCAGTTTTAAGTGTTGTCTTTTTAATGTCATTTCAGCTACTTTACAACCAACAAGCTGTTCTTAGGCAAAGGCAGCTTGTGTCTACGACAATTTCTGAAAATGCCAACTCATTACAATTTGAATTGGGTAACTTCTTGAAGACCAGGTCCCTTTCCACCCAAGAAGAATGTATTTTAAACAAGTAACATATATACGAAATTTATAGATTTATATGTATGTACCAGCATGTAGATAGGAAATTACCTTGGCAGGTCTTCTTTGCTGCGCCCTATTCCTCTCGACAACGCTGGCTTTTTTCTGCTGACGTTAACTTGAAAATAATTTTATACTTTCAATTAAAGTTTTCAAATGGAGTTTCAAAATATACGAGTAGTAGGGGTATGTAGTTTATCGCTCTTAAGACTTATGAGCTCAAGAGCCAGACAATAATTACATTGAAATTGACTTTTAATGGTGTTCCGAGTGCAGAGTGTCACAGACATTGGGAAAGGGTATTTTTAAGTAAAAAGATTGATTGGAATTTCGAACTTTGATTTATATTTAATTAGTATTTTAAGACGTTGCTCAAACTTGCCCGAGTTCTACAAGAGATCACAGTTTCTTTAGGAATAAAAACCATAAAAAATTAAACGTTGTCAATTTTAATTTACAACCAATGGCAAGGATCGTCATCATTCACCATTCTGTTGCCCAGATAAAAATAATTTGCAGCAAACAAAACGAACAAAAATTTGATTATTTTGTAAAAATATTTTGTTATGTTAAAGAACATTTTCCAATTTTTCCCGCGTCTCTGTCTCCCTTTGGCACTGAGCTTTTCGACAGAGTTTTTCCTCTACTTCTTCGCTTTTGTTTCGTGTGTTTCGTCGATATTAAATAAAAACAAAAAGCGACAAAAAATGGCAACTTCATTGCTGTTTTTTTCCCTCTTGCTTTTTATACACTTATACCTTACCTGTGTGTGTGTGTGTTACAGTATGCGTGGCAAGTGGTGAGATAATTTTGTTGCTTTTTCCTTTTGTTATGTGGCACGCGGTAGGTCGACAATTTTTTTCGTTAAATATTTTCCATCGCAAAATCAGCTTAGGGGCTCGTTATCCTCCAACGTTTCATTTATGTAATTTTTAATTAATTTTTCAGCAGCAGCAACAGCAAATCGAAACAAAAGGAAAACAAATTAATATAAGAAAAATTGTGTAAGTATATGAAAGGGCAGGAGCAGGAATGGGTGCTCTCTGGACTGCCAGTAACATTCGCACGCTTTTGGCTATTTGTGGGTAACGTAGCCCGTTTCCCATTTCCAATTTCCACCTCTTACCCTTTCAACTTTAATGAGCAGCCAAAAAAGTTTCCATCTCCTTCGGCCAGACTTCCCAAAGGGTTGGGCACATGGCTTGTATTTAGAGGCGGCTTCTCTGTGTGCTTACTATTTAATTATTTTCGCCTTGCTCGCTACTTTTAAATGTTTCTTATACACATACACATATTAAAATAATACAAGAAAAAAATGTTGCAGGCGACCACCAGCAAAGCGCACAAAGCGATAATTGATTCTGTTTCATTTTGATTTTTTTTGGCTCTTGGAGCACCAGGCGCTTAAGCTGGGGGAGCAACCCTTAGCCTTTTTGCTGCCTTCGATGCCTCTGAAGCATTCTACACTTTCTTGCATAAAAGTCTCTCCTTTTATGCTTAATTAAATATTCATCAAACACACAATGGAAAACTTTTAAATACTCATCAAGTTGTGGCTGCGTCTTAAGATACACACGAGGAGTTTACCGACTCTGATTCCTAGCAATATTTGTCTGGCTGCCCTTTTTCCCCCACTACTCTCTATCTCTCTCTTCTTGGATATTGCCGACTGGCAAGTCCGCCAGTCCGCTTTAATCAATAACAACAAATCACCGTTTACTTTGTATTTTAAATCCAAACTTGCCCTCATATGGCAACAATTCCCTTATGGGACATTAAAATCTCGTTTACTCCTGGCAAACTACACGTCCAGAATCTCAACCCTTTTGCCAGACATTTCCTGTTTTGTTAGCCGACTTTGTGGCACAATAACAAAAACAATGAATTTAATAAGCGCAACTACTTCCTGGGCGTATAAAACGACAACTGTAGACATTTGGCAGCTGTAGTTTTGGCAAGAACTAAAGGAATGGGGAGCGTATATGTTTGTAAATCTATTAGGCTCTATAAACAAAAAAATAAGTAGCAGGAGCCGACATTAATTTTTATATGATTGATGATATAGTAAAAATTAGAATCCGATTTTTTAACTTCTATTATGGCAATGCAATAATAATCTACTGTGACGTATTAATTGATTCTTGTCTCGATGCCAATGCGATCCACCAACAGCTCGCTCTAATTGCTCAGCGTACAGCCAAGCCAAACGAAAATTGTTGGCAAAAACCCTTTAGGACAATGAGTGGGCTGAAAATGCAATTAACCAGCCGTAACGCCCACACATTAAGCAGCGCAAGGAATCTCAGAATTAGGCAAACGCAGGCTTTTTGATGTCACTTGGCAAATCAAAATATATAAAAGGCACATACGTCGACATGCAGGACGACATGCAAGGACATCAAACGTTGTCCTCGTTGTCGACATCATACGTCGAAATATTTGAAATATGATAAGCGTATCACAAGTTATCTGGGTATCTAGGGGGTTTGACAGCAATTACAGAAATGGAATGTTTTAATGAATTTATATTTATGTTGAGTGGCAAAAAGGGTCGCACAATTAAATGAGAGATATGTTACAATAATCTTTTGGAGCTGGCATCCAAAATAGAACGAGCTGCAATAAGTTTGTTCCACTATTTTTATCTTAGGGTAGGTCGTTCAACTGACTGCACTTTCATTTTTTTTGGGGGAGCTGATGATAGATCAATGCACTTTGGAAATATTTTGGTTATACTACTTGGTGGTACTTGGGTCAAATATAAATATTTATTGTTCGACTGGGGCGTTTGTATTCGTTCAAAATACACTGCAAAAAAGAAAAAGTGATAGACTGAAATTCATGAAACTATTTAGCATTTCAAGTAGCTGTTTTGTAGGAAGGAAGTGAGTTTTAGCTAAGCACAAATGACCTAGAACTTGAACTGTTTTGTGCGCTGATCTTGATAGTAAAAACCACCTCGCTGTTTGCCATTGTTTTTGTGAAGGTCGACATTGTATATAAATCAGCATACATTTTTGCAATTGGAATTATTCTATTCATCGATTGCCTTTGTAGTGCCACAAAGGTAAAGCATAGAGCAAGTACATATTTGAAACTAGCTGTAGGAATTTGAATTAAATAACATACTAGAATCTTAATATGCAGCCAGTTCTGTTTGTAAGTGTAGTTGGGGAGTCTGAAAAAATTTGAAGATCACTGCAAGCTTTAAAAATAAATCTATACTGAGCAATGAGCGACGATGTCTCCAAAGCTGACAACGACTCTGCCTCTATTGTTTTCTGGGCTATATAAGCTGTGGATACATGCTTTCCAATATCAGTGGCCACAATGAACCAGGCCTCACTCTATCAGCGCGCTAACCAGGTGCAGCGTCACGATGCCAAGCTCATTTTGGATGAGTACTCCTCGATATTGCAGTGGCGCTCCGATGGGCAGGACTCGCTGCTGGATGTGGGCTCTGGATCGGGCAATGTGCTGATGGACTTTGTGTATCCTTTGCTGCCCAAGAGCTATGAGCAGCTGGTTGGCACAGATATATCCAGCAAGATGGTGGGCTATGCCAGCAATTGTTATCAACGCTATGCCCGAACACAGTTTCAGGTGCTCGATATTGGCTGTAAACTTTTGCCGGATCCACTTAAAGGACGCTTTGATCATGTTACATCCTTCTATTGTCTGCATTGGGTGCAGAATCTTAGCGTTGCTTTGAATAACATCTATGATTTGCTACGCAACGAAGGAGGCGACTGTTTGCTAGTCTTTCTGGCATCCAATCCAATCTATGAGGTCTACAAAGTGTTGCAAACAAACAAGAAGTGGGCTGCCTATATGCAGGATGTGGATCAGTTCATATCGCCGCTGCATTGCAGTCCTGATCCGGCTGAACAGTTCACACAGCTTCTAGATGAAGCCGGCTTCCATTACAAACACGTCGAGGTGCGCAACGAAGTTTTTGTCTACGAGGGTGTTCGTACTTTGAAAGGTGAGTTTGTTATTATTTAAATACAATTCATGTACTTAATGTCATCTTCTATTTGTAGATAATGTCAAGGCAATTTGTCCATTTGTGGAGCGCATGCCGGCTGACCTGCACGAAGAATTCCTCGATGACTTCGTCGACATTGTCATCTCTATGAAACTCCAACAGCAGCCACAAGGCAATCAGCCGATGCAAAACTTTGCATCACCCTATAAACTGGTTGTGGCCTATGCCCGCAAGTCATCTACTTTGTTGGACAATGTGCTTAGCGAGTTGACAAGTGCAAAGAGCTTGAAGGGTGCTAGTTGAGCCGAAAATTAATTTTTAATATAGACAAATATATGTAGTAGAAATATCCATATTGATTCCTGAAAGCCCATCACATCTCTAGCAAATGATTTTAAATAAATAAATGATTATTTTTGACACTGTTATGAATCTGTCGTTTCTGCTGTTGACAGTCTTGTTGCTGCTTTTGACAGAAATAATTATTGAGCAGAATTTAGCCACACCAGTATACGACAGCAGAGAAGAGAAGAGGAGTGAGAGCAGAGGAGAGCAGCGACTTCCGGTTGATTTTATGAGCACTCAATAGGAATGTTTCGACAGAGTCGACAGCGCAGCTCTAAAGTATGCAAAGGGTTGAAATCCTGTTACTTTTTGGGATATTATATAATATTGGATTTAGCAGTTATAATTATGCCGCTACCTGAGCCGCTGAGCCACTGAGCTCTCAACAATTTTAATTGTTTTTTTGGGGCCAAATATGTACATACTCGTACGTATTCCAAGTTCTTGTCGGCGGAATTTTCGAAGGAGTTATTAACGCGATGATGGCGAAAACGGCGGAGTTGTTGATCCAACAAATGCGCATCATGTCATTTATCATGGCAGGAAGGCGTGAGGAGGCAACAACAACATCGTGCCACATACATTTAGAGTTTAGAGTTGCACAGCACAGTACAGCATCAAGGCGCAATGCTTACCCAGATTTATTCAACTCTAAGGGACGTAGCGAACTTTGGTGGTGGCAAAGTAGTAGTAAATGTTTGTCTTAATCTTTGATTTTTGTTGCTCTTCTCTGTTGGCAAATGTAAACGACAGGAATTAATTTAGACAAATGATTTCTCAAGTGGAGAGCTTCAGTTTCAGTTTCGGTTTTCCAGTTTTAGACGATTTGCTGGCTGTCAGTCAAGCCCCACATCACTTGTTCGAAGCGTTTGGGCGTGGCATGCGATTTGTGCCCTCTGCATTCAGTGTAAAGCTCCCCGGAACCCCACTCAAAATTGTTTTCGCAAACACACAATTTTCGTATTGAAATTTGATTTATTTGTTAATTTGTTTGTAATGAATTTTCCGTTTACTTCGCTGCGTGCAATGCTGCTGAAGAGCCTCGGGGATTTGCTAGAGTTGGAGAATAGCGCGTAGCTGGGCGTCCTTTAATTGCCCAGCAGTACTCAGACTGAGTCTCAGACTGTGCCTGGCATTTGGTTTTTCTTGCATCATTTGCTCGGCTAATTTCTTAGGTTTGAAGATGAATAGCTGCCTCTTTGCTGGCACAGCGACATTTTTGTGCTTTGATTTGGAAACAACAATTGAAAAGTTTTGTTTTTATTTCTTTTTAACCCCAGTTCCAGTACCATCATGTAAAGCATAAAATTAATATTGATGAATTTACTATAGATATTTGTATAAGCATTTTTCAAAGTAAGAGTCAGACTTTGCGGAGTTTGATATTATTTTTTTTGGCTGCCCAGCTATAAATGAATATGCTGAAATTGTTGGAATTGCTGAGGCGTAGCCGTAAGCAAACACAACAGCATGACGGATCCAATGTGGGTGCCACTGTGTGCATATCTGAGTATATGAATGCGTGAATGTTTACATTTGAATTTTGGGGGCGTGTGTATGTCAAAGTACAAACAATTATACCAAGAACGTTGAAATAAGCGAGTTTACTGGCGAGGGACACTGCTCCGCCCACTCTTGCTAGGTTGTGTGCGTTTCTTTGACGTTTGACGCTTTGTTGACCTGGTGGTGCTTGCTTTGACATTTTGATTGCGTTTCATATGCAAATGGCTATTGACCAGAGACCTTCAGAGTCGCAGCCCCAGCCACAGCCCAACTGTAGCCGGGTATCTCTTAAATGGCCACAAATGGTCAAATGGGCTAACAATCAAGGCTTCTCTGGGCACACACATTAATGCTTGTGCCCATGCTATTAGTAAAGTCGCATTATTTTCTTTGACTGCTTATTTGTATTAACATTTTAGATTTGATAGAGTTACTCATTGTTGTCGGTATTCTCGAAATAAGAATATTAATAAATTATATCGCAAAATGACAAAATGTTGGGTATCATTTCTTTCCATTGGTTCTGCTTGTCTTGGCTGTGGGTTGATCATTTTTCAGGGGTTCAAACTTATGAATTTTTCAACGCATTTTCCTTTATAAAATGCAAAAAAATGTTTTGGGCACAGCTAATTATGCGCAACGTACTCCTGTAAGAGCCCAACCCAGGGGATAGCAAAGTTAATCCTTTTTCATTTTGGCCACTTCATTACGTTTGCTCTGCTTGGTTTTGGTTTATTTTAATTTCATTTTGTGATTTAACTTTACACCTGCTTTTCCAAAGAAGCGAGCGCTAAATGGGGGTAGAAAGTCGCAATGAAAACAATACCGACAAACGGCAAGGATGAGGACTAGGACGAGAGAAAGAAGGAGGACAAGGACTCTGCGATCGCCGCTGCACTTCAATTAAAAATCCCGAATACTAGTCAAGCAGGCACTTAAGTGCTTTGTTACTCCTTTTGTGCTCAGGTGTGAGAATATTTCTTTTGCTCAAAATAATTTGAAACATTTTTTGATGACGTCAAACGAGAACCAACGACCAAAGGGAAAGGGCCAAGAGATGTGAGATGGGACCAAAGGGACAACAGCACAGTAATACGAGTGCATAAAGACTTCTTTTGCGGCAAGAGGCATGCTGGGTCAACGGGTTACATTGGGTTGCCCTGCCAAAGTCCGGGTAACACTTTGCAGCGAAAATCTTCGTGTAATCGGATAAGGTAATTGGAGGCTTTGTCTAGACATTAAGTGTACATAGTAAATTTGTTTTGCAAGTTGTCCTCCACTGTGTGTGGGGGAGGAGTGCGGTCAATGGTTTTGATGAGCGACAACTGTGCACAGTGGAAAAATATGTTCGATTTAACTTATTTCGAATGAACTTTTAGTTATTACTAGATTTATTCTAAATTATTTTTCTTAATTTACGCAATCGCGCTTAATTTTCTAATAAATACTGAATTATTCTGACAAGCTTACTGCCCTAATCACATTACAAGTATGTCACTTATATTTAATGGCCACAGTGCTCAACTAGTCAGCAGTCGATGTCTTTACATCGCCACTTCGCCAAGTTGTCCAAAAACCTTTTTGGGCTATTGCAGCTCAAAAGTTTTGTGAGGCAACATATGTTTGTGCTTGTGTGTGTGTGTGTGTGTCTGTGTGCAGGTGCAGGGACCCTTTCGTTAGAGCAACGACAACAACTGTGGCTTTTAATAAATCGATTTAAATTTCTGATCATATTTTCATCCCTGGAGAAATTTAATAGTTTTTTGCAATAACATTTTATGTGGACCCCCGTGCCTCTGAAGCCCGCATGAGTCTGTCGAAAAGTCTACAGAGCAGCCAACTAAAATAATAATAGCAACAAACTTGCAACAGTAACAGCAACAGCAACAGCAACAACTACAACTACAAGAGCATCGTTGAAGACCAAACAAAGAAAATGTAAAGTTTACGGGTCACACGGTGCATGCTCCCAGGACTCCAAAGGAGTCGCAGCACAGCGACGACTCCAATGACGTTGCTAGCATCGGTCTATGCAGCTTCCTCTGCAAGGCAATAAAATTGCCTTAGCCCATAAGTATGCTACAGTTTTCGTAGCATGGCAGCAACGGTAGCTCATGCTGCAAAACGGGTTTTGCCACGCCCCACGCTCGACCCAGACCCAGAGCCAAGGTTTCTGGCATCCAGGAGCATATCATAATTAATGCAAAGCTAGCAAATGTATGCAACACCTGTGGTTTGTTTAAAACGACCACAAGCGTTCCCATAGCCCTGGCACCAGGTTTCTGGTTTGCTTATTGAAATTATTTGCCAAGTCGCTGACATTTTATGTTTATTTAATTGCAGGCTAAAAGCAGGCAGTGCTTCTGTCCAATCCAAATGTGATTAGTCCCCAACTGGCCTGCGGCAAATCGACTGGCTGTCTCCTTTTTTGACCAGCTCCAATCACATTTCAATTTTTATATCAATTTGGCATTCAATACGCTTCACTTTTCGATTTCAATGTTTTGCCGCTGGCAATGAAATTCACTTCCAATTTTGTGGCATATTATTGTGGTCAACTGCACAACAGCACATATGGTTAGACGGCAGGGACTTTGTGCTCCTTGATGACACAGTTTGGCATTCGAAATGAGCTGCTTTGTCTCATCAACATGACTTTGTGGTTAGCTGTCGTTTTTTTTTTTATTGTAATTATCCAGTTAGTACTCGTATTGTGAATGTCAATTGTTTTTAAGCATACGAGCATTTTGAAGCTGCAATCAGCTACTTAATTAATGGTTTCATCTGTATAGTTTGCAAATGAGTTGCTTATTTTGCAAAAGAGACTTGTCAGCATAGGGTGCTAGGCTAGGAATAGCATTGAGTTGTTAACTTCTACATGATAATTAAATGTGAAACAGCTGACACATACGAGGGCACTTCAATAAGTCAGTTTTAATAGCTATTGAGCTCACTGAAGCTCGTCAATTTTATAAGCACTAACATCATTCGTTTATTTTGAAATTGTTGGGGTAGAAGGATGACTCGGTCAAAAGTTACCAGATACTGTAATACTGTGTGAAAATAAACTTCATCTATGTATAAGGCGTATAGAAACTTACCGAATTAGGTTGTCGACCTAATTAAACCATAGTTTTCATACATATCGATTGGAAAAATTCAGTGCGATTGAATTCTTTTTCTGCTCAAGGTAACCCGACCTAGCTCGCTTGTCATCAGCTATGGCAAGCTGCTGGAGTTACTTGATAAACTCAATTAGATTCAGTGAGCGCAAATTACCCAAGTGTCCAATCTAACTTTGACCATCAGTGGTCTGTCCTTTGTAAGTGTCAACGTTGTAGTCGTTGTCGCTGTCGTCGACGTCTCGGGAAAGGTCAGCAGAAATAATAAATGTTGGACACATTAAATAAATGATTATTACTCCCTCTCCAGCTACAGTCGACTTGGAAATAAAAGTACAGCAGAAATTTATTTTATTTGCAGAGGACAGTGCATGTTATGTCGACCAGCCAGTTATCATAGCTAACGCAGTATTCGCTGTGATGACGGTATATGCGAAATTGCAAATAAAAATTATCAACGTGTTCGTTGCGAGAATAAAACTTACTTCACACTCATATGAGAAAGTTATGATTGGAGTTGACCCATAAAAACTGATTGGACCAGTTGATTAGCTTATTTTCAGCACATGATTTTCGATTTTTATGCGAGTGAACGACAGTCAGTCGCATATCGCAGAAAGCGATATAAATACGAGTATTTATTGTTGAGCGATTTATGATCTATGTTACACTCGATGCGGCCATAAATGCGCGTATTTGGGAATTTTATTGCAACCCTCGTTGCCTCGCTGCTCAACCATAATTAAAATAATAATTTTCACGAAAAACTTAAGACCTTGTAATTATAATTGTCAGTTTTTGTTGCCCAGCCGCGATTCAACCCCAGCCAAAAAGAAGGGTAGGCAGCGGGCGGCAATCGGATGGGACAACGGCAGGGGTCTCTCTCATTAAACATAATTTCTGTGTAAACAAAAGCAAGCGTAACTTGAGAACAAAATCGATGCGATGTCTGCCAAGTGCGGATGGTGAGGAAATAATTATGTGGAGCGTTTGCCATTACGCCTTCAAATAGCTCCAATAAAAACAGAAACTTCAATAGCACACAGCTAAGCCTTAGCACAGCTTCCTTCTCCCTTCGCTTACCATAATGAAATATAGTTTCATGAATAACATTGATGTTCATTATATGATTGTTAGAAGCTTAGCTACTTTCACAAAACGCAAACTCATATCGAGGAAGCTGGAATGGGGAGCAAATGGAATGAGATATCGGCCTAATTTTCACTGCAAAATCAAGCAGATATTAATGAAAATATAGAAATACCCCTCATTCATAAGCTATTTGACTTGTAATGAAAAATGCTCAAGCTGCAGAAGGAATGCGAGCAATGGTAATATTGATAAACAACAAAAAAGCTAATAGCTTAACAAAAGGAAAAAATATTTCCGAATCATTGATTGCCATTTTTCTTGGGGCTTTTACGTTTGCATATCCTTGTACAAAAAGTGGCCAGCAAAATATTTAAGCGGTCCATGGGTGTGTACGTGTGTACGTGTGTGCGTGTGTGCGTATGTGTATTTGTTTGAATGAGTTCGGCATGCGACGCACTCATCTCGTAGTCTATGAAATAATGAACGCATGAATGATTGCCGCACAAAAGCATTGCACGCTCGCTGGTTGTATTGTTACTCCTATACCCTTTACTGTATACTCTTTACTGACAAAGATTTACAAAAACTGCATAGCCAATGGGAGGCTGTTTCCTACTTCTATATTAGTATCAGTTTTTGAAATAAATAATTTGAAAATATAAATGGCACTAACGTAGTGTATTATTTTAGCTTAATTTAGGGTATCTTATTGTCGATCGCTTTGTATGCACTCAGTATTCTCACTTGTTTTATGTTGCTGAGTTACATGCTTCTGCTGTTGTTGTTCTTTTATGAAAAAATACCAAAATCGGTTAATGTTTATTGAAAAAGCATAAAATTCGTTCTACCAGAATGGAAAATATGCTTTTGATACAATTATTGTGCCTATCTGCAGCCGCCGGCAAACTGAACCTTGGAGCAAACCGAACCGAACCCACCCCGAACCACTGAAAAAACCCACCCCCGGCACCCTCTTCTAGTACCCTCTTCCTTTGCATGGGCCTGGCTTTTTAAAATTTTTGTTTTCTTTTGCTCTGAGTTCATTTTGTATGTGTTCTTCAGCAAATTTTTTTCTACCCTACATGTGTCGGTTGGAGAGAAAGGGTATAGTAATGCTGTGAAGGAGCAAGTTCTATTGTTCTTTAATCTGTATTTGAAATCTTTAAAATTTCACTTACAATAAAAAGCTATTAAAATTTCCAATTGATATACGATAGTTCTTTTTTGCTAATCATCATCATTAAAGTGAAGGCTTTTGGTCGAGGTATGTTGTAGTCGAGCATTCTTATTGTAGTTATTTGTTTTGCTACCGGCGCTGTTGCCTCCCATCCTCTTGACGAAAGCAGTTATATGGGTCGCTGACTGCTTGATAACAATTCTTGTAACCCAGCACAGGAATAAGGTATCAGGCGGTAATCAATTTCAATGGGGTGGAACCATACGGCTAAAAGATGATAGTTTTGGTTTTATTACTCTCATATATGTCTTGGCTGATCTGCAACTTGAGAATCTCAAGTTGAGATTTGAGATTTGCTTTGCTGTTCAGACAAATTAAAATTAATATGAAACAAATATAATGGCTGCTGGAAACAATAATTGCAGCCTTGGAGTAAAGTTTTGCAGTAAGAGAATCAAAATGAGTCTCCACAGGTGTTGTTGGTAAAAAGTTGTGCCTTCTTGCACAAAACAAAAGCTCCCAAGATGTTTCAGTACTTTCCGAAGTATTACCCAAAACAAACATTATTTCATTCTGTAAAAATTGCGCCAGTTTCGAATAAAACGCACCTGCGGGGCCTGAAGACGGCGCAGAAATCAAGAAAAACACGCAAAACAATTATTCTTAAGATATCTCTGCGGCAACATTAAAAGCCAATTTCAGTTGATGACAATAGAAACAAAGCGCAACAGCATCACCTGCCCTTGGGGCTAAATGGTACTAGGTAGGTCGCTCGGTTGACATAAAAAATAAAAAATGCAAAGAATCAGCAAGGCAAACAAAACGTACCGAACACCAGAAAACCACCAAAAAACACTGCCAGACATTTGACCTTTTTAGGCATCGACATGAAAAATAATGTCATCCCCCCCAGAACTCTCGATGCCAAGCTGTTGTTTCCGTTGGCGTCCCGCGACTTTGGCGACGTTTTCAAAACGCGTCTTAAGCTTTTTTAACGAATTTTTTGTCAGCGCCGTGTTTTGTTTTCTGGCAAGTTGTAGGAGGGGTTGCAAATGCTTCGGGTATGTCAGCTATGCCATTGAATTTGATTATATAATTCAGCTGCATTCAACATATTTCTAAAAGAGCAAATACTATTTTAATATTTTTATTTATGTTAGCTAGACTTAGCACATATATTTATTGACATAATGTATATATTATAATATTTGCTTTATTTATAGAGCACAAAAACATCGGTGATTTTGCGTTGAATACTTTGTTTTTATTTTACTGACTATTTGTACCCGTAAAGCTCGAAAGCCCTAGAACTAATGGCTGGGCCTGTACGCCAACAGTGGCCTCAGGGCAGTACACCGTATACCCCAGCTTCCAATTTGCGTATACGTATAATTGTCACCATGGGTGTTGCTGATGCTGATGCTGATGCTGGCTGCAGGCCATGTTGAATTGCCAAATCGTTTAAGCTCAAATTGCGTCAATTAATAATGAGCAAATCGACAATGCTGCGTTCTGCAATTGCTTTTTAAAACAGATGCCAACAACCCGATTAGCAGTTGACACACAAAAAAAAAAACCGGAGTATTCCCAAAAAATATACCAAACACGAACTCAAAACCAATTTATATGCAAATATCGCTGTCTACAGCGACTGCGGCTGCGGTGGCTCTAAAGATGTTGATGTTGCCGTCGACGTGCACATCAAGTCAATTGATGTATTTCATTGCATTTATTTGGTCATAAAACCATGAAATATGCTATCTCGATCCAGCGCCAGCGATCCCCCCTGTTCAGCCCTTTTAACCCTTAGGTGACCAAAGTGCCTAATGGCCGGCACTTTTGAATTATGCATAAAATTGTGAAAATTAGTTTCGCAAGCTGCAAAATAAAACTTTTAAGCGGAATTCGAATTTGAATATCAAAGCGTCTTTCCACCCAGCATTTCCGTATGCAGAGAGTTCAAATTTATTTGAGATATAAACGTAATTTATCACAACCTAGATGAGTTGAAAATTGGGCAAGGAATGGGTAATTATAGACAATTTCAAATATAAATTCATTTGAATGATTAAAATTATAATTGAAAATAAAGGCATACCTCGTATAAGACTTTTAAAGACAAAAAGACTTTGGTTTTACTTCAACAGAAATATTTATCAATTCATATTTCATATTTATTATCAATTCATATGTTTAGTTTACTACCACAATTTGACAAATAATTCGGATATGTTTTCAGTTGACTGAAACAGTTTCCAGTTCTGTTGTAATCCAATCCCAAGGGGGCAAATGTAACAGAGAAATTATGACTATAATAAACGCCTCAGTTTTTCTATGAATAAATATCCACACCCTCGCCGCTCACCCCTATGCTGAAGGGTTATTATTTGTATTTCCAACTCATGTGTGAATGGGCGTTCATGTATGTATCTGAAGGTTAAGTTTTGGTAGGTAATTATAAGCATAAATACGTTTGCCCATTTGGACTGAATAAATCAGAAATTTGATGAATACTAAATAAAAGTCGGATGCTAAGGACAGGATTTGTGCGTAACAGTCCTTGAGCCTTGGCAATAAAACGAAAATCTTCTCAACCAAAACCCCACAAACAAAACCCGAAAAACCGGTTTTTCATTAAGATTAAATGAGCGAAGCGCACACGCATGGATTTTAATTTAAATGAACTGAATTTCGGCCCAGCAAGAAGCACTGTCATAAGGTTCATTATTTTTTCAAAAATGTGTTAAATTATTAATTTATAATTAAATCGATAATTATGCATGCACATTTATAATACCAAATTTTTACATTTATAACGGCCCACATATTATTGAAGCAAGGCTGGGCAATGTGTAAATAGCACAAAATATATGAGGTAATGTTTATTTGTTTCGTATGAGCGATTTTTAAGTAGCATTAATTTATTCAGATTTATCAGATTTTTCATCAAGCTTAGCAAGTACACTTGAATGTGCTGGCGCTAAGACGAGTCTTCATTATCGTTGCGTGCCACAAATTTCACTGCAAAATCCATTTCAACATCAAAGAGCAATAATTTGCATTTAACAGGAGTGCTTGACAATGCTAATCGCAGACATTTGCCCCATTCAGTCTCAGTCTCGGTCTCGGTTTCAGTGATTGGCTGATTTTCAAATAGTAGTATTTTGGGTAAATATTTATACTATACTTCTTTTGTCAGCAGTTTTTTCAATAACGTTTTAATACCTACGCACATATATCACGGCAACAACAATGGGCTTGCAATGAAACAAAATTGGTATATATGAGTAGTTGGATGGGGTGCGGGTGTTGTGGGGGAACGGTGCGGCCAGATTATAGGCAAAAATTCTATAAAAAATGTTGAGATACTAACACACACTCGTATCATATTATGTTCGTTCATATGTATGTTTGTATGTTATATACGATATAACCGCCCTTGTCGGCCCAAGCGCTGTAATGAATAGCCTTGGCTGGCATTTGCTTGGGCAATGAGACCGCACTTATCTGCGATTATGACTTTTTAAAATTACACTTTTCAGCACACAAACTGCACACAGATAGAAGTGAATGGAATTCTCCCAACCGAAAGACAAGGCAAATTTATTGATGCAAAGTAACAAAAAAAAAGAGCAAAGAATTTGCCATATCCCACATCCCAAATCCATATCGGCAAATTCACACATGTCATATGGATGCTACCTCAATTTAAAACAGGAAATGCCTCTTGAAGTGATGCGCTTATTGGTTTGGGGGTTGACTTTGATTTACTTTTATTGACAGATTAAGTACGTCAAAAGGTAGCGCTTACCCCCACGATTACATACAGCAACCCTCTGCTCTATCTAAGCAATGAGTGTAGAGAATTATTGAAATTTTAACTCAAAAAAAGACGGGACCTTCCAAAGCGAACTATACCCTATATCAATGAAAAACTCTAGTAACTGACGAAACAAGAGCTCTGCTCTTGATGCTACCTTTCAGCAGCAATTATAGGTACAGGGTATGAAATTCATGTGTGGACAGATTTCAGTCTGTGAAGCATATTCTATCAATTTTTATGGCACAGTCAAAAAGTCACATTTGATATTTATCTCTTGGTTATAAAACTGTGCATTGGGTTGTTAAAATTTATTCACAACTGCAGCCATAAGTAGGGAGGCAACCTTATAATGCGAGCGTGTGCGTAAAAATTAATACCATCCATATGCTATCAAGTATTAATAGTATTAAGTAATAATATCTATGGTCACCTGAAAGGTTATGATCTCAAGAAATGGGACGAGCTAATATTAAACGAAAATATGATATTGTTAATACGTACCTATTGTGTGTTTTCAAATTTACGACTTAATTATATTTAATTTATAGTATTATATTTCTCACCCATTCCTGCCAATATTTTTTTCAATTTATCTAAACATCCTTCATATTAAATGTAATTTTAGAAATACATGTTTAATCAAATAAAATTTAACTATATGAGCAGAGGAATAGGCTTATGTTACATAAAAGCAGCAGAAGAATGTATCTCTAAGTCAACGTTGCGGCATTTTTAATTGTTTTTAATTAATTTCCGCTCCATATAATTCACACAATAACAACACACAGACAGAGCACAGAAAAATATTCAGCGGGAAAAACTTTTGTTGGGCTTAGCGCACGGCGCAAGAATAAAAATCCGAAATGCAATAAATTTTCCGACGAAATATAATTACTTCATGGCAATGGCATTGTCCTTATTGTTTCGGTGTGCGTACGATTGGCGAGACGCTCTTGTAATTGCCCATGTTGCCACCTTGGGTGCGTCTTCAAGTCTTCTTGGGTGAGAAAAGTCTCATAAATAAAAATTAATTTTTAGCAGTAACAGCAACAATAACTAGACAATTACACACCACACACAAAATAAGCTAAAGCTGAAGCGAAGCCAGGCCTATCCCTCTCTCTCTCTTCAGTGTCTACCTGCCTTACTCACAGGACTAACAAGGACACCACACCGGCAAATTGAGGGCCGTCGTTTGTCAAGTAGAAAATTGAAATTAAACCAAAACAAGTGGGAGCACTGCATCAAGGGAGGCACCGACTGGGGGATACTCTCTTTAAATCATATCCCAATTGCAGTTAACGCTGCCATGAGGACAACCCAAATACACTTGCTTACAGGGTATAAAAAAAGCCTAAAATGTTAACAAACTCTTGTGGTGTTTTTAGTTCAGGGTGGGTCGGGGCAGGTGGCATGGGGTGGGGGGATGTCGCTTTGGGAAATTGTCGCGTTTTTAGCTATAAATCACGCAGGTGTCGTCGACGCTTCGCTGTTAAGTGTACATTCTGTTCTTTTTCTCTGTTTTTCTCCTTGGCTGCGGTTGTATTTAAAATGCAGCAAGTTGCTAACCTACTACCTGTTAGCTACAACCTACAACCTTTACATTTAGCGCTCAACAGCTCAGCAGCATTTCAATATTTCATGTGCCAAAGCGAAAGTAATTAAATTTAAGAGAAGGTAACATATCAACTGTGTAAAAATGCCATAATTATATGCGACTACAGCTACATCCTCCACCGAGCCCTCCACCATTCCCGTTGACAACCTGTGGTGCGAACACACGCCAACCATCATAACCTTTTACAGCCAGCAAAGTCGTCGTCGTCGTCTTACAATCACCATATTTTTGCTTGTCAGGTTCCTTAGCGGTTTCTTTGTCTCCAGAAATAACGATGGGTATCTTCGACGTTTACAAAATAAATAAGGGCACAATTGAAACAACATTACAATTGTATAATATGTATTAATAAAATGAAGTTATTCAAAATTATCATACGAGAATCTTTAATTTCGTTGTGTTATCAAAATATCTAAAATCTTTGTTAACATAAAACTCTTTTACTTTATTGGACATTTTATTTACATTATGCTGGGTATATGTGCCATATAAATTCAAGAAATTCATAACTCGACTACAATTACGTGGGGCTTTTCATGTCTGCGGGACAAAAAACCCAACCACCCGTTTGGTCCCCATGGTGAAGGGTAGGAGGGTTGTGGAAATTCTGCCGTATGCGGGCGTCTTAATCCTTTTTCCATTATTATTTTCATAATTCTTATTTACATGACGCCAGGCGTCTTCTACTCCGTCTCCGTCTCCGTCTTCATCGTTGTCCTCGTTGTCTGTTGCTCGTCGCTTTTAGCTGTGATTTTTGTCTATTATTGTTGCGGCTCTGAACTACCACCATGGGGAGCGGCTGTCTCTTTCGCTTTGCTCTTTTTTAATGTTTGGCGAAAAATGATTTTCTTATAACTAAGTTATGCACTGATTACATGGCGTTGCCAGCGCTTTTTCGGCTGTCGCGGTTCCTTTTTTGGTACTTACAAATTTATTACTCATACGTCTGGTAGTTTCGCCTATTGGCTGCTCAAACTTCGTCCCTTGTAGGTAGATAGAACACACTCTTTTTCAAGAAGACGTGAGGTGAGTTTGCTTCAAATACTTTTAAATTTTTTAATGCTTTTAGTATCGTACTTCAAAAATAATACATTTCAATCATATTGAATAATAAATGCAAATTAAATGTTTCAATTTTCATCTGTTTGACAGCATTACTAAAAGTTTGGCGTCTTAAAACTTAAACAAGTGCAGTTGGAGTGCGCACTTTGAACATGAAATTGTAAACTCTACAAGCGACCACCACATACGAGTAGCACACTTGCTATCATTGCAGAGTGAGCTCAATATTATGCTTCCATTTCTGTTTGCCGAGTGTTTGCATAAAGTGCGTGGTCGCTGACCAACAACAGACTTCGTGTGGACATCAAACTGTGGACTGTGGCACTGCTGCCACCTCCCTGAATAGGAACGCTTGCATCGATAATGTGGTCTGTCGCATGTTTAACCGTCGTCGTTGCCGTTGATGCTGATGCTGATGCTGATGATGACACTCATAACAATTGCCCCGGCTATTGCGGGGCGGCATTTTAACTGAACAAACTTTGATACATACTCTCATAGAGCAGAAATGGCATGGGATGTTCATATGCCCGAAAACGAGCCGAAGGCAAATGGCGAAAGCCAAACCAAACCAAAATCAAGCCAAACCAAACGTAAAGTCAAATGAAAGCAACCATGTCAGCGGCAGTTCCAACAATGCAATGCGACAACAATGCGGCGAATGTTGGCTCAACAAGAGTGAGCGTGTAAGGGAGTGAGTAAGTGAGCAAGTGAGATGTATCCATCGAGAGACACTAGGAGTGGGCATATGACTCTGTCGAACGTATGGTCATTTGACAGTTGGCACTCGAATGCAATTTCAGTAATTAAAATAAACATTGTGTCCGAGCCAGTGCACTGGTCAATGGTTGATGAAGGAGTCAGTATTCAGCTGTAATATTGTCATAATTATCATACTGTCATTATTTCATTATCACTCCTCACCCGCATGCTAACCATATCATAGCCCAATGCATTTGCATGCAGTTTGGCGGGGAGCTTGTTTTGTCAAAATCAACAAGATATGAAAAACGAAAGCATCGCACCGAAGAATATTTACCCTGAAAGCTGTCCAACATGAAATGTCATTAAAATAAGTAGGCAAATTAGTGATAAATTAAATGGGGAATGCATATTATTTTGTTAACTGTATTTATATGAATATGTTGTATAAATATTTGCTGCATTTTATGACAATTGCTGCCTTTAGTTCATAATAAACTTCATAGCCAACTTGCCCTATTCTCCTAAGGCATCTTCTGACCGTAACCAAAATTCTCCCAAATCCCGAAAGTATGCAATGGCTTTTGCAACATAACAGGGGCTGCACGAGAATTGATTTAATTAAATGCAATTTTAAATGCGTTTCGGTCATTTGAGTGCGCAATTTTCTGTTTGTGGTTGTTTTGGCCTCCTTGTAAGGCTGAGGGCATTGCCACTTGGTTGTTTTTATGTTTGTTTTATTGTCGATGCGTCGCTTTATGCTTATTTATGATTTAATTAAGTGTAGACCGGCCGCAAAATGAACATGCAAGCAAAACTCCATAATGTTGGACTGAGGCTGTGGCTGGAGTTGAACTGAAAATTGAGCTTGCTGACCGTAGCATCTGGTACTATCCATCGTTGGGTGATAATAAGTGTTTGTTTTGATTTCGAGACGTCCCTTGTGGTGCCTATAATAACAAGGGGTCTTTATAATAAGCCACAGACTTTAAAAGACAATTTTTGGGGTCTTGCAACGTGAATTATTCGCTACATCAAAGATGGAAATAGTGAAATTACTGAGCTTATCTAAAGCTATATATTATAGTTCATAGTTCATAGTTCAGTCAAAAGATGCGATAGTAAATATTGATAGAAGTCCTTATATATTGTTTACTGTGTGTTGTGTCGATACAAATCACATGTAAATTATTAGTATCGCGCCTGTGAAAATATATTCAATTTCAATTTTATAATGCAATAAACATAAACTCATAACACAGTTTTATTAATTTCTGCACTTACATACTCATACCTTACATTTAATGACGCAAATAGCATATGGTTTTGACCAAAACAGTTCCCTAGAGAAGGAGGGAAAATAAGCACCGAAGCTCAACCCTACACTTTACCTTGGCGTTGTTTTCGTCTATTGAATAATTGAATTCTTCTGCTTGATGAAACACAAAACGCAAGTACACAACCGAATGAGTTGATTAATCAATTTGCGTTTAATACACATGTGTAGGACGCTATAAAGATGATATTAGGATAATAGATCTGAATGCTTGGCTGTTTCCATTTGTTAAATGAACATTTGCGGTGCCTTGTGAAGGAGACAGGTAGCATTTAAAATGAAAGAGTAAATTCTTGGAATAGGAAAATCATTTTATTAGTCGCACATTATAAAATAACCGGAGTTTTCTTCAATTTAATGGCATTCATATGAAATGTTCGGTTCACTACTGATCCGCTTAATTCACAAATGCGACTCCCACAAAAAATCTAGTTATCCATTAAGCCAGTCTCGACATCAATTCGGTGTCGCAGTTGTGCTTTTGGCACTTAATTCATTTGTGAATGAGACAAGCGGCTCAAACGATGCTAAGCCATGAGCTTATGGGGCACGAGCTGAGACCAAGAGCGAGACGGTGTCTGTAATGAGAATTGGAGAGTCTGTAGTCGTACTTGGAGTTGACAACATCGCTGTCAACGTTCAACTTTATGTTGATTACCTTTTTTGATTATGTCGCAGTGTGTGAGAGCGCACGGCACACGGCAAAAAGCTGGCAAAAACAATAAACATAAACCAGAAGTGCGACAAGTGCGAGGACTCCGTTGCGACGTTCAAGCGCATGAAATATGATTGAAGTCGAAATAAAACTGAGCAACAACAACAACAACAGCAACAGAGCAACAGCACAACCACTTCACGGGCCCCATGTGTAAGAGTTCTTGATGTGATGGAGGCAGCTGGCAGTGTAGGCCACTGGGGACACAATTCTAGTCGAGTTGAAAAGGTGCACCTCACACAGGACATAATCACTTTTGCCAGCAATAAAATTAAATCCAAGAAATATGCTGGAACACACGAAACCGGAGCAACGTCGACAACATCAGGCGACTTTCTTCCTTTCGGTCGTTCCTTTTGTATGCGAAATATTCTAATTGCAATAAAATGCGACATTCTGTGAAATGGAGTGAAGTGGCAAGGGATCTACTCTGTAAAATGGTATCCCAGTCGCGACGACTCTCTAATAATCATCGAATAAATTATGCAAAAATCATTACCATTGTTGTAAGTGGCTTGTCGACAGTGGCATGTGTCTTTTTTCTCATTCCAAACTTGCCTCGGATCGCATTACATTGCCTTTTGTTGGCTTGACAAAGGACGTAACATAAAATTGGCAACACTTAAATTTTTAATAACTGTGAATTCCTTTCAACATTTTCTACAAACTTGGTTACGACTTTTGACTACTGGTAATGCTGGTAAGTAGCTAAATATGTATAAATAGGTAGTTGAAAAGCATGTTCTCTATAAACAACTTTAACTATTGAGAAATATTCACAGTCAACACGATTTTTATTTTATTTTGTTTCCCAATATGTTACTCTCCTACTCCATTTACATCTTTTTCCATTTTAAAGAGCTTATAAAGTCAACTTAACATAATTTTGACTAACATCGCTGGGCAATCAAATTAAAATTGCATATAATTGTTCCCCGAAGTGGCATATGGAGGGGTATGTCTATTTTTTGGGGTGTCCTAATCTCAACAAACAAGACCAACAACTGTTGTACACCAATTTTATTAACTGCAAACCTTATTTGCATGTTCATTTTGCATAATGTGGCAAAAATAGAAGCGCGTCAACTTGAAATGAGACAGGAGCTGGACGGACGCCACCCCAAAGAGCACAGTTCATCTTTTTTTTTGCTCGTTCCGCTTTCTTTTGTTCAAATATTTTCTTATGACTTTGCAGCTAAAATTCGATTTGAATGTGTGTCAACCAGAGGAGAGGAAGCCCCCCCTCTAAAGTGTAGAAAACAAATTTCACGCTTAACAACGCGGTTTTCCCCGTTTCCTTTGGCCGATTTGCATACGAAATTTCCACTGTCGCAGCGGGAGTAGAATCGGAATCAGAGCATCCCGGGTATCTTGTTCGTCCTGGGGGTTGTTGCAACAATTACAGATGGCAGCCTAAGCGTTTTTTATGCATTTTCCACGTGTCAAATCGCGCGTCAATCAATCGATGTTTATGTACGCCAGCATCAGTCAACTCCGTGCTACTCCCAGTGGTATGTTTAATTTGAAAATTCATATTTCGTCGCCCATAAGTTGCCAAAACATTGACTGACTTTTCACGGTGCGCTCACTTCATTTTTATTCGGTTTTTATTATTATGCCCTGGCACACGCACGCCGGGAAACCCACCCAACAATCCTGACACCGCTCTGATCCCTGTTTACGTTTTTGCATGTCCGTGTTGGGCTCTTGTGCTGTTCTGCTGGTTTCAATTTTACGCTGATTGGTTTTCAGCAATCGCCTGTGCAAATAAGCTGAGCAAGCGATAAGCCACAGTTCATGGACTCGTTTTGCTATCATGGCCCATATCACCCATATTGCCCAAGTACGAATTTAAATAAATACAAGCAAAGTGCAAAATAAAATGCTCGATAATGTCCAATGTTCAATGTTCAATATTGTCAGAAGGCCTCGAAGCAAAAAATCCCAAAAATAGATGGGGTTAGCTACTGCAAGGCAAGATTTTCTCACGTTAGATGCAAATGATAGCTCGCTGGGAGTCGTCTTTCGAAGACTTTATAAGGTGCAATAGTAGATAAATTAAATGGAATAGACTCTTATACGATAAGTTACAAACGAAGACTGCCACTTCATTTGCTGAGCCAATAAAGAGCTTAAAAGTGAAGGGATTTTGCAATTACAAAATATTTCTATAATATTTATTACCATGCATATCTTGAGTTATTTTTATTTATGATAATAAGAAATATGGAAACTAATAATTACTAAAATTTTAATCAAGTTTATAGGTAAATTTCAAATGTATTTGAAAATTGGAATTTGCAACATATGTATTGATCGCTGAAATCGCTCTGGTAGCGCTGTCGCCGGCTCTGCAGGATTATTTATAAATTTGTATAAAAAGTTCATAAAACAAGGCTAAAGCATAATAAATTATGAGTACAACAAAGCCATTGCTCGAACAGCTGCGTCCATGAAATCAACATAAAAAGTCATTTATATATTTTTTCCTGATGTTGTTTTTTTTTGTTTTTTCTTTTAAATTCCGCAGTTGACGTTGCTGATGTGGTTTCCTTTCTGCTTCACGCCTGTTACTTCAATTCGAATTCCTAATACTGGCTGGAGCAGTCAGGGAAAGTATGTAAAGTATGTGCCGTCTGAGTGGAGAAGGCTGTGGAACACAAGTCGTGTTCCTGTATTCATTCATTTATCTAAGCGTTCGTGTCTTTGGCTTATTTCTTTGTTGTTCCGCTTATTAAGCTTATTTTTTATGTTCGCTGTCTTGTGATTTCTGCCAGGGGGTTCTAAAAGCAAAGGAAAAAGCTAAGAAATATATATGAAAAGATGTTGGGAAGGGTGGGTGCTGCTCTGACATAAAGTATTGTTGTTTTTTTTTTATTAAAAAACATAATTTCAGCATTTTATCTATCATTTATTATCATTATTTGTGACAATGCTGTCCTTACCGCACAATCCCCATCCAAAGAAGAAAAATTCGTATTTTAGTTGTACTTACTTCTGTCTGCAGAGCAAAAAGTCAGTTTGCTACTTCTACAGGATAAATTGAACAATTGAAAAAAGCGATTTGCCGACACAGAGAAAAAAGCGAATCAGGCAGATTAAGTTGGTCGAGTCTCGAAGCCGTCGATAGAAGGCATAGACTTAATAGACTCTTGGCAGCATCAGCAAGAGCACAACCCTTTCGCCTGCGACATGATAAATGACCGGTGTTATTCAAATTAATTGATCAAATCCGAATGTCAGACTGAAATCTGCGAGAAATTGCCAAATTACGGCATCAAATGAATTAAGTGGCGCACAGCGGCAAGCGCGTTTCACATAACACACAGGATGTGGATGTGGATGTGGATGTGGCTGGGAATGGAGATGGAGATGGAGTTGTGGTGATTTCAGCTGGGGATGCAAAGCAGCTGGAAATTTGCATGTGTCATGAAAGTGTCCGAGTGCGGGTGTTTCATGTGACACCGAGAGCAATGCGCACACACTGAGGGCCAGGAAGTGGGGACCATGAGGTATATGTGTGTCAAACGGTATAGCTTCCGGTTGAATGATTGGACAAATGAATGGCTTCCAAACGGACAAACGGACAGCTGGACGGGCACACGAAGGGTTTGGGAAACCACTTGCGTACGCACACATGACTGCCGGCTATACTGACCAAACACGTCGACTGTTTGCGGTTTGGAAGCCCAAACTCCAAGCTCCATGCTGGATGCCAATGAAGTCGGTAAATCCCCGCAGGCATATTTTTCGGTGCAAAAATTTTGTTGAAATTGAAATCGGAATTGCAAATTAACAGCAGTAGCAGCAGCAGCGATTTATTGCTTTGCTCGGCAGTTTGGATTGAGTAAGTCCTTCAGTCAGTCCTCAGTCTATTAAGATAGATTAATTGCACGGGTAACTTGCTCGTTTGCCAAATGGGAAAACTGATTAATTTTATGAGATTTCACACTAACTCGACTATGATTCGAAAAAGCAATTTCCAAGTTCATCTGAGTGCAAATTGATGAAGTACGAGTGTTCAGGCTTCACTTTGCATCACATTTGCAACTCTTGCGATATTCCGGCATTGCTGTGTAATTGTAGTACTGTCTTGTGGTCTAATATTGGCATTTTCCCACACTTATCGAGGCTAACTGGCAAGTGACAGAGCCACTTAACACCCACTCATGTCACACACACAATCCGCTTAGTTTAAATACCCGAAAGGCTAAAAAAAACTGGTAGTGAAACCACCAAGCCACCATACAAACAAAATCCATGTGGATAAAGGTCGAAGGTTGAAGGTGGAAGGCGGTAGGTGTGTACTGCTGGCGACGACGAGGACTTTCTGCAAAATTTAACAAAAACAATAAGGGTGACACACCCTGCTCCGACTTTTTTCCGACACTAAACGTCCCTTTTTAAGCGACGTTTTTCCTTTAGACCGGGCTGAATGAGCCTCAATACTTACGAGTATGTGCTGCATGTTTTTGAACTGAACAACCACCAAAAAACTACGAGGCAAACGCGATGCTAAAGTTTCAACTTGTCTGCCAAAGAAAAGGCATCTGTCCTATTGAAATGGCCGAGCAACAAGTGCCGCCTGCAAAAATAAAAATAGAATTTCAATTGCCCAAAAAAAAAAGGTTGAAGGAGTGAAAGTCAAGGTGTTAGGTTGTTAGTGGGATAAATGAAATACAGCAACAAGTCTCCATACCAAGTCCACTCGACCATCTTTGAGGATAAATAAGATGTGGATATCTGCTGTCTGACAGCCAAGCACTCGTGATCGCCTTTTCAGGAGAAATGCTGACCAAGCTGGAACGGAATGGTATCCAGCCAAGATGTCAACACAATTGCCTGACCATTTCGCTTACCATGTGCAGCAAGTGGGGTTTAAAAGAAGAAAAAAAAACCACCTCTGTTTGGGCTCTCGTACTGTTTACTTTGGCATCAATTTCAATTTACATGTGCATGCATTAAAAAAACAAGGCAGAGTGCTCTTGTGGAGAGTGTTTTGAATTGAGATACCCTGTAGCAATCGGAAAGTGCTTTTTACTGTGCTTCTGATATTTATATTTCCAAGGATTGAAAGGGAATTTTATATAAATACATTTTTTTGACAGTTGCAAACGTTTGCTCAAAGTTAATACACTCTGTTTACACACATTCACTGGGTGCCAAACATACATACGAGTAAAAAATACAAAAAACAAAACGAAATTCAAATTTAAAAGTGTTTATGACAGCGAAATGTAAATTAGTATTTGCTCAAGTCAACGAGTCCGCCAAATAGCAGCGAGTGTGCCAATATAAAAAGGGCGTGCTAAAAATGAAACCTTTTTCGATGCAAGTCACCCTCTAAAGGTCCAGTTGGGGTTGTGATTCTGGGTTTGATTTACTAGTACCACAAATGCACATCCACAGCGGTTAAGTTGACCAACAGTCATACCAATATTAAATGCAAATGATCAGTCTCTGATTACATTGGCGTTTATGGTTTCTACTTTCAGCAATTGTTTAAACTCATAGACAAATCGAATAGCAATGATCTTCTTGCCTATTATATATTCCTTATGGGCCGTCTGTTGACTACATTGTCCATATTCATAAACTGATATGCGCACAGTGTGTAAAAAGCAAACGTGGATTGAGGCACTTTGTTGTAATTTAATATTGTGTTGCATACTTGCAGGCTCAGTGCAACGCATCGTCGTCTGCAGCTGTTGGCAGTCTCGTGCTGTAGGGCTGGCGTCGGCTCAGGGGATGGGAGTGGGGATCTGGGGATTGCAAAACGTTTTGCCGCATTTAATTAATTGTTCAATAAAATTATAAACATTTGTGGGCATTGCGAAAAGCCAACGTTCGTTGTATGGCCAACGCCGCTGCCGCTGCCGTTGCTGTTGTCGTTGCTGCCTCGTTCTTTGATTCGCCCTTTTTTCCGGTTGATATTCATGGCAATTTTTGGTCGTTGCAATGACATTGCAATATGTGAAATGCCTGTGACGCTATTTTGACTGCAATGCACTCTGTGCAATGTTTGCACAAGCCTCAGAACTCCGGAGTGGATGCTGCCTCGAGCGAGGACATGTGAAAAAGTCGTTTGGAGTAAAAACATTTTGTAAATTGCTTCATAAATAACAATTTGTTAAATAATAATTGCCGGGCTGCCTGTGTTTGGTTTGAGTTTCAGCCGGCATATGTGTCTGTTGCTCTTACTGCTACACATAGTTGTCCATATGAGACTGCACCTCGATTGACAGCTAAATACAAAGGACTCGAATGGCGACTGCAACGTGTTCCTCAATGCCGAGTGCGACCACACTCGGGGCATTCGCTCTCAACATCATTTTCATTGATGTTGACAAAAAGCGTCTTTTTATGTTTGGTCAACATTGTGGAACGTGGTACCTGGCCCGGCCGTACATTGCTGCTCATGTCGGGCACGTCATCAACTGGGCAAGTGACTCATAAAAGTTGCTGTGGACAGTAATAGAGTTTAGTCCTCGCTGTCTGATTAAAGTTGTAGCTGTTGTCGCTGACATAACTAGCCAGTACGGCGTCCCTTGTAACCGTTAAATGTCACACCTTTTTCAGTCCACACTCAAACGCATCAAAAGGTTTCGCCCAAGGCAATTTTGACGCTCGTCTGACGTTTTTCCTATTTCAATTTCAATTTATGTTTAATTTCATTTATGTTATGTATTTGTCTGCTAACGCGAAAAGTGTTGCTTAAAAGTGCATGAACAATTTCGTTTGTAAAATTTCATTTTCATTTCATATCTTTTTTTTTTGGCGCAACCATTTCATAATTCTCATTATATTTTACGCATTCGAAATGTGGAAATTCTCTGTTGTCCTCTAACCAACCTCGACTGGCGAAATTGAAAAGTTCAAATTGAATTTAAATTCAATTTGGTTGCCAGTACTTGAACTTAGGTCGAGCGGACAGACAAAGAAAAATCGAGTTAAGTGCGTATGTAATGGGAGTTTACATGCTGCAGCTACTGCTGCTATTAGAGGGGGTGTTGTGAGGAAATCTGTTGGATTGGATTCTCTGGGTGGAGGAGGGAAGTTTCTGCTGGCTACTTTTGCATTGCTGTCAGAAATTTATGTTAGTAATCAAACGACTGGGCATTCCTCTAGGGAGACTAGCTTTATTGCAACTTCATAATTTTGGATTTTATTGAAATGCTATCAATGCGAACAAATTGACGTCTTCAAATTGGTAGATTTCAATTGAAAAGTGGATTCTCCATCTCGATTATCTTTTAACTTTACTCCACTCTCAATATTTAATTAATTTTGTATATTTTTTTCCAATCGCTAATGCGACCATCCATAAATTTCATTAAAAATGCATTTTCGGCAATTCGAAACTTTTACCCACTCATCCACTTACATTGAAAATATGAACCCAGCTGCGATTCGAGCAATTTTAACTCCAACTTTAGCTCCAGTTATTGTGGCATAATATTCATGGTAATTGCACCTTGGGCTCAGCTGCTCACCGCATATTTAAGTAATATCAAAAAGATGCTACCTACCCCTAAATTCAACAACATAAAAGTTAAAAGCAAAAGAATATTTACCTTTTTTGGTTACTTTACAACGAAATTGACATCTCATGTCTAATTTCGTTGCATTTGCGGAGCAACTGCAAAGTCCACCTAACGAGCTGTTTGCTCCAAAATATCGTGCAAAGCCTATGAAATGGTATTTTGGTTTGGGAAATGGACAGAGTGTAACAAATCGAAAAAATGAGGATAGGCAAAAAAACTTGACAAGAGCTGCCGTGGACACAAATTAGTCGCACCCCGTCGTGGCAAATGTCTTGAGTTACATTTTGATGACTTCTTTACTTTTGGGTGGGTCTCTAATCCCATTATGCTCACGAATAGCAGCTTTTAAATGTTAAAATGTGCCTCTTTTATGACTGTTGCAAAGTGTGAGGATTTTTTGTATGCCTTTTTTTCTTACCTTTATTAGAAGTTTTTTTCAGCAGTTTCCCAAAATACTTTGCATAAAAATGCTATAACAATTTTAAACAGACCTTCGACGTATTTTCGTGTGGTGCTGCTGAAATTTTCGGCTATAAGTTATTTTGAAGTAATAGAATATTTCAAAAATAGTGTTGGCAGTCGCACTTTGATATTAAAAACCGCTTTAAAGCAAATTACTCAAACTACCTACAAAATAAAAATCAACAAAGAGTCGAATGCCTGTGCAGGACATGAGGCGTTGTCTGTTACAATACACATTTTTTGGGGTCCAACATATAATAAATAGTGTCGAATAGAAGAACTAAACTAAAAGGCATGCCAAGCCCACTGCTCGTTCATGGGACAGGTGCACCTTTTTGTGCCATTTTGGCTAGTAGAAGGATACACAGTTATGGGCAAACAAACAAAGTGTAACCTAAAGAGAAAAACAATTTGAAAACTATTTGAGGACAGGCACCAGCTCCATGGCAATCTCGTAGTCTAAAGCCTGAAAATTAAAGCTGTGATTTCTACGATGCCATACAATTTTGTAATATTAAAAATCGAAGACTCCTTTCCACTGTCGCCGACTAGTTCCAAGCAGCGACCGTACACAATTTCATTAGAATATACTTGAATTTTATAATTAAAAACTGTATATCATTGCCAAAGCTTGGAGCCACAGCCCCACACTGTCAATTGCTACTCGCCTCTCGACCCAGTGGCTCATCATAGATGTGGGTGGCTGGCATAGAGAAAAATGTATGAAAATATTTTGTAAGCAGATTTATAGCTTGGAAAAATAATAATTATTTACACATGGCCAAGGGAAGCATAACTGCAGACTTGACTCAGAATTCGCACTCCCATCATATAAATAGAGGGTAGAGTCTAATAACTCTAACTCTATCAGTTTGTTCCTCAGTGTTGTCCTTGTTGGTGCTTATTTAAGGCCTTAGATTAGTTTATCATTTAATTATTTTTTGCATTTGATTTCAGAACACAAGCAGCAAGCAATCTACGACTTAGGCATACCCTATGCACATAGATGCTATATTTTAAGCATTCAACTTGATAGAAGGGAATAGCCTTGATTTTATCAGCTCATCATCTACTTACCAAGTATGTGGATACCTTATTGCTTGGAGGTCTACTCTGTAGGTTAGATACATTATTATACCCACTTTCACTACAATTTATGGGAGCGTCGAAAGTGTTGATATAGCGCACTTTTAATTTGATTAGATTCATTTGCCGAAAAGGATTCAATTTGTTGCCCTGAGAAAATATGCCAAGGGTCTGACAAATTGCCGAGATAGTCCCTGTGGATACTCTTTTATTTGGTTATCACCCAAATAAGATTTCAGCAGTGTGTGTTAAGGAGACTAAGGTAAAAAAGGAGAGGAAAGAGTGTAATATTTATAGACTGATTCAATAAACACGTTTAGGCAGAGGGTGGTATCACTGTCATGGAAAGAGTGGCTGGCGTGCCTTTGAGCAAAAGTACTATTATTATTTATTCTAAAACTGTCGATCATGAAGTTCTCTTTAGTTAGGTGAAAAGAATCAAATTTATTTACGCTTAAAAGACCGGCGATTTTTCATTAAACCCTGTCCGCATTCAAAAGCTCATATTTTGATTACCTATTCGCCTCATAAAAGGTGTTGTGGCGTTAGTCTGTCAGTGAAGGTCGGTCTCTACTGTTTTTCAGTTGATGTTTATGACCAGCTGGTCAGCAGTTTGAACTGTCTAATTGTTTGAGCTCCTTTGTAACCCTTTTTTGGAGGTGTCAAACGCATTTGCCGCCAGACCTCATCCGCCCAGACACGTGCATGGCTTTGATGCCGCCAATGTAGCGTTTTGTATATATTGAAGCTGAATATTTGGTAGCTGACCACGAGTTTTCTCTCTTATGTGAACCATAAGGGGCTGGTCAACAGCAATTTTAAGTTGGCCTTTGTCAACATCTGCCTTTTAATTTCGTTTCATTTATATTAAAAAAGCTTCGCGAAAGTCAAAACACACGAGCACATGCACTCGAATTCCTCTCTCTAATTGCTGTCCAAAAATTTGTTTATTAAGTGCTGGCCACCGCCCACTGTTTGGAGAGTGGACAGTGGGCAGTGGACAGTGGACAGTTGTGACATGTGCGTTTTTCGTCTCGGCAATAGTCATTAATTTTGCCCACAACCACATACTTTCTATCAAATGTAGCATGACGTATTTTGGTAGAAATGCGAAGAAATATTCCCATAATACGGGAATAAAAATAAAGCACTTGCAGTGTCTATTCGTAATGGCATTTATTAATCCAATTGCATGGCTCGGTTTGGCCGGGCCAAGGGCAAGGTCTTAATAACATTAATGACCGCCAGAACCGCTGTCAGGCTGCGAGGGCTGGCCTCAAAAACAGTTTGCAAATCTAATGAGCCTCAACGGCATAAAAAAGACAAAATTAAAAAAATAAAATAAGAAGAACAATGGAATTGCATTTGATAAACTGACTTACCTATACTCTGATAAAGAGAAATTAAATTGAAATCTTATTACGATGTGTTTCAATTTAAAAGAAAATTATTTTACACAATGAATTTAATGTCTTTCGATTTGTCTTATTTATTAATGAAAAAATGACATAGTTCGACTGTTGTTGCTTCCTCGAGTTTATGACAAGATTCAAGCCAAATCTTTAAGACTCTTGGTAAGAGCATTAAAAGTTAGAGCGCGAGGCGACAAACATTTGGCGTGCATCAAAGCATAAAGCACAGAAATTGACAGCGCGTGGGTCGCAAACTGCGAACAGAGAACTGTGAACTGGAACTGGAACTGGATGGGGTTGGGGTCGTACGGCTGGGTCAGCTCTCTGTGGGGTGCGAAATCAAGAATTAAAACGTCTTAATGGCTGCGTCTTTATGGCCTGTTTGTTTGTCTGCCTTATACTGGGGTGGCTTGATATCCAACCTTCGACATCTTCATAGCATCTCGGCATCAAATCCAAGACTTTAGTTTCTTTTTTTTCGCTTGACATGCCAACAAAAACTGCTTTCTGAGATTTCCGCTTCTATGCTAGTTAATTTACATGTTAATTAAGCAACACAATGTTGCTCATTTTATTACTTGAATGTTTCAATTAACGCACTTAATTTTTATTTGAACTGGCTACAGCTATCTGCCAATGTTTCTTGCAGTTATCGCCTGATTACTACAGTAAAATTAACATATTGAGCGCAGTTGTAAAATTAAATTCAGTTGAAAGTCTCTGGTTCATAGAGTTGGTGTATTTTTCTTGTTTGGTATTGTCTAACAACTTATGAACAATTTCCAATGCACATAAATCAGTTAAATATAGGCACTAACAATTCCTTTTTTTTTGGGTTCTGGGCTTGCATGTAATAACAAGTTTTAACAACAGAAGTCAAATGCGGTGGCTGCTTTTGAGTAGCTATTACAGCTACTACTCCACCCACTTACAGTTTGGGGCCTGTTTCAATTTTAGTTATCTTAAATCAAAGTGGGATTGGTAGCTGCTAATGGCATGTTTGATTTTTAAGCTGATTAACAATCGTCATTAGTTGGCAAAAGGGCGTCAAGTATTATTTAAATCTTGTATAATACAATACTGTTTGCAATATTTGAAAAATATGAACTGAACTAATTGTTTATTAATCGACTAATTAATTGTTTGTAATGCTGGTTTTTCTTTTATTTGTTGTTTATATTTCTATGCTTTTGTTGATTTGTGCGTTTTGCCACGGCTCGATAATTTTAATTAAATTTCTGTCAAGTATTTTTCGATTGAATTTTTGATTAGTTTTGACATGTTCGTTATATTTGCACCAACAATCAACGAACTAATTAAATCCATTCAAGCATTTTTAATTGCTTATGCTAATTTGATGTTTAGGTGATGGTTGCTTTGGGTGATTGCAATGGCGATTTGGTCATTCTCGAAAATGCTGCATATTTCATGTGTTTATGTGGCTTTTCGTATTGCTTTTGGTTGTTGATTGGATTGTATTATTTTGTGGTTGTGGCCTGGAGAGAGAGCTTTGGGTAAGTCAAGCTTACAAAGGGCTTCTACAATTTAAGAAGAATTTGTTTAGAAAACTTCGCAATTTTCAAAGTTTAAAATAATTTACTCACAAGATCGACTTCAATAAATGTTAACGATAGAATTGGTTGATTTTATTGGAAAACTTTAACGCCATAAATTTACTATTGCGGGAGCTAATAAATGAATAGTAATGTACATCGACAAATGTTGTTATTATACCAGGTCGATTCTTTTGTTTGGCGAACAATGCAAAGGTAACACATTCAAAGCATACCTGAATCAGAAACTCCAACATATGAGTGCATGTGTAGACTACCATCAAGTGTAAACAATGGCTAATGTGTCAGAGCGTTTGATAGACTATAAGACAGCTACCAGCAGCAAACAACCTACCAAATAGACAGTTTCTAAGCCGCCGAAATGATTGCACAACTAGAAGACACTCTGTGATATTTTAAGACATATAGTTTGCCTGCACATACCTTCGTCACATGCTCAACATAGTTGTAGGGTACAAAAATGGAAGAGCTGGCAGCGTTTTGAATGCAAAGTAGCACAGAAGCCAAAAGGATATCGCGTGCTGAAATATCAGCATGTAAACACAACAGAAAGACAAAGGCAAGGACTGAGCAAAGCTTTCAGCGTAATGCTTCTCGATTGTTTCCATTCGATTCCATCCCCAAAAATGTATGTTCAAGCGAATTCTTTCCTTTAATAGACCGTTTTGCCGTTTTGTTGAATTTTATTGTGATTTTATGTTAGTCGTTTTGTCTTGGTATATTGGCAAATATTGGCTTTATAGTCTCATAACAAATGTTATGCCTTTGTGCATGTTTATTCGTATTTCCTATAGTTGCTAGAGTATTTGATGGCAGTGTAAATAAACTGATTTACTTGCTTAAATTTATGGATGCAAATTCTGGTTGTTAGAATCGAACTTTATTATTAAAATAAATGGTTACTCTTATAATTTATTTTGTAGTTTCATAACAACTTAACATAATATTTAATTATTGGTGCTGTTCTTGACCATCGAGTCCCTTCAATATTTTGGTCTCTTCTAGAGCTGTGAAATAGAAATAGAAATTTAGAATTAGAATTAAATCAGTAAATTATAAATTAACCAAACTGCTGCTAATTTTGAATGTGAGTAACATATATATTAATATTAAAAGACGGCATCATTTTAAAAATGCTAGACATTTGTAACATCATGCAACATACGGAATTCAACAACTAGCTTGTCAGTTGAAACATGTAAAGTATTTTATGATTTATGAAGCTCATTGCCAGCCTCTGCACAAAATCAACAAATTATATTTCTGCTCAACGCTGACAGCTGCAATTTTTCACTGTTGCCCACTTGCCAAAGAAGTCATGCAACTTTAAAGTGCAGCAGGTCCACGTTCAAATGCGACCAACCCAAACAAAAACAGACCATCGACTGCAGTGAGGTCCCATGCAAGCCCCTTACACGAAACCAAATCAATTAAATTCAATTAAATTCGTAAAACCACAAGCCAAGTGCAGTTGTCTTGGATAGGCGCTTAACCTTATCGTGCAGGGCCAGCAGGAGTAGATGTGCCTATGCCAGGACCTTTAAAGCCCTGGCCAAATTCATTGTTCAAGTTCGGCACTACAACCCTAACGCTTAGCTGTCAATCGTATTCTAATTGAAATGCAGCCTCTCTGAGCTGGCTCACAAATTGACTTTTACGATTAAACAATTGAAATTGCATGCTTTAGGAGGCCCACACTTGTGCGTTATCAAAATCAACAAGTTAAATGCACTGCCTTCATTGTACTTGTTTCGTCCTGTCACTCACATCGAGCAACAAATCGTTGGCTTTGTTTTATTTCTCGAATTTTAATTGACTGAGCCACTTGACTTTTGAATGAACATTGAACAGATGTTAAGCTAATCCTAGATACGGTATAAATGCTTCGCATTCTCTTTTGTCTGTTATAAAAGCTCATTTTTATTTGATATTCTCAAATTCTTGGTACTTATTAATTAAAAAGGTTTCATACCTTTTATTTAGGCTACCCTTTACCCAACGTCAATTGGATAATACAACCTGATGAGTTCATAAGTGAGAGCAGGATGGGTTCGTATGTATGTAAGTATATATACTCCTGAGTATTGTTGAGTCGAGCCCAACTCGCCTAGAACTCTTTTGCTTGTTTCTGCTATGCGCCGTTGGGTTAAAAATGTTCGCAATTTATATTTCGCACACTTTTTGGTTGTCACAAATTAGCGTTGCTTCCTCTTATGTCTTGTTATACAGAAAAAAAAATGGTAAATATTTAAATTGACATTTTTTGTGAGAGTTTCTGGTTTTGCATTTTCCGCTGCCTCGTTATGAATATGAACAATGTCAATTTGGTGGCAAGCAGCCGCAGGATAAAAAGGTTGCATGCATATGCCTTCTCTCTCTGCTCGCTGCTTTTAGAGTACGAGAAGTATGTGGACTATGTAGAAACATTATCGTGTCAGAGGCAGACTTTAAAATTCCTTTACTGTCAATTTGCATGCCAGACACTTTAAGTTGCATTTGCAAAATGCTCCCCATCTAAACGAACATAGCACAGATACAACTAATCAAAACAAATTCAATTAAACGACACGAAATTCGGGATGGCTGTAGCTCAGTCGGGGCAAGCGTCCAAGTCCAAGCTTGAGTTGAAGCCTTTTGCATGAGTTGGAGTTGCTTATCTGGCAGCACAATCCATTAAAATTGCACATCGTTTACACCAAAAATCAATTCGCTAAAGCATTTAGGCATTACAAATGCCAAGTCAGCCACTGACTAGCTATACGAAAATCCAGCACGGGACCCACATCCACAACCACTGTCCATTCGCCATTCGGTGGTCCGATGCAAAATCAACGTTGATGACCATAAATTTCACATACGGCGTTTGTGTTTTTCGTTTGTTTGTTTCTGGCTGCCGCTGCCGCTGCTGTTGGTTAGGCATCTTTCAACTATAGAGCGATAAACGCAGCTTATAAGGCCGCAGTTCAGTTCGGTGCGGTCAGTTGGTATTGCTTTGAAATGAATCTGCCACAAGCCCCATTTACAAACAGACATACTCGTACTCGTACAAACGTGTTGCAGCATTTGTGAAGCAACAACAGTGTCTGTATGTACGTGTATGTAAGCTTTGCTTGTGCCAGATTGTGTCAGGTTGGAGTTGAGGTTTGCTGGATAAAATTAAAGTAGTTCGGGCTGCACAGAAAGACCAACAAGTCCCAGTGAACTGCAAGCAAACATTAAAGACTAATTGGAAATGGTTTAAAAACTGACTTAGAAAATCATTTGAATTTACTGTGTGCCACAAGCCTTCAATTACTATATTGAAATACTATCGTAATTTCTTTAATATTTGCCAGCCATCAAATCTGTGTCACCTCAAACGCTGCTTATCGGAAGAGAAGAACCTACCAAATATACCTGAGAAGTCGAGAGATGCATTTACAATGTCTGACATGAAGTTTTTCCCTTGTTTGCTGCACACTGTCGGCGTCAGTTTGTCGTGCGTTTTATTAGTGGCACCTCAATCAACAAATTAAGATAAGGGCGCTGCCGCCAACTGAAAGCCAACTGAGCCCATGAGTTATAGTTTGCATTAATGCGCAACAAAATGTGACTCAAACGTTGACTTAAAAGATACAAATAAACATATGTTCGAGTATATTGAAGACAGCTCCAATGTTACGTGGATCTCAATGCGTTTGACAGCATAAAAGATAGCGCTAAGTATAGACCAAAAGGCTAGAGTTTAGCAAAAAAAATATACGGTTTAGTTGAGCATTATGAAACTATTTAATGGTCATGTTAACAAATGCCAAATGAGTTTTACATAATAATAAAAGCTTGATCTGTTCACAGCTGTTGCTTTATTACAAATGATAGTAATCTGAATTTAAATCGATTGTTCTGCTGCCTAGCTTACGTGTAACTTTCACTTACAATCTTTACTCACAAAAAATACATTTAGGTCTTATTACATTTGACATGTTGCGCTCGTTTCCCTTAACAGAAACGAACCGAACAGTAACAGATGAACAGACCAAGTTTCTTTTTATTTGGTGCACAACATCCCTTGCTACAAATCAAAAGATAAATTGTTTTTGTTCATGATTTATATATAAAAATATGATGTTGACTTGTAGTCATTCCCAGCTCCCCCTCTGCCGCTCCATTGACAGCCTACTCTTTTAAGGCATTACTTTCTCTTTGGTTTCTTATCGCTGGTGTTGAAAGGAAGCAACAAATATTAATATTGTTTGTATATCTGCTGCCTTTTATTTCATTTTCATTTTCAATGGGGGAGGGGAAGACTGAGCGTGCAGTGCGGGAGTCGTGAGGGAGTCGAATGCCAAATTTAATATTGTGAAATATGAGAGGAAGCTTTATCGATTTTAAACGTTAAGCAGAAATATTAATATTGTTTCATTTGTTGTCAGTTACGAGGTTGTCTATATGGATTTGATTAAAATACCATAACTAACTAATATTAAGGTTTAAATGACACTCACTGTCGTCCTACAACTTAGCTTGATAGCTGGGCGACTTTAAGCGATTTTCAAATACTTTGCGAGTCAGCACCTCGATTAGTTTGCCGGGATCGTTACGCTTGTTGCACGTTTCCTTGTCCGAGAAGTGATCCAGATACTCGTCGCGCTTGCAATAGAGACACACACCATAGACATATTCCTCCTCGCAGAGCGTGGCATTTGTGGCTCGTGCCCAATCCGCGGTATTTAGTTGCTTGAAGAGATGTCCGATGTAGATGCGAGCCGTGGATACCGCAGTGAAGGCATTGAACGCAACGGTTGTAATTGGATTATTCTCCAAATTCAGAATCTGCAGATTATTAAGTTTGTCGAAGAGGCCACTGTAAGCAGGACAAGCTTAGAGCAAGCAGACAAAGGCAAATTTGGAATGCGCTCACCCTTGAATGCGATCCAGATTGTTGTGGGCCAGGTGGATCTCCAGTAGCAGCGGCGAGTGATGGAACAGTTCGTCGGGCAACCTTGCAATGTTGTTGCGTTCCAAGTGCAGCATCAGCAGCTGCTTTTGTGCTTTAAGAAAGTCTCTGCCCAGATAGCTAATGTTGCTGCGTATGCCAATGTAGGAAAGATTCTCCGATTTCCAGAACAGCTCGGCAGGCACATTGTCGCCACAATTATGCAGCTCGAAGCCGCGCAGCTTGGTCATATGCCACAATTCCTGTGAGCTGAGCAACGACATGTCCACACTGCTGTTCTTTAGCGAACAGTCCAGCGAGAGTTGCACCAACTCTGTCTGTTTGGCAAATATTTCACTGGCCACATTCGCCATGTTCCTGACCACAATTGATAGCCTATTTAGATGGACAAGTGGATGCAACAGAGTGCCTGGTAAATCGCTTCTTCCCTTGAGCGTTAGGTCTGTGATATCTGAGACGTTCTCAAAGAAGTTCGCCGGTAGTAGCGCTTTGAAGCCGATTAGCGAAAGCTTTTTCAAGCCTGGATAGTTGGTAAAATGTTGTTGCAGTAGCTCATCTCGCTCGTCACGCGTCTCAAAATAGTTAGATACATTCAGTTCGGTGTAGTTGCTCACGCCCAATTTCAGAAGCACCTGGCGAATGGTCTGCTCGTTGGGTATGGCGCAATTGTTGATGCTGAGCTGGCCAATGCGACCGGCCTTCAGTGGAGGTAAATAACCGAAGCCGCGCACATCAAAAATGCTGCAGCTGATGCTATAAAGGTGCCTTGAGCTGCTTAGCGTAACCATGCCGCACTTGATGCGCTGATCCTTGCACTCGCATTCATTGTTACCCTTCAGCATTGCCTCACAGCCGGACTTAGTGGTGTAGAGTGCCGCAGCTCCATCGGAGAGTGTGATGTTGTCCTGCAGGCTGCTGGGCAGCAGCAGCAGAAGGTTTAGCAAGAAGAACACCAGCAGCAACATCCTCGGATGATGCTCACACATAGACTGATTGCTGTAACGAGACAAAATTACACAAAACTGAACATCGATTAGCAAATACAAAACAGCTGTGCCTCTCAGGTAACATACAGTTCAATGGAAGTGCTTATAATGAGATAAAGATTGAGCACAAATTGATAGGCAATGTAAAAGCATGTACCAGCTACCTGGTCTACCGCTTACCTGTCTGCACACCGTAATGTCTGCATTTAATAGCCTGTTAAGCTGAAGAAATACTCTACTGCGAATTTGACTATAAGGTAACCTTGGAGATGCATCAATTTGAATTTGAAGACAATGATCAAAGTTCTACTCAACATGCATTAGTCAAAAGTATTTAATGTTGGCATTTATATTAAATTTTAAACAAATTGCACTTGCCTATTAAATAATATATTAAATGCAGAGAAGTTCACAATATACTAGATGAATGACTTATTCTTTTATTTGATTTCTAATTGCTTTGCACATTGTTGTACCTTGAAATTCAATTTAATATTTCCCACTGTGCCGCAGCTAAAGTTCAATGTGCCTGCAACTTATTTTGATACGAGTTGCCGGCTTGGTTGTACATCTTTGCTGTAGATCGACAACAGTCACTCTGTCTGTCTGTCTGAATATATTTCTCATGTTTTGCTGCGGCGACTGGCTTGCTTGGAAAAAAAATTACATTTTATTCTGGTTTTCTTTTCATTACAAATGCAAAAATGCAAAATGGCAAGTCGGCCATTATCTGCATTCGCGTCTGTTGATCGATGATCGCTGGCTGACTATCCAGTTGGAGTCGAGGTCCAAGATGGAGCTGCACTCTTGTATATCGTTTAATATGTACATGCGTAAATGGTTTGCCTCCATTACGCAGTTGCATTCACAGATCTGGCCAATGCATTTGAATTTGCAGCCGCCAGCCATATGATCACATCGACATGAACCAATCAGCTAGCCAGTCTCAATTCGGGGCACTTTCCTGCCTCTGTCTCAGTCGCATTTGCTCTGCCTCTCTGAGCCTCAGCCTCGGCCTCAGCCACAGCCTCTGCCTTCGTCCCCATCCCATGCCGTTGGCTAAAGGCACTGCGGTGGCAAACATTTCATTTTTCACGATTTGCTTTTGGTGCTTCGATCCGCCGTTTCGTATTCCCAAGAGCTAAATCAATAAATTACGTGACAGGCATGCAGAAAACTTGATGCTCGATGCCTCTCCACTGAACATGCACTCATGGAATGATCGCTGGCTCACTGTCCAAGTGATCGTCGCGTCGTTGCGTTTTGTTCGTTTTGATTGAATCAATCAAAAATGTGCATTTATATAAAGGCCTGGCCGCCATACTCAAACTCAAACTCACACTCGTATATACACACATGTATATCGTTTGCAGATCTTCTCAACAACACAACATAAATTATTATTATGGCTTGCCAATGGCCAGCTTCGTACATACTACAAGTCCATCTGTAAGAGAACTTTGTCTGGCAGTCGAGCATTAATTTTGATTGGTTTCCATTTGTTCGATGGATGGATGTGCGCAATCAAAATAGTAGACAGCTTCGTAAAAACAGGATGTTTGGCTTGCCAAATTACTCTTAATTAACTTCTGGAACAAGTTTCAATCTAATCGGTAGAAAATGGCCAAAAGTCAAATCAATTGCAGCTATGACTATAACTTGCATTTTGATAAAAGTTTGCAATAAGTTAACCACACCAAATCTAATCCGTATTCAATAGGCTCAAAAGTTTATGAAACGAGGGCAAAGCAACTGGAAGCCGTGCTCCTGTCGAGCTCCCACTGTACCACAAATCTTCATTGATTTTGATTTCTTTCACTGGCACGCTAAATCGTCTTATGCTAAAACTTTTGCTTAGACTTGACTAGGTAAACGGACTTCAGGCTACCTCAAATGGTAAATAATTTTGTAAGACTGCCGCACAACATGACAGGCAAATAAATGGTCATAATCCTGGCCAGACAAAGGGCTGCATTCACAAAGGGAAACGGTCTGGCCAGAGCATGGCCTGGCCTCGGCCCAAGCTAATAACTCACTCATACACTGTGCCCAGAATGTCTGGCCATCTAACAGGGAATGGAAAGCCAGAGAGCAATGGGGTTGGTGGTCTTCTTTTTATGCGTTTTTCATTTGATTTATTTATTATAAATTATACGCCGCATGCAAATTGGTAGCTATACCAAAAAAAATTAAGTTGTTCTGCAATGGTTTTCCAAGAAACGTTTTCAGTTGCGCTAATATTGCCGTGAAGGTCTTTTCCTTCGTCGCTCAAATAATAATTCGCCTTAAATTCAAATACGCACGTTTTATAACAAAAATAATACACGGCAGCCAAAAAATATTACACTGCCTGCAGCGCCCACGCAGCCATAGAGAGCGAGAGATCGAGAGAGAGAGAGGGAGGGGGTTGAGAGAGTGCTTCAGCCAAACCCTTTGCCCAAGGCAAGTGCGTCACCCTCACGTCTCAACTTGTGGCCCGCTCAGTGGCAAATCAAATAGACGCATGAAATTTAATAGTATGAACAATTTTTGACGTTTGCTTTTGAAAACAAAATCAAATGGAAATGGAAATGGAAATGGAAATGGTAATAGCAACATAGACTTGGGCAACGCCCATTCCCGAAAATGTACTTCGTCTCCTCAATGTACTGTAGTTTGACGTCTTCTACTTCTCGGCTTATTTCTATGCTTCCGCCTATTTATTTATTTTAATTAAAATGGACACGTGTTGCTATTTTCTTGTTGTTATTTGCCAAGTCAACTTTGCGACAAGAAAACGAAATGGAACTGAAAAACGAGCTACCCCACATCGGTGGTAAAGTAGTTGAATTTGACGAAAGTGTAATCGAGAACTGTATCAATTCTGAATAAAATACATTAGCCCAATGAAAACGCTATTGTTGTGCACTCAATCTATTGTATTTTATTATTTCTTTCTGAAAATAGAACAACTCTTTTAATATCTAATTACTAATTTATTTTTTAACTGCAATTATTGCAAAAATTTCAGTCCGTCCAATACATGAATACTCAATTACTATGCTACTAGTCGGTTACATTGTTGGCTCTCATGACAACTTCAGAAAGCTACCATGCAGAATGGGCGTGACCATTCAGGTTGCAAAAGCTTCAACAGTAAATTTTGCATACCGCCTTTGTTGCAGACGAGCAGCAATGGAGGAGCAAGCTCAGCAGCGTAATCTGAACAAAAGCTAGAGCTAAAAAATGCCCCCGAGTGCTATTTTCAAAAACTGCACTGAGCTGCAGTGGCAGTAGGATTTGGATACTGCGATCATGATCGTGTCCAAAACGTGGTTAAGTTTTTTTTAACGGCCAGTCACCGTTGCCCGTTGCCTTGAAACAAAAGGTAGCTGGTAGCTGGTAGCCAGTAGCCAGTAGCCGGCTAGTCATCAGAGGTCCAAAATTAGCATAGACAGTTTGCTGCTGTTCGTCGATGTCGATGTCGATGCCGATGCCTGATTGTTGTTGCTCTTGTTGTTGTTACTTCTGATATAGTTGATGTACAAAGTTGTGGTCTGGATGCTTCTCTGCTACTTTTACTGCACTTGCAGCTATTGCAAAAGTGCGTAGAAAATCATGAAAATGGCTACTGAGTAGGCCATAGCTTCAGCTCTTAGCGCTAAGCTTGCTGAGCCAACGGCATTAATTTTATACAATTAATGGAAATTACATGAAATTATGAGTGGAACATTGAAATTCCTTGTGAACATCACCCAGGACAACCGAAGTAGAACCATCTCCAAGCTCAATTGGCAACTTTGTTGTTCGCGTCCAGAGGAGTTGAGAGTCGGAGACTCGTGGGGTTCAGCTTGGGTGGCACTTTTCAGCAATTTTCATTTCCACATTGCTTGCCAAATGAAAGAAAATTAAATTTTTGACTGTCTACTTAATTGAAACATTAGCCAAAACATTTTATCTACTCCGTCCCAGTTCTGTCTTTCTCCATCCCTCATGACCCCTGTGTTCATTTACATTCAAATTAACTCGTAATGAAAACGAGTTCACAAACTTTGACTTTGCGGGGGTTGCTGCATTTAATTAGTTGTTGTGATTGTTGTTGTTGCTGTTGTAGATGTTTGTTGGCCATTTCTTTTCTTTTAGCTTAGTCAGTTCAATTATCCACTCACAACGTGGCCATCTATTGTACTCTGTTTGTTTTGACACTATTCACAGACTTTTAATGAATTTAATGGACTGTAAAATAAGTGTAATTTCGGTATCTTTAAATAAATAGAATATACAAAATCTCTGTTTTACTAAAAATATCTTATTCATTTGTTAATTTAAAAGTCAACAACAAAATGAATAATTTAGAATTGTTACTAAAACTATCGACTCAAGCATTAAATAAATTCGCTTTAGACACTCTAATCAAGGGCCATTTCACAAACAAAGTCGGACCCCATATTTTATTTTTGTAAAACAATTTTTTGCTTGCACAGCACAAACTGCAATCGAAGTCTACTGCATCATCGCGTTGCCACCCCGGCAACCGGCACCCGGCAGGCGCTTGCCAGTTCCCAGCCTCCCACCATTATAGCACTTCAAATTGGCAAACAAACAAACTCACGTTTAAATGAAATGTGAGCATAAACAAAAAATTTTCACACAGCGCTCGACGGCGTCACATTTGCCAAGGCAAACAAACTTGAAATGCGACGAGACGAGAAGGATCGGAATTACTGGGGAAAACATTGCTCATACGACAGGATGCAAGTAGTACACAAGTAAGGTAAGAAGAGAGTACGAACGAGAGAGACAGAGCGAGCACTGGGTCGCGAGACAAAGAGTGTGTTAAGAAGAAGGGGAAGGAATTCACTTGACACGTAAATATGCATAAACAAGGCATGAATATTCATGCACACACAGGCGCACACGTCTGTGGGTGTGCAACTTGAAAGGGTCTTGTCGCCCATATCTCGACTTAGAGATGAAATGCAATGCGCATAGAAAAATTTGCAGCAAATGTTTGCACAGATGGGTGGCGACGAGTGTTTGGCCACAACTGTCTGTCTGTCTGGCTGTCTGTTTGACTGAGGTGACTGAACTGAATGCTAAGAAGTGTAATATGTACTTTTCACAGCGTTTCATTGAATGTTGTTTGCATGCCTTTTCAAGCGATCTAAGCAGGTCGTTCACTTCAAGCACGGTGATATTAAAATTTCAACTCACTAAAAACATTTGCACAACAATCATAAATCCTTGTCAATCACACGCGTGACACACTCACCAATTCCACTCGCTGCTCTCGTTGTGACTGTCATCATCATCAGCCTGCCTCAAACTCAAACTCCACATGACCATCCGTCGTCTATTGCCTATCGCTAGTTGCGACTGAAGCTTTAGAAGGTCTGCTAGAGTTCAGATTCGACTTATGACTTGCGTAAGCGGAACTGATTACGTCTGTCGAAAGCTGCGTGACAAAAATTTGAGACTTTCAGTGTCATTTATTTGATGCCTCGCTTTGACAGCTGTGCCGTTGATAGCGATTCTGACTGCCAATTTATGGTGGATGTGCAAACTTGTGGCGTTGTAGTCTGCTTGTAGAGTTTGCAGAATACTTGAACAGCTAATTTCATTTGCACATAGTAGCGATGTTTGAATCATCAATGGACAATAATCAATCAAATTGTATATTTTGCTTATAACAAGTTGAAGTGCTTCCAAAATATATGCTGATGTTTTAGGAATGCTCTTTATTGTAGTATTCATTGGAATGATATTTGCGAGAAGCTATATGGCCATATTGAAAAACAATAAAATTGTTGTATTTTTTAAATCCCGATAAAGTAGCTTTGGCGCCATCTAGCGTGAGCAGGATGCAAACAAATGTGTGCGTGAGTGTGCATAAAATTTATTGTAGTCCAAATACCCCAAAAGCATTCATACCTATTTATTCTTTGATCCAACTTTAGCGACTGAACCTAAAAAAGTCAGTGATGTATTTTCTTAAAAGAGAATGCGCAAAAAATGTTCATTTTATAAATAAGTATGTATCCTTTAATAATTTGCATATCAAATTATGCATAAATCCCTGTATTGGACGATACATGCTAAAACTAATCCATAATATCTTGACCACTTGCTGTTCAAATCAAAATGTTGCAGTCAAAAAACAAAAACAAAAACATGCACCAACAGCAATAAGCGACGCGCCTTGGGGCAACAATTTAAAATTTACGCCACTTAGAAGTCATTTAGGCGTGCAACAAAAATATAACAAGAAATCCAAGGAACGAGTTGCGAAAGAGTAAATACCCTTTCAGAGGCTGAAAAAAACTAGCTTATCGTATGATTACTGGCTGGTGCGTAACAGCACATATTCAGCACAGATCCGAGATGATCTAAAACGTGCCCAGCCTAAAGCAAAATCGTTACACTGAATATCCGCTAGATGGCGACAGCGTGCATCTTTGAAGTGTACAATAAAATCGCTTCGTAGAAACTCCACTTTAGAACTAGATCAATATATTGCATAAATAAAAATGAGAATTGTAACTTTAATACTTGAACACTCTCTTTAATGGTTTACAGGGTATAAGAACATACTAAGCACAAATTCAAATTTAATTTCAAAAAGGTTCCTTGCTGCATTTGAGCCACAAACCGAACGGTAGCTGGTGTCAGCTTTTGTCGGCACAGCAACAGTAACCAAATTGTTAAATTTGAACAGCAAATTGTTGGCAAGGTAAAGTGGTTGAAACCGACACAGAAACCACACGAGTCAAGAGTTTATGACTCGCTCGAACTTAACAATGTCTTATTGTCAGGCCTAAATCATGTTTAACGATCAATAAAAGAATCAACTGAATGAGACTTTAAAGCCGCCGCATTGTTATTGTGAATCTGCGATTCTCTTTCTTAGGAACTGCTCGAGTCTCATTTTGTGTGGGGGCTCCCGTACAGTGACTATTGGTAGGTGTAAATATGACTATACTCGTAACTAATTGAATGCCTCTCCGGCCGGTCGACTTCAAAGCTGTGACGGCAACTTTGTTGCCAGACGGAATTAAGTACATACATTTGTATAGAAAGCTCATCACTTAAATATCTATATTATTTTACCGATTTGCAGACTGTCACATTCATGTTTTCCCATTAACCAACATTCATATGCATGTAGCCTTGGACAAACATTCGAGCAGACAGCAGACATAACTAACAACAATACTGTAAACATTTCTATATCTATCATTGCTTTATCTATCAGTATGTGGTGCGCTATTTATCTAGTACTTCAAAATGACAGCTGTACAAGGGCCCATGCAACAAAGACTTTAATGAATTTATGACAGCCACGTGGAAAGCCAATTGCACTTTTCACAAGCTTCTACACAAATCTACACAAGTTATAGTCTGAACAATTACATGTGCTTTATAAAAAAGTAAACGTTGCCTATCCAAAAGGCGCTACAGCAAATATTATAAATATTGCGATATTTTGATATTCTGCGAGATTTCTTGCTAATTATCTTCTTTCTAAGTACTACTCTACTCTAGTCTATTGTGCTGGCATACGAGTAGTACTTCTGTTGATCCAGGTGACTTTGCTATTTTTTCATATTCATTTCTATTCATACATTTTTCAAATTCACTTAATCAATTACTAAGCCAAATCGAAACCAGTGACATTGTCAATTTAGGTAGCCTGATCATTAAATAAACAAAATTAATAAAATAGACATCAAAAAGTCCGCAGTTAAATAAAATTAAATCCACATGATTGATAGTCCAAACTTTTAAAAGATATGTGCATTAATTTTAAAGCTGACCGACACTTAATTAAGTCATAAAATAGTGAATGAAGTAACTTTTGTTATCATATGAAAAGGGGATAAATATAAATTTCATGTGACAATAAAGCATAATAAAAGAATTAGTCCACTTTAAATACTATGGTAATTGTGTGTAACCTATGTTTATATTTAATGCATTAAACAATAGAATCGAAGCTCAATTAAATAGTGGATGATATACAGATAGTTTGTATATACAGAGTACGAGAATCGAGTGGAGAATTTCTTATATGAACAAATATCTCATAAGAATATAGTAGAGAGTTCCAATTGGTTTTTTTTTTTAAATGAACCCTACATAAATTCATTTCTACATTGCAAACTATTTAGACTCATAATTATAAAGAAAATCGAAGAGATAAGTTGTCATATGAAATTCATATTTTTATAAGTATTAGATGGGCTAAAAAATACATTTCTATTGACATCTGCAAAAGTAAATCCTTTTACTTATACTCCCTATCAGATTAAGGTAACTTATGCAGAACTATTATCGATAATAAAGTATATAACATCTTTTAGTAAACTTGAGTATTTTAAGAAAGTTAGCACTGATCAACAATTATAATATCGTTCAGCCCACCTGCTAAGTTTTGTAAATCGCTGTCCTACATGCGAAATAAAGAGTATTATAACATTAATGTGACTCTAAATAGCATCAAGAGCATTTGCCAGCCGACTATTCTAGTTGTTGGAAAAAATGAAGACAGCGAGGAAAGTAAAAAATTTAAAGATAAGCAAACAAATCAAAGTCATCCTACGCCAAATGAAACTGAAACCCCATGGAAAGATGGGATTTGAAAAAAAAAACAAACATTCTTGGCATTTTTGGGGTAATTTCTGTATCAAATTTGATGAAGGAGATTCTTTTGGGTGGGCTTATTAGCGTAGCACGTGCCGGGGGAGTTTTCATGAATTTGTTACAAAAATACCGCGAAATCTTGTTAGAAAATTAAACGACTTATCTGGTATTTGTTTTTTCTTTTAGTCGAATGGAGTGAGTGCGGTAAATGCATTCGGAAAATAGCAACAACAACTGCACTTATAAATTGTAATAAGCATAAAAAAGTTAAACATAAAAAACAGGCGCTTACAGCGACAGCGAAATGGCATTTAGCCATTTAACCCACTGTGCACAGTGGGTGGATCTAAATGGTATGGGACTAATGCACAAAAGAATGGAAATTATAATAAGCACAGCGTTTTCCGTGTACCACAACTCTGTTGAACAAAACGAAAATAAAAGACGCCGCCAAGTAGGCAATGCAAATCGCCTTGTGGCCCATTGGCTTTTCATGTTTTGCCTGCCCCCATTCCCCGCCTTTATCGGACTAATAAAAAGGATTTTTGTCGAAGGCGTCTCGTATTTCTCTTTATTATTGTGCCGCAGCCAGCGGGTGGTCGGTACGGGGCACGGGGCATGGGGCGGAGCATTATTTATTTACTAGACTTGTCATATTGCAGCTACCCGACTTATTTTCTTTGTTTTTTTCTTTTCACTTTCTCATGGTCTTCGACTGGACTGTCTCGTGTTGTATTGCGGTTACCTTCAATAAATGGATTATGCCAATTAAAGACTGCTTCTGGACACACAATAGGTAAGAGAGAATGTGATTCGCTTATATAGTGCAAGTTAGATATGTATGTAGATAGATACTAAAGTACATTATTAGAAATACAAAGCAGCAACTATGTGCATATTTATCTCTATCTGATTTAGTGATATATTGATCGTTTATTTAACTGTGACACTCAATGTTTCAAGTTTGCTTCACCGAAAATATTTGTATTATTTTACTTTCAATTTTTTCAGGTTACCTTCCTATTACTATTCGAAGACTAATTAAACAACAGCTCTGATCATTAAGCTATGCCACAAAATCACAAAATGAATCCGAATGATTCGGCAGAGTAGCTAAAACGAATTTCAAAATACAATCAATAATTGATGAGATTGCCATAGGATAAAATAACAAATTTGTATCTTTACAAATATGAACCGTGAAATTGAACAAATAATGTGGCAAGAAAGTAGGCGCCTTTACTCGTATCTTTCGAGACAACGTGTAGATAATTAATGATCGGATATATCAATCGCCTTTCAAGTCAGCAGTGAAGGCAACCGTTGAATGCTGCTTAACATCTCTGAGAAACAGAAACACACTGTTTCTATCTAGTTTACTAACTCTGCTTTCCCCTTCTTGATTCGGCTTACAAGTGTAGCACTGATTTCATATTTTACTCGCACATTTTCCGTTATAGTTTTAGCAAATATTTGAAATTCGAACAGTTAAAATTCTTTGAAGCTCACAAAATACCAAACTGAAAACAAAATTCATTTGGTTTTCGCTCACGCAGTTTGGGGCTGTGTCACATTCATAGCTATCAAAGACATTTAAACATTTTGCGGTCTGTTGTGCATGCTAAGGCTGGGTACGGTCCCGGTCCATATTGTAGTTTTGTCATTGGCAGGACATGTACAGAACCCTGTCATATGAATCGCTCGTTTTGCCAACACACACACAAACACATTCTAAGACTAAGGCCAGAATCGTCTATACTCATAAGTCCTCCATGTTCGTCATTTATGAAATTTGTGCGGAATTTTGAGATGAGCAGTAAAAATGCGAGAGAAGACGAGGTGAACAAACTGACTTGACTAGCAGCTTCTCCATCAATTGATGTCTGTATGGTATGTGTGTCTCGGTTTCTTTTTGAGCTGCTTTTAAGTTTTAATTTATATGTAAATTATCTGAGTTTTTTCTAATGCGTAGACAGCTTGCTTGCAACATTGTCTGCGATTTTTTTGTGTATGTGGTTCGTCAGCTAGGCAAAAACTATTAGCACAAAACTGCAAATAATGACACTTTGAGTGAAATTTGATGACAGTTGCAGCTAGCAAATAACGGACAACTTCTGTTTATGCTCGTATCGCAGATTGAGGGATACTCACTTATGGCAATAGATGACTGACAACTGACTGAAAACCTACCCTTTTAACTTAATATGAATGCTTTGATTTCTAGAGTATTCTTAAGTGAACCATTCATTTCATTGCTGATTTCCTTTCATATACGATACCAAAAGAAACCATAACAAATTAGGCATGACAATTAACTTTAACTTGGCCAACAGTTCAGCTGATAGCATTAACCTCACATACAAAAACATTGAAAAAGTTAATCAAATATTCTTCTAACAATGTAGCACATAGTACAAAAAAAGTAAACAAGAATGCGAAAAACAAATTTGATCTCTAGCTAGAACTAATTTGCAAATATTAATAATTTGTGACCGTCTAATTGGCATATAGAACTTTGTTCCACATTTTATAGGTATATTGTATCAAAAAACTTGAAGATTCGATTACACAGCTTGAAAGCCCTGACCAACCAAATTGATGATCTTCCCCAACGTCAGATTGCCACTAGTTTTCTCACAGTTTTGGCTCAAAATGCTTCAAGGCTAAAATGGGTGAAGCGTCTTTCATATAAGCATTAATTAAGTGTTCAGACTCGGATCACACACAAGCTGCTAAAGAAATTAAAAAGAGTAAATAACTGAAAGAGTTCGCAGGAATTTTTCACAAAGCAACAACGGTTGATAGATAAAAGTTAATTATTGCTATAGAAGTAAGCACTTGTTTTGTTTTGCACCAGGTAAAAGCGTTAAATGTTTTGGAAAAATGTTATTTATGAAAGCAGCAAACGGCAGTTGGCAATCATAATCATAATCGTCATCGTAGTTGTAATCGACAATCGTCATAATTTATGAGGACTGCATATTGTGTCTGTGCGCCCCTATCGAAAAAGCGTCGACTAAATTGATAAAAACCACAAAAATGACAACCGACAATCAGCAATCAACAGGCAGCAGACGTCATGAAAAAATAAGGCAATTGAATTGAAGCCAGTGGCAATTGGGAATCGAAAATGATCACGAGAGCCCAGCAGTGGCAGCAAGCACAGGTTAGCGCTGTGAGCTGAAAGCTATGCCTGACAGCTGCCAGCATTCACACGTCATTTAATTTCGATTAGTCCTCAGACAAACAGGCAAAGGCGACAACAGGCAAACAAACAAATGAAGCAGACAAATGTCGCATGGAACTGAATTGAAAAGCGCGGCCTCTGAACACCTGACCTGAACCCCAAAGTAATTGTCACTTCTGAAATGCACAAAATGCCTAATTGGCACTCTGAGGCGTTTGCAGAATGCAGAATGTGAGCAGGAGAAGAGCAGAGACAAACCGTCTTCACTGGAGTTGAGCTTCATCTGGCTTTCGACTTTTATTGCCATCGACTTCATTCAATTAATTTCTTGATTGATTATACCTACAAACGTGTGTATCAGAGAAAGCACCAATTCAATAAATAATTTGTGGGGCATCCAAGCTGTTGCCGAGCAGTGGCTAATGATGTTCAAACGATTTCTCGATTGCATTCGCATCTCTAATTGATCGACTGATTAAGTTTTAGTTCTAATTTTGTTGCAGGCATATAATTATGTATACGGCAAGTGTGAGAATGCTATAAACGAAGGGAACTCTAATTCTCTGATTAAAATCAACTTCCGAATTATCTAGCACAAATATAGATTATAGATGATGCTGATAATTACACAGCGGTATTTCCATCCAAATTTCTTTAATTTTCAGCCAATAATATTCGTACTTTTAAATAGCCTAGGTTTACAACTTAGAGCATTACAACGGATGACAACACTTGCCTACACTTGTTTAGCGGTTGGTGTGCAAATGATTATTAGGTCAGTTGTTGCCGGGCCGAGAACACATTTGGGAAACAGAAGGTGGACGCACCCGAGGCGTCACAACGATAGCAACCAAGATGATGATGATGTTGCTGCTACTGATGATAATGATGAAAGCAGGATGTTATTGCTTCGGCTGGTCGAGAATACATATATTGTTGGCATGCCTATGTGTTTGCGTTGAGTTCGTTGAGTCCATTCGTTGTGAACCCGAGGGGGATTCAGGTACTACAGGTCGGACCTTACACAAAAATAGCTAGCATTCCTTTTGAAGTTTACGCACAAATATGCCCTATCCACATCCACCCAGGCAGCGAACAGGATAATAATTAACGCAATAATCATCGATGAATGAATATGAGTGAGCAGCTGAGTCCTGAGGAGCGGGAATGAATGAGCTGCTTGGCATGATGAGCGCGTTTAACCCATTCGAGTGGAGAGTGTAGAGTGGAGGCTCTCCAGGTTAACGAGCGGTTCTCGAAACTGGCCTCAACCTCATCCCCCCACGCCCCCAGCCACATTGTATTTGTGGTGCGTGTGTTCATTTGGTAATTTGCGTAGGTGATGCCATGGAATTTGATTTTCACACGTGTAACTGCTCCATCCATGGCTTCATCGTGTTTGTTGTCGTTCATGTTAATGTAAATAATAATGTAAATGCTCTCTACAATTACCTTCCACTCGCTGATTCCGCACACATGCCGCATAAAAATAGAAAGCCACAACCAAAGCCAAAGCCATCGTCAGCGTCGTCATCACAGACCTCCAAGACTGATCACATTCAGACATCTCTTTCTGTACAACCCCGACTTTGGCCAGCTCGCCTTCGCCTCGATCTCGAGGCTGGAACAACTGCAGACTGGTTGCAATTATGGCAATTCAAACGAATTTAATCATTTCTTGCAGTTCAAAGCTCACGAGCGAGTTGTAATCATAATAATCGTAAATATGCGAAACGATGACAACCCTAAACTCCCAAGATGTTCATTGCTGACAACTAAAACTGCGCTCTAAATCAGCAATGTTTTATTATTTTGTATTTCTTGCTGGGTAAGAGGTGCAGTCTGTTGATGGCATCACGTGATATCTAAATGAAAATTCTAGCACTGGGAAATGGGAAATGCGATGACAGTGCGAGGGAATCCAATTTGACGATGGCGAGATAAACAATGGGAAGAAACTCTGGCCGAGATGACGCTGAATCTAATTGCTCAATTGTGTTGACAGGCAGCCAGGTTATACATTTATGCATTTACTATTTACTTGTGTATCTCTGCATGTATATTTAAGTACAAATATTAAACAGACAGCAGAGCGCAATACAAAACGCGAGTGAGTGGAGAATTCCAAAGTAAAATACAGAAAAAGCATTAAAAGACACGCAAATTGCACTCACAAAGGTGTGTTGCATGGGGCAACTCAGAGGCGGGATGGCGAGGGGGTAGGAGTTTATTTTGGACCCATTTTGATGGCAGATAGGCATCAAAAGTCGCTCGGCCATTTTGTTGAACGAAAAGTTTGCGTGTGCAATGCAATTTATCAAGGCATTTGATTTAGTTGTAAGAAATTCAACTTAATTTCTGGACGCGCCGAAGAAGCGATGCAAAATTGGTAGCTTACATTGTTGGCCATCACAGTTTAGCATGTGCATGGGCAACTAAATAAACCAGGTGTCATCTTTTATGAAGTTAATTTTAAAGAAAATTGCAAAATTATACGACTGTTCAAATTTACATCTTATCTACTTGTACGGACTAAGTTTATATCTTTGCACACAAAGCAACTGCACTAATCTGTTAAAAACCGACAATTAAACCGACTCGATAAATGTATGGAAATTGGCCTGAGAAGCTTATCATGTAAATATATACATATGTATGTAGGTACATCCATACATATATATACATACGTGTACTCGTAAACCAATATGCAAATTTTGAACAACAGAAATCGCAACTTGTACTTTGTTTTATAATTGCATAGAACAAAACAATCGTAACTACAAAGAAACTAACCTCGACAAGAAGTGAACACTACATACACATGGACAATATGTTAATGTGTTAAGCGAACTGGTCGAACGTTGGGCGGGGCAACTCGATAATAATAATGAAATTAATAACAAGAGAATTTTATTAATCTTGTGACTGCTTAAGTTGTCCATTTTTTGTGGCTTTTTTTTATTTGTTCGCACATTTTCGGTACTCGTCTGCATTTAAACGGCAACGTAATAATAAAATAGCAGCTGCAGCCGCCGCTGCCTGAACAACAACAGTTGCAAAGACTTCTTGGCAACCAATGCACGACCCGAGTGCCAACTGCTGTAACATTTCTTTGTATGTAGATATTTAAGCATATGTGTATGTGTATGTATGTTTTATCCTGTTCCATACTGCAGTAGTATTCGTTTCTGACAGCGCTCTCTGAGCGTGCGTAAGTGTATGTGTGCCTCTCTCTCGCTCCCTCTTTCTCGCTCTCTCGTAGAGCCATTTGTGCGCTTGTGAATGTAAGTGTTTCACTGCCATTATTTCATTTACCATTTCAATTTCATTGCGAGATTTCATTTCCATGCTGCTGGCCTAGCTCCGCCCCTAAAAACGTCACTCAGTGTTCCACTTCCATTCCGTTTCTTATGTACAATCCGATTGGGCTGTGTGTTTGCATTTGTCTTTGCTGACTTTGAATTGTGTTTTTCCCTGGCTTTTAAGAGTACAATATTCATTATTTACTTAAGAGCTTTTGTTTTTGCTTCTGCCTTCACAATTTTGCCACAGTTTGTGTGTGTGTGTGTGTGTGTGTGTATATTTTCTGTTTTGTCCTGCTATGCATTTGTTGATGTGTCTCGTTTTACAATTTAAAGGCATTTCCTTTGGAGCTGCCTGCGAATTTTGCAGTGCGCGCGCGCCCTCTCCAAAAATATTGTACTATATTAAATAAATATTTTACTTGCAAGGTAAAAACAATATTTTGGTTTTAGTCTCTGCTTAATTTGAACGTTGTCAGGTCTGGTTTGAATATGCTATCACCGATGCTGCTGCTTTTGCTCTCTAACTAATTTAAAATTTATACTTTATACATTTTGCTAGCTAATTTGGTTTTGTAGGTGCAATAGTTTTTTTTATGTAAACTTTATGTTAATGATCAAATACTCTCAAAATATTACAGTGATTGCTGCTTAGAATGCATTAAAAGGTCCGAAAGAACTTCCTTTTCTAAAGCAAAATTTCTCTGGTCTTTCTTCCTTGTTTCATATCCACTATTTTATTGCCATTTTGTGCTTGGCAGGAAAACTCTCAACATTTCATTTGCAATTTTCTTTTCATGTTTGCATTTTATGACTTTTTCTTTAGTACTTCTTGGCTACCACGCCCACGCCAAAATCGTTGCTTTTTTACTTTTTGTCGAGCTCCTTGGCAATTGGCAACATCTGCGTAATGCAATTTTCTTGGCATGCCAGTGAGAATTTCCCATTGCTGCTGGAGCTCTCTCCCAGGTTTTCATTTTCTTTGCATTTTTACTGTTTGCCGGCTGCCATTTTAATTCTTTGCTGCTACTGCATTCGTCGACTTTACCAGGATTTGCTGCCGAGTCAAATGATCTGCGCATTAAGCAAACATACGGTGACCACGCCCCTAATTTCAATTATGGATGGGACATGCATACATATGTCCTGAAAATCTTATTGAAAAGTATTTCTCGAGTCCTGTCAAGAAATGTATTTATTATGCTACCAGGATATTCCAAAGGATAATAGCAATTTAGATATGAAAAAACGACGGGCGTTGCATATTATTAATATATCTTTGCCTCAATGATCGGCTATAAAATCAATGTGAGCCTGTGTGTGTGTGTGTGTCGAAAGTTCGTTTTATGTTAGTGTCCTGAGCCTGGCCATATCCTGCGCATCTTTTGTTGAAAGTTTATAACTCTCAGCTCATGTTTTTCATCGCCAGAGAAGTGACAATAATTCAAAGCCAGACAAAAGGCTAGCGCAGTTCACCTGCAAATTTATGATCCACCCACCCACTTCAACAGTCGACTGCCCACATGCCGGAGCTAGATTTTTCCACAATTTTTGCGTTTTTCGTTTTTCTTTTCCATTTTTCGGGATTTCAAATTTGGCATAACGGCGCATTTTATAGTTCAGGAAGCTCGTAAATACCTGAGAAGATGTGAACGAAATCGCTCGGCTGGCAGAAAATCTATGCTTCATTTATATACCGTGTAAACAAAAATGCGAAGTATAGGATACAAAAAGAAAATTTAACAATAAAAAAAATATGTGTGATGGTGGATTCCATATTTAGCCAAGCCGCTATATTTGACATTCTGATTTTCGGTTTGCTCTCCCTTTAATCGTTTACAGGGTATAAGCATGAGCACATGTGATTATATGTGTCCTTTTTTATTACATTTTTTTCTTTTGATTTCAACAGGAACCCAAATTTACCTACCCAACTTTATTATCATATTTCTTTAATATATTAGAATTTCTATCGCAGGACCCATTCTATACCCATTTTCCTTCCCCTATTCACGGCTCTAATTTTTTTATCAGTTTGCTGACTGACTTGTGAAAACTTTGCTCAGCAGTTTTTGACATTTTGTATGATGGATTGCATTTTATGCTAATTGAGTTTAAACACACTTACATACATCTTTTCGTTCGTCTCGCTGTCTCCTGCTCTATCGCCTTTTTTTTGCACTCATTGCCTTCACTTTTTTTGTTTTTGCCTGCAACTTTTATCATATTTGTGTTCTGGCTGAAATGGGCTTGGGAAGGGTTCGATGTTGCCTGCCACTAGCAGACTGATGATGGTTATGGGAAACCAAAAAGTCTTGGCTATCTAAAACAGTCTACAAGTTTGAAATTATTTATTAAAATATTAAATATTTATTATAATCGTGAAATGACATTGAAATAAGCAAATTAAAAATGAGGAATGTTCTCTATCTCGTCTTTGTCTTATTAGCTATGTTAGCTAACTATTATAAAATATTGAAATCAGCATAATCTCATATAAGAATTTAATAATTTAATTAAATTTTACTGCTTCTTTATTTTTTGCCAGTGTAATCCTTAACTGGATCTTCGTTGACCACACGTCTGACATTATGTGGCAATCTGCTTGCTCAATTTGAATTTCAATCCCAATGCAAAATGTATTAAACAAATTGTGAAAAATTAGAAAATCGTAAGTGATGAGTTGAATAGAAGAATGGATGGAAATACAAATGAAATTTTCAACTATAGGGAGAAATATTTTGAAAATATATGCGATGCATGATGCCCGATGCTAGATGCTCGATGATGATGATGTATGATGATGGATTGTCAACTTAATTACAACGCCAAACAAAGGGAAATTGCATAAAACACTTTCTGGGCGTACATTTACACATTGTGGTCTCTGTTATGCCAACTGCCGGCAAATTTCCGATTGCCTTTGCAGTCACACAAATGTGCGTATGCAAAAGGCAAACACACACGCACACATGCAAAGATTAAAGGGACTCGACGGGTACCGCCGGGTGTGTTGTGTGCAGGATCAGGAGCAGAAGCAGAAGCAGGGCGTGACGGCTAAGCTGCCTAATCTTGGTTGCAATTGTGTGCGAGTGCGATACGGATAGTCGGCGGTCCTTGAAAGCAGCTCTCTTTCAGTCTGCATAATAATTACGCTATCACATTCCACACTCACACACGCACACACACTCATACACACACTGTTCGCGCACTTGATAAGCATGGCATCGTAAATTAGAATGTTTTTGCTTTTTCACACAATTAAAGTCAACACACACATGTGGCCCGTGGGGACGCAATTAAAATTTTCAAATGCCACGTCAAGTTTTCTGCCCCCCACCATATCCTCAAGCCGTCGTTTTACAGTTTAATTTAGTTTTGCCTTTTCATGTGATATATGTGCAAATTGTGGCCTAAATGAATAGAAGATCAGCGATTCCATTAATTAATGTCAGTGAAAGTCCATTTCGAAGTCTTTGTTTTGGTAACTAACTTGGAATTATAAGTGTGTAAAACACTTCAGCAAAAGCCGCTCAATCATTCAGCTAATTGAGCAGCTGAATTGATGAAATCTGGCTAACCCCTCATGGACTTGAACCATCTTATCAGTAGCTCACCTACACATCCGTGTCACAGTCCATTAGTTCAATCGTTGCTGAAGGCTTGGACCAGCCTTCTGCGGCTTATCTTCCTGCTGTTGGCCAAATGAAAAATTTAAATTCATTTCGCAGACACAATTGTTTCCCATATAGCGAAGCCGCCCTCCAGTAATGTTGCTATTCTATGCCTTTTTCCTAACTCGTTTTTCGGCCGGCCTTTTAATGGCATCAATTAAAATTTTGCGTACGTGACAAGAATTTCATACAGCAGTCGAAAGTTTCCACTTTTGATGTTTGGTCCGAAGGCAACATGAACGTAAGGAGTAGCAAGAACAACAACAACCACAACACAAGTAACAACGAAGAACGAACAACAACACAAAAAACAATGCATAAAAATTATGAAACTTTGAAGCGTAAAATTAAAATTGGCAAGAGAAGAACAGCAGCAGCAACAACAACAAACGCAAGTGAAGAAGACATGGCGAAGAAATCGAGTTGAAGCCAAGTCGGATGACCCGAAAAAGAGGCCAAATGTTGTGGGCGTTGCCCCATGTTGCACCATCGACGAGTAGCATTCAACATGTAGGTGTCGATAATGGTATGTGAATGTGTGTGTCAGGGTATTCAATTGCTTAAAACAATATCATTCGATTTGTCCGGAAAAGATCGCAAGATCAAATTGACAAGTTGCTAGGATAAATATCAAATGAACTAACTATTCACTAAAATATATTATTAATATTCCAATAAAAGTTAACCATAAACCCAGTTAAGAAATCTTTCAGGTGGAATCTGGCAATATTTTGTTACATATTTAATTTATTATTTCCAAATTTCATAAGATTTAACTCAATAATCAATAATAATAATTAGAATAAACTTGGAGTTAGAAAACACTTCAATTTATATTATGAAATGTACAGAATATTTAAACTGGGTAAAGTAACATATCTAACCAATTAAAAGAATAAACAAATGTGCCCGATCATAATAGAGCTCTACCATACGATCCATTAATTAAACCAGAGTGTTGAGTGCTGAGCAGCCACATCTCTAGCACTTTAAACTCTTTATAACATATGAACTTGCTGTAACTCTGCACATAATACTGCTAAGCGTCTAGCAATATTTCTTATTTATTGTCTCACCCCTCCCCGTCTAATCAATACCCAAATGGCAAGCCGCAACGCATTTATTTGTGCAATGGCGCGTGAAATAAATGTCAACCGCAACTTAAACCGCATATGCTGATAGGGCTATGGCCCGGCAGCTCCTTCCTCCTTCCTCCCGCTGGCTTGACAACCCACCCGAGACCGGGACCAAGACCGAGGCCATTACACATGGCCCAGACACAGAAGGCACATGTTCAGAACCGGGGAGATATGAGTCGTTGCTTTATCTTTTTATTGGCTAGCGTCGTCATAGTCGACTCCCAAGGCACGTTAAGTATAAGAAAAAAAGAAATGCCACATTACGAGAATTTTCATTTTTCTAGTCAATTTTTATACGATTTTCCCTTGCAGGTTTTGTGATGTTAATTTTCGCTACATTTATAATGTGCGAAATCTTTTGCCAACACATGAACACATACGATTATGAGGTCGATTCCAATTCCGATTCCATTTCCTATCGCGGCACACTTGGGAGTAAGTATGGATGGTAGTCGGTTCTATGAATGTTGCTAATAAATTTCAAATGCAACAAAGTGTCGAACCGATAGCCAACTATGTGGATGTTCAGGGGCTTCAACGAAGATTGATTTGGCGGAATAAATGGGGCTAACACAAGGATGGAGAGTGAGAGTAGCGAGGTCAGTGGGGAATGAACCAGCTGACTGCAAGTGATTTTGACTGGCTGCCTGACTGCGTGTATTATTCATTGTTGTCCCTTCCAAAAGGACAGACACCCTCAGAAAGTGATGTCCAAAAACAACAGCACAAAAAGAAGAATGAAAAAAATTGGCCAGACGGCGACAAAGCGCAAATAAATTTTCGGTGGGCACATGAATCGGGTGGAGAGCGAAGCTTAACAGACATTTAAACGTTTGTACAAGCCCATGAAATGTCCTTTGGCCAGCAGGACGACAGCCGAAATATCGCAACTTGTCAGGGGCTCTTCATGCATTGACTGCGATTGGGGACTGACGATTGGAGATGGAGTACACTGGGGGATAGACCAGCACATTTAGTCAGTCAATAAAACTTGTTAACGCCGTAATTGCCAGCAATTTATTTATGTGGCTTCAACTTCAAGGAGTGGGTGTTAACAGAACTACATAGTTTCTATTTTGTAAGTAGTACTCAAAGTAGATCGAATCTTTTCGTTTTACCTTACTATAAAACAATTAAAAATTCATTAGAAAACACACATAAATTGGCCAATAACACGCATGGAGGGGAAAGCACTGCGAATGCTTTAGCTTCAGCTTGATTGTTTCCAATTGGCTCTCAAGTCTTGGCCTCCGTCTTAGACCTTTTACTGCGCCCCAAAGAAACAGCCAACGGAAATTTCGGACTTGTGCATGTTTCGTAAAAATTATGTTGTCGCAAGTGTTGTGGGCCACAATGTGTATGTTGATGTAGTCGATGAGATGGCTATCGTTGGGACTGGGGCATGACGACTACATATACCATACACAACTCGGATGTACGTTCCAAATACAGACCTAATACCGGATGGACTTGTATAGTTGTGGTCAAGGCGATACTCTATGTAACAGAGCTTACTGTATTTAGACTCTGATTTCATAAACATTTATGTATTTCTTTGATGCACTTATGTACTTACACTTTCCACGAAAAAGTGGAAAGCCTTTGTCGGCCATCGCTGTGTCAGGCAAAGATCAAATGACTTCACAATGTTTTCACACACAAACGAATGACAATTTGCATAAACGTCGCGACAACAGTGCTCCCCCAAACCAGTTAAGGCATCAGTCTTGTTTCCATCTACCATAAAGCTTCATCAAAGGGCTACCAGTGGAAATTGCGGGGTGTTTGAAGCGAGCATATGTTGCTATTGTTGTTTTTGTTGCTGGTTGCTGGTATTGTGTCTGTTGCTTCGTTGTTGTTTTCACGCCAAGCTACATGTAACAGCGAGCAAAACCCGGCATCCCCAATACAGTGGAACATCCCCTATCCCCTATCGCCTATCCACAACCCTTTTGCTTTTCGCGGGGGGTCAAAGCATTTTGTTTCATGTGTCAAATTTAAAATGACAGCAAATTTAATCGATTTATGCTTTTGTTGTTCTGATTTGTAGAAACCCAAGCTTACTGCTTCAAGGTTAGGCCATGAGTGAGAAGCAGGCTGAGAGAATAGAATCGCAAACAAATTCCGCCTGGTTGTTTATACGATAATTAATTTATGCAGCCTTTAAATGAAAAATTGTTGCATAAAAGTTTTTCAACTTGGCCATTGGATGCAACTTTGTGCAACAAAACTTAATTGAATTGAAATGTCTGTTTGACATGATATCGCCTAGCCAATTCGAGTTACAGCCATTTCTTCACTTGTTGCCAGCACTTAGCTTAAGTTGATGTTGTTGTTTTTGTTTTAGCAACGGTTTCTGTTGTCTGTTTTCTGTTTTGAAGGCTTCTCAAGTGTCTGGCTTAAAGCTTCTCTTTGAAGACAGGTGCCTGCGGGCCTTCAACTTATTAAATATTATAATTTTAATATATTTTAATATTAGCCATAAAAACGGCGTGAATCTGTTGGACCGCAATTAGTTGACTTGCAATTTAACAGATTAATTTCATGAGAAAACTAAGAAAGTGTATATACCTTAGCTTATTTAAGGCATTTGATACACATATCTAACTAAGGCACTACTTAACCGACATACCCTTGTTTTGAAGGGTATAAGTGTAAGGAAAATGATGTGGAAAATTATTTTGTTGTATGGAAAATAAAACAAGAAATGAGTAACAAGAAACTCGAGTTGCTTTTGACTCAGTGACGGTTGGCAATTTATATCTAAATTACCAATTTGCATGGTAGAGTGTTATTATTCAAGCTTAACACTAACTACAAAAGTAATAAAGATATATTTAAGTCTATGAACTTTTGTATACAATATATATACGCGAATATCATAATATGTTAATTAAACGTAATTATTTGTCACAGAACTCTCCCATCCATACAAAGAAATATACAAAGAAAATATGGTTGTGGCGTGATAATTCCCATAGGCTATTGGAGAGACCTTAAAAAAAGATGGGAGAAAACTCAATCTATCTTTGGTTATCCTTAGACTATATTTTTCAACAAAAAATTGAAGTTGTAGATCTCATCAGAAAGCAATCATATTGTGCAGCACAATGTTGACAATGATCGGGCTAGTAAAGTCAATTTAATATGATTTATAGAAAAGCCTTTGCCCTCTTTCAACTTTGTCCCCCCATTCAGCCATATACCATGACTTAATGAAGTTACAAATCAAGTCGCAGACTCTGCTCGGAATTTGCCTGTTTGCCAGATTGTCCGCATGCAACGTGGCTCGGTCTATGACAGCCTCACAAAAGTTCAACTCTGATGATACATTGTGGCTGAAACTGCAGCAAACACACAATGTACAATACACGCACAGATGTAGAGATGTAGTCTCTCAATTGCAGTTGCAACAGAGTGTCTCGCAGTTCATTGTTTCAGTTTTGAGTTGAGTGTTGGGGTCCAAAAATTGTACAAACTGTAACCAAATGCCGAGCCAAAGTGCTGAAGTGCAGGAGCAGAAAGCGGATGCGGGCTGGTCCAGGGTCCAGGGACATGCAAGAGTCACTGGTTTATGAAATGAAAGCAAAGATAAGCGCCGAGCCGAGTCGATCCCAAACACATCGAAAAAACCTTTTGCAGTGGTGGCGGTAAATTGCATTTTGCATGCGACCTATGAGTATGCGTGTTGTTGTGACTGTGGCTGTGGCAGCGGGTGGCGGACCAGTGTTAAAGGCAGAGCCTGCAGAGAGAGATGCACACGGCCAGATAGGAGACAGGAGTGGGATGTCAGCAAGTTGACAATGTGCGAACAAATAATTCCATCAGCAAGAACAAAAGCGTCGAGTGATTGTTTGGGTGGCGGAGCGTCATCTCTGCCCCACCACCCCCACCCACCAACTGCAGCCCCTCAGCCTATACCTGGGCCGTCGGTCCTGGTACAAACCACAAAGAACCAATGCATATGCATATGCTTATGCAAGGACTTCAATGTATGTTAACCGGCGCCTGGCAATACCCCAGAGTTGCTGACCATGCAGCCGGCATGCAATCTTTGAACGCTTCCTAACACTTGTTCCCAACGCGATTAGCATTGATAAAATATATGATTTCTGTGGGGTGGCTAGAGCGTATGAGAATCGCAGAGGAATCATGTGCATTGCGAAAGGCGTCTTGAATGTATGCGAATTAAAAAGGAGAGGGACTTGTGCCTTAAACTTATGAACTTTCCACACACACACACACACACGCAGACTACAATTTTGTATTATTAATGCAAGTATGTACTTATTGCAGCCCTGCTTGAGAAATATGCATCTTCCTCCCTAACCCCAAAATGCATCCATGAGACAAACATTCCCTAATCCTTTTGTAACTTTCTGAGGAAGACGACAAATTGTGATGAGTAAAGTCTAACTTACAAACGAATGATTTTATTCACGTCGTACTAATTGACCAATCTTATTTATGTATATGTAGTACAGTAATGTTTATTTGTGCTTGTTATTTATATGAAATGCAACAAATTCAAGTCCTCGCACTATTTCTTTAGAGCAGATATGTTTTTCAGAAGGATGATGAATCTGCGGTCCGCTACAATCATAGCCGTGCTTAAAATCTGTTACTCACTCCGATATAAATCTGGTTGGGATGCAGCTTTAGATCTATAGTCATTTATTATGAGGCAAGCGAGTAAATGAATATATTTGGTCGCCCATTGGTTACCGCATTTGCCAGCCAATTCGAGAGCTGTATTGCTTCAGGGTCATATTTACCTGGGCGGATCCCAAAAATCTGCAACCCTACGCGACTGGCAACATGGGCCAGACTCAATAGTCCTTGTTCATTTGTCGAACACTCAGAACGAACAACGAAAGCAATATTTTCTGCATGCAAACATAAAATTTACATATAAATGCGAAAACGCATTCGAACTAACAAAGAGCAATGGCAAGCGGAAACTCGCATATACAGTGCGGGTCCGAAGGTGGAGCAAAGTGCTCCAGCGTTTCAGCGAGGACGCAGCTGGAAATAGGGGCTGAGATCCGTGTGCAGTGAAATAAATAACATTTTTGTGTGAACGGCCATCGAAAATGTACGAAAAAGTAATTAACTTGTGGCTGGACAAGGCGGGAAAATGGTTGCAGAAACTACCGGCGCAGCTACATGCTCCCTACGTCCCTTACGCCATTCTGCCATATGCAAATTTGCCAAATGCAATGCACTTTTGGCTAATGGTGGCCATCGTTGTCGTTGTCGCTGGTCGCTGGTTGCCGGGCCGCTTGGACGCGATGGTCGCTGGCGGCAGCCATTGCACAGCTCAATTGCATGCAGAGAATAGAGTCGGTCACGCCCCTCACACTTGCTCCGTTGCACGTACACTCGCTGGCGACAAAATAATATCATTTGCGATCAAAGTAATTATTTTGCTTTGGTCTACAGCATAATTACAGCTTCTACTCGTAGGCCGTGGCTTGGCATTGCATGGCCGACGCTTTGGTTGGCTGACTATTCGTTCGACTACAAATAGCACTCGCACTCACACACATATGCCAGGCTCTGACTCTGGCTGTTTAAGTGGTAATGGTCTACGCTCATGGTTGACATTTTCCAACGTTTCTGGCGGCCATTTTGGTGCCCTCTGCTGCACTTTTCCAAATAAAATGTCGCTTTCTGTCGCAGAATGCACAAAATATGCAAATGCTCGCCATTTTAGAAGCCCACGAGTACGCCATTTTGTGCCTCGAACTGCTTGTTCCTATACCAAGTATGAGTATAGTTTTTAAAGTCGCAGGCATCACGAATAACCAAATTAAATTTATGTCAATCGCGAAAAATTGAAATTTGCATGCAACGAAAAAGCCTACAAATGCCGTGGACACTGCCAGAATTGAGTTATATTGGAAAATACAGTTTATGAAAGTAATTACTAGCATATTCTTTGATATGCTGTTGCCTAATTAATGAAACTTTACAAAGAACTTTAAAACATATAATTTTTGACGAGTAATGCAATCAGAGTATTTGGTATTGAATAAAATCTCTTTCGAATTTAAATCGACATCTTTTCAATGACATCATTTGGATGCTTCAACACAATTAATATAAGTAAATGTGACATATACCAATCATTTAAACTGTGATTACATTATAAAGAAAATATCAGAAACATGTCAATGATCAATTATGCATACAAATTGCAAAAAGAAGAAAAATTCCAACAGCTCAAGCTCAACATAAAGTATTGACTTCGATATTGATAAGAAAAAGTAATCGAAATTCAGAGGCGAGCCGAAGTAGCGGATGCGGGAACAGCATCACAGCCTGGGGCCATACCACCAAACTGCATTCCAAATCAACAACAGAAGCTAACAAAACATGCATCAAACTCATCCACATCCTCATCAGCAGAGGCTGTGGCGGTGGCAGCAACAACAGCAGAAGCTGCAACGGCCACGGCGACGCCGACGAAGTAAACAACAGAGGCAACTTTAGCATGGCGCAAAGTAGCAGTGGAAAATGGACTACGATGAGATGATGATGATGATGATGGGAAGGAGGCCTGCCCAGACGTGGCTTCGTCTCGCCTCAGCCTAAGTTACAAAGTGTTCCAGCAGCAACTATTACAACAACAGCAACAATCACAAGAGCTACAACCAGATTCGACGCTTATTACTTACCAAACAACTCTGGCAGCTCGTAATGAACTTGAGGCATTTGATTGACTCGACTCGCGGCAGCGACTGCGACTTCGACTTCGACTGCGTCTTCGCCATGTTGCAATGAAAAATCGCAGCAACGGTTGAGGCTATGAATGAATGATGAATGCCATTCCCGGTCTCAAGAAGCCAGACTCCGTTGAGGCAACATGGAAGCCACGGCCGCTGAGCAATATCTAAATGTGAATTTTATGGATTTTATACAAGGTGAGCAAGGAGCTGGCACAGTGGGTTGAAAACAAAAACCTCTTTAAATTTTGTTGATACTTCAAATAAATAATTAAAACCAATTTTTAGTAATCTGACTTTAAACACGATAGTTCATTTGGCGATAGGAATATTTAAATGAGCGCAAAATTCGGGTGGAGGTCAACTTCTATGATCCTCAGTGTATGGCAATTTCTGTCGATAAATATTTAAATAAAAAATACTCGGATTGTGCATACTGTGCAGAAACGAAGATGAGGATGTGGCCAAAGTTTCAAAACGCGTAATCCTTGGTGTGTCTTGGGTCCATGTTCGAATACTCCTACATACAAACGAATAAACGAATATGGGCGATAAATATATTTGTATATAAATGTATATAAAAATATACATGTGAATGTATAATATAATATATAAAGTATACGTATGTGCAGTATGAAAGAGCTTTAGGCGCGGCACAACGATTCAACGATTCAACGGCAGCGGCAGCTTCAGCGGCAGATGGCAGCTAAAAGATGGAAAGATATTGCGATGTACACAAGTAAAGGAGGATTGCGAAAGGAGGAATAAAGAGGACTACAACGACAACGGTTTCAAGTAGGTTGCCAGAGAGGTAGACATCCGACGACTCTGAGTGCAGGCATTGTGCATAATTTCGAATACGTTTTGTGAATTTGTAATTTCAGAATTATTATTGTCAGGGTTGCAAAGGAGGAGTCGAAGATGTTGCACGCGTTCAACTTGATGGCGTTGATGGAACTCAGATTGGCAAAACAAAACAACAACAACAACAACTACAACTACAACAAATCTCTCAACAACCATCGTCTGATTGGAGAAGCGTCTGCGCTGTGTTGTTTTCGATTTGATTCGCTGTGAGAAGACATTAGCGAAAAGTGAGGAACTTCAGTCGTTGTTGAGTTTCACACGAAATGGATTTGCGAAAAACTGGCATAGGCCGTTTCTCACATGTATTTATGTTCAATTTCTGCCATTCTCACCCACAGCTCACATTTACTTTTGACCAAGTTTTCCACCACTCCAATCCTCGCACGCAGCGACCCATTAAATGTGCTTTTGACCATTTTTCCGCCGCGCTTGCGGTTATTTAAACGAATGAGCTCGTATTGCCTCCCAGCCCCAAACCGAACATTTACCACTCATTGTGCTTTCAACTGAGCAAAGAGATACCCTGCACAAAGACTCTATATATCTATCGTACACACTTTGACGAATATATACCCTTTTAAAGAGTAAATGTCTAGTTTAATTAGTTTAGTTTAATAATCCGATTGTTGAGGATTTGCTAACTATGTGATGGCAGCTTATCGTTAATACTATTTATAGTAACTTTAATGGATCTGTTGTCTGTCGAACATCGACGCTAATATTCTCTTTTAATCATATGATATAAAAATATATGAAAATCTCAGCAGCTGAAGCCCGTGCCTCATCTCTTCAAGCTCAACTCAACTCAACTGTTTACTCATGTAAATAATTAAGCAAAATAATGGTGCAGCATCAACAACAAAACGCAAAAAAGGACCTTCGTTATGCGGCAGTGATTTTTTTCATCATCATGATATACATATGCGTATTTACATATGTATGTGCAAATATGAGTGTGTGTATCAACAAAAGACAAAGTGATGTCCATTGTTTGGTCTTGTCGGCCTCAAACACGCGCCGTATACCCAACATCCACCCCCTCTGCCATATCACACAACTCGTCCTCATCTCTTCCTGCATTTTTCACATTGCGTGTCCGACGCGACGTGTGAAAAAATGGTCAGCTTTATTTTCCAGTTAAGCAGACAAAAAACAAAGCAAGAAACATATTCTCATGCATTTTCAATCAATTTATTGGGCGTAAAAATTAAAATTGATTGAGTGTTTGAATTTTATTTGGTATTGCGCAAGCAGAAAATTAGCTGACCAAAAGAGTGTGAGCTATACGAAATAAATCAAATTGAAACATTTTTTATATTTTTGATTATTATCTGTAGATTTGCATGTCTCTTTCTTTTATTTACCAAACACTCAAAAATATTACTTACAAAAAAATATTAGTAAAACAATGTTTTCAAAAATAAATCTTTATATTTTAGCTACCATCTAAGTTCCAGCATCTTCCAAATCTATGCCACCACGAAAATTATACCAAGGTATTGTCTATTTACCTCAGCGCAAACAACATTTGCCAGCTGAAAAGTAAATTCTAAATGAATTATTGGATCCATTAGCAAAATCCATTTACACAAATTTAATGCAAAAGCCGCTTCTGTTCTGCAAAGCACAAAAACTTTACACACTTCGTTAAACTTTTTGGCAGTGGCTAAGTTCTTAAGGATTGGGGGGACTTGGGGTCTTTTTTTTCAACGTTTCGGGATTCGGTATTTGCACTTCAATGCAATAAGGTGGAAGGGAGAAAACAAAACTTAACAATTAAAAAACAAGAAATAGTATCTAAGTTTTGAACAACGCCGATGCTATACTCTTGGTCTTTAAATTACAAATTAAATTAAATCATGGGATCTGCTTACAGTCAAGTACAAATATAAAGTTTTGCAGTGAATTTCTCAATAGGTTACACAATACGCCACAAGCACTGCATACCCTTTGATAGGGTATAATAAGGCAGCAAAGAAAACATTTTGAGATTTACGCATTATGCGTAAAGGGTTGCTACTCAAGTTCTATAACTGTGTTTAAGTCTGCGGCTTCGGCATTTGCATAGAAAAATAGAAAATATATATAGCGAGTGACGAGGTCTAGGTCTGTCCGTTATATTGGCCTGTAGCGCATAAGATTTCCTTTTTTGGTAACTGTGGGAAACTTTGGGATTGGCACGAGTGGGGAAAATATTATTTTAATTTTGGCTGGGTTAAATGGAAATAAGTTATAAGTCGTTGTTCCATTTGAATGTTAAATAATGGTTGATGTTCATCATAACGCATGTGAGGCTTATTGGAAATAAATAAAAAATTTATTGCTTGTGTTCTTCAAAACAGATTAAACAATGAAAACACATTTAATTTACTTTTCTGTATAATAATTTATATAGTAGTTGGTGATTCATTTTGAAAATTAACCACGGCAGTTGTCGCCACAGCAATGGCTACTTTTTAATTTATTTACAAACCACTTAATTTGTTGTTATTTTGTTTTAATTACATTTCACATGCGGCGTTAAATGTGAAATTAAAAATGCATTCGCGTCCATTTTTCTCATCTCACTTATTTAATTTTTTTTATAAGAATAATGAAAGCCGTTGCCCTTAATGCATTCACGTTTAAAACTAACAAAAGTTGTAAATATGTTATGTATACAATATATAATTTATATGTACGTGTATAATATATATATGTACATAATATATTCATTCGTTTAATTTATATTGTACTTTCATTATCGTCAGTACCCATTAAAATTTTATAAAAGGAGAATTATACTGATAAACAATGTGGGCAACGATCCCATAATTTAAATATTCTTAATCAATTCAATCAGTTTTGTTAAACGAATACAGGAAGAATAGACATATTCGCCATTTTTTACTGATTCCAGGGTATCTCTTAAGCGAGAACTGTTTTTAAGTCCACTGATTTGATATTATTACAAAGCATAAATAATATATTGAAAATTTGCCAATATATTTACTTATGTATATTATTCAACTTTTTTGTTTTTGAATATGCGACGTGTCTCAACAATTAATTAATAATTTAAAACCGACAAAGAAACAATAACAAGTTAATGTTGTTATTGTTTTATTAAAATTATATTCAACAGATATGTATGTAAATAACAAAAACACCATATACATATTTAATGGATATTTTACTATTGTCGTTTATATAGTACTTGTTGTAGATATTGATTTCCAACGGTCAAAAGCACTGAGATAATAATAACAATGGCCAACTGTCGTCTGACGCCAGTAAGGTTTCTCTCTGACACTTGAGCGCTTTCCCGGAGTTCGTGAGTCAAATCAAAACCTGAAAATAACACAGGCTAACCCAATAAGAAGTCACTCAGTTAGCTGCAACTGGTAACCCGAGACTGAAGACTGAGACATCAGCAAATTGAGCAGAAAACCAGAAGGCGCCAGTGCCAGTCGATGGTCAATCTCGAACCCTTGTGCCGGTATTTTGACACTTGCCACCGCTTGTAAACAACAGTTATTTAGGCTTATAATGAATATGAGCAACTGCATGAAGGTCACGCCGAAAGCAGAGTCCTTTAAGCTCGGCGACATGTGGCGCCAGAAAATCAGATAATCGGAGAATCAGAGGGCAAAACCCAAAAGCAATTTCCGTTGCTGGAATTATCTTGAAAGCAAATGGCGGACTGGACTTTCTTCGAGGGATAAAGAAAGAAATGCAGAAAGTTTTCTTTGATGCAACCTCTAATGAAGACAACAAATTTTTGTAGCTAATGAATGACAGGACACCAGATCATACCCAACGTCTGTAAGAGAAAGCACTTTGCCTCATTAAAAATTAAATTTATAGAAATACACTTTTTCCGTCAGACACTTATTAGAGTATTCTATGTTTATGACCAAATATTTCAGAAGATGGTATATATTTTAATCTGATTTTAGCAATAAGAGTAAGTTTTTGTGCAATTATTTGTTGAACAATACCTCTACAAAAAATGCTATGCGCCTTTGTTACTTATAGAAATATTTGGAGGGTATTTTGAATTCGTAAAGTTTTCGTAATTTTCACTCAGTTGTTTGTGCGTTTCCCTTGCGCTTAAGTCAACAACAATTTTTAATTTCATTTTTCAAACGTCGCTTTGATACCTGCATGCCGCATTAACACCCTCCTCATTCATCTCATTGACTCGACTGTCTGACGGACTACTCATAGCCGACCGGCCCTTGGCTGATAATTTGATATGCCTTTGGCTTATACAAGTCGCGGGGTTGCGGACAGGAGAGGGCTTTAATTTTATTTGCACAAAAATGCGCATCAATTTTAAGGAACGTTTTTATGTCACAGCGTATTTTTGTTTCCTTTTTTTGTGGCCAGAGTAAATAAAATTCATTATGAATTTCTAATTATAGCACCGGACTAAAGCAACCGGCCAAAAACCCCTCAAAAAAGTTTACATTTTCACCGTTTTTTTTCAGTTGCCAACCTTACATAAAATGTCAAGCCGCGTTTGACAATGATGAATTTGCTTGGGGAGAAACCCTCGAAAAAATACGGAAGAAAACTCAGCTGATAAACTGATTAAGCACATCAATTGTGTAGCACACTCTTTATTTATTCTAATGGCAATTGTTTTGAGCAAAGTGAATTTTCTTTTGTATATCATATTGCATTGTGAGGGAGCTAAACATCGAAGCAAGTTTCTTCAATTTCTAATTACGAATAAGTAAAAAGGCAAATGCTTTTGCGGTTTTGTGCACCTGCTACCAACAAAAGCATAGATAATTATGAAAGGTGAATGGTGAGTGGAAAGGGAGCCCTAAATTGGTAAAGGTATTTATTTAAATTATTATTGGACTTAATTATGCCATGTTGGCTTACCTGAGGGAAGGCCGCAGTAGAAACAAAGAAACCAAAATGAATAGAAGCCAAATTAAAGTGGTAGAGAACTTTGCAGAAATTATGAGAATAAACGCAACAAAATGTACAATATCATTGTGAAATGAAAAGGAAAATATAATTGAAAAGAATTTTATAATACAGTATAGTATAATAATGAAATTCCGAAATATTGATTTTATACTTGAATTTAGTTCCCATACTATGTAGTAGCTATCACATTTCTACCGCGAATTGCCTTGTGATATGAATTCCATTTCAGCCACCCTAAAAGCCACACACTTCGTTCACTGCGAGTGTATATGATTGTGTTTGCTTATAAACAATGTCAAGAGTAAATATCATCGACAAAACTATAGTCCATTAGTGAGATATGAATGCGATATGTACAAATTATGAGTATGAGGTGCATAAGAGTGACAGATTTGCGGATTTGCCACCAGTTTTATGTTTCTCATATTTGCTTGACCTATTTCGGCATCACACAAAGCCAAAATACCGGAGCAGACATTTAATCTAAATCCAAATACTCGACTGTTTAACTTACACACAGCTCCAGCTGATATAAATCAACGAACAATGCGAAGCACGGATAGTAATACAAAGAGATGTAATACATCGCACACTCGACATCAGGGGACAGTGCAGATTAACTGAGCGCCTCCTCGCACTCGGAACACGCCTTTCGTTATTGTGCTCTGCCCCATTGTCAACACTAAGCAGCGTGTGAGGATTATTCGTGAGTGTATAGCATTCTTTTAGAGGCCCAGATAAATAATGTTCGCATGTCTTTTGTATAATTGGTGGTGTCACATGGCGCATCCTTCTTGTCCCCTCACCACTCGTAATGCGTGTTGCTAACTGGCATTGTTGTGACGGTTGTGATTAGGACTCGCTGGACATTTTACGAGCCTACCAAATATTTTTCCGCATTTGTTTCGGGAATTTAATGCTTCAATTGATTTTTAATTTAATGGCAGCTGTCGTGCATGGCCTCTCGATTTGAAAAGCCCAGCAGGTTGCCTGTCTTTAAAGTCTTTAAGACAACTTGCTGATCATGGTCTCATGATGCGCACAGAGGCGTCACACTGTGAATCACAAAGCAAAGTACTTATAAACAACTACGAATAATAACTTAAAGCATACTGTTTCGCCTACTCCACAATCTTGTTGAATTGAAACGCTATAGCAGGGGATCTATTTCCGACTAAAGGTTATCACAATAATGACATAATGAGTTGTACCCTAATACAAACTAATAACAAACATGTGTAACTTTAATTAATTCTTGAAACAACGGATGCCAATGAAAACATTTAAGTTCTGATGAATCGAAACTCGGAACTTAACAAAAAGAGTACAATATTTTGAATTTATCAGCAGCTTGCAATGTGAAATAATGAAAATGAAAGCTTTCAAGATGATAATGTGAGCATTGATACAAAAATTTAATTATAAGTACATTCATTTAGTGATCACGTACAGTACGCGTAACGTCAAAATGAAGCTGCTGCTGCTGCTCTGTGTGTTTGGCATTCACAGCTTATCAATTGTTCAAGGCAATGCTAATGCTAAGCTCGTTTGCTACTATGATTCCTCATCTTTTCAACGTGTGGGCTTTGCGAAACTGGACCTCAACAGCCTGAAAGAAGCCTTGCAGTTCTGCACACATTTGGTCTACGGATATGCAGGCATACATCGAGATACATTCGAGTTGCACAGCTTAAATGTCGATGTTGATATGTTTCATTTCGCGGAGATTACGCAACTGCGAAAAACCTTCCCCCATTTGAAGATCCTCTTGAGTGTTGGAGGAGATCGAGACCCGGATGATCAATTCTCCAACAAATACATAAATTTGTTGGAAGCAAAAGCCGAAATGCAGCAAAATTTCATTGATAGCAGCATGCTTTTACTTCGTCGCAATGTCTTCGATGGCTTAGACTTGGCATTCCAACTACCCAGGAACAAGCCAAGAAAAGTGCACGGCACTGTGGGCTCCGTCTGGAAACAGTTTAAGAAAATATTTTCTGGCGATTTCATAGTCGATCCTTATGCAGATCAGCACAAAGCACAGTATACAAACTTTGTCGAGAAACTGAGAAAAGCTTTGCTAAGTGAAAAATTAATGCTAACCATGACTGTATTACCCAACGTTAACTCGACTTGTAAGTATTCTGTACTTTTCAATCAATCAATCATTTTTAACCTATATAAATTAAACATTTCAGGGTATTTTGATGTACCCAAGATTGTAAATAATCTGGATTTTATTAACCTGGCAGCATTCGATTTCCTGACTCCCCTGCGTAATCCCGAAGAGGCTGATTATACAGCTCCAATATTATTCAAGGATGAGCAAATGCGTCTGCCTCATTTAAATGCCGAATTCCAGGTGAATTACTGGGTGCAGAATCATTGCCCAACCAACAAGCTAAACTTGGGCATTGCCAGCTATGGTCGTGCCTGGAAACTATCAACAGATTCTGGTTTAAGTGGTCTACCCGTCGTCGCAAATACGCTTGGTGCCGGACCAGGTGGACAACAAATTCACAGCACTGAAGGTTTGCTGAGTTGGCCAGAAATTTGCCCGAAACTTTCACAAAATGATACAGCATTCTATAATGCAAATATTGAACCCCTACAAAAGATCATAGATATCACCAAGCATTACGGAAACTATGCATTTCGCGCTGCTGATAAGTGGGGCGAGCATGGTATCTGGGTGAGCAACGATGATCCTGAATTTGCAGGAATCAAAGCAGCCTATGCCAAAGGCAAAGGTCTTGGCGGAGTCGCCCTGTTCGACCTGAGCTACGATGATTTTCATGGCCTTTGCACGGGGCAAAAGTTCCCCATAGTTCGTTCAATCAAACACTCTTTGGGTTAGGCAATACCTTTACTAGAAATTTGTGCACATGTTATACTAGTAACTCCTGTATTGTAAAAAAAACTAATATATATTTCTGAAAAGGTAGATGCATATATAATAGGGATTTGATTCAGTGTCTATATCATCTAAAACCTTTTCAGAAGAAAATAATAAATAATTACCGACGCAAATAATTCAAAAATAAATTTAATTCTTCAATTCTTGTAGTTTTCAAATACATTTAGACTTTATTTTTAAGTTAAATAAATTTGCAGACTTTGTGGACATCAAGATGCTCTATGGCAAAGCCGAACCCTCAGCGGACACAATAAATGGTACCGAAGTAAAAACTAATAGCAGGCATGTGCAACATTTTAAAACATTTTTTATGAAAGCGAATAACATTTTGATTCATTCTTGAGACAATGTGTGCAAATAAAAACATTTCCAGTGAAATTTTGATGACTCGGTACTCATCACAAAAAAACATTACTATAAATAAATCAGATGACAGTTGATTATCAACAGCTTGCACAGTGAGATAATCATTGCGAGAGTACGTAAAAGCTTTTAAGATGACAATGCGAGCAAGTGAGTATCAATAGGCAGTCACAATTATACATTCATTAAGTGAGCACGTAAAATTCGCTTAGTGTCAAAATGAAGCTGCTGCTGCTGCTCTGTGTGCTTGGCATTCACAGCTTATCACTTGTTCAAGGCAATGCTGATTCTAAGCTCGTTTGCTACTATGATTCCGCGACGTATCTACGCGAGGGCTATGCGAAACTGGACCTCAACAGCCTTCAATTGGCCTTGCAGTTCTGCACCCATTTGGTCTACGGATATGCGGGCATAAATCCAGATACATTCGAGTTGCACAGCTTAAATGTTTATGTTGATATGTTCCATTATAAGGAGATTACGCAACTGCGGAAAAACTTTCCCAATTTAAAGATCCTCTTGAGTGTTGGTGGAGATCGAGACTTGGTTGATCCGGCATCTAACAAATACATTAATTTATTGGAGGCAAATGCTACAATGCAGCAAAATTTCATTGATAGCAGCATGCTGTTACTTCGTCGCAATGTTTTCGATGGCTTGGACTTGGCATTCCAACTACCCAAGAACAAGCCTAGAAAAGTGCACGGCACTGTGGGCACCTACTGGAAACAGTTTAAAAAATTATTCACCGGCAATTTCATAGTCGATCCTAAAGCAGATCAGCACAAAGAACAATACACAAACTTGGTGGAAAAACTGAGACGAGCTTTTCAGAGCGCAAACTTGATGCTAACAATGACTGTCTTGCCCAATGTTAACTCAACCTGTAAGTATTCGGAGCTATTTGGTTGATTTAATATAAATCCGAATCATTTACACATTTCAGGGTATTTTGATGTGCCTAAGATTGTAAATAATCTGGATTTTATTAACCTGGCAGCATTCGATTTCCTGACTCCCCTGCGCAATCCCGAAGAGGCTGATTATACTGCTCCAACATTCTTTTTGGATGAGCAAATGCGTCTGCCTCATCTTAATACCGAATTCCAGGTGAACTACTGGGTGCAGAATCATTGCCCAACCCACAAGCTGAACTTGGGCATTGCCAGCTATGGACGTGCGTGGAAACTATCAAAAGACTCTGGTTTAGGTGGCCTGCCTGTCGTGCCAAGTACACTTGGAGTTGGTCCCGGTGGACAGCAAATTAATAGCACTGAAGGTTTGCTGAGTTGGCCAGAAATTTGCTCGAAACTTTCACAAAATCAAACGCAAGTCTACCGTGGACATAATGCGCCTCTACGCAAAGTATTGGATCTCACTCAGAAATATGGAAACTACGCATTACGCCCTGCTGATGAGGCTGGCGAGCATGGTCTCTGGGTCAGCTACGATGATCCTGATTTTGCGGGAATCAAAGCAGCCTATGCCAAAGGCAAAGGTCTTGGTGGAGTCGCCGTGTTTGACCTGAGCTTCGATGATTTCCATGGCTTTTGCACGGGACAAAAGTTCCCTATAGTTCGTTCAATCAAATACTTTTTGGGTTAAGCAATAGTATTGCCATGAAGTTGTTTACTTATTTTAAGTAGTATATGTGTTATTAAAAAAACAAATAAATGTTGCTGAAATAACGTAGAAGCCTATGTGTTTCACACAAAACAAATCACTAATCTTGCCTTGAGTCTAGTCTTCTCTCTTCGTCAAGACCGCGAGATAAAGCTGTTTTGCTCTCTGAAACAGCTTTACCAACGTCATCGACGAAAGCTCAAGCCATTTGTCCGTTAGCGTATTTTGTCAATCGATAAATACGGTTCTTTTTAAACTTTCTACATTAGTTACCTATTGGTTAATCAGAGTATCGGTCGTTTATCTTGAATTGGAGATTTCTTCAACTTGGAGATATGAAAAATTCAGTCTTGTTCTTGTGCCTAGCGAGTCTATATACGACCGTCATAAGTAAAAGGTAATGAATATTTACCGAAACAAATGTATAACCAATTTAAAGAAATACGTAGCTGAATAATCCAACATTTCGCTCATTCAACAAAAGGTCCTGGCAAGCTGACCAACGATAACTTAGAGTACGCCGCTCGGTTCTGTACACATTTAGTTTATGGATATGTTGGAATACGAGGCGGCAACTATCAAGTGGAAAGTCTGAATGAAGATCTGGACATTAAGCAACATCAGTTTACTGAAGTAGCGTCTCTTAAAACCAAATATCCAGACTTGAAAGTACTACTAAGCGTAGGAGGAGATCGTGACATTGATGAGAAGCTTCCAAATAAATACTTAGAATTACTAGAAGGACAAGAGCGGCAAAAAGAATTTATCCAGTCCGCTTATTTAATGGTTAAGACCTTCGGTTTTGATGGTCTTGATTTAGCATATCAGTTTCCACGGAACCAGCCATGGAATACGCTCGGAGTGCAAGAAATTGTTGATCTCAAAGCAGAGCTGCACAAGGAACAATTTTCTGCTTTTGTGAGCAGTTTGAACGATGCTTTAAAAACTGAAAAATTTCTGTTTAGTTTGACTGTGCTTCCGAACGTCAACTCCACTTGTAATAACCTAATTTATATTCAATTTGTTTAAAATAATATTTAAGAATTTCTTTATAGGGTACTATAACATTACTCGAATCTGGCGAAGAAGGCGTACCCATCGTTTCTCATACCAATGGTCCTGCTCCGAAAGGCCTATATTACCAGAAAGCTGATGTGGCTGACTATTCGGAGATATGCAACTCTGCGCTACTCTCTAAAGATTTACAGCCAAAAAAAATGACAGCAAGGTTTGGTAACTATCTTTTCGGAGCTCCGACTCCCAACTCTGAAGGTCTCTGGATAAGCTATGATAGTGCGATTCCTCTTGTTACCAAGGCAAGATATGCGAAAAACAATATGGGAGGTGTGGCTATATTCGATCTTGGATTCGATGACTACCAAGAAGCATGTAGTAAGGCTACATTTTCAACATTGCGTCTGATAAGGACAAATTTGATAAGCATGAGTCCAACCTTGAAAGAAATTGGTTTTTCTTAAATACCAATTTTTTAAATAATCAAATTAAAACAATATCTTACATAATAAACTTTTGTCGATTATAAGCTATTGATGAAAATAGCAAATTTATCATTAAATTGTTTTTATTTTATTTTTAGGATTCTAATAACTTTATTCCACATTTTAAATGTGTGTATTGAAACCTGATCAGATGATGTGTTTCGTTATGTCGAGCGGAAAATTCGCTGTGAACCTCAGTCTTTGATTTAGCGCAAATTGATTTGAATATGGCAACAGAAAGATAATTTGCAATTATAATTAAATCAAGAGAGAAAACCATCAAATAGTTACATATATAGAGCACATAAAAACCAGTATCGTACACAAATGTTATCTTCTTCTTCATTTACCTGTTAGTAACTTTTGTTGTTTAATTGATCTTAGGTTAATTTGATCTTACTTAGTTGGTAGCTCGTTTGTGCATTTTGAATAGCAGAACTCTTCTTCAACTTGACAATATGAAACAATAACTTTTGCTTTTGTTTCTTGTGACTTTTTATAAGAGTGCCATAAGTCTTTAAGAAAAGGTAAGTTATTAAATCTGGATTGGAATTAAAAGAATTAGTGCTAAGAACTATAATTTATAAATTAAATACATTTTTTGCTCAAAAAACAAACAATTGTTCCGTGAAATAATTAAAAAAAGGTCCTGGCAGATTGACCAACGAAAACCTAAAGTAGTAGAAAACCAGAAGTATGGAATTAATATCGGCATCATTTGATTATAATGTTTAATTGTAATATAGTTTAATCTCATTTCTTTAATTAGATTTATCTATACTTAATATCAAATCACACATCAATATTTAAAAATTTACACAGAGAATAATAAAATATCTTTCTTTTTTAAAGAATTGTGAAATAAATTTAAATTTGCACAAATGGAAAAGCTACTCTTTGTTTCAGGTGTTTGAAAATACTTATATTGCAAATATATTCCTGCTGTGTATAAACTTACTTAAAACAAAGCAATTTGTTTAATTAAATAACTTTATACCTTGCTTTGTGCTTTTGATATCATAAAATAATCTTTTTTAGCGGTAGGTTTGATTTGTTAACAGATTCAATTTGATTCAAGTTATATTTCTATCTTATAAAATATCTTACGTTAAGACACCGATTTTTGCCATAGAACCGTCTCTTCAAACACTTGCTTTTGCCTTTTTTGCGTTAAGTTTTACATTTGTTATTATTTAAAGTGCAGTTCTGTAAGCAGATAAGTGAACCTTGTTTGCTTAGTTGTATATAATAAGAACAAAGTTCTTGAAGTCGTACATATAAACGCACTAATACAAATTGTTACCACAACAACATCAGCTATTATCAAGTTTTGGCAATACGAGGTACCTAAATATACCCTAAAGCTTTATTGCAATACCTTCTAGATTGATTGGCTGCTGACGCTAATTAAGAGTATATAAACTTTGTGAGATCGTAAATTTCAACTTCTATCATTCTTTGAATTGTTTTAAAATTCAGTTCCCAAAAATCGAAAGCATAAATTAATAACAGCAACGGTTATGTTTCGAGAAAGTCGAGAATGATAATTAAGTCAGTAGCAAAAATAAAACAAAAGATCATATAAATTAACACAAATAATTAGAACCGTGAAACCAAAATAACTTTATTTTAGAATAAGATTGTTCAATATGTTCTTCGAACGAAATCAGTAAATAAATTTAAATAAAATTAAGTCATTGGCTTGATTGATACTAAAAATCCACAATATATTCATAAATCGAAAGTGCTCTTTATTATATTCTGGAATCTATATTGCATGTACATACATATACATATATGTTATGCTAAGTAAAATAAACTTAACGGTTCGGTCCGTACTAAGTAATAACCAGAAAGACTCGATTTGTTCTCACATTATCAAAGATTGTGCTGGATCATTGTCGTCATAAACAAAGCTTGTTTTGCCGGTAAGATGCATTTGTTATTAGATAAAAGTCGTATAGATTTAAATTATCAATTTAGTTCCATTTTGCTTAACCGATACTGCAGTCGCATATCTTAAAGAATATCTCACTTTAAAACACAGACTTTTATCTAAAGTAATCGGTATGAAAGTGCTGGCATTGCTCTTAGTGCTACCATGCATTTGCATGTCAGCCTTAACGTCAGATCCAAGATTAGATCGAAATTTAGTTTGTTATTATAATTCGGCAAGTTCTACACGTGAAGGTGAGTTTTGCATAACCACTTTTGTATTTAATTAAACAATACTTATAATAAATTGTCGTCATAGGTCGAGCCAAATTGTCGAATCAAGACTTAGCTCTTGGTCTTCAGTTCTGTACGCATCTGATATATGGTTATGTGGGAATACGTGGCGACAATTATGAGGCGTATAGTTTGAATGAACAACTGGACATTAAGCAACATCAGTATACTGAGGTGACATCCTTGAAGCGTAAATATCCTCACTTGAAAATTCTCCTAAGTGTGGGTGGTGATTATGACATCGATGAGAAGCATCCAAATAAATACATTGAACTGCTCGAAGGAGGTGAAACTCGGCAGTCAGCCTTTATCCAGACAGCCTACTCGTTGGTCAAGAACTATGGTTTTGATGGTCTTGATTTAGCATATCAGTTCCCAAGGAACAAGCCCAGGAAAGTGCACGGTGCTATCGGATCGGTGTTTAAGAGTTTTAAGAAGTTATTTACTGGTGATTTCGTAGTGGACCCTGATGCGAACAAGCATAAGGAACAATTTTATACAATGGTTCGTGATGTGAAGCAGACACTGTCACTTGGTGACTATATGCTCAGTTTGACAGTACTGCCCAATGTGAACGCCACTTGTAAGCTTAAAAGGATAATTACCATTTTGGCAAAATGACTGTGAAGTTTTTTCTCTCTAGGGTACTTTGATGTTAAACGATTAAACGGCTTGGTTGACTTTGTGAATCTTGCCGCATTTGATTTTCTCACACCAGCACGAAATCCCGAAGAAGCGGACTTTACAGCCCCAATATACTCTGATCCAAGAGAAAACCAAAATCGTTTGGAGCACTATACTATTGATCATCAAAAGCACTATTGGCTAAGTAATGGATTTCCTTCCAATAAGATCAATTTAGGTATAGCTAGCTACGGTAATGCTTGGAAACTAACAGAAGATTCGGGAAATACTGGTACACCCGTCGTAAAAGATACAGATGGCCCTGCTCCTGCAGGTCCTTATTCGAAGAAGCCTGGTCTGCTGAGCTATGCCGAAATATGCTCAATGGTGGCAAATGTAGAGAACAACATATCGAAGGACCCTCAGTCGGTATCAGATCGTGAGAGTTTCGGTAACTACGCATTCCGCCCATCAAAGGGTTCTTCAAATGATGGCATCTGGATTAGCTACGATGATTTGGATACGATCGGCCACAAAGCGAATTATGCAAAGGGTCTTTTGGGTGGCGTAGCTCTATTCGATTTGGGATACGATGACTTTGGTGGATTGTGTTCTGGAGAGAAGTTTCCAATATTACGCACCATAAAATATTATTTTGGAACCGGTGCAATTACTTCAATTCTTCCAAAAAGGCATTAATTCAAAAAAGCTTCTTCTTTATTTTCTACAAAGTTTATATAATAAACCAGCTTTATTGGAAGTCAGTTCAAGATTTTTCTTATTGGGCTTATCTGCCAAGCATTTTTATTATTTTTTTATTCAAGCAATTTTACACTCTGTTGAAGCTGCTCTCTGTAGAAGCTTTTGCTTTCGTCATCAACATAAGCTCAGTTTGTCGCTCGGCATTTTCGTTTTCGATTTCAATTTCAGCTTTAGTTCGATTTCATTTAAACTGTGTTGCGGTCGTGTAACTCCACCGTGTCTATAGAGTATTTTGCTAACAAAAAGCATCATGAACTTGTTGACTTTGTTTTCGCTTGTCGCGTGTCTGTCTGTGACTTCCACATACGCTGCCTCGAAATTGGTTTGCTACTATGATTCAGCTAGCTACATTCGGGAAGGTAAGATACTACACAATATAGTTAGAGTGCGACAATTGCAACCTTGATATTTCAAGAAAGTTGCTCAATACAACCCATTGGAATTAGCACATCAAGTGGCAAACAATACAAAAATAATCCAGTTCAATTTGTGAGCATTATTTCAATAGAACCAGTTTGGTTTTTGTTCTAATTAAAGTATTTTTAGCCGAAATCAAAATAAACAGTATTATGACGTTCAATATTATAATTCTACTGTATTTATATCATTTTTAAATAAGATATGTCCCATTTCGTCAAACAGAATGGATGTTTTATTAAGGAATTATAAAGTTAATTGCATTGTGAATAATTCAGAAAACCTGTTTGTGTTTTAAATTAACAAAATTTAAGCAGAATTATGACGTATTTGTAATTCAAAATACATTAAGAACGTGGCGTAATATATGTGGGATTATTTATGACATTTATTTACAATATTTGCTTATATAATCAAAGGAGTTGTTTCTTCATATTTATCAAATTTACTCCAACAATTCCTGTTTGCTTTTGCTTTTCTATAGCTGTTAAATTGTTGATTAACATATCCATACAAAATTAGCACAGTGAACCAAAGCAAATACACATAATATATGAATATGTTTATAGAATTATGTCAACCTCCTCATGGATGGTCATGAGTTCATAAAACAAGTACACTTCTCAGTATTAATTCATTAATTCAATTAAAAAAGCTTATCACGTAGGCTGCGCCAAGGCAGCCTCGTAGCTTACGATAACTAGACAGGTCTGGAGGTCAGTGGCTTATCATTCGAGCTTTACAAGAGAGCCAGTCCTCTCTTAAATCCAAGCTCGCTCAATGTTGTTGTTGAAAGAAAGGCGATTAGTTCGCAGCATGGCAATCAGAGTAAAGTATTTGATTAAAGGGTCAGATGATATCCAAATGAACTTACCAACAACAGAAAAACGTTTTAAAGACTAATTATTAAGGTAAAAACAATAATTTAACAAGAGCAACAACAGAAACCACGCACTAGAAACCGAAACCTGAGTGTACAACTCTCAGCGAGTCCAACGCGACAACTGCCACAGCAACATTGCTCTGTTGGAGACCAAACAAGTGAATGACTCTGGGACGCCACAAGGCACAGTGGAACAAAATCACAGACATGTGCAACAAAAGTGCACGAACATGATTTATTAATGTTAAAAAATGAGAAGTATAATTGATTGGCAATTGATCTAAATTTATGTTTTAAATAATAAAATAAATAAGTATTTGAAAATATAATGCTACTTTTATGTGCAGTCTCAAACAACTGTGCGCACTTCAAGTAAACGATAAATTTCTCAATATACTTATCATTTCAACAAGTTTGTTTGTTGTTCACTCTCAATTGAGTCACAGCAAGATGATCACAATATCTTGTGGGCAACTGGAGGGGCTAAAGAATCAGTGACAGTGGGGGTCATTTGATTGCAGTCCCATACCATTCTCAGATTGAAAGTGCGGGCCATTTTACACACAATTCATTCTAAATTAAACAACTACGAGTAAATACATGTTTTATTCAATCTGCTGACAATCATATCCGCAGGTCTAGGCAAGATGCTGAATCCAGACTTGGAGATCGCTCTACAATTCTGTACACATTTGGTCTACGGCTATATGGGAGTGCACCACGACAACTATCAGGTGTATAGTTTGAATGAAAATCTCGACATTTATAAACATCAGTTTGATGAGGTTACTTCCATGAAGCGGAAATATCCGCATCTCAAAATACTGCTGAGTGTGGGTGGCGATCATGACATCGATGTGGATCATCCCAACAAGTATATTGAACTGCTCGAGGGTGGCAAGGTGCGTCAGGAAGGTTTCATTAGAACGGCTCATGCTTTGGTCAAGAACTACGGCTTCGATGGCCTGGATCTTGCCTACCAGCTCCCACGCAACAAGCCCAGAAAGGTGCACTCTGGCTTGGGTCAGACTTGGAAGAATTTCAAAAAGTTATTCACAGGCGATTTCATTGTGGACACCAGTGCGGCACTACACAAGGAACAATTCACAGCTTTTGTACGTGACGTCAGGGATTCGCTACGTGCAGATGGATTCTTGCTCAGCTTGACTGTGTTGCCCAATGTCAACTCCACATGTAAGCAAACGATAGCTAAGTGTTCATTACACATTTTAAACTTAACACTGATTCTCTATTAGGGTACTTTGATGTGCCTGCATTGAATAGCCACGTCGACTTTGTCAATCTCGCCGCTTTTGACTTCCTGACCCCCGAACGCAATCCTGAGGAAGCAGACTACACTTCGCCACTGTACGATGCTGGCAATCAGAATCGTCTTCCTCACTACAATGCCGCCTTCCAAGTGGAGCATTGGCTGCAGCAAGGATTCCCCGCCAATAAACTCAACTTGGGTGTTGCCACCTATGGCAATGCTTGGAAACTGTCTGCCGACTCTGGCCTAGAAGGCACTCCCGTTGTGTCACACACCGAGGGTGCTGCGCCAGAGGGATTGCAATCCCAAAAGGCTGGTCGTCTGAGCTATCCCGAGATTTGTGGCAAACTATCGAATCCACAAAATCAATACCTGAAAGGCAATGACTCTCCCTTAAGGCGTGTAAGTGATCCGACCAAGCGTTTTGGCACCTTTGCATTCCGTGCCGTGCAGGAGGGCATTACGGAGGGCATCTGGATCAGCTATGATGACTTGGACACCGCATCCAATAAGGCAGACTATGTGCGTAGCAAAAATCTGGGCGGTGTGGCGTTGTTCGATCTAGGATACGATGACTTCCGTGGACTTTGCACCAATGACAAGTATCCTATACTGCGTGCCATTAAATATCGTTTATAATTTGCATACAAAACTAACTAATGCTTAATAAATTAATACAAATATGTCCATATATTGAGTGATAATTATTTTAATCGCCTATGCACCTTATCAGTTGGAGATTTGCGTGCTTGAACTATGATGCTTTCCGCCGGACTTATCGCAGAGTACTCGTATTTAAATTTGTTTTAAAAATATACAAATATTATTGTAAGACAGCATTGTAGTTGAGCTGCTATTGTCTCACTGAGCATATATGGCTAAGGCTTGTAAATTACCCAAAACGTGGTGATCTCATTGACCTTGACGTCATCTGTCAACAAGTCCGTACTCGGAACCCGCAATTCCGTAGAAATTTCGTTGATAATATGTATAAGGCCCATTACTCGATCTCGTATCTGCGACTGAGCGAAGCTTTGTTGATCACATTTCCATTTCCATTTGAATTCAGTTTCGTTTTGTGTCTCGTTACGTGCGGACGTCTCTAATTGTGATCACCTCGCATCATTTCAGTTTCTCTCTCTCTCTCTCTTTCTCACACACTTCTGTTCTATCTCGCTCTCCGAGTCTCCAACAATGCGCTCTTTGTGGCTCGGCTTGGCGCTCAGTGTGCTGCTCTCAGCACCACTGCAAGTCATTGCCGCTGGTCCGAATTTAATTTGTTATTACGACTCTCGCGGCTTTTTGCGTCAAGGTATTGTTGTGCTCTAAATGCTCTCTCTCACTCTCTCTCGGCAAGTCATCAACTCATCAACTGTTGATGATTCACACAGGTCTGGCGCAGTTTTCGCTCCCCGATCTGGAGCTGGCCTTGCAGTTTTGCACTCACGTGATCTATGGCTACGCTGGCATCCATCCGGACACTTTTGAGATGCAGAGTTTGAATCAACCTTTGGACTATGAACGTCGTCACTTTGCTCAAGTAACAGCCCTTAAGGACAAGTATCCATATGTCAAGTTCTTGTTGAGCGTGGGCGGCGATAGAGACTTGGAGTTTGAGGAGAAGTATATCAAGCTGCTGGAGGCAGGTGCAATGGGCCAGAGGCGATTCATTGACTCGGCCAGGGATATTGTGCGGCGCTTTAACTTCGATGGCCTGGATTTGGCTTTCCAGCTGCCTCGCAATAAGCCACGCAAAGTGCACTCCAGTACGGGAATGGCCTGGAAGAGCTTTAAGAAGTTGTTCACTGGCGATTTCATTGTTGATCCCAATGCGGACACGCACAAAACACAGATGACCGAGTTCGTCAATCAATTAAGCAGCGCTTTGAAAGCAAATGATCTCCTTCTCTCTCTCACGGTTCTGCCCAATGTCAACTCGAGCTGTAAGTCGAGCAGCGAGTTGCCTTAAGCACCCTCTTTAATGCTTTCTTTGTAGGGTATTACGATGCTCCTGCTATTGCCACCAAGGTGGACTTTATCAATCTCGGCACCTTCGACTTTCTCACACCCGCCCGCAATCCCGAGGAGGCAGACTACACTTCTCCGCTCTACGAAATCTTTAGCCAGAATCGCCTGCCCCACTACAATGTCAATTTCCAGATGGAGCATTGGCTGCTCCAGCGCGTCCCTGCCAACAAAATAAACATTGGAGTTGCCAGCTATGGCCGTGCATGGAAACTGACATTGGATTCGGAATCGGTGGAACAACCCGTGGTGTCGAACACTAATGGTGCAGCGCCTGCCGGTCCACAAACCAAAACGGAAGGACTTTTGAACTGGGCTGAGATCTGTCAGCTGCTGCCCAATCCCAACAACGTGAATGGCAAAGGCGCCGCAGCGCCCATTAAGCGTGTATCCGATCCCACGAAACGCTATGGCAGCTTTGCATATCGTGTGGCCGATTCGGACGGAGCACATGGCCTGTGGGTTAGCTACGACGATCCCGAAACGGCGGGCAGCAAGGCACTGTATGTGCAAGCCAAGCGTCTTGGCGGCGTTGCCCTCTTCGATCTGACGCTGGACGATTTCCGTGGCCAATGCACTGGCGATCGTTTCCCCATGCTGCGTGCCATCAAGTATCGACTGCTTACAACTGTCTAGTGCCATGGGCGCCGCTCCAAATGTCAATGAGTGCATGGCTGCCCTGTATCTGTCTCGCTTGCAAATTAATTACAAACTTGTAAACTAAAATGCACCGCAAATTAATTCATTAGGGACATCAGGGACTGCAACTGCTGCTGCTGATTCCGATTCTGGACTCACTCTCGATCTGGGTTTAATTGTATTTGTCTTTGAGTTTGGTTTTGTCTTTGGTTTGGCACCCAGCGGTGCGCCTTTCGGTTATCGCCTTTTAACCATCTTGCTAAAATGGCATTTTGCTTCGTTTTTTCTGTATTTATACCCGGTACCCAAGTGCCACAATTGTATGATATGCCGATAATAAACTAAAATGTTTAGCCAGGCAAAAGAAGACAACTTCGGCATTGTAAAGTTGAGAGCACGACTTTATAGTCAAATATTAAAGGTGCACACTAGAATCTTGAAAATTATTATTAACCAATTTTAGTAACATCTATTGTTATATCCCCTAAATATACTTATGTTTTACCAGGTATCTCACAGTCAAGACGAACAGTAGTTTGTTTGGCTGTTTTTGTCGTTTGCTCGTGGTACTTTGCTTATTTTGCTTTGCAGATTTACAGATTTCGAACTGCGTCGCGTCGGCGCAGCTTTTGCTTGTTTTCGTTTGTATAATTGGCGCTACGTTCGATAGTCGGACTCTGTTGGTACCAAGCTCCATATGCGTAGTTTTTCTCCTTTGGCGCATGTGTGCAGTCTCCAAAGCCGAACACTGACATACCACCCGTGCAAGCAACTGGCCAGCTGAACTGCCTTTCGATTACAAGTGACTACGTGTATGCCAGTAAGAAGGCGATTGTATACCCCTGCCCTGGCCCAGGGCTCTGGGGCTACGAACTGCTGAGCTGCTGGCAACGACACGATGTAAGACAACTAAATTAAGTTATTGTTTCTGCGAAGCTGAGCAATGACAGAGTGAATTTTGTATACTCTGCAAAGAAGACAATATTGAATCTTAATTTATCACAACATGGTATTTACCGCATTATATTTATTTGCTTAGTCGTCCACGTCGTGTCAAATATCGATCTAGTTTATATAAGCTTAATAGTGTGGTAAGTGCATTTGCCCTGCAGCTTCAACTACAGCAAGTTTCTTGGTCTAGTCTCGTTGTTGTTTATCTGCAAATCGTGATCTTATTAAGCAAACTACACTCCAAAATTATTTGCAATTGGCGCAATGCCCTTTGGAATGCAAAATATGCCATTAGTGGTAGCTGCTGCTGCTTCCCAGACCTTAAACTAGCTCACACCCGAATTCACGAGACCCTTAAGGCAAACTTACTTATCTCGAGGCTAACTAGGAGTACGAGTCAAGTACATATGCATGCCTACAACTTGTAAACATGGTATTGTTTTAGCCAGTCTAAGATCTCAGCTGTGTCTGTGCCATATTCCTGTGCAAGTATCACCGATCGTGGCTGCTGCTCCTAGTTGAGCTCGACTCGATTCCGGCTGGCTCCTGGCAGCTTGTCGCCTCATCTAATTAAGCCGCATTGGTCGCTAGTGGGACAACAAGAGATCTTTGCATGATATTTGCTCTGCGATTATTGCCATAGCCTGCCGCAGCCACAGCCGCAGCCACAGCCCCATGCGAATGACAAATATGCTGCTTCAGCCAGGAATTGCACAAGCCACCGCTGCTTTGCTACTGCTGGTGCCTTCTGTGGAAGGCGAGCTGGCTCTACCTCTGGGTCTACCTCTTTAAATAAAGATATTTTCGCCCTCATTACGCTTCGTATCCTTTTGTTTTCTGCATCTCTTTTTTTCGGTGGCCGATGAAGTGTCGCTGATTGCGCGTTGCATTGTTTTGCTTTGTCGATGCTCACGATGACGATAAGAAATCCATGGAGTAACATGGCTTGCAACCAGAAATTGGTCAACTGCGAACTGTTGTCTGCTGACTACAACTGATATATCATATCAGCTGCTGTACTGCCAATATCAATACAGATTTCCATAGAAATTTGCAGGAATATCAACTCAACAACTTCTTGGCTGCAATATTATGTATCTTAATTAATCGGTAAGACACTTAGGGAATACGATTGCCGATTTATCGTAGAATTTTAAAACTAACAACTGTAATTTGAATGGCTTGTCAGACGTTTAAACATAGACAGCTTTAATGAAAAGAACTATCAACATATAACTAGATTAAGACAGATTGCAAAAAAATGAACTGAACTTAATATTAAAACGACTTGAAAACGTATATAAATTTAAGGACGAGCTTTTTATTTCATTTTTGAATATATTCTTTTTGTTCGGAATGTTTCTCACACTCAACGAGTGCTATTGTGCCTTGGCTGTTTCGCTTTGTTATTGTTTTTCTTGCCCTTGGTCTGCATTTTTATTGCTTTGTTAATTTTAAATAAACCACGCGACTTAATGGTATTCGCAGTGCCTTTGTGTGCCGTTCGATGTAGTGCATCGTTAAGTGATCGCAGTCTTGAAGTTCATCATCTGGATACCTTGAATTGAGCTGTACAATTGTCAGCGGGTTGTCACACAACATGATTTAAGCATACTGCCCTGATGACTTACTGCATGTGTCCAGCTTTTTGGCCAAGTGGCGCCAAAAATCAAATCTCACAGGCATCGTGCAGAGAGAGGCCTCGGGATGTCGTTTATAGATTTTTAACGCCCCGATCGTGGTTTCTGACCACAATTATTTTGCCTTTGTTATTGGTGTCTTTTTGTTGTTTGTTGTTCTCGTTTGTTTTATTCATTTGCAAGCGACAATAAAAATGCGCCATAAATGGTGGTTGGGCACAAGTTAAAATTATTGTTGCTAAACGAAATAAACAACTCATAAAATTATGCAACGCCAACAACAACAACTGCCAATATAAAAACAAGCAGTTCAATTTTCAACAACGAAAAGTTTTTTGTTTATTTTTCCACAGATTTTTCACACCAATTAAATTCAATTAGCTGTCGGCAGTGGCTGCGTTACCCTATGATGTGGATTCCTCGACTCGCTCAGGACATAACCGGGCCGACTCCCACTTGGTGTGTACGTGTGTGTCTAGCGCCACTGCGTCATAAAAGGTTAGTTTAAACAAATAAACACGTGGAATGAAGAAACGTGTGCTGCAGTTTATGGATACGAGTAACGTATAAAAAGAATAAAACACATGGACATCTTTGGAGTGTCGAGCACGAACTCGCAATTAGCTTCATAAATTCGATGTCACCTAAAACCCAAACATTGGTCATTTGATTCCAGCATTTTAAATTGATCGGTCGATTAAAGAGAGAGTTTTCAATACTATATCAATTCTTCTCGCTTATACATCAACATATTTTAATATTATATCTATATATATGAAAAATATATTTTGTTTAAGCCACAATTCATTTGCGCCGTGTTACATTTAATACCACTAAGATGCTCCCCCGTACTATGGCATATGTGCAATTTGGATTGCCCTAGACTTGTGGTCACCAAAAGAATGAACATAAACATTTACAACTTTTAATTACCACACTAAAAACGGCACGAACCAGAATACACTATACATACAGTATTTAACACAACAAAACGTGTGAAATTGCTTGAGAGATTAAGAGCAACCATTCGACTGCAACTGAACGACTGGATGATGGAATAGTGAGGATGGGGTGGGTGGATTAAACTGAGGCGGACTGATGACGACGCGCCTAAAACAAACAAATAAACGCCAAGTAAATTGTCCAAGTAACAACGTCGCTGGCGGTACGCTTTGCTCTGGCTTTAATTAAATCGACGGAAAAACAATAAAACTACATGCAACCATCCCGATCCCGATGGATATTGAGTCTGGGTGAAGATTTTATTACACACACTACGACGACCCTGTACAATAACTCAAAAAATACTTGCCCGTGTATCATTAAAATCAAAAATGCTCCACAACATCGACTGCGCCACCCAACGCGTCTGTTTGCGATGTTCGCTTTTGCTTTTGGGACTATCCGGAACCGTTTAGATGTTTAGATGTACAAATAAACACTCGTAAAACGTCGCCTGCCATCAGAGCGGACTGTTTCAATTCCCTGTCTGTCTGTAAACATTTCCAAATCGTACTCGTATGTTGCTATGATAGTATTATATTATTGTGTACCAATATTGCACAAGCGAATGGTCTTTGAACGTCCGTTCAGTCTCTCGGCGGAACTCTACCTAGATGCAGAGCTTTACTTTACTTATTGCATTCGAAAGTAAGAATGATAAACTAATTTTGAAATATTAAAAGATTATTAAAACAAATCATAATTAAATATTGGTTTTAATTAGTCACTTAAAATTAAAAAAAAGAAATATTGATCTGAAGAATATTTGGTTATAAATCTCCTTCAAGATTTGTTAAGAACGTGCAGTTTACACAATAAGCATTGCCTACATGAAAGGCGCCAAATTGATTAGTATTAATTAAATTACTAAAATTAACTTCTTATAACTTATAAAATAAAAATAAAGTATAACTTTGTAATAAATTTTATCACCAATTTAAGTCGAGTATGTTTAAGTAATTAGCCAATTCTAAGGTCTCCTATTACATTGCACACTTCTGATAAATTTAATATTACCTTCCTTGAGGTCATATGTATATGGAAGCCTAACTTTGGTTGGCCTGGGAAAGAGGAAGGATATTGCTGGCGTGTCAATATTTCACGATTATGTCAGTCGCTTGTGTTTGGATCCCTGCGTGGGGTCTTTGGGGACCGATGGGCAAGGGGAATCGGAGCAGTCTTATGAAATTGCGTGCGCACGCGTACAGCGCCAAAACGAATTAAGTCTGATGCACCAGCCACTGATAATTTAATTTTTCAGAGACAACATGGAACTTCTTGGATTGGGAGTTGAATTGGTTGTGGTCCAGTTGCTCTTACTGGCCATGGTCCTTTTGCATTCAATTTATACAACTGTTACACACGCACATCTTATCAACAAACAATTTGACAGTTGGCAGTTCGTTTTGCGAGCAAATGAGAAATATGTGCGTGACACGCAACCAATGATGAGAGATTGTGTTTATGTCAAAGTGTCGAAGTGGTTGTTGCCATCGCTGTTGTCCTCTACATATCATCAATGCAATCTCAGCTGCTGTTAGAAGGTATGCACAATACAAACGTTGAACAATTTATGCAAAAATGAAGCAAACGTCCACCTCATATTGCTCTTCACAGTTACCCTCTCACTGTGTTTACTTTATAATTCTAATGCTCGTCTCCGCTTTTCTCTGCATCTTATCGGCTGTCAAATTTGCCAAATCACGATGACGTATCGCTAAACCACGTTTGACATTCCCGTTTTTCAACATCGGCTAAAAGGGTTGCATACTAATTTCCCTCCGAAATCATCTCAGCTCAGATTTTGCAGCTACCTCCACTGGCTGCGATGACATATGCGATAAAGAATGGAGGAGCGGGTTGGCAGTAGACTGCCGGTATTTAAAAGTAACATTTATCGCATATTTTATATTTCTTTGCCTTTTCGAAATTCACAATCAGTTGCAGATTATCAAAATCATATTAAGGTAAACGTAATGAGATTCATTAAGCTCAAAGTAAACAATTCACAACACTACCAGGGCTGTTTAATACCCTAACATTAAAGCTTTGATTATTTTGCAAACATTCAAATTTAAATCAATCAATTCTGTTTCTCTGATTGCCTGTTTTTTCAGATACTAAAAGAGATTGAAAGATGCTAATAAATTGAGTTGTAGGGTATAGCGAACTCTGCTTATTTTCTGTAATACTTTTCCCCAGCAAACTTTTAATTTGCATTAAAGAGATTACAGCAATCCCCTCTGGCAGCCACAGAGCACAACCCTAACCATCCATCACGCAATAAAAGTTTAAATGTGTGTGTATGTTGGCAAATAGAATTGTCATCGATCAGCTCTGGTGTACAGCTGCCAGAGCGCTCAATTCTATGCAACACATTTACATTTGCACATAGTATACGATAGCACTGACAAATTAAAATGCACAATCAAAAAAAAGAAAAACTCGAACAAAAAATTGACTTGCACAATAGAAATTTCGAAAACTGATGACGAATGTTTTACGAATTAAGATGGATCACTTGGCATGACGGCCACAAAATAAAGAAAACCCACTGTAGTGTTAATAAAAAAAAAACAGAAGAAAAGGATGCAGAACGACAAACAGTGAATACAAGATGTGGAAGCCAAGTGGAGTCTGGATTACAAAACGAGGAGTAGTATTGTCCGATGAAATCGAAACATCTTCGACAACGACGACGACGATGACGACTTTGCCATTTGCTGCAGTCACTAAAAGCGGCGGCATGACACAGCAATTTGGCTACCTATCGTCATGGTCATGTCACTCAGTCTCATTCAATCTCTAACCGAAAAGAGTTTGAATTTCAAATTGAATTGAATCGAAGTAAATGACGTTGAAAACTTACAAGATGTGAACGCAAGTATTGTAAAGGATTTTCACTGGGCTGCCGTTGCTGTTATTGTTATTGTTATTGTTGTGCCGACTTTAATGCCTTAATGGTTAATATCGCGACGTTAACAAAATCGTCTAGTCATGGCGCCACAAGACAAGATGTTTGGCTCCGTTTGCTTCAACGATTTTGCTTAAGATCTCTCTGCAGACACACACACGCAGGATATGAACAGACAATCATTTATAATGTTTAAATTTTTAATAAATATTCCCAGCGCACATGCAGGAAAATTGGGAAATGGAAAATGGGCAAATGCCTAGGGTATGGGGGGTGCACTTTTTAATCTCATTCCATCTCTCTCTGTCTATGCTGGTTTGTGCTTCTGTAATCAGCACAGGAATCTGATACTTGTACAAAAGGCTTTTCTTCGTAAACACACTTCCTGAACTTTGCGAAGCAACAACAACTATGTCATGCACACACACACACACACTCCCACACACATTCACAGAGAATGGAAAATTGTATTGTATGGATTTTGCGCATATTTACACATATGAAAAACATGTTAACCAGAAAATTAATTATAAAATTTTCAAAAACCTTAACAATGTCTACAATATGGCGTTTATTTTACTCAAACAAAAACTTACTCAAATGTTCCATGAATACGGATGCAGGGGTGTTAAAAGGGGTGTGTAAGAGAGCAAATATATGCTGCAAGTGTATGGAGAGTAAAGCAACTTCAATACAGGTTCATTGATTGATATCCAGCATTTTACAAGCTCAACAAAGCACAATGAAATTTGACACATTTTTATGTCATAAATAAAAAAATTGTCTTATTTATTTTTCAGTTATTTCTACCCGAAAAAACCAAAACCAGCATATTACAATATGTTTCTTAAGATAGCAATCTGAGCGTCTGGTTATTGCCTAGCCAAGTCACCCTGTATGGAGCTATGCACAAAATTCATTCTTATAAGACTTCGCCACGTAAAATCATATACATTTCATATCGTACCAGTATATATGTGTGTTATAAGTAAGTACGCACATACATTGTTAAAGGCACAAAACAAAGACCCACAAAGGCCACAGCTATTCCGTTCCAGTAGTCAAAACAGGAGCACAAGCGGAAAAACTGCCCGTAATTCATGCTTTCCATAAGAAATTTAACATTTCTTTTCTTTGGCCCGGTCCCAGCCCTAGCCACTCCAAGGCGAACTCCCACTCTACATGCCAGAGGCTAAGCATGAAGGATAAGGATATGGATATTGTGCTGGAGCTGTGTAGGAGCAGTCACTGCTGCTGCTGGTGCTGGTGCGGGTTCTGCTGCTGTGAAATTAAACACGAGTCTAGTAAAATGTCGGAGGGGGGGGGAAACAGAAACAAGAAACGTGCACAAGTTGTGGTTTTGCCAGGTCCGGAAGAAGAGTCTGATACGATGATGCATGCGCTGCGGCGTAGGCAAATTCACAACCCAAAAATTCTCTCGAAAAGAATTCAAAACGCCCAGAATCCCACGCACAACCGATGGCAACTGTTGCCAATTGCGAGCAATTGACAGCTGTTGTCACCTGTGTCCAGACCTCAGAGGATAAATCACCGAATCTCTGTTCAGTGAACGCACTTAAAAAAATAAAATAAAAATTAACATAATGTGTGGTCTGCTCACATAACGGTAATAATTTTAAAAAGCAACCAAAAAGAAGGGAGGCACTTTGAACATCGCTCTCTGGACACGAACAGCCCGCAGACACTGTAGACACCGTCGACTGCAGCAGGCTGCGAAGATAATGCAAATAAATAACGGATCATATTGCATTCACACAAAATTTATGTTTATTTTTCAGGAAATTATTAAGCATAATCAAAGGTTGCTCTATAAGCAGCTCACCAAAGCGTGTAATGTGCAAGTGACTAAGCTTGGACGACTGAAAAACACCCTAAATATGAGTAGAAGTAAGGTCATGAATGAAATTATATTAAACTTAAGTTAATTTATTATATGTTCAAATAAAGAAATATTTACTGATGTGTACTTCAAATGTAAATGATTAAATGGATATCGTTTTGTAGAAATAAAAACCACAATGATATATATGTCGAGTCTTTCATGCAATCACACTCCTTTCACATACATAAAATAAAGTCTACAGGGTATCAAGATTATGCAAAAAGAAAAAAATATAAAATGAAAAAGAAAACACAAAGACAAGAAAAGTGCTATTGATTGTGTGCTGGCCCGTTTCACGAACTAAAAGTATCGAATTAGCGAAATAATATCAGATGTCCTGCGCAGACAGAGACAGCAATAGAGAGAGAGACAGACACTGAGCGAGACAACTGCTGCGCTTCCACTCGAACAGCCAGACGCTGCTTCTTTATATCTCTGCCTCTCTTTCGCGCTGTTACTGGCTCTGTCTTCAGTTCACACTTGCCATTCTGGTCATGTTATGAGCAGATTGTTGTAATTGCCACGAAAGGAACGTCAGCTGCAAGGACCTCGTAGCTTGCACCAGTTATAAGTACAACGAAGAAATCAAACCGCAATTTCCGCGCCCTCGACATATGTAAGCCTAATTCCAAACTCGTCTACATCGTATTTGTTGCATGTGGCTGCTACATTCATAAGACCCAGACACAAGTAGAGGTCCTTTTTTTGTTACCTTTTAAAGGAACCGCATTGCAAGACTTGTGCGCCTGAGTGCATTAGAATCGCTTTTATTATAAGTAGAATCAGGGTCGTTGCCGCAGCAGATACTCGAGGATTTATGAAATAATGGACGCAAAATATGTTTTTTATACGGCTTTGTTGCCGTTTCCTACTGCGGGCATACTCAGAAATATTTCGGAACAAAAGCTGACACAACACAGTGTAAGCGATTTCGCTGACGCTGAGCGGATTTCGTTACCTCGAATTGCACTGCAATTGAGGAACTGGATCGATGCTATGATCTGAGATTAATAAGTATTTAGACAGATGCACAGTCTGTGTAGACGGCATCTCCACCTTCACTTCTAGATCTTCCCATCTCCTGCTTTGCTAGCTACATACATCATATTCACTTAAGATATACATACTCCTTTCGGCTCGTGTAACTTGCTGACAAGGAACTGTCACCACCAGCGCCGAGCGCACAGCGCCATGCTCTAAAAACTCCTCTTTAAAAGCCTCGCTTGCTCGCCCTCTCTCTCTCTCTCTCTCTCTTTCTGTTTTATTTGCCGGCAATTTCCACACAAATAAGCCGCCAATTTGCCCCCACCAGCATGACAGGCGAACAAGCAGCCGAGCAACAAAACGTCAATGGCCAGACACGTTAACATTGCCCAACAGAAAGAAAGAAGGGTCCATACTGGTACACTCGGTTCGGCAAGGCTCGACTCGGCACTGGTTATAAATCAGTTGCGCGGCTTTTAATAAATTGTAATTGAGTCGCGATTCACGACTGAGGTCATGTGCAGCTGATAGATACGTTTGAATCTTCTTCGGCTTTTGCGCCAAGCTAGGCGATGGCAACTCTTACTCCGACTGCGAATGTGGCTGCGACTGCGACTGCAACTACGACCGCGATTGCGATCGCGTGTGGGAATGCAGACGAGGCAATGTCGATCCTTATGGCTTGGCAACGACCCTAAACAATCCTCTTGTAGTTGTAGTTGCAGTTGTTGTATACATGGCACTTTGCCGGCTGTCGCCACTTAAGCCAAGAGCTGTGCATCTACTCCAGCTCCAGCTACTCCACTCTACCTACCCTACTCGGCTCTACTGGCTCTCTCCTTTCGCATGCTTAAATATCACGTAATGAAAAATGTTTTGTTTGCAATTTTTCTTTTCATTTGTTACCTTCTGCTTCCCTCGCCTGCTGCTGTTGTTGTTTGTGTGTTGAGCAGCAATAAAACTCATTGAACATGAGTTGCTTTTGAGCAACATGAACAATTAATGCAACATATGTTTGTCTGCAGTCGAATCGAGAGAACAAGAAGGAAACAACAACGCACATCTCTCGATCGTTTTTGCAACAACAAATCGAATTAGCTGACTGCCAAATGATGCACAACACGCGAGCAGAGCTTTGCCACAAATCTCTAAAGACACACTCAACGTGCAATACCCTAACTAAGTACGATTAAATATTTTGAGCAATGTACCAATATTTCCATTTGCACTCTATAGTCGTGTTGCTCGAATAGTCCCATCTACCCTTGCCACAACTTAGCAAAAAAATTAATTTCATAACGATGATTAAGCAACACGCCTACCCAACCACAAAAAAAGATCTTGGACAATCTGCAGCTTAGATGCCTCAGTACAATTGCAAACATTCCAAATTGAATGTTGTTGTTTTGTTTTTTCGCATATTTGCCAAAGAAAATCGTACGATCGATTGCGCCGATACGAATTAACCCAATAGCAATAGGGCAGATACCAAGTGCAGTCCCAGTCCCAGATACGAGTCTGAAAAATGATTGTTTTAATTGTGTCTAGGCGGAGGAGCTGGCAATCTTCTTTTTCAACTTCACATTGCGGCTTTAATTGCTTTCCATCTTTTGCTGTATTTGTTTTTTTGGTATCTGATGTTTATGGCTTATCATTTTTCTACTATTCGTTTCCTTATTTGTAATTGATAACAGTGTAACGAGTTGAGCATCCTTGGTGTGTTGTCAATTCGTGCATTTGGTGAGAGAAAACTTGCATTGGAATGCAATTAACACAATGTATGATTGCCACAATTTATGTGTGGGGGACTGACAAGCGTTTGCGGGGAACCCACAATCAACTAAACGTTGCGCGTTGCCAAAAAGAAATTAACGAGAATTAAGCGAACTGCCCACCTAATGCCAGTATCGACGAAGACGACAGGGTATATCTGTCCCTCGTACCCGGCAATCAACAGCATTCCATTTGAATTCAACTTTTTGCAGGACCCAAATCGGGGACGGGACCAAATCAAAAACTCCAAATCAAAACCAATAATAAAGTTAAATCGATAATTGAGGTCAACTTTTGGCCTGTTTGGCATTTTTGACCGCAAGGCCTTTTGCCAAAAAATCACAACATACGTGATCGTTTAACTGTAAATTAAATATAATTTTTCAATAATCATAATTACAATATATAGTTCTGTGCTGTTGTTCTCTCGCTTCGTTTGATTTCATTTTATGCCCAAGTCTTGCATTTAGTTAAAGCTCTCAGCTGATCCCTTAAATCATGCCAGACACATAAATCATTCGACGCTGTCTTTATGGCATCGATAACTGTTTCGAATCGTCAGACCTTTTGACGATTTCCCTTGTCTGCCTTGCATTTAATATGAATTGATCTTGGCCTTTTTATTATTCTTATTCCAAGTTTAGCGCCGATACAACTTAATCTGCGTCTTCTCGTCATTTTGTGTGTTATTATATCAGCTCTATTCTGGCAAACTGTCAAACAAAATATAATCAAGATCCTATTATCGATGATCTATAGTCCTGCAGATGTTAGATATCTATGCAAGAATTTAATTAGAGTACGATTATTTGCCAATTTATGGTTCCACATGTATTATATTTTCACACAGACAATTAAATAACAAATATTTATTTTCTTTCACATAGTCAACTCTGCATCATACTAAATAATATCATGTTGAAAACTTATCAACAACTTACGTAATCCAGGTTTAAATATTTCGCGCTTTAAAGTTTGCCATGGTATTTAATTTTAAGTCTTCAACACCCAAAGATAGTAATTATCTAATTTTATCTCAAGCGCTGTAAGCCTTTAAATGCCATAGATATTAAGGTGCGAGCCATGGAAGTGAAACACATTTATGCTTTATTATTTATGCAATAATAATTTATTATATATTAATTTTAAACTTTTCGCTTTTCGTTATAGTTGCTGTTCTCTACTTGCTTGTATTTCTTTTTCGACAGTTTTGCTGAATTTGTTTTTTATGGTATTTATTGTAACAATTTGTCTGTTGTTGTTTTTATTTTTGTTTTTGTTGCAGCGAGCGATGAATGTAGCACAATAAGTTTTGCATATATTACGTTTCAATATTATGTTCAGTGACTATTGTTATGACTAAAGTTAATGTAATTTTAATGTTATATATATGTAAGATATATATTTATATGGTATATATATTTATAATAGCGTATGAAGCGTTTAAATAGGTATTTAATGTCATTTCTATAACATATTTTAAATGTCGGCCGTTTAAAGTTCAGTTTATCATTTAAGAGCATACAGCATTATATGTAGTATATCATATTGTTTAAGGATTAATGTCTAAGCAAGTGAAATACATTATGATTTAATTTTTTTTGTTTGTGTTATTTAGCTTAATCCGCTGCTATGCTACTGAATAAATTAAAATCTTAGCTTTTAACATTAATGTTCAGCTTACTTCTCAATAATTACTAAGTTTCCCCATTTTAAAACTCTAAAAACCGGCATATAAAATGTAGCAGAACTAAATACACATACAGAGTATTCAGATGTGTGTATATAGTATAAATTAAAAAACTAAGCTAACTATTGAAACGATGCTAAGTTGTGACGTTTGATGTTAAATGCTAGGTATGCCAACTATTTTATTGTAGTAGCCCATGAAGACTGCCTGCCCAGTACTATGAGTTTTAAAAGTCTTTGTATGCCTATGTACAAAATACAAAATACTGGAGACTATTCGTGAATGTACGTAACGTACAACTACGAGTACTCATTCATGCCACTCTCTCTCTCTCTCTTTCTCTCTCTCTCTCTCTCTCTCTCTCTCTCTCTCTCTCTCTCTCTTTCTGTCTGTCTGTTGGTTTTGGAAGTGCTTGCCCCTCATTTTTCCTACGTATGTATGTATTCGTCAAACTGGTCGTCGTCGCACTCGTTTGCAACGATCTGCAGACGCATCCACTTTCAACACACACTATTTCCCTACACTCGAATTATTCATAAGTAGTATATACAAAAGTTTGCTCTAATAATGCCTGGGACTCTGCGTTTTGGTCTGGCCGCGCTCCATTCTCGACATGCCCCTTCATTCACTTGCCATTTTGCAACGTCGCCGCCACTTGGATTGCACTTTGAGATCAAATATCCGTGTCGCCTTTTAGCCACCAGCTCGTCCAATATTGTAGCTTAATTAGCGCTGCCGAAGAGCACTGAATTCTTATAGTATGCCGTAGGCCTCTCTGACAGTGGACTCTTCACATCGCGCTCAGCATTGGCAGCTCGAGTCTTGCGCTCCATCTCCAGCTCTTGTGCTAGCGTTTCTTTAAGATGCAAGAGGAAAAGTAAAAATAAGAGCATCAATTAGTTAATATTACTGAGTACTTTATATTCATAATATTTCCTAATTCCTCCCTTACAGAAGAAAATATATTAAATAATTCCAATTTATGTCGTACTTGATCCGCTAGCAAAAATAAGGCTAATAATATTGTCCCCAAAATTAGGTTACTCTAACACTTATATTATTAGAGATCTTGGTGTTCATACTGACGGACAGACAGACGGACATGGCTATATCTTCTCGGCTGCTGACTCTGATCAAGAATATATATATTTTATGGGGTCGGAGATGCTTCCTTCTGCCGGTTGCAAACATTTTCGATTGGTATCAAATTATAATACCTTTCTACCCGAAGAGTATCATAGGAATTGGCCGACTAGTGTGGCCAGGGAGAAGCAGGCTTGTGCAGTGCAACTTGAATAGACTTTATGCATATTTTTGCGTTGAACTTACCCGAATAATTCTGCCAGAAGGCTCCAGTGGCCATCAGATCGATGCCTGGATAGCTCCAAGGCGCCTTCCCATTGCTGGCAGCCGCAGCAGCTGCAGCGGCCGCAGCGGCGGCCAGACTGCCATCTGCTGCAGCGGCAGCAGCAGCGGCTGCAGCAGCAACAGAGCCAGCACTGGGCGGTTGGTCCTCGCGATCACGACTGGAGCAGCGGGGCTGATTATCTTGAGCACTGTTGATGGGGCGCTGCTGATGCTCCATGGAGCCTTCGTGATCGGAATGTGGCTCGCGCTTGAAGTGGGTGGGAGAATCGGAGCGTGTGGCCGAGCTGGCCGTATGGCCGCTCACATCACAGGAGGCGCCAAGGGACTTCTCGGACTTATCGCTACCGCCATGACTGCCGCCGTCGGTATCTGTTTAACGAGTTAAAGGCAAAACAGAGGGCGCTGTGTTGGTTATCAAAGCGTTGGAGGTGGATAAGCGATAGAGGAGGTTGGGTAGTTGTTAGACATGCGTTTTGGCTCGCTTTGCTATTGTAGTTGCTAATGCTACTATTATTGCTATTGCTCTTGCTTTTGCTTTCAGTTTGTCACTCACCTTTAAGCGCCTCGTTGGCATCGACGCCGCCGCTGGTGCATTTGGCATCCGCTGCGATGCCGGTGCAGAGTTCGGTGTCGCTGCAGCTGACATTGCTGTCATTCGCATTTGAATTGAGTTTGTTGCCGCCTGCTCCTGACCCGCCTCCACTCAACTGCTGCTGATACCGGACGCGTATCTTGCGCTCGCGCCTGAAGCGTTTCTGATAGAGCACTGTAAGGTAGGAAACAATGCAAGAGAAACCTTTAAGTTGTGAACTCAGCCTTATTTGTAATTGTTGTCATAGATTAAATAATGTAATAAAAATTCAACAGGGTTTTCGAATATCTTAAAAACCTAATCTAAAAATGAATGTTAAGAGTAAGTAAACGAATAGCTGGGTACATAGTATATTTTTATTAATAATAAGCAGTCAATGAATTATTTTCAAAATAAAGCACATTCACTTTTCATTTAAATCATTCAAAAATTAGGCACTACTGTCAAGTAACTTTTGAAGCTACTTATCTCCCAATATATAAAATCAAATATATATACAAATCTGACAAGCAATCTCAGACATTTCTCTTTTGATGACTCAAAAATATATATGAAGAGAAAGTTGACTACAGCATATTTCTCTGTCGATTATGTTCACCCAAAACAGTCTTACAATTGCTGCATAGAAATAGGAAATTTAAAAAGATTATAGAGCACTGACAAGACAAAGAAGGAGACAGAGAGAACCAAAATTGGCCACAGACTGGTAACAAAATCGATTGATATTTGGCTCTGCCAAATCAACTGCGCATCCGCATGTGTATGTATGTATGTGAGACTGCATTTGTATTTGTGTATGTATGACTGTGTGTGGGCGCAATTATGCTTAGTTGATCCTGACTGAAAGGCAGTCATCGAATCATAGGCAACTCAGAGCATACTCAATCGAAGCCGATCATCATCAGCATTGAGCGTTGATCAAGTCAGTCGAGCGTGGTGACAGCCGTTTTGAGGGTGGAGCAAATTTATGACTATGGCAATGGCAGATTGAATTTCACTCATCGGGCATCGACTGAGCAATGCAATGTTCTATCAACTCTATGGCACCCACGCTCCCGTTGCAAATGGCCAATTTCTGGCATGTCATACATAATAGAGAGGAGTATGAGGACAAGTTCGAGTACAAACTCTAGATGTTTATCGGCTCGCTTTATTATTAGTCGCAATTAGAAGTCTGTGTTGTGGTTTTTGCATAGTTTCATGCAATTTACTCAACCACAACAACAACTGCAATAACAATCTGGGACGGGCCCCAGCACAGTCCACAATGGACCGACATTTCAACTGATTTATGCGCTGCCCCTGCGAATGCAAAAGCCAATGCGAATACGAATACGAATGCGAATGTGAATGTGAATGTGCATTCAGTGCATTATTTGCGAAAGAGATAGGAAGAGTATGGTTGTAGAGCAACGTCAAGTCCGGTCTTTCAAATTGGCAGACTTATGCGTATGCCCCTTAATTATATACTCGTAACCGGTTGTCATAATAGAAAATGTAGTAAGGAAAGCAAAAAGTGTCTGGCCAAATGGAATTATCACAGAGTACAGAGGAAAAGACTTGTCTATCATCTAGCATACTTTTCTATTGAATCTATGAATTATTTTCATAATTTTCTTGTTGAAAACTGCGCTTGATATAATAACTCCTTCAAAGTAACTATTTGAATAGCCATGATTAATTTTATTTGATTCATTACAACCTGTTTGTGGAGAAGTCAAGAGAAGACAAATCGTGTTCCCGTTTGGAGTTACTCGTACTAGTATTATGTATCTAGTACTAAATATTTATCACTCAATTATTTCAACAATTTGCTTGCTGCAAACTGTGCTGAATATAATTAATTATTTAACGAAAATCTCTGTAGATATATATTAATATTAATATTTTATATTTATTTATTGAAGTTTATGTTTGCAACAACTCGATTCGGTATATAATATTATTATATTGTGAAACGAAATTATTTCAAAGACCTACTTTGCAGGATATTAATATTATTTAAGCAATGAGCAGTGAAACCGGTTTCTACCATTATGTATTATTTAATGCCTTTCTTAGTAATTGGCTAAATGGTTTTCAATTTCAACATAAATGTGTATGAAGCAAAGATCTTCTTGGGCAAACCCACCCCGATATAAGAGCAGAGTTAAGGCAGGGGAAATGCTGACAACCCTTTTAGAGCTTCAGAGTCATCATAAGCATAACAACCAATTAAAAGATTTTTCTGTGTGCTAAATGAAACTTTTGCCGTTGTGTAACCAAAAGCAACTCTCAAGTTCCGCACTCCCTGAACAGACCATAATGCCAAAGAGACACAACATTATTATGTTGTCTTGAGTTTTGTGTAGGGTCGACATTTGCTACTTTTTGCCAATCGTTCGAGTGTAACTAAATAATGAAATGATATTAAATTCATTTGAATTGTGATTTCTGTTGAAAAGGTCCCGCGACAACCAGGCACAAGGCAGCCAGGCAGCCAGTCAGTCGTTCAGTCCACAACAGTCCACAACAGCAGCCTCGGACTTAAAACCCTTTTTAGCCTGGCGACGACCACCAGAGCGCCAACAGAGACACACAGCAAGGAATATGAGGGGGTAGAGAGGAGTTCTGTTGCAAGGGTGGGGCTGTGACTGTGGACATATCAGGTGTCATTGTCATTTGAGTCAGCTTGCATTAAGCGCGCATGATTGGAATTGGCATAGGCACTCATAGAGAACTCTGGACGCTGTCAAGTCGCTGGCTTGTCAAGTGCCAATGGCACAATGGGAATAAGAAACGTTGTTAAACAAATTCCGCTTTCTTATTTTCAATTAAAATCCTCAAATTAAATGATCTTTGTAACTAAACTTACCACGCAATTTGCGCTCGTCGACGAGCTGTCGCTCCAGCGAATCCTTGACCTCGCGCTCTCGCAGCACATCCATCTTGAGCTCAGCTGAGGAGAAAACAAAAAGAAAGGAGCAGCAAATGCGGCATAAGTACTTGTGAAAAGTAATGCTTAAATTCAAGAAAATATTCGAATGAATGAACCATACAAATTAAACTACAATTCGAGCAACTTGCATATATTTTTATACTCAATCAAAATATGTTTGTTTTTAGTAATTAAATTTTTTTAGAATGCGTTTATTTGTCAAAGAATTAAATCGATGAAAGTGGTAAAAAATTGCTTACTTGTGGTCTCATTTATAATACTTAAACTTTATTAATAACTTGTAAACTCACCTTTCTCGTAACTGATCTGTCGCTCCTGCTGCCTGGCATTGTCGGCAGCCACCTTCAGCAAGCTTTGTATGTTCCGCAGCAGCGTTTCCGTGGAACTGGCGGGGACCGCGGCATGTGCATCAATGCCCAGTGGACCAAGAGCAAGGCCACCAGCCAGAGCGGCAGCGGCTGTTGCATCATTGGCCACCAGCAGCGCCTCATTGGGCGTCAAGGCGCCGCCACCGGCCGAAGGCGGACCATTGGCTGCCACAGTGCCAGCAACGGCGCCATTGGCCACAGCGGCAGCAGCAGCTAGCTGAGAGTAGTTGAGCGCACGCTGATGATGCAGTGCAGCGGCAGCAGCTGCCTCAGCAGTGGGCGAGCCATGCTGTGCACCCACACCCAAGTGATGTGCCTGCGCCTGATGATGGTGCGATGCCACCGCTGCATGCTGATGCAAATGGGCAGCGGCGGCGGCGGCAGCAGCGGCAGCGGCCGCCGAACCCGTGGACAGATTATCACGCTCGGTGTCACTCAAGTCTGCAGAAGGCAAAGAAGAAAAACAAGCACAGAAAATCAGTCAGACAATCAGTCAGTCAGTCATTGCGATGGCTATCGTTATCGGTTAAGCAAAGTTTACTGACCGTCATCATCTTTGGCCAAGCAACGTTCATCGACTTCGGATTGGTTCTCATCGCTCAAGTTCTCCTCCTCCTCGTCATCCTCCACACCAATGATGGGACCACCGCCAACGCTGCGACTACGCTCGTCCAGGCTACGTGGATGACGAGGCGATCCGGCTGTCGAGAGACAATCACTGCGCTCGCTGCCGGCATCGCAATTGCTGCCGCCATGGTCCGTATTGCCGCCGGACTTGCTCAGATTCAGCACTGGGCTCTGACGCGTGGGTGAGCCTGTAACAAATACCAATAGATCAGCACTGGACTCCTCACCAACATCCCGATCACGCTTACAATTGTGCGAACTAAGATCCCGTGGCTTGGAATCGCGTTCGCTGATCACACTGCCGCCTCGATCCCCGCCGCCAACACATATGGCCTGCTGACGCTCATCCGTGCGCTCCTCGCGTAGGCGTTCCAAATGCTTAACTATATCCTCATAGGCAGCACGGCAATTCTCCCAGATGCCGGAGCGCGCCAGTGCATCCATATTGGCCGCCGACATGCCAGCGTTTTGAGCAGCTGCCTTCAGCATTTGACTCTCGGGACGCGCATGGAGACCGTGTGGCGGCATGCCAGGTGACATCAATGCCGCCGCACCTGGATGATGGGCATTCATCTGCATGAATGCCATGTGGTTGATGGGCGGCGGATTATAGCCATTCGCCAGCAGCGGTGACTTCTCCAGCCGATTCATATCTGCAACAGCAAAATTGAAGGCTGCTTGAGATTGAATTTGCGTAATAAATTAATTGGGCAAGCAAATATGTGGACACATTTAAAATTAGCATCAGCTAATTCTGAAATATATAAACATGCCTTATCATTAATGTTTAATTTGAAATCATCATGAGCAGTGAAGAGTAGATGACAGATGGATATAACCATAACTCTAAGGACTCTAAGGTATTGCAATCCGTAAGTTGTGGACTCTAAGGTACAGAGTATGAGAATCGTGTAGAGATGTTATTATATAGAATTAATATTTTCGAATATTACAAATACATTTCTGCCGATTGTTTATCGAATTAACTTTTATACTATTTAGTAGTTTTAGCTTTAATGCCGAGAAATATTAAATGCAATAAAGCAATAAATATTAACAAAAGTATGCACACTACAATATGGCGAATATACAAACCTAGCATTTCTGCCGATTGTTTATCGAATTAACTTTTATACTATTTAGTAGTTTTAGCTTTAATGCCGAGAAATATTAAATGCAATAAAGCAATAAATATTAACAAAAGTATGCACACTACAATATGGCGAATATACAAACCTAGCATAATTATAATATTGAATTGGCAGCTCGAATTGTATACAAAACATGGAATTTTCGCAATTGTGAAATAAGCAGACAATTTTATTGTTCATTTTATATGATATGGCTTAATGCCATCAATATATTAATGTACACGTGTGCGTATGTGTGTGTGTGTGTGTGTGTGGCGCATACATTGTCTGCACGCCCAGACTAAACACAACAACTAAAATAACAACAGCCCGAACAGCAAGGAAAACACTCACATGCCATTGATACAATTGTATGTTAGTACACCTATATTTACGGCAACCTTGTGTTTACATTGCTACGCACATACAATATTTTCTTAAATACAAATGCACACGCATACAATGCATCTTCTTCTTCTGGTAGGCAATTTGTGTGCCATTAAATGGATAGCATTGCATAATTAGTTAAAAAGACAAGCCGCTTTAAAGGCGCTGACGATTGGGCTTTTAAAACTCAAACTTGTTGAATTCGACTGCAATTAACGCAGCAGTTGCAGTTGCATCTGCTAGGACCCACTGCTCTATTGGATAATAGTGCAATATCACTCAAAAATCAACGCCCCATATTTCAATCAGAATATCTGTGAATGACTTGGCAATTGTGGTTGGATGGATCTTCACAGCGATGACTAAAGAGGCGCCGGCGGCGCATCGTTCTTAAGAAACTGAGCGTTGGAATGATTTTAAATATTGCTGCCTTGACTGTTTTGGGAGGAGCGGGGAAAACATTAATAGAAAAGGGCGTGGTCGTGGTTGTCAGTGGTGCCTCAGGAAATCATAGAGCAACAATATGTAAAAATCAATCAATTGTGTGAACGTTACTTTTGTACTGCAAGTACAGCAAGACAGAGAGACAGATAGATGCTGTATCTCAAAGTACTTATGATAATTATAATGGCAGATACAGATACAGATGGAGGCGAAGAAATCATGTAGCAGCATCAGTCATAAGTTTGCTGTTCGTTTGTAGCTCTTAAATGCGATTTCCTGTACAAATCACATGGCTGCGGTTGCGACTCGAAAGCGTTTTTCGCTTTGATTGCCTTGCCTTCGTCGTCTCTGCCTTGGACAAATGGGCATTTATCTGGGCTGGGAACTGGAAAACATGGCAGTTGCCACTTGGCAGTTTGGGAACGTGCAGCGGCCTGCAACAATTGAGCATTGTGTATCTGTATCCGTTCGCCCAAGTTGTAATCAAGGCATCAACAAATCACAAAAATTTTTATTCGGCATTTGCGATTTTCAATTGGCCGCACGAGTTGTGAGCGATAATAAAACGGATTCCAGCCCCAAGAGCAACTTTTGTTGGCAGCACAATCTCAAATGGTTTCATTACCATTTCAATTGCGTTGCTTGGTGATCAGTTTGGATCGTGGTTCCGATCATGGCCGACAGCAACAATAATTGCTATCTGAGAATGCAGCACGGAATGAAATGTAGAACAAGAAAGCACCTTATGTCCAAGAAGTACTTACCACTTATATGACCATTCTCGTAGGCATAGTCACCGTTGTCCAGGCGATGCTTCTTCAGCTGCGGATGCTGCGTAAGATGCGTGGGCGGCAGTGAGAGGCCAACTGGGCCACGTTTGGGCGGTCTACCCGGTCTGGAACTGCGGAATTGCAGAGAGTTACTGTTGGGTTGAAAGCAATGACAATTGGCTTGGTATCAGTATAAAGATGCTAAAGCACAATGAGCAAACACCAGAGGTACAGGTGGAGCAGATGGATGTAATTATTAAATATTAGTATTATTATTATGATGGGGTTTGACTAGATTGTGCTTTGTTCAAACGAAAAAAAATGTTGATTTGCAATCAATGATTGTAGTACGAGCAACTGAGAGTTCCTAAGAGCGTTTTATACGAGTATATTTTCAAATTGTTTCTGCACAGATTACCACTGTTTTCCTACACTTCATACACATTAATTTATCTTGTGAACTTTTAGTTATAATTGCAAAATCTCTCACCGCCAATTATTAGTTGAATAAATATTTTTATTTCTACGGCTTTATTTATTTCTCTTCCATCTCGCTTATTGATGTAATACTCATTTATTTAAACTTGAACTTGTCCATAATTTAATTTCATCATTAAGCCAGCAGACTTCCCGCTGATTTCATCGTAAAATGTGCTACCATTTTAATTATCTGCTATAAAAACTAAACAACAAAAACAATAAAAAATAAAAGTAAAAAGTCTCTTAACAGTCGAGATATTCCAACTAACTATTTTTCCAGTAATTTATGCCCGCAAATGCTCGTATTTGATTTTCAAATATTTTTCTAAAGTCTTAAACAAATACTTAATGTGTACGAGTATGTACAGATTGTAGTACTAGTAGTTAGTTAGGCAAAGACATAAACAAGTTTGCACAGCGGGCAGTTATGACAAACAAGAGAGATGCAGATAAAGATACAAATACAAAGGCTACGTTTGCCGCAAATACTCGGGAAACTGAACCAGATGCAAATAGAGGCAGCAACGTTAGATGACTCAATGTCGCAATCAGGGATGGGTTCGTGACACGAAAAGCTAATTAATAAATATCTCATTCAGATAAGGAAATAACCATATAACGGTTTAAAAGTTTTGTATTTGATTGTAGGAAAAAATAACTGCGACTCGTGGTGTAACAAAACTAATCGACACGAGACCATAACTCGTTCCAAATAGTCCAAACTCCGCTGGGGCGCCACAGCAGACAATTAAAAAACTAAACAAATTAAAGGAAAAAAGAAAAACTCTTAATGTTTGTTGCTGGCAAACAGTGGGGCAAATAAACACAGTTAACACAGGTAGCATTTGTGGACACAGATTGAACAATTTATAATTGTGCGTGGGCTCGCTCTATATATATATCTCTCTCTCTCCGTCTCTGTCGCTCTTGTGAAGTAATTGCAAATATTTGCAGCTATTTCAACAATAAATATTTGCATGTAAAAGCCCAGTTGAGATTTAATTGTGCAGCTTGCTTTAATGACAACACAAAAGCAATTTGTGGACTTGGCCCGCGGGTCATGTAAAGAGAGCAGCAGCCCCAAGGCAAGCCAATTCAATGATGAATCATGGCCAAAAGTAAAAACAAAAGCAAAAGTGTTTTTTATTTTCGTTTGATTGTTGTTTTAACTTTTATTTAGCGAAAGTGTTTTGGGGCCTAATCGGAAGACCGTAGCCATCTATGACGTGCAAAACAAGCCCGTGTTTGTGTCAGTCAGTCAACTTAATGAATTTATGATGGAAGCGAGTGGGTGCGAGTGGGGGGTCGTAGCAACTACAATCAACAATCACACACTCTTCTTGACTCTTGTTGTTAACAGGGCCACCGATAAGCCAACTGCCTCGTGGCCACTTTCATTGGAAAAGTTCTGTCGTGCCACTGTCATCAACACTGGCAGAATGTCTTTGAGTGTGTTTGAGTTTGGCCAGAAAGCAGCTTTCCCTGGAACATGTCAGCGTATGTATGTAAATATGCATTATGGATAAGATTACATAATTTGCACATTAAATAGGTCAAAGAATTTGCCAGTAATTGATTACAAGTGTCATCCTATTATAATCATATTGTGCGCACTTGCTTACTCCAATAGATTTATCACTAAGCACGGTAAAATAAAGCATTTTTAATAAAAGAAAAGTGCATTAAGATTGTGTAATGTATTCAAAAATTGAATATTTTTGAGATGAATTTATTTGCAATTTTGGAATTATTTTAAAAATAAAAAATTTAGTGTATTTTGACATTTCATTCATATATTTTAGAGTTCAACTAAAAAATGTTTTAAAATAATTAATTTAATGAGAACTAGTACGTCAATTCTTAGTTTGGCATTCTCAAAAAGTGAAAGCTCCCTAACTCATGTAAAGACAGCAGTCATGGCTACCACCTTATACCTATCTACAGGGTATCTATTGAGCCAAAAACTTTTGGTGCACCTCTTGTCGATGGCCAACAGATTTGGTGCAATTTCACTGCAGTGACGGACTCAACACAGAGCTGACATGTTTGTAAAAACAAACGTTTAGTCTGAAGCAAACAGCAAACGCAAAAAAATCAAGCATCGGCTTGTTGCAAACCGGTTCAATGTTTGGAGCTACTTGCCACATGCAACATCAAGAGCAGCAGCAACAATTTTGAATGCTTGCCATCCAGAGCTGTGAACCAGTTTGCAGCTGTGTGTCTGCTTGCGAATATATTCGTACTCGTAGTGTCAATAATCAAGGGATAGTCGAGCTGTTAATTAGCAAAATGAATGTGGCACTGTCCGAGTCCACCAGGCTAACCAAAATATGCGCCAGCCAGTTGCTTGCATAAATCATAAGCATAGCTCAAGTTGGGAATTGCAATTGGCAATTGGCAATCGGCAATCGGCAATTCGAATTGCAAGGCGTTGCCAACATTTGTCAGCGCTTTCCTAGCTGCGGCTCCAGGCCGTAGATAGAAAGGGAATGCGGATTCAAATCTGGATCTCAGGCTCCTTGAGCTCGGCCTTGCCTATATTTGTGCATTTGTCGCTTTCGAATTGGCAAATCAATTAAGTTTATGGCCACGTTGCCACCTTAGACTTGAGCAATTGATTGCAGCCCCCGGCAATTAACTGCCAGCGAAATTTCCATATTTGAATTTGAATTATGCAATGCAAAGTCGAGACGGAGAGTTGAGCTTAATTGAATCTACAACTTGCTAACTGCAAACTGATTTTTTTTTTTTGTTTTTTTAACTCGATTGCATGCCATTTGTCTATTATCTCAAACAGCTTTGCCTTTGAACCCAGGCCAGCTTGCATTTTTCCCAGAAGAAGCCAGAAGCCGACTCTGCTCGTCTCGAATTTCCTCAGATAGTTCACAGAAAAACTGCTCAGTTGAGTTGAGTCGACTCGAATCGATACCAAATGCATTGGCCAACTTACGATTCATTGTAAATGGACATGCAAATTCACAAATGACATGACACACATAGCTCATGCGAAGGGGAAGATACTGCATTCATACTTAATGCTAATTGTGGGCTTGAGCTCAGTGAATTGTGGCCAAGAGAGAGGGAGGGAGAACCGCACGCTAAGAGCTTCGAGTTGTGGCCAATTGCCAGTTATCAACATATCATTCAAATGAGAAATACTTGTAAATTTCAACTAGGCTTGGCAGAGAAAGCTTCTGCTTACAGTTAGAAAAGTCATAATTACACAGAGTGCAAATATTTTGCATTTAATTCATTATTACAATGCATTTAATGTAGTGCTGCTCCGACTGACTAATTAGCATTTAAAAGTTTGTAAGAACTTCGCCGCCAAGTGCTACAATGCGTGTGTTTGTTCACTTGGAAGAAGAATTGGACTCGGATATATAAAAGCTATGCCTCGCAAATGTAGTATCAAAAGTTGTCTGATATTTGTATATGCTTGTTTCTGTATTACATTTGATGTTCAGTCGAGTCCCTCCATAACATCTGCTGGTGGCAATAAAGGCAAATACCTTTAGGTCTCTGTTGCTCAACGAACTCCCACTCTGCTGGCCATGTCAATGAGAACAAACAAAACTACTTCAATACTCGTACCAGATAAAATTGCAGCAACTAATTAGGGATTTCGGGTGGCATTTGCAGGGTTGGGCAACCATTTTCAAAGTCTTTATCTTACTCTCGCTGCCACATAAGTACTATGGAGAGACTATTGCGCATACTACAAGTATATGCGAGTACTCGAACTGCTGTTCGTACTCCTACTCTAACTCATAGCTGCTGGTTTCAATTGGCGTGCTAATAACTCATTTAGTTCGCATACTAAATTACAAACATGCTATGCCGCCGTCGACGTCGTCGTCATCGTCGGGCGTTGTGTGTTGTTGTTGTTGTTGTGTGTGTTTCTTGCACTTAACTCGTCCCACTTGCAACTTGCAAACTTGCCTGAGAGTGAGATGCTGAGAGAATGCAGGCCCAACATTTTCCTTTATGTTTCTTTAGATTTTAGTTTTTGGTGGCTCTATAATTAATTATTATAAAAATAAATTGATCTATTGTTGCTTCACTTATAGTTTTTAAAACAATGTTGCTTTTGTTATTTGGTTACACTCAATTAAGTCGCATTTGCAAAATGCAAATCGCAACAACTGCTCGACCACCAACTGAAACTCACACCTCACAGACCGCGAAACGGTAAAAAATTAATCAATTTATTAATTTAGAAATTCGACTTATTTAAAGTTGTAAATTAATTGCATACCCTTGCAAGTAGCCATTAACATATAATTGTGTCACGAAATGTAAGTATGATGATATTCGTCTGTCCGTCTGCCTTCTCTCTCAATTTTGATATTACAGGTGTGAAACTTGATAGAGCTGGTACTAATTATTGTATCTAACTAGTATGTGAAAGCGATACGGATCGTATTGAAATTATAGTAATAAAAGCATTAATTTGAATACACATAAATGAATTTTAACAAATCTAGCTGCCTTTAGAAATTGATATTTGTTGCAATAGATTTTGTGATCATTTTAAAGCACTGTGTATTGTTTTTTTCGCAGCGAAAGACAAGTAGCTTGAGCTGTTTTGTTATTTCGCTTCATCAAATTGAATTGAAATTAATTTGTGTCGGTTTTTGTTTGTGGGAGTTTAATTGCACAGCTCTGTTGCATATTTCGACGTGAACTACTCCAGTTTAATAGAAAGGTGTGGCCACCAGAGACCACCAGCCACAACACACTTTGCATCCATTCGATACTGTGCCTCGTTGTCGATGCTGAGTCTTTTGTGGAGTTGCCGCACAAGCTCTAAACGGCATTTTAGTCAGAGAGGTAATCAACTATCAACTGAAATCAAATTCAATTTGCCAGATCAATTGACTGATGGAACTGACAAACTAACAGACAGACTGACTGATTGACTGATTGAATGACTTAATGTGCAAACCATAAAATTGAAGTTGTCATTTGAAGAAGCCTAAACAAAAAGGCAAAAACAAATATAATAAAAAATTATTGCAAAGTAACAAAAACGGACGAGCTCAAGAGTGTTTTAAGAGTGGAAAACAAAACGAAAGTATAAAATACACTACATTGATGGACTTTGATGATTTTGATAATGCTGCGACTTGACCCACTTTGTTGTGTTTGTTTTGCAGTTATCCTTATTTAAAACACATTAACATGCTCTATTTGCTTTAATTTGACGGTCCTAAAACTTCCGCCTGTCTGTCTGATCGTCCGTCCGTCCGTCCGTCTGTCTGTCTGTCCGTGTATTGGGCTTGGCCCCGGCTAAAGTAAATAATTTAATAACAAATTCGTTTTCGCTCTAAAAACTCTCAAGTGCACATACACACACACAGAAATTAACATTGGTACATCTCTTGTGCGATCGATTTTGGATATCAACAAATTGCCATAGTTTTTTTATTATACTTGTGTGTTTACCTTTCTGGCGGCTTGATCGATAGGCATCTGCAATTAAAAAGAGAAGAACAAGAGACAAGTGAAGTATCGTATCGTACTATAAAAAACAATTGTTAAACGTTGTGTGTAAGCGTCGACAACGACAACAAAAAGAATACAACAAATAACAACAACAGCAGCAAAACAAAAAAAAAAAAAAACATACAAAAAAAATAATAAGAAGAAGAAACAGGGGACACGAAAAATGTTTCATTTATGAGCGAACACGACGTTGCGTCGGGGCAAGCGGGTGTGAAAATGCAAACGCCTTTACCCCTTGGCCGACCCTTTGCAATAGCAAAAACAGCAACAACAACAAATACACACACATTGTAATTATCCGAGGTCCCAGAGAGTGCACGCAGTGGGGTGCAACTGGCCCCGGCCTTGTTCCCGTTACGGGTCCCAAAACCAGACGGACAGGCCTATAAAACTGCCAACTGCCTTTAGCGGTTTCCAGCTCACATTTTGGCTTTAACCCTTTATCGCTCGCTTCTCTTATTTTCATTTCTTTTCCTTTTGTTCTTCGTTTTATTTTCTCGCTTTTCGGACTCTGTCAGCGCTCAATTCCTCTCTACATGCTTCAATTTTGCACAAGTCTTTTGCCAGCTAATAATAGGTTTAACCGCATTTTTAACTGTTCTTCAATTGGTTGGACGCACTCTGGCCTAAGCCGGCACGGCACAGCTCGCCCTGTGCCTGCGCCTGTGCCAGCGCCTTGGACTGGGTCTGTGTCCGGCCTCGCCAGAGACTGGGACTGGGACTGGGACTGGGACTGGCAACTTGAGAATAGCGCATGTGCACACATTGGAGCACTATTTCCATAATTAACTAGATGGTTTTTCATTGCATTTATGTGTGTGGTTCATTCAGTGGTTCGGTCTTTTGCCCCTTCTCATGGCCACGGGGCGACCTCCTTCCCCACTGGCGAATTTCAGCAAACTCAATTACCATATGCCGCTTACATATATGAAAACCCACAAACTACAATAAATATTTCGGACTACGATTTATTACTAGTAAAATCGATATGTTTAGAGAGGCGGTCAATGCCTCAAAAGTTAATAACAATTTAAAGTTATTGTATAATAATTTTAAATATATTGCAATACATTAGATTTTATGATGCTTTTCTCTTTTCAATTCATATTGGTTAGTCTGCATTGCTGGCTAAAGATTTTTAAAACTATTTTCATATATCTTAAGTTAATAAATTATAAAAATATTAATTCGTGAAAAGCTTACACAATCCCTGATCAGCTACTCTTCTTTAAAAACTTTATACAATTTATAGCTGTCATAAAAATAATTATATTTGCAAAGCACTATACAATTCCTAAAAATTTAAATAAAGGAGAAGCTTCTTTGGTCTTCAGAAGTATAGTCAAGTCAAGTGGCTCACTCGACCTGTTTTATGTCTGGTTAATTTTAGCAAATTCATATCAAAGTTTAAACAAATGTTTTTCAAATTAAATTTGTTTATTGCTTTCATTAAAAGTGTAATTATTAAGCAAGTTAGAATGAAACTATTCGTTGTATCAGAACTTCTACATATGAATTTAACAATATTATAGATTTATAAAATAGCGGATGTAATTGCCATAAAATATGTAAAATAAATTCGCTTAGGTTCAGTTTGAATTTCTCTACCTTTTCTACCTTTAGCACTATTTAAATAGGCAATTACCTTTTAATTAATAATAATTAAAAGTCGCAGCCATTTTTCTACTTATTATATTTTAGTTACAGTTTTCCAATTGAAATTAATCATGTTATGCTAAATGTATGGCCATGGCTGTACTTGACGATTATTTGCTGCAGCTGCAACTGTGCAACTGCAACTGCAACTGTGGCACGGAAATGAGTTGACAGCGCACCGCACACGTCGTCCATTTAAGCAACAACAACAACAAAAGCTGACTCAAACTGTTGGCCAACTATTGTTAGAATCGCTCACAAATTTACGCAGCACAAATGGGCATAGTTACCCATAGTTAGCATTGGGGGTGGGGAGTGGCAAATGGGGGTGTGGGGGCGGCAGTTACGTTTGCATTGCGTATTTCCGCCAAATGTCAACAGAGAGCAAAGTTTTTTGATTAGTTGCGCAAGAACGAATCGATTTCAATATCGACTCCAGAGACTGCAGAGTCGATGGCAAACTATTTGCACAGCAAGTGCGTTTAGCTGAGAGCTGAGAGGCGTGGCGGAGAGAGGGGCAGTGCAGTTGGGGCCTCACGCAATGGGCCGGGCCAAAAGGAAAAAGGAAACAGGAAATGAGCAAAATTTTCACAACTGCAAATGCAAGTGCGAGTGCAATTGTGATGGAGAAAGTGGCGGGGAGAATGAAGGCATCATAAGCGTACCTGGCAGTGGTGCAGTCCCTGTAGAGCACATCAAAGTCCTTGCAGCAGAGCAGCTTGCAGCGATTGACGCCCGGCTGTATGGCGCCGAGGCCACGCAATATGCGCACCTGCTCCACATTGCACACCAATGGCACAATATCCAAACGCTTCAGTTTCGTATAGACCGTGTGCAGGCCACCAACGAGATGCTTGAGGAAGAGCTCAAAGGCCTGCGGCAGACACAACATTGTCTCATTGCTGATGATGAAGGCGGCCACCTTTTGGCCACGATACTCGACCAATTTGCACTCATTGGCACTCGGATCCGAGGTGGAGATGGGTGGCGGCGAGTTGTATGAACGCGGTGGCACATGATGATGGGCCGCTGCCATCAGTTCGAGCGGCGAGGCATGATGCATCATCTGCAGTGAGTTGAGCAATCCCAGCGAGTGCGGCGGCAAGCCATGTGGCATGCGTGGCGCCAATCCTGTGGGCAATGCGCCTGCCACATGCGGCGGCGGACTGAGCTGATGATGTTGTTGCTGCTGCTGCTGTTGTTGCTGCTGTTGCTGTGCCATTTGGACCATCATCGATTGATTCAAGGAGCTCACCGGGCTGACGGCACTGCCATGCCTGGTCGGACTACTCGCTGGCGAGCAGCTGGAGCCGCGTCCATTGCCCGTATGTGAGCTGCGTCCATTGGGCCGATCGTCGCCGGCTCCACGTGAGCTGTTGCTGCCGTCGCGACCGCCATTCTGTTGCTGATGTTGCTGCTGCTGTTGCTGTTGTTGCTGCTGCTGCTGCTGTTGTTGCTGCTGCTGTTGCTGTTGCTGCTGTTGTTGCTGTGCTGCGGCTGCTGCTGCGGCGGCTGCTGCTGCTGCCTGCTGCTGCTGCTGGTGATGCATCAGCATTGCTGTCGTATTCATGTTGCTGCTGACCAGAAGCTTGTGGGCACTAATGTTGTTGCAGTTGTAGCTGCTTTGATTGCTGTAATTGTTATTGATTGCTGTTGTATTATTGTTGTTGATATTCATTAACTGTTGTTGTTCATCGGACTCGAGTTGTAGTTGTTGTTGTTGTTGTTGTTGTTGCTGTTGTTTTTGTTGCAGGTGTTGCTGTTGTTGCGATTCACTGTATTCACTTGTAACGGATTGGCTAATGGCATTGACAGAATCCATGCCTCGTCATTGGTTCAACAAATTCGATAGTTGTGTTTCTCTTACTCTATCTCTCTTTGATTATTATTTATGTTGTTGTATGCTTAATAACGCACTAATTTCGTGTTTCGAGCTTACTAAAAAAAAAAGAATAAACGCATGCTATATATAATTAATGAACTCTTAATTCATTTTTAATGATTTATTCAAATTAAAAAACCTTTCAAACTTCAAATCTAATGAACTGCCACAGCATGTAGCATCTACAGTCGAACTTCTCTAACGTGAGACTTTCGCACATCGCACTTAATATGAAAAGAGCCGAAATGGCAGAGACATTTTGTATCATTTATTTAATTCCTCGAGTTTCTAATTCTAAAATTTATATTTTTCCAGCTATGTAATTAAATTTATGTTAAATGAATTAGCAACTATATTATTGTCTGCAAAACTATTAATTAATATTACTGAAATTATTACCAATAATTACTGCCTTTTTCTGCCAACCTAAGAATTCTACCAAGAGCATATCAGTCTTTAGTTAAATGCATACAATTTGATTTTAAATAGGTTTTTAATTTTGCTTTTTTATTACAACTCCTATTTTATACTATAAATATTGGCATTAAAGTTTTTTAGTTTATGCTAAAGATAAACTAAAAACCTTTTTTAGCATTCAGTTATCCATCATAATTTTGTTTTCCAATTGGAATTTATTATTTGTGTTTTTATTCAATTTAATTTCGATTCAAGTCATTCTGTTGTTGTGCGGGAATTTACCTTTTTTACAATAATTATTAACGATTAGAACAATTAGATTTGCTTTGATTGCATGTGGCACTCGCGGACGTTGTTTGTATTTGATAATTTGTATGTTGATAGTTTAATTGAACATTCTCCAATTGCATTCGCAATCCAACTGAATTCTAGATGCGTTTCCAAACCATTTTCAATTGAATAGTCGCATCATATTTTCACAAATCAGATCACGAGGCGGCACCGATTGGGCGCGCGAGAGAGACGACGTAACGTAACGTAACGCAAAGTGACTTGACGTAACGCTAAAGCGAAACTCGTTACCGTGCCGACGGCGTGTCACTGAGCTTATGGGGCAGCAAGCAATTTTGCTGCTGGGGCAAACGAGAATCGCACACGAGAGGACGACGACGACGACGGACGACGACTGAGACGAGACTCCAAGAAATCAAGGAAACGAATTGCATTCGAATGGGAATCGTCACTCACTCGCACACCCGCCCATGCACAAAGACACATCGATTGCTATTGCTGCTGAATGAGCGAGTGAGAGAGCGAGCGCATAGCATACAGCACACAGTCATACACACGATAGTACACATACACATGCACATACACTCAATACGAATGTTATTTTTTTAAGCCACCCACACCACGACACACTGACGCTCCGCTTTATATACCGAGGTACATTTTCGTCAACGATGTCACGAGAGTCAAAATTGGAAATGCGCGCGCAAAAATTTTATTGCATTACCTTCGCTTACGAATGACAAATTCGTAATGAAAGGCGAACCAAATGTGTTTCGTTTCGTTGCCAGTTTCCAGAGTTCGAGCCTTGCCTCGGCGTCTGCTGCGGCAGCCAGCCAGCAGTAGTAGTGGAGGCAGCAGCCCCCATCTACATTACAAATACATGCATACACACGTATTGTATGCTTAAGTGTGGCTGTGTGTATGTCCGATTGTGCAAAACCCGAACCGATATGTATCCGATTGTGCTGCCGTTTGAATTATACACCAATACAACCAAAAAGTGGGAGTGGTATACAATTGCTACCTCTGACTGTGTGCGCGTGTATGTGTGAGTGTGAGTCTTAGACTGTCTGCCCTGTGTGTTAGCATCCCCGAAAACACAATGACAAACGTAAAATACAAACAAAAACAAACACAAATGAAATGAAACACAGAAGCAGAACAGACAGAACGAGAACGATGGTTGAGACGGAAGAAAAACGTCAGCAGCAGCACTCACACAGCCAGCATTCATACTTGCACATACACACAGAACGCTCTCTCTCTCATACTTTCCGGAATAACAGCGCCGACGTAGACGTCGACGTCGTCGTCGCTGTGGCCGCCCTATACAATACAGTTACATTCGTTTTATTTATTTTTTCATTTCGTTTGTTGGCTTGGCGTTTTTTGATTGCGACGATTTCATTTCATTTGCGTTTCAGTTTCATTTCGTTTCAGACAACGCTGCGCACTCTCTCGCTCTGTCACTCTCATACTCACTCTGCCTCGTTCTTGCGCTTATTGCGCTACGAGCATCGCACACGCTTACACATTGCACACACACACACACACAACATAAACACAGACAGAGCAGGTGGCTTGCAACCAATAAACATGAGTGAGCGTCAGCATCGTATTTACATATTTGCGATGTATGTGTGCCTGAGAGTGAGCACTGCCCAGTAGCGCGCGCTCACTCACTCCAATGGCCGACGTCGCTTATATAAACAAATGACAATTGTTTTGCATTTCTGTTCGTTGGCTGCTTTTTTCGTCTCTTTGTGCTAAAGTAAATTAAAATAAATGCAATGCATTTGCAAAAAACTTCGTGCACTGCCGATGCTAACCTTCGACTTCGACGCTGGCTCGGCGGCGGCGTTTGCGCAGCTGCTTAGCCGTCGTACACTTCTTTTTGCTTTATTTTCATTAGTTACACAGAGCATTTTCTTATTGGAAAAGCATTTTAATTTCAATTAAAAAAGTAAATGACAAACTTTTTCTCCTCCCGCTGCCTGTTCCATATCACATACTCAACATCCATGCTGACAACACCACCCCACCCCACTAAATCCTTATTAAACTAAACTTTTGGCTGCGCAAACGAGACAGCTGCTGCTGCCGAGTTTGATGTCCATCTCATCTGCTCACATCTTTTTTATGCTGTTTGTGGGTTTGTCAACCGTTTTCCCTTTTCGTTTCTCATTCGTTTCACTTTTTCCATTTCGTCTTCGTCGTCGCATTGTATTTATATTTCTTGCAATTTTTTGCTTCAATTCTGAGCAGTGCGACAACACTCGGTATGCTCCATTTCGCTCACACTCGCATGTGATTTAATTTTGCAGTATGTACGAGTACGAGTGAGTATTGTCAAAGGGCGGGGGTGGGGGCTGGGTCATAGAAGAACGAATGTCTGACTTTGGGGCTGGCCTGAGGCGTTGATACTTATAATAAAATACCAAATGCTTGTCGTTCTCGCACCTTTTGGCATCTTTTCACACACATACAGCCATATGTACATACTCTGTATGCACATGCATACATACATACATACACACATATTTACATCTGTATATTGCTCTGCCAATATTAATGTGTTACAGACACAATCATACATACGTATGTACGAATGTTTTACTCTTCATATGTACGAGCACATTGATGTCACAGTGTGCGTTAATACGGTGGGTGTATTTTCTCTTTTTCTATTATTTGCTCCCTGCGCTGTGACTGTTGCCTGAGCTTTTTTCTGTCCTGTGTTTGTGTTTCTTTTGCAATTTTAGTTGGCACAACCAATCGGAAATCGTGCTCGTTTCATTGCAATTTTTTCACTACGTTTTTTTTCTCATTTATGTACATGGTATACAAAAAGAAAATGAAATCAGTCGTATTTATTTATATGGACATGAATACTTACATATATCTGGAAAAATATATTTATCAAGAATATTTGTACATACATATGTACATACATACAGACATATTTTAAACTATTATTTTAATGACTACTTTAAGAAATCTACATTTATGTAAAAATGGCAAGTCAATCTACAGAAGAAAAAGAGAACACAATTGTATATTTATATTGAAAGTATTAAAGAAAGAATCTTTCAAAGAGAGGAAGGAAAGGAAAAATTATATATTTTATAAATGAGTTGCTTAGAACAACAATTAATTGAGTAGAATAATAATTGCAAAGGAGATAATCAATTAAATAAGACTAAAGAATAATTACTAAACACTATATTTATTCACATCGTAAATTAAGTTAAATGGTAAATTTTATAAATGTTTTTGTCTATTTGAATTGAATTCCTCAACTCTTGGTGATTTATTAATAATAAATTGAATTAAGCCCACACATGAAAATTTACCTTTAACATGATGCAAAAAGTGTTATATGTTGTGGTTTATACATATGTATGTACATACATACATACATATATATGCATATGTATACATATATTTGTTCTTAAAGAAATGTTTTTTTAATGTAATAAAGTATTTAGCTTTTAAATAAAATTGGAATAATAGCATTGATATCCAAATTATTGGACGTCAAACACTATACAACTCTTACTATGAAATACATGTTTTTGAAAAATAATTATTTCTAAAAATCAAACAAATAAATAGAGACAAATCTCTAATGTTAACACATTGTAGGCATATAGATTTCACTGTATTATTCACTGTAATTTAATACCTTGTTACTTATGTTTAATAAAAACATCAGAACGTCGAATATAAAATATCTACAAAGAGAAAGACAAAAGATTCCCATATTTAAATTCAATAAATTAATTGCAATCGATCTTTCTTACTAAGATATTTTGGAAATTTACTTAAAGGGACTGCTAGCTATATGGCATGTATTACTTAAAATATTAATAAAATATGAAAATTTATTTGTTTTGTTTTTTTAATGGAAACAGTTTTTTTTAAGATACAATTTCCGATGCTGTTCCATTTTTAAATAAGTTCATACAAAATATCCCTTATCAAATAGCTTCGTGCTACATAGCAAGCAGCTTTTGCTAAGCTATCGTTTAAGATATGGTAGCCCTTTCGGTTAAGAATTGTAAGTTTTAATTCACAACGCAGTTTTCATATGATTATCTGCACGTTTATTGAGTGTTCATATTTTATATAATAAATTTTAATTTAATTTTTACTGAGCAACGTAAATTTAAGTGTGAGGCCTAAAACACAATTGCTGGTGACTTGATTTTGCAATCAAATGGACCGTATAAGCATAAGTTGCTGCGCGGCAATAATATATATTATATTTTTTAATTATGATTCACATATTATTCATTATTTAATTTGGTACGAAAGCTTAGTATCGCTTTAAAATATCACGGATATATCAATATACATTGTCCGCCTAACAAAATTACGATATAAATTTTTTCGATATTAAAATATATCGATTTCTTTCTCTATTTTTCCATCAGTGCGTGTTACTATTAATAGTACATATTTAGTTATATTCCATTTGCTTTCAAATTGTATCTTTTTCAATTGATCTGATCATCATGACAAAAAGGTATCCGAACGGTTGAGTTTTTGAAAAAGAAAATTGCGCCTTTTTCCAAACGTTTTTCGATAATTTCCCAATTGAAATTAAAGTGTAGCCAATCTGCTATTTATGTGGTTGGTATATTATGGTATATTTTTGAAGACAAAATAGTTTATTTTAGAAGACAACAAGCAGTCACGCTGTTTTTCATTCACGCTGACGGTTCTGTCGAGTCAAAATTTTAAAGTACATTATTTAATTAATTGATATGTTCCAATAACATTTAATTGTTGGATCGTTCAATAACTGCACAGACATCGGCAAGATTAAACACCTATAAGCCTTAGCCAATAAATTTATAACTTGGAATTCGGTTCGGGACACAGCCAAGAAAAGCATTTTTCGTTGCGTGTGAAGCAGCAAAGCGTACGGAGTACACACGAAATTGTTGCTGACTCAAAACGGAGGCGAAAATAAAAGAAAGGCGTACAGGCATACAAAGAAAAAATTAACACGCGCCAATTAGTTGTTATTGTTGTTGGTATAGCTGCGCATGGAAGACGTCATTGAAATTAGCGATAGCGAACGCGAGGAAACCTCATCAACCTCTGAAATGGAAGTGGATCCACAGGAAATGACCGTTGATGCCGAGCAAATTGTGCCAAAGGACGCAGCAACGTGAGTAAAGGCTTATCTATCTGCCCCTGCCCCCCTGGTTTTATACCAAATATTATCACTTTGATAACCAAAAAAAAAAAAAAAAAAAATAAATAAATAAAATGCAAACATGCGCAAGGTGAACTTGACTGACTGGATGAAAAAAAGTGTGCGTTTGTGTGCTTTGTGTTTGTATAGCATTGTGCTTGACGTACTTTTTATATAATCGATCGACGCCTCTTACGCTTTTTAACGGACATGTTCATGGACTTGTTCAATAACCTAACCTGATGCCGAAGACGCCAACACACGCTCTCAACTCTAACATGACTCCCCTCCTCGCTCGCCCGTTGCCCCAATATGATTTCCAAACCAGAAACAAGTTTTTTGCGCTTGCATTTGAGGCTGAATGAGTCAGTCTTGTTACCAAGAATTGGGTCTTTCAAGTTTCTAGCAAATTATCTTTTCTTTCATACATTCAAACAAAGGTAAACTTTTACTCGCGTCTGCTCATATCACTTCTAATGGAATATTTACATTTTAGCCAATTTGTGAAATGACCAAGATAAACAGTTACAATTTCAATGCAGCCACGCATCATTAGCTTTGCATGTGCAAGGTCGACGTGGGGATACCCTCTCTCTACCCGTTTCAAATGGCATTTGGTTTCCGTTGAGGTCACCTGGAGGCGACTTTGTTTGGCGACACAACACAAAACTTGTTGCTGCCTTAATGAGGCATGACATTGTTGACGGACTTATACATTTGCATACTTGCATTTCCTGGTAACAGTTGCAAATACCGCACATCCCAATTAGAAAGGGGTAAATTGGCACTTATGGTCTCTGCCATAATACCCTTTCTATTTGCACTCAATGGGCATGGCACACCATTAGTACTCAGTACTAGCTCAAGGAACTATCGAGGGTGGCTTGCAACGATTCATCGATAAAATTCAAAATGTGTTTCCATGGTGTGCTCCTTTGACAAACACAGTCCGCTTGTTACCTTTAATCAACAAAAATGTTGAATTTGAAGATTGGCAAAAAGTACAATTAGAGTAAATAAGTAACGCAGTCTGAAGAAGCCATCTGCAATAAAGTTTCAATAGCAAAGTGGTTTTAGCCATGTCCGACTTGTCGCTCTGTTTAAGGAAACAAATTTGGTATGTAGGTTAATGACTGGCTCTCCAAAAGGGAGCAGTCTCTTATAGTGTTTCAAATCACAATAGGAAAGAAAATTTCGCTGTCTTGAAGAAGACACAATACTCTACACTACTACTACACAATTAATGATAATAATACGACTGCTATAGTTCGATCAGGTTGTTATAGAAACTGAAACAAATAGACAAATTCTCTTCACGCCTTTTTCAAAGCGACCGTTAATTATAATTTCATTGGAAGACTATTTCATAAATTTGATAGCTGAGCAATAATAAAATATGATGTTCAATTGCTAAGTAGTTTCAGTGGGTGTTGTTGAGTAGGTCATCCATCGAGCTAGCCAGTCGTCTGCATCACCACAATGGCATCTGTGGATGAGACACTCGAGTGTGCTGTAATACAGTGCGAAGGACGTTCGACTCGGTCAAGTTGTCGCTTTTTTGATTAGAGTTATTTTTGCAATGCTAGATTTATTTACAGTAAAGGTCAAAGTCTTTGCGCTCGTTTCATAATGATTTCGATTCCATTCTGTTGCATATTCAGCAGAGAAAAGCGCTTGCGACGCAGAAAAGCTTTTCACACGATTTTCTCTCGGCGATCGGTTGCATTTCACGATTGAGGCAGTCCATTTGTGTCGTCGTCGTGTTCTGTCTGCCAGAGCTACAAGTATTTCATTAAACTCATTAAACAAAAAACAAATATATGTTTTCAATTTAACATTTGGACGCTGAAGTCAAGGCATAGGCTACGTTGACTTGAGCTGATTATTTAATTGTGGAATTGACTATAGTATATATTAAATGTAAAAAAACGTGTGGTTTTTTGAGTTATCTGTCGCGTATGAAAAGCAAAATTTAAGTTATACAAAATAAACACATACTTTAACACACTTCTTATGTGAAAGCTTGTCAAACGGCAAACAACAACAGAAGAGTATCGACGAGCTAAGAAACAGATACCAACCAGACCAAGTCCTGCCAGAGCACAAAGGACAAACGAATCAAAATAGTTCCACACCAGATCAAAGAAGGTCGAAAATGTTATAGTAAGTTCTTTACTTGCCTTTTATTTTTTACATGCTTATCGCACGGTTTAAAGAACGAGCAAGTGCTCGGCATTCTTCTGCACATCGTATAATGTATTTATTTGAGTACTAGAAGAAAACCGCACAAGTTCTTGAGGCGAATGACCACTAGCCTGGTCAATCGGGGCACCTCGACACGTCGCGTATCTATTTATTTGCATATGCGTGTGAGCACACACACACACACACACTTCTGTGACCACGTGTGAGGAGGTTTTTAATGCAAAATCGTAGACACATTTCGAAAGTGCTCTTCTCTGAGTGCAACGAGCTATTTTTCAAATGGTTTCGCATTAAAGTGCAAGCATTTGCATTCCATGTAGAGCTCAAGTTTCGTTTCGTTTCGTTTCCAATGTGAATTGTCTTGCGATTGAAATTAATTTCAGTTCTCGCCATTTGTGAATTGATGTCAATTATAAACAACTGCCATGCCATCTATAAATATAATAAAAAGACGCAGTACAAAATTGCAATTTATTTAATTACTTCGCTGTTTGAAAGTTGATTGAAAGTTGATTCTTGTAGAATCTGTTCGAAAAGGTGTAAAAATGTCTGAAAATGCATCTCGTCTCTTCACGCTCCACTTTCAAATGGCACACATTTCGACACACGCATTTAGGTTCTTTTCAGCTATTTTCTTGTCTCTTGAATTTTTCTTTTATGGCAACATGGCCGCCTCCTCTCAAGCCCCGCACATTTATTGCACATTTGCATATGCAACACACACACACACACACACACACACACATAAAGCAGCTCCAGTGTCGTTTTGTGCATTGAGGACGACAAAGCACAACAAACAAGAATTTATTATTCACATAGTTGATGTTAAGATGCCGCCGCCGCTCTACATTTGTTTACTTTATCGATTATATAACTTTAGTGTGCATTTTGGTGTCGTTTATTACCCCGCCCGTTCAAATGTTGTTTAATGCTCCCAGTGTGTTAATGTTCTTTTACATTTGTATAACCTGGACAAGGCTGAAATTATTTAGACTGTAATTTAGATACAAGTCTGCTATATATATACATGTATATAAAACTTATCCATTGTCTTTCGACTAGACAACTTTCTCCACTTGTTATTAAATACGTGATTCCTAATACAACTGATTAACTGATAGCAGGATACATCACATTGTTCAAAACCGATTGACAGCCTGTAAATTGAGTCCATAACGATGCGAGCAATGACCGATTGCCATCAAGTTGAGCTGCAGCCAAGTGTCAATAGAACATGAACCTCTACTCTGTTGAAGCTGCTGACAGCGTCCTGATCCGGTTGCTGTCTGTCGAGGACAAAAATCAATGAAGTTGTTGTCACATTGTTTACCCTGCAGCTTAAATGTCGCACATAGAAATCGTGCTAAATATTATAGAGCTACTTCAGTTTCCCGTTTCCCATATTTTCCATAAACTATATATGTATTTATATGTATACTATATATTTGTAAGCTTCTTGTTAAACAGTTGCAGCTTAGCTAACATCAGATTTGTCTCGTGACCTCATCTTTAGTTGGAAAGTTCTATGGCACAAACTAAATTGACTAGTTGAGTGGGTCAAATAAAGACCATAACGTGGGTGAGGTATTGCCTCGTAGAGCAATTTCAGTAAATGCCTATTACGCTCTGTTAAGCTGATGGCTGTTTTCTTTTTTTTGGCGAATATATATATATATTTACATTCAGTTTTTTGACTCAACCACAGAGCTATAATTGCTGCTCTCTTTATAAGGTAATCGATGTTAAAGACAACATTGCGTGTGCTTTAATTGCATTTAATGAAACTTTACGTAAACAAAATAGATTAGATCAAATTGATTTCAAAAATAATTCATTGAACAGTTCCTTTGACAATTAATTCCTTTGGCAACAAAAGAAATTAGGTGCTAAAATTATGCAAATTTTAAGCACAAGATAAAATGATATCAAGAGCAATCTTTTATTTATATCTAAATCTTACCCTGATACGAAATTTGTTCTACAAGTTAGTCCTGCTTCTTGTTTGTTAAGGTTCAACTTTTCTTTGCTGATGTCTTGTTCAATTTGGGACAATATGCAAAATAAGACGAAGCGAATTTCTCACATTTTTATAGATAATGGCTTTTGGTCTAATGCATTGATATGGAGTTTGTTGCACTTTCTCTCTCTCTCTTGTTGCAAGTTTTGCTCGCTCTTTGCATTTACAGCTGCTGTGATGCATTCACAGGGTGTGCAGCAGAATGTGGCCGAAACGAGAGCGACTATCGACTAATGCTCGTAGCGGCCGACAACGTTGCCCGTTGCATTTGCAATCAGCAGTGGCAGCAACAGCGGCTTCTGTGGCAGCTTCAATCTCAGTCGCTTCCGTTCGCTTCCAGGGACCACCAGCAACGACGTGTTCGCTCTTTCGATTACATTTTTCTTTTGCATAAACTACGTAAAGTGTACTTAGTAGTAGAGTACTTTATACAACTAACACTCTAATAGTCATAAGTGTGGAATCGAATGTGCTAGAGAAACAAACCTCTTTCATTTGCCCAATAAATTTTACATGAGTTCTGAGGAATTTACATTTCTGCCGCGGTAAGTGTGATTCATTGGCAGTATCTAACAACTTGGTGGTCAAATGCAGCCAATCAACAGTTGAAAATCTCGTGTCTCATTGCAAACATTAAATTGTTCTACAATTATTACCGAAAAGTGCAGCAATCAAGCGAACAGGGTGCACTTGTGTGTTTCTCTAATTGTTATGCAAAGTTTAGAGATTGACTAGGACACAAAACCCCTCGCACTTTGCTTTCCCCCCTCCCATCCCTTGTTGGCGACGACTTGTTATTGCATTCGACGAATTGTGGCCTCAATTTCTGGCAGAGACCGCGGCGGCTTGCCAAGTTATGGCAGCAATTAAAAGTTTTTTTGCTGAGCCATGCATTGCAAAAAAAAAAAGTGCCAGCATTTAGGTGTGTTGATGCGAGTGCAATCGACTGTGAAATACCCTTTACTATAAACTACTACAATCTCTCTTCTGTCTGCTTGCAGCATTGCTGAAGAGAAAAAGAAACTGGGCAACGATCAGTACAAGGCACAAAACTATCCCAGCGCTCTCAAATTATATTCGGATGCCATCTCGCTGTGCCCAGACTCTGCTGCCTACTATGGAAACCGTGCTGCCTGCTACATGATGCTGCTCAACTACAACAATGCTCTGACAGATGCCCGACATGCCATACGCCTGGATCCTGGCTTTGAGAAGGCCTACGTGCGTGTGGCCAAATGTTGCCTGGCCCTAGGCGATATTATTGGCACAGAGCAGGCGGTAAAGACCGTGGCAGAGCTGGATTCGCAGAGCACGGCACTGAGCAGCGAGCAGCAGGCGGTGCAAAAGCTGCGACAACTGGAAACAACCATACAAAGTAATTATGACACTCAGGCCTATCGCAATGTGGTCTTCTATCTGGACAGTGCACTCAAGCTGGCGCCAGCCTGTCTGCGGTAAATAATCCGTAAACCAAATTGAATTCCTTTGTCTAATTTACAATTTCTGTATATTTAGCTATCGCCTGTTAAAGGCCGAGTGTTTGGCCTACTTGGGACGCTGTGATGAGGCACTGGATCTAGCAGTGGGTGTCATGAAACTGGACAGCAATTCGGCGGATGCCATCTATGTGCGTGGATTGTGCCTCTACTACACGGACAACCTGGAGAAGGGCATACTGCACTTTGAGCGTGCCCTGCAACTCGATCCCGATCATCAAAAGTCAAAGAAGATGCGCAGCAAGTGCAAGCAGCTGAAAGAAATGAAGGAGAGTGGCAACATGTTGTTCAAGTCGGGCAGGTATCGTGAGGCGCATGTAGTCTACTCCGATGCACTAAAGATTGACGAGCACAACAAGGACATCAACTCAAAGCTACTGTACAATCGTGCTCTGGTTAACACACGCATCAGTGCCTTACGCGAGGCGGTGGCCGATTGCAATCGTGTGCTGGAGCTGAATGCACAATATTTGAAGGCATTGCTTTTGCGTGCAAGGTGTCACAATGATCTGGAGAAATATGAAGAGGCGGTGGCTGACTATGAGACGGCACTGCAGCTGGAGAAGACGCCTGAGATTAAACGCTTGTTGCGTGATGCCAAGTTTGCTTTGAAGAAATCGAAGCGCAAGGATTACTACAAGATTTTGGGCATTGCGCGCAATGCCAGCGAGGATGAGATTAAGAAGGCGTACCGCAAAAAGGCGCTTGTTCATCACCCGGATAGGCATGCGGGCAGCAGTCTAGAGGTGCGCCAGGACGAGGAGATCAAGTTCAAGGAAGTGGGCGAAGCGTACGCAATACTTTCCGATGCTCGCAAAAAGTCACGCTACGACAGCGGCCAGGACATTGAGGAGCAAGAGCAAGGTAAGTAAAGCATACATCTGTTATTTAATTACTCATATTAATTGCAATTTCCTTCCTCTCAGCTGACTTCGATCCAAACCAGATGTTCCGCACGTTCTTCCAGTTCGGCGGCGGACGCAATGCCTCGTTTAACTTTGAGTACTAAGCCTCTTCCTCGATCCGATCACGCCAGCAATACACTCTCCAGACTTCAGACTAGCGTTCAGCGTCATCGCCACAATGATCATTATAATATTTGCGGCAAACTTACGCACAAATCACACTATGCATTTTACACACATATTTTCTTTTTTGTTTGTTATCTGGCAATCTTTGTAGTCCCAAAGACACTTGATTATTTTCAAGCTATCCGGCCATTTCCAATTGTTTTCCTTTTACATCCGTCATTGTGGACCCTTTGGAAATGCACACACAAAAACTATAGCCTAAATATGAAATACATATTCAATTGTAACATAATTAATATTCTTTTGTGATGAAATGATCAGTGACGATGCCTGAGTCCCAGGCGTTAGCTAATTGTGTCTGTTGTATGCGTCATGTTCAACGGCTTTTAAGCAGTTAGTTAATTAATAATTAACTGAGCCGTCGCCTTTTTTAATTAACCAATTTAATTTGTTTTAAGCAGCCACATAAGATTTACTTTTAAGCATCACAAATTCTATAGCAAGCGCAGTTATTCTTGTGTAATTAGATATTGTGAATCGACACAAAACTGGAAGTAAAACATAGTTTTAAACTGAAAATCCTGTATTTTGTTATTAATTTAAGTATGTGTTGAAGGATATTGGATTTAACTGTACAGATCACTAGACGTTAAGTGCCTAAAGCAGCTTACGTCTTTTAGAGAAGTATCCTTCAAGATTTTAAATGTTCGTATCACAAGACAAAAAACTATCGAGTGATATCAAAATTTTTGGGAATATTAATTTTACTGCAAATTTGAAGTGTTCAAATTAGCTTTAACTTGTCAGTTTCATGGCGCACAGATATCTGTTATCTTAATATGAATATGTAGCTTAAAGCAAAAATTAAATTTAAACAAGGACTTTTGTGCGGAGAAAAACTCATAATTCTGTCATAGCCTTTCGTATCCTGGCAAATTCTATGTCAATCGCTGCGGCTTTATAAAGATTATCAAACGACCAAAGGACATTGGAATGGTCCCGCATGTTTCAAATTATCCCAGATTTAAAGTTTTCAACATTTTTAAAATTCAGAGTTATAATTTTCTTTGTACATCCAAACTTTTGTAGGGATATGAACGAATTAGATTAAGGATTGCTATGCACGAAAGTTAACTTACATTTTGAAGGTATAACAAAAAAAAACTGAATATGGTCAACTATTCAATTCAATGAATCGAACTCTTACCTCAATCAAAACAAGTTGCAACTGGGCCATGGCTATTAGCAGTTCTGTTCATTTAGATGCTGGACTGTGGGGCCATTAAATAAGGACACAATGGCAAACTCAATTGTCAGACAAATAGGTACACATTTATTTAAGTTTTAGCAGTTTGTTGTAGTTGACAAAACACAGACAAACAAAACATAGTTTGCTTTCATCCTGCTCTCGTACTAATCATACTATCTATTGACATATACACACATTTCGACAACCAAATGTTTTATAGCTGGACCTCTCTTCCATTTCAATATTCCACAATTTAACATAAATTTGATTTGTATTTTGGATTTTGTTTTTTTTTTTTCATTTTTCATTATTGACTTTTTGTTTACCTTTGGGACATTTTGTCGACTATGCTAAAAAACACACACGAATGCAGCAGCAGCAGCAAAAGCAGCTCTACCACATATCATTATTATTACGATCATTATCATTATGATTACAATAACATTTATTATAATCATCTTTCTCTCTCCTTCGCTTTTGCTTTGCTTACTTATATGACTAATTTACCAAATTTGCTCTTTTTTATTTTTCCTCTTTGTTGTGTGTATAAATTAATTTAATGTTTTTTTCTTTTTGTGTTTGTTTTTTTGTTTTGTTTGATTTATTTATATATAGTATTTTTTCGGTTGTTGTTTTTGCTCTGTTTTGCTTTGCATAAAAAAATAAAACTACTTAAAAAATATGCAAAAATAATTATGACCTAAAAAAACATGCAGGCAAAAAATGTACAATTTTTTCTTTCTCTTTGCTAAATGATAATTATAAAATATATTGTATTTATGTTTTGTTTAACAAACTAGTGACGACATTTACATTTATTTAATATATGTATATGTATATGTATATATAGATTTATTTATACAATTTTAGTTGGTTGGTTTAGGTTTAGTTTTAGTTTTAGTTGGTTTCAGTTACTGTATCGATTGGTGTTGGTAAGTGTGTTGACGACCAGACTTAAGTGACTACGAAAACATTGCTGTTTCAAAATAAGGTACAATGATATAGATGTATATATAATTTGACATATAAAACACATACAGTAGTTGTTACACACACATACATACATATATGTATATTTACGTATAGTGTTCATATATATGTTTAGTTGAACGCTTGGAAAAAGCACAAGCGATTTTATCTGTTTAGTTCTTTTTTGTGTTTTTGAGTTTGGCGTTTGTCTTTCGTGCTTGTGGCGCCCAACGTGGGGTGCACTTCTCTTTTATTCCTTCCGTTGTGCCTTTATTGAGAAGTGGCCAAGATGCAGTTGTAGACCTGACTCAAACGGCAGCTGCCCTCACTCTTAAGCCCTGTAGCTGTTAAACTAATTTAACTATGCTGTGTTTTGTATTTTGCTGTTGCTGTTTGTATTTTATGAACTAATACTGAGATTCTGTTCAGCTAAACGTACATCTATTTGCTCTAGTTTAATATTGAAGCATTTGCTTGATTGGTTTATGGATAGAGAACTGACTTCTAAGTAACTTTGCCCCCTCTACTAAAAGTAAATTGTACTGTTTTCATTTCGTATTTGTAACCAAGTTGTCTATGCTTTTGTTTTCGTTTGCTTTTTGCTTTTTGCTTACAATGGAATTTCGTTGTGTTTAGTGTTGGCCAGGTGCCAGGCCAGCGCCGCACCCCCCAATTGATCTACGCCCACTCTTGGCCACTTCTTGAGGCGCCACTGTCACTTGGGCTGTATGCGTGCCGTGCGTTCCAGCTCATTGAATTGGCCAAAATAGAGCACCTCACTGATCAGCTTCTCCGCAATGATGCGCTGGGTGCGATCCATCGTTCGCAGCTTCATCGACACATTCGAGCCCACAAAATCGCAGTCATCTCGACTCAAACTCTCCGCATAGAGTGCAGCCGCTGCCTGCACCGCTGAGCTAGCGTCCTGGGCCGACACACTGCTCTTGATGTGGCCAGGACTGGCTGCCGATTCGGTGGCCTCATCGTTGTCCGCATCGGACATGCTCTCCCGCGAGCTGAGCAGCGAGTTCATCAGCATTTGTCCGGCATTCGAGGCAGCCGTCAATTTGCGCATATTGAGTGGCATGGCAAGTTGGGCACTGCTACTGCGGGGGGGCAGCACAAAGCCACCGAAGTTGGCTTGTGCCTTGGCCTGGGCCACACGCAAATCCTGCGCCATCTCCAGCTGCAGGCGACTCTCCTCACCCGCGGAGCTGTAGGAACGATGCGAGTCCAGGGGCGGCGGTGCAGCGGGCGTGCCATGGAAATAGTCGACCAGCTCCTGCTTGATGTCCAGCTCATCCGGATGATGGCCATGGCCATGGTGGTGATGACTGTGAAGCGGCAGCTGCTCGTGCGCCTGACGTGGCGTCGCCGCACGCGCCGACACCGGACTCGATTGCAGCAGATGATTCTTGTGCGCCTCTTGCATGTTGGTGTTGTGGTTGGGATTGACATTTGGATTCGGATTGGGATTCACATTGGCATTGGTGTTTGTGTTGGGTATGGGACTGGAGCCTGCCTCGCTGAGCGCCCCCGCTGTGGGTAGCGTTTCTCCGCCCGGCTCCACAACAAGGCCGCCGCCATCTAAGCTGCTGCCTCCTGCCACTCCGCCAACGCCCAGACCAGGTGTGCGTCTCTCCACCTTGGCGGCCAGTTGCCCCAGCGCCGCTGCGGCCGCCTCATCCCTGTTGTTGTTGTCCTCATTGTCCGACGTATCGATGGTCTTGTGTGGACTCGCCTGGAACTCGCTGCTGCTGCTGCCTCCTCCCCCTCCGCCGCCCGCATAGGGCGTCGCTGCTCCAACATAGGACATGGGCACCCTAAGCTGCTGCTGCTGCTGCTGGGAAGTGGGCACGCCTCCTGCTGTGCCGCCCACTGCAGTGCCAATCGGTGGCGAATACTGGCCCGCCGTGTTCCAGTTGTCCAGCGTTTGGCCACTTGCTATCAGCATGGGTATATTGAGGGCCATCTGCAAGAGCGAGAGGGAACAAACATAAGAGAGAGCACACTCGATAAGGTTGGGTTAAAATACAAGTGTGTAAAGTCCACTGATAGCACAAAATAAACAAATAAACGAATCAGCATTATGACGCTTTTTTGTAAAGATGCGATAAGCAATCTCCAACTCTACCCCCTCTCGCCTCACTAGCGAACACAGATGAGATACAAAAATGGCATTTAGCACGTATCATCATTAGGCCTTCTAGTCCCCACTTTCGAGCCTCTACTATCGCAGATTCAAAATTGACAATCATCGTGACACGTCCTGAAGAATTGACCAGCTATGTCGCAATGATCCAGAAAATCCGCATAGGTAAACTACAACTACAACTATTAATATATAAATGCCTATTAAGAGACAGTCTAGTAAATTGTCAATCTATAAATTTAATAAAAAAAAAACCCTAAATTAAATATTAACTATGACAACACTTTGAAAAAAATAAATAAACTGAAAAACATTTTGTATTTTAAATATATCGTCAAAATACCATAAATAAATTAGTTTTTCTCACTTATTAATTGATAATTTGCCAATAAGCAGACAAATAATAAAGCAATATACCCCACAAGCTTAAATGTCACATTAGAGCACATGTTCAAAGCACGCGAAAACTAGATGGCGCCACTGTTGCCACTTTTAGGCAATGCACTTGCTCACTTATGGTGAATTTGCAGGTTAACACAATTGTACGTCATATACATATACATATGTACATATGAATGTTTGTACATGTGTTGTCAATTTTAAGGTAAATACCTATAGATATTTCTAAAATAATGACAACTTGATGTGTGATGTGCGACACAGCGTATGCCTATTAAAATACCTTAGCCGGTCAATCGCTTTTCTTTGTTGTTATTGACTGAAGGCGCATGCATATTCATAATCATGCTTAAATTTGATAAACAAATTTGACAAAATGGCAGTTAATATGTTTTTGTGAGTTTCTCAAATCGAGCAGGCACACAAGCGCAACACACTCACGCACACTTTAAAACAAAACTCCGTTTATATCAGTCCGTGTTTGTGCATGCCGAGCAAATGTCAAACACACGAAGACGAACGATCAAAACAAATTAGCAGACAGACACGGCTCGCGTACTCTCGCTATCGCACTCCCTCACACACACACATGCACTCAAAACTATTGACAGAGCATGCGCAAAGTACTGAGCTAAAGAGTCACGCAAATAGCGGAGTGGAAGTGTATAAGGTGTTGGGAAAGAGCAAAAGTTATATTTGAACATATTTAGTACAGTTTTTGTTGTTGCTCCAGCTGCTGCTGTTATTCTGTGATGTGAAGTGGATGGCGCAGCGAATTCATCGCTTCTGTTGTTGTGGTTGTAATGCATAATGCAGTTAGTTTATATGCACGAAAAAATAAAACAACAAAAATACTTGATATTTTTGTGACTATTTCACGACGCGACGACGACGACAACGCAAAACATATTGTCGAAAAATTTATAGCACAACGCAGTAAGCTCTAAGCAGAGCAGCGGCAGAGAACTGACAATATGCCGTCACAGTTAGAGAGAAGCGACCGCAAACAAAATGCACACACACATATGTCCATATTTCGTTGTACATGGAGAGCGCTGTGTGTGTGTGTGTGAGGACTGCGAGAGAGTGTGCAAAACAAAACGCAGAAAGAAGAGCGAACTGTGTTCAACGGTTCAAAGATTATAATTTAAAATTTCTTATTGGACTTGTGAAAAGTGTCATCAAAACATCACCTCGAAGGCAACACAAAAAGAGATGGCAGCAGCAACAGCAGCGGTGGCAGTAGCCCATAAATATTAACAACCTACCCCACGTTAGTTGGCGGGGGCAATACGACAATATGTTAATGTGGTCATCAACGATCGTTCTCTCACTCTCTAGCTCTCGCTTGCTCTCACAGTGCGAAACGGGTTCGATGTTCGGTCGGGTTGGCGCTGCTGGCGCCTAGAACTTTCCACAATTCACAAAAACAACTGTCGAATGCTATTTGCTATTGCGATTGTTGTTGTCGATTGCTGTTTTTAAATTTGCCTCCGCGTTTGGTTTGTTATTGTTATTGCTGCAGCTGCTTTTGCTGTTGTTTACGCATTTAGGAGCAGAACGATTGTCCGCGAGTGTGTGTGTGTACGTGTCCGTATTATTATTTTGGTAAAGCTAATAAAAAACACATGTATGTACATATGTGCACATGCATGCATGTTTGTATGTACATACATACTTACATATGTATGCACATACCGCGCATAAAGCAAAGCAGCGCTCGCTCTGTCACTCTCACACTGTCGACATGCCTCCGCATATGCATGTTTCATATTAATCACTCTCTCTCACTCTCTCTTTACTCTTGCATGCATATGCGAATGTGTGTGCGTGTGCAAGTAAAAATGTAAACAAACTGATTATCATCCAATCCAACGAATAAACAACCAAGTGCGTCCAAGTTGTGTATTCTCAACTATCAGATACCCTGTAATCCCTTCAACCCTCTTACTCTTTCTTGGTACCTTTCTCTGCCTCTTTCCCATCTTCATTAATAGACACTGATTACAGGGCATAAATCCTCTCTCTACAACAACACACAGAATGTTCTCCTTCGTCTCGCAGCAATGCCAATTTCTCACCCCACTTTTATTTTATTTATACTTCCTAAGACTGTCGCAAACTTTGCTCACGCAATTCCCCAAGAAGCGGTGCGACATTTTAGCACGGCACACACACAAGCACACGCAGCAATAGACAGACACACACACACATTGACTGACTAATGAAACTGCAGAAAACCACAGCGTCGCATAGAAAGGTTAATTGACCCCGAAATTGTGAATCAATTCACACCTGCATAAAACGCAATAAGTTTAATTTTATTTGAAAACGGCCAATACATTGTTCGCTCTATCAATTTCTATTTGAAAAACAACTTGATATTTATTGATGCTTGGATTGTAATAAATTTGAGTGTTGTTGCAAATACATATACACATGTATGTACATACATACCTACATATGTATGTACGCATAGTAGGTCAAGTATTAGAGTTGCCATTTATTTTTATCAGCTAAACAAGTATCTGTCGGTCTGGCAATCTCAATTTCAGTTTATTTACTTGTTTTTGATTCGCAATTCGCAGGGGAAGTACCTTAAATTTCAATTTAACTTGGCCTGAGCTATAAGCGAAATACTAATGGGGAAATTAACTCTTTCTGTCTGTTTTGCGTATTCTACCAATAATGGCGATATCTCTAGTTGACGTTCGATTTAAAAAAGCACTTTAATTAATTATCAACTAATAATAAGTGTATTTTTTTACTACTTATTCAGTGGGTCCTCGGAAAATCTCAATTTTAACGCGCATTCATATTCTGGATTTGTTGCCTCAGCTTTCTTTGCCTTGCTTTGCACACCGCCCATAAGGAAAATAGTCCAAATTCTTGCATAACTTTGAAAACAGCTCACGCTCTTCTGCTTCCTTCTCACATTACTCCATGTGCAACTTTACACCACGCCCCACACCCCACTCCCCAGAGCCCAGACCTCCTGCTCGTTCGTCGAATGAAGTCGAGCTTCCAGCCAAGCTGGCAACACTGCGCGCACAGCTAAACAACTTTGCAATGAATGAGTAAACAAAAACAAACGCTGGCTTCGCAGTCGGCGCCGCGTCTCTGCCCGCTGTCTCTGCTGTCGGCTGCAGTCGTCGGAGGCATTTGCTGCTACTTTGACTGCTGCTGCTGCTTATTTCCGTGCACTTTTCATTCCTACCTCGCCGCAGGGGAGCCAGAAACAGAGTCGGTGCCAAGCATTTTATAAAAGCGCATGCGAGAGAAAACAAAACCACGCGAATTACAAACACAGCAACTACAACAACAACAACAGCAACGATAACAACAGTTGCTACTGCTCCGGCTACAACAACAATAGGAAACGCATTTTATAAACACAAACATGCTGAAAGGAGATTGGGGACTGCCATATTAAATGAGTGAAAGAGGGACAGACACAGGGCAGAGCAGAGCAACGGTATTAAAACGCAGTCAACGCGTGTGGCGTCGTCGCTGCGCCCAAACCGTAGTCAACGTCAACGTCGCTGCCTGGCCTAACCACAACATTGCGGGACGCGAACGAAAGAGCGCCAGGCAGCAAAAACAAGCAGGCAGACCTTATTGTTGTTGTTTGCTGTCTTGGAGAAAATGCCGCAGCAAAACACAATTGTAAAATATGAGCAAAAGTACAAGCACACATACTCATGTACACACACTGACACACACATACATAAGAATGGAGGAGGGGTCGGCATTCGGTGGGCGTAAGCGTGGGCGTCGTCGACGTCGCTGCCTGCACACGCAAATAATAATGACGCAAAAACAAAAACACGAGACTAAGGAGAAAAACAGCAAAAAGTGCAAGCAAATAAAGTGCGAGAGGTGGCACAGGAACGTGTACGTGAACGGGAAGGGGATGGGGAAATGAAAGGTAAATGGAATTTCAACTTGGCAAAATAGTAAAATGTTCGTTGCCACAACAAGAATACCTGACCAACTTGCACAAACAAGTTGAACGCATCAGCACCCCCGCACCCTCACTGCTCCACTCATAACGAAGTGTTATATTATAATATTTATTTTCTAAAAACAACAGAAGAGCGAATGAATACAGCATCAACAACAACGGCAATGAGAACCATACTGCTGCTTGCCATTTTGTTTTGATAAGTCTGACAAACAGCAACAGCCACAGCAGCAGCAGCAACAACAACAACATCATGGACAACATCAGCTCAGAACAAGTGAAAACTAAAGAGCCGAAGTAAAAACAAAAGCAAACAACAAAAACGTACGCCAAACGAATCACACAATCACTACACACACAAGCAGGCGTGCGGGCTGGTGGGGAGGTTGTGGGGTGGAGAGCGCACTAGATGAGGCCACTGGGCAACCACATTACAACAACGCTGGCAAGTGCTACGCGCATTTCGCCGTGCAAAACAAACATTTCATCACACACAAAAACAGAGCATGTGAGCGAAGCGAACAAGCAAAAGCGACAACGACAGCGGCGACGGCGACGGCAACGATATATCAGACAGCTCCCTCTCTTCCCTACACACAAGCAAAGCTTGCTCGTTTGTCTGGCGCGACAAAGCAAACACATAAAAACAACTCTCCACACACTTGCATATTTACATATGCACACACACACACACACACACACACACACACTTATACAGAGCTAAAGACTCAGGCCAATGCCTCACGCACACATCGGCAGAATTCTAAGAAAAATTTATGCGTAAAATTTTAATTCTGTTTTGATCGTCGAAAACAAAAACAACAGGCACAAAGCATGAGTCTCTCCGATTGTATGAGAGACAGTGACAGCAATGCCGATTGTTTGCTCGCTCGCACTATCGGCAGCACAAAAACAGCAAGTCACTTGCGCACATGGCGGTCCGTTTCGCTCTCTCTCTCTCTCTTTGTCTCTCTCAATTTTAAACACAGTTAACTTAACGGGCTTTGATTCTTCCATGCCATGTTTGCATGTCTAAAACTGAATTTTCTGATTGATAGGATTTAACACCTGTCAATTTCTGGGAAAAACTTTATTTATTGAACAGTGTATTGTATACTGAATACACACGCTTTTGAATTATGTTGCAAGCATAGTAGCTTTATCAGAGTGGTTAAATGTGCCCCCATTCATATATTCTACGTACACGTTTATGCATGTGTGAATCACATTGGGAATGTACTTATCAATATACACTATCAAAGCATTCGCTATAAACACTTTGCTTTGCAATTAGTTAATACGTTGATGAAATTCTATCAACAATTTCCTCATTCTGTACATACCACTACAGATGCAACGTTGTGAACTGCTTGCTGTCGCAGTGAAAAAAATGCAAGCAGTGCATTTTTACTGCCTTTAACACTAACAGCAGTCGAATAAATTCAAGATTTCTTGAATAAATAAATAAAAATGAGTATTCTTTATAATTGATCCAATTGTCAACCTTTTCTTTTATTGCAATTATTTGTACCATAAATAAGACTCCTAAAGTTGTTATTATCTTTTACTTAATTTGTTTTAATTGATTTCTGAATGATTAAGAGACATATTTTAGCATTTCATTTTTATGCCTAAATTTAAGACTTTTTGTTGTGTTTCATCTTGAAATATTATTTGTACGAGAAATCAAAAATTTCAACAGGGAAAGGGAATTGAGTCTCGTTAAATATAGGATAAAAGGGTCAACAAATATATCTACTATTTCAAAAACTGACATATATTTGTTGTCAAATGGCTTACGCTTTTCCTAAGACTGGTATATAAGTTCTACAAATGTTTTCTTCCATTGCAACCCGTAAATTTGCCTAAACAGGTGAGGTGGCTAATTCGCACCCCGCTGGTCAATCAGGGGTTAAGCTTGTTTGTCTTCGCTAGACGTGTTGTTGTCTTGTCAACGTTAACGTCGACGCCTTTGTCTCAGTGATTACGCATATGTTTTATTTATTCGCCGATTACTCACCGCTCCAAAATATTTGAGCTCTTTGGTCTTGATGCGTCTGTGCTGCGATGCGGGCGTTGTTGCTCCAGTTGTAGTCAAGCTGGGACCGGTGGCGCCACCATTCGCTGCCGCTGCAATTGTGCCGCTCTCAAAGGCGGCTGCCGCAACTGCAGCAGCGGCAAGGCCATTGAGGCCGTTGTGTGTGCCGGCGGCTGTGGTGGAATTGACAACGGCGGCGGCACCGCTGGGTAAGCCACCGAGACTGCCGCCGCCGGCCTCCATGAAGTCGAAGCGCTTGAAGGCGTACCATTTGGACGGATTGGGCTGAATGCCCTGATAGATTTTCACAAACATTTTGTGCTTCTCACGGCGATACTGCGTGAGCAGGACATTCATTTTGCGCTCCACCTCGGCCTTGCTGCAGCCAAAGCGATCGGCTATCTCGGACCAGGCGCGGAAGCGGCACAGCTTGTCCTTGTATTTGGGATCGGCACGATTCCATAGCTCTGTGTGGCAGCGATACTGTTCGATAAGCTCCAAGGCATCGTCATTAGTCCATTCCATGTTTTTGGGTGAACTGTCTCCTCCTCCTCCGCCTCCTCCTTCTCCTTCTCCTCCGCTGCTGCCGCTGCCAATCCCCACCGAGCCCGCTACCTGGCTGGAGGAGTAACTGGGCAGTGGGATGATGTGCTGATGATTATGATGATGTTCCTCGTGCCGAAGATGATGTTGCTGCTGATGATAATGATGATGATGCTGGCTGGCTGCTGCGGCTGCGGCTACAACGTTCTCTGGATTGTAGTTCATTTGCTGTTTCACTCACTCCTCCGTGACTGTTGCGTTTGCTTTGCTTTCTTTTCTTTTTCTTTCTTGTTGCTAACTCGTTGGGTGCTGTAACGCTGAGCTTTTGTCTACGTCTGCTTCCTTCTCTGCTTGCCAAGCTGCTGGCTGCTGTAATGTCGAGCTTTTGTCTATTGCTCTCTTTGTTTCATATGAATTCCAGGAATGTCATGCGAAATGCACTAAATTAGCATCTTTTCATTTGATCCTTGGCAATTTACTAAGCTCTGCTCTCCTTATCACTGCAAGCAAAAGGTAGGCATTTCAGTTAATTTATTACTCAATACACTCACTACAATTATTTTCAAACTCTCAACTCTTTGCTCTCAACACTCTTTCAAAGTAATTGCCTCTATTTTGAGACTTGTTAATTGACACTCGTGTTTGATTTGGCATATCGGTGATAAATACGATTGTTTGAATTTCCCAATTTCTAACAAAGATTGCAATCTCAACTATTATAAATCAACTAACTGCTGTTTTTTCCCCCATTAGGCACACAATTTATAGTTCATACATAATCAACGCACATAGTTTTATGCAAATTGAGAGACTATTAGTATAATATAATCTATCCTCCTCTCATATCTTCCGTTTTAAAAGTAAATTTCCCTTCAATCCCAAGAATTTCCCTGTCGAGTGAATTTTTTTGGCAAAATTGGAAAAATACAAGTATAAGTTATTAAATAAAAAAATATTAACATATGTAAATAATAAAAAGGGCTAAGTTATTTAACACATATGTAAATATGTTTATTAGTATAATATAAAATATCCTCCTCTCATTTCTTCTGTTTAAAAAGTAAATTTCCCTTCAATCCCAAGAATTTCCCTGTCGTGTGAATTTTTTTTGGCAAAATTGGAAAAATACAAGTATATTTTTTTTAATAAAATAATTAGAAAGGGTTAAGTTATTTAACACATACATATGTATGGAAATAGCCAAATTCACAAATGTATGCCAAACATATTAGATTTGTGTAGAGAATTTCAGATTGTGGTAAACGCTTTATCAGAATGACAAGTAGTTTTACTTTGACTGACTGTTCATTTTATATATATTATTATTCCTTTTATTAACTCTATTATGCCATACTAACTTTAAAGTCGTCAAATGTAATTACAATCGGACGGCACAAATAAATTAAATTTATAGCAAAGCTATTCTCGAAAGTTCTTGGTCGGATACAAAGATTAGAAATCGCCCTCAAATTTCATGGTTTTTATTAGGAATTTCACGTGGAATTGTTCGAGTAGGTTCTATGGCAAAATTTCACTGGAAATGGCCAAATTTAAGCCTAATTCATAATGACTTTCTTATTGAATTTTGGCAACATTTTGACTTTTGATTAAGGAAATAAAATATATGTAAATGTTTGAGAAATCACAAGCACTGCTCGTATTATCGCTCGTTCCGATTATCGCGCATACGTAGCGTTGGTCAGCGAGTGGTGTGAGTGTGCCGACTTGTCGGAAAAAGTGCGCTTTTGTGAATGACGATGCGCTTTTCTTTGGCATGAATTAAGCACATTAGTCGTTGTGCGTTGTGACATTTTGAATATTTGCAACAGGCGCTAAGAAATGATTTCGCTGCGCTTTTGAAGAAGACGTTTGTGCAAAATGTCACAAGTCATAGCAATAGCAGCGAATGCTAACAACATCGATAACAGCCCCACATTCACAATAGACGGAAGCTATTTCGCACATTCACACACACCGACACACCGATACACGCGACACATACATACATATGCTGTGATTCACTAACACATGCGCGCACACTGAGAGCCAGGGACACGTGCGCACTCATTCGCACAAACTGCGCGACAAGCTTCATACATATGCATGTGTATGAGTGTATGTAGCGAGCGTACGTACTGCGTACGCATTCGGCATCTCGCTTTTACATCAATCTTTGTCGCCCGATTTGCTTCCTGGTCAGTTGTCAGTTGTCTGTGTTTCACATTTTATATTGTAAGTACTATATACTATTTCAGCTTTGGCACACACAATGAACATATATACACATGTATATTGCAATTGTTAAACTTTTAAGTTGTTTCTTTTTTGCCTTTGTTTAGAGAATTTTGCGCAGAAAGCAAAATGTTGCTGCGCAATCAGCTGGATGAATCACAACGGTAAACAAATTCACGCACACACACACACTCCAATACATACAGATAAAAGCTCAAGCTGGATTTCTGATTTTCTTCACGTTTCACGTTTATGTTTAATTAGTTTAACTTTTTATGTTTTTTTTTCAAGCTAATTTTAGAACTTGGTAATTCGCCTTCATTTATGTTTTTGTTCAATACGTTAAATATGTGTTTGCATAATAAATTATAAATTGTTTATCAATTGTTGTTGTTGTTTGCTGCTTGTTTGTAGCACAGTTTTGTGGGATTTACTGGGAATTTTGCGGTCACATTGAATATTATTTTTGTTGTTTGTTTTACTTGGGTTTTTCACAAAAAACCATTTGCATGTGGCATGAAGCTGATGTCTCAATAGATTTCTTGATAAAAATAATGCTGGGCTTTTTTTATAGATCACAAACTTGTTTTCATTACTGTGGAACAGTTGGGCATATTATTTAAATTGCAAGTTGATTTTTTACAGTTGCACTTCGATTGAAATATTTTTGAAAAACACTTAAAAGAGACAAATCAACCTTTAAGTTTTTTTGGTCAGCCTTCTATTGCTGTTATTTTTGAAAATAGCTAAACAACGCAAAAAGTAAACATAAAAAATCAGATCAAAAACTTAAAAATACATTTCAAGGCGCGTAAAAAAGCAAACACACACACACACACACGCACGCACAAAAGGCGAATGAGCAAGAGAGAGCGAGAGAGCAACAAATGAAATTATATTAAAATATATTTGGTTTTTAAGTATCTCATTTTAAGCATACTTTTTATGTTACACTTTTGTATTCACATTTCTTGTATTTTGGCAACACAGCTCGCATTCCATTTTCGAAATATTATTGAAGCCGTCTCGTTTCTCCTTGTACATGTTTGTGTTTGTATTTGTGTTTGTATTTGTATTTGTATTTATTTTTCCTTTATTTGTTTAGCAAACACAATAACAACAGCGGGCTGCTGTTTATCGCATCTTGACTCCCTCCGCACACTCACTACACACCGTATTCCGTATTCCGTATATCCCGTATGCCGTACACTTGCTTTGCCAGAACGAACAAACGAGCGAACTACTTTCTTCTGCGCGCCCAAAAAACTCGTACGCGTCTCGATGCGACCGCTCTCGAACAACGTCTGCTAACGTCTGTGCGTCGCCTTTTCCCGACAAACACTGACAAACTTATTGAAATCGATTTGTAACGAACCCACAACTGCGACGCCTGCGACTGAGACAGAAACAGAGACAGAGACTGCGACGCGACGCTTCGCTGGCCGGGCTGCGTATTGAAATGAAATTTCTCGTTGGACGTTTGAATGAAATGAGCACAACGCACCAACACACCAACCAAACAACACATGCATATACAGTATGGGCAGCGCTGTCGCGGCGCCGTTGACGTCAGCATCGGCAGAGCAGCCACGTTCGGTAAACAGTTGTTTCGTGGAAAAACAAGCCGAACATCATAATGAAGTTGCTGTTGTGAAATTGTACGGTGCTTTGTCATGCTTAAAAAACAACAACAACATCACAGCGGACGATCTGAGTACGCGCCAAAACACAAAACGAGGGTTACTTCATTTGCTTCTGAAGTAATCAGCATATCTACAAAGTTACCAATTCAAATATATTAAGCCATCTAAATTATTTATTTATTTATTTACAAACTGAGCATCTATTTGAATATAAGGAAATGTATGCGTTAACAGATATGAAGATTTTATGCGCCTAAGCATTTAAAAAATAAATTTCAAATACTCTTGCACTTTAGACCAAGGTCGCATTTAAATACTTATTTAACAGCCCTCGCACGAAGGCTAGTTGCTCTTCACCAACACAAACGCAGCGAGTCAAACAAACAAATAAAATGTGAAGCAGAAATGGCAAAAAATTAAACAAACAAGTAGACAGGAGCGGTTCAGGTTTGAATCCAGTTGTTAGGGCTGCGGGTGGCGCGGCTGGGTCGAGGGCGGAGTTGAACGAACGAGAGCATAAGAATAACACACTTCAAAAAAGCACTGCGCGCCAAAATAAAAATAAATTTCTACTACGTCGTAGTAAAATTTTAGAAAGGTTTTTTGTAGAATTTCGCCTCAATATGCCATTTGCTTAGTTATTTGTTTTTGTTTAGTTTTGTTTGCTCGTTAACTGAGTGGATGGCTAGGTGGGGTAGTTGGGATGGGATGTGGTGTAGGGGACCGTACCAGGCAGGTGCTGCGCTACGTTTGCTATCGCCCATTCAACTGCTCTTTCGCTCTCACTTATACTCATCTATGTGTGGCGTGCCCGACCACCGCAGCTCTCCCCCCATTTGCTTGTTTGTTTGTTTTGCGTGCCGTGTTTTATTGTTTATGGTATTGTTGTTGTAGTTGTTGCTGTTGCTTGGTGCGTAGTTTTTACGTTCGTCATCGTTGGTTTGGTATTTCCGTCTTCAGCTAAGGCTGACGCTGACTGCTGCGCTGATACACATACACGAATGTACAAGTGTATGAGCGATATACGTATGCATGTACATATACATATGTACATGTGTATATGTTTTGTAGTTCGCCTTGAGCGCCGTCGTCATAGACTTCTGCAGTTGTTCAGTTTTCTGCTACGCAAACAAAAGTGCATTTGTATGCGTGCGCAATGTATGCATGTATTTTCATATGTATGCACATACACCCATCCGTACATGTGAGCTTATGTAGTTGTAATTCATTCTTATTTGCTTTCATTTCTGTTTCAGCAGCTGTTTTGTTTTTGTAGCCGTCAGCGCTACTCACAACCGCAGTTGTTGTCAAAGTGCATTGCGTTTTCACTCTATGCGTGGGAGGCGTAGACAGAACTATTACTGTTGTTGTTGTTGTTGTTATCGCAAAATCTCTCGTGCGCAAACTCTCACGTGTGGCTAGACACAATAACATTGCTTGCTCTCCGATTTGCTTTTGTTTTACATAATGCACACTGGCAACAGGGCAATAATTATATTTGCATATACAGTTTCTTATAAATATTTATGTATGTTAAGAAGTGAGTATGTACGTTGTTTTGGTTAAAAATGTAACTTTTTCCTGAAATTGCGACAACATGATAAAAGTATACATAACTTGTAGAAATTTCCAATCGCATCAAACCACTGTGCGCAGTTAAAAATGCTTATTAAGTCTATTTTGCTTTCTCTTCTGGCGAGTCATCCAAATAAGTTTGACAATGACTCTAAATTGGAGTGGACATTAGGATAAGCCTAGATGTTTGAAAGCATGCGACGAAGCGCTGCCTCTGCTGACGTCGACGCTACAAGCAAACACTTGTTTGCACAGGAGCTCAAAAACGAAGAATGCCGAATGTGCTACAATAAATAGAGAGAACATGTGGGTGTGTATGTGAGTTGGTGAGAGCATTTACAACTAGGAAGCGTCGCTAAACGCCAGCATCGCGACGTAAGCAGCGCAGTCGCTGCTGACGCTGTTTACAATGTTTGTGCGTGGGTCGCCGGCGTGTGCCGCACATAGGACCGGCCGACATGTATAAAAATTAAGACGTACGGGGCGTCAACAAGACCTGACCCGAGCAACAGCCAAGCCGATCCGTTCGGAGCCGAGCCATACCGCCCACACAAACAGTAGCTGACGTTAGCAGCGATGTCGACGGCGACGTTAGCGCAGCTGAAGGTCATTATGCCGACGTCGTCGTCGCTGCTTGTCTTGAGCTTTCTGCGCTGCTTGTTTTTTATTGTTGGACCCGGCTGTGGAATTGTGTAAACATCAGTGGCAGCGTCGGTGACGGCGACGGCGTCGGCAATGACAGCAACAAAAACAAAGCCAACGCTGGCATTCCGAGTAAACAAAGTTTTTTTTGCGCCAGCCCCTAGCAGAGACAATGCAAGAAAGTTGAGTCGTGCAAGAAGGAGAAGGAGATGTCGGAGGTGGTACAATGTCGAAGAAGCAGGACAGAGGAAGACAAAGGCAACGGTAGGTAGGTGGCAGACGAGAGCAGAGCTAATGAAGATGAGCCTGCTGTGTTGTTGTTTCGTTCGTTGTTATTGTTGTTTACTTTTGGCCGCTGGTAGCTTTTGTTGCTCGGCTACAAAAATATGCAAAAGCCAGCAACAACAACAACTACCACGCGAAAAAAATAAGCAAGGCAGTGAATACGTAAATAGAAGCAATGAACTTAATTATTTGCTGCTGTTGTAGCCGAGCTGTGCGAAAGAGAAGGTGAACGTGATAATTACGGCGCAAGCATGTTTGCGTGCGTACGAGTGTGAGTGTGTTTGTGTGTATGTATGTGTATGTGTAGGTCTTGTTTGCACCAGAGCATGAATTAATCGATCACTCGGTCAATTGGTTGATGATTTATCGATATGTTCATGTTTTGAGTAATTTTCGTTTAGCAGCTGATAATAAAATTCAAGATGGATGCCCAATATCATTGAGTTGCTATAAGTTTATAAATAATATGGATGGAGGAAGTTTAGATAATAAATTTGTAACAGTTTAAAAGTAATAAATTTCTGACCCACTTAATTATGTTCCTATGGCATCAGCAAAGTCTACATAGTTGACTTTGGCCGTCTGATAAAAACAAAGCTCTCATGAGATAAGAGCTAAAAATACCGTTTATTATATGCAGATTGCTATTTTTAAATGATACTGTTGTTTATTTACTCTATATACAGAGAATAATATTATTTTAATCAAGTTGCCATTAAATTGTGATAATTGATAAGTGAGTACTAATAATATTTGTACTAAATTTATATACTATACAAGGTTGATATTTCGATATTTTTTCTCAGTTTAGTAAATAGAACGATAAAATTTAGAATTTAAGCTTTGTTGTCTTAGCTCAGAACCAAAAAATAATAAACAGAAGTCTAGTATAAAAAATTAGTTTTAATATAATATTGTCAGAAATGCAATACAAATGATGTAATAACTAATTTTGTCAGTAAGTTAGAGCTTGTATCTAATTGCATACAACGGATGCAATAAAATCATTGTTACTAACAAATATAACACAATTCAAAGGATGTAATAATATGAAGTAAATTTGTCTCAAATTTGATAATGTTTCTATTGAACTCTATAACAACGGATGCAGCTAAATAAAGAATGCAGAGAGGGGAATTTAATGGAAAATTAAAGCGTTTATTTTAAGCAGAATGCGATAATTTTCTAGTGGTTGTGGGGGTGGGGGAGCGGGAGGGGCTAGAAAATGCAAGGTACTGGCCAAGCGACAACCCTGAGATGCAGCTGAAAGCAGCGAAAAGGTGGGAAAAGAAAACGAAGAAGAAGAAGAAGGTTAAAGCCAGCAACTGGCCACCCACTTGGAGTTCACGTGTTTTTTAGTGTGCGGCGAGCGCAAAAAATGCTTAATTAATTAATTTTTTTGGCATAGCTGGCAATTTGGTTGTCTGGAGCGTGTGTACTGTATGTCATTGTTATTGTTAACAGCTGTACTTTTGCGAATTTACAACGGTAATGAAAGCAAAACAACTTTCCGGCCAATAGCAAAACTAATTTCTGCTGAATGCACACAAAACTGGCCCAAGTAAACGTATGTAGCATGTGCAGCGTGGAGGAGGAAGAGTTGTACTTGTTATTGCTATTGAAGTTGTTGTTGTTTCTGCTTTTGGTGGCCGATGAAAGCGGGGCGGAAAAAAGTGAAATAAATTGGTTAGTAAATAAATGCTACAAGCGTATTTTCGTCAAAACAATGTCAACATGGACAGTGGCAGCAGTTCAGCATAAAACAAATAAACAACAACAAGAATAATAATGCAACTTGTGTTCTAGCTAAATATACAATGCAAAAAAATACAGCACTCGAAATACATTTTATCATAATTACGTTGCACACACACACACACAGCTGCCGTCTATTTGTCTGTCTCTAAGTGTGTGTGTGTGTGTCTGCGTCTGTACGTGTTTTGGCCTCAGCGATTGACAATGTGCAAATACAATTGCAAAAAGCGTTGCATAAAACCAGGCGCAAGGTTGGTCACAGTTCACACTCTTTCGAATGGACAACAACAACTGAGAGCTTGTTATTTAGCAGATGCCCTGTAGTTGCGCAAGCAAAGTTGAGAGAGAACAACCAGATGAGCTTTCGATCCCGTAATTAGCAACAATGCATCGTTACGTAGTTATCGATGTTGATCTTGTCCGATAGGTTCGTTCATTGTGCTTTTCGAGATGATGGCAACCGATAAGTCAGCATTTAATTTAATTAGAAAACTAAATGAGCGACAGTTTGTCTATGATTATTAAGTAGGAGTAATATTTGAATTAAGTACAATCTGATTCAGACACATAACTGGCTGCCTTTAATAGAAAAAGCGTATTTTTTGATTGAAATGTCACTCATGTTGAATAGGTACGTTAAGGAAACTCTATGCGAGCGATGTATTGTTTTTGTTTTAAGCAAAACAAAATGCAAATGGCTATGCCAACACCCCAAACCGCATTCCGCAAATCCCCAGAAGCAGAAGACTGCGACCCCGTCTCTGACCCAGAGTGGATCAAGGGTGATTGTAGCAAAAAAGGAGGGGGCAACTGTGGCTAGAGGCAAGCACAGCAATAATATAAATGCTGCTCGAGTTGTTGCTTTGAATGAAATACAATAAAATTTTAAAACAAACAAATGCAGACACACACAGACAAACACGGGCATGAACACAAATACAGATGCAACTGCAGAGACACACAAGCACAAAATAAGGAGCATAGCGAATGCGACTAATGAGCAGCAAAACAACAATAGCAACAACAAGTATAAGAAGAGAGGCGATGTTAACGTCGACGTCAACGTTGCCGTCGCCATCGCCAAAGCTTTGAAATAAACAAATAGAGCTAAAACAACAACAACAACAGTAGGCATCAGCGAGAATAACAAGGACGGGCTGTTTTGTAGTAAAACGCTTATTTACGCATACAGTTGCGGGAGGTTGAGGAGGACACCAAACTGATGCGAAGCGGGCGTAGCAACAGTTGTGGAGCGAGAGAGAAAGACAGCACAATGAAGAGGACAAATTTGGGAGTAGCTTTGTTTGCAAAGCGAACAACACAATACATTCATACATACATATACACAACCGCACGTACTCTTGCATATTTGTGCTCGCATTCGTATGTACAGATGTATGTATTTGTATGGAGTTGTCTATGTATGTGAACGAAGTGTAACTCAAACTAAAATCCCACCCAATTCTGGCTGCATTTTCTATTTCGTTTTGTTGGCCCCAAAAGTTTGTTGAGAACATTAGCAAATGTTTGTTTTAGCAAACGGAATATGCTTCGCTTGTTTCATCATCATCATCGTCGACGTCGTCGTCGTCATCAGCAACAGCACTGGCAGTAGCATCATTATTATCATTGCATTGCCTTGTTTTGTAGCATTTCATTTGCTTACTAGTTTGTGTGAGTGCGCGCGCGTGTTTGTGTGTGTGTGTGTGTGTGGGTGTCTTACTTTGGCTTCTTTCATTCTTTTATGCCCACTGCCCTTTTCACTCAGCCATTGTTGTTGCTCCTTGTTTGCCATCATCGTCGTCGTCGCAGTCGTTGTCGTTCTTGTTGTTGTTGTTGTTGACGTCTGCCTCTGCTCTGCTACTTTTGCGTAGTTTTGTTTATTTTATTTGTTTTGCTTTGTTTTTTTGTTGTTTATTTTTGTTTGATTTACGTTTGGCAGTACCGTTGCCAGTTACCCACCCAAACACACCCCTCGCCCTCCTCTCCACCCACAACATTCTGCGCTTTGTTTTACTTGTGCTGCTTCTTTCCCATAGTCTTCTGGTTCGGTTCGGCTCGCTCCCTGGTGGGTAGCTTGGGGTTTGACTGGGTTTGCGGCTGTTTCTACCGCACCGTTGCACGCCTCTGCTTATTCTTCTTCTTCTTCTTAATTTTGTATTATTTTGTTTTTTCTTTTTCTTCTTCTTATTTTTATTTATTTATTTCTTGTGTAGGTACCGTATTGACTTAAAGTTTGTTGTACTTCTTTGTCTTTCGCTTTGCGTCGCCATTGTTGTTTTTTGTTGTTTTCTTTTTGCTTTTTGCCTTACGGAAATGCCTTGAAACATTTCTATGTGTGTTTGTCTCGGGTCACGTTGCTCAACTTTCAGAGGTCAGATCGGACGTTACGTATTGCCTATATATTGTACATGCACTATATTTTATTAATACCTGCATACACACTGTATCTTGATGTGCATAAATTCTATTCGGTTTGTCAATAGTTTCGATAGGCAACTAAGTAAGGAAATTGATCGAATCCTTTTTTGAAGTTTCCTCAAGAATGATTAAAAAAGGTGTTTTCTCAATCAAAATATAATCAAGTAAAAATGCTATGTGAGAGTGCTCGACTATGAGATACCCTGTGGCAATTGCCATACATATGTATGTATCTAAGATTAATTCATTTACAGAAAGACGGATGGAAGGACGAGTCTTTTGTAGCTGATCTAGAATATATGTATTTACTTTATTGTGTCTGCCTGTTAACTTTAGGTAATTTTCAATGGGTAGTTGACATAAAAATCATATGTACAAATGACATACATACATACATATGTATTCAATATCTGTAGTCGAATTTTCTGAATTAACTAGGTAGGTAAATTTCTCCGTTATTTGAAATTTGTTCGTTATTGTAAAAATTGCTTATTAAATTGTAAAAATTGTGCTTCTCTGAACATGTTTTCTTTATTTTTGTAAATTCCAAAAGGAAAATTTACCAAAATTATTTGTTATACCAAAATAATACCAATTAAATTGTAATGGCCAACTTGGGAAAAGCTAAGGAATGGTCTCGCGCCATTCTTTGCAAGCCAAAGGATAATCTAACGACTGAAGCGGGCTTGAGGGCACAGCGCAATGTAATGGTAACCACCATCGAAAAGGAAGTAAGTCTATGATATTGTGCTTATCAATTAAGGATTTAAAAAATGAATTTTTTTAATAGGAATCATATCCATCAATGGCCATGATCATGGCAGGGGAATATGCGAGAATGTGGTTGAAGGACCGCGATGAATTTCGAACCAATATCGACAATAAGGCAAAAAAGATCATTAAGAATGACTTTGAGTGGTGGCTGAAGTTGCGCAAAACCACCAAATGTTTCTGCTCCATTTGATAATCGAAGTTTAAGCTATCTTTATTCATTCATTTAAACTTTACCCGCTGCGAAACTTTGAGCATTAATGCATTTTGCAAACTGCATGGTGCTTGCAAGCTAAAGCTGTTAAGCTTTTTGCTATTGTTAGTAAAGACACACACCGCAAGCTTATTCTAGTTGAAAGTTCAATTTATATTTGCCATCAATAATGCGCAATTTCCCCAATATATAAACAAAAGTGCCAATAAATTGTTCATGTACATTAATTAATGGGTTGATTAAATTCATTGAAATAAGTAGTTATTGAAAACTGTGTTAATTAGCTAAATCGACTGTTTGCGGCAATTCATTGGTGGGGTAGACTCCAAAGCTTTGACAGGCAGGCAGTCAGCAAGCTCTTATTGGCGAAAGCTTTTGCCTGCCTGCACACAGGTTGTAGTCGCAAAAGCGCTTTAAATATTTTTACTGTCTTTATGTGCTCTCACTCTCATTCTGTTCTCTCGTTATACTCTCACACTAAACGAGGGCTTAGCCACCCACAAGCTAAAGAATTTGCATGCAACTACTTGTCGTTTGCTCTCTCGAGCGCTGCTCCCACGCGTTGCCATTGCTGGTGCCGCTGCCATTGCTGCCGTTGTCGTTGCCGTTGCTGCTACTGCGAATTTCACTTCGTGTGCTCGTGTCCGTGTCGGCTCATTGCTCGTTTGTCGTTCACTTTGTATGTATTTTAGCTCATTTGCAGTTTTCCATAGTGGCGGAGCGTCAATCAAAATCAAACGTTTGCCGCGTTTGGTTCGTCGTGTGTGTTGAACGTTCAAGTCTTTACCTCCGTTTTATTTGCCTCGTTTAAAGTTAGCGCGCAAATTCCAACAAGTAAAACTTAGCTGAAATTTGCAAAATTTTACGCATATCCAAAAGGTATTTCCACAACAGCAACAATTGTAGTAGCAGTAGCAGCAGCAACAACAACAAAAACAGCAACAAGTAAAATAACAACAAATTGTTGCTGCTGCCTCGGACTGGTTTATGTATTTTCTTCGGGCTCGTGTTATGTTCGTGTGCGCTTGTGTATTCGTTCGCGTATAGGTATTTCAACGTGTTCGTGGGTTTGTGAGTGTGTGTGCAAAATAACAACAACATTTTCCACTGCTTCGCTGTGCAGCAGCTGGTAAGTAGTAGGCAACTTTTATTAGGAACTTTCATTTTTAGCATTTGTTTTGTGAATTTACAAAGGCTTTCAATCATTGATATGGTTCTGCCGCATTTAATAAACATTTTAATGCACTGAAGTAACAAAAAATGGCAACAATATGTTAGCATTACACACACATGCACACATATGTTTTTACATGCAAGTACATGCATACATACATATGTACATATGTATGTGTGTGCTTGTGTGCGCGCGTGTGTGATTTGCCAATAGCTTGCAGCACACAAAGCAAATATGTAGCAACAACAACAGCAACAACAACAACTGTGGTGTCTGTAGTGAGTAGCAAGTGCAGTCAGCAAGCAGCAAAGCAACTCAACCAGTTGACGCAGCAACAATACTAAGTATAATGCCGGCGTCGCTGCCGCTGTCGCTGCGCCGTTACCGTTGGCGTATGGTCAGGGCATTGTAGCGGGCAGCGCAGTGACGCTTTCTTATTTACCATGCGCAAAGCAAAACTGAAGCCTTTTTTCTGCAACGTCAAAGTAAACTGCGCTGCCGCCGCTAAACGCTTCTGCTTCGATTATGTGTGTGCGTGTGTTTCGTGTCTTTTGGCATTTTCGAATCGCACATTAGTCACTCACACATATGTACATACATATGTACATACAACCACGCACCGCCGCATATGCTGTTACAGTTTTGGAGCTTTTCCGAATTGCAAATATTTTTCACGCGCTGTTCGAATCAATTTACTTTTAATTAGGTTTCTGATCGAGTTTCACTTTTAAGTTTTCCGCCGTCGAACGCTCAGTGTCTCAACTGATAAGCATAGTTTAATTGACTAAGCGATGAGTTGAGTGTGTTAAATGTTTTGTTGTTTGGTTGTGTTGCAAAACACATGTTGCCGCATTCGTTCTCAAGAATTCGTTTCAAACTCAATTATTATCTGCCAACATATGGGAATTATAAACTGAACCATAATCAACAATAGTCGTCACAATTTCCGCGTAGACCAAAAGACAACATATGTTAGGCGGCGCGTAATGGAAATTGACATGCTTTGATTAAATATTCAAAAATATTTAAGTGTTAAATCGAATACGCACACGCACACACCCATAAGTCACAAGCAGTGCAGGCCGGCATCTTGCTTATCTCACCCACACACACGCACACAGGTATGCGTATTTAAGTGCACTGCTTGCACTGAGTACAGGCATGCAAGCAAGCAGTGCACGTTACGTATCGCCGTCCCCTTTACACTCTCTATGGAAATTGCAAACTCTTACAACTGAACTGATTATCATTCGATCGCTTTTGCATTTCCTGCAAATGCGGATGATAAGATATGCAGATCTTATCTATGCACATTATTTGTAATTCGCTGCGTTTTTTGCACCGGATGTGTATAGTTCCCCTGACCTTGTGAAATATATTAAAACCTTGGCTTTTGGCTCTTAGGGGTTCAGGGCGAGCTACGTAAATATCCAAGCGAATGACGTGTGACATCTTTGTCTGACGAGCATATGGTAAAGAACTATGAATAACAACGAGCAGTATAAATGGCAAGTCTGAAATTAAGTTTGAAATTTAGCTAAAAATATTTGTGGTGGAAAGTAACAAATAATTATTAAATTACATTACATTTTATGAAAACCAAACAATCTACATAGTACATATGTATTATTTATTTATTTATAAAACTATATAATTGGCGGGTCCAGTGCTTCTACTCTGTATTAATATTTGAAAAGAGACAATTTCGGAAAATATAAATATTACTTGGAATTTCCTTGCATGCATTAACGTAAACATAATATTTGACAATTTGGGGCAAATGCGTACCGGGAATAAAACAGGATAGAAAAACAAACATCCATGTGTCCATAAATATTAAACGCAAACGTAATGTACGAATTTGCAATTATTATGCATAAATATATGCAGGTATCAGCATACATATACATATTACCGCAAGCGGCTTTGACATTATGAAGTAATAACAAAAACAATGAATATTTTTCCAAATACGCACAGACGTGTGTGCACACACACACAGGCACAGACACAAACATAGATAGACTGACGCAAACACGCGCAACGCTATGCTTGTGTGCAAGCATACACACATACATAAGTATTTATGCCAGCATTGCGAATTGTTAGTGGGACTAGAATGAAGAATAACCTCACTTTTCGCATTTTTGCACGCCCACGCGCCAAAGGCAAAGTCACCACCACGAGCAGCGGACCGAACTTGCGACCGTCCGACCCTACAACCTTCCTACCTAATAGCCCTAACGATTACAACCTCCTGGCTGGCCACGGTTCACATTTGTTGCACTCACACACTCAATATGCGCTCGTTATTCAACTTCACCACAGCAGCCAGCCTGCCATATTTCGCGCTCTCGCACTTCGTGCATTCGTGCGTTCGTTCGTGTTCGTGCTTTCTTCTTTCACGACGTCGTCCCGGTGTTTACATTGCATTGCTACCGTGCGTTGCTCTCTGCCTACAAAGCGGACGTTGTCGGTGTCGTCGTCGTCGTCGTCGTCGTTCGCTGTCTCTGTCGCTGGCTCTGTCGACATCGACGTAAAGGTCACAAGCTGAAATTCCCGAGGCGACGTGAAAGCGGACAATGGACGCACAAAAGGCGACTAGCGAGGTCGTGGGCGACTAGAGTTGGAGTGGGTTGTAAGAGGCTAGCTGGTTTGCAACCATATGGTCAATGCACATTGGAAATTGCAACTTGGCAAAAGTCGACGCTTCATTTGGTTTTCAAATTGAAAAGGAAGAGACGCGACAATGTCATTTAAGTCCCAGTTCCAGCCACCCTCGACCACAATCCTCTTTTGCCAAGGATGCTGCCAGAGTTGGCTCCGCTAATTGAGACATTTGTCAACTTCCACAAATGAGCAGCAATTTCTCAGCGAGTACTTACTTTTGAAAGCGAACATTATGCTCGACAGAGGAAGGCAGCGACAGGACGTAGGGATGCTTTTTTTTGACATATCAATCGAAGAGTTTTCTTCTTTTATTTAAACAACACGAAAACATTGAGCTACAACCAGCGAAGCAAACGGAAAATTTTCGATTTCTTGATCAGCTTTGAATTTCTCAAAATATTATTAAGCAATTGTTAAATTAGCAGATTCAAACGCTTCGACTTGCGACGCAACAAGGCTTCTGTGGATGGCATCAATGTGATTGTCGAACTGGATTCATTATCATTCTCTGACACTGTCTTCAGCAGCATATCCTTTTTTGTCAGCTGCTTCTTGTTGGTTTTCTTCTCAGGCTTTTGCTCGAATTTCGATGAGTAACTCATTGATTTGATTTCTTCATGGAGCGTCTCAAATGTCATTGATACTGAGAAGTATCTGCCTAGAAGTTGCCAAAAATATGCATTATTCTCGACTAGATTCTCTGGCTAGATTCTGCTTACCATTGTGCTTTTGTAGAAATCCCAGTCGATGGCCCAGCACAAGCGTCTGCTTAACGGGCTGCATTAGATCCTCCTCCGGCAAATCCGTATTCTTAGCAATTGCCACAACAATTTCGCGAAGTGTTGCGGGAATCTTGATCGTCTGCAGCGTGTGCATAACGATAGCACCATTAAAGTTTGGCATTTTCTGTCAATTGATTAAAAATAACAGGCGATAATAGTCAGTAAACTTAAAATTCCAATTGTCTGCGAACTATACAAAATAACAATGTTTTATTTCTGAGCAGTTCTCAGTTTGAGACGCCTAACTGGAGAAAAGTACACAAAGGCCTGCTGTGCAAATTGAAATTTGTATTTACTTTATATGATTGCTAGAATTACTTCGTTCAAGAAAACTATTAGAGAAAGAGCTTTCAATTTTAAGGACAATCATTTTGTTATACTTTTGCTGTGCCCTCAATCAAACATTTTGGATTTAGTTTAATAAAAAGCAAGCTATATAGTACTCGTACTTGGCAACACCATCGTTTCTAACTGCTTTGGTCATCCATGACAATAACAGTGATAAAAAAGCAAACAGCTAACCCGACTCGAACTAGGTGTTGCTTTATCATTTGCCATTCACGAATACATCCAGACCCACAGACGTGGCTATGCTGCTGTTGATTGTAATCAGCAGGGCAGCAGCTAAAAATAGAACTCTCGATGGCAACGAGAATCCCCAAGCCGCTTGACAACTCTGGCGCAGCATATGGCAGATTGAATGTGTAATTAAAGTGCCAATGAATGAAAAACCATCGGTATTCAATATTTGCATTATCAAATTAAAGGTCATAGTCAAATAAAGATATTATCTGTCCATCAAGCACATGTACGAGTATTGCTCCATTGCTTTAACAATATTAATTACGAACACAACTATTTTTAACTCACAGCGCTTTTTTTTATTTATTCGCTTTGCAAATGTCAGAGATTGCATAGAGTGTTTTATGCGATTTCATTGCGTTCAGCTCGCCATATGGAAGTCAGTGGAGCGTATACGTGATATTCAGATACAATCAGAGGCTTATTAAATAAACTCGCATATAGCGAATGGACTTGATATTTTTATTTAGGGAATTAAATACGCGATAGGTAAAGGGGTTTTTATTGTTGTTAATTTCTGACTATTTATTTATCTGTTTAGTTATTTATTTATCGCACATAAAGGTCCTTGCTATTTAGGTCACTTCTTTCGCAAGTTGATCATTTCATTACATATAAGAAATAAAATAAATGAGTCGTGCCAAATAAAAATTAGTAGACTTAAAATAAGATAGAAAAGCAAAACAAATATTATATAAAAAGAACGATACTAATAATAGATGACAGGTATTATTTCTTAGCATTGCATTCCGCACTACGCATAAACATGTTTGATAAACATAAGCCAGCTATTTTGCATAAAATGTGTCCAGGTCCATGTGTGGCATCTGCATAGAATTTAGCCAACAGTTTCAATCGCTGCCACACGACACTTTCCATTGTGTGGGCGACGCGTAGCATGAAGACCCTTGCATTCAGGCTCGTGTGTCGTGTGTCAAATTATATGGCATGCACAGTGGCACAATGTTCGTTTGGCCACGTCCCAGTTGACGTCAATGCCGCTGAAAGTAAATAGAAAAGAGCGGAAGCAAAGCAGACGGGGAGACAGAGACAAGAGGAAGGCTGTGTTGAAATAGGACTACAACTAGTCATGGCATGGCATGGCCCTTGAGCTGCAGCCTGACTTGTTAGAATTGTGTGTGTGTGTGTGTGATTGTGTGTATAAAAGGGATATTTTGTCGGGTTATATATACAGAAGGACATTGTTTTGATTATACGTGTATCAACTACAATAAATCGCTGATTGTGTTGTAAAACTTTGGAGACAATTTCTCAATTTGAAGTATCGATTGACAGTAAATTAAAGTTGGGGTCACTTGACATCATTTTGCTCCTTTGACAGCAGTCCCTTGACCCGTTGACCATCCTTCTGTCTGTCTGTCTGTCTGTCAATTTTCCATTTAGTTTTTATTGCTGCTGCTGTTTGTTGCTGTTGTTTGTTTAAGTCAATTAATTGTAGCCATTTCTGGCGCTTACTATACATTTCTGTCTGCCTGCCCTTTGTGCCTGCGTAATTTTCATGTGTGGCAACAACAACATCGTCAGTGTGTGTGGCAAGTTGCGTCCTAATTACTCACACTGTTCTCATTTGATTGTGTCCCAGCTCCGGCTTCCTTCCTATTAGTGCACGTTGTGTTGACTTAAATCCTTAAGCGCCTTTCTCTTGCCTGTCTGCGACTCCAATGAATACAGTTAGTCGAGGCAAAATGTGGGCTAAGTTGTCGCTCTCCACACTCGACTGGGGCTTAGGCACTTCGCCTTATGATACCCTGGCAGAAGAATTGAATTGGGTTAGCCAACATCATTTCATTAGTTGAAGAAAAAAAAATAAATTGAAAAATACATGTACTTTGATTTAACATATTTATTTTTAATGTATTCGAAGCTTTGCTAGGGTATTCCATATTCGGCTAGTAGAAAACTTTTTTATTTCTGTAAATACTTAAGGACTTTGTTTATGTAGCTGTCGCTGCTGCTGCTGCTACTCTTGATGCTTGCAACATGTTGTTTGTATTTCATTTGCCAATGCTACACAATGTGCGTCTTAAAATTGTACACGTTTTGGCCATATTTTTGCCATATGACAAAATTGTGAATCTATTTCCATTTCGTAGGCTGGCAAATTGTTGGGAACCGCCTCTGCCACAATTTTGAGGCATTTATCATTGCTGGAAAAAGTATGTTTGAGCATTTATCATGGCGTGTGGATGACTTGGTGTACAAATTATTAGCAAGATTAATCATACGCCACGTGAGCCGAAAGAAAACATCAAAGAGCAAACAACAACCCACCTGTTTGGTCGGCTTGTCCATTCGTGCGCGGCCTCGTTATGTAAATAATGGCCAAAGGGTATTAAACAAATTTTCAATTTGAGTAGTAAATGTTGTAAGCCACAAGCTACCTGTTGCATGCCTCGTTGCAAGGTGAAAATTGACTGGGTCATGGCAAAAGGGACTTGAACTTTTGCTACTGCACAGAGCTCTGTGGTTAAGGGGAGTAGTCGAAGTGGTTTCTCCCTACGAGTTATTGTTGCATGCCGAGTTTATATTTCTTTTTGTTAACGCAAATTTTAATTACTTTAGCGCTTTTGTGCAAAACTTTTGCTATTGTAGTTTGGCCAAGTAAAAAACTGTTGCATATTTTAAGGCGCCAATTAGGTTGAACTCAAAGTTGGGAAACAACTTGAGAGGTTTTAACTTCTGTACAAGAGAATTTAATGGACATGGAAATATATTTTGTGAAATGCTATAATTAGCTTTTGTCAAAGCTAAAAGCGAACAATAAAATGATGTCATTTGTTTTTTCTTTCATTTGCAGGCCGACTATGCAACGTCAACTGCAGGAGCAAGCAGTGGCATTCATTGTGCCACTCAATTAACAATTTATGATTCAAGATAATACTTTATACATGTACCGAAAATAAGGCAAAAGTTAAGTAATGGCTGCAGCTACAGTGAGCACTCATTTGGGGGCACCGTCGAACGAGGCGTCCATGGATTTGGTGTGTGGCACTTGCGATTACTACGAGAGCTGCGATGCATCGACAGCAACAGCAGAAGAGGACACTGGTGATGAGACAACGGCGATACTTATCGATAACAGCACACAAACTGAAGACGATGAGGATGAGTTCGAGCTGGAGTACGACATCGAAGAGGAGACGCAACGAAAAGAGTGCACAAGATCGCCGCTGGCGAAAATTGAGGAGGAAGAGTTGGAAATTGAAGCTGAAATCGAAATACCAAATTGTATACGAAACAATTTAAATCATAATAACAATAATAACGAAGCAAAGGAGCAGGAGCAGGAGCAGGAGCAGGAGCAGGAAGAAGATGAGGTGGCGGAGGAAGAAGAGCTGGATGATGTGGCTAGACTAACAGGCTTGGCGCTAGAGATGGGCTATGCGCGTATTATCGATTACGATAACTTTCGTATCATCGAGCACGTTATCGAGAGCGATGAGGAGCCAGATGCAGATGCAGACGAAGAGGAGGAGGAGGAGGATGAGCAAGCGGATGAGCTGGATAATGTGCCAGTGCCACAGGTGTGTCAGAATTTGGTTGCTCTCATCGATGAGAGCTATCAATTAATCGATAACAGCACTAACGAAGCACCAGCCGTACACAATGCAGTCGATAACAACAACAATAGAAGTGCAATGGAGCAGCGCATTGTGAAAACAGCGCGAAAAGTGCAAATTGCAATCAACAAGTCTGAGGAGCAGCCACAACAACAACAACAACAACAACAACAAACACCCACTACATCTAATGGCAGCAACAGCAGCAGCAGCAGCGTCTTGATTAAAGCATACAAATCGAATCTGACGCCTTCGGCGCCTCCATTTCAGCCTGCTGCACTGAAGTCGCAGCTGCAACAATCGCTTGTCGCCAGCGGCAGCAGCAACAGTGGCAACTTGTCAATGGCTACAACAGCGCTCAGCAGGAGCACTTTGTATGCCGCTTATGAGCAAACAACAGTTTATTATCAGCAGCATGCGCTGTCCTCGCAGCAGCAGCAACAACAGCAACAACAACAACAACAGCAGCAACAGTTGTCGCCAAAGCATCAGCATTGCGCTCAACATGGCGGCATACCGCACATTCATCTGCAGCCAAACAATGGGGCACAATTGCTGCCAGTGCAATTGATTACATTGACGCCAACGGCAACAGCAACGGCTGCAGCGACAGCAACTGCTGCTGCCGCTGCTGCTGCTGCCGCCGCCTGGCCACTTGTAGAGGCGCCAATTTACATGGATATCAATGGCGAGTATCGCAGTTATTGTCCGGCACATGGACCGCCAGGCGCCAATGGGCAACCATTGCTGTCGCATCATCAACATCAGCATCAGCATCAGCTTCAGCACCACCAACAACTTCATCAGCTTCATCATCAGCAACATCACCAGCAGCCACATCATCATCAGCAACATCAGCAGGAGCAGCAACCGAATCTCCTGAAGCAACAACATTTGACACCGTCGGCGGCTGCGGCGACCGTTGTGACAAATGTTAATGGAAATATCGGCCAGGCGGCAGCAACTGCGCCCCAATTGCTGCTGCAACTGGATGCCGCTGTCCAGCAGCAGCAGCAGCCGTCACCACAGCAACGTCAACAGCAACAACAACAGCAGCAGCAACAACAGCAACAACAACAACAACAAACCATTGCTGTTGCTGGCAAACGCAGCAAACTTTATCGAGGTGAGTGCCCGTTTTATGATATTTGTCGCCGAGTTTTTATCCCTTTCATACCCTAGGCCCATTCAATGTTTTCTCCTCAAAAGGGTATAATAGAAATGTTATCAACAGATCAATATCAGCCCTCAAGGCGTGCATAGTTCATCTTTGCAGTCGTCTGTCCCTGTCTCTTCTTGCATATGTGTCGGGATTTCTGCAGCTATAAAACTAGGGGTGTTTAAACTTGGGACGCAATCTTGTTTCAAACTTGGGACGCCATCTTGTTTCAAACTTGGGACGCAATCTTTTTTTCGCAATACACCGATCAACTTATTTTCTATACTGTTCAAGTCCCCTAAAAAGCAAAAAAAAAAATAAATATTATAATTACAGCATTTAGTTGAAGTGTATGTATAGTTTATTTATCATAAAGAAGTTGTTATAATAAAATAATTATTATAATTACAGCATTTAGTTGAAGTATATGAATAGTTTATTTATCATAAGGCTATTGGCTATGCTAGAGAGTTTACTGTTTTTTTTTTTAAATATTTTGCAGCTGCTTGCAGGGTATATTGCAGTCGAGCATTCTACGCTTAAGTTTTCAAGCTCCGTTCCCTTTTGCCCAGTTAAGCCCCAAGGCTATTTGGCAATATATTTCATAGCCTGGCGTTTGTCCTTCTCGGCCACAATAAGTGCTTGCTTATACACACACACGCACACACGCGCACACAACTACAGAGACAAACACGCCAAGTCATGCTAGCAGCTCGGACACTGTCCAGTGCCATAAATGTCGAGTTGAGGGGTTAATCAGCTGCGTTAAAGCAAACTTGCACTCTCAAGAGAGTCTGTGATTACTGAACACTGATTGTACGCACTTAGTTCCTGTCTGAAATTAATTTCGAGGCGGACTCTAGACGCATTGGTTCAGTTTACACAATTTCCCCCGCCACGTGCCCCGCTGTGCTGTCTACCACCTATTCAAATGTAAGCCAGAAGCTTTAAATTGCCTGGCTTTTAATTTATAAATGTAAAACTGTAATAGTTGTATGAAGATGATATATTTGACAAACTTTAATGGCGGAAAAGAATTCTTTAAGTTGATTAATAGCTATTCAATGAATTAACTGGAGTATTTGAAATGTATTCTTTAAACATAGAAAACAACTAAATTTAAATCTATCGAGTAGTTGCATTTTTACAGCAAAATAAATTCTCAATTAAATTTTGTTATTCAAAATGTTTGTGTATATTAAACTGTTGGTGTGAGCGTGTAATAATTATTGAAATGAATGAATGAATGAATGAAATGATTATAAATAAGAGCATTAAAAATTGTTTATTATTTCATGGCAAGTAAATTAAAGTGCATGTTTCACATCCCTTTTTAAAATATTGTATTCTATAAAATATTATCAGCGATCTGTTGGTTAGAGTATAGACCCTAAATGATTAAGTTAGCTTTTAGTATTAGCCTGGAAAATTAAAGTGTTTGTTGCACATATTTAAGTTGATATTTGTGTTCCTATAAATTGTTATCTGCACTCTTTTAATTAGAAGGTCTTAGTTGCTAAGAATGTATTTCTAGTTGGAAAACTGTTTTATCAGATTATAAATAATATAATTTATATTTACTCAATATTTCATGGCAGGTAAATGAAAGTGCATGTTTGTCAAGTCCAGTTAAATAATTATATGGCTATTCATTGTTTTTCAGAGACCAACACTTAATGATTGTTTTAGCACTTAGTATTTGTTGGTTGCAAATGCAAATCGATAACTTTCAACCACAAACACGTAATTTACCCTTGCTTGTTAACTGAACGGCAGCAGTTGACGAGCTGCTTGTGTTACATTGTGTTAATGCTATCCCCTATAGTTGGTACTTATGTGCCACTTTCCATCACCTTTGCGTCTGTTAAGCCTTGCCACATTACGTATACGACTCCTCACATTACAGTTGATGTTTCATAGGCGTTTTACAGTGCGCCATCTTGACCATCTCCTGCTGTGTCTGCCAATGACTCGTGTGTCATTTTTACTGACCACCAGACATGGTGGTACGCACATTTCCCATTCCCCCCCAATATCCCCTCTTAATAATCTGGCAGGCCATCGTCTCTTGCTGCTTTTTCTTGTTTTTTTTTTTGTATGTTTAGTTGACTCTTTTTCACACATTGCCATAAACCATGTAGCAAGCATTACCCTTGGCTGTCCTGGTTTTCCACCAGCTTCTAGTTCCTTTTTTCCCCCTGATAATTTTAAATGTTTTGTGTTTCGTAGATCTTTTTTCCAGCTAAGTATTTGGCAACAAGGCGTTTTGCCAAAAAATCGTTTTGACTTCTCTGTTCCGAGAAACGCAAATGCCCGAAATTTCACTCAATATATGTTAATGCAATTAAGGCAGCCAGACTTTTGATATTAGAATTTCTATTATATTTTAAGGAATACTTTGAAGTTTGCTTTGCAATTGAAGCTTGGCTAATTTGCTTTTCGGATTCCTCAGCTTATCATTTCTGTCTGTCCGACTGACGTCTGTCTGTCTGGTGAGAATTTTCAGCATTTTGCAGTTAGCCAGCTTGGCTTGTGTGACAATAATTTTAACAGTGACTGTGCTGTGCCTTCTTTCGTCCTGCGCCTTTTGCAGCATCGGAAATGCGTTTATTTTTTGCCTTTGCTTCTCGTGTCTCTCGTTTATTGAATATAATTTTCATTTGTTTGCAGTTGCTTTTTTTCAGTTTGTAATTTATACTGTGGTACGGTTTTCCTTTTCCTTTTCTGTTTTATTTATTTTATTTTTATTTAATTTTTTTGTGAGACGGCATCCCATTGGTTTATGGCTTGTAAGTTGTTTATTATTAATGTTTGGCTCATGTTGGCAGTTGTTTGGGGCCGCCATTTGTGCTGCCATTGTTGCACTGCACTTTGCGGCATGAGCTCATAATGAAATCATATTTATGTGCCTCAACTATTTTTACCCTATTCGCTCTGCGCCCAAAATACGCGTCGTATGCGTCATATTGCGACAATGCTCCAACTCCCTCAGCTGCTATCCCAGCATCTCCATCCATTGACCCTGCCCATGTTGTTAGACATGTATTCTAGTCTGTCTCGCACTCCCCAACACATGCATTAGCAACAGAGTTCTGACTCATAAATACTACTAATACCAATAGTACATGGTCGAATGCATGTGCAACTGCTATTGGTAAGCTCATGTCTTTGGCATCAAAAGGGCTAAGCAGTGTAAAATACAAAGCAATTGATATTGCTTTTCACAATAGAGTTCGAAATGAGCTTGATAGAGTGCCTTTGCTTTACAGACTAGCCAAACACAATATTTATTAAAGGAAAATGGTGCACCTGTTATTAGGATTTCTGACAATAGCTTTGCTTATGATTACACAATAAACTAACATTGATCGAAGGTTATTATCGACAAGTCAAGCATTTGCAAATTAGTATGCAGTTTGTAATTAAAGGGCATTATGCTGGAATAAATTTAATTAACAACTAAGCAGCTTAGAATCGCGGTAAGGTTTGGATTTAAGGTCAGGAACTAAGTAAATTGAATATTAAGAATTGAATGGGATAATATTTTATGTTATTACGCTGCTCATATATTATATATTATCAATCATTGAATTGGAAAAAAAACAAAACAAACTGTTGTCCAAATTCCAATCTCTGAAATAGATTAAGTGCATAATGAAATTGGCCACAAATTGTAGAAGACGCTTTTATTATTAGTTATGGCTCCCAACTTTCAACCTCTCACTTAGTCGAGAACAACTCTACTACTTTAAAAAGTTCCAACCAAAGCGACTATTAAGTTTATGCACCAAATTATTCAAATATAAATTAACATTTTAACAAATCTTATTAGGGTTGTTTGCAGCAGCACAGAGTTAGCCCGATAATTGCAAGCATCCTCATACAGATTGTGTGCAAATTTAATTGCATCTTTATACGAGTAGTATGTTGCGAGTACTCGAAGTGCTGGGAGCTACCCAGGTTGATGTAACAATTGAAAAACGCTCAGGAAAAATGTTGGCTGGCAAAAGTTTCGTGCAGCAAGGCAAAAGTTTTCAAGCTGCAAGTCGAGAAAAAAAAGTGCAATTTCTACTTTGGTTGCTCCTGGAAGACCCCACAAGGACACACCAACCTTCGACTACCGCCTGGCCCAGAATGGGAATGTGATACATATGTTGCGCATCGTGTTGCGGTTGCCTTGAAGTTTGTTAAACGCAGTCTTGTATGTGCTTAACCTCCACGTACAATAAGACTCCCAAAAGTAGACAAGCAACTTCGACTTCGACTTGGTTTTCGTGTACTACGCCGCACTGTCAGCTGGGTATTGTTCAGAACACACACATACTGAAAGAGTTGCCAGTTGCGTTACACGCGTCGTATGCGCAATATAAAGTTGATTAAATTCAAAAAACTTGTGGCAGATAAAAATGAACGCTACTCGTGACACACTTACTCATAAAATACTCCACGGGCTAAGCTGCTGTTGACTGGCATTAAGCATGCCTTCACTCTGGCAGATAAAAAAGAATTTGCAAGTCGACTTTTGGGTAAAAGGAAAAGTGTTTTTCCCTCAGCATACAAATTGTAGCTCTTTTGAAGTGCATTTTTCACTTTGCTTCTCATGTTGCAATCCACAATTTCCACGGCAGTTTCAATTTGTGAAAGTCGAACTAAAACTTTCCATGGCTTTGGGTGTGGTCAAGGTCAAGCTACAGCACTTTAATAATTTCGATTTCAACTGCTGACCATTTTTTAATGGCCAAGTGCAAATTGTGACGAGCTGATGTCACCAACTTGACATCTTGTTGAAGCGACTTACAGTTGCATACCTTTGGATGCCATCTAAATGTTAACCGTGCATTAAATTTATTCAAAGACTTTTGCACTTGTGGTCTGCCTCTGACTGGCAATCAAAAGACAAATCTTGGCGACAGCTTGACGACCATTTGGTGTTGACCAGTTTGGCAATGCCACACCCAGTCAAGTTGCATCAAAACGAATGCTGCAGTTTGTTTCTATAAAGATTGCTATCGGTCAGAACTGAAAATTCAATTTGAGCTGGAAGTGTTGAAGCAAAACTGGGAATTGCACTACATAAAAATAGATTGTAATTTAAAAATAGATTGTAACTATGAAGTGCCAAGTGTGCTTCAAATGATATCTGACAATGAAGTAAAAAATTATTCACCAAAAAGTTGCATTATTATCTTTGAATTCTTTCCATCTCTTTACATTTTATTTATTTTTTTTTTTGATTAGCCAAAGAATTTGTTCACTAATTTGTTTGCCTTACCTTTGCTTCAAAAATTTTTCTAAGTAATTGTCATGATTTCCCCGAGCAACTTTGTGTCCTTAATTCTTTCCTTCGCCGGAAATGTCCCCCCTTTGGCTCTCCCTTGCGAAAAGAGCTAATTTGATGGCAGCACCGAAGTCAAAACTTGATCTTGTTTTATATACAATTTTATGTTTCATTTTTTTCTTATTTATTTATTTATTTATTTTTTGTGACAGCGTCAAGTGAATTAGTCGCCGGGTACGTAAATTTATGCAAATATGTTACATTGCCTGCCTATGTAATGGACGGCAGGGACCACGGCGGGGGTGGCTAGGGGAGGTAAAATAAAATGAGAGAAGAAAACTTTTGTCGAGCGTCTCGTTGTCAGTTAAAATGTCGTCGTGGCGGTGAAGTTTTCATACCCGGCGACACATTGGGTGAAGGGTATTATAACTCAGTGTCAAAAGCCAATGTTTATCTGATATGTCACTTAGAGATCTAATAATGGTATATATTTTTTGCATTTGTTAAATAAAAAATTTAGAAAGTGGTATATTTTTTGGTATATTTTTGAAATGTATATTTTCGTAAAATAATTTATATTTTAAGACTTTGGTAATTAAATAATTTATAACATGATATATTTCGAAATATATTTTGGTATTTTTGTCAGTATATTTTCGTAAAATAGCATATGTTTTCAACATTTGTTAAAAATGGGTATCGGGTACACCGCAGTCGAGCATCCTCGATTCCACATTTTTTACTTACTCCATCGCTCGTTCGTTTCGCTTGCGGAAAGGCAACAACTTTGACCAAAGTAAAGTTGGGGATCGAGTCGGTCGCTCTGCCTGACACGCAATGATTACAAAGCAGTTGCCCAAAGTTTGAGCTGAAATTAAAGACCAGCACTCGATGTTTTCACAGACCCCAAGCTAATATTAGCCTAGCACAATTTTTGCGGTGCATTTGATGGCTAGATGGGCCGGTAATTCAAACTAAAGTTGTTGCATAAGCGCAATAAACACAACAGGCACTTGCACTTGTTGATCTTTCATATTGCAATTACGTCTGGCATTTGCTGACTACTAATAAAACTAGGACTATAATCACTCAATTGCCCAGGACTGGCAATACACGAATAAATTGCCAGGCAGCCATTCATGGTGCCACGTAAGCTGGGAGTGCTTGCTTGCCGCACCTGCTGCTATAAAGTTTTCAAAAAGTTTCAAAAAGTTTTTTAAAGCGAAAAAATACTGAATAGAACACGGCATATATATAACGGTAATCAGAGACGCATAGATTGAGTCTACTATTAAAATGAAATAGTGTTTAAAAAATGATAATCAGACAGGCATAGATTGAGTCTACCATGCAAATGGAACATTGTTTAAAATGCACTCAAGTCTCATTAGTATAGAGCATTTTTACGATCAATTGCAAGTTACATGAAAATAAACTTACGATTATATGTTATTAATAAAGTCGAACAAAGGAAAGAAGCAGCGACAGCAGCTTGTGGCGCCATGATAGCCACTTTATTGATAGCATGCATATGAAGCGATTAATGACAATGTGTTAGAGTCGATGAGTCGAATGTGTTGCATTTGCTGAATAAACAACAAAGTGTGCTGATCGCAGCGTGGCTGCGTGACCTCTGATTTCTATTGTTCTATTAAAAAGGGGCAATAGTTGTAGTAGTGTATCTAATGAGCAGTACAGCTCAGCCGTCTGTCCGTCAGTCTGCCTTTTTGATTGTATCGAACTCAGAGACTGCCAAAAGTTGAGTCGTCAGATTTCGTTGCTAAATTTGTATGTACAAAAGGCTTCGATATTTATATAGTCTTTTCAGACACTGTCGATTTTTAAGCAGATTTTTTAACTTCAGTCCTCATATAGACATTTGCTATTTGCACTGTGATGATCATTTGCTTGTCTTATTTATCGTTTGCAAATTGAAACATTTTCTACTCACAGCGAGTGCGTTGCACTTGAAGAGTTATGTAAACGGAAGAGATTAAGCGATACAACTGGAAGGCACACTGTGGCAGACATTCGTTATAGGTTGCTCTGCGGTTGAAAATTTGCCAATTCATCCTTTGTTATGAATAATTCACTTTCCCAAAAAGAAAGAGGAAAGCCAACAACTGTAACTGTGCAAACCCCTTTACCTTACGGTGTACCTGGCGTTGAGCGTTGACTTTCGATTAAGGCGAAAACGCGTGCATTGAACCGCCCAGGTCTCCCAAATTGCAGAGACCCCCAAATATGTTAGCTGGAACCCAAGGCGAAGGCAGCAACAACAACAGCAATGTCGACAAAAGCGAAAGGTGTCTCTAGTGCTTATGATGATAATAGTTTAGGGGAAGTTTGCAAAAAGGGAGGGCAATAGCAGTGCAGTGCAGCAAACTCAAATCAAGTTGCACGTACTCGTCGTACTTGAAACCAGCCACAAGGAAAAAGGCCAAAAGTAAAAGAAAAGTGCGCAAAACAAAAAAAAAAAAAGAAAAAGTTTTGCTTGCGTTTGCTTAAAACCCGCAAATAAATGTCACGAACCAAGCTGAAAGCTCGAGCAGAAGCCGCAGTCGGTGCAGTTTGCAGCTGAAGCAACAATTGTCGCCAGGGAGCATTTTTGGGGGGCACTGTGGGAAAAGCCAATGGTAAAATAACTGTGCGGAAAATCTACTGTGCATGCAACACACCGACAGTCGACGTCACAGCTGACACCAACAACAAAATGATGAAAAATACAAAGCTCTTACCAGCCAGCTGAGTGGCGGCAAGGCCGAACGGAAGGGAGACAGGAGGCGAAAGGACTTTCAATTATTTGCCTGCAAATTACTTTGAAAATGCGCATTTATTTCAATTTGGTGTAAGGAACGATGCAAACGCTTCAGGCAAGATGAGCTGCTGTCTGCCACAGTTGCCACAGCTGCCACGATTGGCCGCAGCTTGTCACATGGCGATGCCATCATCAACAGCTTGTCCCAGAGCTAATGTAGCCTTCAAACACAGCACACAAACTGTTTAGTAATTTGATTAGCTTAGAAGGATATGACTTTTAAGGAGATGAAAATACGTCTTAATTCTAATCGAACAATGTTGAGCAAACAAAGAGTTTAAAGTGGAAATGGTCTAGGAAAGTATTGAGAATATTGGTGTGGCGTTGTCTGCCTTTGGAGATAAATTGTAAAGTAGATCGACTTTTTATGGACACTCAATTTATTTATTTATTTAAAGTAATCTACAGGCAGTGCACAAAGCATTTGACTAAAATAAATTCGAAAAGTAGCAGTAAATAAAGCCAATTAAATCTTAAACATCTGCAAATTTCATTTCATATTAGGAAGCAATAATAAATTTCTAAGATACAATTTAAATGCATTTAAGGTTCTCCTTCTTTAAAGTGGAAAATATCTAGGAAAGTATTGAGAATATTGGTGTGGCGTTGTCTCCCTTTGGCGATAAATTGTAAAGTAGATCGACTTTTTAATGACACTCAATTTATTTATTTATTCAAAGTAATCTAAAGCATTTGACTAAAATAAATTCGAAAAGTAGCAGTAAATAAATAAAGCCAATTAAATCTCAAACATCTGAAAATATCATTTCATATTAGAAAGCAATAATAAATTTCTAAAATACAATTTAAATGCATTAAATGTTCTTCAGTGCAAGTGCGAAATGCACTACAAGGCACATCTCTTAATTTATGAATTATATGCCATTATGCTAATATGCTCTAAGGTTAGTTTTAGATCAATAGATATTCAAATTAAATTCAAATAAAGCTGCCTCGAGCTGACTCATGTCAGACCCTTGGCATTGCAAGAGCTCTGGTTAGCACATGTCAACGGTATCTAATGGAATCCTTTCGACTGAAAATGCTGCTGTCCTCGACGGTCAGCTGCTTGCCAACTAAGTGTCAGTCAGTTCAGAGCACAGTTCAGTTGCCTTCGCCATTCCCATCCCCATCCCCATCCCCATCCCCTCAGCACGTATTAACACCCCAGTATGCGTAAAGGAATACAAGTACTATTTATGCATACGACTACATAACATACATATGTACACGTACTTAGTTACTTTGTGACATATTGTATTCGAACTGGAGGATGAAGTGAAACTTTGTTAAAAGGTTTCCATGCAACTCCCTCTTCCTTTCGCCCTCTCTCAGTTTCTCTCTCTCTCTCTCTGTGGAATTCACTTGTCGTAGTTGGGAGGAAAACACATTGTGTGGTGGCTACGTGAAAATGCATATTTCCACATTAATTTCAGGATAGAGAGCAAAAAAATGTCAGCAGTTTTGACATTTGCATATTGCAATTTCGTATCATAATTTTAATCGAAAATCTCTGAAATTCTTAGGTCTCTTAAGCTCTTCATTGAACAGAGTGCTTAAATATTTATTACCGTATTGCCAAATAAATTTAATAATAGAGTTAAGTAGTATAAATGTTAGTATAGCATTTTTATCTATTTTTTATAAGATCTTGAAAAATATGACAGTTTCCATACTTATGCTATTGTTATAAATTTGTCATAAAACTTTATGTTTGCCAAATTGAAACCAATAAGATTTTTAACTTAAAACTATTTATTACTGTTTTCATAATTGAAACTAATAACATTTTTATCTTTATCTTTGCAGGTAAGTTCGTAGCTTGCTGCTATCAATACCAATGTGAAATGTCAAGATTTGAAACTGACCAAAAGACATCATCTTATTTTATATACGATAAGTTTAAAACTGAGTAATTATACATATATGTATCTATGTATTTATGAACATCTATTTCGTCTATATTGCCATATATCAATTTTTATATTTATTGCCTTGCATAATCAAGCAATGAAAGCATTTATGACTTGAACGTCTGAGAAACGTTAAACTTTGATTGAAAATAGTACAAAAATACTCGTATATTACTCACATTTTTCAATTTTTTCTTGTTCTAAAAATAGCTTTACTTTGTGTCATTTAAGGTTGGAATGCCTTTCAAATGACAGTGTAATTGTATGTAATTAAAAGATATTTGCCTTACATTTTCTTGCCGTAATTTGTGTGTGCTTTAGAAGGCATCAATGTCTCGAGTGTTTCAAGTCTCCTGTCTGTTGAGTTTTCCATATGTACGAGTAGATGCACTTTGCCAACTGTGTTGTACTGTTGTACTAGGTGCCTTGACACATTTTTGGAGCTGCAGCCGGCGCCGCTGCAATTGTAATTAAGCGGCAACAAAAGCAACGATTTTTGTCAGTACTTTAACTTGTTAATCACATTAACATTTTGCTGATGATGATAATGATGTTGGGAATGACGATGACGGTGACAGAAAAGGCGCAACGAGACCAAAGCCCGCATGACAGCTTGCGAGTGAGCTGAAGTTGAAGTCACAAACGGCCAACTGACTGACTGACTAACTAACTGACAATCAATTTTTCTATCTGTTTTTTTTTTCCATTATAATTTTAATGTATTTTCTGTGTGCAACCATAGTTCGAAGCTTTTGCAAATTATTCAGCAGTCATGCAACCACAAGCAGCCACTGCGGTGGTAGTAGAAGCTGAGAAGACGACGAAGAAGAAGAGGAAGAAGGAGAAGTGGGTTTCGAGGTCTCCATTGCGAACGCACCTTCTCATTTGTCTCCACGTCATGCGTTACCTGTTGTTTGGCTCTGACATATCTACACCCATGGACAAAGAAATAGGTGCGGTTGAAATTCACATGCTTCAAATTTCAAATGTCTTATACAGTTGACATATTCTGACAATTTGACATAATTGAAATGGATTGCATTTGAAACTATACTTTATATTATTTAAAGATATAAATTACATATAGAAGAATTTCGGTATTGTCAATTATTAAACCTGAAAAGGCAATTCTTCTACAATATTAAATTTAAAACTGGTAACTTCATTGCCTACTAGGTGTTTCTAATTCAATGCCCATGTCTTTATATAGCTTAAATGCACAGAACTTGTCTCGTTTTTAGGGGAACGGGGGTGTTGTTCAGTTGTCATTTGATCTATGATATGCAATTTAACAACAATTTATGATGACAACGTCCCCATATCTGACAATGTTAAAACTCCAGACAGCATATCGCCGCGTCATATGAGCCTGAATTAAAGTCGAAACAGATACAGAAACTGAGCCCGTGTTGAGCGGGCGGGCGGCTGATTGAAAGAGATATCATTCTCGGATCCGACACAACTGCAGGCAAGATTTAAATCTCTTGCCCATTTTTGTTTGTCGGATTGAACGTGCTGTACGCAGTGCTCGGATTGCGAATCAGATATTCCACTAGTTGCAAAATTAATTAAAAGTGCACAGTGAATTAAATTAATTCTTTCAACGAGCATTTCCGAGTATTTTCAATTCATTTCAAAAATTCGCTTTAACATTAAATTTGTATATGAGTAAATTTTATTGAAATTACACACATTTTTTCTAGAAATTTCCCTTGAATTTCCCTCGCCACCCGCACATAAACTAGTATACTCATGATCGTCCCAGATTACTTTGGTTTGTTATACTGGCGCACTCTTATATTTACATCGACTTATGCGCTCTTATACAGTCAGTCGATCTGTTTGGAGTGTTTGTTGTCTCTGCAGCTTCTAACTGGCAAACTGGTAACAGTGCAGCAGCGCTGCGAGTGTGTTGAACCTGTGGCAGAGCTCTTCAGCGAGTCTTCCAATTGAAAACTGGAATTGGTTTCACTGGAAGCATTGGTATGCGAATTTCGGAATCACGGAACTGTCAATGGAATGGGGGACCAGTCAAGAAGTACCAACAACATCAACAACAACAAGTCATAAACAAAATTGAGCACTTGATCAGTGTAGGGGAAAAAATGAATGGCGAGAGAATGGCAGGCCAGCGAGAGCGTGCGAGAATGAACGAGGCAAGACAATGAAGAATTCAGCAGAAATTGAAATCATTTTCGGACATATTTCTTTGCAGAAGGTACTAGTATACTTAGGTATTTATTTATTGGAGTTCAAAACAGGCAGAATACGTTTTGATGGACTCCCTCCAATACACGTCTGTGTTTGATCAACGTCATTGCAGACTAATGTTCCCTTTTGAACGAAACAGCATGCTTATTTATTCGTTCATTTGCACGCATACCAGCATACAATAGCACTTCGAGCATATGATCACGATGCGCGTGTACGAAGTAGAAGACAAAGAGATGGAAAGGTAACTGAGAGAGGGCAATGCCAAAGAGCGTCAGAGAGCGGGAACGAGGAAAAGTATGTTTGCAATGTTGTTGTTTATATACTGATGTTTCTTTGATTATTCCAGTGAGCACTCAACAAGTCGAGTTACAACAACAACAACAACGACAACGACAACAACAGCTAACTGCTGCAGCAGTGTATGTGTGTGTGTCTTTGTTGTTATAGTAGTAGTTGCTGTTGTTGACGTAAAAGAAATCAATGCACCAAGTGCTAAACACAAGTAAATAACTGAAACTGTTAACATGACCAAGTTGACTTCCAAACCTGTAATGGAAAACAAAGGACTGGAAAAAATAATGATTTAAGTCTATTGAAAATATGCATACAAAATTAGTCGACTCTGCAAAATCAGCTTGACACAATAACAAAAACCAACAGAAAAAAAAGCAACGTCGCGGGGCAAATGCAAAAAATGGCAAAACTCGATTTATGAGTTTGAGTGCAGTTTCTTTTTCACACACATACACAGCTACCAATACACGTACCTTGGTGTTTGTGTGTGTGCTTTTAAGCCGGGACTGCATACCAAAAAGCTGGTTGCCTTGCTGGCCAAGAGGTTTCCTCGAAAAGTTGGTTGGTTTTATGTAAGCTGCATAAATATTATGAACATTAACAAAGCTGATAATTAGACTTTTAAGCCTAAATTTGCTAACTATTTGCCAGCTAATGGCTCGAAAGTTGACCCACAGATGAAAGCTATAAATTGCATAATGTCTAACAAAAGATATCCAGTGGGAAGATAAAACTGGGCTTCAGCTTGCAAAGTACTGTTCTAAATGCAAATCAGCGCTAAGTTTTCATATATGAATAAACAATCATAATTATTACAAGTTCAATGACTAACAGTTATAGGGTATTCAAAGTCTACTTAAAACAGGCTAAGCAGCTACAACCGGTTGCAAGTATGATCGTCATAAGCACTGGGAATTCCCCATAAATGTAAAAATAATATGAGTAAACATAAAAGAGTCAAGATTTCTTTTGAGTCTGTTTTGCTTTTTATGCGTTTTGTGTAGTTCTCAGCTCGGAGTAAGGGAGCTGTGACCTGGTCAAGGCCCAATGCGAATTGCACTCCAAAGGATTGACGGCAATCAACGTGTGGATGTGGACAAGGCCAGGCCATAAAGTTATTGCTTATGGGGGAGGCGGGAAGGGAAGAGGCAGCCAGCATTCCAAATGAAATGATAGTTGAGAATGTTCGACTGTCAAATACTCCACATAGCGAGTGCTGTTACAAAAATAACTGCTACATTTATTGATCTAACATTGCATCAAAAGTCTCTGAGTGTATATGCTATATACTATTTGTTGTACAATATTTTGTCATGGTATGTGGGTGATGTGTGCAAACTGCAAAAGCTAAGTAACTCTACTGGAGTAGGAAAGTTGTCATCAAATTGCACAGCTCTAACTTTTATAGTCTCTGAGATTAAGGTCTTTATGCAGGTGGACAGACAGACAGACAGACAGACGGACAGATGGTCAGACGGGCTGTTGCTAGTCATTTATTGATGCGGATGCCTCCTGCTGGATGTTACACAGCTTGCCATAAAGCCGTCAAGTCTTTGGGCTGCAATGTGAAGCGAGAGAGACAAAGGAAAAACTGGTGAAAAAAAACCAAGAGAAATATGAGCTGTGGTAACGGGTATGTACGACTATACAGTCGACTGACCTATGGAAGATTCATAACGGAATATTTTAAGAGCTATAATTTATAGATGATATAACCATAACACTCGTAAAATGTTAGCATGTTATGTTTTGTTTTTGGCTAGCCCACTTCTTTAATTCCGCGTGGCATGTGGCATGCTGAAGTTGCAACAACTGGTGTCAACAATGAATGATGTTCGTTATTATGACGTTACAGCCGATTGCTGTGATTGAGGACTGGACTCCACATGAGATAGGTGCAATTTTGCATAGTTTTCAGTTGTTGCAGCCATCTATCAAGAGACGCATGTCACTGTGGCATGCTTTGCTGCTGTTGCAACTGGTGAAAGTTGCAATCAAAGTGGCAGTTGCAGCTGTGGCATGCTTTTCAAGGTCTTTTGCTTTGGCTCGAAGAGAAGGGATCTGTGCGTCAACTCCCCATGGCAAAGTTATGAGTGATTGAGAGTCTGCTCGACTGCCAAATACGCTGTAGCATTCTGTGATTTTGGTCATTCAACTCGACGACTTGAAATGTTTTATTTGCTGGCACTCCAATTCGCCTTCGGTTAGTTGCAGCTGCAACGCATTGGTAGTTGGCAGTTGGCAGTTGGCAGTTGATAGTTGGTAGTTGGTAGTTTCATTGGCCTCGTCAGCTTATGCTGTATTTATAGCTGACCAGCTCCCAGTTCCACTCGCTTTGTATGCGGCCCGAAGCGGATTTCGCCTCATTTAAACTTGTTCCTGCTGTGGTTGTGGCTGTGGCTGTAACTGTGGCTCTGTTGCTTCTTCCATCTTCTCGAGCCGCCCTCCCTCTCATGCTGCCACAACGTGTCTCATTGCAGGTAGTCAACATTTTTCCTACTCAACATCTTGCTTTGTTGTTGTAATTGTTAGACTGTAAAGTCTTTGGCTTTGGTATGCGCACTTTCTCCTTAAATGCTATTTTCGTTAACATTGTTTTCGTCGTCTCAGTCCGCGTCTTAGCCCGTTATCTGCAACCATCATCATCATCATCATCGCTGTCTTCAGTCTCTTGAGTTTCCGAATATCTGTAACTTAAAATATCTAATTTGCGACTTCCTTTCCTCTTCGCTTCCCACCCACCCAGCTCCAACTCTTTCATTCCATTTTCATCAGGCTTTCTTTTTGACATTTGCGCTTTTGTTTTGATCCACCAATTGTTTAATTGTCGCTTGTCAGTGTCGTAATTATTAATAAAGGCGCAAAGAAGAGTGGCCAACGAGGCCACTCTAAACTTGTCAGCTACAGTCTTGTGTGTGCTTTGACCCGATTTCGTTGTTGGCTCAAAGTGGCCACTTGAGCACTGCCAACATTGTGGTCACTGCCATAAGAAGGACTCTGATTGAGGACCTGGCCGTCTGCTCTCAGCACAAGTGCCTCCAAAGGGTCAACAAATGCTCGTCCCAAACTGACGGAGAAGAAATGTACGCAATTTGAAGCAGCTGAAATATTTATTTGTTTAACTGTAGGGCAAATGTGTATACATGTTAAAACAACCATGAGTTCTGCAAGCTTTCCTTTCATTTCATTAGGAAAATTCACTTTTAATTGATTGAATTCCCACTGCTGTGAATTAAATGAACAATGTATGTTTGATAAGCCAAATTAAACTGCACATTATTGTGAATAAGTAATATCTTCTGAATATGTTGTCAGTTTTACATATTTAATAATATAAATAAAATATTCAGAAATGCATTTTAATTGACTGTGCACTGCAGTGTATTAATTGGAGTACGTATTGTTTTCCAAATTAAACTCCAAATTTTTGTTAATTGTTTGCTGATTTCGCAGTTTAATAAAAGTTTGAAAAGTATAGTAATTGACATATTTAAAAATTATTAATATTTTCTGCATTTGCTATCAATTGTTCCTATATAAAACTCATTTGATTTGCTTAATATATTCTCTTAAATGAACGAAATGCATACTTTGCAATTGATTCATTTTCATTGTTTCCATGAAAATGAAAATACAAAACTTTCAATGGAAGTTCTCCACAAAACAACTTCGACTGTCTGAACTACAATACATTTCTTCAACAGATATTTGCAAGTTGCTTTGAGAGCATTATTTTTAGCTGCTGCAGTCAGCACATCAGTACAACGGGCCATAAAGGCCGATTTGAGTTTGTGCATCGTTTGGGCCCAAAAATGCATTGTTAAAAATACATTTTTTTATGCAACCAATTGAAATAATGCGTTAAGTCGAACATTGCTGAAACATTTCATTGCATCGCCATCTGGCAGACTGACCCACATGCATACTCCCCCTCCCCGCCATCAGTGATTGTACATAGTTCTACTGTTGTTGATGCTGCTGAAGTATTTTGTATATGGTATATGATATTTTTGCATATTTTCCAGGGTCGCCAGTGACTGTGAGGTATGTGGCATGTGCTGCACTTGTGTCATATCCGTTGGAAGGGTTCAAGTTGGTTTAAACCTGTTCTCTTGGCCTCAGGCGGGTAGTTTGATTTACTCAGATTAAAACAAAATTGAACTTAATGTTCCACTTCTTACATTTCATTTAAGTTGTCAAATAATAACAGAATAATTACCAATCTCTGCCTATCCGCTTACACTTATGCAAGGTGGTAGGTGACTCGTATTACCCTTCATAAGCCTGAAGAAAAGAGAATGCAATTAAAATCGCCCCTACTTCGATTTTTATCCGAGCACGGACAATGCCGGCAAACAGCATCTAGTAGATATATGCATGTTGCATGCCACTGGCACTTCGGAAACGCGGGCGTAGTAAAAATATTGATTTACGCAACGATAAATGCCATAGATACAAATGTAGCAGAAAGATACAAATGTATCTGCCATGCGAAGCCGTAACTGTGACTCTGAGAGACTGTATCTGTATCTGTAGCTGTATCTGAACACACTACGCTGAAATATTGAAATCAATTGAAAGTTTTGATTAATTGACATGACCAATGCAAATGTTTTTGGCGCTTTCAACTCGAGCACAACTACAGCTACATGAGCAAAGCAATGTGTATCTGTGTGTATGTGTGTGTGTGTGTGTGTGTGTGTGTGTGTGCATTGTCAACGCGCCAAACAGCATAATATTTAAAATGTATCCAAAGAGAGATACATTACACATTACGGCCATCGCTGCCAAGTCTTGGAAATTCCCTTCACTGCATTATTTCCCACACCAAACAAAGCACGGTTTGGCGAGAAGGAGTAGGAGAATGAGGAGGGGGAGGGGGAGGTGACGCGACGCGGCGCAGCTATAGAAATAAAGCCAATGACAGAGATGGCACTAGCAAGAGCAACGCGTCTGACAGGGACAGCAATAGCAACAGAAACAGAGGCAGCAGCAGTAGTTGTTGCAATTGTAGTTGTTGTTGTTGTTGTTGCTGTTGCTGTAGAGAAGGGGACTGCGAGACTGGCATTGCAATATCAGAGATACTTTTTGAGCCGGCTTGCAAGTTGGTAGTATGCCGTCCCTCCACCCTCCTCCATCCTCTCTTCTCCGTCTGACTGACTGCAGGGCTTACGTAGCCGTCGCCGTCGCCATCGCCATCGTCATAGTCATTTCCAGTGTCGTAAATTTTATTAAAGTGCCCCACTCTATGCGAGCTTGCCACAAAAGCTAGTCAAGCAGGCTTGGACAACTTCAACAGAGCAAAATGATCATCATCATCCCCAACATCATCATCATGCTTGCAGTGATCATTACATTGATGCGAACATCAGTTTTACATGCCTCAAAAAGTTGAAGTCTTTTGTGATTTACGCGATTCACTTTCAAGTATCTTCAAGTACTTTGATTACCTCAATGTGAACAGAATTAGAAATGCTTAAATGCGGCAAAATATACACACAGTTTAAAGTACAAACAACAATGGCTAAATTGTGCTTCTCTTTTTAAAACATATATTATTGTTTACATATTATGTACGAATTAAGTCATTCGCATTTCTACATTTAAATATATTATTTGGGTTTTTAAGGCATCTGCGTTATTTACGAAAGCAAACAAGTCTTTTGTGATGCTAATATTTGATGTCATGATTTAAATAAACAAACTCTCACACCTTAAGTAAAAGTTAGAGATCGACCTAGCTGGCACAATGGTCAAGCGTTGTAAACAGCTTCCAAATATCAAAATATGAATTCGAAATTAAAAATACAAATATTTGTACTATTGAGGAATACAAATACAAGTTTTTATACACATTTCTATTCAAATTTAATAACTTTCTGCTAGGTAGTGTTTAAATTTGAGTTCAGTTTTTGGAACGGCTGCAATTTATTTGATTGGAAAGCAAAAATTAGCCATAGATCTTGGCTAGACTTTGACTTTGACTAAGTATAGTACTACGAGTGCAATTGTGGGTATATCTCGGGTACTTCGGCTCGCTTGCTTTGGCCTCTCTACCCCCAAAGCTCAAACGCTATCGCCACAACGTTGATTTGTTCTGCGGCAGCGATTGCGGTGGCGGTGGCGGTGGCTGCAGTTCAAATTGATAAAGTTGATGATGATGAGCCTGTGTGGCTCTGGCTCTGGCTCTGGCTCTGGCTCTGGCTCTGTCTCTGGCAGTGGTACGATACTTCGAATTTGGTTACTTTCGGTTTCTGACCTGCATCTGTGGGGTTATCTGCTAGCCGCAGTATATACAATGTACATATTTATTTGAAATGTGTCTACAATTGTGACTTGCTTGCTAGCAATCTGAAAATGTTTGCTTTTCGAATGTGTGTTCGTAAGAATTCAAATTTAATTAAAAAATAATACAACAAAATTAAACATCATTTGGCAGGAGCTTGGCCAAGTTAAGGTGACGAATCTGCTGCGTTCGTGGCATTTTTGTGACTGAAAACGACAGCGTCGAACCCAAAACTCAACTTGTATACGAAAACAACAATAACAAGAGCAAGCGACTTTAGTGCAAATAATCGAAACTCTCTTTGGGCGCTCGCTCTCTTAGATATGTGTGCGCTCTCTTCGCCCACACAGAAAAAAATGCAGGCAAGCCAGCGGGTCGCGTTGTGTCGTGGTGGCCTTTGCCGGTTTTGCTTTTACTACGGCTACGACTGACAACGTGGACGGTTTTTGTTGTTGTTGTTGCTATGTTCGTTCCCCGTATCTTTTGTACATAGATAATTTTTGTATCTTACGTTGCCGCTCAGCTGACAGCGGAACCGGCCATGCACTGGATTGTGCGGGTCTCCTAACGACCGACTCTGTGACTCGAACCTCAACATTACAACGCCGCGTCTCGCTTCGGCCGTCTGCTGTCTGCCTTCCAGTCTATGCCTTCCAGCCAGACATCAGCGCAAAGATATTTCGGACTGGCAGAGTTCCAACGAGAGCGGCCATGCAACATTACCAGCGTCGGCTCGTCGGCCCGCAACTGTTCGGCTACGCCAGCTTCGGCTCGCTGTGTCGTCGTGAGATTATTCGAGGGAATAGCGCCAGCATTCCGAACAGTCCGATATTAACTTTCAAACTATACGGTTTGGGTGCGTTTCCTACAACGGCATCAGCGCGTCGTGTTTCATGTTATTACACTGCCACAAAATATTACACTGCAACAACAATAAAAGTGCAAGCAGCTAACAACGAATGAACGAACAAACAACAATTATTACTGAGCAAACGATTTGTTTTTAAAACAATTCAAGTGAGTGGAGTGGAGTGAATGGTGCTTCAAATGCGAGCAGCAAATTCAAATTCCATGTGTGAAGACGTCATCGAAATTTGACGAAATGCAAAGAGAGATGAATAAGCCGTTATTTATTACTTACGTTTTACTCACATCCTGCTCTTTGTATTTGACGTGCATTTGTATGCGGTTTTATCTCTTTAGCTATTCGTTGTGCTTAGCTCATGGGCGAACATGCGAGATCAAATTGTTTTCATTTTTTGTTTAATACATTTATTATTTTCGTGTTGATTTTGATTTACAAAACGCAATGCGCTCTTTTCAATTGTAATTTCCGGTGTGCATGAGTACGAGCCTCAGTCTATGCATGAGTGTGTGTGTGTGTGTGTGTGATTGTGTGATTGTGCGATTGTGCGATTGAAAGACAGTCAGAGAGAGTGAGTAAGTGAGGGCGAGCATGAGAATGTGTGAATATGAGAGTGTGTGTGTTTAGTAAGCACAAAGATAAACATAAACAGGCTGTGAGTGAAATGAGTGAAAACTGAGCCCAAAAAAGTGCAAAAAACAACACAAGACAAAAAACTGTGTTTGAGGTCGTGGCATTTTGTATTTCGTGTGCTGTTTGGCTTTTGGGTTGTTTGATTGAATCAATTGCATGTGCCAATAATGTTGATGTTACATAAAGTCAAACAGTCGCTACAAAAAAACCTCAATCAATAACAAAAATATTGTTCGCTAGATGTAACAAATATAAAGATTAACTAGGGGAATTCCTCCATAATAATTAAATGTACTGTATTGCGAAAGGTCGAAGGTCGTTTAGCGAGAAGTGTATAATTTGTGTTACACACGAAAGCCCATGCCAATACACATTGTTTATAAACAATAAAATTGCTAAACAAACAATTATTTAACGCAATCTAATGACGTCTCAATTAATTATATTTTGCTCAAATTTTCTGGAAGTTTCTTTCTGAATTGCAGAGACGTTAATTGCATTTTTGTAATTTCTTAACGTTTTTAATTAATCATTAACTAATTTGGAAAACTTGAAAAGATGCAATCGTACATATTTCCAACAAATTAAAGTGTTGCCATTTTGTAAAAACCTTTCCGCCTATCATTGGATTCGTAATGTTGCTTAATCAAAGCCCACAAAGTATTTAACAGATTGTTTATCTTCCAGAGTGCGGGCAAAATGCAATAGCTGTAGTGCAAATCAATTGTTGTCCAACGAACATTAAAACAGAATCTCAATTAGATTGAAAAAAAAACAAACGAAATAACTAAACCACATCAATAATTTGTATGCAAAAAAAAAGTGCAACAAATGTGCAATAAAACAATAAAAGAAATTTAAATAAATACCAGTTTATAAAGCCGCTGTGTTCATTGCTTATTTGTTGGCAATTATTACACAATTCAAAACGCCAGACACTAAAATGGCTTAACAATTTATTGCATTAAACATTATTAAATTAAACACACTTTATATAAAAAAATCGGGAAATTTACAAAAAAAATAAAAATCAACTTGCTGTGAAGGATTATAATTGAAGACTTTTGCGCGTTTATTGACTGTAAGTATAAATGGACATTAATCAAATATAACATTATAATTGTGAAACTTGAACCGATTGACGTTTGCGTTTGCTAAAATCCAAAATACACAAAGCGGCATCCCCAGAGAGTTAATAAATTACCCAATCAATCAGGGCTTTTAATTTATAACAGCACTTTCTCATTATCAAGCTTTACTAGGAACTCAAGTTTTTCTTATTCTTCTTCTTTTTGGTTTAAATACTCGTAAATTGTTATAGCACTTGAAATCTCAGTCGAGTTGGGATTTCCCTCAAGCAATCTTCAGATACAAATGCGAGATACACGACGCGAGATACCTCCCCTCCGCGCCCCTGAGCTCCCCTGAGCGTCACAACTTGAGTTGTCAAAGCTTTTCGTGTAAACTTTTATCTGTGTTTAGATTTACACACACACACACACACAGGCACCGACTGTGTGTGTGCTCATCAAATTGATTGTTTTTGCTCTCATGATAAAACAACAACAACAAAGAACATGCAATTTTGTAATTATTAGTTTTATGGTCTGTTTGAGACGCAGTTGATTATTTGATAGCCTGACTTTTTAGCTAATATGTATATGTATGTATGGATGTATGTAGCATGTAATATGTTCGAGTATTTTGCCCGCTTCGCTTCCGGTGCATTCCCACAGTGCTCGCGCGCCAATTGAACATGCGTGTTCGTCTCGTTTGGGTGTCTAAGGTCAGTGAACCCCCCCAAAAACCTCAAACTAACACCAACAGCAGCAGCAGCAGCAGCAACAACAACAACAACCATTTTAAAATCCAAAATAAATGTGAAAAGAAAAAGGTGCGTGTTTGCTTAGGCCGTGCCAGGCCGCGCCCCTTGCTTTGCCTTGGCTCAGCTTCAGCCTCACCTTGTGCTGACCATACGCAGTTATTATCTGAGTTAATAACTCGTTTGCTGCACTTTTTTCCACATCTGCGACATCTGTTTGTGACCAGAAAGTATTGCCAATTTGTGATAACCAGTTGACTGAAGTAAAGAGACTGCCGTGCGATCGACGCACATCTAAGAGGCACAACAACAACTAGCAAGTTGGTCATGTCTATGACGAGCATAATGATGATGATGGTGCTGGCGATAATGATGTTGGTGGGAGCGTAGCGGTTATTGACTTTGCGTTCTTCTCTATCCACTTGAATCGTGCCTCCTCCAAGCTCCAAGCTCCAAGCTCCATGCTCCACTCTCCATGTTTACGTTAATTTCGTTTGGCATTTCTTCTTCTGTCATCTTTTTAATGCCATTGTCGGCATTACTTTGTTTTTGAGCTATTATTATTTGATTTTCATAAAAGCTAGAACACACAGTCGGCATCTCTGACCCCATAAAGCATTTTTTCGAATCCGTCTGTCCGCCAGACCGCATCTTAATAAGTGTCGATCTTAGAGATGGCAAACGGTAGAGCTACCAACATTCGCATACATTTTACGCATATTGGAGAAATGAGTTTTTAATTACACGTAGACAAAAATGCTTTGTGAGGATTAAATCGTGCTTTCATTGCGCCGACTATCAATTCCAGCCAACAAAATGATTGAAAACTAGAAAAACACATTTTTTGACATTGTGACAGAATGAACACATGGTCACCGCAAGTCCTTGGATCGAATGCTTCCCATCAACGTTCGAGACGCCGCAATGACGATGAGTGGAACGTGTGGTATAAGCAAAATTTGAAAATCACGACTGAACTGGCTCATCTGATGTCCAAGCCCATTTCAGACATTGCCGAGCTGCTCTACAATCTCACGCTGCAGAATTATAACAAATTATTGAATCCAAAACGGCCTGGTTGCTACAAAAATGTGCCATTCTCCCGCATGGATGCCTGCAATGATTATCTAAGCATATTCACGTTGGATGGCAATTTGAGGGATCCAAGGCATCCCAAAAGTTTGATATTGCTGCTTGAGTTCATCAAGAGCATACTGAATAATGAGTCTGATGCTTTAGATCGTTCGCCTAGTCAACCAACCTATCGTGCATTGTATCCACATTTCCAAAATAAAGTCTACTTCATGTACAGCCAACGCTTGGGACGTCTAATCGATCGCGATCTCGATAAGAATGAGATGATACTCGACGAGGCAATCAATAAGCAAAAAGCGTATGGGTATTCAGACAAAGATGGAGTTGCAAATAATGAGGTGCGAGGTGAAAGATTTAATAAAGTTAAGCAAGATGCATTCTATCGCAGGTCACAATTTCGAGATACACTTGGTTACTCCAATTCTCCGAACTCATTGCGTTTTTCCGAAAAATTGCTGGTCGATGATAAAGGGCGACGATTTGGCCGTGGCAGCGGACAGCTAATAGAATTGCGCACCAAACAATCGTTCATCTTGCGTCATTTGCTGGCCAATATGCCGAAAGTTGATGATATCGCTCCATTGGTGAGGAGCTTGAGATCCATCAGCTTGAGATCAATGAAGGAAACGCATCCTAAACGTGTCAGAAAGATGAAGTCTGCCACCAGACAGTTGGACGCATACTATACGGGCAGGGTTTCAGCCGACAAACAAACAATCATGGAAACCTCTATGGCACCAGCACAAATTAAGTTGGGTAACGATGTTGCAGTGGCTAATCCGAATCAGCCTCGATTCCTTGGCGACCCATTGCCAGTCCGTTTCCATACCCCATACAAAGGCATTGAGTATTCCAAGGAGCAGCGTCGAAGTCCCGACCAGTTGCAGCCGTACAACCGTGCGAAAGATATGAAGCGTTTTAAGCGGGTAACATTGGAATCACCAAGAGTCCAGATGCGTCGTTTTAATTCCATAGACAGCCTAAGCAGTTCAACGATAGTCAGGGAAGAGAACCAAACGCAAAAAATGATCCCACATAATGTCAGCTTGAAAAAGCAACCCGATTACAAACGCATTTTTCCAGTTCAGAGCAGCAGGCGTCTGCGAAAGTCGAAGGCGAAATAGATTTGAACAAATAAATAAATCACTTTATGAGTAGTATTCGTACGTTTCGGTTTTGAGAATCATCTGTTGTTTCTTTTTATTTTTGTGGCTTCTAAAATGTACTGTGCCCCTGCTTGTGGCTTGCCCCGCTGCACAATCCTAAACCTCTATACATGTGGACAAGTTGCGGAGCCCGCACTCAAATGTCGTCGCATCAATGCACATTGGCAGTCGGCGGAGCGACGTTGGTGTTTGGCGAATGGCGCTACGGTGCAGCGACTTGCCACCGCGGCGCAGCTACCCGTGGAGAAGGTGTGTCGCTTTCTGTATCAGCTGACACTGAAGAGATTTGGTGAGATACTCAAGTGCGCGGGAGGGAACAGCCAACGTGTGCCCTTCGTACGATCGGATGTCTGCGGCCTGTATGACAACATGTTCTCTAAGGACGGCAATATGCGTAAACCTTTGCATCCGTACATATTTCACTTATTGGTGACCATGCTGGTTCATTTTCTGGATATGGCGTGTCCGGCCAGAGAAGAGAAGCAGAGTCCTTCGAGTGTGATCCAGCAGATCACCACGGGCAGCACCAAGGGCACGTGCACAGACATCTTTGCGGACCCGGATGGTCAGGCGGGTAAATTGCGGCAAGATTTTGATGCATCGGGATTGGGCAATAATTTTACCGATGGCTATGATCTTAATGGCTACGGTGCGGATGGCATGGGCATGGGCATGGGTGATGGTGGTTACGGTGATGGCGATGACGCAGATGGCAAGGGCAAGGGCAGGGGCAGGGGCAGTGACGACGGGGGCAGGGGCAGAGGCAGTGACGACAGCGGCTGGGGCAGAGGTAGCCGTGATGGGTTAAGAGATAGTGCCAAGGATATTTCGAACCTCTATGCGAAAGTGGTGCAAAGCAAACACAAACGCAAGCTGTTGAACCAACCTGAACCAGAAGAAGAGGAAGACTACGGACTGCCCACTGCCACAAAACAGAAGAAGCCACCGAAGCCGCCAAAGAAACGTAAATACAAGGGCACCAATAAAAAGTATATGGGCGAGATGTTGCCAGTGTTGATGCACGAACCCTTTGATGAGAGCAAACCCTGGACTTGGGTGCGTCGGCATCCGGGACAGGAGCGTGTATTGGAGGGCACACGATTGGGTCGTGAAAAGGTGCATCGCTATAAGCGGGGAACTCTAGCAGTGCAATACGAAATTGCCAGGAATAAGTACTCTGTGTACAGTACCTACTCAGAGGAGGAGGAACACAGGCCATCAGCTCCCACCTTTGGCAAGCTTCTGGACAAGAGGTTATCGAAAATGGCCCAAGCATTTGACTACGGCCGACTGCGAAGGTCCCGAATGAATCCACGACAATCTGCTACCGTTGCCCCTGCAAGCAAGGTACCACCAAAGAAAGCCAATCCGAAAGGCAAGAAATGAAGTTGAATCGGTTTTTGGAACTGCATCCAAACAGAGCCGAAACGTTCGACATCTATACCATAAAGTAGGGACTTTTATAAAGATGATTGCTCTCTTTGGAATAATTGATAGTACTGTCAATTTGAAATATTACTAAAATGACTACAAATTTTAGATATGGCTTTTTCTAGAATTTATTGACATAAATTTTGAAATAAATTTTCTATTTAATAAAAATATTAGTTGATTGTTGTATTCTTCTTTCAAAATGAGCGCATTTAAAATTTGAAGAGCAGTTTGCATTTAAAAAGAAAAAAAATTGATTTTTTAGAATAATTTAATTGAATCTTTTGCATACCAAAAGGAAGTAAAGCATGTGCTCAATAATGTTTCAATAATTAGTTGCTTGTCTCTAGTTGACCTTATACTTGTTTATTAAATGTCAGAGCTACTGGCTTTGCTCTATCGCAACTATCCCACTCGGCCTCATAGTTGTACTCGAACATGCTGGCCTTTCATATTCAAAGTTTTGCTTTATGCTCATAAATTGGCGCTTTGGTTTTGTCCCCCCCCAACCCCTTGCTGCTGCTTTTATGCCCAGTTTGGAAGGAGGGGGTGGTGGAGACGTTTATCTCTACCATTTGGTGAGACGCAGACAGTGCGGATTACCAATACACACTTCTTATACTCGTACATGTATTCACATTTATGTGGATGTTTGAGTGCGAACATGCTCTGCCATAATGCGTGGCCCAGCATTCATTATTATACTTTTTTTTTGGTTGGTTTGGTTTGTAAAAAATGTGAGTTTGTTCGCAAAATTGAATAGAAAAAAAACTTGTCAAAATATGTGTATGGAACTGTGATCATTTATGCATACGTGTACATAGTCGTTTACATAGTGTATGATGTACATTTGTGCAGGCTGTATGATCCTTGCATCCTTTGAGGCAAACTGACTCGATGACTGGCTGCTTTTGTTTTATGCTCATTTGTTTCACAACGTTTGCCAAAAAGCAAAATTGCTTGTCCGTCCTCAGTCCTCACTTTTCCCATACACTCGAATACTCAAATACTCACACTCACACTCACACTCACATTCATACTGTGTGCTTGTGTATGTATGTATATTGCCATGACTGTTACGGCCTTTGTCTTTGTGTGAGACGAAATCTACTTAAATCGATAAAAACTATCAAATCTGTGCGGGGCGTTTATGCCACACAGACTGCTGTCGTTGCCCCATGACTGCGATTGTGGCTATGGCTGTGACTGTGACTGTGACTGTGACTGTGACTGTGCCTGTGACTGTGCCTCGTCACTTATACGACATGTGCGCCTGATGATGCGACTCAGTCTCGTGTCTCTTGTCTCAGTTTCGGCCTCGCTCATTTTTCGCCGATGTTGCGTATGTTGTCAAGTCTCTTCCGCTTACAGCCTTCGATGTGGCTGGCATTTTTTCTTGGCAGCCGCCACCAAAATTTCTTCTACATTGTTGTTGGCATGTCCGTTCTGGCACGGACTACGGACTCCAGGCCCAAACACAGTCACAGTCACAAGCACAAGCACAAGCACAGGCTCATTGTTCTCTGCTGGAATGGGTTGATGATGTGGAGCTCGTGCTTTTGGGGATTGCGATTGGGTTGATGGGTTGATGGGTGCGTTAGGCAGCAGTTCCGTTTTGCTGTTTTTTTTTTTTGTTCTCTATCTCTTTTCCATTCTGGTTTTTTTTTTACTGTTGTCAAGGCGACAACACACAGACACACACTAGCACATAAATATACAAACTTTTATGTCTGTGTGTGTGTGTTTGTGGCGCCACCATTTAAGCGCCGCAAACGAATTGACCAAAAATGCCAGGCGATGTATAAACCCTTGTCTAACATTTTGTCATCCCAACCAGACTCAGAGCCCAGACCCTAGAACTACCCCAACCCCCACAGCCCGCCCCGAATCCCAAGGCATTTTCTTGCATTTGCTCTATGGCAATTATAATGCTAACTGACAAAAAATGACAAATTGTACTCACATTTCTCTTGACAAACACACATATTCTTATTGTTTGAATACACACATACTCATTGCTTTCGGCTGGAACTGGAAATTAACACAAAAATCACGCACTCGTAATGTCACTTTTATACGTATTGCGTGTCCAGATTTCACAATGTTCTCGGCAGAAAAGCACTGCTAATCTGTAATTATGCAAATTTGTCGATTAAAAGATACACTCGTTAGCATTCTGACACATCATAGAAGCTCGCTGATTGCCGTTTTTAAAGTTTCCAATTATCTGTAGATGCAGACAGACAGAGAGAAGTGAATCAATCTGCAAATGTTACCAATTTAATGACCAACATTAACTACGGCAAGTAGACACCGCTTACTATCAGAGTTGCCAGCTCGACAAGCGGAAATTTATAGAGGTTTCCTCCATCGACCACATGCAGATATGTGTGTGTGTGTGTGTGTGCATGATTACTGCATTTATGAGATAAGTTTTTACTGTCGACAACAATTAAATTACATTTTAGAGTTTATAGCCTGCTCCCACCCCCCCTCCACCCCTGTGATTCTGCTGCCGCCGTTGCCATTGCTATTGCCATGCAACTGCACTGTATCTTTTGCTGTCGCCAAACTTCAATAAATTCTAATAATTTATTTCATTACCCGGGCCCTTTTCTTTGGCAACAAGCATGCGGCGACTGCAATTGTAGTTTCAGTATTAAATTGTATGAAACACTACATACAGACACACACACACGCTATACAACGCAACGATATTGCAGACTCTAAGATACATTATTTGCCATTCAACATGTTGACAAATAATTGCACTTTTCGGGTTACAAAGTAAACTCCAACTGAGTTGCCATACTCAGAAGGAGTATTATGAAACAGCTTGTTGGCTAACATGAAGACGCCTTGTTAACACTATGCATTTCTTATATATTAAATAGCATCACCAGATCTATTCAATTACATTACAACAAGTGCATTCAACTATATTTTGAAGTGGCTTAACTTGTGGGCGAAGCGAAATTTATATTTTAAATTAAATATTGTATTTATTCAATCAAAGTTATTCAAATGCATTTGGTAAGGGTAGTGCTGGTAAATCATAACCAATAACAGAAACATTACTATATAATAATGGCTTATCATTGGTAAAGTCGCACCCACGAGCACGTACATGATTTCTCCCATTTCGTCATTGATGTGGCAGGCAACCGCATCGAATCACGCTTATTGCAACTGCAAATGCCAGCCTAGGGCGTGTGTATGCGTGTGTGAGTTTGTAACCGCGGAAATGGAAAAACCTCACAGCAGTTTGAGTGTGATGGGCGGAACTCTTGACGCTCTGAATGCACTCGTATGCATACTCGTATTCATTCCATTTGCCAGCCAAAGAATTCAGACTTTCGCACTCAATGTGGGGTTTAATTGAATCATTAAGCACCCACACAATCGCACTCGCACTCGCACTCGTACGCACACTCGCACTCACACTCGCACTCATACGCTCATTTGGGCATTCATGAGTGGCACATAACATTTGTTAAACAGTTTATGTAATCGCTGTAATTAGCCACATACGATTTTCGCATTGTTGCTGGTTTATTTTTTGGGATTATGCAAGTAATTCCCAGTCCCCCTGGTGGAGTGCAGCTGGAGGATGTCGAGAGAAAAAAACAATAACCAGAAATGCCACGAGTACCCATACGAACACCAAGACGAGTACTCATACACTGTGTACTCGTTGTGCGATATCATTAACATAAATTACACCCCGTCGGCGTTTTAGGCTGCGTCTTAGCTCTTGGCTGGTTTTGTTTGCCTTTCGGCCAGTTTTAGCCAACGTAATTAAGTGCAAGAGATGTCGCAGACGGCAGGTTGGCAACCTGTTGCCTGCACTTTGTTGCATGTTGAAAATTGTGATTTTGCTGCAGCAGCAAAAAATTTGCACAACAAAACCGCATCAACTGAGGAGGAAGCAGAAGCGTGGGGGAAATTATCGAGGCAGGCTGCGGTTGTTTCTTGGTTTCTTAAGCTTATGCAATTAAGTTGGCTGGTGAATGGGGCAACATCTTGCAAGAGATTGATTGACTGCATGGCTGAGTGGCTGATCGATTCACTGACAGACTGACTAAATGACTGCTCGGCTGAGTCAGTGAGTAAATGACTTACTGACTGATTGAAGGACTGTCTGAATGTCTAAGTGACTGACTGATTGAACAAACGTCTGCATGACTCTCCGACTGATTGACTAATTAATTAAGGGACTGACTGACTGACTAGCCGGGCTAACGGACTAAGTAATGCTTGATTGACTGCCTGACTGACTGTCTCCCAGTCTGACTGCCTGACTGACTGACTGACTGATTGAATAACTGTCTTAGAGACTCACTAACTGCATAAGTTTCTGACTGGCTCGACTAACTGTGTGAATGACTGACTGGCTGAATGACTGACTGATTAACTGAATGACTGCCTGGCGACTTGTCTCTTTGGCAGTCTGAAACCGCAAATTATTGCACAGGATTGAGACTAGCAATTGGTACAAACCAAAACCAAAAGCCAAGCAATTTAAATGGTTTGCAATAACTACACATTTATTGTAACTGGAAACGGGGGGAAATTCACCGCACTTAGAATCGCGCGTAGGCGTAGCCAAGTGAAACGTGGCCCATAGAAATGCTCACCTAAGGCAAGAAAAAAATGGCAGTCGCAGTCGTTGCAGCCTTGGCAAGTTGGCTCCAGAGACTTTATCATCATTATTAAGGTGAGCATTATCATTATCACTGTCGTCGCCATTGATGCATTCGAGCGCAGCGCACAGAAGAAAGCTGCGAAATGGACACCGTAGACGACGATGGCGATGGCGATGACGATGACGATGATGCACTTGCAACACTGCTCCACTCCGCCGCTATTGCCACTGCATTGGCTGCCGCTTGGAGCCAGCATTTTTTCATGCATTGCCACTCGGCAACTTGGCCAACATGTCTATTAACGGTAACTAGGTAATTGCTGGAAATTGCCGTTAGAAAATTTGCCTTTATTGTAGTTGTTGGCTGTTGGCTCTTGGCTGCAATGCCTCTATTCGCTTGCTGTGTCTGTGTGTGTAAGTAAGCCATTCGTTAGCACAAAAGCCATCAAAATACAACAACAACAAAACAATGGAAAAGAAAACGAAATGCAAATGGTTTCCCATTGCAGACCTTTCCTGCCACCCTGCTGGCTTTTCATCTTTTGTTGAGCTGCTGAATGGAAAAGTGTTGGTTGCCACTTTGGCTACGTGTGGCAACAGCAACAGCAACAGCAACACCAACGCAAAATGCTGCAGCAAACAGCATCGCACTTCACCTGCCACAAATGCTTGTGCATTCTATTTTATTTCATTAAGAAATGGTAGAGCAAATACCACCCATAAGCCAGACCAATAATTAAGTTGTGGAAAATATGAAAGGTATTTGCTGGAAGAACTTTTCGTTAACATAAATGAGGTTTTAATTGGAAGGATTCTTTGAGTATTAAACTTTCTAGATCACGAATAAAATACTTGTATAACTATGCACTGTTTTGGCTTTGTTGCATAATTAAACTATGATAAATTTAATTTTTCTTTTCAATCTGTGCTTAAATCTTATTTGTTTATTGTCAGTTAAAAATCTATTTTATTGTTAACCAAAGCTTAATCTTACTTTTGTATTAGATAAAATAATTCTTTTTTATTTGAATACTCCAACAAGTGCAACATTTCTGAATTGATTACAGTTGTTTCTACTGTAGCTCCCACGTTGTGCCATCAATCTCATTAAGTATACGACTAGTGCACCTCCCCCGAAAATGCAGTGGGATAATTGATGAACCAACACGGTTATGCAATTACTTAGTGCTTCACTTTCGAAAGATCGTTGCAAAATGCAACAACTAATTTGCAGCGCATTCCAGCAATTACACAAAGTGGAAAAGCCCCCCAGTGGGGTGCAAGACGAGACGGCAAATTAGTGGAAAACCAGCTGAAGGCCCAATGTAAACAAGGAAATTTGATAGCGATCGTAGTGAAAGGTGAATCACATAGCTGTGCGCACTGCTTGTACTGCTTGCAAGCAGTGCAAAGTGCTGTAAAGATCGCCAAGCTGCAAGCTGTTTCTTGTGTAATGCTATAGAGGCTTTGTTTTGCTTTAGAAACGTGGCAGACACTGCAGAAAATCAGCGCCATTGTCATTGGGTTGGGACACGGCAAAGTAGGTGCTCGAGGTGTTGTCGTCAGGGATCGGGACAAGCCCCTCTCATTGGGGCACACTCCAAGGCCGGTCTAGACACTTTTGACACAATTGCACACAGGTCTCACAGGTCTAAGAAAGTCCCTCTCAGACAGTGTCTGCCAGACACAAAAACACAAAATGAAGGCAATTGCCAAGTTGCGTAAATTTCCGCGTGGGGCAACAACGTTGTCACGGACCAGGGGAGTGGGACAAGACAAGGTAGGGCAGGGCAGGGCAGGGCATCATTACCGGAATCGCTGACGTTGCATGTCATTGTCTGGAGCGTGGGTCTGTCTGAGCCACTTGAGACAGCCGTGAGAGCACATATTGAGACAGGTGACAACAGACACTCACTCATTGTTGTTGTTGTTGTTGTTCTGTTTCTTCTTCTGCTGCTAGTGGTGAGGGGGGAGAAGAAGGGAATAGAGTTGAGACTAGAACTGCAGACGCACTAAATCAATTAGGGACTAGCTTGCCACATGCAACTTCGCGTAATCTGTCTAAGAATTGTATTTAAACATTTGCTAGCCCCTGTCTCTGCAGTTCAATGAACCCCAAGCAACCGCATGCCATATATTACAATACTATATGTAATAATGGTCAAAAACTGTGCAGTCAGCGGAAAATGCAGCCAGAAAGAGGCAAAAGGGCCAACAGACCGATTAAATTAAAGCTGCATTAACAAACAACAACAACAACGTTGACAACAACAGCAACACCGACAACAACAATGATAATAACAACGACAAAGCGACGGCATCAAATATCGGCGGAGTGAGGGGAAAACCCCTGCATTTGGCATTCCACATTGCACGATTAAGACACGTCTATGCATACCACACGAATACAAGTGTGAATACTCGTACTTGCACTCGCACTCGCACTCATATTCGTTTTGTTTGTTTATTTGCGTGTTCGCCTGTTTGTTATTGCGGGGTTTCATTAAACTTTCATTTGCCAGTCAAGTTGCGTTCTTCTGCTTAACATTGTTGTCTTTGTCTTTGAAGTCTGTGCCTTGCTGCAACTTGACTGCTGCCACTTCTGGGTGGCCAGCTGCGTCTTCTGGTACTGCTGCAAAAATATGCTAATTATTAGCAGCATAAACAAAAATGCATAAAAATAACTTTGGATAGAAAGCAAAGATGTTTAATTATTTTACTAAACATATATTGTAAATAAATGAATAATACTTCCGAGCTATTTCTTTGTCTCAGATAATACTCGCAGCTTAGATCTTGCTAATAAATTTAAAACAATGTAAATAATACACAACAATCTGAAGCCAAGCGTATGTGAGAAAGTTGGTAAATATTTGCTTGTTTTTTTTAAAATACAATTAAATTGTAAAATGTACTTATTAGCATTGTGAATCACCAAAAATCACTGTCAAAACACACTCGTTTTAGGGTAGCTAATTTACTGAACAGCTTTACCTGCAAAACGAGAGCAATTTGCACCCTCTAAGCAGACAGTAAACATAATTAGATTTAAATCAAATAAGCGCGTCAGGAGCCTAATTTTTTATCACAATGGAAAACCACTGAAAACTCAATTATAATTACGAAAATTTGAAATCAAATTACTTATTTGCAATCGGCTTGGCATGTAGATTGATGTAAAACGTGCCATCGATTTAGATAAAATCGAAATATTTGCAATTTAATAACAAGTTTATACAACAATTGAATCTGAGCGCAGAGAGTAATATTTATAGTACAAACAAGCTTGCAACACAGCTTCTCTTTCGCCAGATAAGATAAGCCCGAAGAGTCAGCAGTTCCGAGAAATTGAACGATTTTATTATTGTTTTAAATTGAAACTGGGGTAAAGCAAAACCAAAACAAATACCGCAACGCAACCCAAATAAAAACATGAACAACAGGGCGATATGATAACCTTGAATGGGCGGGACTTCGACCCAGTTTTAAGCAGTGTGTAAACAGGAGTAGCAAACGCAAACAGCACCGTGAATTGGTAACAAAAGTGCAGCCGTTTGGGTGTAATTATTAATTGAAGGCAAACACCAATTTGCCGTCGACTTTTCCTTGTTTTCCTTTTACAGATAAACGTAGAAGAAGAGCGAGCATTCCAGCACGAAGCCAGCAACAGCCATGGTGATAAGCTTATTCTAAGTAGCCGGAAAAAAAGACACACTCAAAAGCATTTAGCATGGTGCGACGTAATGTTGCTGAGCAACAGAACAACAACAACAACAACAATAACAGCGCCAGTACTAACAACAATAACAACAACAACAACAACAGCAACATTAGCAACAACAGCAATGCGGGCAGCTGCTCCTCAAAGGCATCCTCAACGGCTAGCTTGAATAGCATAACGAACGCGGCACCGCCGGCTTGCAACATTGTCATGTTGCAGGCAGCACCGTTGCCAGCAGCAGCGGCAGCAGCAGCAGTACAGCAACATTTGCCAGCAGCAAGGCCTGCGCCACAGAACCAACATTTGCAACAACAACAGCAGCAGCAGCAATCGCCATCGGACGGTTCGAATTGCTCGTTGCCAGCGTCGCCGCCGTTGCTGCAACAGACGGCGACGCCGCCGCAGGGTGCACAGTTAGTGCCGCCAGTGTGTGCGCTACACCATCCGCAACAGCAGCTGGCACTGCTGGCGGCCATGCAGCATCAACATCATATGCTGCAGCCGCCACCCCATCAGGGCATGCAGCACGTGGCGCCACCAACAGCAGCACCACATCAGCATCAGCAGCACCACCAACAGCAGCATCCGCACCACAATCAGCAGCAGCAGCCGCATGAAAACGGACATGGCGGCATCTCGCCCAATGGTGGCTCTGGCGGCAGCTCGGCCAGCAGCGTGAGCAGCGTCTCCAGCAGCAGCGGTGGCGGTGGCGGCGGCGGAGTGGGGCAGGCAACGAGTGCTGGGAATAGCACGAATGGCATTGGACCGCCAGTGGCAGCAGCATTGCCGCCTGGTCCAGTCTATATACAATATCCCGGCGAGTTCTTTCCATCGGAATACTATATAGCACCGCATCCGCACGAGGGTATCTGTCCACAGCATCCGCATCACCCGCATCCGCATTCGCATCCGCACGCGCATCAGCATCATCATCAGCCCATGTGCGCCATCTCGGCGGAATATGGTGAGTTTGCTCCCCCCCCCAGCCCTTGTTCCTGCTTCTGATGGCTGCTAATTACATCAAGCATAATCCCCCGTCTTAGCAGCAGTCGGGAAGCCGCTAAATATTTCAGTTCGTCACGAAAACTTTGCTAAGCCTTTGCCGCCTTTGCGTGTGTATGTGTGAGACCCTGTGGCTTCCATGTATATATGTGTGTGTGTGTGAGAGTGTAACACAAGCTGCAAGCTCCAATTCCCATGATTAGGCGACACTCAAAGCTAAGCTGCGTAAAGTCGTTGTCTCAAGTCTTAAAATAGACGCCAAAAACTCCAGCTGTATCTCTATCTATAGCTGTATATCTGTATCTGCACGAGTATCTGTATCTGTAGCTGTCATTTAAGCTGCAAAGTCAACAAGTAAGCTCTTCATCGGATTGCTCCTCCCCTCTTTCTTTCACGCTCTCTCTCTCTCTCTGTATCTAAATTTGAATGATTGCTTTGGACTTTACAATTGAAAGCGGAACAACAAGCAACTTTATCAGCATCAGGCTGGAACTGAAACTAAAACTGAATCAGAAACGGCAACAGAAATAGAAATAGCAAGAAACCAAGAATTTAGTATTTTTGTTGTGCCAACTACACTAAAAGGCAATCTATTCTCTCCGGAAATAGATGAACCTTATCAGCGAGCAGCTCTGCAAAAGCGTAGTTAGTTTATAACATTGTGACGTTGTCCTCATTTATTACCCAATGTACGTAGTTAGATCCATTAATTCTCTAGCACGATTCTGTTATCCACGATATATATAAGCTTTTCAACGTGGAAAGGAAATGCCCTCACTACGAGTATATACAGTAGTTGCTCTGTGATGCGATTGGAGGGAACTATTGATAAGTAAAACTACTGATTTATGAACGGTGTATCAAAAAAGACAGACTAAGTAACTAACTAAGCATAAATATTAATGAGTAAATGATTGATGAGATCAACTATTGAAGGAATGAACGATTGACTGATTGATTGGTGTATAACCAGAGCAATTATTTAGATAAGTTACTGTTTAATAACTGACTAAACATCATAAGTCAGTCTATCAATCATACAATCAATCAATAGTGACTTATCTAAGCAATTAATATAATTACACGCCAATGAATCAGACAACCATTCAGCCCATTAATGAACACATGAATTCTTTATTAATATTTATTTCTATCTATTTGATAAACTGATTTACAATTGTTTACTCAGCGATGATTGACTGATTGATGTGTGGAACATTTGATTCTAACATTTACTGTATACAATTAAATATTTAAATTGACTACTTAAAAATGTTGTAAAAAATTTGGATAAATATTTAAAAGTGCTGCTTAACTGATGAAATAATTGAACTGCTGTAACTGCTGACTGAATGATTGAATGTCTGGTTGACTGAATGATTAATAACATGAACGACTTGTGGTCTGCTCACTGATTTATTTAATGACAGATTGTATGCGTGATTGACCAACTGACTGAGACCGAAATTACAGATTTCTTCGAATTTCTCCCACTCTGCAATATGCTCAATGACCAATAATTCCCAATTACTAATAATTCTCATTTAGCATTAATGCATTAGGTATTTATACATTGTATGAAATACTCTCAGGGTCAACGAAGTTTTCGTAGAAAAGCATTCCAACAATTTTCGATGAATTTCCAACACGCGCAATGCCGGGCAAACACCCACAAGCCACTTAATATGTTAACTGATCTGGTATAGTCGTATATACCATAAATAAACAATACGGCACGATCGATCGTAGATGCAATTCCCCCCTTAGTACCCGGCTCATCGATAGCCTCTATTTCTATTAGCATAACTGTAGAAACGCCCACGTGGCCAAGCAGCGGAGTTGTTTGACTGGAACTGGAATTGAAATTGGAATTGGAATTGGAACTGAAACTAGCGGCTCGGGCCAATAGCTGAAAGTTGTATCCGCTTCAGCTATCATTTCGGCCAGCCTCAAAACCGGAGCTGTAGCTGTGATTCAGACGCTGCCAGTCGGCAAATACTTGGAAATACAACAACGAGTACTCGTATACAAAGATTTGTTCTTGCCGCCAAGCAAAAGAGGGTGCCAGTTTGCTAGTTAGCCAGCTGGGAGTGTTGGCCAAGATAATTGAATTTAATCAAGTTTAGCGCAACCCAGAAACCTCAATAACCAAGCATGCTCATGCTGCTGGCTTTAACCCTAATTGGGCTGCGTCGGGAGACTGTCGCTTCAGCGAGAGTGAGAGCAAGAGGGAGGGAGAGAGGCAGGACTGTGTCCCACCTGTTCATGCCAAACATAACAATGAGTATAGCTTTTGAATATTACAAGAACTTGGCGTTGAGTTGACTTTATTTGTTGGTGCGAATGAGCAAATTTAATTCAATTGCCAAAACATAAGTTGCTAATTGTATTTGCATGTGGCGGGAATTGTTAGTTTCCTCTTCCTCCCCCCTCACTCACTTCCACTCTGTCCTGTCTTTGTTCCTTCGTGCTGGCATTGCCAAGTAGTTTTAGAGGCCCATGTGCAAAGTGGAAGCTCATAATTTACAATTACAAGCAAGTGTAAATGGCTTTTACCGCCTTGACCTCCTCCCCCCACACCGTTCTGTTTGCTGTGTGGCCTGTTCTGGTCCTTGCCAAACGGAAGTGGCAGAGACATTCCATCTCCTTCTACTCCTTATGCTCCTTTTTGCTGGTTAATCGAATCAACTTGCCAAAGAAAATGGATCTAAGTGCGTGCTGGGCTCGACTTTTCCCTCTAATGGAATTTTCTCCCGGGGCGACGACGACTTGGCTATATTGATATGGATGCTGAGCATGTTATAATTATAAGAATGCTGAGCATGCTCTTATTTCCCCCACACCTCCGACCCCCTTGAGTCCTCAAGCTCCTTTCTGCGTGCGAAATTGTTGTTGTTTTTGCAAAGGCGCCACTTGAAATGAAGTTGAATCTTGGGGTGTTGATTGCGGTTCACTTGGCATAACTTACACTCGCCTTTCACACACACACACACACACTCACACACACTTCGTTTCAGTTCTAATCAACATAATTCTTATTATTTTATTTCCCACACACAAATGGTCAGTCTTTAAGACTAAAGCTGCTAAAGGCTGCTCAAGGAGCTAAATAAAGGAAACTTAAAAATTTCCAATCAAACGAATTAAAGAACTCAGCATTTAGTTTGTATAACTTTACCATAAAGTGTTCTTCCAAAAGGAAACGCTTTGATTAACAATGCTGCTTCTTTGCTGATTTTATAATAAGTTACGACCCCACTCTGACCCCATTTTGCACCTATAGTATTTGTGTGTGCCGAACCTATTTCTCTCAATAAAAGCACACAGCAGTTCATCAACTGATTTGATAGCTGAGCAACGAGTATAGTAGTTCAGTAAGTGTGCCAGACAACTTGTAGAAAGCGCTGTGGACCGAACGAAGTTCGAGCGTTCAATGAACTCGTCACAGGTCCGTTCCGATTTTTGTTGGGCGAGGGGAGACAGCAAAGTACTCGTAATCGCAGCAGTTACATCGTCAGACAAACGAGAGAGCAACTTCAAGAACATTCAATCAAAATACTTACGGTGCTTACTCCCCTATCTTTATCCTCCTCCTCCTCCTACTCCTCCTCTCACACCCCGCAGCCCGACAAGATGCTCGCTCGCTCGATTGAGTGGCTGCTCGATGAACTCTAAGCGCTGACAACGGTTCGACATGGACAAGCCTCGGTATAAATTTCAATATCTTACGAGCTTTTGATACAAGCTGCTTGCCAGCGGCTTTATCTTTTTATCTTCTTTAATCTTATTATACCCTACGTATTAGAAAACAGGTCATATGGAATTAAGCAAGCGTATGTACACGGATGTTTGTCTGTACGCCGCTTGTGAGTTAGGTATCGAGTCAAGTATCGTATTTGAATCATATTTTTCAATTTATTGTTTAATTAAATAATTGAAAGTTGGTATGTATTTATTTGGTATTATATTTAATGCAATATACATATATTAAATTTGGGCTTATTTCAAATGAGAATTTCTCAATGTCAGAGTATCTCCATGTTGAGCATTCTATTTTACATTTCCACTACATGTTGGTCATAATTTTTAATTAACTCTTGGGCAGCCCGCACATTGCCAAACTTCGACGTCGTATTGAGAGCTATGGGGAAAGCAATAAGAGCGGTCGTATCTTTAGTAATTTATACCCCATAGTTCACAGTCATTTAATGAGTATAATTATGAGCATTGCCCTGTGCACTCTGGCCTTTTGCGCTGTTCAGCTATTAAGAGACTCACATATACCCTATAAATAAGTGCTCGTATTTCACATTGCCAATGTGCCTTTTGTGTGTGGGAAACTCGAGAATAAATGGCACCTGATATACAGTTAAACTGTGGCACAGTCACATTAACTGTCCTCCGCTGGAGGGGAAGCTGCACAAAGAACCTTCCTTTACTGGCATTATCCCACAAGTAGGTTTCCATCTCAATTTTCAATTTGGACTACTCAGCTAGGCAAATACTTTCAGTTCGCATTGACTGCAGGCCATTGCTCCACTGAGAGACATTGAAGATTCGATTTGTCTACATGTTGCAATGACAAGTGGGCAGGGAGGGCAGGAGATGGGCCAGCTGATGTCATCACTGTCGTTTTCACATGCTTTTTTCAAGATGCGGAATTGGCTATTGAGCAAGAGCTGTGCTTGAGTGCGTCTTATACCTGACGAGGCAGCCACAATTTACTATTTCGCAGCAAGCATAAACATGTCCAGTTTTACGATCCGCTTTGACGGCTAGATTTATAGACTTCCTCGGTTTACCCAATTTCATTGTGGCAAATGCTAATGGGTCGTCATCGTCATCGTCGTCATCATCCACATCGTCGTGGTAGTCGTTCTACCTTTTGCCTATTGTGTCGCAGTGCATTTAAATACTTGCCACTAATTTGACCTCGCAGCGAATTGTGGTTGCCTTTACCTCTTTTGTAACGCATTGCAACACAACTGTGTGTTGCCACATTCGACCCCGAACTTTGCTTTTGCCAAACAAATTGTAGAACGTCTGTTTTGTGGTTCAATTGTGTTGTTTAATATTGGTCACCCGCTCTCTTCATTAATTGTTTGTCTGCTTCGCTGACTCATCTCTGTTATACACATGTACTTTGATTCAGCAGAGAAGAGCAGAACATGGCCAGACTCATTTGCATATGCTTCGCTTTGTGGCAAAAAACAAGTCTATTAAGCTCGAATTTATTATTATTTGCAAAGCGTAAAAATGTCATCGAGAGCCTCAGCTTAGACTATCTTAATATTTGCACAATTTGCTTTAAAATTACTATTTATTATGCATATAGCAATTACCAATTAGCAAATGCAGACTTTAGCTTTTGATATCAAACATATAGATTTGCCCAATAGATTTCATAATAAACAAATGAAAACAATGGTAAACACTCTAGCCTTGAACTTTGTGCAACACTCACTTTATCAAGTGCTTTTGTTCAAACTGCAAATTTCATTACGTTTGGATAATAAACACAAAAGTTACATGTGAAACTTTTTTGTTTAAGGGGCGGACACGCGAGAGTACAACTGGCGCCATCTAGCGCTTATGTATGGCACACGCTGAATATGTGCATATGAATGTGGTGGGAGGTATTAAGGAGTATGCCTTAGTCGATTGATGCTCTCTCTAATATGCATGTATGTTTCTTATGTTCTTTTAGCTCAGCCAGACACACAGGTTAATGCAAACACTCTTGCGTAAATACACGCACACCAGTATTGGTATGTGTGTGTGTGTCTGATGACCTTGCAAATAGCCGCAAGACATCGAATATTGTCAGGTTGCCGTCCGACGTCTTGTTGTCTGGCTGCCTTGTGTCTGGCTCACCTTCTCTGCTCTGATCTTAAGTGTGAGAAACGTCTTTTAATTGCTTTTTAATGGGTTTCGCCTATGTGTGCCCCCTTAAGGGGCACTGGGCGTGACTGGCCGACATGTGTGGCATGTGCTGGCCTTAAGCAAAGGACCCATAAAAAATGTGTCTACAAACTTGGAAATTGAACAATATCAGTCGACAGCATTAAAACAGAGCAAACATAAATTTCCAAGTGCGTGTGTTTGTTTGAACATATTTTATATATCTTTTGAATTCAGTAGATATGTCTGCACATACATACATATATACTTACTTACATTGTACATATATATTTTTATTTCATCGCATTTTTCTTAGCTCTGATGGAAAAAAGAGGCAGCCGCATCGCAGCTTTCATTTGATTTGTGTTGCGCTTGTCGTTGTTGGTATTGTTACTAGGACTGCTGCCTCTTCCTGTCCCCTCCCTGCCTCGCACTGCCGACTTCTCTTGGCTAGGGCCACTTATGACCCAAGCGCCCGGCGCTCGGCGCTCAACGCTCGAGTTCAACAACCCACAAAAAAAAAGAGAAAAAAAGCTAGGAAAAATATATATAGGAGTAGCAATGCAAAAAATTGGCATCAAACAACAAAACTTACTTTAGATACATATGCGGAACGAGGAATGCAAAGGGGGCTGTAGCCGGAGGGTGTGGCAGCACACATGCATTGCGCATTAAAATTGTAACTGTTACAGTTTTCCCACTCTCTCTATCTATCTCTATCATTCCCCTAGTCTTTCTCTCTCTCTCTATCGCGCGCTCATCTGCAGCTTCTACTTCAGGCTGGCAAGTTAAGTGCCATTCATATGATTCTCTTTTTTTCGATGCCTTTGGTGCTGCTGCTGTGTGCTGCTTTTTGATCCTAAACTTGTTATACCCTGCCTGAGCTTAATAAGCGCCAAAAGGGTATAATGGCTGGGTGCAACAGGCGAATAGAATAAAGTCAAATGGGGTATCAAGAGCAGAGACCTTTGTCTCAAAAGTAACTGTTAAACTTAATCGCAATGATGCAGTCACAATAAGTCGCTGATTTAAATGAGTTTACAATATTAAATTAATTTATCCAAGTCTACAGCATATCTGGCTGTCGAACACACTCATTTCTAGCGTCTCACTTACTTGTTTATTTTGCCATTCTCGCTGCTGACTTTTGTCTCTTTTAGCTTTTGTTTCGTTTTTTCTCGCGTTGCGTTCTTTTATATTTTTGGGCAGATTCATTTATTAACAAAAATACATAAGGAAATATTGTCTGTATATATTTTGTATATGTATATAAGTATAATGGCATCCATAGCTGGTGCCATCATCTATATATGTATGCAAGTTCATTTCGCGTATATACTTCAATTTGGCTAGTGTTATTGTTGGAGCTGCCATTGCCACCCGTTATGGCTCTCAATTCCATACCAAGCCATTCAATTGTCAGCGCTCGCTGTTATAGCCAAACATAAATTGGGCAAATTCAAATTCAAACGATTCAATTTTGATTTGATTAATGTAATAAATTATAACACCTTCAACTAGGTGCAGTGATACGCACAAATAGCGATATAATAAATGTTCACGCAATCGGAAGTCTTATTAACTCATAACGCAATGGGGCATGACTGCGAATCCTGTTGATGGTTGTTCAAGGATTTTTTATTACAACAAGATAATGCATAATAATGCAGCATGGTTCAAAAAAAAAACCCAAATCTTTCACACCCTCGCTGGAGTTGACAATGTGGTCGGTTTAGTTGAGTTGATTATTGGCGTGCTCAAAGTTTTAGTTGATCTATTCATCAATCACTGTTTTGATATCTGCATACATACATATATTAAGCAATTGCCTTTATGTACATATACATATGTAAGTCAATTTATCTTATCGCTAAGCTTACTCCTCTCAAGTTGGGGTGTTTAAGTGCGGTCTCATCCTAGAATTGGCTTCGCAGCACGTGCATATCATAAAACTGAAAGACTAATTTGAGCTCGTAATTTTGTTTGCTTTTGTCGGATTGTAAAAAATCTGTTCAAGTGTTGATTTGCGTAAGTAATAGTGCCAGATGAGAGAGTGTTTTTTGGGCGTGCTCGACTTGCAATCATGCTGATGATGCTGTTAAAATTGAAAATTAGACATAAATAGGCACATAGTTGACGGAACTGATTTAAAGAATGCTTTAAGAAGCTTACATGGCCTATTCGACTGTATTATGTAGGCAAGGTCAAGGTATATAGTTTGCAATTAAAATGACGTTGTAATTCTTAATTTGGAATAAGATCTGTAGTAATTAAAATTGTTTTAAAAAGTGAAATTGCTCTGCCAATTGATAGCATAGTCTCGAACTTCTGCTTCAAGTTGTTCAATTCTTTTCTCAACAATCTACAGGGTAGGAAAGCAAAACCGTCGATAACAAAGTACGTAATCAAAAGCAACCTTCGGCAGACTATTCAAATCGTAGAAACATCGTTACATCGTGTTTTATTCGCATGCATTAACAGCGAGTACTCGTTTGTCATGTGTGTGGCTCGTAAAAATGATTGCGATGTGGGTCGCCTGAGTATCGAAGTCTGAAGACACAGTTCACTTAGCCATGGGCAAGACACTCCCAGTTCAGTTTATAGGCAATATAGCCACGCCCCACCGCCCCGTTGGTCGTAAAATAAAAAGCCACAAAATGTACCCGGGGCTGGGTCATACTACTAATAATAATATTAATAATAATAATAGTAATAAGCCTAGTGTTAATAATAGCGCATAAATCCATATGTTGGTTCTGCAGCCTTCTAAAAATGTTATTCACAAATTTGTCGCCTGCGGTTTTCATGCTTCTTTTCTTTGAACATAAACTCGAGAAACATCTAACAGTTAAACTTGTGTATATTTCATTCTCGAGAATTGCGATGTTTCATTTGGCACACATGCAGAACATAAGTATACACGAGAATTGTTTATAAACTTAACTAAACAAATTAGCAAATTTAGCGCATTTCAAATGAAATAGCACATCCACACGCTCTTCCCCAGAAGCGTGTGAGGGAACACTGGAAAGAAAAATGTACAGCTTAAAGATGCCCTGTACGAAGGCGAACTATTACATAAGCGTAAAGGGTATTATGTAGTTAATCATGTATTATGTAGGTAATGCACTCGGGTGAGTTGCTTGAAATGCTTTTGACACGAGCGTAAAATCTGCGAAAATTCTCGATTCTATATATATAAACAATACAAAACGCATTTCAATTTAATTATGAAAATACATGTATCATAATAAATTTAGCTTACAATTAATCGCAATACTTGTCTTGCAATTATTAATTTGCTTTTCTTTCTCTATTTGCAGGTAAGCAACAGTCAAAAATGTTTCACATTGCCCATACGCCCCATGGGCTCAAGTGTAAGTGCATCTGACAATTTCCACATTATTTTCAATTAGCGACAGCTGCTGCAGCAAACTTTTCACTGCAGTTTTCTCCAAAAAAAAATCGTAATTGCGATGGCGATGGGCGTTGACAAGGTCAAGATAGACAAGCGACAAGTTACAAGCGACAAGCTATTTAACTTTTCTTTTAGCAGTTATGCAAGAAACTTGGGATGCTGATTCCAATTCCTAGCAACTTTTAAGCGCATTTGCTTGCTTTGATCAAGCGTAAGTCGAGCTGATGTCACCACTTGACATCTTGTTAAAGCTTAGTTGCCAACTAAATGGTAACTGCAAATGAAATTCGAAGACTTTTGCACTTGTTGCCCCGTCTGGCAACTATCGAAAACCGAATCTCGACGGCGACAGCACGACGACTATTGGTTTTGACCAGCTCTGGCTCTGGCAAAAGCCATTCCATGCCACGCCCTGGTCATTTTGCAGTGCAAGTTCGCAATTCAAGTCACATGTAGAGGGTTTCAAGTTTTTTGCTTCATTGTTTCTATGAGTGCTTTAATGTCTGACTGAATGGACATACTCAATTCATTTAAATTCAATTCGATTTAATTAAACAAGTGCCGAAGTGGTTGGAATGAGGGAAGTGAACTGCAAAAATACCCTATGTACAAGTCGATACTAAAATTGTTGTATATTTTGCAAATTACAAAATTAATTGTAAAAGACGAAGAGAAATCGAGAATGTACTCAAAGTATTTTTATAGCTAGATAGCTTTATGATTATAACAATCACAGTACATTTTGGCTAGAGTGTTTTTTATGCACCTCTTTATTTCTGCCTTACCCCAACACGCACATCGTAAACAAAGGAATTTGTTTAACCATTTTAATGATATTGCAATGCTGCAAATTCTATTACGATCGTCTGATAAGCACAAAATTAAAGCCAGACGCGAAATCACGCAGTGTGAAACGGTTGAACCTCGGCTAGCGCCATCTAGCGTTCATTGATGTTAACGGTTTGCTTACCTAGTGCAACTGCACTGCCTAGCATATTTACTTGCAGTTACAAGTGAAAAGGCTATGCAAGTGTGAAAGAAAGAAAGTGGTACTCACTGTGCAATTGCCATGCTAGCGGCAAGAGCACGCAAGCGAAATCAGTCAGTTAAAAATGTGCTCGTTTAGAAAAGTCGCGGCAAATGTGGACAGAATTCGGGTAACTGCAAACTGCAAACAGCAAACTGCCAACTGCAAGCTGAAAACTGAAAACTGAAAACTGCATTGGCATTCGTCGTGTTAGAGAAGTTGGCCATTTGGCATTTACCGTTGCTACGTTAGACGGCAAACTGGTATTTGGGTCAGATGACGTTTAAACTAGACGCTCAGCTTAGCCATGACAATTCGACGCGTATCTCGTTGGTTTTTTTTTTTTGTAGTTTATGCAAAAAAAGCAAAAATAAATAAAATAAATAGATACATAACATAACTTTAAATGCAGTCAGTTATTATCAAGTGAACTCATTTCGTTTGGATTCGTGCCCGCATGCAACGTTTGGCTAGGTTAATTTGAAAGTTTGCTGCTGCCCCCAATATTCTAATTGGAGACGACACTCGACAAACTCGTGTACACTTCCACTTCCCACACACCCAAACACATACACACACACTCACACATATCAGGGAATAATTCTGTGAGCAACTCATCTCTGACTCGATTTGGCTGCTGCAATTTGTTGCATGCGTTCCTTAAGTGTCGTTAAGTGAACCATTGACTGACAATACCCCACGTTAACGCCCACACACACATACACACATACACACACACACACATGCACATACACTCGTATTGTCGCCGCATTCCATTGTAAGATGAGATTTGGCGCTGAATTCCAACACAATGCACACTCATCACATCGCTTATACCCCATGAACGATCCATCAATTAGTTGCTGCATTTGACTCAGACCACATACTTTAGTACTTCTATACATCTGGATGAAGATGAAGATGATGAAGAAGCAGCATTTTACGAGTGTGCACTACTTAAATCAAATTAACTTATTAACAACTATTGTTTTATCTTATCTATAAGAAAAGACTGACTTGTCGAAATGTCAGAGAGAGCAAAGATCTATAAATTTAATGTAAATTAATCGTTATTTATTATGAAACGATTAAGAATCTTTAGATCTTGACATTAATCCTTTTTTTATTTGGTTTATTAAAAATTCCATTTAGAAGCATGTTTAATAAGAATGATTGCAAATTCCTACATTTACGTGTTAAGACCCTAAATTTTTAGTCGTATTTTGCTTCTGCCTCTTTTGCAATAAAAGCTGTTTATTTCTTGTAACATTTTTGGCTTAATTAAATTTATTGCTGTAGCTCTGCCATTTTTCGCCACACATTTGTGAGCAAAATTAGAATGCCCTCTACAAGGGTATTCAATCCCCGGTTGATAATGAGAATGATATGCATGTTGATTAGGCAATTTTACTTACAATTTTATTTGCTGCGCAATAGGTCAACACATTGTCAGCTCTCGGTCGAAATTTCCAGTAAAAAAGCCACTGATGAGCTGACAAAGACTGGCTTAGTATTTGCGCTAAACAGCTGTATATTCGAGAGACTTTGATATCGTTCTCGTTATCTATACAAATACAAGTAGCTAAGTTATCAATTGATTTAACTGCCTAGTGAAACTACAAATAGTTGTAAATTTCTTTAAGGAATTCTGTCGAGGACCCCAAATGTGTCTAGAGTAAATCAACTAGCGATAGGCAATCTGCTCTCCCTTACTAAAGAGAGATAGAGAGAGAGAGAGAGAGTGCTGGCATAAGGACATAGGTGTTGTGAAAGTCCCACAACTACACGATAATAATAATAATAGTCGCTGTTATAAAATGTACTTATATAGTGGCTGAAAATAAAAGGCAAAGGCAAAGGCAATAGGCGTCTTGGCCGTCATCAAAGTCTGCTGTGGGCCAGGTCTGCAAACGCAGTTGAGCCTCCAAAATGATTAATTAAGTTGATTTGATTAATGTTCTGAAATCCAGAGCGTGGCGTGGCAAATTAGTGATGTGGGCGAGACAAAGTGAGTAGTGGAAAGAGTGAGAGCGAGTAGAAGTATGGAATGAATCTGAGGCAGCTAAATACTTGAAACTGACCCCAAAATGCAGAACAAACACCTTTGCACCTTTGATGGGGTCACACGTACAGCGTACAGCGGCTGCCAAAATATTGAGCACACTCGCCCAAAAATTCAACATGGAATTGGGGGATAGGGATTTGGGTTGAGATTTAGTGCCTACCCAGTGACAGTGACAGGTGCAAATTGTTGAATTTGGAATTTGCACGCTTGTCTAACACGCTCTCTCGTTGCAAGTATGTCGCTTGTTGTGCTCAGTTGTTGTTTCGATGTACATGGTACATATATGCATGTACATACTATATACCCCAAGTTGTTGTTATTGTCGGCATTTTATTTGTCTATGTCTATGTCTGCGCGGCGTCTGTTGTTGTTTTACTTGGCCTCGTTTTTGGGTCGAGCTGGGTCGAGTTGGGTCGCTCGAGTTTACTAGCTGTTTTGCTGTTTTTCTCTCGTTGTGTGTCCTTTTCGTTTGTCCTTGAAGTATCCTTAACGATGTCGACGGCGACGGCAACGGCAACATCGACACTCGTACTGCTGCGGCCCTATAAATCTTTTGCCTCAAAATGGCGCAGTGTCGCCACATCGCACACGTGTTTTTCGGGGTCCCTCCTCCGTCTCATACTTGAACTTATCTCTTTGAGTGTGTGTGTGAGCGTGCATTATCTCTCGGCGAGAGTGAGTCAGTGTGTGTGTGTGTGTGTGTATTTGTATTTAAGCAGCCAACAGTTTAGGAAACAAATATTTTACTCTTTGCTATCAGCAAGTTCTTTTGTGTCGAGCTGCTGCGCTGAGTATTAGAAAAAGGGTATGTTCACTTTGACAGCCAGGCTGACGTCTACTTAATAGGCTAAAGCCCTAGACTTGGCTCTTTATAGGTAATAGAAATAGCAAAAGGAGGTACAAATGTATATACTGCTCTATATTGATAACTTATACTAGCAACAAAATTGGTAAATTATATTGTGATTAAGGCAAAGATATTGACGTATACTTAATATCTGATAAATCCTCAACTTCAGCTTGATATTCAACTTTAAGTATAAGCCTGTCATTTTAATATATTTGTCCTTGTGATTAATATTTTAATTTATTGATGAATAAATATGTGGTAGTAATTAAAGCTGCTCAATTCCGCACTAAAAATACCTCTTAATAGGGTAATAAATCTTGAAAGCTATCAAGCATTATCTATGAAAAGACGGAAGCTACTAGAGCTGCTCACAGTCAGGGTAACTGCTAGTCGAGCTGTCAGCGCTTTAATGTTGTTTTAGACGCCGTGATGGCAACTAATTGCGCTAGCCAACCCCCTTCCCCCCGGCCGCCAATATATTGTGCATGTGCTAAAAAATTTATGAGCATTGCGACGGCGGATTAGAGAAGAAAATAAATGGGAACTCAGAAATGTACCAAAATTTCGTCGTGGCATAAATAGGATGAATAATTCAAGCATGCTTGAAGAACTTGCAACTTTAATGAGTTGGCTGGATGAACACAACCAGCAGATACGCTATTCGATACCTAGCTGTTTTCTACCTCTTTAAAGCGTATTTTATAGTCGCCTAAAGCTGTCGTTTTTGGGGCGTGGCCTTAGCCAAGGTGTGACCTTGTAAAGCAGCAGACTGCATAACAGACTGCGACAATATGGCTGAGTTAATTGAAAGGTCGCAGTAACAATGCTTAAACAACAAAACAATAATAATAATAACAACAACAATAATGAATATAATAATAGCAGCAAAAGCAATAACACTTCGCAATTAGACAGGGTATAAAATATTGTAAAGACCTGCGGCAAATTCGCTGCAAATTAAATGAAAGATGATCAGAAACTGAACGAAGCGTTGCGATTTCAATGGAGGGAGGACTGCGGTGAGGAGTGGAGGAGGGTAGCGAAGAGTGAGAGTGGGCCGACCCTTAAGCTGTTTAGCATTAATTAAGTTTGAGTTTAAGTGCAGACAGCGTCGGGAGTTTTGTCTACCCTGCAGACATTTAACTGTCTGGCCAAGTGATAAGCTCTAGCAGCTCCCCAACCACATGCCCTAGCTCAATCCCCAATTTGCAACGCTTAACTAATTGCTGTCTTTCAACACTTGGCAAAGTTGCTGGCCATTCTTTGCTGGCGTCCATTTGGTGTCCATTTCTGGCCAGACATGACTAGCAGTCAAGTTGGCTGATTAAATGTGAAATGCGAAATGCAAATGTGAAATGCGAAATGCGAAATGTGTAATGTGAAAATGTGCTGAGCATTCCCAGCTGCTGTTCTTATCAACTATCGCCGCCTGCACTTTGCCTCGTTATGCGTCAGCGCACTAAGCCAACATTTTTACACCTAAGTTCAGGTAACATAGCGGCGCATGACTGGCTAAGCATGCCTGCATTTTCCGCCTGATTAGACCATGTAACTAACCCCTTCCGACTCCCTCCCTGCCTATCATTCTTGCCCCAACATTACAAGCGCTTAGTTCGCAACTAGTTAGTCAAACTTGTGCCGACAGTCGGACTGCCTGGAAGTGCTAAGCATATTAAACCGTAGTTAAAGTTATTAACTACCTTTCGTTCATTGACAATTACAGTTCGTTCGTTTTCGACAATTCAGTCGAGGCATTGTCGTAACATTGGCAAAGTTTCCATACAAGTTTCAAGTTTTCAAGTAACTGTGAAACATTTCAAAAAATTTCTTAAAATTATTACGAAATTATTATGAATGTGACAAAATTGTTGTTTATAAGTGACGAAATGTGCCTAAGTAATCTATAAAACAAACTTTTTTTAAACTGTACATAAGTAAAATGATAACAATTGTTTTGTGATTTCAAAAATTAATATCTTGAAATTACAACTTCAGTTGTTCAATTTTAATCACAAAGCTATTACTATTTGTATTTGTATACGTAGTAATTTGTTATCATTTATTGTTGTGTCTGTGTAAAATATTAATGCGTCTATCAAAAATATATTTTTGTTGTCTATCAATTATTTACAATTAAATTAAAACCATAATTTGAAGTGCATAATACCATGAAGTGTCAAAAAAGATGTTGCATTTTTTTTAATTTTATTCAAAACATTAGTCTAAAGTGATTATTATTTAATCACGCATTTATATGTACATTTTAAATCGTTGCTTTAATGAAAATATTTTCCAAATTTTCTAAAGGCAAATAAAGAAAACTGAAACATAATAAATGTATGCTAACGTTGTGAATAAATATTATCGATGCTAGACAGAATATGAATATGAATTACTGACAAACCAGTTGACATAATGACTTAAAAATTTATTAATAATAACTTTAGCATTCGAAGATTAAGCACAATGGGAGAGAAATCTTTGAACTTTGTTAAGCCGAAAAGTGAATAGAATAGAAAAATAATCTTGGCTAGACATCTGCTTATATGTTAAGATATGCTAACAAAATCTTTGTGTGGCAACTCAGCTTTTCGCTTTAGGTTGTCGCAATGCATCTATAAATCCACGTCCCCAAATTGAACAATGATGGAAATCCACAAATCAATGGAGCGGGTTTTCTACAAGTACTTAGTATAGCACTGCGAATAAATAGGAATGGGGAAGAGAATGGAAATGGAAATGGGAATGGGAAAAGCTGAGCTGAGCTGCTGCGCATCGAGGCCGACAGTTTTCTTTTCTTTTCTTCTCGTTTCTTTCTTTTTGTTTGCCATTGCATAAAAGCTTAGTTTCTTCTTGGCATTGCTGACTTTTATACTAAGGCAATGACATGCCACAATGTTGCAGTTGCAGCTTCTTCACACACACACACACACACACGCACAAAATAAAAGATGGAAATAAGGAAAATGACTCCTTTCAACTCAAGATGAGCGCGTGTCAGAATTTTAACACTACTTTTGGCATCAGTTCAATAGATTTCAACAAACTCGAATGTCTCTATAATTGTAGTATACTGCTTTGATATGCAGCGATAGGCGAGGCGACTCCTATACCCTGACAGAGAGCAGCATACATTTAGTTCTTTACAAACTTCAGTTTGTTTTTCTCAAAACAATGAAATCAATGTTCAATAAGCTTTAAATTTCTGTTGATAGATATATTTATATCTTTATCTTTGTTAATTTGCCTGACTTTTTATACTTTTTCAATCATGATGATGATATTCCGTATCAGGCTTGTGTCACGCTTTCAACTCTAGTTTGCATGGTAGCTTGGCACGTGATAGCGGAAGGGACAAGCACTGATAGAGGCACAGACCTTGAGCCCATAATAATGTGCGGCAACTATGGAAATAGCCGCCTGTGATCTGTGCCAAAAAAGCTGGCAGACATTTGGATTAGTTGCATGTATGCTCATGTGACAATTGACCAGTCATTGGCAAGAGAAAATGCCTGGACCAACATGAGCTCAACTCTGCTTACATACTAAATTTAATTGTATTTGCAAACATCTTTTCATTGTGATTTGCTAAACATATTTACACATATTGACAATACAAGAAAAATAGAGAAAGAGTTGAAGGCAGCTATTATTTAAACAGAACTTTTTAACACCTTTAAGCTTTGGCTTTAAATGGCAGTAATCTTTAATTGCGTATGAGCAATACATCTGAAATTTAGTGCATGCCAGAGCAGTTGACTCTTGGCTCCTCAAGAGCTGGAGCTGGAACTGTTCGTATATTTGGCAACATCTGTCAGATGAGTTAAGCGACGGCCATATTTTGCTTGGCAGCAACACACATTATGACCCAGACATGCATCTTTCTCCGTCTCTGTCACTGTGTGTGTGTGTGTGTGTAACTATTAAGCTCTTACATATAGAGAGAGATATATATAAAGCTGCGATGGCATCGTTGCCGCTGTCGCTATCGTTGTCGCCTCGCTGGCGCCATGACTTGATGCTGCATCCGCATATGCATATTCCAGCAATCCAAAAAATGTATTATAAGCGTAGCCCAGTAGCATTTCTCCCAACTGAACTAAAATATTCTCTTTCTTTTGTATTCTGCTATTTGCAGGTCCAACACCCGTTCAAATGGTTTCCCACAATCGACCGCCGCCGACAATGACGGTGCCGGTGCAGGTACCGCAGTACGTCAACGAGAATGGAACACTAACCCACGTGGTGCTGCCGCCTCAGCAATACCAACAATTGCATCCCGGACAGGCTCATCTACATGCAGCACCATTTGTAAGTACTCACTCACATCCCATTTGGGCAACACAATTTAAGTCTTGCCACCTAAGGTCCTAATACGATATGAAAATCTTTAGAAAAGCTGTGATTGCAATTGCATATTTTAGGACAGTAGTCGTAAATATTTTCATAGAAGCTACTTTTTTACAAAAGATTGAATAGAGTAATACTTTTCAGAAGATATTACAGTTATTAGATATTACAGAGCCAACATAATTATAGACTACATAACTATATTATGATTCTAGTGGTTTTCTGATTGTAAAGGAAATATAAAAGCTTTATAGAGAGGGGTTTTGCTAGACTCGAGCATGAATTAGAATATACTCGTATTTTATCCATTGGGAATAGGTTTAGTTCAAATTTTACTATCACAGCATCAATTTGCACATGTATTTAATTCACATGACCATAATTGTTCTTTACTCACTCCAAAATATTTTAGAAACCTACTAGTTCCACATTCTCATTATGCATAATTTATATTAAAATAATTCCAAGGTGCCCTAATGCAGGTTTATGTCGATTGGTGACATGTGTCACCTAAATAAATTTTTAATTATTTGCAAATACGTTTTACATTCGATTGTTGCCGGCATTGAGAAGATTTGTTTGCTATAAGGGTTGAACGGCGGACGCATCCGAAGCTTGTTGTCAAATTGACAGATAATTGAGGCCCAATCAGTAAGTGCAAGTGCAACAACATTGACAATAAAAACAAACAGCAATAAGAACAATGCTAATTGCATTTTCCAGTGAAATAGACAGAGGCATAAATAAAATATATATACCAATTATTCATTGAGCTCTGCCCAGCTGAACTGCACTGAGCGTAGTTGAGTTGATTTGAGTTGAATTGAGTTGAGCGTCGTTTTCAGCAAACAAACCAGATCCGGCTAAAGTCTCTCATCTAAAGTTTTCCTGGTAACTGTTCTGGGTTTTTACAAAAACAGCTTTTAATTTCTACTGCCCCAAGATGTGCTTAATGTGTCACCAGAGCAATCAACAACTTAATAGCGATAATATAAAACGGGTAATAACAGCTCGACTATGCTATGCCAATTCTCAAAGGCATTTGGCAAATGCAAAACAACATCGTATTAGACTGCACAAACTCTTTCCTAAATGCAGTAAAAACAAAAGTTATTAACCTAAAACTTATAACAAATGAGAGCCATAAACATTTTTTGCAATATTATCAATCACTTCCCATGTATTTACGGATTGAAATCAAATTTGTAGTCATTGTATTAAAAACATATGTATGTCTTGATTAAGAAGCTGACTTAAGGAGTAGACAGAATAGCAGTATCTAAGCTCAAGTGAAATGAGAACCCTAACCTGACTACCTGAAGAAAAATGTATATGAGGCTTCTATAGCCAAAGGATATTGTAATAAAAGTTAAAAGTTAAGTTTATGTCCATTGAAAGGCAGCTGGGTCAACAGGTGACTCTTCTGCATCTGTCCGTTCCTCTGTGTTAAATGAAAAAATCATAAAATATAGTATACAAATTTTTATACCTAACCTCATTGTAAATGGAAATGAGGATAATTGAAAACTGCATGCGGCATTTAGACCGGAAATAAAAAACACAAGTTTTCTCTAAGTGCTAAACAACGAGAGACGGTCTGGCGCCACCTAGCGTACGTAGTTTACAACGGTCTGCGGAATAGCTTCTGTGTTTATAGTGCGATCGTAAAGAACTGTTTAAGGTTAGAGAAAATACTAGTAAATAAAAAATGTGTATAGACCGCCAAGGCTGCTGCACTCGACTCCATTTCCAATGTACCTACATATGTACATTTATACATATGTAAATACATATGTATATATGTACGTACATATGCACAGCAACGGTGTCGATGGGGCGACGTCACGCTTTGTTGCTGAAATGAAAGTGGCGGCTTGGATAGTTTTTCTTGACTAAATTAACAACATGACTGTGGCAGCCACAAATTTAATGAGGCAAATTCCAGCTTCCGCTTGTACTTGTGTCGAAATGTGAATACAATTTGATTATATGCTAATTTGAATGGTTATAATCTGGTTGTACTAGTGCTGTCATTATTATGTAATTCTAATAGCAGCAACATAAATACCATCACATCCACCAGCTGAAGACAGTTTTTGCTGGTTTTCGGATGCATGCATTCATTTGCTAACTCGCCCTCCTATGCAAATGTTAGCAACATTTCAGCAATATTTTATTCACGATCTTGCCATTGTCTTGTTGTTGTTGCTGCTATTGTTGTAGTAGAAGACAGACAAAAACCCATTAACTTTGACCCATTTTCTAACATTTGTTATGGTCATCGGAATTAACAATAATCCATACGAAAGACTAATCTAAAAGTTACGCAAAGAAATATGAAACTGACAAAGTTCTTGAACAAAAATGTTTTGGAAAACTTGTTTTGTTTTTATACTCGTAGATGGCTTGTCTGATGGTTTGCTAGTGTATAATTAGGTGTTGAGTGTTCGAAAGCCGTTGCGGCAACCATATCCAGAGTTAGTAATTTACCAGCAACAATTTAAAAACGACTATAAATAAATTGCCACATAAAACATGATAATATCATAATTTTAGAACCAGTTTGTGCAAATCGCGAATGTTGCATGTTGGCGCAAATAGATAGGTATTTTGCTATCACTTTTGTCACAAATGCAGTTGATTTTTTCTAATTTTTTATTTTTTTTTTTTTGTCGTGTAATCAAATAATTTTCGCAATTACATAGCGCAAAATTGCTCAATGTAATTCAAATGCGCGCGCAGTGTTTATAGAAGTCACTCAACTGTTACGCAGCTGTTGCATAAAATTCGCTCGGTGTGGCCAGCTGCGGGAAAATAGTTATTGGTGCTGGCAAAATATAACAAATTATCGAAATAATTTTGTTCTATAGAGATAATATTTAAATGCTTATGAATTATTAAATAAAATTGCTCAACTATTTCAAATTATTAAATTACGCCCTTAAGCTATATTATTTCATCTGTAATTACGCTTGAAAGACTTAATTTCGGTATTAACGTTCGTATCAGCTGTGTTTATAGTCCATTTTGAGCATGAGGACAACTTAAGACAATTCTCTTGATTTTTGCAGTAACTTGAAATAACTTGAAATAAATTTGAATTTTCTACAGTGTCTACAGAATTGCGCCTCTTCACTTGTATTTTTCTAACATTTTTGTTTTCTTATAAGTTTACCCAAAAAAATACTTATTGATTTGTATATTCCGGTAGTTTCTTAAAAGTATATTTTGAAATTTAAGATTGCGGTCACATTGATGACAGCAACTTCAATGCTCTTTATTTTTGCACTATGTGGAACTTATTTTCTAGAAATAATAATTAGAACGTTAGATGAAACTAGAACATGATTTTAAATGTGTCACACATTAATTAACGGATGTGGGGCATTGTTAACTAAAAATAACCATCTGGCAAATGCTAAAATTAACGGCAACGCAATTGAAGATAAGGTTTAGATGCTTTTTGAACAATTGTTATCAGTTGACTGACGACAGTCCATAGACGGTCGTTAATTGTGGTGTTTAAGTTGTTTAAAGTAATTCATTGACGTGGCACAAAATGCAGCAGGAAACTGAAGAAACAACGTCCACGTCAACAACAACCAGAAGAGTTGTCATTAAAGTGCGCATCCTTTTCGGGGCTTCTTGTAAATTGTAAATACTAATGGTGATTTGTTTGTTTTTTTGCAGTTAAGTGCCAACGGCACATCGCATTTCTATACGCCCTTGCCTGGCTTTCCGCCCGGCCCAGGACCGGCTGGCAATGCACCACCCCACTATCATATGCCGCCACCGCCGCCACAACCAGCAGCGCAACAACAGCAGCAGCAACAAGCACAGAGCACGTCCACACCAAGTGCAACGACGCCACAGCCGCCGCATTTACATTCCCCGCACTCGCCATCGCCGCCCAACTACAGGGATGAGCGCAGCCAAAGGCAGCATACAAAGCTGCTGCGTAAGCTGGAAAAGCAGCGCGAGCTGAGTGAGTATCGATTGAGTTTAGAGTATAATTAAATTGAACTAATTGTTGATTTTTCACTTACTAGATTCTGCCATGTCCACGCCCACGCATTCGCCTTCGCCGCGTCGCAACGACATCAATGGGCATCACAACAACAATAACAACAACATTCCAATGGCTCAACATATGCACAACAATGGACGCCGTTTGGCGCAGCAGCAGCAACAACAACAACAGCGCAACGGCCACGTTCCTAACTCGCTGGCACCACAGGTGACACATCGTACAGGCAGCAGTGTGGGCGGCGCAAGTTCAGTGGGCACCTCGGAGGATGGTGAGGATAACTCCAGCTTGGCGGCCGAGGATGAGGAGGACTATCAAGCCTCGATTGTGGAGCAAATTTCGGCAATTGAGAAGCCCGATGTCAGCGAAGTCAGCTCACGTTCGGCGAAAATCATTTGGGTATCGCCTGTTATAACGGATGCCATGCTGGTGGATTTGCAGGAGCTGCGCTACCAGGTCCTGCTCAGCGATACGGGCAAACAGTGCAAATACAAGAGTCTGTATCGTGGTGAAGCATACGAGTGCATTGTGCAGGACTTGCAGCCCGGCCAGGACTACCTGGTGCGTCTCCAGGTGCACTACAAGCAGCTGCAAGGCAGCGTGAGCGAGCCCACCGAGTTCAAAACTCCGGCTTGCGAACCCGACCAACCGCTGCCCCCCAAGCTCGTCTCACGAACCAAAAGCTCCATCAATCTGCGCTGGACGGCGCCCGCATTTAATGGCGCCTACATCCAGCACTATCTGCTCGAGTACGACGAGGGACGCGGCAATGCGCTACAATTCGTGGAGCTGGCCAAGACCAAGACCAAGCACTATTTGATTAGCAAACTGCAGCCCACTACAGTGTACAGTTTTCGCCTGGCGGCCGTCAATGAAGTGGGTCGGTCCCTCTACTCCCAGGTGATCAGCTACAGCACCGCTGGCAATCCACCTACAGCGCCCAAGGCGCCACAACTGCAGGCGTGCACGGCCAGCACGTTGCGTCTGGTCTGGGACCGTCGTAGCCAGGACGCTGAGTTTCTGCTGCAGCTGCAGGACATGGAGTCCGGGCATGGCTACATGAACAGCTACAAGGGCAGCGACACCCAATACGAGTGTCTGCAGCTACGTCGCGCCACCAGCTATCAGTTTCGACTGCGTGCCGAGAACGAGGCCGGCGTCTCGCCCTGGTCCGCTGAGGTCAGCTACAGCACTGCCTCGGAACGGCCTGGACGACCGGGCAAACCGCATGCCAAGGGCAAAATCCATGGCACCCATTTTAAAGCGCGTTGGGAGGCGCCAGCGGACAATGGAGGTGCGGACATCTTGCGCTATCATCTGGAGCTGAGTGCCGGCGCCAACTTTGAGCGCATCTATTCGGGCAACGAAACGGAAGCCATGTGCGAACGTCTACAGCCGGGCACTACCTACCAGCTGCGCGCCTGCTGCGAAGGTGCTGCCGGTCAGAGTCCCTTCTCGGACATGGGTAATGTGACCACCGAGGCAGTGGCGCCATCGGCACCGCCACCGCCGCACTGTGAAGCGCCGCCTACGCCTTATGCGGCACTGCTGCGTCTCTATCAACCGGAATACGATGGTGGCGCGAAAGTGCTGGAATTTGAGACACAAATGCGGCAGCTGGACTCAACCCCGAAGAACGTGTATCGCGGCAAACAGGATTACTTTGTAGCCCAGCAGTTGCAGCCGGGAGGCGTCTATGAGGTTCAGGCTCGTGCCATCAATCGCATTGGCGCCGGCAACTGGTCGCCCTGGATGCGCTTTAAGGCTGCCGCAGCACCACCTGGCGCCCCTGAAGCACTCCAAGTGCTGGTCAAGTCGGCGACACATTTAAGCGTCAGCTGGCAGCCACCCACAGTGGACAATGGCTCCGTCGTCACAGGGTATAATCTACAGAGCGCCAGCCAGCTGTGCGAGGAACCGGAAGCGGAGCCGTCTAGCGCACAGTTTCATGGCTGCTACCAGGGCGCCCAGACCAATGTAGAGCTTCGGAATTTAACGCCCTACACACGCTACTATTTGCGTGCCCAGGCCATCAATTCCGCTGGCTCCGGCCCGGCCACCGAACTGGTGTGCGTCTCTACTCCAGCTGCTGTGCCAGGTGCACCGCAGATGCAGGGCTACGAGTTCACCGCACAGGAGGTGACACTCAACTGGACTCAGCCGGCGACGCATGGCAGCGAGATCTGCAGCTACAATATTGAGTACGGTGAGCGCACGATTGCCACGCCCGATGCCTGCACACGCTACACGGTTGTGGACCTGACGCCCGAAACGAGCTACAAGTTCCGCGTGCAGGCGGTGAACGCCATTGGGGCGGGCACTTTCAGTGCCTATGCGAAGCTAACGACGCAGCCGGCACCGCCGACGCCGCCACGCCTGGAGTGCAGCGGCGCCGGCCACAACTACATCAAGCTCAAGTGGAGCGGCGGCGGCATGAGTGGAGCACTGGGCAGCAGCTCAGCGACACCAGCTGCTGACTTTACCAAGTACTTTGTGGAGATGTATGTGGCACGGGCCAAGCAATTCCAGAGCGTCTATGCGGGCACAAACAGCATGTGCAAGATTCACAAGCTGCAGGAGCGCAGCAGCTACACATTCCGCATCTATGCGCACACCGACCGTGCCGGCGATGGTGACTACTCCGAGGAATATGTGTTTGCCACCAGTGCCACATTGCCAGCCAATATTAAGGCGCCACGCGTGGTGCCCGACAGCGCTGGCTGTGTGCTGGATGATGCCGGGCAGCTGGCCATGCAGCTTACACTCGAGTGGCAGCACTCAAAGAACAGTTTCCACGATCGTGTCGAGTATCAGCTGCAGTATGCGGTGGTCAACGCCGAGCTGGATGCGCTGGAGTCGCCCAAGGCGAGGAGCAACAGCAGCAACAACGTGGACAACAATGTGGCGCCCATTGCGATCAGCAATCAGGAGTATCGACAGCTGTATCGCGGTCCCGAGACCAAGTTCACCATTGACAATCTGGCCGCAGGCACCTGCTACCAGTTTCGTGTCTGTGCCGTGCGTGTCACCTCCTCGGGTGAGCTGTTCCCTGGCCAGCCATCGACGGCGCTGCGCTATCGTGTGCCCAACGAGCTGTCAACTCGATCCGCTGTCTGCCAACATTTGCATGGTGGCAGCTCTGCTTTAGTGCCGACACAGCAGCGCACCAGTCGCAAGCTGTCCTCGAGCAGTGGCTCTAACAACAATGGACTGCGATCGGTGAGTGCGTCGGCCATCAGCGGCAGCTGTGGCGTTGGTGCCGATCCCCAGGCGATTAGCCGACTACAGAATGAGCTGTCCGCTGGTGGTGGTGGCTTCAATGCCTGTGGCGATCCACTGCATCATCATCATCATCATCACCATCATCATCAGCATCCACATCAGCATCAGCATACGCACCAGGCGTGTCCCATTGAACCTACATCGTCCTCCACGCTGCAGCTACGCGGCAATAGCGTCGCCGCCGCCGCCGCCCATCACATGCATCACCAGCATCATATGCATCACTCCCACATGCATCATGCGCACTATGCGCATCCCTCGGCAGCAGCCACCACAGCAGCAGCTGGGAGCAGCCACAGCAGTGGCAGCAACAGCAGCGCCAGCAGCAGCCACAGCTATAGTTTGGCACATGGCGGAGCAGTTAGACGTGTCATCTCCAAGCTGACGGCGTTCTACTACAATCGCAAGCGACTAACGGATCAGCAGAAGGCCGTCTTCATTGTGGTCTCGTTTGTGTTTGTCACCTTCCTGGTCGCCATGCTGGTGCACATGCTCTGGGGCTAAGTGACAAAGGGATAGAGATATTGGTAGAAAGGGAAGCACACTTGATGTTTGATGTCTCAAATAAGTGATCGTCGATTGCCTAGTAATTACACATTGTATTTGTATTTTTATATATTATGTATGTCGAAACAACAACCTGTAAATTGCCTAAACAACACACACACACACACACACAACTTTAGCCAGAAATGTATTAAATGTACACAATACTATTATGGATGATAAACCCTTTTTGCCCAGATCAAAACAATTTACAGTTAATATTATTCAAGCATGCATGCATACATACATACATATACATAAATGTTTATAAATGATATACTATTTACTTAAAGAATCTGTATACATACATACACATATACATATAAATATATATATATATATTTAATTGTTTGTTACTAATCGAATCACAAACATATGCTTATATGTATAATAATTAACTGTCTCTCACATACACACACACACACAAATCTCTCCATATGTGCTATAGCATTTTGTGCAAAAAACCACAACAAATTCTCAATGTATGTGTACATAAAAAACAAAACAATTGACGAAAAATGAAATGAAAGCGATTTGAGCTACAACGAGAACTTTTTAAAAGCGCCTATCGATTTCGATATGCGATAACTTGTTGCATATGTATATATGTATGTATGTGTGTGTGCCCTGCATGTTACTAAAAGCTTATTGCTGCGAAACTTGTTAAATGCGAATCCGAATAACGAAAAGTATGAATTTATTAGTCTCTATTCCTAGTATACTTAACTGCAATCGCAAAATGAAACTGCATCCAAAATACATTGTATGTATGTATGTAATGTTTACACAAATTACAATTTACAAATTGTTCTCTCGATTTGCCAATCGCTAGATAAACGTCCTTTCCCTTCCGACAGCGCAAACGCTTTTTTCATTCTTCACAAAAACAAAAAAACTATTATCCCAAAATTTATTATAATAAACATTAAAAAAAACACAAAAAAATCAGCCACAGTTAGAGGGCTGCTATATTATACAATACAAAACAAAAAAAAAAAGAAGAGAAATTGTACTAACCAATTATTCCAGAGCTTACATGAATATGTTGTCGGTGTTAATGTCATGTTAATGCAAAATCAAAAAAAGAAAAACAAGGTTAAAATCGAACATTATTGGTCAATTTTTGACTCTCCTCCATGTGCGTGCTATGGATAAATAGCCAATCCCAACTAAACAAAGCTCTCAAATCTACACATACACACACTCACACACTCTTATAAAAATACACTCTATACAAGAAAATACAACAATTTGAAGAAAGAAAATATAGTATATAAAGCACTTATATACTACATTTTCTTTTGCATGTTTATAAATATATTTTTTACACAAAAAATACAAAAAAAAAAGAAAACAAAAGAAGATGAAATATTTAGTATATATATGATGAGAATATATTTGAAATTTATAGCCTAATGCAACGCAAAGTGATTTATATTCCAATTATTATTATTTTTCTAAATAAATAAATTAATGTAATCGTTTCTTTCCATAGTTTAATATATATATGAAAAATCTAAATAATAAATTTAAAACAAAACAAAAAAAAAGCAAAAAGAGAAACACAATATGTATGTTTACATCGGTAAATGGTTACAATATATAAAAGTATATATATATATACAGATATATATTAGCAAATTACTGTACTCTTTGTCGATTTATTTGTTTATTATACATACATACTTACATATGTCATACAATGCAACAAATTATACAATTTATTTGCAAAAGTATACATATACATATATGAATCATTTCAAATAAATGCGATATACAAATACCTTAACTCCTTCCAAATTGACTTTTCTTTCACATTTACTTTGTTTTGCAGCCCTCCCTAATGTTTAGAATATTTTTAATGGATGTTCCCCCAAGTAAATAAAACTCTTTAAAAATTAAAAACAAATATATAATTGTTCGTTTTATTTTTTGTGCAAATAACAATTTTTTTTATTTTCTGTAATGTTGTACTCGAATATGTAATTTCTTGTATGTATTGTGTCTACTAACATTTCCTTCATTTATTTATTTTGACTTGATAGTTCAACTCCAAAGGTCGGTACAATAGAACATGGTACTTTCTTTCATTTTGTAAAATATAGTTAGAAAATGTTATAGCCAGTGTATTGTTCTTTAACGTTATTGTTGACTGTAGAAGTTTGATGTTAAAAGGCAAATACAGTGTTCAAGTTGCCTACAAGTTAAACTCCAATTATGATTATAATGTTTTTATGTTATGTTTTATAATGCGTATCATTTATGTGCGTACTTAAAACGTTTACATTTACTTTCTTATTATTATTAATCAAATCGGACCATTTACTGAATGAATTTTTGCATAGGAACATGTCTTTTCGAATTATCTTAAATGTTCTTTTTGCTGACACTGAAGATATTTCAAGTCGGACGTTGTGGTATTCGTTGATATGTAGATTGCAAATACTATGTCACAGCATATAGATCTTCCTGCACCATCTTGACAATTTTGAAAACAAATTTAAATAAAACAAATAAGAAGGCTACTGTTAAGTTTGCTCGACTGTGAGATACCCGACACCCATATTTACTAAATGGAATCCAAATTAAGAGCGACTATAGAAATATTATATTTTTGAAAAATCTACTTTAAAAATAAATATTCAAAATATACTGAAAAATATACAGAACTTAACTGCATACCCAAAATCGAAATCGAAAATTCGGTGCTCTAGCTCTTATAGTCCTAATATCTAGGTGCTGATACGGACGGACAGTCGGGTATAGTTATATCATCTTTGTTGTTGACGCTGATCAAGTTAATATATTTTGTAGGGTCGGTGATGCTTACTTCTGCCTCTTACATACATTTTCGATTAACCAAAAGTTATAATACCCTTCTACGGAATGGGTAGGCGGGTACTTGGAAAAATTTAAAATAATTTAGATTTAATGGTAACATTAGATCTCTGTGACATTATTAAAGCTTTATTGTTTGTTAGATGCGTACTCCTTACTAACATTTTAAGTACCTACATAGATACATTTGCAATTTGTATTTATTGTATAGTATATTTGTATGGATCAGTGTGTGGTGTAATATATTATAGTAGGGTTTTTGCAGCTGCCGTTTATACTCGTTATGTTTGGTATTGTGTAAATCTAAGATTTGTAACCTTATAACCTAAAACTCATCTAAAATTTAGTATGCTTGCGCACTTATTTCATCTACAGATACATATGCTATAAATTATTAGTATTATTATTATAATATAAACGCTAAAATCATCGTTATTATTCAATTCGTTTGTTGTTTCGGTTTCTTTGTTTGTTGCGTTGCTTAAAATCGGTGTATAAAATTTATGGTGTTTAGCTATGCCTGGCTTACGCCTCGTATGTGCAACGTATCCTTTTTAACGTATTGCAAAAACTACATACATATCCTTGGCTCAAATGCTCGTTTCTGAAATCAAGTGTACACAGCGCTTCTTTAAATACAAGTACAGCAATTCAATGTTCATCCAAAACTTATGCATGTGCCTACCTTATACATTAAACATACATATAAATCGGCCAATATACATTTATATATTTATCTTTATATAGTTTATAGTTGCATACAAAAAATATTTCTCATGCTAAGGCAACTTTCAACGTCGATATGGGATGGTTTTCATAGGTAATCGGTATTCGATATTATGATTTGAAGAGAGGAAATTTGTATGCCCTTACAGCGATTTTAATCAGGTATGCAAATCATATGGGTAGCTGCCATAAGAGTGTGCTGCAAGGGTATTTAATCATCGGCATAAATGCACTCACATCATATGTGGGTTGAAGTAACCAATTAAAGTCAAGTGCAATGATCGGTTAAAGGTGATATTCATACCGTGCTGAGTTGATATATTTTATTCGTCTGTCCATTTCTATGGAGACTATAGTCTACAGTAGTCTAAACTACTGCTACGACATTTCGGCAAACATATATTGAAAATCATATAGCTGACAGAGCAGAGCTGTCACGAAAATCTTTATAAATTAAATTTCAACTCAGTCTGCAAGGATCTTTAATCTTCGATAAGCCGAAGAAATGTGGTGTTTCTTTTTGTGATATGGCTATGACAAGGTCGTGTTGCATCTATTAGGATATGTATATGTATATAGATATCCGATATCTGTAAGTGTATTTTTGCTGCTAATACTATAAAAGTGTCGTGGGTGATCAATTGATGGTGCCCATAGTGGAGACGCAGCTGCTGCTAATCAGCGGCTCTCGGGAGTTGACAGACGTGTTCGATGGATCTATGGACATGGTGAATTCCGTTGAGGTCTCCACCGAATCGTGCTGGCTCTGCGTCTGCTCGTGTCGTCGCGGTCTCAGCACTTGGGCGGGATCCTTGTGGGGCACACCGCCCTCCGCCGTTGCTGCAGGGTAGCTGGAGACACGCTTGAGCGTCTGTAAAGAAACATGCATTGGAATAGGAGTGGTCTATAGTGTCACAAGCAACTGACCTTGTCGGTGAGCAGCTCCGCTGCATTGGCAGCTGCAATGGACTCGGTCACCGGGCAGATATTCTTGCTCGACGAGAACTTTTTACGTTTACGCTTTAGTGCAGCAATGGCCGTTAATCCTGCAAAGAGAAAGAGATTGGAATCCACACTGCTTAACAAGTTGAGTCCAACTAACCGGTGGTCGTGTGAAAGAAGTGCGCTCCCACGCCCATGTGTGTATGCCCGCTGCTTGGCGCTGGTACCGGAACTGGTGCTGGAGGCAATGGATACGGCGGCGCAGCGACTGTCGGAGCTACTGCGCCATAGTAGCCATAGCCAATTTGGGGCGAGTTCTGAGCATATGTGACACGCACCTGGCCATGCACGGGCGTCGAGTTCTGTGAGGAATTGCACACAGAATCCTCAGATTTGGAGCGGCCCAGCATTTTGCTGACATTGCCCACCTTGGCGGCCTCAATGAGCGTGCCTGCAACACTGTGATTAGCAGAATTAGTCAAAAGAATAATGGGCACTTACCCCAGCGCTTCTTGTGGCCCGCAATGCGCTTGTTGTACTTCAGCGTGGATTTGTTGTACTTGGTGACAGCAGGTGGCGCAGGAGACGCCACTGAGCTCTGAGTGGGCGACGTGGGCGAGTCCATGCCAACGACAGTATCGCAAGTGGTGTGCTGGCGACGATGCATAAAGTTGGGCGTAAAGAGTGTGGACAACGTGGAACTGAGTATTTCATGCTGGTTGTCGTAGTTGTCAAGCGAGGTGGAAAATTCAGCCACAGGTGCCAGTGAGCCAGTCGAACCAGGCGGTGCAATGTTGAAACCCTTCATAAGACGCCGCTCCTTCTGGCGATTCTTCTTGCCGCCGCCACCTGACAGAAATAGACAATAAAATGGCAGCAATTACTGACGCCCTCTGTTGACTCACCTCCTCCTTGGCCAGCCGTTACATTGGTGTCCATGCCGCTGTTCTTGAGTATCTCGACCAGCTCGCAGCGAAAGGCGGAAATGTCCTGCTTGATCTCGTTCACGTCGTCCTCGGTGACACCCTGAGACTCTGCCTTGCGCTGTTCTACGGTCACATAGCGACGCACCAGATTGCGCATAATCTGCTGGTACTTGAAATCCCGATCACTGGCCTGCTGTGCCTTGCGCTAAAGTTTAGTAGTTGGCGATTAGAAGTCAGTTGATGGAAAACTGATGCAGACTTACTCGTATGGTCTTCAAATGCTCGCGGCGTGCGGCAGAAGAGCCGCTGCAGAAGACGCGACGCATCCACTTAATGGCATACCAAATGGACTTGGGTGTCGGTATTATATTGAAGGGGGGCGGACAGGTGCCGCCCTCCTCAAAATAGCTGATCCACAGCTTCGATCTGGCGAATTTCCACTCTACATCCGCGCGTTCCTGCCAAAAAAAGAGAAATGTGTTAGTTCACATGGAACAGGCGGACAGACGGGCAGCAGGATGGAATTACCTACCGATATGAGTTGATAGGAGTGATTCATCATGGCAATCAGCAGATTGAGCAGCACCACAATGTTGATCACCGAGTAAGTGCCAAACATGAGCATGCCCCAGAAGCGAGTGAAGATCTTGATGCCATCCAGCTCAAAGCTATCGAGATCGATGAGACCAAACACTGCCCAAAACAAGGTCTGTGTGGTCTCGAAGAGGCTGCAAGACAGAAGATCAGACTAAACTTGAAAACTAAACAGCTGAGTCTAATACAGACTTGGAGAAGCGCCGCCAGACAATGCAGGCATTGGGATCGTTGGTGCCATTCATGTTGAGCAGCAGACTGGGGGAGACCTCGGGGCAGCGTTTCTTCTCCAGATCCGCATAGTACCTGGTTAAGCAAAAAAGGAAATGAAACTCTGAAAGAAATGAAATTCAATCGACGCACCAGAGCAGCTGATTGAGCCCGCTGCCAAAGGCAAAGAGCACTAGAACGTAGAGGAAAAAGAACTTCATGATGTCCATGACCATGCGCGACAGCGACACTTGCAGTGGTCCCAAGTGTGGGTTCACCGAGAAGATGTACACCAGCTTGAGGCTACTGAAAATGTTTGCCGCACTAAAGAGGCCCTCGGATATGAGCATTGGATCCCAGGTGTCCCAACGCTCACGCGGCAAATCTGTTGCCTGCGAGTTGAAGATCATTTCCTTTTTCACCTGCCCAACGAAAGGAAGAGTTCAGTAGTTGTAATTAAAGTTGATTGAATGGGCGCACCTGAAAGAAGGATACAACACGCAATGCAACTGTGGCCACATACAGCGAATTGGTCACAAAATCAATAACGTTCCACATATCGTTCAGATACTCTTGGAGTCCCACATCCCAGAGCTGCTTCACCTCGCTCCAGATAAGACCGCTCACCCAGGCAAGTATGAGCCACTCGATGAAGGTGGGCTTGGCGCCACGCTTTGTGGGCAGCTGCAGTTCATCCACCTGATTGGTCATGGTGCTCGCCTCCGTCCAGAACCAGCCGCCAATAAAGGTCTCGATGCGCTGCGAGGCGAGCATCAGCAGGAACAGAAAGGTGAAGTATGAGGCGCTGTGGCAAATAAATTTAATGAAAGGTTTGCGCATCGTCTGACCAATGCTGGAGTACGGAGCTAGTATATAGGCCAACGAAAAGATGGGAAATAAGATGCCAATGCGTATGATGTCCACCGCTTGCAAGGCCATGTTTTTGCGCCTGAATCCTGGCAAGCCCTCGTACCAAATGCTCGCCAGCAACTGCTGCACATTCGAATGGGCCACAAACTAAACAGGAGTAAAGAAATAAGTGAGTCTAACAGCAACTGGTTGGATAGTGGCGTAGTTGCCTTCTTTTGGCGCAACTTGATGGCCAACTTGAGACGATTCAGATGCATGCGCTCGCCATGCTCGTAGACGGGTCCAGTGGGATCGTGGTTCAGCAGTATCTCCAGCTCGTGCGAGGTGCGAGTGTGATCCAGCAGCGCAGTGGCAAAGTCCTGGCACTGCTTGCGCAACTCCTGGTACTCGTTCTACAAAGTAATATATAAATTTACATGTAAAATTAAAAATGAATTTCTTATCTGAGCTTGTTCGTTTTAAAGAGGCTTAGCCTTAATTTAATAAAGTAAATTCTTGACTTATTAATTAATAAAAACTACGTATTTATTTTTAAATTAATATATTAAAAATTATGAATAATATTTAACTTAATTTAGCTAACATTAAAAAAAATAAACAATAATTTTAATACTTGGAATTTATTTTAATTTATTTACAATATATATTTCTCACTTTGAATTCATGCTCCAAAAAGCTGAGGCGTCGCAGTTCCCAGGACAGCTCGAAAGCGGTCAGTATTGGATCCTTCGAGGACAGTGCAATGAGACTGGGACTAGCCAGTGCACGATAGGCATTTATGCGAGATCGTGAGTGTCTCAGTGAATCCTCTTGTCGTGACTGCACGCACTCATCGCAACCACAGCGCACGTCGTGAGGCATTGGCAGAACTGCACCACGATCGAGCAGGATCTTGATGATCTCGTAGTTGTCCCGATGTGCGGCCAGTATGAGTGGTGTTATGTCCGGTGTAAAAGTGGATGTTTCCTCTGAAGCAGACTCCCAGCTCTAAAAGATGACAACTCAGCAGTTGTACTTCAAATTATAGATGGATGAACTTACGTGATTGCCCTCAGTCTGAAAGGTGACGTTCTCATGGTCCAGCAACACCTCGACAGCCTCTACAAACTCTTCGGAAATTGAGTGTAACAGGGCATCCTTTGTGTCCACATTGTAGTTAATGAGCAGCTCGACCATTTCCAGGTTCTCATTGTCAATGGCCATAAGCAGAGCCGTGCGTCCCAAAGGATCCACGCAGTTCACATTGATATAGTCCGTGTCCTGGGCCCGTTGCAGCATGCGCCGTGTGCCCGCCATATCACCACGCTCCACGGCCAGCAGGAACTTCTTCTCCTCCAACGTCAGCTGGCGTATTTCCTGATGCGGTCTTATCGTATTCTCCTCCTCCATCATGCCGTGAATGCTATGGCGCTGCAGAGAATGTAAATTACACTTATTAATCAATTCTTTGAAACAATTCTTTCTCTCACCTTTACGCGCCTGGCAGGCTCTATTTGGACTGCTATATGGCCACTACCACTGTTCTCGCTGCCCAGCTTCTTCTCGGCAGCATCCACTCCATCCGCACCATTCTTAATCTTATTTAGTATGGGAGCCAACACCGATTTTCGACGTGCCGGACTTATAAAGTGCAACTTTTTTCCTTCGTCTGTGAATTGTTTCAAAAGTAAATGAGGAACAATTTTATGAGTACCTTCAATTTAAATTATATCACAATATCATATGTGCACGCATTAATATCGGAGATATTAAAAAAAAAAATAACTTAGCCACCAGACAAATCGAAAATTTGGCATAAAATACCAGGCAAACAAAAATGAGCAGCAAGTATCTAAAAAAAAGTTATTTAAGCAAAGTGCACACATTCACCCACACTTCTAGCCAATCAGAATCGAGTTACTGCTCTTAGGATCCACAAAGCACTGTTATAAATTCTCATACGATCCATTACTCTCTCAAAAGAACAGTTATGTGTGCTCAGAGGCAAGGCGCTGACCAATGGCAGCAATGCGCGCTCTGAGAGGATCAGCTGTGCATTTCTTAAGTTTAGTAAAGATCCACTTGCTACTCAATTCTGTCCGCCTAGTAGTTCTGCAAACCCAGACAACATTTTAGAAGGAACTCGTCGAGCTTTCTAGAACAACATTTTTTATAGTTTGTTGCAAAATTTTACAAACATTTTAACATTTTATCGAAATGATAGGAAATTAACTAATTTTTTTTATAAATAAGCATTATTTAATTTGGTCACTTGAAATCAAACAAAGTTAATATGTATTTTAATTTAACGATTAGTACCATGCCCACTCAACCGCCCACTCATTCCTCCCACAAGAAAAATCGTACATTTGTCATTAATCAAACCAATCATTAATAAACCAGGCAATCAGGAATAAGCAGTAAGTGATTAACTGAAAGTCAATTGTGCATGGTGCACACCATGATGGAATACCGGCAAAAAGTGCGACTAAGAGGGTTGAGCTTAGTAAGTGCGAATGCAAGAAAAATATATTATGTTGGTTAACACTTCGGAGATAAGTGGGGCTTAAAGTAGTCTATCATTGGAATTATCAAGGTGTATTTGATTTATAATTTTATTTTAACAAATTTAAAATCTGAAAGTAAACGATGTTTTTGATTTTATACACATATATTTTTGTGAACATTCTTAATTCTAAAGTAATTAAATTAAATTAACAATAGCTACAATAAGAGATTTTTGCATCTCACATAAGGGTTAAAGATTTTAATTGTCCGCACACAACCTTTTGCTTCAAATAGAAAGCATGCACTGAACCTAATACTTATTCCATTATAGTGCACTCATTCACCCACACTCTTAGGATCCACAAAGCACAGTTATAAATTCTCATACGATCCATTACTCTCTCAAAAGAACAGTTATGTGTGCTCACAGGCAAGGCGCTGACCAATGGCAGCAATGCGCGCTCTGAGAGGATCAGCTGTGCATTTCTTAAGTTTAGTAAAGATCCACTTGCTACTCAATTCTGTCCGCCTAGTAGTTCTGCAAACCCAGACAACATTTTAGAAGGAACTCGTCGAGCTTTCTAGAACAAAATTTTTTATAGTTTGTTGCAAAATTTTACAAACATTTTATCGAAATGATAGGAAATTAACTACTTTTTTTTATAAATAAGCATTATTTAATTTGGTCACTTGCAATCAAACAAAGTTAATATGTATTTTAATTTAACGATTAGTACCATGCCCACTCAACCGCCCACTCATTCCTCCCATAAGAAAAATCGTTCATTTGTCATTAATTACCAGGCAATCAGGAATAAGCAGCAAGTGATTAACTGAAAGTCAATTGTGCATGGTGCACACCATGATGGAATACCGGCAATAAGTGCGACTAAGAGGGTTGAGCTTAGTAAGTGCGAATGCAAGAAAAATATATTATATTGGTTAACACTTCGGAGATAAGTGGAGCTTAAAGTAGTCTATCATTGGAATTATCAAGGTGTATTTGATTTATAATTTTATTTTAACAAATTTAAAATCTGAAAGTAAACGATGTTTTTGATTTTATACACATATATTTTTGTGAACATTCTTAATTCTAAAGTAATTAAATTAAATTAACAATAGCTACAATAAGAGATTTTTGCATCTCACATAAGGGTTAAAGATTTTAATTGTCCGCACACAACCTTTTGCTTCAAATAGAAAGCATGCACTGAACCTAATACTTATTCCATTATAGTGCACTCATTCACCCACACTCTTAGGATCCACAAAGCACAGTTATAAATTCTCATACGATCCATTACTCTCTCAAAAGAACAGTTATGTGTGCTCACAGGCAAGGCGCTGACCAATGGCAGCAATGCGCGCTCTGAGAGGATCAGCTGTTCATTTCTAAAGTTTAGTAAAGATCCACTTGCTACTTAATTCTGTCCGCCTAGTAGTTCTGCAAACCCAGACAACATTTTAGAAGGAACTCGTCGAGCTTTCTAGAACAAAATTTTTAATAGTTTGTTGCAAAATTTTACAAACATTTTAACATTTTATCGAAATGATAGGAAATTAACTAATTTTTTTTATAAATAAGCATTATTTAATTTGGTCACTTGAAATCAAACAAAGTTCATATGTATGTTAATTTAACGATTAGTACCATGCCCACTCAACCGCCCACTCATTCCTCCCATAAGAAAAATCGTTCATTTGTCATTAATTACCAGGCAATCAGGAATAAGCAGCAAGTGATTAACTGAAAGTCAATTGTGCATGGTGCACACCATGATGGAATACCGGCAATAAGTGCGACTAAGAGGGTTGAGCTTAGTAAGTGCGAATGCAAGAAAAATATAATATATTGGTTAACACTTCGGAGATAAGTTGGGCTTAAAGTAGTTTATCATTGGAATTATCAAGGTGTATTTGATTTATAATTTTATTTTAAGAAATTTAAAATCTGAAAGTAAACGATGTTTTTGATTTTATACACATATATTTTTGTTAACATTCTTAATTCTAAAGTAATTAAATTAAATTAACAATAGCTACAATAAGAGATTTTTTGCATCTCACATAAGGGTTAAAGATTTTAATTGTCCGCACACAGCCTTTTGCTTCAAATAGAAAGCATGCACTGAACCTAATACTTATTCCATTATAGTGCACTCATTCACCCACACTCTTAGGATCCACAAAGCACAGTTATAAATTCTCATACGATCCATTACTCTCTCAAAAGAACAGTTATGTGCGCTCACAGGCAAGGCGCTGACCAATGGCAGCAATGCGCGCTCTGAGAGGATCAGCTGTTCATTTCTAAAGTTTAGTAAAGATCCACTTGCTACTCAATTCTGTCCGCCTAGTAGTTCTGCAAACCCAGACAACATTTTAGAAGGAACTCGTCGAGCTTTCTAGAACAAAATTTTTAATAGTTTGTTGCAAAATTTTACAAACATTTTAACATTTTATCGAAATGATAGGAAATTAACTAATTTTTTTTATAAATAAGCATTATTTAATTTGGTCACTTGAAATCAAACAAAGTTCATATGTATGTTAATTTAACGATTAGTACCATGCCCACTCAACCGCCCACTCATTCCTCCCATAAGAAAAATCGTTCATTTGTCATTAATTACCAGGCAATCAGGAATAAGCAGCAAGTGATTAACTGAAAGTCAATTGTGCATGGTGCACACCATGATGGAATACCGGCAATAAGTGCGACTAAGAGGGTTGAGCTTAGTAAGTGCGAATGCAAGAAAAATATATTATATTGGTTAACACTTCGGACATAAGTTGGGCTTAAAGTAGTTTATCATTGGAATTATCAAGGTGTATTTTATTTATAATTTTATTTTAAGAAATTTAAAATCTGAAAGTAAACGATGTTTTTGATTTTATACACATATATTTTTGTTAACATTCTTAATTCTAAAGTAATTCAATTAAATTAACAATAGCTACAATAAGAGATTTTTTGCATCTCACATAAGGGTTAAAGATTTTAATTGTCCGCACACAACCTTTTGCTTCAAATAGAAAGCATGCACTGAACCTAATACTTATTCCATTATAGTGCACTCATTCACCCACACTCTTAGGATCCACAAAGCACAGTTATAAATTCTCATACGATCCAATACTCTCTCAAAAGAACAGTTATGTGTGCTCACAGGCAAGGCGCTGACCAATGGCAGCAATGCGCGCTCTGAGAGGATCAGCTGTTCATTTCTAAAGTTTAGTAAAGATCCACTTGCTACTCAATTCTGTCCGCCTAGTAGTTCTGCAAACCCAGACAACATTTTAGAAGGAACTCGTCGAGCTTTCTAGAACAAAATTTTTTATAGTTTGTTGCAAAATTTTACAAACATTTTAACATTTTATCGAAATGATAGGAAATTAACTAATTTTTTTTATAAATAAGCATTATTTAATTTGGTCACTTGAAATCAAACAAAGTTCATATGTATGTTAATTTAACGATTAGTACCCATTCCTCCCATAAGAAAAATCGTTCATTTGTCATTAATTACCAGGCAATCAGGAATAAGCAGCAAGTGATTAACTGAAAGTCAATTGTGCATGGTGCACACCATGATGGAATACCGGCAATAAGTGCGACTAAGAGGGTTGAGCTTAGTAAGTGCGAATGCAAGAAAAATATATTATATTTGTTAACACTTCGGAGATAAGTGGGGCTTAAAGTAGTCTATCATTGGAATTATCAAGGTGTATTTGATTTATAATTTTATTTTAACAAATTTAAAAACCGGAAAGTAAACGATGTTTTTGATTTTATACACATATATTTTTGTTAACATTCTTAATTCTAAAGTAATTCAATTAAATTAACAATAGCTACAATAAGAGATTTTTTGCATCTCACATAAGGGTTAAAGATTTTAATTGTCCGCACACAACCTTTTGCTTCAAATAGAAAGCATGCACTGAACCTAATACTTGTTCCATTATAGTGCACTCATTCACCCACACTCTTAGGATCCACAAAGCACAGTTATAAATTCTCATACGATCCATTACTCTCTCAAAAGAACAGTTATGTGTGCTCAGAGGCAAGGCGCTGACCAATGGCAGCAATGCGCGCTCTGAGAGGATCAGCTGTTCTTTTCCTTAAGTTTAGTATAGATCCACTTACTACTCCATTATGTGCGCCTGATACTTCTGCTAATCCAGACGGTATTTTTATAAGGAATTTTGTCTACATTTGTTTGTTGGCACTTTTCGCGCGACACATAAAATAAATATTGCATAGCCAAAGGCGCATATTTATAAATATTTAAAACTTCTACTTAATTTCATTGTTCAATATTTGATATTTAAAGGAATTGCATGGTGTGTATCGCTCCCACATAACTGTCTGTCAAATACATCAGCTCTTATTCACACAAGAGAATATGTTTACTTCATAAACTCTGCTTCTACTAAAAATTGTATGCACTTGATTGGCATCTGTTTTTCCAACGATACCGATAATTAAATAATGAAAACCAGAATCTTCCTGACACTGCTGTAGCATGCAACACGAATACGTGCGCAACGTACAAGTGGAAATGTCAGGTACAGATAACAAAGTTAATCAATCCCATTTCAGCCTTGGACGCAAAAATTGGCAGACAGCGCAATGTTGCAGGTTTCACTATGTTCGCAGTTTTTTGTTCCGACAGCATATTTCGAAGGATATCAAGGCCAAAAATGGCAAAGCGAAATGTACGTCGGAGTGGGAGATAGGGCCATGTCCTTGCTTGAAATCAAATTGCCGTTAACTTGTACAAAAATTGGATGCCTTGAAGTGGTACGTGAGTTTATGAAACATATGTACATATGTTTAAAAAAGACCTTTAAAAAAGATCAAAATAAGGATTCTATTTTATAATTTATTTCTATCAAAGAAAGTAAACTAAACTTAAATAAAATAAATAAATGTACATGATCCATTTCTAACTAGTTATAATTTCATCATTAAATCAATTGACTGGTTTTAAAAAAAAGCAAGGTAATACAAAGTTAATTAAATTGCGATTTGAAGCGGAACATAAACAATTTTACGGTTGCATTTTATGGTTAGTGGAAAAGAAATCAAACAGAAATCTAGGTCAATTGTTGCTTGTTTTTGCATATATTTAAATGCACAGCAAATACATTCACATGCACACAGACAGGCGCACACACACACACAGAGACAGAGTCAACGGCTCAACACTACCACCCGTAGGGTGATGATAAAAATCCGGTTAGGACTATGGTTAGATTGGGCCAGTCGACAGCATCTGGCACTTGCAAGCTATAGTAATTGGGTTTCCATAATATTGAAAACCTTTTATCGAATCAACAAATCAATTCCTTCTACTGAATGTGTGCCACTTCACATACACACATACAAAAGAATACAACGATTTTGCACATATACCCTTAAATACAAAAGTGAATTATCCTCAGAAGGATAACAAACATAACTCAGGAATTTCTCTTAATATATTCCATAGCATATTAAAATATAAGTTAGTGTAATAATAAATTATTATTGATGAATATATTCGAAATTCAAAGATTATAGTTAGAAGTTCTCTTCAAATTGGTATCCCAATTTTACCAAGTAAGGGTATATACGGTTCGAATACATTTGCTAGTCCTTATGCATTTATGAGACGGCCCAGAATCAAGTTTGACACAATTTTTCAACGTTTTTCACGTTCACCGTGCGTTGAACTTGTATTGATTCCACACAGACATCAGATCATGAGTGTGTGAGGACGTGTACTAGTGTGTGTTCGTGTGTGTGAGCTCGAGAATTTGAGACTGCGCAGGACATAACCTAAGAGCAGTTCCTTTGGCTTGTCGTAGGTCAGGACACGCTATGCTATGCTTCGAGACAAAAACAAAATGGCCAATAGTCATCGGCGAAGTCGTCGTTGCTGCCACTTAATGGCCAACCCGGTCACACATATATACAGTCAGCGAGAAACATGCTAGCTTTGGGCTGGCTAATACTCGCTATCGCCATCCATTGAAACACTATTGATTGACCTGGAAACAAGCACACCCACACTCTGAAGTTTCGGTCAACTTTAACTGGCACCTGCCGAACTCCTTCTTGCTTCACCATTACCCTAATTGCAATTAAAAATTCTCAGAATTGCAGTTAATACGAGCACTTCAAAAGTAAGGTTTAATATGAAGAACAATGCACAACTTTGTACTGTATTCCAAACATCTCTACCAGTTCAATTACAAACGCATGCAACTTACCTTCGCCTTCCTCTCCAGTTTTTGCATCGGTCCATTTCGACAACTGTAGCAAAAAACAAAGCAAAATATGTTAATATGTTAGTGCAGTGGGTTTAATAAGCATTCAGTTTATAAATATACACAAAATTAACAATACTTAAGTAGAATCGATTCAAAGTCTTAGCAAAATCAAAAGAAACTTGTCTGAGAGTTGTCGTAAATTGTTTGTAATTATGCATGGAACCTAATACATATTTTTACTACGAATTGGATAAATGTGTTCAATTAAAAACGTCATTAAAATAACCAAAATTGTGGAACCATTTTAGGAACTAGTTTTCATAAGTTTGTATATTGTTTAATATACAGCATACTTTTCAGCATTGCTGTTTCAATTAATTGCAAAATAAAAAGTTTATGATGGAGTCAAGTTATCAGCTTGATAGCCTGCTAAATGTATTTACACAAAAAGGATGCCACAGCTGTGCGCACTTGGGAGATTTTCTGAATTTAAGTAATCGACCGTGCACCACTGGGAACCTTGACATACACAGCAGCTGTATCAAGAGCAACAGCAACATAACAACATAGCAGGAAGGATGCAGATAATTAAATGTCAAGACTGCAGTAACAGTAACATTGCAATTGTTGTTGGTTTTTACGGCTGACCAAACATGTTTGCAGCCACAGCTGCAACCACACAAGCAGAAACATACACACATGCGTACATATGTATATGTGTATATGTAAAGACATATATACCGAGTAGAATGGCGGACAGCTTCAGGTTCACGTCCGCTCTGCTTCACCTCCAACCAAGGTTATGCACATCCAACTGCTGCTGCTCTTGCTGGAACAAATGGTATGGCGGAGCAGACTGAAGAATGGAGATTGAGTGCGCGGAGATGTGGCAGACGTGGCCACCCACAAGTGTCCTTGTTGCGGTACCAGGTGGCTGGCCGACTACAAATTAAACTTGTGGCATCATGCACAATTATGTCCTTGGTAAGCAGTAATACTCACGAGGACGAAAACTTGCTGCCCGCAGCTTCCAGACGGCAAAGGATAGGCCAAAGAACGGACGAACTATCACTCAAGAGCAACCTTCCTCAAAGAGAATGCAACCACATATTTTTTTACTTTTATATTTATTTTTTGGGGAAGAAATTGAGGGCAAGTGCGTACTGAGACAACTACAAGATACTCGTATAACCTGCTAACTTTGACATGTGCTTTTATACCGGGTACTACAGGTTAAGTTATACCCGGAAGAAAACAACTCTTAGTCCATTAAGTATGAATACTCAAAAGTCGAAATTTTTCAAGAAGCTTCAACAGTTCTTACTATCTATACCAATATTCATTTTGATTGAATAAACCTCGCATGCTAAAGTCAAGTTACCGGGCATCCCGCAGCTGATCACACTCGACAATAGCTTTCTTGCTTGTTTTCTTTCGTAGAAGGTCAAGCGCGCTCTTTGAGTGCACTCAGAGTGGCAACCGCATGCATGCCTGTATGTGTGTGTCTGTGTGTGTTCATATATTCTAGCTAGCTGGTAACACTATAGCTTTAGGGCTGTTTGCCCATCTCTAGAGCACGCATGCTATCATCATTTGTTATCTCTTGGAGTGTCTATTGCTAGCATCTAGCTTTACTCTTCTGGCGAATGCAAGCTTACTTAAACAAGACGGTGCAATAGAATAAAAGAAAATCAAAATGTTATGTATGCCTACCGTCACTATTCAATTAATGGTAACTATGGACACAGTTGCAACAGTCATTGTTGTTGCTGTTGCAGCTGTTGTTGGCGGCTTCGACTTTATTGTCGTTGTGGTTGTCCTTGAGCGCCTGCTAATAAAGGGCATTGCACTCGGGCAGGATGACCGCACAACCAAGCCCCAGGCCAATGCATTTCCCGCTCCTCCTTACGCAAACCTGCCACCCCGACCCCGACGCCAACAACAACAACAACAGTAACACTTTTTGTTGGCGTTCGGCGTGTTCTATGTTTTGTTTTTGCTAAAAGCTGTTTAAATGTCCACCTCCTTCACTTACGTCTGTGTGTGTATGCATGTATGTATGTGAGTATTGTTATTTACATATTTTTGTGTGTATGTGTGCACAGGGCTTCCGTTGAGTTGCAAACATGCAAACTGCACGTTACGTTTGTGTGTGTGGAAAGTCTAAATAAATGTGTATAGTATGTGTGTGTGACACGCACACAGTTGCGCGAAAAGTAGGTTAACTTGTTTTCGCTGTTAAATTTCTTGTAAGAAGTTACTGAAATATGGAAGTAATTATAATGGGAAGAAAGCTTAAGGTTAATAATGTGTAATATATTAAATATGAGAATAGAAATTCCAGCATAAAACTGAGTTATTTTAACTTTATTGTATTCAAGTCAATTATTGTGGTCGACTGCTACACGAACTTTGTGTCTTTGTTATGCCCGTAAACTGCATAAAATTGATAAACTGGTACAAGTGGCCACCTCTTCTGCTTTAGTCTTGGCAGAAGTAGAGTGAACAATGTACAGTAGAAAAATGAAAAGCAAATGCACTGGTACAATGCTATCACCTGGTCTCGTACGCTTCCCCTAGTTACCTTGAGTTGAGATTTCCTCTTGAGTGCAGCAATCGAACGAGTTTGCTGCCGTAGCACCTCCAGTACACTATCAGCGTCGACGTCGACGTTGGCAGCAGCAGCAGCAGCAGCAGCGATGGTGACGGTGACGGCAGCAAAGTTGTGATGATAATTGCAATTTAATTTCGAATATTAATTTTCCGAAAACTGCGCGAAATATTGTACAACAACAAAAATGTATGTGCACATGTATATATACAACTTCGTTGACTTAGATATTGTTTATTTTACGATTGGATCGTGGGAAACGTTCGAAAATATCCGACGATTCATTTTGATTTATAAACAATTAAGAAAGCAAATTGTTTTGATATTTGATTTTGATATTTTTGATTGGTTTGCTGCTTGCTTTTATAACACGTTTTATTGTATTTTTGGCTAAAAATACACGCGAATGTTTAAAGTATCATTTCTATTGTGTTTACATTCGTATATGTATTTTGAAATTAAATGAAAACTATTTGCCCATTTGAAGATTTTTCAAAAAAGTATGTTTTTACAGTTAAAGAGTATTTACTTTAATTTGATTGTAACCGGAAGTACAGTGACCCCAATTACAGTCGGACATTTCAGAAAGGTAGGTTTAAAGAGGGTGTGTGACCTAGAAATGCAACCAAAGCAAGTTTAAACAAAGTGTTATTTTAAAATACTTTAAATTACAATTTTAATTAATGACTTTATATTAATAAAACGACACAACTAAGAAGTAAGGCCAAATATGCTGTTCTTGACACACTTACAATTATGAGTAGATTACTTTCTCAAAGAAAGGAAACTGCACAAAGTTTGTTTTGTAATTAATATTTAAATGCACAATTTGTATGGACGATTTGCCAAATATTATTTCACTTTATTACTATATTGGTTACAGTATGTGTCATCCCACTTTGATAATTTTACGATTTTCCGAATTCCGTGCGCAATGGCCCGCTGTAGACATGCAACTGGAAAATGGGCGAATGCAAGGACTCTGCGAAAGAGCGTAGGCGAAATCGCGAGTGAAGAAATTCGAGTCTTGGGCGAAAAACGCTGGATATTCATTAATGAAAACCATGACCGGCTGTTATGATGCATCGCGCATGTGTGTAGTAGTAATAGCGACGAGGACAATGAACCTTGGTCTCAGAAGTTGAATACAATAACATGCCGAGAAAAAATATATATTTTATATTAAATTTTTTTTTTTTAGACATATAATATTTTAATTTATTGATATATGTTTTTTAAAATACATGATTGAAATTATTTTTAACGGTCAAGTAATTATCGATGTTTGTTATTATTGTTCAAAGTATCGATGCAAAGCCTCTAGTGTGACCATTAAAGTTATATTATATTATCTTTGGTATTTTAATACTGAAAAATACCGAAATAGTTTATTGCTGTATTTCGACCTTTTACCACTAACCATACAATACCACCACTAACCATACAATTCGTAGATATACCATTTCATACAAGCACTAACCATACAATACGTACAAGATATACCATTTCATACAAGCGTAAACGCACACATTCTTTTCAGTATAGTCAAAGCACTAACCATACAATACGTAGATATACCATTTCAAACAAGCGTAAACGCACACACTCGTTTCGGTATAGTCAGAGATTGTCCCACATTTTAGTTGCATGTTGGCTCGAGCAAAAATGTGCCAGAAAATTCGGTTGCGTTTAGTCCGTTAGCGGTTGCATTCGAACGTCTAAACGTTTGCTGATTGTCTTGTACTGCTGCTGCATAGTGAATACACATATGCTTATGCAACATGCAATTGTGTTGAGCTATAGGCAAATTTTGTGTATTCGATTTGCAACTATCACGAATTGTTGTTGTTATTTTGGTTTCTTGTCTTGTGCCCTCCTTCCCCTTACCTACATATGTATGTTTCTTCGACATCGTATTGTGTTCTGCTGCTGGTAGTGATTTTGTTGATTTGATTTTTTACTTTTGCTGGCGTGTGCCGACTGCACCTGTCGATCTTGTTTGAATATTGTATTATTATTATCAATTAATTAGTATACATAGACATATTATATTTGTCGGACAATTGGTAGCATTATTTGAATTTAGTACAGCAACATGAATATTGTATGTGTCAAAATTGTAATAAAGAAGAATAGAGAAAACAGAACAACTGTCATTGCTGTCTTGTGTTCTTTATATCACCGAGAGTCGGTGAGAGGACTAACTGCAAATTCTCTCACTGAGTGTGACCCGTGCCTACGTGTTCGGTGTGTTGCCTCTTCCGTTGGTTCGTCCTGCGTACGTCACTTGAAGAATAGTGTGAGCAAGACTGGACGGGCTATTTGCTGTGTGTGCGAATGAGCAGGATGGCAAGTGTGTCATAAGCACGCGGCGCAATAGATTTTAGCGACGAGCGAGCAAGGATGAAAAGAGAGAAGTCAGTCTTGCTAGAATATTCGTGGCACACAGACGAGATTATTTTGTGAAACGACGACAAGTGGTACGATGGCGCCGACGAAAGGAACGGGGCTCACTGCTCGAGGTGCTAAGAACACTGAAGCAATAGACGCTTCGACATCAGAAGTGGGATTCGACCCTCCTAACTCTGAGTTGCGCCAAATTTTGGAGCAACAAAATAGAAATTTTATGGAGATGCTGCGAACAATGCAAGCTAGCGCAGCGCCTCGCGAGCCAAAGACGGTGTTTTTACCAAAATACAATCCCGAAGCTGCTGGCGCCGATCCATGTGCTTGGAGTATTACGGCCGACATGATTTTTATTGAAAACCCACTTGAGGGTAGTGCACTTGTGATTGCTCTCAGCAAAGCTTTGGAGGGCAGTGCATCGCAATGGCTTTCACAGATCTGTTTCCTGGCATGACTTGGGTTGAATTCAAGCAACTATTTAAGCAAAGATTTGTCGGTGTAGAAACAGCTGCAGCAACACTTCTCAAGCTGCTAGAAGGACGCCCAGGGATTGGAGAGTGCATGTCGTCGTACGCAAGCCGACTCGTCACTTCGCTAATGACGAAAATGAGAAATATGGAGCGCGAGGAATTGTTGGTGTCAGTTGTACTTGCGCATACTGCGCAACTGGACAGCAGACTGAAAAAGCTTGTGTGCACCACAAACATCAAGTCGCGTAGCGAATTGCAGCAACAGTTGCAGGTATACGAAATCGGGCAGCGTCAAGAAACTTCGAAGGCAGACACAACTTTGGGGCCAGAAAGGAAGAAGCAGAAATTTTCAAACGTCATTTGCCATTATTGTGGAAAGTCAGGGCACAAAATCGCAGACTGCCGTCAGAAGAAAAATCGGGAGTCACAATCATCGGGAAGCGGGCATGCTGGAGGCGTTGGTATGAAGCCAAAAGAGCAAAAGTCGAACGTAATATGCTATAAGTGTGGACGGGCTGGACACATTTCTACTGGATGCCCTTTGATTGGACAAAGCACTGAAAAGAGAGTTAACATATGTTCAGTAATGGAACCAAAAGGTGTGCTCGTTCATTCTGGTGAGTTCGTTGATTTTTGCTTTGATTCCGGAGCCGAGTGTTCACTCATTAAGGAAAGCGCTGCTGGAAAATTCTCTGGAAAAAGACTTCATAATGTAGTAATGCTTAAGGGTATTGGAAACGATTCTGTATGTAGCTCTACGCAAATTTTGACCAATGTTACCATTAATGACTTTATCCTGGAAATGTTATTTCATGTCATTATGGACAAGTACTTGAAACACGATATCATGATAGGCAGGGAGATTTTAAGTCAAGGTTTCGGAGTGACGATTGAGTCAGACAGATTCTGCATTTATAAAGTAAAACTGATTAATGTTGTAACTGAACCAAAAACATATGAAGAATGTATTAACGAAAATGTAGAATTGAATGAAGCTGACAAGAGCCGTTTAATAAACGTCTTGAAACCATACATGGAACACTTTATCTCAGGAGTTCCAAAGACACAAGTTAACACAGGTCAGTTAGAAATTCGCTTAATAGATCCAAACAAAACGGTACAAAGGCGACCATATAGGCTTAGTGTAGATGAGAAGCAAACTGTTCGTGCAAAGATTGACGAATTGTTGGCGGCAAATATTATAAGACCGAGCTGTTCCCCATTTGCGAGTCCAATTTTATTGGTAAGAAAGAAAAACGGAACTGATCGCTTATGCGTCGACTATAGAGAGCTAAATGCTAATACAGTGTCGGATAAATTCCCATTGCCTCTTATCTCAGATCAAATTGCAAGGTTACGTGGGGGAAGGTATTTTTCTTGTCTGGATATGGCCAGCGGATTCTACCAAATACCTATTCACCCAGATTCAGTAGAGCGTACGGCATTTGTTACACCGGAAGGGCAGTTCGAGTTTCTGGCAATGCCGTTTGGTTTAAAGAATGCTCCGTCAGTATTTCAGCGGGCAATAATAAAAGCGTTGGGGCCACTTTCGTATTCGTATGTTGTGGTTTACATAGATGATATATTGGTTGTGGCCGAAACTAAAATGGAGGCAATTTCAAGATTACAGACAGTCATAGAAACTCTCATTAAAGCTGGATTCTCATTTAATTTCGAAAAATGTACATTTTTAAAATCAAAAATTGAGTATCTCGGTTACGAAGTAGAAGCAGGTGAGCTTAGACCTAATCCACGAAAGTTGCAGGCATTAGTTGAATTGCCACCTCCGCAAACGGTCACGCAGCTAAGACAGTTTATTGGATTAGCATCATACTTTCGACAATTCGTGCCAAAATTCTCTGAAACGTTAAAGCCTCTATTTCGTCTTACTTCTAAAGACAATAATAGTTTTGATTGGAAGGAAAATCATGAAGCAGTGAGAAAGGAGATAATCTTTGCATTGACCCGTAGCCCGGTGTTAACAATTTTCGATCCACAGTATCCGGTTGAGCTTCATACAGATGCTAGCTCTGTGGGTTATGGTGCGATACTCATGCACAAGATAAACGATAAAAACCATGTTATTGAGTACTACAGTAAATGTACAACCCCAGCAGAGTCAAGGTATAATTCATATCTTTTGGAAACTCTGGCAGTATTTAACGCAGTGAAATATTATCAACATTATTTGAAAGGTATCAAGTTTACAGTATTTACCGACTGTAACTCTTTAAAGGCAAGTCAACAAAAAATTGAGTTAGATGATAAGGTATATCGATGGTGGTTGTATTTACAATCATTTGAATTCGATATTGTGTATAGGAAGGGAAAACGCATGGCGCATGTGGACTTCTTCTCAAGAAACCCGATATCGAAAAAGTTACAGTTTGCTGCCAAATCTCCTGAAATGCGTGTAAATTTAACTGAATTGAGTGACACCTGGCTTATAGCTGAACAGCAGCGAGATCTCGAAATAACATCTTTAATCTCTAAACTACAAAACCATGAATTGAACGAGAGTCTTGCTAGTACGTATGAGTTAAGAGCTGGATTGCTGTATCGTAAAATTCAGAGGAATGGTAGAACCCGTTGGTTACCCGTAGTTCCAAGGTCTTATAGGTGGGCTGTCATTCACCACATTCACGAGGCTATAATGCACCTTGGTTGGGAAAAGACTCTTGACAAAGTGTATAGCTGTTACTGGTTTGTAGGAATGAGGAAATACGTACGAAAGTTCGTTGACAATTGCATCACGTGCAAACTATCGAAACCACAATCTGGGAAAATTCAACAAGAAATGCATCCGATTCCTAAAATCGAAATACCCTTTCATACGGTACATGTGGACATCACGGGTAAACTGAGTGGCAAGAACGACCAAAAAGAGTATATCATAGTCCTTATAGATGCGTTTACAAAATACGTTTATTTACACCATACTCTGAAGATAGATGCAGCCAATTGTATAGTATCAGTGAAGGCACTTATTTCCTTATTTGGTGTTCCATCCCGTATCATAGCAGACCAGGGACGATGCTTTGCGGGATCTGAGTTTAAGGAGTTTTGCTCTGTGCATAATATCGAGTTGCATTTAATTGCCACAGGAGCTAGTCGAGCGAATGGACAGGTCGAGCGTGTAATGAGTACCCTTAAAAGTTTACTAACGGCGGTAGAGACAGGCCAACGTTCGTGGCAAGAGGCATTAAAAGAGGTTCAGTTAGCTATAAATTGCACATTCAATCGGGTCACTAAGTTTAGTCCGTTACAGCTTTTAATTGGAAAAGACGTAAGACCATTAGGGATGCTATCGAATATTGTTGAAGAAAAATATGATAATCTACAGAATCTAAGAGCACAAGCAAAAGTTAATATAGAAAGTAATGCTAATTATGATAAGGAAAGAAGCGATAAAAATAAGGCAAACGTTGTAAAGCATAAAGTGGGTGATCATGTTCTGCTCAAGTGCGAAGAAAGAAATCAGACCAAACTAGATCCCAAATTTAAAGGCCCGTTTGTTATAACCGAGTTACTTGAAGGAGACCGATATTGCTTGAAGTCATTAACAAGCAAGCGAACCTACAAGTATCCTCATGAGTGTTTGAGGGCGCTACCGGTCGAGACAGTTTCTGCAGAGATGGATGAGGATATGATGAGTGGTGGCGTTGAAACAGACGCAAATGGTGGCGTTGAAACATACGCAAGAGACAGTGCCAGTGAGGGTACTGGCGTTGAAACAGACGCAATTGGTACCAATGAGGGTACAAGTGGCGTTGAAACATACGCAAGAGACAGTGCCAGAGAGGGTACTGGCGTTGAAACAGACGCATAAAGGTGTAACGTCATGATCCAAAAGGCCTCTTCGAGAAACATAGGTAGACTTGGTGCGCTATCTGGACATTCATCTGTATGATTTGAATAACAAATTAGTTGTAAAGATTATGTTTAAAATTGATTTTAAGAAAGAGGAACAAATACTTGAGCAGGGCATATCAACATGGATTGCTAAAATTATACACGAGGACGTGTAAAAGTCAGGATTGGCCGTGTCGGACAATTGGTAGCATTATTTGAATTTAGTACAGCAACATGAATATTGTATGTGTCAAAATTGTAATAAAGAAGAATAGAGAAAACAGAACAACTGTCATTGCTGTCTTGTGTTCTTTATATCACCGAGAGTCGGTGAGAGGACTAACTGCAAATTCTCTCACTGAGTGTGACCCGTGCCTACGTGTTCGGTGTGTTGCCTCTTCCGTTGGTTCGTCCTGCGTACGTCACTTGAAGAATAGTGTGAGCAAGACTGGACGGGCTATTTGCTGTGTGTGCGAATGAGCAGGATGGCAAGTGTGTCATAAGCACGCGGCGCAATAGATTTTGGCGACGAGCGAGCAAGGATGAAAAGAGAGAAGTCAGTCTTGCTAGAATATTCGTGGCACACAGACGAGATTATTTTGTGAAACGACGACAAGTGGTACGATGGCGCCGACGAAAGGAACGGGGCTCACTGCTCGAGGTGCTAAGAACACTGAAGCAATAGACGCTTCGACATATTTAAATTTCAGCATATTTTATTGCGATTTTATATATGTTCATATATAATAACTCGGAATAAAATATGCTGAAATTTAAATCTAATATGTTCATACTAATTTTTTGCTAATAATATCAAGTTATGTCAAAATATTCAAAGACAGGTGTAATCGGCGCAAGCCAGCGAAATAAAACAACAACGACTTAACAAGTGCAGCACCAGCAGCAGCACAAACGACTTCATGTCAAAAAGACAATCACATTAGTCAAACGATGTTGAAAAGAACATTACAAGGGAGGGAGGGAGGCAGGCACGAGGGACGACGCGTACGAAAATAGCGCTCGGCAGCCGACAAGAAACGAAAATAACAAAAACAATTGGTGTGAGTTAAAAAAAAAAAGTCGCCCAAATATCCTAATGAGACTCGAAAATATCAAAATTAAAGCAATCGAATACACAAAATTTGCCTACAGCTCAACACATTTGCATTTTGCCTTATACATATGTACATACATATTTGCTGACTTTATTACTAAGCTGAAGCACAAATAAAGTACCATTTTTAATTGTGATACAACTATTTGGAAAATAATATGATTATAAATAAAATAAAAAAAAAGTTTTTGTAAGAAAAAATATCGCTCAATTATCAGGTTCCACCGAGATTTGAACTCGGATCGCAGGATTCAGAGTCCTGAGTGCTAACCATTACACCATGGAACCTCTTGGCAGTGACCCGACAAAAGTCACATAGTTTTTACAGCCTGCTTTTCAATGCAAAATATTTTCTCTTAAGTCATATATTTATATTTTCTAATTTGCCTATTCATTTGACTGCAATATTTAACTACAATATATGACATACATTAAAATAAAAAATAATTATTTTCGATTGCATGATTAAGTGAACTTATATAATAAATATGATAAAAAAGCGATTCTCGACTTGAATCCTCAAACTGTACAGTTTGAGGTATACTATCCATAATATATGCTATGTTCATGGTCACACTGGCATATGAGCGTTCCAAATAATCCATATTTTTTAATATATACCAACCGTATTACTGTGACTAAAAAAAGTAAATTGTGAAATTTATCCATTTCATGGTATATTTCTTGGCTATGATTTCTGTTATATCGTACCACTAAGCAATAAACATAATAGAGTCCGCATTTTTTTTGGATATGCGGACTCTATTATGTTCATTATTTAGTGATCGTACTATCACTAAGCATATAATATAATTTATGAATTATAATAAAGTATAAAATTGTAAAAAAGAGCAACCAAGCCAATAATTTTCAACACACTGTTTTTATGTGGCTCGGTATATTTTTATGCCAGCTGTAGCTGTAGCTTTCATACTTGTGTTTGTTGAAAACGGACAGCTGTTCTTTTCCCTCAAAAACTACCTCCAGGCAGACGACATAATAATAGCATGCTAATCTCAAGTGTATGTTAACTGAATCCGAAATAATCGTGTAGGACTAACAGACTTGTGACCCACATGAAGACTCGACTATTATGGTTTTGAGAGCATCTCTTTTACTATGAAGTATTTATTTGGAAAACACAGAAAACAATATTTTTAATACAACTATATTATATTCAAAAGTGAAGAAAAGAAGTATATTTACATTTTGATACATTTCGACGTCAATTTTAAATGAAAGAATTATTAGATAGAGTCAAAGTCGAGAAATATTGAAAATATAATTGTGCAGTGCAAAGCTCAAATTTATTCTATGGTGCAGTTGTTAGTCCCGTAAGGTGTGGTAAGATGTCGTAACTGATAATCCTGGGTGCCACAAAGCCGCCATAGCCGGGACTACCTCTATAGCAGATGCCGATGCCCGCTAAAGGTATATGCCTAGAAAATGCAACATCCTGGATATCAATAAACGGAATTGTTAATTGCGCCGCATCCTTATACATTCCCGTGTTGACGAATTCTAGGTATTGATTATCATTTGACATTGGAATAAAAACTCTTCGTGATTTTGTCGGATCATCCAGATCGTCGAGATTGAGTTTTTGTCTATTGTAAATGTTGTCTTTGGATTGCCAAATGCTGTTGATCTCCGGTTGTATTAATTCACCCTTTACGAAATCAAACTTACTGAAGTGCACTTTAAGGTTCAGATGTCCATTCAATACTTGGAAGCGAACACCAGTCACTATATATGTATTGTCGTCTGTTTTCATTACGTCATCCAGATCAATAGCACGGTTCTGGTAACTCATTGCATGGTAGTCCACTCCCTCATTAACGTTGGAGTCACCGATTTCATAGTCATCAACGGCCTTCCACTCTAGAGTCGATTCATTGATGGCACCACGGGGCAAGAGTTGTCCTTGCTGAATCTGCAAATGGAATATGCGATTCTTCTTCACAAACCGCACACCAGTCACCACTTTGTTATCCTTGACGTCAGATATTGTTTTACGAAGATTAAAAAAACGATCAAATTGTCGGCCCTGTTCGTCGCATAGGCAGAAGCAGTAGCTGCATTGCCAGAAAATCCAGCTTCTCCAGCTCTCCGCTCTATGTGTGGAACCCCAACACTGTTGGCGCTCCCCAAGTTGCACTCCGTTATCATAGTGAATGAAATCATAACGGCGAAGGGCAGTCTCTAGCGATGAACACACCTCCATGCTCGAATCAATAAACTGGCAGTTGTAGATGCGACCTGAGCATCGAGACCGTCGGAGCCAAAACTCTTCATTGGGGAAATCCATGTCAGTTGTGTTTTGATAATCAGAGCAAGTCCGAGTACAGGACTTATCTGCATTCATATCCACTTCGTTCGTAACATAGCCTTGAAGCAATTGTGTCACCTCGTCGTAAGTAACGCCATGTTCATGCTCCAATGGATCACAACGCGAGAGGCCACGATCAACTTGCTCCAGCATCCCACTCCTGAGAAGAGTGAAACCCTTTTCTGTGAGATTCTTGTAGTTAAGACGAATTTTATTTCTTTCTTCATTTATATTGAATTTTTTAGAAGCTCGTTTTATAATTAGTGCATACTCAATCAGGATATATGCCTTTAATTCAGCTAGTGCAATGTCCTTATACAATAAGTACACTAGTTGTTGAGGGGAAATGGTAAGACAGCTCGTATGAGTTGGCCCTTGATATTTTTTATGAATTTTGTTCAACTCTTCCTTAACGATGTTTAATCTCCCATTATCTAGTCCGTGCAGTGCCAGATAAAAAAAAGTGTGTGTAAAGAGCGAGATCTGTGGATAAACAAAACTGTCGAAATGTCGTCCAAGAATGCCATCCGAAATTCCTGCATCTCTAAAGTGCCAAGCGATACTGTCAATTTCTTCCGTTATGTATTCTATTATAAATTTATCTTCACTATTACCTATATACGAATAAAAAAAAAACGATTCTGCATAAGTGCTTCGAACGAAAAGGGACTTATGTTGCTTGTCAATTTGGTTAACTTTATCTTGGATATGCTTAAAATGCGTCTCTACCATATTTTGGAAACCGGAATGTTTATAGTCCAATTTCTCAACATCTGATTGCACCATGCTGATTATTTCCTTAGCTGCATGAATAAAATCAAAATCCCCATTGACAGAGTCCACTATCGTTGACAGACTGGGCTGACTGAAGATTAGCAGCATCAATGGCAGCAAATGCGAAACCGACAACTGCATGACACTTTAATAATTATATTGTTCTTCTAATCACAACGATTCCACAACAGAACTGTTCCCGTCCACAAGTATTTCTCAAATAAACTGTAAGCAGCGCAAAAATATAAAATGAACCAAAGATTAATCCTAATTTTCAACTGAAACAAAGATTCGGCTGGTCGCCGATTAAAATTGAATTTACATAATTCAAGCAAGCAAGAGTTGAGCGTTCTTGATTACCAGAGAATTTAAAACAATACATAAGAGGCAGAAGCAAATAACTGCGACACCATTCTATAGTCAAGTTTGCGGTCCTATTAATCTAATAAGGGGTAACCAGGCTAATAATTTAAAACACAATTACCTGAAGTATATATATAATATAGTGACTGAGTCCAATTGAATAGACTTAAGATCAACATCCACAATAGAGATCACTATTTTAGATTTCAAAGCATATTTTATAGGAAACCTTATTAAGTTGGGAGAGAAATATTGTGCTAGAAAGTATTTACAAATAGAAAGTATTTACAAGTACAATTTGGAAAACAAATTATATGAAATACGCGTTTTAGTTGATATTATTATGTAATTGATAAGAAATAACAAGTTGGAAATAAACTTGATTTGCAAATGTATTGGAACCTACACACCGAATTTGGCACAACTCGAAAACAGAACTGTTTCCGACAACCATAAATACATACATACATAAATTAGGTGACGGTAAAGAGCACAATAAACTAAAAATTTGCGCATGTTTATTAATCAAAGCAATCTCAGAAAAAACTATATTTCGGACAAAAATTTGGGCGTGTGTCTTCTAATCAAAGCAGTATCGGCAAAGGTCAATCTAATACATAGTACAAATTTCGAATGACAACGAATATTTCAATTCCCTTCTCTATGACTCATACATAACAAAGTTAAAGCCGAGTGTCCCAGACTGTTAGATACCGTCATTACATTTTTAGGCATAAAAAACAATAAACAAATACATAATTACATACTAAAAATTGTATACTTGTTATCCATAGCGTAGAGGAGTATTATAGCTTTGTGCCAACCAAATACATATTATATATAAGATATAGATCACAGCCAACTTGTTGCATGCATATTTGTGTTTTGATATTTATATACTTTTTTTACAGCTTGACGGCTATGTTATGAATGTTTTTGTAGTTTTATGTATTCAAGTTTGAACTTGGGTTCACCACGGCCACTAGACGCTATCAGCTCAAACCAAAAAATCCCGCCAATTCTGATATGAGAAGGCTGACAATATGAATTACGACAACCAACTTGCTGAAAAAGAAAAGTGTTTCATTTGTTTGCGCAAATATACATTGAAAACAAATGAAATAAAAGAACTTCCAACCACGTCAAATGACGTAGTGTCGTCTAAGGAAACAGTAGAACATTCAGTTAAATACAACTTGTTTTTTTATCAAACGCAGATTTACTTTTAATTAAACAATTTCAGCAACAACTCATTACAGCAGCTAAAAAAAGATATATTCTTTTCAATGAATTCAGATACTTTATATGTTGTTTATTCATTCAAAACTACTTCGGAACTGTGAAAAAGTCGTTGGTACCACAACGTGTGGGGTCAAGTCGTAGTTAATGATTTTGGGAGCCACAAAGCCACCATATCCGTAGCTTCCTTTATAATAGATGCCGATGCCAGCTAAAGGCAACGCTTGAGCAAATGCAACATCCTGAACATCAATAAAAGGAATTGTTGTTTGCGCCGCATCCTTATACATTCCAGTGTTTACAAATTCTAGATATTGATTATCCTTTGACAATGGCTGGGAACTGTCAAGTGATTTTGTCGGCACATCCAGATCGTCGAGATTGAGTTTTTGTCTATTGGAAATGTTGTCTTTGGATTGCCAAATGCTGTTGATCTCCGGTTGGATTAATTCACCCTTTACGAAATCAAACTTACTGAAGTGCACTTTAAGGTTCAGATGTCCATTCAATACTTGGAAGCGAACACCAGTCACTATAAATGTATTGTCGTCTGTTTTCATTACGTCATCCAGATCAATAGCACGGTTCTGGTAACTCATTGCATGGTAGTCCACTCCCTCATTAACGTCGGAGTCACCGATTTCATAGTCATCAACGGCCTTCCACTCTAGAGTCGATTCATTGATGGCACCACGGGGCAAGAGTTGTCCTTGCTGAATCTGCAGATGGAATATGCGATTCTTTTTTACAAACCGGACTCCAGTTACCACTTTGTTATCCCTGACGTCAGACACTGTTTCACGAAGATTAAAGTAACGGTCAGACTTCAGGCCCTGCTCATCGCATAGGCAGAGGCAGTAGCTGCACTGCCAGAAAATCCAGCTTCTCCAGCTCTCCACTTTATTGGTAGTACCCCAACAATTAATGCGCTCTCCAAGCCGAAGTCCGCTTCCATATTGAATGTAGTCATAACGACGAGTGCTAGTCTCTGGCGATTGGCACACCGATATGTCCGAGTCGACAAGCTGGCAGTTATAGAAGCGACCTGAGCATTGAGGCTGCTGAGAACAAAACTTTTGATTGAAGCAACCCTTCCTGGTCGTGTTACTGTAATCGGAACAAGTCAGACTGCAGGACTTATCAGGATTTAGATCCACTTCATTCTCAATAAAGCCTTGAAGCAATCGAGTAATCTCTTCGTAGGTAACCTTATGTTTGTGCTCGGAGGGATCGCAACGCCAAAATTCCCGATTAGCCAGCTGCATCCTATTCCTTAGTGAATAGAGAGCCTTATCGGTATGATAATTATAGTTAAGGCGAATTGTATCCCTTTCCTCCTTCAAATTGCCTTGACCAGATACTCGTCGAATCAGCAATGAATACTCCATCAGAATAAATGCCTTCAGTTCAGATAGTGCGAAGTTCATATATATCAAGTACGCCAATTGTTGAGGGGATTGGAGTGAGTGGCATCTTTCTTGCAATGACAGCCCGTACTTTTCGCGCATTCGAGTTGACGTCTCTTTACTAGTGGAGAAGCTCTCTAGTCCGAAAAGTTTATTGTAAATTCCTGAACCAGAAGGGCCTTTTTTTGTTATCGACTCAGTAAATGAAAGAAGTGTACGAATCTCCATTATTTCCATTTTCTTCATATGCTCAAAATCTTGAGAAACAGAAATCATTTCTTCAACTATGTTCTCCATTCTACTAATTTCCAGCCAATCTATTGGAGAACCTCCAGCATAACTGTATACAGCTGATATGGGCAACGTTACATATTGCTTCTCAGTAGTATGAACTTGAGTGCTGACATTTTTGAAATGTCGCAGCACTTTGATCTGATTTTCGCGCATCTTGGAATTATCTAGATCGCCCATCTCCCTGTGAAGTGAATCAATATCCAAGCGCACCATTTTGACTATTTCGTCAGCTCCATGAATAAAACCAAGGGCTCCATTGACGGAGTCAACGATCGAGGTAGACTGAGTGCTCTGACTAAAGATTAGCAGCAGAAACGACACCGAAATCGACAACTGCATGACACTTTAACAATTATGTTTCTCTCTTAATCACAACAATTATACAACAGAACTGATCTTGCCGAAAAATAATACGTGAATGAACTGACACTGGCAAATGGCACAAGAGGAAAAAACCTAAAATGAGCACGAGTCTGTTAATCAATGTCAGCAAAGGCCAATCTAAAATATCAGACTCAATGCGACTGATAACTAAACTTCGTTCATTCCCTTCTACATAACTCACAACTATGACTTTTAGATGCCCGAAACACAATTTTAGAAAGTAATCAAAATAAAAGGGCATATATTTTCTCTTTTGCAAATTCCACACTTAACAAATAGTTTTCATGATACCTTATTAATTTTCCATAATATGGTTCAACCGCTATACTATACCACACTTAAGTCTGACACATAACATGACTATTATGATATAAGAATTGTAATACTATATCTTTAAAGCATCTCTCTAGCCGACTTGTGAAAACATAATTTAAACAATCATTGCGAGAATAGTCTACTTTTAGATCCTTCATACTTAACATATTATAACATATCCCTTATATATTATATTATAGCACATCTATTGAATTATGTTGGCGAAATTTCCAGCTTTATGAGTTCAAGCTTGAACTTGGGGTCCCCACAACATCTAACCATTATCAGCTCAAACAAAAATATCCTGCATATTCTGAAATGGGAAGTCTGAAAATAAACATTTTGATAAGCGACTTGTGAAAGCATCAGCTACATTGCTTCCGAATCAAATGTGACATCTCTGAACAATAAAGCTGCAAAAAAATGATTAAAATACAATTTATTTAGCATTGGCAAATCAACTTTATTTTGTACGCAACAATATCAAAAGTCAAAATATGTATCACTTTAATGAAATGAATTTATTTATTTAATGTGGTTGTATGAAATAAATGTGACATAGTTGTGGGTGGATATCAATGTGGAATAGTCGTTGGTACCCCAACGTGTGGTGAGTAGTCGTAATTCAGGATTTTGGGAGCCAAATATCCGCCATAGCCGCCACTACCTTTGTAGTAGATGCCGATGCCGGCTAAAGGCACTGGTTGAATAGATGCGACATTCTGTATGTCAATGAACGGAATTGTCGTTTGAGCCGCATCCTGATACATTCCCGTGTTGACAAATTCTATATATTGATCATCCTTCTCTAATGGATGCGTGATGCCGGATCGGGTTGGCACATCGCGATTGTGAAGATAATATTGGTTTCCAGCTAAAGATTTGGATAGCCAGACGTTGTTAACTACCGGTTGAATGAGTTGTCCGTTTTCAAAATCGAATTTACTAAATTGCACTTTCAGCTTCAATCGTCCGTCAATTACAACGAAACGTACGCCGGTTACCAGATATGTTTTATTATTGCTGTTTACTTCATCCAGATCTACGGCACGCTTGTGGTAACTCATTGCATGGTAGTCCACTCCCTCATGGACATTAGAATCGTAGATATTATAATTATCGACGGGTTTCCATTCCACGGTTGAATCATCAATGATGCCATGAGGAAAGAGTTTTCCCTGCTGAATCTGCAAATGGAATATGCGATTCTTCTTCACAAACCGCAATCCAGTCACCACTTTGTTCTCCTTGACGTCAGACACTGTTTCACGAAGATTAAAGTAACGATCAGACTTTAGACCCTGCTCGTCACACAGGCAGAAGCAGTAGCTGCATTTCAAGAAAATCCATCTTCTCCAGCTCTCTGCATTATTTCTGCTGGAACAGTCATTATTGTGTCCCAGGACAACGCCGTTCTCGTAACGAATATTTTCATAGCGCCGCACGCTGCTTCGTGACGACTGGCACACCGTCATGTCACCATCAACAAACTGGCAGTCGTAAATGCGACCTGAACATTGAGGCTGTTGAGCACAAAACTTTTGCTTGAAGCAGCCCGCGCTGCGTGTGTCGTGATAATCTGGGCAAGTGCGACGACAAGACTCGTCGGTATTTAGATCCACTTCATTCTCAATGTAGCCTTGAAGTAGTCGCGTAACCTCGTCGTAGGTAACCTTCATTATGTGATTGGGGGGGTCACAACGCCAGATATGACGATCAGCTTGTTCCATCATATTCCTGAGTAAGTTCAAGGCACGGTCGTTGCGCTCCTCAAAGTTGCGGCGCATAAGATGCGTTTCCTCGGTAAAATTTCCTTTGCCGGCAGTCCGAAGAATCATTAGCGAGAACTCCATCATAGTATATCCTTTGAGTTCGGTAAGGGCAATGTCAGTGTACAGCGAATAAAGAAATTGCTGTGGTGATTGCTGTGTACGGCACCTTTCTTCCTTGGACGCTTCATAGCTTTCCGCCATTCGGTATAGAAATGCTTCCTTTTCCTTATGGCGGCTGCCAAAGCCATAATCTTGAGCAGGGAACAAAGCAAGATGCAATCGTTTCATTACATGTTCGATGGAGTCAGCATTTGGGAGAGCTGTCCATTCTGCAAATGAAATGAGTGTGCTCGGCTCAAGTCTTGAGCTGCGGGACTCGTAGTCAAGCATTTCGGCATAACGCGCAGAAATGGCATTGATAGCGTCAGTTATATCATCCAATTTAGCCATTAGAGGAACATTATCATTAACAAAACTGATGACTGCTTCCTTGGCCTTCATTGCGTATTGAGCATTATGTTCCTGGGTCTGGTTAATGATTACGCTAATCTCCTTGAATCGCTCCAAGGCTTGGCTCTGATCGTTTTGCACACTTGGAAAATCCTTATGGTCAGTCAATTCATCAACAATTGAGCGTATGGTTTTTCCCAACCCGATAGCTTTAGATACAAAACCCGCGGCTGCAGTAAAAGTCTCGATGTCGATAGACCAACTAGGTTGACTGTAAGTGATTGCCAGTAACAAAAACAGCCATTTTTGGGACCGAAAAAGACGCATCTTTTACTCACAACGATGAAACGAACTGAATCTCTTGACACAAGAACAGCGAATATATTGATGACAATTGGCGCGGAATATAAAAATATTAAATTCAAGCCGTCTGTGATTTTTTTTTTGACAATAAGTGATAACGTTATCCGCATCCGCAGTGAAATGCGAATTATTTTAATATGTGACATCAGAGATTTGCTACCCATCGTTAATTAAACTTATGCATTAATCGTGTCGAAATTATGCCATGTATGTATGTATGTACATATGTATGTATATTCTGTGACGATGTGATTTACTTTGAGTTCAAAGGCTAGACAATTTAAACCCCAAACCTCAAGCTCGGTCGATTAAAATGATGCGCAAGAACTAGAATTAGATCGGCTTGTTGCGAAATTAAATTGAATTAATGATAAGAAACTAAGAAGAAACCTTTATTATGTTACCCAAATAATTAATGCTATTCGAGTATACACAAATACAATATAAGGAGCAGCTACAATAATAGTTAGAACTTCTTGAGAAACTCCTATCATCAAAGCACAATAAACAAATAATTTCATATTAAAATTTGTATGCTCGTTACCCATAGGGTAGAGGAGTATTATATTATAGCTTTGTGCCAACCAAATATATTAGATATATGTAGATCAACAACTGTAACTTTTTTACTTTCTTAGTTAATCACAATAAAAAATCGTGAATTTTAAATATAATATGTCCATACTAATTATTTAAAAATAACATAATATTGAAAGTCTATCAACAGATGCAGTCTTCGAATGTAAATAAAAGTTAAATGAACACAAATCAAAAGCAACAGCGACCAAGCAAAGTCGACAAAACAGACGAGGGAAACAGAAGAGAATGACATGGGCACAGGCAAAAGGAAAAACTCAATACGTGATATGCACACCGCACCACTGATAACCTAGCCAGAGAGAATCGTTTTCTGGGGTCACTCTCTTTTCGGTAACCTGGGGTATCACCTTTTTGTCCAAGTGTTGCCTCTATTATATATATGCTTAGTGGTCGTACTATTACCAAAAGGTCTGTTGCTTTGTTTCCACCGCATGGAATGGATGCAACTTTAACTTGGGGCAACATTGCGCATATTCTGATAGCAATGCAAGCCTCAAATTGTAAATTTGTGATTTCATAATTTATTTATAAATTTTGGCAGTTGCCGCTTAGCGCGATTGTACTAGAGAGTTTTGATTTATCTAATACTTATATAGTAAATCTTAAATGATCAGAAAGAATACTGAATATCTAAGTTCAAAAAATCGCATCAGAAACTGATGCACATCAAGATGGGATTTGCCTATTGGATTATATGCAATTATATGTGCATCAGGCGGAAAAACGGTATTATCTGCTTTTTTAGTATATACATATCGTATATTTTGGAGTATTATTCAACGTAAAATAGTATATTTTGAAATTTAACATGCAGTCACGCAGTACATGCAGAAAATCGAAACTTTTTGGGCTATAATACGTGAATTTAAAACTGTAATAGCCATCAGCTGCTATGTTAGCGAGTCAACAAATTCTATGAAGGCAGTATAACTAATTAAAAAACTCAAAAAATCCACATTTAAAAGATTGCAATGATGCCAAGGCTTGTCGAAAACTTTTTCATGAATTTGGTTTATCAAACAAACAGCAAACACAGCCGTCAAGCCTCCCCTCTGTTTATTTGATTCACATATTGCTATGATTTTTACTAAATGGGAAATATATATAGTACCTCTGTTTATATGTTGTAAACACTAAATTTAATGCATGGTAGAAAACGCATTTGTTGTCGATTTATTTATCCTAATTTGAATATCCATTATTTGCGCACAGCGACCCGACCACCTGTTTCTAAGCGCAAGTGTACCAACATCTGGCGTTGACGCAGATATTCATAAACAACAATCAAAAATATGTATTTTTTATGGTACGTCTATTATAAAATTTAATTTAATTTGCAAAATATAATTTGAATTTACATATATGCACTTCGTTTGGAAAACCAGCAAACGTAAGTCGCCGCATATTGAGTGTACTTCAACATGTGCCGGGTTACAGGCAGACACCAGAGCACCTGATGAAGTACAATAGACATGGGAGACATGAATTGTTTGCTGGTCTTTGCTGGAGATCTGGATGTGGTAAAGCTCTTGTTGAAAGCGTCTGGCCACCACGCGCGCTACTTCAGGTACCTGACTGTGGATAGGTAAAACCAGCCCCGGTCACTGATTAGCGCGCACGGTAAAAGACGTCGGTAAGAGAGAGACGACGACGATGAAGCGGTGCCATAAGCGAGATAAGCCCAACAGATGTTGCCAAGTGGTCCGAAGTTACTGCCATCCACTCCTGAAGCCACGCAGGAAACGACCTTGCGCGCAGTGTTCATGCCGAGCTTTAAGGTTAACGATCTCGGTATGTGTATGTGTTCATGCGACGACGCCGATGACTTCATACTCAACTCGGCACAAAACACAAACGCAACAATATACACATGTATAGAGCCTATTATGTGTAAGCTTTTTGAGTTGAAGCTTTACCGCAGTAGTCGTCACTTTAACGTAGTCGATTCTTACAGCCTGTGAGAAATTGCTGCTGTTTGACGCAGATTTATGCAATAACAATGCCAAATTAGTCATATGTTTTTCTTTGCGCACCTCATTCTGCCTGTTTTGTCCATACACAAATATCATACTATGTGTATGTACATACGTGCTAATAGCTACATAGTCCACAATCCAGCAAATCGGATATGACGTCATCAGTAGGCAGCGCAAAATTTTACATTTTTTTGCATTTGTTAGAGCGACAGTTAGTCGTAGTCATATTCACAGCCAGAGAGACCCTTGATATTCTATATTTGAAACGCTGTAAAGAAAAATGTCAAGAAAACTGAAATAAAAAATTAAATAAATCGTCGAAAGAGAAACGAAAAAGAACCGGCGTTTTGTTCGATGTTCTCTTGCTCTCTCTGTTACTAAGCGCAGCAGAGCTACGTGCGTGATCATCGTCAAACACACACACTCGCAAACACAAGACTGCTGGCAAGTTTTGTGGCGCAGCCGAGTCACACACGTGCCCCACTACATTCGCGAATTCTCTCGTACATATGATTGTATGCACATGTACAGACAGCAAACACGAAGGCAAATCCAGAGACTGAGGGCATAAAATCGAATTTGCAAACGCGTTCAAAGTTTTTCGTCTCTCTCGGTCTCCGCCTCTTGTCTTTCGCATGATGTTCGCTAAAAAGGAATTAAATGAATTGCCAGCAGCTACACTTTTTTGTTGAATTTTTACAACGCCTCATAAACTTTAAGCCGCTCGCGCAGATTGTGGTATAATGAACTTGGACTTGCTGCCGCTTAAGCCTCCATCTATACGTGCGACTGTATGTATGTGTACGATGTGTCACGGTTGTTGCTGCTTCTGCGATCGCGAGCAGCTTTTGACTGCCGCGCGTTGTGAATAATTGCGAATTTTGTTCGAATGTCGTTTTGTCGTGCCCAGTCGAGCATGTGTGTGTGTGAGGCATTTAATTGTATATGGACATATGCATGTATGTATGTATAAAGCAATGGCGACGATGTCAGACTACCATATGTACCATGCACATATGTGTATGTATTTATTTCGTATATATTTATGTACTATATGTATTCATATAATGAGCAGCAGGCTGGCAGACATGACTGCTTTATATGCCAGTGTATGTATGTATGTATGTATGCTTGCTTGGGTGGGGCATTCCTAACCTCAAATAGTAACAATGCGCCGACAACTGCCGAGTGCATGTCTATTTGACTGTGTGTGGGTGCCTGTCCGTCTACTCTCTCTTCCTCCATCTCTCTGTGTGAGCTGCAAAATGCTAGCACATGCTTTTTAACTGAGAACGCCCTTAACCCTGAGTTGGAGTTTGCTGGCAAAAAAAAAAAACGTTTCGCAAGTCTGATCAGACACTCACACAAACAGACTCTCACCAACACACAAAAATTGCCAAATTTGTTTTTGTGTGCGTTTCGTCGCCATGGGTCTGGGCAAAATTTTTGTCTAAAATTAATATTTGAGCGACAAAAAGTCGTGTCTGTCTTGTCGGTGTTGGTCGTTTCACAGTGTGAGTGCGTTTGTGTGGGCAAAAGAAATTTGGAAATATGTAGAGTCTACAATGTGTAGAATCATGTGGTCGTCGCTTCAAACATTTTTGCTGCTATTTGCGTCACTCTTTCGCCGCCTTCAAAAAGAATTGTAGTTGCTGTCTCTCTGTCGCCTCTCTTTTTGCGCTAGAGTTTCTCGTCCGTCTATGTGTGTGCGTAGAACAAATTTGTTGTTGTGTCGTCGTTTGTTTTTGCTGCTGTTGCTGGTGCCTTGTGATATCAAAACGCTATAAATAAACCCAACCTCAACTAAAATTTCTTTCAAGTCTTATTTTTTAACGAGCATTTGGTTCGCTTTTTGACCTGTGTTCATTTCGTTCAAATGACTGAAACCCCCCAGAAACAATTACACGTCGATGACGCCGCCGCCGTTACTGAACCCACCCGCCCGCCTATCGTCTGGCTAAGCATTGAATTTCACAATATGTTATGTCCGTTTTTTATATTATTTTTTATTCGCTTTAACTTTTAGGTCCTTCTTTCGTTCACTCTCAACATCCGTTGCACTTGGCCTGCGTCAGTTTGGCCGGGTGTCTGAGCTTTTTTTTTCTTTGTTGCTTTAATTGTTCACACACACGCGCGCTGCAAAGTTTAACTTCATTTTTATTTTAGTTGTCCATTCCTCATTGCACATACACACAGTCGTACGCAAAACTGAAACAAACACTCACACACACACACACAGAGAGAGAGAGACACAATCGGCCACTTGATGTGCAAATGGCCGACTGTGCGACAGCCTAGAAACGCTCTGGCCTTTTATTTTATTTGGCTCTGTTCTGTTCTGTGATTTTGACTTTGCCTTTTACTACTTTTGCTATTTTGCCAGCTCTATGCCGATTGAGCAAGGCAAAGCGAAGCGAACCGCGCACGCCGGCTGTTGGTGATCAAATGCTCAATGTTGCTGCTTAATCAAAAGCCGAATGCGCGAATTTTATTTCGCATTGCCACTAAGTTGACGCTGCTGCCTCTGCTGCTGGCGCTGCCAATGTTTCTGTCTCTGCCGACGTCGTCAGCTGTCTGTATGTGTCTGCAATGGCGCACACAAACACACATGCAACATGCAGAGAAACAGCAGCAGCAGCAGCCGTATGTGTTGCCGTTTCTTTCGCTTCCTGCTTCCTACACCGCGCTTTCCGTTCACCAATACCAATGCATATACTACACGCACGCACACGTCGGTTGCATATACTTTTTACCCAGTTCTCACTCACGGGGTTCCTTTGTTATAAAACTGGCAGGCACCACCAGCCAGCCAACAACTGACTGCAACAAAAAGCTGGCACAGTGGTTCACACATTTTTATGTACATATGTACTTCTTGAACAACTTTATATCTTCACTGACTATGGTTTACATCAGTCACAATTCATAAGAATTATATTATTTTTTCTATATGATTTCACAATTGGGATATTACGCATGTACATACATACTGATAATTCATTCCTGATAATGCGTTTTATTCTTTGCTATGACATTTCAAGTTTCCCTTTTAACTAGAATTTCAAACCAGGTAGAAACGAATTTAAAATGTAGTAGTCCAAATGAGTTGTCACCAAATCTAACAGGTTTTGAAAATACATAAAGTTTAATAGGTAACTAAGTATGCATTATACGAATTGTTTTTATCAGCAAATAAACTTGTGACTGTGCAGATTGTCATGAGTATATAATGAGATATCTCAACGCTAGAGTCTATCTGCATTTAGCAAACTGTAATTCGCCAAATAGCCAGTGCCTTTTGAACTGTACTATTTCAGCAGCACTCTGTCCTACAATAAATATTTGGTTGCTATTTATCTTTCTAATGGAAGGCAGCTTATATAGATCAAAATAATTTATTTGATGTTTTATTTAAATTTTTTGCTTTATATACGTTTAAAAGTGAAATTAGAATTTTTTCCATAAATAATATAAATTATTTGTTTGTCTTCAATGTAAACATGAAAGCTATACCGTAATTTGTAGGGAAGAGCTTTCGACTCCATACAACGGGGCGTGAATCACAGTGCGAGGGATTGATGTCTGTGTCTGGCAGGGCGGCAGTGTCGCTAGCTGGCTGGCAGGCTGATTGCCGCACTGCTGGCGTCGCTGCTGCTGACGGTGACGCTGTCTCTGCTTCTGCTGCTGCTCTTGCTGCTGCATATGCTTTTTGGCCATAAACGTGGCGTGCAGTCGCAGTGACTGGCAATGGCAACGGCAATGGCTCAGCGTCCGTCCCTCTGTTGTGTGCAGTTTTTGTGTCTCTTGCAGCTCTTGTCCTCCCCTCTGACCGTTGCGCTCTGCTCTCTACCTGTCTGACGCTTTGTTTTTTTTCTGTGCTTTGGTATTGGTGTGGCGTTGCCTCAGCCACTGCCACTGCCGAGGAGTGTCTGGGGCGGCGGCAATGTCAATGCGCTGCTGCTGGTTGCCTGCCTCTGCCACAGTTTGCACTTTTTTTGCAAAGCGCTGTTGCTACACAAACTCCCTGCGCCCCCTACTCCCCCCTCGGCTCATCGTCCGACATGCACCGCACCCAACCGCATCGACTACTGCCATGTAAACGCGTTGGCTTTTCTTTGCCCGCTTCCATGATTCATCTTGTGGCCCCACGAAGTGATGAGCTCACGGCAGAGAGAGAAAACAAATAAAATGAAGTAAATCTCAAGACGACGGCGGCTGCTTTTCAACAAATTTGTTCGCATCTCGAGTATATTTAAGTCAGAGTTAGAATCAGATTTGAGAAATTTACACTATGAATAATGATACTATCAATTATCTAGCAACAAATACAAATACTTTGCGACTTAAACACTATACACAAATTGGTACCAATCTCTCACTCTCTCTTTCTCTCTCTCGACTAAATCAATTAGGAGGAGTCCACAAAGCACGCCGGAGCGTGCTTCCAGCCACGTGGTTATGGTGATTCGCTCGGCTGAGCCGGTATAAATGGCTGCCAGCGCAGACACGAATCGTCGATTTTGGGAAAGGTGCCGCGTCGCTTTACCCTCTCCTCGTACTCGTCCAATACATCCTACAAGGGGTATACAATGTATTAAGATATTCATTTGCCTTTTGCTGATCTCAGGCACTTACCTGCTTTTTGAGCACTATGTGCTTGCCTTTCCAGTATTTCATCATGCCCAGCGCCTGCAGTGTGCTCACTATGTCATAGGAGTATATGGCCATTTCCTGTGAAAATTGAATAAAGTATTATATGTATCATATGTACATTATAGTTTGCTTGTAATACTCACTTGAGAGACATCCTTAATGCAGAGCGTATTGCCAGAACGATTGCATAAATAGTCGAGCAACACATCCTTCCAGTACGAGCGATATGATATGAGTCCCAGATCGGATAGCGGTTTCTCTGGCGAACCAATTTTACCTTCCACACGGGTTAGCAGATAGCCTGGTAAAAGAACATTAAACACATGCCCATAAGTATGCTATAGATAGAACTAGCTCTCAAGTTCCGGCGCATTATTTATGGTGACCAAGATTGCTCCGCCCTCAACCCACAACAAAAAAAAAAAAAAGAAAAAAGTACCCAACTCAGAGTTGTGTTGTGTCTAGACAGGATTCCGCAAAGTGTGCGTCCCAAGTGGGGGGAACGAGCCGACGACAACGACGCTGGTGCCGGTGACGGCGACGTCGACGACGGGGACTGGCCACATGAATGACGAGCGGCGGGCATTTAAACAGCGTTCTGGCGTCCATTCAACCCAAAAGCTCAACCCCCAAAGCTCGGCGACGCCGTCGTCGTAGTCGTCTGGCAGTAAGCAGCAACAATTCTCGAGTCTAGATAACAACAACAGCAACAATGAGTGCAGCAAGTAAATCAACGAGGACGAGTCTGTCGGTGCCCTCACAACACAAAACCCACTGAGGCAGGCTCGGGAAAAAAGCCAACAGCGCAGAAACTCACACACACACACACACACACACACACACACACACACATCCAGCCGCACACTAGACGCACTCAACGGCAGACACAACTGCAACTGGTTGAGGTAAAGGGCGAACCCTAACAACCAGGGTGGGATGGGTTCATACGTACATAGCGGTGTGCGAAAGCTTCAGCCGCAGCTGTGTTGTTGTTGTTCTTGCTATATTTACTTTAATTGCGCACAATGGGATAAAACTACGATCGGCTGTTTAACTTTGTTTAATCACAGCTGTGCGATTATTTTGTATGGCGTATCGATAAGCTGAGCAGCAGATGTTTATCGATATGAGCGTCACAACAGAAAACATATGTTTATAGTTGCGCGTAAAAAAAGTAATTAGCAATGAAATGTGCAGTTGTAAATTGCCATTATAATAGTGTCGAAGTAGTGTTATAATGTAGTAGTTTTAAATTTCCGAAAAATGGGAAAGTCGCCAAAAAGTGGAAGTTGTTTTGCGGCATCCCGGAAATTGGAGACACAAAATTTTGTATTATTTTAAAGCTGATGACATTTGTGGTAGCTCGAATTTGTACATGCCATGCACTATTTCAACTTTTGCGAAAATACAAATTTTTTGTTTATTAATAGAAAAGTGCGGCAAGGTGTATCTAAGGAGGACAGCGGTACCATGCATAAAAACTGAGACATCAAGAACAAGCCGCAAGGCCGTACAACGCCGTAAGGGTAAACCATTGCTGGAAGAAACAAATGAAAAAATTCGAAGAGAAGAATGTAGTGGCATGGAGGATGAGGAATCCGAAAACAAGGCAAACACACATGATACAATTCGAAGAGAAGAATACTGTGATAAGGAGGATGAGGAATCCGAAAACAAGGGAGCAAACACTGATAAAATAACCACAAAACAAATTGGAAATTTGGATGTGGAATGCAAGGAGGCAATTATTGATGAACTCTACAACGAAATGTAAGTATTGCATTTCTTTTAATGTTTCGCTTATAGTATTAACAACAAAATTTGTAATTCCAGTAAAACTTTAAAACAGGATAATTTGCACTTAAATAAAAAAATTAAATTACATGAAAGAAAAAACAGACAGGAAAAAGAAGAATTGGAAATGTACAAATTTAAAGTAATACAACTTAAACAATTCTTGTCTGCCTTTAACAGCAGCGAAGACATGCAGAAAATAGATCAAAATATTATAAATAGATGGATCGAGAAGAAAAGAAAATTGAACCGTCTACATTTGTATTAAGTTGCATAAATTATATTATTGTTGTAAATATAAATGCAAAGTTCAATCTGTGCTTCCATGTAACAATCAATCTGCTAACAATCCAATTATGTATTAATTCAATAAGTATATATGTATGTATGTATGTATATATGTAAATAAGGCTATTGTGAATACAAGTACTATTCTTCACTTTGAAACTTGGGTATTCCACTGTACGTTGTGGTAAGTTGTGCGACTGCCGGAGGTTGAAAATTTGCAGTCGCATTTTGGGTGGCGTTTTGATTTCTTTGACGGCGTCGCTGCTGCCGGTCTATTGCCGGCTGTTGCTCTCGCACGTCTGCCGTCTCTGTCTTACTCTCTCGTCCTGTGGGTGTGAGAGGCACCGTCGAGACGACTTTATCGATCGATGCTTGATTCGCATTGCTGGCCCGACTGCGCAATGTTGCATACCCAGGGGCGTAATGCAGTCGTCTCGACTACAAAGAGAGCTTGCCGCATGAACAAGACTGACTGTGCTAAAAACGTTTAGATTTTCACACAGCAACTGAGAAACAATTAACAACTTTAGAATCTTAGTCAATTAGCTTTGCTCTAATTGTTGTGGTTGTTGTTCTAACTGCAATTAGCAAAGCTCGTTTACCGGGTATCCGATACTCGACTACCGTTTGCAGACATGACTTGACTCGCCCGCTGCACTAGCACGCAGAGGACGACGCCCTTTCATTGTGACCTGCGCTGACCTTTGTTGTCTGCCGCCAATTGCGATGCTTGTACTTCTTCTTCGTGCTGTTTTTTGTCTGTACAATTTTGCATTTTATTTTTTTGTCAGCTTTAAGCGCCAGCTGAAATTGTTGTTTGTTGTTTTTTGGTCTTCTCTTTTAATTTTTGGGGGCTGCAACTTTTGGAATGTTTTGTGGTTGGGCTTGATTTCATTAATTAATACATTAGCCCGTAGATAAGGGCGGACTCTGACTCTATACATCATCGCTGACGCTGGCGTTGTTTCTGTTGCCGGTACTGTTGTTACTCCACCCCATCTTGACGCTTCTCATTTGCATATTGCGTGCATGCAGTTATTACACCTGGCTATATTATGTACTCATGTATGGCCATCTCGCTCGAATGGCTGGCCGCTCGTTTTTGCTAATGAGCCAGACATGCAGACAGACAGAGCAGACAGCTACCGCACCGCCTAGCCAGCCCATTACAAAAGGGCGAACGCCACATATTTTCTGGATGTTGTTAACATTGACGAAAACTGTTTGCTCTCGCACTCCGAACTTTAGCTAAAGCTCACACTCTCCACACTAGCTCTCTCTCGTTCTCACTCCCTGCGCATTCCTTTGTGTGTGTAAGGTCAATGTCGTTTCATACGTTCCCCCCTAAAACCACAGAACCCCTTTTCCAGACACACCATGCTTTTGACTGTATGGACACCCGCATTGCATGTATCGACTTTGTACATAGAGACCGAGAGACCGAGGCCGTTGCCATTCATCCAAGCCTCAAAGTGACTATGACTCAAGTGCTTGACTGCCACTGCTCTGGGTCTGCTCGGGTCTTGTCTGGGGGGTAATTCTTTGTTTTTTTAATTTTTTTTTATATTTCTTTCTTTATTGTCTGGCGCTGCCTTCGGCCGTATCAAAGGCGGATTAATTTTAAACAATTTTGGTGGAAAGAAACAAAAAAAAATAATACTATAACGATAAAAATTACATATACAATGCATTACATACACACACACACACACACACACACACACTCACACAGAAATAGAGATATACACCTGCAGACCTTGGTCTACACTTAATTGATGCAGAAATTGCATGCACCGCTCTGCAGCATGGAAAGCTAAGCTCGAATGGCGCTGGCTGAGCTTGGCATGTTGACTTCTTGCATGCAATGATGATTAACTATATTGCACTAACTACTATATACTATAGCATACATATAAATACACACTCTACCATCCATACTATATGTGCAATAAACCAATGACTCACACGCACATCCCAGTCTCAGCTACGACCGCCACTTATATCGATAGCCCAGTCTCATTATAATTAATCTGCAAATATTTTCAATTTTCTTTTTTTTGTTGCTTTGTTCTAAATACTGTCATTAAGTTGTAAAGAAAAGCGGAAAACTTGTTAAGCAGCTGCAGCAATAGTTTCGCAGTTTAAAGTGCACTTAAAGTGATTTGGATTAATATTTTTTTTTTTTTTTTTGCAAAATTTAATTATTAAGCCAATCAGCTAGTATTGCTTCAAAATTAGATTAGAGAATGGCAAAAAGAACTAATTAGCCGGAAATCTGAAAATTTTAATTAAGTCGTAAACATCTTATGAGAACTTTAATTCTGAGGTAACATTCTGAATCAAAAAAGTAATGGGTCTTGGCTGAACAATTAAAATTAATATTATATTAAATCATAGGTATAGTTTCGGTTTTAATTAGGTCTTCCCCCTTAAACTATATAAATATGTTATCACTTTCCTGTACTATTTGATAATTACATTAAACAATTTGTCCTCATTACAAAGCGTATGTTAAAGCTGAACGAAATGTAAAGCACATTTCAAACAGCTTTAAGCTATTTTTTTTGCACTAAACTAAATTAAATAATTACCCCATTTACTTACTGAAATCGATGAGCAGTCTGCCGTAGCCCTTTCGCTGATATGGGGGCAAGGTTAGTATGCACGAAACATTATAGAACGAGTTCTTTTCCTGCAGGAATGGTATATGCTGCGAAATCGATAGAAAAGTGAATTAATTATTAGCAAGTTGGAAAGTGTGTCTAAAGCTAAAATTTCATTAAAGCAACTACAAATGAAGTCAATGAGGAAAAATAAATATTTGTTTAAACATAATATGACAATTAAATCAATAACAAAAATGCTTAAGGCCACACACGGGGGAGCAGACAACCGGGCGGAAAGATGGACGGACGGACAGACATAGCATTTGGTAGACAGAGCGTCAGACACCTTTGGTTGGGGGTTGTCATTTATCGTTTCTAGCTTTTTTGGGAGTTCAATGACCACGCAACGAATCGATGCTCTCCAGCGACAAAAAGAGAAGGAGCGAGAAGAAGAGAGAACGAGCAAGCGAGAGAGTGCGTTGCGTATACATATCTATAAGGCTATATGGTAAATGGTACATAAGACTCTCTGGGCACACACGCAATGCGAGACAACAAAGAGTCGAGTTCAAGCTGCAACTAGAGGTGGGTCTGGTCTGGGAACTACCAAAAAATGCCGCGTCTACGGTTTTTGGGTGTGAAGCCGAAAAGGCAACAACAAACTGCAATCCGCAATTCGTAATTCGGAAATACATTTTATGTACGTTGAGTTTTTTGCTTCTTTGTTTTGCAGCGTCTGCCATGATGTCTGGGAACGCACATATGCATGGAGGCATGGGAGCGGGATAAACGAGGTGATGCAGTTGGAGCAGGCGCACGAGAGACCAGGCGAGGTGCACGACCTCAATCGTATACGCCCCGGCAGCAGCAGAAGAGTCTATGGCAGCGACAGCGACAGCATCCAGCAGCATTGCCTGCCTGCCTGCGTGCCCCAATCCGCCATGTCTGGCTGCTGTCTGGGCTGATGCCATGTAAGGAGTTCGGTGCACGGAGTTGGGAGTTTGGAGTTGGCAGTTTGAAGCGGCGACAAAGCATTGCCGAAAATTATAATGCACGAGTGAGGGGCATGTAAACTAGACAACCAAATAGCGTATAGTGTGTGTAACCAGCTGCTGCTGCCGTCGCGGCTCCTGGTCCTGGTCCCTGGTACTCGGTCTGAATGGAATATGGACTGTGTGAGCTGGGAGCTGGAACTGTGCGCAGCCAGGCCACGCGCGACATGCGCAATTTGTAACACAAACCCAGTCTCTGACGGCGCCCAAAAAAGTTGTATGCAGCCTGGTCTGGAGGGGCAAGGAACAGCACAGACTCGAGCATTCAGGGGGAGGTCAAGAAACCTCGTGCACATGGCAGACAATGTACTCCTCATCGTATTTTGTTTTTATTTCCATTTCTTTATATTTTCTCAGCTGCTGTCGATCTGTTTGTTGTTGTTGCTCTTGTTTTTCGGGGTTGCTGGGGAAATGTGGCACGTCTGGCACGCCTCCGATAGTGGCAGCTTATTTACCCCCAAAACACTAGGAGTTGTGGCAACATCTCAGCGCAGTTGACAAAACAAATTTTGGGTATGGTCAAGAATGCGAACTGTCTGGCACATACCAAAGTGTAGAGTCATGTCTATGTGCCTATGTATTACATGGCGACTCCTCGACTCCACGTCTGCCATTTGGTTTTTGGTTGTCTGCATCTGCTTGTGAAGTGTGCGGGGCATGGGCAGGTCTGGGTAGCCTGTCTAAGCTGAGCCCTTGCAGACACAAAAGAATCATAAAACTGTGAAATGGTATTATTCAATTTGATTGCAAATAACAACTATACTCGTAGTTCTTAATGTTCCCAATAGAAAATGCATCTCAACATCTCGTCAAGGACTATAATCCATATATAATATATCGAAATGAAGATGGTAATCAAAATAATTGTATAATATCAGTTTGGTTTAAAAGTATTTACCCTAATTGTGTGCAAGTATATTGCAATTAGAAGTTGGTAAATACAAAATTTGTTTACTTTTTGATTAATTTAACGCTATAATTTTTAGTGTTATGGGACTTGTTAAATGTAAAATATAAAATCAGTTTTACTTTCAAAAATGGCAGAATTCAAAGAGAAAAATAATTATTGAAAACAAAAATAATCATCAATATTATTAAAGTCCAATTTAAAGTCTAGTAAATAAAGAAACTTTTTTCTAAATTGCGAAAATATGGAATACATTTCTTATAGAAAGATATGAGAGAAAAGTTGTTATTTCCTAAAAGATATACGAAATGAGTTTTTTGGGATAAAAGCTGAAATAATATTTTCTACCAGAAGGATCAGAAATGATCAGAATAACTAATAAAAGCAGATGAACGAACTACTCTTTAATTTGAGAAACAAATATTTGCCAGTATAATTGCAATCTATCAATTATTTGATTTATAATGAAAAGTTACCCTACTACCCCTATAACTAGCTCATCTATTAGTACTCCAATTTAATAGATTATACATAAACTTGATTGAAGGAAAACAAGTTACACTATTGGAAACTGTCACTTACCTTGCTGAAGTAGCCGACAATGTGACAGCCATCTACATCGGCCAAGGTCATGATGTAGAAGAGGAACGGTTCCACGTCGTAGTACAGCGTCTTGTGGTCCAGAAAAAACTTGGCCAGCAGACAAAGATGCTGGCAGTATTGCTTGTAGCGTTTGCCATCCACTTGCCACACCTGCAACTTGCCTTTGCGATAGATTTCGTCACCAGGCGGATGACGCCACACGCACTTTTCAGCGTGCCGTTTGATGCCTGTTTCGGATTTCTGATAGCGCAGACAGAACTCACAGATGTACATCTTGGGCAGGCGAGCAGCATCATCTGGATAGGGAGATTGATACCACACTTTCATCTTATACTTGCCCATGCTGATGTATCTGCAAGATCGAAATATAAATAAGGGAAAAGACTAGCTAACAAAGGCACCTACTTGATGCCCTTGCCGACGGGCAGATCCTTTAGCTCATCCTCAATGCGCTCCGAGGCCTGCGCCTGAGCCTCGCGAAATAGTTGCAAATCATAGTCGGGCACCAGGCCCACCAGATTCGGTTCGCGATCCTCATCCGTGCAGTCTTTGTCGAGCTTCACCTGCAAGGCAAACATTTGAAAATAGCTCCAGATTGCAATGGTTACTAATACTTACCTTATCGTTTAGAAAGCTGTTGCTAATGGGCCGAAAATTGGCGCGAGATTCGCGTATTTTGGCCAGAAATTCACGCTGCTCGGTCGTCAGCGATTTGAGATTACTATGCTGATTCCCAGGCGCGCTCACAATATTGATGGGCACCTTGAGACGCTGCTCATTGCGCAGCTTGCGCTCATTGGCACGCTCCTTGCATTCCGAGGCAGACATATTGTGGTAAATGGGACATGCTTCAGGCAAAAAGTGACGATCGAGATTCCCACTCAAATGGCCCGAGGAATCGCAACCTTCGATGGGACATTTCTTTTCCAGCTGCACGGCCGGCGAGACTGGACGCGACTTTATTGAGCTGAGCACACTGCTATCTTTTTTCACCTTACACTTGCTGCTGCTATTGTTGGTAGAGTTACTGTTGAGACCGGCGGCAGTTGCTGACTTCTTGGCCGGACTCTTGGACAGCACGCGACTTTTGTCGTCTTCCTGGTCGAGATCTGCATCCGATTCGGTTTCGCTGCTCTGCTTAATTTGCTGCTGCTTGGAACGGCGCATGCTCAGCGAACGCGTTAGCTTCCGCATTGGATTCGCCTTGTCTTTGCGCTCCTCCTCGCTGTCTCCGGCACCACCGCCGCCGCCGCCACGCTTGCCCTTGGCATTCGACTTGCCTGTTGCCGGCTGTGAACTGTACGAATTGGTTGAATCTGTTGCCTCCGATTCGCTCATGGAACTCGACTCAGAGCCAGAGACACTGTCGGTGTCGTCGCTGCCATCACTGCTTCTGCTCTTGCCACGTCGCGCCGTACTTGGACCATTCTTGTTGTTGCTACTATTTGATTTCGCCTGCAGCGCCTTGGCACGCATTTGCTTGGCCCGTACAGCTGTCGCAGTGCTGGCCAGCTTTAGCGGCACTTTGCGTCCATTTTTCGCTTCTCTATGGGAGTCGTCGGTGCTGTTCGAGGAGCTGCTCAGTGAGGGTCTTTTGTTGTCACCATTGCGCTGTGGCTGGCTATTGGTTTTTGCTGATTGCGTTGATTTGCTGCCGGAAGCTGCAGCTGCTCCTGTGCCGCTGACAGCTGATTGCTTCGGTGCAGTGCTTGTTGAGGGCTTGCGTCGCGTTGGTGCTGAGGCCACTGAGTTGTTCATTGTTCGCGCATTTTTCTTGGCTGGCGGCGCATCATCGTCGTCGTCATCATCTTCGCTGGATAGACCGCCATTTCGCTGATTGCTGGCCGCCACCACCGAACGTACCTTACTTGAAGCAGACGTCAATGCACTATTGCCAGCGGGCTTTGACTTCTCATTGTCTGTAGGCGGAGGCGCCGGAGCCTTGCGGCGCACAGCGCTTGGTGGTGCTTTTGTGGGTTGTGACTTTTCCTCGGGACGTGGAGCGCCAGAGCTACTGGAATCGGTATCTGAGGAGCTGCCCGTATCTGTGCAACTGGACGATCCACTCGAAGTTGAGCTGCCCGACGTGGAACTTGAACTGCTACCACTCTCCATGTTGGTAAACAAAATGTAAATAGATATAGTTTAGACGGTTTGCAAACCCAAAATTCCTTTTTTTTACAGCAAACAAATGGAGTTAAACTATTTAACGTTTTGCACTTAATTGCGTATATACTTCTTTACTCATTAAGCATTAATTTGCCAAATTTTATTTGCATTGTTTTTGCACCGAAGTGAACAATTGAGTTGTTTTGCAGTGCGACCGCTAGTTGAATTTCAAAAAAACCTGAAAAACGATATAAATACTTCAATGAAATGTCTTTAAAATATACTGAACGAGTGAATGATTCCTAGGGCTGCATAATAGCTGAACAGCTGTTTTTTGTTTACATACAAAATTATAAGATAATTCGGAGAGTGTTAGAAACAATTATTAAATATTTTTGCATTTTAAAATTTTTTACAATCCGTTTATCATAACAGTTACTTTTTACTTTCTTTCACTGCCGTCGGAACTGTGCGGCGCTCAGGTAATGTGACCATTGTAAATAATACCGAAAAATACCAAATGAATCGTGCACAGCTGCTGTTTTAATGCGTCTGTGCTTTGATAAATGCACTTAAATTTGGCGTCTTATAGGAAAATATAAATAATAGAAAAATATAAATAAATTTTTGTTTCGATTTTGTAACTCTACTGTAGAATTTATACTTATAATGTACAACACAGAATGCATTGCCATCAAGGATATTAAGCCCGGATTAAAAAATATCAATGTCATATTCATTGTACTTGAGGTTTGCTTAATATTGCTAACAATTAAATTCAGCATCGATTTTAATGTTTTTGTTTACTTTTTCTTTTTAACAGGTTGGAGTGGCCACAGTGACCAAGGAGAACCGAGAAGTACGCAATTTTAAAGTGGGCGATCCCACAGCCAGCATTAATGTGTCCATTTGGGATGAACCGGGCAAGTTGATAGCGCCAGGTGACATCGTAAGGCTGACGAAGGGCTATGCGTCCATTTGGCGGCACTGCCTCACATTGTATTCAGGCAAGAATGGTGAGGTCTTTAAAATAGGTGAATTTTGTATGATATTCAATGAGGCGCTTAACATGAGCGAACCCAAACGCACCGATCCTCAAGCGACAGCACCACAAGCAGGGATGGTGGCCGTTCAGACTCCTGTGGCGACGCCAGTGGGAGTAGTTGCCGGGGCAGTGCAACCACCTGTAAACCCAACGATCGCCGTTGTGACGCCCACCATAGTAAAGCAAACCGGACGTGGCGGTCGCGCAGGAGCAGCTCGTTCAGGAGCAATGAAAGGGGATCGCCGATAAACTAAAAAAACTTCATAGCTTCAAGTGGTAATAGTTTAAGAATTGAAAATTGTATTAAATTATGTGAAAGATTTTATTGCGAATTGTAGACGGAGAAAAACTGGTTTAACATCTTTAGGGACGAGATTGACATACAAACATTGATAATAAGAATCATAATAATATGAAAAAAGACAACTAAAGATGTTATTCATGTGTGTTTGTGTGTGCGTGTGTGTTTTATGTGTATGTGTGGAATTAGCTTAAGCTACAGCTGGACACAAAGCTTATTTCTTCTTCTTCTCATAGTTGGCCTGCACAGCTTTCAGCAGCCAGCCAACCTCCTCAACGGTCTTGATCTGATAGTTGGCATAGGTCTTCAACGTGGGCAGCTCCGAAACGCGGAAGGTCTTGCCAATGCCATGCAGCACCTTGATGGCATCCTCATCGGTGGTATCGTCGCCCACATAGATGATTTTCAGGTTCTTGGCCCAATCGGCATCGAAGTGCTTTTCCAGAATCATCTTGGCGCCCTCTCCTACAATAAAAAAAAACAAATTTTTGTTAGTATAAGTTATAAAATTAGTAATTGAAATTGTAGGTCTTTAAATAGGCAAGGATTTTTAGATCTTTATAAATTGGTTTAGATTTCTATATTATCATAAAATTAATTGATATTTGCAACAGAGGTGATTAAAGATTTAAAGTCCATTTAGCTTCCAATTTTAACTATATATTTAATAATGTTTAAATGTTAGTTGATTTTTTTCATTAATTTGAAACTATTATTTTGTTTTTGATTTTTATTATTTACAATATACATTTTGCAATGCTGTTTGGCAATTTTGGCATATTTATGGCATTGTTTTTTCGATGAAACACATGCTGGAGAATTAGATCTCCAGCCGATAAACAAGTCGTTCCCCAATATTTTGAATCGCTCACGGTCTATATATAAAAGTGGGACTGCCACAGAAAGGGGCACAGATTTATCCACATCGATGTATATATCTAGCTATATCTATATGTATGTAAGTGTGTATCTTCTTGACGTTATTTTTAGTAAGCTGCGTGGGCGTGGAGCGAGCAAATTGTGTTTGGCCTGTGGCCCGTCAAGTAAATTGTGCGCAAGCCACAATTTCAAATCATTCAACTTGCCACAGACCGTCACTATACTTATAGATATGTATACACATAGTATATTTTCATTATATATTATCATATACATACATACCTATGTATATATATGTTTGTAATATATAGATTGTATGATTTCTAAAGAGTCTGCGTTTTGATTATTTTAATTATGCTGGCTTTTGTTTTTTTGTTGTTTGTTGTTTATTTTGACCGCTATTAACGCTACATTTTTGTTTAATTGATGACGCATTAGACATCCCGTCTCGCTTGCCCTGTTTTGTCCGACCCGCCTAGTTCCCCAAAAACTTAAGTATTGCATTTTCTTTTCAGACGGCACCAACAATTCCAATTCTTCTCTCCTTTGTTGCCATTTCAAATGCGCTTGGCAGCTTTTCATTTTTCATGAAATAAAAAAAAAATTATAAGAAATACCGCCTGATCTGATTTTTCTACACACGCCACGGAAAAGTGTGTTTTCTTTTCTTATTTTCTTTTTTTCATTTTGCTATCTTCAAATTTAAAATTTTCTTCTTTTTGTGCTCTGTGCAATATTTTTCCACTAAGAATTTATTGCTCCGGCACAGGCGGGCACAATCATAATTAATTTTTATTTGCCAGCCGTAAATATTTTTTGTCTTTTGAATTATGCACATTTGTCGCGGCTCATTGGAAATGTCGCCTATTCACCCCCGAGATTTGTGGATAATTTTGGAAGACTTTGTCGGGGACTGCATTCCATTTCAAATATGGAATATCATCACCAGGCGATTGTGTGATCATGTGTTGTATAGAATTTTGGCATCCAAATGGGATACTACAATATATGATGTGATCGAATGTATATATACACCTTGTTTGATGCCATTTTGAGCCCATTCAAAAAACTATAAAAAAGTATATTTTCTAGCCAAGTCTAATAGTTAGTCAACTATTTATGTCGGCATTAATTGGCATATGTTTTTGAAGCATCGCATCATTAATACAAACATTTTTCGCATTAGCTGCGCTTAGTTTAAGTTCTTTAAAATTGCTAAATAGCCTCGTTGTTATTACGTTATGTATCCGCTAAATAGATTGTTATTTCTAGCTTAAAACTTGTATCGCAATCGATTTATAAACATAGAATATTTTCCATATTTTTAATAATTATTCTCAAATCTATCGAAAATGAAGAAAACTATGTAGATATAGATAATTTCTTTAACTTAACAATATGAGTGAAGTTAAGATTAGGTCAGGCAAGCTGCGGTTGAACTGCTTAGTAAAAAGCACTGCTTGCTTTCTTATAATTGAGTCGCAAGCAGTTCACAACTAGGACTGTTTTTCTTGGTTTCTTTCTAAGAATTTAAAATATCCTCAGTACGATTTCAGTACAATCGCAAATAAGCCAAAATTAAATATTTTCGAAATGAAAGCGAAATTTTCACTGAGAAATTACAGAGCTTTGTTCATTTATCATTCCGCTAAGTGAATATTTCATTCGACTAGCCCAGATGGATACATATATGTAGATATAGTTTATACAGCCCCATAGTGGGGTGTATACGTATGTTAGACAATTCAGGAGGTGGCGCGCTTTTGACATCAGTTTGCTCTCTGCTTGTTTGTCAAAAGGGGCGCCGACAAAAAAAAAAGAAAAACAAAAAAATGTATGAAAGTGGAAAACATTTTTGAACGCTGACTGCGACGACATAAATTTGTGAGACAATTTTTAGTGATATTTTCATTTTGTATTTTGTGAAACGCCCACATTCCACCTCTGGGCTTTTGCACCCGTACGCTATAGAAAATACAACTTCTAGCAATAATTAAATCATCGAAGCGTCGTGTCGTTCAAAATCGAATTGTTTCGAACAGGTGCCGACGACAGACACCCAAAATGAGCGGCAACAGTTGGCCAAAAATCGAATACCAATTTATATATCGAATTTATATATAATATATATGTAGATAATGTAGATTGAAAATATTGTTCGCCCGTTTTAACTCACCTTTGTCCCAGTTGACGCGTGGCTTGCCCTCCAGAGCATAGGGTGTCTCGATCAACTGGAAGCCATGAGCCTGAATCAGACCCTTGGCCTCAGCAATCAGCTTGGCCTTCAGCTTATCGGTAACACCCTTATAGTGATAGGTGACCGAAATTTTCTTATCCTCCACCCAGGCACCGGAGCAAACGACCTGCGATTGAAATGACTCTAAATATCAAATAATTCTGGATACAATTGACTTTTGCACTTACCTTCTCCTTGAGCTCGGCAACGAGCTTGTTGTGCTTCTCGAGCAGCTCTTCGGGCATTTCGATCTTGAACTTCTTGCCCGAGGGATACTCCACTTCCAGACCATGGTTGCCAGCGTAGGTCACATTGGGGAATTTCAAGTGGTTCTTGATTTCGACCAGCTCGCGTCCGGAGAAGACAACCATAAAGATTTTCTCGTTGGCAGCCAATTTCTTAATGTTGATCTCAGTGTCCTTGGGCATGACCGAGAGCTCCTCGGTCAGAGGGGCGAGTGTGCCATCATAATCCAGCAACAGGACCACTTGATCCTTGTCTGCTGTGATGAAACTGATCACAGGACATTTGGCTCGTTAAATAATGAGGTAGACGAATAAAAGTTTCCACCATACGCTTACCCATCAAGAGCCTTGACGAAATCCTCCTCCTTCTTCAAGAGCGGTGCCTTCTTCTGCTCAGCCATATTTGATATGAACTAGAGTACACTACTAAAAAGATGTTGTATCTACCGGAAACTGTGCGACGTGCTGGACGTACCTCGACCGACTTAATACTAATGCCCAAGGTGCGCCAGTGAAAGCCCCATGGTGAGGCTGCTAAGTATATGCAAGAAGCATCCATCGCAAATTACACACTCTCTCACTCGCACTGAGAGAGTGCTCTGTGCCGAGAGTGTGGCAACTCTGGTCGTTGGCCAAGTAATAGCGCACGTTATTTATGAGCTATATGCGCATAAAAAAGCACATACCATAATGGATCTTAAAATACATACACATGTATATCCAAATGCCAGTGTGTGGGTATATATAGCGTCGGTTCGACATCTATATAACGAATGTTATATATATATATGTATATTGAATAGACATTGGCTCATAAATACAGTGGTTGCCAGCCGTTGAGGTCGTTTCACGTTTTGGACTCATCTCCGCCGTGTTGACACACTTCTTCTAGGCAATATGAATAATTCGAATAGACGAATATACTACTGTTATACTCATATATTCACTTATTATTTTGTGCCTCTGGCTATTTATTTTGACTCGCTTAGACAGCTGCCCGACAGGGCTTTCATTCATTCATTGATCGAGTGCTCGGTCAACGTTTTATGATCATTTACACAACCGCAGGCACTTCCTTTGTATTGTACTATTTATTTTGTTTGTTTTGGCAGCTCTGGCACAGTGAAGCCCATGCATGAGTGACACACACTCGATAGATGAAATGCAGATACAGAATGTGCTGTAATTGAGTAGCTAAATTCAATGGGAGATATTTAGTATGCCTTAAGTGGAAGCTTAGGCAGGCAGGGCAAATAAAACTATATAAGGAATATATATAAGTAAATTAAAGAAAAGGACAGCTACAAGATTTTTTTTTATATGTTAATACTTTCATAAATTTATTTTAGTTTCCTCCGTAATTTTACTGTCAAGAAATGCGCACAAAATTTTGATATTACATTATCTAAAATATTATGCTCTGTAACTTTTCATTTCAAGAAGTGCTGAGCTACATTACTAGCTGAAATGTAGAATTTTCTTTGAGAAATGCAGAATTAATAACATTATTTTGATCAAGTAATTGCTATCAAATTTTTACTTTACAAAATTTGTTTGATTTGAATTATTCGGGGTATTATAAAATGATTGCTTTATTAAGATCCCCAAGTTAACTATATCTAATATTCACTCTTGGCTCTGGTACAATGTAAAATTCAATAAAAGATTTACATTTTAGCATAAACATTTTCATTGTGTATAAAAAACATGTTCTATAAAGTGTACAACTAAATTTATAGTTTCTCAATTGTTTGTAAATAAAGCTAACAACATTAAAAATATGCTTTAAATTACGAATAAATTCACTAAATTAACACTTAATTATTGTGGCATTTCTAGGCATAGATGCGGGCTATCCATTGCAGCAGATCGGTCATCACATCCTGTTTGGGCAGGCGGAAGTCTGCAAAGGTCTGGATCTGAGCATCGGCTGCAATGCGGAATGATCTGCCCAAGCCCTTGAGCACCTGCAGCAAAAGGATAATCGTGATTAAAAGAACATTAGTTGGCAGTTAATTGTGACTTACTCGCATGGCATCTTCATCGGTTGTATCATCGCCGGCAAACACAACCAGCACCTGCTCTGCCCAATCGTCGCCAAACTTGCTCTTGAGTATGTAAAGCGCTGCCTCGCCCTTGTTCCAGTTCACTGGTGGCTTTGCCTCAATGGCCTCATGCGCTTGGTTCGCCCGGAAGCCATAACGTTGACATATTTCCGTTGCCAGCCTCTTCTGCTCATCCTTGAGCTCCACAGGCGTATCGCGATAATGGTAAGTGAGTGACACTCGCTTATCCTCCACCCAGGCGCCATTTCTTTCCACCTTCCGCTTTAGCTCTTCTACCATGGCTGTGTAGTTCTTCTTGATGTCTGCGGGCAACTCGTAATCATGGCGAGAACCATCGGGATACTCGATTTCCAGCCCATGATTGCCGGCGTAGGTGACGCCATCGATGTTGACATGCGCCTGCACATCCTTGAGAGCACGTCCCGATATCACAGCCAGAAAGATTTGCGGATGCTTGGCCAGCTTGTGGAGTGTGGCCTCCAGTTCGACGGGCATTTTTGTCTTGCTGGGATTGGATGCAATGGGCGCCAAGGTGCCATCATAGTCCAGCAGTATGGCCAGCTTGGAGTGTGTATTCAGGTAGCTGCAAGAAAGACAGAGAAATGTTACATTTTTGTATTTTTATGTCCGGTATTATTGTGTAAAAGGGTATATTGATTTATGGTAAGTGTAAGTGCGGCCTTTTTTGTATACTTTTATACAGCTAGACTTGGTAAACTAGTCCGTCTGTCTGAGACAATTGAAGTTTGAGGCAGCAAATTGCGGGAGTATGACTCTATCCAAAATAGGTTTTGATATAGCCATTATTCCAAATTTCCTTTATATAAATTGCTTGGTAATTTTTCACTTTGTTTTGCATATACTATATAAATTTCTCAAGGTTTATGTGGCAACAGGGTATCTCGCCGTTGAGCACAGTCTACTTTCTTTCATTTCACTTGCTCTCTCTCTCTCTTTTCCTAATCCGTCTTATCAGCATTACGTATATTACATGACTTCCCCTCGTTCGCAAGGTCACAGTGATAGAGATAATGACAAAGATGATTATGACAATGATTCAATCAATCCGCACTCACCCTGGCAGGTTCTCTTCAAACTCCTCCAGGCGACTGATGACAGGTGCAACTTGTTTCTCTGGCATTGTCTCGGCTGTAGTGCAGATCCTTGTGAAGCAGATGAAGCTCAATATGAGTTGAATTACTGGATGACGCACTGAAATCGATCAATATTCTAGATTAGATTTAGCTAAATGTTGTTTTCTCGTCGAGAGCTCAAGCGGAACTGTGAGTCGTGGGCATAGAGAGGTTTACTTTTAAAATCACCGGGTTAGCTCGGCTTGAGCTGATAAGAAAACTCTCGCTGTTCAGCTAATCTCTACAAGTTTGCCTAAGATATGGACTCTCTTTCGCACTCTGTGCCTCTCTCATTAATTGCAATTATCAGATATCTTTACCTGTTCGTTGAGGGCTCTACTTGTTAACTGTTGTCTACTTTCGCTGCTGACATGACTTTTTATAACATGTCGCCATTTTGCCAATTGAATGAGTTTTCACTTGTTTTTTGTTTTATGGGAGGGAAACAAAGGCGGCCATTACTCATCCCCATCATCGTACGCAATGCATTGGCACGCGACGACTTCGTGCCTGTTGCATGCAGCATTGGGGCATTGCGCCCGTACCTCAAGTTCATTTCAATAAACAAAGTAGACGTCGTCTCAAAGTCCCTTCGAGGTTAATTACTCTCGTAACTTTCCATATTTCCTCTTCATAGCACTAATCCCATTGACTTATACACATAATCCCTAGCGGGGGTGCCTAACCTCCTCCTTCTGTCCCTGGTTTGTTTTCGTCATTCTCACAAATATTTGTTACGTGCCTCGAATCTGTGAGATTAGACAGACGCCTTCTAAATATTGGCACAGCTTGCAGCCAGCTCAATCTGTGCTGCCCGTTGTGTTTCACATGATTTAGACTACAGGGTAGCTACGTTGTAAGAGGCTATTGATGGAATACGGAATACTTGTGAAAAATTTCCAATTTATGGGCATAGAAAGAAGAGATTTTAATCATATTTCAAATTTCCATTACTTGAAATAATTTTCTGCTGTTTTCTAAAATGAGAGTTAAACCATTTGCCTCCTATTGATGCATTTAAATAAATTTAAAATAAAGTAAAAAATGTTTTTGTATTATATTTTTCCATAAAGATTTACTTAATATCTGTATATATATATATATTTAGAATTATATGAGAGATCTCTTGCGTGTACTAAAAACTTAACAATTCCTGCTGCTTTTAATACAAATTTTTATTAACTATTTTTTACTATTTACAATTTAATAAATAATACAAATGTCATCAGCGCTTTTTAATTAGATGATTTATTTCACTATAATATTTGTACATATTATATACATAATATGCTGAGAAATTGTTTGCCTATATAACTTTTCATTACTTTTCAGATATGCATACATAGATGAATTCATAAATTGCCTGTGTCTAATTTAAATCATTATATTCATTTTGGAATGCAATTGCTGTTTAAAGTGATAAGTTGATATGCTCAAATTTAGAGAAATTAGTTGATGTTCGATTCAAAACTGCATTTACCATTAACACTGATTTTTAGAGTGCATGATTTTGGTCTGTGAATCATGTCGGGATGACTGTCTGCTCGAATCCATTAGGAGCATGCCATAGGCGCATGCTCATGCTCACACAATCCCCCAGATCCGGACCCAGAGCCAGACTGGCCCTGAACTAGACCCAGGCCTTAGCAGACTATTGGCCAAACTGTTTACTCACGATATTTGTCAGCATATGTGATAGAAAGAGCGGGAAGAGACATCGGTAGTGCCTATCTAAGGTAAACAAACTGCTCTTCATAGCAGCATACATACTTGTAGTTACTATATTATCGGTCTGTCCCATTTAGCATTACCCTAATTAAGGCCTAAACAACTAATCGAGTGCCTGTTTAGCTCACAGTGGGATATTTCGCGACCGAAAATCTCTGCGTGTTAATTAAATTCAGAAAACACGCGACTTTCAGGCAGTAAACAAGTGTCTGGACAACTAATATCCAGCCAGCCAGACAATAATTAAACATTGGAATGAACTGAAGTTTGAAAAAAGGTCATTAACGAGGTTGCGATCTTTAATTAATTTAACCAGAATGAGATATTCATTGATCAATGTTAATTGGCAAGCTCTATGGCAGATAGTTTAGCGTTTTGCACTCACTTTTGACCTAATTGAAGAAATTAGTTGTCACTTTTATTGCAATTTATTGACGATTTTCAAATTAACAACGTAATTTCGGTCTTGGCAAAATGAATTTGTAAACAATTTCTAAACGATCGCAAACACTAAGAAAGCTTTACTCTCAAAGCTTTTTTTTGCAAGAGCATTTATTCTGAAATTATATAAATAAACATGTAGAGAGTAGGTCAGAGAGCGAGTGTCTTAATGTTCAGCTAATTTGGTTGAATTAGGAACTTTAGCTGGCAAAAAGCAATCTGTAGAATATATGAGAGTATGATAAATAAAACAAGAAAATACTAGTTATTTTTATTTTATTTTTAAGATACTATAAGTATAATAAAATTACTAAAGGGTTCTACTTGCTTAAAAAGAATCCTCTGCCTATCTTATTAATATTTAGATAAGTATAATCTTTTTCGCTAAAGGTGATAAAATATTATATAGAATTAATGAAGGTTCTTACCTTGATAATCTTTGTATTTATCAACCTCTTATTAACTATAAATAATTAACAAATAAACCTTTGGTTTATTTTAAGCTATTTGTTAACCTTGATTGTGTGGCCAATAAATAGAAAAGTATATATTTATGAGGAAAACTTTGTGCAAAGTTTTTTTAATTGATTTAAGTTCTTAACTCAACACTTGCAAGACACTCCTCATTCACCCAAGCACTTCTTAGGTCCTTGGCAGCCTGTTTGTGGTAAACTTTGACCTTGACTTTGATGTGAATGTATCCAATTTAATAAGTGTCTTCACTAAGGAAACAGTTACACGATTAATAAATTATTGTTTTATCACATTGGCCGACAGTTTCAACATCCACAGCTGAGACGTTGCCTTGGCAGTTTAGTTTTGACAAATTAGTTAGAGCTCCCAACCTTAGAACAACAAATAAACAAAGCAGATGATAAGTTGTTCAATTGTGGAGGGGTTGGGGAATTTAGTGGGGGTGTTGAACACCTTTTGGCTGCTGTTGATGCGTAAACAACGTGAATGCAAAGTGACAGCAGCTATGACGACGATAGAATTTGACCTGCGAGGGTTAAAGTTAAAGAAGCAAAAGGTAAGGACACTGACGCAGGCGAACATCAATTGGTTTTCACGTGTAAGAGGGTTAAGTGGGGGTACAACGTTGCCTCAGGCAGTCAAGCGTAATGAATGCACACACAAACAAATACACTAGCACACACACACTCGCCCTCTTACACTGCCTTCGAAAATGAATGCTCATCCTGCGCCTGAGGTGGTGGCATTCTAACCTGTTGCCAATTGAGACTCCGCTGCCTGGGTTTTTGTCTAAAGCAATTAGTGACCAGGATCTAACCCAAACAGTAACCAATACGGACATTTGCCAATTATACGACTAAATAATACACTTCAGTAAAATATGCTGATGAAGTTTAGATGTAGTTTTGATTTAATAAAATTAAAAATAATTGAGTACATTGGGTAATATTAATTTGTTGCTATGAATATAAATTAATATGGCTAAAAAAAATTAAAAAAATAAATATTTTCAAATTGTTCATTTTCAAATAAATATGTATATTATTTAGATTTAATTTTCTATTTCCTTAATTTGGTTAATGTCATAATTACGTATAAATTACATATTTAAATTTTGTAGTGTACAGACAACACATTCTAAACACATTAGTCCATATGTCAGTCCGGAATCATGCTGCCGTCAATTTAGATATTTGTATCTTTATGGTAATTAAGGTCGTAGGTTGCTTAACACCCTCTTTCTCCAATTGCAAATATACATAACCACACACGTACTTAATTCTACACACACAACACATGTGTCCTATGGTCGATTCGTGGAACGGCCTTCCCCAAACCGATGTCAACAGGTTGCCTTTCGACCATATGCCCGCATAAATATGCTCAAGTGTGAGTGTTTACATGAAATGTGCGCGTGAGTGTGATTATGCACGGGCATGTAATTGTGTGGGTGTCGCACTGTGCCGGGTTTAACATTAGTCGGGCGCCCAGAAAATAAATATCAAACACATGTAGCCTACAGAAAGTAATGAAGGTCAAGCAAAAAAATGTATAGGCGGCATTCGAGCATGTATGTAAATATACTTGTACTATGTAATTTCACTTATTTATTTTCTTTATACTCGACTTTACTTTTTCAGTGCTGTTAAAAGTTATGGTGATGTTAAGCTCTCAGGTAGCTTAACATGCTGTTAAAGCTCATAGACAGCTTAACAGACGGATAGGCTAACAAAGATGCTGTCTGTTTAGCCGGCATTTAGCCGAAAAAGGCTAAGACAAAAAGCAGATATTATTAAATTTTATGAGCAATATGATAAAAATGTTTTTTCTAATAATCATATGAGTGCAATAATATGTGCAAGTACATGTGTTAAATTAAAAAATAGCTAGCAAAGAATTGAATGCAGAAATTATTCCGAAATGAGCTTTGCACGAACATGTGAGTGCGTTTGCTTGTTTGAAGCTAACTGTTGCTGCCTTTGCCGGTATCACTGGTGCTGTTGTTGTCGCTGCCGGCGTTTGGTTTGCTTGATTTGTTTTGGTTGCTTTTGCTCTTTTCTGTTGTTTATTCGCGTGTTTGTAAGCCAGCGCAACGGACGCGTCGACGCTTGCAAAAAGTGTTCGTGTTTGTGCCTGTCGCCTGTCTCTGGCTCTGTTGCTGTTGCTGGCGGTGTTTGATGTGTTGTGGGCGTGTTGTACACTTCCGCGTCGATCTCTTTTGCATTTTACAACTGCACTTAGGGCGTGCGGTGGGGGAGTGTAGAGCATCCTCGTATGCCCCCACTGCAATTGCAGACTCGCGTTCACTTTTTGTCGCACTCTCTCTCGTTCTCGCTTGTGTTAATAACGTCGCGCAGTCGCCGAGCGCCCAATCTTTTCTGTTTTTTTTTGTTTTTATACCCGTCTACCCAAAGGGTAGGCCGTCTGTCCGTCCGTATGAACACCTAGATCTCAGAGACTATAAGAGATAAAGCAAAAAATTTTTTGGACAGTGTGTCTTATTGCACGCAGATCACGTTTATTTTAGATTTTTGCCACGCCCCCTTCCGCCCCCATAAATCGAATAAAAGCGAATCAATTTTGGTACGCACAATACTAATCACCATCTTAATGATATCTGCAAATATGGTTACAATCGGATAAAAAACACAGAAGTTATTAAGAAATTACTTTTATAAGGCGTAATCACGTGCAGCTGCACCTAGTTAGTTGCTATGTCACTCCGTGACATAATAATAGTGTTCAATAAACCAACTAAAGTGCCGTCAAGCTAATATTTTCTAACAAAGAAAATTTTGGTATATTATTTTTGGTATATTTTTAGTATATTTTTCAGTATATTTTTGAAAAAATATAATATTTCGATTTAAATATTGGGTGGCGGGTATCTCACAGTCGAGCAAACTCGACAGTAGCTTTCTTTCTTGTTGTTTTTGTTTTTGTTGCTGCTGCTACTGTTATTGTTATCCACGGTGTGTTGGGGATTTTCATTATTGTTCATTATTGTTCGCATCGGCATTAACATCGGCATCGGCTGTGCATCATGTAAAAGCATAATTGCCGCCCGCCTTTGGCTTAATGTGTGACAGGAACTTAGCCGCAATGGTTCCTCATTCAAAAACCAAAGCTAATATAAACCAAATTGTATATCACTCGAAAATAAAGGAAATACCATTTATTTCAATTTCCAAGTGTAAATAAATCATTTCCTGACGCAGGCGAACATCAATTGGTTTTCACGTGTAAGAGAGTTAAGTGGGGTACAACGTTGCCTCAGGCAGTCAAGCGTAATTAATGCACACACAAACAAACGCTGCTAGCAAGCAGACCAATGGGGTCTCGCCTACAACATCGCTAGGAAGAAACTGAAAGTCGCTGGAGGGGTAACTTCATAGGACTCTGGCTAGCATCGTGTCGGAGCTATTCCCAACACAGGACACGTTATGGCAACCCGCGCCAGAATCCCCTGCCTCCGACTTTAATTGTGTCACAATATGCCAAGTCGATGAAGCAGCAAAGAGGATCAAGCCGAGCAAAGCTCCTGGCCTCGATGGTATTCCGGGAGTAGTTGTTAAATCAGCTCCTACCGCAAGACCTGAGATCTTCAAGGACACTTCTCAACAGGGTCTTCTGGACGGAGTCTTCCCCAAACGTTGGAAACGGATGGAGTTAGTCCTTCTACCGAAAAGCAAGGGGAGCAGGCAGCTATCGCCCCATACTGAAGACCACGATTAGTTAAGTGCCCTCAATAATAAGACTATTATTTATGTGTACTTTATGTTGATAAATTGTATTATTTTATATTTTATGTTTTCTTATTGCAACACCATTTACCACGAGCTATACACAGCAGAGACCAAAACGCAAGAGAGAGAAGCGAGCCTCTTACCGGAAGGCGATAATAATAGTGTGGCCAAAAACGATATATGTACGTATATCTAAAATAATAATAAGTAAAGAGTAAGAAAGATGTGGCACGCTGCATAGCAATGCACGAAGAGAGGGAATGCGACCTGGTATCACATCCTTCTCACTGAGCGCGACAAGTACACATGAGCGAACGGAGGTTTTTGTATAGTACGTAGGCCTAACCCGGCTTGGAGGGTTATGAATCGTGCATGCCATCTGCGGACCATAGATGGTAGCTTTCGAAGATTTCATTTTCCTGCTGTATAACTAATAAAAAAAAAAAAAAAACTGGCACACACACACTCGCATGCTTACACTGCCTTCAAAAATGAATGCTCATCCGATGCCTGAGGTGGCGGCATTCTAACCTGTTGCCAATTGAGACTCAGCTGCATGGGTTTTTGTCTAAAGCAATTAGTGACCAGGATCTAACCTAAACAGTAACCAAAACGGACATTTTCCAATTATACGACATAATAATACACTTTACTATAATATGCTGATGAGGTTTAGATGTAGCTTTTATTTAAATAAATTTAAAATAATTGAATACATTAGGTAATATAAATTTGTTGCTATGAATATAAATTAATATGGCTAAAAAATTAAAAAAAAAATATATATTTTCAAATTGTTCTTTATCAAATAAATATATTATTTAGATTAAATTTTCTAATTCCTTAATTTTGTGAATGTCATAATTACGTATAAAATACATATTTAAATTTTGTAGTATTTAAAACAAAAAAAATTAATTAATACATATATGTATGTCAATCCGGAATCATGCTGCCGTCCGTTTAGATATTTGTATCTTTATGGTAATTAAGGTCGTAGATTGCTTAACACCCTCTTTCTCCAATTGCAAATATACATAACCACACACGTACTTAATTCTACACACACTTAAGCAAACAACACGAGTGCGCTTCCTCACATGTGTCCTATGGTCGAATCGTGGAACGGCCTTCCCCAAACCGATGACAACAGGTTGCCTTTCGACCATATGCCCGCATAAATATGCACAAGTGTGAGTGTTTACTTGAAATGTGCGCGTGCGTGTGATTATGCACGGGCATGTAATTGTGTGGGTGTCGCACTGTGCCGGGTTTAACATTAGTCGGGCGCCCAGAAAATAAATATCAAACACATGTAGCCTACAGAAAGTGATGAAGGTCAAGCAAAAAAATGTATAGGCGGCATTCGAGCATGTATGTAAATATACTTGTTCTACGTAATTTCACTTATTTATTACTATATTCTATAATTTATTTTCTTTGTACTCGACTTTACTTTTTCTCTTTTTTAAAAAAACCGTTTGTGAGCAACCAGTGCTGTTAAAAGTTATGGTGATGTTAAGCTCTCAGGTAGCTTATCATGCTGTTAAAGCTCATAGAAAGCTTAACAGACTGTTAGGCACAAAAAGATGCTGTCTGTTTAGCCGGCATTTAGCCGAAAAAGGCTAAGAGCAGATATTATTAATATTTATAAGCATACGATAACAATGTTTTTTCTAATAATCATATGAGTGCAATAATATGTGCAAGTACATGTGTTAAATTAAAAAATAGCTAGCAAATTATTGAATGCGGAAATTATACCGAAATGAGCTTTGCACGAACATGTGAGTGCGTTTGCTTGTTTGAAGCTAACTGTTGCTGCCTTTGCCGCTATCACTGGTGCTGTTGTTGTCGCTGCCGGCGTTTGGTTTGCTTGATTTGTTTTTGTTGCTTTCGTCTGTTTTTTAGCCCAGCGCAACGGAAGCGTCGACGCTTGCCGCCAAACTCGAATTGCAAAAAGTGTTCGTGTTTGTCCCTGTCGCCTGTCTCTGTCTCTGTTGCTGTCGCTGTATATGCGTTGTGGGCGTGTGGTGCACTTCCGCATCGAACTCTTTTGCATTTTACAAATGCGCTTAGGGCGTGGGGTGGGGGAGAGTAGAGCATCCTCGTATGCTCCCACTGCAATTGCAGACTCGCGTTCACTTATTGTCGCACCCTTTCTCGTTCTCGCTTGTGTTAATAACGTTGCGCAGTCGCCGAGCGCGCATTCGTTTCTGTTTTCTTTTTGTTTTTGTTGGGGATTTTCATTATTGTTCTGCAATGCCCCCTGGCCACGTCCCAATAAACATGCATCGGCATTGACATCGGCATTGGCTGTGCATCATATAAAAGCATAATTGCCGCCCGCCTTTGGCTTAATGTGTGACAGGAACTTAGCCGCAATGGTTCCTCATTCAAAAACCAAAGCTAATATAAACCAAATTGTATATCACTTGAAAATAAAGGAAACACCATTTATTTCAATTTCCAAGTGTAAATAAATCATTTCCCGCTGCAGTCAAACGGTGCGTATACTAAATTACCTTGATAATGAATGTTTGCATAAAACTAAATTCACAAATTCACAAATTTATATTTTATATTTATTTTTTATTTTATTTTAAAAACAAAAGTACAATTTTAAAATTATTTGATGCGGTTTTAGAATTAAATTTATAAACAATTTAAACAGCACAGTGGCGTCGCTAAGGACTGCGAAATTTAAAACTTGTGTCTAAATTTTAAATATATGAACTGTGCCCTTTTTGACACGCCCCACAGTGGTTGGGCTTGTATGGCCAAAAATACTTCTAGTGGAGATAAAAATCTAAAATTTTTTCCGAAATTCTATAAAAATATAATAAATAAAAAAAACTAATAAAATCTTTCGTATTCCAAAAACTCTTTAAGTTACACCTCCTGCTAAAAATTATAAAAATTTTAAAAATACCAATTTTGTTTGTAATTTTATTACGTTTTTAGAATATTATTTATTTAAAACAGACTTCTTATTGGGTGGTAACTTTCGTTGTCCTGTTATAAAAGAATCCGATGAAAGAAGTAGACGATTGATGAGGTCTTCATTTGTCGCTACTCGAGAAATTTTCCATGTATGCTGCAGACGATAATTTTTTATGTCCTTATTTTTTGATTCGGCAGCTTCCTCCGACAATTCTCCAATCAACACAAGATGGTCCATGAATTAAAATTTTATGAGCGGTAGCCGGAAGGTAATACCGTGAATATGTATTTGTGAGATCAATGGCTAGTTGAGTGCAAATGTCTTAAATTTGCCAATATTGATTTTATATCCTGAACAGAGTGCTTGCAATATTGTTGGTCATCGTTCAATAAGGTCTTTATCTAGGCCTCTTATTTCTGAAAACAAGCAAGGATTATTGAAAAAATGGCTGGCAGTGTTGCCATCATTCGATGTTCCACATTCATTAATCTTCGGCTTATCAACGATCAAGCCCATTTTTAAACGAAATTCTGTTTGTATTTTTCTTTTTCTTTCAATGACTTTATTCTTTTCCTTCAACGCTTCGAACTTCCTAGACTTGTACATCAATTCTGTATGACAAATGAATAAAATATTCGAAAAATCGTATTTATGCGTGAAGTGGAGACAATCCGAATTTAAATCGATCCTCATTAGCTGCCTGTTCTAAACTTTTCTCAATATTGTTTATCTCTGTGGGCTTCGCGTTGCATATATAGCATTTTGAGGATGATGTTTGCGTTAAAGCATTACAAATTTTGCCATCAACCATAGTAAGTTGCAAAATATGCTGAACATATATGGTTTTATCACCAAGAGTTATCTTTGTCGGAACAAGATTCTTAATTTTATCTTGAAAGTATTTTTCCTCCTTGATACTCAATTCAGTGGATTCCTAAATTGAAATCGCACAGGTCGGTAGGTTTTTCCATATGATTTTTGAAGCATCTTCAGTTGCAAATAAGGCAAGTGGAAACAAGTTACAAACAAGTGGCTGTCTTCCAAATTTTTATTCTCTTTATTATTTTTGGTTTCGTTTGCAGTCAAGCCAAAATACTTCAATTCTCTTGCAGCAGTAACAATCTCTTTTTTCTAATTGGTCCACATATTCAGCTCCCAGTATGTAGTCATCAGTCTTAATTTTCAATTTCATAAATTGGATAATATTCTGAATTTTGACTGGATTTGACTCTGTCTCGGAACACCACTTTTTATATATAAAAATGCGGCTAAATTCACATTCGTAAGATGATCCTATAAAATAAACAAAGAATAATATAAATGTAAATTATAAATACATAACTTAAAAAAATAATTTTAACAAATTAACTGAAAGGAAAATCACAAAACAACACATCAAAAAAACAAAGATGAAAACAAAAACGAAGACGAAGGCGACGACAAGAATACACACCACAAAGGCACACTTACACAAGCGAAAAAATGCTCGAAAACTAGCAACTGAAATTTATACTAAATAATCTGTAAATATCGTTTAATATTTTAATATAAGTTTGATCATTAACTTTTATTAACTTCACAACTAAGTCTAAGTGAACTTTTAATTTACATATACATTTTTCGTAATATTGGACACACTTTACATTAATTCTTAAAAATAACCAAAACATGCTGAGTACATGAATATAATTAAAAATAATAGTTAATGCCTTTCTTTAAAATATTAAAGACTTCCATTGTTCACTTAATCTTCTTTAAATTTGTTTTTAATTTTTTCGCTTGAGAGCTGCTCACAGTGCAACGCACTTAAAACCAATAAAGGTTTGTTGCTCTATGTTAAAGAGTTATTCTTGAAGAGGATAGCTGGAGCAAATCATAAATGAAGGCAGATTACAAGAGTTTGGGGTATTACGAGACAGTGTTGGCACATTATTAGCTATCATTTTAACTTTTTTTTTAATTTTTGTCATATGGGAGCGACCACCGTGCGCCTCTGCCTGGTCGCAGCTTGTTTATGTACTAACACACCCCAATGACCTCGAGGCGGCAACATAATCCAACTAAATATGTTTTTGCCCTTTCCACATCTTTATTTGTTTATGCGCCTTATTAGCAACGAAGCGGTATTTAACTTGTCAGCAACTGTTTACAACATTATAATTGATGCAGCTGATTTCCCTTTCAACTTTCGAATATAATTAAAAATGTCTATAACAATTTTGTAACGAAAAGTTGCAAAATAAATAAATATAAATAAAATTTGTATTGTGTGTAACAAAAGAGAAATAAAAATAAACGATTTTCATTACATACAAATTTTTATTATTTATTGAAGTGTGTATTATTTCGTCATCATTTAAATAGGGTTTCAAAATTGTTGGCTTAATTAATTTGCAAATTAGTTAGCTATAATGCCTTTTACATATAACAAACTCAATTAATTAAGTGACTAAAAGTCGAGCACACCCGCTTGCAACATTGTGTCATTCACTCATGAACCGCGTTGTTAATAATTTTAATTAACATTAGATAGTTTTGTGTATTTCCGACATGATGACTTTGAGAAATATACAAGAGAGAAAGAAATACAAAATAAAATACAATACAACATTTTTGATGTGAGCGATGCGCATTGCGTTGAGCGATTTGATTTGTTTGATTAGTTGCAAATACATTTTAAATTTACCCACAAGGTCAGCGAAATAAGTAAAAGTAGAGAGCAAAATAATAAAAAAAAAGTGAAAAGCAGAAAAAAGCAAGTCACACAGTTGTCTTTCAATGTGCCTCTCAAGAGCTCTAACAAGTAGTAAATACTCGTATAATGAGGCGCATTGTGGGCAGCCCACTGCCATAAAGCTACTTACTAGTTAATAGCACCAACCCTTTCCCTTTGACCCCCACACACCACATCTACCACACCCACAATGAGGCGAGACGCGGCGCGCCGGTTGCCGGCTTCAACTTGTGGCTGTTTTACTAGAAAAGCGTAACATTTTTATTGCCTTGCAACCGCAGACATTCAGTGAGGTGGTTGGCTGCCTTCAGTGGGTGATGCGGCTGCAACACTGGCGACAATCGAGCGTCTCGTAATTCATTGTTCATTGAGATTGTGTTGCGTCCACGAGCCGATCATAAAGACAGAGTCGCAACAACGCAACGCAACAGACAAGTTATTGATATTCATGGTACACATGACGTATACGACGCGTGTGACGGCAGCTTCGCATAAAAGCTGAGAGTAGGCAGTTAAAAAACCGAAAATTGTGTCTGAAACGCTTTCAGTGCGAAGCCTAAATATTCAGGGATATCAATAAGCAAAGTCATAAGGAAGTGACATTTTGATTTATGAAGTGCTTTGAGGAAATATCATCAGAAAATTCAGCATGTTAATTACATTATTTTGTTGGGAAAGTAGGTTAACGACAAAGCTCTGAGATGATTTGATAAGAAGTGAGAACATTTCGACATTCCCTCCAGGGCTCAAAGTTTATTGCAGCATAATAATTTAACATAGAACAAGTTCAATTTATTTGCAAAATATTTATGTTTACTCTGTAAATTTCACTTTAAAAATAAATGTAAAATACTATTGTATGTAAAGAGTAAATACATATGTTTAAAGAGGGTCAACTCAAGAGCTCATTCCATTTGAATATATAGTTTTTTCCCAGGTAAAATAGAAGTTTAAATTATTCGAAATATTTTAAGTTAAAATAAAAATGTCGATTTTATTGAACTGTAATTAATATTATTGTTTGATTAACTTATATTACCTCAATGTTTATTTTATCTTTTGATATTAACAAATAAGATAACCAAGAGTTATTCTTTTTAAAGAGACTAATTAATGCTGCTTAATGAATTTTATGTTGTTTTTGTTGAAAATGGAAATTTTACATTAAATCAATAATTAAGGTAAATTATCTGTCAGACAAAATATGCGGCTACCGTATTTATTTTCACTTAAACTTTCGATTTTACGGAAACTTAGTGAACAACTTAGTTTACTTGCTGCAACTTTCATTCAATTTTCGTTGATAAACAGGCAACTTTAAGGTTTATATACTTACTGGCAGATAAGCCAGGCAAACTATTTATTCGCACCATCCCTAGATAGCAATCCCAAGTCCATGCTCAGCCAGGACCTGGGCTGGCTAGTTTCGGGCACGTGTTTCTCGCACCAAATAAAACAGCAAACGAACCACTTACATCAGTTCAGCACGTCTCGCTTACATGCTCATCTGTCTCAGTGTGTGTGTGTGTGTGTTTGTTTATAATGTTGGTACTTGTGGTTTTTGTATCATATTACTCACATTGTTCTTCAACGCCGGCCATGAGTTAGCAAACTTTAGCACGATGGTTGTATTTATTTTTAGTTAAACGTCGCTTATCACACACACAATGTGCGAGTGTGCCACACCGTGTCTACCCCCTTTCATCTGCCACACCCCTCAATTGCTGCCCCTCTAACACTCTGCTCAGTCTACGGCAGCTGTGCTGCCCCAAAATGACATTTATGACGGTTGACTTGTATTTATGAGCCTTATTTAACAGGGCCTCGTTGCGGTACGAATCGCTACTGTATGATTCGGGTCTGCCAGCAAAGAGTCCTCGTTGTCCTTTCAGACATATGCAACGCATTTGTGAGTTACCCACAAACGATATTCCCTTTTTAAGCTCAATTTTTATTCTAAGAAAACTTTATATGAAAATTCTTCAAATACAACAAATTTGTATTGTACTTGACTGGCTGCCAAAACCCTTTTGACTGTTATTTCTCTTAGCTGGCTCTCGAAATGCTAGTTGCTCTGAATATTTAATGTAATAGATTAATTCATCATAAAATGTATATAGAGAGTCGTAAAAGAGTACGGTTTCCCAAGCCTTTCTGAACCATAAAATGATGGCATGGCTGAATGTAAGAATGAATTATTTGAACCTTTCAAGAGTGCTGATATTTCAATAGAATTTCATAGCATTTAACAATTTAAATGTTTCAATTTATTTTCAAATCAATGGATTCAAATTTGTAGGCAAAGGACGGAATTCTTTTTTAACAATTATAAAATAAAAGAATCGATTGTCTTGTATGGCAAATAATAATAATTTTAGACAAGTACGAGGGTCGTTTGATAAGTCCGTGACTTTTTGTATTTGCCGCGCACCTGCTCTAAATACAACACTGCTCCTGTCAGCAGTTATCGATTAACAGCTGACTGTAAAATTTTGAGAAAGCTGCGTTTTTTGGTTTGCGTTTTATAGGCATTGAAAGCAGACGATCTCGTGAATTTTAACGAAAATGGAAAAAAGTGAATTTCGTGTGCTAATTAAGCATTATTTTTTGCGTAAAAAATCCATCACCGAAACCAAGGAAAGACTTGATAAATATTATGGGGACTCTGCACCATCAATTTCAATGGTTAAGAAATGGTTTACTGAGTTCCGTTGTGGTCGTACCAGTACAAGTGATGCCGAACGTTCAGGTCGCCCAAAAGAGGTCGTCATGCCAGAAATCGTCGACAAAATCCATGGAATGATATTGGATGATCGGAGAATGAAAGTGCGTGAGGTAGCTGAGGCTGTAGGCATCTCAACTGAACGGGTACATCACATTTTACATGAATATTTGGACATGAAAAAGCTTTCCGCGCGATGGGTGCCGCGATTGCTCACACACGACCATAAGCGCAACCGTGTGACCATTTCAAAGGAGTGTTTGGCGATGTTCAACCGCAATCCAAACGAATTTTTGCGCCGTTTCGTTACCGTAGACGAAACATGGATCCACCACACCACACCAGAGACCAAAGAACAATCAAGACAGTGGGTTTCTCCGGGTGAACGTGCACCAAAGAAGGCCAAGGTGGGTCTGTCGGCCAACAAGGTCATGGCCACAGTTTTTTGGGATGCACAAGGTATCATTCACATCGATTACCTTGAAAAGGGTAAAACGATCACCGGCGAATATTATTCAGAGCTTTTGGACAGATTCGATATTGATTTGAAGCAGAAACGACCGCATTTGGCGAAAAAAAAGTGCTGTTCCATCAGGACAATGCACGGGTGCACACGTGTGTAGTCAGCATGGCAAAATTTCATAAATTGGGCTACGAACTGCTACCCCATCCAGCATATTCTCCAGATTTAGCCCCCTGTGACTATTTTTTGTTTCCAAACATGAAGAAATGGCTCGGCGGTAAGAGATTCGGGTCAAATGAAGAGGTCATCACAGAAACAAACGACTATTTTGAGGGCCTTGAGAAAACCTATTATTTGGAAGGAATAAAAAAATTGGAAAAACGCTGGACTAAATGTATAGAGCTAAAAGGAGATTATGTTGAGAAATAAAACGCTTCTTTGACGAAAAAATATATTTTATTCAAAAAGTCACGGACTTATCAAACGACCCTCGTATATTATAGTTTGTATTTTCTGACCTCTATGAATTTGTAAATAAATAAATAAATACTTATAAATAGCGTTGTCATCTCAACTAGCCTTTAATGTGAAGTGTTTTGAACTCTAAAGTTTGCTATGTTCATCTCTCCTTTCTTAATATAAACTATGTCTATTTTACTACTACTTGCATCTAGCAGCCAACTGGTACTCGATCTTCCATGCCATTCATTGAAGAGTATCTCGTGGCCCACACATTTGAGGGCTTTCTCTTTTTTGTTGGTTATTTTCGTCACATTGAATTTGCCTTTTTCGTGTATACTTTTTTTTTTTTGGCTAATACCGTTTTCAAGGTTCTGCGTCGCAGACTTGGTCGCTGCTTGGTTACTTTCACATCCCACATGGAAATACGCGTCAAAATAAATACTTTGCAACCATTACAGCAGGAGAGGGGGAGTGGGGGGGGGTATATTATGGCCGCTGGAGGCTGACCGACCAACTGAAGTCTAGAACGCGACGGGACTGCGACATACGGTCTAACAATTTCGCATTTTCAATTTCAGGGACACACTACCAATGGCAACAGTTGTGTGTATGAGTTGTTGCTGTTGTTGTTGTTGTTGCTATTGCTCTTAATGTTGTCGATGGCTGGTAATGAAGTGAAATGACAAGCACAAATGCGAGCTAAGAGTGTGAGAGGGAGCGAGGTGAGCGGGAGCTTACTCGTACACTCGTACAACTCCAATGGTCATGAGTCGCGGCACAAGTGCTGCGTTTCTCATGACCTTAGCCGAAGTGGAAGCGGAATTGCTTTGCTGTCATGCCAACCCACGAGCTGCAGAGCTAGACCGAGAGTACTACTTTTTATACCCGCCATCCAGAGAGTAGAAGGGTATATTCATTTTTTAATAGCGGCAGGCAACAACAAAGCTATCGGCGAATGTTTCTTATTATGTAAAGAAAAACAGTTTTAATTTAATAAAAAAAAGCAAAATTTGAAAATTAAAAAATAACATCAATTAATATAATAGCAATAAAATTTAAAAATATATTCGATGCTTGCTGAATATTATACTTTTAATTATAATAATGCTTATACAAATTGAGCATAAATACAATAAATAAAAATATACAATATTTATATTGTTTAGTTTAGTTATCGATATTGGTATCGGGTATCTCACAGTCGACTACAGCTATTTAATTTACATTTGTTTTAACTGTTGTTACCTATATTGTTTTTTTTGTTATGTTTTTGTTATTGGTCAATGGTTAGGTTGATTTATTTTCTATGGAATTTTAAGCAGCGAAATCATCGTCAGCAGAAGTGCGACACGTGCGCAAGGCAACGAGACGCGCAACGGTCACAGTAACCCAATCTCAACTCAATTTGCTGAAATGTAGCACGCAATAAGTTTTCATAAACATAAACAGGTCAACAACCCCATGTCAGGCCACACTGTGCTCCTCATCAGTTCCCAGTTCCCAGTTCCCACATTGCGTCGCATCGCATCTGCTTCTTGTTCTCCACGTCCAAGAGTATGCTTGAACAAGTTTTGAATTCAATGTCTATGCCAAGGTCTTCTACGGCTACGGTCACTGGTCCTTAATGTATGCTCACAAGGTTCTGTTGACAGTGGGGTGTCTCACGAGCTAGCTCTTTACTATACTAGAAAGTTTCCCCTCTTGTTGAGCTAGTCTCCTTTAATCTGTTGGAATTGAGAACAATTTTAATGCTAGCATATATTTTGTTTTAATATTAAATTTTAATGCCCATTCATTAAAGCTTGTTTATTTTTGTAAGCCCGTTAAAATTAGATTACAATTTGAAAACATACAAATATTTTTATTTCGAAAAGTTTTTTTATCAAATGATATTATTATTGTTATATTTCCCAAACATTAAAGTGAACTTATTGATCGCTGAAACTTGCAGAACTTATGTTACTTATGACATCGACTCAGTCTGGAAATTTTCTATTGAATGCATAATAAGCTTTAAAATGATCGTTAGTCTGTAGAGGAGCGAAAGAATATTCCACTTTATCAGAGTAATATTATAGAGTAATATCTGTTTGGATCAAACTGAAAAGCATTTTTCTCACATTTTCTGAGAATTTCCCAAATGCCTTGGTCTTTGCTATAGCTTGCATGTCACATGAGAATTTGCGTGTCAGTTCTCTTGGGTGCCCCTACTGCGTGCAAAGATGGTAGATAGAGCTCATTAGTGTGCGTAACAGTTGCTGGCGCTGTTTACACCTTGGTTGACTGCACCTCCCGATAGTTATGAACCCTCACAGCTCACCCATAGTTGTGTCTCCCCAACGCGGTTATCCTACAGGACAGCGTGTGAAAATCCTCATGTGGAGCCAGCACCGTGCTGGTGGCTAAACAAAAGAAAATCGCATTAATTAGAACGAAATTAAAATTAAACTTTTGTTTCGAATCTAGGGAGCGATTTTGATGCGCTAAAACTTTTGCTTTGGGCGTCCTGGCAACACAACCACTTGATGCACATGAAATGGATGGAATACTCCTGATGCGTTACGCATCGCGTAGCCTCCGTAGTTTGTTGTCATGGCTGTGTTTGACCTTCATATGGCTTGAGCATCAAACCCAGCTAATTAAAATCAACGCAGGAAATGCTTTAAGTCGCAAAATGTAAAATCTAACTCGGGTGCTATTTCTTGGTACTGGATGCTGGTCCTGTTCCGAGTATTGGTCTGGCCATTAGAAGCAGCTGGCATAATCAGCATGCATGTGGTTGTTACTCAACGTTGGTAGCTGGCATCTTCTTCTGATGAATATTTATCAGCACAGAAAACATTAATACTTCTATACATAGAGATGATGCTCTCTCTTTCTTATCCTCTCTCTCGCGCGTGTGTTTGTGTTTGCGTTTGTGGCGAAGCAACAAATGCGACGTATACACAATGCACAAACAATCACACGATACTTTAAGCTGAGTGTATACTGAAGCATAATACTCTTTCGTTTAGTACGTAGTGCCAATTACTACTAATGAATGAAGTGGTGGCAGCCAATAGTAAGAGTACTTGCCTCTGATCCACCTCTCAAAGAGAATAATACAGGATGTGTAATTAAATTTTAATAACCTGGTTAGGGAATTTCTTGGCATGGGTTAGAGTAAGAGCTAGAGCGGCGTGATAATAATACAACATTGTTTAATGCTTCCTTAAATGTCTGTTAAATAATCATTTATTTATTATAAACGCCTCATTGTTATCGATTAGACCAATAATCTATGTCTTATTATACAAGTGATGAAATTAATAAAGTTATAATTATTTTCTCGCATATTGACGCCGTTAAAGGGTATCAGAGTTGTGGTTCGGTATAGATAAATTACCTGTCGTAGCCATTGTTTACATACTGGCTGGGCAAGCAGCAAGAGTGAAGTGTACCTATACAAGTAGTCTGAGCTTGTAAAGAGAAAGGTAAGGAATTGTTCACATGCACTTGTTGGCCATAATGCGAGTATATATCGAGCAGCACTTGTGCATCGAGTGGACACCCAATGGAGTGCGTCGTTTACCCCGCATTCAAGTAATAATTGGTATTTTACGAGTACTGTATTATTATTATTTTGAAGTGGGCGAGAATTGCTCGTATATATCCACCATATGTACGAGTATGTGGAATACTATGATACAAATAATCCGTCGATAATTGTTGGGGCGTGCTGTTGATTATTGCAAACATTATCATAATATTGAACATGTCCCTGGCCGTGGCCCTGGCAAGGATATGCTGTGGCCCTAGCATTGTTTCAGTATTAGTTTCAGTTTCAGTTTCAGTTTCAGTTTCTGCTCCAGACTCTGGCTATGACGACGCAAAATGTGTCCAATAAATGTTTCATAGTTGTCGTTGTCGCTGACATTGTTGACCTTATCAGAAGCTCGAACGAATATACTCATATAGCCATACATATATATTTAGACATGTGTGTGTGCGTGTGTGGGGTAGCTATAAAACACACACATACAGTCTTTAGTTGTGGGCCTTGGTGTATGCTACGAAATATTCACCCGCCTTTTGCCGCCGACGCTCAAAAGTATGCAATAATGTTGGAAGTTGAGCCAAAAAAATGCGTTGGGGTCTCTGACAGCTTCCAGTACGGATTTTTATGCAGAAAATGATGGAACATGCAAATTTGATGCAACTTTGCATGATGAACTAGAACACACCCCGTAAGCTGGGATCTTTGCATCAACTATAATACTCTTGTCGCCCTGTATGCCTTTCCTATGGTTTGTTTCTAGGGAAAAAAAAAATGTTCTGTCAAACACTTCAGACAGACGCATTGTCTGGTCTTATGACCGAAAACCTTACGCAGCTGAATACTTTTACGATTGGGCTATTCTTGTAGACTGTAGACTGAAATGAATGCCTCCTCGCTAAAGTCGACGCTGGTCAAGCTGGGCCTGCATAGCAATAAACAGAAGACATTGAAGATAATGGTGCTGGGACAAAGTGGAGTGGGCAAAACGGGTGAGTGTTAAGCAATAATATAAAAAACGGACAGGCAAGACTCAGGCTGTGCATTTTGTAGCTATGATTGTGCGTTTTATAACCCGTCGTTTTATTGGAGAATATGATCCAAATTTGGAGAAAATTTACACCTGCCAAACAACGTTGGACAATGAGGCAATACAGTTCGATATACTGGATGCCACCGGACAGATGCACGTAAGTGGAATCTTTTCATGGAGATTTGAAGCACTGACTTGTTGCTCTGCAGGAATTGAGTGCAGTTAGCCTGGAGTCGAACATACGCTGGGCTGATGCTTTTATACTCGTCTACTCCATCACAGACAAGTGCTCCTTTTACGAGTGCAGTCGATTGAAGTTTCTCATCAACTATAACAAACGCACACGCAAACTGGGCTCCACCAGCAAGGTGAGTCCAACGGTTCCAGTGGTTGCATTCAAGTTAATTTTGCTGATTGATAGTTGCTTGTTTGGCAGGATTATACATTGGACATACCCGTCATACTGGTGGGCAATAAGACAGATCAGAATGGCGGTCGCATGGTCGGCATGGAGGAGGGACATCAACTATTTCGGGAACTCTCCTGCGCCTGCTTTCACGAGATCTCCGTTAGAGAGAGCGTTGATCAGGTGAGTTAAAGATCATTTACTGACTTCCCCATCTCTCCTTAACTATCATTTTCATTCACATTCTTTAAGTTCCTTCGATATAAATATTTACTAACTTCTTCAGATATTCCATGATTTTGCCTTAAGATGCAGAGACTTTTCCTGTTCTTTTTTACACTTCCTTAGCTCTAATCAATTTTGTCCTTTGCAGGTGCAGAATGTATTCCGCGATGTTTTCCGCTTCTGGCGGATGTTTAGCAAATTCCCGAAGCTTAAACGTTGCACCAGCGATGTGGCCAATGCTGCCGATGGCAACCTAACACCGATCCCTGAATCCTGTTCTTTTTACGATAGGACGCCGCTGGGCGTGGCGCGTCGCTCGTTTCTGGGCATTGGCAGTGCGTGTCAGGAGGAGAGCAGTGTGGGTGATCATACCGAGTCCACAGATGATATTGCCAGCAGCAGTTTGAGCAGCTCACGCAGCGATATCGATGCACCATTCCGTAATCGCGCCTGCACCGATGGCACTTTATTATCGCGGCCGAGACGCTGGCGTTATCCCCCGCCAGGTTGCCTCTTGCCACACACGAATCGGGTCGAGCGTCGCATGAGCATCTCGACGAGGGGCAGCAATGCCAGCTACTGAACTGGTATACTCCAGATTTAGTTAGTCCAATTGTTTCACCAAATATATTTATAGCTAAATGTTTCATCGTCCTGTGTTCTTATTTATGGGGGCTATTTAAAGTGTCTGACTATCAAAGTTTCAAAGTTAGTCCAGCTGACTGTCTGTCCGCTAGTTCAATGAACTTCTCTTTGATAGTTGGGAAACAAACTTCTGCGGCCGATTTGGATTTGATGTAGCTTTTGAAGCGACTTTTATTATTTGCACTTGCAACAATTTAAATCGGTTAAAAAAGGTTCAAGTGTTCTCGGTCTTTTACCAGTCTAGTCGTCGTTGATCTTAAGCATATACTCCTCGGCACGCAGCGCCAGCTCACGAATGTTGCGCAGGCAGCCGGCGGCAGCAAGTTGCAGCTCTTTGTTGGTGGAGCCAATGCACTCCAGCAGGAAGGGCACCACGTCGCTCTAAAGGGGGGAGGAGGAGATGTAAGAGATTAAGAACAAGTAAGAAAACTACTGTCGAGTTTGCTCGACTGTGGGAATTTTACCATCAAAAATACTAAAAAAAAATATACTAAAATTATACCAAAATAATATACCAAAATTTTCTTTGTTCGAAATTATTAGCTTGGCGTCAATTTAGTTGGTTTATTGAACACCATTATTATGTCGCGGAGTGTCATAGCAACTAACTAGGTGCAGCTGCATGTGGTAACGCCTTATAAAAGTAATTTCCTAATAACTTCTGTGTTTTTTATCAGATTGTAACCAAATTTTCAGAGATCATTAAGATGGTGATTAGTATTGTGCGTACCAAAATTGAACGTTAAAAACATCGCTTGCAATTCAGTTTTCTTCAATTTGCATGGGCGGAAGGGGGCGTGGCCAAAATCAAAAACAAACTTGATCTGCGTGCAACAATAAGACATACTGTCGCGAAAAATTTGTTGCTCTTATAGTCTCTGAGATCTAGGTGTTCATACGGACAGACGGACAGACGGCTTTTCATAGCGACGGTCCAATTTCGCAGTTTCATTTTGTTTTTTTTTGCGTGAACAAATTTAAGTGGTATGTGTTGCTTGGTACATGAGAATATAGTGTGAAGAAGAATGCGAAGATTAAGCTGCATTACGGCTTGGAAATGCAGCGGTTTTTATTTTGAGTGTGTGTGTGTAATTGTGAATTGCAAGAGGCGATTTTGATGAAAGAGGTAAGTTGTTGTGTATGTATGTTAGCATTTTGCTCACATTTTCTGAGGATTTCCCAAATGCCTTGGTCTTTGCTATAGTTTGCATGTCACATGAGAATTTAAGTGCCAGTTCTCTTGGGTGCCCCTAATGCGTGAAAAGATGGTAGATAGAGCTCATTAGTGTGCGTTACAGTTGCTTTCGCTGTTTACACCTTTTTTTATTGCACCACTCGATAGTCAAGAACCCTCAAAGCTCACCCATAGTTGTGTTTCCCCATCGCGGTTATCCTACGGGACAGCGTGTGAAAATCCTCATGTGGAGCCAGCACCGTGCTGGTGGCTAAACAAAAGAAAATCGCATTAATTAGAACGAAATCAAAATTAAACTTTTGTTTCGAATCTAGGGAGCGATTTTGATGCGCTAAAACTTTTGCTTTGGGCGTCCTGGCAACACAACCACTTGATGCACATGAAATGGATGGAATACTCCTGATGCGTTACGCATCGCGTAGCCTCCGTAGTTTGTTGTCATGGCTGTGTTTGACGTTCATATGGTTTGAGCACCAAACCCAGCTAATTAAAATCAACGCAGGAAATGCTTTAAGTCGCAAAATGTAAAATCTAACTCGGGTGCTACTCTTGGAACTGGATGCTGGTCCTGTTCCGAGTATTGGTCATTAGAAGCAGCTGGCATAATCAGCATGCATGTGGTTGTTACTCAACGTTGGTAGCTGGCATCTTCTTCTGATGAATATTTATCAGCACAGAAAACATTAATACTTCTATACATAGAGATGATGCTCTCTCTTTCTTATCCTCTCTCTCGCGCGTGTGTTTGTGTTTGCGTTTGTGGCGAAGCAACAAATGCGACGTATACACAATGCACAAACAATCACACGATACTTTAAGCTGAGTGTATACTGAAGCATAATACTCTTTCGTTTAGTACGTAGTGCCAATTACTACTAATGAATGAAGTGGTGGCAGCCAATAGTAAGAGTACTTGCCTCTGATCCACCTCTCAAAGAGAATAATACAGGATGTGTAATTAAATTTTAATAACCTGGTTAGGGAATTTCTTGGCATGGGTTAGAGTAAGAGCTAGAGCAGCGTGATAATAATACAACATTGTTTAATGCTTCCTTAAATGTCTGTTAAATAATCATTTATTTATTATAAACGCCTCATTGTTATCGATTAGACCAATAATCTATGTCTTATTATACAAGTGATGAAATTAATAAAGTTATAATTATTTTCTCGCATATTGACGCCGTTAAAGGGTATCAGAGTTGTGGTTCGGTATAGATAAATTACCTGTCGTAGCCATTGTTTACATACTGGCTGGGCAAGCAGCAAGAGTGAAGTGTACATATACAAGTAGTCTGAGCTTGTAAAGAGAAAGGTAAGGAATTGTCCACATGCACTTGTTGGCCATAATGCGAGTATATATCGAGCAGCACTTGTGCATCGAGTGGACGCCCAATGGAGTGCGTCGTTTACCCCGCATTCAAGTAATAATTGGTATTTTACGAGTACTGTATTTACTTATTTTGAAGTGGGCGAGAATTTGTCGCATATATGCACCATATGTACGAGTATGTGGAATACTATGATACAAATAATCCGTCGATAATTGTTGGGGCGTGCTGTTGATTATTGCAAACCTTATCATTGAACATGTCCCTGGCCGTGGCCCTGGCAAGGATATGCTGTGGCCCTAGCATTGTTGCAGTATTAGTTTCAGTTTCAGTTTCAGTTTCTGCTCCAGACTCTGGCTATGACGACGCAAAATGTGCCCAATAAATGTTTCATAGTTGTCGTTGTCGCTGACATTGTTGACCTTATCAGAAGCTCGAACGAATATACTCATATAGCCATACATATATATTTAGACATGTGTGTGTGTGTGGGGCAGATATAAAACACACACTCATGTCTTAAGTTCTCAGCGTTGGTGTATTTTTTTTTATACCCGCCTACCCAAAGGGTTGAAGGGTATTATGGCTTTGTGCCGATCGAAAATGAATGTAACAGGCAGAAGGAAGCATCTCCGACCCCATAAAGTATATATATTCTTGATCAGCGTCAACAGCCGAGACGATATATCCATGTATATAATAATATACCAAAACTTCTTTGTTCGAAATTATTAGCTTGGCGTCACTTTATTTGGTTTATTGAACACCATTATTATGTCACGGAGTGTCATAGCACTTAACTAGGTGCAGCTGCATGTGGTAACGCCTTATAAAAGTAATTTCTTAATAACTTCTGTGTTTTTTATCCGATTGTAACCAAATTCGCAAAGATCATTAAGATGGTGATTAGTATTGTGCGTACCAAAATTCTAGGATTAAAATGACGCCTGTAATTCGGTTTTATTAGATTTACGGGGGCGTGGCCAAAATCAAAAACAAACTTGATCTGCGTGCAATAATTACACACACTATTCCGAAAATTTGGTTGCTCTATTTCTTATAGTCTCTGAGATCTAGGTGTTCATACGGACGGACGGACAGACGGACAGACGGACATGGCTATATCGTCTCGGCTGTTGACGCTGATCAAGAATATATATTTTATTTATATTTATGGGGTCGGAGATGCTTCCTTCTGCCTGTTACATACATTTTCGGTCGGCACAAAGTTAGAATACCCTTCTACCCTTTGGGTAGGCGGGTATAAAAATCACTTTTGCATGCGCGCGACACAACCGATTTCTATGAATGCAAATTTGCGACCACAACCAAGAAATGCGCACAAAATTTTGATTATTATGTTATCTAAAATATTATGCTCTGTACCGTTTCATTTCAAGAAGTGCTGAGTTACATTACTAGCTGAAATTAAGAATTTTTTTGAGAAATGCAGTCGCATCTTGAAATAATTAATAACAGTCTTTTGATCAAGTAATTGTTATCAAATTTTTACTTCACAAAATATGTTTGATTTGAATTATTCGGGGTATTATAAAATGATTGCTTTATTAAGATCCCCAAGTTAACTATATCTAATATTCACTCTTGGCTCTGGTACAATGTAAAATTCAATATAAGATTTACATTTTATCATAAACATTTTCATTGTGTATAAAAAACATGTTCTATAAAGTGTAATAATAAATATTATACAGTGTAATAATAAAGTATAATAATAAAAATGTAATAAATAACAATAATAATACGAATAAATTCACTAAATTAACACTTAATTATTGTGGCATTTCTAGGCATAGATGCGGGCTATCCATTGCAGCAGATCGGTCATCACATCCTGTTTGGGCAGGCGGAAGTCTGCAAAGGTCTGGATCTGAGCATCGGCTGCAATGCGGAATGATCTGCCCAAGCCCTTGAGCACCTGCAGCAAAAGGATAATCGTGATTAAAAGAACATTAGTTGGCAGTAAATTGTGACTTACTCGCATGGCATCTTCATCGGTTGTATCATCGCCGGCAAACACAACCAGCACCTGCTCTGCCCAATCGTCGCCAAACTTGCTCTTGAGTATGTAAAGCGCTGCCTCGCCCTTGTTCCAGTTCACTGGTGGCTTTGCCTCAATGGCCTCATGCGCTTGGTTCGCCCGGAAGCCATAACGTTGACATATTTCCGTTGCCAGCCTCTTCTGCTCATCCTTGAGCTCCACAGGCGTATCGCGATAATGGTAGGTGAGTGACACTCGCTTATCCTCCACCCAGGCGCCATTTCTTTCCACCTTCCGCTTTAGCTCTTCTACCATGGCTGTGTAGTTCTTCTTGATGTCTGCGGGCAACTCGTAATCATGGCGAGAACCATCGGGATACTCGATTTCCAGCCCATGATTGCCGGCGTAGGTGACGCCATCGATGTTGACATGCGCCTGCACATCCTTGAGAGCACGTCCCGATATCACAGCCAGAAAGATTTGCGGATGCTTGGCCAGCTTGTGGAGTGTGGCCTCCAGTTCCACGGGCATTTTTGTCTTGCTGGGATTAGATGCAATGGGCGCCAAGGTGCCATCATAGTCCAGCAGTATGGCCAGCTTGGAGTGTGTATTCAGGTAGCTGCAAGAAAGAAAGAGAAATGTTACATTTTTGTATTTTTATGTCCGGTATTATTGTGTAAAAGGGTATATTGATTTATGGTAAGTGTAAGTGCGGCCTTTTTTGTATACTTTTATACAGCTAGACTTGGTAAACTAGTCCGTCTGTCTGAGACAATTGAAGTTAGAGGCAGCAAATTGGGGGAGTATAACTCTATCCAAAATAGGTTTTGATATAGCCATTATTCCAAATTTCCTTTATATAAATTGCTTGGTAATTTTTCACTTTGTTTTGCAAATATTATATAAATTTCTCAAGATGTTTATATGGTAACAGGGTATCTCGCCGTTGAGCACAGTCTACTTTCTTTCATTTCACTTGCTCTCTCTCTCTTTCCCTAATCCGTCTTATCAGCCTTACGTATATTACATGACTTCCCCTCGTTCGCAAGGTCACAGTGATAGAGATAATGACAAAGATGATTATGACAATGATTCAATCAATCTGCACTCACCCTGGCAGGTTCTCTTCAAACTCCTCTAGGCGACTGATGACAGGTGCAACTTGTTTCTCTGGCATTGTCTCGGCTGTAGTGCAGATCCTTGTGAAGCAGATGAAGCTCAATATGAGTTGAATTACTGGATGACGCACTGAAATCGATCAATATTCTAGATTAGATTTAGCTAAATGTTGTTTTCTCGTCGAGAGCTCAAGCGGAACTGTGAGTCGTTGGCATAGAGAGGTTTACTTTTAAAATCACCGGGTTAGCTCGACTTGAGCTGATAAGAAAACTCTCGCTGTTCAGCTAATCTCTACAAGTTTGCCTAAGATATGGACTCTCTTTCGCACTCTCTGCCTCTCTCATTGATTGCAATTATCAGATATCTTTACCTGTTCGTTGAGGGCTCTACTTGTTAACTGTTGTCTACTTTCGCTGCTGACATGACTTTTTATAACATGTCGCCATTTTGCCAATTGAATGAGTTTTCACTTGTGTTTTGTTTTATGGGAGGGAAACAAAGGCGGCCATTACTCATCCCCATCATCGTACGCAATGCATTGGCACGCGACGACTTCGTGCCTGTTGCATGCAGCATTGGGGCATTGCGCCCGTACCTCAAGTTCATTTCAATAAACAAAGTAGACGTCGTCTCAAAGTCCCTTCGAGGTTAATTACTCTCGTAACTTTCCATATTTCCTCTTCATAGCACTAATCCCATTGACATATACACATAATCCCTAGCGGGGGGTGCCTAACCTCCTCCTTCTGTCCCTGGTTTGTTTTCGTCATTCTCACAAATATTTGTTACGTGCCTCGAATCTGTGAGATTAGACAGACGCCTTCTAAATATAGGCACAGCTTGCAGTTCACATGATTTAG